>OX415251.1:74464037-77063203 GCA_948329865.1 Linaria vulgaris
AATAGAGAGATATAAAGCTAGATTGGTAGCAAGGGGATATAATCAACAAGAAGGATGGGACTTCTTTGAAAGATTCTCTCCAGTAGCAAAAATCTCCACAGTCAGATGTCTACTTGCTTTAGCAGCTGCTCAGAACTGGCTACTATATCAATTGGATGTAAATAATGCTTTTCTATATGGAGATTTGGAAGAGGAAGTTTATATGTCACCACCTCCTGGTTTTGCTACTGAGGGGGAGAATACTCACTGTCTTCTTCACAAATTGTTATATGGACTTAAGCAGGCTTCAAGGCAATGGAATAATAAGCTAACATCTATCATAATTGATCAGGGATTCAAGCAGTCATCTGCAGATCACTCATTATTCATCAAAAATCTCAATGGTAACCTCACTGTCCTTCTGGTATATGTAGATGACATCATTATTGGAGGAAATTACAAACAAGACATTGATTCTCTGAAGGATTATCTGAAGCACCATTTCAATCTAAAAGACTTAGGCAATCTAAAATATTTCCTAGGAATTAAAGTTGCCAAGAATAAGAAAGGAATATCACTGAACCACAGAAAATATGCTCTTGAAATCATTGATGAATGTGGTCTATTAGGAGCTAAACCAGCTAGTACTCCTATTGAGTAGAATTTAAAACTATCTCATTCAGGGGGAGATGATTTAAAGGATCCAACCAAGTACAGAAGACTTATAGGAAGACTGATATATTTATCAGTCACCAGACCTGATATCTCATATGCAGTGCAAACACTAAGTCAGTACATGAGTGATCCAAAGCATAATCATATGGAAAGTGCCTTAAGAATAGTTAGATATCTGAAAGGGATTCCAGGACAAGGACTTTTCTTTCCTAGTGACAATACAATTCATCTCAAGGCATACTGTGATGCACATTGGGGTGCATGTATAAATACTAGAAGGTCTGTGACAGGCTATTGTGTCTTCTGAGGAGATGCTTTGATATCTTGGAAGTCTAAGAAGCAGATAACAGTGTCAAGATCTTCTGCTGAGGCACAGTATAGAGCACTAACCACAGTTGTTTGTGAAGTAGTCTGGATGAGACAGTTGCTGCAAGACCTTGGATGTAACCATGACAAGCCATGTCTGATTTATTGTGATAATCAGGCAGCAGTTCACATAGCAAACAATCCAGTGTTTCATGAGAGAACAAAACACATTGAAATAGATTGTCATGTGACTAGAGAAAAGCTGATGTAAGGAATAATTAAGCTATTTCATATATCCACACATGCGCAGTTAGCTGATATGTTCACAAAGGCACTAGACAAAACAAATTTCAATGTTATGGTGAAAAGGTTAGGTGTTCATGATGTGCATTGTCATGTTGAGGGGCAGTATCAAAAGCCAACAGATGCTTCATATATCAACACGATCAAGACACTAACCAAACCAGATCAAGAATACATGCAAAGCAGATCAGCCAGCACATGCGCAGTGAAGGAATAGAAAGTTTTCTACTTTCTGACAGCTTAGAGAATATTCTTGGTTATGGAATGATGAGTTGTAAACTTTAACTTTAGTTGTTCTTGTTGTCTATAAATGTAATGGTTCAATGTAGAGTTCAATACACAAGAAATATTCCTTCAATACATAACTGCAGTTTCATAATTCATTCGGCATTGTTTATATGTTCATCAACAAGAAATGTAATCAACATGCCAACTTATACATTATTTGAAAAAGTAAACCAACAAGACACTTATTGACATGCTTGTTATAGAACTCACTCCATCTTCTAGAATATAACAGCGGCATAAAAATGACACACAAACCTGCAAGATATCGCAATGAAGCACTTATATATACATCGTTACTGCCTACAAAACTATCATGCTCGTCTCTTGAATTTATCTGTGGAACTTTTGAACGACAACTTATGTTCAAAGGAAAGCCACAGAGCCCTTTGTTTCCCAGGAACGAACTATCCAGAACGTGCTCATTTGGTTGCCATGTGGGATCCTCCCAACTAAATCATTGTACAACAAGTTAAAGAACGAGAGGAACGTAAGACTCGCAAGTTGTTGCGGTATTTACCCATCCAGTTTGTTAGACGACAGGTCTAATGATCCAAGTGTCTCCAATTTCCTCAGTGGTAATGGGATGTGACTGATGAGAGCATTATGGGAGAAGTTGAGACATAAAGGGACTTTAGTTCACCAATTGTCTCCGGTATTACACCAACAAAGCGGTTGTTTGAGACATCGATTGAAGTAATTATGGTAAGAATCGTTTTTAGATCTAGATCCTCTTCGCTGAGGGCTACTGTCAATGAGTCCTGATAATACACCAGGTGCACTACTGCAGAAGCAAATGCAAGTGATCAACCTGAGACCGTGTACCATTCACACAAGTAAACATTGCTTTCATACTCAGAAACAATTTTCCATGTAAAACACCATTGAATTTGTTAGAAGCTAGGTTGATGATCTGGAGATTTGGCTCTGTAAAGTTGGAGACAGCTAATGTTCCCATGAAGCGCTTTAGAAAGTAGCTCAAGAATGCGTGATCCAGACAAGTTCTTAATCGAGCAGAAGAATGTGTCATTTATCTTATTGTTTCCGAAGTTCAAAACCTCTACGATTGAATATCTCGACAAAGACATTGGATGTTCAAAACTTTCATGATATGATTGTGGCCTCAATAATTAAAGAAAAGTCTAAATCGATTTGGGATTCAGCTCATAATTCTCAAGAAATTATCTTTATTTTATTCGGAGATTTTTCTAAGGTAGAATGAGCCTCAGCATTCAAAGCAAAAATCATATGAACTGCTGAGAATATTAAAATAAGTCAAACAATCCCTTTGATATGATATCAAACTTGTTTTTCATAAGAAAATGTCCTGCAACTAAGGTTTCTCAAGTATGCAAAATTTATATTTCAAGATTGACCGTAACACGACAAGCCCACAATAGATGCAGCTTTATATTTTCATATGGATGATTCTGAATACCATGTAATATCCCCGCCATTTCCGATGAGATTTGAAGTTGAATTTTCTATTGAATACATATTTTTATGCATTTTTATGTATAAGAAAACAATCAATAAGATAAGATAAAATAAAGAAGGAATATACAAGAAAAGGGAATGATAAAAGTTGAGAGAAAAATTATCATTCATTGCTTACCCATCCTTGTGCTTACAATCAAGTATATATGGTGGAACTCTTGAAAATGGAAAGACTAAAAACAAACAATAACTAAAATGAAGGACTAAACCGAGAATACCAAACTACAAACTATAGTACTAGTCATAGGCACCACCAACTAAATTTATTCATGTTTACAATCCAATTGCTGCCAAACAAACAAAAGTGGTATAATAATCCATGTCCTGGTCGTTAATAGTTGTAATTAACATTCAACAGAAAGCGCTTTCTATTTGCCACTAATTGGCAATTGCACATAATAAGTCCCAGATGAGAAATGTGAAGAGAAATATAATTCAGAAAGTTATCAGAGATAACTAACTCCTTATTAGTAACCCAAACAGATATTAAAACTTTGAGATTCATATGCAAACTACATAAGACCAAAAAACCACAACAAAGCCACATAAACTTAAAATACACAAAAAACACTTACAAGTTCAATAGATCACCTTGAATCCACCTGTGTTGTTCTCCTGTCTTTTGTTAATTATTTATTTTTTGATAAGTGAGTCCACCTGTTAATTGATTCTACACTCCCAACTTCATAGCATACCCTCCCATAGTTCTTCCTTGAAATGGCAGTTGATGATACTTGTCTGTTACTTTGAGTTTTTTTACCTGTGTATGTTCCTCTTGGACAACAGTTGAATTATTGATTACATAAACATGCTTTACAAAATATATCTATCTGTTCCTATAAGATATATATATATATATATATATTATCTATCTGTCAAATTAATTTTAAAGTGATTCGACTACGGAGTTAATCCAACAAAACTAGTCATAATCATAGGTTGTGAGACAAATAATAAGTCCTTTATACATTTGTTATACATTTTATTGGCAGAGGTAAAACAAAATCCTGTAAAAGAGTAAATATCTCACTAGTACTTCTGGTAAATATCTTTCAAAAATTAAAGTCCAGACACTCTTACCGCAACTATGCAGTTCTTGTTCTTGATGAAGAACTTCCAGTGTGTTATAAAGTAGGACTGAAAATAAAAATCCACTTCACAAAAAAAAAAAATTATCCGCGGTCCGCCTTTCCAACTTAAGTTCCCATATATGAGATATGAAAAGATACAAACTGCAAGAGTATAACAAATATTTCTAATTTACAAGGTTTACATTGTAATCCAAAATGATAAAAACCTTTGGAGTATAATAGGATTACATAAGACAGAACCAAAACAATGTACATCAAGATCTATATGCTCGAACAACAACATCAAGTAACATATGAATACAACAGATTGTGTTGATTTCTTCTCAGAACATACGCTGAATTCATAGCATAGTCTTCTGGTTTGCTTAATTGCACCGGCACTTGATGATTACTTCCATAGCAATTTTACGAGCAAGTTCCTGTTGTATTAACTAGAGTTATAATCACATGAAGGTACATGATGCGTGATTAAAATGTGAAGAAACATAGTAACAGAATCATGGATACGAAAGACAACAACCTGCAAGAATTTGCATTTATATTGATCATTCAACTTTTGTAGGTTGTGCATACTGCCATAAAATGTTTGATACTGGTTGATATCTACTATAACCCAAACAGCCCTGCCTTGCCAACTATATGTTCATCTCACTATCTACCACCAGATTTCCCTAAAATTATTGTGGCAACTGCTTATAATGGAAACACTACCTATGTTAAGGGCATACTAGTGGATAATGTTAACAAAATCATATCGCAATTCACTAATTACATGTCTATGAGCTAGAGATAAAGCTCAAAGAAGGAAGAGCAAAAGGCTGCACCAAGATAGTAAGGTGAAAAGTATTAATGGAAATTTCAGTCAACTATAAGTGTACACACCCGCCGAAAAAGCTCACACCATGGCGTCATAACTGTAAAGCCACCGAGTGTAATGTAAGTTTCAGGGAAAAGAGCATTGACCTTAACTTTCTAATGATTGGCTGGATACCAACAACATTCATCCTTTTTTCTTGTAAAATATTTGACCGCGGTACACATAACAGAACGAGTGAAACAAAGATATAGTCCTCGCATGAAAAGTTTAAACGATATAGACATTCAAAAGTAGCCATACCCCAATATATATGTAGCACATATATATACCAATGAAATGTGAATATGAACAATAAAAGTTTTAATAAAGGTATCCGTCGTTGGAAAACTTAGGTATATGATAATTAAGAATTATTAGTTAACACATTGACCAAATATTTACCTATTTATTACTATTACGAACGCAATTTTACAACATTAATTTACCCATTAATGGTAAAGATGTGAAGTCGCTAAAATTATCATGATGTATCATAACCTTCGATTGTGAAGACAGTGAGATTATCCAAAATAGATAACATGTGTCTTAATAGCTCACACATCAAGGCAATGGAACAGTCGGGAACAGAATGGACATGGAGGTGAAAAACAATCTAGACGTGAAAATGGAAGCTTACAAGGCAGAGCGATATGAAGGACAGATCAGTAACGGTAAGCCACAAGCTAAGGTAGACGGGAAACTACTAGAATGACAAAAGTAACTCCGCAGGTTGTCTTATTCTTAAAGTCACCAAATCCAATGCATGACAATAAAATCACACCATGATAGGTGCAATAAGGGAAACAGTTAAAAGACCCACAACCTAACATAACGTTAACAAATGGGGTCTTCCTAATCAATGAAGCTTTCAGGTTATTGCGACCCCTTTTTTCAGGTAATCATTACAATGATGATAAACGAACGAACGCAAGTAAGACAGAGCATCAGCAGATAAATCATTAAGTGGATCCCGTGTCATACCACAACTAACTGAACATGACCTTACGGGAATATAAATATCGCAAAATCAAGATGTTACATACTGACATTGATAAAGCGCACGTGGGCGAAACCTTAAATGGTCCCCAAGAAAGAAGAGTAATTGTAACAAAACAAAGCATCAAACACGATAAAAATGGAAACTTCAAAATTCCAGCTGATATAAGTCATTTTCAGATTAATTAATCTCGTCCACCTCGACCCTCAAAAAACAAACATGCACAAACTTAAAAAGTTTAACAAAAGTAAAGTTAGTAATCACGATAAAGTGTTACCAAAAGAACCTGAAGAGGTTCCCTGCTGGAGAAGTCATTAAAGCCTAATCTTGCTGATCACTGGGGGTAATCCGGCACCTTTTTTTAATGATGGCATCAGCACGACACAAAACGCAGTGTTTGCTTTTTGCAATGTGTTCAGCGTGCAAAGAAAAGCTTGGACAGTATCCGGACATAAAATAGGATTCATAATTTCCAACACATTCTTTAAGCATAATTTGTGAGCATCTCCTCTGCTCAACATTGCAGTAGACTAAATATTCGCCAGAATATAGAAAAAGCATATCGCCATTTCGCAACTCTGCCACCGGAACAAGGTTGCACCCGCGCACTCTACATGGAAGCCAATCAGTCCGTAAGGTAAGTAGAGTCCATGACTCTACAGTCGAAGTTTTTTTAATTGTCCATATTGAAATTTGGGACTGAACAGAGAAGTCAACGAGACGAAGCTGATTGCCAAATACAGCCAAATCCATTGAATTGTAAACTAGCGAAAAACCAGGGGGTAACGAGATCTGACCAAATTTCTCTGTAACGAGATCAAAGGTTACTATGGACTCTAGACAACAGGGAATCCAATGAAAGAAGCCATTAAGAGCAACACAGCCACAAGAAAGAGGCAAAAATTCGAAAGAATTGCGCAAACGCCTCCAGGAACGGTCAACCCCAACCGTGAAGATCTCACATCTTTCAACAGTAGACACAATAAAAGTTTAAAATACAATCCTGAGAACCGTGTACTTATTCGTAACCGGACTAAAACCAAATGAGGAGGCCCATTGGATATTACCACACGTCCACACCCCTCGGTCACTGACCTAAAGCGGTACGAAGGAACATCCGAGGAGACACCTAAGCGTCCCTTGGAAAGTCAACGATGAATAAAAAAGAGATATCAACGCGACATCGGAAAAAGAGAAAATCCCGATGGATCCGTGCAACTCCGATATCCATCAATGCGCCAAGAGGGACCACAACGGACCCCGAGTCCCATAATCTCACGAGAACACTTCCTTGCTGAAGACTACTCAACATAAACTGCCCTCGGAACATCACTCCAAAGACCAAATCTCAGAACAAAGCCAGATCTAAGTACAAGAGCCACTGGAAAGCACACTACGAGGACTTGGACAAGAAAGTACCACTTCACGAAGGCCAAGTCAAGTCCTCGGAGACCAAGTCAAGTCCTCGGAGACCAAGTCAAAACCCTCGAAGACCAAGTCAAGCCCTCGGAGACCATGCCAAACCCTCGGAGCCCAAGTCAAAGGCGAAAACACCCCTTGGAGAACATATACAGAAACCCCTACACCAGGATGAACCCTTACCGAAGCAACAACACCACCCGAAGAATGTCCTGACTGGTCCATCAAGTCACTACCAAATGTAGGCCCCTTCGGAAAATAGCATCCCGAGAAACAGCCCCTCGGAGATCCCCGAAGCTATCGGAAGAGGCAAAGATCAGCCTAGTCAGCATCTAGTAGATTAAAGATATACCTTATCTTAACTTCTTACACTTTTACACATATTGCGACACCTGTACCTTACTAAAACACATGCATAACGACACATGTCCCTAACAAACTCTATATAAAGGGGGTGATCAGTTGAAAAGAGGAGACAAACAATCATATACAAACAAAACTAAGGAACGAAGTTCAGTGAATAAAGGAAGGAATATTCTCGTATCTTTGTTCTCCTTTATACAATCATCGTTTTTTGAATCACGGACATGGCGTTCCAACCCCAAAATAAATTCGTTAAATAGGGAATAATATCCAACCTGTTAACAAAATGGTTTTGAATACAAAAGATCACTAAACTAGAAAGCAATGTAAACAATGAGAATGTAGAGAATGATTTAGATGCAATGAAAACAATGAGAATGTAAAGAATGGTCTGCATGCCAAAAAAAAAAGAGTTGAATGCAAGGAAGACTTTAATGGGGACTGGCTTGATTACTAGAGAACTAATCTAACTAATGCAAGAAAGTAAATAAAACATAATTGAAGGTGATTGGTTGGTTGGATGCTTAGGATGTAAAACAATAGATTAAAAGATTATTTAGAGGTTGGGTTTCACAATTGATTTAACTATAATAGTTCATGGACAAACTACCTATATTTATTTGAAGTGTTTGATGCTAATTTGAGTTCCAAGTGTCTAATGGACTCGTGACATATCCTAACATTAAAATCTTTGAGTCTTTAATGACCTATCGCGTTAGCAAAATTGGTCTAATTGTCAATTGTTTTAGTAGAGATATCAAGTCTGCAATCCAATTAACTAATCCGAATTGTTTTAACATAAATGTACATAATCAAGATTAATTTGTTGTGATCTAGGAGTTGTGCAATAGTATGGCTAGCCCACTAAAGTCACAAATAGCATATAAACATAACATAACTAACTTAACATCTACACTCTGGTGGTCCCTGTGTAGTGCATTCATTCATCCAACGATAACAAGACTAGTTACACATCATAAAAACTAATCAATCTAGAAACATGAATATCTCAAACACACATCAAACAAAGCAAATAAACATATTCATAAATCAGATTTACTCCCTTACTCTAAACAACGAGTATGTTAACTCCTCATAATCATGAGTTCAACAATCAATAAAGAGTTAAATAACATAAACAAAGTAAAGAGATAGATACAAGATTTTTAGCTCTGGTGGAATGGTTACGCTTTTGCTACCTTCTCAACTCCTACGTTTATCTTCTTCTTCTCCACGAACTATTACTCTAGAATATGAAAGCAAATCATGAACATAACTTCGACAATGTTTTTCTCACAACTTTTCCTCTCTGGATAACTATGAAAAACTATGAAGAACATTTGTAAGTAGTTGAACGCAGTGTAAGGATTGTGTTCTAAGTGTTGAACGTTCTCCCCTATTTATAGAGAAGTTTTATTGTCCTTATTGTGTGAATATAGCCGCAACTTAAACTATGGAATAAGTCGGTGTTGCCCTAAAGATGCGTGATCTGGCAAAAAACACCTTGTGTTATTTCGAATTAGCAAAAACATCCCTGTGTTATTTTTATTAGCAAAAGTCTCCATAATTTATTTGGTCAAAGGCAAAAAGACCCCTCCAGTCCCAATCGGACAACACACGCCTCTTTGTGAAAATGTTATGGGTTTAGCCTTTGAAACTACTCTCTTACCTACTTCATATTGAAGAAAATTATAATGACAAAAAATGTTGATAAAAAAAAAACAAAAAAACCAAACAAAAAGCAATTGAGATTTGGGAATGAACGGCAACCCATGACCCACCCACCGGCCACCACCCATCTCCATTCCCATTACCTCGCAAATAAAGAAATAGAAGATTATGAGATACAAGAACGAGAAAGCCTTGAGAAGATAAGAAGTGAGATATGTTTTAAAGAAGATCATATTCGAATATGATTTCCTTTTTTCCTTCATTTTGAGTGTTGGGGATGGTGTTGTCTTGTCGTATTATTTCGTAGCTTAGCTAGATGGATTTTTAAGTGAGTGGTGTGCTGTGAATGTTGGAAAACGGATGATTTGGGCCCATAGGGTCACAACCCAGGCGTCGGAGGCTCCATTTCGCCATCCAGCCTCACCATATTCTTCCTGGAACGTGCTACGTGCGGTATTTTGCGTGCATGGCCGCGCTGCGTTCTGTCTACTATGCGCATGGCCGCTTCCTGGAACGTGCTACGTGCGGTTTTGGCTATAACTTTTTTTCTAAAGATTAGAATTAAGATCCGTTTGTTGCGTTGGAACATTGACTTCCGTGGATTTCCAATGGTATGTAGCAAAGACTATGATTCTTCTTGTAAATTTTTCTACTTGCATTTGAATTAATGGCTTCCTTTGAATTCTCCCTGATTGCAACATTGTGTTTTGAAGCCATGTTCCCAAAAACATCCAATTTAGGTTCTTTTTTGCATTGTTTTACATTATCTCACCAAAATCCTATAAAAACACAAAATCATACTAAAACCAATTAATATGAGCCACTACTTATACAAAATCGTAAGGAAATGAGTACTCAAATAACGTCAAATAACAATTGTAAGAAAGTACTTAAACCTATCATGATATAAAACATAAAAGAGACCACATGTATCACAATGAGTCAACTCAGAAATGCAAGAAGTTTTAGATACTGGCAGGAAAAGGTAGGTGTATCTGTTTTAACGAATGAGATACATCACAATGTTGCTCTTTATTATCTTTGAAATGAGGAATACAAGTAATACGGTGTAAATAGAAGGATGGCTCAGTCTATTATGCCAAAATTGAAAACCATTGCTAGAAGCATTACATGAGTTCTTAGAATACTTTTTGAAAACTTAGCAACATTATTAGCATAAACAATAGAGGGCTTCAAGATGTATCAGTAATTTCTCAAATAAGCAGAACCAATCATCTTCTTGGTCTTGAGTCCAGTAACAGAGAAGAAGATGCCATAAAATTAATGAAATTTTCGTATATTTGGTCAACTTAGAGATCGAAAGTAGATTGTTTGTCAAACTAGAAACATACAACACATTGTGGAGTATAACATGAGAAGATTGATTGATTGAACCAATATGGCCAGCGAGAGTTGTGCTATTATTTGGTAAGTGAATAACCACAACGTTTCCTATAAAAATGGAGTTAAACTAGGTAATATCATATATCATATGATTTGTTGCCCACGTGTCTAAGATCCATACCTTATTGTGATTGCTATAAGACTTAGAATTGAAAGCAAATGATTTAAAAATACCATCATCTGTTGTAGTAGCATTATAAGAAGGATCTTAACTAGTAGAGGCCATCATCTGTAGGTCCAAGGCTTGCTTGAAAGCCATAAATTGCTCAAAAAGTTCCTTGTTAAGGGAGCTTGAAGACTTTTCTTGAGACTTAATTGCAGCAGATGAGTTATCACTCATCACAAATGGTGTTATGATAGAGTTGGCATTGTGAGAAGTATTCACTCTTTTTCCAGTTGGTCCCATTCCATCTGGGAGGATATCCAATAAGTTAGAATCAGTTGTCAATGGTATGACAATTGTAGCCATAATGTGTACATCTTGGTTTCTTCTTCTCTTGTTTAGATAGAAGGAGGCTTAGAAGACTTGTTACCAGGTGCAATGTTTTTGTTGTTGTTAGTGTAATCGGTGGTAGATTGAGTAGTCTGAAAAGTTAATGTGGCCAGTGAACAGAGCCAAAGTGTCCACGCTAAGGGAAGAGGAGGAGTATATTTCTGTCTGATTTTCTTCTTGTACCATCAAAGAGTACACTCTTGACATGTTAGGCATATGAGTCATCACGAGACTTTGTCTCTTTATAGTAGAGAATGAGTCATAGAGTCCCACTGGAAACTTAAAAACACAATTATCTTATTGTAGTTCAATCATGGTCATGCTCGCATTGTAGGTACGATGGCCACATGAAAGGCAACAATAGAGCGTTGGCTAAGAAGCTCATCCCATAGAGTCTTGAAATTGTTATAGAAATTCGAGATGGTGTTACTCCCTTGAGTAATGGAAGCCAAGAATTTCTAGAGGTGATAGACCCTAGATCTATCAGTTCTTGCATATCTAGTATTTAAGCCATTCCACAATTCCAGAGCAGAAGTGTGAAACAAGAGACTCCGTTTAATCTCATTTACCACAGAGTTCAATAACCAAGAAAGAACCAAGCCATTTGCTCTAATCTAACAATGTGCTTGCACAAGGGCATCTACATTAATTTGAGGCATAGAGCCATTAATAAAACTCATCTTATTCTAGACTATTAACGCTATTAGAATGCCCTTATTCCAAGATAAGTAATTCTCACAATTCAGTTTATCACCAAAAATAGAATTTCCAGTAAAATCATGGGACCTAAGTAAAAACCAGAACTGGAATCCTCACATGGATTCTTAACAGGTATAACATGAACTTTTGTAGTGGAATCAGAGGTTGTAGTCATGATTCAGGTGTAATGTGGATCAAAATTAAGGTTATAACAATCATAGAAAAGGGAAAAATTGATTTCAAAATAAAATCCAGCGGTTAGTTGATGCAGTTGATGAGTCAAATACCACAAAACATAAGAATCTATAGAAAAACCTAAATTTAGTTAGAGGAAAACAAAAGACCGGTCAAATTATGTAAAACTTGTCGTTGACAGTAGCGAAAAACTTTAGGATTCACGAAATTCAACGAATGATACCATGTTAAAGCTTCGATAATGGTCACATGTTAAAAACAAACCCAAGAATCGATTAAATGTGAAATGCCCGATGGAACTATGATTTTGGCTTTTTGAATTATGTGATCTACCAAATAGTGTTTGTGCCTTGTAACAAAACAAGATTGCATGGCTAATTAAATCTCACTATTTTGTAGAAAATTGGGAAAGAGGTACTAGCAAATGCTACCTCTATGCTTCATTAATTGGCACAAAACTTCATGTTATTCTCATGGTTTTTTTTTTCTTTTTAAAATGGTCATTTATCGTGGCCTAGTTATGAAAATAGTTATTTATCACAATTTTTTCCACATTTAGTCTTTTAATGTGATTTTCAGTCTAATTTTAGTCCTCCAAATCAGTTTTTCAACGGAAATCGCATGTATTGTCACGTGTCGGTCAATTGCCCCTTAAGTTATTTTACTAGCAAAAACACCCCATGTATTATTTCTAATTAGTAAAAGCCTCATGTGTTATATATTCACCTATATAAAGTTAAAAGAATATATAATAAACTTAAAATAAATACTAAATATTACCTTGAGAAATTATCTTTGAATAATTAATAAAATAAATTAACAAAAATATATAATAAACCATTATTTTAATAAACTTAAAAAGTTAATACTAAATATTACCTTAAAAGGGACAAAAGAGGCACACACGTTTTCTTCCTCAATTTTAAAAATATTATTAATTTTATTATGTAATGTTTAAGTTATAAGAATTAGTTATGTAGTTTAAGTTTTTATTGGATAATTAGAAAAAATAATTATATCTTCTTCAACCTTAACCCCCACCCCAACTCGCCCATGCAACCCCCTCCCACCAAACCACCACCCTCAAATCAAATCTCACACCCAATGACCCAATAGACCAATACACCGCACTCCACCACCACCAAACGAGCTCAAAACGATCGACCCATATTTGGTTTTGATGTGGACTGTGGAGTGAGGTGGTGGTGGTGTGGGATTTCCAACCTATAACATATTTTATATAATTAATTCTTGTAATTAACATAATATATAATAAAATGAATTATATCTTTAATTAATAAAAAATACAAATGCCATTTCATTAATTTTTAGGGTAATAATTCGTATTAGTTTTTACCTTAAATATAGCATATTATATTTTTTTGTTAATTTATTTTATTAATTGTATAAATATTTTAAGGTAAGATCTAGTATTTTATTTTTGTCTTATAATATATTTTAAAGCCTTTTTTTAGGTGAATATATAATTTTAGGAAAACGTATTACACATGAGGTTTTTTACTAACTATAATAACACATGGGGTTTTTTACTAATAAAAATAACTTAAGGAACAAGAAAATAAAAACCCGGTGGAAAATTTGGTCGGAGGACCAAATATTCCTGTCCTTCGCTTCAGGGCCTGTCCCTCGGTGTGGTCAGTACTCCATACTATCGGGCAGCGAAACTTACACTTGTTCACTAATTATGACGGTTCACCAAGGCCTCTTTCCTCTCCTCCTCCTTTTTCTGCTCACTGGTAGGGGTCCGGAACCCCATAAAGGGGGAGGGAGTCGACTGAACAACTCAGCCATTGGCGGAAATTTCGCCCGCATCCGATCCCCAATTCTTGTTCACCCCGGATGATTGTGTTGGGTGAATTGTGACCTCGTACAATCATGTTAGAGGACAGAATGCAGACAAAACCGCGATAACTATTTTCATAACGAGGCCACGATAAAGGATCATTTAAAAAATCCTATTCTAGTTGCCAAAAAATTCAATGTGTTCCTTTGAAAAAAACTAGCACTTGAGCGTTGGGTAAGAGTGAAAAAACCTATTTTACCGTGTCATTTTATTGGGAAAAAAGCCCCCCCCCCCCCCCCCCCAACATATTTCCTCTAGTGCACTTGCCCCCCAAACTTCATTTTCGAGCATTGGCATTTGGCCCCCACAACTTTATTTTTAAAAGAATGGTACTCCCTAACTGCTTAAAAATGAATATTCCACATTTTCGAGGACAAAATAGGTACTTTACTGTTTGCAATGGAACTATTCAGAAAATAAACATTAAATAAACAAAAATTCATAAATAACTGACGAAAAAAATAGTTGAAGAACCCTACTTGCAAAATCCAAGCTGAATCCCAGAATTCGTCGATCAATTCTTTTTGCTTCAACACAATCGACAGAAGTTTCCATGGAATCGACCAGAATATGCACCTGCGGAAGAAGAACAACCGTTAAAACTTCGTTGACGGATCAAAACCTGGAAAGAAGATTTACTCGGTGTAATAATTATTCGTTAACCTTTTGCATTTCTTATTCTCATGCTCTGAATTGATTGATTAGTGGCCGTACATGCTTCATGCAACTAATTTTCTTAAGTTATTTGATTTTGAAGGGGCGTGGGGCGTGTGACCTTTTTGCTTGGATTGATCCTCCGATGTGCGATCGAATTCCGTGTTATTATTCTTGAGATATTGAGGAGGATTAACAATCTTGAAGGTGAAGTGGCTAATTCGAAGAAAGTGCAGAGAAGGTTGTGGGTTGCAATTTTCTTGATTTTGGTTGTTCTTGTGGCGAGAGGGTGAAACTGGCAATTTGTGACTTATGTTTTTAGTTTGTAATGATGTCTTGTAGTAATGTGGTGGTATTGTAGTAAGGAGTGTGGTATGGTATTAGTGTAGTGTTGTGGTATTGTAGCATTGTGTGTGGTTTAGTTGGTAAGTTGGTGGTGTTGTAGTAATGGAGTTTGAATTGTAATGAAATTAATGTTGTTAACTTGTTGCAAATTTCTTGTACACTAATGCTTTGTTACAATTGTTGTTTGGTTTTATCTTCAAATAATTTCTCATAAAATAAGTGAGACAAATGTCATTGTAAATCAATAAATAGAGAAAGATCTATAAAACAGGGGACCAAATGCAGTACCACTGTCCAAGACTCACACAAAAAATGCACAAAGTGGACTTCATACCATTCCATTGACAGTGCTACTAAACCAAAACTCAACAAACCAACTTTCAATCCATTACATACCAAAATAGGCCAAGTATATGCAAGATTCATAATCATCAAGCCCTAACCAAAGTAATATGGGAACATGTTATCCCAGTCACAGAATATGGGACAGTTTTCACCGATGATTAACAAATCTAATCTACTTAACCTTAATACTCAAACAACGGTTTTTTCAAAAGAAAGAGTCATCCCGAGTCCCAATAACCATGCTCTATATCTTTCTCTTTGGAACACTAACCACCTTCTTTGGTGGCTTGAACTGTTTCCTTGAAGGGTCAAGAAGTAATGAAGACTTATCGGTACCCATACTCTGGCTTAGGTTAAAAGGTCCCTTAACTTGACTCTACTGAGTAGTGAGAACATGCATGTTGCTTGCATTTGCACTTTGATTAGCATAGTTAGTAGCAACTGAAGAAGTATAGGTCTAACTTGAATTCACCTATACATTAAAGCAGACAAGAATCGTTATCCAATTATAAACACTACAATAAATTCATTACTAACACTACAAGAAAACAAAACAGTACCTTAGAGTTTGGTCTTGGCTTCCTCATTCTCAAACCTGATGGTCCAGCTTGTGAAAACTGAGTGCCAACCACTTCATCATTTCCATCAGCAACTACAACACTAGCATGATTCGTGCCAATTCCAGTACCAATACTATGACTCAGGATAGCAGGTTCCTCATGAGCTTTGTTCTTTCCCTTATCTTTACTATGTTGTGAAGTAAAAACATGATTGTTGCTTGTATTTGTATTTTGACTGACAAAGGCATTTTCAACTGAATGAGTAGTGGTCTGAGTTGAATTCCCCTAAACATCAAAGCAGAAAAACAAAATATCAACTCAATTACAAACACTACAATAAAACCATCAAAAGAACATTACATTTAACCACAACAATGAGGCACTGCAATAAATCACTTGCATACCTTAGGCTATGACTTTCTCTTCCTCACTTTCAAACCTGATTGTCCAGCAGAAGTTCCTTCATCAACAACAACAGCATGAGGTTCCAAACCCTTGCTCCTCTTCTTCAACAAGAAATAGCACAAACACAATGAGATCACTTCCCAAAAATACAACATACAATATGAATAATGACAGAACAAACAAATTGCTGCAATCTCTACAAGGAAATCGCTAATTTCCGACGGCCTCCGACGGAACCGGCCGTCGAAAATGAGCGAAACTCTTTTCCGACGGCACCTGACCGTCAGAAAATGTCTTTTCCGACGGTAGGTTCCCGTCGAAAAAGTTCCGACCGGCTTCACCCGTCGGCCTAGTGCCGATGAAAATGATCTTTTCCGACGGGCGAAGCCCGCCGGAAAACGTCGAAAAAAAAATAAAAAAATAAAAAAAAAGTGCCCGACGTGACGTCATTTCTGTCGGCCGTTAGCCGACGGAAAAGACGGTTGCTGACGTCTTTTCCGTCGGCTAACGGCCGACGAAAATGACAGTGGGACCTACTTTAATGGCCGGCTAACGGCTAACGGCCGACGGAAATGACCGTGGGACCGGTCAAGTTTAATATATTTAAAAAACAATTTCTATAAATACCCCCCCCCCCCAAAATTTTTTATTCATCACACCAATCAATCTTCATTATATATATTTAATCCTACTTTCTTTCAATATATCTTTTTTTTTTCGAAAAATTGTCATTTTATAAATGGCCGATAATCGCAAAAAAATATTGATAAAGGAAAAGGGAAACAGAAATTATATATTTCCAATACAGATTTATCGAGATCCCTTTTCGATAAACTTTCGAGTAAGTTTAAATCTCGGCGTGGTAGCGATGCTGAAACAATTTGTCCCGACGAAGTTACCCAACAAGTCGAGGAACCTCCGCCACAAACTCAGCATACTCCGGTTGCTACTCAACAGGGCCCAACTACAACTCAGGCCCCTAGTCCTGCTCATGAACAACCACAACGCCCCACCACTCGGAGCCAAAGAGCTGCTGCTCCCCGACTGAGGGACGACCCCGATCCATTGTTTTCGCCTGGAATTACTCCGCCACGTTTAGTTGTTCCGCATGGCATGATGGACGAACTTCCACAAGCCAACAACGAAGGAAATTCGTCGGGACGACAACCCTCGCCAGCATTTGTTGCTTCTGAATCTGCTTCTAATAATACCAATAGGATGCCTAGGGGACGGGCGAAGGGTCGAGGTACTACAAACTCAGACGATGCGAGGCTCAAAGTTGGGGTGAACGAGCATTTTCAATTTGAGAAAAATTTATGGGACGATACTATCGACACAGTTAAGCGATCAATTCAAGTTACGATAACAAGCATAGTGACCGAACCGGCGATACATTACTCTCAGTTATCCGAGGCACAAAAAGAAAAATTCATAAACTAGTTCAGGGTATCTTCTTTTAACTTATTTTAACACATTTTTCATTATTTATGTCCATTAAAATTTTTGCATTCTACTTATATGTTATCATATTTTGAAGACTATATACAGATGGGATCTACAAAAAACGGATAACATTAGAACGACATTCCATAACGTGGCACAAGTAAAATGGAGGGATGCCATATACGAGTGCAAAAAGCTCTACATGAAGCGAGCTAAAGACCCCCAATGGTACCAAAAGACTTGGCTACCAATCGGCTTTGAATCGACGTACTGTAATCATTAGAAGAATGAAAGGACGATTAAACTTGCAGAAAAAGCAACGGAGAATTGATTGGCCAATAAGACAAAGAGCGTTGATGGAAAAGGATCCTTAGGTACGTACCACGGTGGATCTGTGAGTACACAAGAGAGGAGCTACGCAACGGTACGATATGTTAGGATTTCCTTGTTTGCAGAATACATTTTGTGATATTTGTGTTACTCTTTAACATTAATATTGTTTTAAAAAAATGTTGTTATAGTATGGCATAGATGATGTGATACGCTTCGATGAGCAATACATGCACGACCACTTAGTAGTGGATCCAGATGGAAGAATACTCTATTGGGACCCCCCACAAGCAGAAGAGTATTTCGTAAGTTATCTAAATTAAGCACGTATATGATTGTTTTGCGTCTATACCTTTTTCATTTATTTACTTTGAACATTGTAGGAAAATTATTATGAAGCGCTCGAGGATAATTTTGGTCCAGACAAAGCCAAATGGCCGCTTCAGTTTGACGTCAATATCGCGGCCATTGCAGATCATAATGGCACACATGGGAGGCTCAAAGGCAAAGATAGGTGCAATACCCTCGCAGATTATCGTAAGTCGCAGGGTAAAAATATTAACCCTGCTGAGGTGGTAAGAACACGTAAAGCAGTCAAGGATGCTACTGTTGACTTGCAATAAACCGTTGCGGGTTTGCAATAAACCGTTGCGGGTTTGGAGGGCCAAGTGGCGAGGGACCGGGAGGAGTGGAGGCAGGAGCGAGCTCGTGAGCGAGAGGAGAGAGAGCGAGAGCGAGAGGAGAGAGAGCGAGAGCGAGCTCGCGACCGAGAAGAGAGGGATCGTTATCAATGGACCAACCCGCAGAGATTCAACACCAACAACTACAATTCAAGCAACTTTCCTCCAAATCAGTTTCATGGAGCGCAAGTCAACCGAACGATTATTGGCAACATAACCAGACACAACCTGGTCTAAACTATCAGTATTGGGACCAAGAGTTTCATGGCACAAACACGTCATGGCAAGTGCCAATCGGTCAGACGAGTCAGCCAAGTACGCATGGCCAAAACAACGACCTTAAGTTTGAACAAGGCTTGGATTTTTTGATGCGGTCTGACATTGGTGGGAATAATCGGCGCCACAGTGTTAGTGGGGATCGTCGGCGCCATAGCGTTAGTGTGGATCGTACAGGTGCCTCCAGAAGTACACGACAGGATAATGTTGCGACCCATGTTACTCAGAACGAGGAAACGTTAGCCGACCTATCAAGTTTGCCTATCGAGGAGGTCGACTTTTTGAGTAATGATTGGTTGAATCGGCCAAGGGGTAACAGAGGTAAAGGCCCCGCCACTCAGGAATGAAGATGTTATGTGTGTTAGTGTGAGTTTGTATGTTTCAATTACCATTTTAAGTGTTGTATGTTTTATGTTATTTGTGTTAGTGTGAGTTTGTACGTTTCACTTACCATTTTAAGTGTTGTATGTTTTAATTACCAGTTATGTTGTGTGTAATCAGTTTACGCGTTTGAAGTAATGTTTTGTAATTCGACATTATAAATCATTTTTTTGCTACCGTATTTGATGTGAATTACATACTACTTGGCTTAAATACTGAATATTTAAAGAAACGATTACAAAGTGGTAACAAATACATTATTGAACTCAAGTACATTGGTATCAAGTGTTATCGTCCTCGTCATGGTCCGAATAGTCGTCTTCAACCACCTCGGACACGTCATCTGCCAATTGGCCTTCAATGTTAAAGTCGTTCAAATTTGCACACAAGTTTAGTCCAGGTGACTCATCATCTTGAAAGAGTTCTGCGGCTTCTTCTTCCTCTTGCATTGGCGACATATCGATCATGTTCCTTGCACGAATAGGGCAAACTGCCCACCATCCTCTCCTCCGCGCCACATGTTGTGCTGAATATGGAGTGTAGTACACTTGGAGAGCCTGATTTGCAAATATGAATGGTTCATTGGTAGTGAGAGCACACGTAGGATTGATATCAACCATTCCGTACACCGGGTGTATTGCCGTACCACGACGGGTGATATCGTACCACACACATCTGAAAAATACAATTGATTGTACCCTATCATGCCCGCCGCACCAGAAAACCTCAATGATGTCATTTAGCGTCCCGTAAAAATATGTGCCCTCGACCCCATCACCACTGCCCTTGACATAAACTCCACTACAATTTATTTGTTTGCCCTCATTGAAAGCTTCTGTTCGAAATCTAAAACCAGTCACTTTGTAACCTGCGTACCCTTTTATTAGTGTGTTTGCCCCTAAGGCGAGGGCGTACAAACGTTGATCTACATCGTACTTTCCAGAGCAAACTGTTTCTTTAAACCATGGCACGAACTCAGCTATCCGCTTTCTTTGAATTTGTTGTTGAGTAAGACCGCCGCAAAACAAGTCCTCAAACAACCTATCAAACAGGTGAAACGTAAATCTCATCAACGTATTAAATAGATTCAAAGAGAGATGTAAAAATATTAATTGTTATATACATACGTGAACCAACCGTCGACTTCTGGACAGTTCATCATCGTGTAAAGCTCAATTAGCCTCAACTCCTCGGAAGTAAGACGCCGTTCTTTTTTATCTGGTTTTAGACCTTTCCCTCTTCGATGGAAAATAGAAAGCTGCCCTGTAAAATCACCACATAATTCAGCCTCATTTCGACTGAGCCTGTTGTATCTCGTTTCAACACCTTTTTCGAAATATCGCGAACACAAATGGGTGGTCTCGGACAATATATAAGAATTTGCAATGCATCCTTCAACGCGAGCTTTGTTCAACACTGATTTCTTCAACCCAAGCATTCGCCTATTAACAAACCAGTAATTCAATATTAGTATCGGATAAATACATGACAAATAATGTTGGAAATACAAAACGGCTTACCTTTCAAATGGGTACATCCAACGATATTGAACCGGTCCACCAACTTTGGCTTCGTAGGGAAGATGTATCGGCAAGTGTTCCATAGAATCAAAAAAGCTGTGGGGAAATATCGTCTCTAATTTTCAAATTGTTATCATAATAGATTCCTCCAATCTTGCCATGTCCGAGGCTTTAATCTCTGTGGCGCACAATGCTCGGAAGAAGATACTAATCTCTACTAGGGCCCCCCATATCGGATCAGGCAGCAAATCACGAAATGCAATAGGTATTAACCTTTGCATAAATATGTGACAATCATGACTCTTGATTCCAATCAGCCTCAACTGTTGTCGTTGCACACAACGTTTGATATTTGAAGCATGTCCATCTGGAAATCGCAAACCAACCAACCACTGACACACTAGTTTCTTCTGAGGCCTATCAAGACAATACTTGGCCTTTGGCTTGTCGGTTCTACCATCAGCTCGATCGTGGACAAAAAGCTCTTCCCTAGTTGTCAACTCCGCTAAATCTCTCCTGGCTTTTACGTTGTCTTTTGTCTTACCCGGTCGTCCATCACTGTGTTCTTGATGTTGTCGAAAAAATTCTTCTCGCAGTGCATCACGTCCAGATTGTGATGGATCAAGTTTGTACTTCAATAGGGTAATTCCCAAAAGATTCTCTTGTACGACCAATTGTGCTCTTCCCCATATCCAACTATTTTTGGTGAGACTGGATTCGTAGACCTTGGTGGCAGTTGTTCAACAATTGCTGCCATTTGAGCATCGGTCCTCCGTTGTGGAGGGCCATCGTATTCTGTGTTTCCATTGAACATTGAACCATCATGGCAAAATTCATGGTCATTTGGCAAGAAACTACGATGACAACCCCACCACGTAGGTTTCCCACCGTAAGGTAACGGGAACGACTTTGTGTTCTCCATGCAGTAGGGGCACGATAACTTCCCATGTGTGCTCCATTGTGACAACATCCCGTACGCTGGAAAATCACTAATAGTCTACATTAATACAGCCCTCAACTGGAAATTCTGACTCCTGAATCTATCGTAAGCACGAACACCATCATGCCACAACCTCTTCAACTCGTCGATAAGGGGGCGAAGCATAACGTTAATGTTTTGTCCTGGGCTTCGCGGACCCGATATGATCAAGCTCAAGAAAATAAACTCCTCTCTCATGCAAAGATCTGGAGGAAGGTTATAAGGAGTCACTAACACGGGCCAACATGAGTATTGGGATCCGAAGTTTCCAAAAGGAGTGAAACCGTCTGTGCAAAGACCTAGACGAACGTTTCGTGGCTCGGTAGCGAATTCAGGGTGTATCTTATGGAAATGTTTCCACGATTCCCCTGATGCCGGGTGAATCATAACATCATTCGAAGACTTACACTTTAAGTGCCACGACATGTGCTCAGCAGTTGTTGGAGTCATGAACAGTCATTTAAGCCGTGGGGCCAACGGGAAGTACCATAATTTTTTCTTTGCCACATGTTTTTTTCTTCCTACAGTTTCATACTTATTTTCCCCACATTCAGGACACACTATGTAATCGGCAGATGCAAATTCCCCATAGAACAAGAAACAATTGTTATCACAAACATCGATTGTTTCGTATCCTAACCCCAAACCCTTCATTAACTTCTCGGCAGCATTCAGATCTGCGGGCAAACAATGGCTATCTTCTAGCCCCAAACACTCGCGTGATAATTTCTAAAACTTTGCACACTCAGCTCTGCTAGAGTTATACTCTAGCTTGGTAGTAAAAAACTCAGACACCCACTGCAAAACAGACATGTTTTCCGGGCCGCGCAACTTAATCTCGGACGATTTCACCAATTCCAAAAATTGATTTGCATCGGCGTTAGGCTCCTCGTCGCACTCGACATTTTGAAATTGGCATCGAAAAGTATCATCTAACAAAGCTCCAAAAGAATTGTCGTGTTGAACAGCTATCGGATCATTTCTAACTGTGTGACTTGACGACGCACCTAGGAGGCTATTATACTTGTTGTAATTTTCCCCGTGAAACACCCATACACGATACCCCTCTACAAAACCCCAGCGATGCAGGTGAGCAGCTACTTCATTAGCTTTCAAATATTTTCTATTGGTGCATTTTCTACAAGGACATTTTAGATTTCGACTATCGTCTAGATAATGTTCTTGAGCTAACGCAAACTGCAAAAAAATTGAATACACCTTCGACAAATCTTTCTTTCACTCGACCCTTCTTGGCCAAACGATCGTACATCCAATTTCTATCTTCATTTGAATACATTATTATCCATAAAATTAATAGTTTTTACCGTTATTAATACGACAAAATTACACTTCGAGTCTACAATTAAAAGAGATTGTAAGTATATATATAATTAAAAGCGCGTATATGTACCTCTTGTAGAAAACAATTAATATGTCGGACACAACGCTGGAAAGAATCTCTAACACCCGCCTCGTTGCTATTCTTCAATTTGCAAACAAAAATAACTTAAGTTAATTATATTAACATATATATAGCGTACATGTATAAAATATTACGTAAAATCATAATAAAATGCGAATACGAACCTTATTTTTTGAAAGGAGAAGATTGTGATTTGAATTTATAAACCTCTCGCGGACTATATTTATAGGCAAAAAGCCTCGAAAAAGGGTCTTTTCCGACGGCATGGTGCCGTCGGAAATGAGCGTCTTCGGAGGCTTTTTGACGCGGGTCGCTGACATGGCATCATTTCCCCTCCAAAATCTATAAATACTCCCAAATTTTACACCTAAAATTCATTCATGCATACACAAACACTCAAATTATATCTCCCTAACTACATTTCTTCTCTCAATTATTTCTTCAATTATTTTTCTTACTTATATTTTCTTTATATATATTTTGTTTTCTTACACATATCATATATTATTCTTAATACTTTCATAATAAACTATTTTTATTAATCTATATATATTACAAATTAGTTTATATTTATGTTTTTCGTACCAAATAATTCATTTTTTATAATTTATATATAATATTAATGTTTATATATATATATATGTTTTAATTATAGCCTTTTCCGAAAATTCGAACAAAATTTGAGATGAAAATTAACAAAAAATTAATTTTTTTCGTAATTGTTTTTTTGTTAATATTTATGAATATTGTCGTCGAAAATAATTTTTTTATAATATTTAAATATTATTTCTGACGGTACTATTCCGTCGGAAATGGTATTTTAATAATATTTTTTAAAATAATTAAATCGTATTCTTAAATTTAATATGTATTTTTAAAAAAATACGTATGAAATAATACGTATTTAATTAAAAATACGGTAAAAATGTATTTTTTAATTAAAAAAAGTTTTCCAACGGTATAATTGTCCTCTTTTCCGACGGCATCGTACCGTCGGAAAACATTATTTTCGACGGCATAGTACCGTCGGAAATAGTGTTTTCCGACGGTACGATGCCTTCGGAAAAGAGGACAATTCTGACGGCATAGTACCGTCGGAAAAGAGGTCTTTTTCGACGGGTTCGTGCCGTCGGAAATGTCCGACAGCTTTTCCGACGGCACGACCCAAGACTTTTTCCGACGGCACGACCCCGTCGGAAAAGACTTTTTCCGACGGCACTGCGCCGTCGGAAAAAGCTTTTCCGTCGACCATTTCCGACGGATTAAACCGTCGGAAAAGACCATTTTTTACGGGAAATAGACCTTTTTCGACGGGTTTTGTGCCGTCGGAAATGGCCGTTTCTCTTGTAGTGAATATTACCTTCTTATATTTACGAGCACCAGGATTTTGATTTATTTTGTGCCTCTTCCATTTTGCAACAACATTAGGGTTACTTTTCCTTACACTGCATGTCCTAATATTGTTGCCCACTAGCAAACAAAAGTTGCAAGTCATCAATATTCCTTCTTTCCTTAGCTTTCCAGCCTCCATATCTTTTTTTCTCTTTTAACGTGTTTCTCCTCTGGCTGCACTTTCCTATAGTTCTTTTTGGGCCTCCCATGCATCTTTTGTGGCATAGGAGGGACTGCTTTGGCTGTTACATTCTTAGGCTGAGGCCAAGCTTCTTTGGCATGCATAGGCTTTATAAAGATGTTGTAAATCTTCAAGTATGTCTTCTTCTTGTAGATTGGGTCAATGACATCTTTAGGCCTCATGTGAGAGGCATATAAGCTAGAAATGGCATGTGGGCAAGGAATTCGTGTAAGATCCCATCTTCTACAACTACAAGTGGTTTTTCCTAAGTGAACTACATAATTATCTCCCTAAGGGTTGCCTACCTCATACTCTAAGTGACCATTCCAAACAGCAGTAAATCACATTGCATTCCCCTTTAGTTTATCAAGGTAAGTGTGGATGTTTGGACATAAGTCATGAGTCCTACACTTCTCCATAGCCAACCTTGTTACTCATACTCTCTTTATCAGCATCACCCTTATAGTTTCTAACATGTCTATGATAGGCAAGCTTCTTGCCTTGACAATCATTACATTAAAGGATTCTAACATGTTGTTTAGGAGTAAGTCAGACTTACAAGGAGTCATGTAGTAAGCCCTACATCACTGTAAATGAGGTTTTTCTGCCAACAAATTGTAGGCCGCCTCATCTCTGTCTTTCAAACCTTGCATCACCTTCAGAAAATCCTCAACTCTTGAAGTCCTTGCTGCATTCCACAACATTTGCTTCAAAGAAAGTCCTTTGTGTTCTTTCCTGAAGTTTGCATACAAGTGCATGACACAAAATCTTTGCTCACAGTGGGGTAACACTTGGTCAACAACTTCAATCAATCCTTTTTCTTTATCGCTCATTATAGTCCACGCATGACTTCCGAATATTCAAATCTTCAGCAAGTATTTGCAAAAACAACCTCCAAGACTTTATTTTCTCTTTCTCCACCACAACATATGCAAAGGAGTAGATACAATTATTTGAATCCACCCCAACTTCTGTGAGAAGCACTCTGCCATTTGTTGTTTTCAAGTGAATCCCATCTAGGCAGGCTATTGGCCTACACCCACTAACGAATCCATTCGTCAAGGTTGCCCAACAGATATAAAATCTTTTGAACTTAGCTACTTCACTCACAACCTTGCACTTACTTTTCACTGTTATACCAACATTAGTCTTCATGATCTCCTCTGCATATCACCGAAGCATACTATATTGCTGACTCTCAGTACCCATACCATCAGCAAACACCTTCCTTTTTTCCTTATACGTCTAATAGCTGCTAAACCAAATACTTGCTTCTCATCTAATAACAGTCAACATTGAACCTACTAGTCAATTTGGATCACTCTGTATCTTGTCAAAATACTACTTTGCAACCCACCTAGAGTTGGAATGGACAACTCTATCTTGTTTGCTACATATGTGCTCTGGCTGCAATGTCTTAACCTTCATTGTATCCTCTCCATTGATCCTTGAAGCATACAATCTCCAATCACAGTGAACTTTATTGCATACCACACCAATCTTGTGCTTGTCATTCTTCTGATAGTATACGCTCCTACAATTGTCAATTGCATGTTTCCTGATGGCTTCACTTAATGTGTATGTGTTAACAAAAATCAGACCCAACTTGAACTTTACTTTATCCATGTCTACCAAGGGATTGAACACAGTATCTCCCTTGTATAAGAATGGATCTTTGGCAGGTGGAGTGAGCTCTACTTGTTGTGCTGCTACACTCTTAGTTGTTGGTCTTGAAGTAGCTGCTCATCTTGAAGACTCTGCTTCTATTGTAGGCCGTGTTAGGCCTCCAAGCTCTACTTCATGATCAACATTCTGATCAAACCAAGTATTTTCTTCTTCACGATAATTCTCATCATCTACTAGATGGTCAGAATACACTAAGTAATCTCCAACAAAAACTTCTCTATCACTCCCATCAGTATCTACTACATCAATGATGGATGCTACCATCTCACTATAATGGTCTCTCATGAAGGATACCAATGAGATGCATGAGGGACATTGGCTGAAGCAACTAGAATGTCACTTGGATTTGTCTTACTTGACAGAATTGGTTCTTCAGCTGGTTCACCATAAGCAGACTTTTTTTTTCACCAAAGTATTATTGAGGAAGGTCATTCTAATTGTATCCCACCAGTTGTAGTTGGCATCATTTGGATGATCTTCTTCAGTTGGATGGTCAGCTTCAATTGGATGATAAACTTCAATTGGATAATCAACGTCAATTGATTCAGATATATTCTTTAGGCTTGTTGTTGGTGCATCATATACTTCATCATCAGTCTGCTCAGAGCTCTCATAAGTTTCTTCATTATCAACTTCGGGTTCTTCAACAACATAAAAAGAGACAAGTTTGTCTTTACCAGCAGCTCTGGCCATTTTCATAGTCTTCATCCTCTTTTATGCATACATATCCCTACAGTTATCTCACCCTTGTGCATTGTTGAAAAAATCCACATCAGGAGGGCATCCAACTTCTTTAGCCATATAAGCAACCTCTGGACTAGATATTTCATCTGAATCACAGTAGTCTATGTGGTCCACCTTACCATCTAGGTAACAAAGTGTGTTTATGTTGTGCATCTTCCCTTGATGGTGTAGTCTAATAGTAAAGAATTCTCGTTTATTACCTTAAACATGGAACAAAAGTTCAATCAACTCATTCTGTCTCATAAATATACTACATTGAGTTAAAGATACCCCATGAGATATGCACAATTTGGCATGACTACATACTTAGTAAGAATTGAATGACATAATGAATGAATGACATATTAAGAGAATGACATAATAATAACATGGACTTAGCAGAATATACATTAAGTAAGTAACATGGATTTAGCAGAATATACGTGAAGTAACAACCTAGTCTGAGAAAACACTTGTCCTCATATATACTGAGATACACATTTAGTAACAAGTGAATGACATAATAAGTAAATAACAAATATTTTGACATGGATTGAGCATAACAATATACATTTAGTAAGTACCTAGTCTAGTTTCAAATATTCCCATCAAGTATGCTAATGTAATCAATAATTTAAGTGAATTCATAGGTCTAAATGCACATGCATACCACTAAACTGACAACAACCCTAAAAAATGTGGATTTTGGTGCAAAAATCGACCAAGTGGACCACATGCGTTCTACTTGACCACAATAGGTCCACAACAAACATAAAAAACTACATGGACCATGCAATAAACAAAAGGAAAAAAAAAATAAAACAAAAAAATCCTTTACTGACCATAGTCGGATGTCAGTCGATTGGGAAAAACAAAGTCTCCAATTGTGCGAATATTCCGGCCCATTGCTATGATAAACTAAATAAAGTACACTCGTTTAGTGAAATTTTAGATAGATTCTGAGATATTATGATTTTGCATGTAAATCGCAAGGGAAAGGGTGGAGGCGAAATTAGGGTTTGTAATTTAGGGACGAAATGACCCGATTTTCCCTCAATATCCAACACTTCAGTTAACTAGGAGCGAAATACCTATTTTTCTCGTATTATGACGTCACGTGTGTGACATGACAGAGGTTTTCTGGAGTATTCGTTTTTTAAGCAGTTGTGGGTACCATTCTTTTAAAAAATAAGGTTGGGGGACCAATGCTCGAAATTAAAGGGGGGGGGGCAAGTGTACTAGAGGAAATAGTTTGGGGAGTATAGTGCTTTTTCCCATTAACCGGTTACTTTAATTAAACAGAAATAAATATATCTCAATATAAGTCTGATTTTTATCCATCCCTTAGTTTTAACATTTGTTTCCCTGATTTTGTTTCATGAAATGAAGAATGAAAAGAAACACACAAAGATTTAAAATATTTGAAATACTTTTATCATTTAATGTACTAAAAACTCACCAAAATGGGTCCTATTTCAAATTAAGAGTGGCACCGGCAGTGAAGGAGGAGGTGTGTTTGTTGGTGATGATTTTTGGCCATGGCGAAAGAAGCAAGAACCTTGTGGTTGCTAAACCAATTTTAGGCTTAATTCAGTCCAATTGTTTGAGTAAGCATTATGGCTGGAGTGGAGAGCAATTTTTGCCTTCGACTAAATAAAATAGGGGGTTTTGTCAAATAAATTTACACAAGAGGTTTTTCTGCCAATTAATCCAACACGCATAGTTTTTCTAAACTATTTGCTATATAACCAAAAATCTCCCAACAAAATCATGGGTTCCATTCTATAAGGAATCGGGAGACCAATCAAATGGTGTCCAACTGTCATTGAATAAAGTGATTCTAATCAATTTGTTTTTGACAAATATAACCCAAAAATCTTAAACTAGAAGTTGGGAAAAATAAAATTTGTCCCTTATTGTGGCCAAATTATGATTTTAGTTCCGCATTGTAGCTTTGTTCACATTTAGCCCCTTAATATGGCTTTCTACAATTTTGGTCCTTCGGTCATTATTTTGCCCATAAATTATTTTTATTAGCAAAAATCACCCAATGTATATTTTTTTTTGTAACAAAGAGCTAAAGTTTCTTATTATCAAAAATTGAGTAAGTACAAGCCGATCCAAAGATCCAGGTCCAGAAACTAATCAACACGACATATAATCTAACACTCTAGTACCCTTTGCATATATGGGTGTACATTTCCAGATTTGTTTTACACCTACTTAAGATGGTTTGTATAATCCCCTTGCCAAGGTGTGGGTTGAGTGTGTTGTGGTTGAAGACCATGTCATTCCTGCTCATCCAAATGTTGTAAATCACTTCGGTTACTACCAGATTCAGTAGGTTGTTTCTCCAATTTTACTTTGTCCCCTGTTGTAGCATCCAATTCATTTCCTGACTCCATTCCCCTGGTGTATGTTGTATATGCATCCACTTCAGGACCTCTTGCCATATTACCACTTGTGATAGTGCATTTGAAGAACATATGATCGGTAGATTCTCTATCTGTGCAAAAGCAGCAATCTCCATCAGTCTGGACTCCAAACTTTTGCAGTCTGTATTTTGTTGGAAGTCGATTGAGACATGGTAACCAAAATATAAACAGTGCACGCGGTCTGGCTTTATTCCCATATATAAGCTTTCTCCAGGCCACAAGATTCTTTGTTGCTCTTAGTTCCTTGTAAACCACACACGTTCTGTACTTTCCTTTTCTGATCATATAAGCCCAAATAGTAGATTGCATAATGTCTCTGCCCTTAAACATTGATTTCAGTATCCAGGAACAATTACTTTTAGGTTGATAACCCGGGATATCCTCCCCTTTCATAAAGCATGTATGTATCCATTGTACCCATAGTTTCTTAGCTTTCATTTGAAGATTTCATATTCGTTTGGCTATGGTGGCTCTGTTCCACTCCGCTAGTGAGATGATGTTAAGCCCCCCAGCTTGTTTAGGACCACATATCTTGTCCCATACAACTGGAGCTTTCCTGCTTGTCTCATCTTTCCCCGTCCATAGAAAGGTCTTTCTTTGATAGGGAGAAAATTTGCATCCAGTAGTTGGTGATAGCAAATATAACACTTCTGATTAGTTGGGCTCTTCCTGCATAACTGAGCAGCTTTGCAGACTAGTGATGGATGTGTTCAAGAATCTTATCTATGAGAGGTTTACACATGTGTATAGTTAACTTCCTTCTAGTGAGTGGTACTCTCATGTATTTGAATGGTAGCTCTCCTCTAGTGAGTCCAGTGGTCTGCAAATGAGTGCTTGTGTGTCTACCTGTACCCTGCAAAGTAGATTTTGCATTTTGTTGGGTTTACCTTCAGGCGTGTTGACTTAGGGAATTCACTGAACTTCTCCATCAACAGTTGTACTGATTGCTCATCTCCTCTGAACATCAATACATCATCAGCAAAACTGTGAGTGATCCCAAGTTTCTCACATGTATTATTTTTAATTAGTAAAAAGCCCCCATTTGTTATATATTCTCCTAAATTTATATTTTCACCTAAAAAAACTAAAAAAGAAGTCCCTAAGTTATAATGAAAAAAAATAGATTTTCTTAATTTGTAATTATTAAAACAATTCATAAATTAAAAAACCCTCTCCCTCCCCCCCCTCCCCCCCAACTGCCGCCGCAACCACCACCACCCATTGTGTTTTCCTTCTTTTTTCGGTCCAATTTATGATTTTTCACAAAAAAATAAAATTATTTGTTTCATGTCAAAGTTCAGATTTATGTATCCTTATTTTAAGTAACTCGCTATTTTTAAATTACATATTATTTTAATTTATTTGAAGTGCTTAACAGAGGAAAAAAATAAATAAGAAATCGAGAAGTCTTTCCCAAATCCTCCGGCGTCCAACCACCTCCTCCAGCGCCACCTCAAAGCTTAATTACCGACAAAATAATTGATGTTGGCCTGTTGGGGGATCTTAATCGGTGGCAGAGATCTTAATCGGTGGCGGTGGCATGGGCTGAGTGGGGAAGGAGAAGATTGATTACTCTTTTAAATTAATGAATTATTTTATTGCAATTGGGTCTTTTTTTCTTTTTCTATTTTTAAATATAGTTTCTTATAATAATTAAAATTTATTAAAATAAATCTAATTTTTTTCATTATAAATTAGGTTTTTTTAGGTAAAATATAATTTTAAGAAAATATATGACACATTGGGACTTTTTACAAGCTAGAAATAACAAATGTGGTGTGTTTTGCTAATAAAAATAACTTAATGGGCAAAAAAATTATTAGACATCAAAATTGAACAAAAAGCCACGGTGTGGAACCAAATGTGGACAAAGCCACAATATGAGACTAAAATCGTAACTCGGTCACAATAAGGGACCAAAAATGATATTTGTTTCCCTAGAAGTCACTAAATTGCACATCTAGATTCAAATGTTATATACGTAAACACAAGCAGCAAAGAAACTCAACGACAAACGACATGAAAAAATCCATGACTTCACAGATAATAAATAGGGATAATAGCTTCAAACTCTAGATTGGAACATTTCACAGAGCTCCCAAAACATTAAAAATAAGGAATCAATCCCTGACCTAGCGAACTTTAATGAGGCAACTCGCACTGACAAAAATAGTGAAGCATCTCCAAATTTGGCGTAACTGCGTACGGAATGCTGGAAGATGGAGATCTGAGCACTATGCGGAAACAAACCAAGGAATCACGGCTTTGAGGTATCTATTCATAATTGGGTAAAAAGCATTTTGCATCCCTAAAATGGTACATTTTGACACTTTGCACCCCTAAAATGAAATGACACCACTTTGCATCCCTAAAATGAATTTGTTGACACTTTGCACCCCCAAAATGTGTTTGTGCTTTTTTTAAGGGCAAAACAGGTATTTTAAGTATTTTATATTAAGATGTCAAAAAAATAAAGTATTTTATAAATAAAAAAAAACAATTCTGAAAGTCAAAATTTTGGCCAAAAAAAAATCAAAAAATGTGAAACAATCACCAGCACCCCGTAGCTGCGAGCGCTCCGCCACTACCGCAGAACAGTGACGCCGCCCGTCACCATGCCGCGCCCCTTCACAGCTGCTACTCTGCCGTGACCACCACCACCCCATTGCTGTGGCACCACGGCGAACAACCTCTATCCCGTCCCCTCTCCATCACCATTACCGTCTCCCCCCAACGCCATCGTCCTCAACGCCACGTCGAGAACAGAATCGCCGCCACGTCGTTCTGACTCACCTCCACCTCCATTGCCACATCATCACCCCATTCGATTCAAATTTGTTCGTTATCATCGATTCGAACTCCGTCGAATCGATAAGTTACGTGCTTCGGCAACTTGGTTACATTTTCGGAGGTGACGAAGGCGATTTTAGGCTTCGAGATCTTGAATTGGCGGGAGAATTTGGATTTGGTGCTTAGCGGATTGGCGGAGCAGACGATTACGCCGATTCAGGAGAGTTTGAAGCGGAGGAGAGAGAGAGATAGGGCTCTGACGTGGCGGTGTCGAAGGGTGGTTCCGGTTGGTGCCGACGTCGATTAAAGCACTGAGTCTACGCGGCGGCAGTGAGAGGGGTGGTTTCCGTCCGGTGCAGCAGCAGTGGTAGTTTAATTTTTTTTTTTTCCAAAATATTTTGCCTTTCAGATTATTTATTTTTTAATAAAATAGTGCAATACCTATTTTGCCCCTAAAAAACACACATACACTAAGGGGGTGCAAAGTGTCAACAAATTCATTTTAGGGGTGCAAAGTGGTGTCATTTCATTTTAGGGGTGCAAAGTGTCAAAATGGATCATTTTAGGGGTACAAAATGCTTTTTACCCATTCATAATTTATCATGTACTCAATTCACACAACCATAGTACAAATTACTCAATTCACACAACCATAGTACAAAAACTTAGGTTTAACTTAACAGTAACTTCGACTCTAAAATTTAAATTCCTCGACTAAATTCCACAATCAAATTATCCTACATTTGAATACAAAAGGTTCACTATCGGGCCGATTGCGTACTTTCAACTTCATCGCAAATAACTTCTCAGCCATCTTCCAGATTCCCTTCTTACAACAGTTGATTGTTTAAAGATCAAAAGGACCAATATGTTCCTGTCAAAACAGATGGACCATACAATTCAATTTTACAGGATCAAGAAAAATATTGTCAAGCCAAAAAATAACAAAATGTGAGCAGCACAAACGCACAATCCCACACAAGCAGAAAGAGAGTTAACTATGAACTGGGAATACCCAGCAGAAACAAAGTTCCATCACTACAAATATATGAGATCAAGAATTTGTAGACGATTTTATGACTTGGATCTTTCTTTATTATGCAAGCCTGATTTTCAGTTTCCAGAACAACACAACTAACAAGGAGGATGATGCCCATGTCTTTGAATGTGAAGAAAGAAATAAACATGTTAAAATTGATATAACAAGATCGTAAGTATTGTCGTCTGTGGCTTGGTGGAAAAGGAATAAAATTACTCTTTCTTCCCGATTTTTTCTTTCCTTAAACAGTCCCTATTTGGTCTCACCATGTTCAACCTGAGACATTTAGTAGACTATCAGTTTCAAAGCCGCTCTTGTCTCGAAGCAGCTTCATAATACTTCCATATGCATAGAACATAACTTGTACGGATATTATGATAGTAAACAAACATGCACATAATGTTACAGATGCATTAAAGACTGAAAATGAGTAACAGAATCACTTTAAGCTCTGATTTATACTTGGAAAAAGGAACATCACTGGTCACGATTTATGCTACATAAATTTATGAAGTGCGCTAGTCAAGGTTTAATCTATTATTGGAAAATGGAACATTCCTGGTTATTTAGTAACAGTCACATTATCTACCACGATCTATGATCTAACAAATAACTAAATAGCTAAATCTTCTTATCTATCAAAAAAAAAAAATAGCTAAATCTTCTTTTCAATTACAGTTCTCTGTATTTTTGCATCCTTCAAATTATAATGACGATTGCTTTAGTGAAGAAACATAAAGTTTTGACAGCCAAAGTATCATTTAAGTGAATGCTTATACAGCCCTAACATAAGAACTTCCTCGAATAACAAAAAGAGAAAATTATATATACCCTGAAGAAGTAAATTGCATTATCCTTAAGATCAAACATCTCAGGGACATACTACATTTAGGTTTTCAAAGCGTAACTTAGGAAAGTCTGGAGGTGTAGGTAAAAAGGTATGGAGGAATTGTTAGGACTAAATAGATAGGTACCGTGTACCTTGTACCTGTATAAAATAATAACTTATTGTAAAGGAAAGAATTGCATTTTCTTCTCAAATTATTGCCCAACACATGACCACTAATAATCGTGATCCATAGTACTTCAATATATGCCGAGATATAAGTACTGAATTCTACAATAATAATCATATCTTCACAGAAGATTACTATGGCATAAACAAACATAATACCAGTAACAGTATCATACTGAACTTCACACCAGGTATAAATCAAAGATTGAGTTCAATTTTCTCACAGTTTTACAATTCATGAACATCAATGGAACGCATTTGAATCAGTTGCAACCAAATTATTTATTTCAATTACATGTCTTTTAAACAATTAAGTCACTAACTCTTCTCTCAAAAAACCATCACTTTTTAGTATAATTATAAATAGGTCACAACCTCCTTTTCAAGTGATAACAAAAGAGTGTTTATTTGAAGAAAAAGAAATTTCCCAAGTCCATTTTCCTGGCCTTATTCTTTAGGCGGTGAGGGGGGTTATTATGGCTTACAATTTAAAGAGACTATAACCTACGAATTTTCTGATTATTCATGTTAGCATGTCAAAAACCAATTGGAGTTGTCTAATATAGAAGCTGCGTATCCAACACATGAACAAGAAGGAAACAATAACACGATCGAGATTCTAATTGATATAATCTTATTGAACTAATATATATAGCAAAAATTGCATGGAACTGATTGCAGTATACAATCAATAATGAGTTAACGAGGACTAGCTTCCTGATCAGCAAAGCTTTCAGTTACATTTTCAACTGGTTTCTCTATTTAGTATTTACCTATGAAATGGTGGTAATCTGACATCAACCAAAAGATATCGGCCCTTGCGTAAAAGCGGGTCCTACGTCAATCCTACAACTGACTGAAGTGCTGTACCTCAGGAATTATAAAATATCGATATTACAATGATCTAATGACACCGATGATGAAAGAGACACCAGACCAAAATCAGAAGGACCAAATAACAGTAAAATCAAACGATCATGATCAAAAGTGTGGTGAATCTGGTGATAAGCAGGGCAATTTCTCATTAGATCCCATCCTCTGAACCCCCCCACCAACACAGACACGGAGGCGTACATACATAAAAAAAAAAAAAAAAAAAAAAAGGAACCAAGGGGAAAACGGTTACCTCAAGAAGTGACGAAGCGTCTGCATGCAAAGTCACTGAGATCTACTCGGACTGAACATTCACGGGGTCAATATGCTCTTCCGTAATCCACTCAGGGGATGACGAAAAGTTTGGAGTTAAAGTAAATATAAAACGACAATTACGCATACCGCAGCCACCACTGCGGAGACCTCGAATTATGGAACACATGTTCTGCCCAATATTACAGGATATGAGTAAGTTTGAGGAATATGAAAATAGCATGTCTCCATTCTTTAATTCTATTACGGAAACGAGGCGACTTCTTATAATTGGCATCGGAAACCAACTTGTCAATACAACGACTCTGTTCCAAGAATCAACGACCGAATACTTTCCCATCTTCCATATAGAAATCTGAGTTCGATCAGAAGTGTCAAAAAGAGCAAGCTGATTGCCCAATATAGTCAATGTGATTCGACCAGGAAGCAGCAACAGGGTAGGGGGGAGTGAGATTTGACCAACCTTTTCTTCAGTGAGATCAAAGGTGGATATGAAACCAAGATCATTAAAACGCGGAAGCCAGTGAAAAGCATCGTTAAGAGCAACAGATTCAGAGAAATATTGCAGACGCGAGAAGGAATTGGGCACACGTCTCCACATCCGATCAACTCCAACAGTGAAAATCTCACAACACTCTTGTGCATCACTGCTAAGAAAACATTTTTTTGCAATCCTCAAGACTTTGAATTTATTTAAAGACGAGCTATAACCAAAGTTATATTGAGCAACATCCCTGGACCTGGCGGGTTCGTCTCTCTGGACTTGAGGAAGGAAAAAAGGATGATCACCCATAAGCGGGTTAGTGACGCAAATAACGTCAAGGCGAGGGTCGTTGTTTCGTACAAATTTGAAACAGAGAAAGCCATTGGAAGAGCCTAACAACACTTGGGGAGTTTGTTTTGGTCTAAAAGGTACACAAGTCCGATCTCCATTCTCGGAAATTTCAAGTAAAGAGGAAGAACCCCGACCGCGGATCGAATCATGGACAAGGGAGGTAAAAGATGAGTGCAAGCCATAGCAACGGGTGAAATTAGGTTCAGATAAAAGGGTTTTCCATTCCTTACAAACACATTTACAGCGCATAACATCCTTTATAGGGAGTTTGAAAAAGATTTCATCTAAAATTGAGATTGGAAGCTCCGAAAACAAACCACAAGTACTTACCATTGTTGTTGCTTCCATTCTTCTCGACAGCTTTTCTTTCAATCACTTAGTTACCAGTGTGCTGTGTGAACACGAGAATCGGTATTGTGTTGTGTGTAAGAACAAGAGTGACTGTCTGAAACAGGACACCAAAACCCTTTTATGTAAGGGTTTTTCTCATGGGTCTCTATATTGGAGGATGTTAGAGTTTTTTCCTTTTTGGGTTTTATTATTAGTTGTTAGAGTAATTTATTTTTATTTTTAATTCTATGAACTAAACTCATTTATTTATTTAATGAACGACGTTTGTTTTAGTAGACAAAATCGAAACGAGAAGTAGTACTACTAGATACAACCGTTTAAAAAATCATACAGTGTTCAAAGTAAGTCGGACAATTATCCTGAATACATAATTAATATAACATTGGGTGATTGGTCGCACTCGTTCCGCCTTGGTCTAAAACGAGGCTTCGAGTTTTGTAAAGGAATCAATCGTCAGATTTATTTTATTATTGATGATTCGGAATTAGTACGAGGCACTAAAAATGTATGTGAAGGGGGATCGCAACACTCTTCCCTTTGTAAAGAGCGATGTTTGTATGCGATGGGTGGAGACATGGGGGAGACAATGTATTAGTGTGGAACGGTGTATAACTAATAGAATTACAATGATGATACTCTTGTGCGTGAAGGAAGACAAATGATTGTGGGTAGATTTCCTCACAGATAATGTGAAAGTGTCCATATATAAGGAAAGGGGGAGTCGTGCTATATTTAGCATGCGACTTCATCTTCATGAATATATCGCGTGCTTCCTACTAAATTTCTGTCAAAAATGGCTAGGTTTGCTGACATCTTTATACCTAAGTTGCCTCCAATATAAATACACAACCACTTGGCCAGTAATCGCCTCGTAGATCTTTTTAAATAAGGTTTTTATTGCGATGGATCTTGCTAGATTAAAGAATAAGATAATCGCTTATCGTAGGAGGTTGTTGAATAATCGCCCTTTTCCGAGGCTATATTCCTTTATGATTAGGGGAATGACAATGGTAAAATTTACGGGGTCTTCACTTATCTTCGAAGAACAAGTTGTGGAGTCATATGTCCTCGGAAATTTCGTATTTGATGTTCTTTATCTAAACCACTTTCAAAGAATGTCATCTATGTTTACATCTATCACTAGACGTCATATATTTTGTATTAATTATCAATTTTTGTCCTCCACAACATTCCAGCAAGGGAATATTCCAAGATTTCCTGAAAAGTAGCATGCGACAAGCACATGACTCCTAGTCTGAGTTTTTCATTTGCATTTTCGCACCAACTTTTTCATATAAGTACACAAACACCTCAATATGTTATATAATAATCGCACTTACACCCAAAAAAAAATATTTGATGGCTTATAGACTTTGTATATTTCAAAAAGATTATAATAATGGTAATTTTTAACATTTTTTTTAAAGATTTCTTATTTTCTATATTCTAAAATCACAAAATATAATTATCTTAAAAATTAGAGTTGAAAAATAGATTTAAACATTTTTTCACAATGCTACATACTTATCAAAAAAATATATTTTCAAATATTTTTCGATAGTGCTAATTTTTAATCTCTTTAAACAATAACAATAACAAAAAAGTTACAAATGAAAGAAAATATAATTCTCTTGTACATAAAAAAGATATAATTCAAAAATAAAATAAAAGAAAAAATATCTTATTCTACGATGTGTTTTGAAACCCGGCCAGGTAACTGACCCGGTGAGGCTACCCGCTACCGGGAAGTAGGTCAACCGGTCGGACCACTGGTTGGACCGGTTTGTTGACTTTAGTCAACATTCAATAAAAGATATAATAATAAAAATTAATTATATTAAAAATTATAAGATTGTGCGAAATATTTTAAGTCACTAATATTTTGTTATATTATAAGAAAAATAAGAATATGGTTATCACAATACTAGGAGTTGAACACGTGACCTCCAACAAAACAAGTTCTTAGGAACCATTGAGCTATCCAACAATTTAATAAATAATGTTGGCCAACCATTTCACAAAATTCAATACAAAAATAACAATATGTAACGCTAAAATCTAGAAAATGAACTTAGCATCGGACGAAATACTTTGCATGAAATTCTCGAATGCATGCTCGTTTTGCTTCAAAATCAAATTAAGGATAGAAACAACATTTTTTTGAAAATTTCTTGGGGCGGTTTGCGGTGGATAGATCTCGTCGAGATACCCCAAATAAAAAAAAGCGTAAAAAATGGACGCTTCTACGCAAAATTATGGCCTTTCAAAGTTTTGCATTTTTTTCTTCTTTTTTTTTTAAAAAACAATTATCGACGCAGGTTTGTAATTGTCAAAAAAATAGGGGCTGATTCGCAATTGACCATAAGCCACCAAAAAAAAAGAAAAAACAGCTAGCGAACCAGTCGGCTGGATTTTTGGGCAAACCAACCTAAATCCGCTAGTTCACTTGCCAGGGGTCAGCAGCCCGTTTCTTGGGGTGGATCAACCCAGACAGGCCACCGGTTCCCGGTCGAAACGATCGGTTCGAGCCTGATTTTAAATTCGATGGGTTCGAGCCTAATTTTAAACCCTGATTCTACGCCCCTCAACTCCCCCACCCCCACCCCATGTCCTCAACAGTCAACATTATTTAGTTTAGTAGTCTTAGTAGTTGGGCCTCCTTGTAAATAGTTAGAGTTCTAAGAGTTATTGTGTAAATATTATTTCTAGTTAGTTAGAGTTGTTAGTTAGTTGCTTTATATATATGCATGTACCATCACTTTCAGTGAAATAAGATTTTGCTCTTGCTTCACATGCTTCTTCACATGGTATCAATTGTCTACGTTCATTCCTCCGCCGTGTTTCCCTGCTGATCCACCATTTTTTTCTGTGAATTTTTAGAGATTCTTTCTATGCTACCTTACTTCTACGTTCCCGACTTTTTTGAGCTGAATTCAATGTTGGATTCTCCTTCATATTCGATTCCGACTCCAATGACCTCGAATATCTCCGATACCAGTGGTCGATCGAACCCATTGCACGGATCGCTCAATTACAGAGCTCCGATCACCCTAGTCTGACTCTTACCCTGGTTCCACTCGCTGGGATTTTGATTTTTTTGTTGAAGAGCAGATCTGTGAAGATCTCCTTGCACGCGAAGCGCAAATTAGAGTTTATTATCGATACAATTGTAAAATCGGCCATTACTGATACTTCTTATGAATAATAGGAATGTGTTGATAGCATGGTGACCTCCTAGTTTCTTCGATCTACTGATGACGAACTGTCAAAGTCATTTTTGTACTCTGATTCTACTGTTGCTCTTTGGCGCCAACTTGAAACTCACTTTGGGCTTAATAATGGACCTCTAATCTATCAGCTTCAAAGAGTCGTGGCTTCCATTTCCCAAGGTAATCATTGTGTATCTTAGTATTATACTAGATTGAAGCAGCTTCGGATTGAACTTGGTTGTCTGGTACCTCATTGTGATGCTTAAGTTTTGTGTACTTGTGATCTTGCTAAGCATGCCTTGGATTCAGTCACTTACTAGACTGATGCAATTTCTTATGGGGTTCAATAATGAATTGGATACTGTTAGAGGTCAAGTCCTTTATATGGATCCTCTTGCCTTATTGGAAAAGGCTTATGCCATGGTCTTGTGTGTGGAGAAGCAGAAAAAATCCACCTCTCTTACCATGATACTCATGATAACAGTGCCATGATTGCTAACCATCAACACAACATGTCTTTTACTCATACGGATTCTAAGAAGAAAAATGCAAATAAAATTTGTGATTACTGTCATGCGAAAGGCCACTTACGTGACACTTCTTTTAAACTGGTTGGAGTTCCTGGTTGGTATAAAGAACTCAAGGAGAAGAAGGGATCCCAAGGGGGTAAGCATATGGCTCATATGGTTGACTCTCATGTTAGTTCCATCTCTGCTTCCTCTTCTCACTCTACAGGTTCTTCTGATAAGCCTAGTCTTGCTTTCCAGAATGACTTCATGGATATGACAAAGAGCTTTGTGGCTCAAGATACAGGATAGCCTTCAAGATGACCTGGGATTGGCAGGGTCGACTATGCTCAAATTTGGTGACTTTGCTGGTATCTCTCTTGCTCTTCTATTTGTTGTTTCTATTCAACAGTCTCATTGGATCATTAACATAGGTGCCTCAAACCATATGGTTTGTAGTGAGCATTGCTTTAAATGTCTTATACCTCTTGCTAAGCCAAGCTCAGTTTACCATCCTTGATGGTTTAATTAAACTTGTCAGACACACATGAGACATTCAACTTACTCATTCTATTCTATTGAAGAATGTTCTTCGTGTCCCAGATTTCAAATTCAATTTTGTTTTATGTCTCTAAACTCACCTTCTTTCGTACTCATTGTCTCTTGCGGGCCCCATGGATTAATGAGGTTCTTGTTGCTGGACACTTGATTGGATAACTTTACATTTCGGATCCAGAGAACTGCTATGTTTCTAATGTGTCATCTTGTAATAGCATTGCAAATTATGTTGTTTCTCAACATGCTACTTTACCTGGTATCTCTTCTTTTACAACTACTAAAACACATATTGTAGATCCCCTGATGTTATGGCATAACAGGTTTGGTCATGCCTTATATAATGCAATAAAACATTTACCTTCCCTATCTGGTATTTCTCATTCATTTGATACTTTATCTGCTTGTGATGTTTGTCACAAGGCCAAGCAGCCTAGACTCAGTTTTCCTCTTAGCAACATTGTGTCTCCTTGTGCCTTTCGCTTGTTGCATATTGATCTGCGGGGGCCTTAAAAGGTTCCAACTATGGATAATGCTCAATATATGTTAACTATAGTTGATGATTACACTAGAACGACCTGGGCATTTCTACCGAATAATAAGACTCTAGTTTTCTCCACTTTTAGCTTCTTCATCACATACATTCATACTCATTTTGCTAGCAAAGTCCTATATATCAGGAGTGACAACGGGACAGAGTTTACTAACCATACATGTCAATAATTATTCACATCTCATGGCATCATCCATCAGAGGCTTTCTCATTACACTCCTCAACAAAATGGAGTTGTAGAGAGGAAGCACATACATTTATTGCATGTGATTATAGCATTGCTCTTTCAAGCTAACACGTCCTCTTCATTCCGGGGTTATTCCATTCTCATGGCCACCTATTTGATCAATAGAACTCCATCTAACCTCTTACAATGGAAATCTCCTTATGAGGTTTTGCATCAGAGTCCTTTTGATCTCTCTCAGTTGAAAGTCTTTGGGTGCCTCTGCTACTATAGCAATACTACTCCCCAGAGAGACAAGCTGGCTCTCATGTCATTTAAATGATACTTGTTTTGGACCACTGAGTGGGCAGGAGGCCCTCATGATCTTTTGTTTTGAACAAAGTGGTTACATCCAGTGATATAATTTTCTGTTAGGACTCATTTCCTTTCACAACTTACTTGGCTACACCACTTGCTTCTCCCACATCCGCTTTACCTGTTGTTCCCCTACATATACCTGACAATCCTCTGTCTTCTCTCAAGACCCCTACTTCAGTCAGTACACACTCTGTTGAAGGCACTGTTTCTATTCTCCCAGAATCTTCAGATTCTACTTCTTCCGATTCTTCCTATTTTCCCCTGCTTCCTACTGACCCTTCTCCTGCTCTTGTTCAGGTCAGAAGAAGCTTCAAGCCTCACTCTAAACCTACTTATTTCAAGGACTACATCCTGTCATGCTCCACTGACCCTTGGCCTCACCTTCCTATACATTTTCTTCTGCCTCCTCATATACTCCTCATTCATTTCCTTACTATAGACTTGCTCATTTCACCCCCTATTATAATTCATTCCTTGCCACTGCACCTCCTCCAACTAAACACCGGACTTATGCTCAGGCCTCTAAAGATCCTCAATGAGTTGTTGTTATACAACTTGAGCTTGATGCTCTTGAAAATAACAGCACATGGAACCTTATTTCTCTTCCTCCTGGCAAGCATCCAATTGGTAGTAAATGGGTTTTCAAGTTGAAACTCAATCCAGATGAGTCTATAGAGAGGCACAAGGCCAGGCTTTTAGCTAAGGGCTACAACCAAGTGTTTGGACTAGATTATACAGAGAATTTCTCACTAGTTGTTAAGCTTGTTACAATTAGAATTCTACTGGTTGTTGCAACACATTTTCAGTGGCCAATTCATCAGTTGGACATTAATAATGCATTTCTTCATGGTTTTCTGGATGAAGAAATTTACCTCTCTCTACCACAGGGGTATTCTAAGGCTCTTCCTAGACAGGTATGCAAGATCCATAAGTCACTCTATGGGCGTAAACAAGCCTCTTGGCAGTGGAATTTTAAATTTACCAAGTGTTTACTTGCTTATGACTTTACCCAATCCTCTCATGACAATTGTCTTTTTACAATGGGAAAAGATCCTCCTTTCTTGCCCTCCTTGTGTATGTTGATGATGTGCTCATCACTGGACCTGCTTCACAGAACATTGTTGTTGTCAAGTACTTTTTGCATTATGATTTTACCATAAAGGACCTAAGATGTCATTGATGATGTTGGGTTCTGAGATGCTGTTAACACTACATGTGATAAGGGTGCCAAGTTCTCTACTGATGGCCTCTTGCTACTTGATGCTGAAAAATATAGAAGACTGATTGAGAGGCATTTGTATTTGAACATGTCTAGGCTTGACATTTGTTATGCTGTCAACCAACTCAGTCAACTCCTTAATTCTCTTACTGAAGCTCATTGGAATGTTGTTATTCATTTTCTACTTTATCTTAAAGGTTGTCCTTCTCTTGGTCTTTTTTATTCTCCTAAGTCTCATCTTCATGTGACAACTTACAATGATGTAGATTGGGTTTCATGCCCTGATACTCGTAGATCCCTCACTAGTTATTGCATTTATCTTGGTCATTCTCTCCTCAGTTGAAAAACAAAGAAGCACCTCACTGTTTCCAAGTCTTCTTGTGAAGCTGAGTACAAAAGTATGGCCTCCACTACATGTGAGGTTCAGTGGATCTCTTATAACCTCTCTGGTCTCCAGTTTCCTTTATCTCTGCCTATTTCTTTATATTGTGACAATAAATATGCCATCCACATTACTCACAACCCTGTATTTTATGAAATAACTAAGCACATTGACAACGGTTGTCATGTGGTGCGTCAATGCTTCAAGTCTAGTTTCTTATTTCCTCAACATTATCCTGCCTCAAAGCAGATGGTTGACTTCTGTACGAAGCTCCTGCCTCCACCTGCTTTCCACAAGTTGAGACTTGGTGGTTCTCACCAGCATCCCACTTGAAGGGGTGGATGGGTTTGTAGGGTTGTCACCACCGGAGCTCCTTCCAAACACAGCCCCTTCACCTTCAACCTCCACCTTCACCACCTCTCCGCCACCGAAGCTCCTTTACGACAACAATAGCGGGACCTCGCCGTCACAACTTTTGAAATCGGAAATTGACGGCATTCAAAACTCTAAAATCAAAATTTGGTGTCGTCTATGTGCATGGTGAAGGTGGAGTGGTGGTGGTATGCGGGGTGGGGGTGTGGTGTGGTGTGGAGAAGATGAACAATTATTCTGTTTTTTTTTTCTTTTTAGTTTCAAATTTTTACTAATTAAAAAATCAAGATTAAAAGAATTACTAATTAAGTTTTTTGAAAGACTATAATTTATGAAAATATATGTCACACATTTCTTTAAAAAAATTGATAATATTTAGTAATAAATTTGTATAAAGAAAAGTTTCTAAAGTATGAAAAGAATTTAATTTCTAAAGTTTTAAATAGCTTTTATAATTAAATATGAAAAGAATTTAATTTCAAAAGTATTTGAACTTCAAATCTTTAGAAATATATTTTACAATATCTAAGTAACAAATAGCTTTAGGCGTTTAAATGGTTTGAAGAAGAAGAACAATTTGTTTTTCAATTTTTTTGTGTGTTTAAATTTGTGTGGCACTGAAATGTGAAAAGAAAACTAAAATATATTTTTAAAACATAAAAGTCTAAAATTTATCAATAAAACTATTTTAATTTTTTGGGGGTGTAGGTGTATATATTTTAAAACATATTGAGGCATGAGTGTAAACATATAGGGGTAAAAATACAAATGAAAACTCAGACTAAGAGTCATGGGCTAGTCAATTGCTACTTTCCGGGAAATCTTGGAATATTCTTTTACCGGAATGTTGCGTAGGACGAAAATTAATAATTGATACAACATGTAGAGTGTCTAGTGATAAATATCAACATATATGACCTTATTTGAAAAGTAGTTAACATAAATAACGTAAAATGTGAGATTTTCTATGTCCTCCTTATGAAGCCTAATCGTAGGCTTTTTGTCTACTTGATCTCCTATTCTTAAGAGAAGAGGTCGTAGATCTTTGCTTTTACCTCTGAATCTTTATATATTATCAATTACTCGATAACAATAGCTAATTGTGTGCAAATTTAAAATACTAAGGTGCATATGTATTTCTTTAAGGGCTCCCAGGTGCTCTTGGGCAAAATATCATACATAAAAGGCCGGACATAGTACAATAATTGTGAGTAAACTACAATGCATGAGGTCGCTTAATGCTTATAATTTCGCTTGATTGTTGATAGAGAATCCTACTATGGCAAAAAAGATGTTGCATTAATGCATCTATCATAGTCAATAGTCAATACTACCTGTAATTTGTAAGTAACATTCATAAGAAAGCTCTTCTATTTGCCGCTAATTACATATATGAAGTCCCAGATGAGATATACGAAGAGTAAAATAATCCAAAAGATATAATACTATAAAGATAACCCAAATATTAAGTCAACATATGCTATACTTTCCTTGCCTTTTTACAAAGAAGGTTGACATTTCTTAGGGAATAATGTATGGAACCGGTTTCAATTGTATGTACATCATTTTTATTAGGACAAATTAATAATTGTGCCATGTAAGTTTGTCTTTTTGAAGAATATGCCAATTATTTATCGAGTTTTTAAAAATGCCATGACTTATGACTTTTCTTTAAAAAAAATGCCCACCCGCTGCCACATAAAAAAAAATGCAGACGTGTCAGTCGATGTGGATGTCATTGCACACGCCATGGCTGCCACATGGAATATATTTAAAACGAAAATATATTTATATCATTTATATATATATAAATATATATAAAAAATATCTTTATGATTTAAAATATATTTAAATATATTAAAAAAAGAAAAATCATAAATACAATTTTTTATTACTGGAAAAAAAAAAACAAATAGAGCCCCCCCACCCAACACCCCCCCCCCCCCCCGCTGCACCCGCGGGGGGGTGGGGGGGGTGTCTATTTTTTTTTGTTTTTTAAATTTTTTTTATAATTTTCTTTTAAATTTTTAGTAATAAAAAATTGTATTTATGATATTTCCTTTTTTTTATAGATTTAAATATATTCTAGATATAGATATATTTAGATACATAATGATATTTTTTTTATAGTATTTATATATATTCTAGATATAAATATGATATTGTTTTTAATACATAAAGATATATATTTTTTATATATATATTCCATGTGGCAGTCACATAACACAAAAGATATATTTTTGTTTTAAATATATTAATATGGCGTGTACCTTTTTCCCATGTGGCAGCCACGTAAGCGCAATTTTTCTGATGTGGCAGCGGGTGAGCATTTTTTTAAAGAAAAGTGCATAAGTCAGAGCATTTTTAAAAACTCGATAGATAATGGGCATATTTTTCAAAAAGGCAAACTTACAGGGCACAAATATTAATTTGTCCTTTTTATTATTTATTGTATATGTACACCTGACATTTTTTAATCAGAAACACAGATAGTTAATTAACGATGATGCATATATACGTACATTTAAAAGTCGTCTAAATCTGTGCCAGATACATATTGGACGAAGATACGCGCTCAAGAATAAATGTAGGATACACCACATACATGGCCGTATACTAATAAAGAAAAAGTTACACATGAGATACATTTTTGGGACCTATCTAATACGTATCCCTAACAAAGTAGTTCTACAACATGGATGTTTCTTAATAGAGAGCTTGAAGAAGAAGTAAATGTAGATCAACTTCAATGTTTTAAAGTGAAAGGTTAACAATATGATACAACCTTGGTATCGATTTAATGTTCTTAATTCGAGTTTAGAGGACTCCAAGAAAAGAGATGGGAAATTTAGACTAATTAAATAACATAATTCATTTTTTTTACTTGAAATCAAATGCTTACAAATGGTGGAATTAAATAGAAACTTGGGCTGACTAACAATCCACTACTACCACTATTACCACTAATTTAGAACTGAGTTTGACCACTGCTTACGTGCAAAGACTAACATAATTTAGAAATAGTAATAATAAATACTAAAGCTGATAATTAAATAGACAAATAACAAGTGGGCCAATTACATAACAAAATCACCATTCCGAGTGGGCTTCTTGGTGGTGCGTTTGGGCCTTCCAATATCAGATTGGGCCGTAACATTCCCACCTTCATCAGATAAAGCCTTGTCCACAAGGCTGATAATGTTTTGCCTCTGTCGTGGGGAAAATTGGTGTTTTTGGTACTCAAATTGTTGAAACTCATGGGGTATAAAAGTACTTGTGTAGGAAAACAGAACTTGTGTGTGCATCTGGAAGTTTGTGCAGGTGTCAGAATTACTGAATGTGGTGGAGTGCTGCTCTGACATTTGTAAATGGGAGTGTGGATCTTTGCAATTGAAGTTTTGGTTTTCTGAGGATAGTTAGTTCTATGTTCGGCTTTGTGGTTGTGGTTGCGGTTTCTATTGGTTGGGTTAAAAGAGTATTTCAAAATTGTTTTTGTTGGAATTAGTAAAGAGTTGTGTCGTAAAAGATGTGAACTTTCGGGTTGCGGCTTTTGTGAACGTGTATGCAAATCTTTTTCAAGTTTCGACAATATGTATGACGTACGATCGAGTCGGCATAACATTCTTTCGTTGTGGATTTTCGTCGCTTCTAACATTTCTTTGAAGAACACATCCCTTTGTTTTTGCATATCGGAGAAGAACGCATCCCTTTGTTGTTGCATTTCGGAGAAGAACTCATTAATGTGTTTCTGCCTTTAGAAGAATAACTCCTCCATGTATTGTAGTATTTTTGAAGTACATGCATCCATAGGGGAGTTCAAGAATGAAAGCACCATTGGTACAACCTTGGTATCGATTGAATGTTCCTAATTCGAGTTTAGAAGGACTCCAAGAAAAGAAATGAGAAATTTAGACTAATTAAATAACATAATTCATTTTTTTTTACTTGAAATCAAATGCTTACAAATGGTGGAATTAAATAGAAACTTGGGCTGACTAACAATCCACTACTACCACTATTACCACTAATTTAGAACTGAGTTTGACCACTGCTTACGTGCAAAGACTAACAGAATTTAGAAATAGTAATAATAAATACTAAAGCTGCTAATTAAATAGACAAATAACAAGTGGGTCAATTACATAACAAAATCAGCATTCCAAGTGGGCTTCTTGGTGGTGCGTTTGGGCCTTCCAATATCAGATTGGGCCGTAACGCAATATCTCTGGTATCACCTTTCACTTAATATTGTAGGATGGGTATCTAGGGTTATCATTTTGTAATTCAACTAATAAAACAAAATCATATTCAATTATCTCATATGCAATTTTATAGGTGCGGTACGTAGCATTGTAAAATTCAAACATTGTCCTTCAATATTCCAACAATATGCACTTTTATAGTGGTACATTAACATCATACTGACATCCAAAGAACATAAAATGAGCTACAAATACAATTTACTCATTCTGCCTGTATTTTGCTACAATACAAAATGTAGTTTTGGAAAAACTATTTTGTGTGGTGTTTGTATAACGAGAATTTTGAAATTTAAATATCCCACGAACCTACAATTTGCTAACGTATTTTCTATTGTTACTAAACTAGCCTATGTCGCAGTTATTGTTGTATTTAATAACCAAATGAAAGTGCACTATCAATGCATCAATCCTCATTAGAAATTACAGATTTTGGTTCAAGATATGGAAGAATGAAAGTCTTCCTTATCCGCCACTCACATCCACGTATTTACACCGGTGTAAGATATGGATGAATGCGTGTCTTCTTCATCCGCTGCTCACATTCACGTATTTACCCCTAATCTAAACGCAAGCATATATAAATAGAAAAGAAATGTCTGGTAGGTAAGGGGCACAATCGTCAATATTAGTCAAGGTGTTTCTCTATTTCTTCACTATGTACTTGTATATATTGGGGTGCATTCATTCAAGAAATAGTACATTGTTTTTTATGCTTTAGAATTTTTTATCTGCAATATCTTGTCGCATAAACCTGAAGTTCATTTTGAGCTTTAGGTTACGCGGTCATCATATTCGAGTTTCTTCCATCACTCGCAATCAATCATCCTCATTTGCTTCAAAATCATCATCAAACTAGTCACTCATACTTTATTTTTCTCTACGCGACGAGTATGCATCCATCCCTTTATTGCATCTCGATAAACCTTAATTTTCAATTTATATCTCAATAATTACAGTATTCATCATCAACTCAATTTCTTGCCAATTACAAACCTCACCTAAAGTTATTCATAGATCTTATTTGAATGTGACATTGCTGGACGGGCGATATATGTTGTAAATGGTGATAACACATAATTCGTTAACCACTAAGAAATTATGTGGTAATGGTGAGCCTGAGGCTGCAACAAAATACTAACTAATGAGAAGGATGTCGTTGAATTTGAACAAGATACTTGGAATAGATGGAATTGGAAAAAATATAGTTAGCGGGTAATTGACGCAAATAAGGTCAATACGATGGTTATTTCGTACAAGTTTGAAACAGAGAAAGCCATTGGAAGAGCCTAGCAATTTGTGCCATTCTTTTGGTCTAAAGGGTTCACAAGTCCGATATCCATTCGCAGAAACTTCAAGTAAAGAGGAAACATGACAGCAAATTAAATCATGGATTAGGGAGGTAAAGGATGAGTGCAAGCTATATCAGCGGGTGAAATTAGGTTCAGATAAGAGGGTGTTCCATTCCTTACAAACACATTTACGACGCTTAACATCCTTAATCGAGAGTTTGAAACAGACTTCATATAATATTAGGAATGGAAGCTTTGAAACAAACCGCAGTCACTTACCATTGTTGCTTTTGGATCTTCCACTGTTTGACAACCTTTCCTTCAATCACTTACCATTGTGTGTGTTGTGTGTGAACGCGTGAATCCGTATTGTGTGTAAGAACAAGAGTGATTGTCTGAAACAGAACATTATCACGCCCTATTAAGTAACGGTTTTTTACGGTTTTATGGTGGATGAGTTTTTCCTTTTTGGGTTTTATTTTGTAAACAAGTCATAGTTATTTATTTAATGAGAGACATTTGTTTTAGTAGACAAAATCGAGAACGAGAAGTACGAGATATAGTCGTTTAACAAAATCATAATATATTGTGTTCAAAAAAAACAACAAAATCATAATATATTAATAATAGCGGGTGATTGGTCGCACTCCTGCTGCCTTGGTCTCCTAGTTTTTTTCTTTTAAATAAATCAATTGTGTCACTCATTTTATTATTGATGATTCAGAATTAGGACGTGGCCCTATTAAAGTATGTGGAGAGGATCTCAACCCTCTTCCCCCGGTAAACAGGGATGTTTGTGTACAATGGGTAAAATGATTAAACAATATAATAGTATGGAAATGTGTATAGATAATATAATTACGATGATGATACTCTAATGCATAAAGGATGACAAATGTCTGTGTGTAGATGTTCTTACAAATGAGATTATCTTAAAGTGTTCATAAATAGGGCAAGGTGGATCTTGCTATTTATGGTGTGCCACTTCATCATCAGAAATATGTCGTGTGCTTCTTACTTAATATCATGTTAAAAGTGGATAAATTTGTTGACATCCTGATAGCTAAGTTGTTTGAGGTAATTACACCACCACTTGGCTAATAATTGCCAAGTGGGCCTTTATACATGAGGTTTTTGTCGTGAAGGATCTTGATAGATATTAGAATATGATAATCGCCTCTTGCACAAGGTTGCTGGGTAATGACCCTCGTTTGAGACTATATTCCCCTTATGATTGGGGGATGACGATGGTAAAATGTACGAGGGCTTCTGATGAGCGTTTATTTAACGTCATTTGAGTACTCATTTTCTTATGCTTTTGTATAAGTAATAGTACATATAGATTTTGTGTTTTTATAGAATTCTGGTGAGATAACATAACACAAAGCTAAAAAAGCCGAAATTGAGTGTTTTTGCGAACATGGATTCATAACACAACATGAATCAAAAAGAGCCTAAATTGGATGTTTCTGAGAACACGTGGTCATAACACAACGTTGCAATGAGGAGAATCTAAAGGAAGCAAGTGATTTAAATACAAGGATACAAAGTTACAAGAATAATAAGAGGTTGTTCTACACACTATTGGAATGTCACAGAAGTCAGTGTTACAAAGCAACAAGCAGATCTATATTATGACATATAGAGAATAAGTTATAACTAAAAATGTGACACCGTGCGTAGCAGAAAAGAGCAGGCGTGACATGAGGAGCGACTTCAGGCGCAAACTGACTAAATCGCGGGAGCCTCGGACAAAAATAGAGAGTAGCGCATTTGTTGCGCGACCGCAGTGTGATTGCACCACCCATGCGCGACTGTACCATATCGCCAGTATATTAGGCCCAAGAACATACAAAACTCTAATTTAGGCCCATTTGCTATTTTTCCTATATAAGGACACTAGGGTTGCGTACCTCATTCATCTAACCATAAACCACTCTTCATTATTCACAAAAGTATTTAGTAGCACACAATAGCAAACACAAGAACACAACAACAATCAGAAAATATGAGATCGAGAGCAAGGATTCAAGTCAAAGATCGAGTAGCAAGTAGCAAGGCAACAACGATTGGGAGTTTATCTATCTTCTACTATTTTCTTACGATGTTCTTTTCTATTTTTGATATTGAACTTGTAATCATGAGTAGCTAATTTCGTATGTGCAGAGTTCCGACATAGTTGGATTGGTGAACCTATGTGATATCTTATGTTTTGATCCATGCCTTTTCGATTATGTGTTTATTCATCTATCTTAATGGCAATATTTTTGTGTACCTCGCCTATATATGATTGATTAGAAATTATGCGAGGTAGCTAGAGCTGCTACATCACACGTTCTATGAATAATTAAACCTCTTGAGTGTGTAGGCCCACTTACGTCATCCCATGTTTGGATGTGACATCGAAAAAAGCCATTAACACGTAGATTAAAACTATTGAGTTAAAAGCATGAGAATGAACATAGGGGTGATCCAAGAAAATATGACACCCTAAAAATGCGACCATCATATGAGTAGATTTAAGTATTAGTTAAAGTAGTACTAATCAACTAATCATCCAATTCAATTCAGTCTATTAGTCTAGTTTATTTTACATAATTCTACAACATACAAATCTTATTACGTGACAAATTGAGAATAAAATAGAAGAAGCGAGATTGATTCAATACAATCTTCGTGAAATTCGATACTTGGGACGTAATATTACTTTCCGTTATATTATTTAACTCAAATACTTGTGAATATGTGTATTATTCTAATAATAGCACGTGAAAACACACATCAGTTTCACTTGTCTTCTAAGAACAAGTTATGGCCTTATGTCCTCCTTACTAGGCTCAGTACCTCGTAGGCTTTTTCTCTGGCTTATCTCTTATTCTTAAGAGGATTCGTCATTTTAGGGATCGTGGGTCTTTGCTTTTACCTTTGATGTTAGTCAAGTTGGACTCATTAATACAAGTTTCCACTTGCATATTTTCTCACCAAAGCCATAATTTTGGAGAAATTCAAAAGGACACAAGTCTCACTAAGCATAACAGATTAAGGAGTGTTGAAAATAAGAACCTGTCACCATGAAGGTCACATAGGGATTGTGTTGACATTGTTGTTTTCAAGAATCACCTAGTACTTGATGTTTAGTTAAAGTTCATAATTTTAAATTGATGAGTCTATTTATATTGTAGGATGCAACTATAAATTAAGCATCTGAGGTTATCATTTTGTAATTCAACTAGTAAACTAATAATATATTCAAGTATCTTATATGCAATTTGGTAGGGGAAATAGTAGTATAAAATTTAAACGTTGTCTTTCAATATTCCAACAGTATGCACTTCTGTAGTAGTACATTATCGTTAAATACTGATATCCAAGGAAAAAAGACGAGCTACAAATGCAAGTTTACTAATCTCCCCGTATTTTGCTACAATACAAAATGCTGATTTGGAACTACTATTTTTTGTGATGCTTGTAACAAGAATTTTTTGTTATTTCATTATCCCTGAACCTACAATTGCTAACTTATTTTTGTTGTTCCTCGACTAGTCCATATTAGAGTGATTATGTATACTTGATAGCTAAAAGTGTTAGTAGCATAGCACGGAAACGACCAGAATAATATAATAGTTGACGAAATAAATAAAACACAAGTAACGTAACCAAAGCAGAAAATAGTTAACCTCAATCGACAGTGAATCGGAACGTGAAAAGAGGCCGAGGATCTCTCAATTTCCTTAAAACATATTCGTCCTTCTCTTCGTGCTGAGAACGTTGAACAACTGCTTACCAGGATACAACGACCTACGAGCAGAGTTGCTAGCACACACCAAACTGCTTCGTCGAACTCGAACGGTAACTTCCCTCACCACCACACAATGAATAAATATTTGGCTGCGCAAAAGCCTTTTTTCGTGTATGCAAAGTAATTCTTGGATGAATAAAAACCTATGGGGAGCGACCTCTTTATACACTAGTTTGGGAGAGAGTTGGACGACTTGGTCATCAAGTAAACGAGTTAAAAGATAACTACGAATCTGTAGTTAAGGTAATTACGAATCGTGTGATTATGATAAATACAGATCTCGCAAAGATCTCGGATGAATTTAGACGCGTTTTCAGTTAAAACTGAATCACGAAATATTTTATTTCGTAAGGTAATTTTAATTATCATAATGATGCTACGAATTTCTATATATAAAATATATATCAGAAAATAAATAATTCTGTTAACAAAATAGAAAAAAAAATATTGAAACTGCAAAACAAGGCCCACACGAGGAGGAGCCCAACAGGCCAAACAGATTGACATTTGACGCGTATGTCGTCGTGTGCACGAGCCCGAGTCGCACTAATTTGATGGATTTTGGCCAGAGATTTGCACCCCCATGCGCGCGCGTAGGAGAGGGAGGAGACACAATCTTACAATGCTAAGAATGCATTCCCATTGATAAACCCCAAAAAAAGTGCTCTTTTTCCCATTTGGGATGACCATTTTTTTTTTTTTTAAAGTTTTTCCCTCATTTTTCTCAATATTTTCACCTTTGTGTAGCTAACTTTGAGCATCAATTTCTCATTCACTCATGTACCATTTTGAGCGTGTAATATATCGTTTCAAAGCTCTCACATAGGAGATCACCTCTCCATCTTGAACTCGTCAAAATGACACATGGGACTCGCTCAAAATATGACCCGAAGTCAGCTGTACAAACCTATTTCATTTACCAAATTTCCAACAATCCCCAACATGAATGAAATTGAATGATCATGCATACATCATGTTGTGGTACAGTTCTACGGTCTATGCCTGCATAGGATAGATAGGACAGGCCCTTGAACCTTCCCTTGTGAGAAATACTTTCTTTGCTAAACGATAGTATGATCTTGATGTCTTTGAACTATCCGTCGTTTGTGCAAACGCTCCATAAATCTCAACACAGGTATATTCTTGTTACCGTTGCGGTTCTCATGGTTTATGTCCATTTTAGCCCTGGACATATGCCTGGTTCTACAAGAGTTTTTCAGAAAATTAAGCCTTCACAATTTTCCTCAGAGGCGGCCCGTCCTCTCTCTCACATAGGTGATTTCTTATCTAAGAGTAACCCGGATTACTCCGCTCGAATTTTTGACACATAACAATCATTAAAAGAACAATGCTTAACCTTTCCCATTACGAGTGTCACTGTTTCATCTAAGAATGGACAAGGGTTGAACCCCACACAGTGACCGTGCAAAGTTCTTACAATTAGGTTGTCCCATTGAACCAAGATCTTGGGATCTCCAGTCAGCATGGTTGGGCTTTCCTTCATAAGAACCTTATTTTTTAAAAGGCTTAAGTCCCATTCCTCTCGATGTCTTTTCAACTTGATCTCTGTTTAACCCTTTGGTTAGCGGATACGCAATGTTATCTTTTGACTTCACGTAGTCAAGTGTGATAACCCCTATCGAGATCAGTTGTCTAACGATGTTATATCGTCGACGTATATGTCTAGACTTCCCGTTGTATAAAACATTATGTGCCCTTCCAATTGTAGATTGGTTATCGCAATTTATGCATATTGCTGACACAGGTTTGGGCCACTTAGAAATATCTTCCAAGAAGTTACGAAGTCATTCAACTTCTTCACTGCATTTGTTTAATGCCACAAACTCATATTCCATCGTGGATCTAGTTATAACCATTTGTCTTGAAGATTTCCATGACACGGTTGCACCTCCTACTGTGAATACGTATCTTGTTACCTTGGAGTCTTGTATTTCAGATATCTAGCTTGCGTCGGTATAACCTTCAAGCATATAATGCAACTCGTAGTCACGAGTATAATGTAAGTACTTAAGTACTCTCAGAATTTCTTTCCAGTGCTCATGCCCTAGGTTACTCTTGAATCTACTCAACGTGTTAATTGTATAGGCAATGTCTAGTCGTGTACAACTCATTAAGTACATCAGACTTCCTATCACTCTAGCATATTCCACTTGATCAACACTTTCTCCCTTATTCTTAGACAAGTGTTGACTCGTGTCAATTGGAGTTCTAGCTACACCAGAATCAACCTTGCTGAATTTTTCAAGAACCTTATCGACATAGTGTGACTGTAATGTAAGACCCTCTGGTGATCTTCTAATCTTAATTCCTAAGATTACATCGGCGAGTCCCATGTCCTTCATATCAAACCTTGAATTCAACAAACTTTTAATGGACTTTATCATTCGGTAGTTGCTTCCCATAATGCGTATGTCGTCAACATACAGACAGAGAATCAGATATCCTTCTTCTGTAGTTTTTACATAAACACACTTGCCGCACTCATTAATTCTAAAGCTATTTGTCAACATGACATTGTCAAATTTCTCGTGCTATTTCTTTGGTGCATGCTTAAGTCTATACAGAGACTTCACCAATTTACAGACTTTCTTTTCTTTTCCAGGAGCTACATAACCTTCGGGTTGTTCCATGTAGATTTCTTCATCGAGATCTCCATTAAGAAAAACAGTCTTTACATCCATTTGATGTACTGCAAGATTTTGGAGAGAGGCAATCGCCAAAATCATCCTTATTGAATTTATTTTCGTTACAGGAGAATAAGTATCAAAGTAATCATGGCCTTCTTGTTGCTTGTATCATTTCGACACAAGTCTAGCCTTTACTTTTCAATTGTTCCACCTGTTTTCATTTTTCGTTAGAAAACCCATTTGGAACCTAATGGTTTACATCCCGGAGGAAGGTCTACCAGTTTCCATGTGTGATTGTGTAAGATGAAATCAATCTCACTTTGTATGGCTTCTTTCCATAAAGGACCTTCAGCTGACCTTACAACTTCCTTATAAGTTTAAAGCTCAGTCTCTATCATATAAGTTAGAAAATTTGGTCCAAAAGAATTTATAGTCCTTACGCTTTTGCTTCTTCTCGGCTCTTCCTGGACCTCGCTAGTTTCTTCAATCTCTTCTTGATCTTGACTATTGTCAATATCCTCGAAAGTTCGCTTTAAAGAACTTGGTCCAGCCACAGTGGATTTACAAGGAAATATATGTTCAAAGAATGAAACATTCATTGATTCCATTATCGTGTTTTTATGAATCTCGGGGTTTTTAGATTCATGCACAAGAAACCGATAAGCAGTGCTATTGTGAGCATATCCAATGAAAATACAATCCACCGTCATTGGACCTATTTTCATTTTCTTAGGCAAAGGTGATGACACCTTATCAAGACACCCCTACACTTTTAAGTATTTGTAGCAAGGTTCTCACCTTTCCACAATTCATAGGGAGTCTTTTCTTCTTTCTTTTCGGGTATCTTATTTAAAAGATAGTTAGCCGACAAAATTGCTTCACCCCACATGTTTTGCGGCAATCCAGAACTTAATAACATGGCATTCATCATGTCTTTTAAGGTTCGATTTTTCCTTTCAGCCACCCCATTAGATTGTGGAGAATATGGCGCAGTGACCTCGTGAATAATTCCCTGTTGTTAACAAAATTCACCAAATAGTTCAACATATTCACCACCACGATCACTTCTGACCATCTTAATTTTCTTATTAAGTTGGTTTTCGACCTCTTTCTTGTATAGAAAGAATTTGTGTATAGCTTCATCTTTACTTTTAGTAAATATACAAAACAATATTTTGTACTATTATCAATGAAAGTTATAAAATACTTATAGCCACCTCTTGTTTGTGCAAATTTTAAATAACATACATCACTGTGAATTAAATCAAGGGGTTCTGTATTTATTTCAACAGTTGGGAACAATGTTCTCGTTAGCTTTGCCTCTACACAAGTTTCACACTTATGTTTGGAATCAATTTTAAACATTAGTATGTGATTTATGTTAATTAGTCTACGTAAAGAATCATAATTAACATGTCATAATCTACCATGCCACATATTAGAAGACTCAAGCAAATAAATAGAAGTAGAAGTTTTATTGCCAGAATTAAAAGAAGTGGGCTTAACAGCCATTACATTCATTTTGCACATCCCTTCTTTCACATAACCCTTTCCACTATGAACACCATATTTGGAAATCACAGCTTTCTGGATTCAAACACTATCTTGAAGCCACGAGTATCTAGCAAGTATCCAGAAATCAGATTCTTACGAATGTCTGGCACATATAGCATATTCTGCAGCGTAACCTCCTTTCCAGAAGTCATCTTGAGGCGCGCTGTTCCTTTTTCCCTTGATCTCAGAGGTAGCAGAGTTGTCCATGTAGATAATCTCCCAAGTTTCAGCAAGAGTAAGCTCGGAGAAGCTAGATTTTCCAACAGAGACGTGACGTGTTACTCCAGTATCGAGCCACCATTCCCTTGGATTAGCATACGTCAGGTTCATTTTAGAGATCACAACACATATGTCCATATCACACATCCCGAGAAGCAGTGTCCATCATATTGGCCTCGTTAGGCTCTTTGCATTCTGCAGTCAGACGACTTGTGCCTCGCTTCATTGCAGTTATAGCACTTTCCCACGAATTTCTTCATCTTAGAAATTCCACCCTTCGGTCCAGTCTTTGACCTAGGTTTAGGCTTCTTGTTCTTCGAGCCTTTGTCATGCTCCACCACGTTTGCCCTAGCAGTGTTGGCGTTAACAACTACATTGGAAGACCTTTTATCTCCACCCTTGTTGTCTTCTTCTATACGAAGTATGATAATCAAATCTTCAATACCCATCTCCTTTCGTTTATGCTTTAGATAGTTCTTGAAATCCTTCCAACCAGGTGGTAGCTTTTCGATGGTACAAGCTACCTGGAAAGATTCATTCAAGACCATTCCCTCAGCATGAATTCCATGGAGAATCAATTGAAGCTCTTGCACTTGGCTTATAACAGTCTTCGAGTCTTTCATCTTGTAGTCCAAGAATTGACCAACTAGGAATTTTTTGGCACCAGCATCTTCAGTCTTATACTAATGGTCCAAGGATTCCCACAATTCTTTTACCGTTTTCTTCACGCAATATACTTGATACAACGTGTTTTCCAAACCGTTCAGAATCAGATTTCGGGAAAGAAACTCAGAGTGGTTCCACGCATCAATTGCAGTCTGCGATTGTGCATCAATTTCATCCTCTCTAACAGAACAAGGATCCTCTTTCAAGAATCTCGCAAGATTCAGCATGGTGAGATAAAACAATATCTTTTATTGCCATGTTTTGAAATTCGTTCTATCGAATTTCGCCAATTTCTCATTATGGCTCATAGGAACCGTAGGAACAGCCGAAGTCTCCAAAATCACCATACACAAAGGCTAAGTTTCGAGAATTTAACCAGAAGCCTGCGATTTCGACGTTTGAGATGCGTCAGATTGGCATCAGTAATGACCATATCTACGTTTTCGTTGTTTTCAGACATATCTGAAAGGTTTCAAAAAAGAAAATTTGATATCAAAAAATAGAAGAATTACGAAAATTCTTCACAGTTGTTTTTAAAAAATACGAAAAGAAATTATCGTTGTAGTAGGTGAGGATACCAAGAATCCTTCACGAATAAAAACTATAATTTTTATATTTAAGAAAGCTTTTTAGAAAACTTTTCCAAAAAATAATAAATATAATTTTGCGTAAAGAAAAAATACTACGGTTTGACCGAGTTTTGAATGAAAATTATTTTCCAGAAAAAACACTTTAGCCAATATTGTAACATGTTCGTCTTAAGAGATAATATGTTCTAAGATTGTTAGTAGCATAGCACGGAAACCAACAGAATAATATAATAGTTGACGAAATAAATAAAACACAAGTAACGTAACTAAAGCAGGAAATAGTTAACCTCAACCGACAGTGAATCGGAACGTGAAAAGAGGTCGAGGATCTCTCGATTTCCTTAAAACAGATTCGTCATTCTCTTCGTGCTGAGAATGTTGAACGATTACTTCCCATGATACAACGACCTACGAGCAGAGTTGCTAGCACACGCCAAACTGCGCCGACGAACTCAACGGTAACTTCCCTCACCACCACACAATGAATAAATATTTGGCTGCACAAAAGCCTTTTTTCGTGTATGCAAAGTAATTTTTGGATGAATAAAACCTATGGGGAGCCACCCTTTTATATACTAGTTTGGGAGAGGGTTGGACGACTTGGTCATCAAGTAAACGAGTTAAAAGATAATCACGAATCTGTAGTTAAGGTAATTACGAATCGTGTAATTAAGATAGGTACAGATCTCGCAAAGATCTCGAATTAACTTAGACACATTTTCAGTTAAAACAAAATCACGAAATATTTTATTTCGTAAAGTAATTTTAATTACCAAAATGATGCTACGAATTTCTATATATAAAATATATATCAGAAAATAAATAATTCTGTTAACAGAAAAAGAAATATTAGAACTACAAAACAAGGCCCACACGAGGAGGAGCCCAACATGCCAAATGGATCAACATTCGACGCGTACGTCGTCGTGTGCGCGAGCCCGAGTCACACTAATCCGATAGATTTTGGCCCAAGATTTGCACCCCCCCTGCGCGCGCGTAGGAGAGGGAGGAGACACTAGCCAACACAATCTTACAATGCTAAGAATGCATTCCCATTGATAAACCCCAAAAGAAAGTGCTCTTTTTCCCATTTGGGATGACCATCTTTTTTTTTTTAAAGTTTTTTCCTCATTTTTCCCAATATTTTCACCTTTGTGTAGCTAACTTTGAGCATCAATTTCTCATTCACTCATGTACCATTTTGAGCGTGTAATATATCGTTTCAAAGCTCTCACATAGGAGATCACCTCTCCATCTTGAACTCGTCAAAATGACACATGGGACTCGCTCAAAATATGACCCGAAGTCAGCTGTACAAACCTATTTCATTTACCAAATTTCCAACAATCCCCCACATGAATGAAATTGAATGATCATGCATACATCATGTTGTGGTACAATTCTACGGTGTATGCCTGCATAGGATAGATAGGACACGCCCTTGAACCTTCCCTTGTGAGAAATACTTTCTTTGCTAAACGATAGTATGATCTTGATGTCTTTGAACTATCCGTCGTTTGTGCAAACGCTCCATAAATCTCAACACATGTATATTCTTGTTACCATTGCGGTTCTCATGGTTTATGTCCATTTTAGCCCTGGACATATGCCTGGTTCTACAAGAGTTTTTCAGAAAATTAAGCCTTCACAATTTTCCTGAGAGGCTGCCCATCCTCTCTCTCACATAGGTGATTTCTTATCTAAGAGTAACCCGGATTACTCCGCTCGAATTTTTGACACATAACAATCATTAAAAGAACAATGCTTAACCTTTCCCATTACGAGTGTCACTGTTTCATCTAAGAATGGACAAGGGTTGAACCCCACACAGTGACCGTGCAAAGTTCTTACAATTAGGTTGTCCCATTGAACCAAGATCTTGGGATCTCCAGTCAGCATGGTTGGGCTTTCCTTCATAAGAACCTTATTTTTTAAAAGGCTTAAGTCCCATTCCTCTCGATGTCTTTTCAACTTGATCTCTGTTTAACCCTTTGGTTAGCGGATACGCAATGTTATCTTTTGACTTCACGTAGTCAAGTGTGATAACCCCTATCGAGATCAGTTGTCTAACGATGTTATATCGTCGACGTATATGTCTAGACTTCCCGTTGTATAAAACATTATGTGCCCTTCCAATTGTAGATTGGTTATCGCAATTTATGCATATTGCTGACACAGGTTTGAGCCACTTAGAAATATCTTCCAAGAAGTTACGAAGTCATTCAACTTCTTCACTGCATTTGTTTAATGCCACAAACTCATATTCCATCGTGGATCTAGTTATAACCATTTGTCTTGAAGATTTCCATGACACGGTTGCACCTCCTACTGTGAATACGTATCTTGTTACCTTGGAGTCTTGTATTTCAGATATCCAGCTTGCGTCGGTATAACCTTCAAGCATATAATGCAACTCGTAGTCACGAGTATAATGTAAGTACTTAAGTACTCTCAGAATTTCTTTCCAGTGCTCATGCCCTAGGTTACTCTTGAATCTACTCAACGTGTTAATTGTATAGGCAATGTCTAGTCGTGTACAACTCATTAAGTACATCAGACTTCCTATCACTCTAGCATATTCCACTTGATCAACACTTTCTCCCTTATTCTTAGACAAGTGTTGACTCGTGTCAATTGGAGTTCTAGCTACACCAGAATCAACCTTGCTGATTTTTTCAAGAACCTTATCCACATAGTGTGACTGTAATGTAAGACCCTCTGGTGATCTTCTAATCTTAATTCCTAAGATTACATCGGCGAGTCCCATGTCCTTCATATCAAACCTTGAATTCAACAAACTTTTAATGGACTTTATCATTCGGTAGTTGCTTCCCATAATGCGTATGTCGTCAACATACAGACAGAGAATCAGATATCCTTCTTCTGTAGTTTTTACATAAACACACTTGCCGCACTCATTAATTCTAAAGCTATTTGTCAACATGACATTGTAAAATTTCTCGTGCTATTTCTTTGGTGCATGTTTAAGTCTATACAGAGACTTCACCAATTTACAGACTTTCTTTTCTTTTCCAGGAGCTACATAACCTTCGGGTTGTTCCATGTAGATTTCTTCATCGAGATCTCCATTAAGAAAAATAGTCTTTACATCCATTTGATGTACTGCAAGATTTTGGAGAGAGGCAATCGCCAAAATCATCCTTATTGAATTTATTTTCGTTACAGGAGAATAAGTATCAAAGTAATCATGGCCTTCTTGTTGCTTGTATCATTTCGACACAAGTCTAGCCTTTACTTTTCAATTGTTCCATCTGTTTTCATTTTTCGTTAGAAAACCCACTTGGAACCTAATGGTTTACATCCCGGAGGAAGGTCTACCAGTTTCCATGTGTGATTGTGTAAGATGAAATCAATCTCATTTTGTATGGCTTCTTTCCATAAAGGACCTTCAGCTGACCTTACAACTTCCTTATAAGTTTAAGGCTCAGTCTCTATCATATAAGTTAGAAAATTTGGTCCAAAAGAATTTATAGTCCTTACGCTTTTGCTTCTTCTCGGCTCTTCCTGGACCTCGCTAGTTTCTTCAATCTCTTCTTGATCTTGACTATTGTCAATATCCTCGAAAGTTCGCTTTGAATAACTTGGTCCAGCCACAGTGGATTTACAAGGAAATATATGTTCAAAGAATGAAACATTCATTGATTCCATTATCGTGTTTTTATGAATCTCGGGGTTTTTAGATTCATGCACAAGAAACCGATAAGCAGTGCTATTGTGAGCATATCCAATGAAAATACAATCCACCGTCATTGGACCTATTTTCATTTTCTTAGGCAAAGGTGATGACACCTTAGCAAGACACCCCTACACTTTTAAGTATTTGTAGCAAGGTTCTCACCTTTCCACAATTCATAGGGAGTCTTTTCTTCTTTCTTTTCGGGTATCTTATTTAAAAGATAGTTAGCCGACAAAATTGCTTCACCCCACATGTTTTGCGGCAATCCAGAACTTAATAACATGGCATTCATCATGTCTTTTAAGGTTCGATTTTTCCTTTCAGCCACCCCATTAGATTGAGGAGAATATGGCGCAGTGACGTCGTGAATAATTCCCTGTTGTGAACAAAATTCACCAAATAGTTCAACATATTCACCACCACGATCACTTCTGACCATCTTAATTTTCTTATTAAGTTGGTTTTTGACCTCTTTCTTGTATAGAACGAATTTGTGTATAGTTTCATCTTTACTTTCAGTAAATATACAAAACAGTATTTTGTACTATTATCAATGAAAGTTATAAAATACTTATAGCCACCTCTTGTTTGTGCAAATTTTAAATAACATACGTCACTGTGAATTAAATCAAGGGGTTCTGTATTTCTTTCAACAGTTGGGAACAATGTTCTCGTTAGCTTTGCCTCTACACAAGTTTCACACTTATGTTTGGAATCAATTTTAAACATTGGTATGTGATTTATGTTAATTAGTCTACGTAAAGAATCATAATTAACATGTCATAATCTACCATGCCACATATTAGAAGACTCAAGCAAATAAATAAAAGTAGAAGTTTTATTGCCAGAATTAAAAGAAGTGGGCTTAACAGCCATTACATTCATTTTGCACATCCCTTCTTTCACATAACCCTTTCCACTATGAACACCATATTTGGAAATCACAGCTTTCTGGATTCAAACACCATCTTGAAGCCACGAGTTTCTAGCAAGTATCCAGAAATCAGATTCTTACGAATGTCTGGCACATATAGCATATTCTGCAGCGTAACCTCCTTTCCAGAAGTCATCTTGAGGCGCGCTGTTCCTTTTCCCTTGATCTCAGAGGTAGCAGAGTTGCCCATGTAGATAATCTCCCAAGTTTCAGCAAGAGTAAGCTCGAAGAAGCTAGATTTTTCAACAGAGACGTGACGTGTTACTCCAGTATCGAGCCACCATTCCCTTGGATTACCATTGGTCAGGTTCATTTCAAAGATCACAACACATAGGTCCATATCACACATCCCGAGAAGCAATGTCCATCAGATTGGCCTCGATAGGCTCTTTGCATTCTGCAGTCAGACGACTTGTGCCTCGCTTCATTGCAGTTATAGCACTTTCCCACGAATTTCTACATCTTAGAAATTCCACCCTTCGGTCCAGTCTTTGACCAATGTTTAGGCTTCTTGTTCTTCGAGCCTTTGTCATGCTCCACCACGTTTGCCCTAGCAGTGTTGGCGTTAACAACTGCATTGGAAGACCTTTTATCTCCACCCTTGTTGTCTTCTTCTATACGAAGTATGATAATCAAATCTTCAATACTCATCTCCTTTGGTTTATGCTTTAGATAGTTCTTGAAATCCTTCCAACCAGGTGGTAACTTTTCGATGGTACAAGCTACCTGGAAAGATTCATTCAAGACCATTCCCTCAGCATGAATTCCATGGAGAATCAATTGAAGCTCTTGCACTTGGCTTATAACAGTCTTCGAGTCTTTCATCTTGTAGTCCAAGAATTGACCAACTAGGAATTTTTTGTCACCAGCATCTTCAGTCTTATACTAATGGTCCAAGGATTCCCACAATTCTTTTACCGTTTTCTTCACGCAATATACTTGATACAACGTGTTTGTCAAACCGTTCAGAATCAGATTTCGGGAAAGAAACTCAGAGTGGTTCCACGCATCAATTGCAGTCTGCGATTGTGCATCAATTTCATCCTCTCTAACAGAACAAGGATCCTCTTTCAAGAATCTCGCAAGATTCAGCATGGTGAGATAAAACAACATCTTTTATTGCCATGTTTTGAAATTCGTTCTATCGAATTTCGCCAATTTCTCATTATGGCTCATAGGAACCGTAGGAACAGCCGAAGTCTCCAAAATCACCATACACAAAGGCTAAGTTTTGAGAATTTAACCAGAAGCCTGCGATTTCGACGTTTGAGATGCGTCAGATTGGCATCAGTAATGACCATATCTACGTTTTCGTTGTTTTCAGACATATCTGAAATGTTTCAAAAAAGAAAATTTGATATCAAAAAATAGAAGAATTACGAAAATTCTTCACAGTTGTTTTTAAAAAATATGAAAAGAAATTATCGTTGTAGTAGGTGAGGATACCAAGAATCCTTCACGAATAAAAACTATAATTTTTATATTTAAGAAAGCTTTTTAGAAAACTTTTCCAAAAAATAATAAATATAATTTTGCGTAAAGAAAAAATACTACGGTTTGACCGAGTTTTGAATGAAAATTATTTTCCAGAAAAAACACTTTAGCCAATATTGTAACATGTTCGTCTTAAGAGATAATATGTTTTAAGATTGTTAGTAGCATAGCACGGAAACCAACAGAATAATATAATAGTTGACGAAATAAATAAAACACAAGTAACGTAACCAAAGCAGGAAATAGTTAACCTCAACCGACAATGAATCGGAACGTGAAAAGAGGTCGAGGATCTCTCGATTTCTTTAAAACAGATTCGTCATTCTCTTCGTGCTGAGAATGTTGAACGATTACTTCCCATGATACAACGACCTACGAGCAGAGTTGCTAGCACACGCCAAACTGCGCCGACGAACTCAAACGGTAACTTCCCTCACCACCACACAATGAATAAATATTTAGCTGCACAAAAGCCTTTTTTCGTGTATGCAAAGTAATTTTTGGATGAATAAAACCTATGGGGAGCCGCCCTTTTATATACTAGTTTGGGAGAGGGTTGGACGACTTGGTCATCAAGTAAACGAGTTAAAAGATAATCACGAATCTGTAGTTAAGGTAATTACGAATCGTGTAATTAAGATAGGTACAGATCTCGCAAAGATCTCGAATTAACTTAGACACATTTTCAGTTAAAACAAAATCACGAAATATTTTATTTCGTAAAGTAATTTTAATTACCAAAATGATGCTACGAATTTCTATATATAAAATATATATCAGAAAATAAATAATTCTGTTAACAGAAAAAGAAATATTAGAACTACAAAACAAGGCCCACACGAGGAGGAGCCCAACAGGCCAAATGGATCAACATTCGATGCGTACGTCGTCGTGTGCGCGAGCCCGAGTTACACTAATCCGATAGATTTTGGCCCAAGATTTGCACCCCCCCTGCGCGCGCGTAGGAGATGGTGGAGACACTAGCCAACACATTCTTACAATGCTAAGAATGCATTCCCATTGATAAACCCCAAAAGAAAGTGCTCTTTTTCCAATGTGGGATGACCATCTTCCTTTTTAAGTTTTTTCCCAATATTTCCATCTTTGTCTAGCTAACTTTGAGCATCAACCCGCATACCATTTTGAGCGTGTAATATACTGTTTCGAAGCTCTCACATAGGAGAGCACGTTCCCATCTTGAACTCGTCAAAATGACAAGTGGGACCTACTCAAAATCTGACCCGAAGTCAGCTGTACAAACCCATTTCATTTACCAAATTTCCAACAAAAAAACATTGAACTATCGATGCATCAATCCTCATAAAAAATTGTGGATTTCATTTCTATTTTTATCGTGCTAGTTTTACTTCTTCTTTTTTTTTTTGGTTCTAGATATGGATGAATGCATGTCTTTCTTATCCACCACTCACATCCTCGTATTTTGCTAATGCTTTACACGTAGCCGACGCAAATAAATGTTTGGTAGGTAAGGGGCACAATTGTTAATAGTGGTTAGGGTATATTTATTATTGCTTCTCTATGTACTTGTATATATTGAGGTGCAATCACTCAAGGAAAGAGTACATTTTTTCTTAGCCCTTAGTTTTCTTTTTATAAGGAACCTCTTGTTGCAGAAGCCCTAAGTTCATTCGGTCTTTAGGTTACGCCGCCATCATTTTTGAGTTGCTACTGTTACCTGCAGCTGATTAACCTATTTTCTTCAGCATCACCATTAAACTTATCACTCAGAATTTTTCTATACACGACCAGCATGAGTCTATCCTTTTATTGCATCTCTATAAACCTTAATTTCCAATCTAGATCTCAATAATTATAATGATACTCACTGTCATTTCAATTCATTTCCAATTGTAAACCTCGCCTTAACTTATTCATAGATCTTGAATTTATCAGTTGAATCTTAATTAGATTTCATTGTGATAAGAAAATAATTAGAGTGAGACACTTGGCGGGGCTTATGGCATTGCTGGATGGACGATATATATGGTAAATGGTGATGACATATGATTTATTAACTGGTAAGCATTTATGTGATAATGATGAGGTTGAGGCTGGAACAAAATATTGGCTACTGATCAAGGTGATGATGAATTCAAAGATGATAATTGGAATGGATGGGATTGGAAAAAAATATATATCCCAACAACATTTAGCTTGGTAATTGATGGGAACTTTAATGGAGCGCAGAAATAATAACAAGTTAACAATTGAATTGTTACATCTAAAATTCCTCGACTCACAAGTGCCAGAATCAAGTAATCATAAAATGGTAAGTATAGTTACGAGTCAAGTATCGTATTCTAAGAGAGTTGTGGATGTATGCTTAAATCACTTAAATGAAAAATACAAATGGTTTTCATGGTTGCTATCTTTTTGTATGCAAGATGAATGTTCAACGAATGCATAATGTTGTGAATGCAGCGTTATAAAATTGACTTTAAACGCAGAAGATCACTAAACTAGAATGCAACGTAAACAATGATAATGTAGAGAACGATTTAAATGCAATCAAGACAATGAGAATGTAAAGAATGATTTGAATGCAAGAAAATAGTTGAATGCGAGGAAGACTGTAATGGAGATTGGCTTTATCTAGAACTAATCTAACTAATGCAAGAAAGTAAATAAAACTAAATTGAAGATGATTGGTTGGTTGAATGCTTAGGTGGTAAAACAATAGATTAAAATATTGTTTAGAAGTTGGGTTTCACTACTAATTTAATCATAATACTTTGCAAACAAACTATCGATGTTTACTTGAAGTGCTTGGTGCTAATTTGACTTTCGAGTCTCTAATGAATTCGTGACATATAGTTGGAACTATCATAACTATAAATCCTTGAGTCTCTAATGACCTACCATGTTAGCAGCACAATTGGCAATTTTTTTAATAGAGATATCAAGTCTGCAATTTTATTAACTAATCTAAATTGTGTTAACATAAACGTACATACTAAATATTGATTTAGTGTGATCTAGAGGTTGCGCAATAGTTACATTAGCACATTGTCACAAATCGCATATATACATAATTAACTTAACATTTACACTCTGGTAGTCCCAGAGTAGTGCACTCGTTCATCCAGTGAGAGCAAGACTAGTTACACAACATAACAACTAATCAATCTAGACACATGAATATCTCAAACGCACATGAAACAAAGAAAATAATTATATTCATACATTAGAGTTACTCCCCTACTCTAAACAATGAGTAGGTTAGCTCATTATAGTTATTAGTTCAACAATCAATAAAGAGTTAAGGCAACCCGGTGCACGAAAGCATCCCCGCAATGCGAGGGTCCGGAGAAGGGTCCCACCACAAGGGTGTATAAGGGGCAAGCCTTCCTCTGTCAATTTTGACAAGAGGCCGCTCCCAGGACTTGAACCCGTGACCTCTCAGTCACACAGCAACACCTTTACCAGTGCGCCAAGGCTCCCCTTCAACAATCAATAAAGAGTTATATAACATAAACAAAGTAAAGAGATAGGGGAAAGCCACCTTCGCAGATGACGAAAGGTTTGGAGTTAAAGTAAATATAAAAAGATAATATTGTATACCGCAACCGCCTCTGCGGAGACCTCGAATTATACAACACATGTTTTGCTCAATATTACATTATATTAGTAAGTTTTAGGATTATGAAAATAGCATTCTCCATTCTTTAGTTCTATTGCGGAAACGAGGCGACTTCTTATAGTTGTCCTAGGAGACCAACTTCTTAATACAACAACTTTGTTCCAAGAATCTACCACTGAATACTTTCCCATCCTTCCATATAGAAATCTGAGTCTGGTCAGAAGTGTCAAAAAGAGCAAGCTGGTTACCCAATACAGTTAATGTCATTCGACCAGAAAGCGGCAACATGCTAGGGGGAGTGAGATTTGACCAGCCATTTCTGCTGTGAGATCAAAGGTGGAAATGAAGCCAAGACCATTATCTTTCGGAAGCCAGTGAGAAGCGTAGACAAGAACATATCGCGCACACTCTTCTGCATCACTACTAACAAAAAAAACTATGTGCAATCCTAAAAGTATGTGAAAGTGTATGAGATACACTTTAACGGCATATCCAATACATATCACTAACAACGTGCTTCTAGAACATGGATGTTTCTTAATAGAGAGAATAAAGACAAAGTAAATGTAGATCAACTTCAAGGTTTTGAACTGAAAGGTGAATAACATCAAGTGTACCACCTTAAATGGTGCTCATGGTTTGAAGCATACTCCAAAGATTGGAAGAAGAAGAAGATTCATGGCAATTTTATCAAGAATAAGCTTCATTGAAGTTCAAATAAACAATTATTCTACTTGAGAAAAATATGTAAGAATTTCTTAATTGTGTCTTTATGTAGATGAACTCATTTATATCAGAAGTAACATGGAGTTGGTCAAAACAATTAAGCAACACATAATCTGAATGAGTGACTCGAGAGTGATGAAGTATTGTTTTTAAATTCAAGTGAGGCAATCCAAATGTGAGATTTCTACCTCACAAAAGAAGTATACTAAAACCTCTTAGAAGTTTCACATGGGGAGAATTTCAGCGAGTTTGTGCTTCAATGGCTACAAATGATAAGCTACTAAAGGATGATGGAGCTAAAATGGTAGATGCAAAATTATGAGTCTTGTTGGTTAAGTGATCTATTTGAAAAGTACAAGAACCCCATATTGTTTAAGCAGTAAGTATGATTTCAAGATTCATGAATAAGCCAAGTAAGCTTCATTTTGTTGCATCATAAACAACGTTGAGATACTTACGTGGAAGCAAAACTTTGGGCATCATGTTAAAAATGACGAATGTCATTTGATTGCTTTTATTGATAGTGATTTTGATTGGTTCCACTATGTTAAAATAATAATAAGAAGAAGAATAAAATAAACTAGATTGATTTATCTAAAGGTGTGTATTTGGGGGAACTCATGAGTTTGTCTTTCATTTTCTTTATTAGGGATTTTTGACCTTTTAGTCCTCTATAATAACCACTTTTCAAAATTAGTTCTCTATAGTACCTAAGGCCTTTTTTGGTCCTCTAAAGTAACTAGAGTTTCATTTTTAGTCCTCCGACGACTTTTTTTTTACTATCCCTCCAAAATATTTTTACATAATTACATTTATACCCCAAATTTTTGAAATAATTATATTGACAATTTCAAAACTTTTTGATACTTTAAATATAGTTGAGAGTTTTACAGGTTTTGTCCTCGAACTTTGTTGATTTCACTAATTTGTACACTAACAACAACAACAACAACAACAACAACAACAACATAATAATAATAATAATAATAATAATAATAATAATAATAATTTTGCTTAAAATTTCTCTCTTTTTCAAAAAACTATATTAGCACCAAATGTTAAACACAAATATTTTGAAGTTATAAATATTTTTCTCAATTCAAAAATATCATTTAGATTTATCTATGTCAATTGTGAAAACTTATTTGTAAGTTTAATTTAATTAGGCTTAATTCCTACATAAATTATATATTTTTTTTAATTTAACCATTTTTTTATATTGTTCATCATCTTTCTCAGCCCCCCCCCCCCCCCCCCCCCCTGCCCGCACAGCCACACCCCACACTGTTCATCATAATTTTTTATAAATTTCCTTTTTTAATGTGTCTTTAGTTTATTTCTTAAAGCTAATTACTTATTACTAAAAGGAACTAAAACAATTGAGTAGATTAAAGAGAAAACCAACCTAATATTATTCCAATAAATTTAAGTGAGATTTTTCTAATAAATTTAAGTGAAATTAAATAGTTTAAATTAAATTTGCAACAATTTATAATTTATCATGAATTATCTTTTTTTTTTGGAATCTCTTTTAATGAAAGATTTAGTGGAAAAAAAAGTTAGTAAACGAGATTATAAATTTGCACTTTAAAAATAATAAATATTATTATAAGTGGCTTGTATATTAAATTTTAAAGTAATTTTCTAATTAATATAATTGAGATAAAAAAACCCTATTATTATTATTTTCCAGTTTAATTAAATTTGAGATAACTACTTTTGGTGATTATTTTTTAAAACAATTGGGGTGTGATTGTAGTTATATAAAGTTTTTGATAGAAAATACAAAAAAAAAAACGGAAATTCGAAGTCATGTGCAATGCATAATTCAGGCAGAAAAATTGAATATTCCAGGACTGATGGAATATTTTGCTGTCGAAGGACTAAAAATAAAACTTTGGTTACTTTAGAGGACTAAAAAGGGGCCAAAGGTACTATAGAGGACTAATTTTGAAATGTGATTACTATAAAGGACTAAAAAGTCAAAATTCCCTCTTTATTAACTAGGTGGAATAGGAAGAATCATATGATGGTAGATTCATCTTTGCTACCACCTAAAAATACCCCATGCATTGTAGTCATTTTTATTAAGTCAATCAAAGTTATAATAAGTATTATCAAAGTTTCTTCCACCTTTCTCCTCTTATATTATTTTATTTTTAGACAAACTAATATTTCTGCCCTGTAAGTTTACCCTTTTGATGAATCTGCCCAATAACTACCGAATTTTTAGAAATAACCTACGAATTGGCTTTTTTTCAATTTACGCCTAGCCACACGCCATGGCTGCCACAAAGGAAAAAAATGCGCTTATGTGGCTGCCACGTGGAAAAAAGCCACAATCCATATCATTATATTTAAAACAAAAAAATATATTTTGTCTATGTGGCTGCCACATGTAATATATTTAAACTATAAATATATTTATATCCATAATATATATAAATATATAAAAAAAATATTTTTATGTATTAAAATATGTCAAATATATAAATATATAAAAAAGGAAAACAAATCATAAATAGCATTTATGTCTATAATATATATATAGATATATAAAAAAATATATCTTTATGTATTAAAATATATCAAATATATATAAATATATAATAAAGGAAAAAAATCATAAATATAATTTTTTATTACTGAAATTACATTATATATATATAAACAATCATATATAAAAAATACTTAAAAAATTATATATATACTTAAATATATAAATAATTAAAAAAACATTTTTATTACTAAAATTTAAAATAAAAAGACCCCCCCCCCCACACCCGCTGCAACTCGCGGTTGCAGTGGTTGCAGCGTCGATCGATGCCGCCACCACTGCAACCGCGAGTTATAGTGGTGGCGGGTTGCAGTGGCGGCGTCGATCGACGTCGCCACCGCTGCAACTCACCACCAGCAGCGGTGGCGGCGTCAATCAACGCTGCCACCGCTGCAACTCGTGGTTGCAATGGTGACGGCATAAATCGACGCCACCATCGCTGCAACTCGTGGTTGCAGCAGTGGTGGCGTCGATCGACGCCGCCACCGCTGCAACCAGCGAGTTGCAGCGGTGTGGAGGGGGGGTTGCGGCGTGGGGGGTGGAATCTATTTTTTCTGGGTTTTTTTTTTATTTCAGTAAAAATAAATTATTATTTTTTTAATTTTGGTAAAAAAAAAATTTATTTTTAAATTTCAATAATAAAAAATTATATTTATGATTTTTTTCTTTTTTTATATATTTATATATATTTGATATATTTTAATACATAAAGATATATTGTTTTTATATATTTAAATATATTATGGATATAAATATATTTTTGTTTTAAATATATTCCACGTGGCAGCCATGGCGTGTGTCTTTCCTTTCAAGTCAGTAGACACATCACCGTTTTTTTCTATGTGGCAGCCATGGCGTGTGGGTGGGCATAAAAATTGAAAAAAGGTCAATTCGTAGGTTATTTCTAAAATTTCGATAGTTATAGATTCATCAAAAGGGTAAACTTACAGGGCAGAAATATTAATTTGTCCTTTATTTTTATATTCTCTCCAATTTCTAATTGGTATCAAGAGGCACTAGTGTTTTGAGACTAAGCTTAAAAAGATGTCAAATGGAACACCATTTCAAGTTCCACCACTTTCTAAGGAGCACTACGACAATTGGTGCATAATAATCAAGGTCTTGCTTGGAGCATATGAAGTTGAGATCCCGTGGAAAAAGACATTGAAGGAGATGACGCAGCCACCAAGAAGAAACACCAAAAGGCGCTTATTCTCATTCATCAAAGTTTGGATGAAAAGATGTTCGAAAAAGTTGCTAGCTCAACCACCTCCAAGAAAGCGTGGGATATTCTTCAAGCCTCATTCAAAGGAGTTGATAAAGTAACAAAATTGCATCTCCAAATGTCAATAGGTGAGTATGAAAATCTACATATGAAAGACAGTTTTCGACTATATTTTGTGAATCTTGTCCATCACTAATCAAATGAAGAAATATGATGATGATATTCAAGATAACCAAATGGTTGGAAAGATTTTGTGTTCTTTACATCGAAATTTCAATTACATCGTTGTAGCCATTGAAGAGTCTAAAGACTTAGACACCATGAGCGTGGATGAACTTTCTGGCTCACTGCAAGCACATGAAGAATGTTTGAAGAAACCAAATCAAGAATCGGTGGAGCAAGCTTTGAAACTGAAGCTTTAAAAGAGAAGGAGACAAATCAAGGTACGCCTCAAAGATGTCGAGGATGTGACATAGGTCGTCGTCAAAACCAAGGTTGAGGTCGTGGTCGTGGAAGAGGTGGATATGGCTACAACTATTCTTCAAACAATGATGAGACAAACCAAGACTTCAATCAAGGAAGAGGGCGTGGACGAGGTAGAGGTAGAGTCAAAGAGGAGGAGGGTATAGACCAAATTAGCCGACTTATGTAAATCAAGCGTTGAATGTTACAATTGTCATGCTTTGGCCATTATTCTTGGGAATGTAGAAGCAATGTGTAGGAGGCGAACAATTTCATGGAGAGCGGTGAGAAAGAAGATATGAATCCCACTTTGCTTCTTGCTTGCAAAAATAATCAAAATGAGAAAAATAATCTTTGGTACCTTGACTCCGGTGCAAGTAGCCATGTTTTTGTAAAGAAAAACTTGCTCGTGAAGCTTGATGAATCTGTTGTTGGTGATATCACATTTAGAGATTCTTCAAAGAGACAAGTAAAAGAAAGAGGTACGGTTTTAGTTCAATTTAAAGATAGAAGCTACCAATTTATTTCCAATGTCTTCTATGTGCCGGATGAAGAGTAATATTTTGAGTTTGGACAGCTTTTGGAGAAAAATTATAAAGTTTACGTGAAAGATAAGAGTTCGAGTATGAAAGATGAAAATAGACATTTACTTGCCAAAGTGTCGATGACAAAGAATAGAATGTTTTTATTGAATATTAAAAGTGATGTTTCAATGTGTTTAAAATCTTATTTTGGAAATACTTATTGGTTATGGCACATGAGAATTGGGCATTTAAATTTTGATGGCTTGAAAATAATGAGGAAAGGAAAAATGGTGAAAGGGTTACCGTCCAAAAACCATCCAAATCAAGTTTGTGAAGGATGTATTTTTGGCAAACAAAAAAGGAAGAGTTTTCCGAATGATTCTATGACGAGAGCTCAAAATCCTTTAGAGTTGATTCACTCGGATGTATGTGGACCTATTAAGCCATCAACACTTGGTAAGAATAATTATTTCTTGCTATTTATTGATGATTATTCTCAGAAAACTTGGATAAGTCTTTTGAAGGAAAAGTCAGAGGTGTTTGAAACTGTTAAGAAGTTTAAAGTCATGTTGGCGAAAAAAATGGCTACCAAATCAAAGCACTTCGGTCCGATAGAGGTGGAGAATTATGTCGAATGCATTCAAAGAATTTTGCGAGAAGAATGGCATTCATCGTCCCATGACAACTCCATTTTCACAACAATAAAATAGAGTAGCGGAGAGAAAGAATCGCACCATACTTAACATGGTGCGAAGTGTGTTGAAAAGCAAAGCCTATGGCATATTGGGCCAAAGCCATTACTTGTGCAGTCTACTTGATAAACTGGTGTTATACTAAAAGTTTTGATGGTAACATTGGTAAGACACCTCAAGAAAGTTGGAGTGGTTATAAGCCAAGTGTCTTTTATTTGCGGGTGTTTGGAAGCATTACGTATGCGCATGTGCCATGAGAAGAGGACCAAGCTTGATGGCAAAATCCATAGGTACGTATTCATTAGTTATGATCAAAGTTCTAAAGGTTATAAATTGCATAACCTCACCAATGGAAAGACATTCATAAGTAGAGATGTCGAGTTCGATGAAGAAAGTTCTTGGAAATGGGATGCTAAACAAGAACCCATGTAGTCTAGCACATCTTTGATGATGATGAAGAAGATGTAGCACAACCTACTACTCCGCCACAAACACCTCCCCTTAAAATGCACAACATGATGATTCTTGTTTTAGTCAAGGGCCTAAAAGATTCAGAATGCTACATGACTTATATGACACCACTGAAGAGGTGCATAATTTGAGTGAATTTACTCAATTTTGTTTATTTGCGGGGATTGAGTCTGTAGGTTACGATGATATCGTTTGTGATGAAAATAGAGAGACGCCATGAATGAAGAAATAAAGACAATAGAGAAGAATGATACATGGGAACTAACGAGACTACTTAATGGAGAAACTACATTAGGAGTCAAGTGGGTGTACAAAATAAAGATGAATGCAAAATGGGTGATTGGAAAATACAAGGCTCGTTTGGTTGCAAAAGGTTACAAGCACAAGCCGTTATTGACTATGATGAGGTATTTTCTCCAGTTGCTTGGTTGGAAACAGTTCTATTGATAATTTCTTTGGTTGCTCAAGATCATAGGAACAGTCATCAAATGGACGTAAACTTCATTTTCTCAATGGTGTTTTGGAAGAAGAAGTGTACATATCTCAACCTTCGGGCTATACGATTAAAGGGTAAGAGGATATATAAGCGTTGAGGTTAAATAAGACTTTATATGACTTAAAGCAAGCCCCCCATGCTTAAATCAACCGAATTGATCACTATTTGAAGATGAATGGTTTCACCAAGTGTCAACACGAACATGCTCTTTATGTAAAATTGAATAAAGATGGTGATATATTACTTGTTTGTTTGTATGTGGATGACTTTATTTTCCACAAGAAATGATCAAAATATGTTTGATGATTTCAAGATACCTATGGTGAAGGAATTTGAGATGACGTACATTGGTCTTATGTCCTACTAGTTGGCTATTGAAGTGAAACAAAGAGAAGATGACATATTTATCTCTCAAGAGGCATATGTGAAAGAAGTTCTCAAGAAATTTGAGATGGAAACGCGCAAGCCAATTAGCACCCTTGTGGAGTGAAGAGCCAAAGTATCTTTCAATGGAGATGGAGAGAATGTTAATTAACCATTTCTCAAAAGCCTTGCTGAAAGTTTAAGATACTTAACCTGTACAAGACGTGATATTCTTTTTGGCTTTGGACTTGAAAGTCGCATTATGGAGGCTCTTACTACTTCACACATGAAAGTGGCAAAAAGAATTTCCCGTTACATTAAAGGCAAGATTGACTATGGAATTTTATATGTTACGCCTCATGAGTTTAAGATTTCGGTTATAGCGATAGTGATTGGGCTGGTGATGTTGATAAACGTAAAAGTATGACTGGATTTGTGTTCTTCTTGGGAAACTCGACATTTACTTGGAGTTCTAAGAAGCAACCTATTGTTATATTATCTACATGTGAAGCCGAATATGTTGTAGCTGCTTCTCGTGTTTGTCATGCCATTTGGATAAGGAGATTGTTCAAAAAACTTTGTTTACCACAAGAAGACTCGACGAAGATACATGTTGATAACAAGTCTGTTATTACATTGGCGAAGAATGCGGTTTTCCATATTAGGAGCAAGCACATTGATACGAAGTTTCATTTTATTCGGGATGATATTGCAAAAAAATAAGTGAAGTTGAGTTCGTGAAATCTGAAGATCAAGTTATGGATATTTTCTCCAAGCCCTTGAAGTTTAGAGATTTTTTCAAAAGCTACAGTTTCCACTTGGAGTAATGAATCTAAATGAATCTAGTTTAAGGGGGATGTTGAAATAATAATAAGAAGAATAATAAAAATAAACTAGATTAATTTATCTAAAATTGTGTGGAATGTTCTATCCATTTATTTGAGGGAACTCATGAGTTTGTCTTTTCATTTTCTTTATTAACTAGGTGGAATAGGAATAATCATGGAATATGAAGAATTATATGATGGTAGATTCATCTTTGCTACCACCTAACAATACCCCATGTATTGTAGTCATTTCTATTAAGTCAAGAAAAGTTATAATAAGTAGGGATAAAAGCATCAAACCCCCTGAACTATGCACGTTTTTGCGACTTGCCCCTTAAACAAAATTAATAATCGTTTCCCCCCCTTAAACTATGCACGTCTATTTGATTTTTCCCCTGGCTGGGTTCTCGGCTATTTTTGAACGAAATATTCCCCATTCGAGGTGTTTTTTCGCCTATTTTTTGTCATAAACTACCAAAATATATCTAGTACAACACATATGAGTCGTGTAGGGGAATATTCTGGCCAAAAATGGCCGAAAATGCCACGAAGGGGAAATCGCATTTTAGCCGGAATATGCCTCGTTCGAGATATGTTTCGCCTACTTTTTGTCATCAACTATCAAAATACATTTAGTACAACACATATGAGTCGGGTAAGGGAAAATATTCTGGCCAAGAATGGCAAAAAATGGGCCAAAAATAGACGTGCATAGTTTAAGGGGGAAAACGCTTATTAATTTTGTTTAAGGGGCAAGTCGCAAAAACCTGTATAGTTCAGGGGGCTTGATGCTTTTATCCCTGATAAGTATTATCAAAGTTTTCTCCACTCTTCTCTTCTCCTCTTCTATTATTTTGTTTTTAATGCTCTCCAATTTCTAACACACTAATGATAGAAAGAGTTCACGAGGTTATATTTTGTCTTGGAACTAACATTGTACCTTCGAATTTGTCATCTTGAAGGTCACATCTAGATTTTGTTGACATCGTTGTTTCTAAGAATCACCTAGTACTTGATGTTTAGTTAAAATTCATAACTTTAAGTACATGAATTTATTTAATTTATATTGTTGGATGCAATTGGCGTCTAAGGTTATCATTTTGTAATTCAGAATAAAACAAAAACATATTCCATTATCTCATATGCAATTTTATAGGTGACGTACGTAGCACTGTGAAATTCAAACATTGACCTTCAATATCCCAACAATATGAACTTTTATAGTAGGACATTAACATTAAATATTGATATCCAAGGAGCAAAAATGAGCTACAAATGCAATTTACGCATTATATCCGTATTTTGCTACAATACAAAATGCGAATTTGGAAAAACTATTTTTTGTGATGTTTGTAATGAGAATTTTTCATATTTCAATATCCATCTATTGTTTCTAAACTAGCATATGTCAAAGTTATTGTTGTATTTGAAACTAAATGAAATTGACTATCAATGCATCAATCATCATTGAAATTGCAGATTTTGGTTCAAGATATGGATGAATGTGTGCCTTCCTTATCCGACGCCGTTCACATCCACATATTTACCTCTAGTCCACACGTAAGCATATATAAGCGGAAAAGAAATGTTTGGTAGGTAAGGGGCACAATTGCCAATAGTAGTCAAGGTATTTCATGTGATTTCTTCACAATGTACTTGTATATATTGTGGTGCAATCACTCAAGAAATAAGTACATTATTTTTTATCCTTTAGATTTTCTAATCTACAATTTGTTGTCGCATAAACCTTAAGACCATTTTCGCTTTTGTTTACGCCTCCATCATTTTTGAGTTTCTACCATCACCCGGAATCGATCAACCTTATTTGCTTCAAAATCATCATCAAACTAGCCACTCGTACTTTAATTTTCTCTACAGAACGAGCATGTGTCCACCCCTTTATTGCATCTCTATAAACCTTAATTTTCAATCTAGATCTCAATAATTACAATGATATTCATCGTCATCTCGATTTCTTGCCAATTACAAACCTTACCTAAAGTTATTAATATATCTTGAATTTATTGGTTGAATCTTAATCAGATTTGAATGTGGCAAGTAAAAATATCAAAGTGAGAAACTTGGCCAGGTTTTGACATTGTTGGATGGATGATATATTTGGTAAATGGTGATAGCACATGATCTGTTGACCACTTAGCAATTAAGTGATAATGGTGAGGTTGAGGCTGCAACAAAATACTAGCTAATGATAAGGGTGACGATGAATTCAAACAACTTTGAATGGATGGAATTGGAAAAAATAATATCTCCTAGCAACAATCAGCTTCTTAATACAAGGCAATTCTTTATTAGACTCACGCCTCTCAACTCCAACCGTGAAAATGTGATAGTCTTCCGCACTTTGATCGGTAAAACATTTAAAGGATCTCCCATAAGCAGGTTAGTGACCCCAAATAACGTCAAGGCGAGTGTCGTTTCGTACAAGTTTGATATAGAGAAAGCCATTGCAAGAGCCTAACAACAATTAAGGTGATACTTTTGGGTTAAAGGGTTCCCAATTATAATCCCCATTCTCAAAAATTTCAAGCACATAAGAAACACGATCGAGAATCAAAGCATGGAAGACGGAGGTAAAAAATGTGTACAAGGTAGAATAATGAGTGAAATTAGGTTGGGATAAGAGCTTTTCCCATTCCGTACAAACGTCCATCTAAAATTAAGATTGGAAGAACCAGTACTAATACAATCACTTACAATGTTGTTGGTTTTCGATCTTTCATTCCTCGAGAATTTTTATGCGAGTGAGTATTGTGTGTGTATGTGTGTGTGTGTGAACACGAAAATTGGTATAATGTGTAGGAACGACAGTGATTGTCTGGAACATGACACAACGCCCTTTTATTTAAGGATTTCGGGTTTGTACTGTTGATAGTTATAATTAATGTTGTGGGTTTTATATATTGGATGATCTTTAATCATTTTTAAATTAGAATGAAAAGAAAAAAGAAATTGGCTTATATAACTTTCAAATCCTAATGCATTCTCAAATCATTCCATATTTCTTGAGCTGATAACAAAGAGTAAGCTCTGGTAAATTTCATAAAGGATAGAGTTTGAGAGCCAAGAGAATACCACATCATATGCCCTAATCCAACAGGCGATTCTCGTGGAATAGGCAAAGATCCATTGATGAACTGCAATTTGCTCTTAGTTGACAGTGCCATGTGAATGCTTCGACTCAAGGAGTGGTACCCACATCCATTGAGTAGTGTCAACAGAGTGTACTATAATTAGTTTGCTAAAATATTGCTTACTGTAATTAGTTTCCTAAATTGTAGCTGTTAACAGAATAATAAACTACGTGCTTAAAATATACTATAATTCAATTACTGAGGTTACCGGATAAATTGTTATTTACGTTATTTATACTCGAGATACAAGTGTCACACCATGAGGGTCCTGAGTCCCCCGAAATACGAGAACACCCCCTGCACCCTCAAATGTCTGGAAGCCATCGGAGAGCGCATCCCGAATACCAGAGAGCAAGAATGACGCCCTGATATTTCCTTGCTACATCAAGCGCCCTCGGAACACAGATTCAAAGATCAAATACCGAAATAATGCCATTCTACGAAGGCTTGGATGTTAAGACACTATATCACAAAGACCAAGACAAAACACCTATCGGAATACATCCGAAAAGGGCATCCTACAGATAGACCGCTATTGGAACTACCACGACATCGGACGAGCATTCCACCCCACTCATTCGGCTTTTCCGAGAGGTGTGAACCATCAAAGAAAATAAGTCAGAATAATCAACCTATCGAAACCCGTTGGAACTATCGGACTCCCGAGTCCCAGAACCTTAACAAGAACGCTTCCTTGCTATGCACCCCTAACACAAATGCCCTCGGAGCAATGCCCCAGACGGTCAACTCAAAGAATGAAACCACACATTGATGCAAGAACCAGAGAACAACACTTTCCGGATACTTGGAAAGAGAAAAGCCTATCCACGAAGGCTAAAACACTCCTTGGAGTTCAACTCACAGGTGAACACCCCCTCGGAGAAAATGTCCAGAATCACTTACTTCGGGATGCCCCCCTATCGGAGCAGCACTATCACTAAGAGGACACCCAAACTTGGCCCTCAAGTCACTGCCAGAAGCAATAAGCCCTCGGAAGCAAAGAAGACAACCTGCACCCTATCGGAAAAAAGGCGAAAACCCTCGGAAGAAGATAAAGTAGTACAGTCATCACTTAGTCAATCAAGATAGACATTGTCATATTACATTGCAACACGTATGTTCATCCTAAAGCTTGGCCACATGCGTAGCGACACCTGTAAACACATGCATAACGACACCTGTCCCTAAAAATTTCTATATAAAGGGAGGTGGTCAATTGAAGGAAAAAGAGGAGGAGGACTCAAGGCAAAAAAAAAAAAACAGGCAACAAGAGTGAGATATAGTGAATAAAGGAAGGAATGTTCTTGTTATTTTTGTCTCTTCTAAAATAGCATTTAGCTTTTGAACCACGGGCAAGGGTGTTCCAACCCAAATAAATAATTCAGTTAATTATGTCATAATTCCAAACCTGTTAACAATAGCTTACTCTAATTATAACTTAGAATTCAGCTTGCTGAATATAGTTCCTAGAATTACTCCATGTAATTAGCTTTCCATGTATGTCTGGCAATTTTGTCTATATAATAGAAAACCTCTGGAAAGGGAAAATCCTTCAGAGATTTAAATATTTTGTTATGGTATCCAAAGCCATACTCTAAGAAGTTTCAGTAAATTTTATTTTCTCAAAGACTCAATGAACATGGAGAAACTAGATAATGTTTGTGTCAAATTCAATGGCAAAAATTATGTTTCCTCGGAGTTTCAAATGGAGATTCCTCAAGGGTAAGAAGTTGTGGGACCATATCGTTGGTTGCAACAATGGTGAATCTACACAAGAAGCCTCACCAACTGAAAAGGCAACTTGGGCAGCCAAGGATAACCAAATTATGTCATGGATTGTGAATTCAATGGAGTTGCACATGGTACTTTCGATGCGTCCTCATAAGTCTGCAAAAGCTACGTGGGACTTTCTCAAGGAAGTCTATAACCAAGACAACAATGCCAGACGCTTTCAGTTGGAATCAGCGATTGCCAACTATAGCCAAAGAGACCTATCAGTTCAAGATTACTACTCAGGTTTTGCTAACTTTGTGGAATGATTATTCTGACTTTGTTATTGCCAAGATTTCCGCAGAAGGACATGAGGCAGGATTGACAACAGTACAACATGTTCACAAAACTAGCCAACGGGACCAGTTTCTTATGAAATTGCGTTCTGAATTCAAACCTATTCGTGCCTCTCTAGTTAATAGAGATCATGTTCCAGATTTGGAATTCTATTTTGGAGAGCTATTACGTGAAGAATCATGTCTCAACACTCTTCATGCTATGGAGGAGGCACGCATTGCTACTGGTACCATTTCAGTTGCCTATGCTGCTCATGGCAAAGCAAAATCCCGAGACAAAAGCACTATACAGTGCTATTGCTGTAATAAATATGGTCACATTGCCACTAACTGTCCGAAAAAGTTCTGTAAGTATTGTAAACGGCCCGGGCATATCATTAAGGAATGTTCAGTTCGTCCACCACAATCTGATAAGGCTTATCATGCTACTGTCAACCCTGATAATATCCAAGTTCTTCCCCGATAGTGGTTATATCTCATGCTACTGGTGTCACAGCCCCTTTACAGCCCCCAACATCTGCTCTAACTCTTGAGGCTATCCAGGAAATGATTGTGAGTGCTTTTTCAGCATTTGGACTTCAAGGTAATGATTTTTCATCTGCTACATGGATTTTAGACTCGAGTGCATCTAGTCACATGACTAATTCTCTTTGAGGTTGAAGTAGTATCAGAAAATATCATGGTAATAGCCAATAGTAGTGCTCTACCCATTGTTGCAGTAGGTGACGTTTCGCCTTCTATATAGGAGGTTCTTGTATCACCTGATCTTTTTGTTAATTTAGTATCCGTGGGGCAACTTGTTGACCAAAACTTTGATGTATGCTTTGCTAAAAATGGTTGTTTGGTGCAGGATCATATTACAGGATAGTTGATAATGAAGGGGGCTAAGCATGGACGTCTCTTTACTCTGCATTCACCTATCCCACGAAGTTTACCTGAATCCTCTTTGTTATCATTTCTCTGTAATAAATCTAAATTGTCAAGTGAAGTCTGGCACAAACGCCTTGGTCATCCTAATTCAAGGATTTTATCTTATTTGTTAAAATCTGGCCTATTGCCGAATAAAAATAATTCTTCTTCCTATGTTTCTCCTGATTGTGCGACTTGTAAATTGGGCAAAAATAAGATCTTACCATTTCCTTATGAAGGAACTAGAGCAACCCATATTTTTGAAATAGTTCATAGTGATGTGTGGGGTGTTAGTCCTGTCATTTACCATGCCCAGTACAAATACTTTATGACATTTATTGATGAATATAGTCAATATACATGGGTGTATTTTTACGGACACAAATCAGAAGTCTATCCTATGTTCAAAATATTCTTAGCACTTGTTGCCACTCAAGTTTAAGCAATTGTTAAAATTCTTCGTTCTGATTTAAGGGGTGAATACATGTCTAATTAATTTCAATCTTTCTTGCAATCTAAAGGTATTATTTCTCAACGTTCATGTCCATATACTCCACAACAAAATGGAGTAGTTGAACGAAAGAATCGACACCTTTTAGATGTAATGAGGACTTTGTTGATCGAGTCATTTGTTCCCCCACATTTTTGGGTAGAAGCGATGACCACAGCTACTTTTCTGATAAACAGACTCCCTTCCCAAGTTCTGAATTTCGAGTCTCCATATTTCAAGCTTCACCAATGCAATCCTACCTATACAGATCTTCACACTTTTGGGTGCATTTTTTTTGTCCACCTTCCTCCACCTAATCGAAATAAACTTTCTACCCAATCCATTCGATGTGCATTCTTGGAATATAGTTTAACACCAAAGGGATATTTCTGTTACGATCCTAATTCCAATCGAGTTTATATTTCCAGAAATGTAATTTTTTTTGAAAATCAGTGGTTCATTCTTGTGTCAACACCACCAGGTCCTTCCATTACTGAGTTAACCTAATTTGATGATAGTGTCGATAATACTGATCTTCAGGTTTCCTAATTCAAACCGGGTGTGGTATGGAGACGGCAAGTGCTACCCCCTTCCACGACTGTCTTGCAATCTGATCTTTTGCGTCGCGCCTCTCGAGTACTTAAACCACCTAATCGCTATGGTTTTCAGATGACACTTAAACTTCTGCCCTCTCCGCCACTATATCTTCTATTGGTATTCCCACGAGTTACTCACAGGCAGTAAAGGAGAAATGCTGGCAGCAAGTGATGCAAGAGGAATTAACAGCTCTTGAATCCAATCAGACTTGGGATGTTGTAGATTGTCCTATAGGGGTGAAACCACTTGGATGTAAGTGGGTTTATTCTATTAAGGTAAAGTCAGATGGCAGCTTGGATAGATACAAAGCACGATTGGTTGCTCTTGAAAATAATCAAGAATATGGTGTGAACTACAAAGAGACTTTTGCTCCTATGTCAAAAATGACGACTATTTGCACAATTTTGGTTGTAGCGGCTTCTCGAAATTGGGGTTTGCACCAAATGGATGTGAAGAAAGCTTTTCTTCACGGAGATCTGAAAGAAGATGTTTATATACGTCCACCAGCAGGTTTATTCTCCTCCTCACAGACTTCAGTTGTATGCAAATTACGTCGTTCATTATATGGTCTCAAGCAAGCACCTCGTGCTTGGTATGAGAAGTTCGCATCTACCATACTCCAATTCTCATTTCTCAAAAGTCAGTACGATGCATCTATGTTTCTTCGTAAACTGAGTTTGGCCTTGTCATCCTTTTGGTGTATGTTGACGATATTATCATCACATGGAGTGATACTGTAATGATCACTCAATTGAAGCAACATCTCCAATACTCCTTTCATATGAAATTAATGGTTGTTCACAGGGTATTCTTTTATCTCAACATAAATATGCTCAAGATTTGGTGGTGGCTGTTGGTCTTCAAGAATCATCTCATGTTGACACTCGAATGAAATTAAATCTCAAGTTGCAAAGAGAAGAGGGTGACTTGTTATCGGATCCAGTAACATATCGCACCCTTGTTGGTAGCTTGGTCTGTCTAACTATCACTAGACCAGATATAACTTGTGCAGTCCAACAAGTTAGTCAGTTCATGGCTTCCCTTCGCCACCTTCATATGGTAGCAGTTCGTATAATCATACGTTATGTCCACGGTACAACTTTACAAGGACTTTTTTCTCCTACTGGAACATCTCTTGATCTAGTTGCTTGTAGTGATGCTGATTATGCCGGATGTATCGATACTAGACGTTCTACTACATGATGGTGTATGTTTCTTGGCCCATCTCTAATCTCTTGGAAGAGTAATAAGCAAGATCGTGTTTATAAGTCCTCTGTGGAGTCTGAGTATAGAGCTATGTCACAAGCTTGTGCCGAGATACATTGGATTCGAGGCCTACTCGCTGAAATTGGTTTTTCTCAACGTAGTCCTACATCTCTTTATGCAGATAATACCAGTGCTATACACATCTCGGTCAATCCCGTGTTTCACGAGAGAACTAAGCATATCGAGGTGGATTGCCACTTCATTTGTGAGGCTTTTGAGGCTGGAACAATTTCTTTACCTCATATTTCTAGCAAGCATCAAGTAGCTGATATTTTCACTAAAGCTCTAACGAGACAAAGACATGATTTCTTAACGGACAAATTGATGCTTTTGAATAAACCCGCATCAATTTGAGGGGAATGTCAATAGAGTGTACTATAATTAGTTTGCTAAAATATTGCTTACTGTAATTAGTTTTCTAGATTATAGCTTACTGTAATTATAATCTAGAATTTAGCTTGCTGAATATAGTTCCTAGAATTACTCCATGTAATAAGCTTTCCATGTATGTCTGATAATATTGTCTAATAGAAAACCTCTGAAAAGAACAAATCATTCAGTGATTTAAATATTCTGTTAAGTAGATCTCTAACATAAGTAGATCCCTAACAATGGAGGATCAGGTAAAGTCGTGTGATCCAAGAGAGTAGACCGAGAGTGAATCTTCGAGGATTCCATGACGAAATAATAGAGGAGGTGTTCGCGGGAGTAGTCATCAGCGTAAGAATGAAATTCGAAGAGAGATCGGGAAAAAGGTGATCGGAGAGCTCAGAGAGTGAGATTACACGAAAGTGTTAGGTCGTATACCTAATCGATGATACCATCATGAATTTGTGAATAGAACATGATGAAACAAAGAATCAAATGATTGAATAAGGAAAAATCAAAAGGTTCGTGAAGAATCGATCGAAAGAATTTTACGGAGATCTAATTGCTATTTGTACACTTCTGATTCAGATTATGAAATAATAAAATAATCTTAAAATAATTAACTCGAATTTGCAATGAAAGGAAGGTCGTTAATAACAATTAAAACAAAAATTTAAAATACTTTCCTAAAACGGAGAGCCGGGGATTATATCCTCTAATAGAGCTAGGCCAACAAAACCTAGTCCATAAAAAATTGTTATAATTTACTTTAGCAGATGTAAAACAGACTCCTGTAAAAGAGTAAACATTCCACTTCTGGTAAATATCTTTCAAAAGCAAAAGTCCAGACACTCTGACCGCAACTATGCAATTGTTCTTCATGCAGAACTGGAAAAAAAAAATGCACTTCAAAAAAAATGTTATCCGCCATTCCAACTTAAGTTCCGATATATGAGATGAGATATGAAAAGATACAAACTGCAAGAGTAGTATAACGAATATTTCTAATTTACAAGGTTTACATTGTAATCCAAAATGATAAAAACCTTCGGAGTATAATAGGAGCTACATAAGACAGAACCAAAACAATGTAAGTCAATATCTATGCACGAACATATTCAAACAACAACAACATCAAGTAACATAAAAAACAACAGATTGTATCGATTTTCTCTCAGAACATTCTCTGAACATAGCATATTCTTCTGGTTTGCTTCCTTGCACCGGCACTTGATGATTACTTTCATACCAAGTTTATTAGTAAGTTCCTGTTGTAGCAATAAGAATTATAATCGCATAAAGGTACATGATGCATGATTAAAATGTGAAGAGACATAGCAAAAAAATCATGAATACCAAAGGCAACAACCTGCAAGAATTTGCATATATATTGATCATTCATTCGTAAGCTGTTCATACTGCCATAAAATGTTTGATACTTGTGGATATCTACTATAACCCAAACAGTCCCGCCTCGCCAAATATATTTTCATCTCATTCTCTACCACCAGATGTCCCTATAATTATTGCGGCAACTGCTTATAATTGAAACACTATCTATGTTAAGGGCGTACTAGTGGATAATGTTAACAAAATCAAATCATGTCTATGAGCTAGAGGTAAAGTTCAAAGAAGAAAGAGTAAAAGGCTGCACCTAGATATTAAGGTGAAATGTATTTAAGTGTACATGCTCCCACGGAAAAAACTCAAACTACGGCGTCATAACTGTAAAGCCACCCAATGTAATGTAAGTTTCAGGTATCAAGGGCATTAAACCTTAACTTCTAGTAAAGATTGGCTGAATACCAGCATTCATCCTTTTTTCTTCTAAAATATTTGACCGCAGTGACAGAACGAGTGAAACGAAGATATAGTCCTCACATGAGAAGCTCAAACGATATAGACCTTCAAAGGTAGCCATACCCAAATATATATGTATCACATATCTATACAAATGAAATAAGGAATATGAACAATAAAAGTTTAAATCATGGTATCCGCCGCTGGAAAAATTAGGTGAATCATAATTAAGAATTATTAGTTAACACATATTGACCAAATATTTTACCTATTATTACAATCACGAAAGTAGAATTTACAACATTAATTTTACCCATTAATGGTAAATGTGTGAAATCGCTAAAATTATCATGACGTATCATAACCTTCAATTATGAAGACAGTGAGATTTTCCAAAGTAGATATCAAGTGTCTTAATATATAGCTCCCACATCAACGCATGAAACACTCGTGGACAGAATGCACGCGGAGATAAAGAACAATCTAGACCGTGAAGAAAATGGGAGCTTTCAAGGCGGAGAGATATGAAGGACAGATCAGTAACAGTAAGCCACAAGGTAGATGGGGAACTACTAGAATGACAAAAGAAACCCAGCAGGTTGTCTAATTATAAAAATCACCAAATCCAATGCATGGCAAAAAGATCACATTGCTTTACAATAAGTGCAATAAGAGAAACGATAAAAAGATCCACAACCTAACCTAACTTAAGGTTAACAAGTGGGATCTTCTATACCGATGAAGCTTTCAGGTTTGTTTTTCGCAAGCCCTTTTTTCATGTAAATCATTACCATGGTGATAAACGAACGCGGGTAAGACAGAGCCTCAGCTGATAAATCATTAAGTGGATCTTGTGTCATATCACAACTGACTGAACTAACAAATTAAATGATTGTTACGGGAATATAAATATCGTAAAATCAAGATTTAACATACTGACATTGATAATGGGCATGTAGCTGAAACTTAAAATGGTGGGGCAACAAGGCAAATTGTAACAAACCAAAACAACAAACAGGATACAAATGGAAACTTCTAAATTTTAGCTGCTATAAGTCATTCTCAGATTAAGTAGTCTCATCCCACCCCGCCCCTCAAAAAAGAAACAAAGACATGCACAAACTTTAAAAAGTTCACTACAAAAAAATTGGGTCTTTCCCGACCGCAAAATCGGTCGGGAATAACCCATTTGCGGTCGGGAAAGACCCTTTCCCGACCGCATTGCGGTCGGAAAATCGCGGTCGGTGTTGCTTCGGTCGGGAAAAGTTTCCCGACCGCAGCTCGGTCGGGAAGAACTTTTCCCGACCGCCTTTCCCGACCGGCATGCGGTCGGAAATTTGCCGACCGATTATTCCGACCGCACACCGGTCGGAATATTTCCCGACCGCATATCGGTCGGGAAATACTTGAATTTTATTCCCGGCCGCACTGCGGTCGGGATTATATGAATTTTTGTCCCGACCGGATAGCGGTCGGGACTATTCCCGACCGCAAAGTGGTCGGGATTAAAATTCATGTTATTCCCGACCGAGGCCCGGTCGGGAATAATATTCAAGTATTTCCCGACCGATTCGCGGTCGGGAATAATAATCATCAGAACAAAAAAAAAAATATCCCGGTAATAAAATTACCGGAATATTATTTTTTTAATATTTTGCAATATTTGAAAAATATTATTTAGTTTTTGTGTTTGTAATAATTAAATTTTTGATTCATTGCTTAGTCTAAAACACAAAAAAAATAAATAAGTTTTTGATTATTGAAAATTTGAATAAAGAAGTGAAAAATTTTAATTTTGAAGTTGAAAGAAAGAAGGTTTTGAAAAAGTGTATGAATATGAAAAAAGTGTTTGAAATTTTTTTTGAAGAGGAACAAAGTGTGTGGAGATGGAAAAATGAGGAGAATAATGAAGTGTATTTATAGAAAAAGTTGAAATTTTTTGAATTTTCGTCAAATTTGAATTTCCCACCAAGTCCCGCCATTTTTTTCGATTATTCCCGACCGATATTCGGTCGGGAATGTTTAATTTTTTCAAAAATTTCAAAAAACCGCCAATTTTTCAAAAAATACCGACCGAAATTCGGTCGGCAATACTTTGCAGCCCAGAAACTCGCGACATACCGACCGCACTGCGGTCGGGAATAAGTTTAAATTTTATTCCCGACCGCAAGGCGGTCGGAAATGCCTTTAAATATTAGTCCCGACCGGCATGCGGTCGGGAATACCTTTAAATTTTATTTACGACCGCCGTGCGGTCGGCAATAATGGCAATTCCCGACCGCATTGCGGTCGGGAAAAATAGTAAATTTTACCTTTTTTCGATATTTTGGAAAATCTTGATGTGTTTGTTAAGTATAACTATAGAATCTCATTAAATTCATGAATTGCACTATTAGTTAGTTTGTTTAATGTACTTTTAATTATTAAATTAGTATAGTTTATCGGAGCATAAGTTAAGTTAGTTTGGAGTTATACCTATAATAATCATACGTAGTATATAGGAGTTCACAATTGTCAATTAACATTTGTTACGAACGTTAATATAGAGAGGCTAATTGTGATATATATATATGTTAACATTTGTTTAACATAATCGTAAGTAGTTACATTATTAGCAACTATATATACTAATCTATTTATAAGTGACAATATGAATCGACACTTCAAACGATTCATCAACGTGCAACTAAATTTAATTTTTTTTGAGATTTTTAGTAATATATAACTAATACTGATTTACTCGATCATTAAATAACGAATTTACCTAAAATTGAGAGCGAAATTGTGAAATTAAGAATATGAATATTATTCCCGACCGCGTACCGGTCGCCAATAAGCCTAAACCCTAAACCCTAAACCCTAAACCCTAAACCCTAAACCCTAAACCCTAATATTCCCGACCGCCACGCGGTCGGGAACTTTCCCGACCGCATTGCGGTCGGGAATAAGGGTATTCCCGACCGCAATGCGGTCGGGAAGTCTCGGCCCAACTGTGCGGCCCAGCTGGGCCGAGATTAGGGCGACACTCTGGGCGGGAAATTTCCCGCCCAGAGTATTCCCGACCGCAATGCGGTCGGGACAACTTGTACCGACCGCAATGCGGTCGGGACTGGTTTTAATAAATGTCCCGACCGCATATCGGTCGGTAAACTTTATAATGACCGCATTGCGGTCGGGATTGCTCCCGACCGCATTGCGGTCGGGAGTTTCCGGTCGGGAAAAGTGCTGAAATCTTGTAGTGGTTTATCGAAAGTAAAGTTAGTAATTACGATAAAATGTTGCCAAAAGAACCTGAAGAAGCTCCCTGCTGGAGAATCTAATCTTGTTGACCACTCTCAGTAATCGATGATGGCATTGGCGCGATACAAGATGCAGTGTTTGCTTTCCGCAATGTGTTCAGCGTGCAAAGAAAAGCTTGGAGAATATCCGGGGATAAAATAGGATCCAAACTTATCAACACCTGCTTCAAGCCGAATTCGTGAGCATCTTCTCTGCTCAACATTACAGGAGACTAAATATTCGCCAGAAGATAGAAAAAGCATGTTGCCATTTCTCAACTCTGCCACCGGAACAACGTGCGTATGCACTCTACCTGTAAACCAATGAGTCGGTACGATAACTTCAGTCCAGGATTCTACACTTGAAGTTTTTTTCATTGTCCATATTGAAATTTGGGACCGGACAGAGTAGTTAACGAGACGAAGTTGATTGCCATACACAATCAATTCAATTGACTCGAAAATATCCGACAAACTAGGGGGTAACGTGATTTGACCAAATATTTCCTCCTCAAGATCAAAGGTTAATATCGAGCGTTGTTGATATTCATACTCGGAAATCCAGTGAAAGAAGCCATTAAGAGGAACACAGTCACGTTTGCCAATAGGGAAATAATCTGGGAAGGGACCAGGCAAATGTCTCCACGAAGAATCAACCCCGACAGTGAAGATCTCACATTTTTCAACAATCCAACCAGAACTATATCTAAATACAATTCTGAGAACCTTGTACTTAATCGTAACGGGACAAAAACCAAATTCATAACGTACAACACTTTTATTGTGTAGAAGCAAAGGACGTCCGGGAAGTTGAATAGAGTCTCGTCCTATAATTGGATTGGTGACGTAAATAACCTCAAACAGCTGACGTACTTTCAATCTCATGCAAAGAAAGCCGTTGCACGCTCCTACATAGGACAGCAGATGGTTGAACAAACAATAACGTAGTTTCGGCAGAATCTCTGACGTTTCATAATAATCACCATTTTGGGAAACTTGAAGCAAATGCAAACGGGAAATTTGATAAACAGGATCCGGATTGACGCAATGTAAAAAAGTAGTAAAGTTCGAGTATTTAGCGTAAATTTTGGAGAATTCAGGTTCCGACAGGAGGCTGTTCCATGACGGACACACACATTTACATTTCACGACACCCTTAATTGGGAGTCTGAAGAATATTTCATGTAATAGAAATATTGGAATCGCTGAAATGAAACAAAATGATGATCTGTCGGTTACCTCTTCTTCTACTGTTGATTTTTGGTCTTTCTCATTATCGCCATTGATGTTATTCACTTTACTCGCCATGCCGATTAAGGTGTGTTGTGTAATAACGTATCGATACCACCAAGAAGAAAGCCGATGGAAGGAAGGGTTTATGCTTTCAGTTTCAGGGGCAAATATATATATATATATATATATATATATATATATATATATATATATATATATATATATATAAATCGATATCTACTGTTCTATTGTTATGTTGTGTATTATTTTTATTTTTTAACTCTTTGGCAACTCAATAATTACGTAATAGAAAGATTTCTTTCTTTTTTTTGAGAAAGATAGGGGCCGAATATCCTATTTTCTACAATCTAGGGACCCAATATTACTGAATATCGGAATATCTAACACAAAATTTAATTATATTGTGATTTTCAGAACTATCTTCGGGAGTGGTTTTTTATAAATTCCCTCTCTTGAGAGTTTAGGTCTCTTTCGTGAGAGCGGCTCTTATCTTCAGACAATGCCTTCTCCGATCTTGGCTTAACGTTCATGGCAATCATCAGATGCGATCACCACGTTTCCTTTTTTTTTTTTTTTTTTACTTTTTGCCCTATGCACGTTCTTGTTTAATAAGTCCACTAGGATTTAGGGCTTTGTTCTCCCGGCCTTAGCGTTTTTCAAACGCTAGGGCTTCTGTTCATTTTTTCTTTCCTTTTTTTTGTAGGGTAACGTTTTCTTTTCTTGCTTTGTTGTCTTTGTGTTACACATTGTTGAGGCTTGAGAATCGTTCACTTCTTGGTTGTTGCAACCGTAACTCACCATAATACGGATTCAACAAATCTAATTGCGGCTACTATGGAGGCCATTACTGATCAATTGATAATCTTTTACCAAAGAGGAAGAACATGCTTCTTCACATTTGGTACTTGTGGGGAGGTTATTGACATGTAGAAACTACAATTTCAATGTATTTGTATCCTTTTGCAGTTTTTTCATATTCTTGATAAGAGAAAGGCAATGACAGGCTGCCCGTGGTCGTTGGACAAACATGTCTTCATCCTACGCGATATCAAACTGTATGAGAACCCGACCAATATTAGTTTGGACTTTTGTAGTTTCTTCGTACGCATTTATGACATTCCGTTACCACGTCAAACCAAGGAGATGGATAGCTTTATTGGACAGAAACTTGGTTTTCTTGAAGACGTCGACATGACAGAATCATGAGGGGTCAGTATGAGAGTTAAGGTGAAAATTTATGTGACAAAACCGCTACTCAAGGTTCTAAAAATCCAAAGTCCAGATGGTCACGAGTTGCTTGTCTCTTTCAAGTATGAATGCCTCCCAAATTGTTGTCATTTTGGTAGCATTTTGGGACACATTATGGAGGGTTATGACAGTCGCTACGAGGCCTAAGGGGATACCGACGATGAAAATTTGCCATATGGTCACTAGTTAAGGGAACCTCCCGTCCTTTCTGGTACGCACCGAAGATTTTTAAATCGAGGAATGCAACGGAATACTTCCATGAATGGGTATGGTCAAACAGACGCGGGCATGGAATCTTGATCAGCCATGGAACTTGCACAGAGTTGCCTCATCACATTATTCATCCGAGAGCACGGGTGCAAATAAGACTCAACAGTACATGGGGAGGAATCCGCAACTTGGGAACACGCGTACTTTGCAGATTTTGGATGAGAGCACGGGGCAATCAGCACAAGGTAAGGGTTGTGAGACAAATAAGCTAAATGGTGACTAGATGATGGTGGATCCGTCTCAAACTCAAGAGCATAATTATGGGCAGGAAATACTATATCATGACTGGCAGGGTCCAAGATTCAGAACGAGATGACATGTAGAAAGTCTAAAATTCGGTGTCGTGGGGTGCGGGCAGATACACAGGACAAAGTTAAAGATATTCAAGTTCAGAGTGTCAGCTTGAACGATAATCACATGGAGAAAAAAATAGAAATGAGGAATGGGAGCATTGATCACATAAAATGAAAAGTGTTTGGCGGCGACTTAACGGTCAGAGATTGGGGAACCCTTGGACTTTTCGAGAGTTGAGGAACTTGGTTTCTCGTTTTCACCCCCCCCCCCCCCCCTTTTATTCTTCTCTTAGAGACCAAGTGTAATATGAGGAAAATAAAGGTGAGATCAAGAGACATCTATAATTTTTTGGTGTTTGTGTAAAGGTTAGGGGTCAGGTCTTGCTTTGCTTTGGGATAAGGCGTTGGATGTTCGCCTCGTGAGTATGTTGGTAAATCATATGGATGTTGTGGTTACTAGTGGCGATGATTTGCCTGATTGGCGGTTTACTAGCTTTCATTGGGAGCTTGATGCGCTAAAGAGAATGCATACATGGAATGGAACCTTACGACGGCTCAAGTTGTAGTCACATAGACCGTGGCTATGCACGAGATATTTTAATGAGCTTCTCATCCAATCAGATAAAAATAGTGGTCCTCCTCGACCAAATTGGTAAATACGTAATTTTCGGGATACATTATTGGATACACGTCTTAATGAGTTTCCATTTCGGGGGCCACAATTTACATGGTGCAATGGTCGTCCTCACCCTCTCATACAGTATGGAAACGCATTGCACCTAGAAACACGATTACACCTTTCACTAGAATCTTCTCTGGAGTGTGTATCATTATATCATGACAGAAGGTTTGGTGCAATGTTGTATATTCATAAAACGTGGAAGATAATTTGGTGGATTTGTTGCGTGAACAAAATTAAAGTCTTTTCTTAGGGGTCGAACATGTTAGACATTGCCTATTTTGAGTGTCATGTTGCGAGACAAGAGTGGGCGTTAGCTGATTTCCCGACTTTCTCTTATGGTCCGCGAGAACAAGAAGATTGCGGACGGTGGTTCTTATGTCTACATTACTCGCATGATTTGGCTAGCTTAGGCTATTACGTTGTGTTGGGGACTATGGAACAATCACAATCCAGTTTTAGTGAAAGATAAGGCCAAGAGTCTGGTGATATTGCCATGTTTGTTATTATTTGTGCACATGGATGGAACGAGGCTTTGTTGAAGAATCAGAACAATGATCGCGTGAGTGGTAATAATTGGGCAGCGCCTTCTGCAGATTTGCGAAGATTAACTTAGATGGGGCAAGGTTTGAAGAGGAGGGTGCGGTTGGCATTAGCATTGGCATTGTGGCACGGAATTCGATTGGGAAAATTATTGCGTGGATGCAACGAAGAATGGATACAACCTTTGCGCCCGTTTGTGTTGAGGCGTTAGGGGCGAGATGGGTAAAATCCCCTTGGCGATTGGTATGCATGAAACTAAAGTAGTTTTTGAAAGGATTGTCTCAATATCATTCATGATATGATTTCTCAAGACCGGGTGACGCTCTTCAACCAAATATTATCGCAAACGTGGTGAGATAGTTTGTGTAATTTCCCAAATATTAGAGATAGTATGTGTAATTACCCCATAGTTCAGAGGTAGTTTGTATAATTCTCCTTAATGCTCAATAAATATTAAACTTATATTATGTATATGAGAAGTTCATTTAACATAGGGGTTGTAGAGAAAAAAATTTATTTTATTATATGTGTATAATGAATTACCTAAAAAGTAACTTAAAACAACAAAATTCCGTTTTGGATACCTATTTACTTGTCTCGAATAAACTTGTGAATTCTTCAATTAGCTCTCATTTTGTTACCCTATTCAAATAAGTCCAACATTAGTAATGATGTGATTTGAATGGGACCCTTGCTTTCATAACACGTGTTTGGATGTTAAATATCACATGTCATTGCCAATTTTATAAATGCTAAGTTCACATTTTGATTGTAATTTAATAGGTAGATTATGTTACAATTCCTAAAATACCCTTACTTTGTTAATCTATAAAAAAAAAAGACAATTTAGATAAATTTTGTTATAAAAAACATGTGTATACCTTAATTTAGATAAAAAATTTAAAACTTTTCGTGCTAATTTACAATATTTTAGCGCCCAAATTTAGCACACAAATTTCAGTGTTAGTGCCAGAGAATTCCTACAAAAAAAAACATTAAATAAGATTATGAAAAAACAATCTCATTCTAAATTTTTTTAGGATTATCTTCAAAGTATTTAATATTTAAAAAGATTAACTAATATATTCATTAATGAGAAAAGAAAGAGATTAATTTAGAAAAGAAAAGAAAATGAAATATTGGAACATAATTTAGACGAAAATACGACAAATCAAAATTGATTGTAAATGATAAAGTTGTAAAGAGAGAAAATAATTTTGGACAAGATTCTAAAATTTGAGGTAGGTGGCCAGCTATTCATAATAAGGGTTAATCACAATATTAGCCCGCTAATGACGGTCTTCTCTTGTTATTTAAATATTAATCCAAATTTGAGTTTGATCTAAATTATGACTCCAATTGGCATGTATAACGCAAACCAAATGTGCGGTTTATTAATTTGCGAAGCTGGAGATAACATCAGTTATATTGTTATTTTCTTCATTTACAGTATATAAGACATGAACTAGCAACTTGCAACATGAAAATGAAATCCTACTAGCTCTTTCTAATCTATTTGAAATATTCACCTAAATCAACAAACAAATTCAACTCAGGTACCAATGATTCAAAATCTTGTCCAAAAGAATTTCTCCCCTATCCTATTTTTCTGTTGAACGTTCCTGCTGAAGTATATCAAAAGCCAACAGATGCTTCATCTATCAACACGATCAAGGCACTAACCAAACCAGATCAAGAACACATGCAAAGCAGATCAGCCAGCACATGCTCAGTGAAGGAATAGAAAGTTTTCTACTTTCTCACAGCTTAGAGAATATTCTTGGTTATGGAATGATGAGTTGTAAACTTTAGCTTTAGTTGTTCTTGTTGTCTATAAATGTAATGGTTCAATGTAGAGTTTAATACACAAGAAACATTCCTTCAATACATAACTGCAGTTTCATAATTCATTCGGCATTATTTATATGTTCATTAACAAGAACTGTAATCAACATGCCAACTTATACATTATTTGAAATGGTATCAGAGCAATGTTCTGCATTGTCTCAAATGCTACTTTCATAGCTTCCGCACATTACATTATAAGCCCCTATCTTTTCTTTCTTTCTTTCATAATTCTCAATGATAAATCACACTGATTCAAACTCCACAACACCAGCATCTATAGATGCTCAAAACAATGCACAAAGCATTACCAATCAAATAACATATGAGGATCCTTCGAATCCATTCTTTCTGCACCATGGAGAGAATCCAGGGCAGTCACTTGTGAGTCAGAAACTAACATCACAGAACTACCATAAATGGAGTAGAGCTGTGTATGTAGCCCTGCTAGCTAAGAATAAGATTGGATTCATAGATGGAACTCATCTAGAGCCTAGCATTGCAGAACCAAACTATGGAAAATGGATGAGATGCAACTACATGCGTTGGGATGGATCTCAGCTGGAATATCTGATGAACTAGGAGACTACATATTGTTCTCTGACAATGCATACAAGGTATGGCATGAAATAAAGCGTAGATTCTCTAAATCCAGTAACAATCACATATTCATGTTAGAACATAAAATTATTGGAACAAAACAAGAGGGAAGTGCACTTGTCATTTACTTCTCTAAACTGAAATTATTATGGGATGAAGTCGGTCAATATGAGGAACCAAGAAACTGTTCTAATGTAAATTGTGATGTAATGTCTATGCTGAATAAAAAGAATGAATGCAGAAGATTCATGCAATTCTTGATGGGACTAGATGAATCTTATTCACTGGTAAGAAATCAAATTCTATTAAAGGATCCTTTACCTACTCGAGATGACACTCTCAGTCTAGTACTTCAAGAAGAAGCAAATAGAGAAATGTCTATTGCTTTTAACTCTCCTGTAGACAGAGCAGCTATGAGTGTCAAAATGCAAGCTGCACCACACTTAGCTGCCATAAATGCAGGTTATCAGGTCAATGGAGGTTATCAAAAATAGCAAAAACCTTGGAACAAATCTGGAGGAACAAAGAACAAGCCTCCATGTGCTAAATGTGGAAAGACAAATCACACCATTGACAGTTGCTATGAAGTTTTTGGATACCCTCCTGGTCACATATATGCCAAATTCAAATCCGGATTCAATGGAAACAATGGATACAATGGCAACAACAATCTCAATGGAAATAGGCAGATCTCAAGAAGTGTAAATCAGTTGAGTCAAATGGGATCTGATGCAGGACAAAATGTTCCTATCTCACAGGAACAATTTCAGCATTTATGCAAACTCTTTCAGAGCAATGCTAATCAGACTAATCAGGTTAAAAATAATCCCATGGGAATAAACAACTCAGGTAACCACTTGAACCTTAGTTGATGTTATTCTAGTCATACTCAGATGATTGAACAAAGTCCAAAAGAGAAAATATGGATTCTAGATTCTGGTGCCATAGATCACATTGTCTATGATCAAACACTATTTTCTCTTGTGAACCAGTTGCTAATTCCTTTGTAAAACTCCCTAATGGATTAACTGCACAAGTTACCATGATTGGCACTGTCAAAGTTAACAAGAACATAACCTTAAGTCATGTTCTATACGTTCCCTCATTCTCATTCAATCTTGTCTCAGTAATCAAACTCATTTGTCAAATGAAATGCTTACTTATCTTTTGGTCTAATTTATGTATCTTTCAGATATCAGCAGTTGTGGAATGATTGGGATGGCTAGAGAGATCAAAGGCTTATACTGCATAGTGGAGGACAGAGAATCTTCTAAACCAATTAGTGTTCTTTCTCATATTAACTCTGTTCAGTCATCTTCCATTTTATGGCACAATAGATTGGGACATCCTTCTGTATCAAGACTATCTCTTCTTCATTCAATAAATGATGAGTTTCCTCACAAATTTGACAATATTGTCTGTGATACCTGTCATCTTCCTAAACAATCTAGAATATCTTTCTCTCTGAATCCTAAAAGAAGTGATAACATCTTTGATCTTATACATGTTGACATATTGGGACCTTATAGCACTACTTCTATTAATGGCTCTCCTTATTTCTTGACCATAATTGATGATCACAGTCGATTTACATGGCTGCATCTAATGAAAAACAAAGGACAAGCAATAAAACTGATCGCAGATTTCTTTCAATATGTGTTCATACAGTTTAATAAGAACATTAAAGCCCTCAGATCTGACCAAGGCCAAGAGTTTAACATGCCTGAATTTTTCAAAGCTAAAGGTGCTATACATCAACTTGTACTTATACACCTCAACAAAATTCAGTAGCAGAAAGAAAACATATGCATCTTCTTAGTGTTGCAAAATCTCTCATAATACAAGCCAATCTTCCTCTACATCTTTGGGGTGACTGTGTTTTAACAGCAGCATATCTTATTAACAGAACTCCTACACCTTTGCTTGATAATCACACTCCATACTATCTTTTATACTCCAAGCAACCACAGTACTCTCACCTTAGAACTTATGGTTGTCTTTGCTTTGCAACCTCTCTGCCAAAGCCACATAATAAGCTCCTTCACAAAGCCTCTAAATGTATTCTTATAGGATATCCTGGTGGCATTAAAGGATACAAACTATTTGATCTTCATAATAAACATGTATTTGTCTCCAGAGATGTTATCTTTCATGAACAAATCTTCTCATTTCAATTTTCATCCACCACAGTGCCCAATCACATTACCTCAATATCTCCAATATTGGATCATGTGGAACTATCATATTTTCCTTCTTCATACAATGAATCTGATAACCTTCCTGACACCACTCATATCCAGGAAACAGATTCTACTTCAACACCTCATTCACCAAATAACTCACACAATTCTTCCACTTCTCCTTCTTCTTCTTCTTCTTCTTCTTCTTCTTCTTCTTCTTCTTCTTCTTCTTCTTCTTCTTCTTCTTCTTCTTCTTCTTCTTCTTCTTCTTCTTCTTCTTCTTCTTCTTCTTCTTCTTCTTCTTCTTCTTCTTCTTCTTCTTCTTCTTCTTCTTCTTCTTCTTCTTCTTCTTCTTCTTCTTCTTCTTCTTCTTCTTCTTCTTCTTCTTCTTCTTCTTCTTCTTCCACTGAACAACAATCCTCCTCTAATATTGATAGATCACCTGATCAGTTTGATCATGTTGATGATATTGAAATAAGAAGGTCCACTAGGCTTAGAAAGATTCCATGTCATCTTCAAGACTATTAGTGTAAACTTATTCAGTCTAAGTTATGTCTCATGGATTCTACAACTGATGATGTCCATCAAGGTACACAACATCTTATCATGCTTTGTTTTCATCATTTATCTGATTCTCACAAAAGGTTCATATTATCTGTTGCTTCAACAACTGAACCTACATGCTATGATCAAGCTAAACTTGACCACCTATGGATGGCTGCTATGAATACTGAATTACAGGCCTTGCATGAAAACAACACATGGACTCTTACACCTTTACCTCCTGGTAAAAATGCTATTGGTTTCAAATGGGTAGACAAGATCAAGTATACAGCTGCAGGCCAAATAGAGAGATATAAAGCTAGATTGGTAGCAAGGGGATATAATCAACAAGAAGGATGGGACTTCTTTGAAAGATTCTCTCCAGTAGCAAAAATCTCCACAGTCAGATGTCTACTTGCTTTAGCAGCTGCTCAGAACTGGCTACTATATCAATTGGATGTAAATAATGCTTTTCTATATGGAGATTTGGAAGAGGAAGTTTATATGTCACCACCTCCTGGTTTTGCTACTGAGGGGGAGAATACTCACTGTCTTCTTCACAAATTGTTATATGGACTTAAGCAGGCTTCAAGGCAATGGAATAATAAGCTAACATCTATCATAATTGATCAGGGATTCAAGCAGTCATCTGCAGATCACTCATTATTCATCAAAAATCTCAATGGTAACCTTACTGTCCTTCTGGTATATGTAGATGACATCATTATTGGAGGAAATTGCAAACAAGACATTGATTCTCTGAAGGATTATCTGAAGCACCATTTCAAACTAAAAGACTTAGGCAATCTAAAATATTTCCTAGGAATTAAAGTTGCCAAGAATAAGAAAGGAATATCACTGAACCACAGAAAATATGCTCTTGAAATCATTGATGAATGTGGTCTATTAGGAGCTAAACCAGCTAGTACTCCAATTGAGTAGAATTTAAAACTATCTCATTCAGGGGGAGATGATTTAAAGGATCCAACCAAGTACAGAAGACTTATAGGAAGACTGATATATTTATCAGTCACCAGACCTGATATCTCATATGCAGTGCAAACATTGAGTCAGTACATGAGTGATCCAAAGCATAATCATATGGAAAGTGCCTTAAGAATAGTTAGATATCTGAAAGGGAATCCAGGACAAGGACTTTTCTTTCCTAGTGACAATACAATTCATCTCAAGGCATACTGTGATGCACATTGAGGTGCATGTATAAATACTAGAAGGTCTGTGACAGGCTATTGTGTCTTCTGAGGAGATGCTTTGATATCTTGGAAGTCTAAGAAGCAGATAACAGTGTCAAGATCTTCTGCTGAGGCACAGTATAGAGCACTAACCACTGTTGTTTGTGAAGTAGTCTGGATGAGACAGTTGCTGCAAGACCTTGGATGTAACCATGACAAGCCATGTCTGATTTATTGTGATAATCAGGCAGCAGTTCACATAGCAAACAATCCAGTGTTTCATGAGAGAACAAAACACATTGAAATAGATTGTCATGTGACTAGAGAAAAGCTGATGTAAGGAATAATTAAGCTATTTCATATATCCACACATGCGCAGTTAGCTGATATGTTCACAAAGGCACTAGACAAAACAAATTTCAATGTTATGGTGAAAAGGTTAGGTGTTCATGATGTGCATTGTCATGTTGAGGGGGAGTATCAAAAGCCAACAGATGCTTCATATATCAACACGATCAAGACACTAACCAAACCAGATCAAGAATACATGCAAAGCAGATCAGCCAGCACATGCGCAGTGGAGGAATAGAAAGTTTTCTACTTTCTGATAGCTTAGAGAATATTCTTGGTTATGGAATGATGAGTTGTAAACTTTAACTTTAGTTGTTCTTGTTGTCTATAAATGTAATGGTTCAATGTAGAGTTTAATACACAAGAAACATTCCTTCAATACATAACTGCAGTTTCATAATTCATTCGGCATTGTTTATATGTTCATCAACAAGAAATGTAATCAACATGCCAACTTATACATTATTTGAAAAAGTAAACCAACAAGACACTTATTGACATGCTTGTTATAGAACTCACTCCATCTTCTAGAATATAACAGCGGCATAAAAATGACACACAAACCTGCAAGATATCGCAATGAAGCACTTATATATACATCGTTACTGCCTACAAAACTATCATGCTCGTCTCTTGAATTTATCTGTGGAACTTTTGAACGACAACTTATGTTCAAAGGAAAGCCACAGAGCCCTTTGTTTCCCAGGAACGAACTATCCAGAACGTGCCCATTTGGTGGCCATGTGGGATCCTCCCAACTAAATCATTGTACAACAAGTTAAAGAACGAGAGGAACGTAAGACTCGCAAGCTGTTGCGGTATTTACCCATCCAGTTTGTTAGACGACAGGTCTAATGATCCAAGTGTCTCCAATTTCCTCAGTGGTAATGGGATGTGACTGATGAGAGCATTATGGGAGAAGTTGAGACATAAAGGGACTTTAGTTCACCAATTGTCTCCGGTATTACACCAACAAAGCGGTTGTTTGAGACATCGATTGAAGTAATTATGGTAAGAATCGTTTTTAGATCTAGATCCTCTTCGCTGAGGGCTACTGTCAATGAGTCCTGATAATACACCTGGTGCACTACTGCAGAAGCAAATGCAAGTGATCAACCTGAGACCGTGTACCATTCACACAAGTAAACATTGCTTTCATACTCAGAAACAATTTTCCATGTAAAACACCATTGAATTTGTTAGAAGCTAGGTTGATGATCTGGAGATTTGGCTCTGTAAAGTTGGAGACAGCTAATGTTCCCATGAAGCGCTTTAGAAAGTAGCTCAAGAATGCGTGATCCAGACAAGTTCTTAATCGAGCAGAAGAATGTGTCATTTATCTTATTGTTTCCGAAGTTCAAAACCTCTACGATTGAATATCTCGACAAAGACATTGGATGTTCAAAACTTTCATGATATGATTGTGGCCTCAATAATTAAAGAAAAGTCTAAATCGATTTGGGATTCAGCTCATAATTCTCAAGAAATTATCTTTATTTTATTCGGAGATTTTTCTAAGGTAGAATGAGCCTCAGCATTCAAAGCAAAAATCATATGAACTGCTGAGAATATTAAAATAAGTCAAACAATCCCTTTGATATGATATCAAACTTGTTTTTCATAAGAAAATGTCCTGCAACTAAGGTTTCTCAAGTATGCAAAATTTATATTTCAAGATTGACCGTAACACGACAAGCCCACAATAGATGCGGCTTTATATTTTCATATGGATGATTCTGAATACCATGTAATATCCCCGCCATTTCCGATGAGATTTGAAGCTGAATTTTCTATTGAATACATATTTTTATGCATTTTTATGTATAAGAAAACAATCAATAAGATAAGATAAAATAAAGAAGGAATATACAAGAAAAGGGAATGATAAAAGTTGAGAGAAAAATTATCATTCATTGCGTACCCATCCTTGTGCTTACAATCAAGTATATATGGTGGAACTCTTGAAAATGGAAAGACTAAAAACAAACAATAACTAAAATGAAGGACTAAACTGAGAATACCAAACTACAAACTATAGTACTAGTCATAGGCACCACCAACTAAATTTATTCATGTTTACAATCCAATTGCTGCCAAACAAACAAAAGTGGTATAATAATCCATGTCCTGGTCGTTAATAGTTGTAATTAACATTCAACAGAAAGCGCTTTCTATTTGCCACTAATTGGCAATTGCACATAATAAGTCCCAGATGAGAAATGTGAAGAGAAATATAATTCAGAAAGTTATCAGAGATAACTAACTCCTTATTAGTAACCCAAACAGATATTAAAACTTTGAGATTCATATGCAAACTACATAAGACCAAAAAACCACAACAAAGCCACATAAACTTAAAATACACAAAAAACACTTACAAGTTCAATAGATCACCTTGAATCCACCTGTGTTGTTCTCCTGTCTTTTGTTAATTATTTATTTTTTGATAAGTGAGTCCACCTGTTAATTGATTCTACACTCCCAACTTCATAGCATACCCTCCCATAGTTCTTCCTTGAAATGGCAGTTGATGATACTTGTCTGTTACTTTGAGTTTTTTTACCTGTGTATGTTCCTCTTGGACAACAGTTGAATTATTGATTACATAAACATGCTTTACAAAATATATCTATCTGTTCCTATCAGATATATATATATATATATGTATATTATCTATCTGTCAAATTAATTTTAAAGTGATTCGACTACGGAGTTAATCCAACAAAACTAGTCATAATCATAGGTTGTGAGACAAATAATAAGTCCTTTATACATTTGTTATACATTTTATTGGCAGAGGTAAAACAAAATCCTGTAAAAGAGTAAATATCTCACTAGTACTTCTGGTAAATATCTTTCAAAAATTAAAGTCCAGACACTCTTACCGCAACTATGCAGTTCTTGTTCTTGATGAAGAACTTCCAGTGTGTTATAAAGTAGGACTGAAAATAAAAATCCACTTCACAAAAAAAAAAAATTATCCGCGGTCCGCCTTTCCAACTTAAGTTCCCATATATGAGATATGAAAAGATACAAACTGCAAGAGTATAACAAATATTTCTAATTTACAAGGTTTACATTGTAATCCAAAATGATAAAAACCTTCGGAGTATAATAGGATTATATAAGACAGAACCAAAACAATGTACATCAAGATCTATATGCTCGAACAACAACATCAAGTAACATATGAATACAACAGATTGTGTTGATTTCTTCTCAGAACATACGCTGAATTCATAGCATAGTCTTCTGGTTTGCTTAATTGCACCGGCACTTGATGATTACTTCCATAGCAATTTTACGAGCAAGTTCCTGTTGTATTAACTAGAGTTATAATCACATGAAGGTACATGATGCGTGATTAAAATGTGAAGAAACATAGTAACAGAATCATGGATACGAAAGACAACAACCTGCAAGAATTGGCATTTATATTGATCATTCAACTTTTGTAAGTTGTGCATACTGCCATAAAATGTTTGATACTGGTTGATATCTACTATAACCCAAACAGCCCTGCCTTGCCAACTATATGTTCATCTCACTATCTACCACCCGATTTCCCTAAAATTATTGTGGCAACTGCTTATAATGGAAACACTACCTATGTTAAGGGCATACTAGTGGATAATGTTAACAAAATCATATCGCAATTCACTAATTACATGTCTATGAGCTAGAGATAAAGCTCAAAGAAGGAAGAGCAAAAGGCTGCACCAAGATAGTAAGGTGAAAAGTATTAATGGAAATTTCAGTCAACTATAAGTGTACACACCCGCCGAAAAAGCTCACACCATGGCGTCATAACTGTAAAGCCACCGAGTGTAATGTAAGTTTCAGGGAAAAGAGCATTGACCTTAACTTTCTAATGATTGGCTGGATACCAACAACATTCATCCTTTTTTCTTGTAAAATATTTGACCGCGGTACACATAACAGAACGAGTGAAACAAAGATATAGTCCTCGCATGAAAAGTTTAAACGATATAGACATTCAAAAGTAGCCATACCCCAATATATATGTAGCACATATATATACCAATGAAATGTGAATATGAACAATAAAAGTTTTAATAAAGGTATCCGACGTTGGAAAACTTAGGTATATGATAATTAAGAATTATTAGTTAACACATTGACCAAATATTTACCTATTTATTACTATTACGAACGCAATTTTACAACATTAATTTACCCATTAATGGTAAAGATGTGAAGTCGCTAAAATTATCATGATGTATCATAACCTTCGATTGTGAAGACAGTGAGATTATCCAAAATAGATAACATGTGTCTTAATAGCTCACACATCAAGGCAATGGAACAGTCGGGAACAGAATGGACATGGAGGTGAAAAACAATCTAGACGTGAAAATGGAAGCTTACAAGGCAGAGCGATATGAAGGACAGATCAGTAACGGTAAGCCACAAGCTAAGGTAGACGGGAAACTACTAGAATGACAAAAGTAACTCCGCAGGTTGTCTTATTCTTAAAGTCACCAAATCCAATGCATGACAATAAAATCACACCATGATAGGTGCAATAAGGGAAACAGTTAAAAGACCCACAACCTAACATAACGTTAACAAATGGGGTCTTCCTAATCAATGAAGCTTTCAGGTTATTGCGACCCCTTTTTTCAGGTAATCATTACAATGATGATAAACGAACGAACGCAAGTAAGACAGAGCATCAGCAGATAAATCATTAAGTGGATCCCGTGTCATACCACAACTAACTGAACATGACCTTACGGGAATATAAATATCGCAAAATCAAGATGTTACATACTGACATTGATAAAGCGCACGTGGGCGAAACCTTAAATGGTCCCCAAGAAAGAAGAGTAATTGTAACAAAACAAAGCATCAAACACGATAAAAATGGAAACTTCAAAATTCCAGCTGATATAAGTCATTTTCAGATTAATTAATCTCGTCCACCTCGACCCTCAAAAAACAAACATGCACAAACTTAAAAAGTTTAACAAAAGTAAAGTTAGTAATCACGATAAAGTGTTACCAAAAGAACCTGAAGAGGTTCCCTGCTGGAGAAGTCATTAAAGCCTAATCTTGCTGATCACTGGGGGTAATCCGGCACCTTTTTTTAATGATGGCATCAGCACGACACAAAACGCAGTGTTTGCTTTTCGCAATGTGTTCAGCGTGCAAAGAAAAGCTTGGAGAGTATCCGGACATAAAATAGGATTCATAATTTCCAACACATTCTTTAAGCATAATTTGTGAGCATCTCCTCTGCTCAACATTGCAGTAGACTAAATATTCGCCAGAATATAGAAAAAGCATATCGCCATTTCGCAACTCTGCCACCGGAACAAGGTTGCACCCGCGCACTCTACATGGAAGCCAATCAGTCCGTAAGGTAAGTAGAGTCCATGACTCTACAGTCGAAGTTTTTTTAATTGTCCATATTGAAATTTGGGACTGAACAGAGAAGTCAACGAGACGAAGCTGATTGCCAAATACAGCCAAATCCATTGAATTGTAAACTAGCGAAAAACCAGGGGGTAACGAGATCTGACCAAATTTCTCTGTAACGAGATCAAAGGTTACTATGGACTCTAGACAACAGGGAATCCAATGAAAGAAGCCATTAAGAGCAACACAGCCACAAGAAAGAGGCAAAAATTCGAAAGAATTGCGCAAACGCCTCCAGGAACGGTCAACCCCAACCGTGAAGATCTCACATCTTTCAACAGTAGACACAATAAAAGTTTAAAATACAATCCTGAGAACCGTGTACTTATTCGTAACCGGACTAAAACCAAATGAGGAGGCCCATTGGATATTACCACACGTCCACACCCCTCGGTCACTGACCTAAAGCGGTACGAAGGAACATCCGAGGAGACACCTAAGCGTCCCTTGGAAAGTCAACGATGAATAAAAAAGAGATATCAACGCGACATCGGAAAAAGAGAAAACCCCGATGGATCCGTGCAACTCCGATATCCATCAATGCGCCAAGAGGGACCACAACAGACCCCGAGTCCCATAATCTCACGAGAACACTTCCTTGCTGAAGACTACTCAACATAAACTGCCCTCGGAACATCACTCCAAAGACCAAATCTCAGAACAAAGCCAGATCTAAGTACAAGAGCCACTGGAAAGCACACTATGAGGACTTGGACAAGAAAGTACCACTTCACGAAGGCCAAGTCAAGTCCTCGGAGACCAAGTCAAGTCCTCGGAGACCAAGTCAAAACCCGCGAAGACCAAGTCAAGCCCTCGGAGACCATGCCAAACCCTCGGAGCCCAAGTCAAAGGCGAAAACACCCCTTGGAGAACATATACAGAAACCCCTACACCAGGATGAACCCTTACCGAAGCAACAACACCACCCGAAGAATGTCCTGACTGGTCCATCAAGTCACTACCAAATGTAGGCCCCTTCGGAAAATAGCATCCCGAGAAACAGCCCCTCGGAGATCCCCGAAGCTATCGGAAGAGGCAAAGATCAGCCTAGTCAGCATCTAGTAGATTAAAGATATACCTTATCTTAACTTCTTACACTTTTACACATATTGCGACACCTGTACCTTACTAAAACATATGCATAACGACACATGTCCCTAACAAACTCTATATAAAGGGGGTGATCAGTTGAAAAGAGGAGACAGACAATCATATACAAACAAAACTAAGGAACGAAGTTCAGTGAATAAAGGAAGGAATATTCTCGTATCTTTGTTCTCCTTTATACAATCATCGTTTTTTGAATCACGGACATGGCGTTCCAACCCCAAAATAAATTCGTTAAATAGGGAATAATATCCAACATGTTAACAAAATGGTTTTGAATACAAAAGATCACTAAACTAGAAAGCAATGTAAACAATGAGAATGTAGAGAATGATTTAGATGCAATGAAAACAATGAGAATGTAAAGAATGGTCTGCATGCCAAAAAAAAAGAGTTGAATGCAAGGAAGACTTTAATGGGGACTGGCTTGATTACTAGAGAACTAATCTAACTAATGCAAGAAAGTAAATAAAACATAATTGAAGGTGATTGGTTGGTTGGATGCTTAGGATGTAAAACAATAGATTAAAAGATTATTTTGGAGGTTGGGTTTCACAATTGATTTAACTATAATAGTTCATGGACAAACTACCTATATTTATTTGAAGTGTTTGATGCTAATTTGAGTTCCAAGTGTCTAATGGACTCGTGACATATCCTAACATTAAAATCTTTGAGTCTTTAATGACCTATCGCGTTAGCAAAATTGGTCTAATTGTCAATTGTTTTAGTAGAGATATCAAGTCTGCAATCCAATTAACTAATCCGAATTGTTTTAACATAAATGTACATAATCAAGATTGATTTGTTGTGATCTAGGAGTTGTGCAATAGTATGGCTAGCCCACTAAAGTCACAAATAGCATATAAACATAACATAACTAACTTAACATCTACACTCTGGTGGTCCCTGTGTAGTGCATTCATTCATCCAACGATAACAAGACTAGTTACACATCATAAAAACTAATCAATCTAGAAACATGAATATCTCAAACACACATCAAACAAAGCAAATAAACATATTCATAAATCAGATTTACTCCCTTACTCTAAACAACGAGTATGTTAACTCCTCATAATCATGAGTTCAACAATCAATAAAGAGTTAAATAACATAAACAAAGTAAAGAGATAGATACAAGCTTTTTAGCTCTGGTGGAATGGTTACGCTTTTGCTACCTTCTCAACTCCTACGTTTATCTTCTTCTTCTCCACGAACTATTATTCTAGAATATGAAAGCAAATCATGAACAGAACTTCGACAATGTTTTTCTCACAACTTTTCCTCTCTGGATAACTATGAAAAACTATGAAGAACATTTGTAAGTAGTTGAACGCAGTGTAAGGATTGTGTTCTAAGTGTTGAACGTTCTCCCCTATTTATAGAGAAGTTTTATTGTCCTTATTGTGTGAATATAGCCGCAACTTAAACTATGGAATAAGTCGGTGTTGCCCTAAAGATGCGTGATCTGGCAAAAAACACCTTGTGTTATTTCGAATTAGCAAAAACATCCATGTGTTATTTTTATTAGCAAAAGTCTCCATAATTTATTTGGTCAAAGGCAAAAAGACCCCTCCAGTCCCAATCGGACAACACACGCCTCTTTGTGAAAATGTTATGGGTTTAGCCTTTGAAACTACTCTCTTACCTACTTCATATTGAAGAAAATTATAATGACAAAAAATGTTGATAAAAAAAAACAAAAAAACCAAACAAAAAGCAATTGAGATTTGGGAATGAACGGCAACCCATGACCCACCCACCGGCCACCACCCATCTCCATTCCCATTACCTCGCAAATAAAGAAATAGAAGATTATGAGATACAAGAACGAGAAAGCCTTGAGAAGATAAGAAGTGAGATATGTTTTAAAGAAGATCATATTCGAATATGATTTCCTTTTTTCCTTCATTTTGAGTGTTGGGGATGGTGTTGTCTTGTCGTATTATTTCGTAGCTTAACTAGATGGATTTTTAAGTGAGTGGTGTGCTGTGAATGTTGGAAAACGGATGATTTGGGCCCATAGGGTCACAACCCAGGCGTCGGAGGCTCCACTTCGCCATCCAGCCTCACCATATTCTTCCTGGAACGTGCTACGTGCCGTATTTTACGTGCATGGCCGCGCTGCGTTCTGTCTACTATGCGCGGCTTCATGGTTTTGGCTATAACTTTTTTTCTAAAGATTAGAATTAAGATCCGTTTGTTGCGTTGGAACATTGACTTCCGTGGATTTCCAATGGTATGTAGCAAAGACTATGATTCTTCTTGTAAATTTTTCTACTTGCATTTGAATTAATGGCTTCCTTTGAATTCTCCCTGATTGCAACATTGTGTTTTGAAGCCATGTTCCCAAAAACATCCAATTTAGGTTCTTTTTTGCATTGTTTTACATTATCTCACCAAAATCCTATAAAAACACAAAATCATACTAAAACCAATTAATATGAGCCACTACTTATACAAAATCGTAAGGAAATGAGTACTCAAATAACGTCAAATAACAATTGTAAGAAAGTACTTAAACCTATCATGATATAAAACATAAAAGAGACCACATGTATCACAATGAGTCAACTCAGAAATGCAAGTTTTAGATACTGGCAGGAAAAGGTAGGTGTATCTGTTTTAACGAATGAGATACATCACAATGTTGCTCTTTATTATCTTTGAAATGAGGAATACAAGTAATACGGTGTAAATAGAAGGATGGCTCAGTCTATTATGCCAAAATTGAAAACCATTGCTAGAAGCATTACATGAGTTCTTAGAATACTTTTTGAAAACTTAGCAACATTATTAGCATAAACAATAGAGGGCTTCAAGATGTATCAGTAATTTCTCAAATAAGCAGAACCAATCATCTTCTTGGTCTTGAGTCCAGTAACAGAGAAGAAGATGCCATAAAATTAATGAAATTTTCGTATATTTGGTCAACTTAGAGATCGAAAGTAGATTGTTTGTCAAACTAGAAACATACAACACATTGTGAAGTATAACATGAGAAGATTGATTGATTGAACCAATATGGCCAGCGAGAGTTGTGCTATTATTTGGTAAGTGAATAACCACAACGTTTCCTATAAAAATGGAGTTAAACTAGGTAATATCATATATCATATGATTTGTTGCCCACGTGTCTAAGATCCATACCTTATTGTGATTGCTATAAGACTTAGAATTGAAAGCAAATGATTTAAAAATACCATCATCTGTTGTAGTAGCATTATAAGAAGGATCTTAACTAGTAGAGGCCATCATCTGTAGGTCCAAGGCATGCTTGAAAGCCATAAATTGCTCAAAAAGTTCCTTGTTAAGGGAGCTTGAAGACTTTTCTTGAGACTTAATTGCAGCAGATGAGTTATCACTCATCACAAATGGTGCTATGATAGAGTTGGCATTGTGAGAAGTATTCACTCTTTTTCCAGTTGGTCCCATTCCATCTGGGAGGATATCCAATAAGTTAGAATCAGTTGTCAATGGTATGACAATTGTAGCCATAATGTGTACATCTTGGTTTCTTCTTCTCTTGTTTAGATAGAAGGAGGCTTAGAAGACTTGTTACCAGGTGCAATGTTTTTGTTGTTGTTAGTGTAATCGGTGGTAGATTGAGTAGTCTGAAAAGTTAATGTGGCCAGTGAACAGAGCCAAAGTGTCCACGCTAAGGGAAGAGGAGGAGTATATTTCTGTCTGATTTTCTTCTTATACCATCAAAGAGTACACTCTTGACAGGTTAGGCATATGAGTCATCACGAGACTTTGTCTCTTTATAGTAGAGAATGAGTCATAGAGTCCCACTGGAAACTTAAAAACACAATTATCTTATTGTAGTTCAATCATGGTCATGCTCGCATTGTAGGTACGATGGCCACATGAAAGGCAACAATAGAGCGTTGGCTAAGAAGCTCATCCCATAGAGTCTTGAAATTGTTATAGAAATTCGAGATGGTGTTACTCCCTTGAGTAATGGAAGCCAAGAATTTCTAGAGGTGATAGACCCTAGATCTATCAGTTCTTGCATATCTAGTATTTAAGCCATTCCACAATTCCAGAGCAGAAGTGTGAAACAAGAGACTCCGTTTAATCTCATTTACCACAGAGTTCAATAACCAAGAAAGAACCAAGTCATTTGCTCTAATCTAACAATGTGCTTGCACAAGGGCATCTACATTAATTTGAGGCATAGAGCCATTAATAAAACTCATCTTATTCTAGACTATTAACGCTATTAGAATGCCCTTATTCCAAGATAAGTAATTCTCACAATTCAGTTTATCACCAAAAATAGAATTTCCAGTAAAATCATGGGACCTAAGTAAAAACCAGAACTGGAATCCTCACATGGATTCTTAACAGGTATAACATGAACTTTTGTAGTGGAATCAGAGGTTGTAGTCATGATTCAGGTGTAATGTGGATCAAAATTAAGGTTATAACAATCATAGAAAAGGGAAAATTTGATTTCAAAATAAAATCCAGCGGTTAGTTGATGCAGTTGATGAGTCAAATACCACAAAACATAAGAATCTATAGAAAAACCTAAATTTAGTTAGAGGAAAACAAAAGACCGATCAAATTATGTAAAACTTGTCGTTGACAGTAGCGAAAAACTTTAGGATTCACGAAATTCAACGAATGATACCATGTTAAAGCTTCGATAATGGTCACATGTTAAAAACAAACCCAAGAATCGATTAAATGTGAAATGCCCGATGGAACTATGATTTTGGCTTTTTGAATTATGTGATCTACCAAATAGTGTTTGTGCCTTGTAACAAAACAAGATTGCATGGCTAATTAAATCTCACTATTTTGTAGAAAATTGGGAAAGAGGTACTAGCAAAAGCTACCTCTATGCTTCATTAATTGGCACAAAACTTCATGTTATTCTCATGGTTTTTTTTTTCTTTTTAAAATGGTCATTTATCGTGGCCTAGTTATGAAAATAGTTATTTATCACAATTTTTTCCACATTTAGTCTTTTAATGTGATTTTCAGTCTAATTTTAGTCCTCCAAGTCAGTTTTTCAACGGAAATCGCATGTATTGTCACGTGTCGGTCAATTGCCCCTTAAGTTATTTTACTAGCAAAAACACCCCATGTATTATTTCTAATTAGTAAAAGCCTCATGTGTTATATATTCACCTATATAAAGTTAAAAGAATATATAATAAACTTAAAATAAATACTAAATATTACCTTGAGAAATTATCTTTGAATAATTAATAAAATAAATTAACAAAAATATATAATAAACCATTATTTTAATAAACTTAAAAAGTTAATACTAAATATTACCTTAAAAGGGACAAAAGAGGCACACACGTTTTCTTCCTCAATTTTAAAAATATTATTAATTTTATTATGTAATGTTTAAGTTATAAGAATTAGTTATGTAGTTTAAGTTTTTATTGGATAATTAGAAAAAATAATTATATCTTCTTCAACCTTAACCCCCACCCCAACTCGCCCATGCAACCCCCTCCCACCAAACCACCACCCTCAAATCAAATCTCACACCCAATGACCCAATAGACCAATACACCGCACTCCACCACCACCAAACGAGCTCAAAACGATCGACCCATTTTTAACAAACTTAGATTGAATTGTCGCCGCCTACATCGAATCTACTCCGATCGCCGCTGTGTCATCTCAATTCGAACATTCACGACAATTCTCCACCACGACGTCGACATCTCAACCTAACCTCCATCTCTTTCTTCTTCGAGATCTAAAAATCGGGATTGGTGGTGGTGGTGGGTTTGTTGAGTGTAGGGTGTTGGTGGGTTTGTTGAGTGTAGGGTGTTGGTGGGTTCGGATTGGACGAGAAGCGTAGGGGTAGTGGCGGATTTGGTTTTGATGTGGAGTGAGGTGGTGGTGGTGTGGGATTTCCAACCTATAACATATTTTATATAATTAATTCTTGTAACTAACATAATATATAATAAATTGAATTATATCTTTAATCAATAAAAAATACAAATGCCATTTCATTAATTTTTAGGGTAATAATTAGTCTTAGTTTTTACCTTAAATATAGCATATTATATTTTTTTGTTAATTTATTTTATTAATTATATAAATTTTTTAAGGTAAGATCTAGTATTTTATTTTTGTCTTATAATATATTTTTAAGCCCTTTTTTAGGTGAATATATAATTTTAGGAAAACGTATTACACATGAGGTTTTTTACTAACTATAATAACACATGGGGTTTTTTACTAATAAAAATAACTTAAGGAACAAGAAAATAAAAACCAGGTGGAAAATTTGGTCGGAGGACCAAATATTCCCGTCCTTCGCTTCAGGGCCTGTCCCTCGGTGTGGTCAGTACTCCATACTATCGGGCAGCGAAACTTACACTTGTTCACTAATTATGACGGTTCACCAGGGCCTCTTTCCTTTCCTCCTCCCTTTTCTGCTCACTGGTAGGGGTCCGGAACCCCATAAAGGGGGAGGGAGTCGACTAAACAACTCAGCCATTGGCGGGAATTTCGCCCGCATCCGATCCCCAATTCTTGTTCACCCCGGATGATCGTGTTGGGTGAATTGTGACCTCGTACGATCATGTTAAAGGACAGAATGCAGACAAAACCGCGATAACTATTTTCATAACGAGGCCACGATAAAGGATCATTTAAAAAAAATCTTATTCTAGTTGCCAAAAAATCCAATGTGTTCCTTTGAAAAAAACTAGCACTTGAGCGTTGGGTAAGAGTGAAAAAACCTATTTTACCGTGTCATTTTATTGGGAAAAAAGCCCCCCCCCCCCCCCCCCCAACATATTTCATCTAGTGCACTTGGCCCCCAAACTTCATTTTCGAGCATTGGCCCCCACAACTTTATTTTTAAAAGAATGGTACTCCCTAACTGCTTAAAAATGAACATTCCACATTTTCGAGGACAAAATAGGTACTTTACTGTTTGCAATGGAACTATTCAGAAAATAAACATTAAATAAACAAAAATTCATAAATAACTGACGAAAAAAATAGTTGAAGAACCCTACTTGCAAAATCCAAGCTGAATCCCAGAATTCGTCGATCATTTCTTCTTGCTTCAACACAATCAACAGAAGTTTCCATGGAATCGACCAGAATATGCACCTGCGGAAGAAGAACAACCGTTAAAACTTCGTTGACGGATCAAAACCTGGAAAGAAGATTTACTCGGTGTAATAATTATCCGTTAACCTTTTGAATTTCTTATTCTCATGCTCTGAATTGATTGATTAGTGGCCGTACATGCTTCATGCAACTAATTTTCTTAAGTTATTTGATTTTGAAGGGGCGTGGGGCGTGTGACCTTTTTGCTTGGATTGATCCTCCGATGTGCGATCGAATTCCGTGTTATTATTCTTGAGATATTGAGGAGGATTAACAATCTTGAAGGTGAAGTGGCTAATTCGAAGAAAGTGCAGAGAAGGTTGTGGGTTGCAATTTTCTTGATTTTGGTTGTTCTTGTGGCGAGAGGGTGAAACTGGCAATTTGTGACTTATGTTTTTAGTTTGTAATGATGTCTTGTAGTAATGTGGTGGTATTGTAGTAAGGAGTGTGGTATGGTATTAGTGTAGTGTTGTGGTATTGTAGTATTGTGTGTGGTTTAGTTGGTAAGTTGGTGGTGTTGTAGTAATGGAGTTTGAATTGTAATGAAATTAATGTTGTTAACTTGTTGCAAATTTCTTGTACACTAATGCTTTGTTACAATTGTTGTTTGGTTTTATCTTCAAATAATTTCTCATAAAATAAGTGAGACAAATGTCATTGTAAATCAATAAATAGAGAAAGATCACTATAAAACAGGGGACCAAATGCAGTACCACTGTCCAAGACTCACACAAAAAATGCACAAAGTGGACTTCATACCATTCCATTGACAGTGCTACTAAACCAAAACTCAACAAACCAACTTTCAATCCATTACATACCAAAATAGGCCAAGTATATGCAAGATTCATAATCATCAAGCCCTAACCAAAGTAATATGGGAACATGTTATCCCAGTCACATAATATGGGACAGTTTTCACCGATGATTAACAAATCTAATCTACTTAACCTTAATACTCAAACAACAGTTTTTTCAAAAGAAAGAGTCATCTCGAGTCCCAATAACCATGCTCTATATCTTTCTCTTTGGAACACTAACCACCTTCTTTGGTGGCTTGAACTGTTTCCTTGAAGGGTCAAGAAGTAATGAAGACTTATCAGTACCCATACTCTGGCTTAGGTTAAAAGGTCCCTTAACTTGACTCTACTGAGTAGTGAGAACATGCATGTTGCTTGCATTTGCACTTTGATTAGCATAGTTAGTAGCAACTGAAGAAGTATAGGTCTAACTTGAATTCACCTATACATTAAAGCAGACAAGAATCGTTATCCAATTATAAACACTACAATAAATTCATTACTAATACTACAAGAAAACAAAACAGTACCTTAGAGTTTGGTCTTGGCTTCCTCATTCTCAAACCTGATGGTCCAGCTTGTGAAAACTGAGTGCCAACCACTTCATCATTTCCATCAGCAACTACAACACTAGCATGATTCGTGCCAATTCCAGTACCAATACTATGACTCAGGATAGCAGGTTCCTCATGAGCTTTGTTCTTTCCCTTATCTTTACTATGTTGTGAAGTAAAAACATGATTGTTGCTTGTATTTGTATTTTGACTGACAAAGGCATTTTCAACTGAAGGAGTAGTGGTCTGAGTTGAATTCCCCTAAACATCAAAGTAGAAAAAAAAATATCAACTCAATTACAAACTACAATAAAACCATCAAAAGAACATTACATTTAACCACAACAATGAGGCACTGCAATAAATCACTACAATAAAACACTTGCATACCTTAGGCTATGACTTTCTCTTCCTCACTTTCAAACCTGATTGTCCAGCAGAAGTTCCTTCATCAACAACAACAGCATGAGGTTCCAAACCCTTGCTCTTCTTCTTCAACAAAAAATAGCACAAACACAATGAGATCACTTCCCAAAAATACAACATACAATATGAATAATGACAGAACAAACAAATTACTGCAATCTCTACAAGGAAATCGCTAATTTCCGACGGCCTCCGACGGAACCGGCCGTCGAAAATGAGCGAAACTCTTTTCCGACGGCACCTGACCGTCAGAAAATGTCTTTTCCGACGGTAGGTTCCCGTCGGAAAAGTTCCGACCGGCTTCACCCGTTGAAAAAGACATGTCCGTCGGCCTAGTGCCGATGAAAATGATCTTTTCCGAATGGCGAAGCCCGCCGGAAAACGTCGAAAAAAAAAAAATAAAAAAAAAGTGCCCGAAGTGACGTCATTTCTGTCGGCCGTTAGCCGACGGAAAAGACGGCTGCTGACGTCTTTTTCGTCGGCTAACGGCCGACGGAAATGACAGTGGGACCTACTTTAATGGCCGGCTAACGGCTAACGGCCGACGGAAATGACCGTGGGACCGGTCAAGTTTAATATATTTAAAAAACAATTTCTATAAATACCCCCCCAAAATTTTTTATTCATCACACCAATCAATCTTCATTATATATATTTAATCCTACTTTCTTTCAATATATCTTTTTTTTTCGAAAAATTGTCATTTTATAAATGGCCGATAATCGCAAAAAAATATTGATAAAGGAAAAGGGAAACAGAAATTATATATTTCCAATACAGATTTATCGAGATCCCTTTTCGATAAACTTTCGAGTAAGTTTAAATCTCGGCGTGGTAGCGATGCTGAAACAATTTGTCCCGACGAAGTTACCCAACAAGTCGAGGAACCTCCGCCACAAACTCAGCATACTCCGGTTGCTACTCAACAGGGCCCAACTACAACTCAGGCCCCTAGTCCTGCTCGTGATCAACCACAACGCCCCACCACTCGGAGCCAAAGAGCTGCTGCTCCCCGACTAAGGGACGACCCCGATCCATTGTTTTTGCCTGGAATTACTCCGGCACGTTTAGTTGTTCCGCATGGCATGATGGACGAACTTCCACAAGCCAACAACGAAGGAACTTCGTCGGGACGACAACCCTCGCCAGCATCTGTTGCTTCTGAATCTGCTTCTAATAATACCAATAGGATGCCTAGGGGACGGGCGAAGGGTCGAGGTACTACAAACTCAGACGATGCGAGGCTCAAAGTTGGGGTGAACGAGCATTTTCAATTTGAGAAAAATTTATGTGACGATACTATCGACACAGTTAAGCGATCAATTCAAGTTACGATAACAAGCATAGTGACCGAACCGACGATACATTACTCTCAGTTATCCGAGGCACAAAAAGAAAAATTCATAAACTAGTTCAGGGTATCTTCTTTTAACTTATTTTAACACATTTTTCATTATTTATGTCCATTATAATTTTTGCATTCTACTTATATGTTATCATATTTTGAAGACTATATACAGATGGGATCTACAAAAAACGGATAACATTAGAACGGCATTCCATAACGTGGCACAAGTAAAATGGAGGGATGCCATATACGAGTGCAAAAAGCTCTACAGGAAGCGAGCTAAAGACCCCCAATGGTACCAAAAGACTTGGCTACCAATCGGCTTTGAATCGACGTACTGTAATCATTAGTAGAATGAAAGGACGATTAAACTTGCAGAAAAAGCAACGGAGAATTGATTGGCCAATAAGACAAAGAGCGTTGATGGAAAAGGATCCTTAGGTACGTACCACGGTGGATCTGTGAGTACACAAGAGAGGAGCTACGCAACGGTACGATATGTTAGGATTTCCTTGTTTGTAGAATACATTTTGTGATATTTGTGTTACTCTTTAACATTAATATTGTTTTAAAAAAATGTTGTTATAGTATGGCATAGATGATGTGATACGCTTCGACGAGCAATACATGCACGACCACTTAGTAGTGGATCCAGATGGAAGAATACTCTATTGGGACCCCCCACAAGCAGAAGAGTATTTCGTAAGTTATCTAAATTAAGCACGTATATGATTGTTTTGCGTCTATACCTTTTTCATTTATTTACTTTGAACATTGTAGGAAAATTATTATGAAGCGCTCGAGGATAATTTTGGTCCAGACAAAGCCAAATGGCCGCTTCAGTTTGACGTCAATATCGCGGCCATTGCAGATCATAATGGCACACATGGGAGGCTCAAAGGCAAAGATAGGTGCAATACCCTCGCATATTATGGTAAGTCGCAGGGTAAAAATATTAACCCTGATGAGGTGGTAAGAACACGTAAAGCAGTCAAGGGTAATGATTGGTTGAATCGGCCAAGGGGTAACAGAGGTAAAGGCCCCGCCACTCAGGAATGAAGATGTTATGTGTGTTAGTGTGAGTTTGTATGTTTCAATTACCATTTTAAGTGTTGTATGTTTTATGTTATTTGTGTTAGTGTGAGTTTGTACGTTTCACTTACCATTTTAAGTGTTGTATGTTTTAATTACCAGTTATGTTGTGTGTAATCAGTTTACGCGTTTGAAGTAATGTTTTGTAATTCGACATTATAAATCATTTTTTTGCTACCGTATTTGATGTGAATTACATACTACTTGGCTTAAATACTGAATATTTAAAGAAACGATTACAAAGTGGTAACAAATACATTATTGAACTCAAGTACATTGGTATCAAGTGTTATCGTCCTCGTCATGGTCCGAATAGTCGTCTTCAACCACCTCGGACACATCATCTGCCAATTGGCCTTCAATGTTAAAGTCGTTCAAATCTGCACACAAGTTTAGTCCAGGCGACTCATCATCTTGAAAGAGTTCTGCGGCTTCTTCTTCCTCTTGCATTGGCGACATATCGATCATGTTCCTTGCACGAATAGGGCAAACTGCCCACCATCCTCTCCTCCGCGCCACATGTTGTGCTGGATATGGAGTGTAGTACACTTGGAGAGCCTGATTTGCAAATATGAATGGTTCATTGGTAGTGAGAGCACACGTAGGATTGATATCAACCATTACGTACACCGGGTGTATTGCCGTACCACGACGGGTGATATCGTACCACACACATCTGAAAAATACAATTGATTGTACCCTATCATGCCCGCCGCACCAGAAAACCTCAATGATGTCATTTAGCGTCCCGTAAAAATATGTGCCCTCGACCCCATCACCACTGCCCTTGACATAAACCCCACTACAATTTATTTGTTTGCCCTCATTGAAAGCTTCTGTTCGAAATCTAAAACCATTCACTTTGTAACCTGCGTACCCTTTTATTAGTGTGTTTGCCCCTAAGGCGAGGGCGTACAAACGTTGATCTACATCGTACTTTCCAGAGCAAACAGTTTCTTTAAACCATGGCACGAACTCAGCTATCCGCTTTCTTTGAATTTGTTGTTGAGTAAGACCGCCGCAAAACAAGTCCTCAAACAACCTATCAAACAGGTGAAACGTAAATCTCATCAACGTATTAAATAGATTCAAAGAGAGATGTAAAAATATTAATTGTTATATACATACGTGAACCAACCGTCGACTTCTGGACAGTTCATCATCGTGTAAAGCTCAATTAGCCTCAGCTCCTCGGAAGTAAGACGCCGTTCTTTTTTATCTGGTTTTAGACCTTTCCCTCTTCGATGGAAAATAGAAAGCTGCCCTGTAAAATCACCACATAATTCAGCCTCATTTCGACTGAGCCTGTTGTATCTCGTTTCAACACCTTTTTCGAAATATCGCGAACACAAATGGGTGGTCTCGGACAATATATAAGAATTTGCAATGCATCCTTCAACGCGAGCTTTGTTCAACACTGATTTCTTCAACCCAAGCATTCGCCTATTAACAAACCAGTAATTCAATATTAGTATCGGATAAATACATGACAAATAATGTTGGAAATACAAAACGGCTTACCTTTCAAATGGGTACATCCAACGATATTGAACCGGTCCACCAACTTTGGCTTCGTAGGGAAGATGTATCGGCAAGTGTTCCATAGAATCAAAAAAGCTGGGGGGAAATATCGTCTCTAATTTTCAAATTGTTATCATAATAGATTCCTCCAATCTTGCCATGTCCGAGGCTTTAATCTCTGTGGCGCACAATGCTCGGAAGAAGATACTAATCTCTACTAGGGCCCCCCATATCGGATCAGGCAGCAAATCACGAAATGCAATAGGTATTAACCTTTGCATAAATATGTGACAATCGTGACTCTTGATTCCAATCAACCTCAATTGTTGTCGTTGCACACAACGTTTGATATTTGAAGCATATCCATCTGGAAATCGCAAACCAACCAACCACTGACACACTAGTTTCTTCTGAAGCCTATCAAGACAATACTTGGCCTTTGGCTTGTCGGTTCTACCATCAGCTCGATCGTGGACAAAAAGCTCTTCCCTAGTTGTCAACTCCGCTAAATCTCTCCTAGATTTTACGTTGTCTTTTGTCTTACCCGGTCGTCCATCACTGTGTTCTTGATGTTGTCGAAAAAAATCTTCTCGCAGTGCATCACGTCCAGATTGTGATGGATCAAGTTTGTACTCCAATAGGGTAATTCCCAAAAGATTCTCTTGTACGACCAATTGTGCTCTTCCCCATATCCAACTATTTTTGGTGAGACTGGATTCGTAGACCTTGGTGGCAGTTGTTCAACAATTGCTGCCATTTGAGCACCGGTCCTCCGTTGTGGAGGGCCATCGTATTCTGTGTTTCCATTGAACATTGAACCATCATGGCAAAATTCATGGTCATTTGGCAAGAAACTACGATGACAACCCCACCACGTAGGTTTCCCACCGTAAGGTAACGGGAACGACTTTGTGTTCTCCATGCAGTAGGGGCACGATAACTTCCCATGTGTGCTCCATTGTGACAACATCCCGTACGCTGGAAAATCACTAATAGTCTACATTAATACAGCCCTCAACTGGAAATTCTGACTCCTGAATCTATCGTAAGCACGAACACCATCATGCCACAACCTCTTCAACTCGTCGATAAGGGGCGAAGCATAACGTTAATGTTTTGTCCTGGGCTTCGCGGACCCGATATGATCAAGCTCAAGAAAATAAACTCCTCTCTCATGCAAAGATCTGGAGGAAGGTTATAAGGAGTCACTAACACGGGCCAACATGAGTATTGGGATCCGAAGTTTCCAAACGGAGTGAAACCGTCTGTGCAAAGACCTAGACGAACGTTTCGTGGCTCGGTAGCGAATTCAGGGTGTGTCTTATGGAAATGTTTCCACGATTCCTCTGATGCCGGGTGAATCATAACATCGTTCGAAGACTTACACTTTAAGTGCCACGACATGTGCTCAGCAGTTGTTGGAGTCATGAACAGTCGTTTAAGCCGTGGGGCCAACGGGAAGTACCATAACTTTTTCTTTGCCACATGTTTTTTTCTTCCTACAGTTTCATACCTATTTTCCCCACATTCAGGACACACTATGTAATCGGCAGATGCAAATTCCCCATAGAACAAGAAACAATTGTTATCACAAACATCGATTGTTTCGTATCCTAACCCCAAACCCTTCATTAACTTCTCGGCAGCATTCAGATCTGCGGGCAAACAATGGCTATCTTCTAGCCCCAAACACTCGCGTGATAATTTCTAAAACTTTGCACACTCAGCTCTGCTAGAGTTATACTCTAGCTTGGTAGTAAAAAACTCAGACACCCACTGCAAAACAGACATGTTTTCCGGGCCGCGCAACTTAATCTCGGACGATTTCACCAATTCCAAAAATTGCTTTGCATCGGCGTTAGGCTCCTCGTCGCACTCGACATTTTGAAATTGGCATCGAAAAGTATCATCTAACAAAGCTCCAAAAGAATTGTCGTGTTGAACAGCTATCGGATCATTTCTAACTGTGTGACTTGACGACGCACCTAGGAGGCTATTATACTTGTTGTAATTTTCCCCGTGAAACACCCATACACGATACCCCTCTACAAAACCCCAGCGATGCAGGTGAGCAGCTACTTCATTAGCTTTCAAATATTTTCTATTGGTGCATTTTCTACAAGGACATTTTAGATTTCGACTATCGTCTAGATAATGTTCTTGAGCTAACGCAAACTGCAAAAAATTGAATACACCTTCGACAAATCTTTCTTTCACTCGACCCTTCTCGGCCAAACGATCGTACATCCAATTTCTATCTTCATTTGAATACATTATTATCCATAAAATTAATAGTTTTTACCGTTATTAATACGACAAAATTACACTTCGAGTCTACAATTAAAAGAGATTGTAAGTATATATATAATTAAAAGCGCGTATATGTACCTCTTGTAGAAAACAATTAATCTGTCGGACACAACGCTGGAAAGAATCTCTAACACCCGCCTCGTTGCTATTCTTCAATTTGCAAACAAAAATAACTTAAGTTAATTATATTAACATATATATAGCGTACATGTATAAAATATTACGTAAAATCATAATAAAATGCGAATACGAACCTTATTTTTTGAAAGGAGAAGATTGTGATTTGAATTTATAAACCTCTCGCGGGCTATATTTATAGGCAAAAAGCCTCGAAAAAGGGTCTTTTCCGACGGCATGGTGCCGTCGGAAATGAGCGTCTTCGGAGGCTTTTTGACGCGGATCGCTGACATGGCATCATTTCCCCTCCAAAATCTATAAATACCCCCAAATTTTACACCTAAAATTCATTCATGCATACACAAACACTCAAATTATATCTCCCTAACTACATTTCTTCTCTCAATTATTTCTTCAATTATTTTTCTTACTTATATTTTCTTTATATATATTTTGTTTTCTTACACATATCATATATTATTCTTAATACTTTCATAATAAACTATTTTTATTAATCTATATATATTACAAATTAGTTTATATTTATGTTTTTCGTACCAAATAATTCATTTTTTATAATTTATATATAATATTAATGTTTATATATATATATATATATATATGTTTTAATTATAGCCTTTTCCGAAAATTCGAACAAAATTTGAGATGAAAATTAACAAAAAATTAATTTTTTTCGTAATTGTTTTTTTTTTTAATATTTATGAATATTGTCGTCGGAAATAATTTTTTTATAATATTTAAATATTATTTCCGACGGTACTATTCCGTCGGAAATCGTATTTTAATAATATTTTTTAAAATAATTAAATCGTATTCTTAAATTTAATATGTATTTTTAAAAAAATACGTATGAAATAATACGTATTTAATTAAAAAATACGGTAAAAAATGTATTTTTTAATTAAAAAAAGTTTTCCAACGGTATAATTGTCCTCTTTTCCGACGGCATCGTACCGTCGGAAAACACTATTTTCGACGGCATAGTACCGTCGGAAATAGTGTTTTCCGACGGTACGATGCCTTCGGAAAAGAGGACAATTCCGACGGCATAGTACCGTCGGAAAAGAGGTCTTTTTCGACGGGTTCGTGCCGTCGGAAATGTCCGACAGCTTTTTCGACGGCACGACCCAAGACTTTTTCCGACGGCACGACCCCGTCGGAAAAGACTTTTTCCGACGGCACTGCGCCGTCGGAAAAAGCTTTTCCGTCGACCATTTCCGACGGATTAAACCGTCGGAAAAGACCATTTTCGACGGGAAATAGACCTTTTCCGACGGGTTTTGTGCCATCGGAAATGGCCGTTTCTCTTGTAGTGAATATTACCTTCTTATATTTACGAGCACCAGGATTTTGATTTATTTTGTGCCTCTTCCATTTTGCAACAACATTAGGGTTAATTTTCCTTACACTGCATGTCCTAATATTGTTGCCCACTAGCAAACAGAAGTTGCAAGTCATCAATATTCCTTCTTTCCCTAGCTTTCCAGCCTCCATATCTTTTTTTCTCTTTTAACGTGTTTCTCCTCTGGCTGCACTTTCCTATAGTTCTTTTTGGGCCTCCCATGCATCTTTTGTGGCATAGGAGGGACTGCTTTGGCTGTTACATTCTTAGGCTGAGGCCAAGCTTCTTTGGCATGCATAGGCTTTATAAAGATGTTGTAAATCTTCAAGTATGTCTTCTTCTTGTAGATTGGGTCAATGACATCTTTAGGCCTCATGTGAGAGGCATATAAGCTAGAAATGGCATGTGGGCAAGGAATTCGTGTAAGATCCCATCTTCTACAACTACAAGTGGCTTTTCCTAAGTGAACTACATAATTATCTCCCTAAGGGTTGCCTACCTCATACTCTAAGTGACCATTCCAAACAGCAGTAAATCACATTGCATTCCCCTTTAGTTTATCAAGGTAAGTGTGGATGTTTGGACATAAGTCATGAGTCCTACACTTCTCCATAGCCAACCTTGTTACTCATACTCTCTTTATCAGCATCACCCTTATAGTTTCTAACATGTCTATGATAGGCAAGCTTCTTGCCTTGACAATCATTACATTAAAGGATTCTAACATGTTGTTTAGGAGTAAGTCAGACTTACAAGGAGTCATGTAGTAAGCCCTACATCACTGTAAATGAGGTTTTTCTGCCAACAAATTGTAGGCCGCCTCATCTCTGTCTTTCAAACCTTGCATCACCTTCAGAAAATCCTCAACTCTTGAAGTCCTTGCTGCATTCCACAACATTTGCTTCAAAGAAAGTCCTTTGTGTTCTTTCCTGAAGTTTGCATACAAGTGCATGACACAAAATCTTTGCTCACAGTGGGGTAACACTTGGTCAACAACTTCAATCAATCCTTTTTGTTTATCGCTCATTATAGTCCACGCATGACTTCCGAATATTCAAATCTTCAGCAAGTATTTGCAAAAACAACCTCCAAGACTTTATTTTCTCTTTCTCCACCACAACATATGCAAAGGAGTAGATACAATTATTTGAATCCACCCCAACTTCTGTGAGAAGCACTCTGCCATTTGTTGTTTTCAAGTGAATCCCATCTAGGCAGGTTATTGGCCTACACCCACTAACGAATCCATTCGTCAAGGTTGCCCAACAGATATAAAATCTTTTGAACTTAGCTACTTCACTCACAACCTTGCACTTACTTTTCACTGTTATACCAACATTAGTCTTCATGATCTCCTCTTCATATCACCGAAGCATACTATATTGCTGACTCTCAGTACCCATACCATCAGCAAACACCTTCCTTTTTTCCTTATACGTCTAATAGCTGCTAAACCAAATACTTGCTTCTCATCTAATAACAGTCAACATTGAACCTACTAGTCAATTTGGATCACTCTGTATCTTGTCAAAATACTACTTTGCAACCCACCTAGAGTTGGAATGAACAACTCTATCTTGTTTGCTACATATGTGCTCTGACTGCAATGTCTTAACCTTCATTGTATCCTCTCCATTGATCCTTGAAGCATACAATCTCCAATCACAGTGAACTTTATTGCATACCACACCAATCTTGTGCTTGTCATTCTTCTTATAGTATACGCTCCTACAATTGTCAATTGCATGTTTCCTGATGGCTTCACTTAATGTGTCTGTGTTAACAAAAATCAGACCCAACTTGAACTTTACTTTATCCATGTCTACCAAGGGATTGAACACAATATCTCCCTTGTATAAGAATGGATCTTTGGCAGGTGGAGTGAGCTCTACTTGTTGTGCTGCTACACTCTTAGTTGCTGGTCTTGAAGTAGCTGCTCATCTTGAAGACTCTGCTTCTATTGTAGGCCGTGTTAGGCCTTCAAGCTCTACTTCATGATCAACATTCTGATCAAACCAAGTATTTTCTTCTTCACGATAATTCTCATCATCTACTAGATAGTCAGAATACACTAAGTAATCTCCAACAAAAACTTCTCTATCACTCTCATCAGTATCTACTACATCAATGATGGATGCTAACATCTCACTATAATGGTCTCTCATGAAGGATACCAATGAGATGCATGAGGGACATTGGCTGAAGCAACTAGAATGTCACTTGGATTTGTCTTACTTGACAGAATTGGTTCTTCAGCTGGTTCACCATAAGAAGACTTTGTTTTTTCACCAAAGTATTATTGAGGAAGGTCATTCTAATTGTATCCCACCAGTTGTAGTTGGCATCATTTGGATGATCTTCTTCAGTTGGATGGTCAGCTTCAATTGGATGATCAACTTCAATTGGATAATCAACGTCAATTGATTCAGATATATTCTTTAGGCTTGTTGTTGGTGCATCATATACTTCATCATCAGTCTGCTCAGAGCTCTCATAAGTTTCTTCATTATCAACTTCGGGTTCTTCAACAACATAAAAAGAGACAAGTTTGTCTTTACCAGCAGCTCTGGCCATTTTCATAGTCTTCATCCTCTTTTATGCATACATATCCCTACAGTTATCTCACCCTTGTGCATTGTTGAAAAAATCCACATCAGGAGGGCATCCAACTTCTTTAGCCATATAAGCAACCTCTGGACTAGATATTTCATCTGAATCACAGTAGTCTATGTGGTCCACCTTACCATCTAGGTAACAAAGTGTGTTTATGTTGTGCATCTTCCCTTGATGGTGTAGTCTAATAGTAAAGAATTCTCGTTTATTACCTTAAACATGGAACAAAAGTTCAATCAACTCATTTTGTCTCATAAATATACTACATTGAGTTAAGGATACACCATGAGATATGCACAATTTGGCATGACTACATACTTAGTAAGAATTGAATGACATAATGAATGAATGACATATTAAGAGAATGACATAATAATAACATGGACTTAGCAGAATATACATTAAGTAAGTAACATGGATTTAGCAGAATATGCGTGAAGTAACAACCTAGTCTGAGAAAACACTTGTCCTCATATATACTGAGATACACATTTAGTAACAAGTGAATGACATAATAAGTAAATAACAAATATTTTGACATGGATTGAGCATAACAATATACATTTAGTAAGTACCTAGTCTAGTTTCAAATATTCCCATCAAGTATGCTAATGTAATCAATAATTTAAGTGAAATCATAGGTCTAAATGCACATGCATACCACTAAACTGACAACAACCCTAAAAATGTGGATTTTGGTGCAAAAATCGACCAAGTGGACCACATGCGTTCTACTTGACCACAATAGGTCCACAACAAACATAAAAAACTACATGGACCATGCAATAAACAAAAGGAAAAAAAAATAAAACAAAAAAATCCTTTACTGACCATAGTCGGATGTCAGTCGATTGGGAAAAACAAAGTCTCCAATTGTGCGAATATTCCAGCCCATTGCTATGATAAACTAAATAAAGTACACTCGTTTAGTGAAATTTTAGATAGATTCTGAGATATTATGATTTTGCATGTAAATCGCAAGGGAAAGGGTGGAGGCGAAATTAGGGTTTGTAATTTAGGGACGAAATGACCCGATTTTCCCTCAATATCCAACACTTCAGTTAACTAGGAGCGAAATACCTATTTTTCTCGTATTATGACGTCACGTGTGTGACATGACAGAGGTTTTCTGGAGTATTAGTTTTTTAAGCAGCTGTGGGTACCATTCTTTTAAAAAATAAGGTTGGGGGACCAATGCTCGAAATTAAAGGGGGGGGGGGGCAAGTGTACTAGAGGAAATAGTTTGGGGAGTATAGTGCTTTTTCCCATTAACCGGTTACTTTAATTAAACAGAAATAAATATATCTCAATATAAGTCTGATTTTTATCCATCCCTTAGTTTTAACATTTGTTTCCCTGATTTTGTTTCATGAAATGAAGAATGAAAAGAAACACACAAAGATTTAAAATATTTGAAATACTTTTATCATTTAATGTACTAAAAACTCACCAAAATGGGTCCTATTTCAAATTAAGAGTGGCACCGGCAGTGAAGGAAGAGGTGTGTTTGTTGGTGATGATTTTTGGCCATGGCGAAAGAAGCAAGAACCTTGTGGTTGCTAAACCAATTTTAGGCTTAATTCAGTCCAATTGTTTGAGTAAGCATTATGGCTGGAGTGGAGAGCAATTTTTGCCTTCGACTAAATAAAATAGGGGGTTTTGTCAAATAAATTTACACAAGAGGTTTTTCTGCCAATTAATCCAACACGCATAGTTTTTCTAAACTATTTGCTATATAACCAAAAATCTCCCAACAAAATCATGGGTTCCATTCTATAAGGAATCGGGAGACCAATCAAATGGTGTCCAACTGTCATTGAATAAAGTGATTCTAATCAATTTGTTTTTGACAAATATAACCCAAAAATCTTAAACTAGAAGTTGGGAAAAATAAAATTTGTCCCTTATTGTGGCCAAATTATGATTTTAGTTCCGCATTGTAGCTTTGTTCACATTTAGCCCCTTAATATGGCTTTCTACAATTTTGGTCCTTCGGTCATTATTTTGCCCATAAATTATTTTTATTAGCAAAAATCACCCAATGTATATTTTTTTTTGTAACAAAGAGCTAAAGTTTCTTATTATCAAAAATTGAGTAAGTACAAGCCGATCCAAAGATCCAGGTCCAGAAACTAATCAACACGACATATAATCTAACACTCTAGTACCCTTTGCATATATGGGTGTACATTTCCAGATTTGTTTTACACCTACTTAAGATGGTTTGTATAATCCCCTTGCCAAGGTGTGGGTTGAGTGTGTTGTGGTTGAAGACCATGTCATTCCTACTCATCCAAATGTTGTAAATCACTTCGGTTACTGCTAGATTCAGTAGGTTGTTTCTCCAATTTTACTTTGTCCCCTGTTGTAGCATCCAATTCATTTCCTGACTCCATTCCCCTGGTGTATGTTGTATATGCATCCACTTCAGGACCTCTTGCCATATTACCACTTGTGATAGTGCATTTGAAGAACATATGATCGGTAGATTCTCTATCTGTGCAAAAGCAGCAATCTCCATCAGTCTGGAATCCAAACTTTTGCAGTCTGTATTTTGTTGGAAGTCGATTGAGACATGGTAACCAAAATATAAACAGTGCACGCGGTCTAGCTTTATTCCCATATATAAGCTTTCTCCAGGCCACAAGATTCTTTGTTGCTCTTAGTTCCTTGTAAACCACACCCGTTCTGTACTTTCCTTTTCTGATCATATAAGCCCAAATAGTAGATTGCATAATGTCTCTGCCCTTAAACATTGATTTCAGTATCCAGGAACAATTACTTTTAGGTTGATAACCCGGGATATCCTCCCCTTTCATAAAGCATGTATGTATCCATTGTACCCATAGTTTCTTAGCTTTCATTTGAAGATTTCATATTCGTTTGGCTATGGTGGCTCTGTTCCACTCCGCTAGTGAGATGATGTTAAGCCCCCCAGCTTGTTTAGGACCACATATCTTGTCCCATACAACTGGAGCTTTCCTGCTTGTCTCATCTTTCCCCGTCCATAGAAAGGTCTTTCTTTGGTAGGGAGAAAATTTGCATCCAATAGTTGGTGATAGCAAATATAACACTTCTGATTAGTTGGGCTCTTCCTGCATAACTGAGCAGCTTTGCAGACTAGTGATGGATGTGTTCAAGAATCTTATCTATGAGAGGTTTACACATGTGTATAGTTAACTTCCTTCTAGTGAGTGGTACTCTCATGTATTTGAATGGTAGCTCTCCTCTAGTGAGTCCAGTGGTCTGCAAGATGAGTGCTTGTGTGTCTGCCTGTACCCTCCAAAGTAGACTATGCATTTAGTTGAGTTTACCTTGAGGCGTGTTGACTTAGGGAATTCACTGAACTTCTCCATCAACAGTTGTACTGATTGCTCATCTCCTCTGAACATCAATACATCATCAGCAAAACTGTGAGTGATCCCAAGTTTCTCACATGTATTATTTTTAATTAGTAAAAAGCCCCCATTTGTTATATATTCTCCTAAATTTATATTTTCACCTAAAAAAACTAAAAAAGAAGTCCCTAAGTTATAATGAAAAAAATAGATTTTCTTAATTTGTAATTATTACAAATATTTATATTAAAAATTAAAAAAGAGAAAAACCCAATTTTATTAAAACAATTCATAAATTAAAAAACCCTCTCCCTCCCCCCCCCCCCCCAACTGCCGCCGCAACCACCACCACCCATTGTGTTTTCCTTCTTTTTTCGGTCCAATTTATGATTTTTCACAAAAAAATAAAATTATTTGTTTCATGTCAAAGTTCAGATTTATGTATCCTTATTTTAAGTAACTCGCTATTTTTAAATTACATATTATTTTAATTTATTTGAAGTGCTTAACAGAGGAAAAAAAGAAATAAGAAATCGAGAAGTCTTTTCCAAATCCTCCGGCGTCCAACCACCTCCTCCAGCGCCACCTCAAAGCTTAATTACCGACAAAATAATTGATGTTGGCCTGTTGGGGGATCTTAATCGGTGGCGGTGGCATGGGCTGAGTGGGGAAGGAGAAGATTGATTACTCTTTTAAATTAATGAATTATTTTATTGCAATTGGGTCTTTTTTTCTTTTTCTATTTTTAAATATAGTTTCTTATAATAATTAAAATTTATTAAAATAAATCTAATTTTTTTCATTATAAATTAGGTTTTTTTAGGTAAAATATAATTTTAAGAAAATATATGACACATTGGGACTTTTTACAAGCTAGAAATAACAAATGTGGTGTGTTTTGCTAATAAAAATAACTTAATGGGCAAAAAAATTATTGGACATCAAAATTGAACAAAAAGCCACGGTGTGGAACCAAATGTGGACAAAGCCACAATATGAGACTAAAATCGTAACTCGGTCACAATAAGGGACCAAAAATGATATTTGTTTCCCTATAAGTCACTAAATTGCACATATAGATTCAAACGTTATATACGTAAACACAAGCAGCAAAGAAACTCAACAACAAACGACATGAAAGAATCCATGACTTCACAGATAATAAATAGGGATAATAGCTTCAAACTCTAGATTGGAACATTTCACAGAGCTCCCAAAACATTAAAAATAAGGAATCAATCCCTGACCTAGCGAACTTTAATGAGGCAACTCGCACTGACAAAAATAGTGAAGCATCTCCAAATTTGGCGTAACTGCGTACGGAATGCTGGAAGATGGAGATCTGAGCACTATGCGGAAACAAACCAAGGAATCACGGCTTTGAGGTATCTATTCATAATTGGGTAAAAAGCATTTTGCATCCCTAAAATGGTACATTTTGACACTTTGCACCCCTAAAATGAAATGACACCACTTTGCATCCCTAAAATGAATTTGTTGACACTTTGCACCCCCAAAATGTGTTTGTGCTTTTTTTAAGGGCAAAACAGGTATTTTAAGTATTTTATATTAAGATGTCAAAAAAATAAAGTATTTTATAAATAAAAAAAACAATTCTGAAAGTCAAAATTTTGGCCAAAAAAAAAATAAAAAAATGTGAAACAATCACCAGCACCCCGTAGCTGCGAGCGCTCCGCCACTACCGCAGAACAGTGACGCCGCCCGTCACCATGTCGCGCCCCTTCACAGCTGCTACTCTGCCGCGACCACCACCACCCCATTGTTGTGGCACCACGGCGAACAACCTCTATCCCGTCCCCTCTCCATCACCATTACCGTCTCCCCCCAACGCCATCGTCCTCAACGCCACGTCGTTCTGACTCACCTCCACCTCCATTGCCACATCATCACCCCATTCGATTCAAATTTGTTCGTTATCATCGATTCGAACTCCGTCGAATCGATGAGTTACGTGCTTCGGCAACTTGGTTACATTTTCGGAGGTGACGAAGGCGATTTTAGGCTTCGAGATCTTGAATTGGCGGGAGAATTTGGATTTGGTGCTTAGCGGATTGGCGGAGCAGACGATTACGCCGATTCAGGAGAGTTTGAAGCGGAGGAGAGAGAGGGATAGGGCTCTGACGTGGCGGTGTCGAAGGGTGGTTCCGGTTGGTGCCGACGTCGATTAAAGCACTGAGTCTACGCGGCGGCAGTGAGAGGGGTGGTTTCCGTCCGGTGCAGCAGGCCAGCAGCAGTGGTAGTTTAATTTTTTTTTTTTTCCAAAATATTTTGCCTTTCAGATTATTTATTTTTTAATAAAATAGTGCAATACCTATTTTGCCCCTAAAAACACACATACACTAAGGGGGTGCAAAGTGTCAACAAATTCATTTTAGGGGTGCAAAGTGGTGTCATTTCATTTTAGGGGTGCAAAGTGTCAAAATGGATCATTTTAGGGGTACAAAATGCTTTTTACCCATTCATAATTTATCATGTACTCAATTCACACAACCATAGTACAAAAACTTAAGTTTAACTTAACAGTAACTTCGACTCTAAAATTTAAATTCCTCGACTAAATTCCACAATCAAATTATCCTACATTTGAATACAAAAGGTTCACTATCGGGCCGATTGCGTACTTTCAACTTCATCGCAAATAACTTCTCAGCCATCTTCCAGATTCCCTTCTTACAACAGTTGATTGTTTAAAGATCAAAAGGACCAATATGTTCCTGTCAAAACAGATGGACCATACAATTCAATTTTACAGGATCAAGAAAAATATTGTCAAGCCAAAAAATCACAAAATGTGAGCAGCACAAACGCACAATCCCACACAAGCAGAAAGAGAGTTAACTATGAACTGGGAATACCCAGCAGAAACAAAGTTCCATCACTACAAATATATGAGATCAAGAATTTGTAGACGATTTTATGACTTGGATCTTTCTTTATTATGCAAGCCTGATTTTCAGTTTCCAGAACAACACAACTAACAAGGAGGATGATGCCCATGTCTTTGAATGTGAAGAAAGAAATAAACATGTTAAAATTGATATAACAAGATCGTAAGTATTGTCGTCTGTGGCTTGGTGGAAAAGGAATAAAATTACTCTTTCTTCCCGATTTTTTCTTTCCTTAAACAGTCCCTATTTGGTCTCACCATGTTCAACCTGAGACATTTAGTAGACTATCAGTTTCAAAGCCGCTCTTGTCTCGAAGCAGCTTCATAATACTTCCATATGCATAGAACATAACTTGTACGGATATTATGATAGTAAACAAACATGCACATAATGTTACAGATGCATTAAAGACTGAAAATGAGTAACAGAATCACTTTAAGCTCTGATTTATACTTGGAAAAAGGAACATCACTGGTCACGATTTATGCTACATAAATTTATGAAGTGCGCTAGTCAAGGTTTAATCTATTATTGGAAAATGGAACATTCCTGGTTATTTAGTAACAGTCACATTATCTACCACGATCTATGATCTAACAAATAACTAAATAGCTAAATCTTCTTTTCAATTACAGTTCTCTGTATTTTTGCATCCTTCAAATTATAATGACGATTGCTTTAGTGAAGAAACATAAAGTTTTGACAGCCAAAGTATCATTTAAGTGAATGCTTATACAGCCCTAACATAAGAACTTCCTCGAATAACAAAAAGAGAAAATTATATATACCCTGAAGAAGTAAATTGCATTATCCTTAAGATCAAACATCTCAGGGACATACTATATTTAGGTTTTCAAAGCGTAACTTAGGAAAGTCTGGAGGTGTAGGTAAAAAGGTATGGAGGAATTGTTAGGACTAAATAGATAGGTACCGTGTACCTTGTACCTGTATAAAATAATAACTTATTGTAAAGGAAAGAATTGCATTTTCTTCTCAAATTATTGCCCAACACATGACCACTAATAATCGTCATCCATAGTACTTCAATATATGCCGAGATATAAGTACTGAATTCTACAATAATAATCATATCTTCACAGAAGATTACTATGGCATAAACAAACATAATACCAGTAACAGTATCATACTGAACTTCACACCAGGTATAAATCAAAGATTGAGTTCAATTTTCTCACAGTTTTACCATTCATGAACATCAATGGAACGCATTTGAATCAGTTGCAACCAAATTATTTATTTCAATTACATGTCTTTTAAACAATTAAGTCACTAACTCTTCTCTCAAAAAACCATCACTTTTTAGTATAATTATAAATAGGTCACAACCTCCTTTTCAAGTGATAACAAAAGAGTGTTTATTTGAAGAAAAAGAAATTTCCCAAGTCCATTTTCCTGGCCTTATTCTTTAGGCAGTGAGGGGGGTTATTATGGCTTACAATTTAAAGAGACTATAACCTACGAATTTTCTGATTATTCATGTTAGCATGTCAAAAACCAATTGGAGTTGTCTAATATAGAAGCTGCGTATCCAACACATGAACAAGAAGGAAACAATAACACGATCGAGATTCTAATTGATATAATCTTATTGAACTAATATATATAGCAAAAATTGCATGGAACTGATTGCAGTATTCAATCAATAATGAGTTAACGAGGACTAGCTTCCTGATCAGCAAAGCTTTCAGTTACATTTTCAACTGGTTTCTCTATTTAGTATTTACCTATGAAATGGTGGTAATCTGACATCAACCAAAAGATATCGGCCCTTGCGTAAAAGCGGGTCCTACGTCAATCCTACAACTGACTGAAGTGCTGTACCTCAGGAATTATAAAATATCGATATTACAATGATCTAATGACACCGATGATGAAAGAGACACCAGACCAAAATCAGAAGGACCAAATAACAGTAAAATCAAACGATCATGATCAAAAGTGTGGTGAATCTGGTGATAAGCAGGGCAATTTCTCATTAGATCCCATCCTCTGAACCCCCCCACCAACACAGACACGGAGGCGTACATACATAAAAAAAAAAAAAAAAAAAGGAACCAAGGGGAAAACGGTTACCTCAAGAAGTGACGAAGCGTCTGCATGCAAAGTCACTGAGATCTACTCGGACTGAACATTCACGGGGTCAATATGCTCTTCCGTAATCCACTCAGGGGATGACGAAAAGTTTGGAGTTAAAGTAAATATAAAACGACAATTACGCATACCGAAGCCACCACTGCGGAGACCTCGAATTATGGAACACATGTTCTGCCCAATATTACAGGATATGAGTAAGTTTGAGGAATATGAAAATAGCATGTCTCCATTCTTTAATTCTATTACGGAAACGAGGCGACTTCTTATAATTGGCTTCGGAAACCAGCTTGTCAAGACAACGACTCTGTTCCAAGAATCAACGACCGAATACTTTCCCATCTTCCATATAGAAATCTGAGTCCGATCAGAAGTGTCAAAAAGAGCAAGCTGATTACCCAATATAGTCAATGTGATTCGACCAGGAAGCAGCAACATGGTAGGGAGGAGTGAGATTTGACCAACCTTTTCTTCAGTGAGATCAAAGGTGGATATGAAACCAAGATCATTAAAACGCGGAAGCCAGTGAAAAGCGTCGTTAAGAGCAATAGATTCAGAGAAATATTGCAGACGCGAGAAGGAATTGGGCACACGTCTCCACATCCGATCAACTCCAACAGTGAAAATCTCACAACACTCTTGTGCATCACTGCTAAGAAAACATTTTTTTGCAATCCTCAAGACTTTGAATTTATTTAAAGACGAGCTATAACCAAAGTTATATTGCGCAACATCCCTGGACCTGGCGGGTTCGTCTCTCTGGACTTGAGGAAGGAAAAAAGGATGATCACCCATAAGCGGGTTAGTGACGCAAATAACGTCAAGGCGAGGGTCGTTGTTTCGTACAAGTTTGAAACAGAGAAAGCCATTGGAAGAGCCTAACAACACTTGGGGAGTTTGTTTTGGTCCAAAAGGTACACAAGTCCGATCTCCATTCTCGGAAATTTCAATTAAAGAGGAAGAACCCCGACCGCGGATCGAATCATGGACAAGGGAGGTAAAGGATGAGTGCAAGCCATAGCAACGGGTGAAATTAGGTTCAGATAAAAGGGTTTTCCATTCCTTACAAACACATTTACAGCGCATAACATCCTTTATAGGGAGTTTGAAAAAGATTTCATCTAAAATTGAGATTGGAAGCTCCGAAAACAAACCACAAGTACTTACCATTGTTGTTGCTTCCATTCTTCTCGACAGCTTTTCTTTCAATCACTTCGTTACCACTTACCAGTGTGTTGTGTGAACACGAGAATCGGTATTGTGTTGTGTGTAAGAACAAGAGTGACTGTCTGAAACAGGACACCAAAACCCTTTTATGTAAGGGGTTTTTTCTCATGGGTCTATTGGTGGATGTTAGAGTTTTTTCCTTTTTGGGTTTTATTATTAGATGTTATAGTAAATTAAAATTCTTTTTTATTCTATGAACAAGATAATGTTATTTATTTATTTAATGAACGACATTTGTTTTAGTAGACAAAATTGAGACGAGAAGTACTACTAGATACAACCGTTTAAAAAATCATAAAGTGTTCAAACTAAGTCGAACAAGTATCCTGAATACATAATAACATTGGGTGATTGGTCGCACTCGTTCCGCCTTGGTCTAAAACGAGGCTTAATGATTCGAAATTAGTACGAGGCACTAAAAAAAGGTATGTGAAGGGGGATCGCAACGCTATTTCCTTTGTAAAGAGCAATGTTTGTATGCGATGGGTGGAGACATGGGGGAGACAATGTATTAGTATGGAACGGTTTATAACTAATAGAATTACAATGATGATACTCTTGTGCGTGAAGGAAGACAAATGATTGTGTGTAGATTTCCTCACATATAATGTAGAAGTGTCCATATATAAGGAAAAGGGGAGTCGTGCTATACTTAGCATGCAACTTCATCTTCATGAATATATCTTCTGCTTCTTACTTAATTTATGTCAAAAATGGATAGGTTTGCTGACATCTTTATACCTAAGTTGCCTCCAATATAAATACACAACCACTTGGCCAGTAATCACCTCGTAGATCTTTTTAAAGAAGGTTTTTATTGCGATGGATCTTGCTAGATTAAAGAATAAGATAATCGCTTATCGTAGGAGGTTGTTGAATAATCGCCCTTTTCCGAGGCTATATTCCTTTATGATTAGGGGAATGACAATGGTAAAATTTACGGGGTCTTCACTTATCTTCGAAGAACAAGTTGTGGAGTCATATGTCCTCGGGAATTTCGTATTTGATGTTCTTTATTTAAACCACTTTTCAAAGAATGTCATCTATGTTTACATCTATCACTAGACGTCATATATTTTGTATTAATTATCAATTTTCGTCCTCCACAACATTCCAGCAAGGGAATATTCCAAGATTTCCTGAAAAGTAGCATGCGACAAGCACATGACTCCTAGTCTGAGTTTTTCATTTGCATTTTCGCACCAACTTTTTCATATAAGTACACAAACACCTCAATATGTTATATAATAATCGCACTTACACCCAAAAAAAATATTTGATGGCTTATAGACTTTGTATATTTCAAAAAGATTATAATAATGGTAATTTTTAACATTTTTTTTAAAGATTTCTTATTTTCTATATTCTAAAATCACAAAATATAATTATCTTAAAAATTAGAGTTGAAAAATAGATTTAAACATTTTTTCACAATGCTACATACTTATCAAAAAAATATATTTTCAAATATTTTTCGATAGTGCTAATTTTTAATCTCTTTAAACAATAACAATAACAAAAAAGTTACAAATGAAAGAAAATATAATTTTCTTGTACACAAAAAAGATATAATTCAAAAATAAAATAAAAGAAAAAATATCTTATTCTACGATGTGTTTTGAAACCCGGCCAGGTAACTGACCCGGTGAGGCTACCCGCTACCGGGAAGTAGGTCAACCGGTCGGACCACTGGTTGGACCGGTTTGTTGACTTTAGTCAACATTCAATAAAAGATATAATAATAAAAATTAATTATATAAAAAATTATAAGATTGTGCAAAATATTTTAAGTCACTAATATTTTGTTATATTATAAGAAAAATAAGAATATGGTTATCACAATACTAGGAGTTGAATACGTGACCTCCAACAAAACAAGTTCTTAGGAACCATTGAGCTATCCAACAATTTAATAAATAATGTTGGCCAACCGTTTCACAAAATTCAATACAAGAATAACAATATGTAACGCTAAAATCTAGAAAATGAACTTAGCATCAGACAAAATACTTTGCATGAAATTCTCGAATGCATGCTCGTTTTGCTTCAAAATCAAATTAAGGATAGAAATAACATTTTTTTGAAAATTTCTTGGGGCAGTTTGCGGTGGATAGATCTCGTCGAGATACCCCAAATAAAAAAAATGCGTCAAAAACGGACGCTCCTACGCAAAATTATGGCCTTTCAAAGTTTTGCATTTTTTTCTATTTTTTTTTAAAAACAATTATCGACGCAGTTTTGTAATTGTCAAAAAAATAGGGGCTGATTCGCAATTGACCATAAGCCACCAAAAAAAAAGAAAAAACAGCTAGCGAACCAGTCGGCTGGATTTTTGGGCAAACCAACCTAAATCCGCCAGTTCACTCGCCAGGGGTCAGCAGCCCGTTTCTTGGGGTGGATCAGCCCAGACAGGCCACCGGTTCCCGGTCGAAACGATGGGTTCGAGCCTGATTTTAAATTCGATGGGTTCGAGCCTAATTTTAAACCCTGATTCTACGCCCCTCAACTCCCCCACCCCCACCCCATGTCCTCAACAGTCAACATTATTTAGTTTAGTAGTCTTAGTAGTTGGGCCTCCTTGTAAATAGTTAGAGTTCTAAGAGTTATTGTGTAAATATTATTTCCAGTTAGTTAGAGTTGTTAGTTAGTTGCTTTATATATATGCATTATAATGTACCATCACTTTCAGTGAAATAAGATTTTGCTCTTGCTTTACATGCTTCTTCACATGGTATCAATTGTCTACCTTCATTCCTCCGCCGTGTTTCCCTGCTGATCCACCATTTTTTTCTGTGAATTTTTAGAGATTCTTTCTATGCTACCTTACTTCTACGTTCCTGACTTTTGAGCTGAATTCAATGTTGGATTCTCCTTCATATTCGATTCCGACTCCAATGACCTCGAATATCTCCGATACCAGTGGTCGATCGAACCCATTGCACGGATCGCTGCAATTACAGAGCTTCGATCACCCTGGTCTGACTCTTACCCTGGTTCCACTCGCTGGGATTTTGATTTTTTTGTTGAAGAGCAGATCTGTGAAGATCTCCTTGCACGCGAAGCGCAAATTAGAGTTTATTATCGATACAATTGTAAAATCGACCATTACTGATACTTCTTATGAATAATAGGAATGTGTTGATAGCATGGTGACCTCCTAGTTTCTTCGATCTACTGATGACGACCTGTCAAAGTCATTTTTGTACTCTGATTCTACTGTTGCTCTTTGGCGCCAACTTGAAACTCACTTTGGGCTTAATAATGGACCTCTAATCTATCAGCTTCAAAGAGTCGTGGCTTCCATTTCCCAAGGTAATCATTGTGTATCTTAGTATTATACTAGATTGAAGCAGCTTCGGAATGAACTTGGTTGTCTGGTACCTCATTGTGATGCTTAAGTTTTGTGTACTTGTGATCTTGCTAAGCATGCCTTGGATTCAGTCACTTACTAGACTGATGCAATTTCTTATGGGGTTCAATAATGAATTGGATACTGTTAGAGGTCAAGTCCTTTGTATGGATCCTCTTGCCTTATTTGAAAAGGCTTATGCCATGGTCTTGTGTGTGGAGAAGCAGAAAAAATCCACCTCTCTTACCATGATACTAATGATAACAGTGCCATGATTGCTAACCATCAACACAACATGTCCTTTACTCATACGGATTCTAGCGATTCTAAGAAGAAAAATGCAGATAAAATTTGTGATTACTGTCATGCGAAAGGCCACTTACGTGACACTTCTTTTAAACTGGTTGGAGTTCCTGGTTGGTATAAAGAACTCAAGGAGAAGAAGGGATCCCAAGGGGGTAAGCATATGGCTCATATGGTTGACTCTCATGTTAGTTCCATCTCTGCTTCCTCTTCTCACTCTACAGGTTCTTCTGATAAGCCTAGTCTTGCTTTCCAGAATGACTTCATGGCTATGAGAAAGAGCTTTGTGGCTCAAGATACAGGATAGCTTTCAAGATGACTTGGGATTGGCAGGGTCGACTATGCTCAAATTTGGTGACTTTGCTGGTATCTCTCTTGCTCTTCTATTTGTTGTTTCTATTCAACAGTCTCATTGGATCATTAACATAGGTGCCTCAAACCATATGGTTTGTAGTGAGCATTGCTTTAAATGTCTTATACCTCTGGCTAAGCCAAGCTCAGTTTACCTCATTGATGGTTTAATTAAACTTGTTAGACACACATGAGACATTCAACTTACTCATTCTATTCTATTGAAGAATGTTCTTCATGTCCCAGATTTCAAATTCAATTTTGCTTTATGTCTCTAAACTCACCTTCTTTCGTACTCATTGTCTCTTGCGGGCCCCATGGATTAATGAGGTTCTTGTTGCTGGACACTTAATTGGATAACTTTACATTTCGGATCCAGAGAACTGCTATGTTTCTAATGTGTCATCTTGTAATAGCATTGCAAATTATGTTGTTTCTCAACATGCTACTTTACCTGGTATCTCTTCTTTTACAACTACTAAAACACATATTGTAGATCCCCTGATGTTATGGCATAACAGGTTTTAGTCATGCCTTATATAATGCAATAAAACATTTACCTTCCCTATCTGGTATTTCTCATTCATTTGATACTTTATCTGCTTGTGATGTTTGTCACAAGGCCAAGCAGCCTAGACTCAGTTTTCCTCTTAGCAACATTGTGTCTCCTTGTGCCTTTCGCTTGTTGCATATTGATCTGTGGGGGCCTTAAAAGGTTCCAACTATGAATAATGCTCAATATATGTTAACTATAGTTGATGATTACACTAGAACGACTTGGGCATTTCTACCGAATAATAAGACTCTGGTTTTCTCCACTTTTAGCTTCTTTATCACATACATTCATACTCATTTTGCTAGCAAAGTCCTATATATCAGGAGTGACAACGGGACAGAGTTTAATAACCATACATGTCAATAATTATTCACATCTCATGGCATCATCCATCAGAGGCTTTCTCATTACACTCCTCAACAAAATGGAGTTGTAGAGAGGAAGCACATACATTTATTGCATGTGATTATAGCATTGCTCTTTCAAGCTAACACGTCCTCTTCATTCTGGGGTTATTCCATTCTCATGGCCACCTATTTGATCAATAGAACTCAATCTAACCTCTTACAATGGAAATATCCTTATGAGGTTTTGCATCAGAGTCCTTTTGATCTCTCTCAGTTGAAAGTCTTTGGTTGCCTCTGCTACTATAGCAATACTACTCCCCAGAGAGACAAGCTGGCTCTCATGTCATTTAAATGATACTTTTTTTGGACCACTGAGTGGACAGGAGGCCCTCATGATCTTTTGTTTTGAACAAAGTGGTTACATCTAGTGATATAATTTTCTGTTAGGACTCATTTCCTTTCACAACTTACTTGGCTACACCACTTGCTTCTCCCACATCCGATTTACCTGTTGTTCTCCTACATATACCTGACAATCCTCTGTCTTCTCTCAAGACCCCTACTTCAGTCAGTACACACTCTGTTGAAGGCACTGTTTCTATTCTCCCAGAATCTTCAGATTCTACTTCTTCCGATTCTTCCTCTTTTCCCCTGCTTCCTACTGACCCTTCTCCTGCTCTTGTTCAGGTCAGAAGAAGCTCCAAGCCTCACTCTAAACCTACTTATTTCAAGGACTACATCCTGTCATGCTCCACTGACCCTTGGCCTCACCTTCCTATACATTTTCTTCTGCCTCCTCATATACTCCTAATTCATTTCCTTACTATAGACTTGCTCATTTCACCCCCTATTATAATTCATTCCTTGCCACTACACCTCCTCCAACTAAACACCGGACTTATGCTCAGGCCTCTAAAGATCCTCAATGAGTTGTTGTTATACAACTTGAGCTTGATTCTCTTGAAAATAACAGCACATGGAACCTTGTTTCTCTTCCTCCTGGCAAGCATCCAATTGGTAGTAAATGGGTTTTCAAGTTGAAACTCAATCCAGATGAGTCTATAGAGAAACACAAGGCCAGGCTTTTAGCTAAGGGCTACAACCAAGTGTTTGGACTAGATTATACAGAGAATTTCTCACTAGTTGTTAAGCTTGTTACAATTAGAATTCTACTGGTTGTTGCAACACATTTTCAGTGGCCAATTCATCAGTTGGACATTAATAATGCATTTCTTCATGGTTTTCTGGATGAAGAAATTTACCTCTCTCTACCACAGGGGTATTCTAAGGCTCTTCCTAGACAGGTATGCAAGATCCATAAGTCACTCTATGGGCGTAAACAAGCCTCTTGGCAGTGGAATTTTAAATTTACCAAGTGTTTACTTGCTTATGACTTTACCCAGTCCTCTCATGACAATTGTCTTTTTACAATGGGGAAAAGATCCTCCTTTCTTGCCCTCCTTGTGTATGTTGATTATGTGCTCATCACTGGAGCTGCTTCACAGAACATTGTTGTTGTCAAGTACTTTTTGCATTATGATTTTACCATAAAGGACCTAAGATGTCATTGATGATGTTGGGTTCTGAGATGTTGTTAACACTACATGTGATAAGGGTGCCAAGTTCTCTACTGATGGCCTCTTGCTACTTGATGCTGAAAAATATAGAAGACTAATTGAGAGGCATTTGTATATGAACATGTCTAGGCTTGACATTTGTTATGCTGTCAACCAACTCAGTCAACTCCTTAATTCTCTTACTGAAGCTCACTGGAATGTTGTTATTCATTTTCTACTTTATCTTAAAGGTTGTCCTTCTCTTGGTCTTTTTTATTCTGCTAAGTCTCATCTTCAGGTGACAACTTACAATGATGCAGATTGGGTTTCATGCCCTGATACTCGTAGATCCCTCACTAGTTATTGCATTTATCTTGGTCATTCTCTCCTCAGTTGAAAAACAAAGAAGCACCTCACTGTTTCCAGGTCTTCTTGTGAAGCTGAGTACAAAAGTATGGCCTCCACTACATGTGAGGTTCAGTGGATCTCTTATAACCTCTCTGGTCTCCAGTTTCCTTTATCTCTGCCTATTTATTTATATTGTGACAATAAATATGCCATCCACATTACTCACAACCCTGTATTTCATGAAATAACTAAGCACATTGACAACGATTGTCATGTAGTGCGTCAATGCTTCAAGTCTAGTTTCTTATTTCCTCAACATTATCCTGCCTCAAAGCAGATGGTTGACTTCTTTACAAAGCTTCTGCCTCCACCTGCTTTCCACAAGTTGAGACTTGGTGATTCTCACCAGCATCCCACTTGAAGGGGTGGAGGGGTTTGTAGGGTTGTCACCACCGGAGCTCCTTCCAAACACAGCCCCTCCACCTTCAACCTCCACCTTCACCACCTCTCCGCCACCGAAGCTCCTTTACGACAACAATAGCGGGACCTCGCCGTCACAACTTTTGAAATCGGAAATTGACGGCATTCAAAACTCTAAAATCAGAATTTGGTGTCGTCTATGTGCATGGTGAAGGTGGAGTGGTGGTGGTATGCGTGGTGGGGGTGTGGTGTGGTGTGGAGAAGATGAACAATTATTCTGTTTTTTTTTTTTTTTTAGTTTCAAATTTTTACTAATTAAAAAATCAAGATTAAAAGAATTACTAATTAAGTTTGTTGAAAGACTATAATTTATGAAAATATATGTCACACATTTCTTTAAAAAAATTGATAATATTTAGTAATAAATTTGTATAAAGAAAAGTATCTAAAGTATGAAAAGAATTTAATTTCTAAAGTTTTAAATAGCTTTTATAATTAAATATGAACAGAATTTAATTTCAAAAGTATTTGAACTTCAAATCTTTAGAAATATATTTTACAATATCTAAGTAACAAATAGTTTTAGGCGTATAAATGGTTTGAAGAATAGAAGAACAATTTTTTTTTTCATTTTTTTTGTGTGTTTAAATTTGTGTGGCACTGAAATGTGAAAAGAAAACTAAAATATATTTTTAAAACATAAAAGTCTAAAATTTATCAATAAAACTATTTTAATTTTTTGGGGGTGTAGGTGTATATATTTTAAAACATATTGAGGCATGAGTGTAAACATATAGGGGTAAAAATACAAATGAAAACTCAGACTAAGAGTCATGGGCTAGTCAATTGCTACTTTCCGGGAAATCTTGGAATATTCTTTTACCGGAATGTTGCGTAGAACGAAAATTAATAATTGATACAACATGTAGAGTGTCTAGTGATAAATGTCAACATATATGGCCTTATTTGAAAAGTAGTTAACATAAATAACGTAAAATGTGAGATTTTCTATGTCCTCCTTATGAAGCCTAGTGCCTCGTAGGCTTTTTGTCTACTTTATCTCCTATTCTTAAGAGAAGAGGTCGTAGATCTTTGCTTTTATCTCTGAATCTTTATATATTATCAATTACTCGATAACAATAGCTAATTGTGTGCAAATTTAAAATACTAAGGTGCATATGTATTTCTTTAAGGGCTCCCAGATGCTCTTGGGCAAAATATCATACATAAAAGGCCGGACATAGTACAATAATTGTGAGTAAACTACAATGCATGAGGTCGCTTAATGCTTATAATTTCGCTTGATTGTTGATAGAGAATCCTACTATGGCAAAAAAGATGTTGCATTAATGCATCTATCATAGTCAATACTACCTGTAATTTGTAAGTAACATTCATAAGGAAGCACTTCTATTTGCCGCTAATTACATATATGAAGTCCCAGATGAGATATACGAAGAGTAAAATAATCCAAAAGATATAATACTATAAAGATAACCCAAATATTAAGTCAACATATGCTATACTTTCCTTGCCTTTTTACAAAGAAGGTTGACATTTCTTAGGGAATAATGTATGGAACCGGTTTCAATTGTATGTACATCATTTTTATTAGGACAAATTAATAATTGTGCCATGTAAGTTTGTCTTTTTGAAGAATATGCCAATTATTTATCGAGTTTTTAAAAATGCTCTGACTTATGCACTTTTCTTTAAAAAAATGCCCACCCGCTGCCACATCAAAAAAAATGCAGACGTGTCAGTCGATGTGGATGTCAATGCACACGCCATGGCTGCCACATGAAATATATTTAAAATGAAAATATATTTATATCCTTTATATATATAAATATATATAAAAAATATCTTTATGATTTAAAATATATTTAAATATATTAAAAAAAGAAAAATCATAAATACAATTTTTTATTACTGAAAAAAAAAACAAAAAAATAGAGCCCCCCGCCATGTCTATTTTTTTTTTGTTTTTTAATTTTTTTTATAATTTTCTTTTAAATTTTTAGTAATAAAAAATGGTATTTATGATATTTCCTTTTTTTATATATTTAAATATATTCTAGATATAGATATATTTAGATACATAATGATATTTTTTTTATAGTATTTATATATATTCTAGATATAAATATGATATTGTTTTTAATACATAAAGATATATATTTTTTATATATATATTCCATGTGGCAGTCACATAACACAAAAGATATATTTTTGTTTTAAATATATTAATATGGCGTGTACCTTTTTCCCATGTGGCAGCCACGTAAGCGCAATTTTTCTGATGTGGCAGCGGGTGGGCATTTTTTTTAAAGAAAAGTGCATAAGTCAGGACATTTTTAAAAACTCGATAGATAATGTGCATATTCTTCAAAAAGGCAAACTTACAGGGCACAAATATTAATTTGTCCTTTTTATTATTTATTGTATATGTACACGTGACATTTTTTAATCAGAAACACAGATAGTTAATTAACGATGATGCATATATACGTACATTTAAAAGTAGTCTAAATCTGTGCCAGATACATATTGGACGAAGATACGCGCTCAAGAATAAATGTAGGATACACCACATACATGGCCATATACTAATAAAGAAAAAGTTACACATGAGATACATTTTTGGGACCTATCTAATACGTATCCCTAACAAAGTAGTTCTACAACATGGATGTTTCTTAATAGAGAGCTTGAAGAAGAAGTAAATGTAGATCAACTTCAATGTTTTAAAGTTTAAGGTTAACAATATGATACAACCTTGGTATCGATTTAATGTTCCTAATTCGAGTTTAGGAGGACTCCAAGAAAAGAGATGGGAAATTTAGACTAATTAAATAACATAATTCATTTTTTTTACTTGAAATCAAATGCTTACAAATGGTGGAATTAAATAGAAACTTGGGCTGACTAACAATCCACTACTACCACTATTACCACTAATTTAGAACTGAGTTTGACCACTGCTTACGTGCAAAGACTAACATAATTTAGAAATAGTAATAATAAATACTAAAGCTGATAATTAAATAGACAAATAACAAGTGGGCCAATTACATAATAAAATCAGCATTCCGAGTGGGCTTCTTGGTGGTGCGTTTGGGCCTTCCAATATCAGATTGGGCCGTAACATTCCCCCCTTCATCAGATAAAGCCTTGTCCACAAGGCTGATAATATTTTGCCTCTGTCGTGGGAAAAATTGGTGTTTTTGGTACTCAAATTGTTGAAACTCCTGGGGTATAAAAGTACTTGTGTAGGGAAACAGAACTTGTGTGTGCATCTGGACGTTTGTGCAGGTGTCAGAATTACTGACTGTGGTGGAGTGCTGCTCTGACATTTGTAAATGGGAGTGTGGATCTTTGCAATTGAAGTTTTGGTTTTCTGAGGATAGTTAGTTCTATGTTGGGCTTTGTGGTTGTGGTTGCGGTTTCTATTGGTTGGGTTAAAAGAGTATTTCAAATTTTTTTTTGTTGGAATGAGTAAAGAGTTGTGTCGTAAAAGATGTGAACTTTTGGGTTGCGGCTTTTGTGAACGTGTATGCAAATCTTTTTCAAGTTTCGACAATATGTATGACGTACGATCGAGTCGGCATAACATTCTTTCGTTGTGGATTTTCGTCGCTTCTAACATTTCTTTGAAGAACACATCCCTTTGTTTTTGCATATCGGAGAAGAACGCATCCCTTTGTTGTTGCATTTCGGAGAAGAACTCATTAATGTGTTTCTGCCTTTAGAAGAATAACTCCTCCATGTATTGTAGTATTTTTGAAGTACATGCATCCATAGGGGAGTTCAAGAATGAAAGCACCATTGGTACAACCTTGGTATCGATTTAATGTTCCTAATTCGAGTTTAGGAGGACTCCAAGAAAAGAAATGAGAAATTTAGACTAATTAAATAACATAATTCATTTTTTTTACTTGAAATCAAATGCTTACAAATGGTGGAATTAAATAGAAACTTGGGCTGACTAACAATCCACTACTACCACTATTACCACTAATTTAGAACTGAGTTTGACCACTGCTTACGTGCAAAGACTAACAGAATTTAGAAATAGTAATAATAAATACTAAAGCTGCTAATTAAATAGACAAATAACAAGTGGGCCAATTACATAACAAAATCAGCATTCCAAGTGGGCTTCTTGGTGGTGCATTTGGGCCTTCCAATATCAGATTGGGCCGTAACACAATATCTCTGGTATCACCTTTCACTTAATATTGTAGGATGGGTATCTAGGGTTATCATTTTGTAATTCAACTGGTAAAACAAAAACATATTCAATTATCTCATATGCAATTTTATAGGTGCGGTACGTAGCATTGTAAAATTCAAACATTGTCCTTAAATATTCCAACAATATGCACTTTTATAGTGGTACATTAACATCATACTGACATCCAAAGAACATAAAATGAGCTACAAATGCAATTTACTCATTCTGCCTGTATTTTGCTACAATACAAAATGTAGTTTTGGAAAAACTATTTTGTGTGGTGTTTGTAACGAGAATTTTGAAATTTAAGTATCCCACGAACCTACAATTTGCTAACGTATTTTCTATTGTTACTAAACTAGCCTATGTCGCAGTTATTGTTGTATTTAATAACCAAATGAAAGTGCACTATCAATGCATCAATCCTCATTAGAAATTGCAGATTTTGGTTCAAGATATAGAAGAATGAAAGTCTTCCTTATCCGCCACTCACATCCACGTATTTACACCGGTGTAAGATATGGATGAATGCGTGTCTTCTTAATCCGCTGCTCACATTCACGTATTTACCCCTAATCTAAACGCAAGCATATATAAATGGAAAAGAAATGTTTGGTAGGTAAGGGGCACAATCGTCAATATTAGTCAAGGTGTTTCTCTATTTCTTCACTATGTACTTGTATATATTGGGGTGCATTCATTCAAGAAATAGTACATTGTTTTTTATCCTTTAGAATTTTTTATCTGCAATATCTTGTCGCATAAACCTGAAGTTCATTTTGAGCTTTAGGTTACGCCGTCATCATATTCGAGTTTCTTCCATCACTCGCAATCAATCATCCTTATTTGCTTCAAAATCATCATCAAACTAGTCACTCATACTTTATTTTTCTCTACGCGACGAGTATGCATATCCATCCCTTTATTGCATCTCGATAAACCTTAATTTTCAATTTATATCTCAATAATTACAGTATTCATCATCAACTCAATTTCTTGCCAATTACAAACCTCACCTAAAGTTATTCATAGATCTTATTTGACTGTGACATTGCTGGACGGGCGATATATGTTGTAAATGGTGATAACGCATAATTCGTTAACCACTAAGAAATTATGTGGTAATGGTGAGCCTGAGGCTGCAACAAAATACTAACTAATGAGAAGGATGTCGTTGAATTAGAACAAGATACTTGGAATGGATGGAATTGGAAAAAATATAGTTAGCGGGTAATTGACGCAAATAAGGTCAATACGATGGTTATTTCGTACAAGTTTGAAACAGAGAAAGCCATTGGAAGAGCCTAGCAATTTGTGCCATTCTTTTGGTCTAAAGGGTTCACAAGTCCGATATCCATTCGCAGAAACTTCAAGTAAAGAGGAAACATGACAGCAAATTAAATCATGGATTAGGGAGGTAAAGGATGAGTGCAAGCTATATCAGCGGGTGAAATTAGGTTCAGATAAGAGGGTGTTCCATTCCTTACAAACACATTTACGACGCTTAACATCCTTAATCGAGAGTTTGAAACAGACTTCATATAATATTAGGAATGGAAGCTTTGAAACAAACCGCAGTCACTTACCATTGTTGCTTTTGGATCTTCCACTGTTTGACAACTTTTCCTTCAATCACTTACCATTGTGTGTGTTGTGTGTGAACGCGTGAATCCGTATTGTGTGTAAGAACCATGGATCAAAATTTCCGTGCGTTTCCTCGAAAAGTACCGAAAAGTTTCCGTTTTTGACTTCACCGATACGAAACATACATGTAGTTTCCATGATAGTTATAACTACAATTTTATGAATTTTTCAAAACATGCCGAAAAGTTCTCGAAATATTACGAAACGTTTCTAATTTTTAGCTAACCGAAACGTATTCTCGGACCGAAATTTTCATCCATGGTAAGAACAAGAGTGATTGTCTGAAACAGAACATTATCACGCCCTATTAAGTAACGGTTTTTTACGGTTTTATGGTGGATGAGTTTTTCCTTTTTGGGTTTTATTTTGTAAACAAGTCATAGTTATTTATTTAATGAGAGGCATTTGTTTTTTTTTTTTTTTTTTGTTGGTAAACAGAAGATAAGCAAACTAAAGAACCATAACTAAGCTAAATCCACTCTAAGAAGCCTAGCAATTCGGGGCGGTGGTGTATCCAAAAATACATCCCGGCCTAAACCCGCTATCTCTATTTTGGAGACCGCGTCTGCTACTTTGTTGGCGCTACGAGGTATCCACCTTATCTTGACGCTCCACGGGAGATGGAGGAGTTCGCGGCATTTGTTCACAAGGATATTTCCTCGGCCTGTTAACGTTCGGATGCCCGTAACATACTTATAGCATTGCTCTGAGTCAAGTTCTATCTCTATATTCGTCAACCTTCTTTCCCAAGCTAATTCCATCCCTCTTTTCAAAGCTTCAAGCTCCACTTCTTCTACCGTTGGCGCTTCCAATTCAGTTTTGAACCCCCTTATCCATGCCCCTTTATCCGAGCGTAAGACTCCCCCAGCAGCCCCCGTATTCTTCTCCACACATAGGCTACCATCGACGTTGAGTTTCGACCAACCGTCTTGTGGTTTGACCCAATTTTTGTTTATTCTCGTCGCCTTCTTACTTTCTCGGCTTTTTTCCAGGCCCGTACTGAGGATACGTATTTTTTGGACAAGTTGTGAGACCTTCTCCCTTTCTCCTCTAAACACCAAGTTATTCCTCGCGACCCATAGGTACCAAATCGTGGCTGCAAAAATGACCTCCCAGCTAACATCCGGGATAGAGTTGCACGTGAACTTCGCATTCTTAAGATTCCTCCGTATCCAATCTTCCCCACACAACCTCTCGAAATCTGTTATGTCCGTAGTACTAAGAATTTCCCCCCATACTTCTTTTGCGTTTTGACAATCCTTAAAGATGTGTAGAACTGTCTCGTCGGGATCGTCGCACCACAAGCAAGTAGCAACGCTTGTAATCTTCCTCACTTTTCTTAGATGGTTGGTGGCCAACCGATCCTGGACACTTAGCCATATGAAGTGCAGCAATTTATTGCTGAGTTTCAATTTCCAGATCCATCTACAGTCTCCCCCTCTTTGCGCATTGCCGTACCTTTTATGAAAGGCTTTATACGCCGATTGACACGAAAAAAGTCCGTTTCCCGTCTCATTCCATAACACCACATCCTGTTCATCCGACAACACGATCTTTTTTCTTTTAATTTCCTCCTTAATATCACGAGGAATCGTCGTGCGCAAACCGTCCAGTTCCCATTCCCCTTGTTCATTCAAAACATCCCGGACTTTAAGTTTCGCTTCCTCAGGCACTGTTCGGTCTATATCCTCGCTCAAACGACCCCTTCCCCTCCAATTATCGAACCACAATGATGTCGCTGCCCTATCTCCTATTTTCCACTGTAAAAAAGGCATCATGAGAGCCAAGCTACGCACAATTCCCTTCCACGTAGCGCTTGCGTATACCTTAGGCGTATGATGTAGAATCGATTCACCTTTAAGATATTTTGCCTCAATCAACTTCATCCACACTGTCTCCTCTCTTTTTAAAATCTTCCAAGCAATTTTTGCGAGAAGAGCTTCATTACACGTACGACTTGTCCGAATTCCCAATCCCCCTTCTTTCTTCGACATTGTAACTTTGTCCCACCCGACAAGTTGTAATTTCCTTTCCTCAATATTTGTAGACCACAAGAAGTCTCTATTTAATCTATCCAATTTGGCGCAACAACTTTCCGGCAACCAAGTTGATTGCATGAGATAAATCGGCAAAGCGCTTGAGACGGACTGAACAAGGGTCGCTCTACCCGCAAGTGATAGAAATTGCCTCTTCCACCCGCTGAATCTTTGCATGATCCGATCCATAGTTTCTGCCACCGCTTCCTTGTCCACTCTCCCGTGAACTAATTTCACCCCTAAATACTTTCCGAGGTTGGTCGTTTGTGCAAAGCCAAGAACATCACAAATGGTTCGTTTAAGACTCGCACCGTCCCCCTTCGAGAAGAAAATCTTCGATTTTGGTGCGCTGATCCGAAGCCCCGACTCCTTACAAAATTCCTTTAGCACCTTATCAATAGCTCGAGTCGTTTCCGTCGTTGCTTTTCCCATTAGGATTAAGTCATCCGCGAAGAACAAATGCTTTTCCCATTTGTTTTAGTAGACAAAATCGAGAACGAGAAGTACGAGATATAGTCGTTTAACAAAATCATAATATATTAATAATAGCGGGTGATTGGTCGCAGTTCTGCTGCCTTGGTCTCCTAGTTTTTTTCTTTTAAATAAATCAATTGTGTCACTCATTTTATTATTGATTGATGGGGGTATTTCATAATTCGATGCGCGCATCGAATAGGTATGATTCGATGCGTATTTTACAGCTGTCCTCGGGCCCCACAAAGCGAGTTGCTATATATAGGGCGGTTTTGAGCATTCAGAAGACATATCGAACTTGAGTCCCAACTCGACCACATCGAATCCCGCTGTTCGATACGTACCTCTATTCGATACGTACCTCGATTCGATACACTCCAATATTCGATACGTTCCAACGTGTTATCAAGGCCATCTCGAATTGACTCGGCATCGAACCGGCACCATTCGAGGCGCATATCGAACAACCATAATTCGATGCGTTACATATTTAGTGTTATACTTGTATTTAAATCAGTGTAAGATCTGTAATAGATAGTAGGTGTTCGGACAAAGTTAGTCCGGTTATTTCAATTGGATTAACATTATTTTGGTTATTTATATTCCCATTGTACTGTATTACTGTGTTCTATTACCGTGACGAAATAAGACCAAAATATTGGCGCCGTCTGTGGGAACACCGTAAACACTGTTTTTAGATAAGAGCAGCTAGGATGACAAATAAACGGCGCGTGAATGTGGTTGAGAAACAGCAAACAGAGAAAAAGATCAAAACAAAGTCAGATATGAAACAAGGTAGGATTGAGCCTAAAACACAGGGACAAGATAAAATAGAGAGTCAGTTGTTGAAGCAATGGCAAGAATGTAAGATGGAACCTTTAGGAGGATTCAAAATCGTACAACTTTTCAAAGAAAGTTCTGAAAGAGTAATCAAGATTGGGGCAGAAATGGACTGGATGATAGAAGCAGCATTGGTAGATTGTCTTCGCCGTAATTCAGATATATTTGCGTGGTCCGATTCAGACCTTCAAGGGATAGACTCAAGAATCATTGTACATCATCTGAATGTAGACAAGAGTGCGAAACCGATACGGCAGAAGAAGCGAAATTTCAGCAAGGAAAAGAATGAAGCAGCCGAAAAAGAGGTACAAGAACTCTTAGCAGCTCGACATATTTACGCTATAAGATTCTCAGAATGGTTGAGCAATATTGTGTTGGTATTAAAGAAAGAAGCTACATGGAGAATGTGTGTGGATTATACTGACTTAAACAAGCATTGTCCGAGAGATCCTTTTCCTTTGCCACGGATAGATCTACTTGTGGATTCTACAGCGGGATGTGCATTATTGAGTATGATGGATGCAAAAAGTGGTTTTCATCAGATCTTCATGGCAGTGCAAGATCAGAGTAAAACGACATTTGTAACTGATACCGGAGTGTACTGCTATAGGGTAATGCCTTTCGGATTAAAGAATGCGGGAGCAACATTTCAGAGGTTGGTGGCCAAAATGTTTTACCATCAGATTGGGAAATCGATGGAAGTATATATTGACGATATGCTTGTAAAAAGCTTAAAAGCTGATGAACATGTGCGACATTTGGATGAGGCATTCACCATAATGAGGAAATATGGAATGAAACTAAACCCTAAAAAATGCACTTTTGGAGTGACGGCTGGAAAGTTTTTAGGATATGTGGTGAATGAGAGAGGAATTGAAGCCAATCCGGATAAAATAAAAGCAGTACTGGATTTTCCTTTGCCTAGGACGGTGAGGGACGTACAATGCTTGGTGGGCCGTTTGACGGCCTTGGGGAGATTTATATCAACATCTGCCGAAAAGAACCTCCATTTCTTTAAAGTGATGAAACGGAACAAAAATTTTATCTGGACTCCGGAATGTGAAGAGGCTTTTAGGCAAATGAAGAAATATCTAGTAAGCCCGCCGTTGTTAGCAAAACCAGAGGAGAATGAAATGTTGTATCTCTATCTGGCAGTATCTGCAAATGCAATCAGTACAGTACTACTCAAACAGAGAGGAGCTCAACAACTACCAATACACTATGTGAGCAGAGTACTGCAGGGGGCGGAGAGAAATTATTTGGAGATAGAACTGTTTGCATTGGCGATTGTTGTTACAGCTCGAAAGTTGAAACCGTATTTTCAATCTCATCCGATTACTGTGGTGACTGATAAACCATTGAAGCAAGTATTGCCGAAACCAGAAACCTCTGGTAGATTGGTGAAATGGGCAATTGAACTCAGTGAGTTTGGGTTGGAATTTAAGCCGCGAGTCGCAGTCAAAGCGCAAGCTCTAGCAGATTTGATGGCCGAAACCTTGGGGAACAGTGTAGTGGAGACCGCATGCTGTATATTTTCTATATCAAACCAAAAGGGAACTAGTAGAGCAACGACGACATGGATAATGCATACTGATGGATTTGCCACAACTCAGGGGGGGGGGGATTGGAATACATTTTTTGTCCCCAGAGCCGAGGGAATTTGAATTTGCTATCAGCTTAAATTACATGGTAACAAATAACGAAGCTGAATATGAAGCAATAATTGCAGGGATCAAAATGGCACTCGGACTCAACATCGAACATCTAGATGTGTTCACCGATTCGCTCTTGGTGGCAAATCATTTCTCCGGAAGATATGAAACACGTGAGGAAACTATGAAGCTATATGCTGCAAAAGTTAAAGAGTTGGCAAAGAGATTCAAATTTTTTGATATAACTCAAATCCCCAGGGACGACAATGCCAAAACAGATGCACTTTCTAAATTTGCAAGTTCTTCAGAAATTTTGGCAGAGAAAAGAATCACACTTATGGTTGCTGACAAACCTTCGATTGAGAAATCAAAATATATTACCATTGAAATCAGAGTGGAATTTATAATGACAATACAAGAGGACCCGTCTTGGAAGGATGAACTTATGATTTATCTTCAACAGGGCATGTTACCAGCGGATCCGAATGCTCAACGCAGGATGCGTTACAAGGCTTACATGTTCACTATCAGTAATGGAGAGTTGTATAAAAGATCTTTCGAAGGACCGTTGTTAAGATGTTTGACCCCTACGCAAGCTGAATATGTCATGGAAGAAATCCACGCAGGTAGCTGCGGAAATCATTTCGGGGGCCGAGCATTAGCTCAACGAATATTGCGTCAAGGATATTATTGGCCAACTCTACGTAAAGATGCAACAATTTATTCGAGAAAATGTGACAGTTGCCAATACCAAGCTCGCCTCATTCACAGACCGGCACGTCAACTGCAACTAAGCGATGTGGCATGTCCGTTTGATCAATGGGGAATTGATATTGTTGGTCCGTTTCCACCGGGCAAAGGTCAAAAACGATATTTAATAGTCGCAGTGGAGTATTATACAAAATGGGTTGAGGCAGAACCTATAACGTCCATCACGGAGAACAATATGATCGAGTTCATTTGGAAATACATTATATGCCGATTCGGTATACCGAGGTCCATTGTATGTGACAACGGTACGCAATTTACTGGGAAGCAGATTAAATCGTGGTTTGGGGAATTAAAGATATCACACAATCTCACGTCAGTATATCACCCACAATCCAATGGCCAAACATAATCCACTAACAAAACATTGAAGGATTATCTTGAAAGGAGAGTCAGAGCCACAGGAAAAACGTGGCCAGCAGAGCTTCAAGGAATACTATGGGCGTATAGGACGACCCCGAGGACATCGACAGGGGAAACCCCTTTCGTTCTTGTCTATGGCACTGAAGCTGTATTGCCTGCGAAAATAGGTATGCCAACGCGAAGAATTACTGATTACGATCCAGAACAATCGGCCCGATTGCGACAGATGTATCTAGATATGATAGGATCCACAAGAGAGGATGCTTATCAACGTACTGTGGCTTATAAAGCTGCAATGGCCAAAAGCTATGATAAGAAAGTTCAATTCAGAAGTTTTGAAGTAGGAGATTTGGTTCTTAGGAGCCTTGCAGCTAAACAGCATATCGGGAAGCTTGAACCAAAATGGGAAGGGCCTTTTAGAGTCACACGAGCAAGTTCACGAGGATATTATTATTTGGAGACTCTAAGAGGAGTTCAACAGAAACGCCCATGGAATGTGCAACATCTCAGGCGTTATTACGCATAAATTGAAGAAATTTCATTGAATATATATTTCTTACACATACTTTTATGTTGATTATTTTAAAAAATTATTAACTGAAAATCTTCATTCGTTGAATGATACAGAAGGAAGAACATGACGGAGGGATAAGAAGGCCCGAAATGGTCCATCCCCGCATGCCAGAACGAAAAACATGACGGAGGGATAAGAACGCCCGAAGTGGTCCATCCCCGCATGCCAGAAGGAAAAACATGACGGAGGGATAAGAAGGCCCGAAGTGGTCCACCCCCGCATGCCAGAAAGAAAAAACATGACGGAGGGATAAGAAGGCCCGAAGTGGTCCATCCCCGCATGCCAGAAGGAAAAACATGACGGAGGGATAAGAAGGCCCGAAGTGGTCCACCCCCGCATGCCAGAAGGAAGAACATGACGGAGGGATAAGAAGGCCCGAAGTGGTCCACCCCCGCATGCTAGAAAGAAGATCGTGACGGAGGGATAAAAAGACCTGAAGTGATCCATTCCCGCATGCCGTAAGAAAAACATGACAGAGGGGGAAGAAGACCCAATGCAATTCATATCCTATATGTAGGGAGAACCCAGTTGACATGTCATGTTAGATAAAACAATAATACCCTAACAAAAACTGTCACAACTCAAAATGCTCATAATCTTGCTGCAAACGAAAGCAGAACTTTAGTTAGGCAAAATCACAACAGCGAGGAAATTGATGAAATATCGAATATCGAATACGTTATAAATACTATTGAGCGAATGAATGCGCACCAAAAAACAAATAATATCAAACGGTTGAGTCATTTTCATTGAAAAAGCAACCGCTTATGAGTTACAAGGTTTTGTACAAAATACGGACCTGATAATCACAAAATAGTGTAGCCTAACTATCGCTACTCTTCCGATGAATGGGGGGACTCCTCACGAAGAACCAATCCCATTGAACGTGCAAAATTGGCGCAATTGCCCTGAATTTGATCCTCTGTCAGGATTAATTCGTTAGTTTGTGCCCAATTGTCGGGCAAGACAATTTCTGCTCTATCAGCAGGATCTTCGAATTGATACCTACTGGGAGAAATTATACAATGTGCATTAATTGATAATCCTGGTTCACCCCTTTTACTGGCCAGCACAGGGGCCAAGTTACCTTGAGCAGGACATTTTCTACCTGGTAAGACTGTTGAGGGACCTGAGGCTTTAGACGCACTGGTCACCTTCTTTCTTTTAGCCGGGTTTGTAGGGTGAATATTTTTGAAACCAGTTGTTTTCGGAGGACTTCGAAGAAGAATTGTAGATCTGGAAATTCTCGGTGGCAATTCTGGCTCATTATCGCTCGAACCAAAAACATCATGAAGAACCCTTTTAACATTTTCCAAATCGCCCGGAATAGTGCTGGGAGGAATCTTCTCTTTACCCTTGGAAGCGCGAGGTGATTTGGACTTTAAGGGGCTTGAATGGGACTTCTTTGGTTTTTTACGGTCCCGCCACACGGTATAGAATGGATCGCCGGAACGAGGTGTGTGTAACTCATCATCGTCATCATCACTGTTAGCCTCGGGTGTTTCCATTTTTGCGTTACGCCTTACATCAAGCATGTCACTGCGAAAAACTTCCCCAAGATATCCAAGATGCCCAACCTGGCCAACGCATACGTCCATTCCATACTGCATGTCAGCAGCACCGCGTAATAATTCCAGAAATTTATATGCATTAGTCTGCATAAATTCTTCAACAATAGCACATCTATATTTTTCAGATTCAAAATACTGAATTCGACGACGCAAGTTGGAAATGGCATTTTCAGCATCTGTATTTGAAGCCTCGAGAGAACGATTCACGCGTTTTAGGGATTCGTTATCCTTTTTCAACGCATCAATTTCAGCACGCAAAGCGTTTGCGTCCTCTTTCGTTTTCTTGGCCTTCACTTCGGCTTCATGTTTATCGCGGGTGGCCTTAGATGCCTTCAATTCTGATTCCCTGGCGCGTTTCAGAGAATTTTGGCGACTGTGTTTTCCATTATTGATAGCAGTACGTAGATTGTCGACAACAGCGTTGTGTTGATTTTTCACCGCAGCTAGCCCACTATAATCTCTGCATAGCCGATAAACGGCTAAGATAACAGCAGCAAAGAAAAGGCGCCCGAAGCGAGCCAAACCTTGATACCCCAATCGGTTAATTGTGGTTTGACGATCTAACTGCGGCCACAAACTTCGCATAATCTCTCCAGCCTGCTCCTCTCTTAATCGGTATCCGCCCAATGTGGCACTCAATGATTCTGAGTTTTCATCATTGAGAAAGTCATAATTGCTAAGGCTTCCAGACGGAGCAGGTCTTGGATTCCCTGAAGGCCGAGGCCTCTTGGGTGGAGGTATGCTCTGAGCTTCGCGAGCGGATATATTCTGTTCTGATTTTCGTTTAGCGGCTTCATACCAGGTCTCATCGGTTGAGCGGGAAGAACTCGCTGTTTCTACATTACGTTTTTCCCTGAAATTGGGATGAGCTGCGTTAAACTTGGCCAAGTTGGCAGCGATTTTATCGTCTTCGACATCGATATCCTCCATTATCTGAATTTGCCGGTTGGTGCCAACTTTAATGCGTCCACCGGTATCGGTTGGGGTCATCACCAATCTCCTCGTAGCAAAGTTCTCTTGACGTTCAAAGTCACTCACTATTGGCACCCGAGTGCCTACACTGATACCTCGAAGCCTTATGGTAGAAGGGTTTGGCAGAGATAGATTAGATGGACCCGCACCTGAGGGCTCATTTTGCTCGTTTCGTTCGCCCATTCCCTGAGCATCGTGAATATTCTCAGGAGATAGAACAATTTTGCTGCGACTTCGAGATTTTATACGAGCCATATTAGCCTAATAATAATTTTAATAATTTTTCTATAAAAATGAGTAATCAGTAACGTGTCGAATATCGGCGATTCGATGCGCTCCGTGTCGAACAGACTACGTTCGATGCGGTCCAGAAGCGAACAAAAATCCTTTCTCCGGATAAAAACAAGAAATGTCAGACATGTGGTCCCTTATATATAGGCCCATGGGCCGTAACTGTTTTTAACGCATTGAATTTTCGTAATTCGATGCGCGCATCGAACGCATCAAAATTCGATGTCTATAATTTCACGCATCGAATTGTTACAATTCGATGCCCACAATATCTTATGACGAATATGTTTTGAATTTGGAAGTCGTCATTATTTTATTAACGTCTCCCAAACTGGGGGGACTATATGATGGGGGTATTTTAGGACTGGGCCAGCAATAGAGTTGGGCCGGCCCATTAACATATCGAATCAGGCTGTTTCGATACCTTCAGCTCATCGAATGTTCATAATTCGATGCGCGCATCGAGTAGGTATGATTCGATGCGTATTTTACAGCTGTCCTCGGGCCCCACAAAGCGAGTTGCTATATATAGGGCGGTTTTGAGCATTCAGAAGACATATCGAACTTGAGTCCCAACTCGACCACATCGAATCCCGCTGTTCGATACGTACCTCTATTCGATACGTACCTCGATTCGATACACTCCAATATTCGATACGTTCCAACGTGTTATCAAGGCCATCTCGAATTGACTCGACATCGAACCGGCACCATTCGAGGCGCATATCGAAAAACCATAATTCGATGCGTTACATATTTAGTGTTATACTTGTATTTAAATCAGTGTAAGATCTGTAATAGATAGTAGGTGTTCGGACAAAGTTAGTCCGATTATCTCAATTGGATTAACATTATTTTGGTTATTTATATTCCCATTGTACTGTATTACTGTGTTCTATTACCGTGACGAAATAAGACCAAAATATTGATGATTCAGAATTAGGACGTGGCCCTATTAAAGTATGTGGAGAGGATCTCAACCCTCTTCCCCCGGTAAACAGGGATGTTTGTGTACGATGGGTAAAATGATTAAACAATATATTAGTATGGAAATGTGTATAGATAATATAATTACGATGATGATACTCTAATGCATAAAGGATGACAAATGTCTGTGTTCTGGATCAAACCAAAAGGGAACTAGTAGAGCAACGACGACATGGATAATGCATACTGATGGATCTGCCACAACTCAGGGGGGGGGGGGGATTGGAATACATTTTTTGTCCCCAGAGCCGAGGGAATTTGAATTTGCTATCAGCTTAAATTACATGGTAACAAATAACGAAGCTGAATATGAAGCAATAATTGCAGGGATCAAAATGGCACTCGGACTCAACATCGAACATCTAGATGTGTTCACCGATTCGCTCTTGGTGGCAAATCATTTCTCCGGAAGATATGAAACACGTGAGGAAACTATGAAGCTATATGCTGCAAAAGTTAAAGAGTTGGCAAAGAGATTCAAATTTTTTGATATAACTCAAATCCCCAGGGACGACAATGCCAAAACAGATGCACTTTCTAAATTTGCAAGTTCTTCAGAAATTTTGGCAGAGAAAAGAATCACACTTATGGTTGCTGACAAACCTTCGATTGAGAAATCAAAATATATTACCATTGAAATCAGAGTGGAATTTATAATGACAATACAAGAGGACCCGTCTTGGAAGGATGAACTTATGATTTATCTTCAACAGGGCATGTTACCAGCGGATCCGAATGCTCAACGCAGGATGCGTTACAAGGCTTACGGAGGGATAAAAAGACCCGAAGTGATCCATTCCCGCATGCCGTAAGAAAAACATGACAGAGGGGGAAGAAGACCCAATGCAATTCATATCCTATATGTAGGGAGAACCCAGTTGACATGTCATGTTAGATAAAACAATAATACCCTAACAAAAACTGTCACAACTCAAAATGCTCATAATCTTGCTGCAAACGAAAGCAGAACTTTAGTTAGGCAAAATCACAACAGCGAGGAAATTGATGAAATATCGAATATCGAATACGTTATAAATACTATTGAGCGAATGAATGCGCACCAAAAAACAAATAATATCAAACGGTTGAGTCATTTTCATTGAAAAAGCAACCGCTTATGAGTTACAAGGTTTTGTACAAAATACGGACCTGATAATCACAAAATAGTGTAGCCTAACTATCGCTACTCTTCCGATGAATGGGGGGACTCCTCACGAAGAACCAATCCCATTGAACGTGCAAAATTGGCGCAATTGCCCTGAATTTGATCCTCTGTCAGGATTAATTCGTTAGTTTGTGCCCAATTGTCGGGCAAGACAATTTCTGCTCTATCAGCAGGATCTTCGAATTGATACCTACTGGGAGAAATTATACACTGTGCATTAATTGATAATCCTGGTTCACCCCTTTTACTGGCCAGCACAGGGGCCAAGTTACCTTGAGCAGGACATTTTCTACCTGGTAAGACTGTTGAGGGACCTGAGGCTTTAGACGCACTGGTCACCTTCTTTCTTTTAGCCGGGTTTGTAGGGTGAATATTTTTGAAACCAGTTGTTTTCGGAGGACTTCGAAGAAGAATTGTAGATCTGGAAATTCTCGGTGGCAATTCTGGCTCATTATCGCTCGAACCAAAAACATCATGAAGAACCCTTTTAACATTTTCCAAATCGCCCGGAATAGTGCTGGGAGGAATCTTCTCTTTACCCTTGGAAGCGCGAGGTGATTTGGACTTTAAGGGGCTTGAATGGGACTTCTTTGGTTTTTTACGGTCCCGCCACACGGTATAGAATGGATCGCCGGAACGAGGTGTGTGTAACTCATCATCGTCATCATCACTGTTAGCCTCGGGTGTTTCCATTTTTGCGTTACGCCTTACATCAAGCATGTCACTGCGAAAAACTTCCCCAAGATATCCAAGATGCCCAACCTGGCCAACGCATACGTCCATTCCATACTGCATGTCAGCAGCACCGCGTAATAATTCCAGAAATTTATATGCATTAGTCTGCATAAATTCTTCAACAATAACACATCTATATTTTTTAGATTCAAAATACTGAATTCGACGACGCAAGTTGGAAATGGCATTTTCAGCATCTGTATTTGAAGCCTCGAGAGAACGATTCACGCGTTTTAGGGATTCGTTATCCTTTTTCAACGCATCAATTTCAGCACGCAAAGCGTTTGCGTCCTCTTTCGTTTTCTTGGCCTTCACTTCGGCTTCATGTTTATCGCGGGTGGCCTTAGATGCCTTCAATTCTGATTCCCTGGCGCGTTTCAGAGAATTTTGGCGACTGTGTTTTCCATTATTGATAGCAGTACGTAGATTGTCGACAACAGCGTTGTGTTGATTTTTCACCGCAGCTAGCCCACTATAATCTCTGCATAGCCGATAAACGGCTAAGATAACAGCAGCAAAGAAAAGGCGCCCGAAGCGAGCCAAACCTTGATACCCCAATCGGTTAATTGTGGTTTGACGATCTAACTGCGGCCACAAACTTCGCATAATCTCTCCAGCCTGCTCCTCTCTTAATCGGTATCCGCCCAATGTGGCACTCAATGATTCTGAGTTTTCATCATTGAGAAAGTCATAATTGCTAAGGCTTCCAGACGGAGCAGGTCTTGGATTCCCTGAAGGCCGAGGCCTCTTGGGTGGAGGTATGCTCTGAGCTTCGCGAGCGGATATATTCTCTTCTGATTTTCGTTTAGCGGCTTCATACCAGGTCTCATCGGTTGAGCGGGAAGAACTCGCTGTTTCTACATTACGTTTTTCCCTGAAATTGGGATGAGCTGCGTTAAACTTGGCCAAGTTGGCAGCGATTTTATCGTCTTCGACATCGATATCCTCCATTATCTGAATTTGCCGGTTGGTGCCAACTTTAATGCGTCCACCGGTATCGGTTGGGGTCATCACCAATCTCCTCGTAGCAAAGTTCTCTTGACGTTCAAAGTCACTCACTATTGGCACCCGAATGCCTACACTGATACCTCGAAGCCTTATGGTAGAAGGGTTTGGCGGAGATAGATTAGATGGACCCGCACCTGAGGGCTCATTTTGCTCGTTTCGTTCGCCCATTCCCTGAGCATCGTGAATATTCTCAGGAGATAGAACAATTTTGCTGCGACTTCGAGATTTTATACGAGCCATATTAGCCTAATAATAATTTTAATAATTTTTCTATAAAAATGAGTAATCAGTAACGTGTCGAATATCGGCGATTCGATGCGCTCCGTGTCGAACAGACTACGTTCGATGCGGTCCAGAAGCGAACAAAAATCCTTTCTCCGGATAAAAACAAGAAATGTCAGACATGTGGTCCCTTATATATAGGCCCATGGGCCGTAACTGTTTTTAACGCATTGAATTTTCGTAATTCGATGCGCGCATCGAACGCATCAAAATTCGATGTCTATAATTTCACGCATCGAATTGTTACAATTCGATGCCCACAATATCTTATGACGAATATGTTTTGAATTTGGAAGTCGTCATTATTTTATTAACGTCTCCCAAACTGGGGGGACTATATGATGGGGGTATTTTAGGACTGGGCCAGCAATAGAGTTGGGCCGGCCCATTAACATATCGAATCAGGCTGTTTCGATACCTTCAGCTCATCGAATGTTCATAATTCGATGCGCGCATCGAGTAGGTATGATTCGATGCGTATTTTACAGCTGTCCTCGGGCCCCACAAAGCGAGTTGCTATATATAGGGCGGTTTTGAGCATTCAGAAGACATATCGAACTTGAGTCCCAACTCGACCACATCGAATCCCGCTGTTCGATACGTACCTCTATTCGATACGTACCTCGATTCGATACACTCCAATATTCGATACGTTCCAACGTGTTATCAAGGCCATCTCGAATTGACTCGACATCGAACCGGCACCATTCGAGGCGCATATCGAAAAACCATAATTCGATGCGTTACATATTTAGTGTTATACTTGTATTTAAATCAGTGTAAGATCTGTAATAGATAGTAGGTGTTCGGACAAAGTTAGTCCGATTATCTCAATTGGATTAACATTATTTTGGTTATTTATATTCCCATTGTACTGTATTACTGTGTTCTATTACCGTGACGAAATAAGACCAAAATATTGATGATTCAGAATTAGGACGTGGCCCTATTAAAGTATGTGGAGAGGATCTCAACCCTCTTCCCCCGGTAAACAGGGATGTTTGTGTACGATGGGTAAAATGATTAAACAATATATTAGTATGGAAATGTGTATAGATAATATAATTACGATGATGATACTCTAATGCATAAAGGATGACAAATGTCTGTGTTCTGGATCAAACCAAAAGGGAACTAGTAGAGCAACGACGACATGGATAATGCATACTGATGGATCTGCCACAACTCAGGGGGGGGGGGGGGATTGGAATACATTTTTTGTCCCCAGAGCCGAGGGAATTTGAATTTGCTATCAGCTTAAATTACATGGTAACAAATAACGAAGCTGAATATGAAGCAATAATTGCAGGGATCAAAATGGCACTCGGACTCAACATCGAACATCTAGATGTGTTCACCGATTCGCTCTTGGTGGCAAATCATTTCTCCGGAAGATATGAAACACGTGAGGAAACTATGAAGCTATATGCTGCAAAAGTTAAAGAGTTGGCAAAGAGATTCAAATTTTTTGATATAACTCAAATCCCCAGGGACGACAATGCCAAAACAGATGCACTTTCTAAATTTGCAAGTTCTTCAGAAATTTTGGCAGAGAAAAGAATCACACTTATGGTTGCTGACAAACCTTCGGTTGAGAAATCAAAATATATTACCATTGAAATCAGAGTGGAATTTATAATGACAATACAAGAGGACCCGTCTTGGAAGGATGAACTTATGATTTATCTTCAACAGGGCATGTTACCAGCGGATCCGAATGCTCAACGCAGGATGCGTTACAAGGCTTACGGAGGGATAAAAAGACCCGAAGTGATCCATTCCCGCATGCCGTAAGAAAAACATGACAGAGGGGGAAGAAGACCCAATGCAATTCATATCCTATATGTAGGGAGAACCCAGTTGACATGTCATGTTAGATAAAACAATAATACCCTAACAAAAACTGTCACAACTCAAAATGCTCATAATCTTGCTGCAAACGAAAGCAGAACTTTAGTTAGGCAAAATCACAACAGCGAGGAAATTGATGAAATATCGAATATCGAATACGTTATAAATACTATTGAGCGAATGAATGCGCACCAAAAAACAAATAATATCAAACGGTTGAGTCATTTTCATTGAAAAAGCAACCGCTTATGAGTTACAAGGTTTTGTACAAAATACGGACCTGATAATCACAAAATAGTGTAGCCTAACTATCGCTACTCTTCCGATGAATGGGGGGACTCCTCACGAAGAACCAATCCCATTGAACGTGCAAAATTGGCGCAATTGCCCTGAATTTGATCCTCTGTCAGGATTAATTCGTTAGTTTGTGCCCAATTGTCGGGCAAGACAATTTCTGCTCTATCAGCAGGATCTTCGAATTGATACCTACTGGGAGAAATTATACACTGTGCATTAATTGATAATCCTGGTTCACCCCTTTTACTGGCCAGCACAGGGGCCAAGTTACCTTGAGCAGGACATTTTCTACCTGGTAAGACTGTTGAGGGACCTGAGGCTTTAGACGCACTGGTCACCTTCTTTCTTTTAGCCGGGTTTGTAGGGTGAATATTTTTGAAACCAGTTGTTTTCGGAGGACTTCGAAGAAGAATTGTAGATCTGGAAATTCTCGGTGGCAATTCTGGCTCATTATCGCTCGAACCAAAAACATCATGAAGAACCCTTTTAACATTTTCCAAATCGCCCGGAATAGTGCTGGGAGGAATCTTCTCTTTACCCTTGGAAGCGCGAGGTGATTTGGACTTTAAGGGGCTTGAATGGGACTTCTTTGGTTTTTTACGGTCCCGCCACACGGTATAGAATGGATCGCCGGAACGAGGTGTGTGTAACTCATCATCGTCATCATCACTGTTAGCCTCGGGTGTTTCCATTTTTGCGTTACGCCTTACATCAAGCATGTCACTGCGAAAAACTTCCCCAAGATATCCAAGATGCCCAACCTGGCCAACGCATACGTCCATTCCATACTGCATGTCAGCAGCACCGCGTAATAATTCCAGAAATTTATATGCATTAGTCTGCATAAATTCTTCAACAATAGCACATCTATATTTTTCAGATTCAAAATACTGAATTCGACGACGCAAGTTGGAAATGGCATTTTCAACATCTGTATTTGAAGCCTCGAGAGAACGATTCACGCGTTTTAGGGATTCGTTATCCTTTTTCAACGCATCAATTTCAGCACGCAAAGCGTTTGCGTCCTCTTTCGTTTTCTTGGCCTTCACTTCGGCTTCATGTTTATCGCGGGTGGCCTTAGATGCCTTCAATTCTGATTCCCTGGCGCGTTTCAGAGAATTTTGGCGACTGTGTTTTCCATTATTGATAGCAGTACGTAGATTGTCGACAACAGCGTTGTGTTGATTTTTCACCGCAGCTAGCCCACTATAATCTCTGCATAGCCGATAAACGGCTAAGATAACAGCAGCAAAGAAAAGGCGCCCGAAGCGAGCCAAACCTTGATACCCCAATCGGTTAATTGTGGTTTGACGATCTAACTGCGGCCACAAACTTCGCATAATCTCTCCAGCCTGCTCCTCTCTTAATCGGTATCCGCCCAATGTGGCACTCAATGATTCTGAGTTTTCATCATTGAGAAAGTCATAATTGCTAAGGCTTCCAGACGGAGCAGGTCTTGGATTCCCTGAAGGCCGAGGCCTCTTGGGTGGAGGTATGCTCTGAGCTTCGCGAGCGGATATATTCTCTTCTGATTTTCGTTTAGCGGCTTCATACCAGGTCTCATCGGTTGAGCGGGAAGAACTCGCTGTTTCTACATTACGTTTTTCCCTGAAATTGGGATGAGCTGCGTTAAACTTGGCCAAGTTGGCAGCGATTTTATCGTCTTCGACATCGATATCCTCCATTATCTGAATTTGCCGGTTGGTGCCAACTTTAATGCGTCCACCGGTATCGGTTGGGGTCATCACCAATCTCCTCGTAGCAAAGTTCTCTTGACGTTCAAAGTCACTCACTATTGGCACCCGAATGCCTACACTGATACCTCGAAGCCTTATGGTAGAAGGGTTTGGCGGAGATAGATTAGATGGACCCGCACCTGAGGGCTCATTTTGCTCGTTTCGTTCGCCCATTCCCTGAGCATCGTGAATATTCTCAGGAGATAGAACAATTTTGCTGCGACTTCGAGATTTTATACGAGCCATATTAGCCTAATAATAATTTTAATAATTTTTCTATAAAAATGAGTAATCAGTAACGTGTCGAATATCGGCGATTCGATGCGCTCCGTGTCGAACAGACTACGTTCGATGCGGTCCAGAAGCGAACAAAAATCCTTTCTCCGGATAAAAACAAGAAATGTCAGACATGTGGTCCCTTATATATAGGCCCATGGGCCGTAACTGTTTTTAACGCATTGAATTTTCGTAATTCGATGCGCGCATCGAACGCATCAAAATTCGATGTCTATAATTTCACGCATCGAATTGTTACAATTCGATGCCCACAATATCTTATGACGAATATGTTTTGAATTTGGAAGTCGTCATTATTTTATTAACGTCTCCCAAACTGGGGGGACTATATGATGGGGGTATTTTAGGACTGGGCCAGCAATAGAGTTGGGCCGGCCCATTAACATATCGAATCAGGCTGTTTCGATACCTTCAGCTCATCGAATGTTCATAATTCGATGCGCGCATCGAGTAGGTATGATTCGATGCGTATTTTACAGCTGTCCTCGGGCCCCACAAAGCGAGTTGCTATATATAGGGCGGTTTTGAGCATTCAGAAGACATATCGAACTTGAGTCCCAACTCGACCACATCGAATCCCGCTGTTCGATACGTACCTCTATTCGATACGTACCTCGATTCGATACACTCCAATATTCGATACGTTCCAACGTGTTATCAAGGCCATCTCGAATTGACTCGACATCGAACCGGCACCATTCGAGGCGCATATCGAAAAACCATAATTCGATGCGTTACATATTTAGTGTTATACTTGTATTTAAATCAGTGTAAGATCTGTAATAGATAGTAGGTGTTCGGACAAAGTTAGTCCGATTATCTCAATTGGATTAACATTATTTTGGTTATTTATATTCCCATTGTACTGTATTACTGTGTTCTATTACCGTGACGAAATAAGACCAAAATATTGATGATTCAGAATTAGGACGTGGCCCTATTAAAGTATGTGGAGAGGATCTCAACCCTCTTCCCCCGGTAAACAGGGATGTTTGTGTACGATGGGTAAAATGATTAAACAATATATTAGTATGGAAATGTGTATAGATAATATAATTACGATGATGATACTCTAATGCATAAAGGATGACAAATGTCTGTGTTCTGGATCAAACCAAAAGGGAACTAGTAGAGCAACGACGACATGGATAATGCATACTGATGGATCTGCCACAACTCAGGGGGGGGGGGGGGGGGGATTGGAATACATTTTTTGTCCCCAGAGCCGAGGGAATTTGAATTTGCTATCAGCTTAAATTACATGGTAACAAATAACGAAGCTGAATATGAAGCAATAATTGCAGGGATCAAAATGGCACTCGGACTCAACATCGAACATCTAGATGTGTTCACCGATTCGCTCTTGGTGGCAAATCATTTCTCCGGAAGATATGAAACACGTGAGGAAACTATGAAGCTATATGCTGCAAAAGTTAAAGAGTTGGCAAAGAGATTCAAATTTTTTGATATAACTCAAATCCCCAGGGACGACAATGCCAAAACAGATGCACTTTCTAAATTTGCAAGTTCTTCAGAAATTTTGGCAGAGAAAAGAATCACACTTATGGTTGCTGACAAACCTTCGGTTGAGAAATCAAAATATATTACCATTGAAATCAGAGTGGAATTTATAATGACAATACAAGAGGACCCGTCTTGGAAGGATGAACTTATGATTTATCTTCAACAGGGCATGTTACCAGCGGATCCGAATGCTCAACGCAGGATGCGTTACAAGGCTTACGGAGGGATAAAAAGACCCGAAGTGATCCATTCCCGCATGCCGTAAGAAAAACATGACAGAGGGGGAAGAAGACCCAATGCAATTCATATCCTATATGTAGGGAGAACCCAGTTGACATGTCATGTTAGATAAAACAATAATACCCTAACAAAAACTGTCACAACTCAAAATGCTCATAATCTTGCTGCAAACGAAAGCAGAACTTTAGTTAGGCAAAATCACAACAGCGAGGAAATTGATGAAATATCGAATATCGAATACGTTATAAATACTATTGAGCGAATGAATGCGCACCAAAAAACAAATAATATCAAACGGTTGAGTCATTTTCATTGAAAAAGCAACCGCTTATGAGTTACAAGGTTTTGTACAAAATACGGACCTGATAATCACAAAATAGTGTAGCCTAACTATCGCTACTCTTCCGATGAATGGGGGGACTCCTCACGAAGAACCAATCCCATTGAACGTGCAAAATTGGCGCAATTGCCCTGAATTTGATCCTCTGTCAGGATTAATTCGTTAGTTTGTGCCCAATTGTCGGGCAAGACAATTTCTGCTCTATCAGCAGGATCTTCGAATTGATACCTACTGGGAGAAATTATACACTGTGCATTAATTGATAATCCTGGTTCACCCCTTTTACTGGCCAGCACAGGGGCCAAGTTACCTTGAGCAGGACATTTTCTACCTGGTAAGACTGTTGAGGGACCTGAGGCTTTAGACGCACTGGTCACCTTCTTTCTTTTAGCCGGGTTTGTAGGGTGAATATTTTTGAAACCAGTTGTTTTCGGAGGACTTCGAAGAAGAATTGTAGATCTGGAAATTCTCGGTGGCAATTCTGGCTCATTATCGCTCGAACCAAAAACATCATGAAGAACCCTTTTAACATTTTCCAAATCGCCCGGAATAGTGCTGGGAGGAATCTTCTCTTTACCCTTGGAAGCGCGAGGTGATTTGGACTTTAAGGGGCTTGAATGGGACTTCTTTGGTTTTTTACGGTCCCGCCACACGGTATAGAATGGATCGCCGGAACGAGGTGTGTGTAACTCATCATCGTCATCATCACTGTTAGCCTCGGGTGTTTCCATTTTTGCGTTACGCCTTACATCAAGCATGTCACTGCGAAAAACTTCCCCAAGATATCCAAGATGCCCAACCTGGCCAACGCATACGTCCATTCCATACTGCATGTCAGCAGCACCGCGTAATAATTCCAGAAATTTATATGCATTAGTCTGCATAAATTCTTCAACAATAGCACATCTATATTTTTCAGATTCAAAATACTGAATTCGACGACGCAAGTTGGAAATGGCATTTTCAGCATCTGTATTTGAAGCCTCGAGAGAACGATTCACGCGTTTTAGGGATTCGTTATCCTTTTTCAACGCATCAATTTCAGCACGCAAAGCGTTTGCGTCCTCTTTCGTTTTCTTGGCCTTCACTTCGGCTTCATGTTTATCGCGGGTGGCCTTAGATGCCTTCAATTCTGATTCCCTGGCGCGTTTCAGAGAATTTTGGCGACTGTGTTTTCCATTATTGATAGCAGTACGTAGATTGTCGACAACAGCGTTGTGTTGATTTTTCACCGCAGCTAGCCCACTATAATCTCTGCATAGCCGATAAACGGCTAAGATAACAGCAGCAAAGAAAAGGCGCCCGAAGCGAGCCAAACCTTGATACCCCAATCGGTTAATTGTGGTTTGACGATCTAACTGCGGCCACAAACTTCGCATAATCTCTCCAGCCTGCTCCTCTCTTAATCGGTATCCGCCCAATGTGGCACTCAATGATTCTGAGTTTTCATCATTGAGAAAGTCATAATTGCTAAGGCTTCCAGACGGAGCAGGTCTTGGATTCCCTGAAGGCCGAGGCCTCTTGGGTGGAGGTATGCTCTGAGCTTCGCGAGCGGATATATTCTCTTCTGATTTTCGTTTAGCGGCTTCATACCAGGTCTCATCGGTTGAGCGGGAAGAACTCGCTGTTTCTACATTACGTTTTTCCCTGAAATTGGGATGAGCTGCGTTAAACTTGGCCAAGTTGGCAGCGATTTTATCGTCTTCGACATCGATATCCTCCATTATCTGAATTTGCCGGTTGGTGCCAACTTTAATGCGTCCACCGGTATCGGTTGGGGTCATCACCAATCTCCTCGTAGCAAAGTTCTCTTGACGTTCAAAGTCACTCACTATTGGCACCCGAATGCCTACACTGATACCTCGAAGCCTTATGGTAGAAGGGTTTGGCGGAGATAGATTAGATGGACCCGCACCTGAGGGCTCATTTTGCTCGTTTCGTTCGCCCATTCCCTGAGCATCGTGAATATTCTCAGGAGATAGAACAATTTTGCTGCGACTTCGAGATTTTATACGAGCCATATTAGCCTAATAATAATTTTAATAATTTTTCTATAAAAATGAGTAATCAGTAACGTGTCGAATATCGGCGATTCGATGCGCTCCGTGTCGAACAGACTACGTTCGATGCGGTCCAGAAGCGAACAAAAATCCTTTCTCCGGATAAAAACAAGAAATGTCAGACATGTGGTCCCTTATATATAGGCCCATGGGCCGTAACTGTTTTTAACGCATTGAATTTTCGTAATTCGATGCGCGCATCGAACGCATCAAAATTCGGTGTCTATAATTTCACGCATCGAATTGTTACAATTCGATGCCCACAATATCTTATGACGAATATGTTTTGAATTTGGAAGTCGTCATTATTTTATTAACGTCTCCCAAACTGGGGGGACTATATGATGGGGGTATTTTAGGACTGGGCCAGCAATAGAGTTGGGCCGGCCCATTAACATATCGAATCAGGCTGTTTCGATACCTTCAGCTCATCGAATGTTCATAATTCGATGCGCGCATCGAGTAGGTATGATTCGATGCGTATTTTACAGCTGTCCTCGGGCCCCACAAAGCGAGTTGCTATATATAGGGCGGTTTTGAGCATTCAGAAGACATATTGAACTTGAGTCCCAACTCGACCACATCGAATCCCGCTGTTCGATACGTACCTCTATTCGATACGTACCTCGATTCGATACACTCCAATATTCGATACGTTCCAACGTGTTATCAAGGCCATCTCGAATTGACTCGACATCGAACCGGCACCATTCGAGGCGCATATCGAAAAACCATAATTCGATGCGTTACATATTTAGTGTTATACTTGTATTTAAATCAGTGTAAGATCTGTAATAGATAGTAGGTGTTCGGACAAAGTTAGTCCGATTATCTCAATTGGATTAACATTATTTTGGTTATTTATATTCCCATTGTACTGTATTACTGTGTTCTATTACCGTGACGAAATAAGACCAAAATATTGATGATTCAGAATTAGGACGTGGCCCTATTAAAGTATGTGGAGAGGATCTCAACCCTCTTCCCCCGGTAAACAGGGATGTTTGTGTACGATGGGTAAAATGATTAAACAATATATTAGTATGGAAATGTGTATAGATAATATAATTACGATGATGATACTCTAATGCATAAAGGATGACAAATGTCTGTGTGTAGATGTTCTTACAAATGAGATTATCTGAAAGTGTTCATAAATAAAAGCAAGGTGGATCTTGCTATTTATGGTGTGCCACTTCATCATCAGAAATATGTCGTGTGCTTCTTACTTAATATCATGTTAAAAGTGGATAAATTTGTTGACATCCTGATAGCTAATTTGTTTGAGGTTGAAGGAAATTTACTAACCTTTAACCCGTATAAAACGAGTTTCATGGTGCTCCATGAATTTGATCTTTAACCCGCTTGATTCCATGATGTTTTGATCCGCTTTCACGCTCCATAAAGGTCTGATTCCGATCACAAATGGAAGGGAATCAATTGCCACAACCCAAGAACCCTTTTTCATGATGAAATATGCTCAAAATCCTCATTTTTGATCTTCTAAAATGGTGCTCATGTTTATGCACGAAAATTGATTTATTTTCTGCATTTTGTTTTCTTTTTCTCACTTGGAATGCTGGAGAAAACTACCCCTTGGTAGTTATAAGGAATGTGGGGAAAATTGGATAAGATTCTGTTTTCAAAAATAGAAATCCTCCCTCCTTTATTCAAATAATATGGATCGGGTCAACCCACATGGGCGACCCGTGAATCATTATTTTCCAACATCTCCCACTCGCACATGAGGGTTGAGCCAACGTTCATTAAGATCATATCAACATATTCACCAATTTCATACAGGTAAATGGATCGTGTGACCAACGAGCTAACTGAGCTTCAATGCCATACACCGGTTAAGGATATAAAGCAGCTCAATACTTAAGCATGGAGCTATACACTGGTTAAGGATATATAGCAGCTTAATTCATCACCACGAGGACAATATATCTCGCTATACCCCAGACTTCACTTACTTGCATCAACTAGAGCATCTCCAGTTCCTTGTTATAAAAGGAGCACGCTCTCTATAATACTATACTTTATATTCACAATTATGTCTAAAACCTCAAGTTTAACATAAATGCGCGCGCGGTGAATACAAGATAGGTGCAAGTTCTAGATAGTCTTCATTTCTAACTGTAACCTCTTAACACTATAATGGTTGCTTTCCTAGACATGCACCGCATTGCCGAATTTGTCATGGCTATTAGTAACATGCTAAAGTAGCAACACCAAAATAAAGCCTCGAGAAAAAGTTAAAAGTCATAAGGGTATATTATGAGGTCTTTTAAACCTCTCGGTCTCACACAATGAGGAAACAAGGACCAATTCACTCATTATTCCAACGGTCACAAAAGCACATGTGGTATGAAACACATGCTACGATACTTTTCTTCCTCTTTGGAAGCGTATGTCATATTTAATAGTAAAATGCATCGTACAGATCTTAGTTCAAGTGTCCCTAACACTTAACTTGAGTTTTCCTTTTGTTAGTCCTCTACAAAATATAAATCACAAGAAAACTCACATCTGGCAATAAGACAAGTATAATGGATGGTGGGAATCCATATCGATTACTTACCTTGCAATAGTAATCTCATCTTGATTATCAGTCAAGGCGACATATTGATATAAGTATGAATTTGTATCCCAACAAAATCATAATTGTCTCATCTCTGCACACTTCTCAATGTCAGAGGTGATTGCTCGTGTGAGAGAGCCAATCTCTACTCGTCAGACATACCTTCAGACTTCAAATGTTTTCACCAACAAAATAGATGCTTTCATAACATTCGAGTCTTAAACTTATGGACATAACTAATTGGACATCATCTAGCCCAATTAGGATAAATTCTATGCCAACCTTGAGAATTTAAATCGTCTACGGATACATCTCCAGGTTTTAAGTTCAGTTACCAAACTAAAACATCATCACACATAGATAAGTATTGCAAAGTCACTTCTTTCTTTGCATAAATATCTCTCAGAAACCTTTGTTTTGTGATTGTGTATGGCTTTATCACTTTGAGACTTTATTGTAAGGAAATGTTGCAAGTCACCCTAATGTGCACTACAACTCCCACTTGCCTCACGGTCTCCAATGATAAATTACTTACTTCAAGCAAAACACATAATACTGCAAAAACGACATGTGCTATAAAGTCTCATTTAATACGCACATCAATACACTCGTTTGCTTTTAACTATTTTTACAAATAGAACATCATCCAATGAAGAAGCAAACTGAGAGGTCGATTTACTCCAAGTCAAATCACATCTCGATAATACATGAGTGTATTATTTTCAACAATGACCAAGTCCATTATTGAGTTCATAAGTATGCAGTGAATATAGGAGTCTAAAATCCTATATTAGTATTGTCCAAATTCTACTCCTAAGAATTCGGATATACTTATTGACCAGATCCATGGCATTACAATTATTAGGACAAGTGTGTAACACAATAAACCTCAATTATCAGAGACATTTTACAAATAGCGGTGTGGACATCACTATAACTAGAGTTTCACAGATTCCAAGGCTTAAGATATTCACCATTCTCATGAGTATTAGTTTCTCCAAAATTCGTTTCAAATCACTCAATGTAGCTCAAGATGCAAGGCATCATGATTTCCACGAATTTTGGACAGAAGAGATACATTTACCTCAATTTCACTCTTTATCGTAATGATAAAAGAATGAACATTGCTAAAAAATTGAAACATACTCTTTACAACCCCTACGACCAGAGTATCATCAAGATTGATAGAAAGAGTTATTTTAAGTGAACCACACAGACTTATAAACACTTGTCAAGTCTTTTCATGATCAAAGCAAATATAATCACTCCATTGTGATTGAAAGACAAGGAAGTTTGATTAAAGATAATGGTCTAAAACTTTCATAAAGAAAGAGAATGAGCTCATCTTCAAAATGATTCTCATGAACCATAATCTAATCAAAAATATTGTCTAAACTTTTTATCGTAAAGACATAGATTGCCCTTAGTGAACTTCACATATATGATCATCCGTTGATGATAGTAATGTAAGAACACCTTCTAGCCAAGTTTATTAAGATTACCCTTCGGTAAATCTGATAAGCCATAGTCTAAGAGATTGTATAATACCATAGACCAACGTAAAGTCCTTAAACTCTACTTTCTATGCCTTTGGTGTGAAGTCTAGAAACTTGTTCATAGAGTTCTGTAAACAAATCTCCATCGAGAAATGCAATCTCAAGGTTCATATAAAATATACCTTAAATTCATATCTACCAATCTAGCGAAATGATGAATATATATAGTTTCACCTCCAAAAGAAGAATAAGTTCTTGTCCAAAGCACAACATATTCCCTTCAGGTGAAACAAAACTTATACTTCTTTAAGATTCTTACAATCTTAAGTATAATATCGAGAACACATTAGTTCTCAAATATCTTACGCCTTAATCCTAGTTGACCATTACATTTACATGGTCAAACATACAAACTCAAAAAAGAAAACTTGTTCCATCTCATGTTGCTCGAGAAACTAGTAAGACATGATAAGGTATTGCTTGTTCCTTGAATTTCATCTATCTCATCGAGATAAATAAATACAGTTGATATTGCTCCAATGTCGTCAAACACATACTTGAGCAAATCTTCTACAGTTATGTTCAATTGGTTTATCTCCATTGGCTCCCACTTGAGCCGTAAAGCATTGATGTGCTTAGACTTAAATGGATAATTGATCATGACCAGAATCAATAACTTAACAAGCTTTCTACCTCTTCGTATCCTTCCTAACAAAAAATTCCCTACCTCGAACAATTGAATATAATGATTTACTCTAGATTACTCTTACTACACGTGTTCACGATGAACACGAATACCTCAGCCACTTGATGCATCTCATACAAACACACCTTTAATATTGGAACAACACTTTCAAATTCACAAAAAAAGAGCATGAATACAAGTTCATCGTTCCAAGGCCCAAGATAGAATAGATAGAGTCTTTTACTCAACCTTATCCAATGTAAAGAGTAAAATAGATACTGAGGCAAATGTTCACATTCGACGACTTTAGTTTAGAAAGAATCTCCGTTCGAGATTAATTTTCCAACTTAAGTGTCTGTAAACTTCTCATCTAAACAATTTTTGTTTCCTTCTCATAGCAACACCAACATGCGTATACGTATGCAAGGGAATCACAAAAAATTAGCAGGATGTCATTTTTCATTACATACTCTACGCATCTACTCCAATATTAAGGATCATTACAATCCTACCCATTGGATCTTAACTTTACAACACCCAAGACACTCAAGTACCTCAGATTTGTTAAGAATCAAAACAAAAGAAATGCGCAAGTTCGTTCATAAATGTAATGAAACTAACAAATCCATGTTATTCCTTCGTATCACGTAAATCATAGGAACTTAAGAAGTTATCCCCGTGGAACTCAGTTTAAATCCATCTTTTATGATGGTTATTGAGTCAAAATTTTCAATGAAGAAAATTCAGTTAAGGAGGCAAAACCCGAATGTATTTCTCATACGTATTCGGTCTTCGTTTTTGCCCAATGTGACTAATGTTTTGATTACTACACGAGAAGTGCATTGATCATTCCTAACGATTAATCTTATAATAAAAATATTCCTATAGTCACATGTTGACACGATTAGAGAAAATTTGATGTCCAACACCACCTTGTGTTGTGCCTAACAACACGTTTTAACTAAGTCACAACATTGCTCAAGTCACGAGATCATTGAAGAAAAAACAATTCTTCAATTCTAAGTCTAACCCCCTTGATCTCACATATAATGTCATGTAGTCAAAAAATTCAACACCAACATCACTCGATATGTATGTGTTGACTCTTTCTTGGTATGCCTAGAGCTTACCTCCTACATCTTATCAAGGATTATATGTGGGAAAACTTGTAGATTTCCTTAAGTATGATCCAGTCTCAAGTTCTAATAAACCTTAAAGTCCACGTAGGATAAGATTTGTCATTACAACTGTAGAGACAATCTAACTCCTTTAGAAACCTATTTAAGTACCATATCCCAATTAGTGTAATCAAAAGATTACCCATACAGAATGGAACAATATGATGGTAACCACAACAGTGTTTATCCCAGATCAAACACTTGTTTATATTCTCAGACTATACAAATAGTCTATCATCGTTGGTTACGTTTCAGTACATCATAAAACTGAAACTTACAAGTTCTCTTGAAAAGTTGTTAAGAACCTGAAACCAACCTTCAACGCCTCAACAGTGAGTCTAATGACTCAAATATCGTTTATCTCAGATTTAATATTGAGCGTCATTTGAACCATTCAGTTTAAAAAAAAAAACTGAAATTCAAATTAATTGATGAAGAGAATTGTACGAGGTTTGACTCGAGCTTTCTACTCATAAAAACAAACGTGTAAGCTGACTACATACATTGATCACACTCGACGTTATTCAAGTCGTGGTCAATATAAATTAACTCATGTGCCATTTGAGAGTCAACTATCTTGAACACGTAGTGTCGTACATTTCTCTTCATAGAAAAATGTGCACCACCCATAGACCAGTGAACACACGACTTTATAGAGCGGCACAAAAATAGCGGAAGCTAAGTAAATCTGAAAGTCGTTAGGTCTATATCTGTAATTGAGTAGTTTAAGCTTTCCAAAGAATGAAAAGTGACAAAGTTGATGCTCTCATCAGCATCTTACTCATCCCTATCACTATTATAATTCTACGACACAAAGTGTCAATTTTAATTCACAATAAGTGCAAACAAGGCACTTAACTCAGTGAATAGATCGATTGAGTTGCCATGGTCTGTCAATTTTGAGATATCATTTTGATGTCCATCTACCATAAAAGGTTTGATTTTGAGTTTAGCAAATTAACATTCATGACAATTAACCATGAGGTACGAAATCGAAAAAATCACAAGGTGACCTATCATCATCCATATCCCCACGTTCATTGTCACAAGCTTAATTTCTAAAAAACAAAATCTTTAAAGTTCTAGGTGAGAACTTTTCAAATTCTACCAACCTTAGAACCCCCACTCAAGTTTAGTACAAACATGCGTTTCTCATGTAAATCATAATACATGTTCAAGTCAAAAGCATATAATGAGATAAGCATGTACTCTTGCCATAAAAATAAGATTCAACATAAACATGCAATTCTTTTATACATGCTTACGTCTTAGCAATAACAAAAGAAAACATGTCACGATATACACAAAAACGTAAGTTCATAAAAAAACAATTAAAAATCCTACAACGAATCTTTATAGCATCACTTATAATTTTTTAGATCCCCGATCCAAAATAACTATTAAAGTATGCTTAATAAAAATTCTTTTAGGATTTCAAACGTTTTCCATTGACCATATCGAACAACGAGCTACCAAGCTCGGAGTTTCATTTGGAAGACGAAACAATGCTCCAAAACAAAAGACAAAATCCAACTTGTGAGAGTGTATATACATGTTTCTATGGTCCAAAACAATGAAAAAATCCATAAGGACAATTTAGAGCACGTCTCTTCGACACTTGCTACCATTAAGAAACATTTGATGCCTAATTTTGTATTAGTATTAGGGAAAAACTAATTTTCCATACTTGACAAAATTAATTATGGCTCAAAAAAAATGTCCATACATTCCCACTAGGCACAAATACCTTTTATATAATTTTCTAAGTCCATGGAATAATTTTCAACAATTTTCCAAGACCAAAAACAAATATTTTCTTTAATTTTCGTAATATAAAATTACGAAAAAGTACAAGAAAATATTTTTCACTCTGAAAATTATAATATAATTTACCATAAAATCAGAAATTTAATTCTAAAAATATTGGTACAAATTTCGTCAAAATCGGACAATTAAAACGCATTGTACGCATCCAAACGCGCCCTTAGCATGAATGAACAAGTGCATGCCACTTGGCATACTCCAGTGCAGCCGCATCACTTTGACCGGTCAAACTGCATCAGGGTGATGTCATCACCGCGTCACGATGACGTCGCGGGCACTGTTCATATTCTTCTTCCCGCATGAATTAATTTCAAAATAATCAAATTTGCGACATGAACTTCAAAAAATCATAACTTCTTGAATTTTTGTCCAAATTTTATGTTCTTTATATGGATGGAAAGATCTTGAAGAGTTCTATCAAACTACATACATATCAGGGCACGAAACACAGAACAAAACTCCCAGAAATTCGTATAAAGTTTCTGCCATATATGTAGAACTCCAAAAACATAGATTCAAGGATTTGAAGCATTCTCATGTATAACAAACATGTCAAACATGATAATTCATGGACAATAACATCAGAAATCGAGCCTAATGGCTCTGATACCAATGAAGGAAATTTACTAACCTTTAACCCGTATAAAACGAGTTTCATGGTGCTCCATGAATTTGATCTTTAACCCGCTTGATTCCATGATGTTTTGATCCGCTTTCACGCTCCATAAAGGTCTGATTCCGATCACAAATGGAAGGGAATCAATTGCCACAACCCAAGAACCCTTTTTCATGATGAAATATGCTCAAAATCCTCATTTTTGATCTTCTAAAATGGTGCTCATGTTTATGCACGAAAATTGATTTATTTTCTGCATCTTGTTTTCTTTTTCTCACTTGGAATGCTGGAGAAAACTACCCCTTGGCAGTTATAAGGAATGGGGGGAAAATTGGATAAGATTCTGTTTTCAAAAATAGAAATCCTCCCTCCTTTATTCAAATAATATGGATCGGGTCAACCCACATGGGCGACCCGTGAATCATTATTTTCCAACAGAGGTAATTACACCACCACTTGGCTAATAATTGCCAAGTGGGCCTTTAATACATGAGGCTTTTGTCGTGAAGGATCTTGATAGATATTAGAATATGATAATCGCCTCTTGCACAAGGTTGCTGGGTAATGACCCTCGTTTGAGACTATATTCCCCTTATGATTGGAGGATGACGATGGTAAAATGTACGAGGGCTTCTGATGAGCGTTTATTTAACGTCATTTGAGTACTCATTTTCTTATGCTTTTGTATAAGTAATAGTACATATAGATTTTGTGTTTTTATAGAATTCTGGTGAGATAACATAACACAAAGCTAAAAAGGCCTAAATTGAGTGTTTTTGCGAACATGGATTCATAACACAACATGAATCTAAAAGAGGCTAAATTGGATGTTTCTGAGAACATGTGGTCATAACACAACGTTGCAATGAGGAGAATCTAAAGGAAGCAAGTGATTTAAATACAAGGATACAAAGTTACAAGAATAATAAGAGGTTGTTCTACACACTATTGGAATGTCACAGAAGTCAGTGTTACAAAGCAACAAGCAGATCTATATTATGACATATAGAGAATAAGTTATAACTAAAAATGTGACACCGTGCGTAGCAGAAAAGAGCAGGCGTGACATGAGGAGCGACTTCAGGCGCAAACTGACTAAATCGCGGGAGCCTCGGACAAAAATAGAGAGTAGCGCATTTGTTGCGCGACCGCAGTGTGATTGCACCACCCATGCGCGACTGTACCATATCGCCAATATATTAGGCCCAAGAACATACAAAACTCTAATTTCGGCCCATTTGCTATTTTTCCTATATAAGGACAATAGGGTTGCGTACCTCATTCATCTAACCATAAACCACTCTTCATTATTCACAAAAGTATTTAGTAGCACACAATAGCAAACACAAGAACACAACAACAATCAGAAAATATGAGATCGAGAGCAAGGATTCAAGTCAAAGATCGAGTAGCAAGTAGCAAGGCAACAACGATTGGGAGTTTATCTATCTTCTACTATTTTCTTACGATGTTCCTTTCTATTTTTGATATTGAACTTGTAATCATGAGTAGCTAATTCCGTATGTGCAGAGTTCCAACATAGTTGGATTGGTGAACCTATGTGATATCTTATGTTTTGATCCATGCCTTTTCGATTATGTGTTTATTCATCTATCTTAATGGCAATATTTTTGTGTACCTCGCCTATATATGATTGATTAGAAATTATGCGAGGTAGCTAGAGCCGCCACATCACACGTTCTATGAATAATTAAACCTCTTGAGTGTGTAGGCCCACTTTCGTCATCCCATGTTTGGCTGTGACATCGAAAAAAGCCATTAACACGTAGATTAAAACTATTGAGTCAAAAGCATGAGAATGAACATAGGGGTGATCCAAGAAAATATGACACCCTAAAAATGCGACCATCATATGAATGGATTTAAGTATTAGTTAAAGTAGTACTAATCAACTAATCATCCAATTCAATTCAGTCTATTAGTCTAGTTTATTTTACATAATTCTACAACATACAAATCTTATTACGTGACAAATTGAGAATAAAATAGAAGAAGCGAGATTGATTCAATACAATCTTCGTGAGATTCGATACTTGGGACGTAATATTACTTTCCGTTTTATATTATTTAACTCATATACTTGTGAATATGTGTATTATTCTAATAATAGCACGTGAAAACACACATCAGTTTCACTTGTCTTCTAATAACAAGTTATGGCCTTATGTCCTCCTTACTAGGCTCAGTACCTCGTAGGCTTTTTCTCTGGCTTATCTCTTATTCTTAAGAGGATTCGTCATTTTAGGGATCGTGGGTCTTTGCTTTTACCTTTGATGTTAGTCAAGTTGGACTCATTAATACAAGTTTCCACTTGCATATTTTCTCACCAAAGCCATAATTTTGGAGAAATTCAAAAGGACACAAGTCTCACTAAGCATAACAGATTAAGGAGTGTTGAAAATAAGAACCTGTCACCATGAAGGTCACATAGGGATTGTGTTGACATTGTTGTTTTCAAGAATCACCTAGTACTTGATGTTTAGTTAAAGTTCATAATTTTAAATTGATGAGTCTATTTATATTGTAGGATGCAACTATAAATTAAGCATCTGAGGTTATCATTTTGTAATTCAACTAGTAAACTAATAATATATTCAAGTATCTTATATGCAATTTGGTAGGGGAAATAGTAGTATAAAATTTAAACGTTGTCTTTCAATATTCCAACAGTATGCACTTCTGTAGTAGTACATTATCGTTAAATACTGATATCCAAGGAAAAAAGACGAGCTACAAATGCAAGTTTACTAATCTCCCCGTATTTTGCTACAATACAAAATGCTGATTTGGAACTACTATTTTTTGTGATGCTTGTAACAAGAATTTTTTGTTATTTCATTATCCCTGAACCTACAATTGCTAACTTATTTTTGTTGTTCCTCGACTAGTCCATATTAGAGTGATTATGTATACTTGATAGCTAAAAGTGTTAGTAGCATAGCACGGAAACGACCAGAATAATATAATAGTTGACGAAATAAATAAAACACAAGTAACGTAACCAAAGCAGGAAATAGTTAACCTCAATCGACAGTGAATCGAAACGTGAAAAGAGGTCGAGGATCTCTCAATTTCCTTAAAACATATTCGTCCTTCTCTTCGTGCTGAGAACGTTGAACGACTACTTACCAGGATACAACGACCTACGAGCAGAGTTGCTAGCACACACCAAACTGCTTCGTCGAACTCGAACGGTAACTTCCCTCACCACCACACAATGAATAAATATTTGGCTGCGCAAAAGCCTTTTTTCGTGTATGCAAAGTAATTCTTGGATGAATAAAAACCTATGGGGAGCGACCCCTTTATACACTAGTTTGGGAGAGGGTTGGACGACTTGGTCATCAAGTAAACGAGTTAAAAGATAATTACGAATCTGTAGTTAAGGTAATTACGAATCGTGTAATTAAGATAAATACAGATCTCGCAAAGATCTCGGATTAATTTAGACGCGTTTTCAGTAAAAACTGAATCACGAAATATTTTATTTCGTAAGGTAATTTTAATTATCATAATGATGCTACGAATTTCTATATATAAAACATATATCAGAAAATAAATAATTCTGTTAACAAAATAGAAAAAAAAATATTGAAACTGCAAAACAAGGCCCACACGAGGAGGAGCCCAACAGGCCAAACAGATTGACATTTGACGCGTACGTCGTCGTGTGCACGAGCCCGAGTCGCACTAATTTGATGGATTTTGGCCAGAGATTTGCACCCCCATGCGCGCGCGTAGGAGAGGGAGGAGACACTAGCCAACACAATCTTACAATGCTAAGAATGCATTCGCATTGATAAACTCCAAAAGAAAGTGCTCTTTTTCCCATTTGGGATGACCATCTTTTTTTTTTTTAAAGTTTTTTCCTCATTTTTCCCAATATTTTCACCTTTGTGTAGCTAACTTTGAGCATCAATTTCTCATTCACTCATGTACTATTTTGAGCGTGTAATATATCGTTTCAAAGCTCTCACATAGGAGATCATGTCTCTATCTTGAACTCGTCAAAATGACACGTGGGACTCGCTCAAAATATGACCCGAAGTCAGTTGTACAAACCTATTTCATTTACCAAATTTCCAACAATCCCCCACATGAATGAAATTGAATGATCATGCATACATCATGTTGTGGTACAGTTCTACGGTCTATGCCTGCATAGGATAGATAGGACACACCCTTGAACCTTCCCTTGTGAGAAATACTTTCTTTGCTAAACGATAGTATGATCTTGATGTCTTTGAACTATCCGTCGTTTGTGCAAACGCTCCATAAATCTCAACACATGTATATTCTTGTTACCGTTGCGGTTCTCATGGTTTATGTCCATTTTAGCCCTGGACATATGCCTGGTTCTACAAGAGTTTTTCAGAAAATTAAGCCTTCACAATTTTCCTCAGAGGCGGCCCATCCTCTCTCTCACATAGGTGATTTCTTATCTAAGAGTAACCCGCATTACTCCGCTCGAATTTTTGACACATAACAATCATTAAAAGAACAATGCTTAACCTTTCCCATTACGAGTGTCACTGTTTCATCTAAGAATGGACAAGGGTTGAACCCCACACAGTGACCGTGCAAAGTTCTTACAATTAGGTTGTCCCATTGAACCAAGATCTTGGGATCTCCAGTCAGCATGGTTGGGTTTTCCTTCATAAGAACCTTATTTTTTAAAAGGCTTAAGTCCCATTCCTCTCGATGTCTTTTCAACTTGATCTCTGTTTAACCCTTTGGTTAGCGGATCCGCAATGTTATCTTTTGACTTCACGTAGTCAAGTGTGATAACCCCTATCGAGATCAGTTGTCTAACGATGTTATATCGTCGACATATATGTCTAGACTTCCCGTTGTATAAAACATTATGTGCCCTTCCAATTGTAGATTGGTTATCGCAATTTATGCATATTGCTGACACAGGTTTGGGCCACTTAGAAATATCTTCCAAGAAGTTACGAAGCCATTCAACTTCTTCACTGCATTTGTTTAATGCCACAAACTCATATTCCATCGTGGATCTAGTTATAACCATTTGTCTTGAAGATTTCCATGACACGGTTGCACCTCCTATTGTGAATACGTATCTTGTTACCTTGGAGTCTTGTATTTCAGATATCCAGCTTGCGTCGGTATAACCTTCGAGCATATAATGCAACTCGTAGTCACGAGTATAATGTAAGTACTTAAGTACTCTCACAATTTCTTTCCAGTGCTCATGCCCTAGGTTACTCTTGAATCTACTCAACGTGTTAATTGTATAGGCAATGTCTAGTCGTGTACAACTCATTAAGTACATCAGACTTCCTATCACTCTAGCATATTCCACTTGATCAACACTTTCTCCCTTATTCTTAGACAAGTGTTGACTCGTGTCAATTGGAGTTCTAGCTACACCAGAATCAACCTTGCTGAATTTTTCAAGAACCTTATCCACATAGTGTGACTGTAATGTAAGACCCTCTGGCGATCTTCTAATCTTAATTCCTAAGATTACATCGGCGAGTCCCATGTCCTTCATATCAAACCTTGAATTCAACAAACTTTTAATGGACTTTATCATTCGGTAGTTGCTTCCCATAATGCGTATGTCGTCAACATACAGACAGAGAATCAAATATCCTTCTTCTGTAATTTTTACATAAACACACTTGCCGCACTCATTAATTCTAAAGCTATTTGTCAACATGACATTGTCAAATTTCTCGTGCTATTTCTTTGGTGCATGTTTAAGTCTATACAGAGACTTCACCAATTTACAGACTTTCGTTTCTTTTCCAGGAGCTACATAACCTTCGGGTTGTTCCATGTAGATTTCTTCATCGAGATCTCCATTAAGAAAAATAGTCTTTACATCCATTTGATGTACTGCAAGATTTTGGAGAGAGGCAATCGCCAAAATCATCCTTATTGAATTTATTTTCGTTACAGGAGAATAAGTATCAAAGTAATCATGGCCTTTTTGTTGCTTGTATCCTTTCGACACAAGTATAGCCTTTACTTTTCAATTGTTCCATCTGTTTTCATTTTTCGTTAGAAAACCCACTTGGAACCTAATGGTTTACATCCCGGAGGAAGGTCTACCAGTTTCCATGTGTGATTGTGTAAGATGAAATCAATCTCACTTTGTATGGCTTCTTTCCATAAAGGACCTTCAGCTGACCTTACAACTTTCTTATAAGTTTAAGGCTCAGTCTCTATCATATAAGTTAGAAAATTTGGTCCAAAAGAATTTATAGTCCTTACGCTTTTGCTTCTTCTCGGCTCTTCCTGGACCTCGCTAGTTTCTTCAGTCTCTTCTTGATCTTGACTATTGTCAATATCCTCGAAAGTTCGCTTTGAAGAACTTGGTCCAGCCACAGTGGATTTACAAGGAAATATATGTTCAAAGAATGAAACATTCATTGATTCCATTATCGTGTTTTTATGAATCTCGGGGTTTTTAGATTCATGCACAAGAAACCGATAAGCAGTGCTATTGTGAGCCTATCCAATGAAAATACAATCCACCGTCATTGGACCTATTTTCATTTTCTTAGGCAAAGGTGATGACACCTTAGCAAGACACCCCTACACTTTTAAGTATTTGTAGCAAGGTTCTCACCTTTCCACAATTCATAGGGAGTCTTTTCTTCTTTCTTTTCGGGTATCTTATTTAAAAGATAGTTAGCCGACAAGATTGCTTCACCCCACATGTTCTGCGACAATCCAGAACTTAATAACATGGCATTCATCATGTCTTTTAAGGTTCGATTTTTCCTTTCAGCCACCCCATTAGATTGAGGAGAATATGGCGCAGTGACCTCGTGAATAATTCCCTGTTGTGAACAAAATTCACCAAATAGTTCAACATATTCACCACCACGATCACTTCTGACCATCTTAATTTTCTTATTAAGTTGGTTTTCGACCTCTTTATTTTATAGAACGAATTTGTGTATAGCTTCATCTTTACTTTCAGTAAATATACAAAACAGTATTTTGTACTATTATCAATGAAAGTTATAAAATACTTATAGCCACCTCTTGTTTGTGCAAATTTTAAATAACATACGTCACTGTGAATTAAATCAAGGGGTTCTGTATTTCTTTCAACAGTTGGGAACAATGTTCTCATTAGCTTTGCCTCTACACAAGTTTCACACTTATGTTTGGAATCAATTTTAAACATTGGTATGTGATTTATGTTAATTAGTCTACGTAAAGAATCATAATTAACATGTCCTAATCTACCATGCCACATATTAGAAGACTCAAGCAAATAAATAGAAGTAGAAGTTTTATTGCCAGAATTAAAAGAAGTGGGCTTAACAGCCATTACATTCATTTTGCACATCCCTTCTTTCACATAACCCTTTCCAATATGAACACCATATTTGGAAATCACAGCTTTCTGGATTCAAACACCATCTTGAAGCCACGAGTATCTAGCAAGTATCCATAAATCAGATTCTTACGAATGTCTGGCACATATAGCATATTCTGCAGCGTAACCTCCTTTCCAGAAGTCATCTTGAGGCGCGCTGTTCCTTTTCCCTTGATCTCAGAGGTAGCAAAGTTGCCCATGTAGATAATCTCCCAAGTTTCAGCAAGAGTAAGCTCGGAGAAGCTAGATTTTTCAACAGAGACGTGACATGTTACTCCAGTATCGAGCCACCATTCCCTTGGATTAGCATCCGTCAGGTTCATTTCAGAGATCACAACACATAGGTCCATATCACACATCCCGAGCAGCAGTGTCCATCAGATTGGCCTCGTTAGGATCTTTGCATTCTGCAGTCAGACGACTTGTGCCCCGCTTCATTGCAGTTATAGCACTTTCCCACGAATTTCTTCATCTTAGAAATTCCACCCTTCGGTCCAGTTTTTGACCCAGGTTTAGGCTTCTTGTTCTTAGAGCCTTTGTCATGCTCCACCACGTTTGCCCTAGCAGTGTTGGCGTTAACAACTGCATTGGAAGACCTTTTATCTCCACCCTTGTTGTCTTCTTCTATACGAAGTCTGATAATCAAATCTTCAATACTCATCTCCTTTCGTTTATGCTTTAGATAGTTCTTGAAATCCTTCCAACCAGGTGGTAACTTTTCGATGGTACAAGCTACCTGGAAAGATTCATTCAAGACCATTCCCTCAGCATGAATTCCATGGAGAATCAATTGAAGCTCTTGCACTTGGCTTATAACAGTCTTCGAGTCTTTCAATCTTGTAGTCCAAGAATTGACCAACTAGGATTTTTTTGGCACCAGCATCTTCAGTCTTATACTAATGGTCCAAGGATTCCCACAATTCTTTTACCATTTTCTTCACGCAATATACTTGATACAACGTGTTTGTCAAACCGTTCAGAATCAGATTTCGGGAAAGAAACTCAGAGTGGTTCCACGCATCAATTGCAGTCTGCGATTGTGCATCAATTTCATCCTCTCTAACAGAACAAGGATCCTCTTTCAAGAATCTCGTAAGATTCAGCATGGTGAGATAAAACAACATCTTTTATTGCCATGTTTTGAAATTCGTTCTATCGAATTTCGCCAATTTCTCATTATGGCTCATAGGAACCGTAGGAACAGCCGAAGTCTCCAAAATCACCATACACAAAGGCTAAATTTTGAGAATTTAACCAGAAGCCTGCGATTTCGACGTTTGAGATGCGTCAGATTGGCATCAGTAATGACCATATCTACGTTTTCGTTGTTTTCAGACATATCTGAAATGTTTCAAAAAAGAAAATTTGATATCAAAAAATAGAAGAATTACGAAAATTCTTCACAGTTGTTTTTAAAAAATACGAAAAGAAATTATCGTTGTAGTAGGTGAGGATACCAAGAATCCTTCACGAATAAGAAAACTTTTCCAAAAAATAATAAATATAATTTTTCGTAAAGAAAAAATACTACGGTTTGACCGAGTTTTGAATGAAAATTATTTTCCAGAAAAAACACTTTAGCCAATATTGTAACATGTTCGTCTTAAGAGATAATATGTTTTAAGATTGTTAGTAGCATAGCACGGAAACCAACAGAATAATATAATAGTTGACGAAATAAATAAAACACAAGTAACGTAACCAAAGCAGAAAATAGTTAACCTCAACCGATAGTGAATCGGAACGTGAAAAGAGGTCGAGGATCTCTCGATTTCTTTAAAACAGATTCGTCATTCTCTTCGTGCTGAGAATGTTGAACGATTACTTCCCATGATACAACGACATACGAGCAGAGTTGCTAGCACACGCCAAACTGTGCCGACGAACTCAAACGGTAACTTCCCTCACCACCACACAATGAATAAATATTTGGCTGCACAAAAGCCTTTTTTCGTGTATGCAAAGTAATTTTTGGATGAATAAAACCTATGAGGAGCCACCCTTTTATATACTAGTTTGGGAGAGGGTTGGACGACTTGGTCATCAAGTAAACGAGTTAAAAGATAATCACGAATCTGTAGTTAAGGTAATTACGAATCGTGTAATTAAGATAGGTACAGATCTCGCAAAGATCTCGAATTAACTTAGACACATTTTCAGTTAAAACAAAATCACGAAATATTTTATTTCGTAAAGTAATTTTAATTACCAAAATGATGCTACGAATTTCTATATATAAAATATATATCAGAAAATAAATAATTATGTTAACAGAAAAAGAAATATTAGAACTGCAAAACAAGGCCCACACGAGGAGGAGCCCAACAGGCCAAATGGATCAACATTTGACGCGTACGTCGTCGTGTGCGCGAACCCGAGTCACACTAATCCGATAGATTTTGGCCCAAGATTTGCACCCCCCTGCGCGCGCGTAGGAGAGGGAGGAGACATTAGCCAACACATTCTTACAATGCTAAGAATGCATTCCCATTGATAAACCCCAAAAGAAAGTGCTCTTTTTCCAATGTGGAATGGCCATCTTCCTTTTTAAGTTTTTTCCCAATATTTCCATCTTTGTCTAGCTAACTTTGAGCATCAACCCGTATACCATTTTGAGCGTGTAATATACTGTTTCGAAGCTCTCACATAGGAGAGCACGTTCCCATCTTGAACTCGTCAAAATGACAAGTGGGACCTGCTCAAAATCTGACCCGAAGTCAGCTGTACAAACCCACTTCATTTACCAAATTTCCAACAAAAAAACATTGCACTATCGATGCATCAATCCTCATAAAAAATTGTGGATTTCATTTCTATTTTTATCGTGCTAGTTTTACTTCTTCTTCTTTTTTTTTTTTTGGTTCTAGATATGGATGAATGCATGTCTTCCTTATCCACCACTCACATCCTCGTATTTTGCTAATGCTTTACACGTAGCGGATATATAAGAGGCAAACAAATGTTTGGTAGGTAAGGGGCACAATTGTTAATAGTGGTTAGGGTATATTTATTATTGCTTCTCTATGTACTTTTATATATTGAGGTGCAATCACTCAAGGAAAGAGTACATTTTTTCTTAGCCCTTAGTTTTCTTTTTATAAGGAACCTCTTGTTGCAGAAGCCCTAAGTTCATTCGGTCTTTAGGTTACGCCGCCATCATTTTTGAGTTGCTACTGTTACCTGCAGCTGATTAACCTATTTTCTTCAGCATCACCATTAAACTTATCACTCAGAATTTTTCTATACACGACCAGCATGAGTCTATCCTTTTATTGCATCTCTATAAACCTTAATTTCCAATCTAGATCTCAATAATTATAATGATACTCACTGTCATTTCAATTCATTTCCAATTGTAAACCCCGCCATAACTTATTCATAGATCTTGAATTTATCAGTTGAATCTTAATTAGATTTCATTGTGATAAGAAAATAATTAGAGTGAGACACTTGGCGGGGCTTATGGCATTGCTGGATGGACTATATATATGGTAAATGGTGATGACATATGATTTATTAACTGGTAAGCATTTATGTGATAATGATGAGGTTGAGGCTGGAACAAAATATTGGCTACTGATCAAGGTGATGATGAATTCAAAGATGATAATTGGAATGGATGGGATTGGAAAAAAATATATCTCCCAACAACATTCAGCTTGGTAATTGATGGGAACTTTAATGGAGCGCAGAAATAATAACAAGTTAACAATTGAATTGTTACATCTAAAATTCCTCGACTCACAAGTGCAAGAATCAAGTAATCATAAAATGGTAAGTATAGTTACGAGTCAAGTATCGTATTCTAAGGGAGTTGTGGATGTATGCTTAAATCACTTAAATGAAAAATACAAATGGTTTTCATGGTTGCTATCTTTTTGTATGCAAGATGAATGTTCAACGAATGCATAATGTTCTGAATGCAGCGTTATAAAATTGACTTTAAATGCAGAAGATCACTAAACTAGAATGCAACGTAAACAATGATAATGTAGAGAACGATTTAAATGCAATCAAGACAATGAGAATGTAAAGAATGATTTGAATGCAAGAAAATAGTTGAATGCGAGGAAGACTGTAATGGAGATTGGCTTTATCACTAGAACTAATCTAACTAATGCAAGAAAGTAAATAAAACTGAATTGAAGATGATTGGTTGGTTGAATGCTTAGGTGGTAAAACAATAGATTAAAAGATTGTTTAGAAGTTGGGTTTCACTACTAATTTAATCACAATACTTTGCAAACAAACTATCAATGTTTACTTGAAGTGCTTGGTGCTAATTTGACTTTCGAGTCTCTAATGAATTCATGACATATAGTTGGAACTATCATAACTATAAATCCTTGAGTCTCTAATGACCAACCATGTTAGCAGCACAATTGGCAGTTTTTTTAATAGAGATATCAAGTCTGCAATTTTATTAACTAATCTAAATTGTGTTAACATAAACGTACATACTAAATATTGATTTAGTGTGATCTAGAGGTTGCACAATAGTTACATTAGCACATTGTCACAAATCGCATATATACATAATTAACTTAACATCTACACTCTGGTAGTCCCAGAGTAGTGCACTCGTTCATCCAGTGAGAGCAAGATTAGTTACACAACATAATAACTAATCAATCTAGACACATGAATATCTCAAACGCACATGAAACAAAGAAAATAATTATATTCATACATTAGAGTTACTCCCCTACTCTAAACAATGAGTAGGTTAGCTCATTATAGTTATTAGTTCAACAATCAATAAAGAGTTATATAACATAAACAAAGTAAAGAGATAGGGGAAAGCCACCTTCGCAGATGACGAAAAGTTTGGAGTTAAAGTAAATATAAAAAGATAATATTGTATACCGCAACCGCCTCTGCGGAGACCTCGAATTATAGAACACATGTTTTGCTCAATATTACATTATATTAGTAAGTTTCAGGATTATGAAAATAGCATTCTCCATTCTTTAGTTCTATTGCGGAAACGAGGCGACTTCTTATAGTTGTCCTAGGAGACCAACTTCTTAATACAACAACTTTGTTCCAAGAATCTACCACTGAATACTTTCCCATCCTTCCATATAGAAATCTGAGTCTGGTCAGAAGTGTCAAAAAGACCAAGCTGGTTACCCAATACAGTTAATGTCATTCGACCAGAAAGCGGCAACATGCTAGGGGGAGTGAGATTTGACCAGCCATTTCTGCTGTGAGATCAAATGTGGAAATGAAGCCAAGACCATTATCTTTCGGAAGCCATTGAGAAGCGTAGACAAGAACATATCGCGCACACTCTTCTGCATCACTACTAACAAAAAAACTATGTGCAATCCTAAAAGTATGTGAAAGTGTATGAGATACACTTTAACGGCATATCCAATACATATCACTAACAACGTGCTTCTAGAACATGGATGTTTCTTAATAGAGAGCATAAAGACAAAGTAAATGTAGATCAACTTCAAGGTTTTGAACTGAAAGGTGAATAACATCAAGTGTACCACCTTAAATGGTGCTCATGGTTTGAAGCATACTCCAAAGATTGGAAGAAGAAGAAGATTCATGGCAATTTTATCAAGAATAAGCTTCATTGAAGTTCAAATAAACAATTATTCTACTTGAGAAAAATATGTAAGAATTTCTTAATTGTGTGTCTTTATGTAGATGAACTCATTTATATCAGAAGTAACATGGAGTTGGTCAAAACAATTAAGCAACACATAATCTGAATGAGTGACTCGAGAGTGATGAAGTATTGTTTTCAAATTCAAGTGAGGCAATCCAAATGTGAGATTTCTACCTCACAAAAGAAGTATACTAAAACCTCTTAGAAGTTTCACATGGGGAGAATTTCAGCGAGTTTGTGCTTCAATGGCTACAAATGATAAGCTACTAAAGGATGATGGAGCTAAAATGGTAGATGCAAAATTATGAGTCTTGTTGGTTAAGTGATCTATTTGAAAAGTACAAGAACCCCATATTGTTTAAGCAGTAAGTATGATTTCAAGATTCATGAATAAGCCAAGTAAGCTTCATTTTGTTGCATCATAAACAACGTTGAGATACTTACGTGGAAGCAAAACTTTGGGCATCATGTTAAAAATGACGAATGTCATTTGATTGCTTTTATTGATAGTGATTTTGATTGGTTCCACTATGTTAAAATAATAATAAGAAGAAGAATAAAATAAACTAGATTGATTTATCTAAAGTTGTGTATTTGGGGGAACTCATGAGTTTGTCTTTCATTTATTCTTTATTAGGGATTTTTGACATTTTAGTCCTCTATAGTAACCACTTTTCAAAATTAGTTCTCTATAGTACCTAAGGCCTTTTTTGGTCCTCTAAAGTAACTAGAATTTCATTTTTAGTCCTCCGACGACTTTTTTTTACAATCCCTCCAAAATATTTTTACATAATTACATTTATACCCCAAATTTTTGAAATAATTATATTGACAATTTCAAAACTTTTTGATACTTTAAATATAGTTGAGAGTTTTACAGGTTTTGTCCTCGAACTTTGTTGATTTCACTAATTTGTACACTAACAACAACAACAACAACAACAACAACAACAACAACAACAACAACAACAACAACATAATAATAATAATAATAATAATAATAATAATAATAATAATAATAATAATAATAATAATAATAATAATTTTGCTTAAAATTTCTCTCTTTTTCAAAAAACTATATTAGCACCAAATGTTAAGCACAAATATTTTGAAGTTATAAATATTTTTCTCAATTCAAAAATATCATTTAGATTTATCTATGTCAATTGTGAAAACTTATTTGTAAGTTTAATTTAATTAGGCTTAATTCCTACATAAATTATATATTTTTTTATAATTTAACTATTTTTTACTGTTCATCATCTTTCTCAGCCCCCCCCCCCCTCCTGCCCGCACAGCCACACCCCACACTGTTCATCATAATTTTTTATAAATTTCCTTTTTTAATGTGTCTTTAGTTTATTTCTTAAAGCTAATTACTTATTACTAAAAGGAACTAAAACAATTGAGTAGATTAAAGAGAAAACCAACCTAATATTATTCCAATAAATTTAAGTGAGATTTTTCTAATAAATTTAAGTGAAATTAAATAGTTTAAATTAAATTTGCAACAATTTATAATTTATCATGAATTATCTTTTTTTTTTGGAATCTCTTTTAATGAAAGATTTAGTGAAAAAAAAAGTTAGTAAACGAGATTATAAATTTGCACTTTAAAAATAATAAATATTATTATAAGTGGCTTGTATATTAAATTTTAAAGTAATTTTCTAATTAATATAATTGAGATAAAAAAACCCTATTATTATTATTATTATTTTCCAGTTTAATTAAATTTGAGATAACTACTTTTGGTGATTATTTTTTAAAACAATTGGGGTGTGATTGTAGTTATATAAAGTTTTTGATAGAAAATACAAAAAAAAAAAAACGGAAATTCGAAGTCATGTGCATGGCACATGCATAATTCAGGCAAAAATATTGAATATTCCAGGACTAATGGAATATTTTGCTGTCGAAGGACTAAAAATGAAACTTTGGTTACTTTAGAGGACTAAAAAGGGGCCAAAGGTACTATAGATAACTAATTTTGAAATGTGATTACTATAAAGGACTAAAAAGTCAAAATTCCCTCTTTATTAACTAGGTGGAATAGGAAGAATCATATGATGGTAGATTCATCTTTGCTACCACCTAAAAATACCCCATGCATTGTAGTCATTTTTATTAAGTCAATCAAAGTTATAATAAGTATTATCAAAGTTTCTTCCACCTTTCTCCTCTTATATTATTTTATTTTTAGACAAACTAATATTTCTGCCCTGTAAGTTTACCCTTTTGATGAATCTGCCCAATAACTACCAAATTTTTAGAAATAACCTACGAATTGGCTTTTTTTCAATTTACGCCTAGCCACACGCCATGGCTGCCACAAAGGACAAAAATGCGCTTATGTGGCTGCCACGTGGAAAAAAGCCACAATCCATATCAATATATTTAAAACAAAAATATATATTTTGTCTATGTGGCTGCCACATGTAATATATTTAAAATATAAATATATTTATATCCATAATATATATAAATATATATAAAAAAATATTTTTATGTATTAAAATATGTCAAATATATATAAATATATAATAAAGGAAAAAAATCATAAATATAATTTTTTATTACTGAAATTACATTATATATATATAAACAATCATATATAAAAAAATACTTAAAAAATTATATATATACTTAAATATAATTAAAAAAACATTTTTATTACTAAAATTTTAAAAAAAATACCCCCCCCCCACACCCGCTGCAACTCGCGGTTGCAGTGGTTGCAGCGTCGATCGATGCCGCCACCACTGCAACCACGAGTTACAGTGGTGGCGGGTTGCAGTGGCGGCGTCGATCGACGCCGCCACCGCTGCAACTCGCCACCAGCAGCGGTGGCGGCGTCAATCAACGCTGCCACCGCTGCAACTCGTGGTTGCAGTGGTGACGGCATAAATCGACGCCACCATCGCTGCAACTCGTGGTTGCAGCAGTGGTGGCGTCGATCGACGCCGCCACCCGCTGCAACCGACGAGTTGCAGCGGTGTGGAGGGGGGGTTGCAGCGTGGGGGTGGAATCTATTTTTTTTTTGGGTTTTTTTCTTATTTCAGTAAAAATAAATTATTATTTTTTTAATTTTGGTAAAAAAAAGATTTTTTTTTTAAATTTCAATAATAAAAAATTATATTTATGATTTTTTTTCCTTTTTTATATATTTATATATATTTGATATATTTTAATACATAAAGATATATTGTTTTTATATATTTAAATATATTATGGATATAAATATATTTTTGTTTTAAATATATTCTACGTGGCAGCCATGGCGTGTGTCTTTCCTTTCAAGTCAGTAGACACATCACCGTTTTTTTCTATGTGGCAGCCATGGCGTGTGGGTGGGCATAAAAATTGAAAAAAGGCCAATTCGTAGGTTATTTCTAAAAATTCGATAGTTATAGATTCATCAAAAGGGTAAACTTACAGGGCAGAAATATTAATTTGTCTTTTATTTTTATATGCTCTCCAATTTCTAATTGGTATCATGAGGCACTAGTGTTTTGAGACTAAGCTTAAAAAGATGTCAAATGGAACACCATTTCAAGTTCCACCACTTTCTAAGGAGCACTACGACAATTGGTGCATAATAATCAAGGTCTTGCTTGGAGCATATGAAGTTGAGATCCCGTGGAAAAAGACATTGAAGGAGATGACGCAGCCACCAAGAAGAAACACCAAAAGGCGCTTATTCTCATTCATCAAAGTTTGGATGAAAAGATGTTCGAAAAGGTTGCTAGCTCAACCACCTCCAAGAAAGCGTGGGATATTCTTCAAGCCTCATTCAAAGGAGTTGATAAAGTAAAGAAATTGCATCTCCAAATGTCAATAGGTGAGTATGAAAATCTACATATGAAAGACTCTGAAACAGTTTTCGACTATATTTCGTGAATCTTGTCCATCACTAATCAAATGAAGAAATATGATGATGATATTCAAGATAACCAAATTGTTGGAAAGATTTTGCGTTCTTTACATCGAAATTTCAATTACATCGTTGTAGCCATTGAAGAGTCTAAAGACTTAGACACCATGAGCGTGGATGAACTTTCTGGCTCACTACAAGCACATGAAGAATGTTTGAAGAAACCAAATCAAGAATCGGTGGAGCAAGCTTTGAAACTGAAGCTTTAAAAGAGAAGGAGACAAATCAAGGTACGCCTCAAAGATGTCGAGGATGTGACATAGGTCGTTGTCAAAACCAAGGTTGAGGTCTTGGTCGTGGAAGAGGTGGATATGGCTACAACTATTCTTCAAACAATGATGAGACAAACCAAGAATTCAATCAAGGAAGAGGGCGTGGACGAGGTAGAGGTAGAGTCAAAGAGGAGAAGGGTATAGACCAAATTAGCCGACTTATGTAAATCAAGCGTTGAATGTTACAATTGTCATGCTTTGGTCATTATTCTTGGGAATGTAGAAGCAATGTGTAGGAGGCGAACAATTTCATGGAGAGCGGTGAGAAAGAAGATATGAATCCCACTTTGCTTCTTGCTTGCAAAAATAATCAAAATGAGAAAAATAATCTTTGGTACCTTGACTCCGGTGCAAGTAGCCATGTTTTTGTAAAGAAAAACTTGCTCGTGAAGCTTGATGAATCTGTTGTTGGTGATATCACATTTAGAGATTCTTCAAAGAGACAAGTAAAAGAGAGAGGTACGGTTTTAGTTCAATTTAAAGATGGAAGCTACCAATTTATTTCCAATGTCTTCTATGTGCCGGATGAAGAGTAATATTTTGAGTTTGGACAGCTTTTGGAGAAAAATTATAAAGTTTACGTGAAAGATAAGAGTTCGAGTATGAAAGATGAAAATAGACATTTACTTGCCAAAGTGTCGATGACAAAGAATAGAATTTTTTTATTGAATATTAAAAGTGATGTTTCAATGTGTTTAAAATCTTATTTTGGAAATACTTATTGGTTATGGTACATGAGAATTGGGCATTTAAATTTTGATGGCTTGAAAATAATGAGGAAAGGAAAAATGGTGAAAGGGTTACCGTCCAAAAACCATCCAAATCAAGTTTGTGAAGGATGTATTTTTGGCAAACAAGAAAGGAAGAGTTTTCCGAATGATTCTATGACAAGAGCTCAAAATCCTTTAGAGTTGATTCACTCGGATGTATGTGGACCTATTAAGCCATCAACACTTGGTAAGAATAATTATTTCTTGCTATTTATTGATGATTATTCTCAGAAAACTTGGATAAGTCTTTTGAAGGAAAAGTCAGAGGTGTTTGAAACTGTTAAGAAGTTTAAAGTCATGTTGGCGAAAAAAATGGCTACCAAATCAAAGCACTTCGGTCCGATAGAGGTGGAGAATTATGTCGAATGCATTCAAAGAATTTTGCGAGAAGAATGGCATTCATCGTCCCATGACAACTCCATTTTCACAACAATAAAATGGAGTAGCGGAGAGAAAGAATCGCACCATACTTAACATGGTGCGAAGTGTGTTGAAAAGCAAAGCCTAAGGCATATTGGGCCAAAGCCATTACTTGTGCAGTCTACTTGATAAACTGGTGTTATACTAAAAGTTTTGATGGTAACATTGGTAAGACACCTCAAGAAAGTTGGAGTGGTTATAAGCCAAGTGTCTTTTATTTGCGGGTGTTTGGAGGCATTACGTATGCGCATGTGCCATGAGAAGAGGACCAAGCTTGATGACAAAATCCATAGGTACGTATTCATTAGTTATGATCAAAGTTCTAAAGGTTATAAATTGCATAACCCTACCAATGGAAAGACATTCATAAGTAGAGATGTCGAGTTCGATGAAGAAAGTTCTTGGAAATGGGATGCTAAACAAGAACCCATGTAGTCTAGCACATCTTGATGATGATGAAGAAGATGTAGCACAACCTACTACTCCGCCGCAAACACTCCCCCTTAAAATGCACAACATGATGATTCTTGTTTTAGTCAAGGGCCTAAAAGATTCAGAATGCTACATGACTTATATGACACCACTGAAGAGGTGCATAATTTGAGTGAATTTACTCAATTTTGTTTATTTGCGGGGATTGAGTCTGTAGGTTACGATGATATCGTTTGTGATGAAAATAGAGAGACGCCATGAATGAAGAAATAAAGACAATAGAGAAGAATGATACATGGGAACTAACGAGACTACTTAATGGAGAAACTACATTAGGAGTCAAGTGGGTGTACAAAATAAAGATGAATGCAAAATGGGTGATTGGAAATTACAAGGCTCGTTTGGTTGCAAAAGGTTACAAGCACAAGCCGTTATTGACTATGATGAGGTATTTTCTCCAGTTGCTTGGCTGGAAACAGTTCTATTGATAATTTCTTTGGTTGCTCAAGATCATTGGAACAGTCATCAAATGGACGTAAAGTTCATTTTCTCATTGGAACATTCATCAAGTGTACATATCTCAACCTTCGGGCTATACGATTAAAGGGTAAGAGGATATATAAGGTGTTGAGGTTAAATAAGACTTTATATGACTTAAAGCAAGCCCCCCATGCTTAAATCAACTGAATTGATCACTATTTGAAGATGAATGGTTTCACCAAGTGTCAACACGAACATGCTCTTTATGTAAAATTGAATAAAGATGGTGATATATTACTTGTTTGTTTGTATGTGGATGACTTTATTTTCCACAAGAAATGATCAAAATATGTTTGATGATTTCAAGATACCTATGGTGAAGGAATTTGAGATGACGTACATTGGTCTTATGTCCTACTAGTTGGCTATTGAAGTGAAACAAAGAGAAGATGACATATTTATCTCTCAAGAGGCATATGCGAAAGAAGTTCTCAAGAAATTTGAGATGGAAACGTGCAAGCCAATTAGCACCCTTGTGGAGTGAAGAGCCAAAGTATCTTTCAATGGAGATGGAGAGAATGTTAATTAACCATTTCTCAAAAGCCTTGCTGAAAGTTTAAGATACTTAACATGTACAAGACGGGATATTCTTTTTGGCTTTGGACTTGAAAGTCGCATTATGGAGGCTCTTACTACTTCACACATGAAAGTGGCAAAAAGAATTTCCCGTTACATTAAAGGCAAGATTGACTATGGAATTTTATATGTTACGCCTCATGAGTTTAAGATTTCGGTTATAACGATAGTGATTGGGCTGGTGATATTGATAAACGTAAAAGTATGGCTGGATTTGTGTTCTTCTTGGGAAACTCGACATTTACTTGGAGTTCTAAGAAGCAACCTATTGTTATATTATCTACATGTGAAGCCGAATATGTTGTAGCTGCTTCTCGTGTTTGTCATGCCATTTGGATAAGGAGATTGTTCAAAAAACTTTGTTTACCACAAGAAGACTCAACGAAGATACATGTTGATAACAAGTCTGTTATTACATTGGCGAAGAATGCGGTTTTCCATATTAGGAGCAAGCACATTGATACGAAGTTTCATTTTATTCGGGATGATATTGCAAAAAAATAAGTGAAGTTGAGTTCGTGAAATTTGAAGATCAAGTTATGGATATTTTCTCCAAGCCATTGAAGTTTAAAGATTTTTTCAAAAGCTACAGTTTCCACTTGGAGTAATGAATCTAAATGAATCTAGTTTAAGGGGGATGTTGAAATAATAATAAGAAGAATAATAAAAATAAACTAGATTAATTTATCTAAAATTGTGTGGAATGTTCTATCCATTTATTTGAGGGAACTCATGAGTTTGTCTTTTCATTTTCTTCATTAACTAGGTGGAATAAGAATAATCATGGAATATGAAGAATTATATGATGGTAGATTCATCTTTGCTACCACCTAACAATACCCCATGTATTGTAGTCATTTCTATTAAGTCAAGAAAAGTTATAATAAGTAGGGATAAAAGCATCAAACCCCCTGAACTATGCACGTTTTTGCGACTTGCCCCTTAAACAAAATTAATAATCGTTTCCCCCCTTAAACTATGCACGTCTATTTGATTTTCCCCTGGCTGGGTTCTCGGCTATTTTTGGACGAAATATTCCCCATTCGAGGTGTTTTTTCGCCTATTTTTTGTCATAAACTACCAAAATATATCTAGTACAACACATATGAGTCGTGTAAGGGAATATTCTGGCCAAAAATGGCCGAAAATGCCACGAAGGGGAAATCGCATTTTAGCCGGAATATGCCCCGTTCGAGATATTTTTTGCCTACTTTTTGTCATCAACTACCAAAATACATTTAGTACAACACATATGAGTCGGGTAAAGGGAAATATTCTGGCCAAGAATGGCAAAAAAATGGGCAAAAATAGACGTGCATAGTTTAAGGGGGAAAACGCTTATTAATTTTGTTTAAAGGGCAAGTCGCAAAAACCTGTATAGTTCAGGGGGCTTGATGCTTTTATCCCTGATAAGTATTATCAAAGTTTCCTCCAACTCTTCTCCTCTTCTATTATTTTGTTTTTATATGCTCTCCAATTTCTAACACACTAATAATAGAAAGAGTTCACGAGGTTATATTTTGTCTTGGAACTAACATTGTACCTTCGAATTTGTCATCTTGAAGGTCACATCTAGATTTTGTTGACATCGTTGTTTCTAAGAATCACCTAGTACTTGATGTTTAGTTAAAATTCATAACTTTAAGTACATGAATTTATTTAATTTATATTGTTGGATGCAATTGGCGTCTAAGGTTATCATTTTGTAATTCAGAATAAAACAAAAACATATTCCATTATCTCATATGCAATTTTATAGGTGACGTACGTAGCACTGTGAAATTCAAACATTGACCTTCAATATCCCAACAATATGAACTTTTATAGTAGGACATTAACATTAAATATTGATAGCCAAGGAGCAAAAATGAGCTACAAATGCAATTTATGCATTATATCCGTATTTTGCTACAATACAAAATGCGAATTTGGAAAAACTATTTTTTGTGATGTTTGTAATGAGAATTTTTCATATTTCAATATCCATCTATTGTTTCTAAACTAGCATATGTCAAAGTTATTGTTGTATTTGATAACTAAATGAAAGTGACTATCAATGCATCAATCATCATTGAAATTGCAGATTTTGGTTCAAGATATGGATGAATGCGTGCCTTCCTTATCCGACGCCGTTCACATCCACATATTTACCTCTAGTCCACACGTAAGCATATATAAGTGGAAAAGACATGTTTGGTAGGTAAGGGGCACAATTGCCAATAGTAGTCAAGGTATTTCATGTGATTTCTTCACAATGTACTTGTATATATTGTGGTGCAATCACTCAAGAAATAAGTACATTATTTTTTATCCTTTAGATTTTCTAATCTACAATTTGTTGTCGCATAAACCTTAAGACCATTTTCGCTTTTGTTTACGCCTCCATCATTTTTGAGTTTCTACCATCACCCGGAATCGATCAACCTTATTTGCTTCAAAATCATCATCAAACTAGTCACTCGTACTTTAATTTTCTCTACACAACGAGCATGTGTCCACCCCTTTATTGCATCTCTATAAACCTTAATTTTCAATCTAGATCTCAATAATTACAATGATATTCATCGTCATCTCGATTTCTTGCCAATTACAAACCTTACCTAAAGTTATTAATATATCTTGAATTTATTGGTTGAATCTTAATCAGATTTGAATGTGGCAAGTAAAAATACCAAAGTGAGAAACTTGGCCAGGTTTTGACATTGTTGGATGGATGATATATTTGGTAAATGGTGATAGCACATGATCTATTGACCACTTAGCAATTATGTGATAATGGTGAGGTTGAGGCTGCAACAAAATACTAGCTAATGATAAGGGTGACGATGAATTCAAACAACTTTGAATGGATGGAATTGGAAAAAATAATATCTCCTAGCAACAATCAGCTTCGGAATACAAGGCAATTCTTTATTAGACTCACGCCTCTCAACTCCAACCGTGAAAATGTTATAGTCTTTCGCACTTTGATCGGTAAAACATTTAAAGGATCTCCCATAAGCAGGTTAGTGACCCCAAATAACGTCAAGGCGAGGGTCGTTTCGTACAAGTTTGATATAGAGAAAGCCATTGCAAGAGCCTAACAACAATTGAGGTGATACTTTTGGGTTAAAGGGTTCCCAATTATAATCCCCATTCTCAAAAATTTCAAGCACATAAGAAACACGATCGAGAATCAAAGCATGGAAGACGGAGGTAGAAAATGTGTACAAGGTAGAATAATGAGTCAAATTAGGTTGGGATAAGAGCTTTTCCCATTCCGTACAAACGTCCATCTAAAATTAAGATTGGAAGAACCAGTACTAATACAATCACCCAATGTTGTTGGTTTTCGATCTTTCATTCCTCGAGAATTTTTATGCGAGTGAGTATTGTGTGTGTGTGTGTGAACACGAAAATTGGTATAATGTGTAGGAACGACAGTGATTGTCTGGAATATGACACAACGCCCTTTTATTTAAGGATTTCGGGTTTGTACTGTTGATAGTTATAATTAATGTTGTGGGTTTTATATATTGGATGATCTTTAATCATTTTTAAATTAGAATGAAAAGAAAAAAGAAATTGGCTTATATAACTTTCAAATCCTAATGCATTCTCAAATCATTCCATATTTCTTGAGCTGATAACAAAGAGTAAGCTCTAGTAAATTTCATAAAGGATAGAGTTTGAGAGCCAAGAGAATACCACATCATATGCCCTAATCCAACAGGCGATTCTCGTGGAATAGGCAAAGATCCATCGATGAACTGCAATTTGCTCTTAGTTGACAGTGCCATGTGAATGCTTCGACTCAAGGAGTGGTACCCACATCCATTGAGTAGTGTCAACAGAGTGTACTATAATTAGTTTGCTAAAATATTGCTTACTGTAATTAGTTTCCTAAATTGTAGCTGTTAACAGAATAATAAACCACGTGCTTAAAATATACTATAATTCAATTACTGAGGTTACCGGATAAATTGTTATTTACGTTATTTATACTCGAGATAGAGGTGTCACACCATGAGGGCCCCGAGTCCCCCGAAATACGAGAACACCCCATGCACCCTCAAATGTCTGGAAGCCATCGGAGAGTGCATCCCGAGGACCAGAGAGCAAGAATGACGCCCTGATATTTCCTTACTACATCAAGCGCCCTCGGAACACAGATTCAAAGATCAAATACCGAAACAATGCCATTCTACGAAGGCTTGGATGTTAAGACACTATATCACAAACCAAGACAAAACACCTATCGGAATACATCCGAAAAGGGCATCCTACAGATAGACCGCTATTGGAACTACCACGATATCGGACGAGCATTCCACCCCACTCATTCGGCTTTTCCGTAGAGGTGTGAACCATCAAAGAAAATAAGTCAGAATAATCAACCTATCGGAACCCGTTGGAACTATCGGACTCCCGAGTCCCAGAACCTTGACAAGAACACTTCCTTGCTATGCACCCCTAACACAAATGCCCTCGGAGCAATGCCCCAGACGGTCAACTCAAATAATGAAACCACACATTGATGCAAGAACTAGAGAACAACACTTTCCGGGTACTTGGAAAGAGAAAAGCATATCCACGAAGGCTAAAACACTCCTTGGAGTTCAACTCACGGGTGAACACCCCCTCGGAGAAAATATCCAGAATCACTTACTTCGGGATGCCCCCCTATCGGAGCAGCACTATCACTAAGAGGACACCCAAACTTGGCCCTCAAGTCACTGCCAGAAGCAATAAGCCCTCGGAAGCAAAGAAGACAACCTGAACCCTATCGGAAAAAAGGCGAAAACCCTCGGAAGAAGATAAAGTAGTACAGTCATCACTTAGTCAATCAAGATAGACATTGTCATATTACATTGCAACATGTATGTTCATCCTAAAGCTTGGCCACATGCGTAGCGACACCTGTAAACACATGAATAACGACACCTGCCCCTAAAAATTTCTATATAAAGGGAGGTGGTCAATTAAAGGAAAAAGAGGAGGAGGACTCAAGGCAAAAAAAAATCAGGCAACATGAGTGAGATATAGTGAATAAATGAAGGAATGTTCTTGTTATTTTTGTCTCTTCTAAAATAGCATTTAGCTTTTGAACCACGGGCAAGGGTGTTCCAACCCAAATAAATAATTCAGTTAATTAGGTCATAATTCAAAACCTGTTAACAGTAGCTTACTCTAATTATAACTTAGAATTCAGCTTGCTGAATATAGTTCCTAGACTTACTCCATGTAATTAGCTTTCCATGTATGTCTGGCAATTTTGTCTATATAATAGAAAACCTCTGAAAAGGCAAAATCCTTCAGAGATTTAAATATTTTGTTATGGTATCCAAAGCCATACTCTAAGAAGTTTCAGTAAATTTTTATTTTCTCAAAGACTCAATGAACATGGAGAAACTAGATAATGTTTGTGTCAAATACAATGGCAAAAATTATGTTTCCTCGGAGTTTCAAATGGAGATATTCCTCAAGGGTAAAAAGTTGTGGGACCATATCGTTGGTTGCAACAATGGTGAATCTACACAAGAAGCCTCACCAACTGAAAAGGCAACTTGGGCAGCCAAGGATAACCAAATTATGTCATGGATTGTGAATTCAATGGAGTTGCACATGGTACTTTCGATGCGTCCTCATAAGTCTGCAAAAGCTACGTGGGACTTTCTCAAGGAAGTCTATAACCAAGACAACAATGCCAGACGCTTTCAGTTGGAATCAACGATTGCCAACTATAGCCAAAGAGACCTATCAGTTCAAGATTACTACTCAGGTTTTGCTAACTTTGTGGAATGATTATTCTGACTTTGTTATTGCCAAGATTTCCGCAGAAGGACATGAGGCAGGATTGACAACAGTACAACATGTTCACAAAACTAGCCAACGGGACCAGTTTCTTATGAAATTTCGTTCTGAATTCAAACCTATTCGTGCCTCTCTAGTTAATAGAGATCATGTTCCAGCTTTGGAATTCTATTTCGGAGAGCTATTACGTGAAGAATCATGTCTCAACACTCTTCATGCTATGGAGGAGGCGCGCATTGCTACTGGTACCATTTCAGTTGCCTATGCTGCTCATGGCAAAGCAAAATCCCGAGACAAAAGCACTATACATTGCTATTGCTGTAATAAATATGGTCACATTGCCACTAACTGTCCGAAAAAGTTCTGTAAGTATTGTAAACGGCCCGGCATATCATTAAGGAATGTTAAGTTCGTCCACCACAATCTGATAAGGCTTATCATGCTACTGTCAACCCTGCTAATATCCAAGTTCTTCCCCGATAGTGGTTATATCTCATGCTACTGGTGTCAAAACCCCTTTACAGCCCCCAACATCTGCTCTAACTCTTGAGGCTATCCAGGAAATGATTGTGAGTGCTTTTTCAGCATTTGGACTTCAAGGTAATGATTTTTCATCTGCTACATGGATTTTAGACTCGAGTGCATCTAGTCACATGACTAATTCTCTTTGAGGTTGAAGTAGTATCAGAAAATATCATGGTAATAGCTAATAGTAGTGCTCTACCCATTGTTGCAGTAGGTGACGTTTCGCCTTCTATATAGGAGGTTCTTGTATCACCTGATCTTTTTGTTAATTTAGTATCCGTGGGGCAACTTGTTGATCAAAACTTTGATGTATGCTTTGCTAACAGTGGTTGTTTGGTGCAGGATCATATTACAGGATAGTTGATAATGAAGGGGGCTAAGCATGGACGTCTCTTTACTCTGCATTCACCTATCCCACGAAGTTTACCTGAATCCTCTTTGTTATCCTTTCTCTGTAATAAATCTAAATTGTCAAGTGAAGTCTGGCACAAACGCCTTGGTCATCCTAATTCAAGGATTTTATCTTATTTGTTAAAATCTGGCCTATTGCCGAATAAAAATAATTCTTCTTCCTATGTTTCTCCTGATTATGCGACTTGTAAATTGGGCAAAAATAAGATCTTACCATTTCCCTATGAAGGAACTAGAGCAACCCATATTTTTGAAATAGTTCATAGTGATGTGTGGGGTGTTAGTCCTGTCATTTACCATGCCCAGTACAAATACTTTATGACATTTATTGATGAATATAGTCAATATACATGGGTGTATTTTTTAGGACACAAATCAGAAGTCTATCCTATGTCCAAAATATTCTTAGCACTTGTTGCCACTCAAGTTTCAGCAATTGTTAAAATTCTTCGTTCTGATTTAGGGGGTGAATACATGTCTAATTAATTTCAATCTTTCTTGCAATCTAAAGGAATTATTTCTCAACGTTCATGTCCATATACTCCACAACAAAATGGAGTAGTTGAACGAAAGAATCGGCACCTTTTAGATGTAGTGAGGACTTTGTTGATCGAGTCATTTGTTCCCCCACATTTTTGGGTAGAAGCGATGACCAAAGCTACTTTTCTGATAAACAGACTCCCTTCCCAAGTTCTGAATTTCGAGTCTCCATATTTCAAGCTTCACCAATGCAATCCTACCTATACAGATCTTCACACTTTCGGGTGCATTTTTTTTGTCCACCTTCCTCCACCTAATCGAAATAAACTTTCTACCCAATCCATTCGATGTGCATTCTTGGAATATAGTTTAACACCAAAGGGATATTTCTGTTACGATCCTAATTCCAATCGAGTTTATGTTTCTAGAAATGTAATTTTTTTTTGAAAATCAGTGGTTCATTCTTGTGTCAACACCACCAGGTCCTTCCATTACTGAGTTAACCTAATTTGATGATAGTGTCGATAATACTGATCTTCATGTTTCCTAATTCAAACCGGGTGTGGTATATCAAAGGAGACGGCAAGTGCCACCCCCTTCCACGACTGTCTTGCAATCTGATCCTTTGCGTCGCGCCTCTCGAGTACTTAAACCACCTAATCGCTATGGTTTTCAGATGACACTTAAACTTCTGCCCTCTCCGCCACTATATCTTCTATTGGTATTCCCACGAGTTACTCACAGGCAGTAAAGGAGAAATGCTGGCAGCAAGTGATGCAAGAGGAATTAACAGCTCTTGAATCCAATCAGACTTGGGATGTTGTAGATTGTCCTATATGGGTGAAACCACTTGGATGTAAGTGGGTTTATTCTATTAAGGTAAAGTCAGATGACAGCTTGGATAGATACAAAGCACGATTGGTTGCTCTTGAAAATAATCAAGAATATGGTGTGAACTACAAAGAGACTTTTGCTCCTATGTCAAAAATGATGACTATTTGCACAATTTTGGTTGTAGCGGCTTCTCGAAATTGGGGTTTGCACCAAATGGATGTGAAGAAAGCTTTTCTTCACGGAGATCTGAAAGAAGATGTTTATATACGTCCACCAGCAGGTTTATTCTCCTCCTCACAGACTTCAGTTGTATGCAAATTACGTCGTTCATTATATGGTCTCAAGCAAGCACCTCGTGCTTGGTATGAGAAGTTCGCATCTACCATACTCCAATTATCATTTCTCAAAAGTCAGTACGATGCATCTATGTTTCTTCGTAAACTGAGTTTGGCCTTGTCATCCTTTTGGTGTATGTTGACGATATTATCATCACATGGAGTGATACTGTAATGATCACTCAATTGAAGCAACATCTCCAATACTCCTTTCATATGAAATTAATGGTTGTTCACAGGGTATTCTTTTATCTCAACATAAATATGCTCAAGATTTGGTGGTGGCTGTTGGTCTTCAAGAATCATCTCATGTTGACACTCGAATGAAATTAAATCTCAAGTTGCAAAGAGAAGAGGGTGACTTGTTATAGGATCCAGTAACATATCGCACCCTTGTTGGTAGCTTGGTCTGTCTAACTATCACTAGACCAGATATAGCTTGTGCAGTCCAACAAGTTAGTCAGTTCATGGCTTCCCTTCGCCACCTTCATATGGTAGCAGTTCGTATAATCATACGTTATGTCCACGGTACAACTTTACAAGGACTTTTTTCTCCTACTGAAACATCTCTTGATCTAGTTGCTTGTAGTGATGCTGATTATGCCGGATGTATCGACACTAGACGTTCTACTACATGATGGTGTATGTTTCTTGGCCCATCTCTAATCTCTTGGAAGAGTAATAAGCAAGATCGTGTTTATAAGTCCTCTGTGGAGTCTGAGTATAGAGCTATGTCACAAGCTTGTGCCGAGATACATTGGATTCGAGGCCTACTCGCTGAAATTGGTTTTTCTCAACGTAGTCCTACATCTCTTTATGCAGATAATACCAGTGCTATACACATCTCAGCCAATCCCGTGTTTCACGAGAGAACTAAGCATATCGAGGTGGATTGCCACTTCATTCGTGAGGCTTTTGAGGCTGGAACAATTTCTTTACCTCATATTTCTAGCAAGCATCAAGTAGCTGATATTTTCACTAAAGCTCTAACGAGACAAAGACATGATTTCTTAACGGACAAATTGATGCTTTTGAATAAACCCGCATCAATTTGAGGGGAATGTCAATAGAGTGTACTATAATTAGTTTGCTAAAATATTGCTTAGTGTAATTAGTTTTCTAGATTATAGCTTACTGTAATTATAATCTAGAATTTAGCTTGCTGAATATAGTTCCTAGAATTACTCCATGTAATTAGCTTTCCATGTATGTCTGATAATATTGTCTAATAGAAAACCTCTGAAAAGAAAAAATCATTCAGTGATTTAAATATTCTGTTAAGTAGATCTCTAACATAAGTAGATCCCTAACAATGGAGGATCAGGTAAAGTCGTGCGATCCAAGAGAGTAGACCGAGAGTGAATCTTCGAGGATTCCATGACGAAATAATAGAGGAGGTGTTCGCGGGAGTAGTCATCAGCGTAAGAATGAAATCCGAAGAGAGATCGGGAAAAAGGTGATCGGAGAGCTCAGAGAGTGAGATTACACGAAAGTGTTAGGTCGTATACCTAATCGATGATACCATCATGAATTTGTGAATAGAACATGATGAAACAAAGAATCAAATGATTGAATAAGGAAAAATCAAAAGGTTCATGAAGAATCGATCGAAAGAATTTTACGGAGATCACACGAGTGCGCGTGATGATTGAACTAGAGTTCCTAACAGATCTAATTGCTATTTGTACACTTCTGATTCAGATTATGAAATAATAAAATAATCTTAAATTAATTAACTCGAATTTGCAATGAAAGGAAGGTCGTTAATAACAATTAAAACAAAAATTTAAAATACTTTCCTAAAACGGAGAGCCGGGGATTATATCCTCTAATAGAGCTAGGCCAACAAAACCTAGTCCATAAAAAATTGTTATAATTTACTTTAGCAGATGTAAAACAGACTCCTGTAAAAGAGTAAACATTCCACTTCTGGTAAATATCTTTCAAAAGCAAAAGTCCAGACACTCTGACCGCAACTATGCAATTGTTCTTCATGCAGAACTGGAAAAAAAAAATGCACTTCAAAAAAAATGTTATCCGCCATTCCAACTTAAGTTCCGATATATGAGATGAGATATGAAAAGATACAAACTGCAAGAGTAGTATAACGAATATTTCTAATTTACAAGGTTTACTTTGTGATCCAAAAAGATAAAAACCTTCGGAGTATAATAGGAGCTACTAAGACAGAACCAAAACAATGTAAGTCAATATCTATGCACGAACATATTCAAACAACAACAACATCAAGTAACATAAAAATACAACAGATTGTCTCGATCAAAAAAAAAACAACAGATTGTATCGATTTTCTCTCAGAACATTCTCTGAACATAGCATAGTCTTCTGGTTTGCTTCCTTGCACCGGCACTTGATGATTACTTTCATACCAAGTTTATTAGTAAGTTCCTGTTGTAGCATGAATAGCAAAGGCAACAACCTGCAAGAATTTGCATATATATTGATCATTCATTCGTAAGCTGTTCATACTGCCATAAAATGTTTGATACTTGTGGATATCTACTATAACCCAAACAGTCCCGCCTCGCCAAATATATTTTCATCTCATTCTCTACCACCAGATGTCCCTATAATTATTGCGGCAACTGCTTATAATTGAAACGCTATCTATGTTAAGGGCCTACTAGTGGGTAATGTTAACAAAATCAAATCATGTCTATGAGCTAGAGGTAAAGTTCAAAGAAGAAAGAGTAAAAGGCTGCACCTAGATATTAAGGTGAAATGTATTTAAGTGTACATGCTCCCACGGAAAAAACTCAAACTACGGCGTCATAACTGTAAAGCCACCCAATGTAATGTAAGTTTCAGGTATCAAGGGCATTAAACCTTAACTTCTAGTAATGATTGGCTGAATACCAGCATTCATCCTTTTTTCTTCTAAAATATTTGACCGCAGTGACAGAACGAGTGAAACGAAGATATAGTCCTCACATGAGAAGCTCAAACGATATAGACCTTCAAAGGTAGCCATACCCAAATATATATGTATCACATATCTATACAAATGAAATAAGGAATATGAACAATAAAAGTTTAAATCATGGTATCCGCGGCTGGAAAAGTTAGGTGAATCATAATTAAGAATTCTTAGTTAACACATATTGACCAAATATTTTACCTATTATTACAATCACGAAAGTAGAATTTACAACATTAATTTTACCCATTAATGGTAAATGTGTGAAATCGCTAAAATTATCATGACGTATCATAACCTTCAATTATGAAGACAGTGAGATTTTCCAAAGTAGATATCAAGTGTCTTAATATATAGCTCCCACATCAACGCATGAAACACTCGTGGACAGAATGCACGCGGAGGTAAAGAACAATCTAGACCGTGAAGAAAATGGGAGCTTTCAAGGGCAGAGAGATATGAAGGACAAATCAGTAACAGTAAGCCACAAGGTAGATGGGAAACTACTAGAATGACAAAAGAAACCCAGCAGGTTGTCTAATTATAAAAATCACCAAATCCAATGCATGACAAAAAGATCACATTGCTTTACGATAAGTGCAATAAGAGAAACGATAAAAAGATCCACAACCTAACCTAACTTAAGGTTAACAAGTGGGATCTTCCATACCGATGAAGCTTTCAGGTTTGTTTTTCACAACCCCTTTTTTCATGTAAATCATTACCATGGTGATAAACGAACGCGGGTAAGACAGAGCCTCAGCTGATAAATCATTAAGTGGATCTTGTGTCATATCACAACTGACTGAACTAACTAATTAAATGATTCTTACGGGAATATAAATGTCGTAAAATAAAGATTTAACATACTGACATTGATAAAGGGCATGTGGCTGAAACTTAAAATGGTGGGGCAACAAGGCAAATTGTAACAAACCAAAACAACAAACAGGATACAAATGGAAACTTCTAAATTATAGCTGCTATAAGTCATTCTCAGATTAAGTTGTCTCATCCCACCCTGCCCCTCAAAAAAGAAAAAAAGTAACGAAGACATGCATACACTTTAAAAAGTTTATCAAAAGTAAAGTTAGTATTTACGATAAAATGTTGCCAAAAGAACCTGAAGAAGCTCCCTGCTGGAGAACCTAATCTTGTTGACCACTCTCAGTAATCGATGATGGCATTGGCTCGATACAAGATGCAGTGTTTGCTTTCCACAATGTGTTCAGCGTGCAAAGAAAAGCTTGGAGAATATCCGGGGATAAAATAGGATCCAAACTTATCAACACCTGCTTCAAGCCGAATTCGTGAGCATCTTCTCTGGTCAACATTACAGGAGACTAAATATTCGCCAGAAGATATAAAAAGCATGATGCCATTTCTCAACTCTGCCACCGGAACAACGTGCGTATGCACTCTACCTGTAAACCAATGAGTCGGTACGATAACTTCAGTCCAGGATTCTACACTTGAAGTTTTTTTCATTGTCCATATTGAAATTTGGGACCGGACAGAGTAGTTAACGAGACGAAGTTGATTGCCATACACAACCAATTCAATTGACTCGAAAATATCCGACAAACTAGGGGGTAACGTGATTTGACCAAATTTTTCCTCCTCAAGATCAAAGGTTAATATCGAGCGTTGTTGATATTCATACTCGGAAATCCAGTGAAAGAAGCCATTAAGAGGAACACAGTCACGTTTGCCAATAGGGAAATAATCTGGGAAGGGACCAGGCAAATGTCTCCACGAAGAATCAACCCCGACAGTGAAGATCTCACATTTTTCAACAATCCAACCAGAACTATATCTAATTACAATTCTGAGAACCTTGTACTTATTCGTAACGGGACAAAAACCAAATTCATAACGTACAACACTTTTATTGTGTAGAAGCAAAGGACGTCCGGGAAGTTGAATAGAGTCTCGTCCTATAATTGGATTGGTGACGTAAATAACCTCAAACAGCTGACGTACTTTCAATCTCATGCAAAGAAAGCCGTTGCACGCTCCTACATAGGACAGCAGATGGTTGAACAAACAATAACGTAGTTTCGGCAGAATCTCTGACGTTTCATAATAATCACCATTTTGGGAAACTTGAAGCAAATGCAAACGGGAAATTTGATAAACAGGATCCGGATTGACGCAATGTAAAAAAGTAGTAAAGTTCGAGTATTTAGCGTAAATTTTGGAGAATTCAGGTTCCGACAGGAGGCTGTTCCATGACGGACACACACATTTACATTTCACGACACCCTTAATTGGGAGTCTGAAGAATATTTCATGTAATAGAAATATTGGAATCGCTGAAATGAAACAAAATGATGATCTGTCGGTTACCTCTTCTTCTACTGTTGATTTTTGGTCTTTCTCATTATCGCCATTGATGTTATTCACTTTACTCGCCATGCCGATTAAGGTGTGTTGTGTAATAACGTATCGATACCACCAAGAAGAAAGCCGATGGAAGGAAGGGTTTATGCTTTCAGTTTCAGGGGCAAATATATATATATATATATATATATATATATATATATATATAAATCGATATCTACTGTTCTATTGTTATGTTGTGTATTATTTTTATTTTTTAACTCTTTGGCAACTCAATAATTACGTAATAAAAAGATTTTTTTTTGAGAAAGATAGGGGCCGAATATCCTATTTTCTACAATCTAGGGACCGAATATTACTGAATATCGGAATATCTAACACAAAATTTAATTATATTGTGATTTTCAGAACTATCTTCGGGAGTGGGTTTTTATAAATTGTCTATATTAACCCTAAAAAAATAATTATAGGGATTAACCGAAGAGTTAACTCTAAGAAACAGGGATTAATCTAAGGACGGTACTACCGTCACATCACTCCCAATGCCACGAAGTATCAGGAGGGCCCACCGAGTGCCGCACACTCAAAGTGGTAAAAAAGCGACACCCCGTGAATAGGCATCTAAGCGTCCCTTGGAAAGTCACGATGAATAAAAATAAGATATCCACGCGACATCGGAAAAAAGAATAAAACCACGATGGACCCGTGAGACTCCGATATCCATCGAAAGCGCCAAGAGGGACAAAACGAGGAACCCGAGTCCCCCAAATACGAGAACATCCCCTCACTGAACAAACCGAAGGCAACGTACCCTTGGAACATGTACCACGAAGGATAAAACACAAAAACAGCGCCTTATCGGAGTAGACCATCTATCGGAGCTTACCTCACGAAGGATAAAACACAAAAACAGCGCCCTATCGGAGTAGACCGTCTATTGTACCTTACCTAACGAAGGATAAAACGCAAAAACAGTGCCCTATCAGAGGAGACCATCTATCAGAATATGCATCACGGAGACTAAAAACACAAGAATAGACCCCTATTGGGACCATCATGGCATCGGACGAATACTCAACCTCATGTATAAAACTCTCTCAAAGAATCTAACTTATCGGAGAAAAGGATCCGAAGATCAGCTTATCGGAGCCTCCTGAAAGTCGTCGGAAGGGATAAAAAATCATCCCAGTGAGTGCCTAGTAGATAAATAGCTTAAAGATAAGATCCATGTTATCTTCCCATGTACATTTAGACACTTGTACTTTATTAAACACATGCATAGCGACATTTGTCCCTAAATACCTCTATAAAATGGGTATCCTCTTTGTCAACTGAGGACAGGCTCAAATACACACAGAAACACATACAAGCAAGTTAGACTCAAAACAAAATTTAGTAAATAAAAATAGGGATGTTTTCGTCATAAGCAAGCTTCTGAACCTTCGGACAGTGCGTTCCAACCCTTATAATCTCGTTAATCCGGTTAAAACCAAACATGTTAACAGTCTCTCTTGAGAGTTTAGGTCTCTTTCGTGAGAGCAGCTCTTATCTTCAGACAATGCCTTCTCCGATCTTTGCTTAACGTTCATAGCAATCATCAGCGGCGATCACCACGTTTCCTTTTTTTTTTACTTTTTGCCCTATGCATGTTCTTGTTTAATAAGTCCATTAGGATTTAGGGTTTTGTTCTCCCGGCCTTAGTGTTTTCAGATGTTAGGGCTTCTGTTCATTTTTTCTTTCCTTTTTTTTTGTAGGGTAACGTTTTCTTTTCTTGCTTCGTTGTCTTTGTTACACGTTGTTGAGGCTTGAGAATCGTTCACTTCTTAGTTGTTGCAACCGTAACTCACCATAATACTGATCCAACAAATCGAATTGCGGCTACTATGGAGGCCATTACTGGTCAATTAATAATCTTTTACCGAAGAGGAAGAACCTGCTTCTTCACATTTGGTACTTGTGGGGAGGTTATTGACATGTAGAAACTACAATTTCAATGTATTTGCATCCTTTTTCATTTTTTTCATATTCTTGATAAGAGAAAGGCAATGACAGGTTGCCCGTAGTTGTTGGACAAATATGTCTTCATCCTACGCGATATCAAACTGTATGAGAACCCGACCAATATTAGTTTAGACTTTTGTAGTTTCTTCGTACGCATTTATGACATTCCACTACCACTTCAAACCAAGGAGATGGGTAGCTTTATTGGACATAAACTTGGTTTTCTTGAAGACGTCAACATGACAGAATCATGAGGGGTCAGTATGAGAGTTAGGGTGAACATTTATGTGACAAAACCGCTACTCAACGTCCTAAAAATCCGAAGTCCAGATGGTCACGAGTTGATTGTCTCTTTCAAGTATGAACGCCTCCCAAATTGTTGTTATTTTTGCACCATCTTGGGACACATTATGGAGGGTTATGACAGTCACTACGAGGCCGAAAGGGATACCGACGATGAAAATTTGCCATATGGTCACTAGTTAAGGGAACCTCCAGTCCTTTCTGGTACGCACCGAAGATTTTTAAATCTAGGGATGCAACGGAATACTTCCATGAATGGGTGGTTTAATGGTCAGACAGACGCGGGCATGGAATCTTGATCAGCCATGGAACTTGCACAGAGTTGCCTCATCACATTATTCATCCGAGAGCATGGGTGCACATAAGACTCAACAGTACACGGGGAGGAATCCGCAACTTGGGAACACGCATACTTTGCAAATTTTGGATGAGAGCACGGGGCAATCAGCACAAGGTAAGGATTGGGAGACGGATAAGATAAATGGTGACTAGATGATGGTGGATCCGTCTCAAATTCAAGAGCATAATTATGGGTAGGAAATACTATATCACGACCGGCAGGGTCCGAGATTCAGAACGAGATGACATGTAGAAAGGCTAAAATTTGGCGTCGTGGGGCGCGGGCAGATACACATGACAAAATTAAAGATATTCATGTTCAGAGTGTCAGATTGAAAGATAATCACATGGAGAAGAAAATAGAAATGAGAAAGGGGAGCATTGATCACATACAATGAAAAATGTTTGGCGGCGACTTAACGGTTAGAGATTGGGAAACCCTTAGACTGTTCAAGAGTTGAGGAACTTGGTTTCTCGTTTTCACCCCCCCCCCCCCCTTCCCCCACCTTTTATTCTCCTCTTAGAGACCAAGTGTAATACGTGGAAAATAGAGGTGATCAAAAGGCATCTATATTTTTTTGGTGCTTTTGTAAAGGTTAGGGGTCAGGTCTTGCTTTGCTTTGGGATAAGGCGTTGGATGTTCGCCTCGTGAGTATGTTGGTAAATCATATGGATGTTGTGGTTACTAGTGGCGATGATTTGCCTGCTTGGCGGTTTACTAGCTTTCATTGGGAGCTTGATGCGGCAAAGAGAATGCATACATAGAAAGGAACCTTACGACGGCTCAAGGTGTAGTCACATAGACCGTGGCTATGCACGAGATATTTTAATGAGCTTCTCAGCCAATCAGATAAAAATAGTGGTCCTCCTCGACCAAATTGGTAAATACGTAATTTTTGGGATACATTATTGGATACACGTCTTAGTAAGTTTCCATTTCGTGGACCACAGTTTACATGGTGCAATGGTCGTCCTCACCCTCTCATACGGTATGGAAACACATTGCTGGGCCTGTCTCTTTTCAACTCGTTGCACCTAGAAACACGATTACACCTTTCACTAGAGTTTTCTCATGAGTGTGTATCATCATATCATGACAGAAGGTTTGGTGCAACGTCATCTATTCATAAAACGTGGAAGATTATTTGGTGGATTTGTTGCACAAACAAAATTAAAGTCTTTTCTTAAGGGTCGAACATGTTAGACATTGCCTATTTTGAGTGTCATGTTGTGAGACAAGAGTGGGCGGTAGCTGATTTCCCGCCTTTCTCTTATGATCCGCGAGAACGAGAAGGTTGTGGAGGCTGGTTCTTATGTCTACATTACTCGCATGATTCGGCTAGCTTAGGCTATTATGTTGTGTTGGGGACTATGGAACAATCACAATGCAGTTTGAGTGAAAGATAAGGCCAAGAGTCTGGTGATATTGCCATGTTTGTTATTATTTGTACACATGGATGGAACGAGGCTTTGTTGAAGAATCAGAACAATGATCGCGCGAGTGGTAATAATTGGGCAACGCCTTCTGCAGATTCTACGAAGATTAACTTAGATGGGGCAAGGTTTGAAGAGGAGGGTGCGGTTGGCATTGGCATTGGCATTGTGGCATGGAATTTGATTGGGGAAATTATTGCGTGGATGCAACGAAGAATGGATGCAACCCTTGCGCTCGTTTGTGTTGAGGCGTTAGGGGCGAGATGGGTAATCCCCTTGGCGATTGGTATGCATTGAAATAAAGTAATTTTTGAAAGGATTGTCTCAATATCATTCATGATATAATTTCTCAAAGACCGAGTGACGCTCTTCAAGCAAATATTATCGCAAACGTGGTGAGATTGCAAAACTTTCATGAGGACTTTTCATTTGATTGGATCAACAGAGAAGCAAATGAGGAGGCTCATAATCTTGCACGTAATGCAGCGTTTAATGTCGAGGGTTCGAAACCTCTAAGTTTTGCTAATCTGTAATTTCTTGGCTTGATTGTTCCTTAATTGGTTGTATCTCGACTTGATTTTTTGGCGTTAGTGCCTTTAAATGATATTATCATTCCTTCAAAAAAGAGAAAAAAAATACAATATCTTCAAGAGTACACTCAAGTTCTTAAACCATAAAAAATCAAAATTGTTGTATTAAACCTCGTTTATTTTGTTTAAAATGACAAAAACAAAAAAAAATAAAAAATTCCTACAAGTGAAAATAAATTGTCTGTGAATTTTAGTCTCTGTTATGATTTGAAATTGTGAGGTTGTCTTAATCATTTTAATTTATTTATAATAAGGATGATTTGTGTAATTTTCAAATATTAGAGATAGTATGTGTAATTACCCCATGGTTCATAGGTAGTTTGTATAATTCTCCCTAATGCTCAATAAATATTAAACTTATATTATGTATATGAGAAGTTATTTTAACAGAGGGGTTGTAGAGAATTTTTTTTTATTATATGTGTATAATAAATTACCTAAAAAGTAACTTAAAACAACACAATTCCATTTTGGATACCTATTTACATGTCTCCAATAAACTTGTGAATTCTTCAATTAGCGCTCATTTGGTTACCCTATTCAAATAAGTCCAACATTAGTAATTATGTGATTTGAATGGGACCCTCGCTTTCAAAACACATGTTTGGATGTTAAATATCACATGTCATTGCCAATTTTATAAATGCTAAATTCACATTTGGATTGTAATTTAAGAGGTAGATTATGTTATAATTCCTAAAATACCCTTACTTTGTTAATCTATAAAAAAAAAAAGACAATTTAGATAAATTTTGTTATAAACACATGTGTATACCTTAATTTAGATAAAAAAAAAAAATCAATTTTTTCGTGCTAATTTACAATGTTTTAGCGCCCAAATTTTGCACACAAATTTCAGTGTAAGTGCTAGAGAATTCCTATGAAAACATTAAATAAGATTATGAAAAAAAAAACCCCATTTCAAATTTTTTTATGATTATCTTCAAAGTATTTAATATTTAAAAAGATTAACTAATATATTCATTAATGAGAAAAGAAAGAGATTAATTTAGAAAAGAAAAGAAAATGAAATATTGGAACATAATTTAGACGGAAATACGACAAATCAAAATTGATTGTAAAAGATAAAGTTGGAAAGAGAGAAGATAATCTTTGACAAAATTCTAAAATTTGAGGTAGGAGGCAGCAATTCATACTAAGGGTTAATCACAAGATTAGGCTGCTAATGACGGTCTTCTCTAGTTATTTAAATATTAATCTAAATTTGAGTTTGGTCTAAATTATGACTCCAATTGCCATGTATAAGGCAAACCAAATGTGCGGTTTATTAATTTGCGAAGCTGGAGATAGCATCAGTTATATTGTTATTTTCTTCATTTACAGTACATAAGACCTGAACTAGCAACTTGCAACATGAAAATGGAATCCTACTAGCTCTTTCTAATCTATTTGAAATATTCAACTAAATCAACAATTAATTTATTTTGGTCTTATTTCGTCACGGTAATAGAACACAGTAAAACAATACAATTGGAATGTAAATAACCAAAATAATATTAATCCAATAATACAACCGGACTAACTTTGTCTGAAACACCTACTATCTATTACAGATCTTATATTGCTTTAAATATCCTAATAAGACAAATATATCATCGCATCGAATTGTGAAAGTTCGATGTGCGCCTCGAACAGTACTGATTCGATGCTGGGTTGATTCGATACGAAACCGTTATGATACTGTTTGTGTCGAATTCAGTTGAGCATCGAACAATGGAGCGTGTCGAATTGGGTGATTCGATGTGGTAAGAGTTGGGCTTCGGTTCGATCTGCCTTGGAAGACGAAAGAACGGGGTATATATAAGCCTTGTTCAGTGGAACCCCTAGACAGTTGTAGAAAACGCATTGAACCAAGATGATTCGATGCGCGCATCGAATACGGGCTATTCGATGCGCTAAAAGGTATCGAACTGGGCCAATTCGATACGACTATGGGCCGGCCCAATCCACAATGCTGGGTCAATCCTAAAATACCCCTATCACATAGTCTTCCCAGTTTGGGCGACGTTATCAAAGTGATGACGGTTTCCAAACTTTAAATTATACTCACTTCTGACTGATGTAAAGACATCGAATTGCGGCTGTTTGATGCGTGCTGTTTCTAGGCATCGAATGATATAAATTCGATGCGTTCACGAAGGTGGCGGCTCACGGGCCTATATATAAGTGTCCACATGCCTGACATTTTTGTTGTTTTCCGCATAAGGGATTTTTCTTTGTTTCCGAACCGCATCGAACAGAGGTTGTTCGACACGAACCGTATCGAATCGTTGGAATTCGATACGCTTTTGATTTATTTTTAAAATAAAATTTAATACTAGGCTGCCATGGCTCGTACAAAGTCTCAAAATCGAAGTAAAATTGTGATGTCACCCGAGAACATTTATAATGCTCAAAGAGGGAGCGAGCAAAATGAGCCCTCGGATGTGGGCCCATCTTCTGCCAATGTTGCCTCGGAAGAAAATCTAGGCGAATTTTCGAGAAGAGAATCTGCGACCGCAACCCCTGGAAATCTTTTCGACAATTGGGGTGCGGGCCACTCTGATACACCTCCAGCTGATCATTCTACCATGAGACTCGGTTGTGTTAGTGCTGGCACTCGGGTGCCTATAGTGAGCGATTTTGAACGCCACGATAATGTTGTTACACGGAGATTGGTGTTGACACCAACCGCTACTGGTGGACGTATAAAAGTTGGGACTAATCGTCAAATCCGAATGATGGAAGATATCGATGCAGAAGACGTGAGAATTGCTGCCAATTTGGCCAGGTTTAATGCAGCTCATCCTACATTTAGGCCTAAACAAAACGTAGATGAAGAAAGCTCCTCCCGCTCAGTTGGTGAGGACTGGTATGTCTCCGCTAAAAGAGAATTGGCGGAAGAAGAATCCGCTCGCGACTCTCAGGACATACCTCCGCCACCCCGTAGGCGGCCTCGACCTTCAAGAAATCCAAGACCAGCCCCTCCCAGAAGCCTTGTCAATTACGATTTTCTCAATGATGAGAATTCAGAATCATTGTGCGCCACATTGGGCGAATACAGGTTGAGAGAGGAACAAGTTGGAGAGATAATGTGGAGTCTATAGCCTCAGTTGGATCGCCATACCGTAATCAATCAGTTGGGATATCAGGATTTGGCTCGCTTTGGACGCCTGTTTTTTGCTGCTGTTATCTTAGCAGTATTTCGGCTATGCAGGGATTACAGTGGTTTGGTTGAGGTGCAAAGCCAGCACAATGCTGTCGTCGATAATCTACGCGCTACTATCCGTAACGGGGATTATGGTCGCCGAAATGCGCTGAAATGTGCTAGGGAATCAGAAAAAATAGCTTCTAAAGTCGCACGGGACGCACATGATGCCGAGGTTAAGGCTAAGAAATTAGAAGAGAATGTTGAAGCACTGCATGCTAAAATCATTGCGTTAAAAAAGGATAACGAATGCTTGAGGCGTGAGAATTGTTCTCTTCAGGCGTCGAATGTGGACACAGAAAATGCTATTTCCAATTTGCACCATCGAATTCAATATTTCGAGTCTGTAGATTACAAATGTGCAATCGTCCAAGATTTTACGCAGAGTAGTGTTTATAAATTTTTGGAATTACTCTGCGGTGCTGCAGATATGAAATACGGAATGGAACTCGGTGTCGATCAAGTTGGATACCTTGGGTATCTCAGATGGGGTTTCTTCAAGGACATGCTTGATGCAAGTCGTAACTCGAGAATAGAAATCCCGGAGGCCGACAGTGATGAGAATGACGATTTACATACTCCTAGGCCCGGTGATTCATTTTATGCCGTGTGGCGCGATCGCAAAAAGTAAAATGTGACCAGCTCAAGCTCTTTGAAATCGAGCTCACCTATGACCCATAAAGGAAATGAGAAATGCACTCCTAATACTCCTTTGAGCGATTCAGAGAATATCAAGAAAGCTCTTCACGATGCTTTTGGTTTGAGCAATCGCTTCCGAAAGCTTCCAGGTCTACAATTTTTCTTCGGAGTCCTCCAAAGACGAAGAGTTTTGAAAATGTTCCCCCTGCAGCCTCGAAAAAAAGAAATAGGTGTGGCAAGCGTACCTAAGACTTCTGGTCCAACAACGGTCTTGCTAGGTGGAACGTATCCTACTCGAGGTGACAGAGTTTCTGTGCTGGCCAGTAATGTGCCTGATCAATCATTTAGTGCACAAAATTTGATTTCTCCAAGTAGATATCAGCTCGGCGATCCTACTGAAAGAGTTGAAGTCATCTTGCCCGATGATTGGGCACAAACTGATGAATTGATTCTTACAGAGGATCAAATTCACGGCAATTGTGCCAATTTTGCGCGTTCAGTGGGTGTGGTCCTTCGTCAAGAGTCCCTCCATTCATCGAGTGAGTAGTAATATTTAGGTTACATTATTTTGTTGATATTACGCCTTTTGTTTTGTATAGAGTCTTGTAACTCTTCTACATTTGCTTTTGAATGAGAATGATCTTAGCGTTTGACATTATGACCTTTGATTTACGTTTACTCGCGTAGTTTTTCTTTCTAATGCATTCCAAAGAATGTTATTTCATTCATTTGCTTGATGTTGGTTCAGTGTTTATCTGATTCAATAATGGTGTTTGATGTCAAGATGCATATCTAATATTATGATTGTGCTTGCTATGACAATATGAGCATTTTGAGCTATTATTATTATTGTTGAGGCAATCATGCTTTACCTGAGAGATCAGATCACTTGGGCCTTTATCACGCTGTTATTGAGTTGATGACGATCATAAGAAATCGGACCACATTTGGTCTTCTTAACCCACCGTCGTTTTTGCCCTTTCAAGAATGAGGGGTTGAACCACTTTGGGCCTTCTTATTCCTCTGTCATGTTCTTTCTTCTGGCATGAGGGGGTGAACCACTTTGGGCCTTCTTATCCCTCCGTCATGTTCTTCCTTCTGGCATGAGGAGGTAGACCACTTTGGGCCTTCTTATCCCTCCGTCATGTTCTACCTTCTGGCATGAGGGGGTGGACCACTTTGGGCCTTCTTATCCCTCCTTCATGTTCTACATGTGTCATTTAATGAATAGAAATTTGCAGTTAATAATTCATAGAGGACTAATATCAATCAAAGTGTATGTAATATAATATTTGATGAAATTTATTCAATTTTATGCATAATAACGCCTGAGATGTTGCACATTCCATGGACGTTTCTGTTGATTTCCTCTTAGAGACTCCAAATAATAGTATTCTCGTGAACTTGCTCGTGTGACTCTAAAAGGCCCTTCCTATTTTGGTTCAAGCTTTTCGATATGCTGTTTAGCTGCAATGCTTCTCAGGACCAAATCTCCTACTTCAAAATTCCTGAATTGAACTCTTTTGTCATAGCTTTTGGCCATTGCTGCCTTAAAAGCAACAGTACGTTGATACACATCCTCCCTTGTCGATCCTATCATATCCAGATCCATTTGTCTCAACCGAGCTGATTGCTCTGGATCGTAATCAGTAATTATGCGCGTTGGCATACCTATCTCTACAGGTAATACAACTTCAGTGCCATAAACAAGAACAAACGGGGTCTCCCCTATGGATGTCCTTGGAGTCGTTCTATATGCCCATAATATTCCTTGAAGCTCTTCCGGCCAGGTTTTTCCTTTACTCCTCACCCTCCTTTCGAGATAATCCTTCAATGTTTTGTTAGTGGATTCTGTTTGACCATTGGATTGTGGATGATACACTGAGATCAGATTGTGTGATATCTTTAATTCTCCGAACCATGATTTTATCTCCTTTCCGCTGAATTGCGTGCCATTATCACATACAATAGACCTCGGGATGCCAAAACGGCATATGATGTACTTCCATATAAACTCGATCATATTCTTTTTTGTTATTGACGTTATAGCTTCTACTTCAACCCACTTAGTGTAATACTCAACTGGTACTATTAAGTACCATTTTTGTCCTTTTGTGGGTTGTAGCTGGCGTGCTGGTCTATGAATGAGACGAGCATAGTACTTGCCAACTATCACATTTTCTCGAGTAAGCTGTCGCATCTTTAAGTAGAGTTGGCCAATAATATCCTTCACGCAATATCCATTGAGCTAACGCTCGTCCCCCGGAGTGATTTCCACAACAACCTGCATGGATCTCTTCCATAACATATTCAGCTTGAGTAGGAATCAAAGATCTCAACAACGGTCCTTCGAAATATCTTTTATATAACTCTCCATTGCTGATAGTAAATCTATAAGCCTTATAACGCATTCTGCGTTGTGCATTCAGAACTGCTGGGAGAATAACCTGCTGAAGATAAATCATGATTTCGTCCTTCCAGGATGGGTCTTCTTGTATCTCCATTATAAACTCCACCCGGGCCTCCGTGGTAATATATTTTGATATCCCAATTGAAGGTTTATCAGCAATCATAAGTGTGATTCGCTTTTCTACCAGAATATCTGAAGAACTTGCGAATTTAGAAAGCGCATCTGCCTTTGCATTTTTCGTCCCTAGGGATTTGAGTTATATCAAAGAATTTGAAGTTCTGTGCTAATTCTTTAACCTTAGTAGCATACAACTTCATTGTTTCCTCACGCGTCTCATATCTTCCCGAAAAATGATTTACCACCAAAAGCGAATCGGTGAATACGTCCAGATGTTCAATGTTGAGCCCGAGTGCTATTTTTACACCGGCAATTATTGCCTCGTACTCGGCTTCGTTATTAGTTACCATGTAATTCTGGCTAATAGCAAATTCAAACTCCCTTCGCTCCGGGGACAGTAAATGTATTCCAATTCGCCCTCCATGAGTGGTAGCAGATCCATCCGTGTGTAGTATCCACGTTGTTGTTGCCCTGCTGGTGCCAACCTGGTTTGATATAGAAAAAATACAGCATGCGGTCTCAATTACACTGTTTCCCAGAGTCTCGGCCATGAAATCTGCTAAAGCTTGCGCTTTGATTGCAACTCGCGGCTTAAACTCCAATCCAAATTCACTGAGTTCAATTGCCCATTTCACCAATCGACCAGAGGTTTCTGGCTTTGCCAACACTTGCTTCAATGGTTTGTCAGTTACCACAGTAATCGGGTGCGACTGAAGATACGGTTTCAACTTCCAAGCTGTAACAACAATTGCTAATGCGAACAACTCTATTTCCAAGTAGTTTCTCTCCGCCCCTTGTAGTACTCTACTCACATAATGTATAGGTAATTGTTGAGTTTCTTTTTGCTTGAGTAATATTGTATTGGTTGCGTTCGTGGATACTGCCAAATAAAGATACAGCATTTCATTTTCCTCTGGTTTAGCTAACAACGACGGGCTTACAAGATAATTCTTCATTTGTCTAAAAGCCTCTTCACACTCCGGCGCCCAAATAAAATCTTTGTTCCGTTTCATCACTTTAAAGAAAGGAAGATTCTTTTCTGCAGAAGTTGATATAAATCTTCCTAAAGCTGTCAAACGGCCCACCATACATTGAACATCCCTCACTGTTCTTGGTGATGGTAGATCCAACACTGCCTTTATTTTATCAGGGTTGGCTTCAATTCCTCTTTCATTTACCACATATCCTAGAAACTTCCCGGCCGTTACCCCAAAAGTGCATTTCTTGGGGTTTAATTTCATTCTATAGGTTCTCATTATAGTGAAAGCCTCATCCAAATGTCGCACATGCTACTCGGCTTTAAGACTCTTTACTAGCATATCGTCAATATACACTTCCATTGATTTTCTAATTTGATGGTAAAACATTTTAGCTACCAGCCTTTGAAATGTTGCTCCCGCATTCTTCAATCCGAACGGCATTACCCTATAACAATACACTCTGGTATCTGTGACACATGATGTCTTGCTCTGATCCTGCACTGCCATGAAGATTTGATGAAAACCACTTTTCGCATCCATCATGCTCAGCAATGCACATCCTGCTGTGGAATCCACAATGAGATCTATCCAAGGCAACGGAAAAGAATCCCTTGGGCAATGCTTGTTTAAGTCTGTATAATCTACACACAGTCTCCATGTAGCTTCTTTTTTCAAGACTAACACAATATTGCTCAACCATTCTAAGAGTCTTATAGCATAAATATGCCGTGCTGCTAAAAGCTCTTGCACCTCATTTTCAGCTTCATTCTTTTCTTTGCTAAAATTTCGCTTCTTTTGCCGTATCGGTTTTGCACTCTTATCTACATTCAAACGATGTACTATGATTCTAGAGTCTATCCCCAGAAGATCAGAATCGGGCCATGCAAATATATATGAATTACGCCGGAGACAATCTACCAATGCAGCCTCTATTATCCAATTCATTTCTGCTCCAATCTTTATTATTTTATCTGTGCTTCCTTTAAAGAGTTGCACAATCTTGAACTCCCCTAAAGGCTCAATCTTACATTCTTGCCATTGTCTTAGCAATTGATTTTTTGCTTTATCTTGCGCACGTTCTTTAGACTTGATTTGCTCCTGACTCTGAACTGTCTCTGTTTTGATCTTCTTCTCTTTTTCCCTTATTTTAACTGCATTCATGTGCCTTTTTTTTGTCATCTTAGCTGCTTATACCTAAAATAATATTAACGGTGTTCCCACAGACGGCGCCACTATTTTGGTCTTATTTCGTCACGGTAATAGAACACAGTAAAACAATACAATTGGAATGTAAATAAGCAAAATAATATTAATCCAATAATACAACCGGACTAACTTTGTCCGAAACACCTACTATCTATTACAAATCTTATAGTGCTTTAAATATCCTAATAAGACAAATTTATCATCGCATCGAATTGTGAACGTTCGATGTGCGCCTCAAACAGTACCGATTCGATGCTGGGTTGATTCGATACGAAACCGTTATAATACTATTTGTGTTGAATTCAGTTGGGCATCGAACAATGGAGCGTGTCGAATTGGCTGATTCGATGTGGTAAGAGTTGGACTTCGGTTCGATCTGCCTTGGAAGACGAAAGAACGGGGTATATATAAGCCTCGTTCAGTGGGACCCCTAGACAACTATAGAAAACGCATCGAACCAAGATGATTCGATGCGCGCATCGAATACGGGCTATTCGATGCGCTAAAAGGTATCGAACTGGGCCAATTCGATACGGCTATGGGCCGGCCCAATCCACAGTGCTGAAGTACCAATGATTCAAAATCTTGTCCAAAAGAATTTCTCACCTATCCTATTTTTCTGTTGAACGTTGTTGCTGAAGTAAACCAACAAGACAGTTATTGACATGCTTGTTATAGAACTCACTCCATCTTCTAGAATATAACAGCGGCATAAAAAGGACACACAAACTTGCAAGATATCGCAATGAAGCACTAATATATACATCGTTACTGCCTGCAAAACTATCATGCTCATCTCTTGAATTTATTTGTGGAACTTTTGAACGACAACTAATGTTCAAAGGAAAGCCATACAGCCCTTTGTTTCCCAGGAACGAACTATCTAGAACTTGTTCATTTGGTTGCCATGTGGGATCCTCCCGACTAAATCATTGTACAACAAGTTAAAGAACGAGAGGAACGTAAGACTGGCAAGCTGTTGCGGTATTTACCCATCCAGTTTGTTAGACGACAGGTCTAATGATCCAAGTGTCTCCAATTTCGTCAGTGGTAATGGGATGTGACTGATGAGAGCATTATGGGAGAAGTTGAGACATAAAGGGACTTTAGTTCACCAATTGTCTCCGGTATTACACCAACAAAGCGGTTGTTTGAGACATCGATTGAAGTAAATATGGTAAGAATCATTTTTAGATCGAGATCCTCTTCGCTGAGGGCTACTGTCAATGAGTCCTGATAATACACCTGGTGCACTACTGCAGAAGCAAATGCAAATGATCAACCTGAGACCGTGTAGCATTCACACAAGTAAACATTGCTTTCATACTCAGAAACAATTTTCCAGGTAAAACACCATTGAATTTGTTAGAAGCTAGGTTGATGATCTGGAGATTTGGTCCCATAAAGTTGGAGACAGCTAATGTTCCCATGAAGCGCTTTAGAAAGTAGCTCAAGAATGCGTGATCCAGACAAGTTCTTAATCGAGTAAAAGAATGTGTCGTTTATCTTTATGTTTCTGAAGTTCAAAACCTCTACGATTTAATATCTCGACAAAGCCATAGGATGTTCAAAACTTTCATGATATGATTGTGGCCTCAATAAGTAAAGAAAGGTCTAAATCGATTTGGGAGTCAGCTCATATTTCTCAAGATATTATCTTTATTTTACTCGGAGATTTTTCTAAGGTAGAATGAGCCTCAGCATTCAAAGCAAAAATCATATTGATGGGTGTGATTTAAGATTGGCCCAATACATCGTTATTGGGCCGGCCCAAAAGCGCATCGAATTGAGATAATTCGATGTGCGCATCGAATTGAGATAATTCGATGTGCGCATCGAATCAACAATCTAATGATTCTTTATTGGGCCAGCCCATTAGTGCATCGAATATCCCTGATTCGATGCGCGCATCGAACAAGGATGATTCGATGCACGTCTCTATATTGGATTGTGGGCTCTACGGGACGGCTGCTATAAATAGCCCGTCCCCTTGTATTCCGTGCACGTTTTCGGGAAGATAACCACCTCAGCACAGTCAGCATCGAACCACCTCTCGTTCGACACGCATCGGATCGAACAGCCCTCATTCGACACGTAGTTAAATAGTGTTCTTCCATTCGACACGCCAAAGTACACATCGAACTCGACATCTATTGTACGCATCGAATTCGATACCTTTCAGAACGACTTTGAACCAGCGTTAATAGTTCCACATCGAACGAAGATATTCGACACGTCAGCATCGAATACCTACAATTCGATACGCTACATTAATATTGTAATTTAGTTATTCTACCTAATAAGCTTGTAATAAGTGTTCCGGACCAAGCTAGTCCGTTAATAAAGTTGGATAGCATTGTTTTGATCTCATTTTGTAATCTTTTACTGTGTTCTATTACCGTGACGAAATAAGACCAAAATATTGGCGCCGTCTGTGGGAAAACAAAGTTTATTAGTTTGTTAGGCAGTATGTCTAGAATTACCAGATCCCAAAGTAAAGCTCTAGAAGGAAATATGGGAGAAGCATGACAGAATACACCTGAACGAATCATGCAAGATATCGCGGGACCGTCAACAGTACCCGTAGCAGTACCAACTCCAGCGAGGTGAGAGAATCAATGACCTCAAGCTGAGGAGGTACCCGCCACTGAAGCAGGTGCAACTGGAGCCACAGCAACGAGTGCCTCTTTTCCAGATAATATGAAGAACGAATTGATGGCAATGGGAAAAGCCGCTTTGGCCGAAGTACTCACTCCAGCACCGCCCGTTATGATACCATCTCCTGTTGAACATCCAGAGACCTTAAGGGAATAAGGTTTTGTCGCCAAAATGTTAAAGGGAAAGGAGAAGGAAAAATCCCAGCAAGACGACAGGAGAAGTAGACATGTTTCGGAGGGAACAAAGAGTAAAAGAAAATCCACCCGAGAAGAACAAGGGAAGAAGTTAGTGTCGGTTGAGGTACAATCAAGAAGACATCTTGAGAAGAGAGAAAGGGAAAAGGAGGCAGAACGTGTTACTGAAAGAAGAAGAAGAGAAGATAGGAGACGTTCAGAAAGTCATGATTCCAGAAGGGAACGGAATGAGAGAGAAGACCAAAGAGAGGAATCACGAAGAAGGAAGAATAAAGATGACAGAAGACAGTCAGAAGGTCATGATTCGCGTGGCGAGCATAATAGAATGGCCAAAAACATTGGAAGACTGGAGAAAGGGAAAGCAACAACTGAGACTCAAATGGTACGGGAGGACAATGCTATCAATCACAGTCCGTTTTGTCAAAAGATAGAGTCAGAGATTCTAGGGCAAGGGGATAAGATCCCGGAACTAAAAACATACGATGGAAAATTTGATCCCCGATATCATCTTTTCCAATTAGATAGGAAACTGTCCCTTTACGGTTTTAAGGACAATTTCCAAGCTAGGATATTCGCAATAACTCTATCAGGAGTAGCAGTGGATTGGTTTAATCGAATTCCTCCTGGACAGATCAAAAGCTATGCCCAGTTGAGAAAAATGTTCGAGGATCAATTCTCTAGTCAATCTAGACTGGTTTTGGATCACTCCCATCTCTATACAATGAAACAAGAAACTAACGAAAGTCTACACGACTTTATGAAACGTTTCATTACGGAGCTATTAAGGATTGATAGCCCATCAGGAGAGATGATTGTGAGCATACTTTTTCGAGCAACCACCAACACAATGTTCAGTGGGGACCTACTTAGACGTAAGCCCACGACCATTGAAGAGATTAATAAAATTGCACAAGAGGTGGTTCATTATGAGGAAATGATGGCGACTAAGTTACATATTGTTGCAGTGGTCAAAGATAGAGAAAGAGGTAGAGACGATCACAACCGTAATACCTACAACAACAGGAACAAGAACTACAAGAGGGAGAGTTCGCCCAAACGGTACACACCATTAAATGCTCATATCATGACTGTCTTTAACACATCAAAAAGAAAAGGATGGTTGAAGGATCCTAAACCGATGAGGGAATCCAAGGCGACGATGTATTCAAGTCAATTTTGCAAGTATCATAACCAGAAGGGTCATGATACTGAAGAATGTATAAATTTGAAGGATGAGATTGAACGGTTAGTGAAGGATGGCAAACTCGTGGAGTACGTCAAGAAGGTGCAAGAACAAGAGAAAATTTTCAATCGGAGGAGAACTCCGTCTCCCAGGAAATATAAGCAAAGGGTAGTCGATGAACCGCATCTTTTGCAATACCCTCAGATCGAAGATGGGAATGCCAGGAAAGGAATGATTAATATGATATATGGAGGACCAGGAGGAGCGGATTCCACCAACGGTCGCCGAAAGATCACAAGATTGGTCGAGTCGGATAATTTTGTCAATATGGCCAATATAGTGAGAATTGAGAAGATGCCACATGAAGAAATCACTTTCTCTACTGCAGATCTAAGGAAACTGAGCACACAGGCTATACAAATGTCCAATTTAAATTGCCCTTTGGTAATAACGGTGGATATAGCTAATTATGGGGTCACTAAGATGTTAGTGGACCATGGAAGCTCAGTAAATGTATTGTTCAGTTCCACGTTGGCTAAAATGGGACTGAATAATCTAACATTAGAACCAGTGAGAACTTCACTTCACGGATTTGGTGGTCCAGAGATAGTTCCACTTGGAATGATTAAACTTCCAACATCATTGGGAACAGCGCCGCAGAGAAAGACACTAGTGGAGAACTATGTGATAATTGACATGCATTTTGCATATAACAGAATCATAGGAAGACCAGCACTAAATGCTTTTCGAGCTTTACCGTCGACTTATCATCAGATGGTGACAATTCCTACCTCAAGTGGTACAAGTGAAGTCATACCAGATCATATTGAAGGTTGGAAGTGTTACGTAACTTCGCTCCGGACACGGCCTCAACAGAAAGAAGAAGCAGCAAGGGCATTTGTCCCTATACAAATGGAGCATATTGACTAGAAGATTCAACTTTAATTAACAAGAGTCCTTAGTATTTTGAGTATTTTGAACAATTTATATTCGTTCTCTCTGCTATGACATGCACGAGGGACAAACATGTATGAACTTAAAATAGGTACACCAAAACATGAGCCTGGAGGACAAAGTGGGAAGTCAAGGAAATTAAACAATGACTCAAGCTCCAAATTGTTCACATAATCTGATTTGGTTAATCCAAGAAAACGAATTGCAGTTAATTGTTTACATGATTCCTATCTAACATGCACAATGAAATGTACGCAGGGCAGAAAATCCTTAAAGGAGTAAGAAGAACGGAAACTCTGTCTAAAGTGGCACGAGATACCGAAGAAAGGCCAGAGGCAACAAAGGAGACGGAAACTCTGTCTGAAGTGGCACGAGATACCGAATATCCCTAAGAGCAACCAGGGGACAGAAACTCTTTCCGAAGTGGCACGAGATACCGAAAATCCCTAGGAACAACCAGGAGAACAGAAACTTTGTCCAAAGTGGCACGAGGTACTGAAGAAGAAGCCAGAGGCAAGAGATACCGAAAATCCCTAAGGCAACTTGAAAAACGAAAACTCTGTCCAAAGTGGCACGAGATATCGAAACTCTCGGAAAGACAATTCAGAAGCAAAGATACTCAAAATTTCCAAAGAATATTAAGCAGGGACGAAGACTCTATTTGAATATCACAAGATATTCAAAATATTACAAAGAAAAAGGACGGACGAATGATTCTCTTTGAGATGGCAACTATTATCGCATTTACTTGCCAACACAAGCAAGGCACCGACACTACATCTAATGTTGTAAGTGTCCATCAAAACTCACAATTCAAAAGACATGAACGAAACTCTCAGAAGACGAGTGACAATGATTAAACTACGTCCAGAGAGACAAGCGAAACCTTTTCCTAATTGGAAAAATAATACATAGCACATTTATAATTGTGCACGCAAAAACATTATTCAATTCTTCATCGCAGATAAAAAACCGACAGGTTGTCAAAATAAAGTAAAGAACCCATAAAGGATATTAAAATAGAAGGCAACAAATATGAGCATAATAAATAATTAAACAACTAGAGCCGAACATTCGAAAGTGTGATTACGCTAAGCATAAAATATTCAAACTCATAAAAGCGACGCAGCGCCATGCACAAATTAAATATAAAAAAAAATTGTTCATAAACATGGAAAGATAGAACAGCCTTAGGGCTGCACATTGAGTCATCTTCTTCATCCTCAGATGAGGGATACGGCTCAGGCATGACAAGCGGTTGTGATAGTCCCCGGAGAATAAGATTCTCATTCTCTAGCAGCGAGGCGAACTCATCAGGTTTTGCAGGCTCAGAAGTTGTACGAGGTGGCTGTATTTCTCGATTTGGTCCTAGAGACATGTCTAACCATTCTGGTTTGAAACCGCCACGAACATACTGCGTTGCGTAAAACTGATGCACAGTCAGAACCTGAGCATTACGAGCTCTGAGGTCGCCTCGACGAGTGCAGATTTCTCAAAAAGTGTTGTTTCGGAGAAACTCTTCAGCTATCTCCACTTTCTGTTGGGGAGAAACCTACGAGGGTATGAAAAATATTAATATAACAACAGCGAATTGAGGTACAAAACGCAATGAAAAGGAATATATTCTACCTCTTTAAGGCCGCGCAAATAACTGTTGACGTCGGCGTTATGGGCTTCTTCTCTGGCTGCACCCACCTCCATCTTAAGATCATTAATTTCTTTGTTTAGCTCTTCTTTGAGCTTCTCAGCCTCCACCCGTGCCTCTTTAGCCGCCTCCCTATCAGCATGCGCCTTCGCAGCATGATCTTTGGCCAATTGCAAGGCCTTTTCCTTTTCGTCGAGGGCAGCTTTAAGCGCATCATTGTTACCACTACTGGCTGACTCCCGAAGATCCATGAGCAAAGAGAACATGGTATCCACAAACTCGCCCGCCTAACAATTAATGAGAAGACAGATCAACATTAATAAATTCAATTCAAAAGAAATTAAAGCAATCAAAAGAGATAATTACCGTTGTCAGCAGATGAAGCGTGTTTCGCTCCACTTTTTTCCCCTCTTCGGTGGAAACAGGGAGAGGAACTGCCAGACCAGGAAGCAGTGCCCTCAAATGGTCGATAGCTTCGGCCTTCGAGATTTCATACCCAGCGGCTCGAGCACGAGAGCCTTGGCTAGGCCCAACTCTTGCACTTGGCCCATCTGCACCAGCTGTGGCAATGGAGGCACTTGGCCTGCTTGTTTGGCCCACTGTTGGAGCAACCCCTTCGGATTGCGACCGAGTCTGGGGCATTTTTCATTTTTTGCGTTGGACGCCGACTTCAATGCCGTCGCCGGCTCCAACTGCCATGCTCTCTGACGCCTCAGCACCGCCTTGCATATTCTCAGGGTTATCCCCCAACATATCCTCAAAAGGATCAATTGTTGAATCAGTTGCAGCAGCAGAAGAGGGACCGACAATGTTCTTCTTGCCCTTATTCTTTCTTTTTCGTTGGGAGGAATTTCGGGCACAGTATTGGTTTGAGAACTCGCCAAGTCAGCAGTAGCAGCTCGATTCATTCTTGCATGGCGGCCCATAAAATACTTGGTTGCAAGAGAAATAAATCGTTAGAATCATAATAAGCATAAATCAAAAATATCAAAAGAGTTGCGCGATTATACCAAGGGTCATCCTTCCGTTATATTTCACTGGAGACAATCCAGCTAACGAAAGGACTCGATTTTCAACAAGTTTTTTAACATCGAATTGATGTTCTCGAACTAAGCTGGGGATAAACTCGCAATCCCATGAAGTTATGGCAACATCGCCGGGAATCATTACCCTTGCACCGGTGTACCATTCACGCCGGTATTGCCTAAACTCGCCTTCGTAACTCTCTTCGATGTAAAAGTATCTTCTTTTCCAATCCTTTCCATATCCGGTTGCCCCACCATTCAAGAACTTCCGGTTCGTTTGTGCTTTAATATGATAAAATCCTTCTTCACGCCTTGCAATCTCAAATAAAGCGTAAAACTCATTAGGACTTTGTGGTTGGCGCAACGCCTTCATAACTATAATAAAGCCAATCAGATTCCCATAAGAGTTTGGCGTGAGTTGCGCGGGCACGAGATTTATCATTCTTAAAAGCCATCGTAGCTCATAAGGAATTGGAAAGCGCAGACTATTCAGGAGCTGACCAACGAATACAGTCATATGACCAGGCGGTGGGGTGTGCATCCTATCATTCGGGTCTGGGAGGACGATTTTATACTTATCAGGTATATCAATTTTTTGCGGAGCCCCTTACGACTATGTTGGAGACGAGAAATATATTGATTGTAGGCCATTCCTGGGATCTCGACATGATCGTCGAACTCTCTATTAATATAATCTACATCCTCTTCACCCTCGCTTGGAGCACGATTATCACGATATGATGACGCGGACAAGTCATCACTGTCCACTTCGGGCGCGGGTTCAATATCGCCAACAGGGTTGTTATCATCGGGTGAATCCAGCATTTCTATATCTATTAATTCGTATTCATTAACTTCAACTGTGCTCGGGCCCGCGGGAGCATTCAAAGGGTTCCCTTTATTAATGGAACTGGAGCTAGAGCCAGTACTCGACTCACTACGAGAACTGGATTTACTGCACACCATCTTTGACGAGAATGAGCTGAAATAAATTAAAAACGGAGACTGACTAAGGACGAACTCGTCACTCTACACTCTCGCATATCACTCAAACATACGTAAAGAGGAATTTATTAAAGAAATAATCCGGCAACATGCAAGCAAAATTTTTACCTTGATCGAATTTCCGGTAGAAAAAGCCTTTGCTTGTTTAATATATATCCTAAACAAAACAAAAAGCAAATTAGAAAAAGGAAGCAAAAGCAGCAGAGTTAATTAATATAAGTATCGCATCGAACAATCACAATTTGATGCTAACTGCATCGAATTAATGATCGTTCGATGCGGAACGCATCGAATGACGCCAATTCGATGCGTCTCACCTGAGGAGCGGAGTGCGTGGGCTGAAAAATGAGCTCCTCACAGCAGAACTCCCCTTATATAGGGAACGCACGACCCATCAGGCCCAATTCAACGGCCGCATCGGATAACCGCATCGAACAAACAGAATTCGATGCGGTACATTTCACGCATCGAATTGATGCTGTTCGATGCGTTTGATTAATGTTCATAGAACTACTGTGCACTGCACCGAACTCACATATGAGTATGAATATCCCAAATCAGTAAAAATATTGATAATCTATGGCGAAGACCATCTAGAACAATTCCAAATATATTCTTTAAAGTTTGGAAGACGATCTCTAATTTATATTGTCTCCCAAACTAGGGGGACTATATGATGGGTGTGATTTAAGATTGGCCCAATACATCGTTATTGGGCCGGCCCAAAAGCGCATCGAATTGAGATAATTCGATGTGCGCATCGAATCAACAGTCTAATGCTTCTTTATTGGGCCAGCCCATTAGCGCATCGAATATCCCTGATTCGATGCGCGCATCGAACAAGGATGATTCGATGCGCCTTTCTATATTGGATTGTGGGCTCCACGGGACGGCTGCTATAAATAGCCCGTCCCCTTGTATTCCGTGCACGTTTTCGGGAAGATAACCACCTCAGCACAGTCAGCATCGAACCACCTCTCGTTCGACACGCATCGGATCGAACAGCCCTCATTCGACACGTAGTTAAATAGTGTTCTTCCATTCGACACGCCAAAGTACGCATCGAATTCGACATCTATTGCACGCATCGAATTCGATACCTTCCAGAACGACTTTGAACCAGCGTTAATAGTTCCACATCGAACGAAGATATTCGACACGTCAGCATCGAATACCTACAATTCGATACGCTACATTAATATTGTAATTTAGTTATTCTACCTAATAAGCTTGTAATAAGTGTTCCGGACCAAGCTAGTCCGTTAATAAAGTTGGATAGCATTGTTTTGATCTTATTTTGTAATCTTTTATTGTGTTCTATTACCGTGACGAAATAAGACCAAAATACATATGAACTGCTGAGAATATTAAAATAAGTCAAACAATCCCTTTGATATGATATCAAACTTCTTTTTCATAAGAAAATGTCCTGCAACTAAGGTTTCTCAAGTATGCAAAATTTATATTTCAAGATTGACCGTAACACGACAAGCCCACGATAGATGCAGCTTTATATTTTCATATGGATGATTCATTGATTCTGAATGCCATGTAATGTCCCCGCTATTTCCGATGAGATTTGAAGCTGAATTTTCTATTGAATACAATTTTTATGCATTTTTATGTATAAGAAAACAATCAATAAACGTTAAGAGGTAGATAAGATAAAGTAAAGAAGGAATATACAAGAAAAGGAAATGATAAAAGTTGAGAGAAAAATTATCATTCATTGCTTACCCATCCTTGTGATTACAATCAAGTCTATATGGTGGAACTCTTGAAAATGGAAAGACTAAAAACAAATAATAACAAAAATGAAGGACTAAACTGAAAATACCAAACTACAAACTATAGTATTAGTACTAGTCATAGGCACCACCAACTAAATTTATTTGGTCCACCAAACTATAGGTACATGACATACCATCGCATGTTTACAATCCAATTGCTGCCAAACAAACAAAAGTGGTATAATAATCCATGTCCTGGTCGTTAATAGTTGTAATTAACATTCAACAGAAAGCGCTTTCTATTTGCCACTAATTGGCAATTGCACATAATAAGTCCCAGATGAGAAATGTGAAGAGAAATATAATTCAGAAAGTTATCAGAGATAACTAACTCCTTATTAGTAACCCAAACAGATATTAAAACTTTGAGATTCATATGCAAACTACATAAGACCAAAAAACCACAACAAAGCCTCATAAACTTAAAATACACAAAAAACACTTACAAGTTCAATAGATCACCTTGAATCCACCTGTGTTGTTCTCCTGTCTTTTGTTAATTATTTATTTTTTGATAAGTGAGACCACCTGTTAATTGATTCTACACTCCCAACTTCATAGCATACCCTCCCATAGTTCTTCCTTGAAATGGCAGTTGATGATACTTAGCTGTTACTTTGAGTTTTTTTACCTGTGTATGTTCCTCTTGGACAACAGTTGAATTATTGATTACATAAACATGCTTTACAAAATATATCTATCTGTTCCTATCAAATATATATATATATGTTTATTATCTATCTGTCAAATTAATTTTAAAGTAATTCGACTGCGGAGTTATGCCAACAAAACTAGTCATAATCATAGGTTTTGAGACAAATAATAAGTCCTTTATACATTTGTTATACATTTTATACGCAGAGGTAAAACAAAATCCTGTAAAAGAGTAAATATTTCACTAGTACTTCTGGTAAATATCTTTTAAAAATTAAAGTCCAGACACTCTTACCGCAACTATGCAGTTCTTGTTCTTGATGAAGAACTTCCAGTGTGTTATAAAGTAGGACTGAAAATAAAAATCCACTTCACAAAAAAAAAAAATCCGCGGTCCGCCTTTCCAACTTAAGTTCCCATATATGAGATATGAAAAGATACAAACTGCAAGAGTATAACAAATATTTCTAATTTACAAGGTTTACATTGTAATCCAAAATGATAAAAACCTTCGGAGTATAATAGGATTACATAAGACAGAACCAAAACAATGTACATCAAGATCTATATGCTCGAACAACAACATCAAGTAACATATGAATACAACAGATTGTGTTGATTTCTTCCCAGAACATCCGCTGAATTCATAGCATAGTCTTCTGGTTTGCTTAATTGCACCGGCACTTGATGATTACTTCCATAGCAATTTTACGAGCAAGTTCCTGTTGTATTAACTAGAGTTATAATCACATGAAGGTACATGATGCGTGATTAAAATGTGAAGAAACATAGTAACAGAATCATGGATACGAAAGACAACCTGCAAGAATTTGCATTTATATTGATCATTCAACTTTTGTAAGTTGTGCATACAGCCATAAAATGTTTGACAACCCTGCCTTGCCAACTATATGTTCATCTCACTATCTACCACCAGATTTCCCTAAAACTATTGTGGCAACTGCTTATAATCGAAACACTACCTATGTTAAGGGCATACTAGTGGATAATGTAAACAAAATCATATCGCAATTCACTAATTACATGTCTATGAGCTAGAGATTAAGCTCAAAGAAGGAAGAGCAAAAGGCTGCACCCAGATAATAAGGTGAAAAGTATTAATGGAAATTTCAGCCAACTATAAGTGTACACACCCGCCGAAAAAGCTCACACCATGGCGTCATAACTGTAAAGCCACCGAATGTAATGTAAGTTTCAGGGAAAAAGAGCATTGACCTTAACTTTCTAATGCTTGGCTGGATACAAACAACATTCATCCTTTTTTCTTGTAAAACATTTGACCGCGGTACACATAACAGAACGAGTGAATGAAGATATAGTCCTCGCATGAAAAGTTGAAATGATATAGACCTTCAAAAGTAGCCATACCCCAATATATATGTAGCACATATATATACCAATGAAATGTGAATATGAACAATAAAAGTTTTAATAAAGGTATCCGACGTTGGAAAACTTAGGTATATGATAATTAAGAATTATTAGTTAACACATTGACCAAATATTTACCTATTTATTACTATTACGAAAGCAATTTTACAACATTAATTTACCCATTAATGGTAAAGATGTGAAGTCGCTAAAATTATCATGATGTATCATAACCTTCGATTGTGAAGACAGTGAGATTATCCAAAATAGATAACATGTGATTTAATAGCTCACACATCAAGGCAATGGAACAGAATGGACATGGAGGTGAAAAACAATCTAGACGTGAAAAAATGGAAGCTTACAAGGCGAAGCGATATGAAGGACAGATCAGTAACGGTAAGCCACAAGCTAAGGTAGATGGGAAACTACTAGAATGACAAAAGTAACTCCGCAGGTTGTCTTATTCTTAAAGTCACCAAATCCAATGCATGACAATAAAATCACACCACGATAGGTGCAATAAGGGAAACGGTTAAAAGATCCACAACCTAACATAACGTTAACAAATGGGGTCTTCCTAATCAATGAAGCTTTCAGGTTATTGCGACCCCTTTTTTTCAGGTAATCTTACAATGATGATAAACGAATGAACGCAGGTAAGACAGAGCATCAGCTGATAAATCATTAAGTGAATCCCGTGTCCTACCACAACTAACTGAACATGACCTTCCGGTAATATAAATATCGCAAAATCAAGATGTTACATACTGACATTGATAAAGAGCACGTGGGCGAAACCTTAAATGGTCCCCAAGAAAGAAGAGTAATTGTAACAAAACAAAGCATCAAACACGATAAAAATGGAAACTTCGAAATTCCAGCTGATATAAGTCATTTTCAGATTAATTAATCTCGTCCACCTCGACCCTCAAAAAACAAACATGCACAAACTTAAAAAGTTTACCAAAAGAACCTGAAGAAGTTCCCTGCTGGAGAAGTCATTAAAGCCTAATCTTGCTGATCACTGGGGGTAATTCGGCACCTTTTCTTAATGATGGCATCAGCGCGATACAAAACGCAGTGTTTGCTTTTCGCAATGTGTTCAGCGTGCAAAGAAAAGCTTGGAGAGTATCCGGGCATAAAATAGGATTCATAATTTCCAACACCTTCTTTAAGCAGAATTTGTGAGCATCTCCTCTGCTCAACATTGCAGTAGACTAAATATTCGCCAGAATATAGAAAAAGCATATCGCCATTTCGCAACTCTGCCACCGGAACAAGGTTGCGCCCGCGCACTCTACATGGAAGCCAATCAGTCCGTAAGGTAAGTTGAGTCCAGGACTCTACAGTCGAAGTTTTTTTAATTGTCCATATTGAAATTTGGGACTGAACAGAGAAGTCAACGAGACGAAGCTGATTGCCAAATACAGCCAAATCCATTGAATTGTAAACTAGCGAAAAACCAGGGGGTAACGAGATCTGACCAAATTTCTCTGTAACGAGATCAAAGGTTACTATGGACTCTAGACAACGGGGAATCCAATGAAAGAAGCCATTAAGAGCAACACAGTCACAAGAAATAGGCAAAAATTCGAAAGAATTGCGCAAACGTCTCCAGGAACGGTCAACCCCAACCGTGAAGATCTCACATCTTTCAACAGTAGACACAATAAAAGTTTTAAATACAATTCGGAGAACCTTGTACTTATTCGTAACGGGACTAAAACCAAACTGATACTCCACAAAACGGTTGTCTTCAAGAGGCAAAGGACGTTTGGGGAGTTGAATAGAGTCTCCCATAATCGGATTGGTAACATAAATACAGTCTCCCTCAACCTGGTCAAATACACGCAATTCCATACAAAGAAAGCCATTGCAGGCTCCTACATAGGACAGGTAATCGGACGTAGAATTATGTACTTTAGGTAAAATCTCTGACGTCTCATAATAATCACCATTTTGGGAAACTTGAAGCAAATGCACACGGAAAACATCATCAGGATCAGGATTGACGCAATGTAAGAACGTAGTAAAGGGCGAGTATTTAGCGTAATTTTGGGAGAATTCAGGTTTCGATAGGAGGCTGTTCCATGATGGACACACACATTTACATCTCATGATACCCTTAATTGGGAGTCTGAAGAATATTTCATGTAATAGAAATATTGGGATCTTCGAGATGAAACAAAAATCGGTTACCTCTGTAGTACTCGCCATGTCGATTGTGTGTAACGGTAACCACCCACGTCGAAGAAAGAAAGAAGCCTTCGTCTTTCTCGGAGGCAGCTAAGGGGAAGAAGGGTTTATACTTTCAGTTTCAGGGCCAAATGTGTTAGTGTTGTGTATTACTACATGAACTGTGTGTCACTACAAGAAAATCGCTCATTTCCGACGGCCTCCGATGGAATCGGCCGTCGGAAATGAGCGAAACACTTTTCCGACGGCCGGTTTCCGTCGGATCTTTTCCGACGGGCTTCACCCGTCGGAAAAGACATGTCCGTCGGCATAGTGCCGACGGAAATGATCTTTTCAGACGGGTGAAGCCCGTCGGAAAAGATCGAAAAAAAAAATATAAAAAAAAATAAAATCCGGTCGGCCGACGGAAATGACGGCTGCTGGCCTAGTGCCGACGGAAAAGACGGTGGGACCGGCCCACGGTCATTTCCGACGGCCGGCAGCCGTCTTTTCCGTCGGCCTAGTGGCGACGAAAATGACCGTGGGCCGGTCAATTTTATTTTTTAATTAATAAAAAAAAACAAAAAAATAAAATCTATAAATACCCCCCCCCCCCCAAACAAATGTTTTCATTCATCACACCAATCACTCTTCATTCTAAATATTTCAATCCTACTCTCTTCCAATATATTTTTTTTTTTTCGAAAAAATGTCATTTTATAAATGGCCGATAATCGCAAAAAAAGTATTGATAAAGGAAAAGGGAAACAGAAATTATATATTTCCAATACAAATTTATCGAGATCCCTCTTCGATAAACTTTCGAGTAATTTTAAATCTCGGCGTGGTGGCGATGCTGAAACAATTTGTCTAGACGGAGTTACCCAACAAGTCGATGAACCTCCGCCACAAACTCAGCATACTCCGGTTGCTACCCAACAGCGCCCAACTACAACTCAGGCCCCTAGTCCTGCTCGTGAACAACCACAACGCCCCACCACTAGGAGCCAAAGAGATGTTGCTCCCCGACTGAGGGACGACCCCGATCCATTGTTTCCGCCTGGAATTACTCCTCCACGTTTGGTTGTTCCGCATGGCATGATGGATGAACTTTCACAAGCCAACAACGAAGGAACTTCGTCGGGACGACAACCCTCGCCAACATATGTTGTTTCTGAATCTGCTTCTAATAATACCAATAGGATGCCTAGGGGACGGGCGAAGGGTCGAGGTACTACAAACTCAGACGATGCGAGGCTCAAAGTTGTAGTGAACGAGCGTTTTCAATTTGACAAAAATTTATGTGAAGATACCATCGACATAGTTAAGCGATCAATTCAAGTTACGATAACAAGCATAGTGACCGAACCGGCGATACATTACTCTCAATTATCCGAGGAACAAAAAGAAAAATTCATAAACTGGTTCAGGGTATCTTCTTTTAACTTGTTTTAACACATTTTTCATTATTTATGTCCATTATAATTTTTGCATTCTACTTATATGTTATCATATTTTGAAGACCATATACAAATGGGATCTACAAGAAACGGATAACATTAGAACGGCATTTCATAAGGTGGCACAAGTAAAATGGAAGGATGCCATATACGAGTGCAAAAAGCTCTACAGGAAGCGAGCTAAAGACCCCCAATGGTACCAAAAGACTTGGCTACCAATCGGCTTTGAATCGACGTACTGTAATCATTGGGAGAATGAAAGGACGATTGAACTTGCAGAAAGCAACGGAGAATCGACTGGCCAATAAGACAAAGAGCGTCGATGGAAAGGGATCATTAGGTACGTACCACGGTGGATCTGTGAGTACACAAGAGAGGAGCTCCGCAACAGTACGATATGTTAGGATTTCCTTGTTTGCAGAATACATTTTGTGATATTTGTGTTACTCTTTAACATTAATATTGTTTAAAAAAATGTTGTTATAGTATGGCACGGATGATGTGATACGCTTCGACGAGCAATACATGCACGACCACTTAGTAACGGATCCAAATGGAAGAATACTCTATTGGGACCCCCCACAAGCAGAAGAGTATTTTGTAAGTTATCTTAATTAAGCAAGTATATGATTGTTTTGCGTATATATCTTTTTCATTTATTTACTTTGAACATTGTAGAAAAATTATATTGAAGCGCTCGAGGATAATTTTGGTCCAGACAAAGTCAAATGGCCGCTTCAGTTTGACGTAAATATCGCGACAATTGCAGATCATAATGGCACACATGGGAGGCTCAAAGGCAAAGATAGGTGCAATACCCTCGCAGATTATGGTAAGTCGCAGGGTAAAAATCTTAACCGTGCTAAGGTGGTAAGAACACGTAAAGCAGTCAAGGATGCTACTGTTGAGTTGCAACAAACCGTTGCGGGCTTGGAGAAAAAGATTATCGATGTGGAGGGCCAAGTGGCGAGGGACCGGGAGGAGTGGAGGCAGGAGCGAGCTCGTGAGCGAGAGGAGAGAGAGCGGGAGCGAGCTCGCGACCGAGAAGAGAGGGATCGTTATCAATGGAACAACCCGCAGAGATTCAACACCAACAACTACAATTCAAGCAACTATCCTCCAAATCAGTTTCATGGAGCGCAAAGTCAACTGAACGATTATTGGCAACATAACCAGACACAACCTCGTCAAAACTATCAGTATTGGGACCAAGAGTTTCATGGAACAAACACGCCGTGGCAAGTGCCAATCGGTCAGACGAGTCATCCAAGTACGCATGGCCAAAACAACGACCTTAATTTTGATCAGGATTTGGATTATTTGATGCGGTGTGACTTTGGTAGTGTTAACAGAATAGAAAATCACCTGCTTAAAATAAGCGATTATTAAATTACCGAAATTACTCGGTATATTATTATATGATTTATATTTATAAATAACACCGCATTATAACACGGTTTAAATACCGGTTTACTTCGTTAAAAAATTATACTATTCGTATATCGTAAATCACGGCACACAGTTATCGGCCGGATTTATAACTAAAATACTACCCAGATTATGTTCGACTCAATATATTATTACGCATACGATTTTATATTCGTCCTGGTAACATGACTAATACCCAAAGAATACAACACGTGTCTGCTGACACAGCTTAAATAGATAAGTTACTTACTGTGCTGCTTGAACAGATAAATAACAGTACAGATAATAACATAAAAATAACTAATATTAAACTAATACATATTCCAAACTTAGGGAGCAAGATTAAACTCCTATAAAAGGGGGCAAGAACTATAGAAGAAGGACAAGTTCGGGAAGAGGGAAAAAATAGGGAAAAAGAATAATAGAAAGAAGGAAGTTTTTTCCTTTCCTCGACTCGGAGGAACTCCTTCCTTTCTCAAAGAGAAGAAAACTTTCCCTCCTCCCCTCGGACTTCTTTCTTTCCCCCTCAGACTTCTTTCTTTCCCCCTCGGACACTTCACGGAGACAACTCCTCCAACAAATACAGAAACCCATTCATCCGATAAAATCGACAAACACAAAATAACCAACACCAAGAACCGAACAAGAATCGGAACTACGAGTGGCTTGATTCCCGAGGAAGGGATACGTAGGCATCTCGAAACAAATCGAGTCCAGCCGCAAATCAATAAAAACCAACAATCTCCTCGGGTCGGGATCGGCGTTCCAACCCTATAAATATTGCTCGTAAAATGGGGAATAATTCCAAACCCGTTAACAAGATGGCGCCGTCTGTGGGAACGTCGTTGAATCCTTGAGAAAGCCCGAGGGGATCGCCGCCAAGATCGAAACGGAGAAAAGTTTCTACTGCTACGAGGCGATAGGCTCCGAAGTTAAGTTTTCCTTTCTCTAAACTTCCGTGATTCGATTCCAATTTTGGAAATCTCCTTGAAAATCATACGATTTTCTAATTGTTATATAAGTATATATAAGCCTATATATATGAAGTCTGAAAAAGACTTGGGTACGGGTTGGAAGAAACTTTTTAGATATGTGAATTCCTTTTCCTATTGCCTGAGAGTTGCAGAAAAAATGTGCGAATGAAAATTAAAATAAAAGGAGAAAACTTGAGAAGAAGAAAAGAGACAGCGAAAATTGAGAAGAAGAAAAGAGAAAGAATTAACAGAGAAGAAGAAGAGAAAAGAATGAACGGAGAAGAAGAAGAAAAGAAATAAAAGAATGAGAAGAAAGGGGAGTCACGTCTCTCTTAGTGATTAAATTAAGCTTTGAAAGTGACACATGTCTCTTTTAAAAAAGTGTTGGACAGGTGGCCTAACATGCATAATAAAAAAAAATTATTAATAAAAGAAAAAGAACGGGACAGCAAAGCCAGAAAAAAATAAAATAATAATAATAATAAAAAAACAAAAACATTTATCCGAGGGTTGTTATAATAAAGATAAAAAATTATCTTTTATAAACCAAAAGAGAGATGTAGCCCAGCGGTCCTCGGAGAGTATCTCCGAGAACCTCTCTCCGAGGACCCGGGTTCGAGTCCTACCTCCGAGGCCTTTTTTTATTTTATTAAGGAGAGCCATAATATCATAATAAAATAAAAACGTTTCTTGTTATAAACAAAAACATGGGCTGGTCCAGTGGTCAGAGCCCTCTCCGAGGGCATCTACTCAGGTGACCCGAGTTCGAATTCTGCTTCCGATGGTTTTATTTTTTTGGTTATTAGGACTACTACATATATGTAGCAAAAACTTTTTGTTATTAACAACAAAAATAGATAGCCCAATGGTCCTCGGAGAGCTGCTTCGAGGGCCTTTACCTGAAGGTCTCGGGATCGAATTCCAAGTCCGATAGTTTTTTTTTTTGTTATTAAAACCTTGTTACGTGATATGTAACATACATAATCACCTTATTAACAAAAGCAGCCATAGCCCAGTGGCCTCGGAGAAGCTATCCGAGGGCGTTTTTCCGGGCAACCCGGGATCAATTCCCACCTCCGATAGCATTTTTTTTTATTAAAACGCTTCCATATTATAATAAAAATAATAAAAAGTCTTTTCGTAAACAAGAAGTAGAGCTGGTCCAGTGGTCCTTGGAGAACATCTCTCCGAGGACACCCGTGTTCGAATCCCATTCACGAGGGATTTTCTATTTTGCTGCCATCATTTTATAATAATAAAAAAATAGTCTCTTGTTGTTAAACAAAAATGGGGCTGCTCCAGCGGTTCTCGGAGAAGCTCTCCGAGGGTAGTTACCCGAAGAACCCGGGTTCGATTCTCACTTCCGATGGCTTTATTTTTATATATGAAGAGCCAATATAATAAAACAATAAATAGGCCGTGTGTTAAACAAAAAAGGACTTGGTCCAGTGGTCCTCGGAGAAGCTCTCCGAGGTCATTAACCAGAGGAACCCGAGTTCGAATCCTCCCTGTGATGGCTTTTTTTTTTTTGGTTATTAAAACTACTGCATATATGTAGCAAAAATGATCTCATTATAAACCAAAGGAGGAAGTGGTCCAGTGGTACGAGTACACTTTCCGAGGGCAACTGATAGACCCGGGATCGATTCTCCTTATGAAGAGCCTTTTTATTATTATTAATTCCCTGCTATATAATATGTAGCGAATGCAATATACTTATAACCAAAAATGGGCATAGCCCAGTGGTTTAGTCCGTTGGCTGCCTTCTCTGAAGTCCCGAGTTCGAATCCTTCAGGGGGCGGTAGGAAATCTTCATTTGATTTTTTGCTTTTTCCAGCGAAACTAATAAAAAAAAAAAAATTAAATTAAATAAATGAATGAAAAATTCATCATCCAAATGGGCATAGCTTAATGGTATCGGAACAACTCTCCGAGGACTCTTTTCCCCGATAACCCGAGTTTGAATCCCCCCAATGGTGAATTTTATTCTTTCCAGTAAAAAGAAAAAATAAATAAAATAAAGAGAAGAGAAAAGAAGTTGCTCCGAGAGGAGTTCGAACACGAGACCTCTTTAATAAAATTTCCTGCTCATACCAATGGGACAAGCTTCTATTGCTTTATAACAATACTAAACCCTAGATTTAGGAGTAAAGTTTATTAACCTCTTATGATACTCGCAAGTATCCGTGGATGAAATCGAACTTTTCTAAGTGTGGTAGCTTGGAGCATCGGAACAAGGACTAAGCACTCTAAGGGCATGGCACTTACGAACACTCAAAACTGGAGCACGCGACAACCCCTACCCACGAGGTAAACGGGAAGCTCGCAACGACCCCGACCACGAGGTTCGCAGGTGACCCCCCCCCCAAAGGAGTCAAAAAATATATATATATATATATATATATATATATATATATAAAATAAATACGATGACTACGGCTACCCACGCGGGAAATCGAGAGTGATTCACGGGTATTTACACGAGGAATCAAAAACTCTCTAAATATGGCGGAAAAAGTGCGAATTATTGCCAATATGTATTTCTTCCCAAACTAAATACAACGGGTCTTACTCTCGGACTTTACGAGGAATACGTACCCATTCACCAAGATTGTTGTATAATTTTATCATGAGATAAATAGTTCTTCCATCGGAAACACGAAGAAAGTATAAATATACCCAAAATCTATAATCCATGAGGTCTTCGTGCTTAAATATTGACTATGCTCTACATATTTTTGAACACTAACTCCGCCGAAGGAAACTTCGAGCAAAGTTGGCTATTTTTGCTTAAGCTATATGCAGATATTATAGTCGGAACCCCCGAAGAGTTCCCTCCGATAGCCAACAACCCCTCGGATGAAGCCTAACGAACGCCATTCCGAGCAGAGTTCCGAGGAAAATTGCTTAACGATAACGAATTGGCATGCACGGAACGACCTGGACTCCAGATAAGTGCTACGAACCTCTTATGCAATTTTGATTTCGATAAACTTATACTTTAAGTATAAAATTCAACAGCAAGACATAACTTTACCTTTCCAAACAAGCAAATTCCAAAAGTGAAAGCTTGCAACGGAAACTATTAGGATTAGGTGAAAACATTCACTAATCCGAATATATATATTAAGGGAATATCCACAAAAAGATTTATAAGCAAATAAAGCCGTAAAGTAGAGCTATCCTCCTCCATCAGATTATGACCCTAATCCTCGGATGCATCGGTCTCGTCTTCGAGAACGTCATCCCACTCGGACGATTGGTCCTCTTCAAAAATCTCATCCTCCTCGGGAGTATATGAACTCCCACGAGGAGGGCGAGGCAGAATCGCGGCCAACGTCCTAGACCGCCCTCTCCCCCTCCGGGTAGGAAGACCCTACTCCGAGGACCGCGCGGTCGTGAACAAATAAACTGTAAAATATTTTTCCAAGACATTGCCTGCGCAAAATAACGGGAATGTAAAACTCTCCGAAGAAAGAAATGAGTAAACAACTCAGCGGAAAAGATTTTTTGGAAGTAAGTGAGAATATTCACTAAACTCCAAAGCACCTATATATATACTTAGGAATCTTTCCTCGGATGACCGAATTAAGTTTGAGCTGTCCAAGCTCTATTACAGCCACGGTTACGTGTCGGGGGATACCTCTATTTAGAGAAAATGTATCTCCAAAGTTTGCACTGCAAACGGACACGTCATGCTAAGTAATTTGCTTGGCCAGTAAGAATGGGATACTATCTCATCTCTTTAAACTCAATCTTAAATCCTACAATTAAAGGAGAGAGTCCAAGTATTTATAAGTGCTGAAAAGTTATGATGAATATTAGCACGAAAAAGACAAAATATAATGAAAGGCAAAATAATTGCGCATTTATCCAAAATCGAGGTCTCCTCGGAGAAATGCTTACAAAGCATGAAAGGTAATTACAAGCGCTAAAATGCGAAGTAAACGACGATACTATCGTTCCACTCCCGATGAGAAGCTATACTCCCGATAAGGAAGCTTCTCGAGTGTCACCTACCCGAGTGTGGTACGACACCCGAGGAAATACTAAAGTCCATCGAATGCCGCATACCCGAGGCGGTACGGCGTGGCATTCGAAGAGGCACTGAAACATTCCTTGAAAAGTGACGACGGATAAAATATCAACGACGGCACGCCTCAACGAAGGCATCATAAATGAAAAATCTCTCGCCTCGAAGAAGGCAACCACGATATACCCCTCGCCTCTTCTAAGGCCCTCGCCTCTTCTAAGGCAAGGCAAAACTGGGGGGGGGGGCTCGTGTTAAACGGATATAAACATCGAACGACGAAAGTCTACGATACTCCAAAATAGTTTCCCGATACCTTACCGAGGCTTTCCGAGTCCTATAGGAGACTCGAATGCCTTTCAAGGATCTACGGGACATTTACGATACGATAACCGACAAGGACCTACAAGGTTCTAAATAATTCTACGGTACCTCAAAAGAAACGTTAAAAATGTTAATAGCTATTATCGGACCTACACTATAATATCTCCGACCAGAAAAAGCGAGAAAGACAACACTTTAAAAGGCTCGAAACAATGCCTTAAACGACCTCGTTACGAGGGGCTACGATACCTCTCTAAAAAATCCGCGATACTCGTAACTCTCGACTTTTTGAGTTTCTAGTGCAGTCATAATAACCGACTGCACTAAAAACTGGGGGGCTTTGTTAACAGAATAGAAAATCACCTGCTTAAAATAAGCGATTATTCAATTACCGAAATTACTCAGTATATTATTATATGATTTATATTTATAAATAACACCGCATTATAACACGGTTTAAATACCAGTTTACTTCGTTAAAAAATTATACTATTCGTATATCGTAAATCACGGCACACAGTTATCGTCCGGATTTATAACTAAAATACTACCCAGATTATGTTCGACTCAATATATTATTACGCATACGATTTTATATTCGTCCTGGTAACATGACTAATACCCAAAGAATACAACACGTGTCTGCTGACACAGCTTAAATAGATAAGTTACTTACTGTGCTGCTTGAACAGATAAATAACAGTACAGATAATAACATAAAAATAACTAATATTAAACTAATACATATTCCAAACTTAGGGAGCAAGATTAAACTCCTATAAAAGGGGGCAAGAACTATAGAAGAAGGACAAGTTCGGGAAGAGGGAAAAAATAGGGAAAAAGAATAATAGAAAGAAGGAAGTTTTTTCCTTTCCTCGACTCGGAGGAACTCCTTCCTTTCTCAAAGAGAAGAAAACTTTCCCTCCTCCCCTCGGACTTCTTTCTTTCCCCCTCGGACACTTCACGGAGACAACTCCTCCAACAAATACAGAAACCCATTCATCCGATAAAATCGACAAACACAAATTAACCAACACCAAGAACCGAACAAGAATCGGAACTACGAGTGGCTTGATTCCCGAGGAAGGGATACGTAGGCATCTCGAAACAAATCGAGTCCAGCCGCAAATCAATAAAAACCAACAATCTCCTCGGGTCGGGATCGGCGTTCCATCCCTATAAATATTGCTCGTAAAATGGGGAATAATTCCAAACCCGTTAACAGGTAGGAATAATCATAGTGTTAGTGTGGATCGTACAGGTGCCTCCAGAAGTACACGACAGGATAATGTATCCACCCATGTTATTCAGGACAAGGAAACGATAGCCGACCTATCAAGTTTGCCTATCGGGGAGGTCGACTTTTTGAGTAATAATGCTTGTTTGAATCTCCATAGTGGAGATCAACAATATCGGCCAATGGGTAACAGAGGTAAAGGCCCCGCCACTCAGGAATGAAGATGTTATGGGTGTTAGTGTGAGTTTGTATGTTTCAATTACCATTTTAAGTGTTGTATGTTTTATGTTATTTGTGTTAGTTTGAGTTTGTACGTTTCACTTACCATTTTAAGTGTTGTATGTTTTAATTACCAGTTATGTTGTGTGTAATCAGTTTACGCGTTTGAAGTAATGTTTTGTAATTCGACATTATAAATCGTTTTTTAGCTACCGTATTTGATGCGAATTACAAACTACTTGGCTTACATACTGAATATACGAATTTGATGTAATTTCTTTCTCTCGACCCTTCTCCGACGGCACCATTTTCCGGAAATAAAAAGCCTCGGAAATAAAACCTCGGAAATAAAACCAGTATCTATAAAAAGCCTCGGAAATAAAACCTCGGAAATAAAAAGCCTCGGAAATAAAACCAGTATCTATAAAAAGCCTCGGAAATAAAACCCTTTTCCGACGGCACCATGCCGTCGGAAATGAGCGTATCCGGAAGCTTTTTGACGCGGATCGCTGACATGGCACCATTCCCCCTCCAAAATCTATAAATACCCCCAAATTCATTCATTCATACACAAACACTCAAATTATATCCTCCCTAATTACATTTCTTCTCTCAATTCTTTCTTCAATTATTTTTCTTACTTATATTTTCTTTATATATATTTTGTTTTCTTACACATATCATATATTATTCTTAATACTTTCATAATAAACTATTTTTATTAATCTATATATATTACAAATTAGTTTATATTTATGTTTTTCGTACTAAATAATTCATTTTTTATAATTTATATATATTATTAATGTTTATATATATATATATGTTTTAATTATATATATATATATATGTATATAGGTTTTAATTATATATATATAATTTCGTACTAAATAATTCATTTTCCGTAATTATTTTTTTAATATTTATGATTATTATTTCCGACGGCAATGAGCCGTCGGAAATAATATTTAATAATATTTAAATATTATTTCCGACGACACTATGCCGTCGGAAATGATATTTTAATAATATTTTTTAAAATTATTTAATACATATTCTTAAATTAAATATGTATTTTTATAAATATACGTATGAAATAAAACACGCGTTTTCGACGGCATAGTACCGTCGGAAATACTCTTTTTCGACGGCATCGTGCCGTCGGAAAAGAGGTCTTTTCCGACGGCACCATGCCGTCGGAAAGAGCTTTTCCTACGGAAGCTTTTCCGTCGACCATTTCCGACGGATTAAACCGTCGGAAAAGACAATTTCTGACGAGAAATAGGCCTTTTTCGATGGGTTTTGTGCCGTCGGAAATGCCCGTTTTTCTTGTAGTGTGTGCATTACTTTTTTTGGATTGTATTGTTACATAATAAGTAGGGAAAAACGGCAAACTATACCCAACTTATTGGCATTCTGGCAAAGTTATACTCAATTTTATTCGATTTTTTACATAAGGAGTGCCTCAAATAATTTCGATCAACTTCTTGAAATTCACAATAAATTGAGCCCTCGTCCGATCAAATTGTTATGGCATCTGCGTACGTGGGTACGCAGCAAAGTTGCAATTAATGTGCCCGTACGAAATAAATGGCATCCTCAAGGACAAGGCGAACATGACCATCGTGTGTGTCGAGTTTATCGTGTAGCCACATCTAGATTTAACACCCTCCTACCATCTAAGTTTTTGATTTTAATGCGTCATTTGAATTTCATGTACCAAAGCAACTGAACATTTCACATACTTCATCACGGTTCTAATGCGATCTATTGAACAACCATCACTATTGCTCTTGAATCCATCTAAGCCACCGGGTTCAACATGTATGCAATGCACCTTATCTGTATGTACTTCCCTTTAAAAATGATTCGATCTCCTTGCTCCACCCACCTATTCACCAAAATGTCAATGTCATTTATTGTAGCATTTTTGATAATGATTGTGAAAATATTATTAATACCCTAATTATTTTGGTCTTATTTCGTCCGGGTAACAAAACACCGTAAATGTTACAATGGGCTGATCAATTGCCAAAATAATGCTAATCAAACAGAATTCGGACTAGCTTGGTCCGGAACACCTATTACAGGTTGACTAGGCTGAATAAATGAAATTACAAAATATAAATAGTGTATCGAACAGCAGGAAATCGATCTAAGTTGTATCGAATCGGGGACGTTCGATACAGAGTCTGCCTGATGGTCCAATATCGAACAGGGGCCCTTCGATCTATAAGTGTATCAAACTCGGGTCCTTCGATGTAAGACTAAGCTGGATTGTTGAGTATCTAATTCGTCTGCTTCGATCGAACGCGGTGTATCGAACCCGGGGATATCGATCGAATGCTAATGGATCGATGCTAAGTGAGTTGGTGATAGTTGGAATACGTGCTGAGAATGTCCGGGGATGGGGTATTTATAACTCCCGTCCTGAGGCCGCAGTGGTTGTTGGGGAAAGTGCATCGAATTGGGATGGTTCGATCAAGTCGTTGGATCGAACCAAGTCCGTTCGATGCTCGTTTAGTATCGAATTTCATCTGTTCGATGTACTATTTCAGTTGGGCTTTCTTCTTGGACCGGCCCAATACTAGTATTAGGTCATTCCTAAAATACCCCCATCATATAGTCCCCCCAATTTGGGAGACGGTATCGATTAGAGGGCGAGTTCCATACTTATAAACTATATGTTTGATTTGTATCGTTATGATTGTTATGTTGATAATGTTAAAAATCATGCCCCCGATTGGGAGGCGGTCTCGAACAGAGACCGGGTTCCAATTATGGAGACCTGAACGTTTGTCGTTGAAAAACATGCCCCCGATTAGGAGGCGCGGTTGGAAAGACATGCATCTCAGTATATTGTTCCTGAACCTTTAATAATGTTGATGTCGTCGATCGAACGTTCTTTGTTCGATCTTGCGGTCTGCATCGAACGTTGGTGGTTCGATGTAAGTATCGCGCATTTCTTCTATTAGATCAAGCCAATGGCGTTCGATGCAGAATGTATATCAAATCGGCACGATTCGATGCTTGGTTTAATGGGCATAACGAGCCTTTCCAACGTCTATATAAGGGAAGGAAGTGTTGGAGAAGCTCATTTCTCCTTCTGCCGAATTCACGCTCAAACATAAGTAGTATCGAACGGGAGTGGTTCGATACAGGCTGCATCGAATGCCCTTTGTTCGATGCTAGATGTATCGAACGATATATCGTTCGATCTAACGCCTTAGAAAAAAATTCTGCTTTTTGCTGAATGTGTAGGTTTCGCCTCTAGTTTCGTTTAACAATTTTTCGTACTTTTTTCAGGCAATTTTCTTTTCAATCGTTGTCGATTTTCGAGCTGTAACCAAGGTAAACGATTATGTGCTTACTTTGTGGGTCACATTATTTTTGCTTTTTAAATGTTTATTTGAACCTGTCGCGTAGATGTCGTAAGTGTCGAGAGTGACGTATTCGTGCGTAGTAAGACATTTTTATTTTTATTTTATTTCAGTTTGTGTCGATCAAGATGGTTAGATCTGAATCGACCTTAGGGTGTGAGTCTAGTAGCGGCTCAAGCTCTGGTTCAGTCAATTCTGTAGTGGGCCCTGCAAGTGCTCCTGCGGGTTCGAGTATTCCTCGAGGAGATGAGAATGAGCTTATCGACATTGATTCTGTCAACTCACCTAGGGGTGATCATCTAGGTGATAACAATGATCAATCGTCCTCGCAAGGTGGGGACGATAATTTGCAATCATCTTAATCCGAGGATAACCGTGCCTCCAGTGAAGCAGGTGAAGATATAGAAGCCATCAATAGGGAGATTGATGACTATGCGAAGGTCTCAAGGATGGCGTATAATACTTACGTGCTGCGGTGGCAGCATAGCCGCTCTTCCTTGCGTGAAATGTTTAACATAGCCAATAGGTATAAGTTAGTTATTCCCGGTCCTGACGAGCGTGTGGATTTACCCCCGCCTGGTCACCTCATAGTTTTTGTGGGTCAGCTAGCCAACGGGTTGCAATTTCCCATACCTGTCGAGGTCAAATTTATTTTGAGGTCCATTGGGATTGTGGCGAGTCAGCTGACACCGAACCTGTTCGGGAAAATTATCGGTTTTATCATCCTCATGAAGGCTTTAGGCGAACCTCAGGGTCCTGATCAGTTTTGGGCCCTCTTCGAAGTTTGTAGAAGGTGAAATTGTGGATTTGGTCGATACGTTGTTGTTGTTAACTTAACACTAACATTGTAACAACAGTTTGGTATGTTGTTAATCCAACGATGTTACTCTAACAACAGACCAGAGTAATAGTGCAGTGGAATAAACTAACACCGAATTTAAGAAGTAATATAAGATTATATTAACTTCCGAGCCGTAGGCAAAATAACCCGTTAAGGTTTTAACAAAAGTCGTTCTCTCAACTCTCAAGCTCCTCACTCTCAAATTGATCAAACTAAGCAAAGCACACAAGAATTGCTTCGACTATCTCTAAAAGCTCATCACTCTTAGATCTATTCTAACAACTCACAAACTTTGCTAAAGCAAGACAACAATCAACAACTTGTAAATAAATCTCTTAGATTGATTAGCTCTTGTCTCGTGTATGTCTTGATGTACTTCACACCTATATATAGGTTCTTGACTTGGACTTCAAGGTGTGTTGTACACGGTTGGTAATTCTCCTAGTTTCCTTCTCGAACTCCTTTTCCTTGTTCTCGCAGTCCTTCTTGAATAATAGTTCCTTCGTTAGTGATCTAACTAAGGAAAGACTCCTTCTTCAAATCAGGACTCATCTTGGAAAGATTTCCTAGTTGCACTGGAACTCTTCTTTCCTTGTAGAGCGGTTTGCTTAATTAAGAAAACTTCCCTTCTTGGAAACTTGAGCGTCCGACCTATGACAAGTTTGTTTCCTGAATAATAATCAAAGACAATCACAACTGTGGAACTCAATTAGTTAAATGAATAAGGCAAAACAATAATAATAAATGTAAACAAGATTGTAAATCGGATTCTGCTCAGCAATGTTACTCTAACATTGACTTTTCAATGTTAAACTAACATTGCCAGAATACCTGCACTTTCAATCTCCCCCTTTTCGCCTTAATCACAAAACCTAAGAACCTGGTCTAATCAGGTCAAATTATTCAGACAAACTTCACTCTCTTATAACAATGGAAAACTAAGTAGACTCCCCTGAATATCAGAACTGACTAACTCTATGTTATTCTAACATTGATACTTTCAATGTTGTCATAGCATCCATCTTTGTCAATATTGGATTAACATTGAGTCCAGACAGATGTTCTAACATTGAACATCTCAATGTTAACTTAACATCAGAGAACAGTTAACACCTGCAAAACTGAGTGAGGAAGTACAAAGGAACTGAATGAAGACAATACATTTATCATATACTTCTTCACCCCAACTCCTCATGCATACTTGTTTACCAACCTATTTATAAGTGAAATACCAAGTGAACAATGCTACTGAATGCAAGCAGTCAAAACTTCAAAGCACCCAGTAGTAAGGATCATTATCATGCATAACCTTGGCCATAGACAAAAACACAAAAACAAGCACAACTGAATGACAATGAAGCTCTCAACATCATGTACCCCAGCTTCTCTTCATGCTTTGTCTAACCTAACATGGATACGTCACAACTGAATAACATCAGAGTAGTGAGCTCTGTGTACCCCAGCTTCTCCCAGATGTTAGGTTAACATTCACAGACTAACAACAACGTTCTTACTTTACAAAACTCTTGATATGTACCTGTCCACCAGTCAACTCAGCTATTTACACAGACTAATAAAGATGTAATATGCAAGAACGAAGAATGCAGAAAAGAAACATAAAAGAATTACAGATACCCCACAACCAATAACCAGTGCTAGATAGTGGTGTTATGTCAACACTGGTGAACTAACATCCTTATACAATGCACATGCCAAGAGAATTCCTCAAACTGAAGAACCTCTCAGAATCTAAGGGTTTAGTGAACATATCAGCCAAGCTGATTGTTAGTTTCTATGTGTCCAATGTCAATGAGCTTGTCTTCTACCATGTTTCTCAGAGTTCTAGAATGTTGCACAGGGTTCTTAGAGATGCTTATAGCACTAAAATTATCACATAACATAAGTAAGGTATCATTGTCTAACCCATAATCCAGTAGCATGTGTTTAAGCCATACCAACTAGGTGACACAGCTGCCTGCTGCTATGTATTCAGATTCAACAGTGGAGAGTGACACACAATTTTGCGTTGTACTGTACCATGAGACCAAGTTGTTCCCCAAATAAAAACATCCTCCACTTTTAGACTTTCTATCATCAGTGTCACCTGCCCAGTCTGAGTCACTGAAACCTACAAGATTTGTGTTAGTGTCATAAGAGTACCAGATGCCAAGGGCCAAAGTGCCATATATATATCTAAGGATTCTCTTCACAACAATCAGATGTGACTACTTTGGACATGCCTGGTACCTAGCACACACACAAACAGAGAACATTATATCAGATCTTGAAGCAGATAAGTAGAGTAAGCTTCTTATCATTGAACGGTACAATGTTGGATCAACATTGGTACCAGTAACATCCCTGGATATCTTCACTGATGAAGATATGGGAGTCTTGCAAGGCTTTGAATCTGCCAATTCAAACCTTTTCACCAAATTCTTTGCATGCTTATCCTGACTTACGAATATCCCACTACCTGTTTGTTTTACTTGGAGATCAAGGAAGAAATTTAATTCTCCTATCCTACTAATCTCAAACTACCCTGTCATTGATTCAACAATTTTTTTTCTAAATAGAATTGTTAGTTGAGCCAAAAACAATGTCATCCACATATATTTGAGCTATACAGACATGAGAATCTTTCTTCAAAGCAAACAGTGTTCTATCTTCTTCACCTCTAACAAAGCCAAGACTTAATAGGAATTCTATAAGTCTTTCATACCATGCTCTAGGTGCTTGTTTAAGTCCATACAGGTCTTTTTCAAGCTTGTACACATGGTTGGGGTACTTAGGATCTGTGAATCCCTTAGGTTGTTCAACATATACTTCCTTATCAATTAGCCCATTCATAAACGCACCCTTTACATCCATTTGGTATAGTTTTATCTTAATACAACATGCAATAGCTAGAAGTAACCTAATAGATTCAATCCTAGCAACTGGAGCAACTGTCTCATTAAAATCTACACCTTCAACCTGTGTGTACCCCTGAGTAACTAGTCTAGCTTTGTTTCTAACTATGACCCCTTCCTTATTACCCTTGTTTTTAAATATCCACTTTGTCCCTATTACATTAACATTAGGTGGTCTAGGTACCAGTATCCAGACATTCTTCTTAGTAAACTGTAATAGTTCATCCTGCATGGCATTAATCCAAAAGTTATCAAAGAGGGCTTTATTCACATTCTTAGGTTATATGAAGGAGACAAAACAAGAGGCATTATCAACAGTACACGTGAAGTTCATACAGACACACAATTTAGCCATATCTCTATAATCAAGTCTTTCTTTGTTGCGTGTCCTTACCCGTTCAGTGAGTTCACCTATTACCTGGGATGCTGGATGATCTTTCTGAATCCTAGTTGGGGGATCTCTTCTAGGTTCAGAGGCAACTTCATGTTCTGAGTCAGAGTCTTCTGCTGTTAGTCTAACATCAGATCTCGCTGGTGTTAGTCTAACATCGTTCCCTGCCTCCTGTTCAGTGTTTCGAGCTTCGAGTTCCAATGTTGGTGTAACATTGTCAGGAGTAACATTCTCGGTTTCCACTGTTGGTCCAACATTCGGAACTGTGATGTCACCAGTACATGTATCAAGTATGAACTCATCAAACACAACATTCACTAGTTCCTGAATTGTCTTCAATCTAGGATTGTAGACTCTAAAGGAAGTACTATTGGCAGAGTATCCTACAAAGATGCATTTTTCACTTTTTGGATCAAATTTACTCGGATAATCCCTGTCATTAATCAGATAACAGTCACATCCAAATTCATGAAAATATGCAATATTTGGTTTCACACCCTTCAAGAGTTCATAAAGAGTCATGTTAGTTCCAGGTCTAAGATACACCATGTTACTAATGTGATAAGCAGTATTTAAAACTTCTGCCCAGAGTCTTTTGGATACATATTTAACATTGAGCATAACTCTGGCCATCTCTTGAAGAGTCATGTTCTTTCTCTCAGCAATCACATTCTGTTGAGGAGTCTTAGGAGCTGAATATTCATGGAAAATACCTTTAGCATTGCAATAGTTATCAAAACTAGCATTTTCAAATTCTTTACCATGATCAGACCTAGTCTTAGTCACAGAAGAGCCATATAAGTTTTTAATACTAGCACAAAGAAGTTTGAACTGATCAAAAGCTTCAGACTTTTCTTTAAGAAATTTTACCCAAGTGTATCTAGAGAAGTCATCTACAATCACAAAGGCATATTTCTTAACACTGAGACTACTTACCTCAATTGGACCCATTAAGTTCATGTGTAGCAATTCAAAACACCTACTAGATCTAGGATTAGCATTCTGTACCTGTAGGGGTGTATGAACAGCTCTGGTTTGCTTACCCTTGCGGCAATCACCACACACAAGCTTGCCTGGACAAGACAGCTTAGGTAATCCTCTTACAGCATCAACTTTCTATAATTTCTCAAGGTTTCTGTAGTGAACATGTCCAAGTTTCCTATGCCATATAAAAGCCTCATCTATTTTGGCATGTAAACACTCTGCTTCCTCTTGAGCTAGGTAGCAGTTATCTTTGGATCTAGTCTCTGTCATAATAAGAACATTATCACTATCATATACATCACAAGATACTTTATCAAATGTAACCAGTAAGTCATCATCACACAGCTGACTGATACTGATTAGATTTGCCTTTAACCCATCTACCAACAACACATCCTTCAGCGGTGGGAATCCATCAACATCTAGTATCCCCTTGCCAATGATCTTTCCTTCGGTGCCACCTCCATAGGTCACTGTTCCAGCACTCAAATGTATCATTTGTTTAAGATTCTCTTTGCTGCCTGTCATGCATCTTGAGCATCCACTGTCGAAGTACCACTTACCTGAAAGGTTAGAGTACACAGTAGAGAAAACAACATTGCATACAATTTTAATCTTAGGGGTTTTAGCTTTTTCTACCCAAGTTCTACTTTTCTGTCATGCACCTAATGTTAGTCTAACATTAGAACCTATTGTAGTTTTAACGTTGGACACAGAGGCTGTTTTCTTACCACATTCTTTTGTGAATTTTTCTACAGAATGGTTTAATGTGGCCTGGTTGAAAACAGTACTGACAGATAAAAGTAGGTTTAATTTTTACAGTGTTGATGGTACCATAACTCATATTACCAGATTCTTTAACAAAGCTTGTCGTTAAATAGGCAGAATTAACATTAGAAGAGGAAGGTTTCTCAACAAATCCCAGACCACATGTACCTGTATTACTCATGTTTAGTACCTCATCAAGTTTAGAAGTACCTCCATTCCATTTGGCTATGATCTGTGAATCCTTTTTGAGTTTCTCCTTTACCTCTTTCAGCTCAGCTTCAACTTTGTCAAGGTCTCTCTCATAGAGTTTCAACATGTTCTTCAAACATTCAATGTCATGCTTCTGTGCTTTGTTACTCTTCATGAGTTTGACATTCTCCCTCTCAAGTCTGAGAAAGGTTGTATGTAGATCATCTAGGATTTCCTCCTGGGACATTTCTTCTTCATTGAAGTACTCTTCTTCTAGATCAACTGAGCCATGAAAACAATCAAAGTTAGTATCATCACAATCAGAGAGTACATCATAGTTAACCTGTGTATCATTGTTGTTCCAATCTCCAAATAAGATTTCCTACTTTGCTGTTGGTTCTCCAATGTTAGAGTAACATTGAGATTTTTGGCAGTTTCTGGAGTCTTCTCCTGACCAGGTGATCCAAGTGTAAAGCGCAGCAATGTTGATTTCCTCTGATTGTTCATCGGCACTTGTTCCAGATCCGAAGTCAGCTTCATTGAAGTCATCTATACAAACCCAATGAGAATCCCCTCTTGTTCTGAGGGTGTTAGCACATTCATGTTTAAAGTGACCATACCCATTATATTCATAGCACTTGACATCTTTCAATTTCTCAGCATCTTGAGACGTGCTCTTTGATGCCATGTACTTTACAAACTTTGGGGGCAGTTTCTTATAACCAAGGGCAGCATTACCAGATTGTTTTTCTTTATTTTTCTCTTTGTAGCCTAATTTACTAAACTTCTTGGTAATGTTTCCATAGTTAGAAGAGATCAACTCATATTCATCATCATCACTTCCTGTAGAATCTATGCTAGTTCCTAGTAAGGCTAAAGCAAGTTGTTTACTGGACTTTCCTAGGAACTCTAGTTCAAACTCTTTTAAAGTGTTCATTAATGTTTGGAAGTCCATGTTGGCAAGATCTCTAGACTCATTCATAGCAATTCTTTTGAGAGTGAACTTAGAAGATAATGTTCTAAAAGCTTTATAGACCATGGTTTGATTTGGGATGGTAAAACCTAAGTTTTGACACTGATTATCAAGAAGTTTCTCAAAATAACTATCAATGCTTTCATCCTCACTCATCTCTATCTTCTCAAAGTCCCTCAAAAGTTTTCTATATTTAGAGTCCCTCACAGCCCCATCACCCTCACAATGTAATTCAAGAACTTCCCATGCAGTTTTAGCAGTCGTACAAGTTTGAATAAGTTTGAACATATGGTTACCTACCCAGCTAAAAATATTATTGAGAGCCTTTTCATTGAAGTTGTAGAGAGAAATCTCATTGGTTGTCCATTGTCCTCTTGGCTTAGGTACCAAATCAGCATCTCCATCTCTTGGCAAGTAGGGGATGGTGTAGCCTTCTAGTACTGCGTCCCAAGCTCTCAGGTCGATGGATTTGATGTGGACTCTGAGTCTGATCTTCCAGTAGGCATAGTTGTTGGGACCCTCCAATACTGGCAACATGCTGGTATTGGGGTTGGAGTTGTCCATCTTGTCGTATCAACGCCAAACACCGGTGAAGTTGGTGCTTGGCTCTGATACCAATTGAAATTGTGGATCAGGTCGGTACGTTGTTGTTGTTAACTTAACACTGACGTTTTAACAACAATTTGGTATGTTGTTAATCCAACGATGTTACTTTAACAACAGACCAGAGTAATAGTACAGCGGAATAAACAAACACCGAATTTGAGAAGTGAATATAAGATTATATTAACTTCCGAGCCGTAGGCAAAATAACCCGTTAAGGTTTTAACAAAAAGTCGTTCTCTCAACTCTCAAGCTCCTCACTCTCAAATTGATCGAAGTAAGCAAAACACACAAGAATTGCTTCGACTATCTCTAAAAGCTCATCACTCTTATATCTATTCTAACAACTCACAAACTTTGCTAAAGCAAGACAACACTCAACAACTTGTAAATAAATCTACTGGATTGATTAGCTCTTGTCTTGTGTATGTCTTGATGTACTTCACACCTATATATAGGTTCTTGACTTGGAGTTCAAGGTGTGTTGTACACGGTTGGTAATTCTCCTAGTTTCCTTCTCGAACTCCTTTTCTTTGTTCTCGCAGTCCTTCTTGAATAATAGTTCCTTCGTTAGTGATCTAACTAAGGAAAGACTCCTTCTTCAAATCATGACTCATCTTGGAAAGCTTTCCTAGTTGCACTGGAACTCTTTTCCTTGTAGAGCGGTTTGCTTAATTAAGGAAACTTCCCTTCTTGGAAACTTGAGCGTCCACCCTATGATAAGTTTGTTTCCTGAATAATAATCAAAGACAATTACAACTGTGGAACTCAATTAGTTAAATGAATAAGGCAAACAATAATAATAAATATAAACAAGATTGTAAATCGGATTCTGCTCAGCAATGTTACTTTAACATTGACTTCTCAATGTTAAACTAACATTGCCAGAATACATGACTTTCAGGAGGGAAGTAGGTTTCTACCATGTGAATCCTCTGAGGCATCGCAAGTTTCTGAGTGGCGAGGCCACTAGCTATGAAAAGAGTTGTGAGGGAGAATTCGCGGTGTATCGCCGTGATTGGTTTGGGGGTGCTAGAGTTGCAATACCGCCTGGTGTACGCCCACCTTCATGGGACTGTAATTTTATCCCTAACAGTTCGCGATCACCAGTTCAACGTTAAGAGACTGGTAGAGAATCGCGTGTTGTCTTAAGTTGGGTTATCGCCAGTTTGCTATAATGGGTGATTTACGCTTGGTATACATTCTGCGTTTTTTAGTCGAGCTCGTGTTTTGCTTTCATTCTTTTGATGATACTAATATGTGTGTTTCTTTTAAGGCGAATTTATCATGGACCGCTATGCCAGGATCAATCGAGCCCTTGCCGCTGAGAACGAAGGTTCTCAGACTACCGTTGTTCCTCCGATACCTCCCCCAAGGAAGAGGAAGAACCAGGGTAAGAAAACAGCAGCCGAGGGATCGGCGGTGGCCCACGTTGAGGCTCCAAGTGATCCTTTTGAGGATATTTTTGCGCAAGGTCGCGCGACAACTCTCCCTCCTGACGATCTCGGCCATGTGGGAGCCTAATAGAGAGATTATGCCGCCCACCGTGAATGATCAACCAGCTTCTCTGGACGTGTTTGATGTGCTTCTCAAGAGCGACAACCTCGTTTATCGGGGAATTTCTTCACCACCACCGATGCCGCATGTATATCCTTCTTCTAAAGATGAAGATGACGCCGACGCCTAAGTGCTTCGGCTTTTATTTTGTAATGAACAATTTTCATTCTGTTTTATGGCGTTGCGTCACCCTTTAATTTTTTGAACAATTTGAATAATTGCATCGTAATCGCACGTTATCCGTGTTATTTTTCAATGATATGCTTTTTCATTGGATCGTATTCATTGCCTTTTCTTTCAATTGCTATGGTTGCACTGTACCTTATTTTGACAACTAGAGTCCTTTCGTATTTGTGAAAGGTGTATGTTTCTCTTTGAGATGTATGATTAGTATTTTATTACTACTAATATAATGTTCATTCCGTTTTTATATTTTTGGAATTCACGGTTATCTCGCGCCACTTTGGACAGCGTGTGTGTTCCCCTTTCGTATTCGAAATTTATGGAGTTCACTTGCCACTTTGGACAGAGTGTTCGTCTCTTTTTTGTATTTCGGGAATTGACGAGTTCACTTTCCATTTTGTACAGAGTGTCCGTCCCTCTTTTATACTTCGGGAATTGCGGAGTTCACTTGTCACTTTGGACAGAGTGTTCGTCCTTTTTTTATATTTCGGGAATTGCGGAGTTCACTTGCCACTTTGGACAGAGTGTCGGTCCCTTTTTCATATTTCGGGAATTGCGGAGTTCACTTGCCACTTTGAACAGAGTGTCCGACACTTTTTCATCTCTTCTGGATTTATGGATGGCATTTGTTGCTAGGGATAGAGTGTTCGTTCCTTCTTTCGTGGGAACGAACCTTCATGGATCCTGCATTGCCACTTGGGACAGAATGTTTGTCCTTTTCATCTTGGAAGTGAACCTTTTTCAGGTCCTGCATAAAATTGAGATTATGCATGCCTCCGCATAGTTAGTTATTTCACATTTCCTAACTATACATATGATAATATAATCGATAAGTCAAAAGCGTTTCATTTGGAAACGAATTCATATAAAGAGAATAGGGGAGGATTTTGATTCCAAAATCCACTCTCCAATGTCCTTCAAGGCAGCCTTCGTGGCTCAAGTCTTCGGTGTCCCTGTTTTGAGTTAGTACATGCATGCCCCTCATGCTTGTTAGGGCAGAGGGGACGAATTAAAGTTGTTCCAGATATTCAGGAAATTGAAGACTTGCAAACATTAAATTGGGGCACTTCAATCAATATGCTCCATCTCCATGGGAGCCAGTGCACCCGCTGCTTCTTGTTCTGCCTGTGGTTGCACTCGGAGCAATGCCACATAGCATTTCTAGCCCTCAGTGTGGTCTGCGATCACTTCACCGGTTCCAGCAGGAGTTGTGAATTTTACCATTTGGTGGTAAGTTGACGGCAAAGCTCGGAACGCATTCAGCGCTGGCCTTCATATGATACCGTTGTAAGAGAAAAGCATATCAACAACCACATAACTCGCCAGTAGTGTTCTTCTCTGAGGACCGATTCCCAATGAGGTGGGGAGCGTAATCAATCCACGAGGCACTATCTTCGGGCCTCTGAATCCATGAAGCGAGGTTCTTAACGATTCTAATATCTCGCCATTCAGCCCCATTTTTTCCAATGTGGAGTTGAATAGCACATTAACTGAGGGCGTTTGAATGGAATGGGGGCTCAGATTATCACCAATAGGGAATCCAGATTTACCATTTGAATAGCCTGGGAGCTCAGCTTGCGCAGATCCGCGGTTGAGAAGGTGATGTCTTCATGTGGCATTTCCTAGATTCTTAAAATGTCAGCAAAACCGACAAACCTGTTTGATTCAACGAGCCTTGAAATCTTCTTTCTGCCGTTTTGTGGAATCCTCCCCCACTGGACCACCTAATATCATATTTATCATTCCCCTTCTGACGTTGTCGTTTCCAGTCTGAGGATATTCCAACATATACGGATGGTCAATCATCTTCTGCTTGTCGTTTTTGGGCTATAGTGATCTATCCCTATCTGCGTTGTCCTCTTGCTCTTTCATCTTTTGAACAAACTCCACGAGTTTGCCATCTTTTACCAGTCTTTCGATCTCGTCCTTAAGGTCCTTGCAATCCTCAGTATCGTGGCCCTTCTAATTGTGGTATTTTCAGAATTGGTTCGAATACCTTGTTGCCTTTGAATCCTTCATCTGTCTGGGCTCTTTCAGTCACCATTTCCTTTTCACCGTGCCGAACACTGTCATGATGCTAGCATTCAGGGACGTGTATCGCCTGGGCGATGTGTCTCGGCACTTGTTGTTCCTATTTCTGTTGTTGCTGTTGTTGCAGTTTTGATCCTCCCTTACTCACTCCTTCTCTTTCAGGGATGCGATAACGGCTAACTTGGTTGCCATCATCTCTTCGCCGTGGACCATGCCCTGCGCTATCTTGTTTATTTTTTTGATAGTATTGGGATTCCGCCCGAGTAAGTCGTCACTGAAGACCGTATTGGTAGTTGCTCAGAAGAGTATACTCATTACCATCTCTCCACTTGGGTTGTCTATTCTAATCAGCTCCGCGTTGAAATGCCTCATGAAATCCTTGAGACTTTTATTGATTTCCTGCTTCATTGAGTATAAATGAAAATGGTCCAAAACTAGTCTCGCCTGACTTGAGAATTGGTCCTCGAACATGTTTCTCAACTGCTTATAGGTTTTGATCGACCCCAGAGCGATTCCATTGAACCAATCCATTCCCACCCTAGATAAGGTAGCGACAAATATTCTGGCCTTGACGTTCTCCTTGAATCCGTTCAAAGTTAGCTTGTTGTCTAAATGGAAGAGATGATCGCGGGGATCAGATTTTCCGTTGTAAGTTTGCAATTCGGGGATCTTCTCCCTGTGCCCTAAGATCTCCGCCTCTATTTCTTCAGAGAAAGGAGAGATCCTTAGAGCACTTCCTATTCGCTCTATTCGGCCTTCGACCATTGTTTTTTCCCTTTCAAGCCTTCCTAGCTTTCTTACCACCTCATCGTGCTCCTTCCTGAAGTCACGTCTTTCCGCGCATCTCCTCTCATTATTCTCCTCTTGTCTTCTTGGTTCATCGTTCCGACTTTCCTCTCTTTCTCTTCTTCTCTCGTCATGGTGCCTCCTAGATTGCACCTCCACTGACTTTGCTTTGTCTCTGTGGTCTTCCCTATGTGATTTTTCCTTATTTTGGACCTTCACTGAGTTAGGTCTCTCTCTTCTGCCATCCCGATGGGACTTCTCCTAGTTTTCTTTTTTCGGATCTACGGTCGCAGAAGCATGTTCCATCATTGCCTCAGCGCGTCCCACCGGAGGTGGTGCTTACATCGGTGGCGCGGGGGCCAGACACTTAGCCAGTGCAGATTTGACCATGGCCATTATTTCATACCTCAGATTGTTCGAGAGCGAAGCTGTGGTTGTTGTCGCTCTAGTCGCACCTACATTCGGCGTAGGTACGCCCTCTGCTTGCGTTCCTAGCATTTCTCGCCTTGTGGGCATTGGCACCCCAACGGGTAATGTTGATGGTCCCGCAGCTTCTGGGACTGTCTGACTTGTTGTTGCTCGGTCGACCTCTGCATTTGTGCTTTCCACTGCTCTACTACGCGATTTGGTAATTCTAGACGTTATGCCTAATAAACTTGGAAATGTGGTGTTCCCATAGACGGCACTAATATTTTGGTCTTATTTCGTCCGGGTAACAAAACACCGTAAATGTTACAATCGGCTGATCAATTGTCAAAATAATGCTAATCAAATATAATTCAGACTAGCTTGGTCCGGAACACCTATTACAAGTTGACTAGGCTAAATAAATGAAATTACAAAATATAAATAGTGTATCGAACAACAGGAAATCGATCTAAGCTGTATCGAATTGGGGACGTTCGATACAGAGTCTGTCTGATGGTCCAGTATCAAACAGGGGCCCTTCGATCTATAAGTGTATCGAACTCGCGTCCTTCGATGTAAGACTAAGCTGGATTGCTGAGTATCGAGTCGGTCTGCTTTGATCGACTGTGGTGTATCGAACTCGGGGATATCAATCAAATGCTAATGGTTCGATGCTAAGTGAGTTGCTGATAGTTGAAATGCGTGCTGAGAATGTCAGGGGACGGGGTATTAATAACCCCCATCTCGCGGGCCCCAGTGGTTATTGGGGAAAGTGCATCGAACTGGAATGGTTCAATCGAGTCGTTGGATCGAACCAAGTCCGTTCGATGCTCGTTTAGTATCGAATTTCACATGTTTGATGTACTATTTCAGTTGGGCGTTCTTTTTGGGCCGGCCCAATACTAGTAGTGGGCCATTCCTAAAATACCCCCATCACTAATCTTTCAAACGTTTGTTGACTTCAAATAGTATATCTTCCCCCAAATGAAGCTTATTATTCGCTTCTTCAAATTCCATTGTTTATTAATAAAGTGAAAAGCTGGACATATGTGATTGTTTTTTCGTGATTGAGGCCCAAGTGTCTCTAATTGGGAAAATCCTTTGAGAATTATTCTTTATGAAATACTTCAACTTTCCTCTATGTCAACATTCTTTTCGTAGCGTTTCGTAGTAATTGTCTTTCTTCAAGACAATTTCAACAATAAACAAGATTGTGGCATCATATTAATAAGGATTTCTTCTCATTCGTGCTAAACGGTTCTCGTTCTTGATCAACCACACCCTCTATGACCAACTTTTGGTTAAACTTCCAAGTACCAATGGCGCCATTGCGTTTGAAATTGAGACAAGTTTTGCTTCGTGCTATGTTGGCGGACTTTCATTTGCATGAGTCTGTGTCATTTTTCAAGCCTTTGGTGATGTGTTTTGAGCCATGAGCAAAATATTTGTTTACAATATAAGCACCGCCCTCTTGAAGAAGTTGGTTACACTACAAGATTCAGGGGTCAATAGGGACCGAGAAGCGGTCCCTATTGACCCCCCAGGAGGTCCCTGATGGTCAATAGGGACCGCCTTTGGGTCGCTATTGCGCGGTCCCTATTGACCATGGTCGCTTGTCATCAGGGACCGCAAGGCGGTCCCTATTGAGGGTCAATAGGGACCGAAAAATCAGCAACCGCTTTCCGGTCCTTGATGACTTAATATCAATAGGGACCGCATTCCGGTCCCTATTGACTTAAAAATTAGGGACCGCGAGGCGGTCCCTATTATTTCTCATGAAGTAGCGATTGCGTTTAAGTCGCTACCTCTTGAAATAAAATAGGGACCGTCGTGCGGTCCCTAATAACAAAAACATGGACCGCAATTCGGTCCCTACTAATATTGATAGATACTCAATGAATATTAGTAGGGACCGAATTGCGGTCCCTATTGACCCCCCAGAAAAAATAAAAAAACAATAATATTCTGGATTAAATCCGAAATAATATTGTTTTTTTTATAAAATTATGATTTTAATATGATCAAAACAATAAAATAATGAAGAAAAAATTAATATAATGACATGAAAGTATTAATGAATGTAAAAAGATGAATAAAATGACTATTAATAGAAAATGAAATATGAATGAAAACAAAAAAAAAATGTATGAATAAAACAACAAGTGAAAGAAAAGTAAGAAAAGAAAGTGTAGATCCAAAATAAAGAAAGTAAAACGGGTCAATAGGGACTGCATTGCGGTCCCTATTGACAACGCTAATGTCAATAGGGACCGCATTGCGGTCCCTATTGGCAACGGGTCAATAAGGACTGCATTGCCGTCCCTATTGACAACGCTAATGTCAATAGGGACCGCATTACGGTCCCTATTGGCAACGGGTCAATAGGGACTGCATTGCGGTCGCTATTGACAAATACAGTCGATGTAGGCCAGCGACCGCAATGCAGTCCCTACTGGGCGGTCCCTATTGACCGCCCAGTCTTGTAGTGTTATAAGACACTAGAAAGGCTCAAAGTACTTCTAATGCGGTGATCTAACCGTAATCTCGTTTGTTGATTACGATATCTAAGGTTGTACGCGAACGAATTTTTTGCGGGTGCACACAAAATATGTCATCCGGCGCAAGGTTAGCGGGTGACCAATTATTTAAACCGTACAGATGCATTGATTTTATAAAACATGTGGGTGGCTGGTTTCACGGTAATAATAAAAGGACAAAATGTAATAAATAAAAAAATCATATGCTTTGTATAACAATCATTACCACAAAAACAATTACACACAAAAGAAATTGTAGTATTTTAGATATATAACTTACTTATATACAACAATATGTATTTACTATACGTGTATGTGTGTGTGTATGTGCATGGGTATCGTAAAATAATTAAAAATACGTGAAAAGTCACACCCTCACTCGAATTATGCAAGGATATCAAACTCAAAATTTTGAAGACATTCATTAACAACCTAAGTGCTAAATATTTAACGCAGTATATTAGACATAGAAGACTAAAATGATACATTCTCATTTACACATTAGTTATATATACTCATAGTAATTTTATCTCTTAAATCGACATTTTAATAGTTTATTATCATTATGTTTCTAACAATACAGTTCACAAGTCACGAAAAATAACAATTTATCCTAAATAGATCTTCGTTTTTTGTAAGAACGAGTTTGATATATAGCTTAAAATACTTTTAATAAAAAAAAACGCGGGTGGAGCAGGTGGGGGACAAGTCAGAAGATAAATCCACCACTTGACCAACATTAAGCGGGTTGCCACAAAATCAACCTACCCACATGTGTAAAAAAATAAAATTATGACGGGTGTAGGCGGTAGGGGTGTTCAGGCAGATATGAGCAGGTTGTCACTAATACACAAGCACACGTAAAGGAATTCAATAATATTGAACATTAAATGCTCAAATTCATCTCACCTTTTATCGAATGTTGTTTCTAAAAAAACCCATGTATTGTGAAGTTTCCTTTTCACAATAGCGTCGGTATTTTAATAGAGCTTTCACAAAATAGAATAGTAGTGCTGCTATTCCGGCAGAGGTAAAAGTCTTGAATGCAGATTTATATTCATGCATTGTTTCAAAAATTCACAAACAAAAGGAGTTTGACTCACGCCTTCAGCGACAAATAGGCTTAACACAGTATGCAGAAAGCATACTACGATGACGGAGGGAGGCGTTTTATGTTATATCTTCTTATATACCTACAATTAACATAAGATAAGGCGGGTGGCAAAGAGTGGCGGGCGGATGAAAGGATTAACCCACCACCCGACTGCTAGTATGCGGGTAGACACAAATTTCAATTGCCACATATGTATAATAAAATAAACCACACGAGTTGTGGGTTGGTCGGGTCGGGTTGCTGCAGGTCGGGCGGGTTATGAACACCCCTGGAGGGTGGGTGAGCGTTTTATTTACACCCTTCATGTGGGGGTTGCTTGGTTGGATGGCTTGCTTCTTTACTGTTGATCTCATAGTTGTAATATGCATGTCAAACTCTGATGAATTAAATGGATGGGTCGCCCATATGGGCTAAACCCAACTCGTATTATATTTGAATTCAAATATCGGAGGGAGAAGTTATTCTATTTGTAGGAGAAAACTTCCCCAACCCCCACACAACTTCCATTCTAATTTTTATGCAGAGAATAAATAGAGAAGAAAATGGAAAATATAGTATTTTCGTACAAGAAAATGAGAGTAAAAAGAAAAGGCATTAAAGGCCATTTTCACCACAAAAACTCATCCTTTTTGGGCTCTTGGACTGTGGCAATGATTCCCTTCCATTTGTGACTGGAATTCGACCATTTTGGAGCAAATCAAATGCAGAAAACATCATGAATTCGAGTCGGGCAAAGATTAACATGATTGAAGTATGCATGGAATCTATTTTCAATGCACTACAAGAAAAATGGCCTTTTCCGTCGGGCCCGGCGTTTTGGGCCGACGGAAAAGGCCAAATTTGTACCGTCGGGCCCAATCCCGACGGTATAGGTCTATACCGTCGGCTTTGGGCCGACGGTACAAATAGGCTGGCTTTACCGTCGGCCCAAATCCGACGGTAAAGCCCATTCCCGTCGGGTTTGGGCCGACGGGAATGGCCCATTTAATAAAAAAAAAATAAAAAAAAAATAAAAAATTAGCCTTGCTTTACCGTCGGCCCAAACCCGACGGTAAAGCCCATTACCGTCGGGTTTGGGCCGACGGTAAAGCCCATTACCGTCGGGTTTGGGCCGACGGTAATGGCCCATTTTATTAAAAAAAAAAAATTTTAAAAAATGATGTCAGCATTTTCTTTTAAAAAAAAATAATAATAAAATTAAAAAAGGATGTCGACCCGAATTTTTTATTTAAAAAAAATAAAAAATGATGTCGGCACGTTTTTAAATTAAAAAAAAATTTATTTAGCAATACCATTAATTTAAAATAACATTGATTTAAACTCGAAAACTAACATTAATTTAAAATAACATTGATTTAAACTCGAAAACTAACATTAATTTAAAATAACATTGATTTAAACTCGAAAACTAACATTAATTTAAAATAACATTGATTTAAACTCGAAAACTAACATTAATTTAAAATAACATTGATTTAAACTCGAAAACTAACATTAATTTAAAATAACATTGATTTAAACATAAATAAAACTAATCGTCAACTTCCTCAACAAGCTCGTACTCATCATCTGCCAACTGTCCTTCAATGTCAAAATCGATCAAATCGGCGCCCAAATTAAGTCCCGGCGATACATCATCTTGAAATAAGTCTTCGGGCTGATTAAAATCGACGTCGATTTCAGGCTCATGTAGCCCGGATACGTCGATGACGTTTCTTGCACGAATAGGGCAAACTGCCCACCATCCTTTCCTTCGCGACACATGTTGCGCTGGATATGGCGTGTAGAACACTTGTAGAGCCTGGTTAGCAAAAATGAACGGTTCATTTGTCGCGAGAAGCCTCGTAGGTTCGATATCAACCATTCCATACTTCGGGTGTACAGTTGTACCGCGGCTGCTAATATCATACCAATCACATTTAAAAAATACAATTGATTGGGCCCTATCTCCGCCACCGCACCATAAAACCTCAACGATTTCCTTGATCGTCCCGTAAAAATTTGTTCCTTCAATCCCATCACCACTGCCCTTCACGTACACGCCACTACAGTTTCCGACCTTTCCTTGGTTAAACGAATCAGTACGAAATCTAAATCCGTTCACTATGTAGCCCCCGTATGATGTTATAAGAGCACTTGCTCCATAGGCAAGGGGGTAGATACGTTCATCGACCAAGTACTCTCCTGATTTAACAGTTTCTTTAAACCACGACACGAACATTGTAGTTTTCTTTCTTTGTGTCTGTCGTGGAGTAAGATCTCCACAATGTAGGTCCTCGAACAACCTGTAATCATTTGGAACCGTGTTTCAATCCATGAGTCAAAATGTTAAATATAATTAAGCCATATTTAACAATAATATAGTTTGAAACTTACGTGACCCATCCGTCGACTTCCGAACAATTCATCAACGTGTAAAGCTCAATTTGGTTCAACTCCTCTGGAGAAATATACCGCTGGTTCTTATCTGGATTGAGTCCTCTGCCTCTTCTATGGAAAATCGACAGAGCACCAGAGAAATCACCACGTAATTCAGCTTCATTTCTGCTAAGCCTGTTGTACCTTGTTTCAACACTATTGCCAAAATAGCGCGAGGTAAAATATGTGACTTCTGCCATTAGATAAGCATTAGCAATTGAACCTTCAACACGAGCTTTGTTCAAAACTGATTTCTTCAACCCGTTCATTTGCCTACAAGGAAATCCATGTATATAACTTCAGAATCGATAAAAATAATGCCAATACGTATTGAAATATATAAGGAATGAAATAAATAATGCCAATACCTCTCGAAAGGGTACATCCAACGATACTGAACCGGTCCACCAACTTTGGCCTCGTATGGAAGATGTATCGTCAAGTGCTCCATAGAATCGAAAAAGCCTGGTGGAAATATCTTCTCTAATTTGCATATTGTGACCACGATAGATTCCTCTAACAACGCCATGTCCGATCTCCTAATCTCTGTGGCGCACAATGCTCTGAAGAAGATACTTATCTCTACTAGGGTACCCCATATCGGATCAGGGATAAAATCACGGAAGGCAATAGGTATTAACCTTTGCATAAACACATGACAATCGTGACTCTTCATCCCAATCAACTTCAATTGTTGTTGTTGCACACAACGCTGAATATTTGAAGCATAGCCATCCGGAAATCGCAAACATGACAACCACTGGCATAGTAGTTTCTTTTGAGGTCGATCAAGGCAATACTTGGCTTTCGGCTTGTAGGTTTTATTATCATCGGTATCGACAACAAAAAGCTCGACCCGAGTGGTCAACAATTCTAAGTCTCTCCTAGCTTTTAAGTTGTCTTTACTCTTAACTGGGTCGTCCATCACCGTGTTCTTTATGTTGTCGAAAAAGTTCTTCTCGCAATGCATCACATCAAGATTGTGACGTATCAGGTTCGTACTCCAATAGGGTAATTCCCAAAAGATACTTTTGTGGGTCCAATTGTGCTCTGTTCCTTTTCCTGGCATTATCGGTGCATCTGGCGCTGTAGACCTTCCTGGTAGTTGTGCAACAATTGCTGCCATTTCTGCGCCTGTCCTACGCGGTGGAGGCCCATCAAATTCTGTATGTCCATTGAATCCCATCATGTCGTGCCGAAATTCATGTCCCACTGGTAATAAACAACGATGACATCCCCACCACGTTGCTTTCCTACCATACTGCAAAGGGAACGCCTTCGTGTTCTCCATGCAATATGGGCACGATAACTTTCCATGTGTGCTCCACTGAGACAACATCCCGTAGGCGGGGAAATCACTAATAGTCCACATCAATGCAGCCCTCAACTGAAAATTCTGCTCCCTGAATCTATCGTAAGTACGAACGCCGTCATGCCACAAAACCTTCAACTCGTCAATCAGAGGGCGTAGCAAAACGTTAATGTTTTGGCCTGGACTACTCGGCCCTGATATGATAAGACTCAAGAAAATAAACTCCTCTCGCATGCAAAGATCTGGAGGAAGGTTATAGGGAGTCATGAACACAGGCCAACAAGAATATTGTTTCCCGAAGTTTCCAAATGGAGTGAAACCGTCTGTGCATAGACCAAGGCGGATGTTCCGTGGCTCTGCTGCGAATTGCAGATGTTTCTTGTCGAAATCTTGCCACGCTTCGCCTGCTGCAGGGTGGATCATTACATCGTCCGACGACTTACAATTTAAGTGCCACGTCATATGTTCAGCAGTTGATTTAGTCATGAAGAGTCGTTTAAGACGTGGGGCCAAAGGGAAGTACCATAACTTTTTCCTTGGCACTGGATTCTTTCTACCTATAGTTTCATACCTATACTCCCCGCATTCAGGACAAACCGAGTAATCAGAAGATGCGAATTCTCCGTAGAACAAGAAACAATTATTAAAACACACGTCGATTGTTTCGTATCCCAACCCCAAACACCTCATCATATTCTCCGCAGCGTGCATATCCTCTGGCAATAAGAGTTGATCCTCTGGGTACAAAAGTTCGCGGTGCAAGTTGTACATCTGATTGCACCCGGATTGATTGTAGTTATTCTCAATCTTGGCTGTAAAAAACTCGGACACCCACTGCAAAACAGATTTCTTGCTTGGTCCCTTAAGCTTGAGTTCCGACATTTGTAGCAAATTTAAAAAATCTTTTGCATCGGCGTTAGGCTCCTCACCGTTAACGTCGAATTGTGCCCGAAAAGTGTCGTCAACTAGATTTTCAAACAAAATCTCGTCCTGAACAACTTCGGGGCCGTTTCTATCTTCGTGCCTCGACGATGACGGCCCTTGGCTATTATGTGCGACAAAATTTTCCCCATGGAATATCCATACACGGTACCCTTCTACAAAACCCCATCGATAAAGGTGAGCTGCCACTTTGCCAGGGTCCAAGTATTTCCTATTGCTGCATTTTCTACATGGACATCTAGGATTTCGATCACCGTCTAGATAACGCTCTTGATCTAACGCAAATGCCAAAAACTGGTATACACCTTCCCCGAACGTTTCATTCACTCGACCCGTCTCACTCAAACGATCATACATCCAATCTCTATCTCCGTTTGGATTCATTATATATTGTCTACAAAGTTTTTAAATTATAACGATTAGCACAACGACGTCTCTACATTTAGGGGTTACGAACAATATTTATAATGGTACGACTAGAACAAAAAATAAGAGCTCGAAACTATACACGTACCTCTTGTAGCACGTAAAAAATTTCTGAAACTGCTCCTTCGATCTATGGCACCGGTCTCCAAGATGACTCGTACATTTTCCCTAAGTCGCAAATAAAAAGAAAGATAAATTAGATAAACATAATTAACGTACACTTATAAAAAAATAATTATTACGTAAAAATTAAAATGAGTACGTTTACGAACCTTATTTTGAAACCGAATGAATTGTGAGACTAACTCGTTCGGATTATATATAGGCCTTAGGGACGGGGGGTGTTGCCACGTCAGCGATCCGTGTGATAATTCACACGGATCGCTGACGTGGCACCCCCCACCCCCTTTTTTTGATTTTTTTAATTTAACCCTACTCCTCCTATAAATACCCCTAATTCTACCCACTTAATTCATTCATTCTTCCATTCTCCAAAAACTATCTACTTTCTCTCCCAAAAATTCTAAATAACTAACAAAAATTTATCCATATATATTCACTAACTTATAATTAGAGTTTATTATTTGTTTTATTTTTTTATTTCTACTTATGTTTTATTCATTATTTAACAAATAATAACTATAAAAAACTTATATTATCAAGATTTTATTTTAAATACGAAATTTTATTTATTATAATTAATAATTTAAAACAATTGCTCGAAAATGTGAATGTTATTATTTAAATCGATTTCTTTTAAAAACAATCGACAAATAAACATAAAAAATTTATTTAAAATCGTTTCTTTACAAAAAATCGCCAAAAAATTATAAAATAATTATTTAAAATCGATTTATTTTAAATAAATCCGAATAAAATCATAAATTAATTATTTTAATACGATTTCTTTTAACTCAATTGTTTTAAATCGTTTTTTTAAATCATTTTTTTAAATATTTTTTTTTTAATATTTTTAAACCCTTTTCCGTCGGCTTAAAGCCGACGGAAAAGCCCTATACCGTCGGATTTAAGCCGACGGAAAAGCCCTATACCGTCGGCTTTAAATCATTTTAAATCAATTTTTTAAATTGATTTTTTAAAAATTTTTTTTTTTTTTAATATTTAAAACCCTTTTCCGTCGGCTTTAAGCCGACGGAAAAGGGAAGCTATACCGTCGGCTTTAAGCCGACGGAAAAAAACTCCTTTTCCGTCGGCTTTAAGCCGACGGTAAAGGAAAAAGGCTTTTCCGTCGGCTTAAAGCCGACGGAAAAGACCTATTCCGTCGGTAAAAGTCCGACGGAAAAGCTCTTTACTTACGAGCTTTTTTCCGTCGGGCTTTTCCGACGGATGTTGCCGACGGAAATGACTATTTCCGTCGGAAAATGGGCCTTTACCGACGGTTTTTGAGCCGTCGGTAAAGGCGAAATCTGTTGTAGTGATGGATCTAAGGTTAGTGAATTCCTAACATTGGTATTAGAGCCATTAGGCTCGATTTCTGATGTTATTGGCCATGTATTATCATGTTTGACATGTTCTTTATACATGAGAATGCTTCGAATCGATGAATCCATGTTTTTTGAGTTCTTCATATGTGGCAGAAACTTTGTACGAATTTTTGGGAATTTTCTTTTGTATTTCATCCCATGTAAGATATGTATTTTGATAGAACTCTTCAAGAGATTTCCATCCATATAAAGAAAATAAAATTTGGACAAGAATTCAAGAAGTTATAATTTCTTAAAGTTCATGTCGCAATTTCGATTTTTTTAAAATTGATTCATGCGTTACCACCAGTGACGGCATGATGATGCAACAATGACATCACTGTGATGTTCCCTGACCAATCAACGCGATGTGACTGTGTAGGACTGTGCCAAGTGGCAAACCCTGGTCCATTGATGCTAAGTGCGCGTTTGGATGCGTACTATGCGTTTCAATTGTCCGATTTTGATGAAATTTATACCATTATTTTCAGAATTAAATTTTTGATGTTATGGTAATTAATATTATAATTTTTAGAGTAGAAAAAATATTTTCTTGTACTTTTGTAATTTTTATATTACGAGAATTAAGGAAAAGTAATTTTTTGGTCTTAGAAAATTGTTGAAAAATATCCTTGGACTCAGAAAATTATCGAAAAGGTATTTGTGCCTAGTGGGAGTGTATGAACATTTTTCTGAGCCATAATTAATTTTTCAAAGTATGGGGAATTAGTTTTTCTTTAATGCTAGTACAAAATTAGGCATCAAATGTTTCTTTATGGTAGCAAGTGTCAAAGAGACATGCTTTAAATTGTCCTTATGGACTTTTTTCATTGTTTTGGACCAGAAGAAAGATGTATATACATTCTCATAAGTTGGATTTTGTATTTCTGGAGCACTGTTACGTCTTTCAAATGAAACTCCAAGTTTGGTAGCTTCTTGTTCGATATGGTCAATTGAAAGCGTTTGAAATCCTAAAAGATTTGTTTACTAAGCATACTTTGATTAGTTACTTTTGATCGGGGATCTAAAAACTATAAGTGATGCTGTAAAGATTCGTTGTAGGATTTTTTAATTGTTTCTTTATGAACTTGCGTTGTTGTGTTTATCATGACATGTTTTATTTTGTTATTGCTAAGATGTAAGCATGTATAAAAGAATTGTATTCTTATGTTTAATGCTTTTATTTATGGCGAGCGTATGTATTTATCTCCTTATATGATTTTGACTTGAATATGTATTATGATTTACATGAGAAATGCATGTTTGTACTAAATTGAGTGGGAGTTCTACGGTTGGTAGAATTTGAGAAGTTCTCACCTAGAACTTTTAAGATTTTGTTTTTTTAGAAATTAAGCTTGTGACAATGAACATGAGGATATGGATGATGATAGGTCACCTTGTGACTTTTTTGACTTCGTACATCATGGTTAATTGTCATGAATGTTAATTTGCTAAATCTAAAATAAAACTTATTGTGGTAGAGGGTCATCAAAATGTTATCTCAAAATTGACAGACCATGGCAACTCAATCGATTTATTCATTGAGTTAAGTGCCTTGTTTGCACTTATTGTGAATTAAACTGACAATTTGTGTCGTTAGAACTACTATGGCGATAGGATGAGTAAGATGTTTTTGAAAGCATCAGTTGGGTCTCTTAACATTCTTTTGAGAGCTCAAACTACTTAGTTTTAGAAATAGACCTAACGACTTTCAAATTTACTTAGCTTTCGCTGTTTTTGTGCCGCTGTTAACAGAATAAAAAATCACCTGCTTAAAATAAGCGATTATTCAATTACCGAAATTACTGGGTATATTATTATATGATTTATATGTATAAGTGACACCGCATTATAGCACGGTTTAAATACCGGTTTATTTTGTTAAAAATTATATACTATTCGTATATCGTAAATCACGACACACGGCTATCGACCGAATTTATAACTAAAATACTACCCGGATTATGCTCGACTCGATATATTATTACACGCACGGTTTTGTATTCATTTCGGTAACACAACTCTTATGGATCATCTTTACCACCATACAAACTAAACAAATGGCGCACATGCAGGAAGCCACATCACTTATGTTATTATCACACAAGTGGCTCATATGCAAACAAGGCCACATCACCTAGATTTTTACCAGATAATATAAAAGAGTGAGTAGATAAAAGGGACAAGAGGACTTTTCTCCACAAAAAAGGAATTTCTCTACGGGAGAATAACTCCTCCCCTCGGAGAACTCCCTCTCCCTCTCGGACTCTTCACGAGGACAATCCCTCAACAAATACAAAATCAATACATCCGATAAAATCGACACACACCAAATACCCAACACCAAAAACAAGAACTACGAGTGGCTTGATTCCCGAGGAAGGGATACGTAGGCATCTCGAAACAAATCGAGTCCAGCCGCAAATCGATAAAAGCCAACAATCCCCTCGGGTCGGGATCGGCGTTCGAACCCAAAATAAATATCTTCCGTTAAATAGGGAATAATTCCAAACCCGTTAACAAAGTGGCGCCGTCTGTGGGAACGTCGTTGAATCCTTGAGAAAGCCCGAGGGGATCGCCGCCAAGATCAAAACGGAAAACAGTAACTACTGCTATGAGGCGATACGCTCCGAAGCTAAGTTTTTCTTTCTCCACAATTCCGTGATTCGATTCCAATTTTGGAAATCTCCTTGAAAATCATATGATTTTCTAATTGCTATATAATGCATATATAAGTATATATAAGTGTATATATACGAAGTCTATAAAAGACTTGTAAATAAACTTGGGCAGGAGTAGATTCTTTGGTCTACTGCCTGAGAGTTGCAGAGAAAATCTGCAAGTGAAGAAGAAAAGAAAAGAATGCAATGGAGAAGAAGAAAAGAAATAAAAGAAAGGAAAGAATTTGAGTTGTGAAAGAGACACGTGTCCCACAATATTACTTTTGCTAAAAACGTGTCACACTGTGGCTGGTTATAAGAAATATATATATATATATATATATATATGTATGTATTAATCAGCTCATTAATGGCTAATCCGTATAATTAAAAGAGGGTCTAGTATAATATTAATACGAAAATAACCAGAAAAGAGGTGTAGCCCAGTGGTCCTCGGAGAGCATCTCCGAGAACCTCTCTCCGAGGACCCGGGTTCGAGTCCTACCCTCGTTTTTTTTTTATGAAAAGCCATAGTGTAATAATAATACAAAAAACTTCTTGTTATTAACAACAAAAAGGGACGGCCCAGTGGTCCTCGGAGAGCATCTCCGAGGGCATTTGTGCTTAAGAACCCGGGTTCGAATCCCTTTTCCAAAGGCTTTTTTTTTATTATATAAAGAGCCTATATAATAAAAATAAAAACGTTTCTTGTTATAAACAAGAATGTGTACTGGTCCAGTGGTCGGAGGAGATCTCCGAGGACCACTCCGAGGACCCGGGATCGAATCCTCCCATTCATGATTGGATTTTTATTTTGCTGCCAACATATGATAATAAAAAAAAAGTCTTGTTATAAACAAGAACATGGGCTGGTCCAGTGGTCAGAGCCCTCTCCGAGGGCATCTACTCGGGTGACCCGAGTTCGAATTCTGCTTCCGATGGCTTTATTTTTTTTTGGTTATTAAGACTGCTACATATATGTAGAAAAAACAATCTCATTATAAACCAAAAAGGGATGTGGTCCAGCGGTCGGAGGATCTCTCCGAGGGCGTCTATAGGAGGAACCCGAGATCAATTCTCTCTGATGGCATTTTTATTAAAACGCTTCCATATTATAATAAAAATAATAAATGATCTTTTATAAACAAAAAAATGGGATGGTCCAACGGTCTTCGGAGAGCTTCTCCGAGGGCATCCACACGAAGTACCCGGGTTCGATCCCATCTCCGAGCATGTATTTTTTTTTTAAAAAAAAGGTGCTGCCAGAATACAATAATAAAGGAAATAGCTCTTCTTGTCCAAAAATGGGATGTGGTCCAGTGGTACGAGGACTGTTTCCGAGGGCCGAGGGACCTGGGTTCGATTCCGCCACCCGTGTTTCTCATAAATTATATCTTTTTCATTAAGGCTACTATATGATATAAAACAGAGAATAACCGTATTATAACCACAAAGAGGCTTGTAGCCCAGTGGTTTATTCAATTGCTTCCCTCTCCAGTGGTTCGAGTTCGAATCCTTCATGTGGCGATCTTCATTTTATTTTTTGCTTTTTCTAGCGAAAATAAAAAAATAATAATAAAAAAGAAATGTAATGTAATAAATGAATGAAAAACTCATCATCAAAATGGGCATAGCCCCTCTTTGGAGTTCGAATCCCTGATATTGGGATAGAAAAAAAATTATTTTTTGCTCTATTCAACAAAAGAAAAAAAGGGGGAAAAGTGAGAGAAAGAGTTCGAACACGAGACCTCTTTATTAAAATTTCCTGCTCATACCAGTGGGACAAGCTTCTATTGCTTTATAACAATACTAAAGCCTAGATTTAGGAGTAAAGTTTATTAACCTCTTATGATACTCGCAAGTATCCGTGGATGAAATCGAACTTTTCTAAGTGTGGTAGCTTGGAGCATCGGAACAAGGACTAAGCACTCTAAGGGCATGGCACTTACGAACACTCAAAACTGGAGCACGCGACAACCCCTACCCCCGAGGTAAACGGGAAGCTCGCAACGACCCCGACCACGAGGTTCGCAGGTGACCCCCCCCAAAGGAGTCAAAATATATAAATATATATATATATATATAAAATACGATGACTACGGCTACCCACGCGGGAAATCGAGAGTGATTCACGGGTATTTACACGAGGAATCAAAAACTCTCTAAATACGGCGGAAAAAGTGCAAATTATTGCCAATATGTATTTCTTCCCAAACTGAATACAACGGGTCTTATTCTCGGACTTTACGAGGGATACGCACCCATTCGCCAAGATTGTTGTATAATTTTATCATGAGATAAATAGTTCTTCCATCGGAAACACGAAGAGAGTATAAATATACCCAAAATCTATATTCCATGAGGTCTTCGTGCTTAAATATGGACTATGCTCTACATATTTTTGAACACTGACTCCGCCGAAGGAAACTTCGAGCAAAGTTGGCTATTTTTGCTTAAGCTATATGCAGATATTATAGTCGGAACCCCCGAAGAGTTCCCTCCGATAGCCAACAACCCCTCGGAGGAAGCCTAACGCACGCCATTCCGATCGGAGTTCTGAGGAAAATTGCTTGACGATAACGAATTGGCATGCACGGAACGACCTGGACTCCAGATAAGTGCTACAAACCTCTTATGCAATTTTGATTTCGATAAACTTATACTCTAAGTATAAAATTCAACAGAGAGACATAACTTTACCTTTCCAAACAAGCAAATTCCAAAAGTGAAAGCTTGCAACGGAAACTATTAGGATTAGGTGAAAACATTCACTAATCCGAATATATATACTAAGGGAATATCCACAAAAAGACTTATAAGCAAATAAAGCCGTAAAGTAGAGCTATCCTCCTCCATCAGATTATGACCATAATCCTCGGATGCATCGGTCTCGTCTTCGAGAACGTCATCCCACTCGGACGATTGGTCCTCTTCAAAAATCTCATCCTCCTCGGGAGCATATGAACTCCCACGAGGAGGGCGAGGCAGAATCGCGGCCAACGTCCTAGACCGCCCTCTCCCCCTCCGGGTAGGAAGACCCTACTCCGAGGACCGCACGGCCGTGAACAAATAAACTGTAAAATATTTTCCAAGGCATTGTCTGCGCAAAATAACGGGAGTGTAAAACTCCCTGAAGAAAGAAATGAGTAAACAACTCAGCGGAAAAGATTTTTTGAAAGTAAGTGAGAATATTCAATAAACTTTAAGCACCTATATGTATACTTAGGAACCTTTCCTTGGATAACCAAGTTAAGCTTGAGCTGTCCAAGCTCTATTATAGCCGCGATTACGTGTCGGGTGATACCTCTATTCAGAGAAAAATCTCCAAAGTTTGCATTGCAAACAGACACATCATGCTAAATAATTTGCTTGGCCAGTCAGAATGGGATCCTATCTCATCTCTTTAAACTCAATCTTAAATCCTACAATTAAAGGAGAGGGTCCAAGTATTTATAAGTGCTGAAAAGTTATGATGAATATTAGCACGAAAAAGGCAAAGTAGAACGAAAGACCCAAAGCCGAAAAATGCCTACAAAGCATGAAAGTAATTACAAATGCTAAATGCGAAGTAAAAAGTTCAAAATTCTAAAAATAATATATAGGGATTAACTAAAATGTTAACCCTAAAAATAGGGATTAACCCCTTGGGCGATACTATCGTTCCACTCCCGATGAGGAGGCCCACCGAGTGTCACATACCCGATGCGGTACGACGTGATACCCGAAGAGGCATGACGATACTATCGTCCCACTCCCGATGAGGAGGCCCACCGAGTGTCACATACCCGATGCGGTACGACGTGATACCCGAAGAGGCATGACGATACTATCGTCCCACTCCTGATGAGGAAGCCTACCGAGTGTCACATACCCGATGCAGTACGACGTGATACCCGAAGAGGCATGAAGATACTATCGTCCCACTCCCGATGAGGAGGCCCACCGAGTGTCACATACCCGATGCGGTACGACGTGATACCCGAAGAGGCAAGACGATACTATCGTCCCACTCCCGATGAGGAGGCCCACCGAGTGTCACATACCCGATGCGGTACGACGTGATACACGAAGAGGCATGACGATACTATCGTCCCACTCCCGATGAGGAAGCCCACCGAGTGTCGCATACCCGATGCAGTACGACGTGATACCCGAAGAGGCATGACAATACTATCGTCCCACTCCCGATGAGGAGGCCCACCGAGTGTCACATACCCGATGCGGTACGACGTGATACCCGAAGAGGCATGACGATACTATCGTCCCACTCCCGATGAGGAGGCCCACCGAGTGTCACATACCCGATGCGGTACGACGTGATACCCGAAGAGGCATGACGATACTATCGTCCCACTCCCGATGAGGAGGCCCACCGAGTGTCACATACCCGATGCGATACGACGTGATACCCGAAGAGGCATGACGATATTATCGTCCCACTCCCGATGAGGAAGCCCACCGAGTGTCACATACCCGATGCTGTACGACGTGATACCCGAAGAGGCATGAAGATACTATCGTCCCACTCCCGATGAAGAGACCCACCAAGTGTCACATACCCGATGCGGTACGACGTGATACCCGAAGAGGCATGACGATACTATCGTCCCACTCCCGATGAGGAGGCCCACCGAGTGTCACATACCCGATGCGGTACGACGTGATACCCGAAGAGGCATGACGATACTATCGTCCCACTCCGGATGAGGAGGCCCACCGAGTGTCACATACCCGATGCGATACGACGTGATACCCGAAGAGGCATGACGATATTATCGTCCCACTCCCGATGAGGAAGCCCACCGAGTGTCACATACCCGATGCAGTACGACGTGATACCCGAAGAGGCATGAAGATACTATCGTCCCACTCCCGATGAAGAGACCCACCAAGTGTCACATACCCGATGCGGCACGACGTGATACCCGAAGAGGCATGACGATACTATCGTTCCACTCCCGATAAGGAAGCTTCTCGAGGGTCACCTACCCGAGTGCAGTACGGCACCCGAGGAAATACTAAAGTCCATTGAATTCGCATACCCGAGGCGGTAACGCGTGGTATTCGAAGAGGCACTTAAATACTTCTTGAAAAGTCACGACGGATAAAATATCAACGAAGGCATCGTAAATAAAAAAAATCTCGCCTCTAAGAAGACAACCCCGATATACCCCTCGCCTCTTCTAAAGCCCTCGCCTCTTCTAAGGCAAGCAAAAACTGGAGGGGCTTGTATTAAACGGACATAAACGTCGTACGACGAAAGTCTACGATACTCCAAAATAGTTCCCCGATACCTTACCGAGGCTTTCCGAGTCCTATAGGAGACTCGGATGCCTTTCAAGGATCTACGGGACATTCACGATACGATAACCGACAAGGACCTACAAGGTTCTAAATAACTTTACTATAACTCAAAAGAAACGTTAAAAATATTAATAGCTATTATTGGACATACACTATAATATCTCCGACCAGAAAAAGCGAGAAAGACAACACTTTAAAAGGCTCGGAACTAATGCCTTAAACGACCTCGTTACGAGAGGCTACGATACCTCTCTAAAAAATCCGCGATACTCGTAACTCTCGACTTTTTGAGTTTCTAGTGCAGTCATAATGACCGACTGCACTAAAAACTGGGGGGCTTTGTTAACAGAATAAAAAATCACCTGCTTAAAATAAGCGATTATTCAATTACCGAAATTACTGGGTATATTATTATATGATTTATATTTATAAGTGACACCGCATTATAGCACGGTTTAAATACCGGTTTATTTTGTTAAAAATTATATACTATTCGTATATCGTAAATCACGACGCACGGCTATCGACCGAATTTATAACTAAAATACTACCCGGATTATGCTCGACTCGATATATTATTACACGCACGGTTTTGTATTCATTTCGGTAACACAGCTCTTATGGATCATCTTTACCACCATACAAACTAAACAAATGGCGCACATGCAGGAAGCCACATCACTTATGTTATTATCACACAAGTGGCTCACATGCAAACAAGGCCACATCACCTAGATTTTTACCAGATAATATAAAAGAGTGAGTAGATAAAAGGGACAAGAGGACTTTTCTCCACAAAAAAGGAATTTCTCTACGGGAGAATAACTCCTCCCCTCGGAGAACTCCCTCTCCCCCTCGGACTCTTCACGAGGACAATCCCTCAACAAATACAAAATCAATACATCCGATAAAATCGACAAACACCAAATACCCAACACCAAAAACAAGAACTACGAGTGGCTTGATTCCCGAGGAAGGGATACGTAGGCATCTCGAAACAAATCGAGTCCAGCCGCAAATCGATAAAAGCCAACAATCCCCTCGGGTCGGGATTGGCGTTCGAACCCAAAATAAATATCTTCCGTTAAATAGGGAATAATTCCAAACCCGTTAACAGCCGCGCTGTAAAGTCGTTTGTTCATTGGTCTATGGATGGTGTGAAGAAAAATGTACGACAATACCTGTTCAAGATAACTGACTCTCAAATGGCACATGATTTAATTTAGATTGAACATGACTTGAATGACGTGGAGTGTGATCAATGTATGTAGCCAGCTTACACGTTTTTTTATGAGTAGTAAGCTCGAGCCAAATCTCATACAATTCTCTTCATCAATTGATTTAAATTTTAGTTTTTCGTTAAAACTGAATGGTTCAAATGACGCTCAATATTAAATATGAGATAAACAACATTTGTGTCATTAGACTCACTGTTGAGGCGTTGAAGGTTGGTTTCAGGTTCACAAAAACTTTTCAAGAGAACTTGTAAGTTTCAGTTTTATGATGTACTGAAATGAAACCAACGATAATAAACTATTTGTATAGTCTGAGAATATGAATAAGTGTTTGATCTGGGATAAACACTATTATGGTTACCATGCTATTGTTCCATTATGTATGGTATTTTTTTTTATTACACTGATTCGGATATGGTACTTAAAGTGATTTCCACAGGAGTTAGATTGTCTCTACAATTGTAATGACAAATCTTGTCATACGTGGACTTAAAGATTTATTAGAACTTGACATTGGATCATACTTAAGGAAACCTACGAGTTCTCTCACATATAATCCTTGATAAGATGTTGTGACTTAGTTAAAACGTGTTGTTAGGTGTACCACAATGTGGTATTGGACATTGAGTTTTTTTATCGTGTCAACATGTGACTATATGAATATTTTATTACATCATTGATTGTTAGGAATGATCAATGCACTTCTCGTGTAATAATAAAACATTAGTCACATCGGGCAAAAAATAAATATAGAGGTTATAGTGTAACACTTATGCGACCTACATTTAGATTTTGCCTACTTAATTGAAATTTCTTCGTTGAAAGTTTTGACACGATAGTCCTCTTGAAAGATGGATTTAAACTGAGTTCCAGGAAGATACCTCCTTTAAGTTTCTACGATTTAACTGATACGGAGGCATGACATGGAGCCATTATTTTCATTATATTTATGGATAAACGTGTGCATTTCTTATGTTTTGATTCTAACAAATCTGAGACACTTAGGTGTCTTTGGTGTTGTAAAGTTAAGATCTAATTGGTAGGATTGCAATGATCCCTAATATTGGAGTAGATGCGTCAAGTATGTAATGAAAATGACATCTTGCTAGCAAGTTGTGTTTTCTTTGCACATATATATGCATGTTGGTGTTGCTATGAGAACAAAAATAAAATTGTTTAGATGAGAATTCCACATACACTTAAATTAGAAATATAATATGGAACGGAGATTCCTTTTTCAACTAAAGTCGTCAGATGTGAACATTCGCCTTAGTATCTATTTTACTCTTTACATTGGATAAGATTAAGTGGAAGACTCTATCTATTCTACCTTGGGCCTTGAACGACGAACTTGTATTCGTGTTTTTTGTTGTGAATTGAAAAGTATGGTTCCAAATGTTAAAGATGTGCTTGTATGAGATACATCAAGTGGCTGAGGTGTTTGTGTTCATCGTGAACATGTGTAGTAAGAGTAATCCAGAGTAAATCATAAAATCTTATTGTTCGAGGTACGGACTTCTTAAGTATGAAGGACATGAAGAGGTCGAAAGCTTGTTAAGTTAATTGATTCTAATCATGATCAATTATCAATTTAACTTTAATCATGTCAATGCTTTAATGGGAGCCGTGGAGATAAATGAACTGATTACATGACTGAAATTAAATAAAGTATAAGTACTGTAGAAGATTTTGCTCAAGTAGGTGTTTGGCAACATTGGAGCAATATCAACTTTATTTATTTATCTCAATGAGATAGATGAAATTCAAGGAACAAGCAATACCTTATCACGTCTTAATAGTTTTCTCAAGCAACATGAGATGGAACAAGTCTTCTTTTGAGTTTGCATGTTTGATCATGTAAATTTACTAGTCATCTTAGGATTAAGGCATAAGATATTTGAGGACTAATGTGTTCTCGTTATTATAGTTAAGATTATAAGAATCTTAAAGAAGTATAAGTTTTATTTCACCTGAAGTGAATATGTTGTGCTTTGGACAATAACTTATTCTTCTCTTGGAGGTGAAACTATATTGGTTCATCATTCGCTTGTCTGGTATATATAAATTTTAGGTATATTTTATATGAACATTGAGACTGCATTTCTCGATGGAGATTTGTTTACATAAATCTATGAACAAGTTTCTAGATTTCACTCTGAAGGTATCGAAATAGAGTTTAAGAACTTTATTTGTTCTATGGCCTTACACAATCTCTCAAACTTTGGTTAATCAAATTTACCGAAAGGTATTTTAAATAAAGTTGGCTAGAAGATGTCTTACATTACTCATCGATGGGTGATCATATGTGAAGTTCACTAAGAGCAGTATATGTCTTTATGATATAAAGTTTAGATGATGTTTTTGATTAGATTATGGTTAGTGAGAATCATCTTGAAGATGAACTCATTCTCTTTCTTTATGAAAGTGTTAAACCATTTTCTTTAATCAAACTCTGTTTCTTATGATCAAAATAGAGTAATTTCATTGGCTTTAATCATGAAAATACTTGAGAAGTTTTTAAGAGTTTGTGCGGTTCACTTAAGATTACTCTATCTATCAATCTTAATGATACTGTTAACCCTAAAAATAAAATAAAGAAGATTACTCCTACTAGGAAAAAACAATATATGGACAATACTATTGTCACGAGTCCTTCCGATGAGATGTACCTATAAAGAAAACCCCTCGGAGGATTGCCCTACCTTTCGGTCACTGACCCGAAAAGGTTTATAAGAGCACACGGGGAGAAACATAAGCGTCCCTTGGAAAGTCAAACGGTGAATAAAAAACAGATATCAATACGGCATCGGAAAAAGAGCAAACCCCGATGGACCCGTACGACTCTGATATCCACCAATGCGCCAAGAGGGACCACAAGAAATCCCGAGTCCCATGAAATTACAAGAAAACTTCCTTGCTGAACACTCCTCAACCTGAACTGCCCTCGGACCATCACCCGAGGACTCATTCTCGGAGAAAAATCAAAAGTGAATAACAGAGTACCCATATAACATATTCCGAGGACTTAGATGAAAAAATACCATTTCAAAAGGAGCAAATTCAGCCCTCGGAGATCATATTTAACCCTCGGAGATTATGCCACGCCCTCGGAGATCCAGTTATGCCCTCGGAGATTACTCCTGATCATTGAAGAACGGACCTAAATCAAGAAAGAGAGAAAAAGCCCCTCGGAAGAATAGCTCTACCACAACAATACCTCAAAAGCCCTCGGAAATATCAGAAGACACAAAGACCAATCCAGTCAGCACCTAGTAGATAAGAGATAAACATTATCCTAACCTTAACACTTGTATCAAGGTAACGACAACACCTGTCCTTACCAAAACACATGCACAATGACACCTGCCCCTACCAAAGTCTATATAAAGGGAGGTGATCAGTAGAAGAAAAACAATCTGAAGCAACTTAGCTTACTTACTACAATTTAACACTCAAATACGTAAGAGCGGAGGAAAAGTTCAGTGAATAAAGGAAGGGAATATTCTTGTAATTATTCTTATTATTTCCATCTATCGTTGCCTCTGAATCACGGACAGGGCGTTCCGACCCAAATAAATATCTTCCGTTAAATAGGGAATAATTCCAAACCCGTTAACAAAGTGGCGCCGTCTGTGGGAACGTCATAACATCTGTCCTCGAGAGAATTCAAGCAGACGTCGGCTATGATGGATGATCTTTTCGAAAGTGACAACCTTCCTTTCCCGAACAACGACTCAGAAGAAACTTTGTCCAATTATGAATCAGGTACAAGAGATTTTATTAATATTCCCCGATCTGTCTATGAAAGACTTATATACGCTGAACGAACACCCTAGAGGGATGAACCCCTCAGACACGCATCCTCTGTGCTCTTCGAGAATGGGAATTCCCACTCGGAGGGAGATGTACCTCCGATGGCATGGAACCCAAATTCGAATCCTTGGCAACGAGAATCCCGACAGATGCCTCGAAGGTATGTGTGTCATGAAAGAATTCCAGTGAGGGATCGGGAAGAAATTTCTCGCCCCTCGGAGTATCGAGGAGAGGTTGAACATTCCTTATGGGGAATGATGGATGAATTACGAAAAGAATTAGGAGATCTCAAGAAGACCATGGCTCTCGAGGAAGATCCTACATTCCAAACCTCTCCTTTCATTCCCGAAATTGCTTCAGCTTCTGTCCCCTCAGGGATGCGACCTGTCAATATCCCGCTATATACCGGAGAAGCTGATAGAAGGGACCCACAGGATCACATCCATCAATACCTGGCCGGAATGGACCTCTCTTCCGCTCCTGATCATGTGTTATGCCGCGTATTTCCTGTTACCCTCGGAGGGCGGGCCCAAGCCTGGTTTACTCACCTTCCACCTTGTTCCATCACGAGTTTTGACCGATTAGCTCATTTGTTCGTACGACAATTCGCCTGCAACCGAAGGTACCCTAAATCTGCTACACATCTTTTCACTATTAAACAGAAAAAGGATGAATCCTTACGAAAGTATATAAAGCGCTTCACGGATGAAGCTCTCGATGTTCCCAATGTTAGCCCGACCATTATGGCGGACATATTAACTCAGGGACTCCGAACGGGGGATTTCTTTAGATACCTTATGGGAAATCGTATCACGGATATGAATGAGCTAATGCAAAAGGCGGAAGTACACATTTTAATGGAAGAGGCCGAGGGAACAAAGAAGCAGATGGAGCAGGAGGATAGTGAACACTTAGAGCGTGCCGAGAAAGAAGCAAAGGTCAAAGAAAAGAGTAAGGAAGGAAAACCTCCTCAGCGCAAAGATGAAGGAGGAGTGGTCAAGAAATTCCTTCGACCCGTGCACCTACCTCCGATGACTGTTACTCCACCAGAAGTGCTTAATATAATGAGGGGTAGCAACGAGTTACATTGGCCCAGACCGACTAAATTTCCTAACCGAGACAAGGACACTGGGAAATATTGTAAATACCATAAAACTTATGGGCACACTACGGAAGAATGTACTACCCTTCGTATAGAAGTGCTTCGCCTATTAGAGATAGGGTATTTGAAGAACTACCTCAAGGAAAATAACCTTGAAGAGCCCAAGGCAAATGTTTGGAAGAGATCACGAAGGGAAGAGGAGGAGCAAGAAAGGGAAGAAAGGACGCCTAGTCGGAAGTCACGAGAAGGGACCACTAGACATCTCCGACCCCAAGAGAGAAGTAAAGACCGCCGACAAAATTCACGAGAGAAAACGACAGGGTATCAGAGTCTACCTCCTCCACCTGACTCGTATAAGAACAATCCCCCGACAGGGAGAACCATCAATATGATAGAAGGGGGTGAAATCTCCATGGCGCCTCAGGGTAAAAAGAAGAAATATTTGAAAGAAGCCCGACGAGCAGAACAAGGATTGTCTGTCTGCTCCATTCAAGGATCAAATCTGCCTAGCATCACTTTCGGGCCCGAGGATCTTATGGACGTAATATACCCTCACGAAGATCCATTGGTTATTTCTGCTGTCATCTATGGGTATGAAATCCAACGGATCCTTATAGATACGGGCAGCTCCGTGGATGTACTTTTCTTACCTACTTATCTTGCTATGAGGTTGAAACAAGAAATGTTGGAAACCGCTGAGGTCCCGTTAGTAGGATTCTCAGGGGAAGCTTGTCAAACCCTCGGAACTGTTACCCTTCCAATGTCATGGGGAAAAGGAGCCCTTCGGAGAACTGAATCTATTAAGTTTTGGGTAGTGGAGGCCTCCTCACGAACGTATAATGTCATCTGTGGAAGACCCTCTATTCGGGCCTTTGAAGCTATCCCTTCTACTCTGCATCTTAAAGTGAAATTCCCCACTTCTTCGGGAATCGGAGAGGTCCGAGGAAGTCAGTCAAAAGCCAGAGAATGCTGCATGAATGCCATTCCCTCAGAAGAAGACGGACCCTCACTCGGAAATAACAAAAAGTGTAAAACCGAGGAAACACGAGTCCAACCTGTGGAAGAGTTAAAAATGGTGGAATTAGTAGAAGGAAGCCCCGAGAAAGTAATCAAAATGGGCACCCATATGGCTCCAATCATAGAAGGGCAATTGATTTCTCTTCTCAAACAATTCCATCACCTCTTTGCGTGGGAAGGGGGGCCGCCCGGACGAATCAGCAACAAGGTATGTCAACATTTCCTTAATGTAAAGCCTGGAGCTAAACCTGTCCAACAGAAGAAGAGGAAAATGGGCCCCGAGCGCAACAAGATCATCCGCTCGGAAATACAACGCCTTCTCAAATTAAAGCAAATACGAGAAGTTATCTACCCCGAATGGTTAGCTAATGTCGTGCTAGTTCCCAAGCACGGAGGAAGATGGCGAATGTGTGTTGACTTTACTAACCTCAATGAAGCATGCCCCAAGGATTGTTATCCTTTACCAAGTATAGATCAGCTAGTTGATTCTACCGCAGGATGTGCGCTACTATCAAAAGTCGACCTCCTCGATAGGCAAACTTGATAGGTCGGCTATCGTTTCCTCGTTCTGAGTAACATGGGTCGCAACATTATCCTGTCGTGTACTTCTGGAGGCACCTGTACGATCCACACTAACGCTATGGCGCCGACGATCCCCACTAACACTATGTCGCCGATTATTCCCACCAATGTCAGACCGCATCAAAAAATCCAAGCCTTGTTCAAACTTAAGGTCGTTGTTTTGGCCATGCATACTTGGCTGACTCGTCTGACCGATTGGCACTTGCCACGACGTGTTTGTGCCATGAAACTCTTGGTCCCAATACTGATAGTTTAGACCAGGTTGTGTCTGGTTATGTTGCCAATAATTGTTCGGTTGACTTGCGCTCCATGAAACTGATTTGGAGGAAAGTTGCTTGAATTGTAGTTGTTGGTGTTGAATCTCTGCGGGTTGGTCCATTGATAACGATCCCTCTCTTCTCGGTCGCGAGCTCGCTCTCGCTCTCTCTCCTCTCGCTCACGAGCTCGCTCCTGCCTCCACTCCTCCCGGTCCCTCGCCACTTGGCCCTCCAAACCCGCAACGGTTTATTGCAAACCCGCAACGGTTTGTTGCAAGTCAATAGTAGCACTTTAGATGGAGACCAAGGGTACAACCAAATCTCGATGGCGACTATTGATCAAGATAAGACCAGCTTCATCACGGATGCAGGCACCTTTTGTTATCTAGTCATGCCCTTCGGACTAAAGAATGCTGGAGCTACCTATCAACGGTTAGTAAGCCTTATGTTTGCAGGACTTATTGGGAAGTCAGTAGAGGTTTACGTGGATGATACTGTAGTTAAAAGTAATACTTCTGAAGAACATCCCGAGGACCTAAGGAAAGCGTTGGTCATCATGAACAACTTTGGTATGAAAGTTAATCCTCGGAAGTGCTCGTTTGGTATCCGAGGAGGAAAATTTTTGGGATTTATGGTTACGGAGAAGGGAATTGAGGTAAACCCCGAAAAAGTAGAAGTTATAATGGGGTTACCTACCCCGAGGATGGTAAAAGATGTCCAAAAGTTAACTGGAAGAATGGCCTCGTTGAGTCGGTTTGTCTCCAAGTCCGCAGAAAAAGGGCTTCCCTTCTTCAAGATACTTCGGAATATCAAGGAATTTCAGTGGACCCCCCAATGCGAGGAAGCTCTCGAAGAATTAAAAAGGTACATGTTAAAACCACCTTTGCTGGTAAAACCTATACCCCAAGAAGAGTTGTTTCTGTATTTATCAGTCGGAGAAGAGGCTATTAGCGCTGTTTTAGTCAAAGAACAAGATGGAGAACATCACCCGGTATATTACGTTAGCAAAACCCTTCTCGGAGCCGAAACCCGATATACCTTAACTGAGAAACTCGTTCTAGCACTGGTTACTACAGCTCGTAAGCTACGTCCCTACTTTCTATCCCATCCAATTACCGTGCTCACTAAACATCCCCTGAGAGCAATTCTTAATAAACCTGAATCATCAGGGAGACTGATAAAATGGGCCGTAGAGCTTACTGAGTACGACATTTCCTATGCTCCGAGACCATCAATCAAAGCGCAAGTTCTGGCGGACTTTGTAACAGAACTCACGGGCGTTGGATCCGAGGAAAAGGAGCCACGATGGCATGTATATGTAGACGGATCCTCGGTAAGTACCCATGGGGGGGCCGGAATAGTTTTGGTAAATCAAGAAGGAGAGGAGGAAAGACTCCGTTTTGCAGTTAGAATAGATTACCCCCTCTCTAACAATGAAGCCGAGTATGAAGCTCTCCTTATTGGTATGAGACTAGCAAGGGAAGGGGGAATGAAGAGGGTACTCCTCTATAGTGATTCCCAACTGATTGTTCAGCAAGTTAAGGGGTCATATGAGGCAAAAGAAGAAAGAATGCAAGAGTACCTCCGAGTTGTTCGCCAAAGGTCCGAATGGTTTGAAGAATATGATATAGTTCAAATTCCCCGAAAAGAAAACCAAGAGGCGGATGCTTTGTCCAAAATGGCTACACAAACAGCCGCAATACATACTCGGAAGATTACTCTACTTCATGTCAATGAATCTGAAAAGAGCGAAGGCCAAGAGGTAAATACCATTTCAGATCCCTTATCTAGTTGGGTAACTCCTATCAAGGCCTACTTACAGAATCCCGAGGGATACTCCTCGGACAAGAATATTCAACGAATGATGTTCAGAAAAACACTCCGATACTTCCTCAAAGACGGGATACTCTTCCGAAGAACATACTCATGTCCCCATGCTCGCTGCCTTAATGAAGAAGAGGCCCAACTAGCCTTAGCAGAAACTCACGAGGGGGTATGTGGAAGCCATACTAGTGGCGAAAGCATGGTCGGACGCTTGATTCGACAAGGCTACTATTGGCCCACGATGGTCAAAGATAGCAAAAGCCATGCCGAAAGATGTAAACCATGCCAAGCTTACGCCCCTCGGACTCATCTACCTGCAGCCCCTTCGGAACCCCTTCTGAACCCCTGCCCGTTCTCTAAGTGGGGTATTGATATACTTGGACCCCTCATCCCTGATGCCGGTCAAAAGAAATTCCTGCTAGTAGCGGTTGACTACTTTACCAAATGGGTGGAAGCAGAACCCCTAGCTAGGGTAACCACGGGGGCCGTTATCAATTTTCTCTGGAGAAATATTCTTTGTCGCTTTGGTGTCCCTCGGAGCCTGGTAAGTGACAACGGTTTGCAGTTTACTGATCAAGGATTACAAAAATGGTGCGATCATTGGGAGATAAAACATCGCTTTGCCTCCGTGGGATACCCTCAAGCAAATGGCCAAGTAGAAAGAACCAACAGAACCCTCTTGAAGAACATGAAGGCCCGGCTTGATTGGCATAAAGCTAAGTGGGTTGAGGAGATACCCAGGATATTATGGGCCTATCGGACCACGCAAAGTGTCGCTACGGGCGAAACCCCTTTTAGTCTATCCTACGGGTGTGAAGCTGTTTTGCCCCCGGAGGTCTCCATAGAAAGCTGGCGAGTCAAAGAATACGAGGAAGTGGCCAATGGCTCAAATTTAGCCCTTGCCCTTGACCTTCTCGAAGAAAAAAGAACCCGAGTAGACCTCCGAATGGAAGAGTACAAGGCTCGGATGTCACGATATTATAATACCAAGGTAAGACTCCAAACCTTTCAAGTTGGAGATTTAGTGATGAAACGAGTAGGGGCCTCTAAGAATGTGGGTAAACTAGATCCACGATGGGAAGGACCCTACAAGATAGTGGAAATTATGGGGCCGGCGACTTATCGGCTTGCCAACTCCGAGGAGGCAATACTTCGCAACACGTGGAATGCAAGCAACCTTAGAAAGTATTATGCTTAAAGTAATAGTCATACATGAATAAAAAGAGTGTTCATATACGAGGGGATATAGTACAAAAGAAAGTAGAGTTGTCTTACAAAATGATGGCTCTACATATGAGACATCAAGACGACCCGATAAACACTAAAAACCCTATGTATTATGAATTAAACTATATAACATACATCTGCAAGCTAAGTTCCCCCCATGGGACGTTTCCCTTCTCGGATAAGTCTTCGGCGATGCTCCTCGGAAAGAGAAACTGGGTCATCAAAGAACACAGTTCCGACCGCAAAATCTCTAATAGGTGAAGGAGGAAACTCCTCAGAGACCTGACGAATGTTGAGCTCAGGAAGAAGCAAGCCCGAGGGGAAATCTGGCAAAGCTTGTATGGCATCTTGGCACAATCTATAGCCTATATGCACTAACTCACGCATCTCACCCCGAAGAGATTCACGAAGACTGGATGGACCCACCACCTCCAACACAGCTTGGACTTGGGCCATAACCACCTCTATCGCATGAGAACGAGTCATCCCTAGCAACTGTTGACTCAAGACATCTCTTTCCATCGTAGCATGTGTTAGCTGCTCCTCCGAGGACCGCATTTGGCCACGTAACTCCTCAATTCTCCTCCCTAAATTCAATACACGTGCTTTTTCAAGCACTAATTGGCGTTCCAACTCCCACGCCTTATCCTTCTCGGATTGTAACGCCTGGATGTGAGTCTCCTGAGCGGACTCGTGAACTTCCTTCAAATGAGTTATCTCCACTTGAGCTTCTAAGAGACCTCGCTCTAACTCATCCCGACGACGGTATACTAAACCCGGATCTGAAGAAGAACTTCCGTAAGACCCGAGGGCATCCAACACCATATAAATCTGCTCAAAACACAAAGCGAATGGCATCAGACCGGAAGACAGGTTAGTATTAAATAAAATGAATAAATACCTCACACAGGTCTTTACAGGCTAAATCTTGGAGAACGGGTACCGAAAGGGTTTTTATCAGCTCACAGTCTGTTACGTTCAATAAACCACTAAGAAAGTTTCGGCAAAATCCCACTGCTGATCCGAGAGGAGAAACATCCTGATTATCCCCGGGGGGAAGAGGTCTCCCGAGGGAAGGGTGCTCCTCGGGCGGTGGTACAGGAATGCGATCAAGAACATCTTCCCGGGGCTGCATATCCTCTGTACTAGAGGAGTGAAGATACTCCTCTAATACATTTACCACGGTAGAATTATGAGGAATGGGTTGTGATACTATGGGACTCATGTGAAAATCCGTTTGAGAAAGAGCTGCTATCGGATCCGACGATCCAGAAGGAAGTATATAACTGACCGGGGGGGCTGCAATAGGTTCCTCCTCCTCCGAGGAAATTTCAACCATTGCCTCACTCATGAGGGGAGGGGAATCACCAACCTTCGTCCTCCCGGGAATACCATGCAATGCCCTCCCCAAGAAAACGTCAGTAGAAGACCCGAGAGAAAAGGCTCCCATCTCTGCTCCTGCAAAAGATGTCAGTAGGAAAACGGTCCGAGGACACCAATAAAGTTTACAAACTAGAGAATGATTAGTAGAACTTACGAAAATGAAAATTACTGTGAAGAGGACGGGAAGCAGGAGTGCATCCTTCCACCCCCTCTTGTAAACCTGCCAAAATCAGAGCCTCGGGGAAATCCAGTAGCCCAGATATGTCATAAGAACCAGAGAAAAGTCCCGAGTGAAGCAATATCTCCCTCACTTGCCCTTGTGTTTCGGTGTTGGGTGCGATATACCCCAGACCCCATCGGATGGGTACACCCCACGATCTGGCTGACTGGCCTCTCGGACGGACAAAGAAAAATCTCCGCCTCCAATCCCCTCTACTAGAGTGGGAACTGGATACACGAGTGAAGATATTTTCCTTATCCCGATAGGTCAAGCTAAAAAAGGGAGTCCCCTCTGAGCAAGGTCGAAGGGTAAATATTGTCCCCACCCGATAAGGGGACATCGGAAGGTTTAAAAGCTCACTACGAAGGACATATCCCACCAAATGACTATAGGAACTTGGTGTTAACTGACTCGGACACACCTGCCAATACCGAAAAAGTATTTGGAAAAAGGGATGGAAAAAGGTCCGTAAACCACAACGCATCTGTTCGGTATAAACGGTCATGTAACCCGAGGGGGGTGCATAAGCCCTCTGGCCCGATGAAGGCACTAGTATGTCATAATCTTCGAAATCAAGGTTATAACCGGTGAAAAGAGATCTTACCGAGTTCTCACACTCTGTACTCGTGGTGGATCCTACACGTCCTCTACCTATCAATCGAGACGGGTTAAGAGGAATCAAATCAAACTCCGAAGACTCATCCGCCAAAGAGTATGGCTCCCTACCCATGAATATTTCTCTGATATGATTGATCCTACGTGAATTTGTAGATGGAAGCCTACGAGCTACCCCAAGAGAGGAATTAGCACAAAGTGTCGCCTGATTTTCGGATAGATTGTCCCTCGGAGGAACTCTTGATGATCCAGAAGGACTCCGAGCGGTATCCCGAGAAGAACCGCAAGATGAAGTTGAACCACTTCTTCTATAATAAGGAGGCATCATCTTATCTGGTAAGCACTATCTTCGTACTTGCAATTATGAACAAACTTGAAAGAAAATCAAAGACTAATAAGAATTAGGAGATAAGTGCGTAATTGGTAAAGAGCCTACGTGCATATATACTCTTTAAGTCAGAGTTAAAAGTAGAAGTTTAAACTCTTATTATGTTAACTAAGGGACACGTGTTGAAAAACTTTTTGATTAAGAATGACACGTACCCTATTTAACCATGCAAAGCAACACCTCCTACTTAGAAAGTTTACTTAGTCAGCAACCTTATAAGAATTATCATTATCCATTTTAATTGAATCTTAACAGTGGAGGCAAAATGTAGAATAGGAAAAATTGCACAAAATATTTATGGATTTAAACCGAAGAACCCTCGGAAGGGGTAGTGAGTACAAGGAATATTTATTTAAAAGCTAAAAGTAAAAAATTACAAAGAACAAGACTAAGCCCCCGTGGAGGGAGGAAGGGAAGAAGTTGTCTCCTCGGCGGAGGTACCCAGTGGAGCAAGACGAGAAATTGGAGAAAATACCCCCCCGGAACCACTAGCTCTTGGACTCGGACTTGTGGCAGAGCGCATCGGCGACGGTGTCGGAGAATCCCGAGAAGATAACAAGCCCCCAAACCTCCCCACAAAGTAATGGCAGTCGTCGGGAGTTGGCTTCTTTAACTTGCGAAGATCGAAAGACTTTGAGAAGTCAACCTCCGACCTTATCAAAGATTTAGCCAACCTAGCACACTCCAGATAACCCCATAGAAGGTGGCCTGTCAAGAGCTCGTGAGAAGGCATCTCGGATACTCCTGATTGCTGTCGTGAAATCTCCCTCTGAGCGAATTGAATTGCTGCATCCACCTTAGCCTGCACGTCCTCGGGAGAAAGAAAGGTTACCAACTTTCCCTCGGCTAACTCAGCCCTGTCAGTAACTTGGCCCAATGTCTCTTGGAGAACCCTCTCTCTCTCATTCCCGTCCGCCACCGCCTTCTCGAGAGCTGCGATACGAGCAGTAAAGACTCCATCGGATTCTTTCCTTTCCTTCTCCATCTTCTTATAAGCGGACTCGACAGCGCTTAAGTTACCTTGCAAATCCGCCCTCGCCTTCTCTGCTTCATTAAGAGCAAATTCATAGTCGGAAATCTTGGTTTGAAGAAGGTCCTCCCTAGTTTGACTCTCTTTATCCCGGACTAAGAGAGGTGCCAATTGCGCTCGGAGTACTTCTAAATCCTCTATGTCTTTCCGACCGCGCTCTTCAACGGCAGTGACCGCCTCCCGAGTCTTTCCGATCTGTGGAGAAGTCAACAACAAAGAATTTAACAGAGATATATTGTGTAATTTCAGAGGATTAATTTAGAGAAGCTTACCATGAGCCCCAACCAGTTAAGACTGGTGTACAAAAATTGGTACCCCTCGGCGGGTGTTGAACTGGAGGAGGCGAAAAATCGGAGGATATCTTGATAAGCTTCCCCCACTGACCGAGATGAAAATTGCCCCCCGGATCCACTAGGAGGAACAGGCTCCTGGAATGTATGACCCCTCGGAGACAAAGTCACCGGAACATGCCCCCTCGGAGGAGTCGCATCCTTTACGGGAGTCATCACTTCTGAATTTGTAAACACGGCCCGAGAACCACCAACTGTTGTGGGGGGGCTAGTCTTTCCTAACAGTGAATGCATAATCCCTTCCTTCACATCTCGGTCCTCAGAAGAAGGATCAAACTCCCCTTGGGTGTCCTCGGAATCCCCTCGTAAACCTTCTTGCTCGGGAATGTTGAATTGGGCCAGAAATTCTTCCTCTACAAAAGATGCACACTGTCAATGAGAAAGAGAATGAAACTAGAAAAAATTATGGAAAGAGGGCGAATAACGGATACTCACCGTATAATGAAGGCTCTTCTACCATCGGAGCTTTTCCTTTATCCATAGCCACTACATCAAAAGAAAAAGTGTCAACAAATCAGCAAGTGTTACAAGTAAAGATATGAAAATCTCATTAAAAACTCATAAAAACTTACCACGATGAGCGGATTCGGAAACTGACGGAGGCTGAGGAGAAGGACCCTCGGAAGACAAGTCTATTACTTCAGTATCCTTCTGAGCAGATTCTTCCTCTGTAACACTCGGAAAGATCCCCTCCTCGGAAACTCTCGAAGAAGTTCCTATATTAGATTCAGAAGCAGGTAAATTCCCTGACTCAGATTTGGAAACGGGCACCAAAGCCAAATCCCAAGAAACAGGAGCTACTTGGCGCAAGGGAACAGCGCTCCTAACGACCCCCATCATATCCATGCATAGAAGAGAATGGTCCTCGTGAAATCCACCTTTCTCTGAACCCATATGCCTACTCTCGGGGGCATTAACCTCCTCCTCCTCGTGGTCACCCTCCTCTGGTATCTCAGAAACACCACTAGGAGTAGGCTCCCTCGGACTCGACTGCAGATAGTAGTTCGCCATGACATCCCCTGCATCATCCCCCCAACAACGTGTATAAGCACAATTTACCACTGTACTCGGAGAGAGAATAAAAGAGTAAAAGAACGAATAAAAAGACTTACGAAAGAGACTCCTCGCATCGGGAGACAAAGACAAAGGACGTTCCACGGCGTCGTCGGTAAAAACTACGTAGTGAAGACCGGAAGTCTCGTACAACATTGTGAAGTCCTCTGATTCCATCAATTTATGCTGAGAAATTATAGGAGATAACACCACCTCCTGATCCAGAGCGTGCACGGGAGTAGTACCCTCTCGCCAATCAAAGGGCACATCCCACTCACCATTAACAGGTCCCACGAAGAAGTATCTATTCTTCCAGATGCTATGTGAGGAAATAGCAGCACCCAAGATCCTCTTCGTGGAATCTCCCGTGTTGTCCCGGTGACGAACGTTATAGAAAGGATACCCCCCAGGTGATACCGCCACGTCAAAGATCGAAAGAAAGTGATCCACCGAGCACTCTAGCCCATTCACTTGGCACCAAAACACATAAATGCAAATAGCAGCAAATCCGTTCGGCACCATTTGACTCGGGCTGATATTACAATTCTTAAAAAGCTCACAGAAAAAGGGGGACATAAATGAGCGCCACCCGTACTTCACCTGAGCAAAAAACACTGTCAACATACCCGGAGGAGGATAACATGCCCTCTCATCCTTCGTCGGGATTCGGAAGACCATATTCTTCTGAAGGACTCCAGTTGAGGTAAACAGATCCGCTACCTGCTTACGAGTGGCAATGTTCCGCATCTTTTCCACCTTAGCAAATGTCCGAAGAGGCGGTTCCTTTGATTTAGGAACCCTAGCTTTTTTTGAGGAAGTAGCGCCGCCCTCAGCAGCAGCAGCGATTTCTCCCTTCCGTTTACGAGTAATAACTCCCACCGGAATACTCCTCACACTCGCAGAAGTGTTAATCGGAGCAGTGATCTCCGAGGAAGTAGCAGCAGCATTGGAATCAGTGTGGGCAGAAGAAGCCATAGCAATAGAGGGATGCTTTTGAAAAAAGGGAAAAAGGAACGACTGAATTTGCTGGAAAATTGAATCGAAGAAGATGGAGAGTAAAGGATAAGAGAAGAGATTTTACTTTGAGAGAATTATCAGATTTGTGAGAATGAAAAAGAAAGAGCAACAGTATCCCTATTTATAAACCGTGAACTACAACGGTCAGATGTCTTCAAAACGTGGCCGTCATCTACCTCACCACGTAACTGCTGCATGATCGCGCCACGCCATCAATATTCTGACCGTTGCCAACGGTCAGATGCTTCGAAATTCAAAGCCGGTCAAAGCAACGGCCCGCAACCTGCGCCCCGAGATCCTCGCATGCTTAATAACCATACCCTAAGGGTATCCAGGTAAAATCACTTGCAAAATTCTGAATACATATATATATTTGCCCCTCGGAAAAATATCAAAAAATAAATATAGGGACACTAAAACGAAAACCCCTCGCCTCACTGAGGACGATGATTTAAAATTCCGCTTGTCTCTACGAGGACAATCGAAATTTGGGGGGGCTAGTGTTAACCCTAAAAATAAAATAAAGAAGATTACTCCTACTAGGAAAAAACAATATATGGACAATACTATTGTCACGAGTACTTCCGATGAGATGTACCTATAAAGAAAACCCCTCGGAGGATTGCCCTACCTTTCGGTCACTGACCCGAAAAGGTTTATAAGAGCACACGAGGAGAAACATAAGTGTCCCTTGGAAAGTCAAACGGTGAATAAAAAACAGATATCAATACGGCATCGGAAAAAGAGCAAACCCCGATGGACCCGTACGACTCCGATATCCACCAATGCGCCAAGAGGGACCACAAGAAATCCCGAGTCCCATGAAATTACAAGAAAACTTCCTTGCTGAACACTCCTCAACCTGAACTGCCCTCGGACCATCACCCGAGGACTCATTCTCGGAGAAAAATCAAAAGTGAATAACAGAGTACCCATATAACATATTCCGAGGACTTAGATGAAAAAATACCATTTCAAAAGGAGCAAATTCAGCCCTCGGAGATCATATTTAACCCTCGGAGATTATGCCACGCCCTCGGAGATCCAGTTATGCCCTCGGAGATTACTCCTGATCATTGAAGAACGGACCTAAATCAAGAAAGAGAGAAAAAGCCCCTCGGAAGAATAGCTCTACCACAACAATACCTCAAAAGCCCTCGGAAATATCAGAAGACACAAAGACCAATCCAGTCAGCACCTAGTAGATAAGAGATAAACATTATCCTAACTTTAACACTTGTATCAAGGTAACGACAACACATGTCCTTACCAAAACACATGCACAATGACACCTGCCCCTACCAAAGTCTATATAAAGGGAGGTGATCAGTAGAAGAAAAACAATCTGAAGCAACTTAGCTTACTTACTACAATTTAACACTCAAATATGTAAGAGCGGAGGAAAAGTTCAGTGAATAAAGGAAGGGAATATTCTTGCAATTATTCTTATTATTTCCATCTATCGTTGCCTCTGAATCACGGACAGGGCGTTCCGACCCAAATAAATATCTTCCGTTAAATAGGGAATAATTCCAAACCCGTTAACAGATACCTTGTTCGTTAAGATTGTAAAGAGTATGTTTCAATCATTTAGCAATGTTCATTATTTTATCATAAGGATAAAGAGTAAAATTGAGGTAAATGTACCTATTATGTCCAAAATTCGTAAAAATCATGATGCATTGCATCTTGAGCTACATTGATTGATTTGAAATGAATTTTGGAGAAACTAATACTCATAAGAATAGTGAATATCTTAAGCCTTGAAATTTGTGAAACTCTAGTTTTAGCGATGTCCAAACCACTATTTGTAAAACCTCTCCAATAATTGAGGTTTATTGTGTTACATACTTGTCCTGATGATTGTAATGCCATGGATCTAGTCAATAAGTATGTCTGAATTCTTAAGGGTAGACTTTGGACAATACTAGTATAGGATTTTGGACTCCTATATACACAGCATACGTGTCAACTCAATAATCGACTTGGTCACTATTGAGAAGAATACACTCATGACTTATCGAAAGGTGATTTGACTTGGAGTAAATTGACCTCTCAGTTTGCTTCTTCATTGGTTGATGGTGCTATTTGTAAAAATAGTTAAAAGCAAATGAGTGTATTGATGTGTGTATTAAATGAGACTTTATAGCACATGCTTTTTTTAGCAGTAATTAATATGTGGTTTGGTTTAAGTGAATAATTTGTCATTGGAGACTATAAGGCAAATGGGAGTTGTAGTGTAAATTGTGGTGACTTGCGACAATTCCTTACAATAGAGTCTCAAAGTGATAGAACCATACACAATCACAAAATGAGTATTTGTGAGAGATATCTATGCAAAGAATGAAGTAACTTTTTTATGCTTTTTATGAGGATTTTTGACTTTTTAGTCCTTTATAGTAACCACCTTTCAAAATTAGTCCTCTATAGTACTTCGGGCCTTTTTTGGTCCTCTAAAGTAACCAGAGTTCCAATTTTGATCCTTCGGGCAAAAAATCTTGTTTAATTTGAATGGACTTAAGTCAAATTTGGGAATTTTCCAATTTTCCCTCCAAATATTTTTATGTAATTACACTTACACCCCCAAAATATTGAAATAATTATATTTAAAACTTTAATAAAATTTATACATCACTTACATCACTTTAATTAAATTTATACATCACTTGCATCACTTACTCTTATGATTTGCATTTTGTGTCCTTGATTTTGTTGATTTTACTAATTTAAGTTGTGCTTTTATAAATTATCTTCAATATTTATTAAACTCAATTTAATTCTAAAGTTTTCTTAAACATAAAAAAAAAACTCTTGAAATGATATAAACTTAACATACTAAGTATTGCGTTGAAATAAAAAAAAATTAAACAATGTATACAATATATTTCTTGAACTCTAAAGTATTTTATTTTATACAATATACTCATGAAATCTTCTAGTTTTTAATTTAGAAATTGACTATTAAATACTACCTTGAAAAACTAAAATAACAATATGATAAATCTTTTCTGAATTTGAAAATATAATCAATACATATGTTATATAAAATTGTATTGATAAACGTACAATGATTTTTTTAAAAGATTCAAGACGTCAAATACGTATTTGTGATATTGCTTAACTTAGATTAATAAATTAATTACCATTTTTATAATATTAAATTGCTAATTTATTCACTAATTTAGTAGTTTTTGGAAAACAAAAAGAGGAAGAAAAAAAAAGAAAAAAGGGTTCATATTCTTCAGCGAACCCACCCACCCCCAACCACCAGCACCATCATCAATTTTTGGCTCAAACTCACCACCGTTCGACTCTTCATCAAACTTAAATCGTAAATCCCTAATCCGTTAGCATCGTCGGAATCCCTATAATCCCGTACGTTCCACGCACCTTGCACCTTGCATTTTAAAATCGGACTCCCGCTCCGATAACGCCCAAAACTTCAAATAAGGCCTTCAAATAAGAGCAAGGTTAGAAGAAATAGAAAAATAAAGGACGGCGGCGGTGGAATTTCGTGATGGTGGTGGATGACTCGTGGTGGAGGGGTTTTTTTTGTGGGGGTGGGGGGGGGGGGGTTGTGACGCAGAGTTTTCTCTTCTCTTTTTTTCTTTTTTTTTAAAATAAAAAGTTTCTTTAATTGTTACTTATTGAAAGAGTAAGTTTAATTAAAGGGAGATTATTCTAAAATGAGTTTTCATAATCATAAGTGAATATAATTGAAAATATTTTTCTTCTCTTTTTCGTGTTACCTAGTTAAAAAATAGTCTTTTTTTTTTGTTCAAGAATTTCTTTTAATTGGGTTTTAATGTAATTATATGAAATATTTGGAACACAATAAAAAATGACTCAAATTCGGAGGCAAGTATACTTATTTAAAAAGTATTGGAGTGTGAGTGTAATTATATAAAGTTTGTGGGTGAAAAATACAAAAAGAAACTGAGATTTGAAGTCATGTGCCATGCACATGCGAGTTTCCGGGGGAATAATGGAATATTCCGTCACCGGAGGACCAAAATTGAAACTCGGTTACTTTAGAGGACCAAAAAGGGCCCGAGGTACTATAGAGGACTAATTTTGAAAGGTGATTACTATAAAGGACTAAAGAGTCAAAAATCCTTTTTTTATGCAATAATAATGGTTAGTTTGGCAACTAGACCTAAACTTAGAGATGTATCTGTGGGCGATTTAAAATCTCAAGGTTAGCATAGAATCTAGTCTAATTGGACTAGATGATGCCCAATTATTTATGTCCAGAAGTTTAAGATTTGAATGTTTTGTACGTAGCTACTTTGTTGATAAAAATATTCAAAGTCTAAAGGTATGTCTGACAAGTGGTGATTGGCTCTCTCACACGAGCAATCGCCTCTGACACTAATTAGTGTGCATAGATGAGATAATTATGATTTGTTTGGATACTAAATCATACTTATGTTAAATTGTCGCATTGATAGATGATCAAGATGAGATTACTGTTAAAAAGTTAAGTAATCGATATGGATTCCCACCATCCATTATACTTGTCTTATAGCCATATGTGTGTTTTCTTGTGATTTGTGTTTGTAGAGGACTAACAAGAAGAAAACTCAAGTTAAGTGTTTGAGACACTTGAACTAAGATTTGTATAATGTGTATTACTATTAAATATGACATAAGCTTCCAAAAAGGAAGAAAAGCATTGTAGCACGTGTTTCATACCACATGTGCTTTTGTGACCATTGGAGTAATGCGTATATAAATTGATCCTTGTTTTCTTATTGTGTGAGACACAGAGGTTTAAAATGCCTCATAATATACCCTTATGACTTTAACTTTTTCTTGAGGCTTTATTTTGATGTTGCTACTTTAGCATGTTGCTAATAGCCATGAGAAATTCGGCAATGCGGAGCATGTCTAGGAAAGCAACCATTTTAATGTTAAGAGGTTAAAGTTAAAAAGGAAGATTGTTTATGGCTTGCGCCTATCTTGTATTCACTGTGCGCACAAGTGTGTCAAACTTTGAGGTTTGGACATAATTATGAATACAATTTATAGAGTTAAAAATAGAGTGTGCTCCTTATATAACAAGGAATTTGGAGATACTCTAGTTAATGAAAGTAAGTGAAGTATGGGGTATAGCGAGATACATTGTCCTCGTGGTGAAAAGTTAAGCTGCTATATATCCTTAACCGGTATATAGCTTTATGCTTAAGTGTTGAGGTGCTATATATCCTCAACCGGTGTATAGCATCAAAGCTCAGTATGCTCGATGCTCACACGATCCATTTGCATGTATGAAATTGGTGAGTTGTTGTTATGTTCTAACTAGGCTGGGTCTAGCCCTCATGTGCGAGTGGGAGATAATAAATTAAATGGATGGGTCGTCCATGTGGGCTAAACCGGCCCGTATTATATTTGAATTCAAGTATATGAGGAAGAAGTTACTTTATTTGTAGGATAAAACTTCCCCAACTCCCATACAACTTCCATTCTCATTTTTATGCAGAAAATAAAATGAGAACATGGAAAATATAGTTTTTTCTTTTTTTTTTTTGGTAAAGGAAGAAGTCTAAACTCAAACCGAGTCAGGAACAAGCAAACTAATAACTTGAGGCGGGGGAATATCCAAGAATATTTCCCGCTCTCATACATCAATATCTAATTTAGCCATTAAATCAGCAACTCTATTCGCCTTCCTCGGAATCCACCGAAGCAATTCCCAGCATCGCATAACTAGTTCGTTCCCCATGGTACTATATAGCTTGCGAACAAACCGGAGTTTGTAGCAGGCCTCGGAGTCAGTTTAGACTTCAATAGGCAGCACTCTCCTTTCCCAAACAAATTCCAGCCCTCGTTTAAACGCCTCTAACTCTTCCTCCTCGACAATAGGTGATGTGAGCATGGTTTTTTAAAGCCCCAAATCCAGTCCCCATTGGACGAGCGTAAGACTCCACCAGTCGCGCCCCTATTAAGGTTGTTGTCACAACTTCCATCTACATTTAATTTTGCCCATCCCGGCTTCGGTTTGTGCCATTTTTCCCCGCTTCTTTTTCCGATCTTTTGGCGCATGAGGAATGGAAATCCATGCATAGAATTCGGATTTGCTGAATGTTGCTAGCCAACGTAGATTTTTTCCCCTCGAAGACCAACATATTCTGTGCATTCCATATAACCCATAGTGCCGCGACAAATAGAAATTCCCCGCCCACATTCTGTAAAATAACGTTTGCAAATCTCATCCTTTCCAAGTTGAGCTTCAGCCAGTTATCATCCGAGCAAGCATCAAATTTCATAATATCCTCCTTGCTCAAAATTGCGGCCCAGATTTCCCTTGCCGCTTCGCAATGGCGTAATATGTGTAGCGATGTTTTCCTCTCGTGTCGACACCATTCACATTCGAACGAATCTATAACCTTTCTTGTCATTAGAAGGTTTCTAGAACTCAATCTATTTTGGAGTGCCAGCCATAAAAAATGTTGCATCTTATAACTTAGCCTAGTGCTCCAAATCCACTTGCTCTTCACCATTCTTCTTTGTTCTTCCCCGTAGTGTTGAACGCCTTGTAAGACGATTGGCATGTAAATTCCCCACTACTCGTCTCCCCCCAAAGAATGTCGTCCCTTTGCTCCTTAAGTGTCATTTGCCGAGCTTGAATTTTCCTCTGAATTTGCAGCAGAAGAGGCGTTCGTAGCATGTCAAAATTCCAAACGCCTTCTTCATTTATCACATCACAAGGTTTCAGTCCCACATCTCCATGATGAATAAAATCCACGGGTCGCACGCACAGCCTTCCCCCATCCAGTTGTCGTACCAAAAGGAAATTCTTGAGCCATCTTCTATTTTCCACCTAATAAAAGGTTTCATTAAGGCCATGCATTTTAGAATCCCTTTCCAAGTAGCACTATCCTACGGTTTCACCATAAGGTCGAAAAGCGGTTTATTTTTAAGATATTTTATTTTAATAAGTGTACTCTAAATTGTGTCTTCCCCCTTCATAATTTTCCAAGCAATTTTCTACAATAAAGCCTCATTGCTACGTCGGGTCGTGCGAATTTCCAAACCCCCTTCCACCTTAATTATGATTTGTTACTTGACCCCAACCTACAAGATGAATTTTCTTCTTTTTCAAATCAGAAGACCAAAGAAAATCCCTATTTAATTTATCAATTTGCGAGCATATATTCTTCGGGAGCCATGATGCTTGCATGTGATTAATTGGCATTGTTGACGATACCACTTGCACAAGAGTCACCCGACCCGCCAAGGATACAAGTTTGCACTTCCACCCTGCCATTCGCTTTATAATTCTATCAAGAATTTCCGCGAAAGACTCTCTACTAACTCGCCCATGGATCATTTTAACTCCAAGATATTTTCCCAAGTTTGGGGTTTGATCAAAGCCGAGAATATCACATATACACCTCTTCAAACACGCTCCTCCTCTATTGGAAAGAAAAGATCTTGGATTTTTGTGGGTTAATTTTCAAACTGGAAGCTCCACAAAACATCTCGAGGACCCTATTTATCACCAGCGCATTTGATTTGGTGGCCTTTCTCATAAGGATAAGATCGTCGGCAAAAGAAAAATGAGAGAGTTTAGGTCCACCCCGACATGTAATTAGAGTTTCCATTTTTTTTTTCACCTGGAAAATATAGTATTTCGTACAAGAAAATGAGGGTAAATAGAAAAGGCATTAAAAGCCATTTTTCACCACACTAACTCATCCTTTTTGGGCTCTTGGATTGTGGCAATGATTTCCTTCCATTTGTGACTGGATTCCGACCATTTTGGAGCGAATCAAATACAGAAAACAACATGGATTCGAGTCGAACGAAGATCAACATAATTGAAGTATGCATGGGATCCATTTTCAATGGATCTAAGATTAGTGAATTCCCAACAAACTCTGTTTGGGAATATTCCACAGTTCTATTGTAGGGAGAAGAAGGTTACAACAAACCATAGTAAGAAGAAGTCTGTTTTTGCAGAGTAAGGGCGGGAGTGATATTAGAAGAAGCACTCGTAGAAGAACAACCATGGCCACTGGAATTAAGAGGGTCCTTTTGCCATATCTAGGGGGAGGAACGACTAGTGAATCAATTTCAATTTTCAAATACTAAACTAAAATTCAAGAACTAAACTCCAACTACAAATATTTTAAAATTTCTTTCTTTTTTCATATAGACTATGACTTATAGACATTGTTCGCACATCTTAAATATACATAAACTTTGCATAATCTTAACCTAGATATTAAATATTTCAGTCTACTATGCAATACATACTTTACTTTCATAAACGTGTAAATAAGACAAATGCCAAATTTAACTCTTAATTTAAAATAACCTTTATTTCATCTAATTTGGATCAAAATAAAATAATCTAATTCAACAAATTTAATTATTTAGATTATAATTGTAAATTGTATAATCAAAATATACTATATATAAAGTATAAACTAAAGAGATTAGTCTGTGAATAAAGTCCAACTAAGTTCAAAATTCTAAAGTCTAATTTCAATAGATTTTGAATAATCCTACCTAAATATTTCACATTTCAACCGCTACTAATATGTAATAAAAAGTCTAATTTCATTAATATACCTCTAATTATATCAAATGCCCAAATCCTCTAACTTACCTACTAAACTTGGTGGAAAAGCTATTTGTTTTCACTTGAATATTATTACATACTAAAATTGCTGATTTCTTTTCAGCGATTTTAAATTATTTTTGCTTATTACCCATGGGTGTCGATTTAGACACCTGGTCCCAATCCCATTTTTGACCCGTGGCGGATATCAGGTACTCACAGTTCTAAACAAAATGGTGGAAGAGAGAAACATTGGAGAAGAAAGAGAGAGCCATAATTTGGGGGCTAAAAGTAATGAGTATTAGAATTAAATGGAGCTGATAGATTGTGTGCTTACACTGCCATAGTACATGTCTATATATAAACAAAGTAAAGGTAAATCTAGCTACAAGATAAAGTAAACTACATGTACATATCTAATCTATAAGAAATACATATAACTAGCTTCTTTCTTTCTTTCTTTTATTTTCTGCCATATCATTATCCATGTCATTGTATTGCTGGTTTTCATACTCCCCCTCAAGGTGGGCGTATATGTCACGAATTCCCATCTTGGATAAAAGTTTCTCAAGTCTTTGCATTCCTAGAACTTTTGTGAAAGCATCTTCCAGTTGAACATCTGTTGAGACATGTAGGAGTTTAATGACTTCTTGTTGCAATCTTTCTCTAACCACATGGCAGTCTATTTCAATATATTTTGTTTTTTCATGGAAAACAGGATTAGTGGCTATATGTATGGCTGCCTGATTGTCACAGAACAGTAATGCAGGTCATATGTGTTTATTTCCAAGATCCTTCAATAAGTTTCTCATCCAAACCAACTCACATACAGTTGAAGCCATTGATCTGTATTATGCCTCAGCTGATGATCTTGAAACTGTTGGTTGTTTCTTTGATTTCCAAGATACCAATGATTCTCTAATAAAGACACAGTATCCTGTTACATATCTTCTAGTGTCAATACAAGCTCCCCCGTCTGCATCACAGTAGGATTTAACTTGTATATCATTATATTTTGGAAAGAATAAACCTTGTCCTGGTGATTTCTTCAAGTACCTAACAATCCTGATTGTTGCATCCATATGCTCTTGCTTTGGTTCACTCATGAACTGACTCAAAGTTTGAACAGAATATGAAATGCCTGGTCTACTTACTCCTAAGTAGAGCAACCTTCCAATGAGTCTCATGTAGGAAGTGTCATTGTTTCTCCCCCTTGTTGAGATAGTTTCAGATTCTGTTCTTGTGGAAAACCAACAGGTTTGGTTCCAAGCAGCCCACAATCTCTGATTATCTCAAGTGTGTACTATCTTTGGCATACTAAAATTCCTTTCATATTTTGCAACCTCAATTCCCAGAAAATACTTCAAGGGTCCAAGATCTTTTAACTTGAATTGAGTACTCAAATACTTCTTCAATCTTGTTATTTCCTAATCATTGTTGCCTCTCACTATAATGTCATCAACTTAAACCAGAATGATGGTGGTAAGATTTCCTGAGTGCTTGATGAACAGAGAATGGTCATGTGATGATTGATGATAACCTTGGGTTAGGACGATAGAAGTAAGCTTGTGGTTCCATTGTCTTGATGCCTGTTTAGGACCATATAAAGACTTGTGGAGTCTGCAGACAATATTCTCCCCCTCAGTAGCAAGACCAAGAGGAGGTAACATGTAAACCTCCTCATCAAGATCACCATAGAGAAATGCATTATTCACATCAAGCTGTGATAATGACCAATTATTTGAAGCTGCAAAAGCAATAAGACATCTGATAGTTGTGATCTTTGCTAATGGAGAGAAAGTCTAAAAATAGTCAAGTCCCTCATGTTGATTATATCCTTTTCCTACCAGTCTGGCCTTATGTCTCACAACCTCTCAAGTGGAAGTAAATTTCACCTTGTAAACCCATTTACACCCAATAGGAGTTTTTCCGGGGGGCAATACTTGAAGAGACCAAGTGTGGTTCTCATGTAATGCACTCAGTTCTGCTTCCATAGCAGTTTTCCAAACAAGAATGGTAATGGCTTGTCCAAAACCTGATGGTTCAGGATGTGAAGAAGTAGCTAACACAAATTTAAGGTGAGAAGGAGAAAGTCTATCAAAAGAGAGATTGAGGGAATGGGGATTACCTGTCTTTGAGCATCCCACAAAAGAGAAGTGGGGAGTAGTAGTAGCTTGAGCAATCCTGTACTGATAGTCCTGTAGATGTGAATGAGGTTTTCTGTCACGAGTAGAGGATCTAAGCGGTAATGTTGAAGAAGGAGAAGACACTGATGTAGAAGACAGATCAGGGGTGACGGAATCAACAGGAGAATCTATAGGTTAAGGTGCACTGTTAAGAACATCATGTAGAACTGGTGTAGATGATTCAGAGAGAATGACTGTGGTGAATAATGATCAAGAAAAGGATCAATGGTAGTGTCATTGATGGGAGTTTGAAGGCAATCAGGGTAAGGAAAAACATATTCATAGAACAATACATCTCTTGAAATGAAAACACTTTGACTTTGGAGATCAAACAGATTATATGCCTTTTATGTGTGCAGGGTATCCTATGAATATGCATTTAATGGCTCTAGAAGATAATTGTTGTGAGGTTTAGGCAGTTTGGTTGCATAACAAAGGCATCCATAGCTTCTGAGATGTGAGTAATTTGGTGGTCTTTTGTACAATAGGTGAAATTGTGCTTGGTTATTTAGTAAGGGAGTAGGGGTTCTGTTTATTAAGTGTAAAGTAGTTAAAACACAATCTCCCCAAAATTTATAAGGAAGTTTGGCTTGTAGTCTCAATGCTCTTGCAACATTTAGAAGGTGTCTATGTTTTCTTTCAACTACAGAATTTTGTAGTGGAGTGTAAACACAAGATTTTTGATGAATAATCCTTTTTGAAGCAAAATAATGTGACATATTAAATTCCTGACCTTGGTCAGTTTTTATGGCTTTGATATTGGTGTTGAACTGGTTATTTATCAATAACAAAAAATTGTTTAGTATGATTCTTGCTTCACTTTTGTGGTGCATGAGATAAACCCATGTGAAGCGGCTGTGATCATCAACAATAGTGATAAAGTAAGTGGAACTATCAAGAGATTTTACACTATAGGGTCCCCAAATGTCAATATGTATTAAATCAAAAGATGCAGTTGTTCTATGAGGTTCAACAGCAAAAGGTAGTCTGTGTTGTTTTGCCAGATGGCATGTATCACAAACAAATTTGTCAAAACTACTAGGAAAACATTTACCCTCAGAAGATAACAAGTTCATGCGTGCTATAGAAGGATGGCCTAAGCGCATGTGCCACAAAATGGATGACTTAATGGAAGATGAAGAAGAAACAACATTGTGCTGAAGAGTAATGTTACTGGTGATAGAGAAATCCTTGTCTTAGACTAAGCAGTACAGACCATGCTCAGCTCTAGCAATCCCAATCACTCCTCAGTTGTGTGGATCCTGTATTACACATAGATCACCACATAAAGTGAGCCAAAATGAAAAAGATTTAGTGAGTTTGCTGACAGATACAAGGTTAAAATGAAAAGCAGGGGCACACAAGACATCGTTCAGTACTAATTTGCCATTAAAAACCACTGATCCAGTGTGTGTTGCTGTTACTTTGTGTCCATTAGGTAGTTGGACATGAGTATCAAATAATGTCTTGCTATTTGTGAGAGAGTGATGAGTACATACAATGTAATATGTGGCTCCAGAATCAAGTATCCAAGACGGATTGAAAGGATAATACTTTGTGTGTAAAGAAGAGTTGAGAACAATGCTAGACACAAAATGATTACCTGAGGTGTCATTTGTTGTGTGATTAAAAGGTTTAGGAACATGATTCATCTAATTGGTCAAGCCATTACCTTCCTGTAGTAGACTGCATAAGTGTTGAAACTAATCATGTGTAATAGGAGCATTTTGATTCACCATAGGTGCTTGTTGCATTACTTGGTTCACCGCACTGTGATTCATAACATGAGTATGTTGCATAACCTGATTCATAGCTCCATGTGGATATCTAGAACCATTTTTAGCTGGTTTAAATTTGGCATACTTATGCCTTGGTGGATAGCCAAAAATCTCAAAACAAGAATCAATAGTGTGATTGCTTTTCCCACACTTAGCACATGGAGCTCTAGGTTTGTTACCATTGTATCCTCCTTGCTTATTGCATGGCTTATTTTGTGGCTTGTGAAATTGGTTAGGCACAAGACCAACTTGTGGTGTTTGGCCATATACGGGGAATGATGCTTTTATGTTCATAACAGCAATATCAATGGTGACAGAATGATTAGTCAGTTTAAGGTTGGCTTCTTCATGAAGGAATACATTAAAAGCATCATCTAACATGGGAAGTGGATATCTAAGCAATATTTTGTTCCTTGCTTGAGTAAAAGACTCATACAATCCCATCAAGAACTGCATAACTCTTTTGTTTTCAAGTTTTCGATTCAAAGCAACCAACACACCACAGTTGGAGTTACTGCAGCTAACATGTTCATCATATTGATTTATTTCATCCCATATTTGTTTTAATCTTGAGAAATAAACACTAACATGAGAACCATCATGTTTAGTCCCAATCAAACGTTGTTCCAACATAAATATTCTATTGTTGCTAGACCTGGAAAACTTATGTTTGATGTCACTCCATGCTTGAGCTGTTGAATCCCCAAATAAGGTGTAGCCAGAGAGTTCATCAGATAAACTCGTTGTGACCTAGCCAATAACTGTATAGTTGCACCGAATCCATTTTATGTATGTTGAATCTGTGGATGCAGGTTCTTGTATGCTTCCGTCTATGAATCCAACCTTATTTTTGGCGAGTAGAGCTACGTACATGGCGCGGCTACATCTGTGGTAATTTTGTGATGTCAATGGTTGACTCACAAGGCAGAGATTGGTTTTCACCATGATGGAGAAATAAAGGATCCGACAAATCGTCTATGGGGTTGGACGTTGGTTGTCGCGTTCCCTGTGAAGCGCTTAACCCGGTAGTGTCATCAGCACCTTGCGTGGTGGTATTAGTCATTGTATGCTATTGAAAGAGAATGGAAAAAGAACAATGGTGGAGGTAAAATCAGGCGAGTAGTGCGGAAGTGGTGGTAAAGTGAGCTCTGATACCATAACAAAAATGGTGAAAGAGAGAAACATTGGAGAAGAAAGAGAGAGCCATAATTTGATGGCTAAAAGTAATGGGTATTAGAATTAAATTGAGCTTTTATTTGGGTGCTTGCAATGCCATACTACATGTCCATATACAAACAAAGTCAAGGTAAATCTAGCTACATGATAAAGTAAACTACACGTACATATCTAATCTATAAGAAATACATATAACTAGCTTCTTCTTTTTTTCTTTTTTTTTCTACCATGTCATTATCCATGTCATTGCATTGCTGGTTTTCATAAGTTCGCTCATGAAACGAGCTAGTATTACCAGGTTGAGAAAAGCCTGAACAGTACAGGACATTAATTCACCCACCCCTACAAGCATGTTCCAATCGACTGTAATACGTGAGGCCAAGTATGAAGATGTGCTAAACCAGATTAATTGTACACGTGCAACCATACACGCCTAAGTAGTATTTTACGAGTTACGTAATTAGCAAATATTAGCAGTTTGTCCCGCATTTATCGCTAAGATAACAAAAATATAAAAAAAATTATTGTTTTATAATCATAAAGGGTGTTAATTGTCCACATGAAAAGAATTCCAATCTCACCACATGATAATTTTAATTTCAATTTGCGTGGATCATAATCTAAAACTCCAATATTTGGATCACACGATTTATATTTCTCTTATATTATGAAATATGAAAGATTCTCATTAATTGCATTAGTCAAACCAGAACATGTGGCCAACAAAGAAATTTCCAATACAGAGAGAGCATCAATTCTCTCCCTTAATAATATAATATAAGCTTCCATTGATTCAATCTCTTCTCCAAGCTATTTTCCGCTTCGTCATGTATCATACAGCTAACAATTCACGGAAATCAATCAATCCATGATTAATTTCCATTAATCAATTGTTTAGCTCCTCTCTTTCAATCCAATAAAAAAGAAAAACAAACAAAAAAAAACTTCATTTCATCAAAAAATTGATGAAATAGATGGATCCAACGGAGCTCCACCGCGTATTCGCTTTATTCGACCGCAATGGCGACGGGAGGATCAGCCGGAAGGAGCTGAGCGAGTCCCTGGAGAAACTGGGGATCGACATACCGGAGGAGGAATTGGCGGTGACGATCGAGAAGATTGACACGAACGGGGACGGATTCGTGGACGAGGAGGAGTTCGGGGCTTTATACGCGGCGATCATGGAGGAGAACGGCGGGGAGGATGAGGACGACGACATGTGGGAGGCGTTCAACGTGTTCGACCAAAATGGCGACGGATTCATCACGGTGGAGGAGCTCAGGTCGGTTCTGTCTTCGTTAGGGCTCAAACAGGGCCGGACGTTCGAGGAGTGTAAAAAGATGATCATGAAGGTGGATGTGGATGGTGACGGGAGGGTTAATTTTGATGAGTTCCGACGGATGATGAAAGGCGGCGGATTCGCGAGCTTAGGTTCGTGATTGATGATCCTAATCGAATACGAAAACGAAATTTTCTCTCTTCATTTTCTGTTATGGATGGAAACATGCATGCACGTGAAAATCCGGGTTGATTTGTGGGGGTTCTAAAAAGGTTACATAATTTGTAAAGTTCTTTTATTATATTAACAACTTTTTTGGGTGGGGTTATTATGTGCACGCAGATGATCAGGATTTTCTTGTTGTTGGTTAATGTATCTTTGTAATTATGATTGTTTGCATTATATTATGAAGATCAATTTTTTCAACACCTGGTGGTATGCATTGAAATTGTTGTTGTAGGTGTTCTTTTTACTTCCTTTCACTTTCTGTTTTGAAGGAAGGTTGGTTTTGATTTGATTGTCATTCTCTAGTCCTTACAGCCAAACAGATCATCAGTTAACCATTTCGAATGTAAACTGGAGAAACTCTTCTACGATTCAAAAATAAGGAGAGAGATATTAAATAAATAAATTTATTTATAATTAAAAATCAATCCATGCTCGTATTTTTCACTGTGTACACAAAACTACAAGAACCATTAAATCCAAAACACTCAAAATCAAACCAAAATAAATATATAAACAAAAAAATCGTTTATTTATTAACACAATGGAGATAAATGTTCTCTCGTGGCCTAAACCTCTACGGGGCTCTCTCCGACATGTCCAGTCTCGAGATCTTCTATCATAGGCGACTCTGTGTTGACCACCGGAGCAGCTGCATTTGTCGAAGTAATAGATATGACGTAGATGGGTACGGCGTCAAGTATATCTTCTGTCCACTTCATGAAACTCAGAAAAACACGTTTGACACGAGTATAGCATAAATGCATCAACAAAATCAGGGGATAGAAGTACCAAAACATCGGTTGTGGTATGATTAGTGCAGAAAAGAAGCATATTGTAAGAGAGGCCGAGAAATTCTCCGCTTGAACGAGTGCGCATCTGCTGTTATGTTCCGGAGAAGAGTACTTTAGAGGGACTTGAATGGAAATGAAGGAGAATATGAATGAAAAGATAGTAATTGTGAAAAATTTAAACCAAGTGAAATCAGTGCAGAAAGAAAATGAATCCCAATCTAAGGGGTTGGCAGTTACTGATTTCAAAGAATTGATAAAGAGTAGTAGCAAGTATCTGAAATCAAAGTGCGACATCTAATTTCTTTGGCTTATGTATTGAATTTAACTAAAACTGGTTTCTGTTTTGTGTGTGTAATGTGTTCACATACTTAAGGTTATGGGTATTTATAGGTGGTTATAGGTGGGTTAGGTTTCTGGGACTATAGTGGGTTATGGGTATTTTTTATGTTAAGTTGAAATGCGAGACACTTTAGAAGCGCTTTATAACACAATTAATCAGTTTGAGTTGAAATGCGAGACACTTTAGAAGCGCTTTATAACACAATTAATCAGTTTGTAATGATAAATTCAAACCGTGTAATAGGGTTATCAGCATAAAACACCCATCTAATTCGAAAAAATTGTACAAAATGCCCTTGTAATTTAGTAATTGCGTATAATCCTCTTGTGGTTTCAGTAACTATGTGCACATTCTCTTCTATTAAAATTCTAAATAGCTTTATTAATAATTTTGCCAAGTAACTAATTTATCCTTATTGGAAAAAGATATTTTTACTTGCAGATAAAACATTTTTGAAATTATAACATAAAACAATGTAAACAAATTATTAATGTAATTTTAAGTGGGAATAAAAGCATTATTTCTGTTATTCTAATTTGATTAAAAAATTACTTAAAACGTTCGTGCAGATTTTTGGGGGTTACATTGATAATTTTAAAAGTATAATAGGCTTTTTAAAGTAAAAAAGTGTGACTTAGGCTCACTTTTACGGTTTTACCTATTTTGTGCAGTTTTATGAAAATCACGATGAAGTTTTGTAGAAATTTTTAAAATCACAAAAAAACGTTTTAAACACTAATCAAATTCTAAGGGAGTTTTACGAACTTTCTAAACCATGCAGGAGTTTTATGTTATATGTACCGATTAAGCTAAAACATTAAACATGCCACGCGATTGAGAGCACGCAAATGTTTTTTGTCTTGAAAGCAACTGAAATTGTTAAATAATATTCGTTGGTGATTCAAAGGGGGGATGGCGTCATGGGGCAATTGGAATTGGGAACTTATTTGCAATTGTTTAGCAATTGGGAACTTAAATGACTTGTTGGGAACTTATTTGCAATTGCAAAACAATAATGTATCCCCTTCAGTGGGGTCCACAGTTTGCTGTACCCCAAAAAAGAACCCTGCTACAATAAAAAGCTATTTAAATATTTAATTATTTAAAATTAGCTGAACCATGTTCCACGAAAGTTAAAACCCGAATTTACATTTTGCCCCAGAGATACATAAACGGTTTTCCCTTTTTTCATGAAATCACAATTAATTTCCCCCTAAAAACCTCCTGTAATAATGACAAACAATGACTCTCCTTTTTTTTCTTCATAACACCTATTTTCCAATTGCGGTTTTTTTTGTTCTTTTGATAAGATATATGGTTAGTGCAAATTTTATTCCCTCTAAATTTTGACATTAAATTCAAAGCCTGACCATTTACATGATTTCTTTTCAATAGATTCTTTGTATCTAAAATCTAAAATATGTATTTTTCATACTAGACTTTACTGTGATTATTATGTCGAAAACAATTAAATCATATTAGTTTTCAAGATCAGATTTAAATTTTCTTTGTCTTGAATACATTATTTATTAAATGTTAATTAATTCAAAAATAATGATAAGTCAGTAGACTAAAACTTTTATTTTGTTGATACGGGTAAGAAACATATAAGGAAAGATTTAGCAATTTCAATTAAAAAAGAACCAAATATTTGTACTAACCAAGTATCTTATATAAAGGCACTAACAAAAAAACTGAATATTTGCACTAACTAAATATTTAGATTTTATGTCAAAATTAAGAAGGAATAAAATTTGTACTAACCATATATCTTATCAAAAGAAAAAAAAACGCAATTGGGAAATAGGTGTTATGAAGAAAAAAAAAAGTCATAGTTTGTCATTAATTACAGGAGGTGTTTATGGGGGAATTAATTTTGATTTCAAAAAAAAAGGGGGGAAACGGTTTATGTATCATGAAAAATAGAAAGGGGCAAAGTGTAAAATGGGATTTTTTTGGTGGGTAAAGCAAAATGTAAATTCGAATTAATTATAGCAGGGTTCTTTTTCTTGGGTAAAACGGTGGGACCCTGCGCCACATGTCAGTCACTGAAGGTTTGTAGATGCTAACATTGGTGTTAAGAAGGTACGGAGTGAACCTTTGAGGCTTTTTCCCTTATTCCGTGTACCATAGATTAAATTCTTTTCAATTTCCCCCCTATTAGAAGATATTTTTTTCACTTTCGTAACTTATTATATAACTAAAACACGATCCATTTGAATGTATTTTCATAATTTTGGTTTCGCTCATTTTAGTTTAGATGTTTGAAAAATATCTTGAAAACGTGTAAAAATTAAAATGTAATTTTGATGTAGTTTCAACGTTTGAGTGTTGGAGAGAAAAATAGATTTACTAAACATCACTTCAATATAATAAATATGTATAAAAATAATTTTTAATTAATAAATGAATGTTTGTTGATTAATAATATTTTAAGTATTATTATTTGAAAATTCAAAATTGTAATGCACGATTAATAAAGTTTTTTCATTTGTACACTTTTATCTAATATGGCAGATTTGTGAAATTATTAAGGGCATGTTTGGTTCTATGTACTAACCTGGATTAGCCGGCTTATCTTAGTTCATGTGTTGAGGTTTTCGGGCTTTTAGCCAAACAATGTATAGCACGGCACTATTGTAGCATATTTATCCATATATTATAAACTTCCCCTCCCCGCAGTGATTAATTGATCTCACTGAAGTTAGTGAAAAAACAACAGTACCCTTGGGTTGTTAAAGATTTTGAGTGACCAAAGGTATTTTAGAAAAATTACGCAATTTGACGTATTTATAGAACAATCCAAATGATTTATTAGATTTATGTACAAAGTTAATGCTTTTTTTTTTTGACATATGAACCAAACCCTATTTTTTTTTTTTTTGAAACTCAAGAAACAATTTTATTGCCTCCAGAAAACCGGGAAGGACTTGAGAAAACAAGCACCTCCCAAAACATCGCTTACAAAAGTCGCAAGACTATAACCAATGAAACTTCAATTGAAAAAACAAGACAAATAATAAAAGACTCCTAACTATCAAACCCATCGGCGTCTTCAAAAGCGTTCCTAGCCAACTCATGTGCCACCGCGTTGGAGTCACGACGCACCCAGCGAATAAAGAATCCCGGCTTAGACAGAAAATAATTACGGATGTCCTCAAGCGTGTTTGCAATACTAATGTCACAGCATGTACCGTATAGAATGTCGTAAACTATCCCAACGCAGTCGCCCTCGAAGATCACAGTATTCCAACCCCGTGCAACTGCCCAAGGGACTGCCTCTCGTGCGGCTAAAGCCTCGCACCCAATCGGCTCCACAAATGCCGTCCGACGCCTCTGTCTCCATGCGACCATCTCGCCCCGAGCATCGTGCGCGACCATCCCCATTCCTATAGCTGCATCGTCGCCGAATAATGCGCCATCAAAATTCACCTTGATCATGTCGCCAATAGGTGCCGTCCACTCATCCAAATCCGCTTTATATTTTCCGCGTCCCACCCTACCATTTAACCGTGCCCAAGTACTCGCGTAGCTAAGAGCAAACGACGCCAATTCCTCCGGATTTCGACCCTTGATATGGGCATTTCCCGCATATTAGGCCAGGCCCAAACCAGGCCCATTTTGGAGCATATCTGGGATAACTTTCGATGTCATATCGGTAATCATCACCGATATGTTACTGTGGTCCCCGGATCCCGAGGTCTATAAATACGCGGTGCCCGGATCCCAAAACAAGCAATTATTATCCCTCAGCTACCACTCGTTAGATTGAAAGATATCACTGATATCCCTTTCGATATCTTATTCGATATCGGGACATCCACTTGCACCTGTGACACGTCATACCCTCTCATCACCGATATCACATCGGGGGCCATCTCCGACATCACATCGGGGGTCATCCTCGACATCACATCGGGGGTCATCCTCGACATCACATCGAAGGTGATCACCGACGTCCGTTCGATCTATTTACCGATATTCCGCTCCCATCCAAGCATCGAAGCGTCGGGTCCGAGGTGTTCCGGACCAAGCCTACACGAGACACGTAGTGTAGGTCTGATTTGAGATAGACTCGTTGTATTGCTAGATCACATACTTGTAACCGACACTCGCATATATATATATATATATATATATATATATATATATATATATATATATATATATATATATAAAACGATCTATTGCCAAATCAGTGGCGCCGTCTGTGGGAACACCAGTTCCCGGACAAAGACGTCGAGATGCAAGGAAGGAGGACCCGATCCGAACTTAGCGGAGTGGTGACTAGGAGCGCCTGGATGGAGGACACACAAACTCTTCAACACCCAACTGACCAAGAACAGACAGTAGCTCAAGCCGAGATGGAGCTTCATTCACCACAAGTGCAACGAAGGCGCGGGCCCGGGAGGCCGCCGCGAGCCGCGAATGCAGGTCTGACCCCTGTTGCACCGAGTGCGGCAGAACCCGATACTGGGGGCCTGCCCACCGAGAACCACGCAGCAGGCATTCCAATGACCGAGGCGCCGAATGCAGATTTTCCCGGCCAGGAGGAGACAGTGCCCGCGGGACAAGGTGCCTTTCACCCCGCCGCCATAACCCCGGAGATGCAAGCTCAGATCAATGCCACTGTAAGAGCGGCGCTGGATTCCGCATTGGAGACCTTTCTCCCACGTCTGGTGGAGCAGAGGGCAAAGGACATTCGGGCGAGGCCCCATGAATCCGGAGTGGGTGAGAGAAGGGCAAAGCGTGGATGCGACAAACATGGGGATACGGGGGACTCTTTCAAGGAGATATCGGTCGCTACTTACGACAGGGTGGAAAGACGGGACCCCGGGGCCCTAGATCGAGAAATAACAAGGAAGATGGAGCGGCTTGACTGCGAGAGGGCGGAAGTAGTCCGGAGAACGGAATGTGGTCGTGACCGTGTCGAGGTTGCCTATTCAAAGAATGAGGATGCATAAATGCTACGGGTAATCTCAAGAAGGATGGAACAGTTGGACCGCGAAAAGGCGGAATTGTCAAGGAAGCTGACTCAGAATCATGGGAAGGGTCACAGTAAGACACCATTTTCGGATGAGATAGAGGTCGAGGTATTGCAGAGAGGGGACAAGATCCCAGCAATCAAGCCATACGATGGGAGAGGCGATCCTACGGATCATCTCCATCAGGTTGATAGCATCCTAAACCTGCACAACTACTCTAGAAAAATAAAGGCAAAGATCCTCTCCACCGCTTTAACGGGTGCTGCACTAGATTGGTTTGCTAGGCTGGAGGCCAGATCCATAACGGACTATGAGCAGCTGAGGGAGAGATTTGAGAACCAATTCTCTAGCCAAAAGAGAATGAAGACCAACCTGCTACACCTCGGCGTTGTACAGCAAAGAGAAATGGAGAACCTCCGAGACTATATGAAAAGGTTCAACGATGAATTATTGAAGATGGATGAGCCGCATGGCGGGCAGGTCATGATGATGTTGTTTAAGGGTACGACCCACCGTAGGTTTGCCGGGGAGCTAATCAAATTAACGGAGCCCACCATAGCACAGATCAACATGCTTGCCAACGAAATGGTCTACGAGGATGAAATGATGGCAACACGTCAAGGTTCGTTTTCCGGCAGGAACGCAGATAGAGAGCGCAAGGAAAGGCCCCCACGGACGTACACCCCGTTAAACAGAGGTATTCTGGAGGTGATGGCCGTGGCGAAGAGAAACAGCTGGTTGACGGAACCCAGGCCGTTGAATGAGACTCCCGGGATGAAGTCATCCGGGAAATACTGCGCGTACCACCGTCAACCTGGACATAGGACGGAAGACTGCACACACCTGAGGAACGAAATCGAAAGATTGATCAAAGAAGGTAAACTGGTCGAGTTTGTCAGGGGCGCCGGGGAGGATGCTAGAGGAGCAGAGCATTCCTCACCCCCTAGAAGAGACTATTCACCCAGGAGAGGAAAGCAGAAAATGATTGAGGCACCCGAGGAACGAGGTAGGGCCATTGTGAATGCTCCGAGCAGAGGCGTCATAAATGTGATCAACGGAGGAGGCTTGGGAGCTGACACGGCTCACGGCCGAGAAACCATAACAAGAAGATTCCACGGAGGAGCATATGTCGGGTACACCAACGCAATCATTCCGGAAGCATACTTGGAGCAGGAGATCTCTTTCACTAGGAAAGACTTGGAGCAGCTTAGCCCATTGGCCTTGACTGCAGGGAAATTAGATTGCCCACTGGTTATCACGATCAACGTGGATGGATATCAGGTGCATAAGGTGTTGGTGGATAGCGGTAGTTCTGCAAACCTGATATTCTCAAAAGCCTACGAGTAGATGGGGATAGCCCCGGACCGACTGAAGCCGATATCCACCCCCATTGACCGGGTTCGTTGGAGTAGAGGTGGTGCCGCTTGGACAAGTGACATTGCCCACCATGTTTGGCAGGAGCCCACGCACTCGGGTTACACCGATAAAATACACAATTGTCAACACCCTATTTCCCTACCATGCCATCATTGGCCGACCGGCGCTCAACCAGATTAGGGTTGTCGTCTCTACTTATTATCAGAAGGTTAAATTTCCGACGCCTCAAGGAGTTGGTGAGATAATAGGTGACCAGGTACATGGATGGATGTGCTATGTGGACTCGCTGAGGCATCCAAGAATCAGAAGAAGGCAAGAAATACAAGTCCCACACCAAGAATACCTTCCCCACACGGAGTGATCGCCATGAGGAGGAAATAGAACAATATTTTAAATTTCTGCACTTTTTAAATTGTGTTCGAACATTTGAAACATTGCCCCATCGTGGGTTGGTCTGTAAACTTAAAACAGGGGGAACTACGCCGGTCTGACTCCCCACTCAACGGGATACGTAGGCGGGTTAGGTCTACCTAGCCCTCGACCATTATCTTTTATTTAGCCCCTTCGTGGGTCGGCATGTAACTTAAAACAGGGGGAACTACGCCGGTCTGATTCCCCATGCAACGGGATACGTAGGCGGGCTAGGTTACCTAGCCCTCGACCATTATCCTTTATTACCTTTTTATCTGTTGCTTGGTGCAATCTCGTATTTCATGCAGGGATATGTCCTAAGCAGGCATTATAGAAGTGCAGAGAATGGCACAAAGAATTGGGGAATGTTCCCCTAGATATATGTTTAGCACATCTCCCTCTTACAGGTACATGGCTCAAAGGATCGCCCATTACTATGTCCGAAAAGGACATAGGGTATATTAAAAGGGTGATTCAGGGGGCATTGCCCCAGATTATTCTATATTTTCTATTCAAACAGGTACAAACAGGTACAACAGGCGTGATAGAGCACAATGAAAACATTGTCTCTCGTATGAACTGATATTTCCATATTGTGGGAACACCCCGCAGATAACACAGGCACGTCATTTTGTGCTTCCGTATTAGCGTTTACATCGAAATTTTTTCTCGTCTATGCTGTTTTACAGGGCTCAATGACCTACATATTCAATGACGATAGAGTCACCAAGAGATATAGTCAAAAAGACAATGAAAAGCCTCGCCTACAACACAATAATTATCCCATGTGATAACGGGGTCGATCAAAAACAATTCAACGGTAGTGGGACCCCTGTGATAACGGGACGCATCCCTACCCACAAAAATATCCCCTGTGATAACGGGGTCGATCAAAAACAACTCAACGGTAGTGGGACCCCTGTGATAACGGGACGCATCCCTACCCACAAAAATATCCCCTATGATAACGAGGTCGATCAAAAACAATTCAACGGTAGTGGGATCCCTGTGATAACGGGACGCATCCCTACCCACAAAAATTCCCTGTGATAACGGGGCCGATTCAAGAAAACATTCCCTGTGATAACGGGGTCGATTCAAGAAAAAATTACCTGTAATAACGGGGCCAGTCCAAGAAATATCCCCTGTGATAACGGGGTCGATTCAAGAAAAAATTCCCTGTGATAACGGGGTCAGTCCAAGAAAAATCCCCTGTGATAACGGGTTCGATTCAAGAAAAAACTCCCTGTGATAATGGGGCCGGTTCAAGAAAAAATTCCCTGTGATAACGGGGTCAATTCAAGAAAAGATTACCTGTGATAACGGGGCCAGTCCAAGAAATATCCCCTGTGATAACAGGGTCGATTCAAGAAAAAATTCCCTGTGATAACGGGGCCAATTCAAGAAAAAATCCCCTGTGATAACGGGGTCGACTCAAGAAAAAATTACGCTAGGTGAAGAGCCTATTGGGTGAAAATCCCATAAATCAAGCTAGGTGAATAGCCTATTGGGTGGAAATCCCATAAATTACGCTAGGTGAAGAGCCTATTGGGTGAAAATCCCATAAATCAAGCTAGGTGAAGAGCCTATTGGGTGGAAACCCCATAAATTACGCTAGGTGAAGAGTCTATTGGGTGAAAATCCCATAAATCAAGCTAGGTGAAGAGCCTATTGGGTGGAAATCCCATAAAATTACGCTAGGTGAAGAGCCTATTGGGTGAAAATCCCATAAATCAAGCTAGGTGAAGAGCCTATTGGGTGGGAATCCCATAAAATTACGCTAGGTGAAGAGCCTATTGGGCGAAAATCCCATAAATCAAGCTAGGTGAAGAGCCTATTGGGTGGAAATCCCATAAAGTTACGCTAGGTGAAGAGCCTATTGGGTGAAAATCTCATAAGTCTCATCAAATACGAGAACGAAATGAATGCAGAATCGGACATCGAAATACTGCATACTCTATCATCATGACAATTAAGATCAACAAGCTATCAGACAACAAGGCCACGACGAGTCACAGATTATGAAGATAACAGAGAAATAAATATTCAGTTACAGAACCACAAATCGGAGATAGTCCGGAAAGGGATAAAATTAAGTTACAATGAAGGCGGTAAACAGCTACTCCCACGAGGACCCTTCAGTCTTTTTCTCCACGACCTCGGAAAACACGTCAGGGTTGGCCGGATTCTCTTCCACCTCATCTAGGCCGCCGATCGGCATATCATGATGATCATGCCTTGGGTTCAACCCACTCAATTCGAGGGAGTCTTTGAAACCGTCACGTCTCAACACTTGCCCTACGCAAGCATGAAAGGCTGCATCTCGAACCTTCAAAATTAGATTTCGGAAGCTCGAGCTTTCCATAAACTTCTCCGCCCTAACCCGGAGAAGATCAGGACGACATTCCTACAAATTGAACTCTATTAAAAACAAGAGCACAAAAAATGGAAACAGATATCGTACACAAGATACATACCAAGTCTAAGACATCTAATTGGGAAGTGGAGAGCTCCGATGAGAGACGTTCATTAGCAGCCTTCACCGCCGCCACCTCAGCCTTCAGCGATTCCAGCTCCTTATTGGCCGCAAATTCACGCGCCTTTCCTTGATCGAGCTCAGTCACTACTGTTTTGAAGTTGCCCTTCAACAAATCGTACTCCTCGCGGAGCATACGACATGTCTTCAGTGCATCCTCTTTTTCAGCCTCCAACCTCTCCAACACCATGGGATTGAACTCCCCCATCTTCAAGATGTCAGCCTCGAGCTCGGCAGCAACAGCGTCAGAGTCACCCTTGGACTCGCGAACAGTCTTCAGACACGAGACCGCCAGCTTGGCCGTCTGCACAATACAATACACAACATTATGCTAAACATTCAAATGAAAACGACTGGAGTCGTGTTCAGATACATACACTTTGGAACAGATGAGCGCTGCAGCGTATATTCTGGGCCCGCTCAAATTCTGTGAGCACCCGCACATTAGTAGGAGGAGGGAAAGCCCGCATCATGCCCCGTACAACATCTGCTTCAGCAAATTCTACTCGCTTTGAGGGTTTGACCGCACCCGCCTTCAGAGGGCCAGAACTCGACGATGAGTGGCCACTATGGACAGTCCCCTCACGAGACCTTTTATTACCTGCTATCCTAGTCAGGTCAACGGCAGGTTTCGTAACCGGGATCCCAAGAAAAATAGGGGCACCACCCCCCAATACCGAGGGCTCCCGCAGTGGCTCCTTACCCTTGTCGGTCATGCCTGAAATGGCCGCCTTTCCCTTGTCACTAATAGGATTCGGGCGTGAAGAACCCGACCCCACTATGAAAGGCGCATCCGCAAAATCACCCAAATTGACATGGGTATTCGATTCCGAACCTCCAACATCCTTGGTCAAATGAACGTCGGCCAACGATTCAGAACGTGGAGCCACATACTCACCGAAAGGAGACCCCGCAACTGGTATCTCTGTCGCCTCAACCTCGTCAGGTCGAGGAAGCACACCCTCCCGATTCGAGGCCAACACTTCCAAGAGGCTGGCCGCACCATCTGGGCCTCCTACCACGTCAAGGATATCCTGGCTAAGTGACCCAACCATCGCAGGAACATTGTTAAAACGTTCTTCATTAACACGTCCAGACACTACAGTGCTAGGGGGAGGTCGCTCGACTCCCGATGCCTCTGCCAGAAACTCAACAGCTGCATTATTCAGGTCAAAGCTAGACGCATACCTTATTTCAGGCACCGTAGCGACTGCCGCCGCTTCAGCAGCTTTCTGAGCTTCACGATCGGCTTGAAGCTTGAGCATCAATTGTCTAAACCCCATTTTAACGAAGTATCTCAGAAAAAGGTAATATACCTGCAGAATAATGGGAATATCAGTAGAAGAAAACAATAATAAGTCAACTACAACAGAGAGATCGAAATACACGTCGGGGGATATATCGAATATAATTACCGATGTACTTACCGATGTGGTTACACTAGGCGACAGAGAAAACACAGAAAACTATGAACTTCAGAGTCTCCTGCAAGCCATACTTATAGACAGAGGCCTCGACTACATCGAAATACACTTTCGACATCATATCGAATGTGAATTTCGACATAAGATCGAAGCTAAAACCCGACATCTTACCCTACTACGCGAAGAGCCGCGAGAATATAACAACAGCCCTGACAACCCCATCACAATTTTCAAGGAACCCAGATACCAAGGGAACTAGAATTCAAACGAGGACCTCAAACTCGGCGTTCATCACAAGTGCACTCCCCCACAAGTTTGATCTCCGTCATTTGAACTGGCGGGACGAAGGGTACAGGTAACCCAGAAATTTTAAATTAAATTTGCGAATCCTTATCTCTAAGATAAGATCCCCAAATTGGGGGACTACATGATATGGGCATTTCCCGCATATTGGGCCAGGCCCAAACCAGGCCCATTTTGGAGCATATCGGGGATAACTTTCGATGTCATATCGGTAATCATCATCGATATGTTAATGTGGTCCCCGGATCCCGAGGTCTATAAATACGCGGTGCCCGGATCCCAAAACAAGCAATTATTATCCCTCAGCTACCACTCGTCAGATCGAAAGATATCACCGATATCCCTTTCGATATCTTATTCCATATCGGGACATCCACTTGCACCTGTGACACGTCATACCCCCTCATCACCGATATCACATCGGGGGCCATCTCTGACATCACATCGGGGGTCATCCTCGACATCACATCGGGGGTCATCCTCGACATCACATCGAAGGCGATCACCGACGTCCGCTCAATCTATTTACCGATATTCCGCTCCCATCCAAGCATCGAAGCGTCGGGTCCGAGGCTGGACCAAGCCTACACGAAACACGTAGTGTAGGTCTGATTTGAGATAGACTTGTTGTATTGCTAGATCACATACTTGTAACCGACACTCGCATATATATATATATATAAAACGATCTATTGCCAAATCAACCATGTTCCCCCACGAAAATTCTGTTCCTATTTCCCCATAGTGTCCAACATACCGTGCATATCAAGCCAATCATCCCTCGCGAGGCAACGCCTACCACTCGCAACAGCCAATCTCCAAGGCTCTCATGCGTCCGAATCCACAGTGATTGAGGAACCAAAACTAGCGCCCACACTTGTCGGGAAAAATCACACACAAATAAAGAATGAAGCGCCGTCTCCTCCCCCGTACCACAAACCACACACGTTCGGTCCCCACAAATATGACGCCGACCCAAGTTCCATCGTGTTGGAAGTATATCGTTGCAACAACGCCACATAAAAATTCGAATCTTATTTGCGCATTCAAATCCCCATATTTTCGACCAAATTCCATGGGGATCCGAGGACCCCGTCGACCTCCCGTTCTTTGCCAACCCTTGCGCCATAATTAGGTGGTACGCGCTCCGAACCGTGAAGATCCCCTTCTTCTCATAATGCCACACAAGTTTGTCCCTATTGCCCGCGTCGCCCAACGGAATTGAGAGGATAACCTCAACGTCGACTTCCCACAAAAATTCCTTTAAAGCCTCAATGTCCCACCATCCTGTATTAGTATCAATAAGATCCGACACCAAGAGAAAAGGCTTCTCGCTGCTCACGGGTGTAATAGGCCGAAACATATGTGGTCGAGGAAGCCACGCGTCATGCCAAACAGTTATAGCCTCACCGTTTCCCACTTGCCACCGAGTTCCCTTTCTCAAAACTGCAATAGACTCCCAAATTCCCCTCCACGAGAAAGATGGCGCAGCACCAATCCGTGCGTCCCACAACTCACAATTCGGGTAATATTTAGCTTTAAGTAGGCGACTAACTAAGCTCGAGGGATCGGTCAGAATTCGCCACGCTTGCTTAGCGAGAAGAGCAAGATTAAATGCTCGAAGATCGCAGAAACCCAACCCTCCTTCCACCTTGAGACGACACATCCTATCCCATGCTATCCAGTGAATTTTGTTTTGGTCACCGCTTCCCCACCAATAATTGCAAATAATTGCTTCAATTTCCTTTATCAATGTGTCTGGTAAACGGAAACAACTCATAATAAACGTTGGGATAGATTGCATCACGACCTTAATAAGCACCTCCTTCCCCGCTCCTGACAATGTCTTCCCTTTATATCCTTTTGCTCGCTTCCAAACACGTTCTCTGATAAAACCAAATAGCTCCCTTTTAGACTTCCCAACGACGGAAGGCATACCCAAGTATTTTTCGTGCTTCTTAGCAGGCACCACCCCCAACAAATTCCCAATCTCCAGTCGACACTGCACATGCGTGTTTTTACTAAAAACCACCACTGACTTGTCTCGATTAATTTTTTGCCCCGATGCGCCTTCAAAACGATCAAGAATATCCTTGATGCTTCTCGCAGAATCCAACGTTGCCTCACAAAAAATAACCGTGTCATCAGCAAAAAGTAAGTGCGACACAACCGGTGCCTGACGACAAATTTTCACTCTGCGCAAGTCCCCCCTACTCTCCGCCGATGCAATAAGTGCTGAAAAAATCTCGGAAACAAATAAGAAAAGGTAAGGGGACAAAGGGTCCCCTTGCCTAATGCCCCTTTCGGGGGAAAAAACTCGAGACTCGCATCCATTTATTAAAATAGAATATGAGACAGAACGGACGCCCATCATAATAAGAGACACACATCTCGAATCAATAAACCCAATTTAAGCATTACCTTTTCCAAGAAAAGCCACTCGACGCTGTCATAAGCCTTGCTCATATCCAGTTTCAACGTCATAAAACCTCGCTTTCCTGTTCTTTTATTTTTCAAAAAGTGGTTAATCTCAAAAGTTGCCAAGATATTATCAGTAATCAGTCTACCAGGCACAAAAGCGGATTGGGAAGAAGAAATAATAGAATTAAGAAAAGGTTTGAGACGGTTAGCAATGACTTTTGATGCAATCTTAAAACTCACATTGCTGAGACTAATAGGCCTAAACTGAGACATCAAATCCGGGTTAGCACACTTGGGGATAAGAACAATATGAGTAAAGTTGATAGTAGCATAAAAAACACGATCATTCAGAAATGACAAAACAAAACGAATCACATCCTCACCCACAATATTCCAATATTTTTGATAAAACCCAGAGGAAAAACCATCCGGACCCGGAGACTTAAAAGGATACATGCCTTTTAGAGCTTTACATACCTCTTCCACTATGTATGGTTGCAACAAGCTTTCGTTCACCTCAGGGCTGACCCGCACGCTCGCGTCTCGCAACACATCCTCAATAGCCGCCTCTGATGGAACACTGGACTGAAAAATAGAAGTAAAATACTCAACGGCCACCCTATCAATATCCGAAGGAGAATTCCAGAGGACCCCCGCCTCATCCCGGATACCCTGAATTAAATTTTTCTTTTTCCATTCATTCGCACGATGATGAAAATATGCAGTGTTGCGATCCCCCTCTCGAAGCCAATGAACCTTTGCTCGTTGTTTCCAGTAAATCTCCTCGGATTCCAGTGTCTCCTCAAGTTCCCGGCTGATGCGTTGCTCCTCTAACTTAGACTCGGCCGTAATCTCGCCCTCCCAAAGCCGAATCAGTGTTTTCCTCAATTTCTCAATCCTGCGCTTGACATCCGCCCCATCCACTTTCTTCCAACACTCCAACCCGGCGCGACACGACTCCAATTTACTGCTCAGCTCTGTGTGCACGGCATTACCACAAACCCGCGATACCAAATCCTCACAATCAGCCCTTGACGTCCAATTTGCCTCAAATCTAAAACGGGGTCGCGGCCGAACCGAACCCTGACTCCCCTTTAGTCGTACAATGATCGCGTGATGGTGCGATCTAATAGTTGTAACGTGTTCGACTATTGCTTTTGGGAACAAATCGCGCCAACGGATATCGGCGCACGCACGGTCCAGTCTCTCCCACACAGTATTGGGCGTCGGCCTCCGACTACACCACGTAAATCGAGGTCCACAAAAGTCTAACTCACTCAAACCCGTGTCGACCAGAGTATCCCGAAAGTTTCGCAAAAGCCAAAGAGGACGGCACGCACCCCCTTTATTATCTTCTTGATTTGAAATCGCATTGTAATCCCCTGCACACAACCATGGTAACAACGAACCACTTCGAAGTTGGCGCAGGAGATTCCAAGTACGCATTCATTTAACCCATCCGGCTCTCCGTAGAATCCTGTAAATCGCCAGTATCATCCTTCCCAATAATCACAACATCAATATGATTTTCCGACAAACTCATCAGTTCGACATTCCATTCCTTATCCCATAGCAACGCTAGTCCCCCCGACAAACCCTGTACGTCCACATTCACACCAAAATAATTAAAACGGCCTTTCAACGCCTCTATTCTTCTAGTCTTACACTTTGTTTCTGACAAGAAAATTAGAGGGGGGCTAAATTTGGAAACTAACTGACATAGTTCCCGAACTGTCCAAGGGTTCCCCAAGCCCTGACAGTTCCAACATAAAAGATTCATTGGGAGGGGCGGGACTGCACCGCAGTCGCCGCCAAAAGTTGATCAATTTCCATCGTGAGTTCCTCCAATCTAACCCTTTTATCGACGCGTCGTTCATCGGGTTTCTCATGATTAAAAAGGCGTTTTTGACCTGCCCGAGATGGATGAACCGACATGCTGCAATTTGTAAACCACGACCCGACGCCCCCCATTCTGCCGTGCACGAGTAACCCGACAAGTAGTCTCAACTGTTGTAGTAACCTTGACTGATTTGTGTTGAAATAATGCCCTATTCTCGGACAATGTCTCCTCTAAATCCCTCGCAAGATGGTCAAAACCTGCTGCACTCCCACAATGATTCCTTCTCGGCCATCAGCTTTTTCCTTCAGTACTACATCATTGTTGTTACCCTACGCATGATGTTGTTCGGTCTGACCCATATGGACATACGTGGCAGTGTTTGTTTGCTCAGAGGAATGGACAGACTCAGCTGGAGTAGGGCGCCAAGATGCCTCGAAATTCCGTTCTCTATTTGGAGCAAAAGAACCCCGACCCCCTCGTGAAAAGCGACCCCCATTAGACCCCGACGAGCCCCCTCGCCAACCCTTATCCGAATAACGTTGCCCAATAAAGAGACCCGTTCTAGTTGAAGTTTCACGGAGCCAATCTCCATAAGGAAGCGAGTCTGTCGCAGTGGTATCTTCGTATTGTAGCTCGCAATCCGCCATAATATGCCCCAACAAACCGCATAGGTAACAGAAGTTCGGCAAACATTCGTATTTAAACGAGACTACCATCTCTTGGCCCTCTCGTCCCCGGAGTTTCATGACCCGGAGTAATGGTCGAGTAACATTGATTTGAGCACGAATCCGCATACTAAGTCCACTTGATTCTATTTTAAAGACAATGATAAAAATAAACCAACTTTTAAGAGAGGAAATAGTAAATTCTTGTATTCGAGTATACACATAACCAAACACGTTCTAATTGCATTACATATGTTTTCTTAATTGTTGGTAATGTAGATATCGTTTCCTTAACTTTTAGTAATGTAAATATTTCCGGAATTTATCTACCTATCAAATTAATATAGAAAAGATATAGAAATATTATTTTTATCAATAATGAAAGTTTATTAATTTGATAAATGATAGTTTGTTAATTAACAACATTTAGATGTATTATGTGGTAGATGATATAAATAGAACAAAAAACTTAGGATTTTTTTAATTAATTTCTATTGCAACCCTCTTCATAGGATAGAAGAACTAAGGTCCTTGGGTAAATGGTATCAGAGCCATGGACCAGTATAGACATACTCTGGTATTGATCCATTGCATAACAACTTCATATCATGAATATGATAGGAAGAACCAATACTGTTCAAAACAGTATTAATTTTGAACAAGATATTCCAGAAAATCTGGAATTACTTAATAAATGGACGATTCCAAGAATCGAACCAAAAATCATTTATAAGTTAGGAACTTTTGAAAAGTTAGGATTGAAACAAGTTGTTAAAACAACTGAAGAGTCTATTTCTTTGAATAACGAAGAAATGATAGTTAAATTGTTAAGTGATAAAGATACTTCTTTATATAAAAACACACATAAGTTTATACATGCATTTTTAATCCAAATTGCTTTTAAACCTTTAACATTAGAAGGATTGCCAGAAAGCTTTATAGCAGCTTTAAGATATGGCAGAAATTTGGATTGGAAGAAATCATTAATGAGAATGATTCAATCGAGCTTAGCTCATGGTCCTGTCTATTTTGATGTTTATCCAAACCTCCAATTATATTTATCTTATATTAATATCTTAGATGCTTTAACATTAAATGTTAAAACTCATGGTTATAACTATTTACCAGGTACTGAAGTAACATGTATCTGTTATAACGTTTATTATAAACATTTACATACATTAAATCCTCAATGTCGTAGGGTTGATAAACCTTTAAATGAAATTATATTGATTGAAACTAATTTTAAAAAGTCTAGAATAACGACTAGAAGAACCATTAAATGGGACGAAATCCAGTTTCTTGAAAATTGGATAATTAATAAAGTTGTTTCTATTCAACACCAGAGTAGTCCTAATGACTCATTCAATGTCTTACAGACATCAGAAGGAACTGTTCAAATACAGTTTGAACAAGAAGAAAATAGATTATCAAAGACTGATTCTTTGAGATCTTATATCTCTCCTTTAGATTATATCGTTCTGGGGCTTCTACATCTAGAAGAAGAGTTAACACACTAGATAAAATTCAAAATTCATTTATAAATAAAGATAACATTGTTCACGGTCTTTATGAAAATGTTCATAACATGAAAGAGGCAGATATGACTGCTTCAAAAATGAATTTTGATCTTTAATGGATTTTAAATTCAAAATTGATTTTAGCCCTGGGTCTCCGGCCAGGCAAGAAATAAGTGGAGAATTCAAAAATCCCAGATGGGAAGAATTTAGAAATTGCTTTTTTGGGAATTTCCCATCAAATGAGAAAAAGATTATTCAGGATAACTTTTATAAATTCTGTGAAGAACAAAACACAAAATATGCTTTTGTTCCATGATTTATTCATACTTATATTGAAAATTATATTTCGGTGCTAGAAAGGAATTGTCACCTTTCAGATGGAAGTATTGTAAAAGGGGTTTACCCACCCCAACAAGCTTTCCATATGGGAAATGTCAATTTCCTTGCTTTTGCCAAATTACTGGAAACTGATACTTTACCAGTAACTTTACAACATATTAATGATTTAATAAGACAACAAATTATACTAATTTATGTCTTATATTATTGGAGAACAAATTAAGTCATTACATAATAGATTAGATGATATTCTCAAAGCTATTAATGATATTAATGTTTCTAAAATTGAAGATGTTGCTTTAACATCACAAACTGTTAGGATGGCTGCTCCTAATATCCAACCACCTCCAGAAATTACAGATTTTAAATTAAAATCTATGGGAGAACTAGAGAAAATGTTAGATGAAAAGTTTAAAGCCTTAAAATTAAGTACTTTAAGTTCAGAAATAGAGAAAAACCCAGATTATAAGTCTGTGATTAATGAGCAGATGGAAAAGCTTAAGTGGGCAGATAGGCCTACTCAACGTTTATATTATTATAGACGTCCCTCTCCAACGGACACTCTTCATGAAGAAAGAGAATTTGTTGATAATAATTATTACAATGGTAAAAGTATTTATGAATGGAATATTGGCGGTAATATCGATAAGCAAATATACGATGTTGCTCATAGAATGCATATGTATGCTACTATTTGTTAACAAAATAATAATACGGATAAATCAGTAGCTAATATGATCATTGTTGGTTTTACTGGCCGGCTAAAAGGCTGGTGGGATAACTATTTGTCTCCAGAAGCTAGAAGTAATATTCTTAATACAGTAAAAATTGAAAATAATAGTCAATATGAGAATGCGGTTTATAATCTCATTGTTACTATTATAGAACATTTTACCGGTAGATATGCGGATAACAATGAAACTATCCGAACTCTTTTACAAAATTTAAGATGTAAAATATTAACTGACTTTAGATGGTATAAAGATACTTTTCTAAGTCGCGTCATGGAACTTCCTGAGTGCAATAGCTCTCATTGGAAGTCTAAATTTGTGGATTGTCTTCCCAGCTTATTCGCTGAAAGAATTAGAAGAAATCTAAGAAAAGAACATACTTCTGTTCCTTATGATAACTATACTTACGGTAACCTTATAGGTACTTGTATTCAAGAAGGATTAGCCTTATGTAATGACATAAAGCTTAATCAACAAATTAAAAGACAAAACCTTATCGAAAGAAAACAATTAGGTCAATTTTGTGATCAGTTTGGAATTGATACTCCAAAGATTAATAAACCAAGTCCATCTAAAAGGATGTGGCATAAAAGAGATGGTACAGCTCGTCGGCGAGCAAAAGAAAAATCTCTGCTAAAGCTAGAGAAAGACATGTTGAAAGAAAATTTCAGCGTGACAACCGAAAAAGAGAAAAGAAAAATCTAATAGTTTGTCACAAGTCTGGTAAAATTGGCCACTATGCCAGAAATTGTTGGGTTAAAAAGAAATTAAACAGTCTAAATATTGATAATGGACTAAAAGAATCCTTATCCAAATTAATGTTAAATTCTGATAAAGAAGAATCTTTGGAAGAAGATTCTAGTTTTGAAGATAATATCAATGCTGAGTTAAATCAAGAAGAATTTACTTCTTCGGAATCTGAGGAATGTAATACATGTCCTCTTGGTCTTCCTTGTGACAAGAAGTCCCCGGAAGAAAATGATGAGTTTTATAAACTCTTATCTCAATTTCAGAATACTGATATTAATGTTTTAACAGATAATAATCTGTTAGAATTCTTAAAAAGGGTTAGAAATCCTGATCTGAGATCTAAATTAATAGATCAACTTGCTCTTGACGAGCCTAGAACTTCTAGTACCAAGGAAGAAACTCCTAATAGATTATCAGAAGAACCCATGGTTCCAAAAGGGCCATATTCAATGTCTGAAGTTCATAAACTTCTTAAAGAAAGAAACATAGGAAAATCTCCTACATTTGTTCCTGATTTACAGTTAGAAGTTGATAACCTTAAAGAAGAGATTAAAAATCTCAAACGTAATACTAGAACTCTGGATATAAGAGTCTCTAAACTTGAAGATCATACTCCTTCCCAAGTAGAAGATAATACCTCTTCTCACAATGAAATTAAAGATTTCGAAGTCAATATTTCTAGAGAAGATGGTGATTATTTGTCTGTTATGGAAATATTCAAGTCTCAAAAATGGCATACCGCGACAACCTTAATGATTGATAATTACTTCACAAAACCTTTTGATGTTTTACTTGATAGTGGAGCTGACTTAAATGTCATAAGAGAAGGTTTGATACCAACTAGATATTTTCAAAAAACAACTCATGCATTGTCTCATGCAGGAGGAAAACCTCTTCAGATTGAATATAAACTTTCGAAAGCTTATATTTGTAACAATAATACTTGTATTCCTATAAGCTTTTTATTAGCTAAGGATATTACGAATCAAATGGTTTTAGGAACCACGTTCCTTACTAAATTATTCCCCCTTGGAATCACCTTTTAAGGTTTATCAGGTTCTTATGAAGCGCATAAGGTTTTCTTTAAATTTAAGAACAAACCCTACACCAGAATCTTACATGAAATGTTTGATTCTATCTTTCATAAAGAAAAACAATTAAATTTCTTAAAATATGAAATTGCTTCTTTAAATATTGATAATGATCTTAATAATCCCATGTTGCAAGACAAGACTAAAATCTTGATAAGTGATTTTTCTATTACTATATGTAATGATCACCCTAATGCTTTTTGGGATAGAAAGAAACATATTGTTTCTCTCCCTTATGAAGAAGATATTGAGGATTCTCAAATTAAAACTAAGGCAAGACCGTGCCAGATGAATAAAAAACATCAGGAACTTTGCAAGAAAGAAATTGCTTCTTTACTACAAAAAAATTTGATAAGTCCTTCAAATTCACCTTGGTCTTGTACGGCTTTTTATGTTAATAAACATTCAGAGCAAGAAAGAGGTGTTCCTCGTCTTGTTATTAATTACAAACCCCTTAATAAGGCTTTAAAATGGATTAGACATCCTATCCCTAATAAAAAGGATTTATTAGATAGATTATATGATTCTATCATATTTTCTAAATTTGATTTAAAATCAGGATATTGGCAGATCCAAATTAATAAAGAGGATCGATATAAGACTGCCTTTAATGTTCATATAGGACATTATGAATGGCATGTTATGCCATTTGGTCTGAAGAATGCTCATTCAGAATTCCAACAAATTATGAATGATATTTTTACTCCTTATAGCGAGTTTATTATTGTCTATATCGACGACATTTTAGTTTTTTCAAAATCTATTGAAATGCATTTTAAACATTTGCAGATTTTTAAACAAATTATTGTAAAAAATGGTTTAGTTATATCTAAACCCAAAATGTCTCTTTTCCAGTCCAAAGTTAGATTTCTTGGGCATTTCATTGAAAAGGGTAATATAATACCTATTAATAGAAGCATAGAATTTGCTGATAAATTTCCGGATGAAATTCGTGAAAGAACGCAATTACAAAGATTTTTAGGGAGTCTAAATTATACTTCTCCTTATTATAAAAATCTAACACAAGATACGTTTATTCTTTATGAAAGACTTAAGAAAAAATCTTGTCCATGGACAGAAAAACATACTAATGCTGTCAGAAAAATAAAAGAAAGAGTTAAAACTCTGCCTTGCTTAATGCTAAGCAATCCTTATTGGATGAAAGTTATTGATACTGATAGCTCATATATAGGATTTTGAGGAATTTTGAAACAAATTAATCCAGATAGTAAGCAAGAAATTCTTGTTAGATTCTATTCTGGAAAATGGAATGGTGCTCAAAAGAATTATCCCACAGTTGCGAAAGAAATATTGGCAATTGTTAAAAGTGTTTTAAAATTCCAAGATGATTTATATAATCAACATTTTATAATCCAAACTGATTGTAAATCGGCAAAATTAATGTTCCATAAAGATTTTAAATATGATGTTTCTAAACAGATGTTTGCCAGATGGCAAGCACACTTAGCACCTTTTGATTTTGAAATTCTATATAAGAAAGGCGAAGATAATAGTCTTCCAGACTTCCTCACTAGAGAATATTTAAAATGATTCAGCTAAATTCCACATCTAATTTTTTGAAAAAACTAGCTCATGATATTAAAAGGAATCAAAGACTCCTTGAAGTTTTGCAAAATCATATTGCAGAAGAATTAGGATTACATTATGAAGAATCTCGTCAGGATCAAATCCGAGTTGTTAAGAATATTCAAAGAAGGCTTCAAAAGCTTGCTAGTTTATTACTGGCCTAATCATTTGTTTTAATTTGCAGATATGTACAGTCGAGGATCGGCTTCATCCTCTTATAGAGGAAGAGGAGGCAGAGGCAAGGGTCCAAAATATCTAGCCCAACATGGCAAACAGAAGCTAATAGCTGTTGATTTGTCAAATAACAAGGAATTCCAGGAATGGCTGGAATGGAAAAACCAACAAAAGGGTAATACCCAAGAAACGGTTAATAGCCCAGAAGTCACAGCATCATATGCCAAGGTTGCATCAGATGATGATGACTCTAATTCAGGATTCCTAGAAAATCCAAATGTTAAAAATATTCTTCTAATAGAAGATGCGGATCTCAAATGGGAAAAAGAGCCGTGGACAATTGTCCGCAGAAAGCTCGATATGGCCTACTTTATAATGGGTACATATAAGTCGAGAATGTTTTATGAAACATTACTCCAGCATACTAGGTCGTGTGAAATCTCACACTTCACTGGCACTCAAAAAGAAATTTATAATTTCTCAAAGATTATGATTAAACATGTTATACATGTTGATGAATGGGGATCTTCTCCAAATAGAGAAAGGGGATTCATTCATCCCACATTGAAAACTCCCATTAAATATAATTATTGGGATTATATGAAAGCATTTAATAAAGTGTTTTGGTATGAAAATGATAAAACCAAACATACATGGTTTATAAAGCTCTGTGGTAATCTCCATGATAAAGAAATACCAAATTGGTTCATTATATGGTGGAAATTTCACGGTACTTTGGTAAAAATTTTACCAAAATATTCTAAAGAAAAATTTAAACTTTGGGTGGATATCTGTCCAAAAATCTTTGAACGACAGCATAATATTGCTTGTCCTGAAGGAATATCTTCGTTATACTTCTTTATTGAATTCTCAATTCCTTATATATGGAAATGGACCCCTGAAGTGGGAAGAGATGAGGATAATATTCCTTGCCTTCTTAGGAAAAGTTACTCTAAGTTCTGGGAGAAAATGATAAAAATTAACCCAGAAACTAAACAACCAGAAGGACATGAAACCCTTCAACAGATTGATACAAAAATCAAGATTTATAGACAAATGGCTGATAGCCAAAGAAAGAAGGAGATCCAAACTCCTCTTGATCTTATCAAAAGAAAAATTCAATTAAAATCAGGAGGAAACTTGGACAAACAAAGTCTGCTGCAAGCTTATATAGAAGAAATGCAGAAAGATTTAACCAGAGAAATGGAAGATCTTCAAGAAGATGTTTCCATGGGATCTAATAACAAAGACTCCCAGGAGTTCATGAATCCCACAAGAATGACGGATAAAACTGATGATCTTCAGGATGCACAAGACCCTAATCAGTTGGACATTCCAGATATTTTCAAGATCCTTATGGATGTTGTTAAAACACCAAAAAGAGGAAATACCTCAAATTCGGATAAGTGCATGATGGGATCATAAAACCATCTAGAAGACAATAACGTATGCCATGACATCATCAGCTACTTTTACTGTAGTTCTTTACTTTTAATAAAAGTTGTACTGTTTAAAAAACAGAATGCATAATGTTTGAAGTCCGACCATCTTTATAAGGCCATTTTGTTTTCATTTTTGGGGCAGAACTCAGAAAGTTCACTTCTCTTTTCTCTCTCTACTCTCTTTGTAAAAAATTCTCTTTGTAATCGTCAGTAAAAATTCTGAATAAAATCTTTTGGCTTGAAGATTATATGGGCTTGAGATTCAAGTAAGTTTAAATTACTGTTTTACTGTTCTTTGTTCTTCCTTAGCCTAATGGAAGGCTAAGTTATTGTTATGTAATGGATTAAAACCTCTGTATGTATATTCTGGAAATTGAGTCACCCTATTTATTTAAGAACTGGGATGATCTATCTATGTTTATATCTATTAGTTAGTTACAATTGTCATAACATGGTTTGAATAAAAGTTGTCAAGTTTAAACAATAGGCATGTTTTGCAAGAACGTTTTCCCCTTTTCTTGCCGAAAGAATGGCGTTCGTTGTGGGGAGTTTTGGTTGTTGCCTTTTGCCTGGTTTGAACTTTGACAGACTCCAATTCTCTAATATCTTCCCATGTGTCACTATTGTAACTTTCTAAATCGATATGAACTAGGATAGAAGAACTAAGGTCCTTGGGTAAATGAAATTAATTTCTAATGCAACCCTCTTCAATTTATTTTAAAATGTAAAATATACAACTTCAAGCTAGTAAGCGTATGCATTTTCATTAAAAGGCTAATCATGTACCAGAATATAATTAAGGTTCCGTATCAATTTGTTTCCATTACATGTTTCTGGAGGCATAAAATATATGTATTTTGGTCTTATTTCGTCAATGTAACAGAACACGGTAAAATAATACAGTTTGAGTACAAATAACCAAAATAATGCTAATCCAATATAATAAGCGGACTAACTTTGTCAGGAACACCTACTATCTATTACAGATATAGTATTGCTCTAGATATCCTAATAGGACAAATTAACGCGCGTATCGAATCCTGGATGTTCGATGTGCGCCTCGAATGGTACTGATTCGATGCTAATAGTATTTGAAAGTACATGTTTTCTGGAATCAATGTTAGACAGTGAAATGTTAGATGATGTTGAGATACCATTGAGGATAACATTGAAAGCCGAGAGCATTTGCGAAAACTGTTCTTTAGTTGCCAAAATTAAAGTTTTGCCTTTATTCACTTATTAATCAAGTTCCACGGTTTTGGTTGTTTATGTTTATGTCCAGGAAAGTATCTTAAACATAAGGAAGAGCTTTGGAAGATTCCTTACTTGAAGTTTCCATAATTCAAGCTAAGTTGAATAGTCAACTCACACGCTTTCAAAAGAAGGAAACAAGTGAGTTGTTCTTTGCAACGCGATTCTTTTCAGGATTCTCCGAATTGAAGAAGATGTGTTACCTTGCTAAATCAGTAATGAAGGAAACACATATTCTGGAAAGATATGAAGTTCACAAATAAGGCAATTTTCAACAAGGAAACAACAAGAGTTACCAAAACTGTGAACAACACATCTTGGCGTTCAAGACTCAAGAAATCTATAAAGATGTGAAGTTCATCAAGATGAAGACAAGACAATCGTGCCAATAATCCGAGAGATTAATTATTCTTTGTATTGTCTTCATTTTGTTTTGCGAAGTTTTTGTATCAACTGCTTAAGTCTAGTTCATAGAAGTTAAGTAGTTCTTACTTGTCTGCTTCATTGAGTCCGATCAACAAAGAGCGTGAGTGAATTGTTGTGAGGAACGTTTTTGATAAAACCTTTATGGTTATTTCGCCTAAGGCTCGGAAGTTTTTAATAATATTGAAAACTTCTTAAAATATATCTTCTTGTGTTCTTACTTCCGCTGCACATCATTATTATCAAGAAGATCAAAATAGAGTTAAGGCAATTCCAGCTTAACTTTCAAAAAGTGTTGTGTCAATCCACGGTCCTACAATTTCAATTGGCGTCAGAGCCAAACACAGACTACACTGGTGGTTTGGAGGTGATACAACACCATGGACAGTGTCAATCCTAATACCAACAGGATTCCAGTTTTGGATGGCTCCAATTATGCATATTGGAAGATCAGGATGAGGTCTCACATCAAAGTTATTGATATTCGAGCCTAGCAATCCGTGATCAATGGATACTCTCTTCCAACATTACCAAGAGATGGTGAAGGTGATCTAGTTCCAAAACCAGTAGCAGACTGGACAGTAGCAGAGGTAAGTCTCTATAACTCTAATGAAAAAGCTCTTAATGCTATCTTTAGTTGGGTTAATCATCACATGTTCAAGTTAATCCAGAATTGTACAAAAGCCAAACATGCTTGGGATATACTTGAATTACATTGTGAAGGAGATTCTATTGTTAAAGATTCTAAATATAGACAACTGCTTTTGCAATTTGAAAAACTTGAGATGGGAGAAGATGAAAGTGTTGACAGTTATTTTGAGAAAATTCTTGATATTGCTAACCAATGTGAAAATCTAGGTTTTGCTATGACTAATCAGGAAATGGTTTATAAAGCTATGAGAACACTGTCATCTAAATTTGCTCTCAAGAAAATTGCAATGAGTGAATCTAGAAACCTTGCTAATCTAAAGTTTCAAGTCTTGATGAATACTCTTAGAGAATTTGAGATGGAGCTTGCCTCACAACCTAGCAAACATAGGGTTGTTGCTTTAAGAGGTTCTAATCTTGACAATGAAAGTGATGATGATTTTGAAATAATTTCTTCAAACTATGGGAAAATTACTAAGAAGTTCAATAAGTTGAATCTTAAAGGAAAAGGTAAAGAGAAGAACCTTAGTAATAGTTCCACAGGTTACAAGAAATTACCTCCTAAGTTTGTGAAGTACATGGCATCAAAACCTACTCCTTTAGAAGATGATAAGTTAAAAGATGTTCAATGTTTTGAATGTAAAGGATATGGTCATATGGCTAATGAATGTGCTAACACTCTTAGAAAAAGAGGAGATTCTCATTGGGTTTATGTAGATGATTTCAATGAAGATGACTTTAGTTCTGGAGAAGCTGAAGAACAATCAGAAGAGGTTCAAACTGCTGCGCTACTCACTCAGATTGACTGGACACCAGAAGACTCCCTGAACTGCTTCGGATCTCAATGTTACCCCAACATTCAGGATCCAACATCAGAACAGGAGACCTTCTTTGCAGATTGGGATGAATATGATACTGATTCTGAACCTTATCTTGCGTCCTACTTTGATGAATCTAACTTTGATTATTTCCATGGCACAATGGATCTAGATGAAGAATACTTCTTTGAAGGTGAAATGTCCCAGGAGGAAATCATTGAAGACCTGAAGTCTATCTACCACAAACTGCTGCTTGAGAATCACAAACTCATCAAGAGCAACACAAGCTTGAAGGAAGAGATTGGATGCATGAAGGAGATGCTGAAACTGTATGAGAAATACCTTGACAAAACTGAAGCTGAGCTAAAAGAGGTAAAGGTAAAATTAGATAAAGCTGAACATACCATTAACAAATGGAACTCTTCTACATCTCTGCTTGATGAAGTGCTGAGTATGGGAAATCAAGGTAAAAATGGTTTGGGCTATGTTGAGAAACCTTCCTCTGAAGATGTTAATTCTGCCTATTTGAAAGCTGGTTTTATCAAGGATAGCAACAACTTGAGTTGTGAAATCTCTTCCAACACTGTGAAAAGGCCTACTTTTATCTATCAATATTGTTTTCAACCTGGTCACATTAAGCCTTATTGTAAAAAATATAAAATTGTGATTGAGAAGAAAACAGTAATTAATAGCTGTACCAATGTTAGGAAAACCTCTGATCTGAATGTTATCCCAACATTAGGTAACAAATCTGAAGGACATAAAAGTAGAACCTAGACTGAGAAGATAAAAACTCCTAAGGTTAAAATTGTTTGCAATGTTGTCTTTTCTGTTGTTTACTCTAACCTTGCAGGTAAGTGGTATTTTGACAGTGGATGCTCAAGGCACATGACTGGAAACATTGATAACCTGAAAAATGTAATCCCTTTGACTGTTGGAACAGTTACCTATGGAGGAGGCACTAAAGGGAAAATCATTGGAAAAGGAGTACTGGATGTTGAAGGATTTCCACCACTCAAGGATGTGTTGTTGGTTGAAGGATTGAAAGCAAATTTAATTAGCATAAGTCAACTTTGTGATGACAATCTGCTAGTTACTTTTGATAAAAGTTCATGTGATGTGTTTAATAGTGACAATGTCCGTGTCATGACAGGTACAAGATCAAAGGATAACTGCTACCTTGCTCAAGATGAAGCAGAATGCTACCATGCCAAAGTAGATGAATCTGTCATGTGGCACAAGAAGTTAGGACATGTGCACTATAGGAATCTGGAGAAACTACAGAAGTTAGAGGCTGTAAGAGGACTGCCTAAGTTGACTAGCCCAAGTAAAATTGTTTGTGAAGACTGCCTGAAAGGTAAACAAACAAAAGTTGTTCATCCACCACTTCAGGTACAGAGTACTAACCCTAGAACTAATAAGTGCTTTGAATTGCTACATATGGATCTCATGGGTCCTATTGAGGTTAGTAGCCTGAATGGTAAGAAGTATGCTTTTGTTATTGTTGATGATTTTTCAAGATATATATAGATTAAATTTTTGAAAGAAAAATCAGAGGCATTCAACACATTCAAAATTTTGCATGCTAGTATTAAGAATCTTTATGGCACTTCTGTAGGAAGAATTAGGTCTGACCATGGAAAAGAGTTTGAAAATGTAAGCTTTGCTAATTTCTGTTAATCTAAAGGCATTTTCCATGAGTTCTCTACACCTAAGACACCCCAACAAAATGGTATTGCTGAGAGGAAGAATAGAACACTTCAAGAGATGGCTAGAGTTATGTTGAATTCTAAAAACCTATCTAAGAAACTCTGGGCTGAAGCTTTGAATAATGTATGTCATATTAGTAATAGAGTTTATCTTAGACCTGGTACTACTATGACACCTTATGAAATCTTGAAGGGTTCAAAACCAACAGTAGCACACTTTCATGAATTTGGTATTAACTGCTATTTGCTAAAAGATAGAGACTATTTGAGCAAATTTGATCCCAAAAGTGAAAAGTGTATATTTGTTGGATATTCTCCTAATAGTGCTGCTTTCAGGGTCTACAATCCAAGATTGCATACTGTTCAAGAATCAGTGAATGTCATATTTGATGATTTAACTGTTTCTGCAGGTACTGAAGAAGCCACTGGTTCAGATGTTACTCCAACATTGGACTCAACATTGAACACTGACGCTGGAGATGCTGAACTGGAAACTGGAACAAATGTTGACTTAACACCAGAAACCCCCAATGTTAGGCCAACATCTGTGCTGTCAGATTCTGAAGATGAAGTGGTTCATGTATCCAGAAGAGATCCCCCTTTTAGAATACAAAGAGATCATCCAGCCTCTTAAGTAATTGGTCAAATTACTGAAAGAGTTAGAACACGCAACAAAGAAAGGGTAAATTACAAGGATATGGCTAAGTTGTGTGTTTGTATGTCTTCTTCATGTACTGTTGAAAATGCTTCTTGTTTTGTGTCCTCCATTGAACCTAAGAATGTAACTGAAGCTCTTAAGGATAGTTACTGGATTAATGCCATGCAAGAGGAACTTTTACAATTCACCAAAAACAGAGTTTGGAATCTAGTACCTAGGCCATCACATGTGAATGTAATAGGTACAAAATGGACTTTCAAAAATAAAACTGATGAGAATGGTGTAATTATGAGGAACAAAGCCAGGTTGGTTGCACAAGGTTATACTCAGGTAGAAGGTGTAGATTTTGATGAGACTTTTGCTCCAATAGCTAGGATAGAATCAATTAGATTACTCCTTGCTATTGCTTGCTGTCTTAGGATTAAACTTTACCAAATGGATGTTAAAGGTGCCTTTCTGAATGGTTTAATTGACAAAGAGGTTTATGTAGAACAACCTAAAGGCTTTGCTGACCCTAAACATCCTGACCATGTGTAAAAACTTGAAAAGGCTTTGTATGGCTTAAAACAGGCCCCTAGAGCTTTGTATGAGAGGCTAACTGATTTTCTGTTAGTCCTAGGTTTCAATAGAGGAGATGGAGATAGAACATTGTTTGTCCTTAGAAAAAGCTCTGATATATGTGTTGCTCAAATATATGTGGATGATATAGTATTTGGCTCTACTAACAAGTCTACTTTGGACAAATTTGTTGAGTCCATGACAGGAACATTTGAGATTAGCATGATTGGTGAGCTTAACTACTTTCTGGGACTACAAGTCAAGCAGCTGGAGAATGGTATCTTCCTGAACCAGGAGAAGTATGCAAGGAATCTGGTGAAGAGATTTGAGCTACAAGAGTCAAAGCCTTGCAAAACTCCTATGTCCTCTTCAGTGAAGATAACAAAAGATGGCACTGGTAGCAATGTTGACCCAACATTGTACAGATCCATGATTGGTAGTTTGCTATATCTCTCTGCCTCTAGACCTGACATCATGTTTTCAGTATGTGTTTGTGCTAGGTACCAAACTGATCCAAAGCAATCTCACTTGATTGCTGTGAAGAGGATTCTTAGATATATCTCTGGAACTTCACCATTAGGCATTTGGTACTCTTATGACACTAACACTAACTTGGTTGGTTTTAGTGACTCTGACTGGGCAGGTGATGTGGATGATAGGAAATGCACAAGTGGGGGCTGTTTTTATTTGGGGAATAATTTGGTCTCCTGGTATAGCAAGAAGCAGAACTGTGTTTCATTATCAACTGCTGAATCAGAATATGTAGCAGCTGGCAGCTATGTTATCCAACTTGTGTGGCTCAAACACATGCTTTCAGATTATGGGTTAGATAGTGATACACTTCTCATGTTCTGTGACAATCTAAGTACCATAAGTATCTCTAGGAATCCTGTCCAACATTCTAGAACTAAGCATATAGACATAAGGCATCATTTCCTAAGAGATATGGTAGAGGACAAAGTAATCAACATTGAACATATTGAGACAACAAATCAGCTAGCTGATATGTTTACAAAACCTTTAGATAGTGAGAGATTCTTCAGCCTGAGGAAATCTCTTGGCATGTGTGATATGTGAAAATGTTGAGAAAACCAGTGTTGTCATAACACCACTAACTAGCACTGGTATATTGGTTGTGGTGTAGTAGGTATTCTGTTGTTATTCCTTTGTTGAGTTGCATTTATTTTTTAGTCTCATTTCATATGTGTTTTGTCATATTTGGTCTGTGTGGTTGAACTCTTTGATGAACAACTCTTTCTAGTTATCAGTTTCACATCTATGTTTTGAAAAAATTAATAAAACTCTTCTGTTTGTCTGAGGTTGTGATTGCCTAACATATGGAGAAGCTGGGGTACACAAAGTTCACTACTTTGATGTCTATTCAGTTGTGTCTTATGCATATGGAAGGTGTACAGGACATGTGGAGAAGCTGGGGTGCATGATGTTGACAGCTTCACTGTTACTCAGTTGTGCTTATTTACATGTTTCTGTTTGTTTGGCCAAGGAACACATGAGGGTGATCCTTTCTACTAGGGTGTTTGAGGTTTCGATTTCTTACATTTAGTAGCACTGATCACTTGGTGATTCTCTTGAATGCAGGTTGGTAAACAAGTATGCATAAGGAATTGGGGTGTTGGGGTGCATGATAAATGAATTGCCAACATTCAAGGCCTTTGTACTTGCCTAACTTGCTGCTGTTAATGTTGTTACTGGGGTGTGTGGAGTTCAGGCTGCCCTTATTCAGTTGTGACATTAACTTTGTGTTTAGCAACCTTCAGTTTTTGGTTCAGATGAGTTATGAAAATAATAAAGATTAAAGAGATGTGACTGTGCTGGTTTGAGGAGTTTTTCATTTGTGTTTACCATCTTTCTATTTGACATTACATTGTTGCATTCATATAGAACTGCATTGTTTTCTTTCTTGTTTGTGAGTTATGTCAGTTTAGGCTTAGGGGGAGTATAATTCATGTGTTGAGGCATACAATTGGGTGACATACTGCAGGTGACACACTGTTCTGTGACTTTCTATGCTGTGGAAGTGAATTGTTCCTTGAATTCATAACTGCTTATCTCTGTGTGTTTCTTGTTATCTATGTTGCTTACTCATGATTTTGATCTGAACAATATGTCTGAGGTACTCACTTGCTATATTGGTTAAGTTTCAGATGTATTTTTTGGATGTATCTCAAGCTCTCACATGAATTTGCCTTGGTGAAGCTTGTACCTCCACCTTCGGTTTTGAATGTTATCAAATGTTATCCCAACATTGTGCACAGTCGCAGGTCAACATTGAAAACAGAAACTTATAAGTTTTCAGTTTTTTTTTTTCTGAAAACCGCTCTGGTTAACTGTTAATTAAATATCAAAGCGTGTGCGCGGGAAAACATAGTGGGAAAGTTTTACATGGTTCAAATTTGGTAACTGCCCACTAACATCCATTCTCTTTCCTTAATTCACGATTAATTCAAAAATCAAAACCCTATTTTCCTTATTTGTGCTTGCAAGATTATTATTTGTGCTTACTCTGAAAAATTACTCTCTCTGCTCGCAAATTCTCTCGTTTTCTCTCTGCAAATTCTCTCAAACCTTCTCTACTAACAATGGAAAGCAAGTCTCCCATGCAAACTCTTGCAGATGTTGCCCTAGGAAGTGAACCCACTACTGCACGCACTCGCTCACACACTAGAAGTGCTGCTGCAAAAACAGTTGAGGCCCATGTTGCTGCTAAGAGGAAGGCGATTCCCTATGTGCGACGAGGAAAGAAGACCAAACAGGGAGAATCGACCTCCAATGTTGAGCCAACAGTGGAACCAACCACTCCCATCACCAATGAGCCTGAAACTGAGGTAAACACTGCTGAACTCATCCCTGAATTTGATGCTGATATACCTGTTGAGGGGGAGGGTAGTGGCTCTGTTGAAAAATCTGTGGAGATATCCGCGGATGTGCCTGTTGACAAGATGGTGAGGAAGTGGATTATGGCTCAAAAGAAAAAGAGAAAGGGCAATGGGGAGAAATTGAAAAATATGTCTGAGTCTGCTAAGGCTAGGGCTGAGGCCAGGAAAAGACAGGCTGAGAGATCAGCTAGGAAGAGGGTTGTTGAGGATGAGAAGAAAGCTGAGGAAGAGAAGAAGGATGATGCTGCTGCCGCTGAGAGAAAGAGGAAAGAAAAGCAAGTGATGGAAGAGGAAGTAGAGGTGTTGGATGTTGAGGATGGGGAAGAAGAAGAGGAGAATGAAGAGGAAACTGAGGAGGAGCAGGATGTTGCTGCTGATGTTGGGGCAACATCAGGAACATAGGAGTACACTGATGGGCTATATGTGGTCTATCCTGATGATGAGGGAAGCTACTTTTCTCCCTACTATCTCTCTCAAGAGTTGTAGAAGAAGTGGGATTCTTTCAAAAGAAAGGAGATTCACACTGAAAGAGCTATAGAGATGGCGAGTTTCAAAGAGAACAAGGTGATGGACTTGCTTGAGGCAAGAGGGCTGCAACAGTCAGTGATGGAGCTGAGTGACTATGCTTCTGAGATTGTCATGGAGTTCTACCTTAATCTCTCCAAATGGATCAGGGACTACAGATCTCCAAAATTTGGAAAGGCTTGGGTGAGGGGGAGAGTCTTCAACATTGACCCCTACACCATCAACAAGATCTGTGGCTTCCCTACTATTGATGAATCTGAGGACCCTTATTATGATGATGTGATGGAAGACTTGACTGGAGGGTTGGTCAAAATCTGGAGAGATGCTCTGCCAACCACAAAACTCACCTCCCTGAGTGCTGTCTTGCACAAGATAGCCTGCTTCAACTGGCTGCCCAGTAAAAATGTCACTGTTTTGACTAAGGAATCAGCAATCTTAGTCTACAAAATCAAGAATGGGCTGGCTGTAAACATGGGGGAGAGGATTGTGAAGTCTACCCTATCCCTCACTCATCTAAGGAAGAATGGGATGCTACCATATCCCTCACTCATCTGCAAAATCCTTGGCAGTCAAGGATTGAAGACAAGTGTCACTGTGGGTTGGAGGAAGAATGATTCTGAATTAACAATTCTCCCAAGCTACTTGTCTGGATCAAGAGTGAGAGACCTCCCATGGAACCCAAAAGGAGTGGTGAGACCAAGGGCTGAAAAGAAGAAGGCTCAGGAGTTTGCTGGAACTTCAGTGCCTATGTCCAAGGAGGAAGACTGCGTGGTCATTACTTCTGCTTTTGTGGATCATGTGCTGAATTGGTATAGGGGGCAGATTGCTAACACTCAGAGGGAGATCGAGGAGAGGAAGGAACACCTCAAAGAACTGGAGGACATTGTGAAAAATTTGGAGGAACTCCCTTCTTCACAAAAAGGGGGAGAGTAGTTCCAATTTTAATTTTAGTCTTCTAGTTTATGGTCTGTTTCAATGAACTGCTAATTTCTTTGAACTGCTGGTACATTTTGGTTTTATTTGATCAAGGGATATGTCCTTGATATTTTTGCTATGGCCTGTAAATCTAAGTACTGCTGATGAACTGCTCTAACTAACCTTAATTGCTATTTCTTATGAAGGAGCATGTTGAACTATTTGTCTGGATAACCTTTATGCAGGAAACTTACTGGTTTCAATGTTGAGGCAACATTGATGAATGTTGAGGTCTGAACATGTGTACATATGTGAATGTAGTGATGACCTTAATGCTTGTCTTGGTTAATTTAACTTTGAATTTGATATCTTGTATTAAGGGGGAGCAGTTTAGTAGTTTAATTTGTTTTTTGTTGATTATAACTTTCTGGATATAAGACTTGATTGGAACAGGTATTGGTTTTGTGAAGAAAGGCAAAAAGGGGGAGATTGAAAGTGCAAGTTTTCTGGAATCAATGTTAGACAGTGAAATGTTAGATGATGTTGAGATAACATTGAGGATAAAATTGAAAGCCGAGAGCATTTGCGAAAACTGTTCTTTAGTTGCCAAAATTAAAGTTTTGCCTTTATTCACTTATTAATCAAGTTTCACGGTTTTGGTTGTTTATGTTTATGTCCAGGAAAGTATCTTAAACATAAGGAAGAGCTTTGGAAGATTCCTTACTTGAAGTTTCCATAATTCAAGCTAAGTTGAATAGTCAACTCACACGCTTTCAAAAGAAGGAAACAAGTGAGCTGTTCTTTGCAACGCGATTCTTTCCAGGATTCTCCGAATTGAAGAAGATGTGTTACCTTGCTAAATCAGTAATGAAGGAAACACATATTCTGGAAAGATATGAAGTTCACAAAGAAGGCAATTTTCAACAAGGAAACAACAAGAGTTACCAAAACCGTGAACAACACATCTTGGCGTTCAAGACTCAAGAAATCTATAAAGATGTGAAGTTCATCAAGATGAAGACAAGACAATCGTGCCAATAATCCGAGAGATTAATTATTCTTTGTATTGTCTTCATTTTGTTTTGCGAAGTTTTTATATCAACTGCTTAAGTCTAGTTCATAGAAGTTAAGTAGTTCTTACTTGTCTGCTTCGTTGAGTCCGATCAACAAAGAGCGTGAGTGAATTGTTGTGAGGAACGTTTTTGATAAAACCTTTATGGTTATTTCGCCTAAGGCTCAGAAGTTTTTAATAATATTGAAAACTTCTTAAAATTATATCTTCTTGTGTTCTTACTTCCGCTGCACATCATTATTATCAAGAAGATCAAAATAGAGTTAAGGCAATTCTAGCTTAACTCTCAAAAAGTGTTGTGTCAATCCACGGTCCTACAATTTCAGTATTCGGTGATCTTTGGTTTGATATGGGTATATCAAATTTCAGTGATTCGATATTACTGTGACTCGAATTGGATTGATTCGATGTCAATATGAAACAGTTATATTGGTGTCGAATGATATGTGTCGAATGAAATATAGTATCGAACGATAAAGCGCGTCGAATAGACTTGTTCGATGTGATAGTGATTGGTCTCGGGTTCTTTCTCTTCTCTCCCTCCGAAGGTGAAGTGCGAGTATTTATAGACTTCGTCCTGTGAGACCATTTGACAGCTACGAAATGCGCATCGAACCAAATTGGTTCGATGCATGCATCGAACAGGGGTCGGCCCAATATAAAGTGATGGGCCAATCCTAAAATATTCCCATCACATAGTCCCCCCAGTTTGGGAGACGGTGTCGATGAGAGAGCGGTTTCTAAACTTAAATAATATCATGCGGATTCGCGATCGGTTGGCAATGCACCAGTTTGATAAGGCTTTTTCACTGGTTTTGGATATTCCTAATCATATGTGTCTCCGGAACGGGTTGCTATAGTTTGCAATCGTTATTTTGAAAAAATAAAGACGAGCATCAAACAGGGTGTATTCAATGCTCTATTTCTGGAAAAACATAGAATCTTAACAAATTCGATGTGATCGCATCGAATCGTGGTCGTTCGATGCGTGTTGGCGGAAACATCGAATTTGGAGAATTCGATGCGGCGCATCAAATTAAATTTGTTCGATGCGGTCATAACAGTTGGCGGTGTATGGGCCAATATAAGGGGCCGCCCTCCATGTCATTCTTGTTTTCTTTCATATAGTAGTTTTTTTGTTCGCTCTTCAAGCGCATCGAACGGAGCCTGTTCGACACCAACCACATCGAATTGCCTCTGTTCGACCTTCAGTACGCATCGAATTTCGCGGATTCGATGTGCGCTTAATATTTTCTGGCTACAGCAATCCAGATAATATCCATAATATATTTGACATGGCATGAACAAAGTCTAGTAATCGGAGTAAACCTGTGGTGTCACCCGAGAATATTTATGACGCCCAGAGAGGGAACGAGGAAAATGAGGCGTCCGATGTGGGCCCGTCTTTTGCTAATATTGCTTCGGAAGATAATCTAGGTCGGACCGCAAGGAAAGATTCTACGACTACGGCCCCTGGAAATCTTTCAGATAATTGGGGTGCGTAGGGGTGGGTTCGGGTAGCTTCGGGTAGGGTACCCTAATATACGAGTAGGGAAAAACCCCTACCCGATACCCTATCACCAAATGGGGTACCCGATCGGTTAGGGTACCCTAACATTCGGGTTTAGGGTACCCGAAGTACCAACAACAAGCCAAAAAAAACGCTGCAATTCGGGTTAACCGATCGGGTATCGGTTTGGGTACCCCAAATTCCGGGTTTGGGGTACCCGAAATTTTCCACTCAGTCCCCTGTTTTCGAGTCAGTCTCCATGTGTCTGTAGATATATATTCACATGCATATATACGTGACATTTCTACACACACAAAAATACTTAAATAAACAGATTTTTAAACTGGGCACTACGCATGGCGAAGTAGAGAAAGTAAGTTGTAATTAGACTTCCTTAACCAGTGCTAATTACTCTATCATGTAGGATTTATGAAAGAATAATATACCATCAAGCAAAATATAGTTCATATGATCTGATTCTTTGAAATATTTAGTGGGTATTAATTCTTTATGCTTGAAGGATCGTGGCCCCAAAATATTTGAGTAAAAAGTATTTTATAACATATCATATAACACAAATACACAGTACATACAAATAAAAAGTTTTGAGCTCGTTTACCACGATTTTTATTTTGAGAGGGAGGCGCCGCCGGTTGAGAGGGAGAGAGTGCGAGAGCCGAGAGCGTCGCCGCCCAGCAGTTGAGAGGGAGAGAGGACCGTCGCCGGAGAGAGAGAGAGAAAAAAAAATGAAGAGGCGGCCGCAGTCTGGAGAGGAAAGAAAGAACAAGAAAGAAAAAGACATGAAAGAAAGACTGTCAGTGAACAACTGAAGGGAAAGAAAATAGAAAAGGAAAGAAAAAGAAAAGAAAATGAAAAAGGGGAAAAAATAATATAATATTCAAATCGGGTAGGGTACCCGATTTTTTCGAAAACCCGTACCCGAAATACCCTAATCGGTTAGGGTACCCGAATATTCGGATACGGTTCAGGTATTAATACCCGAAATTCGGGTAAAAACCCGACCGAGTAGGGTAGGGTACCCGAATATCAGGTTTACTTACCCACCCCTAGGGGTGCGGGTCATTCTGATACTCCTCTCGTTGATCGTTCTACCATAAGGCTCGGTGGCGTTAGTGTTGCCACTCGGGTGCCCATTGTGAGCAATTTTGAACGTCACGAAAATACTATCCCACGGAGATTGGTGATGACGCCAACCGCCACTGGTGGACGTATAAAAGTTTGGACCAATCGGCATATCTGGATAACAGAAGGTATTAACGCGGAAGATGAGAGAATTGTTGCTGATTTGGCTAGATTCAACGTGTCTCATCCCACGTTCAGGAATGTGCGAAATATAAATGCAGCGAGCTCCTCCCGTTCAGGGGGTGAGGATTGGTATGCCGCCGCTAAGAGGAAATTGACGGAGGAAGAACCTGCTCGAGAAGCTCAAGACATGTCTCCGCCCCCGCTTAGGCGTCCTCGACCTTCAGGGAATTCGAGACTGGCCCCTCTAGGGAGCGTTGTTAATTACGATTTTCTCAACGACAAGAATTCAGAATCGTTGAACACTACTCTGGGTGGATATAGGTTGAGAGAGGACAGGCAGGAGAGATAATGCGGAGTATATGGCCTCAGTTGGATCATCAAATTGTAATAGATCGGTTAGGATATGAGGATCTGGCACGTTTTGGACGCTTATTTTTTGCTGCTGTTATTCTAGCAGTATATCGACTATGCAGGAATTATAGTGGTTTGGCTGAGGTTCAGAGCCAACACAACTCTGTCGTTGATAATTTACGCGCCCATATACGCAGCGGCAATTACAGCCGTCGTAATGCACTGAAACACGCGAGGGATGCAAAAAGAATGGCATCTAAGGCTGCACGCGATGCACATGACGCTGAAGTTAAGGCTAAGAAATCTGAAGAGAATGCTGATGCATTGCGTGCTAAAATAGCTGTGCTGAAAAGGGAGAATGATTCCTTGAAATGCGAGAATGCTTCTCTTAAGGCTTCAAATGCTATCGCGGACGATATCATTGCCAATATGGGTCGTCGAATTCAACATTTTGAACCGGAGGATTACAAATGTTCCATTGCCCAAAGTTTTACGCAAAGTAATGTATATAAATTTCTTAAATTACTCCGCGATGCTACAGATATGAAATATGGGATGGAACTTGGCGTCGATCAAGCTGGTTATCTTGGGTACCTCGGAGAGGGTTTCCGTAAAGATATGCTAGATGCGAGTCGTGGCTCGAGAATGGGAATTCCAGAGGCTAGCGGTGATGATAATGATGATTTACATACCCCAAAGCCTGGTGATTCATTTTATGCCGTGTGGCGCGATCGTAAAGGCAAGAAAGCGATAGGCTCGATTTCTACGAAATCAAGTTCACCTCAAACGCACAAAGGAAAAGATAAATGTGATTCTAGCTCTACTTTGAGCGAGTCGAAGAAAATCAAGGAAGCCCTTCACGACGCTTTTGGTCAAAGTGATAATGAAACAGAGTTGCCTCCACGAACGTCCAGGTCTACGATTTTTCTGTCGAGTCCTCCGAAGACGTCTGGTTTGGAAAGCATGCATGTTGTAGCTGCGAGTAAAGGAAATAAGGTGAAACCCGTATCAAATATTCCTGTTCCAACAATGATTTTGCCAATTGGAATGTATCCTTCTCGAGATGATAGAGCTTCTATGCTGGAAAGTAATGTGTCTAATCAATCGTTAAATGCTCAGAATTTAATTTCTCCGAGCAGATATCAACTTGACGATCCCTCTGAAAGAAATGAAGTTATTTTGTCCAAAAATTGGGCACAAGCAGATGATTTGATTCTTACAGAGGATCAAATTCAAGGCAATTGTACCAATTTTGCGTCGTTCGGTGGGTGTGATCCTTCGTCAAGAGTCCCCCCAGTCTTCGAGTGAGTAGCAGTATTTAGGTTACATTATTTTGACGATATTAGGCCTTTTTGTTTTGTATAGAGTCTTTGTAACTCTTTCGCAGTGGTTTTTAATAGAAACCGAGCCTGCCGCTTGATATCATAATCTTTGATTTATGTTTTACTCGCACAATTTTTCTTTCTAATACATTTCAAAGCATGTTTTCTCGTTCTTCTGCTTGATCTGACTTCATAGTTATTTCGTGTTTTATAGCGATTTCTGACGTCATTGAGCATATCCATTAAAACGATTGCGTTTGATATGAGAAGTATGAGCATTTTGGGATCAGATTACCTTGGGACTTTTATCTCACCGTTATGGTTCTTTCGTGCAGCATGAGGGGTTGGACCACGTTGGGCCTCTTATCTCACCGTCATGGTTCTTCCGTCTAGAATGAAGGGTTGGACCGCATTGGGCCTCTTATCCCACCGCCATGGTTCTTCCGTCTGGCATGAGGGGTTGGACCGCGTTGGGCCTCTTATCCCACCATCATGGTTCTTCCGTCTGGCATGAGGGGTTGGACCGCGTTGGGCCTCTTATCCCACCGTCATGGTTCTTCCGTCTAGCATGAGGGGTTGGACCACATTGGGCCTCTTATCCCACCATCATGGTTCTTCCGTCTGGCATGAGGGGTTGGACCACGTTGGGCCTCTTATCCCACCGTTATGGTTCTTCCGTCTGGCATGAGGGGTTGGACCGCATTGGGCCTCTTATCCCACCGTCATGGTTCTTCCGTCTGGCATGAGGGGTTGGATCGCGTTGGACCTCTTATCCCACCGTCATGGTTCTTCCGTCTAGCATGAGGGGTTGAACCACGTTAGGCCTCTTATCCCACCGTCATGGTTCTTTCCTCTGGCACGAGGGGTTGGACCACGTTGGGCCTCTTATCCCACCGTCATGGTTTTTCCGTCTGGCATGAGAGGTTGGACCACGTTGGGCCTCTTATCCCACCGTCATGGTTCTTCCGTCTGGCATGAGGGGTTGGACCACGTTGGGCCTCTTATCCCACCGTCATGGTTCTTCCATCTGGCATGAGGGGTTGGACCACGTTGGGCCTCTTATCCCACCGGCATGGTTCTTCCGTCTGGCATGAGGGGTTGGACCACGTTGGGATTCTTATCCCACCGTCATGGTTCTTCTGTCTGGCATGAGGGGTTGGACCACGTTGGGCCTCTTATCCCACCGTCATGGTTCTTCCATCTGGCATGAGGGGTTGGACCACGTTGGGCCTCTTATCCCACCGTTATGGTTCTTCCGTCTGGCATGAGGGGTTGGACCACGTTGGGATTCTTATCCCACCGTCATGGTTCTTCCGTCTGGCATGAGGGGTTGGACCACGTTGGGCCTCTTATCCCACCGTCATTTCCACCTGCGTCATTTGATGGATAGAAACTCTAATTAGTAACTCAAATAGGATTAAGATTGATATCTAACGAAGTGCAGTTATCCGAACATCAGATGAAATTTATTTAATTTTTATGCATAGAAAACGCCTAAGATGTTGCACATTCCATGGACGCTTCTGTTGAACCCCTTGTAGAGATTCCAGATAATAGTATCATCGTGAACTTGCTCGTATGACTCTGAAAAGCCCTTCCCATTTCGGTTCGAGCTTTCCGATATGTTGTTTTGTCGCAATGCTTCTCAGGACCAAATCTCCTACTTCAAAATTTCGGAATTGAACCCTTCTATCATAGCTTTTGGCCATTGCTGCTTTAAAAGCAACAGTATATTGATACGCATCATCCCTTGCCGATCCTATCATATCCAGATCTATTTGTCTTAAACGGGCCGACTGCTCTAGATCATAATCACTAATCATGCGCGTCGGCATACCTATTTCTGCTGGTAAAACAGCTTCGGTGTCGTAGACAAGAGCAAACGGGGTCTTCCCAGTCGATGTTCTTGGAGTTGTTCTATACGCCCATAATATTCCTTGAAGCTCTTCCGGCCATGTTTTTCCTGTGCTTCTCACCCTCCTTTCGAGATAATCCTTCAGTGTTTTGTTGGTGGACTTTGTTTGATCATTGGACTAAGGATGATATACTGAGGTTAGATTGTGTGATATTTTTAATTCCGCGAACAATGATTTAATCTCCTTTCTGCTGAATTGCGTGCCATTATCACATACAATAGACCTCGAAATCTCGAAACGACATATGATGTATTTCCAGATAAACTCGATCATATTCTTCTCTGTGATTGATGCAATAGCCTCCGCCTCAACCCATTTAGTATAACATTCAACTGCCACTATCAAATATTGATTTTGACCTTTGGCCGATGGAAATGGTCCTACGATATCAATTCCCCATTGGTCAAATGGACATGCCACGTCGATGGGTTGTAGCTGGCGTGAAGGTCTATGAATGAGACGAGCGTGGTACTGGCAGCTGTCACATCTCCTCGAGAAGGCTGTCGCATCTTTTAATAGAGTTGGCCAATAATATCCTTGACGCAGTATCCGTTGAGCTAAAGCTCGTCCACCGGAGTCATTTCCACAGCAACCTGCATGGATTTCTTTCATAACATATTCGGCTTGAGTTGGAGACAAACATCTCAGCAATGGTCATTCGAAAGATCTTTTGTATAACTCTCCATTGCTGATAGTAAATCTATAGGCCTTATATCGCATTATGCGTTGTGCATTTGGATCTGCCGGGAGAGTACCCTGCTGAATATAAATCATAATCTCGTCCTTCCAAGATGGGTCTTCTTGTATTGCCAATATGAATTCCACCCGTGATTCCGTGGTAATATATTTTGATATCCCGATTGAAGGTTTATCAGCAACCATAAGTGTGATTCGCTTCTCCACCAGAATTTCTGAAGAACTCGTGAATTTAGATAGCGCATCTGCTTTTGCATTATCATCCTTTGGAATCTGTGTTATGTCAAAAAATTTAAAGTTCTTTGCCAATTCTTTTACCTTCGCGGCGTACAACTTCATTGTCACCTCACGAGTCTCATAGCTTCCCGAAAAATAGTTTGCCACCAAGAGCGAGTCGGTGAATATATCCAGATGTTTAATGTTGAGTCTGAGTGCCATTTTGACACTGGCAATAACTGCTTCATACTCGGTCTCATTATTCGTGACCATGTAATTTAGGCTGATCGCAAATTCAAACTCTCTTCGCTCCGGGGACAGAAAATGGATTCCAATTCCTCCTCCGTGAGTGGTTGCAGATCCATCCGTGTGTAATATCCATGTTGTGGTTGCCCTACTGGTCCCAGCTTGGTTTGATATAGAAAAGATACAGCTCGCGGTCTCGGACACACTGTTTCCCAGAGTCTCAGCCATGAAGTCTGCTAACGCCTATGCTTTGATTGCAGTCTGCGGCTTAAACTCCAATCCGAATTCACTGAGCTCAATTGCCAATTTAACCAATCGGCCAGAGGTTTCAGGCCTTGCCAGCACTTGCTTCAACGGTTTGCCTATCACCACAGTGATTGGGTGAGATTGAAAATATGGTTTCAGCTTTCGCATGGTAACAACAATTGCTAATGCGAACAACTCTATCTCCAAATAATTCCTTTATGCCCCCTGTAGAACTCTACTCACATAATGAATGGGTAACTGCTGAATTCCCTTTTGGTTGAGTAGCACCATATTGATGGCATGTGTGGATACCGCTAAATATAGGTACAACATTTCATTTTCCTCCGGTTTGGCTAACAATGGCGGGCTCACCAAATAATTCTTCATTTGTCTGAAATCCTCTTCACATTCCGGCGTCCATATGAAATCTTTGCTTCGTTTCATCACTTTAAAGAAAGGAAGATTATTTTCTGCATATGTCGATATGAATCTTCCCAAAGTCGTTAAACGGCCCACCAGACACTGGACGTCCCTCACTGTTCTTGGCGACGATAGATCTAGTAATGCCTTTATTTTATCAGGGTTGGCTTCAATTCCTCTTTCATTCACTACATAACCTAGAAACTTCCCCGCCGTTACCCCAAAAGTGCATTTTTGGGGGTTTAATTTCATTCTGTAGGTTCTCATGATGGCGAAAGCCTCATCCAAATGTCGCACATGCTCCTCGGCCCTGAGACTCTTCACTAGCATATCGTCAATATACACTTCCATTGATTTTCCAATCTGGTGGTAAAACATTTTAGCTACCAGCCTTTGAAATGTTGCTCCAGCATTCTTTAACCCGAACGACATTACCCTATAACAATACACTCCGGTATCCGTGACAAAAGCTGTTTTGCTCTGATCTTGCAGTGCCATGAATATCTGATGAAAACCACTTTTCGCATCCATCATGCTCAACAATGCACATCCTTCGGTCGAATCAACCAGTAGATCTATCCGAGGCAAAGGAAAAATATCTCTTGGACAATGCTTGTTCAAGTCTGTATAATCCACGCACATTCTCCATGTCGCTTCTTTTTTCTTCACTAATACGATATTGCTCAACCATTCCGAGAACCTTATAGCATAAATGTGTCGTGCTGCTAGAAGTTCTTGTACCTTTTTTCGGTAGCTTCATTTTTCTCTTTGCTAAAATTTTGCTTCTTTTGCCGTATCGATTTTGCGCTCTTGTCTACGTTCAAGCGATGTACTATGATCCTAGAGTCTATCCCGAGAAGATCAGAATCAGACCATGCAAATATATCTGAATTGCGCCGGAGACAGTCTACCAAAACCGCTTCTATTATTCGGTCCATTCCTGCCCCAATTTTTATTATCTTCTCGCTGCTTTCACTAAACAACTCCACAATCTTGAATTCCCCTAAAGGCCCCATCTTACATTCTTGCCACTGTTTGAATAACTGACTTTCTGCTTTATCTCGCGCCTGCTCTTTAGGCTCAATTCGCTTTTGAGGTTCGTCTGTCTCTGTTTTGATCTTCTTCTCAGTTTCCCTCTTTTCAACTGCATACATGCGACGTTTATTTGTCATCCTAGCTACTTATATCTAAACAGAATGTAAACGGTGTTCCCCCAGATGGCGTCAATATTTTGGTCTTATTTCATCAATGTAACATAACACGGTAAAATAATACAGTTTGAGTACAAATAACCAAAATAATGCTAATCCAATATAATAAGCGGACTAACTTTGTTCGGAACACCTACTGTCTATTACACATATAATATTGCTCTAGATATCCTAATAGGACAAATTAATGCGCGTATCGAATCCTGGATGTTCGATGTGCGCCTCGAACGGTACTGATTCGATGCTGATAGTATTCGATGATCTTTGGTTCGATATCGGTATATCGAATTTCAGTGATTCGATATTACTGTGACTCGAATTGGATTGATTCGATGTTAATATGAAACAGTTATATTGGTGTCGAATGATATGTGTCGAATGAAATATAGTATCGAACGATAAAGCGCGTCGAATAGGCTCGTTCGATGTGATAGTGATTGGTCTCGGGTTCTTTCTCTTCTCTCCCTTCCGAAGGTGAATGGGCGGGGTAATTATAGATCTCGTCCCGTGGGACCATTTGACAGCTACGGAATGCGCATCGAACATGGGTCATTCGATGCGCAACAGACATCGAATTGGGTCTGTTCGATACGATTTTGGCCCGGCCCAATATAAAGTGCTGGGCCAATCCTAAAATATCTCCATCAATATGTAAAGGCGTACAAGTTTTTAGGAATTAAAATAATCAACTGAATCAAAACTGATCCTTAATAAAAAGAAAAAATTGGTATAAAAAGCAAAAGAAAAGAAATCAAATGATTTTCTAATTAGAATATAAAGATGAGTTGATTGATTAGACTATTTTTTAACAAATAATTAAAAGAAATTCCCAATAAATAATAAGTATTACTAACTTTTGTCAAAAAAAAAAACAATTTCAATAACTTACAATAAACAAACAGCAGAAGTATACTACAACATGACATAAATAATAATAGTCTTGACCGTTTTTCAAAAAGAAAATAACATGCTTGTAGCATTGTTTAAACTATTGTATTATTTTCATGACCAGCACAAGTACTATATGATAATTATAACTTTGTAAGGTTATATGAAGTTGAGGGCATCACAAACTCAGAAGAAATAAATAAATAAATAAATAAAAGCACTAAGAAATTAACAAAAGAAAAATACTTGTATGGACAAAAGTGAAATTATATCAGTTATCAATATTAAAGAAGAAAATCAAATGGCGAAGTGGCTATTAAATCTTTTTAATTCTCTTCATCATATTATTATGTGATATTTTAAGCATAATGCACAATGATTTAATACATGCAATTTACACGCAAAGGAGGGAATGGTACAACCTAAACAAAACAAAAAAAAAAAAAAATGAAGGCAAGGTACATAAAATCTAAAAGCTGAAATAAAATAAGAATGGCTTATGTGAATTAAAGTCAAAAAAGGCTGCCGGGAAATTAGTTGAGCCAACCAAATTGTGGATCCGAATTTTCAAATGTCATCCAAATGATATCTATACTATTATATAAAGAAAGGCAAACTGTGACACCAAATTTTTGATTTTTGATTTTAGCCTTATAATTTTATTGTTAGCACAATAATTTAATTATTGAGTTCCTAATTTAGCCTTATAATTTAAGTAGAATCAATAACTATAGTAATTATTGTGATTGAATATTTAGTTTCCCAAAATTTAAAACTTTCTATATAAAGTTTATCCTTATTTATTTAATATTTATTTATTCAAATTATTCTTTTACCATATAAATTAAAATAAATTTTTAATCACACGGGGACCGCGTGCCAGCGTTTCTAGTTTGAATAAATGAAAGCTTGAAGTTTGAACCAAACATGATCCAAACAGGCCGCTCTTTTTCTGTTTTTCACAAGATATCTTTTTTCCTATCGTTTGTTGCTTTCTGCTAAATAGCACGCACACCTCATTTCCTTTCCATGGCATCATCAAGAAGCAATTGTAAGAAAATCAAGCTGCAACTGGAAAATGAACCAGGAGAAGCAGATGATAAGAATGAGGTAAGAAGAAGTCTGATTTTTTTTTCGCTTTGAAAATTTCTCTTCGAGCAAAATTAGGGCTTTCTATTGTATTAACATGCGACTATATATGTCTACAATAACTTTTATTGTTGCATCTTCTCTCATTTTATAGTGTAACAAGTTAGAAACATCGAATATGTGATGATGTTTAACTTATAAATAATATGTTTGTTTAATTGAAGATTATTGATGATTTCAGTAATAAACACTAATAACATATAGGCTTGGTTTGGTTCTCCTTTCAGGCTCAATCAACGGCAAAGGCTGCTGCTGCCTCATCATCCAGACGAGAAATGACCACAAATTCTCGACATCATTTTGGGGACGATGACCACAATGGTTTCTCCATTAGCATTATCGAGGTATCAACTCTCTTTCTTTCCCCTTTTATTGTATTAATTTGACTAGAAACAGAGACAAGTGAAACATATATAATATGAACCTGAGGTTTATCTTTTCTTGGCTCACGCGACTGTCAGAATATCAAAGAAGAATATGGACTATTTGTATGGCCATGTAGTATCATTCTAGCTGAGTATGTTTGGCAACAGAAATCACGGTTTTCAGGGGCTAATGTGGTTGAGGTAAGTATAACAGTTTGAGCTTGTAGATTTGTGATGCATTATTTTAACAGATTATATATATATACTTCCTCTTAACAGCTGGGCGCTGGAACTTCGTTACCTGGATTAGTTGCTGCTAAACTGGGTGCAAATGTGACGCTTACCGATGATTTAGATAGATCAGAGGTTTGGTTGCACTTGCACATAACGTTATGTCTGGTTTTGGCTTATGTTGACAATAGCTATTGATATAAGTGTTATCTCTGTACTTTCTAAAAATACTCCTTGATTAGTAATTATTTAGCTTATGGTTTAGGTTAGACGGTACGAATTTGCATTGTACTTAACTGATTGAAAGTATGGTTCTCCAAGTTTCACGTAGTATTGTGAGTTGAATCATCTCCTGGTTTATTTTGTAATTTCAGAACTAGAATGCCCCTATATTATAATCTCACCACTACTTGTTCTGGTATTTTGTGGTTGGTTTTGGATTTATAATTATGTTGATTTATATTAGCTCATTATTGATTTGGCTCTCTCGTTGGACCTTCAGGTGCTGGAAAACATGAGAAGGGTGTGCAACTTAAATGATCTCAAGTGTAGGGTACGTAAACCTACAAGTCATCTTGTTTCCTGAACATGAAATTGTTTAGTATTATCATGCGTGAGCTTTTCAATATCTCCATTCTTTTCCCTACAACCTGCTTAACTGCATGATAGCACAAGCAAATATATCTCACAGCGCAGCTTAACGACTAGAATGTCCTTTGCTGCAGGTGCTGGGACTCACATGGGGTGTATGGGATTCCCCAATATTCGATTTGCACCCAAATATCATCCTTGGAGCTGATGTGCTCTATGAGACAAGTGGTACAAATGACTTTTCCTCTGTGTAATTATTTTTGCGTTCTCCCTCCTTGCACGCAATCTAACACATTTCTTTTCTGTTACATTGTGATTATAAGCCTTCGATGATCTTTTTGCTACCATGACATTTTTACTCCAGAAGTGTCCGAATTCCGTGTTCATCACGACCTACCACAACAGAAGGTACTTCTCAATTTCGTTCTCTTGGTGGTACATAAGGCATTAAATAAGTAGCCCTTTTTGCAAGAATTTTGATTTTGAATAGAAGAATAGGAGTAATATTGTGACTGATTATTTGTAGTGGGCATCACTTAATTGAATTTCTAATGGAGAAGTGGGGTTTGAAGTGCGCAAAACTTCTTGATGGTTTTTCCTTCATGCCCTCGGAGAAGGTGTCGAGTTTAAGTGGCAACATTCAGTTAGTAGAAATTGTTCTGGATGGTGTCCAAATCTGAATGAAGTAACAACCTCAGTAATCAAGGAATTGCTCCATGATATGCTTTCTAACGCCCGTACCCACCCCAAGATGGATTGTGTCAAAGATGGATTGTGAGTGGGACAGTGATGGGGATTGTTGTCTCATCAGCCCAATTTGGTTGATTTTATTGGATTGATGCTCGAGATCAAGAGGCGTACGGGGTTAACGCACAAGTGTTGTTGCTTTCAGTTTCATCACGAAGCAGTGTCAAGTTGACGTGAAACAATGGAGCATACGATGGATAGATTGTGCAAAAACAATGATATTGGCAACCACCTAAAGCTTTGTATAGAGTGTTTGTTTGACTAAAACTAGTGATCTCTATTTTCAAATTAACGTCTTGCAATGAAAGATTTTGTGTCCATTGCTGAACACGTTCTTTTCTGTGATTGAAGCTTAGATTTACAACTTATGTATGTATATAGTTATGTATAATACATTGTGTACGTAATACAATATACATACCGATACACCTCAGTATTGGTACTCATGAACTTTTGACAGAACTTTTGACAGTGGAGGAGTCTTAACTCAACCTTACCTCAATCCATAGCGTACACATCATTCTGTTTAGCATTTTGATCTTGGTTGATATTTTCCTTGCAACTCAACTCTAAGTACTTATAAAATCGAGAAAGTATTTCATGCAACCGTGTATTGGTGACGTGGTGCAATCATTACCAATGAGGGTTAATTATTTTCTACATTTTAGAAAAAAAATTAAATCTTTATATAATCTAAACTGATGAATGCACCACATAACCAATGCAGATGTATAAAATAATTTTTCTATAAAATCTCGAAATTATATTTACTTTGGGAAATATTATTTATACTATTACTTTCAAGCATTATCTTCATTGTTAATTATTAAAATATGATTTTGTGTCTTACGAAAATATATATATATATCTTGGGCCCAACTTATGCAACACTTTGGTCACGTAAAGTAAAGCTAGCCCAAATTGAGATAACCCTTTTCAAATGAAAGCCATTAAGCAGATAGATATATCTTTTGCTCCCAAGCAAGTAACAGAAGATGCGAAAATGGCACTTCAGCTTCAGCAGCTGATTTTGAAACTTGGAGGCGCTTCCAAATTTCTGCTCTTCCCTCCGCCATCTGGTACTCACTTCTCCATTATACACTAATTCCTCACTTCTCCTAATTACGGAAATATCTTATTCGTCGATGTTATTTCGTGTTTCTACTGTGTTGTGTTCATCCCTAAATTTTTGTTTTTGGATATATTTATATTTAAGAAACAATTGGATAATGATTGGTTGTATTTTCTGCTGCAATTAATTGTTCAGTTAGATGGGTGAATTCCAGCACGCCTCGTTCCCTGAGAAGTTTCGCTGCTTCAAATTCGGAGAAGATTCAAGTAAAACGAAAGTAAAATTAAATACTTTATGTTACATACTCTTAAACCGACAAAACGAAGCAAAAACGAATAAAAGTTGAAAGCTCTCACTAGACTGACACCCCAATCTAATACAACAATAGTTACAATAATCATTAATATTGTTATTGTTCTTTGTTGGAGTGAGTGCTATTACTAAAGCAATTTCTCGGTTGAGCCTTCCCACAACCACCTCTTAAATGAGGTAGTTTTTGTTAGCATTTGTAATTAGTTCAGGGTCCAGTTTGTAAATAGCATTATTAGTTAGTTAGCTGTTTTAGTTAGTTTTAGTGGAGATATATTAATCCCACAGCTGTAATATTCATTTAATCGATTTCATTAATGAGAAATAATTTTACTTTTTCTCTCTCAAAATTCTGTTAGCTCACATGGTATCAGAGCGAAAATTTTTCGATTTCCGGTGAGAAATCGAGCTGTTTTCAGCCGGCGATCTCCATTTTCACTGCGTGTGCGTGAAATCAGAGCTTCGTTTTACCTCCGTTCACTGAGCGTGACTGATTTTGAGCTCAATTTTTTTTCTCCACTGTGTGTGTGAGAAATTGAGCTTGCATTTCGATGACATACCAACAATGGTGCGAGTTCATCGTCGGCGGCGAATTCGACGGTAAATTGTAACTCCGCTCCGTCGACAGGATCGGATTCTGTGACAAATTCCAGATCGACGCACGGTCCTCTCTACTTGCAAGGATCAGATAACCCTAATATGAAGCTCACTTCAATTCCGCTGACTGGAATTCAAAACTATCTGCCATGGAGCAGAGCAGTGAAACTTGCCCTAGGTGCGAAGAGGAAATTAGGGTTCATAACTGGATCTACCCCTAAACCTGTTGTGGATCATCCAGATTATGAAGATTGGATGCGAGTTGACTGCATGGTAACCTCCTGGATCCTTTACTCCATTGATGATAGCTTATCAGATGCTTTTACATTTTGTGACTCTGCTGCTGGAATCTGTTGAGACACATTATGGACTGAATAATGGTCCCAGATTGTATCAACTGCAACGTGTTGTTGCTTCTATAGCTCAGGGTTCTGCATCTGTATCTGAATATTACACTAATCTGAGGAAATTGTGGGATGAATTGAACTGTATTTTACCACCAATTGCCTGTCATTGTGAAGCAGCTACTCTGTGCACTTGTAATATTGCACAACACTCTCTGGATGCAGCTTCTCAAACAAGACTTATGCAATTCCTAATGGGGCTCAATGATGAGTTTGAACCAGTAAGGAGCCAGATTCTTGGACAAGATCCTTTGCCTCTAGTTGAAAAGGCATATGCCATGATTCTGAGAGTGGAGAAACAGAAAGAAATCCAGATTTCTATTGCCAATGTTCATGAGAACAGTGCTATGTTTACCAGATTAACCAATAGCTACCAGTCTAGATCTTCATCTAGCTCTAACTCCAGAGACTTCAACAAGAAAGTCAGTGACAAGAAGTGTGATCACTGCAAAAGGAATGGACACACTAGAGAGACTTGCTTCAAAATAGTTGGCATACCAGACTGGTTTAAGGAACTCAAAGAAAAAAGGACACCTGGACCTAGATATTCTGCTAATGCAGTGGACACTGAGCTTCAGAGCTCCCCAAATGGATCTTCTGTGACAACCAATTCAGGGTCTAACAAATCCCTGCCTACTAATCAGTTCCAGGTTGACTTCATGAAGATGATGAAACACATGATGGCTTCTAACACTGGACTCCTACAATCTGATGTTGGCAGAGTCAACTTTGCTCATTTTGGAGAGTTTCCTGGTAATAATTTCAGCAGTTCTCCCTCTTTATCCAACTTATCTTCTGATGTTTGGGTGATAGACACAGAGGCCTCTAATCACATGGTTATAAACACTAAGAAATTAACTCATGCATGTGCCCCTGCTGTTTCCACATATGTCATTTTGCCTGATGGTACAGACAAACATGTTAAGAGCATTGGTAATATAGCCCTCACATCAAATATCACACTCACTGGAGCTTTGCACATTCCAGATTTCAAATTCAATCTTCTTTCAGTGCATAAGCTTTCAAACAATGCAAGTATGAAATTCACTTTCTTTCCCACTCACTGTCTTTTGCAGGACCTACAGACTGAGAAAGTGCTTGTTGTTGGTCATGTGAAAGGCAATCTTTACATTCTTGACCCTTCAAATTGTTCTCTTACAGCTTTACAACATAATGTTTCTACTAGTACTGTTATGAAGTCTAGTTTAAATAAGTGTTTTGCTTCTGCTTCCTTGAAAACTGTTGATAGAGATGCATTGAATCTGTGGCATGCCAGATTTGGCCATGCCTCATATACCACTTTGAAGCATATTGAATGTTTGTCTTCCATTCACAATGCTTTTGATGCTCTTGCTTCATGTGACATTTGTCATAAGTCCAAACAACATAGATTTCCTTTCCCTCACAGTACTTTTAAATCCTCTAAACTGTTTGAACTTGTTCATATGGATATTTGGGGACCTTATAAAATTGTTACTGTTACCAATGCTCATTACATGCTCACTCTTGTGGATGAATTTAGCAAGTGTACCTGGACATTTCTACTGAACAGTAAAGCACATGTGCCTACTTTCTTGGATCATTTCATTGCTTTTGTTGCAACTCAGTTCAATACAATGATATTGTCTTTCAGAAGTGACAATGGTGGAGAATTCACAAGTTATGCTTGCCAACAACTATTTCTTAAGCATGGCATTCAACATCAGAAGACTGCTCCTTACACACCCCAACAGAATGGGGTGGTTGAAAGGAAGCACATGCACCTCCTTCAGGTGACAAGAGTCCTCCTATTCCATGCCAATCTGCCTCTTATTTACTGGGGATGTGCACTGCTAATGGCCACTCACATCATTAATAGAACACCTACTCTCAACTGTTGGGATGGAAATCTCCCTTTGAAATGCTTCATGGCTCTAAGCCTGACTTGAGCTCCTTGAGAACCTTTGGTTGTTTATGTTATTACACTAATAACACCCCTCACAAGGACAAATTAGCTCCCAGAAGTTTCAAGGGCTGTTTCTTTGGCTATGCTCCTGGACAGAAGGCCTTCAAGGTCTATTGCTTCACTAAGAAAACTGTGATCATATCTAGGGATGTTGTGTTTCATGAAAAGGATTTTCCTTTTTTCTCATTCTCTGCTGAACCCCAGGGAACACCATTACCTGCCATTCCTATTATTGAAGCTGAATTGGCATACACTCCTCTATCCCTACCTTCTCAGTCTGACATCTCCTCACCTATCACCTCTACCATACCCCAATGTGAGGAGAATTCTGTTACTGAGCTTGATGCTTCTTTGCTCCAAAGTGAGGAAGTTGCTGATAATCCCCTGGCTAGTTCACTACCACAAGCCCCTTCTCGCGCAGAAGTAGTAGACCTACTACACTTCCCAAACATCTAAATGACTACATTCTCTGTTGCAAGACTGACCCCACTATTCCTCCACCACATACTATCTCTACTTCTTCCTCATATACTCCTCCTACATTTCCTTTTACCTGCCCTGCCCATTTTACTCCATCATATATAAGTTTTCTTGCCAACATATCCTCTCATACAGAACCTACCAGCTACTCTCAGGCCTGCAAAGATCCTAATTGGGTTACTGCCATGAACACTGAAATCAGTGCATTGGAGGCAAATAATACTTGGGATTTGGTTCCCTTACCTGCTGATAAGAAGCCTATTGGCTCCAAATGGGTTTACAAATTAAAATTGCACCCAGATGGCTCTATTGAAAGATACAAAGCTCGCTTGGTTGCAAGAGGATACAACCAAGTCTTTGGCTTGGATTACAATGAAAGCTTTTCCCCTGTGGTCAAGCTAGTAACAGTCAGATTGCTTATTGCTGTGGCTACTCACTTCTCCTAGCCCCTACACCAGCTTGATATAAATAATGTTTTCTTGCATGGGTTCTTGGATGAAGATATTTACCTTTCTCCTCCTCAAGGCTACACCATAGCTCCTGGATTGGTTTGCAAACTCAGGAAGTCTCTCTATGGATTGAAGCAGGCCTCCAGGCAATGGAATATTGAATTTACCAAGTGTTTAATCACCTATGGTTTCTGTCAATCAAACTGTCTTTTTACAAAGGGGTCTGGTGCTTCATTCATTGCCCTTATGGTGTATGTAGATGATGTACTCATTATGGTGTATGTAGATGATGTACTCATCACAGGTCCCTCTATGTCTCTTATCAAAACTGTCAAGGATCACCTATATGCTTGCTTTACTATCAAGGACTTGGGACCAGCTAAATTTTTTGGGACTTGAAATCTTGCGCACCTCTTCAGGCACTTACATCAATCAAAGGAAATACACCCTAGACATTATAGCTGATACTGGTCTCACTGGAGCATAGCCACTGCATCTTCCATTCAAGCCTGGCCTCAAGCTGCTCTCTGAGGGTCCTGCCTTCCCTCATCCTGATCAGTACCGCCGCCTCATTGGTAGACTCTTATACTTGAACATGTCTAGACCTGACATTTGTTGCATAGTCAACCAACTCAGCCAGTTCATGAACACTCCAACTACAGCTCACTGGCATTTTTTAGGTTCATGTGTAAGTTGGCATTTTTTATCGGCAAAAGCATTTTGTGGTTGTTTGGCGGGAATAAATGTGTATTTGTAACGATCTTTTATATAGTTTATTTTGACTCTCGTCCTGGTGGGTTCTCTCTTGATTTGGGCGTTTCCTGTTAAATCTTTGAAATCTTAGTTTTAGTGGAGATATATTAATCCCACAGCTGTAATATTCATTTAACCGATTTCATTAATGAGAAATAATTTTACTTTTTCTCTCTCTAAATTCTGTTAGCTCACAGTTTTAGCTTTAATTTACCTCTTTATAGAGGTAGGTGTCGACCTGACGTCTATTTGGGAATACTTGGAATTGGTTTATTATTCTTAATGGTGGAGCATGGTGGTTCTCCATCATGGCTACATTGCAGCATAGCAAGTGCCGTGGAGATCTTTATCAAGGTGGAGTGATTGTGCGATAGTCAACGGCATACTTGGAGATGGTCTGAAAATGTGTTAATCAATAATCATTCAAGACAGTGCACAATTGTCGACACCTACCTCTATTAAGAGGTAGATGAATGTTATAATCACCTCTTTTAAGAGATGGTTGTGGGAAGAAATCGGGGAGGCCTCAGTTGAGAAGCATCCCACGAATGTTTTTATAGATAGCACTCTTTACTTAACAAGACTGTTGTGTACCCCAGCAAAGAGCCACAAACAACACTGTGAATTCTGCTTAATTTCCTTGTATTAGGTTCATGTGTAAGTTGGCATTTTTTATCGGCAAAAGAATTTTGTGGTTGTTTGGCGGGAATAAATGTGTATTTGTAACGATCTTTTATATAGTTTATTTTGACTCTCGTCCTGGTGGGTTCTCTCTTGATTTGGGCGTTTCCTGTTAAATCTTTGAAATCTTAAGATTGCCATTTTTTATTTTGCTTCATTTTTATTTTGCTTCATTTTTATTTTTTTCTTGTTGCAATGGGCAAATCTCGAGAACGTGGGTTTGTCGGTTAAATTCCTGTCACTATACTGTGTCTTCTTATTAAATAGTGCTATAGCCATTCCACCATTGAAACAATCTTATCGTTTCGTATTGCTTTAATTCTCAGGAAAAAGAGGCTGGATGAAGTATGTGTTGAAAAATATGATCAATATAGTCGATCGGTCATACAATCATGGATCATACAAGGTATTTCGATATGTGCCCATAGACATGTTGCCACTTCTCTTTGCCACCATAACTGTTCCCTTAGTTTTGCTCTTTATGTCAACTACTATAGTTTCTTTTGTGGCTAATTGTTATAACTGTCGCAATTAATCATTGAACACCAGCATAATCCTAGAATAACCTACTTTTTTGTTCAGGCAAAGTATTTGTTGATGGAAAAGTGGTAAATAAATGTGGAACTCTCATTTCTGATAAAGTTGTTGTGGATATCAAGGCTAACGAACCAAAATATGTATGTAGGTGATTATTCCCCCTATAGAGCCTTTTTTTCGCATGACTCAATTTCATTATATATCACTTTGTTCTTTCACTGTGACAATTGCAACTCTTTTCTTTTGAAATTGTTACTCTAGAGGTGGTGACAAGTTAGAGGCCGCCATCGAGCAACTTGAGATCGATGTTAGTGGAAAAGTTGCTCTTGATTCAGGACTTTCTACTGGAGGATTTACAGATTGCTTGCTTCGGTATGGTGCTTCATTTGTTTACGGAGTTGATGTCGGATACGGACAGGTTAGTTTTGAAAATGAGACATTTCATTGACATTAGTTTTAGTTTGTTCCTTTTTCAATTCCACCTAAATGATAAATATGTGGAAGATATATGGTTAGGGGATCTCATGTATGACCATAAAATTACGGGAAGTAAATTTTTTTGCATTAAGATCTGTAAGAAAAGTGAAAAGGAATCGTGACACGGTTTTGAGGGGGAATATGATAAGGCAAGAATTATATCTCTGCTTTGTACCATCCTTCATGGTTGCACATCCTACTGATTTAATCAGTTAGGATCCTTTTTTGTTTAGGTGGCTGACAAAATACGCAAAGATGAGCGAGTGTGTGTTATAGAAAGAACGAACTTGAGATATCTTTCTGAACTCCCACAGAAGGTTGATTTGGTCACTTTGGACCTTTCCTTCATTTCCATACTGACGGTAAGGTTTTGGAAGGCAACTCTTAAATTTCTCCTTCTGTACTTTCCTCATCATTTTTTATTATATTTACCCTACACACATGTATTTCTTTTGACTGACGTCCTTTGTTTTCTTGTATCTCTCCCGTTAAAATTCTCAGGTCATGCCTGCTGTTATCAGTGTGATGAAGAATGAAGCAATGCTAGTTACTTTGATCAAGCCGCAGTTTGAGGCGCGCAGATCTCAAGTATGTCAAGTTTCAATTTTCCTGCTTATTTTGGTGCTTTTTCTGTTCCCCAGTTTCTGGTTAGTTCTTACAATTTTAAAAATTTCACTTCTTCAGGTGGGAGGCGGTGGGATTGTGAGAGATCCCTTAGTTCATCAGGAGGTAGTGTTTTCTTAGCTGAATAATCACAAATATTATACTGCATTCACGTTCTTTATCCAGCTTCTGCAAATAATCAGAATTGGACTACACGGTCCCTCAACTTTATTAGCAAATATTACTAAGCATTTTGCACCACATGCTTGTAGGTTATTGCAAAAATAATAAATGGCATACAAGAGTTTGGATTTGAATGCAAAGGTTGGATAGAGTCTCCGCTGAAGGGAGCAGAAGGGAACAAAGAGTTCCTTGCTTGCTTTACTCGGATCGTTTTGCAAACTTTAGATCTTCCGGCTGCCAAGGCAGATATTGATAAACTATATCGAGGAGGACAAAATGAATGAAATCGCTGTATTTGCATTTTGATATTTGTAGTTCGAGAAACTGAATTATGTGATAGAGGTGTATTGTAACGTTATGTGAGGCTGATATTGTTATATCTTGATCAGATGTTAGAAGTATTATAGTTATTCACCCGTATGTGGATATTCATTGAAGCATTACATTGTTAGCGATCTACAATTTGTCTGTGAATGTAGAAGGTTTTGTATGAAAAATTACTCCATTGGAGAATAATGATTGCCCTTAAACTGATTTGTTTAATCTATAATCTAAATCAATGTAAGCAATCACATTGCCAATTCTACAACTTGATTTCAGTTTCATCACTTTCATCCGTAACATATATATATTTTAGTTAGTACAATATTTTGCGGTAGATTGACTAATTTAATCATCGGTCAGCGCGCGACACAATAATCCAAAAAAACGATAACGCGTATAGGAATCCCAGACCCAGTCGAACAAGGAATCGAAGTAATTAAAACAGACATCATCCCCTCGTTTGGTAGAAAATGAAACTAATCTTCCCCTCGATATAATACCAGACATCATCCTCTTGCAACCCTCCAAATCTCTGTTACGATTTAAAACAATATGCAAATCATGGAACAACATAATCTCAGATCCCGAGTTCATAATAAATCATCTTCAACAATCAAGAAAAAAATAATAGTTTTCTGTGGAAGCCCTTGAAGAGCGAACATTATCGGACGGCTATAATATTTGAGAACAATAATAAGTTCCGAATTGAAACAATACCATCGGGGAGACAAAATTGTCGCTCTTGCAAAGACCTCTTGTGCACGGGGGATGGTCTAGCGCTCTTCACCACTTGTTCTTTGGAAACCGCCCTGTATATGTTATGGAATCCGTTTAACAATCACACAGCACGGATTAAATGTCCCCACCAATTCGACCAGGCATCGACTACGTTTGGGATTTGTTGCGGTCCAACGTTGAACGCTTACAAGATTGTGGCAACATGCCCGTCCTACTACTCTGTTATTCATGTAGAGATAATACGTGGACTTGGAAAATCAAATTTCCCAATCGCGCTACAATGTACGTAAAATGAGGACTCTTGGTCGATGGATTTTCATTTTGGGTTATGAGAGAGGCCCTGTTAGAAACAATGGAGATAACGAACATTATTTAAATTGACATGCAAATAAACAAAATAATTAGTAACGCAGAAACTGAAATAACCGTAGTAAGTGGTCGAGTCCTTCTCGATTTCCTTAAAGTAGTTTAGTCCTCTCCACGTGCTGAGATCGTTGGACTAACTCTTCCCAGAATAAAACGACCTTTCGAATTGGCTGCTAGCACTCGCAGAGCAATCCCGGCGAACTCGAACAGTAATAGACTACCACCACCACACAATGATTAATTTTTTTTTTCCTTTTGTGTATGCAAAAGTGTAATTTTTGCTTGATATGAACCCTATGGGGAGCGACCCCTATTTATACTAATTAGGGAAAGAGTCGGCTGACTTGATTAACAAGGAACGAGATCTTTTAGATATATGCAAATCTCTAATTAAGATAATACCGGATCGTAATTAAGATAAGACCATATCTTCGGATGAATCTGGACGCGTTTTGATGCTTCGGATTTAATATAGATATATTATCCGAATAAATTAATTATGTTACCTACAACAGAAAAATAAATATTGAAGGTGCAAAAACAAGGCCCACGCGAGCGGGAGCCCGACAGGCTAAACGGACCGACATTTGACGCGTACATCGTGTGCGCAAACCCGCATCGCATTAGTCGCACTAATTTTTGGCTCGCATTTGCACCCCCTGCGCGCACGTAGGAGAGGGAGGAGACACTAGCCAACACATTCTTATCATGCTAAGAATGCATTGCTATTGATAAACCCAAAAAGAGAGTGCTCTTTTTCCCATGTGGGATGACCCTCTTTACTTTATGGTTTTCCCTCCTTTACTTCAATATTTTCAGCTTTGTGTAGCTATCTTTGAGCATCAATTTCTCATTCACCCGTGTACCATTTTGAGCGTGCAATATATCGTTTCGAAGCTCTCACATAGGAGAAAACGTTCCCATCTTGAAGTTGTCACTACGAAAAGTGGAACCCGTTCAAAATATGACCCAAAGTCATCTGTACAAAACCATTTCATTTAATTAATTTTCCAACAATCCCCCACATGAATGAAATTTGAATGATCATGCATACATCATGTGGTGGTGGAGTACTACGGACTATGCCTGCATAGGATAGGTAGGACACGCCCTTGAACCTTCCCTCGTGAGAAAAACTTTCTTTGCTAGCGGATAGTGTGACTTGACGTCATTGAACTATCCGTCGTTTGTGCAAACGCTCCATAAATCTCACACATGTATAATTCCTTTTGCCGTTGCAGTTCTCATGGTTTATGTCCATTTTGGCACTGGACATACGCCTGGTTCTGCAAGAGTTTTCCAGAAAACTGAGCCTCCATAATTTTCCTCAGAGGTGGCCCATCCTCTCTCTCACATAGGTGATTTCTTATCTAAGAATAACCCATATTACTCCGCTCGGATTTCCGACGCATAAGAATCATTAAAAGCATAATGCTTAACCTTTTCCATTACGGGTGTCACTGTTTCATCTAGGAATGGACAAGGGTTGACCCCCACAGTGACCGTGCAAAGTTCTTACAATTAGGTTATCCCATTGAGCCAAGATCTTGGGATCTCCAGTCAAACATGGTTGGGTTTTCCTTCATAAGACTTTAATTACCAATAGGCTTAAGTCCCATTCCCTTCGATGTCTTTTCACCTTGATCTCTATTTAACCCTTTGGTTAGCGGATCCGCAATGTTATCTTTTGACTTTACGTAGTCGATGGTGATAACCCCAGTCGAGATTAGTTGTCTAACGGTGTTATGTCGTCGACGTATATGTCTAGACTTACCGTTATATAGATCATTCTTTGCTCTATATATCGTAGCTTGGTTATCGCAATTTATGCAAATTGCTGGCACCGGTTTCGGCCACTCAGGAACATCTTCCAAGAAGTTACGAAGCCATTCGGCTTCTTCACTGCATTTATCCAATGCCACAAACTCAGCTTCCATCGTGGATCTGGTTATGATAGTTTGTCTTGAAGATTTCCATGACACGGCTACACCTCCCACAGTGAATACGTATCCACTTGTTGCCTTGGAGTCTTGTATATCCGAGATCCAACTTGCGTCGGTGTAACCTTCAAGTACAGCATGATCTCTAGTATAATGCAACCCGTAGTCACGAGTATAACGTAAGTACCTAAGTACTCTCACGACTGCTTTCCAGTGCTCATGCCCCAGGTTACTCGTGAATCTACTCAATGCGCTAATTGTATAGGCAAGGTCTGGTCGTGTACAACTCATTAAGTACATCAGACTTCCTATCACTCTAGCGTACTCGATTTGATCAACACCTTTCCCTTTATTTTTAGATAAGTGTTGACTCGTGTCGATTGGTGTTCTGGCTATACCTGAATCACGCTTGCTAAATTTATCAAGAATCTTGTCCACGTAGTGCGACTGAGCTAATATAAGACCATCTGGCGATCTTTTACTCTTTATTCCTAAGATTACATCGGTCAATCCCATGTCTTTCATATCAAATCTTGAATTCATCAAACTCTTAATGGAGTTACCATATGGTCATTGCTTCCCACAATGAGTATGTCGTCAACATACAAACAAAGTATCAAATACCTTGTTTTGTAACTTTGACATAGACACACTTGTCACACTCATTGATTCTAAAGCCATTTGTCAACATGACGTTGTCAAATCTCTCATGTCATTTCTTTGGTGCTTGTTTAAGTCCATATAGAGACTTCACCAATTTACAGACTTTCTTTTCTTTTCTAGGAGCTACAAAACCCTCGGGTTGTTCCATGTAGATTTCTTCATCGTGATCTCCATTAAGAAAAGCAGTCTTTACATCCATTTGATGTACTGCAAGACTTCGGATAGATGCAATCGCCAAAATCATCCTTATCGAATCTATTCTCGTGATAGGAGAATACGTATCAAAGTAATCAAGGCCTTCTCGTTGGTTGTATCCTTTGAACACAAGCCTAGCCTTATACTTTTCAATTGTTCCGTATGTTTTCATTTTCCTTTTGAAAACCCACTTGTAACCTAATGGTTTACATCCCGGAGGAAGGTCTACCAGTTCCCAAGTGTGATTATGTAAGACGGAATCAATCTCACTTTGTATGGCTTCTTTCCATAAAGGGCCTTCCACTGACCTTACAGCTTCTTTATATGTTTTAGGCTCATCCTCTACCTCTATCATATAAGTTAGAAACTCTGGTCCAAAGGAGTTTTCTGTCCTTACCCTTTTACTTCTTCTTGGCTCTTCTTGGACCTCGTCTATTTCTTCATTTTCTTCTAGATCTTGACTATTGTCAATCTCTTCGAATGTTCGTTTTGAAGAACTTGGTCCAGCCACATTGGATTTACAAGGAAATGTATGTTCAAAGAACGTTGCATTCCTTGACTCCATTATTGTGTTCTTATGAATCTCGAGGTTTTTAGATTCATGCACAAGAAAACGGTAAGCAGTGCTATTGTGCGCATAGCCAATGAAAATACAATCCACCGTCTTTGGACCTATTTTCATTTACTTAGGTAAAGGTGATGACACGTTAGCAAGACACCCCCACACTTTTAAGAATTTGTAGCAAGGTTCTCGACCTTTCCATAATTCATAGGGAGTCTTTTCTTCTTTATTTTTAGGTATCTTATTTAAAAGATAATTAGCCGACAAGATGGCTCCCCCCCCCCCCCATGTTCTGTGGTAATCCAGAACTTAATAACATGGCATTCATCATGTCTTTTAAAGTTCGATTTTTCCTTTCTGCCATCCCATTCGATTGGGGATGGTATGGTGCAGTGACCTCGTGAATAATTCCATGTTGTGAACAAAGTTCACCAAATGGTTCAACATATTCACCACCACGATCACTTCTAACCATCTTAATTTTCTTATTAAGTTGGTTTTCGACTTCTTGCTTGTATAGAACAAATTTGTCTATAACTTCATCTTTACTTTTCAGTAAATATACATAACAGTATTTTGCACTATCATCAATGAACGTTATAAAATACTTGTTTCCACCTCTCGTTTGTGCAAATTTTAAATCACATACATCAGTGTGAATTAAATCTAGAGGTTTCGTACTTCTTTGAATGGTTGTAAACAGTGTTCTTGTTTGTTTTGCCTCTACACAAGTTTCACACTTATGTTTGGAATCAATTTCAAACGTTGGTATGTGATTCATGTTAATTAATTTACGTAATGACTCATAATTAACATGTCTTAGTCTACCATGCCATAGATTAGACGACTCAAGCAAGTAAATAGAAGTAGAAGTTTTATTGCTAGAATCAAAAGAGGTGGGCTTAACAGCCATTACATTCATTTTCCACATCCCTTCTTTCACATAACCTCTTCCAATGTGAACACCACATTTGGAAAGCACAATTTTATGAGATTCGAACACCATCTTGAAGCCATGAGTGTCCATCAAGTACCCAGAAATTAGATTCCTACGAATGTCTGGCACATACAACACATTCATTAGCGTAACTTCCCTTCCAGAAGTCATCTTGAGGCGCACCGTCCGTTTCCCTTTGATCTCAGAGGTAGCAGACTTTCCCATGTAGATCATATCCTCGTTTTCAGCAAGAGTCAACTCGGAGAAAGCATTTTTGTCACTACAACGTGACAGGTAGCTCCAATGTCGAGGTACCATTCCTTCGAATTAGCATCCATAAGATTCATTTCAGAGATCACAACACAGAGGTCAAGTTCGGACGCAGTGTCCATCAGATTGGCCTCATTAGTCTCCCTGCCTTTCTTCTTAGGCAGTCGGCAGTCAGATGACTTGTGCCGCGCTTTGTTGCAGTTGTAGCACTTGCCTACGAATTTCTTCGGTTTAGAAATTCCACCCTTCAGTCTAATCTTTGGCCCAGGTTTAGGCTTCTTGTTCTTCAAGCCTTTGTCATGCTCCACTACGTTTGCCCTAGCAGCGTTGGTGTTAACAACAACATTGGAAGACTTTTTATCTCCACATTTGTTGTCTTCTTCTATACGAAGCCTGACAATCAAATCTTCAATACTCATCTCCTTTCGTTTATGCTTTAGATAATTCTTGAAATATTTCCAACCAGGTGGTAGTTTTTCGATGATACAAGCTACCTGGAAAGATTCACTCAAGATCATCCCCTCAGCATGAATCCCATGGAAAATCAATTGAAACTTTTGCACTTGACTGATCACAGTCTTCGAGTCTTTCATCTTGTAGTCCAAGAATTGACCCACGAGGAATTTTTTGGCACTAGCATCTTCGATTTTATACTTATGGTCCAAGGATTCCCACAATTCTTTTGTCGTTTTCTTCACGCTATACACTTGGTACAACGTGTCTACCAACCGTTGAGAATCAGATTTCGGCAAAGAAACTCAGAGTGCTTCCATGCATCAATTGCCGTCTGCGATTGTGCATCAATTTCATCCTCTCTAACAGAAGGATGATCTTCTTTCAAGAACCTCGCAAGATTCAGCATGGTGAGACAAAACAGCATCTTTTGCTGCCAAGTTTTGAAATTCTCTCCATCGAATTTCGTCGGTTTCTCATGATGGCTCATAGGAACCGTGGGAACAACCGGATTTTCCAAACTTGCCATACGTAGAGGCATAGTTTCTAGAACACTGCCAGGAGCCTGTGATTTAGACGTTTGGGGCGTCTTCAGACTGGCATCAGTAATGCTCATGTCCACGTTATCGTTGGTATTAGACATCTGAAACGTTTCAAAAGTTTTTGATATTAGAACACGGAAGAATTAAGAAAATTCTTCATATTATTTTGAGATACAAAACAGTTCTTTTGTAGTAGGTGAGGATTTAGATAATCCTTCACGAATAAAAACTATAATTTTGTTTATATATATAAAACCTATATATATAATTTTTGTAACAGAAAAAAAATACTACAGTTATTAAATCGAGTTTTTGAAAATAATTTTCTGAAACAAAAAACTATCGCCAATGGTTTAACATGTTCGTCTCAAGACATAAACTACTTTAAGATTGTTAGAAACAATGGAGATAACGAACAGTATTTAAATTGACATGTAAATAAACAAAATAACTAGAAACGCAGAAACTAAAAATAACCGTAGTAAGTGGTCGAGTCCTTCTCGATTTCCTTAAAGTAGTTTAATCATCTCCACGTGCTGAGATCGTCGGACTAACTCTTCCCAGGATAAAACGATCTTTCGAATTGGCTGCTAGCGCTCGCAGAGCAATCCCGGCGAACTCGAACAGTAATAGACTACCACCACCACACAATGATTAATTTTTTTTTCCTTTCGTGTATGCAAAAGTGTAATTTTTGCTTGATATGAACCCTATGGGGAGCGACCCCTATTTATACTAATTAGGGAGAGAGTCGGCTGACTTGATTAACAAGGAACGGGATCTTTTAGATATATGCAAATCTCTAATTAAGATAATACCGGATCGTAATTAAGATAAGACCATATCTTCGGATGAATCTGGACGCGTTTTGATGCTTCGGATTTAATATAGAAATATTATCCGAATCTGAATTAATTTTGTTACCTAAAACAGAAAAATAAATATTGAAGGTGCAAAAATAAGGCCCACGCGAGCGGGAGTTCGACAGGCTAAACGGACCGACATTTGACGCGTACGTCGTGTGCGCAAGCCCGAATCGCATTAGTAGCACTAATTTTTGGCTCGCATTTGCACCCCCCCTGCGCGCACGTAGGAGATGGAGGATCAGCCAAAAGGAGCTGAGCGAGTCTTTAGGGGATATACATACCGGAGGAGGAATTGGCGGTGACGATCGAGAAGATTGACATGAACGGGGATGGATTTGTGGACGAGGAGGAGTTTGGGGCTTTATACGTGGCAATCATGGAAGAGAACGGCGGGGAGGATGAGGACGACGACATGTGGGAGGTGTTCAACGTGTTCGACCAAAATGGCGACGGATTCATCACGGTGGATGAGCTCAGGTAGATCCTCTCGTCGTTAGGGCTCAAACAGGGCCGCACGTTCGAGGAGTGTAAAAAGATGATCATGCAGGTGGATGTAGATGGTGACAAAAGGGTCAATTTTGATGAGTTCTGACGGATGATGAAAAACGGCGGATTCGCGAGCTTAGGTTCGTGATTGATGATCCTAATCGAATACGAAAACAAAATTTTCTCTCTTCATTTTCTGTTATGGATGGAAACATGCATGCACGTGAAAATCCGGGTTGATTTGTGGGGGTTCCAAAAAGGGTACATAATTTGTAAAGTTTTTTTATTATATTAACAACTTTTTTGGGTGGGGTTATTATGTGCTCGCAGGTGAGGATTTGTTAACAACACAAATATAATTTAGTTCTTTTAGGAGTAAGAACCAAAACTCCAGCAAATTGAGGAAGGGATTGAGAGAAAAGATAAATAAAACAAACTTGTTTCCGATATTTCTTATCCCAATTCGTCTACAGTAAAAACCTTAAATAAGAAAACAACAACCGCTAAACTACCCATGTCCTTATCCAAATAACTTAACTAACTGCTACAGGAATAATTACGTAATTAAAATAACACACTTACATAAACAAACTGCTACTACTTACTTATCTATATTATAATATTATATACTAAAGTCTGAAGCCCAATATAGTGAGCTCTTCAATTAGGCTGAGGGAGGGCGTTGGGCCAGTGCGCATAACAAAACCCGCCCGCTGAGAATCAAGCTGGTCCTCCAAACTGAAATTCTGATGATACCTTGTGTTCTGACAATAAAAACTTGGGTGATGGGGGTGAATCAGAAATAGGGTCAGGGGAAATTGTGGCACAGGGGTCGCCCACTTGTTCAACAATCTCTTCTAGAATGGCATTTGTAGAATCATTTAGAAGAACTAAAAACTGTGGTGATTTACATGTATGCCCATGAGTAAATTTCTCATCACAGTTAAAACATAATCCCTTAGATCGTCGAAGTTGCATTTCCGACTGTGTCAACTTACGGATGGGCATTTGTGTTGTGGCTTTAGAAGGGGCTGGTAAAGCTAATGCAGGTTTAGGCATAAGAGGTGGGTTGGGAGTATATGTGGGTCTCGTAAATTGGGTTCGAAGTTCGCTTGCTTTCACTTTATCCTCTAACAACTTAGCTAACCCAATAGCCTCATGCAGACTTGATGGTTTATGAATTGCCATATCTTGTTGTATTTCCAATTTTAAACCAGAAATAAAACAATTTAGAATTGCATTATCAGGTAAATGAGTCACGAAATTGCAGATATTCCAGTTGATAATCATCAACGCTTCCAACCTGCCGTAATTTAAATAACGTAGCCTGATGATTACGATATGAAGATGGCCCAAATCGTAAAGAAAGACCTCTTAAAAACAACTCCCATGTTTTAAATTGGTGTGTGTGATCCATCCACTTATACCAACCCAATGCTTTTCCTTTCAAGTAATAAGAACTGTAATGTATCCGGTGTTCAGGCAGTACATTAACACTCTTAAAAAAGCGTTCAGCATTATAAATACAATCCAATGGATCATTTCCATCAAAACTTTCCAAATTCAGTTTTGGAGGCTTAAATGGTTCGGTTTGAGGTTGGGTTTGAAAGATGGGATTTTGAAATTGACTAGATGGACTATGTACCTGATACTCGTGTCCATTGACATTAGTCGACGTCGACGGCGGCACAGCGGTGAGCAAGTCCAGTTTCTTTTTCATATCAACCATCACTGTCATAATGGAATCAAATTTTTCACCCGTATCAACCTTGTGTGCGGACAAGTCTTGTTGCAATCCGAGAAATGCTTCCGCATGTGGGTCTTCCGTTGCGGCAGTGGATTGAGTCGATTTCGGAGGCATGATGTGCAAAAAAAGCACCAAAATGTTAATAACATAATTATAATTTAGTTCTTTTAGGAGTAAGAACCAAACCTCCAGCAAATTGAGGAAGGGATTGAGAGAAAAGATAAATAAAACAAACTTGTTTAAGATATTTCTTATCCCAATTCATCTACAGTAAAAACCTTAAATTAGAAAACAACAACCGCTAAACTACCCATGTGTCACGGGGCGTCTTTTGATTAACCGAATAAAAGGGTCCCGTGCGGCCAATAGTCCTCCACAGACTACTCCGCCAACAACTCAACTTAAACCAACAATAACTTTAAGCAGGAATATCATTCACCAACAACATTAACCAACAATAACGATAACCAACAACATAATTAACCGGAGGCGTAACAATCATTCACCATTTCCACATGAATAGGAATTGCTACTCGATGTCAATATCAAGAATTACTAATGAATTACAATACAATACAAATGCTTTGCTTTTCAACTTTCTTTTCTTCTCTTGACATAAGTGTTTAGCGTAATTCGCTAATCCTTTCAACAACAGACTTACAAATGGTGCTAACTGCTTGGGTGGGGTCCAACACCCCACCCCAAATAACTTACAAGGAAACTGAAACAAACTGAAACAAATTACAAGTACAAAATAGTCCTACACAACTATTCTTTCAATCTTCAATCTTGGCCACGTTCGTATAGGACTCTTGCGACACCCCGCCGGGTCGGCCCGACGGGGCCTTCACGATGTCGAGGAGCGGCCTAGGCGCGTCCCCCCATAACATCCTCCCCCACTTGAGTTAGCGACGTCCTCGGCGCTCTGCTTTGTCCTGGAATGAGATGTTTGACCGCCGTAAGGGTTCTGGCTCTTTCCCAAGTGTTTTTTTCGTTGCTGCATCCGGTCCATTTCACCAAGTATTCGTCCACGTTGCCCTTCTTTGTCTTCAAGACTCGGTGATCCAAAATGGCTTCCGGCACTTTCTTCGCAACATTTTTCAGCTTCATTTCTGGCCGCTGCGGCTGATTGCGGGAATCATCTTCCTGATCTGCAATATAAGGCTTTAGCAACCCAACATGTAAAACATTATATGCCTTGCACCAAGAAGGAAGAGCAACACGATAGGCCACTTTTCCAATTCGTTTGATGATAGGAATTGGCCCGATGTACTTCTGCATGAGTCTAGAATCTTTCCCTCTAGACGCCTTGGATGCGCGAGGGTCGGGAACCTTCGCCATCACTAGATCTCCCACTTTGAACTCGGCAAAACGACGGTTTTGATCCGCATGTTTTTTCATACGTCGTTGTGCCTTCTCCAAATACCCCCTTGCGATATCCACATTAATCTCCCATTCTTTCGAGAACTCCTTCGCCAAAGAAGACCTCGCAAATAGGTCCGAATCCACTGTATGTGGAAGCAGGGGTTGCTGCCCATTGACGATCTCAAAAGCACTCTTGTTGGTAGAAGAGCTCTTTTGGGAATTGAAGCACAACTGAGCAGCATCCAATAGTTTCACCCATGACGTCTGCGAACCATGAACAAAGTGTCGGAGATATTCCTCCAACATAGAGTTAAAACGTTCCGTCTGGCCATCAGACTGTGGATGAAAAGCGGAGCTCATATTCAGTTTTGACCCGAGTAGTCGAAACAGCTCCGTCCAAAATACGCCAGTAAACCTAGAATCCCGATCACTGACGATATCCTTCGGCAAGCCCCAATACTTGATGATGTGTTTGAAGAAGAGATGTGTTGTCTCCTCCGCCGATACATACTTGGGTGCCGGAATAAAAGTAGCATACTTGGAAAACCGATCGATCACCACGAAGATAGTCCCTAAGTCTCCCACCTTAGGTAATCCAGATATAAAATCCATCGATACACTTTCCCAAGGTCTTGTAGGAACAATGAGGGGTTCCAACAATCCCGCCTTCTTCTTACGGTCTGGCTTATCTTGTTGGCACACAAGACAAGTGCGAACATAAGTGTCTATGTCATCCTCCATATTGGGCCAATAGTAGGCTCGTTGAATAAGAGCCAATGTACGATGTTCCCCCGGGTGTCCGGCCCACATGGTATCATGGCATTCCGCCATCAAAAACTTCCGCAAGTTCCCGCTTTTAGGCACATAAAGTCGGTTACCCTTAGTTTTCAGAAGTCCGTCCTCTATCCAAAACTGTCGAGCTTTCCCTGCTTCGACCAGTTTCATAATCACTTCCGCCCAGTGATCGCTCGGTAACGCATCCCGAATCCGCGTCTTCACATCCGTGGCGACGGAACTTGTTGTCAACGCTGCCGCCCTACCCATCTTCCCATAGTCGGCTCTTCGACTGAGGGCATCTGCAACTTGGTTACCCGAACCAGCGTGATATTCCAATGTAAAGTTGAATTCCGCTAATAGTTCCTGCCAGCGGGCCTGTTTCCCTGTTAGATTGGCTTGGGTCATGAAATAACTCACAGCCGTGTTATCCGTTTTGACGATGAACGGGCAACCTAGTAGATAATGCCGCCAAAGTCGGAGGCAATGGACTACGGCCAACAACTCTTTCTCGTGCACCGTATACCTCGTTTCCCTATCCTTCAGCTTTCGACTCTCGAAAGCGACGGGATGTCCATCTTGCACTAGAACTCCCCCCAGAGCGAAGTCAGATGCATCGGTCTGCACTTCGAATGGTCTCGACATATCAGGGAGGGCAAGAATGGGATCCGTCGTAACTGCCTTCTTCAGTTTCTCAAAGGCGGTCTGACACTCCGCAGACCACCCCCACTTTTCCTCCTTCTTTAATAGATCTGTAAGAGGTTTCACAATAGCCGAATACCCTTTCACAAATCTCCTATAGTAATTGGCTAGCCCCAGAAACGAGCGAAGACCCGGAACGTCTCGTGGGGGTTGCCACTCCTCGATGGCCCGTATTTTCTTCGGATCCATCCGAATGCTTCCATGTCCGACAATGTGCCCTAGAAAACTGATGGTCGACTGCGCAAACGAGCATTTAGATAACTTGGCGTAGAGCTCGTTCTCGCGCAGGCGAAGGAATACCTTACGCAGATGGTCGATGTGTTGGCCCAAAGATTCACTGTAGACCACAATATCGTCTAAGTACACCACTACAAACTCATCGATGTACCCCTGTAGCACTTGGTTCATCATCGTACAGAAAGTAGCTGGGGCATTCGTTAATCCGAATGGCATCACTAAGAATTCAAAGGCCCCATACCTCGTCACGACAGTAGTCTTTGCCTCGTCCCCCTCTTTGATCTGTACTTGCCAATATCCGGATCTCAGATCAATCTTCGTAAAATACTTTGCCAGGCTCAATCGGTCAAAACAATCGCCAATGAGCGGGATAGGGTATCGATTCTTCACCGTGAGTTTATTCAGCGCCCGATAGTCGCAACACATGCGTAGGGATCCATCCGTTTTCTTCTGAAAAAGAACCGGTGCCCCATATGGTGATCTCACCGGTTGGATGAGGCCGCCATCCAATAGCTCCTTCAACTGTTTCCTCAATTCTTCGAGTTCCGGCTGCACTAAACGGTGCAGTGCCCTGGCGGGCGGTTTTTTGCCCGGCACTAACTCGATTTCGTGATCAACCGACCGCCTGGGCGGTAATTTCTTCGGCAACTCTTCCGGCATAATGTCTTCGAATTCTTGGATGACTTGCTTCACTGATTCTGGAATAGGGCCGGTAGACCCTTCCACTTCTTCCAAGTTAAGGGCACACAAAAATGACGGTTCTTGACGCTTGCACCCCTTTTCAAACTGAATAGCCGACAAGTTCTCCCTCCCTGTTCGGTCTACGATGGTGGGAATGAAACACGGGTTCTTTCCCATCATCAACAATACATCGGCAAACGGTATTATCACCGTCCTTGTGTCCCTCAAAAACTCAAGCCCTAAGATAAGCTTGAAATCATCCATAGCGACAACCGCTAGATCGGTTCGCCCTTCATACGGTCCCATCTTAAGCAGCACAGATTTTGCTATACCTGCGATCGGTTGGGCGGGTGAGTCAATCGCCTTGACCCTTCCGACTCCCTTCTCTGTCACTAGTCCCAACCGCGTCACTTCAGAACTAGCTAAGTAATTGTGCGTAGCTCCCGTGTCGATCATGGCTCGGAGCGGCTTACCATTAATCTTCACGTCAACGTACATCAGTCCCTTTCTCTTTTTAGGCGGGATATACACATCCTTCTTAGCATTCTTTGCTAATTGGTGTGAAAGGGCATTGCACCAGTGCGAAAATGCCCCCAAGTTCTCATCTCCCTCCAGATTCTGAGGGTTGTCCGTTGCGTCTCCCTCATGATCCTCATAGGCCGAGTTATCCGCCCTCGTCCCAGACGGGGCGTCCGGCAAACTTCTAACCAACGCATTAAGAGATTGTTTCTTCGGGCAGTCTCTTACGAAATGCGGACCTTGACACCAAAAGCAGACAGGCGGACGTTGTTGTGTAAATGAGCGCCCCTCTATGGGAGCCTTGCCCCTATTGTTACTTGTCTGACTAGTGGTGGGGCGGGCTCCTGCCCCTCTCCCGTAGCTCGGCACCCCACGTCCCCCGCCAACATTAGGGGTTGGGAGAGCCGGAGTCGGGCGACTGTCCCTCTTTGGTTCTCTTTCCATACCATGGAAATCTGATAGGCATTCGGCCGCACTCATGGCCGAACGCAAGTCGCCCACTCGCTGACGCTGAAGTTCTAGTCTTGCCCACTGTTTCAAACCTTCCATAAATGTGAACAATTTGTCGCTCTCGGACATGTCTCGTATCACCAACATGAGAGCAGAGAAGGCTTTCACATACTCTCGCACCGAACCGGTGTGCTTCAGTTCTTTCAATGCTCGACGAGCATTATAATCCACATTTTCGGGAAAGAATTGTTGCTTGAACAGTTCTTTCCACCTATCCCACGTGTCCACTAAGATTCGACCTGCTTGTATATCTTCCCACAACCTACGCCACCAAAGCTTGGCATCTTCCGCCAAGTAGCCAACCGCAGTTGTCACCCTCTGTCGATCATCCTCGACTCGACAGTGGTCGAAGTAATGCTCCAGATCAAAAAGAAAATTGTCGACAATCTTAGCGTCTCTCGTGCCCTCGAATAGTCGAGGTTCGGGAATTCGGGCCCTCGTGGCCGATTCCTGGGCTCCAGACGGCTCATTATTCACAGCACGTTGGAGAGTCATCAACGTCTGATTCATGGCATCCAACTTCTCCTCTTGGGCATCAGTCTTTGCCCTCTGTGCTTCCAAGGCAACCGTAAGTTCCTTGGCCAGATCCCTGTTCTGTTCGAGCTGAGAAGTCAAATCTTGATTCTCGCCCTTCAGAATCTCCACTTCTATCTCTAAGGCCTCTATTCTCGGCCCAGTTTGCGCGCTCCACTCCTTGAGAGCCGCAAGTTGCTCTTTGGCTTGCCGCCTTGCACCTTCGGCGGGAGCCGGCAATGAATACGTCGCATCACCCGACATTGCCTCAACTCGATGGACCAGGAGCCGAGGCTCTGATACCACCTGTCACGGGGCGTCTTTTGATTAACCGAATAAAAGGGTCCCGTGCGGCCAATAGTCCTCCACAGACTACTCCGCCAACAACTCAACTTAAACCAACAATAACTTTAAGCAGCAATATCATTCACCAACAATAACGATAACCAACAACATAATTAACCGGAGGCGTAACAATCATTCACCATTTCCACATGAATAGGAATTGCTACTCGATGTCAATATCAAGAATTACTAATGAATTACAATACAATACAAATGCTTTGTTTTTCAACTTTCTTTTCTTCTCTTGACATAAGTGTTTAGCGTAATTCGCTAATCCTTTCAACAACAGACTTACAAATGGTGCTAACTGCTTGGGTGGGGTCCAACACCCCACCCCAAATAACTTACAAGGAAACTGAAACAAACTGAAACAAATTACAAGTACAAAATAGTCCTACACAACTATTCTTTCAATCTTCAATCTTGGCCACGTTCGTATAGGACTCTTGCGACACCCCGTCGGGTCGGCCCGACGGGGCCTTCACGATGTCGAGGAGCGGCCTAGGCGCGTCCCCCCATAACACCATGTCCTTCTCCAAATAATTACTTAACTAACTGCTATAGGAATAATTATGTAATTAAAATAACACACTTACATAAACAAACTGCTACTACTTATTTATCTATATTATAATATTATATACTAAAGTCTGAAGCCCAATATGGTGAGCTCTTCAATCAGGCTGAGGGAGGGCGCTGGGCCATTGCACTTGGGCCAGTGCGCATAACAGGATTTTCTTGTTGTTGGTTAATGATGTATCTTTGTAATTAAGATTGTTTGCATTATATTATGAAGATCAATTTTTCCAACACCTGGTGGTATGCATTGAAATTGTTGTTGTGGGTGTTCTTTTTACTTCCTTTCACTTTTTGTTTTGAAGGAAGGTTGGTTTTGATTTGATTATTGTCATTCTCTAGTCCTTACAGCCAAACAAATCAGTTAACCATTTCGAATGTAAACTGGAGAAACTCTTTTACGATTCAAAAATAAGGAGAGAGATATTAAATAAATAAATATATTTATAATTAAAAATCAGTCCATGCTCGTATTTTTCACTGTATACACAAAACTACAAGAACCATTAAATCCAAAAGACTCAAAATCAAACAAAAAAAATAATCGCTTATTTTTTTAACACAATTGAGATAAACGTTCTCTCGTGGCCTAAACCTCTACGGGGCTCTATCCGACATGTCCAGTCTCAAGATCTTCTATCATAGGCGGCTCTGTGTTGACCACCGGAGCAGCTGCATTTGTCGAAGTAATAGATATGACGTAGATGGGTACGGCGTCAAGCATATCTTCTGTCCACTTCATGAAACTCAGAAAAACACGTTTGACACGAGTATAGCATAGATGCATCAACAAAATCAGGGGATAGAAGTACCAAAACATCGGTTGTGGTACGATTAGTGCAGAAAAGAAGCATATTGTAAGAGAGGCCGAGAAATTCTCCGCTTGAACGAGTGCGCATCTGCTGTTATGTTCCGGAGAAGAGTACTTTAGAGGGACTTGAATGGAAATGAAGGAGAATATGAATGAAAAGATAGTAATTGTGAAAAATTTAAACCAAGTGAAATCAGTGCAGAAAGAAAATGAATCCCAATCTAAGGGGTTGGCAGTTACTGATTTCAAAGAATTGATAAAGAGTAGTAGCAAGTATCTGAAATCAAAGTGCGACATCTAATTTCTTTGGCTTATGTATTGAATTTAACTAAAAACTGATTTCTGTTTGTGTGTGTTGGTATGGGACTATGTGTGGTATTAATGTAGTTGTATCGTTGGTAAGAAAGATACTAGGTTGTGGAGTTTATATAGTAGCTAATTCTGTATAATTGAGATGGTGTTGCGTTGGAGTTACCTCCTAGCATCTAATTTACTGTTGGGCATCTAATTTAATGTTGGGAAAGAAAGATACTAGGTTGTAGACTTCTAGAGTGTATATATAGTGTATATATAAATTCAAACCGTGTAATAGGGTTATCAGCATAAAACACCCATCTAATTCGAAAAAATTGTGCAAAATTCCCTTGTAATTTAGTAATTGCGTATAATCCTCTTGTGGTTTCAACTTTCAAGAACTATGTACACATTCTCTTCTATTAAAATTCTAAATAGCGTTATTAATAAATTTGCCAAATGACTAATTTATCCTTATGTGAAAAAGATATTTTTACTTGCAGATAAAACATTTTTGAAATTATAACATAAAACAATGTAAACAAATTATTAATGTATTTTTAAGTGGGAATAAAAGCCTTATTTCTGTTATTCTAATTTGATTAAAAAATTACTTAAAACGTAGATTTCGTGCAGATTTTTGGGGGTTACATTGATAATTTTAAAAGTATAATAGGCTTTTTAAAGTAAAAAAGTGTGAAGTAGGCTCACTTTTACGGTTTTACCTATTTGTGCCGTTTTATGAAAATCACGAGGAAGTTTTGTAGAAGTTTTTAAAATCACAAAAAAAAAGTTTTAAACACTAATCAAATTCTAAGGGAGTGTTACGAACTTTCTCAACCATGGAGGAGTTTTATGTTATATGTACCGATTAAAGCTAAAACAGCCAACTGAACTGACAGCTTGAAACTTGAAAGCAACTGAAATTGTTAAATAATATTCGTAGGTGTGGATGCTAACATTATAGTTAGAAATTTCCCAAATTGTTATATGTACTTTAAAAGGTGGGTTTTACTTTTCAACTTTTCTTTTTTGTTTTTGTTTTTTTTTTTTTTGAATAGAATAGGCCAGTGGTGACTGACATTCACACACATAGGTAGCATTTTCCCGTACCCTTTTTTCGTTTTCCCGTGTAGAATAGATTAAATCCTTTTCAGTTTTCCCCCTATTAGAAGATATTTTTTGACTTTCGTAACTTATTATTTCTATATCTTTTCTATATTAATTTGATAGGTAGATAAATTCCGGAAACACTTAGATGTATTATGTGGTAGATGATATAATTAGAACAAAAAACTTAGGATTTTTTTAATTAATTTCTATTGCAACCCTCTTCAATTTATTTTAAAATGTAAAACATACAACTTCAAGCTAGTTAGCATATGCATTTTCATTAAAAGGCTAATCATGTACCAGAATATAATTAAGGTTCCGTATCAATTTGTTTCCATTACATGTTTCTGGAGGCATAAAATATATTTAAAGGCGTACAAGTTTTTAGGAATTAAAATAATCACTGAATCAAAACTGATCCTTAATAAAAAGAAAAATTTGGTATAAAAAGTAAAAGAAAAGAAATCAAATGATTTTCCAATTTGAATATAAAGATGACTTGATTGATTAAACTATTTTTTAACAAATAATTAAAAGAAATTCCCAATAAATAATAAGTATTACTAACTTTTAATTTGTCAAAAAAAAAAAACAATTTCAATAACTTACTAATAAACAAACAACAGCGTAAAATGAATTAAGCGTATGGTATAACCGCCAAATAACCGCCTAATAACCGCTATGGAGAACGATTGTTGTGCGATGGAGGAAAACTCGTCGCCGATTCAACCGAAACCACCAGATTTTCAATTTCAGACATTGCCGGAACATCATTCCATCAATGCTATCGCCTTTGATGCCAGAACTCAGAAGCGACATCGATGTTCAAATGAAGACTTGCTTCAGGATTTGCCTGATCCAGTGCAGACCAACAATGTAGATCCTTCTAGCTTGCCTCGATCATCTTATGCAAGTGTGGTGAAGCAGTCCACTAGGTACAATGATGTCTGGATAGACGAGGATCAAACTGCAAAAGAGAGAAACATGATCGAAGTAAAGGCAACAGATGATGTTATTCTGTTCAAACAAATCTGTACTGTTAACCGTATAAAAGAAAATACGAGATCAAAGAGAATATTAGTCCTAAATCAACAGGATTAATAAATGGACAATACTATTGTCACAAGTACTCCCGATGAGTTGTACCCACTCCCAACGAGGAGGCCCATCGGGTGTGACCAATACCGCTCGGTTACTAACCCAAAGCGGTAGGAGTGGCCATCCGACGAGGGCACCTAGAGTCCCTCGGAAAGTCACGATGACTCAAAACTAGATATCAGGGTGGCATCGGATAAAGAGCAAACCCGGATGGACCCACCTGATTCAGATATCCATCACGACACCGAGCAGGGCCCCAATGGACTCTCAGTCCCAGAACCATGACAAAAGCACTTCCTTGCTATACACTCTCAACACAAACGCTCTCGGAGCACTACCCCATACTTCCCTGCTACGCACTCCTAGCACAAACGCTCTCGGAACTTTACTCCTATCGACCAACCGATAGGTCAGAACTTCACAATGACTCAACAACTACAGAATGACACTCTCCGGGCACTCGGAGAAATAAAGCACTTACCCACGATAGCCAAAACCTCTCGGAGATCACCACATGAACAAACACCCCTCGGAAAATACCCTGAAGCAAACATTCCAGAATGCACACCTCTCGGAGAAGCGCTATCACTAAGAGAACACTCAGACTCGGCCCTAGAGTCACCATACGAAGCCATGAGCTCTCGGAAGAAAAGAAGACAATCTACCCCTTATCATAAAGAAGACAAAAGTTCTCGGAAGAAGATAGAATAAATACAGTCAGCAAGATAGACATTATCTTATTGGATAAAAGATCATTGTAACGCGTGTAAAGCACCACCACATGCATAACGACACATGTCCCTAAGAAATCTATATAAGCAGAGGAAGAAGATGGAGAGGAGGGGGACGGATAGACTCGGAGAATACGAGGAAAGACTCAAAAAAGAGAGTGAAATATAGTTAATAAAAGGAAGGAAGGTTCTTGTCAATTTTTCTCTCTTGTTAGCTTAGCATTTAATTTTGAACCACGGGCAAAGGCGTTCCAACCCCAAATAAATAATTCAGTTAATAGGAAATAACTCACAACCCGTTAACAAAAACGCCATGAGATTTGTCTTTGAGAGCGTTCAAAAACAATGCCTATCATGGAGAATTTATTCTATAGCGGGAGTCATCCTCGACAATCTCAATTTTCTGAAGAAGCTTTATCCAATCACAGATGCGAAGAGAGGGATTTTATTAATGTCCCTCGTTCCGTCTTTGAAAGACTTATAGAGACTAGAGTCCGAAGAACCCCGCTCGGATATGTGGACCCTCATGATTCATCCCCTCAATCCTCTCGCCCCCAACATCCCTGGACCGAGGAAGGTCGGGCTCAATCTAGGTAGAGCCCTGCCTCCGAACACTGGGGCTACGAAACCCCGCAGAATGGTCAAGCACATTACGACTATCGTGAAGCACGCCGAGTCGGCCAACAAGAGCGTAGAAGAATGGTTCCAGAACTTCATGCACCCTTCCCCTCTCCAGGGGAGGATCAAACCATATGGGGAATTCTCGATGGTCTAAGGAAAGAGGTGGGTGATATTAAAAAAACAATGGGACCCAAGGAAGAACTTACCTTTAAAACATCCCCTTTTACCCCCGAGATAGCCTTGGCCTCTATCCCCGCTGGGATGCGGCCCGTAAATGGTCATCTGTATACAGGTGATGCAGATGGAAAGGATCCACAGGATCATATACACCAATACTTGGTAGGGATGGATCTCAACTCCGCCCCCGACCACGTACTCTGCCGCGTGTTCCCTGTAACCTTAGGAGGACGGGCACAGTCGTGGTTCACTCAGCTTGCACCTGGGTCCGTCGACAGCTTTGATCTACTAGCCCACTTATTTGTCAGGCATTTTGCTTGCAACCGGCGATATCCTAAATCCGCTACGCACCTTTTCACCGTTAAACAAAAAAAGAATGAACCTTTGCGAGAGTACATAAAGCGCTTTACAGATGCGGCGCTGGATGTCCCGAACGTTAGTACCACTATTTTGGCGGACATACTCACACAAGGGCTCCGGGCGGGCGAATTCTTCCGTTACCTTACAGGAAATCATATCACCGATATGAATGAGCTAATGCAGCAAGCGGAGACTTATATTTTAATGGAGGAGGCTGAAGGCACGAAGAGACGCTTAGAGAACAATGACAATGAGCATCGCGAATCCACCGAACGAGAGGTAAAGGCCAAGGAAAGGAACCAAGAAGGAAAACATCCCCAACGTAGAGACGAGAGTGGTCCAGTCAAGAAATTCCTTAAACCAGTACCTTTGCCCCCAATGACCATTGCCCCCATAGAAGTACTCAACGTAATGCGAGGCAGCACCGAATTGCGATGGCCAAGGGAAGCCCGGTTCCCCGACAGAAACAGGGATACGGGTAAGTATTGTAAATATCACAAGACTTATGGACATACCACCGAGGAGTGTACCACCTTGCAAAGGGAGGTGCTTCGCCTCTTAGAGGTCGGATACCTTAAAAACTACCTCAAGGTAAACAACCCCGAGCATCCCCCTCGTTATACCTACAAGAGACCCCGAAAGGAAGAAGAAAAAGATCAAGAGACTCCCCATCGAAAGCCACGAGAGAAAACGGTAAGGCGGCAAACCCCACCCCCTCCCCCGGAAACATACAAAAATAACGCACCCTCGGGGCGCACTATTAGTATGATAGAAGGAGGAGATCTCTCGGTGACATCACAAGGAAAAAAGAAGCAATATTTGAAAGAGGCTAGGAGGGCAGAACACGGGTTATTCGTGGGGTCTATCCAAGGTACAAAGCTTCCTAGCATTTCCTTTGGGCCCGCAGATTTAAAAGGGGTAATTTATCCCCACGAAGATCCCCTGGTGATAGAAGCGGTGATATACGGGATTGACGTCCAAAGGATACTGGTTGATACCGGTAGTTCCGTAGATGTCTTATTTCTTTCCACTTATCTAGCCATGGGATTAAGGAAGGAACGATTAGAAGTAGTTGAAGTCCCGTTAATTGGTTTCTCGGGAGAAACCTCTAATACACTAGGAACTGTGACGCTCCCAATGTCATGGGGAGAGGGAGCTCGTCGAAGAACGGAGCCCACAAAATTTTGGGTGGTAGAAGCTTCGTCAAGAACGTACAACGCAATATGTGGGCGACCCTCCATTTGAGCCTTCGAGGCAATCCCTTCAACTCTCCATCTCAAGGTAAAATTCCCAACCCTATCAGGTATCGGAGAGGTCCGAGGAAGCCAGGCAAAGGCTCGAGAGTGTCGTATGAATGCCCTCCCTCCGGAAGAGGACGGATCTATCCTCGGAAATAGCAAAAAGCGAAAAGCAGAGGAAGAACGAGTACAACCCGTAGAGGAGTTGAAATTAGTGGCACTCGTAGAAGGAAGCCCGGAGAAAGTTGTTAAAGTAGGTACCCAAATGGAGCCTGAAGTGGAAGCCCAACTGATTCCCATCTTAAAAAATTTCCACCATATTTTCGCGTGGGAAGGAGGTCCCCCCAGACGGATCAGCAATAAGGTATTCCAACACTTCTTTAATGTGAAGCCAGGAACCAAACCCATTCAACAAAAGAAGAGAAAAATGGGACCCGAACGCAACAAGATTATCCGATCAGAAATCCAACGGCTTCTCAGCCTACGACAAATCCGAGAGGTCGTGTATCCCGAATGGCTGGCCAACGTGGTCTTGGTCCCAAAATCGGGAGGAAGATGGAGGATGTGCGTTGATTTCACCAATCTCAACGATGCTTGTCCAAAGGACTGCTATCCCTTACCAAGCATAGACCAACTGGTCGACTCTACCGCTGGTTGTGCCCTCTTGTCCACCCTAGACGGGAACCAGGGATACAATCAAATCCCGATGGACGTGATGGATCAAGACAAGACTAGTTTTATCACTGACGCGGGCACCTTTTGCTACCTAGTGATGCCCTTTGGGCTCAAGAATGCTGGGGCTACCTATCAACGATTGGTAAGTTTAATGTTTGCAGGATATATCGGAGATACGGTGGAGGTCTATGTGGATGATACAGTCGTTAAAAGCCGTTCCGCTTACGACCATCCCGAGGACTTACGAAAAGCCCTAGCCATCATGGACCGATTCAGAATGAAAGTTAATCCTAAGAAATGTTCCTTTGGCATCAGAGGAGGCAAGTTCCTCGGATACATGGTTACGGAAAGGGGAATAGAAGTGAACCCCGAAAAGGCTGAAGCCATCCTAGGGTTATCTACCCCAAAGACAATCTGAGACGTGCAAAAACTCACGGGTCGAATGGCCTCATTAAGCCGGTTTGTTTCCAAATCGGCGGAAAAAGGACTTCCATTTTTTAAGGTGTTACGTAATATCAAGGAGTTTCAATAGACCCCGCAATGTGAAGAAGCTCTCCAACAGCTGAAGAGTTACATGGTGAAACCTCCTTTATTAGTAAAACCGATGGCACACGAAGAACTTTTCGTGTATTTATCCGTCGGGGAAGAAGCCATAAGCGCGGTGCTAGTTAAAGATCAAAACAAGGAGCTCCACCTCGTGTACTATGTAAGTAAGACTCTTCTCGGGGCCGAAACTAGGTATACTCAAACCGAAAAACTTGCATTCACTTTGGTTACAACGGCTCGGAAACTTCGTCCCTACTTTCTATCCCATCCCGTGACCGTATTAACCAAACATCCGTTGCGAGCGATTCTTAACAAACCCGAGACATCGGGGAGATTGATAAGGTGGGCCGTGGAACTCACCGAATATGACATTTCTTACGCCCCGAGACCCTCTGTCAAAGCACAAGTACTAGCAGATTTTGGACAGAGATGACGGGGATAGGAAATGAAGAAAGGACACCCCTATGGCACATTTATGTGGATGGTTCCTCTGTAAACACACATGGGGGAGCAGGGATAGTTCTAGCAAACCAAGAAGTCGAAGAGGAGGTACTCCACTTCGCGGTCAGAATCGACTACCCCTTGTCGAATAACGAAGCCGAGTACGAGTCTCTTCTCATAGGAATGAGACTCACCCGAGAAGGTGCTATCAGAAAAATAATAATTCACAGTGACTCGCAGCTAATTGTGCAACAGATCAATGGATCGTACGAAGCTAAAGAAGAAAGGATGCAAGCATACCTTCAAGCGGTTCGCCGCAGACGGGAATGGTTTGACGAGTGCAAAATAGTCCAAATCCCACGAAAGGAAAACCAAGAGGCGGACGCCCTGTCCAAAATGGCCACCCAAGCGGCCGTTATTCGCACGCGGAAGATCACCTTGCTTCAAGTTACCGAGTCCGAGAAGACCAAAAGTCAGGAGGTGAATGCCACTATAGACCCCCCGACCAGCTGGGTGACCCCAATCAAAGTCTACCTACAGGACCCGGAGGGCTATTCCACGAATAAAACCACGCAACGGCTTCTGGCCAGAAAAACTATCAGGTATTTCCTTAAAGATGGAATATTATTCCGCAGAACATACTCCTGTCCCCATGCTCGATGCCTAAATGAAGAAGAAGCCCAACTGGCTATGGCAGAAACCCACGAGGGAACATGTGGTAGTCATACGGGGGAAGAAAGTATGGTCGGGTGCCTGATTCGCCAAGGTTACTACTGGCCCACGATGACCAAGGATTGCAAAGACCATGCCAAGAGGTGCAAACCGTGTCAAGCTTATGCCCCTCGGATTCATCAGCCCGCGGTCCCATGGGAACCGCGCACAACCCCCTGCCCGTTCTCTAAATGGGGCATAGACATAGTGGGACCTCTTATACCTGATGCCGGGCAAAAAAAGTTTCTCCTTGTAGCAGTGGATTACTTCACCAAGTGGGTGGAAGCGGAGCCAATGGCCCGTATAACAGCAGGCGCGGTCATCAACTTCTTATGGAGGAACATCTTGTGCCGTTTTGGGATCCCTCGGAACCTGGTAAGCGATAATGGCCTACAATTTACCGACCAGGGGTAAGAAAAGTGGTGCGACCATTGGGAAATTAAGCACCGCTTTGCTTCAGTGGGATACCCTCAAGCTAACGGACAAGTAGAAAGGACTAACTGAACTCTCTTAAAGAATATGAAGGCCCGGCTCGACTGGCACAAAGCTAGGTGGGTGGAAGAAATTCTTGGCATACTATGGGCCTATCGGACCACGCAAAGCGCGGCCACGGGCGAAACTCCCTTCAGCCAAGCCTATGGCTGCGAAGCTGTTGTGCCTACGGAAGTCTCTATAGAGAGCTGGCGAGTTAGAGAGTACGAGGAAGTAGCTAACAGTTCTAACTTAGCCCTTGCCCTCGACCTCCTCGAAGAAAAAAGAATGCGGGCAGCAACCCGGAATGAAGAGTACAAGGGTCGGATGTCCCGGTACTATAACTTAAAGGTGAAACCCAGGACTTTTCAAGTCGGGGACCTAGTGATGAAACGGGTCGGAGCCTCCAAAAATGTAGGCAAGCTCGAGCCACGATGGGAAGGACCGTACAAGATAGCGGGGATTGTCGGACCTGCGACATATCTCCTCGCCAACTCCGATAAATATAGTTGTTTACAAATAGTGCCTGTACAATACACGAGAAATAAGGTTGCCCGACAAAATAATGACTCCTTATCTATGAGTCATACTAGCAACCTAACCCGATGGACCATCAAGCGTGAAACGCAAGATCCCACACAAAAAGTAGATTGAAAACACAAAAAAAAAACTCTAAGCATCCTCTATCGGACGCTTTCCTTCCCTAATCAGGCGGCGACGGTCCTCCGTGGACATATCACCCGGATCTCCCGTAGACGCGATCGGTCCCGGTGAAGGAGGAGCCTCTGGGAATACCTTATGAATATCCAACTCGAGAATTACCATGTCCGAAGGGAATCCAGGTAAAGCTTCCGTAGTATCCCGGCACAAGTAATACCCCATGCGGACTAGATCGCGCATCTCCTGCTCAAGAGATTCGCGGAGGACAGAAGGCCCCACAACAGCCAAAACCGCTTGAACCTGGGCCAGCACTAACGCTACTTCATGGGCTCGAGTTAACTCCAGCACCCGTAAGTTCGCTGCATCCCTCTCCCCGATAACCCGTAACAATTGTTCGTCGACAGAACGAACTTGCTTTCGGAAGTCATCTAACCTGTCCTCTAGACTTGTTACACGAGCCTTCTCCATCGTCAAAAGACGCTCCAAGTCCCAGGATTTGTTCCGCTCTGCCTGCAAAAGGATAGCATGAGCCTCTTCAGAATTTTCCCGATCACTCCGCAGCTGATCTACCTCTTCTCGAGCATCCAGCAAACCTTGCTCTAGCTCATCCCTACGGCGGTACACCAACTCCGTATCTGAGGATGATCCACCCCGAGACCCGATGGCACTCAACACCATGTAGATCTGTGAACAAACAATTGCATAGTTTCAGAAAACTCATAAAGGTTAGTATCGCATAAAATAAGAATATACTACCTCGCATAAATCTTTACAGACTAAATCCTGAAGGCCCGATAAGGGTAACGACTCCATATGCTCGCAATCAATAGCATTCAAAAGACCGCTTAGGTAGTTGCGGCAAAAGTTAATCGTCCCCATAACAGAGGGAGACAAGACACCGCTTCCGAGTGGCTCCGACCGGATGACATGGGGATTTCCGTCAAAAGACGGCCCCGAAACGTGGTCAGAACCCTCTCCGAGTGGATCAGGGGCTCCAACAACTGGAGACAGAACACTCTCCTCAAAAGCTTGCACAGTCCTCGTGTCCCCCCAAGAGGATGAATACGATGCCAAGAGAGGTAAAGGAATATCCGCCTGCGCAAGCGCAGATATCGGATCATATTCAGTCGCCACGAAATTCACTGGGGGGCTGCCACGGGCGAGTCCCCTGCCCCCGAGGGGCCAGCCACCTCCTCCAAACTCAGACTCTCGGACAAATCATTGTCCGAAGTATTATACCCACTATTCATTACCTTCCCTAGGAAAGTTTCACTGAAAGGTTCAATGGCAAAAGCCCCCATCTCCGCCCCTGTCAAAACCAAAAAATAAAGTGACAACAGGAACATTAAAATACCATAAGAGAAAGTTCTGAAAGGAAAGAAACTAACGAAAAAAGAAATTGCTATAGAGAGGCTGCTGTGGAAGATTGAAGAGTTCCACCCCCTGCTGTAAACCAGCCATAATCAGTGTTTCTGGGAACTCCAGCAGGCTACTGATGTCGTACATCCCCGAAAACAGCCCGCTACTTGATAGGATGTCCCACTCTCTTCTCAAAATCGATTCGGCAGGAGTAATATAGCCCAGCCCCCATTGAAGCGGTACTCCCCATGACCTAGCCGATAAACCCCTCGGACGTACAAAGAAGAAACCCCTTTTCCAATCTGTTCTATTATTACGGAAATGGGACACGTTCAGAAAGGCCTTCCTCTTGTCCCGATGGGCCAGACTGAAGAAAGGGAGACCGCCCGAGCAAGGGCGCATGTTGAATATAGCCCCCACTCGAGAGGAAGATAGTGGCAATTTCAGTAATTCAGAACACAAAATATATCCCATCAGGTAACGATAGGAATTCAGAGTCAGTTGACTCGGACATACTTGCCAGTAGTGAAACAAAGTCTGAAGAAAAGGGTGAAAAAACACCCGTAACCCACACCGCATTTGCTCCCGGAAAACGGTGAGATATCCCGATGGAGGATCATAAGCCCTCTGTTCAGGATGTGGTATTATTATGTCATACTCATCAATGTCCAGGTTGTATTGGGCAAAAAGGGCCGTAACAGAAGCACCATGCTCACTCCCAACAGTAGTACCAACACGCCCTGGCCCCATCATCCTCTCTGGCTCCAATACGAGCATGGTAAACACCGACGACTCATCTACCAAGGGATAAGGATCACGACTCGAGAATACTTGGCGTATGTGGGTCATACGAGAGAGAGATTCCTCCCGAGAAATAGACACAGTCCTCACAGAATTACCTCTACCCCCGCGAACCCTGCGCTCATTATGTCTGCTCCCCTGGACCGAGTTCTCCGAGGTTGCATGTCGTACTCCTAAGGATGAGGAAGGAGTCCGAACCAAATTCCGAGGAGAATGACGGGGCGAAGATGATTCATCCTGCTTAAAAAACGGGGGCATCATTTTGACAAGGTATGCAGTTCACTTACTTTAATTAAAAGAAACTCCGCTTTTCAGAAAACGTAACAAGCATTAAACGGTAAAAACTTTGTGTAATTCTGAGAGAATTACTGAACAAACTACTTATACCATCTCAGAGAAAGAGTAAAAAGCTTGAGCTGTCTAAACTAGTTAGTGGGATACACGTGTCCAAAACTTTTCTTATTTAAGAAAAAGTGGCTACATGCCAAGCGACACCTCACCCTTAATCTTTAGCTTAGTCAGCAAGCCTTTCTATTATTTTAGAAAACTAAGATAATAAATCAAGTAATTATAAAAATAAAATATAGTCCCCTTACCTCACGAAGACCACGGAATAAAATTTCATCGTCTCTACGAGAGCGATGGAAATTTGGGGGGGCTAGTGTTAACCGTATAAAAGAAAATACGAGATCAAAGAGAATATTAGTCCTAAATCAACAGGATTAATAAATGGACAATACTATTGTCACAAGTACTCCCGATGAGTTGTACCCACTCCCAACGAGGAGGCCCATCGGGTGTGACAAATACCGCTCGGTTACTAACCCAAAGCGGTAGGAGTGGCCATCCGACGAGGGCACCTAGAGTCCCTCGGAAAGTCACGATGACTCAAAACTAGATATCAGGGTGGCATCGAATAAAGAGCAAACCCGGATGGACCCACCTGATTCAGATATCCATCACGACACCGAGCAGGGCCCCAATGGACTCTCAGTCCCAGAACCATGACAAAAGCACTTCCTTGCTATACACTCTCAACACAAACGCTCTCGGAGCACTACCCCATACTTCCCTGCTACGCACTCCTAGCACAAACGCTCTCGGAACTTTACTCCTATCGACCAACCGATAGGTCAGAACTTCACAATGACTCAACAACTACAGAATGACACTCTCCGGGCACTCGGAGAAATAAAGCACTTACCCACGATAGCCAAAACCTCTCGGAGATCACCACATGAACAAACACCCCTCGGAAAATACCCTGAAGCAAACATTCCAGAATGCACACCTCTCGGAGAAGCGCTATCACTAAGAGAACACTCAGACTCGGCCCTAGAGTCACCATACGAAGCCATGAGCTCTCGGAAGAAAAGAAGACAATCTACCCCTTATCATAAAGAAGACAAAAGTTCTCGGAAGAAGATAGAATAAATACAGTCAGCAAGATAGACATTATCTTATTGGATAAAAGATCATTGTAACGCGTGTAAAGCACCACCACATGCATAACGACACATGTCCCTAAGAAATCTATATAAGCAGAGGAAGAAGATGGAGAGGAGGGGGACGGATAGACTCGGAGAATACGAGGAAAGACTCAAAAAAGAGAGTGAAATATAGTTAATAAAAGGAAGGAAGGTTCTTGTCAATTTTTCTCTCTTGTTAGCTTAGCATTTAATTTTGAACCACGGGCAAAGGCGTTCCAACCCCAAATAAATAATTCAGTTAATAGGAAATAACTCACAACCCGTTAACACGTACTAAACCAGTGTTGAAGGAACGCATGAAGAAGGAATGGGAGAACACTATCATCATCCGAGTCTTAGGAAAACCATCGTATTATACTGCTCTACAGACCAGATTGGATGTTATGTGGAAGTTACACAATTCTTTCGATCTGGTGGACCTTGGGAGTGGGTGCTACTGTATGAAAGGACTTTCACCAGATGAAGCTTTCTGCAGATTAGGAAATGGTCACCTAATTTCCAGGTTGATAAGGATGTGATTGATAGCACAATCACTTGGGTAAGGATCCTCAAACTTCCTATTGAATATCTCAGAGAGTCTTACATTCAACTTCTTGCCAGTGAGTTAGGAGATCTGATTAAGATTGATGGGAACACTTATAATGCTGCAAGAGGCAACTATGCAAGGTTTTGTGTGCAAATACCTACTGATAAGCCTCTAGATGTTGGATTATGGATCGATGGTCACTGTTACCAAGTGGTGTATGAAAACATCACTTCTTTATGTTATGGTTGTGGTAAGATTGGGCATCTTAAGTCTGTATGCATGGGACAAAAGAAGCCCTCTACTGAGATAACTAATGATATGGAGTCTGAGGGTTCAGGTACAGACACTGAAGAACCTATGTCGGATCTCAGTGCAAAGGAGAGTTGGCTAGCCGAGAAGGCAAGAAGTAAGGAGTTTGGGGATTAGATGCTGGTGAACTGGAGGAAGAACTCCCCTTCAGAGAAGGAGAATAGTGATAAGAAAACAGGCACTCAATCTACTCTTTATAGAAACTCCAAATTTGAAGCATCAACCGATGCTTTGGTGCAAAGGAAGGGTAAGGAGAAAATGCCATTATCTTCTAAGGAAGGGGTGTTTTCAGCTCAGACTCCGAGTATTGTAGGAAAGAGAGTCCTTCCAGCTTCACGTAACCCCTCGCTGAGAAAGAACGTGGCTAGCAGGGCTCATCTAACGGTTACAAAATTTAAGAGAAGGCCCAAAGCCACTACATCTGTTAATCAGGAGACACACGTTCTCTCAACTGCTAATCCCTTTACACTCATCTCAGACAATAATTCAGTTTTGCCTGCAGAAGATAGTGCCTCTAAAAATTATGTAATCTCTGATACCTCAGATGGTAGTCAATCAGTGGCAGGCAATAGTTCCAGAGGAGTGGGTGCACCCTTGGGACTTCATGAGATACATACACACATTCCAGGGCCCCTCTCAGATATCACAAATAGAGGAGTGGGAGCAAACAAGTCTAACTACAGTGGTGCCACCAATAATCTGGGAACTGCAAGCATCTGTCTACAGGATAGATCATGCAATAGACGACAACACTTGGTGGCAGAGATTCAATCAGACAGATTGGGATTTGAGGAGACAGAATGTGCTGATGCTTCAGATGTTGCAACAGATTCTTGCAACATCATTGGGGACTCCCATTGACAATCCAGTTGTAGCCACTTAAAATTTGTGTCTAATTAAACCTCGACACGTGGAAAAAAATATTAATCTTCAATTTATTTTTCAATTTTTTTTGGATTTATAATAAATTTATTTCTGAAGTAAAGTAGTTAAATTTATTGATTTTAATATATATGATGGATAAATTGAATAATGTCTTATTTATTAATTGGAGTTAAATTATCCAATTAAATTAAATAATGGTAAGTCTTGTAAATCAAGAAAAGGAAAATAAATATATTATTTAATCCTAATATTTTAAAGGGTTAAATAAATATATTTATCAAATATCAAGACAAGGAAAGTCTTCTTCTCCAAGATTGAATATTCAAGAGATATCTAGAAGATTCATCTAGATCAAGTCTTCCAAATCAAGAAATTGTAGACGCGATCACAACCGTTCATCTCATCAGGAGATTCTAATTGAGATTCACTCTACAACTATAAATAGCGATGCTCTTGAAGAACAAAAATAACAATTGAAGCTAAAAAGAACAACTGAAGCTTGAAGAATTCAGAGCAAGGAAGTCCAAATCCTCTCCAGCAAGCTCAGCAATCTTCAAAGGTATCCTTCAACCATCTTCAAGATGTTCTTCGTTAAGAACATCTTTCAATCTGCCATCAAGCCTCAAGTTCATCCAAAAACCATTTTTTGAAGATGGTGTCTCTGCCAAAAAGATCAAATCTTCAACAAATTCAAGAAATCCAAATCAAGTTCATACCGTTCTTCAACAACATTCAAACCAAAAACCCATTTTGATCCGAGATCAAGTCACAAGACCCTCGAAAAACTGTTTTTGAAGATCAAAACCCATACTAGGAAGATCAAAACCCAAAAATCCAAAGAACTGAGGACGAAGATCATGTCATCCTTCATCAAATCCTCAAATCATTGTTCATCAAATCCCTAAGTCAAATCGGTGTTCATCAATCCTAAGTCATATCGGTGTTCATCAAACCTAAGTCAAATCGGTGTTCATCAAATCCCCAAGTCAAATCCTCAAGTCAAATCACCGTTTAATCCGAGATCAAGTCCAAGACCCTCGAATTAACGTTTTTCAAAGTTCAAATCATTTCAACGAAGATCAAATTGAAGATCTTCATTATAAATTTTGATATTGTTCTTGTAGAATTGAATCAGAGGATTAGATAGAGATTGAACCTCAATAGTATCTTTAAATTTATTCAAAATTTATTTTGTAATCTCTTTCTTGTTTTATTTTCAGAATTCAAGAATTTGTGACTACACCAGTGTTTCCTACTCAACTGATGAGTTCCAGCATGAAGATTATTTCCTGGAATTGCCAGGGAGCAAGTGATAAAGAGTTTCGAAGGCATTTTCGAGACTTGATTAGAATTCAACAACCTACTGTGTTGTTTATTTTGGAAACAAGGGTTCATCCTCAACAAGCCTGGGATATTGTACCATTCCTTGGCTTTGATAGATATGAAGTTACACCTACTGAAGGTCAGGCTGGTGGAATTTGGATGTTGTGGAACAACCATGAGGTGGATGTGGAGATTGTCACCTCAGACCTTCAACATATTACTGCCATCATCAGACCTAACTTACAGGAGAGGTGGAGGGTCTCAGGGGTCTATGCACAGCCCAGAAAATCAGCTAAGATTAGAGTCTTTGAGGACCTTAGAAACCAGGCTCATGCTGAACCCCTGCCATGGCTGGTAACAGGTGACTTTAATGAAGTCAACCTTGCTCAGGAGAAGAGGGGAGGCAAGGTTATATCCCTTAACAGACTACAGTTTTTTAACAAGTTTATTCAGGATTGTGAACTAATTGATCTAGGCTTTCATGGTCCCCAATTTACTTGGACCAATAAGCGGAAAGGAAGAGATCTTATTCAAGCCAGAATTGACAGAGCCTTGGCTAATCAGCAATGGATAGACATGTTCCCTGAGGCTGAAGTACACCATCTCCCCAGAACTCATTCAGACCATCATACTATCATTACCTTTTATCAGGGAAGGGAGAAGGTTCAGACTAACAGGCCATTTAGGTTTGAGGCCATGTGGTTTACAAATCCTGAATGTTCTTCCCTTTTGAAAGAAATATGGGATAGGCAGTCAGTCATTACTGAAGCAATTAAGGAAGTCCCAGTCATGTTGTCTACATGGAATAAGGAAAGATTTGGGAATATTTTCCAACGCAAGAAGGTTTTGAAAGCAAGATTAGGAGGAATTCAAAAATCATTGGGGGTCAGGCCCAATTCCTTCTTATGTTCCTTGGAGGAAAAGTTGATGGCTGAATACAGTGAGGTTCTGAGTTAGGAAGAGACCTTCTGGCACCAGAAGTCTAGAGTGAAATGGCTTAAGGAGGGAGACAAAAACACAAGATTTTTCCATAGATCAACTCTCATCAAGAGGAAAAGGAACAAGATTATTAGCCTAAGGGTGGGGGGAGTCTGGACTTCAGAGGCATCAGTTCTGCAATCACATACTAGAGACTACTATGTTCAGCTTTTTTCAGGCAGTGGAGAGGCTGATCAGAGGGTTGGGGTTCATCTGCCTAAATCTCAACTGCAAGTTCAACTGGATGAGGAAGAACAACATTCACTAGAGCTGGTAATGGACACATGGGAGAATAAATTTAATATGTTTGCAATGCATCCAACTAAGGCACCAGGTCCTGATGGGATTAATGCAGGAGTCTATCAGGAATACTGGAGCTGGATGGGTCCATCAGTGGTTGATTTTGTCACTGAGGCCTTCAGAAACAGGTGTTTTGACAAGAAGGTTTGTGAGGCATTTCTTTGTCTGATTCCTAAAGTTCCTCATCCTAAGGTTATTCAGCAATATAGACCAATTTCCCTGTGCAATGTTCTTTACAAGATAATCACTAAGTGCATTACCACCAGACTGAGAAGCTTAATGCAGAAGCTTGTGGCACCAACCCAATCTAGTTTCATCAAAGGCAGGAGCACACAAGACAATATTTTTGTCTTACAAGAGGTACTTCACTCTCTTAGAGCCAAGAAAAGGAATAAGGTTGGGGCCATGATCATGAAGTTAGATTTGGAGAAGGCATATGATAAGGTGAGTTGGTCTTTCATGGAAGAGACTCTTGTCTTTTTTAACTTCCCTAGAAGCCTGATTGACATAATCATGTTCTGTGTCCAAAGTGCTGCTACCAGTATCGTATGGAATGGTTCTCCATTGGAACCTTACAGCCATCACTGTGGTTTGAGGCATGGAGACCCCCTCTCTCCATACTTGTTTGTTCTCTGTGTTGAGAGACTGTCTTACCTGATCAATGATGAGGTGGCTGCTGGCAGATGGTGCCCTATTGTTCCCTGTATGGGAGGTCCCAAGTTGTCACATCTTTTCTTTGTGGATGATCTGACCCTAATGGGGAAGGCTTCTGTCAGGACATGTCAGGCTATTAAATCAGTATTAGAGAGGTTCTGTGCAGCTTATGGTCTGAAACTAAGTCCCCAGAAATCAAAAATATTCTTTTCAAAAAGCCATGGTGCTAGCCTGAAAAGGCAGATCAGTGGACTTTTAGGTTTTAGCCAGACAACTAATCTTGGTAAATACCTTGGGGGTGAAACTTATTCATGGTAGAGTGAGTCAGGATATATACATGGATATTATGGATAGGGTGATGAGCATGTTTACTTCTTGGAAGAGTCATTTACTATCCTTAGCAGGTAGAGACACTCTCATCAGCTCTGTCTCATCTGTTATGTCTGTCTACACAGCACATGCAACCTACTTACCAGAGAATGTTTGCAAGAAGTTAGACAGACTTAACAGGGACTTCTTGTGGTCAAGTGATGTGTCTGTTAAGAAGATGCATTTGGTGAATTGGGATCAAGTCACTCAGCCTAAGAAAGAAGGTGGTTTGGGTATCAGAGTAACAAGAACAAGCAATGAAGCATTGCTGGCAAAATTAGCATGGAAGATTATTTCAAAAGAGGATACTTTGTGGAGTGATCTTATCAGGGCTAAATACTTGAAGAACCAGTCCTTGCATAATTACAAGGGAAAGATGTCAGACAGTCCAGCTTGGAAATGTGTGATTAGATGCATGGACTTGCTGCAACCTTTTCTGAGATGGAGAATAGGGAAGGGAGACCAGATATCCTTCTGGTATGACAACTGGAGGGGGAATGGTAGACTGTGTGATGAGAATGTGGGGATTCATCAAGAGGATAGCAATCTCAAACTTCAAGATGTTATTTCTGATACTGGAGACTGGGCTCTGGATAATATTTCCTCTCACATTCCATCAGAGATTCTCTCAGATATTACTCAAATGAGAGTTATTTTGAATTTAGAAGAGGATAGGGTCATTTGGAATGGGAGTTCTAATGGAGTCTTCACCTGTCAATCTACATATAGGTGTTTCTATCAGAGGAACCAGACTAGCAGGAACAAGCAGATCACTTGCCAATGGGTTTGGAAGGTTGACACTAGTTATAAGTTTCAGCACTTTCTCTAGCTGCTCTCTCAAGAAAGGCTGGCCACTAACTCAGTCAGATACAAGAGGCATGCTGCATTGACTTCAATGTGTTCCCTATGTGAATCTTCTCAAGAGACTGGACTGCATTTACTCAGACATTGCCAGGTAGTTAGAGAGGTTTGGACCAAAATCATATCTCCTCAAGATCTGTCAAAATTTGATGATTTATCAGATGACATCTGGTTACAAACTAACTTAGAAGTTCTGGAGATTTAAAATCAAATCAGGCCTAAGTCAGCATGGAAGTGGATTTTCTTAGCCTGCATATGGACTGCCTGGAAGCATAGAAATGCCAGAGTTTTCCATGGTAGAGAGAACACGGTTCAGTAGCTCATTCATCTTATAAAACAGTTGAGCTTTGATCTTTATGTAGGGAGGAGTAAAGACTTGATCAGAAAGGACAGGGTGCACTGGAAAAAATCAACTAAGGGATGGTTTAAACTTAATGTGGATGGTTAATGAGAGCACAAATGCAGGCACTGTGGCTGGCTTAGTTAGAACAGATGATGGTTTATGGCTCTGGGGGTTTTGCAAGTCAGTTGCAACTCCTACGGTTGATGAAGTAGAGCTTTTAGCTCTTAAACATGGTCTCACTTTAGCATGGGAAAGGAGAATGAATTTTCTTGAGGTTGAAACTGATTCATTGGTCGTGTACAAGTTGCTGATTGGTGAAACTCAACCGCAGGCGATCAATGCTTCATTGGTGAACGAGTGCAAACATTTATTACATAATCCATGGAGTGTTCGAGTTCAGTGGATTCTAAGAAATGCCAATGTGGTAGGTGATAAATTAGTTAAGCTTAATAGTCGTTCTATTGGGGTGGATATTCTATGGGAGAGTCCTCCTACTCATTGTATTGATATGTTGCTTGTTAAAGACATGAACTAAGGCTTGCGCCTTCTTTGTTTTTACCAAAAAATAAAAAATAAACAAACAGCAGAAGTTTTCAAAAAGAAAATAATATGCGTGTAGCATTGTTTAAACTATTGTATTATTTTCATGACCAGCACAAGTATTATATGATAATTATAACTTTGTAAGGTTATATGAAGTTGAGTGCATCACAAACTCAATAGATATAAATAAATAAATAAACTAAAAGAAAAGCACTAAGAAATTAACAAAAGAAAAATACTTTTATGGACAAAAGTGAAATTATATCAGTTATCAATAATTAAAGAAGAAAATCAAATGGCGAAGTGGCTATTAAATCTTTTTAATTCTCTTCATCATATTATGTGGATATTTTAATAGCATAATGCACAATGATTTAATACATGCAATTTACACGCAAAGGAGGGAATGGTACAACCTTTGAAAAAAAAAATGAAGGCAAGGTACATAAAATCTAAAAGCTGAAATAAGAATGGCTATGTCAATTAAAGTCAAAAAAGGCTGCGGGGAAATTGTGGATCGAATTTTCAAATGTGATCCAAATGATATTTGAATAAATGAAAGTTTGAAAGTTGAGATAAAAATTCGTTTGGTACCTAAGTGACTAAGTCGGCACCTTCACGCATTTGGTCCCGTAAATTAGCACCCAACGCATTTGGTTCCGTAAGTTGGTAAAAGTACTCAATTTTAATCCTGTCTGAGTTCAATAAAACCACAAGATTTTGTTGATGTGACTCTAATTTGACTCAAAACTTAGGCGAGGCGCGGCCAGAGTCACATCGGCAAAATTTGGTGACTTTATTGAACTTAAACGGGACCAACATTGAGCACTTTTACCAACTTACGGGACCAAATGTGTGGATGACAACTTACAGATTCAAATGCGTGAGAATGTCAACTTATGAGCCCAAACGAATTTTTATCCTCTTGAAAGTTTGAACCAAACATGATCCAAACCGGCCATATCTTTTTTCCTATCGTTTGTTGCTTTCTGCTAAATAGCGCCTCAGTCAGACGCACACGTCATTTCCTTTCCATGTCATCATCAAGAAGCAATTGTAAGAAAATCAAGCTGCAACTGGAAAATGAACAAGGAGAAGCAGGTGATAAGAATGAGGTAAGAAGAAGTCTATTTTTTTTTTTTTTCGTTTTGAAAATCTTGCTTCGAGCAAAATTAGGGCTTTCTATTGTATTAACATGCGACTATATATGTCTACAATAACTTTTATTGTTACAACATCTTCTCTCATTTTATAGTGTAACAAGTTAGAACTTAGAAACATGGAATATGTGATGTTTAACTTATAAATAATATGTTTGTTTAATTGAAGATTATTGATGATTTCAGTAATAAACACTAATAACATATAGGCTTGGTTTGGTTTGGTTTGGTTCTCCTTTTCAGGCTCAATCAACGGCAAAGGCTGCTGCTGCTGCCTCATCATCCAGACGAGAAATGACCACAAGTTCTCGACATCATTTTGGGGACGATGACGAAGATGGTTTCTCCATTAGCATTATCGAGGTATCAACTCTCTTTCTTTCCCCTTTTATTGTATTAATTTGACTAGAAACAGAGACAAGTGAAACATATATAATATGAAGCTGAGGTTTATCTTTTCTTGGCTCACGCGACGTCAGAATATCAAAGAAGAATATGGACTATTCGTATGGCCATGTAGTATCATTCTAGCTGAGTATGTTTGGCAACAGAAATCACGGTTTTCAGGGGCTAATGTGGTTGAGGTAAAGTATAACAGTTTGAGCTTGTAGATTTGTGATGCATTATTTTAACAGATTATATATACTTCCTCTTAACAGCTGGGTGCTGGAACTTCGTTGCCTGGATTAGTTGCTGCTAAACTGGGTGCAAATGTGACGCTTACCGATGATTTAGATAGATCAGAGGTTTGGTTGCACTTGCACATAACGTTATGTCTGGTTTTGGCTTATGTTGACAATAGCTATTGATAAAAGTGTTATCTCTGTACTTTCTAAAAATACTCCTTGATTAGTAATTATTTAGCTTATGGTTTAGGTTAGACAGTACGAATTTGCATTGTACTTAACTGATCGAAAGTATGGTTCTCCAAGTTTCACGTAATATTGTGAGTTGAATCATCTCCAGGTTTAATTTGTAATTTCAGAACTAGAATGCCCCTATACTCTTATCTGCTTGATTTTTAATTTTTTTGTATAATCTCACCACTACTTGTTCTGGTATTTTGTGGTTGGTTTTGGATTTATAATTATGTCGATTTATATTAGCTCATTATTGATTTGGCTCTCTCGTTGGACCTTCAGGTGCTGGAAAACATGAGAAGGGTGTGCAACTTAAATGATCTCAAGTGTAGGGTAAACCTTCAAGTCATCTTGTTTCCTGAACATGAAATTGTTTAGTATTATCATGCATGAGCTTTTCAATATCTCCATTGTTTTCCCTTCAACCTGCTTAACTGCATGACAGCACAAGCAAATATATCTCACAGCGCAGCTTAACGACTAGAATGTCCTTTGCTGCAGGTGCTGGGACTCACATGGGGTGTATGGGATTCCCCAATATTCGATTTGCACCCAAATATCATCCTTGGAGCTGATGTGCTCTATGAGACAAGTGGTACAAATGACTTTTCCTCTGTATAACTATTTTTGCGTTCTCCCTCCTTGCACGCAATCTAACACATTACTTTTCTGTTACATTGTGTGTTATAAGCCTTCGATGATCTTTTTGCTACCGTGACATTTTTACTCCAGAAGTGTCCGAATTCCGTGTTCATCACAACCTACCACAACAGAAGGTATTTCTCAATTTCGTTCTCTGGGTGGTACTTAAGGCATTAAATACGTAACCCGTTTATGCAAGAATTTTGATTTTGAATAGAAGAATAGGAGTAATGTCGTGATTGATTATTTGTAGTGGGCATCACCTCATTGAGTTTTTGATGGAGAAGTGGGGTTTGAAGTGTGCAAAACTTCTTGATGGTTTTTCCTTCATGCCCTTGGAGAAGGTGTCGAGTTTAAGTGGCAACATTCAGTTAGTAGAAATTGTTCTGGATGGTCTCCAAATCTGAATGAAGTAACAACCTACTCAGTAATCAAGGAATTGCTCCATGATATGCTTTCTAACGCCCGTACCCACCCCAAGATGGATTGTGAGTGGGACAGTGATGGGAATTGTTGTCTCATCAGCCCAATTTGGTTGATTTTATTGGATTGATGCTCGAGATCAAGAGGCGTACGGGGTCAACGCACAAGTGCTGTTGCTTTCAGTTTCATCACGAAGCAGTGTCAAGTTGACGTGTAACAATGGAGCATACGATGGATAGATTGTGCCAAAACAATGAGATTGGCAACCACCAAAAGCTTGTATAGAGTGTTTGTTTGACTAAAACTAGTGATCTCTATTTTCAAATTAACGTTTTGCAATGAAAGATTTTGTGTCCATTGCTGAACACGTTCTTTTCTGTAGATTGAAGCTTAGATTTACAACTTATGTATGTATATATTTATTTATGTATAATATATTATGTACATAATACAATATACATACCGATACACCTCAGTATTGGAACTCATGAACTTTTGACAGAACTTTTTGACAGTTGAGGAGTCTTAACTCAACCTTACCTCAATCCTCATCGTTTTTAGCATACACATCATTCTGTTTAGCATTTTGATCTTGGTTGATATTTTCCTTGCAACTCAACTCTAAGTACTTATAAAATCAAGAAAGTATTTAATGCAACCATTGTATTGGTGACGTGGTGCAATCACTACCAATGGACGGTGGAGATGGGGTTAGGATGAATTATTTCCTACATTTTAGAAAAAAATATATCTGCATATAATCTAAACCGATGGTTGCACCACATAAGCAATGCATCAGATGCATAAAATAATTTTTCCATAAAATCTCGAAATTATATTTACTTTGGGAAATATTATTTACACTATTACTTCAAGCATTATCTTCATTGTTAATTATTAAAAGGGATAAATGCATTGAACCCCCTGAACTGTGCACGTTTTTGCGAAATCGTCCTTAAACTAAATAAATAAGCGGTTTGTCCCTTAAACTATACAATTCTGTTTGATTTGCCCCCTGGCGGGGTTTTCGGTTATTTTTGGTCATTCTTGGCGAGAATTTTTTCCCTTACCCGACACATATGTGTTGTACTAGATATATTTTAATAGTTGATGACAAATCGAGTTTTAAAAAATACCTCGAACGGGACATATTCCGGCTAAAATGTGATTTCCTCTTCAGTGTATCTGAATTGAAAAAGCAAATAGCGTTTCAGGAATAAATCAAGTTCTGCTTCGGTCTTGCTTTTCCCCAGCCCCTTCTCATCAATGGACTCCTGACGTATACGAAGGAGTGCGGTTCGTTCCTTCGGCTATTACCGGCTGGCAACGCTTGGCCCAAGATTGGATTTGTTTGAAAACAACATGCCCGTCTTTCAGGAATCACAAGCTATCTTTTCTTTTATTTTTCTTGTGTATCCGTTTTTTTTAGCCGGAATATGTCTCGTTTGAGGTGTTTTTTCGCCTACTTTTTGTCATCAACTACTAAAATACATCTAGTACAACACATATGTGTCGGGTAAGGGAAAAATTCCGGCCAAGAATAGCCAAAAATAGCCGAAAACCCGGCCAGGGGGCAAATCGAACAGAATGGTATAGTTTAAGGGGCAAACCGCTTATTTATTTAGTTTAAGGACGATTTTGCAAAAACGTGCATAATTCAGGGGTTTAATGCATTTATCCTTTATTAAAATATAATTTTGTGTCTTACGAAAATATATATCTATTAATAATATAAACAAAGCGAATCCCTCTCACAAAATGGAAGTTTTTTTAATTCTTTTACTAAACTGTCCCTACTATTTTTTTCCAGCAAATATGATATAGTTAATTTAAGGGTAAATTTGGAAAAACAAGTGTAGACCAAGTAGTTTTTACACCAAAAGACCAAATCACGGTTCCAAGATTTGAATCTCTCCAATTCAAATTGTAGTGCTCTCTCTCTCCACAAACCCAAGTTCTCTTAAGCTATTTATCAACCTCCCTTAAAAAAAAAGCAAAAAGATAAATATAAATTTGAAATTTGAAACCACCGTGTGCTATAAATTAAAATAAAAGTTTTTTAGGAGTTTCTAATTGAATTATATCCTCCACTATCCACTCCTCAACTTCCTCCACAATTTTAGGAGTTTCAAATTTGTTCAACTACGTTTTATTCATGACTCATTTAATTTCCTTTTCAGTTTCATCGCTTTCACCTTTCTTGCTTCCCTTTCACTTGATTTGTAATTTTTAACTGTGGCAGTAATTTAAGTTATGATAGTTAATGCTCACACCATTTGTCATTAATTTGTTTTGCAGGAATGATTTTAATTGTGATGCTCAATGCTCACGGTCATGATTTTTTTTTAAAAACGATGTTGAGGGTGATCAGGTAATGATTAAATTTTAAACCACTTTAAGCTCTTTTAGATAATCACGTGTAATTATTATATTATTAATTTTTATTTAATGTTCTCGAATCTTGATGTTGCGTTATTATTTTGGTGTTTTGATCTAAATCAATTAAGATGTTTTAAGCTATTTGTTTTTTCAAACTGTTTTTTTTTTTACTTTTACACTTCAAGTTTGTGTAAATGCAACTTTTATGAATCTTAACATTACCGTTACAAGTTATAATTGTTATTTGTGTAAATGCAGTGTTTATTATTTGACTCTATAGGAGGCCAACAGTAAGGAGGTGGAAGAAATTGTTTGCCTAAAAGCTAAAGAGCAGATGAGAATTTCAATGGGTTTTACGTACCAGAGAACAAAGTAATTTTACGGTGCAAGTAAATTCATTTTAGTGTATGAACCTATCTTCATAAGTGTCTCTCTCTTCCTGTTCCAATTTCACAACTTACAAGTTCTTATATATCAATTTTACTTTGAATTTCTCAAGAACATGTTTAATAGTTGGTTATGATATATACAATTACAGATTTGGAATTCAATTAACTCTTTTAGTTTGTTATGATATTTTAAATGCCATCAGATATTTGTTTTGATTGGGAATCTTTATTCATGAACTATGGCGATTTTGGCCTCCAATTCTTTGAAAATATTTAATTCTTATGTTTTTGTATCTCTCTATATTTTTGTTATCTTAGTATTTTTTTGGTGGTTTGTAAGTTATCTCTTTATTTATTTGGTAGTATTTGTTAACGTAATTTTTTTTTACTATGACTTAATTTTGGATTTCGTAAATTTGTCTTAGATATTTATCATTATTGACTAATTCGAATTCCTATTTCAACGTATTTTCGATTATTATCTTCTTTTATTCTTGCAGTTTAAACGTTATTATTTTAATAATTCCTTTACTTATCTGGGTTCCTCGATCTGACATGTTCTTGGACATTACATGAATAAATTTGTTAAGGAAGTTCATCTTATTCATTCTTAATTCTTCATATTGTGTAGTCTGAAGTTCATCTTGGACATTTCAAGTTCTGCGTATTCTTATTTCTAATTATTTTTATGAGCGAGGAATAATTAAACTATTAGAAAGGAGTATAAGAAATTCCCTTAAAAATAGTATCCAATACAGCAAAAAAGAAGATCGTTGGACGGTTTGGTATCCTCTTCGATGTAATCCAACTTTAGGCCTAACAATTTAACACTCTCGATTACTTCACACGAAGGGGATACGTTTCAAGAGGGGGGGGGGGGGGGGGGGCGTTTAATTTTCTTATTTCTGGTAATTTGGATTAATGCTTCATTTAAGTTTACATCATTGTGCCTATATAAACTTAATAAGTAGTTCCTTTATTTGTTTCATTTTTTTAAAGTATTTAATGAAAACAAAGATCCATATTGTGAGATTTTCGGTCATCATCTCAAACATGATAATCCTTTATGAGGCTTTTTCTTTTTCCTTTTTGTAGTGATTAAAGGTCTAAGAATTTCAGTTCAAAATCTCTTTTGTAAAATAAATTGTAATGCAATGTCATTGATAACTTCGGTCCGAGCAACCCAATCGCTAACTCATGTAAACAATTTATAGGCACATCTATTAGAATATACAATTTTATTTATGTCACATAAATACGCGTTATAATTAAAATACTCTTTATATTGAAAAGAAATTGCACGCGGTGCGCTTTTTTGCTAATACATATATATATATATATATATCTTGGGCCCAACTTATGCAACACTTTGGTCACGTAAAGTAAAGAATAAGCCCAAATTGAGATAACCCTTTGAAATTAAAGCCATTAAGCAGATAGATATATCCACTGCTCCCAACTCCCAAGCAAGTAACAAAAGATGCGAAAATGGCACTTCAGCAGCTGATTTTGAAACTTGGAGGCGCTTCCAAATTTCTGCTCTTCTTCCCTCCGCCATCTGGTACTCACTTCTCCATTATACACTAGTTCCTCCTAATTACGGAAAAATCTTATTCGTCGATGTTATTTCGTGTTTCTACTGTGTTGTGTTCATCCCTAATTTTTGTTTTTGGATATATTTGTATTTAAGAAACAATTGGATAATAATGATTGGTTGTATTTTCTGGTGCAATTAATTGTTCAGTTAGATGGGTGAATTCCAGCACGCCTCGTTCCCTGAGAAGTTTCGCTGCTTCAAATTCGGAGAAGATTCAAGTAAAACGAAAGTAAAATTATATACTTTATGTTACATACTCTTAAACCGACAAAACGAAGCAAAAATGAATAAAAGTTGAAAGCTCTCACTAGCCTGACACCCCAATCTAATACAACAATAGTTAGAAGAATCATTAATATTGTTATTGTTCTTTGTTGGAGTGAATGCTATTACTAAAGCAATTTCTCGGTTGAGCCTTCCCACAACCACCTCTTAAATGAGGTAGTTATAGCTTTAATTTACCTCTTATATAGAGGTAAGTGTCGACGTGACGTCTATTTGGGAATACTTGGAATTAGTTTATTATTCTTAGTGGTGGAGCATGGTGGGTCTCCATCATGGCTACATTGCAACATAGCAAGTGCCATGGAGATCTTTATCATGGTGGAGTGGTTGTGCGATAGCCAAAAGAATAATTGGAGATGGTCTGAAAATGTGTTAATCAATAACCATTCAAGACAGTGCACAATTGTCGACGTCTACCTCTATTAAGAGGTAGATTAATGTTATAATCACCTCTTTTAAGAGATGGTCGTGGGAAGAAATCGGGGAGGCTCAGTTGAGAATCCTCCCACCAATGTTTTTTATAGATAGCACTCCTTAACAAGACTGTTGTGTACCCCAGCAAAGAGAAATAAAAACACTGTGAATTCTGCTTAATTTCCTTGTATTAGGTTGATGTGTAAGTTGGCATTTATTATAGGCAAAAGAATTTTGCAATGGGAAAATCTTGAGAACGTGTGTTTGTCGGTTAAATTCCTTTCACTATACTGTTCTTATTAAGTAGTGCTATAGCCTTTGCTACCATTGATACAATCATATCATTTCGTATTCCTTTAATTCTCAGGAAAAAGAGGCTGGATGAAGTATGTGTTGAGAAATATGATCAATATAGTCGATCAGTTATACAATCATGGATCATACAAGGTATTTCAATATGTGCCCATAGACATGTTGCCACTTTTCTTTCCCACCATAACTATTCCCTCAGTTCTGCTCTTTATGTCAATTACTATAGTTTCTTTTGTGGCTAATTGTTATACCTGTCGCAATTAATCATTGACATCGGCATAATCCTAGAATAACCTACTTTTTTGTTCAGGCAAAGTATTTGTTGATGGAAAAGTGGTAAATAAATGTGGAACTCTCATTTCTGATAAAGTCGTCGTGGATATCAAGGCTAACGAACCAAAATATGTATGTAGGTGATTATTCCCCCAATGGAGCCTTTTTTTGCATAACTCAATTTCATTATATATCACTTTGTTCATTCCCTCTAACAATAGCAACTCTTTTCTTTTGAAATTGTTACCCCAGAGGTGGTGATAAATTAGAGGCCGCCATAGAGCAGCTTGAGATCGATGTTAGCGGAAAAGTTGCTCTAGATTCAGGACTTTCTACTGGAGGATTTACAGATTGCTTGCTTCAGTATGGTGCTTCATTTGTTTACGGAGTTGATGTCGGTTACGGACAGGTTAGTTTTGAAAATAAGACATTTCATTGACATTAGTTTTAGTTGGTTTCTTTTTCAATTCCACCTACATAAAAAATATGAGGAAGAAATATGATTAGGGGATTTCATGTATGACCATAAAATTCCGTGAAGTAAATTTTTTTTGCATTAAAATCTGTAAGAAAAGTGAAGAAGAATCGTGACGCGATTTTGAGGGGGAATATGATAAGCAAGAATTATCTCTCTGCTTTGTATCATCCTTCATGGTTGCACATCCTACTGATTTAATCAAGTTAGGATCCTTTTGTTGTTTAGGTGGCTGACAAAATACGCAAAGATGAGCGAGTGTGTGTTATAGAAAGAACAAACTTGAGATATCTTTCTGAACTCCCACAGAAGATTGATTTGGTCACTTTGGACCTTTCCTTTATTTCCATACTGACGGTAAGGTTCTTGAAGGAAACTCTTAAATATCTCCGTGTGTACTTTCCTCATCATTTTTTATTTTATTTACCCTACACAAAAATGTGTTTCTTTTGACCGACGTCTTTTGTTTTCTTGTATCTCTCCCGTGAAAATTCTCAGGTCATGCCTGCTGTTATCAGTGTGATGAAGAATGAAGCAATGCTAGTGACTTTGATCAAGCCGCAGTTTGAGGCGCGCAGATCTCAAGTATGTCAAGTTTCAATGTTCCTGCTTATTTTGGCGCTTTTTCTGTTCCCCCATTTCTTGTTAGTTCCGTTGATTTTGAAAATTTCACTTCTTCAGGTAGGAGGCGGTGGGATTGTGAGAGATCCCTTAGTCCATCAGGAGGTAGTGTTTTCTTAGCTTAATAATCACAAATATTATACTGCATTCACGCTCGTACCTCTGTTCGTTTATTCTCCCAGTATTCAAGTAAACATGTAATCGGCAACAACTAATTCACAGATTAAGTGTTATATGAGAATGCAGATAAACCTAATCTTTATCCAGCTTCTGCAAATAATCAGAATTGGACCGCGGTCCCTCAACTTCATTAACAAGTATACTAACCATTTTACGCCACATTGTAGGTTATTGCAAAAATCATAAACGGCGTACAACAGTTTGGATTTGAATGCAAAGGTTGGATAGAGTCTCCCTTGAAGGGAGCAGAGGGGAACAAAGAGTTCCTTGCTTGCTTTACTCGGATCGTTTTGCAAACTTTAGATCTTCCGGCTGCCAAGGCAGATATTGATAAACTATATCGAGGAGGACAAAATGAATGAAATCACTGTATTTGCATTTTGATATTTGTAGTTTGAGAAACCGAATCATGTGATATATGCCTTTTCTTAGGCTTTAGAGGTGTATTGTAACGTTATGTGAGGCTGATATTGTTATATCTTGATCGGATGTTAGGATTTTTATAGTTATTCACCCATATGTGGAAGTTCATTGAAGCATTACATTGTTAGCGATCTATAATTTGTCTTTGGATGTAAGAAGATTTTGTATGAAAAAATACTCCATTGGAGAATAATGATGATTTATGATCAATTTCGGATGAAATGTACTTTAATTTACTACTTCACACCCGCGGGTTGTATGTTTAGGTGCTTCGCACTTTCAGATTACAACATTAATCACTATGCACCCTTAAAAACTGTGGCACTCGAGTGTGTTATTATTGTATGTGATGGGTGAAATTATCATTTCATATTTTGATAAGGAAAAATTGCATATCGTTTGCACCCAATTCATTTATGCTACCACCTTTTACTCGTCATGCTCCATATGCATGGATAACTTCCCAAGTTATGTTTCCTTATCTCATACAGATCTCAGTCAAATTCCAAATGGAATCAATTTCCTTCATAGTCCAGCGATTCCTTGTTGTTTTGGTCTTATTTCGTCACGGTAATAGAACACAATAAATTATACAAAATGAGATCAAACAATGCTATCCAATATTATTAACGGACTAGCTTGGTCCGGAACACTTAATACAAGCTTTCTAGATAGAATAACTAAATTACAATGTTAATAATACGTATCGAATTTCAAGTATTCGATGCTGACGTGTCGAACGATGGTCAATTCGATGCGGTACAGTTATCACTGGGTGAAAATCAATCCGGAAGGTATCGAATTCGATACGTGCTGTAGATGTCGAATTCGATGCGTACTTAGGTATCGAATAGAGATATGGTATTTTTGTGCGTGTCGAACTAGGGTTGATTCGATATGACTCGTGTCGAATGGGGCAGGTTCGATGCTGACTGTGCTGAGCTGGTTCAAATCTCGAAAAGTCCCACAGATAACAAGGGGACGGACTATTTATAGAACCCGTCCCGTGGAGCCCACATTCCAATATAGAAAGGCGCATCGAATCAGCTTTGTTCGATGCGCGCATCGAATTTCCTATTCGATGCGCCACTGGGCCGGCCCAAATAAAGAAGGATTATACTGTTGATTCGATGCGCGCATCGAATTCTCTATATTCGATGCGTTTATGGGCCGTCCCAATAACGTTATATTGGGCCAATCCTGAATTACACCCATCATATAGTCCCCCTAGTTTGGGATACGATATCAATTTAGAGATCGTATTCCAAACTTTTAAAAATATATTTGTACTCATTTGGGATATTCCTATTCATAGTAAAATCGGAGCGGCTCATAGTACTTGTAATAGGAAGATAATTTTTGACGCATCGAATTGTGAGCCATTCGATGCGTGAAAAAGTACGCATCGAATTTTAGCTGTTCGATGCGATTATTCGATGCGGCATTGTAAATGGGCCTGATGGGCCTCGCGTCCCCTATATAAGGGGGGTCTGCAATGACCAGCTCATTCTTCAGGCAACAGATTTTTCGCTTCAGGTAAGACGCATCGAATGTGTCATTCGATGCGAGTCGTATCGAACGCTCAGGCATTCGATACAATCAACATCGAATTCAGAAAATTCGATGCGTTAATATATCTGTTTCTCCTCCTTTTTCCAAGCGTTCCGTTGCGTATTTCTAACTTGCTGTTATTTTGTGTAGGATATAAACAACCAAGCAAGAACTTCTTTTACCGAGAATATATTTAAGGTAAAATTTTTGGTTTTTATTTTGCTGGGTTATTTAGTTTTTAACACGTTCAATGTTATGTATATATGAATGATATACGAGAGTGTGGAGTGACGTATGCGTCCTTAGTCAGTCTCGTTTTTAATTTATTTCAGTTTGTTATCATCAACGATGGTGAGCGGTGGATCCACTCGTGGAAGTGAGTCGAGTACTAGTTCTAGTTCCAGTTCCATTAATAAAGAGGACCCTCCGGTTGCACTCACGGCCCCGAATACAGACGACGTAGATTTATTTGATTTAATAGATATAACAACAGTTGATCCACCCGCGGGTGACGCCCCCGCGTGAAACACTGAACCCACAATGGCCGAAGAAAACAGTGAGGACTCATCTACGTCATCTTATAAAGATAACCGCGCTCCAAGCGAGGGTGAAGAGGACGTAGATTATATCAATAGGGAATTTAACGATCATGTCGAGGTCCCAGGGATGACATTTGATCAATATATTTCTCGGCTTCAACATAGTCGTAAGGGACTTCGTAAGAAGTTTGATATACCTGATAAGTACAAGATCGTGCTCCCGGGCCCAAATGATCGGATGCATACCCCGCCACCCAAACATATGACCGTGTTTGTTGGACAACTTCTGAATGGTCTACGTTTCCCGATCCCCTATGAGGTAAGATGGATTCTACGGAAAATAAGTGTCGTTCCCGCGCAACTCATGCCAAACTCATACGGGAATATCATGGGTTTTATCATAGTTATGAAGGCTTTGCGCCAACCACAAAGTCCCAATGAGTTTTACGCGTTATTCGAGATTGCGAGGCGCGAAGAAGGATTCTACCATATCAAGGCTCAAACGAATCGGAAGTTCTTGAACGGTGGGGCGACCGGGTATGGAAAGGATTGGAAAAGAAGATACTTTTACATAAAAGAGAGCTACGACGGCGAGTTCAATCAATTTCGCCAGGAATGGTATACCGGGTCAAGGGTAATGATTCCCAGTGGAGTTAACATGACCCTATGGGATTGCGAATTTGTCCCCAATTTAGTTAGGGAACATCAATTTGATGTCAAAAAACTCGTTGAAAACCGGGTCCTTTCTTTAACTGGGTTGTCTCCAGTTAAATATAATGGCAGGATGACCCTTGGTAAATTAATATGACCTTATTAGAATTTTTGATTTATGCTTGTTGTGGTTCTAACGATTTATTTTATTTGCAGACAAGTTCTTCATGAGTCGACACGCAAGGATGAACCGGGTTGTTGCTGCGGATATGGCAAGTTCCGAGACCGACACTGTGCCTGAAATTCCTCCTCCTCGGAAGAGAAAAAGTAAGGGCAAAAAGAAAATTTCTGAACCCTCTACTGCTACTGCTGCTACTATTGATCCATCAGTTGATCCTTTCGAGGAATTACTAGGGGATAATCCTGAGGGAATTCCAGGCGGTGCTGAAGCGTCGGAAGGCAAGGCAACTGAAACCGGCGAGGATGTCGGCAATCTCGTCCAACGTAAGAGACGAAGGATGCCGCAAAATCAGTCGCAAACCGAAGGGGTTGCTCCTACGATTGGCCAGACAAGCATGCCGAGTGCCTCCAACCCTCCTGCCGGTGCATCTGGGCCGAATTACATGGTCGGACCTAGCCAGGGCCCTCGAGCTCGAGCCGCTGGGTACCAGCTCTCGGAGGCCGAAGCCATCGAGCATTTAAGGGCATTGTTGCCTGGTCTGTCCGTCCCTCTTCCAATCTCTGATGAAGAAAGGAAAAGGCTGGAGCGAAATATGCTGCATCTACTGTCAGCGGTAATGATTTCCTTATTTGACTTACACTTCCCTTGAATTTGCTTTGCAAATTTTGGTCTAACCGTTCATTTGTTGTCAGGCGGGAGGTTTCGTGGATGTCATGGCCTCAGCCTTAATGGATTTTAAGGAAACAGCTAGTAATGCTGATAACTCTGCGCTTCAAGCTGCCCTTGAAGCCAAGGAAAAAGCTTTGCAAGTAGCCAAGGAGGCTCGAGAGGAAACTGAAAAACTCAAAGAAGATCTTAATCAGCAAATTATTGCGCTGAAGAAAGAGGTTGGTGCAGCCAAAGAGGAAGCCCTCAATGCTGACTCGAATGGCTACCTTCGAGGCCTCCAAGAGGTAAAATATATTATTTTTATAACTTGGCACCCATTCTCTTATGATTACTTTCATTAATATCTTTTCCTTTTCTGAAGGTTTCTCCTCAGCAAACATTGGAAATTGCTGAAAGGTTTCTCCGAGGCAACACGTTTCAAGAATTGCGCACTCGTCGAGATGATCACGTGGCTCGAAATGCTCAAGCTCTGACAGTGCATCAGTTCTATGCTACAACGTATGTTCGTGGCAAATTTAAACTAGACTGGTTAGATCTGTCACTAGGGCCAAATCTGGAGAAACGCCCACCTCGTCAAACTTCTGAAGCTACAGAACCTGATGAGTTTGCCTCACTGCTGGATAAGGAGGATCTTGTTCTCGGAGGATTATCACCGCCGCGAGAAATGCCTGAACCATATCCCTCATCTGAGGATGAGGAAGAAGACTGAATGTGGCTAAGGCTGTTTACTATATTTCCTTGTTTATGAACAATTTTTATTCGTAATTTAATTTGTGTATGGTGCTGCGTCGCTCTGATGTGTTTGAAACAATTTTATATCAATTGCTTAATTTTTGGGATAATAACTGTTGTCTTTTATTTCAATTTCCTATCTCAGTCCTTTACTTTATTTTGACAACTTGATGATTTCTTATTGTTCTTTGAAAATTGTTATGCCATTAAGAAAGGATATTATATTCGTCGCTTTGGACATAATATTTTTCTTTTTCTTTTAATATTTTTGCTTAATCATTGTTAATATTTTGAGAGTTTGTTTATATTTTCTGAAACATAAAGTTTATAATGCTTACCATTTCATATGTAGTGTCTATTCATTACCTTTGGAGCATTGTTAATAGGCTCCTTCTTATTTCTCGCCCTCGGCCTCATTCGGTATCTCATGTTACTCTGGACGAGGTTCCCATTCTTCTGATAGGTTTAGGAATTTTTGGTATCTCATGCCACTTTTGGGCTAAGTTTCCATTCCTTACGTCGTCTTTGACTTCTTCCGGTATCTCGTGCCACTTTGGGGCAGAGTTTCCATTTTCTTGATTTCTTTAGGGATTTTCGGTATCTCGTGTCACTCTGGGACAGAGTTTCTGTCCCTGTAACTTCTTCTGGGATTTTCGGTATCTCGTGCCACTTTGGAGCAGAGTTTCCGTTCTCCTGATTTCTTTAGGGATTTTCGGTATCTCGTGCCACTTTGGGGCAGAGTTTCCGTTCTCCTGATTTCTTTAGGGATTTTTGGTATCTCGTGCCACTTTGGGGCAAAGTTTCCGTTCTCCTGATTTCTTTAGGGATTTTCGGTATCTCGTGCCGCTTTGGGGCAGAGTTTCCGTTCTCCTGATTTCTTTAGGGATTTTCGGTATCTCGTGCCACTTTGGGGCCGAGTTCCCGTTCTCTCGATTTTTCAGACCTGCACTGATTACATTATACAAAGTAGATAAAACTCACGCAAATCAAATAACTGGACGTAATCTTCTTTGAATAATTCAAATTAGCTTATGTAAATAGAACTGAGCTTTGATCATCGCTCATTTGCATGACTTCCAGTGCTGTCCTCCAGATTCATGACTTGGGGTACCTGTTTTAAGTTCATACATTCTTGTCTCTCATGCGTGTTATAGCAGAGAGAACGAATAAAAACTTGTTCAAAATATTCAAAATGCTAAAAAACATTGGTAAACTGAAACAGAATCTTTAATCGATACGCTCCATATGCCTTGGAGCCAATACCCTTGCCGCTGGCTCTTCTTGTTGTGGCCCAGTCTTGAGTGAAGTTACGTAGCATTTCCATCCTTCAATATGATCTCCTATGACCTCTCCTGTGCCGCTAGAGGTTGGAAACTTCACCATTTGATGATACGTTGAGGGTAATGCTCGGAAATTATTGAGAGCAGGTCTTCCTATGATACCGTTGTATGCAAAATGCATATCTACAATCACGTAATCTTCCATAAGCGTCTTCCTCTGTGGTGCTGTTCCCAATGATGTTGGTAGCTTGAGCATTACAAGTGGTATTATTTCTGGACCTCCAAAACCATGAAGAGATGTCCTTACTGGTTCTAGCGTCTGATTATTCAAGCCCATTTTGATCAGCGTAGAATTAAACAGCACATTTACTAAATTCCCATGATCAACTAACATCTTAGTGACTCCATAGTTAGCTATATCCACTGTGATCACCAAAAGGCAATTAAAATTTGACATCTGTATAGCTTGTGGACTCAGCTTTCTTAAATCTGTTGTAGAAAATGTGATTTCTTCGTGCGGTATCTGCTCGATTCTCAGTATATTGGCCATGTCCACAAAATTATCTGATTCAACCATTCTTGTAATCTTCCTTCGGCCATTGGTGGAATCCGCACCCCCAGGACCTCCTGATATCATACTTATCATCCCTTTCCTGGCGTTCCCATCTTCGATTTGAGGGTATTGGAAAAGTGGCGGTTCATCAATCAACCTCTGCTTATCCTTCCTGGGAGATGGAGTTCTCTTCCGGTTGAAATGGTTCTCCTGTTCTTGTACCTTTTTAACAAACTCCACGAGTTTGCCATCCTTTATTAGCCGTTCTATTTCATCTTTCAGGTTTATACAATCCTCTGTTTCATATCCTTTCTGATTATGATATTTGCAGAATTGACTTGAAAACATCGTTGCTTTGGATTCCCTCATTGGCTTGGGATTCTTCAGCCATCCTTTCCTCTTAGCTGCCCCAAAGACTGCCATGATGTTGGCATTCAACGGCGTGTACCTTCTCGGTGAACTATCCCTTCTGTAATTTTTGTTCATGTTATTGCTGTTATTGCGATTATGATCTTCTCTGCCTCTCTCTCTATCTTTCACAACCACACTATTAGGAACTTTAGTCGCCATCATTTCCTCAAAATGAACCACATCTTGCGCTATTTTTTTGATTTCTTCAACTATGGTGGGTTTTCGTTTCAGTAAGTCTCCACCAAACATGGTGTTGGTAGTTGCTCGAAAGAGTATACTTGCAACCATCTCTTCCGTCGGGCTATCAATCCTTAATAGATCTGTATTAAAACGTTTCATGAAGTCCTTTAGACTTTCATTAACTTCCTGTTTCATCGTGTATAGATGGGAGTGATCCAAAACTAGTCTAGATTGACTAGAAAATTGATCCTCGAACATTTTCCTCAACTGGGCGTAACTTTTAATCTGTCCAGGAGGAATGCGGTTAAACCAATCAACAACCACTTCTGATAGAGTCGTTGCAAATATCCTGGCTTGCATGTTATCCCTGAAACCGTAAAGGGACAATTCTCTATCCAATTGGAATAGGTGATCTCGAGGGTCAGATTTCCCATTGTATGTTTCTAGTTCCGGAATTTTATCTCCTTGCCCCAGAATCTCCGACTCTATCTCTCGGCAAAAAGGACTGTGATTCACAGAATTGTCCTCTCTTGCTGTTTGAGTCTCGGTTGTTGCTTTCCCCTTTTCCAATCTTCCAACGTTTCTGTTCACTGTGTTATGCTTGCCACGTAAGTCATGACCTCCTGACTGTCTTCTGTCATCTCTATGTTTTCTTCTTCGCGATTCCTCTCTTTGATTATCTTCCTCATCCCGTTCCTTTCTGGAATCACGGCTCTCTGAACGTCTTCTGTCTTCTCTCCTTGTTCGCTCAGCAATACATTCTGCCTCTTTTTCCTTTTGTCTCTTCTCATGATGCCTTTTTGATTGTATCTCAACAGATACTAGCTTCTTTCCCCGTTCTTCATGAACGGATTTCCCTTTGCTCTTCATTCCCTCAGAAGTATGTTTACTTCTTTGGTCGTCTTGCTGAGACTTTTCCTTTTCCTTTCCCTTTTGCTTTCGGATAGCTGAACCTTGTTCTCTCAAGTTCTCAGAATATTCAACAGGAGATGGTATCATGGCGGGAGGTGCTGGAGTGAGTGCTTCAGTCACCACAACTCTTATCATTGCCATTAATTCATTCTTCAATTTATCTGGAATTGCGGCACTCGTCGTTGAAGCTGCAATTGCATCGGCTTCATTATTGGGTATCTCCTCAGCTTGAGGTCCTTGGTTCTCTTTCCTGGCCGGAGTTGGTACTGCTGGGGGTACTGTAGACGGTCCAGCGATATCTTGCATGTTCCGTTCAGGTGTATCCGGTCGATCTTCTCCCGTATTTCCTTCTAGAGCTTTACTCTGGGATCTGGTCATTCTAGTCATACTGCCTATCAAGCTAATATAATTTGTGTTCCCACAGACGGCGCCAATGTTTTGGTCTTATTTCGTCACGGTAATAGAACACAATAAATTATACAAAATGAGATCAAACAATGCTATCCAATATTATTAACGGACTAGCTTGGTCCGGAACACTTAATACAAGCTTTCTAGATAGAATAACTAAATTACAATGTTAATAATACGTATCGAATTTCAAGTATTCGATGCTGACGTGTCGAACGAGGGTCAATTCGATGCGGTACAGTCATCACTGGGTGAAAATCAATCTGGAAGGTATCGAATTCGATACGTGCTGTAGATGTCGAATTCGATGCGTACTTAGGTATCAAATAGAGATATGGTATTTTTGTGCGTGTCGAACTGGGATTGATTCGATATGACTCGTGTCGAATGGGGCAGGTTCGATGCTGACTGTGCTGAGCTGGTTCAGATCTCGAAAAGTCCCACAGATAACAAGGGGACGGGCTATTTATAGAACCCGTCCCGTGGAGCCCACATTCCAATATAGAAAGGCGCATCGAATCAGCTTTGTTCGATGCGCGCATCGAATTCCCTATTCGATACGCCACTGGGTCGGCCTAAATAAAGAAGGATTATACTGTTGATTCGATGCGCGCATCGAATTCTCTATATTCGATGCGTTTATGGGCCGGCCCAATAACGTTATATTGAGCCAATCCTGAATTACACCCATCACTTGTATCTGGGATGGTTCAATACTCTTTCGTGGTAAAACAATCTCGACAAATTTTAATCTCTTTGTTATTCGGGAATAACTTGGGCATGAATTAAAAATCTTAATCTGTTTAAAGTCGTGCTTTTTTTGTTTTATTTTTTTTAGTAGTGAGACTTCCCATTAGATGGATTTGATTGAGACAACGATAAAGAAGAGATGGCTCCCGACCCATCAAAGGAGCCCATGCGGCTAATTACGTGTCGCCTCATTTGAATCTTAATTAGGGCTGCGTTTGGTTTCCATGAAAATGGGACAAAAGAAAAAAGGAATAAAAGAAGATTTTTCAGGATTTTTTTATGTGGGGTAATATCTTTTCTCAGAATGCATCATCTTTAATCCATCCTCGAAGTCCTGTGATATTCATAGATATATGGGATAAATAACAATTTAATTACATTGATCAATAGTGCATCAAAATTGAATATATATGTATATATTTATAGAAAAGTTGAGGGATATTTTTTCATGTATTCTTTTTTTTTTTTTTTTTTTGATTTCTCACTGGTGTCCGCTTATGCGACTAATCCAGTCGAGCCTCGGTCGGGCCCTTTTTTGAGAGGGGGGGGGGGACTTTCCCAGCGGTGTTTTTTACATCCACAAGACTCGAACCCGAGACCTTGCTTAAGTGAACTCAAGTCCCTTACCACTTGAGCCAACAACCGTTGGTTATTTTTTCATGTATTCGAGTCACAGAATTGTGTATTTGTAAAAACAAATTAAAATAATTATTAAAAAATGTTGATTTAATTAATATATTATGTAAATGAAATGTTCTCTTAACCAATAAATCGAGCTAGTTAAATGGGTGTCATCCCATTTTATTTTACTCTATTCATAAACCCCAATTGTTAAGGCTTACTCCTGGTAACAGTGAACGCTCAGGTCTGCCAACCTTTAGTGTACTGACTGGAAAGTACAAAAAAATTGAAGTTGCCAAAATCGGCTAAATTTACTCAATGACTTATATCCTGTTTTCCCCGTGTTTTCCCCGTACTGTATCTTAATTGAATAGCATACACAAAACTAGAGTATAAATAAGGCGTACATAAAAGAAAAATATGGTGCTTTACATGTCATAAAGTGAAGCGCAACACAAAACGCACCCACTTCGAATATCTGTTACAGTCTCACGAAGGCTGATAAACAAATGACGTAAAAAGAAAATCACAGCGGCATAATGAAAGATACAAACGGCGTGGGATCCAAACTGAAGACCATTCTAAAATGAAGTAGCAATCCCAGGTGTGATAAATATGATAAATGGCCTTGAGGGAAGGCCTAATTAAACCGCCAAGTATCGGAAGAAGCTGTAGTGGCAACCCTATCTCTGATGTATTTGGATTATGACCCACAAATAAGGCCAAAAAGGCAAAAACAATCTCATAAAAGACATATGAGTACATGGTGTAATTATCCTTCATGCACAACAATCTAGTTTTTTTTCTCTTTTTTTTTTTTGCTTTCAGTTTGCCCTTAAAATGATTTGTTTAATCTATAATCTAAAATCAATGAAAGCAATTACATGGCCAATTCTACAACTAGATTTCAGTTTCATCGTAACATTCCACCACAAAAAAAAAATCATCCCTAAACATATATTTTAGTTAGTAGTTAGTGCAATATTTTGCGGTAGATTGACTAATTTAATCATTGGTCAGCGACACAATAATCCCAAAAAATGATTACTCGTAAGAATCCCAGACCCTGTCGAACAAGTAAAAAAAAGGGCAACCCGGTGCACGAAAGCATCCCCGCAATGCGAGGGTCCGGAGAAGGGTCCCACAACAAGGGTGTATAAGAGGCAAGCCTTCCCCTGTCAAATTTGACAAGAGGTCGCTCCCAGGACTTGAACCCGTGACCTCTCAGTCACACAGCAACACCTTTACCAGTGCGCCAAGGCCCCCCTTCACCCTGTCGAACAAGTAATCAAAGTAATTAGATTCCCAAATCCTTTTGACATAGGATTGTGTAACAAACAAACTCTATACTTATCTATATATATACACACAATATCTCTATTCCAGTTTCTCTAATTAATCAATCAATCAATCATCCGCGAGTTAGTCTGCCGCCATGGACGTGGTAGAAAACGAAACTAATCATCTTCCCCTCGATATAATACCAGACATTCTCCTCTTTCAACCCTCCAAATCTCTATTACGATTTAAAACAATATGCAAATCATGGAACAACATATTCTCAGATCCCGAGTTCATAATAAATCATCTTCAACAATCAAGAAAAAATAATAGCTTTCTGTGGAAGCCCTTGAAGAGCGAACATTATTGGACGGCTATATTTGAGAACAATAAGTTCCGAACTGAAACAATATCGGGGAGACGAAATTGTCGCTCTTGCAAAGACCTCTTGTGCATGGGGGATGGTCTAGCGCTCTTCACCACTTATTCTTTGGAAACCACCCCGTATTATATGTTATGGAATCCGTTTAACAATCACACAACACGGATTAAATGTCCCACCAATTCGACCAGGCATCGACTATGTTTGGGATATGTTGCGGTCCAACGTTGAACGATTACAAGATTGTGGTAACATGCCCGTCCTACTACTCTGTTTATTCATGTAGAAATAATACGTGGACTCGGAAAATCAAATTTCCCTATCGCGCTACAATGTACGTAAAAGGAGGACTCTTGGTCGATGGATTTTCTTTTTGGGTTATGAGAGAGGCCTTTCAGCAACCACGGGACTGGAGGACAGTTCAAGAATCGCTGGAGACGTTGATAATCTATTTTGATCCGAGAGACGACAAATTTAAGAAATTGCAGAAACCCAAGACATTGTACACAAGAAATTTCTTCTCGATTAGTTTGAAGGGCTATTTGTGTTTATATGACAACCAGTCCAGTTTGCCACGGGAACGACTTCGAATCTGGATGTTGAGAGATAATAACGTCGATGATCCTACTAATTCTTGGACCGAGCTAATGATCATTGAGGATGCCGCCTTTCAGGGACTTGATCGTAAGCATCAGAGGAATTACTGGATTACTCCACTATTTTTCACAAAAGATAATGAGCTAGTGATTCGTACGGGGTCCAGGGAAGATAAATTTGGCATCTATAACTCTACGAAGAAAACATTTGACAAGCTTGACTCTTTCCAATCATCGATTTTCTCCGAGTATGCAGTTACTGCTCCATGTGTGGATACTTTGTTTTGCCCCACAGGCCAGTAAACATATCATAACAAGACAAGGGATTCGATACATCTTAGCAGCTAAATTGGCTTGTAATTCTTAAGGTTAATGAATTTGGTCAAGTTTTTCATGATCAGAACCAGTTAGGGCCTGTTTAGTTCCAACTATAACGGTAGATAAGTCCCTTTATCTATCGTAATAAACTGTTTGGTTTGAATGTTAACCCATTTGGGCTATCCGCCAAGCCCATCCAAGCCCGTCCAAAAAGTGGTTTTATCCATTGAAATCCATCTCTCGCCCCCCCCCCCCCCCCCCAAGATAATTTATCTCTACCATTGGATGATAATTCCCACAAACGTGAATTGTCCGAATTACCCTCAACTTTACACGTGTTGCACCACGATTGGATCATGAATTATTCAGATTTTACCACCCAACACATAACCCTTCCCCCCCCCCCCCAAAAAAAACACATTATTGTGTCGTCTGAATCAAAATTAGGGTTCCTCAATTCACAACCAACGGCGACAAAATTCTAACCTTCGGTGCAACCCTGATTACTCGTACACAGGTGAGATTTTCAGACTCATCCATTGTTTAAGGTTGTTCTCTTTACGATTTTCTCCTTTCTAAAGTAGTAATTCATGCGCGACGCGGGAGTTTGTTTGAAAAAGGGTTCCTTTGCGCAAGCTTTTCAAAATTTCAAGTGTTTGCAGGTATAATCACACTCCATTTGCACTGGTTTCTGTAAAATAACCTGGATTTGTTCAATTAAATTTCGGTTGATTACACCCATGTTTAAATCTGGTTGCATGCGTTAATTAAACATGTGTATAGGTTCCGCCATGGTTGAGTATTAGATTCCTTTATGTACTGTGTTGATTTTGTGTGGTTGTGACAGTCCAGAAATCCTTGTTGTTTTTATGGTTATGAATATTAGGGCTAGAAATTTAGGTGCCTTTTATATGGATGGTGATTAGTGTTAGTAATCCGCCACTGATAGACGTTAAGAACATGAACATGATATTGGTGTTTAATATTTGGGTGATATTATGTTGTCCAATGATCAGATGGATCATCATCGAAGGCGTATGCTAGTGTTAGTGATATTGCAGATTATACTGTTGAGGGTTCGGGCAGTGTTGTTTATGAGCATGATGCACCAACGACGTATTAGGTTACGTAACCTTCGGAGGAGAGAAGCAATACGATATAACTTGCTCGGAAAATTCCTAGTATCAGGGAACATATGGACAAGCTAACAATTAAAAATGACATAAATTCCATTAAGAACTTAAGGATGGACCGTGAGTGTTTTGATAAACTGTGTTGGATTCTACGAGAGGTGGGAGGTTTACGTGAAGATAAGTTTGTAAGCTTGAGGGAGCAGGTGACAATGTTCATAAAGATCATGGCACACCACGATACAAATAGAGTAATGGGGTTCTACTGGCAGCGTCCCGATCATACTATTAGTCGTTATTTCAACAAGGCACTAAATGCATTGTTGAAGGCAAGTGAGCTTTTTCTGGTTACCCCAACACCGGTACACGAAGACAACGACAATTGCAACGAGCCATGGACTTACTTCAAGGTTTGTGAATTTAAATTGTTTACAGTTTATATGAATACTATTTTCACCTGTTTACGAAGCTTTGAGCCATTGCTATTCTTTGTTTTCCATGCATAGGGATGCCTTGGTGCTTTGGTAGTACACTGATCGACGTGACGGTGCCATTGGAAGATCAATCTAGGTACAGATCTAGGAAGGGTCGAATCAACGTTAATGTGCTTGGTGTATGCGATATTAACATGAAGTTCGTGTAGTGTACGTGTTGTGTGGTTGGGAGGGCTCTGCCGCTGAAGGGAGAGTGTTGAGAGACGCCGTCTTTCGTTTTAATGGGTTGAGGATTCCAAAGGGTAAGTAAGTTGTCACAATCCATGTTAGTTTTATCCTTGCACTTTTTGTTGTGTATTGTTTTGTCATAACATCATTTGTGACCATTACTTTATTTTCTAAGGCAACTACTACCTGGTAGACTCCGGATACGCAAATTGTGAAGGTTTCCTTGCTCCTTACTGCGGCAGGAGATACCATCTGAAAGAGTGGGAGACAGGTAGAGCAGCCCCCCAAGACTACCAAGAGTTCTTCAACATGAAGCACTCCAGAGCCCGTAGTGTTATTGAACGGGCATTTGCCAAGCTAAAAAACAAATGGAAGATTTTGAAGAGGCCATCCAATTACCCTATTAAAGTCCAGAACCATATTATAATGGCTTGTGCCCTTCTCAACAACTTCATCAGGAGGCATATGCCGGATGATCCCATCATCAACTCAAGTGACGATAAGGACGATGACGACGATGACCTCGATGACGATGACAATGACGATGGTCCCCCTCCAGATTGCATTGAAGGTCTAGAGAACTCTGCTGAATAGAACCAGTTCATGGATAATATTGCTATGCAGATGTGGAATGATTATCGTGCACGCCGACGAAGCCACTAGTGTTTCAGGGGTGTGGTGTATTGGTTAGGGGGTAGGATTATGGGAGTTGGTGGATGAGTGAGTGTGAGCATGCAGCTTAATATGCTGCTTATTTGGTGAACTTATGAACACTTATGTGCCTTTACCTATATTCTATAGTTGTATGACCATGTTTTCTAAGTGATTTTAGTTGTCGAATGCGCCAGACAACTCTCCTTGTTTTTTAGTACATTTATATATGTGCTCATATATATTCTAGTTGTGCTTGTTTAATGATCTCATTGATTTGCATTTCATCACTTAACTACTCTTTGCTGATTGGCAGGTAATATCAACAAATATTTCGACATGTATTAATTTCCATGCATAATGTGTTATGGTGTACATAAGCCTTTTTAACTAACTGGAATTGCTGTTTATTGCAGATTACTGACATTTGAGATGGAAGCATCAAGTGCTAGTTCAATGCCAAAAGCTACAGGAAAGGGCAATAAGGGCAAGGGAAGACGAAAGGCAAGTGAGGACGGCGACAAAGGTTCAAGGCGCGTGTGGACGCATGAGGAAGAGCAGGCACTGATCCATGCTCTGTATGAGTACAAGGCATCTGGGAATAAGGTGGACAACAATTTCAAGGCTAGTTACCTAAGGGACCTGGAGGAGTTCATCAGGAAGGAGATTCCCGACACTGACATCCTCGGGGATCCTCACGTGAAGTCCAAGATCACAAACTGGAGGAAGTTCTACTCTCACCTCTACTCATTGTTTGGGGTGACTGGTGGTTGTGCTTCGTACGACCCCGAGACACAGAAGATCAAGCTCACTGATGAACTATGGTGGATATAATACAAGAGGGTGAGTCATTGTAACAATAATCACATTTCAATTTTTAATTTAATTATAGTATCTTGTAGTTGATGGTGCTCTTAATTTTGGAAAACCCCTGACATTCATATTATATGCACTTACAGGTCCATGGATATGTGAAGAACTACCGCTTGAAGACGTGGCCATTCTATGAGGACTGGGAGAAACTATTTGGAAAGGATAGGGCTAATGGCACTGGTGCGGAGGACATTTCAGCCACTGTTCAGGATGTGATCAACAACCCGAAGCTTAATGGCCATGCCAAGCCTTCTGATGAGGATGTTGCTGGACCTAGTCGAGTGAGGCGTATGAAGACTGAGACTCCTTCGCCCTTCAGTGCTAATGGAGATGATGTCCCTAGTGATCTTGATATGTGATCTAGTGGAACTGACTACAATCTACCAACGCGCACCAAAGACAAAGTATCTTCCAGGGCCCTAATGAAGAAGATGAAGAAGGAAAGTGCCGAGAAGAAGAGATTGGCGATGGAGAAGGCTGAGAAGGAGGCTAATGAGGTGCCTCCATACATGGAGGAGTTCATGCAGAAGACTGAGGTGAGCATTGAGAGGCTACTGACTGCCTTCACCCAATCTCAGGCTATTGTGGATGATCCTGAAACCAATCATAGGAAGAAGATTTTTGAAGAACTGGAAAAGTATGAGGACTTTGAGGAGGATCAGACGATGGTCTTGGCCCACAAACTAGCTCACAACAAGGCAGATGCTGACCTTTTTTTCAACATGCCTGACAACTCCAAAGCCAAGTGCCTGAAGTTCATCCTCAAGCAAAAGTCTGCCAAATGATTCAGTGAAACACCCTGGTAGATAGTCTGTGAAGTTTGTTGAACATTTATCTAATTTAAATTGTTATTTTGTTGGTTGCCTGATGGAATTATAAACTGCTCAACCTTTTGGCCTGATTGGCAGGTGCACTAGTGTGCAAATTTTGTAAATGTGGTGTAACGTAAGAGCTGATGTGGTTAGATCAAAGTCTTGATGAGTATTGCTGGATTGGATTGCCTGTGATATGCACTTCCATTAGGAGTGCAGTGGTAACTAGATATAGAGTCTAGTTTCCATTTTTTGGATAGAGCAAATCCAACAGTGATGTAATGTGAATTATTATGTCAAGTTTATGATCATATCCATGCAATGTTTATGGTTTCATTGGTTAGAAATTAGATACACCAGTGTTGCATGTTTTATAATTTGATCAAGACATTGCACTGTCTTCACATATCAGGAAATCAAATTGATAAGTAGCAAATAATCAAGCTGGAACTGGTATGCCAACACATAAATACCAAAGTATTAAAAGGAAAATGCAGTGATACATTTTAATAGGACACCTAAAGTCACTTATGCAATAACCATTACAAGTTGAGTTGAAGTACAAGTAGCAATAACATGTAATGACATAAACGCTCACACACTCCATAACACATTATTCCCACGCAAGATAGAACGCCCATGCGATTATAAGGCTTACAAACAGGATATTCCTAGAACGAGTAAGAAACAACAGAGCACGACAACTATGCTCTTCGCCCTCGTTTGGAAGATTCATGTAGATAGTTTTCTTCCCGTAGACATCGGAACCCTGGTCACACGAAGCTTGGCAGATTTTCACCTCCTCATCATTTGCTTTTTTCGGTTTGCCTACATGATATGCCCAAATCATTGAAAATTAGTAGCGATTAACGGAGTTATCTTTATTACGAAAAACCCAATAAATGAAAATTAACAAGACATACGGATTCCTCGGACAATTTCCTCGTTGCTTTTAATCGGCTTGTCATCAACCACCATGGCAACTTCGCTCACCTTTCTAAAAATTGACTGCAACTCCTCCCAAGCAAACTTCCCGTTCTCCTTGTACGCCTCGGCAAGGTTGTTCCACTACATAACATCCGTTTATTACGTACTTGTATATGTTGTCGTGTTAATTTAAAAACTAAAATTAAACAATTTATATATATATATATATATATTAATATCAATTATTACCGAGACAAAGTAGTCCCACGTCGTTGGATCACATGTTACGGTGTTTCTACATTCCCGTGCATAAGAATCATTTTGAAGCAATCGTAGCGCTCTTCCAACGCGTAGAAACGAAGTAAGATATCATCGGCGTTGAAATTTTCATCGAACAATAAATTGATGCGATCTCGAGCGTTCACGATCACGGTATCCATGAATTTGGTGTTTGATAGAGGGACACAACCGAAAACTGCTTTGGTTGATTGTTGCAAGTCGAGTATTAGCTCATCGTCGTACTCTTCCAGCCATCTTCTAGAGTAAAAGTAGCTCGCTTGAGTGTTGTTTGCCTTGCCCATTTAAATTTGGATTTCAAACAATGATATTTAGATTGAAAAACCTTTTATGTGTATATTTGGAGACTGATGTGATTGCAATATCCTTTGAACGGGTTATGTGTCAAGTCTTGAGTTCCTTTTATAGGAGAATGATGGAATCTTAAAATGGCAGAGCATATAATCATTGGCCAAATCTGCTGATGTTATATTTTCAGAACTCATGTTTCCCATGACTAAAGTAAGGCAACATATGACCGATGAACAAGAAAAATCAGATGAAAACACTACTTTTTAAAAGGAATCTATCAGACATAACAGGACAAAGTAGCATAGAAACAAAACTCACTCATTCCGACAAAACACCAACAGACTGTTAACATCAATCCAAGTACAATTCACATAGGTTAACTGCAACATGAACTTGCCATTATAAAAATGTTACCATCATGAAAAACTAATGACATCAAACACACCAGTTCCAGCCAAATTGCATCAACACACCCAAAACATTGTAGCAAATTTATTAAAAAAAAGGATAATATGATCAAAGCACTTCTTCAATCATAATAACATAATGTACTCATATCAGATAAGCTGAACCACTTTCATAGGTAACAGACCCCCCACCCATTAGTGCACTGAAGCCACTGAAATACTCACTGTCTTGTGGCTCCTCCTTCACATCCTCATCCTCTGAATTAGATAGGAAAAGTGGCCGGTCAGGTGTTCCATCATATTATTCTGGAAGTTTTGTAAGGTGGAGGTTTTGAAATACATCAATATAAAGGTCCCAAGGCTCACTGTCATCTAGCATGAAGTGTCTTTCCTCAAATGTCTCTTGCTCGAAATGAAAACTTGTTAGCACCAGTTGAATATCTTTTTCTAACTAACAGATCTAACTACTATAAATAAGCATTGAATGTATGCAAATTTAGGAGGTTATTAATGAACTTTACATTGTGCTTTTTGTAGTTGCCTCCAATATAGATCTGGTTTGAAGCATATATGTAATCAACCCCAGGAAGCTTTGTGAACTCCACAAACATCATATACTTGCGCCTCATCGACCCAATCTTATAGAGCAAACGTTCCTTCGACACTTCCTTCCTAAGAAACCTTGTCAGGTCTTCTTGTAGCTGATCTATGGATTGCAAAACATCATGCAGATTGGTCATGTCTCTAGTTATACCCTGGTCCTTCAAGAGGCACAGTAATAGCCTCTCGCCTCTTCGACCAAAGAACTTGTCCTTGAAAGTATGTTCAAGCTTCTTAGTTCTGGTGAACACCATTCTACAAAAGGAAATAAATCATTTCATGATTGCTAATGCTAACTAAAGATCATGTTCTATCAGTGAATCATGACAAACTAATCATCACATCATTACAAACAAAATATCATAAAACTAAAAAATCAGCCATGCCACACATGAGGAGATCAATATAAAGTTCATCAAATATTAGATTGAAAATTGACATTTATTACAGATACCAACTTCTTGGATCACATAATTCAACAATCTTGTTTTAGACTTACAAACCACAATATCAATCACAAACTACAAATTAAACTAGTACTTAACAGTGGCAGCTCATGATCAATCTAAACTACACTCATTTCCTAATTAAGGTCAAACAAAATACAACCAAAAGCAGCATGATAAAGAACATAACCCATCCCAAAAAACAACACAACACAGCCACACAAGCTAAGGTCCTATTCTCTCCCCCCCCCCCCCCCCATCATCTCACAGAATTTTGCAGCAGTGGTCTTGGCATTGACACCATTAGCAGTTGAACTGCAAGAGTTTGGGCTAGTAGGGTGGTCAGGTTGTCTGTTGTGTGCCTCTTGGTGAAGATTGGTGGACTCAGTGAAAGTAGGGACTCTCCAGGACATGTGTGGCTCAACTGTTGGATTCGAGCGATGGGGAATGTGTTGGAATCCCTGACTACCATGTGTTGGTAGGGTATCTAATTCATCAAATCAGACAAACCAGAATTGGTGCTTACGGTTCCTCAGACACACGTAGTAATGACACCCGATCCGCGTTGAATTAGGACCAGCAACCCGGTAAAGCATTGGACCACGTCCACAAATGCAAGGAACAACTAGGGCCATCTACAGTACATGTTTCAAGCGTTTAAGAATCAAATGTACTTCTTTAATTATGCCACAAGCAAATAGGTGAGTGAGTTGGTCAGTTGGGATCATATATAGTATGCACATATGCACCAATCAAGGTTTCAAATCTACCCATATCGTCCTTGACATCACATCAAAAAAATAATCATGAAATTCATAGTTTCTGACAGGAACAATTAAATTACAAAACTCTAATTCCAATATACCTTTCTTTCGTCCGTAGAGGATCTGCTCGATACATAGCAACCATCAGCAACATCCATTTGTACATACATGATGAAAACAAGTGATTATTTGCAAAAAATGGAGCGAAAAAAAGAAAATCGAAAAATTAGGGTTTCTTCGGATCAAATACTGAATTATTAGATGATAAGCGTAATAATCTGGGATCTTACCTTCGATTCTATCCGAAATTATGGCGATATTCCCTCCTTCACGAATTAAAGAAACTATCAGCAATTTTTTCGCTTTTTTTTTGTGTTCTGAGACGAGAAAGAGTGGAGTGTGAGGAGTGTTCTAGACTGATGATGTCGTTTGGGTAATGAAACGTTAGTGGGGATAATTTAGGGAATTCAATTCGCTATCCTTCGTAGTAAATCTCAAACCAAACAAGAAAATAAGATGTATTTTAGCTAATCGTTAATAATAAACATACGAACCAAACGGGATACTAAATAGATGGATAACGGTAATCAGCATGGATAAGGGATTCGGGCTATCACTAGCTACTATCCCATCTCCGGAACCAAACACGCCCTTAGTTTAATGCTTCATGTTGATTGAGTATCCTCCATTATTATATATTAATGATGCTTGGTATCCTCCATTCTTATGAATGTAAAAATTGATTCTCTCTCCTCAATTCATCAAACTCAGTGATTTTTTTTCTCTTTTCTTTTCAGCAAAGATTATTCTCGATTATACGTATTAATATCCAAGAAAGGCTTTCAAACTAATGTGCCCCAGAAAGTATACCATCTTGTAGTGTTGTTCTTCAATTAGTTTGCCGTTGGAAAGACAATAACTAGTTTTGGAAGTTAAATTCAAGATAACAATATGTTTTTCATTATGGAGTTTTAAGAATTTCAGTAAGGAAATAAAATCTGATCGACGATACATCAAGAAGTTTCCTATTTTAACTTTGGTCGACGTGTTAAGTTCCTATACGTGAGATCTTAGAATACTATTTGAAAAGTAAGTCATACCAATAAGTATAGCCATAATTGATAGGCAAATAATATAGACCTACCAAATTCTCTAAAAACACATCAAAGTCTCATAAAATTTTGTAAAATTTCACTTTTTTTCTTATCAATTTATAGATTATGAACTTATACAGTTATGCCCTTTATTACAAGAATTTCCTTCCGTAAATTAGGTGATAATTTATGTCAAGATTGGGATTTGAACCTATTACACGAGAGTACATAGTTGCTAAACTTTAGTCCATGAGGGGGAGAGAGAGAAAATATTTTCCTTGAAAAGATAGGCGTGACAGGAGAGAATTTGTTTGAAAATATTTAGCTGGCTCCTCGTTATATTTATTTGATTATACGTAAGACGACTGTGAATTTGTTTGTAACTGTTAACCCTAGGCTTTTTTCAAAAGTCTCGTACTCACTCCACGATGCCTTCTAAGCATCACGGAGATCATCCTGGTATCGGCCGACTTAGATGTTCCCCCGATGTTGGATATACGGTGTTCTATCTTTGATATGTATTTCCCAGAGTACAAATCTCGCGCGACGTATCGAGAGCTTTAAATAGCCTCACGAATGCCCCCTAGAGATACGATACTCTCGCACTTACCTTATCACCCGGGACCTACTCCCTCGTGACTCATAGTCCCATGGAAGATATACGAGGCCTCTCGGAGAAACCTTCTTAAAAATCTCTCCTCATGCATTCACCCATCGGTAACAAGGCATCGGGACAAAAGGAACGATATCCATCATGTTTTTATCTCATTCAAAACGATAAGGCTTCCCAAAAAATTGACTCAGCATGCCGAAGACACATAGCCCTTTGAATTCGAAGGCTGCAATATCTGAAAGTTATGTCAGCTTCATTAGAGACAATTGTCTCCCTAAGAAGCAAACACTCGATATCCTACCCGTTGCATCAGATACCTGTCTAAAAAAGAAATATCCAACTTATATGAAGAGGGACCTCTATAAAAAGGGGAAGGAGGAAAAAAAGGACAACAAAAAGTGGTTGGATTCTCCTCAAACTTGGGCCAGGCGTTATAATCCACCCCAAAAAAACCCCTAAAAAACAAAACAACTGTTAACAGTAACATCTTGCATTTTAATGATTTTCCTTTTATTTTATGATTGTTAATCTTTTATAACACTTTGCATTGACGTAATTTTATTGATTTTAATAACAATTTTCCAATTCAATTCAAGTCTTCCGTTTCCAATGCTAAAAAATATAAATGGAATGCCTTTTTTTCTTGCTAGCAATTTAAAAAGAATGTAGAAGAGTGGGGGAAGCACAAACACGACGAGGAGGTGTTTGGAATTCCAACGATGGATCGAGAGTTGGCGCATGATGGATTTGGGTTTTCATGGACCAAAATTTACTTGGTCAAACAAAAGGGAAGGGAACGCGCTAATTCAAGAGCACATTGATAGAGCACTCGCGAATAATGCTTGGATTGAGATTTTTCCGGATGATGAGGTGTATCACTTGCCTCATACGCATGACGACCACCATCGATTCTCACAAATTGTTTAGGTTCGTTGAGAGGGAATAGATTGAGACCTTTTAGATTCGATGAGATGTGGTTACGAGATCCAGATTGTGAGAATATGCTTAAAAGGAATTTGGGAAGTGAATGGAAATATTGTGAAGGCCATCTGTATGATTTCCGAGGTTATGGAACCTTGGAACAAAAATTTCTTCAGTAATATTTTCAAGAAAAAGGGTTGTGTTGAGGCAGATCGAGGGGGCGCAAAAAAGCTTGGCTTATAGGTCCAAACCTTATCTCGAAAATTTAGAGAAGACGCTGGTGTCGGAATATAATAAAATCTTGGGGCGAGAAGAGATTTTTTGGTGGCAAAAATCATGCGTCAAATAGCTTGAGGATAAGGATAGCAATACGGCATTTTTTCATCGGTCGACCTTGATAAGAAGGAAGCAAAACCGTGTGTTTGTATCAAAAATCGAGAATGTTTGGTGTCGCGACCAAGAAACGCTAAAGGAGCATGCAAGGAGTTTTTTCCTAAAACTTTTCACATGTGATGTGCACGGCTGTAGCAGGTTAGTAACCTCACGGTATCAAGCTCTTTGGGGGAGCCCGATTATGTGGGGAGAGACGTGACGTTGGAAGAGTTAAAAGATGTGATATGGCAAACTCACTTGAAGAAGGCCCGCGATCCAGATGGGACTCAAGCAATCTTTTTTCATAAATATTGGGAATGGGTGAAAGAGTCTCTTCTACAGTTTATCTCGAACGCCTTTAATAATCGAAGCTTTGATCCAAAAGTGTGTGGAGCGCAGCTATGCCTTATACCAAAGATATCGGACCCAACTCTAATTTCACAGTTTCGCCCTATATCTCTTTGTAATGTACTTTATAAATTTATTACGAAGTGTATTAGCTTGAGACTAAAGGATTATATGTCGCTCATAATTGCACCGACGCAGACAAGTTTTATTAAAGGTCGCAATTCCCAAGATAATATCGTTGCAATTCAGGAGATCCTCTATTCTCTTCGAGCGAAGAAAAAAACTAAAACATGGTGTATGATACTCAAGCTCGATCTTGAGAAGGCGTATGACAAAATTAGTTGGGGATTTTTAGAGGACACGTTAAAGGCCTTCCGTCTTTCGCCGAATATTATTGAGCTTATATTAATTTGCGTTCGTAACGCTTCTACCGAGGTGCTTTGGAATGGGGAACCACTAAGAGCGTTTGGTCACGGTTGCAGATTGAGGTAAGGCGACCCTCTTTCGCCTTATTTATTTGTGCTTTGCATGAAAAGAGATGCCTACCTTATTCAAGAAGAAGTCGAAGAAGGGAGATGGGAACCTATCGTTCCGTGTAGAGGGGGCTGCGAATTTCTCATCTATTTTTGGGGATGATCTTATGTTGATGGGAAGGGGTACGATTCGCACGGCTAGAAGCATGAAAAAAAATCCTCGACATATTTTGCAATGTGTTTGGCCTTAAAATCAATGAGGAGAAATCGAAAATTTATTTTTCAAACAAGGGGGTTGGAGTTTGAAGAGGCAAATTTGTTCTATCCTTGGGTTCGCGTGCACGACTTCTTTAGGGAAATATTATGGCGCAGACTTGGTGCACGATCGAGTGGGCCGCGAGAATTTTAAGGACGTGTTTGATAAACTCTCATCGCGCATGGTTGGATGGAAAAGATCTAATTTATCTCTCGCGGGTCGTGATATGCTTACTCAGTCCATCTCGACGGCGGTGCCAATTCATCTCATGCAGTCTTGTTGGATGCCAGAAAGTGTGTGCGATAAATTTATTATAGCTTTTCTGTGGTCAAACGATCCCAATACCTGACGACTACATCTTGTGGGGTGGAAAAGAGTATTAAAGCCGAAAAAGGAAGAAGCATTAGGTTTGCGCGTGGCCCAATTTAATAATGAAGCTTTGTTATCAAAAATCGGATGGAAAATCCTTCAAGAAGAGACATGCCTATGGACTGAGCTTATCAATGCAAAATATTTGAAGGCAAAGAGGATCACAGAGTATGTTATTAAACCGCAAGATAGTTATACGTGGAATGTGAATTATTAGGTGCATGCGGTTAATTTAACCGTTCGTCCGTTGGCGCATCGGAGATGGGAGCGTGGTGTCCTTTTGGTTCAATAATCGGTTGGGGGAGACACGTCTTTGTGATGTTGTGGAGAATATAAATTCGAAAGACTATGACCTCAAACTCGCGGACGCACTAGACGAGGAACACAATTGGCGAGTTGATGACATATCCACAGTAATACTAAAGGAGTTGAGGGGATGGATATTAGGGACGAGGATCACGTTGACAGAAGCTGAGGATAGAGAAATATGGAGCCCAACCGCGAACGAAAAGTTCACGTGCCAACGTGCATACAAGGATTTGTTCAAGAAATACTCGCTAACATGCGCGTCAATTCCTCGGAATAATTGGGTATGAAAAGCACCGTGTAGCAACAAAGCCCGTTTCTTTCTTTGGCTTGTGAGTCAAAATAAAATTGCGACCAATATGCTACGAAAGAAGAGGCATTGTACGGAGGATGGAAGTTGCAAGAGTTGTCCAAATATTGTCGAATCTACTATGCATGTTCTTCGTGATTGTCCCGCGGCAACGAAGGTGTGGAAGGCGTTGTAGAAGCGATTGGAGACCCTTCTTTGACACGTGCGAGACAAGGTGGTTGAGCACTAATGCTGAGGATGTGGGGGAAAACTGCACTTTAATCATGAGCACCGAGTGGAGGGTAATCTTCGTGGCTGTGTGTTGGAGTATATGGACAGCAAGGAACTGTAGGATTTTTTAGGGGAAAATTGTCAAGACATATGCGGTTCTTAGTCAAGTCAAGCAATTGTGTTCGGACGACAAACTTGTAAGGAGGCCGAAGTCTAATCCGAAGCCAGTGAGTTGGACGCGTCCAAAGGAGGGATGGTACAAATTAACGTGAATAGGAACATTGGCTCGGCTGGGGGAGTCCTAAGAGACGCGAATGGCGCTTGGATGTGGGGGTTCGTGCAAAAAATCGCGAGTACTATGGTATTTGAAATGGAAATTGAAGCTATTTGTTTGGGACTCACTATTGCATGGGACAAGTGAGTTCAACGTCTTGAGGTTGAGACGGATTCGACGGATGCTCTAAATATTATTAAGGATGATACGGTCCGAGATCACGAGCTCCAACAAAAGTTTGACGAATGTCGTGCACTTTTGCACATGCCGTGGGATATTAAGTTCCGTTGGATTGTGAGAGATGCGAATAAAGTTGTGGATGCCATAACAAAAGTCCCAATATCGTTAGAGGATGGTATTAGTGTAGTCCTAACCCCACCCCTAGTATTTTGTCTATTTTGTACGCGGATGTTGCCTAAGAGCTAGTTTTTCATTCTCTCTACTAAAAAAAATATTAAAAGAATGTTCAGCTAAGACCGAATCTAGAGAAAAAAAACTATTTTATACAATCTTGTATAATGATGCAATGCATACCACCAATGTTTAAAACAACTTTTCCTCACAAACACCTCTAATTGTTTTTCAAAAATTCTTTGCTCAATCGTTGAAAAAGACTAATAAGAGTTTACAAAAGGGGTCGTAGCACATGGTTTTTGTTAACATATTTGATATTATTCTCTATTTAACGGAGTTATTTTGGGGTTGGAACACCCTTCCCGTGATTTATAAAGGAGAACAAAGATACGAGAATATTCCTTCCTTTATTCATTGAACTTCACTCCTCAATTTTGTTTGTATATGATTGTGTGTGTGTGTCTGAAGTCTCCTTTCGTCAATTGATCACCTCCCTTTATATAGAGTTTCTTAGGGACAGGTGTCGTTATGCATATGTTTTAGTAAGGTACAAGTGTCGCAATATGTGTAAAAGTGTAAAGAGATAAGATAAGGTATATCTTTAATCTACTAGATGCTGACTAGGCTGATCTTTGCCTCTTCCGATAGCTCCGGGAATCTTCGAGGGGCTGTTCTTCAGGATGTTATTTTCCGAGGGGGCCTACATTTGGTAGTGACGTGAGGGGCCAGTTAGGACATTCTTCGGGTGGTGTTGTTGCTTCGGTAAGGGTTCATCTTGGTGTAGGGGTTTCTGTATATGTTCTCTGAGGGGTGTTTTCGCCTTTAACTTGGGCTTCGAGGGTTTGGCTTGGTCTCCGAGGGTTTAATTTGGTCTCCGAGGGTTTTGACTTGGTCTCTGAGGGCTTTGACTTGATCTCCGAGGGCTTGACTTGATCTCCACGGGCCTGACTTGGCCTTCGTGAAATGGTACTTTCTTGTCCAAGTCCTCGTAGTGTGCTTTCGAATGGCTCTTGTACTTAGATCTGGCTTTGTTCTTAGATTCGGTCTTCGCAGTGATGTTCTGAGGGCAGTTTATGTTGAGGAGTGTTCAGCAAGGAAGTGTTCTCGCGAGATTATGGGACTCGGGGTCCGTTGTGGTCCCTCTTGGCGCATTGATGAATATTGGAATCGCCCGGATCCATTGGGATTTACTCTTTTTCTGATGCCGCGTTGATATCTCTTTTTTATTCATCGTTGACTTTCCAAGGGACGCTTAGGTATCTCCTCGGATGTTCCTTCGTACCGCTTTGGGTCAGTGACCGAGGGGTGTGATAACATCTGATGGGCCTCCTCATTGGGAGTGAGTACATCTTCTCGTAAGTACTCGTGACAATAGTATTGTCCATATATTAATTCCTATATTTAGGACTAATATTCCTTAACATCCGATGGACCTCCTCATTGGGAGTGGGTACATCTCATCGGAAGTACTCGTGACAATAGTATTGTCCATATATTAATTCATATGTTTAGGACTAATATTCCTTTTAATCTCATATTTACTTTTTACGGTTAACAATTTTATGTTTTTATTTCTATTATTTAGATAAGTTTATATTAAAATAAAATTGTCTTATTAGACATAGAAATTCTTGCAAACATATGGTTTATTTTTTTTCATTCGCTCATATTACTAAATTCATTAATTAACAGTTAAGTTGAAAAGGAAACTTATTTGAAATTTTAATTTCATATTACTAAAAACAAAAATTATATTTTATTAGTATATTCAACTTTTAAACTTAAAAAGGCATAACCATCTCCCCTTGAGCCCATACAACAAGAAATTATTTCATACAACTATTGTATTGTTGACGTGATGAAACAATTATCGATACGCAGTTGGAATAGAATGTATTATTTATCATATTCAAAGAAAATTTAAATCCAAATTAAATCTAAATAGTATTTTACATCATATTAGCAATGCAACATATTTTTTCTAAACAAGAGAAGTCGGTAAGTCACATAAGGCGGATACGGGTGCGGTGCGCCAGTTCCCCAAATTTGAAAATGCTTAAAGATTTCAATGCGTCTTAATGCATTTACTAAAAATAATAGTATGTTGAATTCTGATATATGATTTTCTAATATATTTGATAATTGTTTAATTCGTACTCATGGTTACTAATTTTGTATAATATTTTTTGAATTATTATGGTGGAAAGACAAAAGTATAAGTCTTAAATTACTTCTAATTTTCTGTAATTATTTCATTTTTCAACCTAGTTTTATTATCCACTTTCTTCGATCTTCTTTAATATCACTCATTTGTTTCGTTCTTCACAAATTTTCGACGATTATTCAATTAATTTGAATATAAAAATTAAAAACTAAGAATTTGTAAAGCGTGTCAATGCGAAGCACGGGCACTAAAATCGTTAGTGCGAGATCGATGCGCCAATTTTCTTTTACGACTTGGAGAATTATGTGACTAACAAATTCTAGCCGTTGATTATGGCGCCACATCTTATCATCATCTACGTTTTACTCTTTCTATCACAATGAAATAAAATCCCCACAACAACAGAGCCTCACTCCTCTTTCTCATGGAGTCTCTTTCCAAGTTCCTCTCTGCTTCCCCAATTCATTTGTCCAATCCCAAAACCCTAATAACAACATCAACCCCAAAATCTCACATTTCCCTCAAAAACTATTTTAAAAACCTCAATTCCACTTCAAAACCCAATAAAGAACCCTCTTTTCTGAAACCCCACCAGCTTTTATTGAAATCCCAGTTTCCTTTTCTATTACAATTATCCCAGTTTCCTCTTTCTTGTTTTGCTTCTGAGATTGTTCCCACTGAACAAGTGTCCAACAGAATTAATTTGGAATCAATTTTGGTCTCCATTGACAATTTTTTCACCAAGTACCCTTTTTTTGTAGCCACTGTTACTTTCATTTGGCTTGTTGTGATCCCTTTAAGTGAAGAGTATTTGCAAAAGTATAAATTTATCTCTGCCATTAATGCATATAAAAAACTAAAGGATGAGCCTGATGCTCAGTTGTTGGATATAAGGGACAGTAAGAGTTTGGTTTATTTGGGTTCTCCCAATCTGAGAATCTTGAATAAGAATGCGGTTCAGGTCGAGTTCCGCGAAGGGGACGAAGATGGTTTTGTTAAGAGGGTGTTGGAGAATATTGGGGAGCCAGCTAATACTGTTGTTTGTGTTGTAGACAAGTAAGGTTTGATTTTTAAAAAAAAAAAAATTGCAATTGCCTTGTTTAATGGTTTCAGTTCTATAAGATCAATTGAAATTGGGTAGGAGATAGTAGATAATTTGCTATTCATAAGTTTATTAGGTTCTACAAACTAGAAAAATGATTCATGTGTTGGGTGAATTTTGTCTTGTTGAAATGATTGACTGGTTATTTGTGCTTTATCGAAAACCATTGTTGTTGAGTTGTTTTGTATTTTTCACTTAGTCTAACTTATACGCCGACTTGTTTCATGTGTAAGGTAGTTTTGATGGTAACTCTATGAAAGTGGCTGAGCTACTAGTGAAAATTGGGTATAAAGAAGCTTATGCTATACGAGGAGGGATCAGAGGCGAAAAAGGATGGCAGGTTATAATTTCGCCTTCTTTTTTTAATTGCTGAATGAACTCTTCGTTGTCTTTATGTTTTTTTTGTTTGTTTCATGTTAAGATTGCAACGTACACTTTAGTTTTTAGTGTTTGTTGTTTGACAACTTTGACAAGGAATTGGTCATTTGATAGACATTGTTATGTTAAGGTTAAATAGTTTCACTCTGAGACAAAATGATGCTAACCATGTCCCAAGCGAAGTAATTTTCACCATTATGACTCGCAATCTTAACTTTTGAAAACTTAATCGAAAATTGATAAGCATAGCATGCTGTCTATTGAATACTCTCTGAGACTCTAGATGGGAATAATTAGTTATTTAATGTTTCTTTTTGCATCTTTCTGGTAACTATCATGTTGAGCTATTTGTATCCCCGGCTATGTAATTAATAAATTTTCTCTTTGTGCTTATTGTAGGCTATACAAGAGTCGTTGCTACCTCTATCTGTGCACGTGTACCCTAAGAAAAGGAGCGAAATTTCTAAAAAGCTCGATACAAATGGAGGGATACTGCGAGAGAACAAAAACAATGACGAGTTGACCTCAAGTACAAGTTCCACGGATAAACATGTCGAGAAGAAAGTTAATGATAGAGATTCTAGCTCCATTAGTCTCAACATCCAATCAAAGGGTGCTCAACGGCCATTGTCTCCCTATCCAAATGTAAGAAATCTAGAAACACTTCTGAAAGCTTAAAAGCACATTACAAATAGATTCACATTCTGAAGTATAAATGGAAACTATTAGAAAAGCATTATAGATTGATCCCTAACTTTTTCACATTCTTAAAGCTTCAGTAATCATCAATATAGTTATTCAAACTTTATGAGAACAAGATGTAGCTAAACCATATCTTAGGGGTTGTTGATGTTAATCATCCTAGATCTAGTATCATCTCTATGTTGAGCCACAAAACTTGCATGAAGTTCGTGAATGATAGTCGGACAAACTACTAACTGGTGCTCATTTCCTATGCAGTACCCAGATTACAAACCTCCGTCTTCCCCAACTCCATCGAAGCCAAATTAATGCAAGTTAGAGCTCTACGGCCCTTGCAATCTGGATTTCCCCAAAAAAAAAAAATCGAATTATCTGTTATCTCTCCGTGTACTGGTCAAATGCGGAGGATGGCGAGTAAGTTTTTCTAGCGTTTCTTGGAGAGCTTTGCTTAAAGATTACGGGACTTTATTTAGAGAGTGGATGAAGTATGGTTAATGATGTTTTGTACTCGCTTGTGTTTGAAAATTACCTACCCTCGTGAATGAAATGTTAGCCGAACGTCACTGACAAATTGTGATTCGTTGATAATCTATGAAACAAAAGATGGACATCGAGCCTGTAATGAAATGTTGGTTTCAAGTTGTAACTGCGGGTACATTTTGCAAATCGTCAACGGAGTTGTTTACAAATATAAATAAACAGAAAACATATCCTTTTGGTAATAGTAATTCTTCTTTGTCCGCATAAGTATGCTAGTCATATAGAATTATAGGAACAATCTTATGGTGTTTGCAGTGGCCTTATCTAGCTATTCAATTGATGTGTTTTTGTAGTTATGAGATCTTTGTTTGTGAAAGCAACAAAATGCAAGATGTTATGAACAGATTCAAAGTTCTATGATAATGCAGAATGTCGAAAGCTCAATCGTTGTAAACACTCATAAAGCATTTGAGTTGTGACGTGCAAAACCAGTAAATCAAACTCAATCAAAATGAAGCATTACATTGACCTTGTAAACAGGCAAGCTCAATCGTCTTATCATGTTCTAAAAAGTTTGATGTTTGTTTAGGAAAAACAAAGAATCCACCCAAGGAATGGTAACTAAATGTTCGGTAAAATTGAAGATCGGAAAGAGTTGAACTTTCCAAACTTCTTCTTCGTAGAGTTATTTGTTGGGGCAAACAAGAGTCCCACATCGAAAAGATGAGGGAGTTGAACTGGGTTTATAGGATTGGAGATATCTCATTTGAGGTCTTTTGGGGAGTTGGACCCCAAAAAACAAAATCATGAGGACTTGGGTCCAAAGTGGACAATATCATACCAATGTGGATATTTCAATTCCTAACAACTAGTATCAGAGTCAGTACTCCCGATCCGTGTGGGTGTCCCACGAGTAAACGAAAAAGGAGGTGAGCTCCGACTTAAGGAGATGATCACAGGCGGTGAGGCATCGGGTTAAGGGGAGGCTCAGAGATCCTTCGTTCAAGGGAAGAAAAAAAAGTTTGTTGAGCCAAGAACAATATCCCAGGAGCAAACTGAAGAAGGAGACAAAGTTTCAATCACGTGAGGCGCGCGTAGGGACAGTTCGATGGTCCTTTGTTTGAGGGGAGGATTGTTGGGGTAAACAAGAGTCTCACATCGAAAAGATGAGGAAGTTGAACTGGGTTTATAGGATTTGAGACATCTCAATTGGTATGAGGCCTTTTGGGAAGTTCGACTCCAAAAAATAAAACCAGGAGAGCTTGGGCCCAAAGTGGACAATATCATACCAATGTGGAGATTTCAATTCCTAACATTATAGACGCCAATTTTACCTTCAAGTCTGCGAACGTCCTTGATGATCATTAAATTTGTTCAAGAACTGGGGTCGTCAACATTATCTCTCAACATTCCAATTCGAAGTTGTTCTTGTGGCGAACAGAACCTTCAAACTAACCAGGAAGAGTTGTTTTGACATCCTCTCTCGAATTATGAAGCTTCTTGAATTTGTCGTCTCTAGGATCAAAATAGATTATCTCCCGCGCGTGAGTGATGCTCTCTCTCATTACACAGAAGGAAAATCCATCAACAAATAGTCCTTTTAACGTACAATGTAGTGCAATAGGGAAATGTGTTTGTCTCCGTCCAGTTCTACTTTATTTCGAGAGGAATCAACATAGTAGTAGTTCCAACATCTTACTGCAATCTTCTAAAATTCCAGTCTTCTAAAATTCCAGTGTTAGCCACAGGAGATCCCAAAGGTTGTCCAATCACGGTCGAACTTGTAAGGACATAAAACCCCGGTTCTCTTATTGTTGCACGTATTAGATTTTCGACAAGGAAGTGGTTAAGAATGCCAGACCATCATCGAGAACAAGAGATGTTTGCTCGCGTTGCAATGTTGTTTTCAGAATATTTTTTGTATCTGAAACTTACTATTTTCAAATTTAGCCTTGCAATAATGTTGCATTCCTTAACTTATTATTAATGTCAATGTCTATATTGAAAAGTACAGTTACATTGTAAATGAGAAAAACAAAATATCGAAGTACACTATTACAAGCATACAAAGAAATATGATCATGGAACCCATATTTTTATTTCTGCTTCTATCTTTTGGATTATGCACAAAAAGATGAATACAGATAAAAACTGAGGTTAGGATTAGGACAATAAAGCAACAAGTGTAAAATTTAAGCAATAACTTTAAATATAAAAGATAAATTATAAGGTTTCAAGATAAACCACAAAAAAATGGAATTATATGCATGTAAGTAATAAGACACGGATCAGATCACATATATATACATAGGCACATCATTATATATAGTATTATACATATGTCATCTACACACTACATATATTATCATATTTATACATTATATCTAATGGAGTAGTTGGAGCTTGGGGGGAGGGACAACCCCTGAATCCCTCCCCCCCCCCCCCCCCCCCGCTCCGCCATATCATAGATGATAAATATAATAGTTGTACGCGATTTTGCAACGATGCTTGAACTAGTTGAGGTCGTGGATCGTGAGGAGCGTTTCTGTGAACAATACTGCCCGCAGTTCAAATTTATACTTTTAGACGAGGTACCCGTTCGGTGAAAACTTAAAAGAACAACAGAGAATTATGTAGTTTTCGGGCAGTTTAGATTCCTATTTTATGTAACAATTGTATATACTATATATATAGGAACACAAAAAGGTCCAAAGCAGATTGCTGGTGTGCTGTTAGATTAAGAAGCTTAAGTTTCTTCTTAAATGTCTCTGCTTTCCTCTGTAGCCTACTTCCTTGGTACTGAAAAGAAAAATTACCAGCAACTAAAACATAACATGTTCATATTTTAAGTCTAAGTTAATTCAAAACAATTAATCCCCAGGAGCATTCCTCCACCAAAATGCATATAAAGTTGATATTTTGAAAATAAAGCAACTCAATATTGTACATGCGCATAAATAAGCTTCAACTTCATCACTCTCTCTCTCTCTCTCTCTCAGTCGGTATTTGGACGTTTTGCGAGGCGTTTGAGCCCAGCCTCGAGATCATGCAATGTAAGCGTCCACAGCTCATCGCCACTCGACTCAAAAGTGAGCCTCGAATCCAGATTCTCCCTTGCATTATTCAGCATATGATCAACCAAACCTCCATTCATTTTTTTCCTCAGCTTCCCTGTCGAGTTCTTCTCTATCACCTTATGAACAGCTTCAGAAGTACACAAAGGGTGAAGCTTAAAACCATTCAACTGGCTCTTCTCATCTTGCTTAGTCATCTTTAACATCAACATCTCAGCAAGATCCTTGCAAGTGAAATCGTCAAACTGGAAAAAATGTGTCACTCGTCTACAAAATCCTTCGTTTGAAGAGAAAACACGCTTCATTGGTTCAGTATACCCCGCAAAAATAACCACTAGATCTCCATCTTCCATGACTGACATGATTTCTTCTAATGCTTCGAGACCAAAGTCAATTCTAGTGGTAATGCTCGATAAGGGTGCTAAACGGTATGCTTCGTCTACAAACAATACGCCTCCCATGGCCTCTTGAATCTTGCAGCGTGTAAAAAGACGACAATATCGGTCAACTTTAGTCGATAAAACACCTTGTTTTCAAATACAGTCATAAAACTAAGAGAACTATATAGACTTACATACCTTTTTCTTGGTCTTTATTGCCGTGTGACCAATATATTGTCCTACTAAATCAGATCTTTGCACTTCTGTCACTCTATCAGAAGAAAGCACACCCACAGATTTGAGTAGTTTGCCGAAGATTCTTGCAACTGAAGTCTTACCTAAAGTGTGCACAAAATAGTTCATAAAATGCATTGTAAGTATTGAATTGGTCCTTTCATCTAAAAGCTCGAGATTTAAAGAGGAATGATATCTATTATTTGTATATAATATTCACATGATTTTCAATATGCTACCTGTTCCAGGATTTCCGAGGAACGCCATGTGAGGTGGTTTTCTACGACTGAGATTCTTTCCCGTGGCTCGACGTTTTTCATCCATCAGCATTCCCTTAGCCCACTGCCGAAGTTGAAGCTTGAGTTCTTTTAGTCCTACAATCTTCGACAACTCGTATTCAAGCTCTGCCATCTTTTCCTCATAGTTCATAGGTTTTTCCACATTCTTGCACTCAGTCGACGTTTGGTCTGAGGCACTCGTGATAATCCCTCCATTGTTATTTTGCGACAGCAATGGATTCAGTTGCATCCCGTTTGAAAGATAATTAGATGGTGCCAGCCCATTCAAAGAATTGAATACTTTGTCTTTTGCGTTATAGTTAGCACCCATTTGGAGCGCATTAGCATCGGCAGTATGTAATAGAGGAGACATATTCTACAAAAAGGCACATAAAGAACGATGCAATGATTGAGTAGCTATATTTATTCGTAACTCGAGTTATAACGAAAAAAATGAGATTATAGACAACGCACGTTCGTTCTGGCTGCGATATTAGCTCCAGGATTCAGAAGATTAAACCCATTTTTAGACGCTAAGTGTTGAGGAGTTTCACCATGCTGAAAACCAGGGAACAAAACATGTCATATGTAACGGGTTAAGAATGATTTCCTATCAATCTAGATAGTTGTGTGATGTTACTACATACGACATTCTTAGCTCCGAGTTTTTGCCTTGCTTCCATCACGTTATGCCAATACTTCATCTTCAAGTATGCATTTTGAGCCGCCGAGTTTTGCAATGGCAAGGGTGTCTGAGTCATCTGCATCGGATAGAAACTAAATAACAGTGAACGGATAACATAAAAGTATTGATTTATGCGATAATATCACAAAGAACTTCTGTAACGCTCCAAAAGTTTCAAAAGTAAAAGAGTTGACACACCTGAAATCAAACTTTAACATAGGATCTAACTACCTACCTCATGCTGACGAAGAGATACGATGTAAGGACTCAGAATTACAATAATAGACTACATGGACATGGACAAAAATCTGTGAAACGTGCGAAACTGAACAAGAAGAGTTTGGCTATACATGAAACGTGATAACGCTTATAACAAGCATTCACGACATATATCAGTACCGTCTAACTTAACAAAAGAGTTTTCGACAACGAATCCAAACAGCAGAACATCAATACCTAATAACATCGTTAAACAACTGAACATGAAGTTGCTTATTAACTATTTATATTAGAACAATAATCTCATCTGTTACGTACCTTGTTATCTGACATTGCGGATGTTACTATAGCGCGGTCGACGCTCCTAAACACCTCCGCCTAACGAACAACCTTATGAACAAAAAAAAGCATGTCACATAAGATTTTACAAATATGCACACATAAGTCCCTGCACTATTTACCTGAATATTAAAGGTTATCTTTTTACATGAATTCGAAAGGTCAGTTCGCAGTAATATAAACAATATTATTTCGCAGTAATATCTTTTTACATGAATTCGAGAGGTACCTGTTTTCGACGTTGGCCGAATTCTGAAGATGAAATTAATTAGAATGACTCTGAGAAGAGTTCGAGTGGAGACCCTCAATTGTGTTCCTTTTATAGTTAGTCGTAGTTCAATATATATATATATGTGTGTGTGTTTTCTGATCTATCATTCATTAAAAACAAAAAAAAAAACAAAAAAGCAAAAAAAAACGGTGTGTGTTATATATATGTGTGTTCCTATCAAAAAAAATGATCGATATGTGTGTTTCCTTTTAAAACCTGCCAACCTCCCCACCCCCGCACCCCCGGGGTTTTTTTCCAAAAAAAAATAAAAATCATTTATCTGTGTTTGTTATATTATAGTATGATATGTGTGTGTATTACTACTATATGTATGTAATGTATATATATATATTGCGTGTGTTTATTTAATAACGATATATATATATATATATATATGTGTGTGTGTGTGTGTGTGTTTGTGTGTGGGTAAATACTAATTTATTTACAAGAGAGATAATGCGAATTTTTTTTTGATGAGAATTCTTTTAATCTGATGATCTTATCAAAAAAGTAACAGCACAAAAAAATAAATATGGTAATTTTCTTAATTAATTATTTCATATAGGAATGAGTAATTCACTTTCACGATAAATTTAATTCTTTTTCACATTTGATTCACTAATTACAATAAAGAATCCTCACCAATTAGGAGGTGAACACAAAAATAATAAAAAGGCCTCATCATTTTTTGCAAGTAAGTTGCCTTTCCACTCCGTCTCCCCACATTAATTAAATCCTTCTCTCTCCTCTTCCTCCGTCCGACTCCCCACCTCTCTCGCTATATATATACGTCCCTCTTCCTCTCTCCTCTCACATCCGATTGGAAATAAAAGATTACGAGTCAATTGCCAAATTATTTATCTTATACAAAAATTATTCCCAAGCTATCTTTTTTCAAAAATATAATTACTACTACATTATATATATATTGCTATTATTGTCACCAATTTCCACACAACTCTCCCGCAATTTATGGTTCATATTTCCTGCCTTTTCCATTCACGGGACTCCGTATTGAATATTAATTATCTTTTATCATGCTTTTGTGTTTATAGAATACAAATACAATTTACTAATATATTGGTAATGAACTTTCAAGAAGTAAAGGGCACGTTTTACATAATCCCGTTTTAATATTTTAAAGGAAATTTAAAATGGTACAAAACAAATTATGTGAACGACTAATCATCAAAGTAACCTCAAAAAATACAAGTAATAAGGACTCAATGCGAATCGATATATTTGAACATGATACTTTATAATAACCCCAATATTAAATTGAAAGTAAAACTTGAACAGAGTTTTTCTTAGACAAATTGAGAATAACAAATAAATATTTATCTGTTTTTTGGGTCTAACAAAATCTCTCTTCTATTTTTCTTTTAAATATTAAAGTGGGTGTATGTGAAAGTGAGTGAAACGTGACTTTCACTTATTGAAAGTCCATTATGAATTTATGATTAAATGGTATTTGTATTTTATAAACAAAAAACAATGATGAAAAAACTAAATGGTATTTGTATTTTGTAAACAGAAAAAATATAAAATGTGGACTGTTAATTTTGGGAGAATTGGATGGATATATATTGCTGACTTACAATAATTGTGATATCGTGGCAAATACATCTCGAAAGAAGGGGGGGGGGGGGTGGTTTGGGAATAACTTTATTTATTTGGCAATTGACTCAAAAATCGCTCAGCAGGATTTTTTTTATATTATTATTTTATATAAAAGCTGCTAGTAGGATTTGTTAGTGCAAATTAACAAAGACTGAATTATTAAAAATGCCATGTAAGTTTGTCCTTTTGATGAAAATGCTCAAAAGAATTTTGGGCTTTAAAATACCCCATAACTATAGGTACTCTTTGTTAAAAATGTCCAATGGCTCTTATTCGGGCTATTTATCCGACGTGGATGCCATATCGTCACCACGTGGAATTTTTTAGGCATTTTCATCAAAACGACAAATAAAATGGGCATTTTTAATAATTCGTCCATAATAAAATAATAAAGTTTCAGAACCTTATAATTTTAAAATTTCTTTTTGCACCCGAAAACATATAAGAAAAGTAAATTCATTATTTTGTTTAATTTTTTATATTTATATCTTAAAAACTAAACTACTAGTATTTATATTTATATCTTAAATTTATTAATATTTTACTATTTAAAAACCTAATCAGAAAAGAAAAAATAAAAAAATAGAATTTCATTAATTAAACTAGATTTATGTTTAATTAATAATTAAAAAAAAACTTCATCTTCATCAGAAACTAAACGTTTGCAACAAACCTAATTTATATTTATAATTTAAAATTTTTTGTTACTTCAAAAATATTCAAAACATTAAAAAATAATGAACTCTAACTCATATAATTATAGAGTAAAGTTTTCTTGTTTACAAATTTAATACTAAATATTATTAAAAAAAAATCACAGAAATGTGTCTCAAATGACATATATTTTCTACCTTAAAACCATTGACATATACTTTCAGAAAATAAATATTTTCAACAAATCTAATTAGTATTTTTTTTAAGCATGAGTTTATTAAACTTGATATTTTAATTAGTAATAATTTAACACTTCAAAATCAGAAGAAGAAAAAGGAAAAATAAAAAAGAAAAGACAAACAACTTCATCTTCTCCACCCCCACCCCCCCTACCCCACCCCTACCCGACGCATCTTTATCCGTCCCCAACCAAGTTCACCACCACCAAAACTCGAATTCACCTCCAATCGACCTAAGTCCATTGCCCTAGCACCTCCATGACGTCAATGGTTATAGGGATTTCTTGGTGAACGAGACTGGAGTTTCGATCGGAGGTGGATTTGGGGTTTGGTGGTATTGGTGCAAAAACCGAAAATTGGCGTCATAAAGGTGTGAGGGCAATGGATTTAGGTCGATTGATAGTGAATTTGGTGCTTGGTGGTGGTGGATTTGGTACAGGACGGGTGGAGGTACGTACGGTGAGTGGGTTTGGGGGGAAGATGAAGTTGTTTTCTTTTATTCTTTTTCTTTTTTTTTGATTTTTGAAGTTTAAAATTATTTCTCATTAAAACATCAAGCTTAAAAGGTAGTAGTTACATTTGTTGCAAAAATTTAATTTTTGAAAATATATATTATTTGATGAAGATGAAGTTTTTTTAATTATTAATTAAACAAAAATCTAGTTATATTAATGAAGTTCTTTTTTTTTAATCAGGTTTTTAAATAGTATAATTTTAATAAATTTAAGATATAAATATAAATACTAGTAATTTAGATTTTAAGATATAAACATATAAATTAAACAAAATAATGAATTTACTTTTCTTATATGTTTTGGTGTGCAAAAAATAATTTTAAAATTATAAGAGTAGTTCTGAAATTTTATTATTCTATAAATGATGAATTATTAAAAATGCCCGTTATGTTTGTCGTTTTGATGAAAATGCCCAAAATAATTTCCACGTGGCGACGATGTGGCAGCCACGTCGACCAAATAGCCCGAATAAGAGCCATTGGACATTTTTAACAGAGAGTACCTATAGTTACGGGGCATTTTTGAAGCCCAAAATTCTTTTGGACATTTTCATCTAAAGGGCAAACTTACAGTGCATTTTTATAATTCGTCCAATTAACAAATTGCAAGTAGAAAATCGTTAGTGTGGAATAACAAATATTTAATGATCTCAAAATTTGTGAGCAGTTGTCGTAAATCTCATTAAAAATTCTTACATGTTAAATTTTATATTCATATACATGACAAAGATGAACTCTATAGTAATTTTTAGAATTAAATTATGAAATTTAATCAGCTTTTGAGATAATCTTGTACTAGCACTTCAACAAGGAAAGTTTGATAATGTTAAAATCAGTTGTTATTCAACTAGGGAAAAACTTTAGGCAAAACTTTATAGAAGAAATTAACTCGGGTGAAATCTAAAAGGGAGAAACTCAGATGTAGCTCTTGAAGACTTTGGATAAACTCATCGTTATTATTTGAAGTCACAATTTAGAGTTGAATTTTTATTTTACGCTTTTGCTATTTTTTTCTTCTTTTACATTTCATTTGTATAAATAGTTGAATTGTATTGTTCAGAAGATTACGAATGAAATTGGTTAAAATGTTATCTTCTTCTCTCTAACATAGCTCTCTTTGTATCTCTATTTTATTATTTTTTTGGTTAAAATGTTATATCTTCTTCTCTCTAACATAGCTCTCTTTGTATCTCTATTTTATTATTTTTCTTCTAAATTCTCTTATATCTTCCCAAATCTTCACATTCAATGGCATTTTACGGAGGTCGTCCGGCAATAGTCGTAATAATGGTATCAGAATCGTTGTCCTAGCGCAACACTCTGGTTCAAATAGTGGAACCAGCAGCAAACCCGTGGAGACTGAGTCGAGGTCCTTGAGTCATCTTCTTCTTACATATTCCTTAGAACTCAAATCATATGGAAAATCCTTGAGATGTTTTAGAGATGCTACTGATAGTCAAGCTGGTCCAAAGCGAATTAGTCAGTGAGAAGCTCAAAAAATTTTATTTTTATTTTTGATCAGCAAAAAAGGAATTATTGAAAAAGAAGTAGCAATACTCCAACAACAAAGAAACAAGTCAAATACAACATGAGAGGGGGTGGTTAGACCATTCAAAGCACGAGTATGTAAAGTTACGTTCCTTCGACTTAATCGAAGACTTAACCTTAACCATCTCAACAATTTCACCTGGAGAAAGTCGGGTCCTATTAAAGCACAAATTATTATTAGTCACTCAAATTTCCAGAAAGTAAATCGCCAGATCCTGCTCCAAAACATCGAGCTGACCATCAAAAAATACCACACAACTGCTGAGAAAGTGCTCTAGTATTACCTGCGACTCCCCCTGAATATATACCTAACCAATTGAAGAGAGCCGCCCATATTTGAATAGCAAAGTTACATCTACAAAGAATGTTATCAGAGCTCTTGACTTCCTCATCACAAAACAAACCATTGACATTGTCATTTGGTGGCACGAATCCTCTTTTGCTTAAATTGATCTTGGTCGAAAATTGGTCGAGGACAACTCTCCAAACAAAAGTCTTCATCTTCAATGGAGTAGGGCATTTGGATCGAATCAAGGCTAATATTCAATTTCGATACTGGAAAAACGAAGATCGAATTCAGATCAATTGAGAACGATCCGATTCGATCCAAAATCGTTCGATTTTGATCTGATTTGATTCGATTCAGTCTTTTTTCTTTTTTCTCCTTTTTATTTTAATATTAAAGAACAGACACGAAATAACTTTTTATTTTGCATCAAAAATTAAAGAAAACTTTAATAAACATGAATACATGATACTTATAACAAATTCACATGCATAAGTGAGATTCTCATTACAAAATATTAACCTAATATTCAAAATAGAAACCCCATAAAAGAAGACGAGCCACAGTTAGTATGTAGTAATTAGTAGGTTACAATTCAAGATAATACATATATACTAGATATAAAAGTATTGTAACTTTCAGCAGTTAAACAAGAAGTCATAATAGGGCCGATATATGTATATATATATATTATTTTATAACTTAATTTAGTATACCAATATATATTTATTTATTTTAAAAATAAGATGATTATGCGATTCGATCCGATTTTTAACCCCTAAAATCGAGGATCAAATCAAAGGGAGGTTTGATCCTAAAGCAGAAACCAAAAGTCGGATCAAGAAATCGATTCGATTTTGGATCGGAACATTCGATCAATTTTCAATTGATTCAATCGATCAAAAAAAAAAATCATATCCCTACAATGGAGCATCAAGCCTCCAATAACTTAACACGGGATATGAGGGGGAATTATCAACATGTGAGAGAGTTAAATATGCATATTTAACCGAAAATTCGTTGTTCGTACCTTTAGTCCACTCGCAATAATCCATTGTTTCCCTTTGTGGATAAAAATTGCTAATTGTTGACATTAAGTTGGCAAGATGCTCCTGCTCCCAAGAGAACATGTCCCTTCTCCATTTCTACTTTCAAATTTAGCCTTGTGACAATCACTCACCTTTTTTAGCAATCGTCGCGTCTTTGTCTTCGGCAATACTAAAACGTAAGATGAATGAAGAAAAAGAGCTTGGTCACTGGTCCATTTGTCTTTCAAAAAGCAAGTATCCTCCATGTTGCCAACCTGTCTAAAGATACCATAGAAACCCATGTTTTGTTGCAACAGTCCCTAACTAAATTCATCAAGTCCCTCCTCAAAATTGAAGAATTCCCATTTATGCATCTACTCTGACTGAAATCGGCGGGTTTTGTGGTTTTATCATATTCGCCTAAAAAATCTTCAGCCGTAAGTAATCACAGCCTTAAAGGATTTGTCATTTCGATTTTCAAAGATGTAGTGAATCGATACACAAATCGCACCAGTTAATCGCACTACTGGTTCGCACAAGTTGCAATTTATACCAGTAACTCAGAATCAGAATAACAGAGGATCAAAGAGGAGAAGAACAATCACTCAACAATTTTACTTGTTTCGGTGTTCACATATCAATGCAATCTAGAACCCTAATCCAAGGAGCAAGAAGAGGAGATTTTATTATGAGTTGTGAATTAATTTCCCTAGCTGCTAAATTGAAATGAGCTAAGTTACAACAATATATAGAGGTTGGATTCTGCTCAATCTCCATTGCATGCGCACAACACGTGTTGTAACGAACTCATGTGCTCTAGCATGTGATGTAACAAACTCACGTGCTCTGAAACCACCTCACGTGCTTTGTAACGGAATTTCAAAATGCTACTTGAAATTACCAAACTGCCATTGCGTGCAAATACTGAAACACCCAATCCAGCTGTAACTCTAAGCCAGTTGCAACAGCACTTCAATTCTCACAGAAGAAGTACAATATTAAATCGTTGAATATATCTCTTATGCCAAGGCCTGATGATTCCTTGTTTTTGCAAATATGCTCCCACTTTATCCACTGGATTTTTTTTTTAGTTTGTATTATGTACCTCCCCAAATGAATCTTCTCTAGATCTTTGTGAGTTCGTTAGTCGACTTCTTTGGTGACTCAATTATTTTCCTTCTTTCTCCACTTCCTCTTCAAACCCCCGCCCTCCACCACCACTAAGAGGGTCACCATTTCAACGCCTCAAAAGCCCCCATCAACAACAACACTTTGCACCGCCAATTTTCTGATCTGAAACTCTAAACGTCGAATCGGGATCTACTACGACTAAGTCGAAGCTATAGCGCTTTTAGGGTTGGGGGAGAGATCATGACTGCAACTTTTGGTGGTGGTGGGGGGGGGAAGGAGGATAAAGTTAATTTATTTTTTCTTTTTAAATTTGTGGGTTATAATATTATTAATTTTTATTGTTTATTATTATTATTATTATTATTATTATTATTATTATTATTATTATATGTTGAGTGATATAACTATAAAGCTTATTTTATTATTTTTAATTTATATATCTAAGGTTTGTTTAATTGCTTTCAGAATGTAAAGATTAAATTATTAAAAAGATCATAATTATATATTAAAAATAAAATTATTTATTTACCCAAAATATATAATCCATTTGTTTTATTTTTAAAATTTTAAGTTATTGCATTTTTGAAAGACACTCGTGTGAATATCTATGGTGATATAATTATTAAAAAATATTAAATTATATCATTTAATTTTTTGATATAACTGTATTTACTAATTTTCTCTAGTTATGTTCTAACTTCTAAGTTTTTTTCTCTTTGCTGATTTGGCTTCCACGCATTGGCCACATAATATTTTTTTTTAATCCATGTGAAATCCACGTAAGCCAAAAGTCTTTTCTCGGCCCGGTTAAGTATAAAATATTTTACGGCTCAAAATAAACACGTTGGGCAAAAGTGAAAGGTAGCAATAAATGCTGGACAGATTCTGCATTTCTTCCTAATGAAATTTATTTGAGATTTAAATTAAGTACAGTCTATTAAAAATTGGCTAGTATTAGAAGATGAGAGGGGATAGAAAAGTGGGGCCATAAGTAAGATAGAGTGTCTAGATGGGGGTGAGGTCTATGGTGGGGGGAGGACCAGTGGTCCTCCTTCCTAATGATGATGACAAGTGTCCCATTTTTATGGGCTAAAAGATGCAATTTAAAAGTCTAGCCTTAAGTTTACAATATTTTCATTTTTGACCCCATAACTTAAACAGAAATAGTCCATTACGACCATATCAGGCACAACATGCTTCCGTATTGAAGATTTAAAACATAACATGTAAAAGGTACCTCGTTTGACCGTACTACCGTCGGGTATTCCACCAGGTTTTACGAAGACTCCTCGCCTTCAACCACTCGATCGCAACCGATGGTTCTGCAATGGCTCATTCAATGATAATCAGCACAGCCCTGGTTCGTTTCCTACTCCGAGCGTAAGAGGTATACTTCGGTCCGAAATGTTTAGAAGAACATCAAACATTAACACGCTTAAGAGAAAGCCTTGATTTTATTTATAAAAGTGGAAACTTATTTATTACATAACAACGATAACCCCTTTAGAGAGGAGCCACTTGTTTAGCTACTCATGGTAACCTTGTTTCTAACACACATACACTCGTAATAATTACAATAGAACTGGAAATAAACACTCAAAATTTAAACACTCATACTTATTACAATTCTATCTATTTTTTATAAGAAAGCAGTGGAGAATACTTGATGTCCTCTGTTTTCTTCAGCTTGTTTATATAGATGTAGTCTAGGATTTCAAATGCGGACTTCACTGATATTTTGAAGTGGAATCGTCATGGCTTGCGTGTTTCATTGAGTCTTGGGGTCCACCATTATCATTCTGATAAGAGTGGTCTTTAATCTTATGGTTGCTTTTGCATCCACTTGGTCAGGTGGTCCCTCCATTATTAGTCTGATAGTGGAGTTGTCTTGATTGCGCACCCGTCTCTGACGTTTACATGGGTGGACCTAGTTGTTCACATGGCTTTTTTTCCTTTGTCAGCAAAAGTAACCCCTCTACGCGGTATCTTTCCCTTTCGTGGAGGCCCCTCCTTGTCGTTATCCCATTTGTCCCGTTTCACTGGGAATCCTTTTCCGAAGAGGGGTTCCTTTTGGTCGGGACACTTGGAGCAGATCTGTTCTTTCCATCGGCCGGCATGTATCATGTTGCACAGTTTCCGGCTTGTCTCAGCTGTTGCAGGGATCTCATTTTTCCACAATGTTTGTCGTTTATTCTCGAACATCGTCTCCGCAAACCTCATGGTGCTGCTCGTCATACTGTTGAGCATGAACGATCTGTTCTCAGACTTATGGAAAATTTTAAACGAATATTTAACCTTCTCCATCTCGGTGAGACAGACCCACAGTCCCCATGCTCTTCTGGCTGAAACCTCATCTTCAGAGATAGGGGAAACCAGAAATTGTCCCTCTGGTGGAGGCTTGATATATTCCATCGCCTTCATGTTTGGCCTTTGCAGTTTGATGAAATGAAAGCTCTGATGGAACCCTTTTCCTGCGATCTCTGGAGCTGCTGAAATAAATTTCAACTCCAAAGTATCTCATCTTTCAAGTGTAGGGTTCATTTTCCATGTCTCGTACACTTTCCCGAAAATCCATTCTGGTAATTTTGAAATTTCCAGAAATTTTGGTGATGTGGTAAATACTGAGGCCAGGTAGCCAAAGTCAAACCACTCTCGTATACTATCAGGGTTTGATCCTAGTAGTGCCCAGATTCTTGGATATTTTTCGGACCAATCGGCCACGGATTTCCCTGGGATTAATCCCATTCTTGTGTGAAGCTTGTCCCACGTCCTTTGATATTCCATCAAAGGTACCCTCGGCTTGTTTTTGTCAATCTTAGAGGATCCCATTTGTGGTCTAAGACTAATCTCGTCCTCTTTCTTTTCAGAGGTAATTTTGGATTCTCTAGGTGTTTCCACCCTTGAATCATCTTGCTTGGTGGTGTCTTCCTCGAAAGGATCACCAGCCGGTCCTGTGTTGCTTGAGTCGCCCTCATCAAGAGTAACGATTTTCAATTCTGCTTGTACCTTTGAGGTAGAAGCATCTCTGAGTATGGGTTCCATGAGACTATCCCATAGCTCGTGTTACCAAACAAGGTAGTCTTCATCGCTTTCTGGACCTTGCTAAGATCCTTTTCTTGTATGTGACCTGAGGCCGTTGCATTGATTGCTAGACCATCTATCGACTTGCTGAGCTCCTCTAGGTTTTCCCTGTGGTGCCTCCATCTTGTAAGAATGGTATCGGCTTCATGTGCCTCCATCCCTTGTTAAAAGATCTGCAAGAACGTTTTCATGAGATTTTATCACAAGAACATCAAAATCGTAATATTGACATTCGGCTTGCCATCTTAATAATCTGGCTTTCTCGGGTTTGCTTTCTATTTTATTTTTCAAGAAAGCCTTGACACTAGTGTTATCAATTTTTAGTATGAATTTTTTAGCAAGTAAGAATAAGGGTCACTTTTTAAAGGCCTTTCGAACTGCAAAGAATTCTTTCTCGTTGATGTGACATCTCGCTGCCTCATCGTTTGTAAAGAGACCGCTACAGTATCTGCATGGCATTTCTCCTTTTCGTTCCACCTTTGTTAGAACCGCCGCCCACCAATGATCACTTGCATCCTTATAGAGTACAAGGTCATCTTCATCATTAGGAATTGCAAGTTTGGGGAGGTCTTGACAGATAGCTTTAAGCTTATGTACCATTTCCTTGTGTTCGTCCGTCCATCTGAATTTTGCGTCCTTTTTAAGCAATGGACTTAATATTTTCCTATAACTTGCCAGGTTGTTAATAAACATCCCAGTAAAATTAACTAAGCCCATAAAACTTTGGAGTTGTTTGACTGTCTTGAGATCATCGGGAAAACCTCGTACCTTTTTTACCAAGTGATTTTGGAGAATGATACCTGATTCGTCAATCTCAATACCAAGGAACTCAATTTTCCTTGTTAGGATTACCGCCTTCTTTTCTGATAGCACCAATCCCTCTTTGTGACAAACATCTGAGAAGACTTCCAAATGCTTGATATGTTCCCTGGCATTCTTCGATGCAATGAGAATATCGTCAACATAAACGAACATGAATTTGAAATAATCTTTGAAGAGATTATCCATCTTCCTTTGATATATCTGGGGCGCATTAGCCAAGCCCATGGGCATGACATTCCACATATAATGTCCTTGCAGTGTGGAGAAAGTTGTGTATTTCTTGCTTTCTTCATCCATCTTGATTTGATAGAAGCCAGAATTACAATCGAATTTAGAGAAGACCTTTGCGTTTCGAACGCAGTTAATCAGGTGTTCTCTGTTTGGGATATAATATCCGTCGAATTCCAAGATTTTGTTGATCCCTTGGTAGTTGATCACTAATCTTGGTTTCCCTCTCTTGACTTCTCTGTGGTTTCTAACTAGGAATGTCGGACTGCTGTATGGAGAGACTCCTGGTGAGATAAACTTAAGGTCTAGATGTTCCTTAAGAATTTTCAGCATATCCTCTCGATCGTCTTGGTTCATCATGATGGGCATGTATCTGACAAACTCATTCTCCTTTCCTTTTTGAACTCTTAGGGTTGCCTTGAGTTCATTCTTGTTCCACCATGCCAGAGGATCTTCTTCGTAGTTCCTCCAAAATTTTGCCTTGACATCTTCTATCGAAATATGTTCTTCGTTAGTGATGTCTATGTGAGGACCTGGTTCCAAGCTGGCCTTCAGGATCTCAATTGTTTCGTCTCTGATCCTTTTGGTCTTCTGGCCGCCCAGGCTATCAATCCTAAGTTGTAGGATTGCCTCGCCATATTTCCTTTGATCTCTCATTTTTGGGTGTAGAAGTTTTCCTTCATCACCACGCTTGCTGCGAAATTGAATTGGCAATTTGCGATAGAACGTTTGCGTCAATATTTGCACCAATATCTTATGATCACAAGTGGTTGTGAGAATAAGACGTCTTGTTTTATTATCCTGCGTAAAACGTTTGAATGTTTGCAGGAAATTGTTGCCGAGTAAGATATCGGCTCCGGTGTCATGGAAATAGATTGGAGGCGTCTTGACTTTGTACCACGGTGTACCTCCTGCTCCTCCAATTAATATTTATGCCTGCTTTATTCCTCGTCTGAAGACGATGATTTCTTTGATAAATCCCTTCCCGTAATTACCGATAAATCTTCTCTGAGTTCTTCGGGGAAAACTCCTGGTTTTTCTGTGCAAATCCATGCTCCTGAGTTGATATATGCTGCAAAGTATTCAGCTCAGTATTTCTCGTATAACATCCCCACCGAGATGTAGATTGAGAACGGACTGGTGGTCATCGAAATCTGTATCTCTTTCCCTCCACTGTGAACTCCATTCCTTCTGATAGTTTTTCCCAAGGTTTATGATCCTCAAGAAAAAAAATCCCGAGAACTAATTGTTCTGGGATCTTTCCTGCTCGCCCGTTGATGACGAAATCCATCCCACCTATTTTTAGGTTTCCTTGATATCTTCCAACGAGGGGTTGCTTCAGATAATACAATGCATCACATGGGAATGTATTATCTTTCTGAGTGGTGTCGAAGATCACCTCGACCTCACCCCACCCTCCTGGACACTGTAATTCTCCTTTAGTTGTAAACCTCTTCGGTTCGATTACAACTTCGACAATTGGCTTCTTTCCCCATGTAAGGTTGTGCATCCTATTTTCTTGGAAAGAAATTCTCCTGGGTTCGAACCTTTGACTAGTGTTTTTGCCGAACACTGGTTGATCTCGAATGATCATATCCATCTCATGGATATGTGGTAGATCAGAAATCTCTGGTTTGACTGCATGGGCCACTTTATCGAAGATCTCAGGTATCTCGACAAACTCCTTTCTTCGAAAAAGGTCCAAATGATGGGTGTTGGATAGAGCATAGGAGATATTGTAAGTGATAGAGTATTGCCTATTACCTTCCTTCATTAGCTCCTTGTTCTTGAAGTCCTGATGTAAAGTGAGGACCTTGTTGAAATCTCGATCGGCTAGATTATAGGAAATCTTCGGATAGACGAATGTTGCCACCTTTTCAGCAAACAGATTTCCTGAAATTCCTCCAAGACAGGCGTCTCGTAGGTTCTGAATCCTTCTATCAAAGATGGAGATGTCAATTGGGGAATTTACTCCTTCTTTGAATGTCGCCTTGATCAGGATCCTAATGGCTCCTATATGGATCCATGACATCTTTTGGGCGACTTCTAGATTGAGCCGTCCTAGTTCCTCTTTAATCTCATTCATAAGAACCGACTGCATTTCCATCACATTATTTGTTAGTTCCATTGGGATCGCAATCTCTCATGCTGTAACTGGGTAGATGATGTGATGTTTTCTTTGTCTGAAGCTTAGCTGGGCTAAGGTTCTTTCCATTTTTTTGATAGTGAATCCATCGTAAACATGCAATTTTGGGTCTTCTCGCATAATCCTCATCAGGGCTTTGTGGGATATGCTTGTCTGTGAGAAGAATCCTGACAAGTCTTCCTGCACTTACTGGTGGAAGATCTCCTTGTCTTCAGTTTGATTCTGATTCCGACTCTGAAGACTCATTTGGTCCTTCGTCTTCTTTTATATACTTTCATCAGAAGGGATATCTTCAAACTGGTATACTTGAACGAGGTCCTGAAAGTAGACAGCTTCTTCTAACTTCGGGGTGGCTTTGAACTGCCTGACTCCTCTTTTCTGGTTCTCGGGACAGTCAGTTGAAATGTGTCCCTTGGCACCACACGTCCAACAGTTACAATCCTTGAAACTTTCGTTTGCCCTTGTATGAGCCCTCCTGAAAGTCCTCCTTGTTGGTGGTATACTGGTACTTCCTTGGCTGAAGGTTGTTCTTCCCCGGCTAAGTCCTGATCTTTGCCCCGATTTGTAGCTTCGGGCTTTTTGCTTTGACCAGAATCTTCTTGGTTTCCAGGAAGATCTTCTGGAGAACCTGCTTCTCCTTTGTTCATAGGGGTGATCCCTATGTTTCTTCTTTTGGTGTCTTTCTGGTGCTCCAATGACTGTTGGGATGTCATTATCGTCGCAGCAAAGACGGGCTGATTTGTTGATTCTTTTCAGCCTCTTGAAATTCTTTTGAATTGCTGCCTTATGGCACCATTCGCTTAGCTTGACCTTGAGAAAGGACATCCTTTGGGCAACTGTGTCAACCCCAATAGGTGTATATTCTCTTAGTAACATTTCTCACCACGGGCTTGGTTTCTTGGCAAAAAATAAGGGAATTGTCGTTTCTTCATTCATTCGGCTCTTCCATCTGTACTCGGTGAACAGCTTGATGTATAAGTCGACGCTACATATGTCATGTAGCTCTAAGCTATACAGTTCTTGTTCGTGTCTTCTGACCTTCTCTTGGTCACCTCCTCCGGTTTGGGGATCAACAAAGTATCCTTCTCCGATGAAGTATATTTTGAACAATCTCGCCATTATGTCCACAATGTCTTTGAGGGCATCTCCTGATAGAACCCCACCTCTGATTTATGGAGTGGCATGTTCCCATCTGATCTTGACCGATCCTTTGAGGCTTATTTGTAACATCATAATGAAGCCCTCTTTGTCGAGTTCCAGCGTTGCTGCTGCAATTCTCATCGCCGATGCCCATTCGTCAATTAGGGCCTCGCGATTCTTGAAATCTAAGATATCAAGATTGAGCATATGCGGGTGTATTGGATCAAGTTGGGATCTCCGATATGGTGTTCCATGAACATCTGGTCTCCTTGCTCTCGATCTGGCTGGTACAGTCTTGTACATGGATCCTGCCACAAAGTCATGCTGGTGCGGCATGGGTTCTTCTCGGATTGGCTCCTCTCGGATTGGCTCTGGATTTGGGATGGAAGATCCGACGCCTTCTATAACCGTTGACTGTCCCTGTGGAGGGTCTTGTCTCGGCACAATTGCACTTTCATAGCCTCGAACGATTTCGAGGTTCAAACCCGAAAATGATTCTGCTAGATCGGCAAGATCTTGCAAATTTCGAAGTTGAACTCGTCAAGCTTGATTCTGGACATGATCTTACGATGTGCTGGGTTTTCCTCTTATCAGAGCTTCCAGCCTCTCGTTTGTGGTCAACTCCCTTTTGACCTCAACTGTCTTGCCCTTCTAATGTAATAAGGGCTCCCTTCCGAAAGATGGTGGTAACCATCCTCCACGTCTCCTTTCAGATGACCTTGGCATGGATTCCAAGTTTTTCATTCTTCGCTGGATATCTTGCAGATTTCCCAAGATCTCATTTTGACGCTTAGACATGGTTTCAAGATTGTCTTGGAGGTCTTGAAGATGCTCGGGCATATGGTATTGACGGTTACCATATGTTTGGACTGTTTTCTGAACTTCCATGAGGTCTGGAGCAGTGTTTTAAAAGGCGTTGGCGTAGGGCGGGGCGTCCTAAGTTCCTCGGGCGAGGGCGTAAGCCCTGGGGCGAAGGGCGTAAGCCCCGTAAATTTTAAAATTTATTATTTAAAATCATATAAATAATGATAAATCCTAATAAAATATAATATATCACTTGAATTTTTACAGTAAGTCCAAAAGGAAATGTCATCACTTCAATAATCACTCTTCTTTTTTTTAACAGATGCAGCTTCATTCGTAGGCTCCGTCATTTCCTGCAAGATAATCATTGTTTGATTAGAAGTTCAAATTTAGAATTAAAACGTAAGGGTGGAGTATACAAGTTCATAAGGAAATTAATAATAAATAGATAAAGCATATCTGGTAATTAATAATAAATACATAAAGCATATTTAGACAAAAAGTACAAACCCTGCAAAAACTAAAGATTCAAGAACCAATTTTCGAACTCCATATTCGTACGGATCGTACCTTGATGTTCTGAAAAGGAAGCAGTCGCCGGAATTTTATTTTACCTGTCTAATAGATTGTATGTTGTTGAAGAAGAAGAGTTAACTTCATTTTGGCTTTTGGGGAAAAAAGAAACCCTGATCGATTGTTTAAGTTATTTATCTTCAAAGTCAAAACTTTTTAAAAAATACTTATTTTACCCCTTAATAAGACAAAATTCACCATTTTCCCCCATAAGTTCTCAAAAACGTTGGTTTTCTACTTGGGGGCGTTAAAAACGCGTTTTTCATGCCCTGGACGTACGCCCCAAATGTCGGGGCGTACGCCCCGCAAATGAAATGCCCCAAACATGCGTTTTGGGGCGTTTTAGTGTAATTTGACTCAAAACGCGCCCCAAAACGCGCCCAGGGCGCGTTTTTTTAAACATTGGTCTGGAGACAGCTTAGAGCCATCTGTTTCGAGCTCGTGAAAATCTGCAAATCTAGATTACTCATCTATTATTTCTTTCGATAATTAATCTAGTAATTCTTGTAATCTCTGCCGTGAGGCCATTAATAGCTATGAATTTAGCTCTAATGCCAGGGAGGTTGTCAGGTCTTTGACTAGCTAGAATAACTAACTTAGTCTTCAAGAGTTGGAGCTCTTGTTCTAGGGTAATACCGGGCATAATTATAGGCTTAGCATTGAACTTTGCTTATTAGCTTTTTTAAGGCCAATCTTTATTAGCTTGACTCTTTCTAGCCTAGCTTTATTCATGGGACATGTCTGTTGTTCTAAGTCGCAACATAGAACCTCGTGGTGTTCAATATACGTTTCATGAACCGCAAGGCGTTCTGTTAAAGCATAGATAAAATACTTTATACTTGTAGTTTTCGGTCCTCTAAAAGAGAACTGAACCGAGGGGTTCCAAATGTCCTCCATTACTGGATTATTCATGTTTGTAAATAACTCCTCTCATGAAGTAGGTTAGGTGTTAACATAATAAATAAATATCCATATGCGATAAATAAACCTAGGCTCTGATACCATTTAATCTATGTGGTCATAAAATGAAAAGAAAATAAAACTTTTGGCTAGAATTGAAATTTTTTGAAAATAAAGGATTGGCCAAACAAATAGGGTGCAAGTGGTCCTTGCCACATGTCATCATCCAAGCAAGGGGGTGCAGTGGTACCCCTCTACCATAGACTACAGCCTAGATGGGGTGGGATAAAGACTCATCAACAAAAAATTTCAACTTGATGCACATTGACTCTGATTAACTTGGCAGAAAAGTTTTGTTACAACGTTCGTTTTCATCCATAATATGCATGTAAATCTGAGGATTTCATCTCGTTTTGACTCTAATTTTAAATAAAGAGCTCTTATTATAATAAATATGAACTTATATTTAGTGTCTCTTACAAATTAATTTTTGAAGAAAAAACTAAAGGAAACATATTTTCATAATATTAAACTTATATTTATCAAATTTAAACAAGGGTGGTTTAGTCATTTAGGGGTGTTTGCAAGAGCTTATGAAAGCTCATTTTTCTTACCTTCTACTTACATAAAGTTGCGTTTGACTTAAAGCTATGAGTGTTTGCAAATTCTTCATTAGAAGTAACTTAAAGCAGATAAAGTTAGTTTGTGGTGTTTGGATTAGCTAAAGAGAAGCAACTTTTGAACCTTAATTAAAATACGATAATATGAATTGTTCTTATTTAAATTATAAAAATATTAATATTTCACTCACATTTGCACAATCATGAGGTGGATAATTATATATTAAAAGCTAAACAAATTTAAATTTTAGTATATTGTAATCAATATTAATGTGTATATATTAAAATATACAAGTTATTTAGTATAATTACATCATGTATATATCTTCTACCAACAATAACTATATTTAAAAGATGTTAATATAAGGGCGAAATATTATTTCTGTCCAGTGCCCAATAACTTTGGCCAAAATTACTTTTTGCCCTTTTTTTTCGGCCCCCACTTTTTCTGCCCTGCTAGTTTTTATTTTTTATCAAAAATGTCCAATCTCAGTCGCATCAGCTAAATTGCTGATGTGGCAGCCCAGTCAAGAAAGTGCTACGCCTAGTCAATAAGTTGTCACGCCACGTCATATTTTTCAGTCCAAAAAACGTTTTTTGGACTAATCCTTGTAATATTAAAAATTGCACTTGCACCTCAAAATAAATTGCACTTTTCCCCACAAAATATATATATTTATATATATATATATATATATATATATAAAAACTTATATATAACTATTTGGTAAAAATAATATATATATATATATATATATAAATAATAATAATAATAATAATAATAATAATAAAGATATATATATATATATATATTGGGGGGAAAGTGTAATTTATTTTGGGGTGCAAGTGCAATTTTTTATATTACAAGGATTAGTCCAAAAAACCTTTTTTGGGCTGAAATATATGACGTGGCGTGACAACTTATTGACTAGGCGTAGCACTTTCTTGACTGGGCTACCACATCAGCAATTTAGCCTATGTGGCTGAAATTGGGCATTTTTTATAGAAAAATGAAAACTAGCAGGGCAGAAAATGTCGGCTCGGGAAAAAAAGGGCAAAAAGTAATTTTGTGCAAAGTTATTGGGCAGAAATAATAATGGCGTACATGTTGTTAAGTACAACATTTTTAAGATTCTTTTTCATTATTATTTTTTCTTTAATTACTTTTGTTAATTATTTTTTTACTCAAAAAAATGTAAAATTATAAAGATGAAGATCGCATTGATAAGGAAAGAGAGAAATCGTGAGATTTATTTGAGGGTAAAATTAGATATTTAGAGAAATTTAAGAGATGCGTGAGTTTAAATAAGATATCACCAAGATTTGTGAAGAAGCTTCTCAAGGAAGCACCTCATGACATGATTTTCAATTACTTAAAGCCTATAAGAGCTTATAAAAACTCTTGCAAATAACCCCTTAATAAAATATCAATGATTATATAAAATCCAACAATAAAATTTTGTGCTAGTTTTTGGAAATTATTAAAGGGTTTTGATCAATTACAAATCAAAGGAGATATTTGTACCGATTCCAAAACCACGAGGGTGTATGCTTAAAGATAACTCAGGTTAATAAATTGTTAGAAATTTAGTTTCAGTCTAAGATTGAGCCTAAGTGGGCACCTCAATAATCAAGTTAGCTCACAAAAGCACAAATTTATAAAATTGTCCTCTGTTACAGTAAATTTTTCAAAAATATTATTGTCGCCAATGTAATTTTTCTTCTATTACGATCTAATCCTTGAAATGAACTCCAGTCAATGGTAAGCCAGACATGATAACGGCGGATTGAATCTAATAAATAAGGCAATGCCGGTGTAGAGACCCATAAGGATTTTTGTTCTTATTCAATTGATTGCATTTTCTTCTCAGATTTTGGCCGAAAGAATGATAATCGATAAGGTAACACACAAAAGGATAAGAGTTCGGTCATCTTCATGAGAAAAAATTATTATATACAACCGTTGTATGATGACGTAGTACAACCAAGAATAGGGATTAAAAAAATATCCCTAAATTATAGTGAACCTATTGTCGTGATTCGTAAACAGTGTCTTTATTTGAGCTGGAGTGTTCGTTTTTCTTTTTCTAGATGAATGCGGGGGAGTGTATGACTAATAGGAAATTAGGAATGGATATTAATTTGGCATAAATCTCTTATTGTTGCGGTGTTGCCCCTACAAAATAAAAGTTGCGACGGTTTGAATGTAAGATTCTCTAAATTTGTTAAAAGAAAATTTTCAGTTATGTATTCAAAATCTTGACAATGTGATCCTCGTGAGGTAAGTAGTAAATCATTGTTATTTCACGGTTACCAAAAAAAAAATCATTCTTATTCACAAACATCTCTGGTTAAAGATAATCACGAGCAACGGAATTAAAACCTATTTCAATGATGTCATCAGGTACAGAATAAAATGACCAAATGATTTCAGAAAGACAAAGATAACATAGAAATCTAGAAATTATATCCACGGTGTTGAATCTAAACACAATTAGTTCACCTAACAGTGGCTAAAAATATCAGTTCATCGATCAATTCCTAGAACCCTAATGAGTAATGATATCGATGGAACAAAATGATAGGCTAAAAATTAACATAATGCGACAAAACAACAATCTGAGCCTACACTAAATCAGAGTGTATCAAAAGGGAGAAACCAGATACAACAACATTAATACGATATTATAAACATTAGAAACAGTACATTAGACCATTGTGATATTAGCTTTTACAACAGACTAGAAATTAATAAGGCTAATATCAATCTTTTTTTTTTTGTTTTTTTGCCAAATATTAAAATTCTGATAGGTTTTAACATTGAGGAAATTTCAAAGGGTCAACACTAATAGTTAAGTGATCACTTATCAGTTTCAGCATCTCTACTGATTAGTGCAGGTAAGCAGCAGTCTGGTACTGGTAGCCATTTGCAAAGAAGTTTCCATGACTAGGAGAGAAGTTGTAAGTAGGCGTTCCAATAAACGACGGGACGTGGTGGTCAACCGGTGCGGCATAAGCATACGGCCTATCGTAGACATAATGTGGGTACCTATCAGTCATTCTACCGTAGAAGTTCTTGTCAGTAGGTGTGTTAGCAATTCGCTGTGGCGGTGGCGCATGTGCAACGCCATTGGCACGGGGCCTTTTGGATTGTGGCTTCGCAATTTCTGTTGCTCGTTTTTTGTCTGCTTTTGCTTTCTCAATTTCAAGAACTTGTTTCTGTAGTGGATCTAAGGGGAATTGCTCCTCAAGTCCATGGTCTTCTATGCATTTAATCACGGCTTTAACTGCAGTCAGCTCTTTCTCATCCACATCACTCTGCAAGAAAATATTATGCTACTGCATTAACAATAATATTGCGAAAAGGAGAAAAGAAAAGGCAAATACACCATTATTTTGACCCAAAAAACTTGACAAAAAACATTTCACTAAATGCCAATTAAAGCATATGGGTGGGTGCCTTTAAACATAGGAGTGTGTTTTGGTAATTGATCTAATGTCACAATGGTTGTCATGATGAATACTTATTAACTTAACATGCTGCCAGCTCAAGGCAGTATATAATATGTCTTGACTTGATGTAGAGGCTGAAGAGCTGTTGAAACATATAGCTGGCGCAATGTAATATCCATAAATCCCCAAAACATAGCCAGGTAATGAAATTGAAAAGCATTACAAACAAATCATACAAGCTCACCAACTACGACAGAATAAACAGACCTGTGCGGGACCAGTAGGTGATGTATTACTAGGTTTGCCAGCAGATGACGATTTCTTGGCCTCAGACAAGTAAGATTTCAGTAATGAAACTGGTGAAAACTGATCGGTAAGCTCAAACGCAAAAGCTAAGTTGACGGCATCAATCTGTCTTCCATTCTTCACCAACACATCAATAACACCTGGTAACACACGGGGAAAGAAGTTAAGCCCGTGAATATGTTTATGAATCCCAATAACTAGCTAATGTTAGAAATCCATCCATCTACATATCTCATACAGATGAGCCCCTCTTTTTAAAGAGAAAACATAAAATAATTCATCTTAAAGATTTAAGGTAAGTCGTTAAATTGTCTATACAAAATACCAGCAACTCTTTCAAAAAGTAACGAGGGCAACCATCATGAAAGCAGACAGAGAGAAAACACATAAAGTCAGAATTCAACCTTAGCATTCATAACTGTTGGTTCTAAACAAACCTGGCATTTTATCGGACAATCCGAGATAACGACACAATTCAGCTGTTTGACGACGTCGGGAAACCATGGGTATTAGCTTGGACAAGATCTCCTGATCGAAATCTGAATTAATGCCAAAAGTAGCCAGAAGTTGTAGGAATGCATGAGCCTCCAATGAGTTTCCATTGCTTGCATCAATGTCAAGATAATCTAACTTTGGTTTCCACTCTTCAGCAATAGCTTTTGCTCGCTCCTTAACATTTTCTGAGATAATATCACAAAGGGACTCTGCATCCAGGTCCGTGAATAAACTGCTGAGGCATTCCATCAGCATAATGCAGGTTCGACGAAGGCCCAACAGATTTGAATCTTTTCTAGCATCAGAATTTGGTACTTCCTTCCCATAGAAACCCTTCAGTGAATCCAGAACCAAAGAGGCAGGATCAGCTGCAGCCGTCAATGCAGTAGGAATTTCCTCTTTTAAAGTAGCAAGGTTCTTGCGGTTATCTGATATAAATTTATGGAGGCCTTCAGAACTCATCTCTTGGCACAATTTAACAAGCTCCGGGTAGGAAGCCACTTGCACATTCATATTGCCAAAAGGCCTTTTCGATCTGTTCACGCTTAACTCAGGTGTCTTGACCTCCACAGCTGGTGCTTCCATTTGGTTCCCGCTACTAGTGAGACCTGAATCCAGAGCAGATGGCTTATCATGCTTTTCCATAGCATTCAAAATGGCCCAAACAGCAGCATCTCGCTTCTCTTGTAGCTTCTCAAGTGAAGCCTGCTCCTTAGCCACAACGGCTGCTTTGCGCTTCTCTAGCATCTCACCAGATTCAACAATTTTAGTTTCAAACACCTTTTCTTGTTCTTCTAGTTCAGTGAAACGTCTCTTCAAGGACTTTTGAAGCCCATTAAAATGCTCTTCAAGCTGCTTCCATTTCAAGTTGAGTGTTACGGCTCGGTGACTTTCAAGTTCGGCAAATGCTTTCTGGAGTTGTTGTATCTTAGCGGCGGTGGAATCCATTAAATTATTAACTGATAAGTTGTCTTCCATGACATAGAATCCTGGAGAACATACAGACAAGTGATCATCAGTTTATCATGCCAACAATGGGAATAGATATGATGCAGAACCAGCATAAGATAAAGCGTGTGAGTACCTTGGACAAACTAAGGTGAAATTCAATATGAAAGAGTAAATAAATAAATAAATTTTAAGAATAGGAACAAACGCTGGAAACCAATACAACAAAATAGCAAATGACAGACAGCAGGTATTCGCTGAACCACACTAAATAATCAACCCTAGTTAACTTAAAAGATATTACAAGCTTAACTTGGGTTTTGCTGCAAAAGAAACGATTACAAAAGCTCAAAATCAGTGGTAAAAATGAATAGGTTTGCCCCATGCTTTGCTCGATTTGTAAGCAAATTGAGAGATCAAAGGAACCAGGGCTCTTGGCACAAAGCTACAACAAGCATGAAATTGAAAGTTCACTCAACATGCAAACAGTGAGGCAGGCAGGCAGCTTGAAAACCATTTGAATGACACTACTAAATCAACTAAAAGTATCAAATAAAAAACAGAGATATGATCAAACAACAAACCCAAAACCCAATCGTCGTACCACGAAATCCTTGTTGAGCAAGGCGATGTAAGGCCGTACAACACTATGACTGAATCGGCAAAAGATAAACCAGAGATTTCACATAATTAGCCACAAAACAGCTCATAAAAGTAGGAAATGAAGCTGCAGAAGAACCAAATCTAAGAAAGAAGAAAAGGACGAGATTGATGCTGTGCAGTTGTAACGATATATATGTATATATAAATACAGTAAAAGGGAAAATTAAAGAGCAGAGTATACCCGATCGGCGATTTGACGGCGGATGGATGGATAAGAGAAAAATTTCAGACCATAATTTTGGTTGGTAGCGAGGCGAGGCGAGTCGAGGAAAGAGGAGGGTTTTGAAACGCGAATGAATCCCTAGAGAGTAGAGAGAGAATGTTTTTACTTTTTAGAGAGAGAAAAGGAAGGAAAGTGTGTGTAGTAGTGTATAGTATAATACTGTAATATCCTCCGACAGCTACACGCATTAAAGCACGCACTCGCATTCTGACACCCACATGCGCCTACCCTATATGTGTAGTAGTAGTATATGACCTTTGCTTTTTGCTTCTACCACGCCACACAAAACTGCTATCGCCCCTCTTTTTCTTTTTTCTTTTTTTTTTTTTATAAAAACCAGATTGGCACTAGTTGATATATATGCAAAAAAAAAACCTATAGAGACTTTTTGAGACATGGACAATTTTTTACAATATTTGATGCAGACTATCTTTGTCTACTTACTTGGAGTCCTATCATATTTCTAGATTGTTGCGCATTAAAGTCGAAGCCGACTCAAGAGCTTCTTGAAATCCTTATCTTCTCATCAAGACCCACGATATCTGTCAAAACCTAACTAGAGTCGCCTCTCCCCGCCATTCGATGACATCTATATACGAGCTTATTCCAAAAAAACATATATACATAGCCTCTCGCTCTCTTTGTAATTCAAGGACTTTGGTCCCGAGATACCATTATCCAAGAAATAAATACTTAAGTTATTCTTCTCTATATTTTTTTCTTAATTCTTTATCTTTGGACCGAGAAAAGACCAACCCTTCGTAACATCATAATCCATACATCATCAAATGTCGCTGTCTGTGGGAACCGTCTTTTCACCCCTGAAAAAAGGTCCAAAGATATGAAAAATATGTGTGAACCTTCGAAGTATAAAGAAGACCAGTACTCGTACCCTTCTCTTAACCCCATCTAACCAGCCACCCTAGCGAAAAGAAGAACTCAACGAAGATCACCAGACAACAAATCATTCAAAATCACAAGCTAAACTATGTACGCCAACTTGATTGTATGTACGAGGCTTACCAAACATATTTTACAAAAATATTCATTTTCCCTCCGTCCCTCTACAAAAAACCTAAGCTACAAAAGCTTTTCTTTCTTTTTTTACAAAAGACTATCACCTTACTCTACAAAGACAGATGAAGAGAATCCCTTAAACGTTTCTACACATACTCAAACCTTCTTTTTAAATCAAAGAGCCGGACGTTTTCCTTCTCGCACCGTTGCCCGACGAACACCATCAGATACATCTGTTAAGAACGCCAGCGGAGGCATGGGACTTGACGAGGATACGTCTATCGGCCCCTGATTCCATCAATTCGGGATCCTTGGCTCCTTCCATGGGCAAATGACCAGATGCGGAAGGACCTTCCACGACGGGATCCACCACCAATCGAGGAATCACCAAGTCTGGGAGGAACCCTGGCATCGACTAAACCACGCCATGGCATATGTTATAACCCATCAACATAAATTGTCGCACCTCATCATCAAAATGAATCAACCACGTGTGTAGTACTTGGCCCACCCAATGCGTCTTGGGCATGTGCCTTCGCAAGATTCTCCTTGAACTAACGACCCAAGTCCATCAAAAGACGCTTGTATTCATCTTTTTTTGTTTTCGTCATACGATGCATCTTGCCCGTCTAGCAAAGACGAAAGAGCAAACTCTCCAGCCATTCTTCTTCCTGCTTCCACCGACCATTCATAACCTTCAGATTTCATTCCAACATCTCACTACTTCCATTAAAATTTGGTGCATTCAAGGCTCGAAGAGCCTTTTCTCTCTGTGTCCTTCTGCTTCAATTGATCTTGAGCCTCTCTCAACGCCTATTCCAACTCTTGACAACGCCTCCGAAGTGCCAGTACTTCAGGAGCGGTCTAAAATGTTCGCTCATGGCCTCCACCAAAAGTGACAACTACTTCCCCATAAAAAAAAATAGACACTAAAAATCACGCACAAAACAACCCCATACGAACGCAAAGAGAAAGACATGTACCACACAAGTATTTTTGCTAAAAAAACATCTTGCAAAGCCTATAATGTAAAAGGAAGAAGTAACTCCTAATCCCGCTCGTTACGAAGCCCGCACAGGTACAATCTACAGTATTCCATACTTCCCGGCACCCTAGTGAAAAGTTAAAGACCATTCGACATACCCAATAGAGAAGATTGCCCTAACTCTCTTATCTGAACGTTAAAAGGACAAAAGGTACGACTAAACCCTTCATCTGATTCACGAGATAAATGACATTTTACACAAAAAAATGCCTCAACCTAAGCTCGACAAAAGATGGGGGGATACCTCAACCGAAAGAGTAGGCGAGGCGAAGATAATCAAATCAAATTCCTTCAACAATGGTTCCAGTACCCCCTCGTCCGCCGAGAACTATTGGCGAATGAGAGGAGCCGCCAAATAAGCCTCCCGCGCATGAACATACATCTTAGCTCTTGAACCCCATTCGCAACCGTTGGCAAAACAACGTAGCCCAAAGGCAAGTAACAACAACAATCAAAATAATAAAGAAAATAGATTGTTCGAAAAAGAGGAGCGTTTACTAAACAAGGGACTCGTATGAAGGGGACCCTCCAGAACTCCAATACCTATGCGGCATATTGCAACCCAGTCATGATCATAGCTATCAGATAATTTAGCATAGAAACCACGTCCTAACAACCCGCATATAAACACCTTCGTTCTAACTCATGCCTCACCTACACCTCTAAAGGTGGGGGCATCATCGTCACACGTGTACCCCACTGCGTACAAATCTCCCACTCCGAAACCATCACTTCTCGGAGGGCCAAATAAAAGAACTCATCTCGCTAGTTATTATCTTCGCCTGTAAAATCCCCAACCTAAAGGGAGGAAAAAGACTTGTATGGTTCGAAACAAAAGAAATGAGGATCTGAAGAGGCGACTCATAAAGGGAAAGTCGTCATGAAATGGAGTACAAGGGACATCGAACTGTCCACATCATGGTACGAACCCTGTCAAGTACTAGAACAATGAAGGAAGAAGTTGACTAGGGCTAACTTGCAAAAACTTTAGCAAATTCCGCACGAAGGGATGAAAAAAACCAGCGAATATCTTTTCGAATCTGACTAGCGTACACCAATAGAAATCCAATGGGAGGATCGTAAACCCGTTGAGCTGCCGTTAGGATGAGAATGTTAAATCTAAAAATATCCAGGGAAACCCATCGAACAGCCTGCGCACATCCTCCCCGACATTGTGCTGGAAATACTCCATATTTTCCATACAATAGAGCCCGGCTCGAGAAAATCTAGCAATAAGTCAACCACATGAAGAGGGGGATTATAAGGCTAGCTTCAAAGGAATGCCGCCCTGACTTCATCCGTCGCCTGACAAAAGACCCTTGACGTCGAAGCACCCTCACCCAAGTTTACATTTCTCCCATGCATCAATTCTGGGGCCCCTTGATTAGTCAGATTGCAGAACAATCTAGCCATGGCCTTAAGAAGGGCCGCCCACTGACAGTGTGTCCTAAAAGCCACTGCTGCCTCCAATAACGCGGCCTCTCCACGTACTGGCATATATGGTGCCTGCTCGAGCCTTGTCCCACCATTACTGAAGAAGAGGACCGCTCTGTGAGTAAACTTGAAAATGGAAATATTAAAGATGGAAGCCTCGCTTCTTTTTTTGGGCCTGGAAGTGGTATTTAACGCATTAAAGATGGAGCTCACAAGGAGCCCATCAAAGCCTTATCCTATTTCAAGATTAGTACGCATTAAAGACGAACCTGACTCAGGAGCCCCTCAAAGCCTAATACTATTATAAGATTAGTTCGCATTAAAGACGGAGCCAACTTTGGAGCCCCTCGAAACCTTATCCTATTTCAAGATTAGTACGCATTAAAAATGGAGCTGACTCACGAGCCCCTCGAAACCTTATCTTATTTCAAGATTAGTATGAATTAAAGACAGAGATTGGTACGCATTAAAGACAGAGCTGGCAAGGAGTCCCTCGAAGCCTCATCATATTTCAAGATTAGTACGCATTAAAGACGGAGTTGACAAGGAGCCCATCGAAGCCATATTCTATTTCAAGATCAGTACGCATTAAAGTTGAAGCCGACTCAGGAGCTCCTCGAAGTCCTTATCTTCTCATCAAGACCCACGATACTTGTCAAAATCTGACTAGAGTTGGCTCTCACCGCCATTCGAGGATATTTATGTTGGCACCGAATTCCCCACATGGGGAATTCAATTATTGAAGAGTGATGGCCATGTGGTCATGTTGGCCAAGTTGAAGAATGGGTTGGTATTCAACTGCCAATCATTTCCTAAGAAAGATATGAATTATTTATTAGGAATTCTTGTGAAAGTTTGCCTATAAATAGGCATGTTGTCTTACAAGGTTTTCCATTCCAAAATTAAGAGTGCTCTAGCATGTAATATCCTTCTTTCCTCTTGTAATATTATATATATTTGTGCGAGGTTTATTCGGGAAGTGTTGCAATATAAAGGCTATGTGGGGATCGGTTGGGTTGAGCGAGAAATTGTGTAGTCGTAATAATTTTCTACATAGTGTATTTTTGTTCGGGCCCCGTGGTTTTTCTCCAGTTTAGGAGTTTTCACGTAAAATCCTTATGTTGTTACTATCGTCATATTTTATTCGTATTTGCCTCGTATATCCACGATGGGCAAATCTTGGGGGTGCGTATTTGTCGACTCAAATACCTAACAAGTGGTATCAGAACCCGGGTACTGCTGGAGGTGGAGTTTTTGTTGGGGTAGAGTTCTGGTGTGATAGTAGTGTGAATACGCGCTGATAAAGGCGGTTCTGTCAAAGGTAATTGATTATTAAGCGGGACCGATGTGACCTCACCAATTACCTGGGAACCTTGAAACCCTGTCTGGAAAGACGAGCTATCTCTTTCCGGGGATTTACTTTGTGCTATTCCGGTCTACTTGAAATTCACCAAGGCTCGCTGGTGCAATGTCAGGAAGCAAGGCTACGAATATGGTGAGATTTGACGTTGAAAAATTTGACGGAAAAATCAACTTTGGCTTGTGGAAAGTTCAAGTCAGGGATTTGTTGATTCAGTCAGGGTTACAGAATGCTTTTAAGGGGGATGGATGTCGCTAAATCTAGCGTCAATACTAGTACGACTTTCAAGGCAGCTGGTATAAAAGTTGTGGTGGACGATGATGATTGGGAGGATCTAGATTTTCAAGCTGCGAGCGCAATTCGTTTGTGCCTGGCCAAAAACATTCTTGCGAACATGCATGGGGTTTCTTCAGCAAAGGGACTCTGGGAAAAATTAGAGGAGTTGTACAAGTCGAAGGGCGTGTCGAATCGCGTGTACCTGAAGGAGCAGTTTCATACATTGCGAATGGCAGAGGGTGCGAGTATCTCAGATCATCTGAGTGTTCTGAACGGAATCGTTGCTGAACTTGAATCCATTGGAGTTGCAATTGACGAGGAGGATCAAGCCTTGAGACTCATCTGGTCTCTTCCAAGTTCATACGGACACATGAAACTGATATTGATTCATGGGAAAGAGAAAATCAATCTCTCTGAAGTTACGGGCAAGCTTCTATCTGAAGAGAGGAGGCTTAGCGGGGGTAACAGCTCACATGTAAACAATGCATTGGTGACTTACGATGGCAGAAAGACAAACTCTAGGAGGAAAGTGTGTTGGCGGTGTGGACAATCTGGCCACGCTAGAAGAAATTGTCTAACAAGGGGAGCCGGTTCGGCAAATGGCTCCGAGGCATCAAAGGGAAACACTGGAGGGGATACTAACATTGCTTATTGTAGTGACTCTGAAGTTCTGTAAGCGGCATGCTCGTCCTGATGGCATAAGACCCTAAAAGTTGCCATGAGACAGGACGTTAATGCTAGTGGGTCTAGTGTGCCCACGGGCATTGCTTTTGGCGTTAATGCAAGGTGTGGTATATTCATATCGGTGGGCTGATGACTTCCGGAGGAGCCAAAAGGGGAAGTTGCACCATCCTATCAGCAGGTTAATGTTTGACATGGGCCGAAAAGGGAAATTCTCGGAATTGGTTTATTCTGAGTGGTTATGCTTTATGGTGGAGCATGGTACTTCTAAAAAGTATGACTGCGATTGCAGTGATAACGGGAGCTATCGAGATCTTCGGAGGCGGAGTGGGTGTACGATTGCCCAAGGCCGAAATGAAGATGGTTTTGAAGACGTGATTATACCGTCAGTGATAACCACATCTTCAAGGTGGAGATTGTTGGCATCGAATTCCCCACATGGGGAATTCTATTATTGGAGAGTGATGGCCATGTGGTCATGTTGGCCAAGTTGAAGAATGGGTTGGCATTCAACTGCCAACCATTTCCTAATAAAGATATGAATTCTTTATTAGGAATTCTTGTGAAAGTTTGCCTATAAATAGGCATGTTGTCTCACAAGGTTTTCCATCCCAAAATTAAGAGTGCTCTAGCATATAATCTCCTTCTTTTCTCTTGTAATATTATTTATATTTGTGCGAGGTTTATTCGCGGAGTGTTGCGATATAAAGGCTCGGTGGGAATCGGTTGGGTTGAGCGAGAAATTGTGTAGTTGTAACAATTTTCTACATAGTGTATTTTCGTTCGGGCCCCGTAATTTTTCTCCGATTTAGGAGTTTTCACGTAAAATTCTTGTGTTGTTACCATCGTCATATTTTATTCATATTTGCTTTGTATATCCACGATGGGAAAATCTTGGGAGTGCGTATTTGTTGACTCAAATACCTAACAATTTATCTACGAGCCTATTCCAAAAAACCTATATATATAGCCCCTGCCCCTCTTTGTAATTCAATGACTTTGGTACCCCATATACCATTATCCAAGAATTTAAGTTATTCTTCTCTATATTTTGTTCTTAATTCTTAATATTTGGACCAGGAAAGACCAACCCTTCATAATATCATAATTCATACATCATCATAAATGACTTTGAGAAGCAAATCGAGCCTGACTTTAGGTGGTTTGTCCTTTTATTCATGGGTTGGTGTACAAGTTATGGGGTTGGTGTTCAAGTTATTGGGCTTGGATTCACAAACCAAATCTCACAATTGACAGTTTTTAAGCTAATAAAAAAAATCTAGAGCGGAATCAGCCCAATACATATGTTGTAACTTGTAAGTGACTAATTAAAAAACTCCTTACTCTTTAATGTATTTACAGTTACTAATTTGAATTTGTAATTTTTTTTATCTTAGTCTTTTCTTGTTATCTAGCCATATAATAAGACGTTCAATGACTCATTTAATAAAGGAGTTTGTATTTTTTAATACATATTTGTGAATCTAAATTTTTTTTAATATAAAATTAGAAAATCACAAAGCTATATTTTTGCACCATGGTATTAATGTGTTCATTCATCCTCTAATGGATCTCATTGTGCCTTCCATATCAATATTATTTAACTACCATTTCAATAAACCCTTAGGAATCATTAATAATTTGATAATACTAAAAAAATGACAATACTACATTTGTTGATCAATTGTGTGCAATATCACATTAGTTACATGATATGATGCTACATTACTCTACAACAAGCGACGAATTCATAACATGGTAGAAATCTATCAATAACATGATCAATTCACCACAAACAACGAAGCTTGATTCCAATATCTCCTAATATAAACTTACACACACTTATCAAACGGTAAACTTCTTGAATAATATGCAATCCCATTTTTTATAGATAAGTCAAATGCCCCATTTTGTTGTTCGAAAGAACACTAGCCCTTGTCCAATACTATAAGTTGACTACACAAACCAGCATTTTGGTTAGATTACTTAAGAAAATATACTCAATTTTAGATAGAGAAAATATTTCTAGCTCTGAAGTAAGACTGTGACGTCCAATATTGTTAGAACCAAAGGCTGACAAAAATTTCAGAAAGACATGTTTGTTTTCAACATTGTGTACCTCAAATTCACCTTCTTCTTGACAATCTTTAATGAAGGCCAAGTAAAGTTGCGCATGAAAGAATGCATGCAAATATGATGTTAACAAAGATCTGAACACCTGAAAATAGTAAGAGAAAATATGCACTAAATACCATATCACTAGTCACAATTCCAAACTGCTCAAGATAAAAATTAATCAATAATCCACATTCTTCTTTCGTATGCATGCCATATCCTAATAGTATAAGCAACAGTAAATAGAAAACATGCACACTATGGCTATAATTGAATATGAGACAAAGATGATGGCTTGAATTGCTTAAAGAGTTTTGTCATCGCCATTAACAATCATTCTGGAAAAGCAAACGTGGTTGTTGATGCAATAAGTAAGAAATATATTCAAGTGACAGCCTTGTTGATATGACAACGCAAAACCTTAGAGGATTTGGAGAAGTTAGAAGTAGAGATACTGTCAGACAACTCGAAAAAAGCGTTGGCAAGCTTAAATTCCTAACCTACATTGATTGATCTCATTAAGGTAACCCAAGAATCATACCTAGATTTCCATAGAATCATTAAAAGAGTATAAGGCGGACTAGACACAAGATTTCAACTTCATGAGTATGCATACGTCTGGTACGAGATCATATTATGTGTTCTGATGGATTTTGAATTGAGAGAAGAAATTATGATGGAAACCCACAAGTCTCAGCTCTCTATACACCATGGCACTACTAAGATATATAGAGATTTACATAGTTGTTTTTGGTGGAAACCAATGAAAAGGAATATCGTTGACCTTGTAGCAAAGTGCATGACATGTCAACAAGTCAAAGCAAAATACCATAGAAGTTCTTGGTAGCTACAAAATTTAGCATACCTCAATGGAAGTGGGAACATACAACTCTAGACTTTTTGTGCGGATTACGAATAACCCGATGGAAAAAGTTTGAATCTATTTGGGTAAACGTTAAAAAGCAAAAAGCTTACAAAATCTACCCACTTCTTAAGACTTGTGTTTGTATAATGTGTAAGTGATAATTCTATTGATGAGAAGAGCATACATATATATAGTTACAAGAGAATATATAACTAAGGTAAGGAGTTAATCTAGGAGCTATAAACAAGGTAACGGTATAATCTAAATACAACAATATATATTAACATAAATAGATGATTCTATCTAATACGCCCTCGCAAAATGGACGTTCCGTCGGCAACAGAGATTTTGGAACGAAGGAGGCAAAACCGTGAGCGAGCGAGGGGCTTAGTGAGGAAATCAGCAAGCTGATCAAGGGTGTTAACATACGACACCTGAATGAGACCTTTAGCGACAAGATCCCGAACAAAGTGAACATCCACTGAAATGTGTTTCATGCGAGAATGTTGGACCGGATGTAAGGATAGGCGAAGTGCCCCCATGTTGTCGCAACGGACGAGAGGCACTGACGGGGAGGAGAGACCAATCTCCCCGAAGAGATGTTGCAACCAACGAACTTCAGCGGAGACTGTAGCAAGGGCACGATACTCAGCTTCTGTGGATGAACGGGCAACTGCCTTCTGCTTGCGAGAGGACCAAGAAATAGGATTGCCACCAAGGAAAACAATGTAAGCGGAAGTAGATGTGCCAGTTTGAGCGTCGCCGGCCCAATCTGAATCTGAGTACGCCGTGAGAGTAAGGGACTTTTCTCGTCGAAAGAGGACACCGAAGGTGAGAGTGCCCTTGAGATAGCGAAGGACGCGTTTGAGGGCAGTCCAGTCCGAGGCAGTGGGAGAGACCATCCGTTGAGCCAAACGATTTACAGCAAACGCAATATCGGGCCTTGTGATGGCAAGATACTAAAGACCATCGATAACTTGCCGAAACTCTGTCGCATCGGTAGGATCCGAAGAGTAGGAGGCCAGTGGGTTAGTGGCCATAGGTGTAGCGAGAGGTTTAGCACCATCCATCTTGTGACGTGAAAGCAAGTCGTGAATATACTTTTGCTGAGACAAGAACAACCCTTCACGACAACGAATAACCTCAACACCCAAAAAGTAAGAAAGTGCACCCATGTCCTTAACCGCAAACTTCGTGGCAAGATGCACGAGAGTCGAGATCATGGAGTCACAGGAGCCGGTAACAATAATGTCATCCACATAGATAAGGACGAAGATACGAACTGCAAACCGAGAGAAGACAAAAAGTGACGTATCTGAAATTGTTTGAACGAAACCAAAGGAGATAAGAGCAGCACTGAGGGCAAGATACCATGCACGAGGTGCCTGCTTGAGACCATAGAGTGACTTATGGAGGAGGCAAACGTGATTAGGAGCTGACTTATCCACAAAACCAGGTGGTTGCTGCATATAAACAGTTTCAGTCAAATCACCATGCAAGAAGGCATTACTGATATCCAATTGGCGGAGAGACCAGCCATGCATAATAGATAAGGACAAAAGAAGCCGAATAGTCACTAGTTTGACGACAGGGCTAAAGGTTTCCTTATAATCGATGCCAGGACGCTGATGGAAGCCTTTTGCAACGAGACGGGCCTTGTACCGATCAATAGACCCGTCAGGATGGCGCTTGATATGAAATACCCATTTAGAGCCAATAATACTCCGATCAGAGGGAGGAGTAACTAAGGACCAAGTGCCATGCTCGGTAAGAGCCGTAATTTCCTCCGCCATAGCTGCACACCACTTCGGATCGCTCAAGGCTTGAGTCGCACAAGTAGGTTCGATCGGACCAGTAACGGGATGCTTAGTGACAAGATTAAGGACCTTAGGTTTAAAGATGTTGTTACGCGACCGAGTAACCATAGTGTGCGTGCGTTCCAGAGGTGGTGGAACAGGCGGGACTGATGAAGTCGGCAAGGCCGGCGGAGATGACGAGGCGGTCGGGGATGTAGGCTCACGAGGCACTGGTGGCTTAGGGGTAGAGATAGGTGGAGGTGCCAAGACAGGTAACGGAGGTGGCAGCGGAAGGTGGAACTTTGCACTGTGAAGGCCAAGAGAAGGTGAGACCCATGGCTGAGTACCAGGGAACACAGACTCCACGAAGAGAACATGGCGAGAAATAAAGATACGACCCGAAATAGGGTCGAGACACTTGTATGCAGCCTGTGAGGTCGAGTACCCAATAAAAATACATGCCAAGGATGGCGAAGTTAATTTTCCCTGGAGATAAGGGCGTAAATACGGATAACACAAGCAGCCAAACACCCGTAGTCGAAGATAATTGGGCGCACGACCAAGAAGCATCTCGAAAGGAGACCTATGATGCAGGACAGGTGTGGGAAGCCTATTATAGAGATAAGCAGCCGTGAGAAAGGCATGATCCCAATAATCAGGGGAGAGATTGGCGCGTGTAAGCAGAGTACGGCCCATGGTGACAATATGACGATGGCGACGTTCACTAGTGCCATTCTGTTGAGGAGTATGGGGCGCAGTAGTTAACCAACTGATGCCATTATCAGAGAAATAACTACGCAAGGACAAAAATTCTCCACCATTGTCAGAGTAAAAGTTCTTGATCGACGTATTAAACTGTTTCTCAACAAGAGCGCGAAATTGCATAAAGATTCGAGAGACTTCAGATTTTGCAGATAGCATATAAACCCAACAATATTTTGTAAAGTGGTCAACAAGGATCAAGTAGTAACGTGCACCCGAAACAGATATAACCGGGGAAGGACCCCAAACATCGCCATAAATATAATGTAAAACATGATCCGAAATAAGTGACGTACTATGAAAAATCAATTGTTGACTCTTGTTCAAAAAACAAGAACTACAGTGCTCAAAGCCCAAATTATTCGACGATAAAGTTGGTAAATTAAACTTCTGCAAAATGAAATAACTAATCTTTAAAGATGTGTTAACAGGTTTGGAATAATACCCGATTAACGGATTTATTTAGAGGTTCGGAACACCGTTATCCGTGGTTCAAAGAAAGTAAATGACTATTTGGAAAATTACGAAAATATCCTTCCTTTATTTACTGAATTTCTTACTCTGAGGAGCACAAGTATGATCTTATCCCTTTCTTTTTCGGAGTCTCCACCTTTTCTTTTTTCTCCTTTTCCCTTATATAGGTATGGGAGGGAGTATGTGTCACCATGCATGTGGTACAAGTGTAATGTTGCATGTATTACAAGTGTCCTTCTATAAGATAAGGTATATCTTGTTGACAAGGTGCTGACTAGGCTGATCATTATCTTGTCCGAGGGCTACGGGGAGTTCCGAGGGGTTACTTCCTCTGTTTTCTTCCCTTTGATAGGCGGAATCTTCTGTTTTCTTTTCTCCGAGGGGCTGAATTTCACGAGGAGGTTCACTAGTTGAAGTGAAGTGGGTGTCCGAGGAGTTTTCTGTTCCGGGTACGGCTATTTCTTCATTGACTTCTTTGGTAAGATTTTCCGAGGGGCAGATTTGTCTCGCCAGGCTTGTAAGGCGGGCTCCGAGGGCATCAATGTGCATGTAAGGCGGTATTCTTGCGTATGGATTCCCGTAGTAGGGATTCCGAGCATTTCCTGCTATCGTGAGAGTAGTGGCTCCTTCGGGAATCATTCTCCGAGGGCTTTTTGGCCTTTGTTGAATGACCTCCTTGGTTGGTGCCTTCAGAGTAAGGGAGTTTAGTGGTTGGTGCTTTGAGTAGAACATTGTTTTGTGAATTTTGGCCTTCGGGATAGTGATTCCGAGGGCTTTGGGAGTAATCAGCAAGGAAGTATTTTCGTATAGTGGTCCCTCTTGGCGCAGTGATGGATATCCGAGTCGCGAGGATCCATCGGGGTTTACTCTTTTTCCGATGCTACGTTGATATCTTATTTTTATTCATCTTGACTTTCCAAGGGACGCTTAGATGTCCATTCGGGTGTCACGTCGTACCCTGGTAGGATATGTGAATTCCGAGGGATTCTATTACCTCTTCGGGTGCCACATCATACCATAGTGAGGTATGTGACATACGAGAGTGTTTGTGACGATAGTATCGCCCTTGGGATTAATCCTTAATTTAAGGGTTAATCTCTTGCATAATCCCTTATTTATTTTTTAGGGTTAACACTAGCCCCCCCAAATTTCAATCGTTCTCGTAGAGACGAGTGAAATTTTATTTTGTGGCCTTAATAAGGCAAAAGGGGCTTTTTCTTTATTTTTTGGTAATTTTTCCGAGGGCTTAGGATTTTCTCCATTCTTTTTTATGATTTACGGGGGTATTATATGTATATAAATATATACTTAAAATACCATGAAATAAAATTACCGTTATGGTCTTGGGAAGCAGCGGTCCAGATGAAGAATCACTTTTATAACGGCTCTTTTTAGCCGTTGGATGTCTTAAATGACATTCACTCATCCGTGCGTTAATCTGCAGTAACGGCTAGCGCGTGGATTGACACGTCGCGTCCTGAGTGGAGACGTGGGGCGTGGGAAACAGGGCACGTCTTTTAATGGCGGTCTACTTATAAATATACCCGTCCGTACTCTTTTTCCCCATTCTTCTTGCAAAATCTTTCAATCTTCAAGCTTCCAAATCTTCAATCTTCTCCAATCTTTCTTAAGCAAAAAAGAGTGACTTTAGTTCTTCTTAGTTTTTATTCTCACTTACCCGACTCGTAAAAATCTCTTTCCGTCCGAAAAATAGATGGCTTCCTCTGCCAACACGTCCTCCGCTGCTGCCGCTCCCGTTGATGCTCCTGTTCCTGTTGCAACTACCGTTCCCCTCGTAGGTCCTGCTGCCACTACTCGCAAGAAAAGGGCTGCCGTTACCGAAGGGAGTGGCGCCGCCGCCACGAAAAAGGCTAGGGTTTCGAAATCAAAGAAACTCCCTCTCCGTGACTTCTCCAAAATTGAAAATGTTCAATCCGTGGTTACTTATGAACAGGTCATGGATTTGTTTGAGGCTACGGGAACTACAATGGCGAATGTGACCGTTCACATTCCTACGGAGGATCAGAGGGCGTGCTATCCTCCTAAGGGTATGCTCACGGTGTATTTCGCGCAAGTGAATTACGGGTGGCGCGCGTTTATGCCCTCTTTTTTCTGCGAAGTCTTCAAGATTTGTAAGATTTGTCCGAGTCAGTTGGTCCCCAATGGCTATGCTGCCCTCTGCATCTACGTGTTTTGGTGTATGGTCAAGGGGTACGAGTGTAATGTGGACCATTTTTTGTCTATTTTCGATGTGGGAGTGTCACCTGGGGGATATCCCTTTTATCACGTTCACCACCGAGATCACTCGGCCAACTCTACGAAGAGGATTCTGGGTGCGACAATAAGTTCACACGGTGTCTGGAAGGACAAGTACTTTTATGTGAAGCCCATCCGAGGGAAGTGGGACGTGCCCTTCAAGTGGGGGGAGGGTGTGACCCCAATTCACACTTTGGCTGAAGATATGGTGCTTTCCCCAGTGGTTGCCCAGCATGCGCTAATGGAGTCAGAAGATTTTCGGTGGCTATTTGCTAAGTCTGGACTTCATTTCGTGATAGGGGTTAATGACAACATGAAGAAGCCGCTTTCTGTTTCGAGCCTGTACATGACGGCTTTCAGTAAGTTTTCCTCCTGTTGCTTGTATGCTCTTTTATTCTATATCTACTCCTTTCGAGCAGTTTTTCGTACTCTTTCATTACTCGTTCTAAGACATTTTGGGGTGACACAGAGGAGGTTCTGGCGAGGTACTATTTAGTACCTGGTTCTGAAGAAGTGGCTCCAAGTAGTCATAGCGGAGCTTCCGAGAAAGGAGATCACGAGAGGGAAGGTCACGAGGGGGGAGACCATGAAGGGAAAAGTCAATCCGAGGAAACAGGAATGGACGCGGGGGCCGAGGGTGTACATGAGAATATCCCTCGTCCCTCTCTATATGCCGAGGGCATATGTCTGGATGTTGCTCCATTGCGACAGGTAGACCCTAGGTCGGCAATGGTCTTGATGCCTTCTTCCGAGTCCAATACTAGCAATCTTCCAAGGAGTTCGCAGGGGGTGCAATCTCCGATAGCCGAGGAGGAAGAATTTTCATCTCTGGGGCCAAATGTCATCTTGGTCTCCTCTCGGGATCCTTCGCCTACTATTCCGGATCCTTCTCCCCTTCGCCCTCGTAAGTTTCTTATCCTTCTTTGTTTTCTTAACTTTAATACCTTATTTACATTGATTTATTAGTCAAATTTTGTTTTCATTATTTAACTGCTTACCTTGCTTTTGTAGGGGTTGATAAGGGGAAGGCTCCTATGTTTCCGGGCGCGGATCTGTTCGCTCAGTTACTTCAACCGGACTCGGAGAAGTCATCCGAGGGGATCGACCAAGGTCCTACGGATCTACCGAAGGATTTTGAGGCGAAGAAGGAGGTGTGGGATACCCTGCTCCGGGGAGAGGGTCCCTCGACCACTACCAAGGTTCCGGAAGCGATCCCGGCGGAAGCAGTGGCTACGACTCCTGCTACTACCCTTCCTTCTCCGATAGGAGATCTCCCGAAGAGGGTTCCCCTGCGGAGGTCAGCTTCCGAGGGGAATTTTTCATCTCCAGTGTCCGAGAAGGAGCCTCCGACGGTAGGGGAGGCATATCATGAGATCCTCCATTTCTTTGGATCTTCTCTTGCCGCGCCCGCGGAAAGTTATCAGTTTTTGCGGGCTAGCATGGTCTGGATGGAAACGATAGTAAGTATTAGTCCTCTAGCCACTTTATTTTTAAATAATTTTCCTGTATTTTTCCTTATGCTTCACTTCTTGCCATGCAGTCCAAGAAGACTCGGGAGGTTATCACTGCAGTAGAGCAGCGCCATTCGAAGGAGGTGGCTGAACTAGGATTTCTCCGAGGGCAGGTGAATTCTCTCCGGGCCCAACTCTATGAGGCCGAGTCAATGAGAGATGTTTTCCGAACGAAGTTGGAGGCCAGCGACTTCGTTTGGAGGGAAGATCAGAGAGCCAAGGAAGTGATGCGGCTCACTTTGCAGAGGATGCAGTCGGCTTTCGACAAGCTGGAAACGTCTGAAGAAGCTGTTCGAGTCCAACTGACTCTTCTGGAGAAGGAGAAGAGGGAATCCGAGGAGCTTCTCCGTGCTCGGGTGGACGCTCTAGAGAAAGAGAAGTTGGGGTGGTTGGAGCGAGAACAGGAGCTTCAATCTCGGGTCAAGGAGTTAGTGGATCTAAAAATAGCCAAGATGGTGCCCCAGGAGGAGGTGCAAGCCCGAATTGACGAGGCTGTTCGATACGCGGCAGTGGAAGCGGAGCGCCAAAGTGCTTCTTTGTCCGCTCGGGATTCCCTTGGGCATATGCTATGGGGATGGTTAGAGTGTGCTACCGTAGCCCGTGGAGTAATGCCCTCGGGGGTAAACTTTGGTAGTCTTTTCGACGTCAAGAAGCTTGCTAAGCCGTCTCCGGAGCAGGTTCAACATCTTCTTGAGATGTATGACGCGGTAATGACACCTAGGGGATCTCCGGCTCCTCTTCCGACCGCGTCAAATCTTGGGGCTACTGGTTCAAGTGGCATTTCACCTCCTCCTCCACCTCCATCGAGCACAAGGACTTAGAATAGGATCTCTTTTTTATTATTTTTTCCTTTTCTTATGCTTTTGTAAACTTTTCCGAGAGTTTCTCGGATTTAGGAATGAACAATTTGTCCTATTCCTGCCTTTCTATTTTGTCTTATTTGTCTATTAGCATGAGATATTAATAAATTATTAGCATGCTTACATATAAAACTTATTCTTTTTTTTCTCTTCTTCAAGAAGACAGGCTAAAGACAAAACCTTTTATCTGCTGACTAAGTACATAACTTAGCAGGTCGTGTCAAATTACACGCATGCTTAAGAGTTATTTATCCTAATTAAGGACACTCATTAGCACGTGTCATACTCCCAGGAGTGAGGCGGACAGCTCCAGCTTCTTTCCATATGACTAATTCATATAATATGCTAACAATGGTATTTATACTCATTGTTAAAAGTTATCCTGCTCCAGCAGATAAATCATTTTACTTTCTCCTTTTAGAAATCCACCTTCATAAGACTTGGCTCTTGCTCTCGTAGTTGTACTTAAGGCTTTATTTTCGACTTATGTATGAGAGTAAACGGAAAACTTACTATTAAAGATGATGCAGCCACATCGCAGGCATGGGGGGTCCACATCATCAAGTAGTTCTTCTCGGAGTCGTGCCCGAATCGGCCCTGGATCCCAGGTTTATAGTGCCTCCTCGGAGAGTTCTTCCCCGGGACATCGTAATAGGTTGGTTGAGAATCAAATGATTATTAGGACAAGTTCGTCTTCAAGGGTGGGAAGTAGGTCATCGTACACGGATTCTCGAAGGATAGACCATATAAGGGATGTGTTCCTAGGTAGAGAACCGTATTCTCTTGCTGATGGGCGTTCTGTTTTCAACTTAATACCTTTGAGTCCCTCTCGGTTGATAGGTCGGGGACAGGTAGGTTCCGCCGTTAGTATTGTATACGGAGAGTCTCTAGCAACTCTTTTTACAGAATTTAATCTGAATTTCGATGATTTTGATGTAATTGTGCCCTCCCCGGACCAGAGAGCATACGATCCTCCTCCTGGATTCCTAACTGTCTATTGTGATCAAATGCACTGTGGATTACGGGTGTTTTTTCATCCTTTTCTTCGATCGCTCTTCCAGTATTGGCAAATCTGTCCGAGCCAGTTAACACCCAATTCGTATCGCCTTTTAGTGGGATACGTTTTATGCTGCGAGCTCCTTAACCTTCCTTTGTCACCGTATCGGGTGGGGGCAATTTTTATCCTTCAGCCTTGCTCGGATGGAGTCCCCCTTTTCAGCCTGGCCTATCGGGACGTCGAAAAAGTCTTCACTGGTACATCCAGTCCTCGCCCTCGCAGGGGGGACTGGAGGCGGAGGTATTTCTTTGTCCGTTCGAAAGGTCATTCGGCCCAATCGTGGGGAGTGCCTATCCGATGGGGCTTGGGATATGTTTCGCCCATATCCGAGACGTTAGGGCGGGAGTGGGAGGAACTGAGTCATTCCGGGCTATTTTCTGGCTCGTACGATATTGCCGGTCTGCTTGCGTGTCCTGAGGCTCTTATTCTGGCAGGTCTTCAAGAGGGAATAAGGAGAGAGAATTTGCCAATTCATCCTCTTCATGGCAATTTCTATTTCCGTAAGTCTGAAGATCTGTCTATTTCTCTTTTATCAAGTTATGCGCCCTCGGGATCATCACATACTCTATATTTATCTTATAGGTGCGGAGATGGCGGCCTTTTCCATAGATCCCTTTAATGGTATTTTTCTAGGGCGAGCTCTACATGGTATGCGGCGGGCGTCAGAAGGCCTTTCCGATACCTTTGTGGCGGTTACGAGGGCTAACTCCTCCTCGGAGAGGCAGGAATCGGGGGGTTCGCCCGTGGCAGCCCCCCCAGTGAGCTTTGTGGTTCCTCTAAGGGCAGAAAATTCAACTACGGCACTTTCCCCGATAGACTATCCAGTGCTTCCCTTGGTGTCACGACCCTTTCCTCGGATTTCCGATATCGTAAATATTGTAGAAGGAAGTCCCGAGCGCGTACCCACGTCGCTATCCGGAGGGAATCCTCCTCTCGTGGGCTCTCCTCCCGCGGGCGCGAACCCGGGGTTTTCTCCCCTCGGGGAAGTATCGGGGTTTTGCCGAAATTTTCTTAGTGGTCTTTTGAATGTTACGGATTGTGAACTCATGAGGACCCTTCCTTCCTCTCGTCTCCAGGACTTGGTTTGCAAAAACCTATGTGAGGTAGATACTCATTTTATTTGTTAATTTTGGTTACTTACCTTTTGCTTTCCCAGTAGTGATCCATTCATCTGCACCCAGATTTACATGGTGCTAGACGCCATCGGATCTCGGGGGTGTTCCTCTTCAGATCCTGGCCTGGTATATCGTCGACGGGATGAGTTAGAGCATGGTTTGTTGGAAGCTCAGACGGAAATTTCCCGTTTACAGGAGGAGCATGAAGCTGCTAAAACGATTCACGAGATGGTTCTTCAAATTGAGAGGGATAAGTCTTGGGAGGTGGAGCGTCAGTTAATGCTAGAGAGGACCCGAGTGACGAGTTTTCAAGCGAGTTTGGAGGAGTTGAAGAGTCAACTTCGTCACTCCGATGAGCAATTATTACAGATGACTCGGGAACGGGATGCGGCCACTCATCGGGTGCTAGAGGTTACTCGCGCTCACGATGTTGCTTTAGTGGTGGCTCGGGTCCAAGCTGTTCTGGATATCGCGGGTCCTTCAGTTTTGAGGGAGTCCTTGCAAAAGGAGATGCGCGATCTAGTCCGCATCGGGTATCGACTTGGTACGGATGCAGTTCAATCATTGCTAGAATGTCCTGGGAACTTAGTTATTCCCGAGCTTAGTCTTTATCCCATCTTTCCCGAAGACGGTCCCGTGGTTTCCGAGGGCGTTTCATTGGCGGATCCACTAACCTTGTCCGAGGAGCAGCGTCGTCGCCTTATCCGAGAAGGGAAGCGTCCTTTACGAGAGGAGTAGTTTGTAGTAAGTAGTATTTAATTTAGGGTAGGTGGTCTTTTGGGGTCCGATGGCTGTTTGTCTATAGTAGATGGCTCCTAGGGATTAGGTTGCTTGTAATGATTTCCTATGTAAGGTTATCACTTTTGTTTTGCAACCCTATGTACCCTGTCGGATTCGAATGTATCATAACCATCCACTTATGAACAAGCAATTTTATTTATGTAACAATAAAGATGTTACATTAAGCATAGTATCTTCTAAGGTTGAAGGAATTCCACGTATTACGAAGAGTGGCGCCTTCGGAATTGGCAAGTAGATAAGTTGCGGGTCCGACAATTCCCGCTATCTTGTAGGGTCCTTCCCATCGGGGTTCAAGCTTGCCTACGTTTTTAGAGGCTCCAACCCGTTTTAGTACTAAATCACCCACTTGAAAAGTTCGAAGCTTTACCTTGGTATTATAGTGTCGTGCCATCCGAGTTTTGTATTCCTCGGCCCGAATGGCTGCTCGGATTCTTCTTTCTTCTAAGAGATCAAGGGCCAGAGCTAAGTTAGCACTGTTGGCCACTTCTTCGTACTCCTTGACCCGCCAACTCTCAATTGAGACTTCGGAGGGTACGACTGCTTCACAACCGTAAGATAGGCTGAATGGGGTTTCACCCATGGCGGTATTTGGTGTGGTCCGATAGGCCCATAATATGCCGGGTATTTCTTCAACCCATTTGGCTTTGTGCCAGTCGAGTCGAGCCTTCATATTTTTCAGGAGAGTGCGATTAGTTCTCTCCACTTGTCCGTTGGCTTGAGGGTATCCCACCGAAGCAAAGCGGTGTTTAATTTCCCAATGATCACACCACTTTTCTAGCCCTTGGTCAGCGAACTGTAGACCGTTGTCACTTACTAGGCTCCGAGGGACCCCAAAACGGCACAAAATGTTTCTCCACAGAAAATTAATGACCGCCCCTGCAGTTATTCGCGCCAGGGGCTCCGCCTCTACCCATTTGGTAAAGTAGTCTACTGCTACGAGTAAAAACTTCTTTTGACCAGCATCGGGAATAAGTGGACCGACTATGTCTATTCCCCATTTAGCGAAAGGACACGCGGTCAGATGGGGTTCCCACGGAGCCGCAGGTTGATAAATCCGAGGGGCATAAGCTTGGCACGATTTACACTTTTCCGCGTGGTCTTTGCAATCTTTAACCATCGTGGGCCAATAATAACCCTGTCGGATTATCCGTCCGACCATGCTTCCACCACTGGTATGACTGCCGCACACCCCTTCGTGAGTTTCTGCCAGGACAAGTTGCGCCTCCTCTTCATTTAAACATCGAGCATGAGGGTAGGAGTACGTCCTTCGGAATAGTATTCCGTCTTTGAGGAAATATCGGATGGTCTTTTTGGACATCATTCGTCGGACAGATTTGTCCTCGGAGTATCCTTCAGGATCTTGTAGGTATGCTTTAATGGGCGTTATCCAGCCTATCGGAGGATTTGTCATGTTGACACTTACCTCTTCATATTCAGTCCTCTCGGATTCGCTCATGTGTAGCAGAGTGATTTTCCGAGTACGAATGATGGTCAACTGTGTAGCCATTTTGGACAAGGCATCAGCTGCCTGGTTATCCCCTCGGGGAATCTGCACTAACTGATATTCATCGAACCATGCTTTGGCCCGATGGACTACTCGAAGATAACTCTGCATCCTCTCTTCTTTGGCTTCATATGTGCCCTGAACTTGCTGGACAATTAACTGAGAGTCGCTATGCAGGCGAACTTTTCGCATTCCACCTTCCCTAGCGAGCCTCATTCCAATGAGGAGAGCTTCATATTCGGCATCGTTGTTGGATACGGGGTAATCAATTCTAATCGCGAAGTGTAGCGCCTCCTCTTCGGCTTCCGCGTTGATCAAGATTACCCCGGCTCCGCCATGCGTATTTACGGAGGAACCGTCTACGTAGACGTACCACAGAGGTTCCTTCCTTTCTACTCCGATTCCCGCAAGTTCTACTACAAAGTCTGTCAAGACCTGGGCTTTAATGGAAGGTCTCGGGGCATAGGAGATATCATACTCCGTTAATTCGACGGCCCATCTTATCAACCTCCCCGAGGTCTCAGGTTTATTGAGAATTGCTCGTAGAGGGTGCTTAGTCAGGACAGTGATCGGGTGAGAGAGAAAATATGGGCGCAATCTACGCGCCGTGGTAACTAAAGTGAGTACAAGTTTTTCTATCAGAGTGTACCTGGTTTCTGCTCCGAGGAGAGTTTTGCTAACGTAGTAGACCGGATGATGTTCCCCATCGTGTTCTTTGACTAATACCGCTCCGATAGCCTCCTCTCCTACGGACAGGTACACAAAGAGCTCTTCCTGGGGTGACGGTTTGACCAGCAGGGGTGGTCTCACCATGTAGTTTTTCAATTCCTGGAGAGCTTCTTCACATCGTGGGGTCCACTGGAATTCTTTGATATTCCGAAGAGTTTTAAAGAACGGGAGTCCTTTCTCTGCTGATTTGGAGACAAATCGGCTGAGGGAGGCCATTCGCCCAGTCAGTTTCTGCACGTCCTTTATGGATTTCGGGGTTGGCAACCCAATAATGGCTTCAGCTTTCTCGGGGTTAACTTCTATTCCTTTCTCGGTGACCATGAATCCCAAAAATTTGCCTCCTCGGATGCCAAAGGAGCATTTCCGAGGGTTTACCTTCATCCCAAAGCGATCCATAATAGCCAAGGTTTTTCGCAAGTCTTCGGGATGATCTTTCGCGGCACGACTTTTGACGACTGTGTCGTCTACATATACTTCCACAGTTTTTCCGATGAGTCCCGCAAACATGAGATTCACCAGTCGTTGGTATGTAGCTCCTGCGTTCTTAAGTCCGAAGGGCATAACTAGATAACAAAAAGTACCTGCGTCCGTAATGAAGCTGGTTTTGTCCTGGTCCGGGAATGCCATCGGGATCTGGTTGTATCCTTGGTCCCCATCTAGAGTCGACAGGAGTGCGCAACCAGCGGTTGAGTCGACCAATTGGTCTATGCTTGGCAAGGGATAGCAGTCCTTTGGGCAAGCATCATTGAGATCGGTAAAGTCAACGCACATCCTCCATCTTCCTCCTGACTTAGGGACCAGGACCACGTTGGCCAGCCACTCAGGATACACGACTTCTCGGATTTGCCGTAGGCTGAGAAGCCGTTGAATTTCTGACCGGATAATCTTGTTGCGTTCGGGTCCCATTCTTCTCTTCTTTTGTTGAATGGGTTTGGCCCCTGGCTTTACATTAAGGAAATGTTGGCATACCTTATTACTGATTCGTCCGGGGGGGCCTCCTTCCCATGCGAAAAGATGACAAAATTCCTTTAAAACAGATACCAATTGGGTTTCCAATTCAGATTCCATATTAGTGCCCATCTTGATCGCTCTAGCGGAATTTCCTTCCACGAGTTCTACCATCTTAAGCTCTTCAATGGGTTGGACTCGGGTTTCTTCTACCTTCCGTTTTTTGCCACTATCCGAGGGGTTTTCGTCTTCTTCGGGGAGTAGGGCATTCATTCGGCATTCTCTGGCTCTAGCTTGATTGCCCCGGACTTCCCCGATACCTGCCAAGGTAGGAAATTTTACCTTAAGGTGGAGAGTAGAGGGGATCGCTTCGAATGACCGAATGGAGGGTCTTCCGCATATAGCGTTGTATGTCCTAGATGAAGCTTCCACCACCCAGAATTTGGTGTGTTCCGTTCTTCGTAGGGCTCCTTCTCCCCATGACATTGGCAGGGTCACAGTTCCGAGGGTGTTACAGGCTTCGCCAGAGAAGCCTACTAGAGGGACTTCAGCCACTTCCATTTGCTCCTTCTTCAATCCCATGGCTAGATAGGTGGGAAAAAACAAGACATCCACGGAGCTTCCCGTATCTATGAGGATACGCTGGATCTCAAATCCATAGATGGTAGCTTCAATTACCAAAGGGTCTTCGTGGGGGTAGACTACACCTTTCAGGTCTTCGGACCCGAAGGTGATATTGGGTAATCTAGCCCCTTGGGCGGAGCATACTGGGAGCCCTTGTCCCACTCGTCTGGCTTCTTTGAGATATTTTGTCTTCTTACCCTGGGGTATTCTGGAAATGTCTCCTCCCTCTATCATGTTGATCGTTCGTCCCGAGGAGGGATTGACTTCATACGTATCGGGAGGGGGAGGTAGGTTCCGATACCCTGCGGTCCTTTCCCGTGACCGCCGTGGAAACGCAGCGGTTCTTTCTCGGGGGGATCTTTGACGCTTTCTATTCTTTTCTAGGGACTTCCGCCGATGTTCCGCGGTTTGTTCTCGTGATTGCCGGTGGGGAGTATCCTCTTCCTCCCCAGGTCCTTCTCGGGGCCTTTTCCATACATGTGCTTTGGGCTCTTCGGGATTGTTTCTTTTTAGGTAGTTATGCAGATATCCTGCCTCCAGAAGGCGAAGTATTTCTCTTCGCAGGGTAGTACATTCCTCGGTGGTATGTCCATAGGTTTTATGGAATTTACAGTACTTACCCGTATCTTTATCCTTGTTGGGAAATTTGGTGGGCCGGGGCCAGCGCACTTCTTCGTTGCCCCGCATCACGTTAAGTACTTCCACGGGAGCTAGGGTCATCGGAGGAAGGGGCACAGGTTTAAGGAATTTCTTGACTGACTCCCCATCGTCCTTCCGAGGGGGCGCTTTTCCGTCTTTGCTCTTTTCTTTGGTTTTAGTTTCCTTTTCCGTCTGCTCGTGACGTTCATTGTCATCCTTCTCTAGCCCTCTCTTTGTATGGTCGGCTTCCTCCATAAGAATATGAGTTTCAGCTTGTTGCATAAGTTCATTCATGTCCGTGACATGATTCCCCATCAGATATCGGAAGAATTCTCCCGCTCGAAGCCCTTGTGTCAGAATATCGGCCATAATGGTTGGGCTGACATTCGGAACATCCAATGCTTCGTCCGTGAAGCGTTTTATATATTCCCGAAGGGATTCATCCTTTCGTTGTTTAACAGTAAAAAGATGAGTGGCCGATTTAGGATACCTGCGGTTACAGGCGAAGTGGCGGATAAACAGGTGAGCCAACCGGTCAAAGCTGGCCACTGAATTAGGAGGGAGATGGGTAAACCAAGATTGAGCTCGTCCTCCGAGGGTAACAGGGAACACTCGGCATAGGACATAGTCCGGGGCGGACGATAGGTCCATTCCTGCCAAATATTGATGTATGTGATCTTGCGGGTCTCTCCCATCAGCTTCTCCTGTATATAATGGTACGTTAAGAGGCCGCATTCCCGAAGGAATCGGAGCAGATGCTATTTCAGGAATGAAGGGAGATATCTTAAACGTTGGCTCTTCCTTGGGCCCTACGGTCCTCTTGAGATCTCCTACTTCCTTTCGTAGATCTTCAAGGATTCCCCATAAGGTTGGTTCTCCGTTGGGGGTGATAATAGGAGGAGGACGATATACGGGGAGTGTAACACCCCAAAAATTTTAATGGTATTTTTTTCCTTTCTTATTTTTTTTGTGTGTTAGGTTATTATTAATTTAGTTATTATAAATGTGTGATTTTAATATATAATGACCCATATATCAGCTTTACATAATTAAAGTAGTATAATGATGGTTATTGGTATTATTAATATATACATTTATATATAATATTTATAAATATATAACTGATTATTTAATAAATGCCATTTATTTATATTAAAGGAACGTGGTTTTGAAACGTGTATATCTTTTCAGACTTATCAAATACGTGACCCTATCTTATTTATAACAATCATAAGTTAACGGGGAAGTTAGGGTTATTAAAAACATAACGCAGCCTTAGATTGGTTATTTTCTTGTTTTCTCCTCTGCCGCCTCAGTCTCTCTCGCAAAGGTAATTGCTGCTTTCTTCCATTAATTTCTTAGAGATAATGCAATTTACCATGTTGATTAATTAGTAATCGTGTGGAGCCTTATTATATTTGGTACACAATGGATCGCATGCACATATATAGTTCTAGTAGCATTATATATTACTGTAATCTTTTCCAGCACTTTGATTGGCCATGAAAGGGTATCCGATTTCATTAATTACAACATGTAACTTGTAGAATATTTGGTTAATCAAGTGAGGAATTGGAACGTCATATATAGATCACATCATGATTTAAGAATAGAATTTATATCATTACCTTGCACATTAACTGTTAGGATTAGTAGAAAGTGATGAATAGATTATTTTATTCGTATTATAAGGTAACACGAAGAACTGCATCATGTAATGTTGCATATGTATGCGTTGGGCAGCCATATCAATGTAAGCATAGTAAATATTCCTTCACCTAAAATAGATTAGAGTTGAAGAATGAATTGTTGTAGTAATCAGTAGGATAATTCATCATAGGTACGTATCAGTAGATAGGTTATATATATTGCACCAGTTGTCTGATTTGTTTAAGGAGACTGATTTCCTGTTATAAATGCTTATTATAAATTCTTCTGGCTTATAGGAAGTGAACGTTAGGCGTTCTCATAACTCGTCTCGCTCTTCTATTGTGCTTTACAGGTGCGTGTTCCAAAATTATATTAGTTTCAATGAAAGGGAGTCTGTGCCTACATGTATCTTAGTAGTAAATATATATACGTATACATATTTTAACATGATCTGAAGTGCATTGTGATAATTTGGTTGCTTAAATGATTGTTGGTTTGTTGGTAACTTGTACTGTGGATTATTTGCGTTGTTGATTGAATGCTTCTAATGCTATCTGATTACTTGGACTGTTAATTGAGTATTTGTATTGTTGATCGATTACTTGTTTTGTTGATTGATTATGTGTACTGATCGACGAGCATGTCTTCTTTTGACGTGTGGTATTGATGAGCATGTCTTATTTGACATGTGGTGATTCCGAGCATGTATATCTATACATGTGGTATTCTGAGCATGCATTTATGCGTGTGGTATTCTGAGCATGCAACTCTGCATGTGGTATTCCGAGCATGCACTCTTTGCATGTGGTATTCTGAGCATGTATATATTTTTATACATGTGGTGATTGACGAACATGTGTATTTCTGTGATTGACGAGCATGTTTATTCTTATAAGTATGGCGATTGACGAGCATGTATATTCTTATACGTGTGGTGAATGAAGAGCATGTATTCTATACATGTGGAACTGATTGATTAGTATATTCTTTACGTGTGGAACGATTGGTAAGTTTCGTATACTTGAGGTTGAAACTCTGTTCTATCTCGATTGATTGTCTGATTGCTTGACTGTGTGACTGCCTGAATGATTAATTGACCAATGTGCCTATTTGTTGTTTTTCAATTGTTTTCAAAATAAAAGTGCACGTCATTCACTCTGCACACAAACGCACAAACACCACTGAGATTTTTATCTCACGCATGCATGTTTTTCCCCCTTCCTTTCAGCTTTAGGTCAACCAGGACGAGACTTGAAGAACATGGAGAGTGGGTTCCGTCGTGTAGTTAGTTAAAGTTTGTATTAAGTTCACTTTTTTTCTTTATTGTAACAGGCGTATTTGTCTTGTTTTTGCACAATTAGTATTTTTTTTTTAATGTCATTCTTGTTATGATATTGTACTGTTAGCCTCAAAATTTCGGGGCGTTACAGTTGGTATCAGAGCTTGGGTTAATCACCACCCAGGCTTTGTCAGGATAGGATCTTCGGACCTAGTTAGAATTGTTTGACCTACCATTAGAGCTTCCGCATAAGTCGTAGGGCGTACTAAGTACCAAGGGTTGATGTATTATCGTTGGGCGGCCGACCTTTGATAATCCATTGCGAACCAAGGTGTGGAGTACCATCCATCTTTAGAGAGTCGATTAAGAAGGGGTCTAATGAACTTAGTTATTTGGTCGTTCATTCTTTATAATTGTGTTACTTGACTTGCTTGATTATTGTGTTATAGTTTATTCATACTATTCCTCAGTAAATTATCTGTGGACATCTGAACCTTGTTTAGTTTGATTTTGAACATCTTTTCTTACTTAGAATTGATAAATTGAGTGCTCTTTGTTTCTTTTTTGATTCGTTACGTGCTACTTGATGAGTTACTGAGTATCATGAACTGCGTGATTTTAAAATTTACCACTTCTTTAGATGTTACATAGTGAAACTTGGACGAGATCCCGTTTAGGAATGTTATAGCTCGCATCTTTTAGTCTTGATATCATCTAAGAGAGAAGCGACATTTTATTTATAGACCTCATACACTTAAATGGAGAACGGACGTCGCCGAAGTAGGAGACAGGCTAACGGTTCTCGAGCTTCAGAAGATAATGAACCACTTACGGCAAATCGTCGGCGCAACAATAACGTTCAGAACGAAGAACAACAAGGGCCACCCTCACAAGCTCCTGGTGAGGCACAGCCGGTGGGAAATGAAGCAACAAACCAATTTGCCACAACATTGCAACAATTGGTCCAAACATTGCAAAACCAGGGTGGGGGAGGGGAGGAACCCCATGCGGACCAGACTTTGGAGCGGTTCCTACGCTTTCACCCAAAACGTTTCCTTGGTGAGCCAGATGATCAAATTGCAGAATCGTGGCTGGAGGGAATTGAGAACATCTTCAGAGCTTTGGATTACAACGACGAGCAGAAAGTGAGACTTACGACCTTTCTATTGGATGGAGCAGCCCGACACTGGTGGAACTCGATTGAAATCAAATGGGTACAACGCGCCACCGCAAGGACTTGGGAGAATTTCTCGACAGAGTTTAATGACAAGTACGTACCGCGGATTGTTCGTGAACGCCGGGAAGATGAATTTAATCAACTACTACAGAGGAACCTCAGCGTTGCACAATACGATGCAGAGTTTACCAGACTTGTCAAGTACGTGCCATATATGCATGCTGATGAAGAGAGACTCGTTCGAAAGTTTGTGAAGGGACTTCGCCCAAGTATTCAGAGAGAACTCTTAGCGGTGGACATCCCAAACTATTCTACTGCTGTGGAAAAAGCTTGGAAGATGGAGGTTGGACTTGCAGAGTTAGACACTATCTGCCCAACGGAGAAGAAGGCTCGTACAACTCAGAATAACATACAAGAGGTGGAGAATCAAGTTCTGGTGCCAAAACCTTTACAACAATACATGCCTAATTCTCAGAATAGGACTAGTCCCCTTGCAGTACAGGGTGATGTTAGCCAACATGGACGGAGATGTGCGTTCTGTGGGAAAGCCACTCATGATGAGACTCGATGTTGGTTAAAGAGCGGCCGATGCCTGGTTTGTGGTAGTGACCAACACTTGAGGAAAGGGTGTCCCAGAAAGAGAGTTCAACCAGGAAATCAGATTTATAAGAGCAGTAATCAAGAAAATGGTGACAAATCAAAAGTGCAGGCGAGAGTGTATGCTTTGGGAGGCGATGAACAACCAAACCCGAGTGCAACTATCGAAGGTACTCTCCTCATCCCTCATACATATGGAAAGCGATCTTAAGTTTTAATTTAGAGGGGTGTTGGAATTTGGGGACCAAATTCTCTTAAGGGGGGTAGATTGTAACACCCCAAAAATTTTAATGGTATTTTTTTCCTTTCTTATTTTTTTTGTGTGTTAGGTTATTATTAATTTAGTTATTATAAATGTGTGATTTTAATATATAATGACCCATATATCAGCTTTACATAATTAAAGTAGTATAATGATGGTTATTGGTATTATTAATATATACATTTATATATAATATTTATAAATATATAACTGATTATTTAATAAATGCCATTTATTTATATTAAAGGAACGTGGTTTTGAAACGTGTATATCTTTTCAGACTTATCAAATACGTGACCCTATCTTATTTATAACAATCATAAGTTAACGGGGAAGTTAGGGTTATTAAAAACATAACGCAGCCTTAGATTGGTTATTTTCTTGTTTTCTCCTCTGCCGCCTCAGTCTCTCTCGCAAAGGTAATTGCTGCTTTCTTCCATTAATTTCTTAGAGATAATGCAATTTACCATGTTGATTAATTAGTAATCGTGTGGAGCCTTATTATATTTGGTACACAATGGATCGCATGCACATATATAGTTCTAGTAGCATTATATATTACTGTAATCTTTTCCAGCACTTTGATTGGCCATGAAAGGGTATCCGATTTCATTAATTACAACATGTAACTTGTAGAATATTTGGTTAATCAAGTGAGGAATTGGAACGTCATATATAGATCACATCATGATTTAAGAATAGAATTTATATCATTACCTTGCACATTAACTGTTAGGATTAGTAGAAAGTGATGAATAGATTATTTTATTCGTATTATAAGGTAACACGAAGAACTGCATCATGTAATGTTGCATATGTATGCGTTGGGCAGCCATATCAATGTAAGCATAGTAAATATTCCTTCACCTAAAATAGATTAGAGTTGAAGAATGAATTGTTGTAGTAATCAGTAGGATAATTCATCATAGGTACGTATCAGTAGATAGGTTATATATATTGCACCAGTTGTCTGATTTGTTTAAGGAGACTGATTTCCTGTTATAAATGCTTATTATAAATTCTTCTGGCTTATAGGAAGTGAACGTTAGGCGTTCTCATAACTCGTCTCGCTCTTCTATTGTGCTTTACAGGTGCGTGTTCCAAAATTATATTAGTTTCAATGAAAGGGAGTCTGTGCCTACATGTATCTTAGTAGTAAATATATATACGTATACATATTTTAACATGATCTGAAGTGCATTGTGATAATTTGGTTGCTTAAATGATTGTTGGTTTGTTGGTAACTTGTACTGTGGATTATTTGCGTTGTTGATTGAATGCTTCTAATGCTATCTGATTACTTGGACTGTTAATTGAGTATTTGTATTGTTGATCGATTACTTGTTTTGTTGATTGATTATGTGTACTGATCGACGAGCATGTCTTCTTTTGACGTGTGGTATTGATGAGCATGTCTTATTTGACATGTGGTGATTCCGAGCATGTATATCTATACATGTGGTATTCTGAGCATGCATTTATGCGTGTGGTATTCTGAGCATGCAACTCTGCATGTGGTATTCCGAGCATGCACTCTTTGCATGTGGTATTCTGAGCATGTATATATTTTTATACATGTGGTGATTGACGAACATGTGTATTTCTGTGATTGACGAGCATGTTTATTCTTATAAGTATGGCGATTGACGAGCATGTATATTCTTATACGTGTGGTGAATGAAGAGCATGTATTCTATACATGTGGAACTGATTGATTAGTATATTCTTTACGTGTGGAACGATTGGTAAGTTTCGTATACTTGAGGTTGAAACTCTGTTCTATCTCGATTGATTGTCTGATTGCTTGACTGTGTGACTGCCTGAATGATTAATTGACCAATGTGCCTATTTGTTGTTTTTCAATTGTTTTCAAAATAAAAGTGCACGTCATTCACTCTGCACACAAACGCACAAACACCACTGAGATTTTTATCTCACGCATGCATGTTTTTCCCCCTTCCTTTCAGCTTTAGGTCAACCAGGACGAGACTTGAAGAACATGGAGAGTGGGTTCCGTCGTGTAGTTAGTTAAAGTTTGTATTAAGTTCACTTTTTTTCTTTATTGTAACAGGCGTATTTGTCTTGTTTTTGCACAATTAGTATTTTTTTTTTTATGTCATTCTTGTTATGATATTGTACTGTTAGCCTCAAAATTTCGGGGCGTTACAGGGAGAGACCTCTCTTCCCTCTGGATTATCCTCGGAGTTTCCAGATGATCATAACACCTTGGCGTCCTCCGAGGAGTTTCTTGGTACCACGAGATGGGCGTAGGACATTGTGCCCTTCTTGCATAAACCTCACCTTGTTCCGAGGGGTGATTTTCTGGGTTCAGAGATCCTGGGGCGGTTTCCAGAGGAGATTCGAGTTCTCGGTGATTAACTCGAGTGGTAACTTCCACTAATCTTTCATAAACAGATCGGGGGACATTGATGAAGTCCCTTTCGTCGGAACGGCGATTCGCTACAGTTTCCTCCGAATTGTCCGCATAGGGCAAGTAATTTTCGCTGTAAAATAAATTTTCCATAGTGGATTTGCTTTCTTGAACACGCTCGAGGACAACTTCTATGGTGTTCCCACAGACGGCGCCATTTTGTTAACAGGTTTGGAATAATACCCGATTAACGGATTTATTTAGAGGTTCGGAACACCGTTATCCGTGGTTCAAAGAAAGTAAATGACTATTTGGAAAATTACGAAAATATCCTTCCTTTATTTACTGAATTTCTTACTCTGAGGAGCACAAGTATGATCTTATCCCTTTCTTTTTCGGAGTCTCCACCTTTTCTTTTTTCTCCTTTTCCCTTATATAGGTATGGGAGGGAGTATGTGTCACCATGCATGTGGTACAAGTGTAATGTTGCATGTATTACAAGTGTCCTTCTATAAGATAAGGTATATCTTGTTGACAAGGTGCTGACTAGGCTGATCATTATCTTGTCCGAGGGCTACGGGGAGTTCCGAGGGGTTACTTCCTCTGTTTTCTTCCCTTTGATAGGCGGAATCTTCTGTTTTCTTTTCTCCGAGGGGCTGAATTTCACGAGGAGGTTCACTAGTTGAAGTGAAGTGGGTGTCCGAGGAGTTTTCTGTTCCGGGTACGGCTATTTCTTCATTGACTTCTTTGGTAAGATTTTCCGAGGGGCAGATTTGTCTCGCCAGGCTTGTAAGGCGGGCTCCGAGGGCATCAATGTGCATGTAAGGCGGTATTCTTGCGTATGGATTCCCGTAGTAGGGATTCCGAGCATTTCCTGCTATCGTGAGAGTAGTGGCTCCTTCGGGAATCATTCTCCGAGGACTTTTTGGCCTTTGTTGAATGACCTCCTTGGTTGGTGCCTTCAGAGTAAGGGAGTTTAGTGGTTGGTGCTTTGAGTAGAACATTGTTTTGTGAATTTTGGCCTTCGGGATAGTGATTCCGAGGGCTTTGGGAGTAATCAGCAAGGAAGTATTTTCGTATATTGGTCCCTCTTGGCGCAGTGATGGATATCCGAGTCGCGAGGATCCATCGGGGTTTACTCTTTTTCCGATGCTACGTTGATATCTTATTTTTATTCATCTTGACTTTCCAAGGGACGCTTAGATGTCCATTCGGGTGTCACGTCGTACCCTGGTAGGATATGTGAATTCCGAGGGATTCTATTACCTCTTCGGGTGCCACATCATACCATAGTGAGGTATGTGACATACGAGAGTGTTTGTGACGATAGTATCGCCCTTGGGATTAATCCTTAATTTAAGGGTTAATCTCTTGCATAATCCCTTATTTATTTTTTAGGGTTAACAAGATGGATGACCAAAGCGGTCGTGCCAACAATCCTTGCGAACCCGTTCGCCAACCAAAGCTGTTACTAGTGGGCGCAATACTTTAGGAAAGCGAACACAATACACCACATCCACGCATGCTCCCCGGATCAGCTCAGTCCCCGATCTGCGATCCTTTACAACAAAATAGGATGGGAAAAATTCAACAGAAACATTATTCGCTGTGGTAAATTGATGAACAGATAGGAGGTTGCGTCGCGAGTGCGGCACACATAAAAGATTATCAAGTTTAAACGTGCGATCAGCATCAACAACACGAGAGGAACCAGAATGTGTTATAGCCAAACCTGTACCATCAGCAGTGTTAACCTCATCGGGCCCCTCATATTCGGAATTTACCGAGAGATTACGAAGGTCAGATATCAAGTTGTGAGACGCCCTGGAGTCAACGAGCCATTCACTGTTGGAAGATGGTGGCGCCGAGGAGGCAAAATTGGCACTCGGATTCAGAAACTTACGACACACACGTGCACCATGCCCATAAATCCCACAAAGCTGGCAGGTGATAGGGGGCGGTTGTCGAAGGATCACCCCCGAGAGGGCTGGCCGCCAGTGGAGGAGGTGCCGCGGTAGGGTTGCGATGACCCGCGACTATAGTTGGGCTGCTGTGCGCGGTTCTGCTGCTGTCCGCGGTTGTTGCGGCCTGAACCGCGGCTGTTGGGGCGGGGCTGCGACGCCGCAACATTGGTAGAGGCGACGAGAGTCGCAGCATCGGCGTCCAGGCGACGCAAGTAAGATTCGTGCGTGACCAACAAGTCACGGAGTTCGGGAAATTGGATTGATGATTCCCGTGCTTGAATAGATTCGGCGATATCCCGATAGGCAGATCCGAGGCCGTTTAGAACGTATAGGGTGATGTCGTCGGGCTTGAGAGGGCCATCGATGATGGCTAATTCATCCGTTTTTGACTTCACCATCTGAAGAAATTCTGAGACTGATTTCGAGCCAAGCTTAAGGGTGTTCAAATCATCTTTCAACTTCATCACTCTTGATCGAGAGCGATTGGCATAGGTTCGTTGAAGAATGCCCCACGCTTCAGCCGGTGTTTCAACGTTGGAGATGAGTTGAACGATCTCCAATGAGCACGAACCAAAAAGAGCAGAGATAAGGAGCGAGTCTTGTCGCGTCCAGTAGGCATGAGCAGCCACGGTTTCCAGTGTAGTACCCGGAGGAGGTGATGGGATTGAGCCATCCAAAAAGCCAAAGAGTCCGTACCCGTAAAGGAGGTGTCGAACTTGTGAGCGCCATGAGGCGTAATTACTCCCGTTGAGTTGGATGGGGAGTTGTTAATGGGCGTTGATAGGAATCAACGCTTGGCCGTGAAGAGAAGGGCATGCCGCGATGGGAAGCGGACGAGAGTGGGATGCGGACGAGAGTGGGATGCGGACGTGTGGTCCATGGCTCCACCGTCGGTGTTGGCGTCGGACGGGGAGGAGGATGATCCGGTGGTGGGGTTGGTCATGGATCAAAAAATATCGTTAGATATTGTGGCGTCTTGATACCATATAAGACTTGTGTTTGTATAATGTGTAAGTGATAATTCTATTGATGAGAAGAGCATACATATATATAGTTACAAGAGAATCTATAACTAAGGTAAGGAGCTAATCTAGGAGCTATAAACAAGGTAACGGTATAATCTAAATACAACAATATATATTAACATAAATAGATGATTCTATCTAATACTTCTTACCATTGGAGGTTAACTCATTATTTATAAGATATGTACCAAATATTAATCAAGTTATTGAGTATGAACCATTGGAGGTTTGAGAAGATTTAAGTTACGAAGAAGTCTATATCCAAATAAATGATCGTGAGGACAAGCCCTTTCATTGGAGTATTTTATCGAAAATCTTGATTACTTACGAATGTACGGAACTGCTCTGAGTTTCCTCGACCTAGCTTATATGTGTTGCTTGGAGTGTATGCGTATTAAAGATAAAGTTGGTTCAAGCGAAACATTGTGAGGAGTGTTGAGTTACCCTGCCACGTCTGAATGCAAAAATATTCAACTCTTTCTCCTTTGGCAGTTGATGGCGCTTGTTAGGGGTGTAAAAAAAAAAATGAGACCAACTTTTGGAGGTGCTTACATCCACTAGCATCCATTCGCACCTCGTAAAAATTGATACTTTATATAATATTGATGACATTTGTTTTCCCGTATACTTGCTCACTACGCGTTGTTTTTGTTACACCTAGTTATTCTCCCACCACCCGAAGAAACATTGCAGTACTTAAAAATTCAACATTTCTTTTAAATGTACTTCAACCGCCTTCAAGGTTGGCGAGGTAAATTTGTGATTATTAATATGTTTTATTTTTAAACCAGGTACATTATCGATTAAAATTTGTAGCTTTGTTGATGTAATCTTCTTTCCTCCCAGTCACGAAGTAGCTGGCAATGATTCTCAATTTTTATTAAAATTAAATGTATTAATATAAAATTTATCTACATCTACTATGCATGTAAGTTATAATGCCATCAAGTGATATATTGTGTTCGCTAGATATATCTGTTTAGTGTTGTTTGTTGTCTTATCATAGTCTTGTAAATCTTTTTCTTTTTTTAATATTTTGAAGCTCGCCACTCGTTCAACCTAAACCCACTACTTTTATTTTATCAATACACTTGCACGATTTGAAGAATTGGGCACCCTTTAAAGTCAGGTGAAGCAAGGATTCTCAAGTATATACCCACTCTGCACTGACTGCATATCGTGCAACAAGAAAGATAATAACAACTCTTCATAATTTGTTCAAGAAAGTGCAAAGTATGAAAATTAAAAATAAAAACATGCGAAAGCGATCATATATGTCTATAAATTTCGTCCATTCGTCATAAGCATGCACTTTTACATGAATAATTTTTAAAATATCAAGTTTTTTATTTATTTGAAGTAAAAGAATTCCATTAAACCTCGACATAAAAGCGCCTCATAAAACGGCAAATACATCTCAAAAGATCAAACAAGGACCTAAGAAATATCAACACAAAATAATGCAACTAAAACTCTACAAACAGTAGATCATGTGGTTCAACAACAAGATTCTCAACTGTCGTCGGAGCTAAATTTTGAGCAACTTGATTAGCATCCCGCCCTACCCAATGAATCGTGAAACCCTCTTGTGGCTAAAAAAAACGAAGAAAATTCCCATATTGTGCATCTTATTGCGTCCGATGAACGATGTCATGTATGATATTGGGACAATCTCCCTCGAAACCACCTCCAACCAATGCATCCCAACTGCCAACTTGATCGCGCATAAAGTCGCCAACGCCTCAACACATACTGAATCCATTATTACGGCGAATCTTCTTTGCACCATAGCAATTGTACTACCCTCATGAGTCATGATCACGCACCACCACATCGATTCTGACCACGCCCTCCTCATCAAATCACATACCATCAAAATTGATCTTTAAGCATCCCACAGTTGGTGCCACCCACACGTTAGATCATGTCCCGTCAATATGATTCGAATTCCTTTCGTGGGACTTCTCCCGTAAGTATTGCATTCCTATTGCTCCATTGCGTCCACCAAAGCATAGCGGTTATACAAACATGATCATTCTTCAGCTCTCGCGACATGTGCACGAACCAATTGGTCAACAACTCATCCTCAAGGATCCGACTCGAGAGTAAAAATCAGCAAGTGCCTACACTTGTCGCGCCACATGACATCCTAAGAAAATTTATCGCATGTTCTCCTCTCCCTCCCCACAAGTCACTCAAATAATCGCGTCACACACCCGAGGCCTCGCGAGATGCATTCTTATAAGAAAAAGATCCATGCACGCGCGCCAAAAAAATAGCTTAATTTTGTTCGCACACCCAAGTCTCCAAATTTTCTTCCAAGCTTTGTGACCACTCGAACTCACTCCACCCTCATCAACTTGTGCTGCCAAACCTTGATTCATTATAAGATGATATGCACTACAAACTGTGAACCTCCCATTTCGCTCATAATGGAAAATTTGGCAATCCAAATTTTCCAGACTTCGCAATCTCGTAAAATGCCAAACATCCCACCAACCGATACCGCCATTAATAAACTTAGAATATGACACAGTACAAAGTCCCATCATAAATAAAGATACAAAAGAAGGTCAAAGCCCCACATAATCATTATCTTTTTCAGAAAGGACCACTTGACTCGATCGCATGTCTTGCTCATGTCTAGCTTCAATGTCATATAATAACGATTCTCAGTCTTTTTATTCTTAAGAAAGTGCTTGGGCTCGAAAGAGACCAAGATATTATATGGGATAAGTAACTTTATAGCAAAAGTCGACTACATTGGCGCGATCACCTCACTGAGAAACGTTTTGAGCCGATTGGCTAGGGATTTTGAAGCAACCTTAAAACTCACGTTACTAAGGCTAATAGGTCAGAACTATGTCATCAAATCAGGGTCAGTGCACTTGGGAATTAACACAATATGAGTAAAGTTCTCCACATGGTCAAGAATAGGGCCATTTAAAAAAACAATAAGGAATCTAATAACATTATCACCAACAATTGAACATTAGCACATTATCTCCGATAAATCTCCTCAGTATCATACAACTGTTCCAATTTGGTCGTTTGCATCTTCCTTTTGCCTTTGACTCATTCGTAATTTGCCCATAATGTAGGACCATAATTATATCCTTAAGAGTTCTAATCCGATGCCTCATATCTGCTCCACCCGTGCTACTCTATTTAACCAAACCTAACTTGCAGTTCTCTAAATTTAGTCCCAATTGTAGCCCCTATTCGTTGTCCCTGGTCTCCTTCCATAACTGCATAATCAATGCCTTGCTATTAGATTTCATAGCATACACAATTCAAACTGAAAATGCTTCGGTCCACCCCGTTGTGCCCCTTGCTCCACGCCTGGTTGAAGTTCAATATAAAGCGCCAAATGGTCCGAATGTTGAGCCAAAATATGGTTGATATGCGCTGATTGAAACCGTTCCCTCCAATCCGTATATGCACAACCCTATCCAATTGCCTCCAAACCGCGTGCCGATGTGGATTTTGATAACACTATGTAAAACGTGAAAAACCCAAATCGCTTAATCCCGTCTCAACTAGTGCTTCCCCAAAATTATGTATAAGCCAATCTGGCCTAGGTTGACCGCCCCGTTTATCCCCCTTATTGAGCACCTCATTAAAGTCCCCCGCACAAAGCCATGGTCAAGCTAAATTTCTCATTAACCTTCGTAACAAATTCCATGTTGTCATGCAGAGATTCACATTTGGCTCTCAATACAAACCCATATTCAATCCCGACATCACAGCGTCAATTTGATTTACCGACATATTAACTACACGAACATCCACTGATTTTTCCCACAAGAGAGCTTGCCCACCTGATCGTCCCCTAGCATCCATGCACACTCAAAAATAACCAACTTGCCTCTTTATAACCTCTATGTTTCGTGTTCAATAATATGTAGGTGAAAACAAGAGACTAACTGTCTCAACTCTCGAATTGTCCAAGGGTTCCAATCTTGAAAGTTCCAACTTAGGATACTCATTGATCTTGGCAGGACTGCACCGAAACTTATGCCAAATTAACTCTCTTATGTAATACATTGTATCCCTATTCACCTCCTTGTTTCTTTGTCACCTAATTCTCCTCACTGAGATAACCTCATCGTTACCCACATTCGAGCTTGACCCGATCATTAGCTTATCAGTTTTGTTCCATTTCTTGCTTACGTTGAGCTTTCGTCCCTTCTTTTGCCCTTTCGACCCCCTACAAGAACTTGAAACTTTGTAGACATAGTCCTTTCAAAATCGCTATCTTGACTAGCCTCCTTACCCGACCTTGCTTTTACCAAGTTCAGTTTAGTGATCATTGTCGTGCGTTCATGATTATCAATTAAATCCTCCTCCACATTCTTTCCCCGTTCCTTGTGTTGTAATTAAACACATACCTTATCCATATTTTGTTCCTGGTCTCAGTAGCCAAGTACTTTCTTTAACGCACATGCATTCGGTTTCTAATTCGAAGTCGTTGCACTTACACTCCATGACAGTTCCCGATAAGGATTAACATGATATCGATTCCATGGTTGGTCGTAGTTGCATGCACGACTTGGGTGAAATGCACCTCTTTGATTCCCTCTATCAGAAAATCGTGGCGATAGAAGTTCCCCCCTGATTCGGCAATTTCTACAGCCAAGCCTCGTACGAAAAAATCCGTATCGTCAGGATCCACCTTCAGATTACATATCAAGTCACAATCCGCCATAATATGTCCTAACATGCCACAAAGATAACAATATTTCGCAGACTTTCATATTTAAATGTAATAGTCAGTTCTAGGTCACATGTGCTCTGAACCTTCCTGAGCCTAGCTAGCGATTTTGTGACGTCGATCTTAACCCTAATATGCATGCTATTTTGTGACGTCGGTCTTAACCCTAATATGCATGCTAACTTCACACCATTCCCCCAAACCCACATCCTCAAATAATCCCAACCTATGACTGATTGAACTTGAGAATTCTCTATTCTGACGAGCTAGAGGTAAGTCGTAAATCCTTACGCAAAAACTGTATAAGTATAGGTTCACTGTAATCTAATTTTCATCAGTCGCAATATCATTAAGAATTAACACTTGCTTGTCAAACGACCATGGACAACCCTCCAACGCCTCTTTCTTGATGAGCACATGGAAAAGCTGAAAAAACATTTGTTCTTCATTAATCATGGCAATTCGATTCCCTTATGTGCTTTGAAGGGAATCTTGATGACATTGCAAAATGAGTTAAAATTGAAATCCCCCTAGAGTAGGCGCCCCACAAGAACCAATTTCGATGATTTATTCGTATTCTGCCATGCAACATCGCACATGATGATGTCATCTTCTACATCAATGATATCTAGGTATTCTTCGCAACTAAGTATTATTGCCTTCCAAGGTATCCATGATCCGAAGTATGAGAAGGTATTATGATGAACTGCCAAGCCGTGAACAATTCCTTGTTAACAACAATATGCTACGCAAAAGTAAGCGAACAACGAAAAAACTAAGTAACCCTAGAACGAACGAAAGAGAGCAAACGAAATCCAACAAGAGAAAATAATGAGAAAAAAACGCTAAAACCCTACGTGAGAGACAAAGCAGAAAATGAAACCCTAAAACTCTGGATGGCGGATGAACGTCGAATGAATAGAGGACCCGGAATCGTTGTTTCCACCACCAAAATTCGCATGAAGCACCGCTGAACTCGAAGAAGGAGTTATCGGAAGGCAATGTACTCCTAAGAAAAGACTTAAACCCTGGGCAGAGAGACTTTTTAAATATATCAAGTTAATCTACAATATAACTTTTATGCAAATATAATTTGACTCTCGGTCGTCATGAAAAACAAATTAAAAAACTCTATCTACCATATGAATTTGAAGTAATAAATTAAAATATAATTGTGTTTTGTATCAAAATATATATTTTATATATAAAAATTGTGGTATTACTTTAGGTGTGGTCGGCGCTGCAGGAAATAATTTCTCCCTATGAAGCAGTAAAACCCCGTTGTATGTAATATATTCTTCTGTCTACAGTACAACTCCGCAATTAGGTACGCTCCCTCTTCCCATGTATGTGATGTGATATATTCATCAATTAAAAGCTAGGGTTTTTGTTTTTATTTTATTTAATTATACTATGCGCTTGTTAATCGCGATTGTTGTTTGGTGTGCTACCTACCTACGCCTTGCTTGCAGTTCTTACCGTTTTTTATTTCTGATTTTTATTTTTCAAAATTCCAGTTTATTATTGTAGCTGTTTGTTTTTTCCCCTCAAGGGGAGCAAAAGAGAAGTTAACGTTATGGGTTACGCACAGCTTGTTATTGGCCCTGCCGGCAGTGGAAAGGTTGTGAATTCAATTTTATTAAAGCATCTTATTTTTGCGTTTTGTTTTATTTATTTATTTATTAATTAATGTGAGTGAGTGAACGCTTTGCTGTTTTGCAGTCTACTTACTGTTCTAACTTGCATCAACACTGTGAAACCGTTGGCCGCTCCATTCACATAGTCAACCTGGATCCTGCTGCCGAGAATTTCGACTATCCCGTGGCCATGGGTGAGTCAGTCAGTGTTCTTTCTTCAATACATGATGCATCTGCCTTGATTCATTTTTCACTGTGGATGCAGATATAAGGGAACTTGTTTCGCTGGAGGACGTTATGGAGGAACTGGGATTGGGTCCAAATGGCGGCCTTATTTACTGCATGGAGTATCCTACCTTGTTCTGTTTCTCTTTTTACCTTACTGGAATTTTACTTTTTTGGTGTGGTGGTGCTTCTTACTTTAAAAGCATAGTCTATTATACATAGCGTTGTGTTCCCAACATGTACGTTGTACTCCCTTAACACTCCTACTCAGGCACCTGGAGGAAAATTTGGATGACTGGCTGACCGAAGAGTTAGAAAATTACATGGAAGATGATTATTTGGTTTTTGATTGCCCAGGTAAACACAACTATCATTACTTTTTAACATACCTCAACTTGAAAATATATCTAAGCTACCCTCTCAAAATTTTCTTGTATAAGAAGTTCCGCATGGTAGGACTTTTATACTAGAGTAAATGTCGCACATCGAAGGTATTTGTAACTGTTTAAGCATCAGTAATGAACAAGCCTTCTGGAATTCAGTGTGAATTGATCCACACCATACAAGCCCTTGGTGGTATTCTTTTCTAGGCAACAAGCATTTCCCTCATTAAATGCTAAACGGTGAAGAACTGAGGTTATCTTGGTCTTGAATTGTGTTTCTTTAGAGTTCAACTACGGACCTTTACTTCACCAACATTGGGAAACATTTCTTCTCAAATGGACAAAAAGTAGAGTTGCACCGGGTGGTCTTTGTTTAAAATTTGTTTGAGTTCTTTAATGACTCCGTAATTTACTTTTTGGTACATATCTTTTTTGCTGTTCCTCTCACCAGAGTTTGTGTTCTTTGACTTGTTATTTGTTCATCATTTCTACGGGGGGTTTCTCTTTTTCTTTTTTTGGGGGGGAGAGAGCATGTACGTTGAGAGTTTCTCCTTGCCTAAGATTGACTCCTAGATGTAAGATTTTTCCATGTTTATTAATTTTCTGTCCAAGGAAAAGAACTACATGCTGTTATCTTCTCTTATTTTTCTGTTTAGCTTGCACAAGATATCGCAAATTAGGCTGATATTAATCCTTCATTTGTAGTAATACTGTTTCATATGGAAAAGAGATTGAGATGATTTAGAAATATGGATAACTCAAATGCACTTGTCATCAGTACTTTTGCATCTATAAAGAGTTTAATGTATGAATTAGGTGTCTCCATAAGTCACATTTTGATTTTAATCTATCTGACACAGGCCAAATAGAGCTCTTTTCCCATGTTCCTGTGCTTAAGAACTTTGTGGAGCATTTACAGCGTAAAGATTTTAAAGTTTGTGTTGTCTACTTACTTGATTCTCAGGTATTACATCGTCATATACATCTATCTGCTTGCATACTAAATTAATTTTTTGTGTAGAATGAACCTAAAATGTTATTTTTGTGCATTAGTTTATAACAGATGTGACCAAGTTCATAAGTGGCTGTATGGCCTCCCTTTCTGCTATGGTTCAACTGGAGCTGCCTCATGTTAACATACTCTCCAAAATGGACCTTGTCACGAACAAGAGGGACATTGAGAAGTCAGTGCTCTCTGAGTTACATAATGCTCTTTATAGGGGGGACGGGGAGGGGAAGATTCCTATATTAAGTTTACAGGCTTGCAATTTGTTTATTTTAGTTTTGTAGTTTGTCTATTGATATTCTCTACTTTTCTGTTCTTAGTTATCTGAATCCAGAGCCTCGGACATTACTGGCAGAGTTGAATCAGCGGATGGCTCCACAATTTGGGAAACTAAATAAATCCTTAATCGAATTGGTAAGTTTGAGGCTGTCTCAACTTCTATGTTGATACGACACAATAGACTTTGTTTTGAATTTCAGTTGAGATGCGCTCAGACTAAGTGCAACGTTGAAAGCGATGCTTCAAATTTCTTTATAAGCTCAAATATATTGGTTGAATCATGTATTTTGATAGAAAGCTGGCAGTTTCTTCAAGTTTTATGCTTCATTTCTGTTTGACTCTATCACCGCATTGATTCACATATATTAAGCCGCATATGTTTCATGTAGTATTAGTGTAGACTCTTGAATTACATAAATAAGTTAAGACTGCTTTAAAAGTTCTCTCTTCTGTATCATCAGGTGGATCAATATAGCATGGTGAGCTTTTTTCCTCTAGACCTGAGAAAAGAGAGCAGGTATATTACCTCTTTTCCTTTATCTTGGAACAGAATACTAAGATATTATATGTGTGTGTATTCAGTTCCTGTCCTTGCACATCGATTATCCAAGTCTCGTGCTTCCTTTGCACCATAATCACTATAAAGAATATGAAATCTGCTACTGAAAGCCAAGTCAGTGATCACGTTATTCTGAAGTAGAAGTAGGATTCCCTTGTGCACTTTACACTTACATTTAATAGAAGATTATGATCCCACTATTTCATGTCAATAGTTTGTCAAAGGCTAGTAATTTGCCAAAATAGTAACTTGGTGTATTTTTTACGGCACATTAGTATCATAATCGATATATCAGTCATGAATAAATTGGGTGGTGTTAGCAGTAAGATGCAGCTGTTTTCTAGTCATTTTTTTCTTTCTACAAGGCGACATATTTGCCAGTCGTGTTAGCGAGTGTCGTTAGTAGCAAAGAAGGATCCACCTTCAATTTTCACAATTGAAAGCCATAAAGATAGATTCAAAATTTGAAGCAAATGTTAAATGAGATCATATTTAGACTTATCAATGATTCGTGAAGCGCCTCTTAAAAGAGGCCATATGCTTTTCCTTATAGTTTACATAAATTACGAGTTTGTTATCGGGTATCCACATTCCTCGCTTGTCAGTCTCTGAAATGGCTAAAATAAGGGTATAGCAGATTACTAGTTCTTGTTTCGTGTATTTCATAGCCTAAGTGTGTTCTCAAATTTCTTTCTCGTTGGTGTTATTATTAGGACACTATTCATATAAGTAACTATTTCACACAAATAAGCTTAACGTTCTTTGAAGTGACTTATAGGGCATCTGAGTAAATTGTTGAACTTACGATGAGAGATCTTGTTTTGTGCAGCATCACGTACATATTGTCACAAATTGACTACAGTATTCAGTATGGAGAAGATGCAGATGTTAAAGTAAAGGATTTCGATGAAGATCCTGACAGTTGATGCTTCTTCGTGGACGTGTAATGTTTAGATAATTGGAAGGCCAGCAGCATCATATTTTGAGTGAAATCGAAGAAATGCCATTTCTGTAATCAGTTTAGTTCTAGGAAAACATGACGTTTCCTGTTTGGACTTGGATGAATTAACGATTTAATGACCTATTGCATAATTAAATTATCTTTTTGGCTTATGGAAGTTCTCAAAACACTCCAATTAAGCTCGCAAATTACTAAAATATGTATTTCTTTTGGGACTACAACACCAAATCTTAAAACGAATGCTTTGTCTAAGAGAGAATCTTATCATAGATTGTGGCGTTTCTAAAATAACTCATTTTTTTTTTTTTTTGATAAAGTTGCCCATCAATAGCAGGAATTAGAAATTAAGGCTTTTTACTTGTACAAACTTCAGTTAATTTCTCCCAGGTTGGTAAACCCTCGAGCTCAAATTTGTATTTAATCTTTTCTTCTTTAATGTGTGAAGTTCTTATTTTTGATTCAAAAGAGTTTTAAAATGTGTTACTTTCTTATTCATAGCCGAAATTGCGTCATGAAATGTTGGACCATTGTTGGGTTTTAGACTTTTAGTTAATATTCGTTGGGTATTGATTTGTTTTGTCGATCTTTTTACGAAATCTGTTTGAATATTTTACTCCTAAACTAAAGTTGTAAGGCGGTTAAGAAACTCTCACTGCAAAGAGTGTGTCTGGGTTCAAATTAATCAGAGATGTCATCTACCATCCGGTTATCATAAAGCACGAGCACTGCCACTTTGAAACATGTTTTTGAGATCCTATGACAATAACAAGTGCAGATTATGAGGATATACGGCAATTCTAGTTAATTTGCAGAAGATTTTTGGTCATGACATATCGCCACTTCTTACAATGAGAACGTATGGCTCTTGGATTATGTCGAGAAAAATATTGTCCTTTTTTGATCCAGTGTTCCAAAAAACGAGAAAAAGAAATTATTGAATTGCCATCTCATTTAAAAGCTAACTGTTAGGCATTTAATATTTATATATTATCTCCGACAGAAATGTTAAAATACTTACTTTATCGTTCACCCCTATTATCATAAATATTTAGGGAGAATTACACAAACCACTCTTGAAGTATGGGGTAATTACACAAACTATCCCTCATATTTGGAAAATTACACAAACTACCCTTATGTCAAAAAAAATTAACTAACACAACCGTACAACTTGAAATCATAATAGAGACTAAAATCTGCAGAAAATTTATTTTTATTTTAAAGATATTTTTTTTTTCTTTTAAAACGAAATAAATGCATGTTTTCTGAGTTATTTTAATTTATTTCTTATTTCTTGTGCAAAATAAATGAGGAGGATGAATTTACATTCAACAAAAGTTAATAACTTTTATACGAAAAATTGGCCATAAGAGTAGTTTGTGTAATTTCCCAAATATGAGGGGTGGCTTGTGTAATTATCCCATACTTCAGGGGTAATTTGTGTAATTCTCCCTAGATATTAATTCTGGTGCATAAGCTTGAAACAACATGATAAATTTTACTTTCTCCCACTTCTAACAATTCACGACAATAGATCATCCCCAAAATCTATTGTGGTGAGTTGCGAGCCTGCGACATCCACAGTCCACACGTTTGAAGAACTTTTAATATAAGTTGAGCAAATATAAGCTGTTTTAGATTTGCAGGCTCCAGTTTAGAGAACAATTCAAACACAACATTTAATGTGTTCTCTACATTTCAAAGAATGCCATCATCATGGGGTCTCACAATCAAAATCCATAATTTAGTAGTTATGAAAACTTGTGAGGTTAAAAAAACGCTCATGAGAAAAAACCTAACGAATACGCCCTCACCACTGCCGAACTTAACACCTCCAACCAAACCAGATCCACAAATCTTTAACTCAGAATCATCTAGAAACCAAAAGAGGTTATGTCAAATGGAGGAAATCACTGGTATAATGGACACGCAAGAAGTTCACAATCAAGGGAAAGGAACCTTGATACTCAACAACACACGTACGCAGACATGGTTTCGCAGAAGAACAAACACAGCGATGTGTGAATAGATGTTGACAAAACCGCGGAAGAAAGAAGGCTTATCGAAGTGAGGTATGCGGATGACATAATCCTATTCAAACAAACCAGAACCTCAGAGAAACTCTCAGAACGAATGAGACTGCAATGGAAAGACACTATCTTCATTCGATCATTAAAAAGACCTTGGTATGTTGCAACACTACAAAAAGGCTTTGCCTAATGTGGAAATTGCACAATAATTTCGAACTAATCGATCTCGAGAAAGGTTGTTACTACATGAAAGGCCTAAGTTCGGAAAAAATGGGGATAATTCTTACGGAGGGACCGTCACAACTTGTTGGGAACTTCATGTCAATTAGAATGTGGACCCCTAATTTTCGAGCGGACTCGGATATCACAATTACGTGGGTTCGAATCCTGAATCTGCCAATTGAATACCTCAAACCTCAGGGAAGCAATGATACAATCTCTGGATCTTGCATAGGTAAACCCATCAAGATCGACGGTAATACCTACAATGCTACTAGAGGGAGTTTTGCAAGGTTTTGCCTCCAGATTTGCATGGACAAACCCTTGGAATAAAGGTTATGGATTAACGACAAGGTCTACCAAGTTGTTTACGAGAATATCATGTCCCTTTTGTGATGAATGCGGTAGACCCTGACACCTTAGAGACACATGCACATCGAAGAAAAATCTAACGAGCAATGTGAATACCATAGACAGTGCTCAAGCGGGCAAGAAAGAAAAACTCCCCAAAACCAATGAGGTGTGGTTGACGGGCAAAGCAAAAGGCAAGGAATACGGAGATTGGATGCTAATTAGTTGTAAAAAAAAGGGTACGATGCAAGGCAAGACAAATCCCAAAAGCAACATAAGGCCCCCACCCCCCCACCCCCCCGCCTGCCCCTCCCCTTCTCGAGTAACAGCGAGTCCTAAATAAGTGCACAATAAGGAAATAAGTCACCAACGGTTCACCAATTTGGCCCAATGAGTAAGTGAATGCGGTAAACGTATTCTATCCGTCTCGCTAAATCCTAAGCTGTAAAAAAAAAAAAAAATTGGTTCCCAAATTTACCAAATCAGTCGTTACTAATAATAGGCGGCAAAAGTCAAACGACACACAAAAGAGGTGGACCCTTTAAGGGATTCCAACCTCTTTGATATTCTCTCAAGTGAGGAAATAACAGCAACCCGCAACATAAACTCATGAGAAAATTAGACTAATCAAGTTGAGAAGAATGGAGATCAACTTCAAACACACGTGGTGGTAGTGGACTGGCCCTAGGGTTGAGAATTCAAGACGTTGATCAAGTTGTTCATCACCCCTACATGATATTACAAACAGAGCGTTGGGAACGATTAATCTAAGTGATTGAAGTACCGACAACAACGTGGGAAGTGGAAGCGATAGTTTACCAAGTGGAGAGATGGGACAACAACCATACCTGGTGGTAGAGGTTCGATCAGACTTTATGTGAATTGAATAAACAACATGTGATGACAATCGAAGTCCTGAGACAACCAATTGCGACATGGATCGCAGAATCCACCTGATAATACATCCCACCCCACGCACCTATTTAATTATGCCATGAAGATCCTATCATGGAATTGTCAGGGTGCAGGAGACGAGGAGTTTTGTAGGAACTTCTGGGAGTTGGTGCGAGTTCAACGACCAACGGTTATCTATATTTTGGAAACAAGAGTAGGGTAGGATCAATCCCGAAACATTGCACCGTTTTTAAATTACACTAACTATGTCATCGCTCCGACTGTTGGCATGGTGGCGGTGGGGGGGGGGGATATGGATGCTATAAAACGATGATGAAGTGGACGTTGAAATCACAGATGTTGACCACCAAGCTATTCATGGCATTATTAGGCCGAGTTCACAAGATAGATGGCGGCTTACAGAGGTTTTATGTGGAACCTCAGAAAGCGGCAATCAAGGTTTTTGACGAGTTGGCGAAGAAAGTGGATGAGCCAATTATCCCTTTCGCTGGTCACATGTGACTTTAATAAAGTCTCCTTTGCGCATGAAAAAGTTTGGGGAAGAACAAGATCTCTGAATCGCCTCTTATTTTTTTGACATTTCATGGAAAGATGCAAACTCATTGACCTAGGGTTTAGCGGACCTAAATTCACTTGGGACAACAAATTGAAAGATGGGGCGAGTATTCAAGCACGGATTGATAGAACAAAGGCTAACCAGGAATGGATTGATCTACATCCGCAATATGAAGTCGTTCATCTGCCACGCACACACTCCGACCACCACCCCATCATCACGTGCTGCTTGGGGAGAGAAAAACTGATTGTACCGAGACCCTTTCATTTAAAGGCTATCTGGTTCATGAATAAAGATTGTGAGAGCCTTCTTTGATATATTTTGGAGGAGAAAAACAATATACTCGAAGCCATCAATGAGGTGCCAAAAGTCCTTGGCCCGTGGAACAAAAAGAGTTTCAGCAATATCTTCAAAAAGAAGAAGGAACTCTCGACTAGAATTAAGGGCATTCAAAGATCCTTGAGTGTTAGGCCTCGTAGATCTCTATTTAAATTGGAAGATGAGCTTACAAAAGAGAACAATGAGATTATAAAAAATGAGGAGTTATTTTGGCTTCAGATATCGCAGGTGAAATGGATTAAAGAAGGGGAACATAACACCAATTTTTTCCTTAGATCAACGATTTTGATTAGGCAACGCAACAAAATACACATTCTAAGGGTGGACCAATATCTGCACCAAATAGGAGTCAGTGTTACAAGAACACACCAAGGCATATTATATGCACCTTTTTTTTCGGAAGAAGGGGCGGTAACCACAGTAAGTCACAACCCATGGTCTTGACTCCCTCAGTCTACTTACCAGACAGTACTAACTACAGACGAGCAGCAGGTCATATCAGGCTCGATCAACGAGGCCAAAATTCCAAATACGGTGAATGTTATGAACCCATTGAAGGCACCGGGACCTGACAGACTACACGCGGCGTTCTACCAAAAAAACATGTGAGTGGACGCATACTTCCTTGATGAGATATGTCGAGGAAACCTTTAACTCGCGGTCGTTTTATGTGAAATTGTGCAAAGCATTCTTGTGTCTAATTCTTAAGACACAAAACCCCGAGACGATCTCGCAGTATCAACCAATTGCCCTATGTAATGTCTTATACAAGATAATTATTAAATGTATGACGACGAGACTAAAGGAATATATGTCGAAGATCATTGCACCCACAACCAATCAGGTTTTATCAAGGGCATAAGCACGCAAGATAATATATTTATCTTGCAAGAAGTTCTCCATTCCCTTAGATCAAAGAAGAAAAACAAAGTCGGATGCATAGTAATGAAATTGGACCTCGAGAAAGCATACGATAAGGTAAATTGGGATTTTCTTGAAGACACCTTACACGCCATCCAATTTTTGGGGAATCTTATTGAATTAATCATGTTTTGTGTACGGAATGCCTCGACAAAGATCTTATGGAATGGGACCCCACTTAAACCGTTCAAACACAATTGCAGGCTTCGACAAGGTGACCCTATCTCGCCCTACTTGTTTGTGCTTTGTGTGGAGAGACTCTCTTATATGATTAACGAAACAATGGATATACGCAAGTGGGTGCCTATTACCCCTTGTAGAGACAGACCGAAGCTATTCCATTTTTTCTTTCTCGAAGATTTCATCCTTATGAGTAAAGCCTCCACCGCGACTGCTAAGACTATTAAAAAAGTGTTGGATCAGTCCTGTGCAGCCTTGGTACTTAGGATTAATCCTCAAAAATCAAAGGGTTTCTTTTCCAAGGCCGATGGTTTAGGTTAGAAGCGCAACATTAGCGATGTTCTCTGTTTTGGTCAAATTGGCAACCTAGGTAAATATCTCGGCGTAAAGCGCATTCATGGGAAGACCACTCGAGATACTTTCACGAAAATCTTGGATAGGGTCTTGGCAAGACTTAACGCTTAGAAAAGAAGCTTGCTATCTTTAGCGGGGGCGCTACGCTTATCCAATCGGTGTCTTCGGCCATGCTATTTATTTGATACAATTGGTGTAGCTCCCCGAGCATCTTTGAAAGAATATAGATAAACTCAACAGAGATTACTTGTGGTCTATGGATGTTTCACAAAAATGGGTTCATCTTGTGGGGTGGTAGTCGGTTACGAAATCAAAGAAAAAGGAAGGGATAGACATTCGTATCGCACGGATGTGTAACGAAGCTCTGCTGTCCAAATTGGCATGGAAGATCATGACAAAGGAGCCTACGGTATGGAGTGCTCTCGTGAATGCTAAGTATCTTAGAAACAAGAAGCTCCTAAATGATTCCTATAAGGCGATAGAGAATCCGACGTGGAAAGGCATTGTTAACTGTGTTGGTTTAATGAAACATTTCTCTGTTAGAAGATTGGTAGGGGCATAAAGATATCATTTTGGTATGATAATTGGAGAGGAGTGGGACGACTATGTTGAAGGCGACTGGAATATGGACGAGATCAACGTGGTTATTATACCCGACATCCAAAACGACATTCACGGTAGACGAATCGTGTTTACTAAAGAGGAAGACAAGTTGTTGTGGAATGAAACTTCGAACCTAGTCTTCAGGTGTCAATCGACGTACAAGGTCTACCGTAAGAATTATGCTTCGGGTTCAAAGGTCTATGAGGACAATGGATAGGTGAGGGTAATTGACATTAGTAATAAGTTGCAACACTCTTTGTGGCTCGTGGCACAAGGACGACATCCAGCGAACCATCTTCGGTGCAGCCAAAAAATCGCTGATTCTGCTAAGTGCTCCATATGGGACTATCCGGACGAGAGAGGTTGCGAGAGGAATTTGGACCAAACTTCATTCTCGAGAGGATATGAGAAAATTCGATAAGATGGGGGATGTAAATTGGCTCCAGGATAACATCATGCGGCTGCAGTTCACGAACAAACTATGGTCGGACGCAAACTGGAAGGATATCTTTGTTGTTAGTCTTTGGGTCATGTGGAAGCATAGGAATGCAAAAGTATTTAATGGCGCCACAAGAAACACTCACGGGAGGTTGTTCCAAATAAAGGTTCTTAGCCGAGATCTAAAAGATGGAGAAAGGCAAAACAAGAAGAAAAAAGCTGAAGTTGGATGGTCTAAACCGACCTCGGGATGGGTTAAACTGAATGTGGATGGAAGCCTTGCAATAGACAATAACACAGACTCACCTTTGGGGGTGATGCGAACGGAGGAAGGCCATTGGAGTTGGAGATATAAGAAGGCCTGAACTTCACCTACGGTCGAAGAAACAGAACTTGAGCCCCTCAAGAAAAGAATGAAAATTGCATTGGAGAAAAGAATGCCAAATATCGAGATTGAGACAGACTTCCTCAGCGTCTACAAACTTGTTATGGGAGAATGTGAACCTCAAAGAGAGAATGCCGACAAAATCGCAAACGGTCTATCAAAGTCCAAACATCATGATAGGAAGAGAGAGATATTGGAATAATCCCACGCGAATGACATTGTCTAAGGAGTTGTAATTTCTTTTTCTACAATATATATATATATATATATATATATATATATATATATACTAGTTAGAGTTTGGAAACTATCAATCGCTCTCTCGTCCAATCTTGCTTTCGTTCTCCTTAACTGAACCAGTGTCGATTACACTACCTACTTATTAAATAATAATTTCTTCGATAACGACTAACTTTTGTATGATAAAATACGCGGATCCGATTATCATAAACCACTTTTTATAACAAAATATGTCATTTCTAATATATTGTCGTATAGCCTAGAAACCATTGTAGCGTGATAGAATATATCTTGGTATTTCTTATCTCACTTGCTAGAATTTAGTTGTTTCAATTGGATTTCTCATAATTTTTCTCTATGCTCATCTTCAAAATCAGTTGGGAGAATGTACACCAGCGATATTTCTGTCACTAATGGGCCTAAAGTATCCAACTAAACTTTGCATTATGGGCCTGGATACAGTCCAAATAGATTTGTCAGTTTCATAGGTGAAACTTCAACATGCCCAACAAACTATAATAGATAAATTTGTAAGACCAATAACAGAAATTTTGTTGAATTCCTCCGGGTCACAAGCAAGTTACTTACTGGAGTTGTGATCCATTCTTGTGCCTATATATATATATATATATATATATATATATATATATATATATATATATATGTGTGTGTGTGTGTGTGTGTGTGCGTGTGTGTGTGTGTGTGTTAAGATGCGGGAGGATTACATTTATAACTTTGGTCAACTTTCGGATTAACGTTTTTCTAGATTTTGATATATTTAAAATGATAGGGTTAATGTGCTTATTTTCTCTATATTGTGCATATTTCCTATATTACAAGTAAGGGGTATTGGAAATAAAACAAGAAATAACGTGTTGTGTTTCCATGGTTCTACAATTGTATTAACTCTTGAGTTCTAGAGGTTCTGGGCAACATTTCTTTGATCTCAATTTCTCTAGCGACGAGTGCACGTTTTTGGAGAAAGCTGCGTGAACCTTGGGAAGCGACCGACATAAACACTTGCACCGTTTGGTTTGCTGAAAATCGCTTTTAAGGCAGTGGTTATTCACGGCGCATCAATTTGTGCGATAAGTCATTTTCTTTTATTGTTGTTTTGTTCACATACTCAGTACCATTCCCATAATATTTTTCCATCAATTTTGTTTCTTCTAATATAAACATTAATTAGAGAAATTTGTCAGACCTATGACAAATGTTACCTATCGATTCATACAAACTTTGACAATCTATACTATTATATAAAGGAAGTCATGTTGAGACCAATCTTTTGATTTTCTTATTAACCCTTCTTGGTACTATTAAATTTTGTTATTAGTTGGGTATAAGTGTAATTTATTTTAACCCTATGATTATTTAAATGTTCGTATTAAGGGAAAAATATCATTACTTAATTATCTTACATAAAAAGAAGATTAAAATATATAGATTATGTATCCATAATTAAGTTGTAATATTTACTATACAAAGTAAATATATTATACTTAAAATAAATTGCTAATCACACGGGGACCGCGTGCCACTAAAGTCTCAAAGTGTGATATATGTTGAAGTTTTAATTAAATTCTATAGATATTTATATAGTAGATGTAATTAAAGTTTGCGAATATGATATAGTAGTTGTTACTTAAAGTTTGTAAATATAATATTTGTTATAGATATGTTCTCTCTCTCTCCCTCCCTCCCTCCCTCCCTCTCTCTCTCTCCCCCTCTTTTACTAACTTTGGATCCTCATACATTTGGCTTCATTTTATATGTTGGTTAAGATGAGGGAGGATTACATTTATTACTTTGGTCAACTTTCGGATTTATTGTTTTCAAGATTTGGATATATTTAAAATAATAGGGTTATTGTGCTTATTTTCTATATATTGTGCATATTTCCTATATTACAAGTAAGGGGTATCAGAAATAAGACAAGAAATAACGTGTTGTGTTTCCATGGTTCTACAGTTGTATTTCAAGGGGTGATGTGCTTATTTCTTATATAATAATGGAATCTATTTTCTTATTATAAATTATTACCGTGCACTTAAGGATAAATGATAAATGTTAGAAAGAAAAAACTAATGTCCAACACTTAAGGATTAACAGATAATTATCATTATCTTTTTTCCATATGATTCTCACTTCTCAATATAATTGAAAGAATTTAGAAATTTATAAAGTTAATGAGCAACTATATAGTAAATTAACAATAATAGTAATTTCATAAATAAGGAGTAGTAGATCACTACCGGATACTATTTAAATAATCATACAATGATGTTTTTGAAGATAATTAGTTATTATGTTGCTATGTATTCTTGTGTTTTCCTCAGTTAGTGTGTGAGTATTAATGGACTGCAAGCCATCAACTATTTTGAGGGTTAATAAAAATTGCCTTCTAAAATACTAAGCACTTGAATAATTTTATATAATAAAGAAGTTGTTAGAGAAAACTAAAATTATTGGAGAAGCAATTGCAGTATAAGGCTTATTAGTTATTACACATGTATGTATGTACGTACCAGATATTAAGTTGTGTCTGCTGTTTATCACTATTATTTATCGTTCCTCCACCCTACACAGTTCCTCCACCCTACACAGTTCCTCCACCGTAACTCACCTCGTCGTCCGACACACCACTTCTTAGCTTCACCTCAAAATGTCCCTCCCCTTCTACTTCACCACGCCGTCGCCGCCGCCATAAGTGGATTATGACTCGGCTCTCACAAGAGTCCTGATCATGAAAATCAGCATCCCGTTGATCCTTGTAGACGTGTTATGCCCGCCCAGTCGCTTCATTTGGAAGCGTTTCCACTCCCCCGGCACATTACCGGCCGAGGATAATGTGCTGCAACCTCTTTCCAGCTTCGCCGCCGTGAACTGCGCGGGCGGTGACTGCGTGGTGTGTATATCGACGTTCGAGCCGCAAGATCAGCTCAGTTTGATGCCACGTTGCGGTCATGCGTTCCATGCAGACTGCATCAACGCATGGATCGTGATCTATCCGACCTGCCCAATGTGCAGGTCGAGGACCGTAGCTTCACCAGAGGCAATGGTCGTCGACAACAACAGAAGCAGAAACATCAGTATGCGGGTTGAGATCAGCAGCAGTGACATGGACTCTGGGACATGAAGCAGTCCACGGTCGGAGCCAGTTATCGTCGGCGAGGACCTGGTCCTTAAAGACCTACTGCGCGGGAGAGGAAATCATGGAGTTTCTTTCTGATGTTTAACGTTAATTTATGTAATAGGTACTGTTTGAAAAATGTGTTAATTACTCAAACATTGGTGATAGTGGGGTTTCTGTGAAGCATTGAGTTTGTTGTGTTGTTTGATGAATATTGGATCTAGTGCTTATTTATTTGGTTGATCGGGGTCTTAATAAGTATTTTTTAAAAATGGTGTTAATACTTAAGCATTGGGTAATCGTGTGGTTGTTGCTGAAAGAATTGTTGCATGTGGTGTTGTTTGATGCTCTCTCTCTCTCTCTCTCTCTCTCTCTCTCTCTCTCTCTCTCTCTCTCTCTCTCTCTTACTAACTTTTGATCCTCATATATTTGGCTTCATTTTATATGTTGGTTAAGATGAGGGAGTATTATATTTATTACTTTGGTCAACTTTCGGATTAATTGTTTTCAAGATTTGGATATATTTAAAATGATAGGGTTATTGTGCTTATTTTCAATATATTGTGCATATTTCCTATATTACAAGTAAGGGGTATTAGAAATAAGACAAGAAATAACGTGTTGTGTTTCCATGGTTCTACAGTTGTATTTCAAGGGGTGATGTGCTTATTTCTTATATAACAATGGAATAATTTGTCTATTTTCTTATTATAAATTGTTATCGTGCACTTAAGGATAAATGATAAATGTTAGAAAGAAAAAACTAATGTCCTACACTTAAGGATTAACAGAGAGTTATCATTATCTTTTTTCCATATGGTTCTCACTTCTTAGTATAATTGTAAGAATTTAGAAATTTAAAAGGTTAATGAGCAACTATATAGTAATTTAACAATAATAATAATCTCATAAATAAGGAGTAGTAGATCACTACCGCATACTATTTAAAAAATCATACAATGATATTGTTGAAGATAATTAGTTATTATGTTGCTATGTATTCTTTTTTTTCCTCAGTTAGTGCGTGAGTATTAATGGACTGCAAGCCATCAACTATTTTGAGGATTAAGAAAAATTGCCTTCTAAAATACTAAGCTCTTGAATAATTTTAAATAATAAAGGGGCTGTTAGAGAAAACTAAAATTATTGGAGAAGCAATTGCAGTATAATGCTTATTAGTTATTTCACGTGTATGTCTGTACGTACCAGATATTGACGCTCCGTCTGCTGTTTATCACTATTTTTTATCGTTCCTCCACCCTACACAGTTCCTCCACCGTAACTCACCTCGTCATCTTGCACACCACTTTTTAGCTTCACCTCAAAATGTCCCTCCCCTACAGCTTCACCACCACGCCGCCGTCGCCGCCAGAAGTGTATTATGACTCGGCTCTCACAAGAGTCCTGATCATGAAAATCAGCATCCCGTTGATCCTCGTAGACGTGTTATGCCAGCTCAGCCGCTTCCTTTGGAAGCGTTTCCACTCCTCCGGCACATTACCAGTCGAGGATAATGTGCTGCAGCCTCTTCCCAGCTTCGCCGAAGTGAACCGCGCGGGCGATGACTGTGTGGTGTGTATATCGACGTTCGAGCCGCAAGATCAGCTCAGTTTGATGCCACGCTGCGGTCATGCGTTCCATGCAGACTGCATCAACGCATGGATCATGATCTATCCGACCTGCCCGATGTGCAGGTCGAGGACCGTGGCTTCATCAGAGGCAATGGTCGTCGACAACAACAGAAGCAACAACATCAGTATGCGGGTTGAGATCAGCAGCAGGGACATGGACTTCAGGGCATGAAGCAGTCCACGGTCGGAGCCAGTTATCGCAGGCGAGGACCTACTGCGCGGGAGAGGAAATCATGAAGTTTCTTTATGATGTTTAGCGTTAATGTATGTAATAGGTACTATTTGAAAAATGTGTTAAGTACTTAAACATTGGTCATAGTGGGGTTTCTGTTAAGCATTGAGTTTGTTGTGTTGTTTGATGAATGTAGGATCTAGTGCATATTTATTGTGTTGATCGGAGTCTTAATAAGTATTTTTTAAAATTGGTGTTAATACTTAAGCATTGGGTAATCGTGTGGTTGCTGCTGAAGAAATTATTGCATGTGGTGTTGTTTGATGTTTTCTCTCTCTCTCTCTCTCTCTCTCTCTCTCTCTCTCTCTCTCTCTCTCTCTCTCTCTCTCTCTCTCTCTCTCTCTCTCTCTCTCTCTCTCTCTCTCTCTCTCTCTCTCTCTCTCTCTCTCTCTCTCTCTCTCGCTCTCGCTCTCTCTCTCTCTCTCTCTCTCTTACTAACATTTGATCCTCATATATTTGGCTTCATTTTATATGTTGGTTAAGATGAGGGAAGATCACATTTATTACTTTGGTCAACTTTCGAATTAATTGTTTTCAAGATTTGGATATATTTAAAATGATATGGTTATTGTGCTTATTTTCTATATATTGTGCATATTTCCTATATTACAAGTAAGGGGTATTAGGACTAAGACAAAAAATAACGTGTTGTGTTTCCATGGTTCTACAGTTGTATTTCAAGGGGTGATGTGCTTATTTCTTACATAATAATGGAATAATTTATCTATTTTCTTATTATAAATTGTTACCGTGCACTTAAGGATAAATGATAAATGTTAGAAAGAAAAAACTAATGTCCTACACTTATTGATTAACAGAGAATTATCATTATCTTTTTTTCCATATGGTTCTCACTTCTCAGTATAATTGAAAGAATTTAGAAATTTATAAAGTTAATGAGCAACTATATAGTAATTTAACAATAATAATAATTTCATAAATAAGGAGTAGTAGATCACTACCGGATACTATTTAAATAATCATACAATGATGTTTTTGAAGATAATTAGTTATTATGTTGCTATGTATTCTTGTTTTTTTCTCAGTTAGTGCGTGAGTATTAATGGACTGCAAGCCATCAACTATTTTGAGGGTTAATAAAAATTGCCTTCTAAAACACTAAGCTCTTGTATAGTTTTAAATAATAAAGGGGTTGTCAGAGAATACTAAAATTATTGGAGGAGCAATTGCAATATATGGCTTATTAGTTATTTCACATGTATGTGTGAACGTACCAGATATTAGTTGCGTGTGTTGTTTATCACTATTATTTATCGTTCCTCCACCCTACACAGTTCCTCCACCGTAACTCATCTCGTCGTCCGGCACGCCACTTCTTAGCGTCACCTCAAAATGTCCCTCCCCTACTACTTCACCATGCCGCCGTCGCCGCCAGAAGTGGATTATGACTCGGCTCTCACAAGAGTCATGATCATGAAAATCAGCATCCCGTTGATCCTCGTAGACGTGTTATGCCCGCTCAGTCGCTTTCTCTGGAAGCGTTTCTACTCCCCCGGCACATTACCGGCCGAGGATAATGTGCTACAGCCTCTTCCACAGCTTCGCCGCAGAGAACCGCGCGGGCGGTGACTGCGTCGTGTGTATATCGATGTTCGAGCCGCAGGATCAGCTCAATTTGATGTCACGTTGCGGTCATGCGTTTCATGCAGACTGCATCAACGCATGGACTGATTAATCCGACCTGCCCGGTGTGGAGATGGAGGACCGTAGCTTCACCAGAGGCAATGGTCGTCGACAACAACAGAAGTAGCAACAACAGTATGCGGGTTGAGATCAGCAACAGTGACATGGACTCCGGGGCATGAAGCAGTCCACGGTCGGAGCCAGATATCACCGGCGAGGACCTGGTCCCTGGAGACCTACCGCGCGGGAGAGGAAATCATAGAGTTTATTTCTGATGTTTAGCGCTAATTTATGTAATAGGTATTGTTTGAAAAATGTGTTTAAGTACTTAAACATTGGTCATAGTGGGGTTTTTGTTAAGCATTGAGTTTGTTGTGTTGTTTGATGAATGTTGGATCTAGTGCATATTTATTGTGTTGATCGGAGTCTTAATAAGTATTTTTTTTTAAATGGTGTTAATACTTAAGCATTGGGTAATCGTGTGGTTGCTGCTGAAAGAATTGTTGCATGTGGTGTGGTTTGATGTTTTTCGGGTATATGATATGTGTATTTTGTTTGAGTAGCGGTGAAACATTTGATGGGACTCTTAATTTTGGCTTATGTTTCGTAGGTGGGGGAGAAAAGATGTGCGAGGTTTATCTTACAGCCGGCTGTAAGATTTTAATTACAGTCGGTTATTGATTTAATCATTAGATCATTTTCTTTCCTAAATTCTACTTACCTCCACCAAAGTTTATAAATTATTATAACAACCCCTATTGATAATCCCAATAAACAAATAACTACACCATAAATTGGTGCAACCTAGAAGAAATTATTTAAAACTTTCATGTAATTGGGAACTAACATGTATATGTTTTATAATGTTTAAATGTAATTATACTGATATATACCTAATATTCCTTTAAATATTATTTTTTTTAGTCCTTAAGTTCATTAAGTTGTATTTCTTTCATTATGACGGAATTATTTGCAATGAAAAGATCAATGCAATATTTGTATAAGCCTTCCTGACAAACTCTTTCATACATAAAATATAAGAATAATACTAATCAAGTACCGTGCATTATAGTATTCAGTATTGTGTATCCACACATTTATTACAGATATGACTAACTAATCTTATTTTCATAAATGTATATGTCCGTCATAATATATATATATATATATATATATACTAGGTGAAGTCTAATTTTTATTATTTTTTAATTATCATTATTAAATTAGCATCAATTAGATTAAATTAAACAATATTTATATTTAATAATATTTTGATATAAAACAACAATAAATCACAGTGCACTTTTTCATGTGGTTATTTTTTATTTTTATGACTTTTCATTACATAACTTACTCCATTTCATTTCAATGTAAAAACAAAGAGTACATTTCTAAACGTTAGAAATTTAGCATGTATTGGGCGTGTCAGTATTTCATTAAATGGAGTTTTCCTTCCGTAGCCAAAGCATATCTTCTTTTCTAGCAAGCAACCTTCAAATTTTGAAAAACGAGATTACAAAGAAACATACTTAATGATGAGTTTAGAATTAAGTATATATCTATTTGTCGACATCCTTAAAAAAGAGTACAAACAAATTATATCTTTGTTTACCAGTGAAATCTTATTTCCTAAATTGCATAAGCAATTCATAAGAATTTTTAAAATTACTTACTTTTCAATATTATTAATTAAGCTACATCGTCAAAATATGGGCAGACCATAAGATAAATATATTTATGGACAGCTGTAGGTTTTGCAACATTAATACTTATTGGTACTGCCATATACTACCATAAAACAAAAATGATACGTCATCTTATGATCACTAACTATCATTTTATGATCTTCTATTATTTTTTATCATGTCAAAGAAACTTTGTGTATTGCACATACGAATATAAATCAATAATTACCGTCACCCCGTTTTCTAGATATAAAAAGAAAAAAATAATTGGGGTCCATTAGTTGCACATAAAAGATATAAGCCAAATCTTATTGTGGGACCGTCACCCATTTTTCTTGATATTCAAGGTTAAGAAAAGTCAAAAACATCATGCTAGAGTCTTTATTGGTTTTTTTTTTTTTTACCAAGAATAAGAAAACATACACTGTGGTTGAGAAGTAATTTGCAAATGAAATGAGGACAAAATAAAAATAGAAAAATTAACGTCGAAACTTTTTGTACTCATATTATAATAGATGGACCCCAATCAATTAATACACGCGCCCCCTAAGATATTTACTATTGCAAAACAAGATGAACGATGGAATGAGTTAAATAAGAAATCTTTTGAGGCAAAAATAAGAAAAAAAAATTAAATTTGTAGGACTATTTTACAATTTATTGTGAGGACCAAATGTAAATAATATCAAACTTTAGGGGCAACATTTAAAGAGCTAAAAACTGTAAGGACTATTCCGCAATTTATATGAGTTAAATTAGAAAGCTTTGGGGCAAAAATAAGAAAGTTTAAAAGTTGAAGGACTATTTCATAATATCACGGCCCCAAAAGTAAATAATAGCAAATTTTATGGACAAAATTGAAGAAATAAAAAAGTAAAAGAACCATTTAGCAATTTACAGTGGGCCGGTAAGTGCGAGACGTAAATTTTTTGAGGCGAGATCGGAAAATATGAAGAAATAAAAGGACTACAACGCTATTAAGTATTAAGGAATTTTATTATTTACGGGTCCTAACCATTAATACGTGTGGGGCCTTTAGATATTAATTACTGTAAAACAAAACACAATAGAGTAATTAGTTGAACTTACAAGGGCAAAATCGAAACACTTGTTACATCCATTCTTATTATATAGTAAAGATAGTGCCATCATAATAATTATGGGAAATTATACAGACTACCCACGAAAGTATAGAATAATTATACAAACCGCCTATTTTGTTTGAAAAATTGCCAAACATCCTTAGCTTTCAAGAAATTATTTGATTTTTATATTTTGGTTTTTCTAAACAAAATAAAAGATACTTGACTTCTATTTTTTTTTAAATTTAAATTATTTTTTTGTTTCTTTAAATTTACATTCCACAAAACTTAATCATTTCCCAAACGAGTGGTGATCATTATGATTAACACATACTCTAAGAATTGTTTAATGTAATTCTCCTTAATAGTTGCTCAAAAACAACCTCAAAGTCGTACTAATATTTTCATATAGTAGCTCTTTCCCGGGTCCTTCGCCTCTCCGAAACTTCTCGCCAACAATAGCTCATAATGAATAAATAAATCTGGAAACCGAAGCAAAAGCCACAGACCTAAAACATGCAAGTTTAAGCAAGATAAAATGAGTCCCCGCAAATTGCAATTTTAATTGAAAAATAATTGATTCTAGAGTCTCGAAGAAATTCCCGAAAATTGCCGTCCAAAAATCAATGAAGAGCAGATAACAAACAAAAGCTGTCAACATTCTAACTTCAAAACGTGAACCTCTTCTAGAGCAGCCTAAAAACCAATCTAAAAGAAATTTTGAAACCAAATCAAAGTTTTCACTCGTCATCTTCATCGTCGTCATTTCCAGCAGCAGAATTGAGAGCATTTAACCTCTCGATCAACTTAACCTTCCTTTCCTCGTAAGTTAGCTTCTTCAGGTTGTATCTGCAAAAGAACAAGACAATACAATTACAATCCAAACCCATAATACCATATGACAAATGGAAACTTCCATTCGTGCACATACAATAACCACATATAGATCGTTATATTTTTCTAAAAAGGGTCAACGGAAGTACATAAACGAGCTTTCGCCTCTCTTGAGCCAAATTCTACCAAATGTAGATATAATCAGAGATTTACAGACTTGTGACTTGGTCTAATTCCAAACTATCTGTACTCACGAATAACATAAAGTATAAATGAAGAATATAAAACAAATAAGCTCACCAGGTCTGACTTGGTCTAATTCCAAACTATCTGTACTCACCAATAACATAAAGTCTAAATGAAGAATACAAAACAAATAAGCTCACCAGGTCTTCAATTATTTAAATCCAAGAAAACGTATCTAAAATTTTCTGTGAATGTATCTCTCCAAAATACGGGTAGTTAACAAAAACTTAGAAAACGTGCAGCAATTTTTAAGAAGGTTGAAAGGGATAAGTATAGTTCAAGTTGATCATGAAGTTCTTACCTCTTGTGCTCTTTAGGTGGCTGCTTCTCAGATTTCTTCGGGGTGGGATCAGCACGAATTGCTGCATGCACTTTCTTGTACATCTCCTCAATGTTATCTGCCTCAATACCCTTCTTAATGTAGCTACTGAAATGTGACTGGTACTTCTCTGGTTCATCTTCCTCCAAAGTCTGCAGGGTTACAATGAATTAATATAAAATAAAACTTGCACATGGGTGTCAGTAAAAACCAACCAAGGTGAACAAAGCATTATATTATACCAAATATATAAAAGCATGTTATCAAAACTTACGTTCATGTAAGCAGCTACATGGCCTCCATACACATACTTCCTGTGAACTTCAGCGTCCAGTTGCTTGTTATCCTTGTTAAATCCAGCAAATCTCTTATCACTGTGGGGAATATCGAGTCCACCATCCAGAGCTCCCTGTACCAAAAAAAAAAAAGATAAAAGACTCCAATAGTTAAGAACTGAACAATCTTATATCCAACACAGCGTTCTTCAAACATCATTTTTTTCCCAGGTTCCTAATATAACATTTATATCATTCACGTAAAATTAAGTAAATTGGTGGCAAACAGCAAGAATCCTGTTGCACAGATCAAACAAGTGAAGTAGCGTTCCCCCCGTTGGTTAAGCTTTTAGATTCATAGGTTTCAGTAAGCAATAAATGTCGGTTAAAACACCAATATGAAGTCGCTAAAATTATAAAGGTTTCTCAGATAACAAATGCATCCCTCAGCTAAATTGTAAACACTTAAAAAGTCGCCGGGGGACCAATGTGACTCATCAGAAGAAATGATTTGTAAAGTAGTATTGGTTAAGTATTTTTACCATTATTTGGTACATAAAGACCTACACACTTAAAATTTGTACATTATTTGACATAACCATTTTAAAATTGGTGTAGCAAAAATAAGGTTTACCAGTTCCAATAGCCAGCGTCTAAGCCAGAACCACCCTGTTTTTTAGTACATCAAAAGAACGAGTACAGTTCACCATAATTCAAAACTAAATATTTAATTCCAGGACTCAATAAAAAACAGTCCAAATTAAAAGCTGAACATCAACAACAACAATATAACTAAAAAGAGGTACAGTGGAAACATGGCAGCTTAAACAAGCAAAATGCGAAAGAATATTATCAAACAAAACATTACAACTATTATCAAAAGCGAGAGGCAAATGCCTCATTCCACGCCTTTTCTACAGCATGTGCTGGTCTGAGCCAAAACAAAACTCTAAAACAAAAAAGATACCTTGAGAGCACCAAAAACACAGTTCCCAGTGGTAGTTTTGATAAGGCCAACGTCCAGGAGAGCACGGAATGGCCTTCTGCTCTCAGCTGGTTCAACAGAGTAATCCTCACCAGTGGCCTGAACCCAAAGCATTCAAACATCAAAATGACTCCCATCAAGATTGCCATGACAGAAATGCATATCGCTCACACAAGCAGAGATATACAAACAGACCAACAAGATAAAGAAACAAATTACCTCAACATTTCCTTCATATTCTTTGTCCATTTCAAGAGTTTTCAGAACTCGGCGAGCAAGAAGAAGCCCAGTGCAGTAAGCTAGCATTCAACGCTACAAGTTAGAAAGAGAAAGAAAAGAAAAAGCATACTTTACCTAGCAAGAGAAAAATACAGCTAGGAGTAATAAACACCTGCAGCATAATTAGTGAGGCCGACCTCAAGGCCATAGCGAGGTAGCTCATGTGAGTAAGCAGCCGCAAGGATGTGATCACCAGTAATGCTAGCCCAGACGATTTGGGCAATTACATCGGTATTGGTCTAAAAATCATGTTAAGGTATCCAATATCCATCCAACACACTAAAGCTATATCATCTTTAATGAAAATTAAAAAACAAAGGCACTAACTACAATCAGCGACATTGGACATTATATTTGCGTATTCAAGTGATTTAAGCAAGCGTATGAACTAGACGAACTCCAGAATCGGATCCATTAATGTAAATGCATATAAATATAAAATGACAGAAAATACTTTAATGTAGCACATATTTTGATTGTGATTTTAAGAATAAAATGAGGATACAAATCGGACGACAAAGCGGTACTTGGGAGTGTTGTACTTGTTCTTGTCCTGATTGATGAGGCGAATCCTGGCACGATAGTCAGTTTTTCCCTCTACATTCAAATGAAATCTCAATTATAACTCTAATGAAATTTCGATTCAATCAAATATATATATATATATGTAGGTAGGTACCTCTCCTTCTCTTGTACTTGACTTGGAAACGCTTGAAGTAAGCTCTCGACTTTTGTGCTTTCACGAATGCCTGATGAGATGAGGGTAAGTAACAACATCAAATTCAATGAAAATGTTTAATCATTATTATTAAGAGACCAATTGTGACAAAGCTAAAATCTCACCATTGCTCAGAAGCTTGATGATGCGATGCGGCTCAATGGAAGAGGAGGAAGAGAAGTGAATGAATATGAATGTGTGTGGTTTTGTTGTTATGCTAAAACCCTAGGGCTAGGAAGGAAGAGAAAACAAATGAAGTCAGAGTTTTACGTTGGGCCGTTGGGCTTATACAAATTTAGCCCAAATTCACCCTTTTTTGATTCTTTAATTATTTTACTTCACAATTTTACTTTCTTTTTTTAATTTTGTAACAAATGCTTCATAGAATTTTTTTTGTACAAATACACCTTTTACAATATTCATGATACGATTTAAAGCAAAAAAAATATTATTCTTTTTGAGAATGAAGAAATCATGGCTCCAATATAATTATGAAATACACTTTAAGATATCAATTTCATATCGAGTTTTGTTGGAGACCACGTTCGATAAATTTACTATGTTGGTTTTAAGATTGCAATTTTATTTTTTAAAGACTAATTGCCAAAGACGACGTTCAGCGACCTATTCATGTTGATGTTATTTGTATATACGTAAAAAATACATTTATGTGAGATAGCAGATCCTTTTATTCATTCCTTAAGCACAAGCACATCAATTTTCTTTAGGTCAAAGTTCTCACACATGACTTATATAACCTATTGATTGATTTATAAACTTTCGGCTTATTCGTAGCCATTATAGTTTTAATAAGACATTACCTATTCAAATACAACTTTCCATACATTATAATTTGGAAGTAGAAAAGAAGTTTTATTATTGGTGGTAATAATATATTTATGAACTTAGAGAAAATTTGATATGACTAGTATTAAGAACACATTAGTTTAAATGTGTAAGTAACTATTTCAAGATTACATCAGGTATGGATTGTGACTCTAATTACCATGCATGTTTGAGGCACGCATACATTATTCAAGTTATATTGCTTATCTAATGTTAGTAGAATATTTTACATAATTTTGTTAAATTGCATGGTTATCATGTTGCGATTCATGATCAAAGCAAAGGCATAGATCACCTCAAGGAGTTGAATAATTCATATAGCTCTGGATTCGTTAGTTACAATCTTTCGACGAGAGGATCTACTAAATATCATTAACCCACATAAACAAACTAGTTGCTCGACCATTGCGACTCTCAAGCAACATGTTAGTTTGCATTATATCAATAATCATAGCAAACACATAACACATGTGCATAGTTGTAGATGGGCGACAAATATTACTTTTGAACATTCTTAGGCGACTAGACTACCATGCTAGAGGTGTTAGCTAATTCTACTATTTTGTTTTCATTGTTCTGCTCTACTTCGAAAGAATGGCTAAACCATCTCACTCTTTCATGATGAGCGTTGAAAGGTCGTCTTAATTACTTCACTCGTGATATCTTCATCAATTAGTTGTCACGAAAAGTTTTGCTTACAGCTTAATAGTTCAAGTTTGTAAACTTGCAAATATACTAAAATCTTAAAAATGAATTATATGTATTTGAAATTGTGGATCGGGTTGATATGTTGTTGTTGTTAACTTAACACTGGAGTGTTAACAGCAGATTGGTATGTTGTTAACTCAGCGATGTTACTTTAACAACAGATCAGAGTAATAGTGCAGCGGAATAAACAAACACCAAGTTTAAGAAGTGAATATAAGATTATATTAACTTCCGAGCCGTAGGCAAAATAACCCGTTAAGGTTTTAACAAAAGTCGTTCTCTCAATTTTCAAGCTCCTCACTCTCAAATTAATCGAACTAAGCAAAGCACACAAGAATTGCTTCGACTATCTCTAAAATCTCCTCACTCTTAGATCTATTCTAACAACTCACAAACTTTGCTAAAGCAAGACAAAGACACTCGACTATAAAGATTTCCTCACGGGATATTTTCGCTCTTGTCTTCGTGTTTGTCTTGATGTACTTCACACCTATATATAGGTTCTTGACTTGGACTCCAAGGTGTGTTGTACACGGTTGGTAATACTCCTTGTTTCCTTCTCGAACTCCTCTTCCTTGTTCTAGTAGTCCTTCTTGAATAATAGTTCCTTCGTTAGTGATCTAACTAAGGAAAGACTCCTTCTTAAATCAGGACTCAACTTGGAAAGCTTTCCTAGTTGCACTTGAACTCTTCTTTCCTTGTAGAGCGGTTTGCATAATTAAGGAAACTTTCCTTCTTGAAAACTTGAGCGTCCAACCTATGACAAGTTTGTTTCCTGAATAATAATCAAAGGCAATCACAACTGTGGAACTCAGTTAGTTAAATGAATAAGGCAAAACAGTAATAATAAATAAAACCAAGATTATAAATCGGATTCTGCTTCACCAATGTTACTCTAACATTGACTTCTCAATGTTAATCTAACATTGCCAGAATACCTGCACTTTCAATCTCCCATTTTTTGCCTTAATCACAAAACCAAAGAACATGTTCTAATCAGATCAAATTATTCAGACAAACTTCATTATCTTCAATAATGGAAAACTAAGTACACTCCCCCTGAATATCAGAAGGGACCAACTCAATGTTATTCTAACAGTGATACTTTCAATGTTGTCATAACATCCATCTTTATCAATGTTAGCTTAACATCGAAACCAGACAGATGTTCTAACATTGAACATCTCATTGTTAACTTAACATCAGAGAACAGTTAACACCTGCAAAACAGAGTTAGTACTTTGTAACCAAAGTTCAAATAGCATAAGCAGAAACACTAAGTAACAATGTAGAAAAGTATTTAATTACAGACCATACCGAGTAGCAAGGAACACACTCCTTCATGAAACAGAAAAATACAAAGAAACAGAATTGTTCATACTGCAATAGAAAACATAAAATTAAAAGAACTCATAAAGAAATTTTGAAATTTTGATCTACTCTCCCCCTTTTTGTGAGGAAGGCAGATCCTTCAAATGCTTCCTAAGGCTGTCAATCTCCTGCAACCTCACTTGTTTGTCTGCTATCTCTCTTTGGGTATCTTTATACTCTCTGTCAAGCCAAACCATATTCTCCTCCACAAATGCATCAGCAACGACAGAACAGCTGTCACCACTTGCAACTGGAACAGAAGAGGCAGCAAACTTGATAGTCTTCTTCTTCTTCTTCTTCCTGCTTGGACCAGCTTCTGCATTGGGATTCCAGGGCAAGTCTTGAATCCTGACATGAGTGAAGTAGCTCCTTGTGATGATCATATTGGCCTTGTTCTTGATCCAACCTTCTGTCTTCTTGGTCTTGAAGCCTTGCTTCACCAGAATGCTGGATATCAGAGAGGGATATGGAATGATTCCCTTTGCCTTTGTTGTGACCTCTCTCATGTGCCTCGGAACTTTCTCCCCTATGTTCACACTCAGCCTATTCTTCAGTTTGTACACCAACTTTGCAGATTCTTTTGTCATAACAGTGGTGTTGGAAGAAGGCAGCCAGTTGTAGGTAGAGAGCTTGTGAAGTACAGCACTTAAGGATGTCAGCTTTGTAGTTGGAAAACTATCATTCCACTTCCTTGTGAGTCCACCGGTGAGGTCAGTAATCACCTCATCCATGCTAGGATCCTCAGTCTCCTCAGGATCAGGAAGTTCCCAAGCTTTATTGATCACAGAGGGGCTAATGTCATAGACATTCATCCTTACCCCAAGCTTTACCAAACTTGGGAGAGCCCTGGTGGCACACCCACTGAGAGAGGTTCATGTAGAACTCTCTGATCACATCAGGGACATATGATGACTGGTTCATCACAGAGCCCAACACACCCCTAGCTTCAAGCAATTCAAACAACCTATTTTCCTTGAACATCTCCTCATCAATGTTCCTCTCCATGTGAATAACCCTGGCTTGATAAGCCTCCCACTGTTCTTCAGCCTCAGCAGAAACATAAAAGCCAGAATAAGGCTTCTTGGGGTACTCCTCATCAAGCACATCAAAATACTCATCACTGTCTGATGTTGGAGTAACATCAACAAGGTCATCACCTACCAGTTGGTCTTCTTCCTCATCTTCCTCTTCCTCCTTATCATCTTCTTCCTCTTTTTCTTCTTCTGACTCAGACTCAGAAGCAACTACCACCTGCTTAGCCTTTCTCTTCCTAGCAGCCTTAGCTAGGCCAGTGAGAGTAAGGTTCTCCTCTTCCTCTTCACTATCAACCTCTTCAGGCTGATCATTACTCAACTCATTAGCTTGATTGCCATCAGTAGCAATCTCTCCATCAGTTTCCATTTCTTGTTCTCAACAGGAGCATTCGACTCAGATGCCACATGAGACTCAACAGTACCAGCCACAGACGGCTCAACCACCTCCTCAACCACAGTATCAGGTTGAACCACATGGTTCTCATGCTCAACCTCCTCAGGATCACCCATCCCAACCACAAGGGCCTCAATCTCCCCCTCAATACCAACATCAGTAGAAACAGGTATATCCAGAGTAGGGTTAGCCATCATTACCTCAGTATTAGGGTTGGTGAGAGCAAGGGCTTGCTCAGCAGCTTCCGATGTTGAACCAACATCCCCCTTAGCAGCTTTCTTGCCGTTGATAAGTGGATTTCCTCTTGGGAGCGGCGGCTGCGGTGGTTTCAGTGGTTGCACGTCTGGTGCTACGGAGACGTGGCTGCTCAATCTGCTCAGCAGCTGCTGCAAGAGTATCAATGGAAGACTTGCGGGCCATTGTTAGAGTAATTTTTAGAAAAGAAGAGTTTTGATTTGCAGAGAATGTAGATAGCACAAGTAATTTTGAATGCGTAAGAAATAAGAAGAGATTAGGGCAAATTATATATGCAATAAGATGAAGAGTGGTGATAGTGGTGTTGTAACATGTTACCAAAATAATCGGACCACTGTCACACGATCCCGTGCATGACCAACTTACCACGTGTCAGTGTTAGATTAACACGTAACCAGAGCAGTTTCCAAACCTGAAAACTTATAAGTTACAGTGTTTCAATGTTGAACTAACATTGGCAAGTTAACATCAGGGAGGGAAGTTGTAGGTGCAGGGCTTCATCCAAAGCAACATCATGTGAGAGCATGAGATATTCCTGTATACTGATCTGAAACCTCAACCAAGTACATAGGTACCAAGACATAGTTTAAGATCATCAGTATGAATAAGTAACACATCAGACAGAAAAACACAGAGTGGATGTACATATCCAGGGAAAAGATGTTCCCACAGTATAGAAGATCACAAAACATAGTGTTTTACCTGCAGTGGGTCACCCGCGAAGTATGCCTCAACACATGATTCCTAGGATTACTACTCCCCCTAAGCCCAAACCGACAAAGGAAATAATGCAAAACTAGAGTGAATGCAACAATGTTAGATCAACATTGGGTGATGGTAACCAAATACACACAGCTTTACTAACTGGGATCAGGACATATCAATTTATCTTTTACAAAAATCATGAACTCTTTTCAACAAAAACTAGTGAATGTTAAAGGATAGTTTCATCACTGAATGTGGGCAGCACAAGACTCCACACACCCCAACAACTTAACCATCAGCTACAGATTAGGCAAGTACAAAGGAACTGAATGAAGACAATACATTTATCATATACTTCTCCACCCCAACTCCTCATGCATACTTTTTTACCAACCTGTTTACAAGAGAAATACCAAGTGAACAATGCTACTGAATGCAAGCAGTCGAAACTTCAAAATACCCCAGTAGTAATGATCACTATCATGCATAACCTTGGCCATAGACACAAACACAAAAATAAGCACAACTGAATGACAATGAAGCTCTCAACATCATGTACCCCAGCTTCTCTTCATGCTCTGTCTAACCTAACATGGATAAGTCACAACTGAATAACATCAGAGTAGTGAGCTCTGTGTACCCCAGCTTCTCCCAGATGTTAGGTTAACATTCACAGACTAACAACATAGTTCTTACTTTACAAAACTCTTGATATGTACCTGTCCACCAGTCAACTTAGCTATTTGCACAGATTAACCACACAACCCAACATAATCTCTAACAAAGATGTAAGATGCAAGAAAGAAGAATGCGAAAAAGAAACATAAAAGTATTACAGATACACCACAACCAATAACCAGTGCTAGACAGTGGTGTTATGTCAACACTGGTGTACTAACATCCTTAGACAATGCACATGCCAAGAGAATTCCTCAAACTGAAGAACCTCTCAGTATCTAAAGGTTTAGTGAACATATCAGCAAGTTGATTGTTAGTTTCAATGTGTTAATGTCAATGAGCTTATCTTCTACCATGTCTCTCAGAAAGTGATGCCTTATATCAATATGTTTAGTTCTAGAGTGTTACACAAGGTTCTTAGAGATGCTTACAGCGCTAAGATTATCACAGAACACAAGTAAGGTATCACTGTATAACCCATAATCCAGTAGCATGTGTTTAAGCCATACTAACTGAGTGACACAACTGTCTGCTGCTATGTATTCAGATTCAGCAGTGGAGAGTGACACACAATTTTGCTTTCTACTGTACCATGAGACCAAGTTGTTCCCCAGATAAAAACATCCTCCACTTGTAGACTTTCTATCATCAGTGTCACCTGCCCAGTCTGAGTCACTGAAACCTGCAAGATTTGTGTTAGTGTCATAAGAGTACCAGATTCCAAGGGCCAAAGTGCCAGATATATATCTAAGGATTCTCTTCACAGCAATCAAATGTGACTGCTTTGGACATTCCTGGTACCTAGCACACACACAAACAGAGAACGTTATATCAGGTCTTGAAGCAGACAAGTAGAGTAAGCTTCCTATCATTGAACGGTACAATGTTGGATCAACATCTGCACCAGTAACATCCATGAATATCTTCACTGATGAAGACATGGGAGTCGTGCAAGGCTTTGAATCTGCCAATTCAAACCTTTTCACCAAATTCTTTGCATACTTTTCATGACTTAGGAATATCCCATTACCTGTTTGTTTTACTTGGAGACCAAGGAAGAAATTTAATTCTCCTATCATACTCATCTCAAATTGCCCTGTCATTGATTCAACAAATTTTTCTAAAATAGAATTGTTAGTTGAGCCAAAAACAATGTCATCCACATATATTTGAGCTATACAGACATGAGAATCTTTCTTCAAAACAAACAGAGTCCTATATCCTGAAAGTGCAGGTTTTCTGGAATTAATGTTAGACGGTACAATGTTAGACGATGTTGGGTTAATATTGGATAACATTGAAAGCCGAGAGCTTTTGCGAAAACTGTTCCTTAGTTGCCAAAATTAAGTTTTGCCTTTATTCACTTATTAATCAAGTTCCACGGTTTTGGTTGTTTATGTTTATGTCCAGGAAAGTATCTTAAACATAAGGAAGAGCTTTGGAAGATTCCTTACTTGAAGTTTCCATAATTCAAGCTAAGTTGAATAGTCAACTCACACGGTTTCAAAAGAAGGAAACAATATTGGATTCTCTGCAACTGTGATTCTTTCCAAGATTTTGCGAATTGAAAAAGATGTGTTGCCATGTTAAATCAGTAACAATGGAAACACGTTCTCGGGAAAGATTTGAAGTTCACAAAGAAGGCAATATTCAACAAGGAAACAACAAGAGTTACCAAAACTGTGAACAACACATCTTGGCGTTCAAGACTCAAGAAATCTATAAAGATGTGAAGTTCATCAAGATGAAGACAAGACAATCATGCCAATAATCCAAGAGATTAATTCTTCTTTGTATTGTCTTCATTTTGTTTTGCGAAGTTTTTGTATCAACTGCTTAAGTCTAGTTCATAGAAGTTAAGTAGTTCTTACTTGTCTGCTTCGTTGAGTCCGATCAACAAAGAGCGTGAGTGAATTGTTGTGAGGAACGTTTTTGATAAAACCTTTATGGTTATTTCGCCTAAGGCTCGGAAGTTTTTAATAATATTGAAAACTTCTTAAAATTATATCTTCTTGTGTTCTTACTTCCGCTGCACATTAACATTATCAAGAAGATCAAAAAGAGTTAAGGCAATTCCAGCTTAACTCTCAAAAAGTGTTGTGTCAATCCACGGTCCTACAATTTCAATTGGCGTCAGAGCCAAACACCGACTACACTGGTGGTTTGGAGGTGATACAACACCATGGACAGTGTCAATCCTAACACCAACAGGATTCCAGTCTTGGATGGCTCCAATTATGCATATTGGAAGATCAGGATGAGGTCTCACATCAAAGTTATTGATATTCGAGCCTGGCAATCCGTGATCAATGGATACTCTCTTCCAACATTACCAAGAGATAGTGAAGGTGATCTAGTACCAAAACCAGAAGCATATTGGACAACAACAGAGGTAAGTCTCTATAACTCTAATGAAAAAGCTCTTAATGCTATCTTTAGTTGGGTTAATCATCACATGTTCAAGTTAATCCAGAATTGTACAAAAGCCAAACATGCTTGGGATATACTTGAATTGCATTGTGAAGAAGATTTTGCTGTTAAAGATTCTAAATATAGACAACTGCTTTTGCAATTTGAAAAACTTGAGATGGGAGAAGATGAAAGTGTTGACAGTTAGTTTGAGAAAATTCTTGATATTGCTAACCAATGTGAAAATTTAGGTTTTGCTATGACTAATCAAGAAATGGTTTATAAAGCTATTAGAACATTGTCATCTAAATTTGCTCTCAAGAAAATTTGCTTTCAAGAAAATTTGCTCTCTTTACCTTGCTAATCTACAGTTTCAAGTCTTGATGAATACTCTTAGAGAATTTGAGATGGAGCTTGCCTCACAACCTAGCAAACATAGGGTTGTTGCTTTAAGAGGTTCTAATCTTGACAATGAAAGTGATGATGATTTTGAAATAATTTCTTCAAACTATGGGAAAATTACTAAGAAGTTCAATAAGTTGAATCTTAAAGGAAAAGGTAAAGAGAAGAACCTTAGTAATAGTTCCACATGTTACAAGAAATTACCTCCTAAGTTTGTGAAGTACATGGCATCAAAACCTACTCCTTTAGAAGCTGATAAGTTAAAAGATGTTCAATGTTTTGAATGTAAAGGATATGGTCATATGGCTAATGAATGTGCTAACACTCTTAGAAAAAGAGGAAATTCCCATTGGGTTTGTGTAGATGATTTCAATGAAGATGACTTTAGTTCTGGAGAAGCTGAAGAACAATCAGAAGAGGTTCAAACTGCTGCGCTACTCACTCAGATTGACTGGACACCAGAAGACTCCCTGAACTGCTTCGGATCTCAATGTTACCTCAACATTCAGGATTCAACATCAGAACATGAGACCTTCTTTGCAGATTGGGATGAATATGATACTGATTCTGAACCTTATCTTGCGTCCTACTTTGATGAATCTAACTTTGATTGTTTTCATGGCACAATGGATCTAGATGAAGAATACTTCTTTGAAGGTGAAATGTCCCAGGAGGAAATCATTGAAGACCTGAAGTCTATCTACCACAAACTGCTGCTTGAGAATCACAAACTCATCAAGAGCAACAAAAGCTTGAAGGAAGAGATTGAATGCATGAAGGAGATGCTGAAACTGTATGAGAAAGACCTTGACAAAACTGAGGCTGAGCTGAAAGAGGTAAAGGTAAAATTAGAAAAAGCTGAACAAACCATTAACAAATGAAACTCTTCTACATCTCTGCTTGATGAAGTGCTGAGTATGAGAAATCAAGGTAAAAATGGTTTGGGCTATGTTGAGAAACCTCCCTTTGAAGATGTTAATTTTGCCTACTTGAAAGCTGGTTTTATCAAGGATAGCAATAACTTGAGTTGTGAAATCTCTTCCAACACTGTGAAAAGGCCTACTTTTATCTGTCAATATTGTTTTCAACCTGGTCACATTAAGCCTTATTGTAAAAAATATAAAATTGTGATTGAGAAGAAAACAATAATTAATAGCTGTACCAATGTTAGGAAAACCTCTTATCTGAATGTTATCCCAACATTAGGTAACAAATCTGAAGGACATAAAAGTAAAACCTGGACTGAGAAGATAAAAACTCCTAAGGTTAAAATTGTTTGCAATGTTGTCTTTTCTGCTGTTTACTCTAACCTTGCAGATAAGTGGTATTTTGACAGTGGATGCTCAAGGCACATGACTGGAAACATTGACAACCTGAAAAATGTAATCCCTTTGACTGTTGGAACAGTTACCTATGGAGGAGGCACTAAAGGGAAAATCATTGGAAAAAGGAGTACTGGATGTTGAAGGATTTCCACCACTCAAGGATGTGTTGTTGGTTGAAGGATTGAAAGAAAATTTAATTAGCATAAGTCAACTTTGTGATGACAATCTGCTAGTTACTTTTGATAAAAGTTCATGTGATGTGTTTAATAGTGACAATGTCCGTGTTATGACAGGTACAAGATCAAAGGATAACTGCTATCTTGCTCAAGATGAAGCAGAATGCTACCATGCCAAGGTAGATGAATCTGTCATGTGGCACAATAAGTTAGGACATGTGCACTATAGGAATCTGGAGAAACTACAGAAGTTAGAGGCTGTAAGAGGACTGCCTAAGTTGACTAGCCCAAGTAAAATTGTTTGTGAAGATTGCCTAAAAGGTAAACAAATAAAAGTTGTTCATCCACCACTACAGGTACAAAGTACTAACCCTAGAACTAATAAGTGCTTTGAATTTCTACATATGGATCTCATGGGTCCTATTGAGGTTAGTAGCCTGAATGGTAAGAAGTATGCTTTTGTTATTGTTGATGATTTTTCAAGATATACATGGATTAAATTTTTGAAAGAAAAATCAGAGGCATTCAACACATTCAAAATTTTGCATGCTAGTATTAAGAATCTTTATGACACTTCTGTAGGAAGAATTAGGTCTGACCATGGAAAAGAGTTTGAAAATGTAAGCTTTGCTAATTTCTGTGAATCTAAAGGCATTTTCCATGAGTTCTCTGCACCTAAGACACCTCAGCAAAATGGTATTGCTGAGAGGAAGAATAGAACACTTCAAGAGATGGCTAGAGTTATGTTGAATTCTAAAAACCTATCTAAGAAACTTTGGGCTGAAGCTTTGAATACTACATGTCATATTAGTAATAGAGTTTATCTTAGACCTGGTACTACTATGACACCTTATGAAATCTTGAAGGGTTCAAAACCAACAGTAGCACACTTTCATGAATTTGGTATTAACTGTTATTTGCTAAAAGATAGAGACTATTTGAGCAAATTTGATCCCAAAAGTGAAAAGTGTATATTTGTTGGATATTCTCCTAATAGTGCTGCTTTCAGGGTCTACAATCCAAGATTGCATACTGTTCAAGAATCAGTGAATGTCATATTTGATGATTTAACTGTTTCTGCGGGTACTGAAGAAGTCACTGGTTCAGATGTTACTCCAACATTGGACTCAACATTGAACACAGACGCTGGAAATGCTGAACTGGAAACTGGAACAAATGTTGACTTAACACCAGAAACCCCCAATGTTAGGCCAACATCCGTGCTGTCAGATTCTGAAGATGAAGTGGTTCATGTATCCAGAAGAGATCCCCCTCTTAGAATACAAAGAGATTATCCAGCCTCTCAAGTAATTGGTCAAATTACTGAAAGAGTAAGAACACACAACAAAGAAAGGGCAAATTACAAGGATGTGGCTAAGTTGCGTGTTTGTATGTCTTCTTCATGTACTATTGAAAATGCTTCTTGTTTTGTGTCCTCCATTGAACCTAAGAATGTAACTAAAGCTCTTAAGGATAGTTACTGGATTAATGCCATGCAAGAGGAACTCTTACAATTCACCAAAAACAGAGTTTGCAATCTAGTACCTAGGCCATCACATGTGAATGTAATAGGTACAAAATGGATTTTCAAAAATAAAACTTAGGAGAATGGTGTAATTATGAGGAACAAAGCTAGGTTGGTTGCACAAGGTTATACTCAGGTAGAAGGTATAGATTTTGATGAGACTTTTGCTCCAGTAGCTAGGAAAGAATCAATTAGATTACTTCTTGCTATTGCTTGCTGTCTTAGAATTAAACTTTACCAAATGGATGTTAAAGGTGCCTTTCTAAATGGTTTAATTGACAAAGAGGTTTATGTAGAACAACCTAAAGGCTTTGCTGACCCTAAACATCCTGACCATGTGTACAAACTTGAAAAGGCTTTGTATGGTTTAAAACAGGCCCCTAGAGCTTGGTATGAGAGGCTAACTGATTTTCTGTTAGGCCTAGGCTTCAATAGAGGAGATGGAGATAGAACATTGTTTGTCCTTAGAAAAAGCTCTGATATATGCATTGCTCAAATATATGTGGATGATATAGTATTTGGCTCTACTAACAAGTCTACTTTAGACAAATTTGTTGAGTCTATGACAAGAACTTTTGAGATGAACATGATTGGTGAGCTTAACTACTTTCTGGGACTACAAGTCAAGCAGCTGAAGAATGGCATCTTCCTGAACCAGGAGAAGTATGCAAGGAATCTGGTGAAGAGATTTGAGCTACAAGAATCAAAGCCTTGCAAAACTCCTATGTCCTCTTCAGTGAAGATAACAAAAGATGGCACTGATAGCAATGTTGACCCAACATTGTACAGATCCATGATTGGTAGTTTGCTGTATCTCTCTACCTCTAGACCTGACATCATGTTTTCAGTATGTGTTTGTGCTAGGTACCAAGCTGATCCAAAGTAGTCTCACTTGATTGCTGTGAAGAGGATTCTTAGATATATCTCTGGAACTTCACCTTTAGGCATTTGGTACTCTTATGACACTAACACTAACTTGGTTGGTTTCAGTGACTCTGACTGGGCAGGTGATGTGGATGACAGGAAATCCACAAGTAGGGGCTGTTTTTATTTGAGGAATAATTTGGTCTCCTGGTATAGCAATAAGCAGAACTGTGTTTCATTATCAACTGCTGAATCGGAATATGTAGCAGCTGGCAGCTGTGTTACCCAACTTGTGTGGCTCAAACACATACTTTCAGATTATGGGCTAGATAGTGATACACTTCTCATGTTCTGTGAAAATCTAAGTGCCATAAGTATCTCTAGGAATCCTGTCCAACATTCTAGAACTAAGCATATAGACATAAGGCATCATTTCCTAAGAGATATGGTAGAGGACAAAGTAATCAACATTGAACATATTGAGACAACAAATCAGCTAGCTGATATGTTTACAAAACCTTTGGATAGTGAGAGATTCTTCAGCCTGAGGAAATCTCTTGGCATGTGTGATATGTGAAAATGTTGAGAAAGCCAGTGTTGTCATAACACCACTGACTAGCACTGGTATATTGGTTGTGGTGTAGTAGGTATTATGTTGTTATTCCTTTGTTGAGTTGCATTTCTTTTTTAGTCTCATTTTATCATTGTTTTGTCATATTTGGTTTGTGTGGTTGAACTCTTTGATTAAAAACTCTCTCTAGTTATCGGTTTCACATCTTTGGTTTTGAAAAGGTTAATAAAACTCTTCTGTTTGTCTGAGGTTGTGATTGCCTAACATATGGAGAAGCTGGGGTACACAAAGTTCACTACTTTGATGTCTATTCAGTTGTGTCTTATTCATATGGAAGGTGTACATGACATGTGGAGAAGCTGGGGTGCATGATGTTGACAACTTCACTGTTACTCAGTTGTGCTTATTTACATGTTTCTGTTTGTTTGGCCAAGGAACACATGAGGGTGATCCTTTCTAATAGGGTGTTTGAGGTTTCGATTTCTTACATTTAGTAGCACTGATCACTTGGTGATTCTCTTGAATGCAGGTTGGTAAACAAGTATGCATAAGGAATTGGGGTGTTGGGGTGCATGATAAATGAATTGCCAACATTCAAGGCCTTTGTACTTGCCTAACTTGTTGTTGTTAATGTTGTTACTGGGGTGTGTGGAGTTCAGGCTGCCCTCATTCAGTTGTGACATTAACTTTGTGTTTAGCAACCTTCAGTTTTTGTTCAGATGAGTTATGAAAACAATAAAGATTTTAAAGAGATGTGACTGTGCTGGTTTGAGGAGTTTTTCATTTGTGTTTACCATCTGCCTATTTGACATTACATTGTTGCATTCATATAGAACTGCATTGTTTTCTTTCTTGTTTGTGAGTTGTGTCGGTTTAGGCTTAGGGGGAGTATAATTCATGTGTTGAGGCATACAATTGGGTGACATACTGCAGGTGACACACTGTTCTGTGACTTTCTATGCTGTGGAAGTGAATTGTTTCTTGAATTCATAACTGCTTATCTCTGTGTGTTTCTTGTTATCTATGTTGCTTACTCATGATGTTAATCTGAACAATATGTCTGAGGTACTCACTTGCTATATTGGTTAAGTTTTAGATGTATTTTTGGATGTATCTCAAGCTCTCACATGAATTTGCCTTGGTGAAGCCTGTACCTCCACCTTCGGTTTTGAATGTTATCAAATGTTATCCCAACATTGTGCACAGTCACAGGTCAACATTGAAAACAGGAACTTATAAGTTTTCAGTTTTTTTCTGAAAACCGCTCTGGTTAACTGTTAATTAAATATCAAAGCTTGTGCGCAGGAAAACATAGTGGGAAAGTTTTTCATGGTTCAAATTTGGTAACTGCCCACTAACATTCATTCTCTTTCCTTAATTCACGATTAATTCAAAAATCAAAACCCTATTTTTCCTTATTTGTGCTTGCAAGGTTATTATTTGTGCTTAACTGCAAAATTACTCTCTACTCTCAAATTCTCTCGTTTTCTCTCTGCAAATTCTCTCAAACCTTCTCTACTAACAATGGCAAGCAAGTCTCCCATGCAAACTCTTGCAGATGTTGCCCTAGGAAGCGAACCCAGTGCTGCACGCACTCGCTCGCACACTAGAAGTGCTGCTGCAAAAACAGTTGAGACCCCTGTTGCTGCCAAGAGGAAGGTGATTCCCTATGTTCGACGAGGAAAGAAGATCAAACAGGGAGAATCAACCTCCAATGTTGAGCCAACAGTGGAACCAACTACTCCCATCACCAATGAGCCTGAAACTGAGGTAAACACTGTTGAACCCATCCCTGAATTTGATGCTGATATACCTGTTGAGGGGCAGGGTAGTGGCTCTGTTGAAAAATCTGTGGAGATATTCGCGGATGTGTCTGTTGACAAGATGGTGAGAAAGTGGATTAGGGCTCAAAAGAAAAAGAGAAAGGGCAATGGGGAGAAATTGAAAAATATGTCTGAGTCTGCTAAGGCTAGGGCTGAGGCCAGGAAAAGACAGGCTGAGAGATCAGCTAGGAAGAGGGCTGCTGAGGATGAGCAGAAAGCTGAGGAAAAGAAGAAGGTTGCTGCTGCTGCTGAGAGAAAGAGGAAAGGAAAGCAAGTGATGGAAGAGGAAGTAGAGGTGTTGGATGATGAGGATGAGGAAGAAGAAGAGGAGAAGGAAGAGGAAATTGAGGAGGAGCAGGATGTTGCTGCTGATGTTGAGGTAACATCAGGAACAGAGGAGTACACTGATGGGCTATATGTGGTCTACCCTGAGGAGGAGGAGAACTGCTATTCTCCCTACTATCTCTCTCAAGAGTTGGAGAAGAAGTGGGATGCCTTCAAAAGAAGGGAGATTCATACTGAAAGAGCTATAGAGATGGCCAGTTTCAAAGAGAACAAGGTGATGGACTTGCTTGAGGCAAGAGGGCTGCAACAGTCAGTAATGGAGCTGAATGACTATGCTCCTGAGATTGTCATGGAGTTCTACCTTAATCTCTCCAAATGGATCAGGGACTACAGATCACCAAAATTTGGAAAGGCTTGGGTGAGGAGGGGGGGGGGGGGGAGTCTTCAACATTGACCCCTACACCATCAACAAGATCTGTGGCTTCCCTACTACTGATGAATCTGAGGACCCCTACTATGATGATGTAATGGAAGACTTGACTGGAGGGTTGGTCAAAATCTGGAGAGATGCTCTGCCAACCACAAAACTCACCTCCCTGAGTGCTGTCTTACACAAGATAGCTTGTTTCAACTGGCTCCCAAGCAAGAATGTGACTGTACTTACCAAGGAATCAACAATCTTGGTGTACAAAATCAAGAATGGGCTAGCTGTAAATATGGGGGAGAGGATTTTGAAGTCTATGTCTGAAGTTGCTGGAAGGAAGAATGGGATGCTACCCTATCCCTCACTCATCTGCAAAATCCTTGGCAGTCAAGGATTGAAGACAAGTGTAAATGTGGGCTGGAGGAAGAATGATACTGAACTAACAATTCTCCCAAGCTACTTGTCTGGATCAAGGGTGAGAGACCTTCCATGGAATCCACAAGGAGTGGTGAGACCAAGAACTGAGCAGAAAAGGGCTAAGGAGTTTGCTAGAACTTCAGTGCCAATGTCCAAAGAAGAGGATTGCTTGGTTATCACTTCTGCTTTTGTGGATCATATGTTGAATTGGTATAGGGGGCAGATTGTTGACACTCAGAGGGAGATCGATGAGAGGAATGAACACCTCAAAGAACTGGAGGACATTGTGAAAATTTTGGAGGAACTCCCTTCTTCACAAAAAGGGGGAGAGTAGTTCCAATTTTAATTTTTAGTCTTCTAGTTTTTGTTTTGTTTCTTATGAACTGTTAATATCTTTGAACTGCTGGTACATTAATCTCTATTTGGTTTTATTTGATCAAGGGGCTTGTCCTTGATATCTAGCTTTGGCATGTAACTCTAAGTACTACTGTTGAACTGCTCTAATTGTTCTTAACTGCTATTCCTTGTGAAGGAACTTTTTGAACTGTTTTTCTTGTTAACCTTTATGCAGGAAACTTACTGGTTTCAATGTTGAGGCAACATTGATGAATGTTGAGGTCTGAACATATGTACATATGTGATTGTAGTGATGACCTTTATTCATGTCTTTGTTAATTTAACTTTGATTATGATATCTTGTATTAAGGGGGAGCAGTTTGGTAGTTTAATTTGTTTCTTGTTGATTATAACTTTATGGATATAAGACTTGATTGGAACATGTATTGGTTTTGCGAAGAAAGGCAAAAAGGGGGAGATTGAAAGTGCAGGTTTTCTGGAATCAATGTTAGACGGTACAATGTTAGACGATGTTGGGTTAACATTGGATAACATTGAAAGCCGAGAGCTTTTGCGAAAACTGTTCCTTAGTTGCCAAAATTAAGTTTTGCCTTTATTCACTTATTAATCAAGTTCCACGGTTTTGGTGGTTTATGTTTATGTCCAAGAAAGTATCTTAAACATAAGGAAGAGCTTTGGAAGATTCCTTACTTGAAGTTTCCATAATTCAAGCTAAGTTGAATAGTCAACTCACACGGTTTCAAAAGAAGGAAACAATATTGGATTCTCTGCAACTGTGATTCTTTCCAAGATTCTGCGGATTGAAGAAGATGTGTTGCCTTGTTAAATCAGTAACAATGGAAACACGTTCTCAGGAAAGATTTGAAGTTCACAAAGAAGGCAATATTCAACAAGGAAACAACAAGAGTTACCAAAACCGTGAACAACACATCTTGGCGTTCAAGACTCAAGAAATCTATAAAGATGTGAAGTTCATCAAGATGAAGACAAGACAATCGTGCCAATAATCCAAGAGATTAATTCTTCTTTGTATTGTCTTCATTTTGTTTTGCGAAGTTTTTGTATCAACTGCTTAAGTCTAGTTCATAGAAGTTAAGTAGTTCTTACTTGTCTGCTTCGTTGAGTCCGATCAACAAAGAGCGTGAGTGAATTGTTGTGAGGAACGTTTTTGATAAAACCTTTATGGTTATTTCGCCTAAGGCTCGGAAGTTTTTAATAATATTGAAAACTTCTTAAAATTATATCTTCTTGTGTTCTTACTTCCGCTGCACATTAACATTATCAAGAAGATCAAAAAGAGTTAAGGCAATTCCAGCTTAACTCTCAAAAAGTGTTGTGTCAATCCACGATCCTACAATTTCAATTGGCGTCAGAGCCAAACACCGACTACACTGGTGGTTTGGAGGTGATACAACACCATGGACAGTGTCAATCCTAACACCAACAGGATTCCAGTCTTGGATGGCTCCAATTATGCATATTGGAAGATCAGGATGAGGTCTCACATCAAAGCTATTGATATTCGAGCCTGGCAATCCGTGATCAATGGATACTCTCTTCCAACATTACCAAGAGATAGTGAAGGTGATCTAGTACCAAAACCAGAAGCAGATTGGACAGCAAATCTAACAAAGCCAAGACTTAAGAGGAATTTTGTAAGTCTTTCATACCATGCTCTAGGTGCTTGTTTAAGTCCATACAGGGCTTTTTCAAGCTTGTACACATGGTTGGGGTACTTAGGATCTCTGAATCCCTTAGGTTGTTCAACATATACTTCTTTATCAATTAGTCCATTCAAGAACGCACCATTTACATCCATTTGGTATAGTTTTATCTTAAGACAACATGTTATGGCTAGAAGTAACCTAATAGATTCAATCCTAGCAACTGGAGTAAAGGTCTCATCAAAATCTACACCTTCCACATGTGTGTACCCTTGAGCAACTAGTCTAGCTTTGTTTCTAACTATGACCCCTTCCTTATTACTCTTGTTTTTAAATATCCATTTTGTCCCTATTACATTAACATTAGGTGGTCTAGGCACCAGTTTCCAGACATTGTTCTTAGTAAACTGTAATAGTTCATCCTGCATGGCATTAATCCAAAAGTTATCAAGGAGGGCTTCATTCACATTCTTAGGTTCTATGGAGGAGACAAAACAAAAGGCATTATCAATAGTACAAGTGAAGTTCATACAAACACACAATTTTACCATATCTCTATAATCAAGTCTTTCTCTGTTGCGTGTTCTTACCCGTTCAGTGAGTTCACCTATTACCTAGGATGCTGGATGATCTTTCTGAATCCTAGCTGGGGGATCTCTTCTAGGTTCAGAGGCGACTTCATGTTCTGAGTCAGAGTCCTCTGCTGTTAGTCTAACATCAGATCCCGCTGGTGTTAGTCTAACATCGTTCCCTGACTCTTGTTCAGTGTTTCCAGCTTCCAGTTCCAATGTTGGTGTGACATTATCAGGAGTAAAATTCTCAATTTCCACTGTTGGTTCAACATTGGAAACTGGGATGTCATCAGTACCTGTATCAAGAGTGAACTCATCAAACACAACATTCACTGATTCCTGAATTGTCTTCAATCTAAGATTGTAGACTCTAAAGGAAGTACTATTGGCAGAGTATCCTACAAAGATGCATTTTTCACTTTTAGGATCAAATTTACTCAGATAATCCCTGTCATTAAGCAGATAACAATCACATCCAAATTCATAAAAATACGCAATATTTGGTTTCACACCCTTCAAGAGTTCATAAGGAGTCATGTTAGTTTCAGGTCTAAGATACACCCTGTTACTAATGTGACAAGCAGTATTTAAAGCTTCAGCCCAGAGTCTTTTGGATAAATCTTTAGCATTGAGCATAACTCTGGCCATCTCTTGAAGAGTCATGTTCTTTCTCTCAGCAATCCCATTCTGTTGAGGAGTCTTATGAGCTGAATATTCATGGAAAATACCTTTAGCATTGCAATAGTTATCAAAACTAGCATTTTCAAATTCTTTACCATGATCAGACCTAATCTTAGTCACAATGGAGCCATACAAGTTTTTAATACTAGCACAAAGAATTTTGAACTGATCAAAAGCTTCTGACTTATCTTTAAGAAATTTTACCCAAGTGTATCTAGAGAAGTCATCTACAATTACAAAGGATATTTCTTACCACTGAGACTACTTACCTCAATTGGACCCATTAAGTCCATGTGCAGCAATTCAAAACACCTACTAGATCTAGGATTAGCATTCTGTACCTGTATGGGTGTATGAACCGCTCTAGTTTGCTTACGCTTGAGGCAATCACCACACACAAGCTTACCTGGACAAGATAGCTTAGGTAAGCCTCTTACAGCATCAACTTTCTGCAGTTTCTCAAGGTTTCTGTAGTGAACATGTCCAAGTTTCATATGCCATATAGAAGTCTCATCTATTTTGGCATGGAAACACTCTGCTTCCTCTTGGGCTAGGTAGCAGTTATCTTTGGATCTAGTACCTGTCATCACAAGAACATTATCACTATCATAAACATCACAAGAAACTTTGTCAAATGTAACCAGTAAGTCATCATCACACAGTTGACTGATGCTGATTAGATTTGCCTTTAACCCATCTACCAACAACACATCCTTCACGGGTGGGAATCCATCAACATTTAGTATCCCCTTGCCAATGATCCTTCCTTTGGTGCCACCTCCATAGGTCACTGTCCTAACACTTAAAGGTATCATTTGCTTAAGATTCTCCTTGCTGCCTATCATGTGTCTTGAGCATCCACTGTCGAAGTACCATTTACCTGAAAGGTTAAAGTACACAGCAGAGAAAACAACATTGCATACAATTTTAATCTTAGGGGTTTTAGCTTTTTCAACCCAAGTCCTACTTTTTTGTCCTGCACCTAATGTTGGTCTAACATCAAAATCTGTTGTAGTTTTAACATTGGGCACAAAGGCTGTTTTCTTACCACATTCTTTTATGAATTTTCTACAGAATTGTTTAATGTGGCCTGGTTGAAAATAGTACTGACAGATAAAACTGGGTTTGCTTTTTACAGTGTTGATGGTACCAGAACTCATATTACAAGATTCTTTAACAAAGCTTGTAGTTAAATAGGCAGAATTACTATTAGAAGAGGAAGGTTTCTCAACCAATCCCAGACCACATGTACCTGTATTACTCATGTTTAGTACCTCATCAAGTTTAGAAGTACCTCCATTCCATTTGGCTATGATCTGTGAATTCTTTTTGAGTTTCTCCTTTACCTCTTTCAGCCCAGCTTCAGCTTTGTCAAGATCTCTCTCATAGAGTTTCAACATGTTCTTCAAACATTCAATGTCATGCTTCAGTGCTTTGTTACTCTTTATGAGTTTGACATTCTCTCTCTCAAGTCTGAGAAAAGTTGTATGTGGATCGTCTAGGATTTCCTCATGGGACAGTTCTTCTTCATTGAAGTACTCTTCTTCTAGATCAACTGAGCCATGAAAACAATCAAAGTTAGTATCATCACAATCAGAGAGCACATCATAGATAACCTGTGTATCATTGTTGTTCTAGTCTCCAAAGAAGATTTCTGGCTTTGCTGTTGGTTCTCCAATGTTAGAGTAACATTGAGAATTTTGGCAATTTCTGGAGTCTTCTTCTGACCAGGTGATCCGAGTGCAAAGCGCAGCAGTGTTGATTTCCTCTGATTGTTCATCAGCACTTATTCCAGATTCGAAGTCAGCATCATTGAAGTCATCTACACACACCCAATGAGAATTCCCTCTCGTTCTGAGGGTGTTAGCACATTCATGTTTAAAGTGATCATACCCCTTACATTCATAACATTGGACGTCCTTCAATTTTTCAGCATCTTGAGGCGTGCTCTTAGATGCCATGTACTTTACAAATTTTGGGGGTAATTTCTTATAACCAAGGGCAGCATTACCAGGTTTCTTTCCTTTATTTTTATCTTTGCAACCTAATTTACTAAACTTCCTGGTAATATTTCCATAGTTAGAAGAGATCAACTCATATTCATCCTCATCACTTCCTGTAGAGTCTGAGCCAGTTCCTAGTAGGGCTAAAGCAAGTTGTTTACTGGACTTTCCTAGGAATTCTAGTTCAAACTCTTTTAAAGTGTTCATTAATGTTTGGAAGTCCATGTTGGCAATATCTATAGACTCATTCATAGCAATTTTTTTGACAGTGAACTTAGAAGATAATGTTCTAAACGCTTTATAGACCATGGTTTGATTTGGGATGGTAAAACCTAAGTTTTGACACTGATTAGCAATATCAAGAAGTTTCTCAAAATAACTATCAATGCTTTCATCCTCACTCATCTCTATCTTCTCAAAGTCCCTCAAAAGTTTTCTATATTTAGAGTCCCTCACAGCCACATCACCCTCACAATGTAATTCAAGGACTTCCCATGCTGCTTTAGCAGTTGTACAAGTTTGAATAAGTTTGAACATATGGTTACCTACCCAATTAAAAATAGCATTGAGAGCCTTTTCATTGAAGTTGTAGAGAACAATCTCATTGGCTGTCAATTGTACTCTTGGCTTAGGTACCAGATCAGCATCTCCATCTCTTGGCTAGTAAGGGATGGTGTAGCCTTCTAGTACTGCGTCCCAAGCTCTCAGGTCGATGGATTTGATGTGGACTCTGAGTCTGATCTTCCAGTAGGCATAGTTGTTGGGACCCTCCAATACTGGAAACCTGCTGGTATTGGGGTTGGAGTTGTCCATCTTGTCGTATCAACGCCAAACGCCGGTGAAGTTGGTGCTTGGCTCTGATACCAATTGAAATTGTGGATCGGGTTGATACGTTGTTGTTGTTAACTTAACACTGGAGTGTTAACAGTATATTGGTATGTTGTTAACTCAACGATGTTACTTTAACAACAGACCAGAGTAATAGTGCAGCGGAGTAAACAAACACCAAGTTTAAGAAGTAAATATAAGATTATATTAACTTCCGAGCCGTAGGCAAAATAACCCGTTAAGGTTTTAACAAAAGTCGTTCTCTTAATTTTCAAGCTCCTCACTCTCAAATTAATCGAACTAAGCAAAGCACACAAGAATTACTTCGACTATCTCTAAAAGCTTCTCACTCTTAGATCTATTCTAACAACTCACAAACTTTGCTAAAGCAAGACAAAGACACTCGACTATAAAGATTTCCTCATGGGATATTTTCGCTCTTGTCTTCGTGTTTGTCTTGATGTACTTCACACCTATATATAGGTTCTTGACTTGGACTCCAAGGTGTGTTGTACACGGTTGGTAATACTCCTTGTTTCCTTCTCGAACTCCTCTTCCTTGTTCTCGCAGTCCTTCTTGAATAACAGTTCCTTCGTTAGTGATCTAACTAAGGAAAGTCTTCTTCTTCAAATTAGGACTCAACTTGGAAAGCTTTCCTAGTTGCACTCGAACTCTTCTTTCCTTGTAGAGCGGTTTGGTTAATTAAGGAAACTTTTCTTCTTGGAAACTTGAGCGTCCAACCTATGACAATTTTGTTTCCTGAATAATAATCAAAGACAATGAAAACTGTGGAACTCAGTTAGTTAAATGAATAAGGCAAAACAGTAATAATAAATAAAACCAAGATTGTAAATCGGATTCTGCTTCAGCAATGTTACTCTAACATTGACTTCTCAATGTTAATCTAACATTGCCAGAATACCTGCACTTTCAGTATTGATTCAAAAACTTATTTACTAGACCTATTAGTGCCATATATTTTATGCCCAACTTTTTCAAAGTGGGCCCGTCTACACTAGCTTGTTTACTTACAATCTATACATACATCAAAAATTGAAACAATGCAATGCAAAATCAAATCTCTCTGTCGTGTTGCATAACACCAAAGTCAATCAAATTTGTTCTTTCACGCTTTAGTAAAACCTCAACCAAATCATAGTTTGTCATAATTTGGGATCATTCCTCAAGTGCTTCCTTGAGGAGCATTCATTAACAAAGAATTGTGCAACAAAGTCAGCCTATTTGATCACACTTTTATATTCTATAGGTTTTCAAGTATCATTAATGTAAAGAAGGATTTCTCAAAATCTCATAGTAATGTCAGATTTTTCTAATATTTATTACTTTGTTTTTATTTAGTCCTAATACGTCATAGTGCATGCACATACACAAAGAGAGATTCAACGCTTTAGAGTTACACTTAAAATAACTCTAAAAATCTAATGAATATGTTTTGTGAAAGCGGTAATTATAAATAGAAGTTGATCCAGGTTACACTTCAAAGTATCAAAATTGGCAATTGGACTACCGTAGCAAGCTGCAATGCGGACCTAAAAGTATGTACAAATCCATAGACTCTTGAGAATAAGAACAACATTAAATTTTGTCGAATCATATTAAATGTTTATATGGCTCAGCAAATGAAGGGCACAACTCACTGCAATAAAATAGGAATAGATTTTTAAAGGCAACAAATATTGATGATTATGTAATACACGAAATTCTTAGAACAATGCTATGTTAATTAGTAAATTTTTGTATTGGTGTTAGGTATAAAGTACATAGTATTTCTAGTGAGAAGGTCTTGTAGATGTTGTTAACGTGAGAAAAATCGTATTGTTGTGATCATTTTTTATGTTTTGCATTTTCATTTTAGTCCTTGTAGGTCTTCAAAGTTAAGTTTCTATGTTCAATTATATGTTCTCACTGTTATTATTTTTTATTCTTTAGTTGTAAACTTCCATATTGAACAAATCATGTGGCGGGTGTTAAGATTTTGAATTAGTCATGGACATTTTTAGGGGACAGTAACATTGTCCGCTATGGTGGTATTGTTTTGTGAACAACACGTATATCTTCATAGCATTACCAAGTCGTCAGTGTACACTATGTTGGCGTGTCCTAATTTGAATTTGCTATAGGAGCAAGATGTGTGTGGCAGATTCATGTTTAATTGATTACTTTGAGAAAAGAATAAAATATATGAGTGCATCGTGATTGTCAACTAGCTTATTTCTTGACATGCCATGAAATTTTAGAATTGACTTGTTTTATATAATTATGTTCTTATGGTGGAGCATAATGATTCTCTATTTGAGAATTTGATTATATTTCACTAATTTATAATATTATCGTCTCAGTGACAAAAATTATTAAAATATTGTCCTTGGGGGTTATATTAAATTGTGCAACAATTGATTGGTAAATTAATAATCTGATATGTCAACCAGTCTGAAAGTAAAAACTTCTGACATGTGTCTCTAAGAAAAAACATATATTTAAAATACACTTACACACCTCACAGAGAGCTATTAGTTTATCTATAACTCACTTGAATTAATTTCAATAGATTTAAGGTGTAAATTTTGGGGTGTTGCTAAGCTTGGTAGATGAACTTGGGTTGAAGAAAAAATTACGTAGTTCTATACTTTTTATACATTGCATTTTTTACTTTAGTCTCCCTTTGTTTTTGTTTTCTTCTTCTTGAATTTAGAGTTTTCTCGTCAATTTTATGATATTCTACTAGCTTTATTCTCTTTCAAACGTATGTGGCGACTTAAATACCAAAACTAAATGTTAAAGTTGCTTAATCATATAAAAGTATGTCGCATCTACAAATTTAACTGTTGAGCGAACGATAAAGAATGAAATGACAACCAAAAAGTAAACGGCAATAATTATTTGGGGGTTTTTTATAGTTAACAATTACATAAAATCTTTCGTTAATTGAATCATAAAAGTCATGATTATTCTAGTGTTGCTTGAATATTATTGGCATCCTACAAAATTTGGAAAGTTGTACACGTGTGTAGTTAGTTAGAACATGTGTGCTAGTAGAGGGACATGGGAAGATGCGTACAAAGATGGTCGCATTAAAGTGGAGATTTGTAAGTCGTAGATCCATGCACGACGGTCGGCATCATATAGATTTGGTGCGTTCCTCAATTGCTTTCTTTAACAAATATCAAAACAACAAACTTTTTGTCTTCCATTAAGGTTTTCCATTTTTCTTACCGCTTTTTGAATGCTTTGTACAACTTTATTTGTATCGGGTTCGTAGCTTTCTTCATGTACTCTCGGATATTTTTTATAATGATCGTTTATTTAGCGTGATTTGAGTGCATGTTTTCTTATGCTTTTGATTACTCAATGTAGTTTTTTTTGTTATTGTCTTGTTTAGTTATTTTACAATTTCAAGTCAAATTGGAGCAAAATGAGACTTAATTGAGGCAAAATTAGTATGGAATAGCAGGAAGGGCAAAACGGACGTTTTGACGAGGAACACGACCTAGCAGCAGCGTTAACACTGTCAATTGGACCGTGCAACCAGCGATGTCCAAGGGCTGTGGCTCGTGCCGCTGAGGCAGAATAATGCACGGCCAACACTAAAAGAGACGCAACCCGCAGTCAGGAGGCAAAGAACTACTCGACATACGGAGGATACTGCGTGAATCGCGTTGCATGGACATACCCATGCGACATATTGCATGACATAGTGGCAGTTGATTCTAAATCCTAGGGCAATACATTCTGAGCCTAAAACTATAAAAAAGAGGAGAACGGCCACTAGTTGAAACATCGCGAATAAAAGCTAAAAACACATTACACTTGCCTTCCACCACTACTCCACACCATACTTCGTTGAAGAGGCGGATCCAGAAATTAAGTTTAGAGGGGACGAACCGACCTTGAAAAAATGTAAGTGCGATATAAAAAAAATATGAACAATTTTTATAACTATGAGTGTTAATTCATCCCAAAAAATTAATTTACTAGAAAAACATAAGCACCTTAAAATGTAGATATTAATAGAAACACTATGAAAACACTTAGCAAAATGAATCAAATTATAGTTAAACATAATAAGAGTTATATCTAAATAAAGTAAACAAAAAAAGAATAATATTTCACATCAAAAGATGGAGATATTGCACATTCAGTACATTTTCTTAAGAAATGTCTTTTTAACGTATATAACTTTATAATTATGAAATAATCTAATTTGCTTTATTTTTGTAACTCTGCATGTGCACAAGTTCTATATCCAAAAATACACATTCAAATATTCTAGAAATTTCAAAAGCTGATAGTTTTTATAAAAAAATAAAAGTCATAATAAATGATTAGATTTTACTTTTTAAATAACATTAGAAGAGTAAACACATATTAAGATGAACTATTAAAGTTAAGAAATTGAAAAAAAATCATAAACGTGTAATAAATTTGGTCTACAATAAACATAACTAAGTTTTAGGTTTATAGACGCAATCTAGTGATATGTTATGTAGATATATTAACAGAAAATAATTAATTCGGTTCCATTTTGAATACACACTACAAGATTTGGGGGGCATCTGCAACCGACTCCCCCAACCGCCCGGGCGGTCGCCATTAACCGTGACCGCAGCGCGACCGCCAGGCGGTCGCGAGGCTTTTATAAGGCCTCGCAACCGCTAGGCCGTCGCTTTGTACCATGGCGACCGCCCTGGCGGTTGCATATCACATTCAAAATTGAATTTTTTTAATATTTCGGATGATTCGCTGTGGCGTTTTGTTTGATCAATTGAAAATTACCCTAATGATAGTTAAAACAAGCCAATTATAAGGTTTCATTGCCAAATCAAGCTTGGGGACAACATTAAGGACTAAGTATGATGATTAGTCGTTGCATAATATATATGGTACCGTTGATAACTCGCCTAATCACATCTAATCTACTATTTTACTAGCTCAATTACTAGTTTTGTAGTTATTTACTACTACTATTCGCATGTAATAATGAAATTTGAGTTCAATAAATATAAACACATCAAGATACTTCCCAAATAAGGGCGGTTATCCCAAATATGGATGTTATCTGCAACAAAGGCTTCTCGCAACTGCCTGAGCGGGTGCTGATACTGGTTATCTGCAACCGCCTGGCGGTTGCAGCTAACATTCATACTTGAATTTTTACTATTATGGATGATTTATTGTGGTGCGTTGTTTGATCATTTGAAAATTACCTTAATGATAGTTAAAACAAGCCAAATTATAAGGTTTCATTGCCAAATCAAGCTTGGGGTCAACATTAAGGACTAAGTATGATGATTCGTTGTTGAAAATAATATATAGGTGTATCGTTGATAACTCACCTAATCACATCTAATCTACTATTTTACTAGCTCAATTACTAGGTTTGTAGTTATTTACTACTACTATTCACATCTAATAATTATATTTGAGTTCAATAAACATAAACACATCAAGATACTTCCCAAATAGGGGCGGTTATCCCAAATACGGATGTTATCTGCAACAAAGGCTTCTCGCAACCGCTGGGCGGTTGCCAGGGCTTCTCGCAACCGCAGGACGGTCGCCAGGGCGTCTCGCAACCGTTGGGCGGTCGCGCGGGCTTCTCGGAACCGCTGGGCGGTCGCGAGGGCTTCTCGCAACCGCCTATGCGGTTGCTGATACTGGTTATCTGCAACCGCCAGGCGGTTGCAAATAACATTCATACTTGAATTTTTACTATTATGGATGATTCGTTGTGGCGCGTTGTTTAATCAATTGATAATTACCCTAATGAATGTTAAAACAAGCCAAATTATAAGGTTTCATTGCAAAATCAAGCTTAGGGACAACATTAAGGACTAAGTAAATGATTAGTTGTTGAACATAATATATAGGTGTATCGTTGATAACTCGCCTACTCACATATAAACTACTATTTTACTAACTTAATTACTAGTCTTGTAAACGTTTACTACTATTATTCACATGTAATAATGATATTTGAGTTCAATAAACACAAACACATCAAGATATTTCCCAAAAATCAATAATTTTGAATATGGACATTATCTGCAACCGCCAGGCGGTTGCAGATAACCAGTATCCGCAGCTGCCCAAGCGGTCGCGAGGGTTTCTCGCAACCGTTGGGCGGTCGCGAGGGCTTCTCGCAACCGCCTGGGTGGTTGCTGATACTGGTTATCTGCAACCGCCTGGCGGTTGCAGATAACATTCATACTTGAATTTTTACTATTATGGATGATTCGTTGTGGCGCGTTGTTTGATCAATTGATAATTACCATAATGATAGTTAAAACAAGCCAAATTATAAGGTTTAATTGCAAAATCAAGCTTGGGGACAACATTAAGGACTAAGTAAATGATTAGTTGTTGAACATAATATATAGGCGTATCATTGATAACTCGCCTACTCACATATAAACTACTATTTTACTAACTTAATTACTAGTCTTGTAAACGTTTACTACTATTATTCACATGTAATAATGATATTTGAGTTCAATAAACACAAACACATCAAGATACTTCCCAAAAATCAATAATTTCGAATATGGACATTATATGCAACCGCCAGGCGGTTGCAGATAACCAGTATCCGCAACCGCCCAAGCGGTCGCTAGCGCTCCTCGCAACTGTTGGGCGGTCGCGAGAGCCTCTCGCAACCGCCTGGGCGGTTGCTAATGCTGGTTATCTGCAACCGCCAGGCGGATGCAGATAATATTCATACTTGAATTTTTATTATTTTGGATGATTTATGTTGTCTATAATGACATATGTTGTCTATAAACACAAACACATCAAGATACATGTCAAAAATCACTAATTTTAAACCTGAATATTACTAGCGGTTGCGAACATCCCACTGTTGCAACCGCCCAGTTGCGTTACCTAATGTCGCAACCGCCCGGGCGGTCGCCATGGTACCTATCAACCGCTCGGCGGTTGCTATTTCCGCTGAAATGGGCGAGATTAGGGGGAAATTCAAATTTTCACGAAAATTCAAAATTTTCACCCCAAATCTTATATATAACCACCTTTCTTCTCTCTAATTTTTCATTCATTAATATTACACCCTCTAAACATACCCAACACTCTTCTTTTCCAATCCACAAAACTTAAACACTTTCTTTTATCTTAAACACTTTGTTTTATCTCCAAAATTAAACACCAAACACTTTCTTTTATCTCCAAAACAAAACACCAAACACTTTCTTTTATCTCCAAAATAAAACACCAAGCACTTTCTTTTATCTCCAAAACAAACCACCAAACACTTTCTTTTCTTTTATATCTCAAACAAAAAACCCAAACACTTTCTTTTCTTTTATATCTCCAACAAAAAATCCAAACACTTTTTTTCGAATCTTTCTTTTTGTTTCACTTCTTTTCTTTTTTGTTTATCTTCTTTTCTTTTTGTTTCACTTCTTTTCTTTTTTGTTTCTCTTCTTTTCTTTTTGTTTCTCTTCTTTTCTTTTTGTTTCACTATATTAATTTCAACAAAAAAAAATAATATACTGAAAAATATTCGGAATATTATTGTTTTTTTTTGTTTTGATGAATATTATCTGCAACCGCCGGGCGGTTGCGAGCTTTCGAAAATTTTGAATTCGCAACCGCTAGGCGGTTGCCATGTTCTTAGGGACTTCGCAACCACTGGGCAGTTGCGAGCTTTCTAAAATCATGAATTCACAACCGCCCAGGTCCTTATGGACTTCGCAACCGCTGGGCGGTTGCCATGTTTATAAGGACATGGCAACCGCCAAGCGGTCGCCACGTCTCTTTGGACGTGGCGACCGCCTGGCTGTCGACGACCGCCAAGCGGTCGCAGAGCTCCCACGACGAGGGGTATCTGCGACCGCCCGGGCGATCGCAGATACCCCTCGGACGGTTGCAGATGGCCCTGTATTCTTGTAGTGACAGATTGACATAGCCACTGCTGGTGCTATGAGTGAGACATAATATGTACTTTAATTAATCCTTTGCTGGTAAGATACAAAAATATGAGATGTATTAGAAATATGATATATACACACATTTGAGAACGTACTCTGTTGGAGTTAAGCAAAGGATAATCAAAGGAGAGGCACATTGACATCTCACTGAGATCAAAAAATTAATTTTTTTTTCTTTCTTGTGATATTCATGATGAAATATTGTTGTGAAACATTGATCATAAGTAGCTAAATCTCTCGGTGTCTAGGATATGATGTAGTTATCTCAATGAATGCATTTATACCTCTGTTTTGATTATTTCTATTGATGTTATGTTTTTGTTGGAATCTGTTTGTTGCTTATACTATGTGGTAGATTTAACACGTACCTCCTTCTGGGAAGCATAGTATAGATGTTGAACTACGCATATGAGATTGTTACCGCAACACTTACATAGGCATAGTAGATAACACAAACCAATCTCTAAACCTTCGTCACTAGTGTCTAACGAGGAATTTAGATTAGGTTGTCAACTCTAATTCTTTTATAAAACTCTGTATGGATCTTTGACACAGTGAACTTCAGGAAAGAGGAGATTACCTAACGGTCTAACGCATGAAAGTGCTATGGAGTTCCTTAAGTGATGTGAGAGTGCTCTTAACTTATCACATCAACCTGAGAACAAAACAAGATTCAATAGGAACATTGGTATTTTGTCTATGAAATACTCGCATTCGGGATTAACGAATTCCGCCTCTTAGATACGTTTTTCCTTCCTATGCAAAACAACTCAATCAATCAATCAATCAGTTTTGTCCTTGTCTTTATTTTCTATTATTTTCATTATTGAAGTTATTCACATCGTTCTTTCTATTTCATCACACAAAGTAATTATTTTACTTGGTTTCAACACTGCATTGCTAAACAGATAAGTATTATCTTGGGATTCGATATTTGGTTTGTAACTATACTTACCAATATATTAATACTTGATGTGAACTTGCGAAAGCAATATTATTACTATTGTCACGTAATACAAAACACGCATCGCGAAACATCATCAATTTTGCTCGGAACAATGGCTAAGTAGGCCGCTCGATCAACGCTTAATACATGGCCAACTGTATATGCTTGAAAATTGTAAAGTTGCGGAAGGTCATAAAAGAAACCAACTTCCCCCATATTTAACACTCTATGTTGTATCGTAGAGCACCCGATTAATTAACATCACTCTCGAAGACATCCGTATCTCCACAAACAACAATATGAAATATATTTGGGCCTCTATCTCGGAAGACTATGCATTCTATGGCATTATAATAGTTTACCGGCATTGCATCTCCCAACTCATTAATTAAATCATGAGTCACCCCTCGAAACAAATAAATATTGTTGTATACATATTACATACTTAAACACGCAACATGTTCAAGTGTATTTGGCAAGGTATTAAGGCATGTTCATCCACATTTATTAAAATATATGATGCATTTCCCTAATATTCTATAATATTCTATATATATCTATATTATTATAATAAGAGTGTGGACGGATCTAGAGAAGTCCTTACGAGTTACGACTACTCTAGTTAGAGAATATGCTAGAAATATTATTAGAATTTATCTAGATAAATCTTGTGAAATATCTAGTAAGACTAATCTAGAATTAATGTAATGGGAGGATTCTAGATACCTCATCTCCCAGCTATAAATACACTTCTTGGATAAATCTTGTTAACCATCCAAAAATTATTTATCAATATATTTTACCGAATTTGGAGATTAAGTACTTCATTCTCTATACTTGACAAAGAACTTTCTCACCTTCGGTAACCAAACTCTGTAGTAGCGTTAAATATGATTCACGTAAACCTTCATTAAAATATACATGTGCGATATAGAAACACAAAAGTATCATTGTAAGATGGTATGATACAACACGAGGATACATTATTCATACAACATAGTTCCCGACAAAGTTATATCAAACAAATAGGTATTCAATTTTCTTAAAATCTACTTGGGTAACGTGGTAGCCATGATGAATATGAGCTAATAATCGTCAGATAATGCCAAATCAAAATATGTGAAGGCAAGATTAGTTGTACAAAATAAACAACAACAATAAACTTGAATCATTTTCTAATCAGTTCGCAGCTGCACATTGGAACAACAACGACGACAACAACAACAAGAACAAGAACGACGGCGTCGACAACAACAACCACCACCACCACCACCACAACAACAACAACTTCTAATCATGTCATTAATGTTATTATTCAATTCGCAGATGCACAAAACGAACAAATTTTGTTAATATTATGATAAATTTACTTAATCAAAGAAAAATAGTACATTAGAAAAAGAATCACTAACCATCATTGTATCTACAGCTATCGCAATTCACTAAAATGGCATAGTTGGTTACCAAATTCAAAATGAAAACCATGAAACGAAATACTAATCTGAGTGAAAAATGAGCGCGTTCGTCATATTTATGTAACAACAGAAGGAGATTCGTGGAGAAACTGGTACTTGTAATTAGTAAGAATTAAAAAAATGAGAAGTATACTAGTGTAGTGAGCCCACGTGATTTCAATTGAATTTCGCACCGACGAGGGAAAATAGAGAAAAAGCAATAAAAAATCACAATAGTTTTGTGTTCAAACCAGTCAGCTAAGACTCTGTTAAATCGATTCTTTTAGTTTGTTGTTTAATATACAATTTTGGGGAGTTAGATGATTAGTTAGCTAATGGGCCTAAATAGTAACTGAAACATCGACTTGTAAGTGGTAATCTCCGTGCAAAAATTAAATGTTGATTGAAAGTGCAAGTTCCAGGTCAATGTTAGAACAACATTGGTACTACAATGTTGGTTTAACATTGAAAACATAAACTGTTTAACATTGCATTTTTCACCTTTGTATTGTTATGTTTTACCTTTATTCACCTACTAATTAAGTTCCACATTTTAGTTGACTTTGTATGTTTCAGGATCAAGCCTAAACATAAGCCAAGGTATGAAGTTTCCAAAGGATCAAGAACTTTCCATATAAGCTAAGCGTGTCTTTAAAGAAGAAAAGTTTTAGAGTTCAAGTGCAACTAGGATGATCTCTAAATTGAAGAAGAAGTATTCCATAATTATAACTCGTTCTAATAAGGAAACAATTATTCAAGAAGGAGTCTGAGGCTAAAGGAAATATAGCTCAACAAGGAAAGCGAAAAAGATTACCTAAACCATGTACACCACCTTAGAGTTGAAGTTTCAAGTACTATATAAAGGTGTGAAGTACATCAAGACAAACACGAAGACAAGAGCTAAATAATCCGGAGATATTAGATCATTAGTTGTTGATTTTTGTCTTGTTTTATCGAGGTTTGAGGAATAACAAGTTAAGTCTAGATTCTAGAATTAAGGAGTTGTTTCCCTGTTTGCTCGATTGAGTTCGAACAACTTGAGAGTGTGAGCTTGAGAGTTGTAAGAAACATTTTGATAAAATCATTAACGATTATTTTGCCTAAGACTAGGAAGATTATAAACCATTCTAATCTTCTGAAAATTTATCTTCTTGTATTCCTTATTCCGCTGCAAAAATACACTGTCAAGAAGATTGAAACGATCGCAGTGTTAAGGCAACACTAACTTAACATTGTGTGAGTATTCCAGTGTTAAGGTAATATCAACTTAACATTGGATGAGCAGATGAGTGTTAGACTAACATCGAGGTTAACATTGTCTAAAAAGTATCACGTCCCGATCCAACACAATTTCACTGATAATAAATTCGTTCAAACAACAACATTCCGATGGGCCAACATATTGTTCACATGAAAACTTTATAATCATCAGGAATAATTTTTGCATGTGCCTTCTTTGTTTGTCAATCAATGACCTTTCATCGGGCCGATCACAAGAAACACACACATCCTATAATCTTAAATAATTAAGTTATGGTAGAGGAGGTTATGTTAGCAACATTATACTCCAATAGTTTATCTCAAAATACATGACATAAAGTTTGAAGTAAGTGCCCAATACAAAAGTTTACCACATTGTGACCATAATAAATATGGTCATGTAGTGAATAATATCATCGAACTTATATGTAATAGAACATGGATAACACAAAATCATGAACTCTGCCAATTCTATGAATAAGTACGTGCACACATGAGTAACATTGGCATATAAACAAGATGCATAAACTAAAAATAGAAAAGCAAGTTGCATTGCTTTATACACATAAACCGACAATTAATGCACATGAAAATAAATTAACTTACGTGTTACATTCAACCTCATAATGATAGCAACGATGATTTAGAATTATGTGAAAATTTGAAGTTTTGTGAATTCATATCCGCTACCGAAAAAAATGATGTAATTTTCAGGGAGCTAGTGGCCAACTTTCGATATCAGAAGGAGGTAGTTGGCCAATCCACATGGAGATAACTTGCCAATTTAGCATGACACGAGAAGACAGTTTGTGAAAAACCCTTTATAAGGTAGAGAAAATTACTAGATATATAGGCACGCGGTACCCACATGATTAAAAAATTACTTTAAAGTTGTGTAATATAATTAATTTTCATGGTAGAGAAAATAAGTTAAATATATAAAGATTTTATCTGAAAAGTTAGAATATACATTAGTTAACTTTCTTTAATGTAAGAGGAAGTTAAATGGTCAATTTTTTTTTATTAAAAGAGAATATTTCAATAATGGTAAAAAACTGAAATAAATTTACAATTGTACCAATTTTAATAGTTATACCAAAATTCGTAATAGTGTCAGTTTAGCAGTAAATATATGAAAAAAAGAAAAAAGAATTAGCAAAATGTGCACTTTGACATGTATAGTGGACCAAGTTCCAACCAAGTCCCACAGGTTGGGAATTTTGTGCGCGACTTCATCCTATTATGGTGCGAGGCTCCCCAACATAATTCCGTAACAATTTTGAACTTAATTTACAGAACGTGACAACTGAAAGGTATTTTGTTGTTAAAAAAAGTAGTCAAATCCAAACTTGTTATTTCTTAAAAGCTTTTGTAATTACAAATGTCTTCTTAAAGTTCAAATATAGCGAAAACACCTCTCAAACTTAAGAAACTCATAATAAAAGAGAATAAGAATCCCATTAATTTGGTATTATTTTGTATGGATTACACATAAATAGAAATGCGTTACAACTGGCCAAAATATACACCAAAATATGACAATCTATTGCATGAATTGACTAACTTTGTCATGAACACCTATTACAAAGTAGAAAAAACTATAATGACTATAATAATCCTTAAACTGTCGAACGATAGTTCGACGTGAGATAGTTCGATACTGAAATAACTCTTGAATTGAACTATCGAGTTTCCCTCGATTGATGCGGTTAACAACAGTAATAATAGTTCTTCAAAGTTTCAAACACTAGTGGCAACTAACTAACTATCTTGTGCTTCTTCTAAAAGTCTTAATAAAAGTAGCAGTTTTTTCACTACTAAAATACTACTACTATTTCACAATTAAATAAAAAAATTACCAGGCGGGCTGCTGCAGCCTGCAAATTACTGGGCCTGCCCACCACACCACCACACTAGCTACCACCTGAGCTGAGGTATTATTCTCTCATTCATTATTCAATCAAACATGGATTCATCGGAACCCTAGATTTCATTAGTATTTATTACTTTCAATTTCACAAATCATTATTAGCTGTAAAGAATTTGCATGGCTCCTCGTGGTCGTGGTACGTCGTCAGGGGCGGCTCTGAGAGGCCGAGGCAGAGGCCGAGGAAGAGGCGGCGGCGGCGGCGGCGAGCAGAAGGTGGGACCCAGTACGACGGCTACTACTACTACCCTACTTCATGATCCTGGCCTATCAGTCAATTGGTTACCTCATGAACAGTCCACTCTCCAACAATTGCACACTAAGTAAGTTAACTCACATCACGTACATTAAATCACACTTTATTGTTCTGTATGTTCAACTCTCTGTGTGTTCTTCAACTTTTGCAGATATGCATCGGAACCCAGCATTATCCGCTACGCCTTAATTGCTAAAGCTTTGGAAGACAAGACTATTCGTGATGTTGCATTACGTTGCAGATGGACAACAGTCAGCTCCTTTCCTTACTTTTTTTTTTTTCTCAATATTATTGTAAAGCCCTTCTTGATATATAAGAATTCTAGGAATGTCCAAGTATTTCAAAAGTTTTTTGGTCATGTGTGATATGATTTTATTTGAAAAAAAATATATATATACTTAGTATTATCGAATGTAAGATATATTCTATTTCTATTTGGTCTGATTTGCTTACGTTTTAAGTATTGGAGAAAAGGATCACTATCATCCACGACTAATTAGGTATTTGCGCACTATACAAGGGAAATTGATTTAGTATGACGCAGTTATCACATCTCATTTGTTTATTAGGCTAGCTCTGGCAATTCTGCCCTGACCAGCTCTTTTTTTTTTTTTTTTTTTGCAGCAAATGGCCAGGAGAAAGAACGTTAACAATAGGGTATGCATGTACCCATTTTCGTGTTGCCCAATAATGTGTTAATAAATGACTTTTCTTTTTTCCCAGTACATTATGTCCACACCCTGACCATCTTGCAATCCTTTTCATGCAATAACCGATTTGATGTCCACGCTATAATAGTATAATTAATTTGGTCATCAGGCCCATAATATGTTACTTTCTATCCTTTACCTTTTGGTGTGCAAGAACTTGCCGTCTACAGACAGAAATAATTAAATGTTCATTAAGTTTTGAACATAGTACCATGTTGAACCTCTGGTCAAAGTGGTTCTTGAATATTTCACCTCTGTACTGGATTACCTAGTTCCTCAAAATCAATACTTTGCACTATTTTCTACTTCAAATTAGTTTTCCTGCACTAATTTTTCATCTTCAAGGTTTTGGTTTACACTGATGTGGCTTTTATCAATATCTCCCTCCTGATTTTCTCTGAAACCTTTTCAGTTATTGCATGGCAAGGGACCTAACCTGATATCCGCTTGTCAGCGGCCTTTTGAGTGTTGCTTGAGCTTTGGCGAAGCTTACTTTTCACACATCTTAGTTTGGTTTATCAATTGTTCAACTTAGTAGCTCATTGTTGCATGCAATTATGGAAATGCCATAAGCTACTGTTACTATATTTTTCTCCTGGTCACTTGCTCGTTGAAGTTTAGTATTTAATTGTTAAGTTGGAAAGGTCCACCTTTGCCTCATCCTGTAATTTCAGAAAAAAATAAACAGGCATAAGACAAAAATTGGGTGGAACTTGGTATTATTCTTCAGAATGTTTTTCCTCTCCCCTTTGTTTTGGTAAATGCTTAACTCAATGTGAAATTCAACTCTTATGGGATTTTGTTGTACTCGTCTCAGTTAATAATCTCATTAAATATTTATCTTTGATATATTCTCTGAATGATCAGGAAAGGGTTACAGATTCAAACTCCTCCAATGGGCAACCGACGATCTCACCTGATGGAATCTCATATAGAGGTCTGTATACAAAAAACATAGTTTTTATTGAGAGTTGTTTATTGCCTTTCTTATACCAAATATATAATTGCAACTCCCTTTGATTGGTCTACATTTCTTTTACTTTGTTAAGATATCCCAAGCTTGAGGTTTTTAGTCTCTCTGATTCAGTTAATGAGAACGTTCATGTCTTCAAATGATTGTGGCAAACATGTTCATGCCAATCTAAGAAAAGTAAGCATAATTGTCTCTAACTGTGAATAAAGTGTCATTATATGTATTTACTTCAACAACTTAGGTTGGTCCCTGAGTTACTAATCAGAAGTATTGACATTCGCAATGAAATCAGACCATCAAGTTTGATGGAGCAGGTAGCCAATGTTAGCTCCTCTTAGGAATGAATTATTTGAGTTTTATTCTGGCTCTGTGTTGCAGCTGCTGGAAACACCTCTTAGTATTGATTTGTAATATCCAATATCATGTTATCTTGATGCTTCTTTCTTGAATTATCCATCAACAAGCAGCTAAGTTTGTTATCTAAGAAAGTCGTAGAGAATGCTGCTACTTTGCTTGTGAGGTGATCCATAATCATCATGAGCTCTTTAGCTAGTTCTTACGCTTGATTTTGGCCCCTTCTTGAATTTATATGAGTCACGTGCAGTTGTTCTTGACCATTTATGTACTATTTCATTACTCGTTTTCACTTTTATAGGACATTATTGTTTGCCAAACTAGGTTCTGATACGAAAGTGCCTCAGACATTTTTATGATCGTTGTTATAGATATGAGCTATATGATTGGCCTGAGATTCTCGTAGTCATTTTAACTGGACATTTTGGACATTATGTTAATGTGTTTGAGCACTACATTCTTGGAATTTCAGATATTGGTGGAGATGCAGGACAGATTTGTCAGCAAACTGCTGAAGCTTTCGGTCTAATTGCTGCCAACTTAGCTAAACACGAGGTACTTGCAACTTCAGCCTATGCAGTTATTCTAACCTAGGAAATAATATTTGAGTGAATTGAGGTTTGGATTTTTGGAAGAGTTGATGAAAAGATATTAAAAGGCGTTATGTCTGGAGAATGTACTACAGTCATATGATTCAACTTATAGTCGTCCTTATGCTGTATTCTTGTCATTTAAACATCCAAGTGAAGCTTATGAAGAATGACTTGTGACCCACAGAGGAATAGAAGGAAATAGATAATGCTATATGAATGATTGTTGTTTGAGACCTGGTCCTGTACCTGAGATCGTATTCCGACATCATAGTTTGTTTGCCTTGATATTCTTCAGCATAAATCAGCTCTCCCGTGATGTTTGAGGTTTTGACTCAGTTACTCAAGACCCAGTTGAGTGTCGAACTAATTACTAAAGCATCCTCAAGGCAAAATACCGACATTGATCAAAGCACAATGTTGTAAAATACCTCATATCCTTTTTTTTTTTTTTTTTTGAGAGTCGGCAACTACCTTGAAATCTTAACTGCTTGAGGGGCCAATCTTCATCGTTTTACTAGGATTAAGGGATGTGTTGATGCTCTTAAGATTTGATCGAACTGTAGACCTGTTTGACTTACCCTGAAAATGTCACATGCATATAAAACTGTTCTCCATGTAAAAGACAATCACCGTGAATACTGTTTAACGAGCAATAATCTTTATCGCCTTGGGTTCCCTATTATTGCGGAATAAGAAATTTCTTGTCGTTGGTTAGGGGAGCAAGCACAGGGAATGGTTAAGGAAATAATATGATGCAATTGTTTGAATTTTCAATCCAAGCTTTAAAAAGATATTATATTGCAATTATATTGCCAAATTATGTAAAGGTATTCTTTTTTTTTTCTAAATGAAATTGATATTCTTGATTTATATCCTGTTTAGTTGCATGAGTTACACTGTACGTCATTTTATGTTCCCTTATAGTAATCAAAGTTTTTGAGAAACAGAAACAATCCTCATCCTTAGCTTATTTTGTCTGTGTGCAGATACTTGATAACATCAGGTACTTCAGCCAAGCTCGACATAACATAGTCAAAATTGTAAACTTGTAAGTTCACTCTACCTTTAACACATTGCTGAATCAATTCCATATAGTTTCTTCCTTAGCTACATATTGTTAGCTTCATTAGTTATTCCACTGTCACTTTACTACTTTTGATTGTGTTCAAGAGTTGTGCTGGGGACGATAAAATATTAAATGTCGTTTTGTTTATTAATTTAATATTTGAGGTGAGGGATCTGTTGGTATCATAACCCTGCCCATAACTATTCACCTGCTCGAACCTGACCACCACCCAATATTTAGACTTTCTGAAAGATATCATATAGCTTGTGTATAAAGGGGATCATTCCACGAGCTATAAACATTTAATACTTCTTTCAGTCTTTAGTTTAAGCTTTCAGATGAATGGTCAACTATTGACTAACTATCTATAAAAGTTTAAAAGCTTTATCCTGATAAATTAAGAGAAATATAATTTTTCGTTGTCTTTGGCAAGTTTCCATGGGCATATATTGTAATCTTTTATGAAGACAAATTATTCTTTTTCTTCAAATTAAAGGATGGCTAAGGGCATTTGGACCCTGGACTTCTGATTGGCCCAACTGTGATCTATATCGTGAACCACATTTATTAACTTAAGCTGATATAACGGAGAATTATTATATATGTGTAGTCACTAACAATAACAGTAAGTAATTTTTATGGCAGCACAAGGTCTTTTGCCAGTCTTTCTATAATTGATAAATGTCTCGTGAGAGCTGAATGGTACTATGAAATCTATATTTTTGCTTTGGTGAAAATTTATATTTTATGAACCAAGTGTAGCTATATATCTCGTCTGTTTCCGTTTTACTTCTGTGATGATATAGTTTCTCAAATTTCATTCTTCCATAGTATTTCAATAATGCAATCTGAAGCCAATTCTCTTCGGGTCAGTTATAGACCTAGGGCCAGTCAAGTGCACACCGTCGGCACTAATGAGCATCCTCTCCATTCAGAAACATTACATTAGAGTAATTGGTACATGTTAAGATATCGATGGCTCTGGTGCAATATGTAAAACTTAAACTCTACTCATTAAGTTTTCCCCGCCCTCCTCTAACAGGAAAAAGTATTATTGGTGCATCCTTTACTAAGTTTGAATTTTGTGGGATTTGAACATTATAAACATTATCAAAGTTCTATTTCTTTTTAAGGTACTTGAAGAGTAATCTTTTATTGTTGCTTTTTAATCGAGTAAACAATGAAAATCTTTCCACATTTGTTGTCCTAGAAATTGTAATATCAACCCATGGCTACATTTATTATCCATGAATAATCAGATAAATCTTTTGATTAGAGAGCTTCATATTTGTGATCGTGATCCAAGGTGTGTGTGTAATGCCAGGTCCAAGAACATACCCGGGGAAGTGAAGCAGATGCCGCCACTTCCTGGCCTGGATGAAGAGAGCGTCAAGTTCATTTTTGAGATAGCTGAAATGATGATGCAGTACGATTCGCTGCAACTCGATTGACTTCCTCTCGACAGGATTGGTTATTACTTGTTAATATCAGAAATTGATGCTGAAGCTGGTTTTTCTAGGTCATTCTGTCATGTACTTGATTTGAGCTTAGGATTTTAGCACGTGAATGCCTGGGATAGAACAGATACTAGTTATGTGGTCATCTTAGGGAAACAAATGGGTAGAAATTTTGCTATTCATTTGAGTTAGTGATATTGCCGGTGCAGTAAATACTGCTACCTGAGCAATGTTTTCTAAATGTATAGTTTGATCTTCACAGTTGAAGAACATTGTTCCACTCTCTTTTGAGAATTCCTCTATTGAGTACTTGATTGTTGTTTTGACAGCCTTTTGGCTTATAGGCATTGCCATATTGCTAATTACTTTGAAGTTTTGATTCGTTGTAATATGAAAAATTCTCGGTACTCTTTTTTGTGAGATACGTTAACCTCTTTTGTTAGAGGAAAATAAAATATATTTGAAGAAAACCACCTTTTTCCACAGCCAAGTTCAGTAAAGGAAACTCGATATTTTTTCTCGTTCCAGCTTACACAAAATAATCCAACGTTTAATATGTGTGCGTCTGTGTTGTTCTTACCAACTACTAGGTAGTTAGATGTAACTAATGTTGGACATTAGTGCCATAACAACAATGACAGCTTTTGTGGAATATTCTAGTACGACCAATTTGTACTAGAATATAGGAGACGAAATTAATCAATTTGTCCATGTAACGTCATAGTAACTTTAATTACGAGTAGTATCACGATTCAAAAGATGACCTTTGTGAAAGGAATGGGGAGTGGTTTTTTGAGCTGTTAGGTTCGAATATACGAGAAGATTTGCTTGGGATAAAAAAGCAAGCCAGTAGGCCAATCTGTCCTAAAATTTGTTGTCATCCCTAATTACCCTTGGCTTTTTCCTCTTCAGTCTATTCAGTTGACTCTTCGTCGCACAAGTCAATACAATAATGGTAATGACATTGTATTGTTTGCCAATGTCATTTGCTGTCACGTTTTTCTAATCTTGAAAAGTAAAAGGGACAGTAAAATTTATTCAGATGTAAGGGTAAGTGTTCGTGATTCACTCATACCTGGTTGCTAACAGCAACATCCAAGAGAACATCCAAAATGAAATTCCATCAAAAATCTCAGGGGCAAATACATCAAGATTCTCACCTTCTCTTCAATAGCAAATTATCATAATGAATTTCTTCTTCTTTCCTTTTTGATGAATAAAATGAAATTCTTTTATTTGAGAAGGAAAAGAAAATTATGCATTCACTGTCTGCTAAACGTAGGCCCCGGATCCCGTGACTGCATTCCACCCATTCTACTAGAACTTCTACAACATTTTTACTCACCCAAGATATCTAATAACAGATACTTGTACTATTTCTGAGAAGGTCAATCTTTACCATGTTGAACCTCAGGCGGCGATGTAGCTTCCTTCTGTCCTATGCCACTCATCTGGATTCCTAATGTGGAACCATTGGTCGTACCCCCCTGAGTAGGTCCTCCAAAAGCAGCCTTAAAGCCCTTTGTAGTGGAACTACCTTCAGCTGAACCCCCTTGAGTAGATCCGCCAGATGCAGCTTTAAACCCATTCGTAGTGGAACCACCTTCAGTCGAACCCCCATGGGTAGAGCCCCTTAAACCATTCTTTCTCTTAGCCTTCTGTGCCCACCCAACAAGGCCCACTTGCACATGCTCATCAAATATCGACTTTTTGAAATGCGTTCCCATCTTCATTCCATGACCAATTACAAGCAAACAAGATTTAGCGTTAACTTAATGAATGAGACTCTGAGAATGGGAGAAAATGTAGCAAAGACATACCTGTGTAACTAAGGCGTAGAGCGGCAAAGTACTATAGCTGCAGAGTACCTGGATAAAGACACTAAATCGACAACCAAGATCATTATGTAAGCACTTCGAAACATGATGCAAAAACGAGCACCGGGGAGGGGCATATATGGGTACGGTAGGAGAAAACATAAACAAGAACTGAGAATAACTACAGTTTGATTACATTATTACAGTTTGAATAATTATAGAATGATCCCTCAAAAGGAGGTCTCTGGACCAACTCCCAAATATAGTTCTGGAGAATTAATTAATGAAACTACGAGGGAGGGGTTTTGGTATTTAACGTCACGGAATATTGATGCAATTATCCCAGGTTGAGGTGGGATTGCCTCATGCGCACAGATATATACATGGGAGAAAGTAAAAAGGTAACATACCCTATAACGAGTCGGGGAATGATATAACGAACTTGACCCATAATGCAGGAATCAAAGCCATATTGAACCTATATACAACCAAAAACCCAAAGTTTAAAACCGGCCGTAAAATATTTTCTTCTAATTTAAGATTAAGACTTTGGAGGTTTGCCAAATCAACTTACCCATATCCAGAAGAAAAAGGCTATCTCAAAAGCATTTTGGAAGAGGATAAAATGAATCAAGTACAGCACAACGCGGGGACTATGGAACCAAAAGTGATTATCGGAAGGTTGCACCACTAAATCTCCCTCAATAGCAATGTGTTTTTCAGCAACTTCATGAGCCAACTGGCTAATCACGTGCTCTAGTTTCGTGCCAACCGCAATCAGAAGCTGAAAAAGAATTGCCACAAAAGTTATAGGGGTACTAAGTGAAATCGGTATAGTTTCAAAGGGCAAGTTTCAGAAGCATGCATTTGTCTAGGCCAGCATAGATAAATATCTTTACTTTTTTTCTAACAACATCAATTAATATTAAGAAACGGGAGGCAGGATACTCACAACAAATGGAAGAAACGCAATCCAAAAGTACGTATGCCAACCTGAAAACCCATAAAACTTTATTGCATTAACTGACATTGCATCATTCTCCAAGTTAATGGAATTAAATAGCAAATAAAGGTAACAGCTTGAAAGGTATTCACAGAGGCATGTGACATACCATTAACATTCAAAAACAAGAAGATGACGACAAAAATCCACAAATACCAACTGCAACAAATAAAACATCTATTAACCAATTTATCAAGTAAAAGAATACGTCAAGATTTTTGCCACTATATAAATGCAAAATTTACTAGTTCTAAAGCTTACAAAGTTTCTGAATAGTGAATTACCTTATGCCAACAACCACTTTGAAGTCAGCTTCTAGAGCACGGATCATGTACTTGTGGAAATCAAATTTTGGGTTACTTCTACAATGTCTCTGTGGCAGGGTACAAGTTCCACATTGAGAAAGATACAAAAATAGGAAGTATATTCAAGCTGAAAGATCAAAATTAGAAGTACCATGATGAACCCAAGCCTTAGAGCGACATAATCCGACTTGGTGACAGATCCATAGAACTGCTTTCCAAAGGAATGCTGAAAAAGACAATTCAAAAAAAAAAAAAAAAAAAATTAACACCCCGGTATAATCCTCATGGACTACAGTTTCTATGCGATTCAATATAAAACGTCGAAACATTTTAGTTTTCCACTCAACAGAAGCAGAATATAAGAAATTAAAAATTAACTACACCAACTATTTTCACCTAGTTCTCAGTATTCAGTCCCCTCGAACTTTTAAACCTTAAAATGCTATATAAGCAGGCACCAGGCTAATATAAGTAAAGCTAAGACAGATTCACATCATTAACGAATATGTATCGCTGTAAAACATAGCTAGTTACAGTATCATAATCCCCAAAATTAAGATTTTTCAAAAGGAAATATTTAAACTTACCAACCAACCCAACATGACTGAATGTGTACCCAAGCCCAAAAATCTTTTCTTAATGAATTCGTGTTGCTGAACATTGGTGATTTTTTTGGGTTTCAGAACTGCACATATAACAATCCATATTTAAGTGAATAAACACAAGTTAGTTAGTAGTGATTTCAGGCAAAAAGCATCGCAAGCATATTAAATCCGTACGCTTTTCAGCATCAAAATTTTCTTTGGCGATCGAGTTCTCCCAATGCTTCCATTGCCGTATCTAAACAAAAAGTTGAAGTTAGAAAGGAAGTACCAGAAATTGCAGGATTTACTATAAAAAGTTATTTACCTTTGCCCCTCCAAATACAACCGTGAGAACAGAAAATGTCACATGGACAATTGCTAAAACAAAGATGAAGATGTGTAGATGATGCAACCCTTCAAGCGATAGCATAGGAACCTTATGCTGCATGGAAAGAGTGAAGTTGCTAATTAGAACATACTTTTGTTAGATTTCCATGACCATAACAAAGTTGATCTAAATTCTAAAGTAGCTATAAAATGTGTAAATAACAGTAAATGTGTGCTTATAATGTTACAGGTAGATAGTGAATGCCATAAGTCAACTACCAGAAATGGTACAAGTTCTATTTTAAGTTCTCAACAACCCATTTAACATATTCAGCAGAATCACAACCAATAATTTCCTATCACTTCATGCTTCAATGCCTTCCCTATTTAAACACTAGGATTCACTATATATACTGATGCAATTTTGCTTAAAGTACAGACAACAAAGCATGTACAGTTGTATACCCTTACAGTACATTATCCATGCAGCACCAAAAAGAACAGATACTATGACAGTAAAGACATCGTTTTACATTATTGAATACCATGCAAATTACAAATAACATGGAAAACAATAGAATCTTTCAGACAATATATCATAAGCTCCAACACAAATACTATTTTAGGATCAAACAAAAGGAAACAGAACAAGTCAATGAACAACCTTTGCAGCACAGAAACCTGCACCGAGAGCTTCTTCTGCAAGCAAGCGCCGGTGAGAACCACCTTCAGGCGCGGCGTTGGACGCTTCTTCTCCAGAAGAAGGTCGATCCGATAAGGAGCATGGTAAAAGGTGTTCCATAGTACCAGGAGGGACACAGATCTTGACTATACGGCTTTGAAATACAGTGAGCAGAAGAGATATAAACCCCAACAGCATGAGCTCTTGTTTTCCAGCCAGAAATTGCCCACAAGATCCAGAAAGACAAATCAATACTTATATCACATAAATACCCACATATAGTACAAGATGTTACAGTCACAGGTACAATCAGAAAGAAAAAGGGAAAAAAGGTACCTTCTTTAACTTTCTGAAGAGCTTCATAGAGTGGCTTTTGATTCTTCTTCTTCAGATACTGCACCCACACAAAATCAATAATAGTCACAGCAGGAGAATGGCAATAGATTCAAATCATTCCATTTCAAATCAACAATATATATATATATATATATATATATATATATATATATATATATATATATTCTGATATCAGAAACAAGCACCACCTTTCATCCAAACAATGATCCAACAGTATGTGCTAGTTTCCTAGTAGAATCCCAGATTAAAAATAAAAAAAGGCATAATAAAGTTCAAATCTTTCCGCAAAAGAAAAGAAAAGAAACAAACCCACAAAGTTCAAAAACCTTCTCCATCAAAGCAAGCACATACTTCCAACAAAACTAAAAACAGTCGAATCACATCACAAACAGTAGTGTGTGTGTGTGTGACTAAAATAAGTAAAGAAAAGGTACCTTTCCGCCATAGTGAAGAAGACGTTCAACAGCGAGAGATATAGCGACGATCACTGTGCAAACGCCGGCAACAACCCACGTCGGCGTGAACTCCAACGTATTTCCTTCTTCTTCACCACCACCACTCATTTCTTTCTTTCTTTCTTTCTTTCTTTCTTTCTTTTTTACTTTCAGACACACAACAATAAATGGAAATGAAAATAAACAGAAACCCACTTCCTCGATTATGTAAGAGAATCAGAAAAAAGATAGATGAAACGGCGGTCAGTTAAAGGCAGAAAAAAGAGTGTCGATTTCAAATGATAATGAGCTGTGCTTAAGTTTTAATTGTGGAATTAGAATAATGGGATTCTAAAATATTAAAAATTTGGCCATGTGTTCGGAGAGATTTGGAGCGCCAATCCGCGTTCCGACAGCGATGGTGTGTGTCGTTTTGTATTATGACTTAATTGCAGTGTAATGGAATGGTTGTGTTTTGTTTTCTTTTCTTTTTCATTCATTTTATTTATAAGAGGAAAGAAAAAGAAAGGTCTCCTTTAATGCAACCGCTCAACTTCATAATTAATTTTTTTTTTTTATTATTATTATATTTAAGGCTGCGTTTGGCACTGCTACACTAATCAAGTTTTCTCTCAGATAAGTCTTACAAATAAATCAACAAGTTCCGTTTTGTGAATATGTTTCCATATGTAAAAATAAATAAAAATAAAAATTGCAGTGTCCCGATATTACATGTTTGAAAATTTCACAAAAAATTATAATTGTAAATATTTTTGGAAAATACGTTTGTATTTCGTTCCATGGATTGGGCCAGAAATTGTTACTTCTTGGGAGAAAAAAAATCTATCCATGTACGTGAGGCAGAATTAGAAAATTCATAAAAATAGGATGGCAGAAATAGAATCCTATTCGTATTTTTACTATGGGACCAAAAAAAAAATTCAAATTCAAAATCTTAATGTCATAATTAACTCTAAATTGTGACAGAGTTAGCCTCTAATATTGTTACCAAATGTGAAATGAAAGGAAAGTTGGTGGAACGGCTTTGGATGCTATACAGCTTTCAGGAAGGGGAGTCTACATTTTTCTACCTTCCTTTCTATAAATTCTTACAAAATGAATTATAGTAACAGCGTAAGTGCGTAACAATAAAGTACTCAAGCATGTAATTGATTATTGCAAACGGAATAAAACTCTTTCTTAACATTAATTGGATAGCTCGATTTTGTTTTTTTAGACAAGGAGTAATGCTCCAGCTAGTGTTTAAAATGTCTGTATTTGTCCGAGGCCAATTTGAATTTTGCACTTTCTGCTGTCATTTTTAAATACAACTTGAAGTTCATTATAACTTTTAATACGATATGTCTTCTATGGAAATTTAATGATTTGTTCTTGACATTTTTTGAATTTTGGTACAATAACTTAGCACCCCTTAATTTTGGTTCAACAATTTGGCACTTGAACTAAATTTTGGTCCCCTATCCCAATCTCCACTCTACTCCGTCGTAAAAATCTTATGTGGCGGCCGTTAACTGCGTAGTCATCAATTTTGACCCAATATTGAGACCCATACGTACAATTGACACCCACGTGGCACCCACATGCATAATAAAAAAAACACAAATAACACTCCTCTCGAGCTTATTTCTTGAGTCATTTCTCTCTATTCACAAAGAGATTTTTCCCGCCACTTATTCACCATTTTTTCTTTTTTTCTTTTTCACTCACTTTTTCGCCGCTGTTACATTTCACCGCTGACGTCGTCGTAACATTCAACTGCTACACATGGCTCGTAGAGAGAGGAATGTGAAAATACGTAAATTCGACAAAAACGAAGATCCCAACCCGAATTGTGGTAAGTTTTCTTACGAATTCTTGTTAAATACTTGTTAATACATGGGTTTGTAGTCGTATTCCATGATTGCATGTCTCAAATAAACCCTAATGTCAGAAACCCCCAATTTTCGAACCCTAATTTTGATAAATCCTAATTTTGTAAACCCTAATTTCAGAAACCCTCAGTTTTTGAACCCTAATTTTGTAAATCCCTAATTTTCAGAAACTCCCAACTGTCTAATGTCTAATGAAATCCCCATTTTTCCATGCAACAACTTGTGGATCATTATATGTTATTTCTCAATTCCAGTATGGTGGAAATGTAACAACCGAGAGCATTCTGGATGGCTATGATAATGCAAAAGTGGTTATAGATTATGTTGGGCCAACACATATAACATTTAATGGCATTCAAGCTTTATGCACAGAACTTGGGTTTTTTAGTTGTCAAGGTTATATATATGAAGCAACAATCTGGTTATGTTATCCTCCAGAAAGACCATGAGATCTCATCACACTTCCTATCTTGTCAACTGGGTAGAAATATGGTTATATTTGTAGATTTTGATGGAAGGATAAATACAGAACAACAATCAATGTTTGAAGGTGAAGACAATGAGGTGGAAGAATATAATGAGGAATTGGTAGCTGGTGTAGGAGTTGAGACAGGTGAAACGGATGAGAAAAGTGATCTCGAATACTTTAGTGATCCAGAATATGATATGGAAGAAGTCAGGAAAATGGGGCATGATGTTAATGAGAGTGTTGTTGAGACAATGTTGTTTGAAACCCAATGCAGGAGAGGCCAAAAAAAAGTAAATGCAAGAAAGAAATCTTCTAGCAAAAGAAAAGGAAAGAAAGGACCAGATAATGAAGGTACATCAAATGATGGAGTGGAGGTTCCTGCTAATGTACAAAGGGACAAAACCTTTGTTGTTGAGAGTAAAGAAAATCAAGCTCCATATGAGTCATTGTCAGATGAAAGGGGAAGAGAACTTGGTGTTCTCTGCTAATGAACTGGAGAGTGAGTATGGAAGTGATGAGGAAAGACCAGTAAAGCCAGGGGAACTATTTGATATCAAGAACATTTTCAACCCCAAATTGATACTTGGTATGAGATTCACAAGCAAGGTTATATTGAGGGATGCTATTCATGCAGATGCAATTAATCAACAGAGATCGGTATGGATATTGAGGAATGATAAAACAAGAATGTATGCTAAGTGTAATGACCCCAGGTGCAAATGGAGATTGAATGCAAGAAAGGTTAAAGGAGAAGAATCCACTTTCAGAATCAACAGTTTCAAGTTTACTCATGGTTGTCCTGCTGTCAAGAAATCAAGGAATATGAAGTCAAGTTTTCTAACAAGGAAGTATCTGCATCTTTGGAAGTCTATCCAAATAGAAGTGTAAAGGGATTCAGCATAGATACTGAGGCAGATTCTGGAGTAGCAGTCACCATTAATCAGGTATACAGAGCAAAATTTCTTTCACTGAATATGCTAAATGGCACATCTACAGAACAATATTCTGCTTTATGGGATTTCAAAGAAGAAATTGAGAGATATAATCCAGGATCCACTGTTCTTCTATCTGCAAACAATGCAACAGGAGAAAACAAGTTTGATAGGTTATATATATGTTTGGCACCTATCTCACATGGGTTTCTGTAAGGATGTAGGAGAATAATGGGGTAGATGGTGCACATCTGAAGGGCCCTCACAAGGGCATTCTCTTGATTGTTGTTGGCATTGATGATAATAACAACATATATCCATTTGCTTGGGCATTGGTTGACAAGGAAGATGAAGGAATTGGGAATGGTTCTTATATGTATTGAAGCTGGATCTACACATAACAAGGAATGATAGGTGGGCATTCATGTCTGACAAACAAAAGGGCATGTTACAAGCGTTCAAGAATGTTTTTCCAGGCTCAGTACACAAGTTTTGTGTGAGACATCTCCATGGAAATTTCAAGAGGGCTAGTTTCACAAGAGATGCACTGAAGGATGCTCTGTGGAAAGTGGCTAGAGCAACAACTGTGAATGAGTGGAAGAAAAAAATGGAAGAATTAAAAGTCATTAGTCCACAGGCCCACAAGTGGTTAGAAGATAAGACTGCAGAGCAGGTCACATTTTGATACAAAATTTAAATGTGACATGCTTCTCAACAATGGATGTGAGGCCTTGAATTCATGTATATTGTATGCAAGGAAGATGCCTATTATATCAATGCTTGAGTAGATTATATTATATTTGATGACAAGGCATCAGAAGAACAGAGATACAGCTAAGGCCAAATGGAAAGGAGAATGGTGTCCTAAAATAAGAAAAATTGTTTGGCATTTAATGCAGATTCATGTAATGTAACGCCCCAGATTTTCGAGTCTAGACAGTAAAATATCATGACCTTGAATAACAAGCCTAAATAATTATTTGTCTAAATATTACACAAATTGAAGTGCTAAGTAAGAAAAGTGAACGTTTCTACCATAAAAATACTTTAATTAACCACCCAACGAAAGCCCACTCTCAAAGCTCCTTACGACATGTTCTGATCAACCTAAATCTGGAAGGAAGGAAACATAAAAGGAAAGGAAAACATGAGAAAAAGATCTCAGTGAGTGTTCGATGTGTGTGCGGTGTGATTTTTGTAAACATTTTAGAAGACAGTAAAAGCACCCCATATCAGTTCACACATAAACATTAGTAGCATACTACAAGTAATGCACAAATAGATCATTTAAATAGCAGGGATCCTCACAGTTTAACGTCCGTTGATCAACCACCTTATTACTCCATCGTTCCCTTATCTCCCCGTTTAGGGAGCTACCCTGAAAACGTTCACGCATGTCATGGTACATGCTCGTTGATCCCTCTCAGTACGACTCCCGCCGTAACTGAGGGGAAGGGGCAAGTGAGACACATGGCCAACCGACAGCCCTCTGCCGCCCAGTTGTACCACATGCCTACCCAAGCCAATCCGGATCCAATATCGTTCAAAACCAAATCAATCGATCGTGTAATCCAATTAGCAGTCAGTTCAATGGTTCAACATAGTAATCTTCATTTCAGTCGTTAAATAAAAGTTACAGTCATTTCAGTCGTTCGATACAAGTATCAGTCAGTTAGTGTTCTATACAAGTAATATTCATTTTAGTCATTCAATACAAGCAGTGGTCAATTCACGTCGTTCAAGTGAAAATAGTAATTGTTCGATTCAACATAAATAAAATAACTCTGCAATCATAACCATTTACGCCACGATGATCCATACGTTACATATACATATACATATACATAACTATTATTTATAATCACATAGCACATAATTCTTCCAGTTTTGAAAATACTAGGCTTTAATATGTAACACTCACCTGAATCACGACGGGAGAGACGGATTACACTTATGCGTAGCCTGAGTCACCTACTAATCAAATCTCTGGTATCAAAATAGCAAGACAAATCCCTTCTCACAACACAACACAAGTAAGCACACATTTACTGTGATTACCTACTAATCACAACACAATTCTCACACATATCACATATCCAAGTACAAACTACCACACTACACACTATCCTATATAGAAATAACAGCACATGCTTATCTCAATTATTCATGAATCCTTTATTTTTGTATACATGTTAAAACAATTTAGGTTAATGTCCAACTTTAATTTTTTAACAACTAAGCACCAAAATATGATTCCAATTATCACCAAAGTGATGTGGCTGATTTCAAAACTATTCACCTATGAGGTGATATTATTCTTGTTGTTTATAATAAAATAAAATATGAATAAATAGATATTTTTACACATAATTACTTATGTGAGTTTTTCTAGGTAAAAAAACTCCAAGATCAATATGTACACGTAAAATATATTTCTTAACGATATTTAAAGCATATAAGATGATAAAAAAATGGTTAATTTTTGTTCGATGACTAAAATGTAAAATTTTCAAATGTTTGGGGTCAAAATGGTATTTTTAAGAGTTTGAGGACTAAACTATAAATTTATATTTATGTTCAAATTTCAGGGGTGTTACAGGAATTCTAAAGAGAAGCTTCACTAAAAGAGGTGTCCTGGTCAAAACTTTGAATAATCTCTTGTGTATTAGAATTGTTAGTTGCACCAGATAGATTTGGGGTTGGTTTTGTTGAGGTAGTGCTATTGGGGGTTGTACAACTGGAGATCATTGCATAGATTAGTGCTATTGTTGTCCACTGGTTTGTTGCTAAGTTTTGTGAATCAGGATGTTTGTTCTTGAAAGGAAATATTGTTTCATGAAAGACAATATTTTTAGATATAAAAACTTTGTTAGTAAGCATGTTAAGTAAGAGATACCCCTTTGTGGCCTTAGGGTAGCCTATGAAGATGCAATGGATTGCCCTGGCATCAAATTTGTGTATGTTTGCTTGAAGAGTTGAGGCGTAGCACAAGCATCCAAAACATCTAAGCAGGTTATAGTCTAGTGGTTTGTTGAAGATGAGTTCAATGTGTCTTATTGTCCAAAGTAGCTGAAGGCAATCTGTTTATAAGATAGCTTGTAGTTGACACGCAATTACTCCAATACTCACGTGGAATATTAGATTGAAATCCGAGGATCTTGCCACGTGCAAAAGATGTTGATGTTTCATTTCCACCAAATCATTCCGTTGTGGAGTTTCAACACAACTGGTTTGGTGGTGTATTCCCAGAGATTCATAGAATCCTTTCATGATCAATTCAGTACCATTATCAAAACGAATGACTTTAATATTAATACCAAACTGAGTGGGAACATATTTGTGAAATATAGTTAAGTGATTTGCACTTCAGGCTTGAATTTCATGAGAAAAATCTATGTGCACCTTGAATAATCACCAACCACAATTAAAAAATATCTAAAACCATCATGTGAAGGAACTGAAAATGGTCCCCAGACATCACAATGCAACAAATCAAAAGCAACTTTAGAGCATGAATAACTAATAGGGGAAGGTAATCTCTTTTGTTTTGCCAAGTGACAAGTTTCACACAGAATGTCGTTATATTTATTTGCATCAATAGAATAAATACCAGAAAGTTTGTCACCAGAAGGGTGACCTAATCTCAAATGCCAAAAGTCAGGTACATTTTTAGCAGAATTACAACTGATGTTATGTTTATTCTTAAAAATGTATAAAGAACTTTGCAGCTTAGCAGAACCAATCATCTGCCTAGTGATTGTGTCCTATAAAATGCAAGATTTAGACAAAAATAAAAGAGAGATATTAGTGTTGTTAGTCAGCATAGAGATAGATAAACGGTGGTACATAGAGAACATTTTGTAAAATGACACCATTGAGAAATGTAACAGTCCCTATGTGAGTGGCATTAATAGTACTTTTATTTGGCATGTGAATGGCAATGTTCATAGGTATAGGATTTGAAATAAACCATTGGAGGTGGCAGACCATATGATATGTTGCTCCAATATCTAAAATCCAACTATCATTGACATGAGTATGTAAATTATTGATGTTAGAAGCAAATGGTAATGAAATACCAGTTGCTACAGTAGCATCATAACGCATAGCAGTCTCTACTCTAGCTGAGGATGTTTGTAGTTGCTCCTGAGCTTGTTTGAATGCTAAGACATGTTCAAACAGCTTGTGAAATTCTGGGAAGTTGGGATTGGTTGTAGAGGAGGAACTTGAGTATCAGCAATAAGAGGAGTGTTAGTGGTTGCCGCAAAGTTAGCTGAGTGTTGATTGTTATTGATAATTTGTCTCATGCCAGTAGGCCCATTCCAACCAGGTGGGTAGCCATGTATCTAAAAGCATTTGTCAATGGTATGACCATTGTAACCACAATGAGTACATTTCAGCTTTTTCTTCTCTTGTTTAGATAGTTGTTTATAAGGTTTAGTGTAGGATTGATTCCCAGCTGGTACATCGTTGACTTGTTGTTGTAGTTGAAGTCACGCATGTTCAGCTGGTTGTTGTAAGAACCTTGTCTGGAGTAAAGAGCTAGTGACTCCACAGAGGGAGTGGGGTTGTTGTATATATCTCTTTGATACTCTTCTTGGAGAGCCATAAAATATATACTTTGGAAAAGACAAGAAGAGGAGACATGAGTAGAACATGGCTTCTTAGAGCAAACAAAAAAGTCATTAAGTCCAACCAAAAACTTGAGTACAACATCAGATTATTGTAAATCCATCATTGATTTTTTCACATTGCACACACAAAGACCATAAGTGCAAGCTGTGATAGGTCTTTGAGTCATATATTCATCCCAAAGTGCCCTGAACTGATTATAGTATTCAGTGACAGAATTAGCCTCTTGTGTGATAGTTAACAAAGATTTTTGTAACTGATATACTCTAGAGCCATCAGTTCTGGCAAATCTAGTAAGCAATTTTGTCCATACCTTTAAGGCATTGGTGATATACATCAAACTCTTGCCAATATCGGTAATATTAGAGTTAATGATCCAAGAATACACACGACCATTAGCCCTAACCCAACACACTTTTTCAACAGGATCAGTACGTTTAAGAAGAGAACCATCAACAAATCTAATATTGTTCTTAATAGTTAAAGCCATGAGTATACTTTTACTCCAAGTAATGAAGTTACTTCCATTCAATTTCTCAGCCACAATCGAAGAGCCCGTGTAATCAGTGCACTGAAAAGGAATCCTCATAAGTATTCTTAGTAGTAGTAGTAGGAACAGTAGTGGTAGATGAACTTGGTGACGTCATATCGGGGAAAAACAGTCAAATTAGGGTTACGAAAAGCAGAATTTAGTCAAATTCGATTACAGGTCAAGCAATGTAGATCAAAATACACCGATTTTCGAATCGATCAACACAAAATCTGATTCGTACACAACAGTAATCATGATTAGATCACGCAGAGAGAAATCACGATCGCTAACAAACTCGAATCGTGCAGATTACAAAAGAGACGCGGCGAAATCTAGGATCGGATTAAACCATCAAATGATACCATGTGTAATTCTATAATGGCAATCGAATTGAAGAACAACATTGATCAACAATTTGAAGAAAAAGAAACGAAATTTTATTCAACAATTAGAATCAACAAGTACAAAAATCTTCTCTCTACAGTGTGATCATCTGATCATCTGAATTAATTAAACAATGAGAAGCTAGGTGGTATATATAACATAATTAATAACGGGGTTTAAACTACTTAATCTGTTATTTACAAGTTAAGCCTGTTCTTTCTATTTTAGGAAAGTCTGTTTTAACCTGATGTTAAATCTGCTTTCCATAGATAAGTTAAGAGTAAATTTATCCATCATCTAACTATACCAAAGAAGCGATTTTGATCCAATGTTTTAAATAATTTTTAAATTTGTCCTTCGATTTATGGAGGAATGTTAAGAATTGTGGACAATTTTCAATTTTGTAAATTACTTCAAAAAACTTATAATTTATGAGAGCAGAACACGAAAAGACGAGAGTTAAATATAATGGTGATATTAATTAAGTAATTATTCTCATGATTTATTAGCAAAATGTAAAAGCTCAAATATGAGTAAAATAGAAAGAAAAAAGGTTTCCACGGGGACTCGCGTGCACCCAAAATATAGTTCCTTAATATGTTAAGTAAATTATATGGTGAAACAAAAATTATAGTCTACTATATCTTGTTTGCTAATTATACAGACATATATTTGGTTACACTTATCGTGTGCCAAACATAGAGTTAGCACTTAGCAGCGACCATAATTATAATTTATATCACACGCTTTCTTTGGCGAAAGGGACCATACTGTAATTAATTTGGAACCCCATGCAGCTGTGCGCCACTTGTGGTCTTCGTCTCTTAGATAATAAGTTTTGGATTAAAAAATATTTAATACTAAACCAATATAGTCCAAGAAAATCAAAGCAGGGTATTTTATTCTACATTGCATAAAATATCATTCTTTTTCGTTAATTATTAATAAAGTGGAAAAGCATTCGCATAGTAAAGACCAAGTAAGTCAACTATCACTATGAAAAATTGTGTGTGTTATTACTGTAAAGTAGGTAAATTTTGATCACATTCATGTCGGCCAGGCTCAAAATCAAAAGTATCCATATTTTGATTTGGTTTGAATTTGAAGTAATGAAAAGAAGTTTAAGGATTTTCTTTAATATATTAAAATGAATTGTTTGATTAGTTTATGATTAGTAAAGTAAGTGTAATCAATTACTACTACCACCTACACTCAGGATTCAAGCAGATTGAGCCAAATAACCATCTCCATAACCCATCATATTCCACCTTCCTTCTCAAATGGAATCCCCACCTATAGGTTTCGTCCAACTCAACATAGATGGTTCCTCTTACGGTAACCCAGGTCAGGCGGGGATAGGGGGCATCATTCGGGACTCTAATGGGACATTTGTGGCGGCGTTCTCAGCATCATTAGGGCACACAACCAACAACCAGGCTAAATTTTAGGCACTTAGGGATGGACTCATTTTAGCTCAGTCATTGAAGTTAACTCACATCATCATCGCATCAGATTCTATGTTTTTGATTGATTGTCTCTCCAGGAAATGAGGAAACTATCCCCACCGGCTCACCTGAGTGGTATGCTTCAGTAGATTCGGACTAAACTGACTACTTTCCAGACAGTGATTGGCACTTTCACGTATAGAGAGACGAAGCAGACAGCATACTATCTTGCCAAAATGAGAGCATCCTCCATCAACAACATCATTCAGACCCACCACCTTATCATGTGTGGGTTACATACCCCACTTGGCTGCAACATTTATTACTTTTAAATTATTCTACTGTTGTATCACGTATTTCGCGTTCTATTTCTCTTTGTACCAAAATTATTTACTTGCATTAATGTATTTGACTAAGGTCTATTAAAAAAAATTCTAGTATATCACTAGATGTTGAAGCCCAAAATGTGTGTTGTGTTAATCATAGAACAACGCGAGTGCATACTTTATCATAATAATGCCAAACGATAAATTAAGACTGTTTGAAAATTATGCATTAATTTAATGTTGTTTATTGCGATATGTGAAATGGACCAAAGACATAAGTAAATCTATACGTGTGTGTCATATGCCAATAATGCTATTCACTGGTCTTAAATCTATATGTGTGCATTTCAATCCCTAAATTAGTACAAAACAATATGTTTGGCTTCAGTTTTGGACTGGTTGATATCGATTGGACAAGGAAAAACTCTAAAGCCACACATCATCTAGTTTATATTCGCCACAAAGCCTCCTCATTTGCACGAGAAACGCTATAATCAATTATAAAGTCTTTTATTCTGTTTTAAAAAAAGAATTATAAAGTCTACTATAGTTTAATTGTATTGTTTAATTACATTTGAATTTACTCATCAAAAAAAAGTTTAATTATATTGAGTATATAAGATGTATAAAAGTTCTATATATATCCCGTCATTACTAATAAACCGGATATTACCCCCATACGCCGGCTATACTCATTGGTTTTTTATTAATTGTAATTACTTATTAGAGTTGAAAAATGTATATTCAATTATGGGTTTGGCACAACAAATAATGCTACAAATTAACAACTCTGATGTGATTCTTTAAACCACCGTCATCCTCCGCGTATTAAGCAGGAGATTGTGCCCTACATAAGTAAAATTGATTAGCTTTATTTAGTTATTTAAATAGGAAATGTGAAAAAGAAAAAAAAATCCTATCAGGATTTCAATTATCAAGGAGTTCTTTAAAACATTTGGCAATTGAAGGGGCTCCATGCTCACTACCCACGTGAATCAGATAATGAGAAATGGTAGAAAAAGAGGAGGATCCAATAGATTACATGTTAGGTAAAAATTCTCGTCATATAGAAATTTGGGTAATGTCAAATCATCTTTCTGGAATCACTGAAACATTTCTTTTGTTTTGTATGATATAATGGGACTATGTTAAGTTGTCTGTGTCTATTGATATAAATTCAGTTAAGTTTTAAAATGACGTTATTAACAAACAAGATCATTGGCTATGCTCTGCAATATGCATGATCTATAATTATGATCGTTGTATTCAGTACTTTTCATGTATGGCTAGAATTATGTGAAAAGTTTTATTATGACTATATTTGTTCATTTTTTATTTTACTTTTTGCAATTTTATTACTTTCGATTTACTATACAAACTCAAAAGTCAATATTGGAATGTAGAACATATACCATAATTCAGAAAGCCTTTCAAGTTTCAACCGGTGATGTGAGAACAATATAATTTTTTCCACATATGCAGCCAAAACTCTAAGTGGCTGCATATGTGGAAAAAATTATGTGGAAATATTTTTTCCACATATGCAGTGGCTGCATATGTGGAAAAGATTATGTGGATTTTTTTTTTCCACATATGCAGCCAAAGACCGCATCAATCACAAAGGTTTGTGCTTCCGTTTCCCAACAAAAAGTGCCTTCGTGAGTTAGGTGACTTTAATTTATGCACGATTTCCATCCCTCATTCGGTTTCCTTTTCAGACAAAATTTCTAATTCTTTTTTCATAATAAACTAGAATTTGTGTGCAGGCTTAATTTTTTTTTTTTTTCTCTTGTCATTTCTCTTCCAATTAAAAAGTTGAACCAAAAACGTTTGCTTTACTATTTAACAAGATCATTGTTTCCTTTATTCGGAGTTCGGACCATGAAAATGAAACATAAAGATAATTTACAGTTTTACACGTCCGTTGCAACAATTATTTCTATGTTTAACGAAAATTTACCGTATTGACCAAAACATGCCCAAAACCTAAATTTTGATTATGACATGATGCGCTTACCAAATCAAGCTTAATTTTGAAAGGCAGAAATGTCAAAAATGTCCGTTATCTTTGCCTCACTTTACTTTTTGTCCGTTATCTTTTTAAGCTGCCGAAAATGCCCACTATCTTTGCCAAAAATGTCCGATTCACTGTTCATCCGAAAAATGCCCGTTATCTTTGCCCGATTAACTTTATTATTTAAATTTTAAAAATTTACTCTATAATATATTCTTTTATTAAACTTTATTCATTTAAATTATAAAAACTTTTTATATAAATCTAATTTCAATAACTTACTTTTTTAAGAATTAAAAAACTTTTTTAAAAAAAATAAAATGAAAAAATAAAAATGGGTCTTCTTCCTCACCTCACCCCCCCCCCCAACCCCCACCCCACTCACCCCACAAATCCCGCCGGAGATGATTTTCACTGCGGCGGTGACAGGTAGAGGTGGTGGTGGTGGGCGTGGGGGCTGGGGGTGGTGCCGGCGGGGTTTGGGGGGTTTGGGGGGGGAGGGCGTGAGGTGGGGGGGGGGGGGGTGGTGAGGGGGCGGGGGTGAGTTGAGGAAGAAGAGCAATTTTATTTTTTCTTTTTTCTTTTTTTTTTTAAAAAAGTTTTTTAATTCATAAAAAATTAAGTTATTGAAATTAGATTTATATATAAAGTTTTTATAATTTAAATGAATAAAGTTTAATAAAAGAATATATTATAGAGTAAATTTTTAAAATTTAAATAATAAAGTTAATCGGGCAAAGATAACGGGCATTTTTGGCAAAGATAACGGGCATTTTTCGAATGAACAGTGAATCGGACATTTTTGACAAAGATATCGGGCATTTTTGGTAGATAAAAAAGATAACGGGCAAAAAGTAAAGTGGGCAAAAGATAACAGGCATTTTTGACATTTCTGCCATATTGAAAAGCAAGATTTGTTTTATATATTTATAGTAATGTTAGGTTTTAGTCACGTAAAATAGCCCTTCATAAACACAGTATTCCCTATAAAAAATAAGGAGATTTGTATTCTTTCATAGTACAAAATACTCATTTTATACATAAGTTTTAGAGAGGTGGTGTGAAATTTCTTTAAATAGTAGTGGTAATTTGTCTTTTTATTTTACAATCACATCAAATTGGTGTTTGCAAACTCTTAAAAAAAGTTATAATCAGTTTTTTATTTGAATAAGTAATTTGAGGTGTTTGCAAATCTAACTTTTTTCGGTTACGCGACTTTTTTTTAAGCTAAAAAACCCCACAATCTTAAAATTGGTGTGAGGTACTTTTGGCTTATGGTAGGTATTTTTAAATAAAATAATTAAATAATTTCAAATTCAAAATTATCTTGCAAACACCGTGAACTTTTAAATTTAAGTAATTTTAAAGCTTAACTTAAAATTATAAACTTTCTACTCGAGTTTGCAAACACATCAAGGTAGTGTGCCTAATTAACATAACATATGAGGCTAATTTGCTTAATATGCTTATTTATTTCCTACATGCGAGTGACAAACCTATTTAGCAGGTAAATTCCCACTAGTTCTATTAAAGCCCAAAAGAATGCAATAGAGATCGCAAATTATAAGATTGACAAAGCTTCATTTTCAACAGAGATCATTGCCGAATCTTCCATTTTCAGTAGAAATCACAAAATTATAAGATAGACTCACATTAAATTTCTCTATTGTAAGACATAAAAATCTCAATACCACACCACAATAAGGTAAAACCGTGATTTCTCCAACGATCCGCAGCTTAAAATTAAGAGCTTTGCAACTCCAGTTGTGCCATCTTTGTGTCATTTTCTGGACTTAGTTTTGAATATATTTTCCTTGTAGAATTTGAGTTCTGCGATGCTTTCCTTGATGTCATCCATTGCTCTGTGCTTGTTTTCCTTCTGAGGAGCCTTTCTGTTGTCTAGCAGAACAAGAAATTCACATTTTAAGGTGAATAAGAGAGAATGAATTATGCACATTGCACAATATAGCACGCATCACAGTTTTCACTAAATACTTTGTTTCGGTTCCAGACTTGAAGACAAAAACATTTTGGTGCTTTTAGAGTAAATATTTAGAATCTCTCATCCATGCAATAGGGCACAATTTATTTTTAGATGGTGATCAAAGCGAAAGTTTTGTAATTTTATTCGTCCTCTATAACCAAAGCGAACTTATTTATTTTTACTTTGAGAAAATAACATTAAATCACCTTATGTTTGATTTATTTACAAGTATATCTTATACCGTTTGAACAAAAGACACAAACAACCATTGAAACTTAATGTAACACTACCAATAATACTCTTTTCTTCTCTTATATCTTATACCGTTTGAACAAAAGACACAAACAACCATTGAAACTTAATGTAACACTACCAATAATACTCTTTTCTTCTCTTTACCAAAGCAACATGATATGAACATAGTTTTAATTTTTGCTGGTGCTATTAATTCATTAGCTTCTGTAACATGAGGCGGACTAAACATAATAGTGCGTAATTGTGTGTGTTATCGTGTGATTCACCCTTACTATTTTGCCTGAAATGGCTGGCAAAGAATCTACATCAGGTACGCAAAAAAGTGGAAAATAGGCAGTGGCAAATACTTTAAGAAAAACTTATCTGCTTCAGCGGACCAACTTATTTACCTCTAGGATACCAACGGAGACATAGTGCCTTAACACTGCTGACATCGACGATAACGTGTGAGAATAGGGCAGCCAAATCCGGCATGTATTTCTGTTAGAGGAAATTCGACTAAGAATAGTAAGCAAAAATTCAGGCTTCAGAAAATAGAAAAGGATACTCAAACAAGCATCATTGGCTTATTAAAAGGTTCCCCCACCCCCACCCCCAAAAGAAAATGTGTCTTATAATTTTCTCTTCTTCTGACTAACAATGTTCAATTCAATGTCAATCTAATTGTTCTTTAACTCGAAAACTGCATGTTAACATAAATATAAAGTTCAAAGCCTCCCAAGAATTTTGAGACTTGGTTCTAGAAAGAATTCATAAAACACTATTTTCAGGCATAATGAAAAGAAAGTGTGAATGCTCTACAATTAACGCTGTTCTTACCCTTATAAAAATAAGATCCATGTAGACAGAATTTCCGGCAATAAGAGGTGTATATGTGCCCACATGTTTCTTGACAAACTCTGCAACCTGCACAAGATACAAGCAAAAAATAGAACATGTATTAAAGATCCTTCTGCTAATGCAAGTCCAGAACATCACTGGGAATGACAGAGGCATAAGAAACATTGAATGGAAAAGCTGGGATCATGAATGGGAGGCTACAATTCTTGAGAAATGACCCGGTTAAGCCAGTAACTTAGATCCAACAAACCAAAAATATGCAGCAAAATACTTAACCTAGGATCAAAAATTTTAATGTTCGTAAATCCATAAATAGTACTTCTGCTACTAATCAAGAAGGTACTCTGTGGAAGTAGTTGAAAAGCTTTTCAGAACTAACATTTCTTAAATGAGAACTGTGATTTGCAGTAAAATCCAATATAATATTTATTTTGAGTAATAGAGAATAATCAGCTCGTTCTCCATTAGATCATACATCATAAACATGCCTCATGAATAGCAGGAACTGGGGATCAGCAAAATTATTTTCCCTAACTTACTTCTTGAGTACTGCACGGGGGTTGGGGGGGGGGGGGGTGGCTTGGGGGTGGATGGAAACAAAAAACCATGAGAGTCTTCTCACAACAACCAAATTCTCAAGCATATACTAACTTGGAAAGAAAGAAATATATCAACCAGGGCAGGGAAAAAAAAAAAGAGGAAAAAAAAAAACACTAAACACTTTACCTGCTTTTCAGCTTCTTGTTCACTTACTGTACTTTTAAGAACCCTCTCTGTCAAACCTAAGAACCATATAATTCGGTGTTACTGGAGGATGAAATACAAAAAATATTAAAATGCAAACTTTTCTGTCAGTATATCTAAATACAACTGATGTTAAAACCTTCGTTTTGAAAAGGGCCAATAACGAATTGCAAAGATTGGTAAACAATGAATCAACATGTGAATGCTAATTAAATACTTGATGCGTAACTTCTCCACAAAAATAAGTCAAGCTGACAACAAAATTTCCACTTATGGCAAATATTATGAAATTTATGGAGCACTATCCACCAAAACCAGAAGTTATCATTAACTTTTTCTGAAATTTAAAGTGCATTGAAGGTAAAAGCACACAAAAGGCAACATACCACTGGCTGCATGATGTTCTTGACACCATTCTCCCATTTTATCAAGACACTCTTTCGGTTGGTGAATAACCAAATCAGGACCCTAATAAATGATAGGAAAAAAAATATTTATTAATTCATGCAAAGAGCGATATACTGAAAGACTAAGACAAGTGAATCATGAAACACTGTGATATCACGTTGAGAAACCCTAATGTCAAAAAAGCCCAAGCTCAGCTCTACAAAATGCAAAAAGCTTTCACGAGAAAAGAAAAAAAAGGTCAAAGCTCACCTCAATTGACCTGGTCAAATTGCCATCCGTTATCACACAAGCAATCTCCAATATTCTGTCAACTTCAATATTCAAGCCTATGTAGAAAATACAAAGAAGGGATCTTAAGTAATTATTTTGAGGTGATAAAGATGGTAAAAGAAACAGAGACGGGCAATATTGAAGTTTAAGGAAGAAATATGTATTCGGCACATGTAAGCACAGGACTGGCTGATATTGGATCAATGCCAAGATTCAAAGTAACCAATAGCATGAGACCAAGTAAAACCACGGAGGTATCTATTGGCAACATAGAACACAGACCGGCAGTATTGGAGTTTAAGGAAGAAATATGTATTCGGTACATTAAGCACAGGACGACTGATATTGGATCAATGCCAAGATTCAAAATAACCAATAGCATGAGACCAAGTAAAACCACAGAGTTCTATCTATTGGCAACATATAACGCTGAAAAATGATGGCAATGTTCTGTTGACTAAACGGAACAGAAGCGTTTCTAACTAATCAATGAGAAAAGAAAATTTCACAATCCAACCCTATCATTTCTAAACAGAGAAGCCACTATGTTTTGGAACAAAGTCTGTTTGGCTAATTCAAAATTGTTAAAGAAAGAACATTGATGGGGTGAATATCAGTACCACCCACCTCGAAAAGATCACGGAGCGATAGTGGTATTTACATAAATGAGTAAAATCTCCATTGGCAACTGGCTGTTTCGGGTGTAGTCTAAGACAAAATCCATGAGGGTTGGCCATAGCGGAATATATCACACTATTGTGAAATATATTTCTAACAATTGTTATTAGCGCGAGCCACTAGTCCAAACTGTGTCGGTGCTCCCAGGGTGACAGGGGAAGGGGTGAGCTCCTTGCTGAAAAGTGGCTCGCAGGGTGGTTAGTCCCAGAATAAGGGGAGACTTGGTGGTCCCATGTTCGAACGAACGGTATTGGGACAAACAATACTAGAAACAAACGACACTATAAACAAACGAAAAAGTTGCATACTACCACGTAGGCAAAGTTTGGTGGTATTTTGTTCGACGAGTGGATTGTTGCGGTAAACCACAATCCCAGAAGGAAAAGATGAAGAGATGGAGGGAATTTGGGGGGTGTCTAACCTACCTGAACAGGGTAGTTCTCAACCCACACATATAGGGCACACACACGTGTGTGGGTTGTGTACTACCCTGTTGGCTAGGCAAACAAGTAATATTTCAACTAGTATGAAGCATTTAAGATTATGCCCAGAACACATCTAAGAGGACTTGGCTGAAAGTGGACAATATCTTATACTATGAAGGGAGATAAATCCCAATAATGCGATGAGTATCATAAGTAGAGAAAGGACAAAGGTGCCCAAGTAGTGAAGGCTACATATATTGCTACTTGTTTGCGGTCGACAGGTAGATGTCAGCACAAAAGATGAGAGACACATGTGGAATAATAGAAGGTTGCAAGGTAAAAGCTCTTCAACAAAAAGGAGATGGCATATTTAGATGAAAGTTAAAGAGTGAAATGAGGAGAAAGCTCCACGGAAGGAAAAAATGATAGGTCAGGTCAGAAAACAAACCTTCAACCAGGAACCAGTGATGAAAATCTATATGAGGACTTTTTTGCGAATGAACACTCAGGACTCAAGCAGCTTCTCTGAAACCTAGGTCAAAGAGGAATTTTAAGTATTTCTTTTGAGCAAGAAGATCAGATTCTTAGGACCAAAAGAAATAATTAGTAAATAAAAGTAAAATCGAAGAAGCTCTCTTAGGTATCGAAGCTTTGAATGAATGTGAGATAAGTTTTTTAAGTCGTTAAGCTAGCCAATTGCTGGACCTAAATACTCACAAAACACAAGAAAAGTAAAACCCTGACAAAACGTTTGTGCCACTAACTACTTTATGACAGACAAATGCATGCTCCCAATATGATATACATAAAGGCTACAAGAATTCACAGTTAATGACACAAAAGATAAAACACTTATTCAAACTAGATAATTACCAGTCATTTCCAGGTCAATCCATACAAGCGGCATCCTGTACTCTGTTGGAGTTGGTTCTAATGTTTCTTCCACCCCGTTCTCATCTTTTGGCAGGGATCCACCTCCTGAACCATTATCTTCTTTTTTACCATCTGCATTACATGACGCATCTTTTCCAATCAATTTATCATAAAGAAGTAACAAACTGAAAAAAGTAAATCACAATTTACTTCCACATCAAAATAATATTGGGGGAACTTAGACATGATAAACCATCGGGTAAATGTTTTGACAAAAAAAAAAAGGCCCCGAAAAGACTCTCATACATAAGCTAGTAACCATTCGCACAGATACGGCAAAGTAATTAAATAACCCATAAAGCTACAGTCAAGATAGCAGACATTCATGTTAGTTGGATATTCAAAATGATACATACATACATACATACAGTCATGGCGCACTACTCGCAAGATACAACAAAACACTCAGGATATCTTATTGTGCACTCAAAACAGAGCAAAATCTCTAAACTCTCAGTTGCCAGCTACAAAAACGAAGTAGAGCATTTGTATGCATAAATGACTTAGCAAGAGTGAGAACTTTGGTCCTCCACATTCCAACATATAGTTACAAATTTACATGTCAAGGGCTGAATCTTTACATTTTCAGTTTGGTGACATTTTTTATTCAAATAAAAATAACTAATAATTGAGACCTTTGGTATGTTCAGCAACTTTTATCTGCCCGTCAGCATCTTCAGCATCCAGCTCAAGCAACGAGAACGCGTTGGAGAGCCGATCCATTTCACCTTAATTCTAAGTGTTTATATCGTTCATTAAGCTCCTGAACAACTCAACCACCAAAAAAAAGAGTTTGAGCTTTGAAATTAGATCATGATCAAACATCCAAATTTAGGGCATATCATATCGAGCTCGTAAACTAAAAACTTAAACAGAGATAAACTTACCGGCGACAGCGGCGGCGGCGGCGGAGGAGGCGGAGGAAGAAGAGTTGCAGAGGCGGGAAGCTAAAATGGAAGCGGGTCGAGGTCAATCAAACACTATCTACTAAACTGGACTGACTATTATTGCCCTAATTTAAATTGGTACGAGAAAAAATATTTAACCGTTTTAAAATTATTTTTCAAGTACAAAATTCTAAAAGAAATAAGAAAAACCCACTCAACATTATATATCTTCGTGTGTTATTTCCACAATTTGTGATGTATCAGAGTTCATGCATGACACTTGTCAATCTTTCGCGTTGTCGCGTGCTTTATAAAATGACGAATCAAACGTTATCGTTTTGATCCATATAAAACTGAAGAAAATTATCGATTTTTCAAAAGCTAGAAACATAAACGATGTGCAATTTTTAAATTAATATATTTTACTGAAAACTTCTTAATTCCATGCTTTTGAGTGGCAAAAACGAAAAAAGATGAAATTTTGAGAGACTTAATATTGCTTCCTTGGCTCTAATTTAATGTTTGATTTTCTATCTTACACTTCACTATAAACCAAAGAAGATATGTAAAGAGTATGAGATCAAATTAAAATAGATTTCAAATCCAAGCCAATATCAACATTCAATTTATTTATTTTAATATTTACTTTGCATGAAACGGTATAGAATGAGTAGTCTTGTACTTGGCTAAGTTAATTTTCGATATAAATTTAAATATTTCTGAATGAAAATGAAAATTTAGTAAACTTAAACATTTCAAAGTGTCTAATCATAACGTCATGAACTGGTCTTACAAAAGTATTAAAAATATATACTTATAAAAAAGTAAGGAACTTGAATAGGTTATGTTGTGTTTTAAGACACCGAACTTAGCTTCTAGCATGATCTTTCGGCGTTATAACTATTTTAAAAGAAATTAAACTTTAAAAAAAACGAGCCATCTTATAGATCACGTAAAAATGAGAAGTTCATACATGGCAAGAAATTGTGGCAAGAGCACGAAAAGAAAAAAAAAACTAATGCGAGAATCGTAAATAAAGATTTTTCATACTATCTAACAAAGCTAAACCTCAAATTTTCCCACTACAACTAAATGCATTAGAAAAGCTCGAGCTCTTCATATCATATGCTTCATTGCTCAATGCATTTGTCGTTGCATTTCCTCTCTATAGATGTGTGAAATTGTCGAGTTCATCAACTCCAACAAACTCTGAATATGCCTAAGTTCATGAGAGTATTTCCAGCAACCGGATTTAATTGACTCTACCAATTTGCCCAGAGCTTGAGCATCAATTTTGAGATCCAAACAATGTTGAAGCCCATGTGTAAGTGTTCGACATTCAACATCCACATTCGTGGCCAAGGATATCTAAAATTGTTTTACTTAAGCATTACAATATTTTTGAAACGTTTCTGCAATTTTCTAAAACGTTACAACCGATACTAGTAAACAAAACGAAATTTTGATCCATGAGTTCTAGTAATATTATGAGCCTCTTGGGAGGAACTCACCTATAACACATGAAACTCCTGTACATATATCATTTAGACTAGAAAAATGTACACATATCTTGATTATGCATTCTCTCAAAGCTAAAAATCTCTCTCTCTCTCTCTCTCTCTCTCTCTCTCTCTCTCTCTCTCTCTCTCTCTCTCTCTCTCTCTCTCTCTCTCTCTCTCTATCTATCTATCTATCTATCTATCTGTTCTGTATATATATGTGTGTGTGTGTGTGTGTTAACCCCATTCGAAAATATTCTCCTATTATGAATTGCCATTTGCTTGGTGTCCCTCCACGAGACTATACGAGGGAAATAATAACAATACGACAATAACAAGTATAAGACTCTATGAGGTGAACAATTACACAATCGCCCTTAGCTTTACATCCCTCTACGAGGCTCCACGATATAATTACAATACAACCATTGTCGAACACAATGCACTGTGAAGCTCTAGGATCAATTACGATGCTCCACTATACTATACGAGCAACTACGATACAACAATATAACAATTACGATATATTATGAACGACTACAACAGATAAATGAAATAAATTACGATAGCTCGTTAATTATAATGTCCGATAAAAGTATCTATCGTAGATTACAAATCACTATCGTAATATGTGATCAGAATCATTACTAGTTTGTAATCATTATTTGATTGCATGATGGACATTTGTCACAAGATAGTGGTTAATCCTTGGCGTGTTGGAAAAAATTACTATAAATAACTCCAGTAAGGATAGGGGAAGGCAAATTGAAAAGATCAACGAGATGTGCAGCATACTCCTCTTCATAATAAATCACATTTTTTTATTTTGTTTATAAGATGCAGATAGGTGTTTGAACATAGTACATTAACACTAGCTATCGCATATGCGGGAAAAAAATTGTGTTAACAATATACTTTTGTCTAAACTTATGCAACTTAAGCATTGGAGGGAAGATTTTTGGAATGACATGGTATACAAATATCTTGTGACCATAATTCATTCATGCTTTAAAATGTACATAGTATTGTAACTTTTTGATGATGTGAATAATCACATGATATAGTCCAAGTTTACCGAAATATTCCTCGCATTGGAGCGTAAGCACTTGAGCTACAGATTAGTCCATCGTGTCTCGTTGAAACGCACGCGATCTTAAACAAGTCAAAAAATTTATATCCATAATCTTATCATGATATTTTTGTGTATGACATGGTATATTTGAGCATTCTACAAAGATCTAGCGTCAATTATTATGATTAACTAAAGCGTTAGTTTATTATTACTATTTACAAATGTTTCACATATTTTAATAATTGTATTTCATATGCTTCAATTTTGTTTGACATAAATTATGTAGTTTATTTGTTTTCTCACAATACATGAGTTATTTTGGCTTTTAACTCCAAAAACATTTGGGATAATTTGGTCATTTTTATAACACGTACGCATTTTTCGCGGAAAATTTATTACTATATTAAATGCAAAGTTCTACTTACAAAACGACAGTTGGGATACCAATTTTTATGTTTTCTAAGATACCTTTATCTCTCTCTCCTCAAAGCAAAAGAATAACAAATGTTATATTGTCATTTTACTTAATTTGCTCAACTGCAATTCCTACAAAATATAAACTCACTTCACGTTTATTTATCTTTCAATATTTTTTTTAAATTAAAATAATTTACACAAGGTTTTGCGTGTGTCAAATATACTAGTATGTATAAAAGGGTTGTGTATTGGCCAGTTATTAATGTTTGTGATTATTTAATGATAAAAAATAAGCAAATAGTTTTAAGAGATTAACCTTTTTGGTTTTCTGTTGAAGTTCTGAACTGAAAATTTAATTTTTAAGAACAAGGCCAAATCATGTGAGGGTTACTATCGAGATTTTTTCTTAAAAAAATATAATAGCTGAACTCATTTTATTCTGTTAGTATTTAACACCGAAAGAGAGTAAAATAATAGAATAAACATAAAATAAAGATAATTTGTGTTATCTCTCAAATATAAAGGGCAGTGTGGCAAAAATAATAAATGGAAGAAAACTTCCCTTCTCTTGGAAGCCATCGCCCACCACCACCTTCAACCTTACCACACGCCCCACCCTCCTCTCCTCCACCCCAAAACCACCACCTACCACTCTCCTCACCTCAACCACCCTATTTCTCACAATCCCTACCGACCACCAATCCCCCGACATCATCCACCAGCCATGCCCCCAACCACCGCCGAAAGCCAACCCACGACCCAAAATTCTACACCCCTTGCACCAATCCTGTCTTGTGTCCTCCACGAACCACCTCTTCTTCCCCACGTGGCTTCGATCGCTGGAAGAACGATAAGAGGAGCCGAATGTTGCCCCAAGAGACGACGAGATGACCGGTACTGGTCCTCAAATCACCTTCACGACCTCGGAGATACTACACCTAAGCCAACCGCGAAAAATTTCCCCCATCTTACAAACGATCATCATCCCCCGTTTGATTCTTGATTTGGCCACCAAGCTCCAACGTCTGTGGAAGACTTCCCAAACGATCGGGATCACATATATTGGTCGGGGGCGCATATAGCCAACCTGAGTAATCCAGAGGATTATAATATAGCCCTGGCAGGAGGATCGTGGTTTTTAATGAATCACTATCTAGTTGTCCGCCAGTGGCACCCCAACATCTTTGGCTTTGTGCTGACCCCCCCCCCCCCCCCCCGTGTAAAATTTGTACATGGATACAACTCCTTGGCCTACCGCTCGAATACTATAACTTTAACGCCCTCTTCCGTATTACCGGTCTCTTTGGTCGCCCTATCAAAGTTGATACACATACAACATCTCGAGCCCGAGCAATATACACCAGAATTGCGTTGAAATCGACACATCCAACCCACTCCCAATGCATATATGTATCAATGGTAATCGCCAAGAAGTAGTCTATGAGATCAAGGAGGACTTCTGCCTCGATTGTGGTCGATTGGGCCACACCCGTGCCTACTGCGTTATTACAATCCCCTCAAAAAAACCCATTGGTCCTCCAACGCCCCATGCGCCCATTGAACACGAATGGCAATTTGTGACCAAACGGTCGTTATCTCGCCGCCCTAATGGCAACACGGCCTCGTCCTCACGCTCTGCTGAACGCCCAGAACCCCTCATTGCCCCTAACAGCTCCCCCACCACCCCACAAAACCTGTCCAAACCTGTTCCCTTTCCCACTAGACCATCGGGACCTCATAGTTCTTTCTGGGTCTCAAAACCCAACAAAATTCCACACACCCCTTCCCATGGTGGAGGTAGTTGCGATCGAATTCCAATGCCACTTTCGAAATCCAATTTTGTGCCCGTGAGAATTCAAAAACGTCGTTTGACCGACAACACGCCACACGATGCCACATCACCGGTGGCGGGGTTCGCAAGAAGACACAAATCGCTCGAGGGCAACATGTGTAACGCTGAAGTGGTGGTCTTATTCGCCACAACAACATCGGATCCCCACGTGGCACCACTTGGCGCCACGAAGGGGTCGAAGGGACAAGTGGCAGATATGATCGCCACTTGTCCACATGTGTCACCTTTAGGTGACACGTGTCGCCACGTGTCACTCTCTGATGACACATGGTAAAATAAAAGACACATGGCGGGTATGCCCGCCATGCATCCTTCTGGACTGCCACGTGTCTCCACAGACCCCGTACACATCTACCCTCACCCCTTACCCGCCCACCCCTTATACCCCTACTCCCTATCCAACCCACCCCCACCCCACCCCCACCCCACCCTACCCCTCCATCCATTACCCCACCTATCCCCTCCCCCGGCCTTTCTACTACCCGGCACCCCCCGCCCCACACTGCCACCCGCCACCGACACCGACACTGACACCACCTCACCTTCTACCACGACTGCATCCCCACCAACCCCTCACGTTTGTTAGCCCAATGAGAATCTCAAAACCCAGCAGCCCTCACGGGTGCACAAAAAGCCCCTGATGACCAATAAGACCATCAAGGAGATCCCAATTTTTGAAGAGTCGCTCGCCCATGCAACGAAAAGCCAAGCATTCCAGTGCCACGTTCCCAATATGATGTACGCACCATCCCTACGAGAGATGATGACGAACCATCACTAACATATCATACTCCACATGGAAGTATCGTAGCAGCTCTAAGGACGAGTGGTCAAATGCAAGTATATACTCGTGACCACTACCTCCGCCTCACAGTACTTGTCGTACATCGTGAGATGAGAAAGCGGGTCGCTGAGTCGACCACATTTTATCCTAGTCAACGGCTCAGGATTGCGCAGTGCCCCTTCCCACAAGTTACCAATGCGGATCATATGTTGGAATATTAAGGGCGCCAACCGACCAGAATTCTTACCGGTTGCCCGTGCGTTTATCCCACAGCATAACCCGAATGTGCTGATACTACTTGAGACCCATTGCAAACAAGACCGTGCCCAGAACGTCATTGCAAAACTTCCATTTGACGGTCATACTTTGGTCCATCCTCTTGGCAACTCTGGCGGTATTTGGGTCCTATACCACATGCGACATGTTACACTTCATACCCTCACCTCCGATTCGCGGTCCATATACATGGAGGTGACCTCTCACACGGATCAAACCTTTCGCCTACGTGCTACCTACAACCCTCCACAGCCAGCCCTACAAGCTCAGGTTTGGCAATCACTATGCTAATACAATTACATCGTCGTGGTTACTTGTAGGAGACTTTAATGCTATCCTACAAGCTAGTGACAAGCATGGGGGCACCCCAAAACATGGTCGTCTATGTCCCATTTTTGTGCATGTATTGAAACATGTGGCCTACGTGACATTGGTTTCTCTGGGCATCCGTTCACATGGACTAACCACCGTATGGGCCAATCCTTTATCTGTGTACGTTTGGACCATTTTTTTGCAAACCTTGATTGGGTTAACTACTTCCTCTCGGCCTGAGTCCACCACCTGGCATCCCATACCTTTGGCCACTCCGTCATTATCTTAGACCTTCTCTCCCCGAAACCCCCAACGACCAGGTTTTTTCGTTACGAGATGGCCTGGGGTCTCCATCCCACTTTTTCGGCAATAGTGTCTAGGATCTGGGAATGCACAGATGGCCTGACACCGCCATTTTCCATAATTTATCGCCAATTTCTAACAGCTGCCCGTCATTTGAAGCGCACGCATTACGGGAACCTTGATTCACTCATCATCTCTCTTCAATCACAACTTACTGATATTCTGCCTCAACTTATTTCCAACCCGCTTCCGCAAACCTTCATCGCATAATGCTCTCTTTGCGAAATCATCGCCCGTTGCCTTGCACAAAAAGAACTCATTTGGGCCCAACGATCTCGGGAGCACTAGATTATTGACGGGTACAACAACACAAAGTTCTATCATGCGTTCGCCTCCCAGTGTCATCGGCTGAACACAATCCAGGGATACGCAAGACCGATATGACATGGGATCGCAGTAAGAGAGCCATCATTGCCGAATTATGTGACTTTTTTCAATCCACTAGTCCCAACCCCCCTCATCTCCCTGAATAATTCCACATCACACCATTATTTCCCCTCGATGAGCAATTCCACTCCACTCTCCTCCACCCTGTGGATGAGGCGGAAATCCTTGTAGTAGCCTTTACCATAGGAGCCACAAAAGCTCCTGGCCGGGATGGTCTCAATGGCCACTTGTACCACCGCTATTGGACTCATCTTATGCTTCATATTGCGACCATGGTTAATGACTTCCTCTCCACCGCTCATATGCCTCACGACATTAACCAAACAACAATTGTCCTCATCCCTAAAAGAGAGTAACCACACCTCCCCCACCACTTCCAACCAATTAGCCTTTGTAACGTTAGCTGCAAAATTTTTCCCAGGTTGTTGGTTGCTCGTCGTCGGCCCTCCATGGACTCTCTAATCTCCCCCTACCAAAATGCTTTTGTTCCCCACCGCTCCAATATAAACAACGCCCTTATAGCCCAGGAGTTGATTCGCACGATCAACAACCGCTGCAATGGTTGCAAGGGGCTCTTTGCCATTAAAATTGATTTGGCAAAGGCGTATGACCACATAAATTTGGCCTTTATTAAGTTCACACTTCAACAATTCCAGTTCCCGCCCACTCTCATCAGTTGGCTCGTGGAGTGTGTTCAGTCTGTAGAATTCACTGTAGTAGTCAACGAGTATCGTTCTGCTGGATGGCACCCCCCATCGGGGTCTCCGTCAAGGTGACCCTCTCTCTCTCCATACTTGTTAATTCTCTGCATGGAGCTCCTAATTGCAGCCTTTCTTTGGGACACGAAAAGTGACGAGTTCCGTGCAACCCGTGCTAGCCGAGGAGGCCCGTCCATTCCAATACTTAGCTTCACAGATGACCGCTTCATCTTCTGTGGCTATCACCCTGGAAACCTTCAACTCCTGTTACACTTCTTGAACTCCTTTCATGCCATGGCAGGACCTGAAGTGAGCTACGAGAAGTGCCGTGTATTATTCTTCCCAATATCTCGCGCCAACGTCAGTGTTCCATCCTCTGACTTCTTACCATGGAGGCCATGATCACTCCGGATAAATATCTTGGCATACCAATTTGGCAAGGCCGCTTTTGCCCACGATTATTTGATCCGATTGTCGACCGCTTCACTCGCATAATTGGAGCCTGGCACACTCGCTTCTTATCATACGATAGTCGGCTACCCTGATTCATTCTACTCTGCAAACAATGCCCAGATATGTGATGAGTATGGTCCGCCTTCCTACCTTTTTTTCTCACATCCTTCACCAAACTCACCAAGTCCTTCCTTTAGAACGCCGACGGACAAGGTCGCCACAAAGGACCCATTTTATGGCATACAATTTGTTCGCCCACATGAGTCGCATGACTTGGATTTCGCCATCTCGAACAGCTAAACGAGGCTTATATGCTAAAACTTGGTTCACGTATCTTGCAATAGCATGACTCTCTATGGGTTAAGGTTCTATAGGCCAAATAGTTTCCGGCTCGAAGTCCATTGACGACCCTAATCCTCCCGAACTCCAGCTGCTCTTGGAAGTCTGTTGCTCGACTCTTTCTTAGGATCCTCTCCTCACTACGGTGGGTGGTAGGCAACGGGGCCTCTATTAACTTCTGGCACTCCCGCTGACTCGGGTCATTCATAATTGCCGAGTATGTCCCTTCCATCCCTCCTCACCTACTCACTACTCACCCTAAAAGTTCGGGACATCATCCAGCCGACAAGATTTGGGACCTTTCCACTGTCGGCCCCCTCCTCCCGCGAGATATCGTAGCACGTATTAGAGGGGTGCCCCTCCCGCTAGAGGATGTCCCAGATAGTACATGCTGGGCCTGGAACCCTGGTGGACAATTCACGATAAAATCTGCACACACTTGGCTTTTCGAATCGACCTACATGGCTCAACTTCCCAGCCTCCTCTGGACTACCTTGTGGAAGTCTTGGGGTTCTCCAGTGCATCAAATTCTTTGGTTGGTTATGGGGACATGAGTCCTTAGCCACTCACAATTTTCTCTGCGGTTGTCACGTCCGGACCCCTGATTTGTGCCCCACCTGTCACTTGGCTACAGAAACTACGGCCTATCTATTCGTGGAATGCACACTCCTTATAGGTGCCCGTCAATCCATTCCTCTGTTACTCCACTGTTGCAGAGGGAAAATCCAATCGCTCACCTCCAGTGCACCCCACACCCGACCACTACACTTATTGGGTGTTGGCCATATGGTGTGCACGTAATGAACTCTTATTCTGAGGAAGGCCAATATCGACCTCCTCCATTACCTCTCTCATTTCTCGCACACTATCGGATCTCCCGACTGGCCCACCCCCCCAAAAAAATACCCGGTCCCTATTGGGTGGCACCCCCCCCCCCCCCACCCGCGGGGAATTTTCAAGCTAAATACTGAAGGATCGGCGTTGAGCAACCCTGGCCCCTCAGGTATCGGCGGTGTAGTGCGTGATTTTGCAGGTACGATTGTAGGAGCTTTTTCTGAATCAACGGGATGCGGCACCAACAATGTAGCTGAACTCTGGGCTATTTGCCAAGGGACACTACTTGCTATACGACTTTCGATTACTGCTCTCATCATTGAAACTGACTTGAAAGTTGTGGTTGGCAACCTGACCAGGATGCGGGGTCTTACGACCTCGGCAAAGTCGCTAGCTCTGTTCCAAGACATATGGAGTTTAGGAGAACGGATTTCCACCCTGTTTATCTCACAGATATACAGAGAGGCGAACAAGGTCGCGGATGTGCTGGCACGCATGGAATCTAATCGGGCCTTGGTGGACTGCCCACTTCAGCCACCTTTATGTGCAGCTTGGACGAATTGCCCGCCCGATATAGCACATTTTGGCACGAACGGTATGTATTGTATATTTACGCGATTATCCGGCCAAGCCTAACCCTGCACTCCTGTGTACATTATTTGACCTCGACAGTAGATTAATAATAAAATGCAGTTGTTCAAAGAAATAAAAATATAAAAGGCACTGTGCATATACCGTATGAGAAGTTTGTGTAAGTCTCCATAGCAGCAATTATTAAAATATAGAGACAGACGTGACACGTGGCGTTAAGGACAGCCCAGGTCAACTTTTTTTGTTTGTGTGGGAGTGGGAGGGTTAAGGGGTTTTATAATTTATCTAGGGAAAGGGTTTTGTGAAGTTTTTAGATTCGATTTTGACTCGGAACCGGAGCTGAAAAAGATCCGGCAATGGCAACCCTAATTCCCCCGCCACCGGCGACTACGGCGGCCGAGCAGCAGAAAGTGGATTACATGAATCTACCTTGCCCCATACCTTACGAAGAAATCCACCGCGAAGCACTCAGTTACTACTCTTTCATTTAATTTAATTTAATGCCGCTTTCGTTGTTGTTCCTCTACTGCTTTCCGATTTCAATTTGCTTTTATCTGCTGTACAAAAATCAGTTTCTTTTGATCTTATGTTGTTTGGTCACCATTATTGATTGCATTGCCTTGTGGAAATTCAAAGTGTGATTGATGATGTGAGGCCGGATAGTACGCTTCTGGATCTTTGAATGCAGTGCTGTGTGAAGGTCTGCTGTTTGATAACACAAGTGAAAATAAGCTGTAATGGCTTCATTTTCAACTACTTATATGCTTAGGGTACTTGCCTGCCTCTATGGACAGTAATGGCAGTACCGACATGTCTAGGCTATGCTCGTTCATTAGCTTACTGTGGGTTATTGCACTTTGTGGATTCTTCTCATTAATTGTCCCTTAGTTTTACACGCGATCGTTCAGGGTGTTCGGGTTTAAGGCTTGTCAAGTCTTTGTTGGATACCATTTCTATTGTCATCTGCTTATTACCTATTAATGGGATTCGTTATCGATGGTTATACCGAGGGTAACTTTCACCTGCTGCTATTTTCTAGATGGTTACCTTAGATGAAGATCTGTAATAAATGTTAATGGTTAATGCTGTTATTTTTGACAGTGTCCTTGAAGCCTGAGCTCTTTGAAGGATTGCGTTTTGATTTCACAAAAGGACTCAATCAGAAGTTTTCACTCAGCCATAGGTGGTTTTCTTGTTCATTTTTGTTTAATTCGGCATGCATCTTTTGTCTTATGGCTGGCATGTTTTTATCTTCATCAGGGATAATGATGGTAAATTTAATGCATTTTTTTTACTTGCGTCAGTGTGATGATGGGACCTACAGAAATTCCTTCACAGAGTGCTGAAACGTACAAAATCCCCACTGCTCATTATGAGTTTGGCGCCAACTTTATAGACCCAAAGGTTGCGGTTTAATTTCATCGTATTTTCTTGAAGTTATTTGGTGAAACGGTTTAACAAGAAGCATTACTTTTTCTTTGCAGTTGATGCTTTTTGGGAGGGTACTGATGGATGGGAGAGTAAATGCAAGGCTGAAGTGTGATTTGACTGAGAATCTCTCTTTGAAGGGCAGTGGTCAAGTAGGCAAACTCCCTGACTTGTTACTAATTCTTTGAAGTTTAAAGCTTATGCTGTGTTGTTTCCAATTCCTCACTCCGAGCCAAATATCTATATTTTATTTCTTCAGCTTACGAACGAGCCTCATATGTCGCACGGCATGTTTAATTTTGATTATAAGGTAAATCTTTGTATTTAGCCATGAAGTTTGTTGGTCAATCATTTTGCTAATACTATGGATCGAAACTCTAGATATCAAGATATACTGATGCCATGTGAGTGTTGTGTAATGACTCTAAACATGTGCCTTCCTTTAAAAATTGTTGCCCAGGGCTCGGACTATAGGACTCAGTTTCAACTCGGGAATGGTGCATTATTTGGTGCAAGTTATATCCAGGTGAATGACAGGACCCTTGATATGCATGATAACTTTTTCTAACTGATGCCACTTTAAATAAGGAAAACACACAATTTATTTCTCCTCCAAATCTTTAGGAATAAATCGAAGTTTTGACATCAGTATAGCATGTTAAAAATGAATCTTTCAGTTCTCAGTTTTTGATTTTTTAAGACAAACCAATGTACCAGCCAATGTGGTTTAAATTCATGCCTTCCCTCTTGAACGGGAATTTTGTATACGGAGAACTCAAGGTTGAATAAATGCGTACTTGATGTTGCATTTCAAGTTTAACATCCTTTATGTTGGTGAAGTAACGTTCATACTCCGTATTAGCCTGGTGGTTACAAGTGGCTATGAATTGAACTAAGGAAGACACAGATGGAGTGCAGTTATACTGATAGCTTTGTGTATATTTTCAGAGTGTGACTCCTCATTTATCCTTGGGCGGTGAAGTATTTTGGGCTGGCCAGCATCGAAAATCTGGTCTTGGCTATGCGGCACGCTACAACACTGACAAAATGGTACTGTTGCTTGTTCAACACACTTTGGTTGTTTTTTGGTATATTCTGGTTTAGTTTCATTACGAATTTTGCTTTCTTTATAGTTGCATAATTTGAAAGCATTGCAAAACTGTTTTTCTTTTTATGTTTCTTGGATGGATTGAAGACAGACGAATTTTGAGAACCACAAGTTAATATTGAACGAATAACAGTAAGAATAAATAAAATTATAATGTAGGGATATTGTTTGCATATACGTGAACATGTCCCTATGCGTTAATAAAGGGTTATCTGTATAGATATGAACATTGATTGAGAACTTATATCTTGTACATAAGAAATCTACTTCTTTATTTATCTTTACATTTCGAAGTTGATGTAACTTGTCGTTTATGGCCTGAACAGGCAGACGTTTCTTGTAATGTCTTTGTTTATTTTGACACAGTACAGAGATCGGGCTTCTTTTTTTTAATTTTTATTTTTTATTTTTTACGAATAGAGAGGTTTTAGACAAGGGGCTTTTGATTCAATAAAGACGATGAATAGGTCTTGATTTGGTGCAGTATGCCACTCGTACTAGCACCTGTTATTTTATATGCCATACATATATCGGTACAAAATGATATTCTTACTGAAAAGATATTGGACATTGTCAACTGTTCTAATTATATTTTTCCGTTCCTATTAGCAAAATGTGATTATGTTGAGTAAGGAGGTCTCGCTATCTCATTGTTGGATTTCGCATGAATTTGCAAGAAGCTAATGTACACATACTGGTTTCTGATTGTTTTGCAGGTTGCAACTGGACAAGTTGCTAGCACTGGAATGGTTGCTCTGGGCTATGTTCAGAGAGTATCTGATAAGGTAAAAATAGTGTCTAGTTTCATGACATGCTGTAATTTGGTGTGTCAACAATTGTTTTTTTGTTCTTACTTCTGCTGTCGGTTCTAAAGGCGTTCTTTTACATTTAGGTTTCCCTAGCATCAGACTTCATGTACAACTATATGTCTAGGGATGTCACTGCCAGCTTTGGTTACGACTGCATTTTTCGGCAGGTATGCTATATTTGAATTTATCGAAGTTTCTTGACGCAGTAATGGTTTAATAATTAAATTATTTAGTTTCAATACTTCCTTTATAGTTTCCTAATCGTAACCTAGATCACATAAGGCGGGTGCGGGTGCGGGTGCGAGTGCGGGTGCGGGTGCGCCGATGCGTCGATTTATAAAATAACACATTTTGAGTGCGCCATAATGCGTTTATTAAAAAAATATTAAAATAAATAATTTATATATAAAAACTCATTATTACTGGAAGAATGTAAATTATAACAAAAAAAAATGCAAAATATCTATAAAATATTCCTAATAAGATGGATTATAATAGAAAAAGGACCAAACTTCTCAAAAATATGGATCATAATAAAAAAGAACTAAACTTCTTAAAGACAAAAATAGCAAAAGTATCAACAAGAGCAAAACGTATTGCCACCTAATTCACTTGTCAAACCAGAGCAAAGAGTAAAAAGAGTAAGCTAAATAAAATAGTAAAGACAAAAAACTGCGATAGTCCATTTGACAAAACAAATATCAAAGATGGAGAAATTACCTTGATTCGATTTTCGATTCATCGTAGGGCAATATGAGTTTCTTCTTTGTTGTTTTTGTTAAGATTTTGGGCTTTGGGGTTTCAATAATACGTTGCAGCCTTTTTTTAACATTCTGAATTTTTTGGATTTTAATTTGTTAATGCGGCCTAGTGCGCGTTAATGCGGCCTAGTGCGCTGTAATGCGTGTAAGTTCGTGATAATGCGGCTTAGTGCGCGTTTTAACAACCTTTAAGTCGCGACTTAAGAAAGCTTAGTGCGTCCTAGTGCGGCGCTCGCGCACTGAATGCGCCAGAGCGCGGCCTGTGCGTTTTTTTTGCCGGTAAATGCGCGAATTATGTGATCTAGATCGTAACTTCATCTTAGTTTATGGAGCACGATGGAAATCCCTCAGGCTTAAGACATTAGTTTGATAATTTTCATTTGGACTGTCGAATAAAATATTTAGAAGCATGATGGAAAGTGATTTAAGGCATATATTCATAGGACTTTCTTTAACCATGATTTACTCTGTAATTTCAAGAAATTGCACAGATTGATTTCTCATTCATCCATCATGTGTGGTGCTAGCAGTAGAAACTAGACTACAAATGTTGTAATCATATCCTCCAAGGTGTCAAATTCCTTGTCTCGCTAGTTGCTATGTTTTCGAGCTCCCCAACCCTGAAGTGAACTTCAGAAATGCATATAGTTCGTGGTACAAATAGCTGATTTAGTAGGTGCTCAATGTCTGTTACTACATTACTTTTAAAGCTTGTTAATGTTTTGTGGTAAAGCAGATATATTACTAACATTTAAACATCACATTCTTTTTGTGTATTTTGTACATATTATGCTTCGTTTCCATGACCCTTTACTGGGCTTTAACAACATTCATTTTTTGTTGGGGTACCTCTTACAAAGGGTTATTTTTCTAAAAAAAAATAACTCGGGATCTTTTCCCATTGTTATTTTTGCATTTGTATTCTATATTTATTTTAACTCTTCTGGACTCTTTGGCAGTGCCGGTTAAGAGGCAAGATTGATTCTAATGGTGTTGTGGCTGCTTTCCTGGAAGAACGACTTAATATGGGTCTTAATTTTCTTCTTTCTGCTGAGGTGCGTATTTGAGTAATCACTACTTTGTTGGTCTTCTTATTTTCACGTTCTTATGTGTTATGTCGTTCTTCTTTTTTGTTTTTAACGCGTCAAATACTTTATCTTGCAGATAGATCACAAAAAGAAAGATTACAAGTTTGGGTTTGGGCTGACTGTGGGAGAGTAGGATAGAAACCATAAATAGGTTTGAACCATCAACAGAAAAAAAGAAACCATATAGGTTTGGAGTTTGAGTTCATGCTGGACCATGGAACAAATTTTGCTCTTAAGTTGAGTGGCATAAATTGATATATTGGCGGCGACAGTTAAAGCCGATGTTTCTAGAATCGGCAGTAGTTTCGCACTTTGCAGATTTGACGATATTTATCCCTGTGGCTGGGGGACTTGTGATTTTATATCTGTGTACTGGATAGAGATATCTTTATTGGATTCGATCCATTTGTGTTCAAAATTGTAGTTATATTGCACAAGTGTAGAGTGAAGAAATGATGAGACGAAAAACAATATTTGAAACCTGAGACAGAGAAAATTATAATAATTTTTTGGATATCAACTTAAAAGCACATATGCAGCAGCCCCATAAGCTGATATGTTTCATAAAAATAAAATAAATTTCTTAGCTGAAGTGAGGTTTGGATAAAAGAGGTGCTAACACGAATGCAACGGCTATATGATGTTGTGTTGTATATGGTGCATATAGAAATACAAGACGAAGTTATAAAATATTAACCAAAAATAATTAGGGCTCACAACTTAGAATCTTAATTTAATGGCAGTACGTCAATAGTCGTATAAGATATGTTGTTATCATTGTTTGGGGTCTCAGTATTTGTTTCTTAGAGGAGATTATAATTTGAGGGTGAGCATAACTTCATTAAAAGTAATATTCTGACTGCAAGTCATACATTTAAATATCAATTTAAAACTATTTCCTCATGAGAAAGGAATGGGAAGAAAAAAAAAAAACCTCATAATCTATTTATCTCTTGAAAATATATTATATACATATATATATATATATATATATATATATAGAGAGAGAGAGAGAGAGAGAGAGACAAGAGTCGCGCGCGAGTCACGGTTGTAGTCGAGATTCTCTCATGTCATATGTTAATAAAAGAATAGGACAGACGAGGATACGGCACGTGAGCATGAATCAATCATTAAATAAAGTTTGTTCCTGGATTCCAGCCGCTCAAATTTGAGTTTCTGCTTTTCAACATTATTTTCTTTCAATTAATTGTCAATATCACAGTTTGGAATAATATTATTAATTAATTATTCCCTTGACTCTTCTTCTTCTTCTTCTTGTTCAAACCCCCCAACACAAACCACCCAACCAATGAACAAGTATATCTAATTAGTCAAAGTATATATATATATATATATATATATATATAATCTCTTCTTACCCACATTTAATCATTCTTTACGTATATATATAATCTTATAAGAAACAGTTTTTTAAGAAACAGTTTCTTATATAATCTCTTCTTACCCAAATATATATAATCTCTTCTTACCCACATTCAATCATTCTTTACGTATATATATATATATATATATATATCCTAATTATTAATGATTCTGACCTGCACCCCAATTAATCATTTGTTTTGATCATCATTATATATATTAATTGGGGAATTCTTTTATCATCCCTTCCTGTTTGTGTGGATTGACATTGACTTGGAGAAGAAGCAACAGCAGCAGCACCACCACCATTTTCAGATTCTAACCAAATTCATTTAGCAATGTTGTGCAGCATTGGTGTCAAATAACAAATTACCCAACAATGCAATTGAATTTTGGGGGTAGGGGTAGGGGTAAGGGTAAGGACACCTCGCCCAACATGTTGAAGAATACGCCCTCCAACATCAAAAGGTTGGCTAATGAGATTGAGCAGTGTGTTGGAAGGCACAAATACCTTGCTCACACTGGGAGCCCCTCCGATGGCGGCGATGTTCGATGGTACTTCTGCAAGCTTCCTCTCGGACTAAATGGTCAGTAATAAGCATTTCTTTCTTTGTCTCTACATTACATAAGTTGAAAAGTTATATGAAGATGGGTTCATTTTCTTGCTAAAATATTATTGTATAGCTTGATGATCAAACTTGAGAGCAATTAAGTTTTTATGCATGTTCATTCCTTGTTTATCAAGCTTGTATATCTGTTTTCTGTTTATGTCTTCTTAACGCTGTGATACATTTCCTTCCTACTATTTTGTACATTTCTTAATAAAATTCACTTGGGTATAATCAGATACTGGGCCATCAAACAGATAGGTTTTGCTCATCACCATATCTAATCTGGAAATCCCTATATCTGGTTGTTTATGTGTGCTTCTCTTTGCAAATGTATTTCTTTTCTCAAAATATGTGTAATTAGTTTCTTAAACTTTTAATGGACACTTCTTTTTGCATTCCACATAATGCATATTGCTGTGTTATTGACAGAGGTGGCTGCATCTGTCCCTCGAACAGAAATTGTTGGAAAAGGTGATTATTTTCGATTTGGTATGAGGGATTCTCTTGCAATAGAGGCATCCTACTTGCAGGTCATGCCTTGCCTTCTCCTCAGTCTCTTTTATTCATTTTACTTTTGTTACTGGACAACTATCGTGTTTTCCTGGGTTCTGTTCTTGTTGCTGAGTGATGTATTGCCATACTTGCAGAGAGAGGATGAGTTACTCTGTACATGGTGGAAAGAATATGCAGAATGCAGTGAAGGTCCGAGGGGGCAGCCTACTGTTCAGAAGGGAGAATTGTCTTCGGAGAATCTTGTATCAGGGAAGCCATACACAACTGAAGAAGAGAGAATTGGTGTACCTGTAAAGGGAGGGTTGTATGAGGTATGCTATTATTCATATTCCTACGCCATCCTTTTCTAAGGTTTTTCTAAGTTTTATTTTTTTCGTCTGTGGTGCTCAGCCCATCAAAGTGACTAACTTACTATAATCAAAGTGGTGGTCTTTCTTTTTCCTGCTTTAGCACTAAAGATGGAAACTTTCACTGTCAGAGAAAGTGTAGAAGAGTCAAGCAGTGGTTTTGTTAGTAAGTGGTTCTGCGTGCTTTTGAGGTTGTTGATTGAGACACTCTATAACAATACAGTTGTATACTGTACTTTATATATACTGGGAATTATAGTTGAATACTATTTGTTCGTGTCCAGTTTAATACTATTTGTCTGTGTCCAATGGTTATCCTGGGATAAATTTTGGACACCAGGAGCGCCTAAGGAAATTTCATTTTCACAAGTAACTGCACAAATAGTTAAGTCATACTTAGCATCTATAAAGAAACTGGAACTATCTAGTCCTGAGTTGTTAAATCATTCTTTTCTTCATGAGTTTACTTATGTAGACATGCCATTTGTTCTTGTCCATTTGGTGTACTGTACAAACTTTCTTATCCACAGAAAGGCAATTTCCTAGAGCCAGTCATCTAAGAAATATTACAAGAATCGTGAAAAAACAAACTTACAATAGAGAAACAATGTGCAGGTGATGTGAATCTCGATGCTGACACCATCATCTTACTCAATATATTTTATATGCTTGTCCCATTCCAACCTGCTACTTTCATTTGATGTTTTCATCAGAGTGTTATGTCATGTGATTATTTTTCAATTGTTTCCCAAGTCCTTGGAGTTTCCTGATTTCAGTGCATCACTGAACTAATATTGATTTTTACGCTTTTTATGCCGTGAAGTTCTTGACGGCTAATATCTCAAGGCTTACTTGGTCTTGATTCTATAATGCTAATGCTGTGAAACTGTATGCAATTGGAATCTATTCACAACAGAGTCCATTTTGCGACACTATATACGTGTTACGCATAATTTACATGCCTGGCCCAGGGGACTTCAGTTCATATAGTTCTGCTGCACATTTAAATATTCCTCTTATATGTTGTTTATGTTTTCTGCTCATCTGATTCAACACCGTTCTTGGTGTTGACTGCATAATGACTTTGGACATTTCTCGTCCCAAGTAAAGAATATTAAATTTGGAATACTACTGTGCTGCAGGTAGATTTGGTGAAGAGGCATTGTTTTCCTGTTTACTGGAATGGAGAAAATTTGCGAGTGTTACGAGGCCACTGGTTTGCTCGCAAAGGTGGTCTCGATTGGCTTCCACTGCGTGAGGATGTCTCTGAGCAATTGGAGTATGCGTATCGTAGTCAGGTGCTCTCCAAGTCCATTGTGTTATTTGATTAGGTAGATGAAGAAGATTTGATAGGAATAAGATAGAACTTTATGTTGTGTTCTCTCTCTCTTTTTAATATGCCAGAAGATTAGGCTTTTATCAACTTATGCACCTCTGCTACAGTTTTTTTTTTTTGCTTCTTTTATGAGCTTTAGTTGGAGGTTGAGTCTTCATTGACATGTTCGAAGACTAATTGATGAAGCTAGGGTGATTTGCTTTCAGGTGTGGAACCGAAGAACCTTTCAACTATCGGGTCTTTTTGCTGCTCGAGTTGATTTACAAGGGTCAACCCCGGTATGAAACTGATTTAACTTAAAGTATCTTGCCATGGTGACTAAAGTGAAGTATGCCTGATATATTTGTTTTTGGGCACAGGGAATGCATGCGCTATTCATTGGGGAAAATGATACATGGGAGGCTTGGCTAAGTGTTGATGCTTCTGGTTTTTCTAGTGTTGTGGGATTTGTAGAGAATGGCATTAAGTTAAGACGTGGATATGCTCCATCTCATTCACAGAAGCCAACACAGGTTATTTCTTTTAACGTCTCACTTTTTTGTTGACTGGTTCGGAGCTCTCTGTCGTATTGATTATGTTCTACTGTGTGTAATCTCCCCCACTGCTTCTTGGAGAGATGGACTTTGAAAGGGGTAGGTTACTTGCTAATGATGTGTGGATAGACCGATCTATGCAATTGATGACATAAATCGTTTTATGGATCGTTTCCTTGCAAATCACTGCAGATCTTTGTGGTCTGAGATTTCCCTCACTCGTTTCTGAAGCAATATAGCTCTCCTGCTAAGATCCGATTGAGTTTTTCTATACTGAATAAGGATTTGTAATTCTATACATTCATGCATGCAGTTAACTCCTTTATTTTTCTGCGTGGGGGAAAGGTTTGATGCGAAATAATGCTCATGTATGTTCGATGTTATTCTTTTGACTCATGCTTATGAAATATCAAGTTTGTGCAGTTTATTAATGAGAATAGTCATTACGCCAGTTGTATAGTTTGTTTTATAGAATAAAATGAAATAGAATGTGGGAAATAATGTTGTTTCTTCTCCTAAAAGATAAAGACATTTGAGGTAGCTTCTTGTATGGACTTCTGGAGACCTCCCATTTCTATCATATTATGTCAACTAAAAGTTGCGGTCTCTTAATTTATTATAGTGTTGTCAGTACTTCAATTTTGTCAAAAAACCAATATATAGAGCATCTTCGAACATTTTATGGTACTTGGTGACAAGGCTGCTTGACACTGTTTTTTCTATTATTTCAGGATGAATTACGTCAGCAGAAAGAGGAGGAAATCGATGATTATTGTTCTCAGGTAAGCTTTGGTGATTTCTGAGTATAATCACATTCTGGTATCTTGCGATCATACTAGCAAGTGAGATCCATTTTCTTATCTGTTTTTCCTGGTATTTGGCGACATTGATGAGCTTCCATGAAGTAAAAGTCACTTTTAATTTAAGTGGTATACCATCATTTGTTGTGTAGGTTCCTGTTCGGCATTTAGTGTTCATGGTTCATGGTGTTGGTCAAAGGTTAGAGAAGTCTAATTTAGTGGATGATGTTGGAAACTTTCGCCATGTAACAGCAAGCCTTGCTGAAAGACACCTGAGTTCGCACCAACTTGGCACCCAAAGAATTCTTTACATTCCGTGTCAGGTACTTGGAGCATTTCAATGTTTAATTAGCCTTGTCATTCTCTTTTTCTTTTAATTCATTCATTTTACGTGGACTATGCTGTTGTCTGATGCAAGGGGGAAATGAATATGTCGTATTTTTTTCCAACTTGGCTGTGTGGTTTAAATCTACTGATACTAATTTAAGCTGAGTGTTTTAGAGTAATCAAACATTGATAATATTATTTTATATAAGCCTTATAATATTCAGGTGAATTGGACGTCTTGCTAACTATTTACCCATGACTGGATTCTCCAATTACGACATTTTTAGCTATTAGAACAGGGAACGAGTATTGTGGATATTGTTTTCTATTATGCTCTGTCAAGCGATAATTTTACTAAGTCAATTGCAGCTGGGAATCTGCTTATATTTTATATTATACAATATACTTAATTTGCTTAATATTCTCTGGCGGTGTTACGTCAAAACTATATTTCTTCAGGATCACATTATTGTACTTTTTGCCTTTTACAGTGGAGGAAGGGCTTACAACTTAGTGGTGAATCTGCCGTAGAAAAGATCACGCTAGATGGCGTCCGAGGGCTGCGTACCATGTTGGGCGCAACTGTTCACGATATCTTATACTATATGAGCCCCATCTATTGTCAAGATATCATCGACTCGGTATTCCTATTTAATCACACTCCTTCATGGTGTCATTTCTAACTTCTTCTTGGTTATTGTTTATTGTTATCAAATGTATTATACATGGAAGCTTCATATACCTTTTCTCTGTTGTTTGTGATTATCTTTAACACTCAAATCTCTTTCCCTGTTTACTGCGTGTATATAATCATAATGCACAGGAAGTTCGGTGGCTAACTTTTTTGTTTTGAATTCATCACTTACTGCTTATCAAGAAAGAAAAATTAGTATCCAAGATCTAGGAAAATAGATTGCTAGAATGTCAATGCTATCAAGATTTGGCTGGGCCCATTATTGAAGCTTATAACCAAGCCAATACCACTTCCTGCGATAACATTGGCATTTACACACCCCACAAGTCCATGGAATTGCAATATCTTTTGATATCGCCACATGTACCCACAAATTCTGGATATGGTGATCGTTGAATTATTCTGCAATTACAAGTTGTTTCTGATTTTATTGGATTCTGCAAAATGTAAGTAATATTGTTAGGCTAGAACAACCATTATGAAAGTTGAGTGGGTGCCAAGTTATTCACCTAGGGCACTTTTAGTACTATTTCTGAAAAACACACTTTGGGTTTCTGGGAATTTTTGTGCTTAAGTCACATTTTGCCAACTGCAGGCCGTGGATGTTGTTGGTTTATATATGTGGAATGATGAATCCAGCTTAATGCATTGACTGGCTCACAGTTTCACTTGAATCCAGTTAATTAGTGAAACTTGGATTGATATCAGTTTTGTAATGTGTTAAGGTCATCAGTTTTTTTGTTCTTCTTGTTTTGCAGGTATCCAACCAACTTAATAGACTGTATTTGAAATTTCTGAAAAGGAATCCTGGTTATGATGGAAAGGTATAGTGCTAGTAAAATTATATAGCGTTGGATAAAGTTTAATTGGAATATATTTTAACATCGAAGAACCAATCCTATTGTGGGTCTACCTTTTCAGGTTTCAATATATGGTCACTCTTTGGGAAGTGTACTATCCTATGATATTCTTTGCCATCAAAAAACTTTAGTGTCCCCATTTCCGATGGAGTGGATGTATAAAGAACATGAAGATAGTGAGATTCCTTCTTCTGTCAGAAATAACGAGCACGATGCCATTTCTAATTTTGGGGATGAGAGTTTTAGAAGTTTCGGAAATGCGAGCATGGCTAAACCATTCGATAATCCAGACTTTGTGGAAGAGCCTGATGAGGGAACTTATAATCCATTGGGTCCTCCTGAATCATCAGAGTCGGATGACTCAAGTACTTCAGATGAACCTTTAGGAGGTCAGACAGGATCCTATAAAAGTGATATAATGAATGACTGTAGTAGCATGATTAACAAAGTTGGTGTAGCTGATGATAATGAAAATGATGAGGATATTTCTGAGAACAATACGGATGAAACAATTAAATCATCAATTGAAGAGGTGGGTGCCAAGAACTTCTGTGCTTTGTTGTCCTTGTATCTCCCTTTACCTTCTTACTAATCAATTCTCTCTTCCAGATTGATACGTTAAAAGCTAAAAGGGAAGAATCCAAAGCTGAATATGCTGGCAAAGGTGCTGGTTTTGTGGTTTAAAGTTGATTTTCTTTGGTAATGTTAGGTTATTCTTGTTCAATTCTGATGAAAGTTCTGAATACTTCCAGAGGATTCAAATAAGTTCACTACAAAAGTAAATCTACCTGATCCTGGGAGTGCCAAATCGGGGCATGAAGGTTCCTTGAAGAGTTATACCCCTCAAATTAGATATACAAAATTAGAATTCAAGGTATTTACCTACATATCTTCCTCGCTTTTCCCATTCTATGATGTTTTGCTCTGGGTGCTGTTGCCCAGTCAGTGGTTTTGCTGTGATATCTTGATGTGCTGGTTAGTTATGAAGGCCTTTGTTTGCAAAGACTTTGATGCGAAGTCGACATTCTAAAATACCCATATTCATATGTATCCTAAATATTATGTGCATGCCCTCCCTCTACACGGGGTTCCGTTGTTAATTTTACTTTGTATACATTCGTTCAAAATTTATGTGAAATTAACTTTTACGTGTTTGATGTCAGGTTGACACATTCTTTGCTGTTGGGTCTCCTCTTGGGGTGTTTCTCTCCCTTCGCAATGTTCGGATTGGGATAGGTAATGGCTGATACTCGATACACTCACACACGCACATGCGTAAATTCTTTTCTTTCTTCTTTTTCTGGAAGGGTGCCAATAAGCAATTAAGCATGGGACGAAAATATAGAACTTTTTTGTGTATAAAATCAGATACATTCCTTCGCCTATTCTATTGTCTTTTCAACTTTTTTAACCATATGAAATGATATTGAAATCAAGGTCATATTAGTTGCTTCCTCATTTGCGACACCTTCAAAGTTTAATTACCGATGCTTGCGGAATGAATTTTACCTGTTCCGAGCTCTTTAAATAACTGTTAAATGACCCGTCAATCTTATTAGGCTCTGCTTATGTTATCTATGTTGCTTAGGCAGTAAAACCACTTGTATCAATATTTTAATAATTCTTAGGCAGTACACCGCAATAGCTAGGCTGCCTAAAAAGCTACTTTCAATTCTGTATTAGGATACATGTAAAGAAAATTTGTTGCCTACTTTCAACATCTGTTAGTTGATAGTCGATACTACACAATATATTAGCCTAATCAACACTGTTGATACTACAGGATACATGATATATACTAATATATGATCTTGGGATTTCTCACTACCAGAAAAGCGTCTAAATGATAGTCAGATGTGCCAGACTTGTTACTTTTAGCTCATCAACTGAATTTGATTATGTTTGAGTAGACAATATCTTGCTCTTTCGGTTGCTAGGTAAAGGGAAAGAATATTGGGAAGAGGAAAACATAAATGAAGAGATGCCAGCATGTCGGCAAATGTTTAACATTTTTCATCCTTTTGACCCTGTGGCATACAGGTCAATCTTTTAAACTTTGTCGATTTGTTATTTTTGATTTTCCCCTCTCAAAACCTCATGTATCATCTTACTTTTTTGACATACAGAATTGAACCTCTTATCTGTAAAGAATTTATACACAAGCGTCCAGCTATCATCCCATACCACAGAGGTGGAAAGCGGCTATATGTTGGTTTTCAGGTAAGGGCACTATATTGTCCTAAGATATTATTGCTATATTTCTCCTCTTATCCTGACTGTCAATTCTATTTCGTACAGGAATTTAGAGAGGGGTTAGCTTCACGTTCTCAGGCTGTGATGGGTCACTTGAAAACCATAAGGGTACTTGATTTTTGATTGTGTTTTGTTTCTCATCACCTTATTTGAACATCTCCATGGATGTGATCATAGTATGTCCTGGCCATAATGAGCTTATCTTATGCTTTACGTCTTTCCTTGATTGTATGGTGTCTACATATATAATTTCATCTTGTGCATTTACTTCTATGGCTTCACGAGCAGAACTTTCTCAATTTTGAATGGCTTATAATCGTGAATTTGATATTACTCGTGGCACTGTATTCTGCCAGGATTATTTTCCTTTGGATGTAAGACTTAACATGTAGCCAAGAAAGGTGATAAATCTGTAAAGTATTTGTGCAAGCAGGTTTGGGTTTAGGCTGTCCAGTCCAGCAATCACCACCCAGCCTTTATTCTCAATTACTTTAGGTGGTCTTCTTTCAGCTGTCCAAATAATTTGCTGTCGTTTTCTATGTGGAACACGGGACCTTTCACGTTCTTGAATCATGCAGGCTAATGTCTTGGACTCTTGGTCACTGTATGCAGTTCCATTTAGATCCATCTTAATTAAATGATTCATACACATTGAAAAGCAAGGCTACTGGATTGGGGTCTTCATTCATATCTTTTAATTTTATTTTTTTAATTCAAATAACTGGAGGGCTGTGGTAATAATTACTTAGAACTTGGAAGTTGATTTATTGAGAAATAATTTTAATAATTCTTTTTTAAATTTTGATTTCAAAGGGTGAACAGACGTGTGGGTTTAGCTGAGAAAACTATTTAGGTGACACTGAACTATACCTTCAACTGTGCCATTACTTGGATGTGATTTCTAAATTACGAGTCTTATTGTAAGATATTTATTTGACTGGGTTAAAGTCCGCAAACGATGTATAAGCGCATCATTCGTGGTATTTATATGTGATTATTTTTAGGTTAAAGTGCTGACGCTCTGTGAATCCAAACGCAACGATGGTGAGGATGGTAAGCATCGTTTCTCTGCTTTTTTGTTGTGCTTCTGGAAAAATCGTTGTTTGGTGCTACTCTTGTTCATGTTTGGTTATCGTTCTATCAGAAACCTTTATTTGACACCATTATCACTTGTTGATATTATCGCAATATCTTGTACAGAGGAACCAGAAATTTCCCAAGAAAAAGAAGAGAGATCATATGGCTCACTTATGATGGAGAGATTGACCGGGTCAGCAGACGGGCGAATTGATCATATGTTACAAGTATGTGGCCTTACCTTATGTGCCCTGACTTTGATGCGTGTTACCTCTGATGCTATTTAAACACGCGCCTTCAACAAAACTTCTGTATCCGCGTAAAGTGAAAAACATGCATTTGATTATTGTCTTTTTACTTTGACAATGCAGGATAAAACTTTTCGACATCCGTACATATCGGCCATTGGCGCACATACGTAAGCCACAAACTTTAGATCTGTCTGGAATACTTTTTTGAGTGAATACCACAACAGCGGTACCACCTGATGCCCCTTTATGTTTTAAAAACTATAAAAATAACCCTTCTTGTGGACGTTTTCTACAATGGATAGCACAATGAAAGTTCAGTTCAACTCTTAATTCTCTGATCTTGAAAAAGGATAATGAATTGAAAATATTTAAATACATGATAAGGTATTAAGAATTTCCCTTTTGTTTCATATTTTCAATGTTCTTTTCTTTACTCTCTCAAGCGGCATGCCGTGGAGTGTTCTTATATATATTTAAAAACGTGAGAGGAGTTAATATAATTTGACTAAGACCTCAATCTTGCTATAATCTGTTTATGTACCATTTTGTTTGCTTGATTAAAGATCTGATGTAATTAACAATGATATTATTTCTCTGCAGAAACTACTGGAGAGACCACGACACTGCTCTTTTCATGTTGAAGCACTTATACAGCGATATTCCAGAGGAACCTCTCACACCTGTTGGCCAATCTGACGGAAATTGGAATCACGTGAGTAACACAAATGGATGGTCTGATCCAAGGGAGGCGGCTAATGAAGAGCTCCCCTTGACCTTTGCTGACGGTATCTTTATAAGAAGCTTCTCTCGCAAGGCCAAGAATATGAAAGTCTGATTATAATTTGTTTCACATGCGATACATTGCATAACTTAACTTTAGTGTGAGATGGTATTTCCCTTGGATGTGAAGAGAATCTCAGCAGTGAAGGCATTGGAGTCAGCACTTACCTTCAACCAGATATATCTACTTCTGGCTTGCTGTGGTTGAGTTTTACATTGATCAAGATCAGGTCCATAAAAAAGATTATAGAACTTGTTTCAACTTTGCCGTGCTGTTGGAGCATGTGATAAAACATACATGATAGAATTGTGGTTGCATTATGTGCATAGCCATTGTTTAGTTTAAGCGTTTTTTTCGAATTGTAACTATCAATCTTACGGAGTCTTATAGCACAAGCAAAATAGACGAGGAGTAGGTTAGAACATAATTCTTTTGTACATGGAGCAAACTGGATGGAAGGGTTTGGGTAGTAGGAAAGGGATCGATAAGAAACATGCAACATGTACAGATGTAAATGTTAATAGCATTAAATATTTATATAAGTACGCATTTTACCAAGCATTATTCGTTTTCATTGAATAGAACGTGCACATTTAGACTACAAAGTTTGGTGTTGTTCCTAATGAGACCTTCTAATATTCTTCAGTAATCTCCTTGCTCTAATCATTGGATTCTTTTCTGTTCTTAATTCCACAAACTATGGAAAAAAAGTAATGTTGGTCTTTATTGTGTATCACGTGTCATTTGGTTCATTATTGTTTCTTTTTACAAGTTTCGTCACCAAAGAAGTAAAATTAGACGATTACACTATAAGCGGTTAAAATTGTTACTTGTCACAATAATGTACCAAAATAGAATTAATTTTCACTTTTTTTCCCACAAATTACTAGGCAACATAACTTCTTCTCGTTTTAGAGGTTTTTATTCTCTACCTCTCTCTCTCCTTACCCCCACCAATTTTTTTTTTTTTCCTTATCTACTTAATAAGGCGCTCTAAGTGCAATGAACCCACTTGCTTGTCGAAGGTCGAGAATTTGACGCATTGGTGTGTTAATGAGTCTTTGTTTCATGTGAGTGAACTATAATAATCGATCTCTTAAACTTATGAACCACGGATCTAACATGAGTAGCAATGTGTTTGACTGGCTAATTTTTGGTTAGAAAGCAAAGTAGATACAATTACTTTCTCTCTTTATGAAGTGCTAATTGAGATCTAACTGAATCAATGTTTTGAACTTATAACATTTTCTAAAATCTTAAAACTGTAATTCTTGATTAACTATGTATGGATTTGAACATTTTATGGTCGACATGTATTATATATAGAATGTTTTGAGTCGTTGGTTCATTCCATTACACAAAATAAATTATATTAAATCTCCGTTCTTTATTCCGTTTTGTAACTTTTTACACAACATTAAAAAAGTGCACTTTGCCTCAACATTTTCAAATCGTTTCCTAAAGTTAAATCTAGTTATTTTAAATACATTTTTGCCCTTTCGTCGTTAAATTTTCGTTGGATTTAGTCTCGAGAGGCAAAGTAATACAATTTTGAAATGTGCAAAAGTGTTACAATTTTAATGTTACATAACAAATTGGAGAAGAGTTTAATGCAATTAACTAATATATAACTAAATATTACAATGAACCTCTTCAGTTATCTATTAATATTATAAGCAAAACGGTCTCTCTCTCACATTGTGACACCAAAGTCCAAAACTATCCACTTTTATAAAATTTCCTTAATTTTCGGGTAATTTAAGAAGAAAACGTCACTTTTTTTTCTCCTATATTTCTCTTCCTAAAAACCGTACGGATTCTTTATCTTTATCCAACAAAAAATTAAATCTCACAATTATCTCCATAATCCCCAAATTTCTCAACTTCTCCATAATCCTCATAAATCAGGCAAATAAAAAATATTTTACTAATATCTATTACTAATATAAAAGGAGTTTTCTCTCACATACATAGTAGAGTTTATTTAAATAAATTGACGTTAAGTTAATTTTCAAAAGATGCTTATCTACAAAAATCATGATTCCTAATTCTCTTCCTTTTTTTTGTCCGCTTAAATTTGGATTTCAAAAATTCAAACTACCCCCTAACTACTGCACATTTGAAGGCCACTCCCATATTTTGTTTTGTGATTGTGATGCTTAAGCTTTATTGCCACTCTTTTCTCTAGATTAGTTCATGAAAGATTTTACTGATTTTTTTTCTTAGAGTACGTATATGGTCTAACATTTGTTGGTTCATGCAGTCTAACAAATTATTTAATTGTTTTTTTTTTGTCTCACTACTTCTTAATTTCGTGTTTTTGTTGCTAATTCCGCAGGAGCAAGAAATTTGGTGCCGTTTGAAAGAGATAATTGTTACATCGATTTTTATTCTTTCCTTCTTTTCATTTGCCTTTTTCCTTTTTTTCTTTTTGGTTTTTGTCAGGTTTTGTTTCAACTAAGATAAGAGCGTTTACATAATTTATTTTTTTATCTAATCTTCCATGGCCTAAGATTTGATAAATAAAATCTCTAGAATCTTTATCTTTTAAATTATTTTTATTAACATTGATTGTAACATTGATTCTTACTCATTATTTTCTTTCCTTTTTTTTTTTTGGTTTTTGCAGGGTTTTTTAATCTAAAATAATACAGTTTACATAATTCTTTTTCTATATAATCTTCTATGGCCTAAGATCTATTAATAATATAATATCCGTAGGATCTCTATCTTTTATATTATTTTTATTAACATTGATTCTTTCCTTTTTTATTGGTTTGCAGGTTTTGTTTTTCAACTATGATAAGATCTTTTACATTATTTATTTTGATAACTAAAATGTTCTATGGTTATACCTTTTCGGCAACAAACTATATCCATCAATTTTACTTTCTTTCTTTTTTTTTTTAAATTTCCGTAGGATCTTTATCTTTTAAATTATTTTTATTAACATTGATTCTTTCCTTTTCTTTTCCGCAGGTTTTGTTTCAAGGATGAGTTTGATCGTAATTTCATATTTTTAAACTCTTTATAATTCCGTCTGATTTTGTATTTTAATTTAAATCACTTTAACATCTTTTATGCTTCATTCTTTTGGATATGTATTTGAGCTTGATTTCCTGCCATTAATAGTTATCGATTTTATTGGTCTTCTCAAATTACTAGATTTTGACATGGATTTTATAAATATTTTCTGTTTGTGATTTTGTGTTATTGATTGGGATTATTTACAAACCTTAACCAAGTTGAGATCTTTAATTAGGAAAGTTTATTCTATTTGAACTTCTATGATTTATATATTTTGAAAATTTATTACCGGATTTTTGTTTCTCTGGATCCATATCCAATTCCAAGATTTAAGCGTAATTTTAGTAGCACTGGAGACATGTGAGGGAATAAATCAAAATGTATCTAAAACTTGAGATGCAACAAAATAGTAGCACCGGCCTGTTGTACGAATTTAGTTGAAAAACATATAAAAAGAAATTCAAACGAAATTAATTAGTATTTCATAAATCCGATATCTCACAAATACGCCTTAGAACCAAATATACTCTTCAGTTCACACTTAGAATTTTGCATGCGGTCCCCGCGTGCGCTTTTTTACTAGTGACAAAAAAAGGAAAGAAGGCCGCATGTCCTATATTAATGCGCCGTTTATGCAAGAGAGAATTGTGTGTACTAAGGTGTTTGCATACTTTAGTGGAAAAGTAGAAGTTAATAATTTTAATTTAAACTTCAAAAGCACTTAAATTTATAAGTTGAGAGTGTTTGCAAGATAATCTTAAAGTTGAAATAATCTAATTATTTTATTTTAAAATACCCACCAAAAGTCAAAAGCACCCTCACACCAGCTTTAAGATTGTGGAATTTTTTAGCTTAAAAAAAGTTCTGTAATCGAAAAAACTAGATTTACAAACACCCCAAAATCACTTATTCAAATAAAAAGTTGATTATAACTTTTTTTTTAAGAATTTGCAAACACCACCTATATTTATACATATTATGTATTTAAAAGCTTCAGGTGATGTCAAATATCTAAAATTTTCAATAAATGGCCATACAATAGAGTTATACTAACGCGGGGAATATTGTAATGACCTTTCCTAAGGCGTTATGGTCTTAAGATATTTCTGTCATTGTATTTGTAAGATAGTATTTTGCTGAATGAATTCTTATTAATCTTGAGGTCAATATATATAGTACAACAAGGAGTCTAAGTAAGATAAACTACCTAATCTAAATAAGTACAAATCAATCAAAGATATATACAATATCAATCTAAGATATACACAATCAATAAAGAATATACTAGAGAATATACAACATATATCTAATACACCCCCGCAGTCGAATCGGGAGGTTCGCGAACGGTGAGACTGGAACGGAAATCATCAAAGAGAACTCGAGGTAATCCTTTGGTAAAGATGTCGGCAATTTGTGACCGAGAAGGAACATGGAGAACCCAAACTTGACCCCGTGATACTTTTTCGTGAACAAAGTGAATGTCAATTTCAATATGTTTAGTACGTTGATGTTGCACCAGATTATTAGTGAGATGGATGGCGCTCACATTATCACAATAAACCAATGTGGCCTTCGAGAGAGGAATGCGAAGCTCCAATAATAAGTTACAAATCCAACAAGACTCCGAAACAACATTAGCGACGACACGGTACTCGGCCTCGGCACTGGATCGAGAGAGAGTGGGTTGCCGCTTCGACGACCAAGAAATAAGATTATCTCCAAGAAACATGCAATACCCCGACGTGGAACGTCTCGTGTCGGGACAGCCAGCCCAATCAGCATCGGTATAAGAGATAAGAGAGTCGAGACTAGAGCGTGAGAGATGGAGTACGAGGTGAGAGGTGCCTTGGACTTAGCGAATGATTCGCTTAAGAGCGGCCATATGCTCCAAACGAGGGTCGTGCATGTGAAGACATATTTGCTGAACAGCATAAGAGATATCCGGACGAGTGAAGGTGAGATACATGAGAGCACCAGCCAAACTGCGAAATAGTGTCGGGTCGGGAAATGGAGGACCCGAGGATCCGACCTTCGGTTTCGTGTCCACGGGTGTGGCCGCGGGTTTGCATGAGGCCATGCCTGCGTGCTCAATAATTTCAGCTGCATACTTATTTTGTGAGAGAAAAAGATCGCCTGCATAGTGAGAAACAACAATGCCCAAAAAATAGTGAAGGGTACCCAAGTCCTTCATGGCAAATTCAGCACTAAACTGATCAATAAGGAAACGACGTAGAGTGACAGATGAAGCAGTAAGTATGATATCATCAACATAGAGAAGTAAGTAAGCAACGTCGTTACCCCGGTGATAGATAAAGAGAGAGTGGTCGGGTTTACTGTGAGAGAATCCAATGGTGAAAGCAAAGTCGGCAAACCGTTGATACCAAGCCCGTGGGGCCTGTTTAAGACCATAAAGAGATTTCTTCAAGAGACAGACATGGTCGGGCCGGTGAGAATCCCGAAAGCCGAGGGGCTGGTGCATGTAGACGGTTTCATTGAGAGTGTCATGCACGAAGGCGTTCTTGATATCCAGTTGGTTGATTTGCCAAGAACGCGATAGAGCAATACTGAGGACAATGCGAATAGTCATGGGTTTAACCACGGGGCTGAAAGTCTCCAAGCAATCAATGCCAACCTGTTGAGACCTGCCATCACCAACAAAACGAGCCTTATAGCGCTCAAAAGAACCATCAGCGTTAGTCTTATGACGAAATATCCGCATAGAACGAATGACATTCACATTAGGCGGACGAGGGACTAACTCCCACGTCTCATTCTTAATCAAAGAATTATATTCATCTAGCATGGCTAATTTCCAGTTAGGATCGGATAATGCAACTTTGGGGTTAGAAGGAAGGGAGAGGGAGATATGGAAGTAGATAAATTCAAAGGACGTTTGGGAGTGCGGATACCGTGCATGCTACTAGTTACGATGGTGCGAGAGGGAGGAGGAGGAGGACGAGGGCTGGTGTTGGCCGAAGGAGGGGAGACCGTGAGTGGATCTGTGGTGGGACGGGCCAAGGGAGAGGAGGTCATGCTAGGGGAGGCCGAGGGTGATTGGGCCGTTGGATGGAGCACGGATTGCGCCGGTTGGGTGGGATGTGGTACCGGACATGGGGCGGTGTGGGCCGGAGAGGTGGTGGCCGGTGGTGAGTGAGACGGAGAGGGAGGTTGGGCCGAAGAGGGAAGTTGGGCCGTTGGACCCGTGGGAAAGATGTAAGGGTTAACGGGGTCATCGAGGAAGGAGTAACTATGTGCAAATGACTTGGGTAGATTTTGGAACGGGAATTTGGATTCATCAAAGAGGATGTAACGAGAGATGAGTAGTTTGTTGGATTGGAGGTCGTAGCACTTATATCCCCTATGATTGGAGGGATAGCCGAGAAAGACACAAGTAGTGAAGCGAGGTTGGAGTTTGTATATAGTGGTGGCGGGGAAGAGAGGATAGCATAGACATCCGAATGTGCGTAGGTGCATATAGGACGATGTTTGGTAATATATGATTTGAGAGGGAGAGGATTGGTTGAGTGTTTGTTGAGGACGTATATTTGTGAGGTAAGTGGCCATTTGGAGAGCGTGAGGCCATAGAGAGGGGGCGTGGATGATTGAGTGAGGAGAGTACGGACAATATTGTTGATGGACCGTATTTTTCGTTTGGCTTTTCCATTTTGGGCGGATGTATATGGGCAAGAGAAGCGAAGGGTCATGCCCGTGTTGTGACATAATTTCTTGAAGTGGTCGTTGTCAAATTCCCTGCCATTGTCACATTGTAAAGTTTTAATAGTGGCACCAAATTGAGTACGTATGAATGTAACAAAGGTAGAAAAGACAGGATACACCTCAGATTTGCGCCCAATAGGAAAATTCCATAGAAAATTAGAGAAATCATCCAAGAATAACACATAGTATTTATGACCACTATAACTTAAGACCGGCGAGGTCCACAAATCGCTATGTATGATATCAAAAGGACGTAAGCAATAGTTAGAGGATAAAGAAAAAGGAAGTTTAATATGCTTCCCCAAAACACAAGGTTCACATAATGTTCGTTTATCAAAAGTGCTACAATGAATAAAATTGTTCATATGTAAAAACTGTAAAGTAGATAAGCCCGGATGTCCCAATCGAAGGTTCTGCAAAGTGGGAGAGATGGCGGAAAGAGCGGTTGCGGGGCGGCTAGATGGGATAGAGGAGGGTGTGACGGGATATAAGTCACCAGTGCTATTACATCTCATGAGGATTGTCCTCGTCCAAAAATCCTTCACAGAGAAACCAAACGAATCAAATTCAATAGACACAGAATTATTAGTAGTAAGGCGACGCACGGAGACAAGATTCTTTATAAGATTAGGAGCATGCAAGACATGTTTTAAGTGTAAGGAAAACGAAGAAAAGGGGAGAGTTGCATTACCATGACCTCTAACGGGAATTTCAGTACCATTACCAACAAGAATATTATTATTGATGCTCAAAAAAGAATAAGACGAGAGAGTACCTTTCGCCGAGGTCATGTGAGATGAAGCACCGGAGTCCAAGTACCACTGTGGATCGGGAGAATTCAAGGACATGGTGTGCATGGCTTGATCAATGTCCGTTGGTGCATAGGAGGACTGTAGAGGGCCGTGAGTCGTGTAAGCTTGGGACGGACGGCTACCCAATATCCCGGGTTGAGAAGAAGCAGGAGGTCGAGCCCAACCAGTGGTCGGATACGGGCATGGTGGATATGACCATGGGTCGGGCTGCCAAGGCGGGTACTATATATATTGACCTCAAGATTAATAAGAATTCATTCAAAGATATATACAATATCAGTCTAAGATATAAACAATTAATAAAGAATATACTAGAGAATATACAACATATATCTAATAGTATTAATAAAACTTCACCTCCATGAATTGGGTGTTATGAGAATAACTTGTTGTTTATTCATCTGAAAATTTGTATATTTATAAGACAAACTCGATCTAAGAATTAATCTACCTCCATACTATATTTATTTAGCACAACTACTTCTATCTACCTCATCTACTACATCTACTCTATTAATAACACTCTTCCTCAAAATGGAGTATAGATATTAATCATGCCCAACTTGTTACAAAGGTACTCAACCCTAGCCCCATTTAGAGCCTTTGTGAAAAGATCTCCTAGTTGTTCATTGGTCTTCACATATCCTGTAGAAATCAAAATTTGTTGTACCTTTTCACGAACAAAGTGACAATCAATTTCAATGTGTTTGGTTTGTTCGTGGAATATGGGATTTGATGCGATATGAAGAGCATAGTGTAGCTGGCGTTGAAATCTTCATACCAACTTCTTTTAATAATTGGTGAATCCACATTACCTCACAAGTTGATTTTGCACTCGAGCAAGATACAACATTTTGTTTCTTGCTCTTCCGTGAAATCAAGTTTCCTAAAAAAAAAAACGCAATATCCAGTTATAGATTTTCGATCGTTTTTCGATCTTGCCCAATATACATCTTAAAAGCTCTCTAAACGCTTGTGATGATAGTTTTTGTACAATATACCTAGTCCAACTGCTCCCTTCAAATAACATAACATTTGTTCCAAAGCTGTCCAATGATGAATTTTTGGAGAAGACATGAACTGACTAACAATGCTGACAGAGTATGCAATATCTGGACGTGTTACTGTAAGATAGTTAAGTTTTCCAACCAATCTTCGATACTTCTCCGGATCATCGAATAAATCCCCATCTCTAGTGAGTTGTAAATTGGTGATATTGGTGTACTGCATGGTTTAACACTTAACTTCCATGTCACAGACAATAAATCGAGTACGTATTTTTGTTGAGAGAGGAAAATACATTTCTTACTTCTCAGTACCTCAACTCCCAAGAAATACTTCAACAACCCCAAATCCTTGGTGTGAAACTGACCATGGAGAAAAGTTTTTAAAGAAGATATACCTCGAACATCACTTCATGTGATAATAATATCATCCACATATACAACGAGAAGAATGATACCCAAGGATGAGTTCTGTAAAACACTCAAATCATCAAACCTACTCTTATTTATTCCAAACTTTTCAACTTCGTTGCTAAATGAGGATTGATTTCAACTTCAAACACCCATTTGCATCTAATGACTTTTTTTTCCTGTAAATTTACTAAATCCCAAGTACCATTAGTATCTAACGCATTCATCTCCTCTATCATAGCGGCAAACCAGCCAGGGTGTGACAATGCTTCATTAGTTGTTTTAGGAAGTGACACACTATCAAGTGAAGCAATAAATGAATATGAAGGGGAAGATAAATGCGTATATGAGACAAATGATGAAATGGGGTAGGTGTGTTGGCGCTTACCTTTGCGAAGACCTATAGGAAGTGCAAGGTCACTGTCTGACGGATCCGATGAAGAAGGAGCTACTGGATCAGGACATGCAACACGAGGAAGCGCACGTCTGGTATACACATGATGAATAGGTGGTGTCGGCGACTCCGCACTATGTGTCTGATATATGATGTGATAAGCTAACAAATCATCTTTCTCACTGGATTAGCATCAATATTAGAGGTGGTAGTGAAAAATGGTGAATGTTCAGCAGACGCGACATCAGCAAATACAAGGAATTTATTAAGGCGAGGACAATGACACATGTACCCTTTGTGTAAATGAGAATAACCTAGAAAGACACATTTAATTGACTTGGGGTCTAACTTTATTATATTTGGTCGAATATTCCGAGCAAAACATGTGCTACCGAATATACGTGGTTCGATAGGAAATAAGGCCTTAGTGGGAAACATGGTACTGTAAGGAATTGAGCCCTGAAGAACCGAGGAAGGCCTCCGGTTAATTAGGAAATAAGTTGTTAAGATAGCCTCAACCCAAAAATATTTTGGTACATGATTTTAAAATATAAGTGCTCAGGCTGTAGGTGCCGATTTTTTCTTTCAACAACACCGTTTTGAGGAGGTGTGTTTGCACGAGATGATTGATGCCATGTTGTGCCATATAAGATATAAAAGAGTTGAGAAAATATTCCTTGGCATTATCACTTCTAAGGACCTTCACCGATGTATGAATTTGATTTTGAATTTTTCCACATAATACAGTAAAATGAGAGAACACGTCTGAACGATTTTTCATTAGATATAACCACGTCATTCGGGAAAAATCATCAACAAAAGTAACAAAGTATTTGAAATCATATTTTAACTCAATCGAACAAAGACCCCCAACATCTGAATGTACCAACTCAAAGGGAGCAGAAGCTCGTTTATTGACTCGAGGGACATAAATTTGGCGATGGTGTTTGGCAAACTGACACAACTCACAATCTAAGGACGACACGCTTTAAAATTGAGGGTAAAGTTTCTTTAACACTGGAAGAGATGGATGACCTAGTCGACAATAAACTTCAAAAGGCTTGGCAACAGTGGAACAAGCAATGGGCATGGGTAATTGTTGATTAGTATCCATAATGTACAAGACTCCTGAAACATGTCCTTTACCAATAATCTGATTCTTCAAGTGATCCTGAAAGAGACAATAATCAGGAAAAAATGAGGCGCAACAATTCAAGGCACGGGTAATTTGACTAACAGAGACCAAATTAAAAGAAAAATTAGGAAGACTTAAAACATAAGAAAGTGGATGATATGGAATAGGGTGAACAGTGCCAGATCCTAAGACATGTGAAGTAGAGTCAACTCCTAAAGTGAAATGAGAGGGAGAATTGTGGGGTCGAAAAGTAATGAGAACATTAAGGTTACCTGTCATATGGTCAGTAGTCCCTGTATCAATGACCCATTTGGATGTGGATGAAAGCAAACACGTATTTGGGTTACCTGACTCCGCGATGGTTGTGATAGAATCAGATGAATGCTTTGTTTCTTCTTGATACTGAGGTACTTAGCAAACTTATAGGCATAGAGTGTGAGGACCTGGCCAGAAGGCGAGTCTTGGGATGTAGAAGCAATATTGGCCGAGTGAGAATGGACCTAAAATGTTGAGATGTAACCTGATAACTTTAATGAGGAGGCTGAGACGGGGCATGATAACTTTTATAACTCTAATAGGGAGTTGGAGACCATTGTAAGCCTTGTTTGCTCAAACGTTTTAGACGATTCTGCTTTGTATGGCCCCGTTTATGACAGTAATTACATTCAATTCCGCCCGATGTATGTTGTTGAAAAATTGCCTTAATCCAATCGGGTGGTGGAGATGCAACTGATACATTATTGCGAGAGACAAGTGCATTAGATGGATGAGTAACAGAAGCCATTACATTTTTGGAATTTGTTCGAAGGACACGTGCGTGTAAAGAAGAGATATTAATGCTCAATAGAATTTGGGACTTAGCAATGTCAAACTGAGGACTCGACCTTGTCAGAAAACTCATTATTGCCATGGTTTTCCGTTGGGATTGCTGTAATTTAATGTAAGCACTATATGGTAGTAAAACATTTAATTCTTTGCAAACATCATAAAACTCTTTGCAAGCATCATAAATGTGGGAGATATTGCCTTTTTCGTAATACAAGAAATCAAAATATTCTATTGATTCATTAATGCATTCACAATGATTAATAAGGCTAACCACCTCGGTGTCGATGAAGGTTCATATTCTGCAAAAATAATTTGGTATCATTTTTCAACCATTTTTTTCGAGTTTCACTTGCGAGTGGATCGTCATGAGGTGATATTCCTTCGAAATACTGTGCAAATATATTCATATTGTCTTTTCCCATTCGAGATAATTAGCTCCCGTAAGTTTATGCTCCGTGATACGAGACATAACGATAACCACATCAGTCATGACAAGAGTTTTTTGTTTTCCTGGTGTGGGTGTATCTCCACTCCTAATTTTTTTAATACTAATGCAAACACTCATGAATTACAAAATATCAAATTACAGCTGCAAAACTATAAATATTATTATATTAATAAAATCTAGGACCAAGAAATTCCCAGCCCCGTAGTTGAAGGACCAAAAGTAAGAATACTTAAGAAATGAAGAACCAAAAGATAAAATAAGAATGGTAACCTCAGATCTCGTACGCCCAAGTAATGAATGGAAAGAAGAGACCTGCTACGCGAACAGTGACCAACTAGCGGCAAAGACGAGCAACGACAGAGAGCAGCGGCCGAAAGAGAGAGGGCAACGATTCATAATAGAGTGGCTAACGATGGTGGTGACGTTGAGTGTGGCGGTGTGCGGTGGTGCAAGTGTGGATGGAGGTATCACGAAGGTTCAGTTGGAACCTCAATCAGAACAAAACACCGACAACATTAGCCAAAATTGGCGAAACAGAACACCGGCAATCTACAGCCGAAATTCCAAACAAAACACTGGCGATTTCAAGCCGAAATTGATGGCGGCAAAATCGGATTGACTGGTTGCTCACACGACAATCAAAAAAAAAAATTTGAACCGAAAAATTCGTAACTTGCTCTTGTACCATGTTATTGTGAATAACTTGATGTTTCATTCGTAGGACAAACATCTAAGAATTAATCTACCTCCATACTACATTTATTTAGTACTACTTCTATCTACCTCATTTACCACATCTACTCTTACTCTATTCATAAGAGGGTGAAATTGCAGAATTCTTTCCATTTTAAAGTTCAAACAATCACCCTTATCCGTCAATTCCCATTCAAACAAATAATGACCATTTCCTCCCGCTATATTCGAACAAGAAACAAAAGGTAAGATATGTATGTGAAAAGGTCAAAAGATAGAAGGCCCCTCATATATAGATCGACCCAAGTTCAAATAAATAAGAGAAGAAAGTGCATGCCTCTGCAACATCAACACCATAAAATTCCACAAGATGTAGCATCATGAATGTCAAATAACTTACAACCACAAAGAGTTACATCCAAAATGTTGAGGTTAAGAACAGCATTTTAAAAGAAAGTTTTACCAAACTCCTCTAAGAATTGTTAGCTTTCTGTTTAGCCTTTTCAATCAGAGGTCTCAACTGCTTCTTCTCAGCAAGAATCTTCAGAAAGTTGAACAAAAACGGTATATAATTGTGCTTCCTCCTGATATTCTCCGTTCTCCATTTCTTGAACTTCTCTTCCTCCATCAATATCTTCTCGGTAGCACCTTCAATCCCAGCATTTATATCAGAAAGAGTTCTATTCAGTGCCTCCACATTGCCAGCATCCATGATTCTCTCCGACTGCAGAGCTGCAAGCTGTTGGAGAATGCGCTCCCTCTTGCGTTGAAGTTCTTTAAGCTCGGCCGTGTACATTTCTTTCCTGTTCTTTATTATCGCCATCAAGTTAAACCTTATCTCGTTCTGAGAATAACTCTCGATTCGTTCTTGAATGATGGGTTGTACAAGTTTTAACCATTCCATGTCTCCTTGTCCACCAGGGCACGGCCCAAGGCTTATTGGACCCTCTTTCAGCCCGTCAAGCTCGTACAGAACACCATCAACGGGTAAATAGCTTACGAAGTGATAGACATCGTCGTCTTTCGTAGCAGCCTTTTGCTCTTCAGGAACAAAGGGCTCAGGTCTCGCAAAACTATTATGTGCTGTACGAATTGCTTCGCTGTTGTTGATAGCCAAACCTTTAAGCTCAGGTGGGAAATTTTTGGTGAATTCTTTCAAAGCTGACAACTCAGGCCCAACGTCAACTTCAGAACTGTTCAGCAGAATTGATAAGATTGCTTGGGTTGCACATGCATTATTGATCACCTGTGATTTGTACCATAACGTGAATATTGCCAATGTTTAGAGTATCACTTGCTAAGTCTGATAGAAATAATGAACTGACCTGGCTTGCAAAAAATAAATCGGGGTTCGGGTCCTTGATCACGAGGCGGTCATCCTTTTCGCTAGGTTGCCATTTGAAGAGGAATATCAGCCCATACACTGGTCTGAAAATGTAAACGTAAATGAAGAGAATGAACAACAAAATCAAGAAAGAGAATACAAGAACTAGAAAGCAGAAATAGAATGAGAGAGAAAAAGAATATCTTAAAACGAAAAGAAAATAAACAAAGAGGGCAACATGGATTATCCAATTCACCTTAGGTTATTTAGAGATTCAAGATCCAACGAGTATAACTCCTCAACCTGCGTGAGCAAAGTAGAAAATGAGATAAGAACCTGAAAGTTTCTCATTGCTAAAATGTTTCGTATGATAAATTATAAGAGTGAAGACAGCCAACTACAATCAATTCCACTTCCATCACTGCACAACACCAGCTCACTACTGCTATATATCACCTAGAGGCCCCAGTACAGAGAACACAACAAATTAAACCTCTTCCACAATTATACAGGACGATACATATATATATGACAGGAACTATACAAGAAGTCTTAGGACTTGGACCAGTGAGAAAGCTTTAGATCTATGAATCAGCAAAACAACTACTGCTTGTCAAAGTTTCCGTAGCAGGGTGAGGATCTTCAAACAATACAGCAAGTGAATGTCAGTGATTACTTCAACTGTTCAACACACATACCCTTACATTTGAATCATTATTGCAACTTGTTATTTAAACAATCTAGGACAAACATAGGACTAAGTTTAAAATTCTCGAGTACATCTTAAATGTCATAGAAGAAACAAAAGGTCAAGATAAGGAACTCAGAAAATTGCCAACAAACAATGCAGAAATTCGCCATAGGGAAAATAAGCCTATGTTTTGGATTTATTGGCAAATATCGCAAACTATTCTTCAGTAAAACCTCTCATACACTAAACCATAGTTCTGGATTATATTTCAAAACCTATAAAGCATCAATTTGGTTCGTGCTTATAATCAAATGCAGCAGCACTGGTATAGTCATCCACTGCATAACAATCTTTAACAAATAGATAAAGCAAGCATCAAATGCGCACAGAGCCAACTATTGGATTATGAAGATTGCTTCAGCACTATGTATAATTTGGTATATATCTACAACAATACCTGAACTCCTTTAACTTGCATCTGCTGTATAAGTTCAGTAAAAACGCCTGCACACAGAGCCACACTTTAATGAGTGGATACATAGTTAAGGAATTGGTAAGAAAATTAAATGCATACATTCGAGGCCCATTGGTAGAAAACGACCCAATAAAGAATAAGCGGGTAAACTTGAAGACACAAAGGGAGAGGCTGGATTTGGAAATTTGTATGACATTCTCACCAGCCTATATCTCTTAGTCACCAAGTATACCCAATTTTGTTAACTAGACAACTTTTGTAAAAGAAACAGGTAGACCAAATGAGAATCGAGTCACGGGGACAGTAGAGTTATCCATGATAAAGGGTGAAGTCGAGAGCCGTTGGTTTCAACGTGATTACAGCACTAACAATCCGAAATGGAATCCAAGAACTACCTAAAGAAGCCAGGAGACCACCGGTAACAGCTAGTAGCTGCAGATCACAAAGAATCTCTCGGAGAAAAGTAAACAACACGAGCATCAATAACGGTTAGAAAATTACTGACAATGGAGGATAAACACAGGCATCAATAAACAGGACCCACATGCTAGGGAAAAAGGAGGCCAAATGAAAGGCACCTGTTGCTGTTTCAAATGATGCAAATATGATTACTGATGCTCGTGTTAGACAGGAGATACTTTTGTATCTGCAGCTAGCAGCTGGTACGAGTGTATCCCGATTACTAAACCGGCCCAAAGGTTAGATGATTTTCCCCTCTACTTACATGTTTCTGTATCTCAAAGAATAAGTACTGATCGAGAATATGCCTTATATCAGTAAAAATGCTATTTGGCGATTTGTTATTTATTAAATCTGTATTAGAGATGTATAATAAGCAGTTTGAGTGATGCATATGAGTTCTCTAAGCCCAATAAAATCACTAGGGACAGATATGATGAATAAAGCTGGTCTAAGGTTAGTGAAGCAACGCAAGAAGCAGGAATGTAAACTAATTTCCAGAAGAATCGAATCGAGTTGAGAAGTCCACTGGCCAACATTCAGCAGCATAATACCAACCACCACTCGACCAGCAGGTCACAGACAAACAGAACCTCAATCACTTCCGCATATCCAACAAATTCGAAAAACCACCGACCTATTATTCCCTATAACTATTACGAAACAATGTACATTATAAGTCATATCCGCTTTATATTTTTTTGTATCACTCTTCTCGATACCATTCAAAGCTATAAAAAAAAACAAATTATACAAAGCTCGAGATTTCCAGTTCCAACTCCACATTATATGGTGCAAAGTTACTATTTATTTTTTGGTATCCAAATGTTTTGTTAACATAGAAAGTGAAAAAGGAGGAAAATCATCAGGCCATAATACCTCCTAGCTCTACACATAATAACAACAGCTGTACGACAACAACAAAAACAAATAACAAAATAAAATAAAAAAAAAAAAAAAAAGTAAACGTACCAGGATCGGACTCAATAGTGCACCAAGACATGATTGTTCAGTTCAAAATATCTCTGCAATAGTAAAGAAAATAAAAATCAATTAGGTTTGTTTTCCACGAAACCAAATTAAAATTCTCCAACCCCCCCCCCCCCCCCCCCCCCCAAAAAAATGATAAACCCTAATCAGCAGAAACTGAAATCAATCATTCAGTAAATTTGCGTACTATACACTAAATATCACGATGGGATGGGATGGGCGGCGTAATCGGCGGTGACTGGCGACGGTGTTTGGGGTTTTGGTAATTGATTTATTATTATATATTTATGGGAGGACTGTTGTGATATTTTTCTAAAGTAAATTTCACTGTGTCCGGGTCGGGGTGAATCCGACTGTGATGGGTGAGACTTTGGGCCTCATGAACATGATACTGTACTCCACAAGTGTCTGGTCCAATAACAAAGACAGAATATAAAGCTCGAGTCCAAATTTGTTCAACCTACAACTTTTTGCCACGTTTATGCAAATAATGAATGGTTTCATGCTGATTATGAATTGACTTTGGAGTTTGGACTGTAGTAATTTCCACTACTAAGGAATATCAGAAAAATATATATACAATGATAGTCATAAAATCTTAGAATTTTCTCAATTTCTTTTCAAATATATTGTTTCTTTTCGTACATTTATGTTATCATTTAGTAATTTGTATTGAATCTTTGTAGTAAAACTAGAAGGGTACGATTCTGGATAGCAATGTCGGCGCTTGAAATATTGAACTTCTTCAATCTTTATTTGATCCTAGTGTGGTGCAAGACATTCTCAAAATTAAAATCTCTTCTTCAAGAAGACACGAGACGCGTGATCTGGGTACCCTACCCCCACCGTGTATTTACTCTAAAGAGTGCCTATATGGCAGATCAATCATGTCGTTTTAACCTTCCCTCGCCATATGTCAAGACCCTTCTTAAAAGAATTTTGAATGCCCACATCCATGAGAGGCTCAAATTTTTTTGCTTGGAAACTTGTAAGTAACTGCCTCCCGACTCGTGATAGACTCAAAGTGATTTTCAATATTCCGGACTCCTCTTGTCTCCTTTGTGAAAATGTTGTTGAAACTCTCCACCACGTCTTTATTGATTGTCGGTTTACGAAGAAAATTTTCTTTGTCTCAAAGTGAAACTTCAAGTTGAACTCTTTTTCTAACTTTGATTTTCTTCCGTGGCTGGAATTTTTGTTTGATCCGAAAGCTGGAGTTGTTCCTTATGAGATGCATGATGCCTTTGTTAACTTCTATCTTTACACTTACAGTCTTATTTGGCTTGCAAGGAACAATATGTTACATCGTGCCAAGCCACTTGATGAACTTGAGATTGCTAAGAAAACTGACATTAATGCCGGGGAATGGAGAGTTGCACAATTGCAACGCCATATTCAGAATACATCTGCTCCCCCTCTTATTCATGGACATCGCCTCCACGAAGATGGCTGGAAGTTTCCAGCGATGCAGCTTTCAAGGATGACAACGCTTCAATTGCCTTTATCATACGTGAAAGATCTTTAATCTATATTACTTGTAATCGAATACAATTGCACTTGGCAGTAGTTGCAACTGCACTCGTAAGTAAGACATATGACACTTCTTTAACGTTTAAAAGTTGTTTTACTGTTGCAACTAGAAGAAGACAGTTAAACATAAAAACAGTAAAGAAGACAAAGAGTTTTAATGTGGTTCGGTCCAAATGGTCCTAGTCCACGGGGTTTGCACCCAAATGTTGACTCAAACAATACCCTACTTAAGAATTACAATGTAGGTTTTACATCAACCCAAATCCTAGACTCCCTCTAATATTTGCAGTTGCATTACCTATCTCTTAACTTATTTTCGCTGTACTCGATTGAGTCGAAGAACACATCAAGCTACTCCAGAGTTCCTCTGACTTGATGCTCTTCTCTAAAAGACTTTGACTCGATACAGGACTAAATTCACAAACTATCATTTTCAAAGTGTCCTTCAATTGTGTCGAGTCTTCTCCTTATATGGGCATGAGCAGAATCTCTGCAGATCTTCAGTTGCAACCCTCGCAGATTTTCTTCTTAACAGATAATATATGCGTATCTCTAGTTACAATCCACGCAGATCTTCTTTCCTTATATGATAAGCACCCCGATAATTCTGTTGCAACCCGAATATATCTTCTTGCCTTATCCAATAGATTCTGCATGATCATAAAAGATATCCAACGAATATGCCTATTAAATATGTCTAGATACATAATAAGGAGATAATATTAAACAACGATAATCTTGGAAGATTTTAAAAATCTATCTTAAAAAGATAAGAATAAAAGATCGGGTCAAACAAAGATAATCTTGGAAGATATTGAAAGTTTATCTTTAAAAGATAAGGAAAATATCTAAAATATATTCCCTAAAAATATTTGACTTTCTATACCTCAACAAAAGATATTTAACGAAGATTCTTCCCTTAACGATCAGATATCAAATTAAACTTTTAAAGAAAAACGAAATATTTTCCTTTTAAATATAATTTCCATAATATAGATCGAGGAAATATTTTGTTTCGCCAAAACGCTGATTTACGTTGTTGCAACTGAGCTGTCTAGATGACGTTGCAACTGACAGATTCACTGTCCGAAAATAGCGTAACTTTCCTGCATAAAAGAACATTGAATACTTTTCAACATATAACCAATCAACTTGATTTAGCAAAGATATGCAACACAACAAGGAAAGTCAATTACATCACAATCCAAAGGGCAAGTAAAATGAAAGGAAAGTTTCCCTTACAATAATAAACATAAAAATATTTGACCTGCAAAAAGGATACTATTCCATAAGTCAAATATTTCATTCAATTAATGGAAACTATATCTCACTCAATTTCTTTTATTAAATCAATTGACATTGATTTAAATAATTTCCAAAACGGTGTTAACATAATCTCCAATTTATTTATGGTGAAATAACATTGGTCCTAACAATCTCCCCCTTTGACTCATTTTGGCAAAACTATGTATGTCCAAAGAAATTAAGTAGAACTGTTGCAATCAACAAAAGGAACTTTGCTAGTGATTAAATAATGAGATGAGTGAAAACACAAATCACTGCAATTGTTGCAACAGACATAAAACTGGAACTGCCGTGAGGGCACCAGTTAAACTTTCTCTCCCCCTCAGTTCATGCATACCTTTGCTCTACCATTTAGGTTGAGCTTGGCATATTTCATTTCTTGGCTAACTTCTCCCCCCTTTTTGACATAACGAGTCAACAGGTGTAAATCTGCAAAATGCAAAGAGAAACTCTCTAAACAAGCATTACCAAGATAATATTAATAATCATCAAGGTTGTAGTAACAAGCTATAAGCCCATAACCCAAGTTGAAGAATGGCAAAAAAAACAAGGGTCATATGCTCTTTCACTTTGTGATGATTAGACGACACCTCCAGTTGCAACAATGCAACAACAAAACGATTTGAGCTAGGACTCTAAGATTTGTCCCATAAACTCAACTCTTTCTTTGATTTCTTGACAAAAGCAATGCCATGCATGAAGCGGTTAGACACCAAGCACAAGATATAATAATATATCTAGAAGTTGCAACTGAATAATGTATGCCATATGTGGCATATGTCACCTCTTAACTTGATCTCCCCCTTTTTGTCATAGAAAATCAAAGACCCTAACAACGAGATGGAGTCTCAATATCCCGGAGCATATCACATGTATATTTGTTGTAACTAATGGCAAAAGAATTTTGCCCCCCCCCCCTTAAATGAAGCATAACTTCAACAACCACTATGTTCCAAACACAATCAGCGCACCAAATTACAGTTAACTATATAAAAATAATTAACTAAGTGCTTTAGAAATTCACCCCTTGATATGTTGCAAACACGGTTACAACATGAACTTTAGTACCAAAAGACAATCACTTGAATCACCTTGTGAAACAGTCATGATACCATGAGACACACATGTATCACATGTATCAATCTCACATAGAAGATGTTCCTCATATATGTACTCACAAAAAGAGATATGATTGATGCAGCTTTGCCATGATGATGCAATCAGAAGTTTGAGTCCATTAAAGTTCCACAAAAACATGACATGTCATCTCAACAAATTCTTTTATAAAAGAATACAGTGACAAAAGATATAGAGAATTTTGAGTAACAAAAAGTACATAAGAACCAGAGAAAACAACAAGTACATGCCATAAGTACCAAAGTTGCAACAAGCAACACAGGGAAAATATATTTCAAAAAATCAGGCAGAGAATGCCGAAAATGTGGAAGCTCCAATGGCATGATGTACTTGGATGATATTAGATTCTAGAGTACGCATTCATGGTTCAAGTCACACAAAATGTTTAAAATGGTCAAGTCCGGAGATGTGACACATGGGCATAATGACCAAAACTTGACTAAATAATATACCATCACAAAAAAAAACTTCGTAGTTATCCACTTGAACTGGTAGTTTTCACTCTAACTCATTGTTGGTATGGGGTAACTCTTTTCAATGAGTAGACGCGTGAAATATGAATTGATAGCTTTCACTCCCATTCCTTTTAGGTCAGGTAGCTTTTTCCAGTCGTCACTCAAACACATTGTCCTCTTTAAATGATAAGAGAGTACATTTTTTTTAAAGAATTGAGTACTTGGAGAATGGTGAGGTAATCCACAAAAAATCAGTTTTGAACTCATCTTATGCACCCAGTGATCATATTCAGAACGAGACAATGAAAAATAATTTGGACAAACCTATGAAATGAATTCAATAGTATACAGATCATCCTAGTTGCAACACGACCACTGTTGCATCTTACATAAGGCAGTTTCTAAGAGACTTTCTTAGGGTCTCAACTGTAACTGCATGCAGTACCTTAGTATGTAACAACAAGTTATCTCTTCAGGCATGAGTAAAATCAACAAGTTGGAAAACTCATGTTTGTGAAATCTTGTACGCATACAGAGATCATATGCATATCCGGACAAACAGAAAAAACAACTTAGATAGACTGTATGAGATAAGAAAATGCATTAAATCATCATAGTTGCAACTGGTCACTTATGCAACAACAACATGCACATGTCGAATAACAAGGTCTCAAACATGCAACAACTCATGATTAGCATGAGAATATGTCCAAGCAAAGATAAAACATATTAGAGAAAAATGTTCACAAAAGTCAACAAAAAGTAACAACACAACTTGCCCCATTTTTTTATCAATAAGCACAAATAGGGAACTCATGCAGGCCATTATACCAATCAGTCATACCTTCATCAAAAGATTCAGATCTAGATAATGAACTTATCTTGATTCGTTCAATCATGTTCTGCTTTGTTGCAACAGACTCTACTTGATTACTTAATACAATCGCATTGAGTTCTGTCAACTTTGCAATTGCAACAGCAAATACAATATAAGTTCCAACATCATCTATCTTCAGAATTCCAGTCCATTTGTGACTATGAGTCTCTTCATTCGCAGATGCGTCTACAAGTTCCAACAACACCTTCGGTACAACTTTTGAAGCAGCATTCTGTTGGAACAGAATGTGGCTGCTCATTTGGTTATTACATCGTTGGCATGCATCACAAGACCCAAGTTGCTTCCTCCATTTGGTAAAAGCTTCCCAACATATTCCTACAAAAGGCTTTTAGTTAGTTTCACATTAACTAACCTTTTGAGCAACAAAATAATTTCATCAAAAGAATGTGAGTGACATGTCAATCGGTGCAACGCATTATGCAAATGAGAGAGTTCATCACACTTTCCCACCAGTCTATACTCTCGTAAATCATGGAGAGTATTTGGGTCAGTCACTTTACACAAATTCACACACAAATTCACATTGACTTTATCTAAGAAGATGGGTTCACGTGATTCACAAATTTTAATCAAGTTAGCAAAAAGTTCCTCCATGTGGAGCACATCCTTGATTCATGAAATCTCGTCAACATTCAAAATTCTTATACTGAGAATTTGTTCATTCTTTCCATTTCCATCCATAATCTCTCTTTTTGATTCTTTCACACATTTTGACAATGAGTTACTAGTTTCATTCATATTTCTAAAGCCTCCTTTATCAAAATAAAATGATTTAGGTGAACACCCATAAACATGTGAATTAGTAGAAAAGCACAAGTGACTACAAGTCTTCAACCAAACTTGTTTATCCAGTAAAGTTGCAACACTCTGTGTGAATGTAGGCTTAAACTGATCAATGCAAGTTGCAACGCAAGACATAGCCACGGGGATTAAAACAGGCTTATGAAAATAAAGATTCTTCCAGAAGTTAAAATAACTTGATGTATTGTGACCTTTTTTACTACAACGGAAGATCAACATAGACTTACCAAGATCCTTTGGAGAAAATACACCTTCAAAAATATGATAAGGGTGGGAAACATTACCATGACTCCCTCGTATTAGAGAGATAAAACCACCTTGTGTACCTTTCACAAGAATGCAATTTTCTTGTGATTTTCCATCTACAACAAGTCTCAATTGATTTTGGGAAATATTCTCTTGGACCTCTGGATTTGACTTATCATCTTGCTCAAAATCATCTTCATATTCTGCCCGGACATTTGTGGCAACTGGTGATGTTGCAACATGCATAGTTGCAACTGGTATTGTTGCATCAGATGATAAAACATAATTTTTCCTGCATATAATACCTTTTCCCTTCCTTTTGATACTAAGATCATTAGCAGCGGAAACAAAATCAGAGTCGGAAGGGATAAGATTCTTACATTTGTATTTCCATTATTTATGCATTTCTTGGAGTTTTATCAAAATATGTGTTAATGATTGGACATATCCATCATTCTTATTTGATTTTGAGTCCTACTTGACTCATCTTGAAACACCACACTCTTCGTTGATGACTCAATTTCTTCTTTCTCAAGTGATGTTTCTTCATTAGCCAACCTCACAATATTACACATCTCTTTAGTTGCAACACAATTAGATATTAATTTGAAATTATTAATATCAACACAAAATAAAATAATATCCACGGTGCTGGAGTTTTGGTTGGCCATAAGATATTCATCATCGGTCCAATCTAAGACATCTTTGATAATTTCATTCTCATAAGACGGCGGAGACCATCCTCTAAATATGCTTTTCCATTCATTGAAATCTTTGGACTTGATAAAAACTTCTAATCGGTATTCCCAATATAAATAGTTTGAATTGTTAAGCGGTGGTGGCCATAACACCAATGCTCCTTTCTTAATATTGTCCATACCTGCAAAAAAGATCTTAAATCCAGAATCTCACTAAATAATGGGTTAGTGACCGGCTCTTGATGCCAATTGAAAGATCTTTAATCTATATTACTTGTAATCGAATCCAGTTGCACTTGGCAGTAGTCGCAACTGCACTCGTAAGTAAGACAGATGACAACTCTTTAACGTTTAAAAGTTGTTTTACTGTTGCAACTAGAAGAAGACAGTTAAACATAAAAACAGTAAAGAACACAAAGAGTTTTAACGTGGTTCGGTCCAAATGGTCCTAGTCCACGGGGTTTGCACCCAAATGTTGACTCAAACAATACCCTACTTAAGAATTACAATGTAAGTTTTACATCAACCCAAATCTTAGACTCCCTCTAATATTTGCAGTTGCAATAGCTATCCCTTAACTTATTTTCGGTGTACTCGATTGAGTCGAAGAACACATCAAGCTACTCCAGAGTTCCTCTGACTTGATGCTCTTCTCTAAAAGACTTTGACTCAATACAGGACTGAATTCACAAATTGTTCTTTTCAAAGTGTCCTTCAATTGTGTCGAGTCTTCTCCTTATATAGGCATGAGCAGAATCTCTGCAGATCTTCAGTTGCAACCCTCGCAGATCTTCTTTCCTTAACAGATAAGATCTGCGTATCTCTAGTTACAATCCACGCAGATCTTCTTTCCTTATATGATAAGCACCCCAATAATTTTGTTGCAACCCGAATATATCTTCTTGCCTTATCCAATAGATTTTGCATGATCATAAAAGATATCCAACGAATATGCCTATTAAATATGTCTAGATACATAATAAGGAGATAATATTAAACAAAGATAATCTTGGAAGATCTTAAAAATCTATCTTAAAAAGATAAGAATAAAAGATCGATCAAACAAAGATAATTTTGGAAGATATTGAAAGTCTATCTTTAAAAGATAAGGAAAATATCTAAAATATATTCCCTAAAAATATTTGACTTTCTATATCTCAACAAAAGATATTTGACGAAGATTCTTCCTTTAACGATCAGATATCAAATTATACTTTTAAAGAAAAACGAAATATTTTCCTTTTAAATATAATTTCCATAATATAGATCGAGGAAATATTCCGTTTCGCCAAAATGCTGATTTACGTTGTTGCAACTGAGCTGTCTAGATGACGTTGCAACTGACAGATTCGCTGTCCGAAAATAGCGTAACTTTCCTGCATAAAAGTCAAAGAACATTGAATACTTTCCAACATATAATCAATCAACATGATTTAGGAAAGATAAGCAACACAACAAGGAAAGTCAATTACATCACATTCCAAAGGGCAAGTTAAATGAAAGGAAAGTTTCCCTTACAATAATAAACATAAAAACATTTGACCTGCACAAAGGATAATATTCTATAAACCAAATATTTCATTAAATTAATGGAAACTATATCTCACTTAATTTCTTTTATTAAATCAATTGACATTGATTTAAATAATTTCCAAAACGCTGTCAACATAATCTCCAATTTATTTATGGTGAAATAACATTGGTCCTAACAATACGTAATCATTATGGTGGTATTGTTGCTGCTTTTGCAGACTTCTTCCCATCTTTTGATGCTAATGCCGCAGAGATATCAGCCATCCTTTCAGCTGCTATCTTCCTGGAAGAAAAAGGTTTCACTCATTCTATCTTTGAATCTGATTCTCTTCATGTCGTTAGACAAATCGTGGAAGCAAATTCCCTTGCATTTTGGACGTGTGAGGATGAAGTCGATAAAATTCGTGAAATCTGGAAAAAGTTCCCGTTGTGGAAGATTAGAAAAATTCCTCGGCTTGACAATGAAGACGTGCATAACCTCGCAAAATGGGTCAAATACCATAGTTGGAGAGGCTTCTTAGATGTAGATTCTTTTCCTAGTGATTTATCTATTCTCCACCCACTGTTAGAGGTGATGTTTGTCCTAATTGCTATGTTTGTAGTGACTCTCTATTTTCTTATTAATGCAACAGTAATTCACACCAAAAAAAAACTAGAAGGGTACATCAATGCAATATTGAACAATTCTGATTATGTACCTTTTTGTTTGAAGTGTGACTTAATTTTCATAGAAACACTATATTGAATAGTTTTAAGGTTATTTTCTGCTATATTTTATTGTTTATTTACATTTTGTGTACTATAAATAATATTTTTAAATTAAAATACCAAACTTTTGGTGGGCTTATGCTACGCCTCTCCGTAAGTAAAACGCTCCGATTACGCCCAACGCCTTTAACAATATTGGACGTGACAGACAGGTGAAGTAGATAGAGATATAGTTATTTCTATGACAATGATCGCCAAATGTATCATGCGTTCCTGATAATTATATTGACGACTAGAATCAATATAAATTAGTCGAATTAGTCATATTGTATGTCGAGTCAAAGACTACGACCCCGTAAACACTCCAAAATATCAATTGTGTCGTGTATAACACGTATTCGACATTTACACTCGTCTAAAACTGACACATTACGTGATGTGTCTCTATTAAAATAATCATATTTTAATAGTTTATATTACAAACTTATTAAAAAAAGATTATATAAATCGACAATTAAAAGATGAAAGAATTCGAAAACAAATACATAAAACTTAAACAACTAAGCAAAAGGTCTGGACTAAAATTATTTTTTATTAATGCATGATTTCTTTTGAGTATTGTATAATTGTTATCATTTTAGTTTGTATTTATGTTAGACACGGGTACTTGAATTTGAGTTAACATTTTATTTGAACTTTATATTGATAATAACTAACGAATAGTAAGTGTTACTTTTATAATTTATGTACGTCATTAGTTTTTACTTGGGTTTAAAAAAAATCTATAATAATATTAAAACACAACCATGTCTTGATTGTGTCGAAATTTTACGAAATATGTGTCGAAGTGTCCGTGTCACTATATTCGTGTCATGTCGTATCCGTTGAGCTGAAAGGACAGTTCACAAAACTACCTAATGTAATTACTTTAGTAAAATAAGTTTTATGCGCAAAGTGGTCCATTTTACTCATACTTCTACCTATGATACATTGATACTTATATTTGCGTTGGTTGTAAAAAAAAAGTGATATTTAAGCACACAGTAATTTGTAATAGTAGTTGATAGCATATAATTTTCGGGTTGGGTAAATCCTTAATTACTGAGAATATATGTGGTTCGAAACGCGATGCTCGTGATTTATAAAGAGAAAGTGTTTAAATTATAGTTTTTATACGAAGGGATTTTGGGATACGAACGCTCTTTTAATATGAAAAGAGATGAAAATATGATGAACACTTAAAGAGATATATTGCTTTGCTAAAATAACAATGCAAGTATATTGCGTGAATTGGTGGAAATCCTCATCTATATACAGGATCTTGAGTGTACTTATGAGTGTGAAACTTGATTGTCTTTAATGTTGGGGATGGGCATCCACTAAAGCCGCCACGTGAGAGATAGATCTGCTGACAATGTTTTAATGTGGATCTCCCGAGATTTAAGGGTGGTTATACTAATAATGGCTGATATTCCTTTATTGGACGTGTGACTCTTCTACGTGGGCTTTTAAGACGTCTGATCGTGTCAGGATGGGTATTTCTACGAACCCTTCTTAGCCCTTCGAATGGTAGGATGTCTGTGAGCTCTGTATCTATTCTAAAGCGTCTTCTCGAGGCAATATGGTCTTTTATTTATTCGGTGTATTTATGCATTATAATATGTTTCCCAAGTCACCTGGTTCGTGGATACGAGTCAGTAGACTTAATGAATTTTTTAGGATCCCAATTTGTATTCGAAGAGGCTTTCAGAGGGGAGGAAAAGTTCGTAATTTTTGTCATTTTCATGTTATGTGAAAATTACTATCGTTTCAAGTTTGTCCGTTAGGCAATAATGATGGATGCGGGAACGTGCCCCTGTCTTTTCAATATTAAATGTCATGTGTGGTCTGCTCTGGATACTTCCCGCCTTTCCACTCGCTGTGCATTTTGGCCACATGCAACACGTGTTTTGATCTAAACGATTGATTTTGAATGTTTGGGCGGTCATGTGCCCTAGTTCCTTGCTATTTCTCAGTATAAATGAGGGTTTGTAGATTTATTTCGTCTTTATGCTAGCATACGCACCCTACAAAATTTTCTTTGAGCTTTTGTATTTTATATTTAGCGTAGACCTTGCTTTGCCTCTTCCCCTTCTCTACTTTCCGTTGTGAAGAAATGGTCGCTTTCACTGGTTCTCATTTTTTGGTGGTTTCTGGTACTGTTACTAAGGTTTCCCACATATGTGCTGGCGGGGCAAATGATTCGGCCCCACATTTGGTGCTCCTCTTCGTCTTAGAGGCGGTGTTCGTAGCGCGTTACAAATCGTCAAAGTGGGGTAAGACTACTGTTTTGAATGTTGAATCTGATGAGGGGGAAGCTCTTGCGATGAGGTCTCACCTTATTTCTGAAATGACCAGCATTGCGTCCTTTAATGAAGTGAAGAATCTCCTACTCCAATATCATATTGATGTTGATAATTTGGATTTGCAGATCCCAACTGCAATGACCGTGTTGATGCCCCTTGTCGGTTATCTATCAGTCTACGGAGAGCAGGATTTTGGCTATGATGTTGTCTGCTTGTGTTGCCTCCATCAGGTTCTTTCATAATACTCAAATCATTCTCTCTTTATTTATCGATGTGGCAATGACACTGCTTATATTTTGTTCTATGTGGACGCCATCTTGCTTACGACGTCTTCCTCCACCTCGAGCTTATCGATTACGTGGCATCTTGCCTCAGAATTGGCTATAAAAGACTTAGGGACATTGAGTTATTTTCTTTGTATTGTTGTCTCGCGTGACAACAATGGTATTTTCCTCTCCCAACAGACGTATGTCGAGGACATTGTTGAACGCGCTGGTATGGGCTCATGCAAACCTTGTCTTACACCAGTTGTCACAAAGTCAAAACTGGGTGCCGCCACGGATAGTGCACCTTATACCGATCCGACACATTTTCGACGTCTAGCTGTGCACTCCAAGACCTCACATTCACCTGCCCTGACATCTCTTATGCGATGCAAAAAAAATGTCTTCATGTGCATGATCCCCACATGGAACATATGCAAGCTCTCAAGTGGATTGAGCGATACATTCAAGGCGCTTCCAATCTCGGTCTTGGCCTATTTCCATCGTCCTTTACTTGGTTGGTTCCTTATACCGACGTTGATTGGGGTGGCTGCCCCGATATTCGTTGCTCTACTTCGGATTATTGTGTCTTTCTTGATGATAACCTGATCTCATAGTCTTATAAACGACAACCTACTTTATCACGTTCAAGTGCCGAAGCCGAGTATCGGGGCGTTGCGAATGCCGTCTCTGATTCATGTTGGATTTGTAATCAATTATTGAAAATTCATTGTCCGATTCCTTTCGCTTCACTTGTTTATTGTAACAATGTAAGTGCCATTTATCTCTTGGGGAATCCGGTTCAACATCAACGTACGAAGCATATCGAGATGGAAATTCACTTTGTTAACGAGAAAGTTGCTCGCAGTCAAGTACGGATCCTTCACGTCCCTTTTCCGTTGTCAACTCGCTGATATATTTATCAATGGTCTTCTTCGTGTCTTGTTTGAAGAATTTCGGACCAGTCTCAACGTTCGAGAACCGCCCGCTTCGACTGCTTGGGATGTGATAGATATGTATATATTATGTAAATCTTTTGTAAAGATATAACAAAATATTAGCCTAGTGATAAAAGCGTTTATGTATTTGTATGACTTATCGTTGGCTATATACTTGTATTTGGTTAATCAGAATCCTATCAAGAAATATTATTTTTATTTACGCTTGAGTAAATTTTGCGGTTGTAAATTAAAGCATCAAGGCCCAAATTCAATTAATAGATGCTTATTTATTATTTTATATATATATACATCTCTCTTTTAATAGATTTCCAAATGAGTAACGGAAACAGCTTTTACGAACACAAAGTCTTAAGGGATATTGTAGAAGTGTAGGTTATGACAAGTGCATTTTTTGTTGGTTTCCCTTGTATCTACCCACTTGTAAGGAGTAAGGACGAGGAAGGTTCTCTGTCTTTTGGCGTATGGCTATTATTATCCTTCCTTGTGATGAAAACCTGACAAAAGTAAAAAAGATTTCAAAAGAAGAAAATCGTTATTCTTACTTCAATTTAAGTGGCTGGGTTCTTTTGGAAAGCGCAATATTAAACAAGTTGTGTCTAAACGTAATTATTTTTTTATGTAATAAGGAAAACAGTAACTAGTTTCCTATACTTCTTCGAAAACAATTTAGTTTTATTTGTTTTTCAGGTTTCAGCTTTTCTATGATCTTTTTGTTACAAAATTCAAATGGACATTGAGCTACTTTTTAAAATTACTGATAGATAATAAGGAAAAAAAAAAAGAAAATTTGCTTATTATCATTTTCTAAAGTCGTTAAAATCTATATTTTTTTTGCATATAAAAAAAATTACGATCTGAAGTACGTAGGTAAAGGCAGTATATATAATTACATGTAAAGATTGAGTATTTTACTGCGTAAAAATATGTAAGGTAGTAATTTTTTTGTTCAATTTTAATTATGTATCACGAGGAGTTTGCTGTAAAAATCTATAAAACGAGGAAGGCTTTGCGTAAGATTCATACAACCTTTCCACAGAAAAAGAGGAAGGTTTTAACAAAATGGTGAAACAATTTTTCCCACTTGGTGGCCAATAATTAAGTAAAATGAGGAAATTCCACCACATTTAGCTTATCAAAATACTGAAATAGTAAGAGCTTTGAATATCTTACAAGTTTTCAGTCAACAGAAATAAATCTGGCAAGCCATTTCATTTTTATTAACTTTGCACGTTACCTATTCCGTCCAAGTTAACTGGATTTCCGAATCTTCTCAAAAAACCGTAAGTGTTAGTTTTTATTTAAAGGAAAAATTACATAAATAGCACGCGTTTCGTCTCTCGCATGAGAGTTTCGGTCTCTACCAATTAGGGCTACTATCCAACTCCGGTAAGGCTTTCTGTGATCTCGGAACGCGGCGTCACATCCAGTTTCATCGTCGTTCCACCGCGATCTTGCCTAGGCAGAGCTGCTTGGGATTTTTTCTTTACTCTCTTTCCTCTTTTTCCTTTCCTTAGCTTGCATGTCAAGTTTGCGCCGCATAGGGTTTCTCGGGTTTTTGTGCTTTTCGTTCCCTGCTGTTTTCTTGTCGTCTTCTCGTTTTTCCAGCAGGTGCTAAGGTTTTTTTAGGCTACTAACGTTTCTGTTCTTTGTTTATTTTTCCGGTGTGATTTGGTTGCTTGCAAGGAATCGTTTTTCACCGCTTGGCTGTCTCGTTCGGAACCCACCGCAACACATTCTCAGCGGACTGGTACTGGGTTCACAATGGATGAAAATTGTATTAAACTACGACACGGTCTGATCCTAACGGAGAAGGAAGGGTCGGGGGACGGTTTCCTTATCTCGGACTCGCCATGGGAGCAGGATAACGGGGCGTCGGAGTTAGTTTTGATTGGTCGTCTTTTGTCGGGCAAAACAGCAAATTTTACCTCCTTCTGCACGATGCTTAAATCCTTGTTTAACGCGGGTAAAGGACTGGAAATTACAAGGATAAGTGAGGAACGCTTCTTGTTCCAATTCTTCCATAAGATTGACCTGAATAGAGCATTGCATGGCTGTCCGTGGTCTTTCGACAAGAACGTTCTCGTTCTTTCTCCAGTCGCGAAGACAGAAAATCCACTATCCACGAACCTCGACTATTGTAGTTTCTTCGTTCAAATTTACGATATTCCTTTGGTGAGACAGACCCGAGCTACGTCACTTGCTATCGGAAACATTCTTGGGAGTATTGAGGACGTGGATTTAGCGGAATCATGGGGGGTAAGTATGAGAATTCGTGTTAAGATTAATGTCACCAAACCTCTTCGTCGATTCTTGAAGGTGCGTGGTAATGAGGGGCAGGAGATGGTGGTTTCTTTCAAATATGAACGCCTCCCGAATTTTTGTTATATGTGTGGAATGTTGGGACACATTATGGCTGATTGCGACCTAAAATACGACATGCAATGCGATGATGAATCACTACTTCCGTATGGGGACTGGCTTCGGGAAACTTCGAGCAGGTCGGGGTTGTTTGTGGGGCAACGTTTTACGGATAAAGGACGACGGGGGGGTTCATCGTCGCACAGCGGGGGTCGCGCGTTTCGTCGACGTCGGGGTTTTAAAGAACAGGATATGCCACGCAACTTCGGACAGTCATGGACCGACGACAAAACTGCTGCGTCCCAATCTTCGGAAAGAACTGTTTCGGCATCATTTATTAGGACGGGCAGGTCCGGTGTCGCTCGCAACAATCAGGTACAGGTGCTTCATGAAGATGGTATTGCTGTTGCAAGGGAACATGGCCCAGCAGGGGTCCAGGGGAGCGTCGCTTTGGAAGTCAACCCGGGAGTCGAGACTGAGAGGGTAATTGGGATTCAACGTATTTTTACTCGGCTTAGTAATGATCTGTCTATGGGCTGTGAGGGGGTTCAGACGGAAGCACTGACATTTACCATCGCTACCGCCACACGGGTTAAGCTCACTAGTCACATACAGAAGGATGGTTGACGGGTGAAGCGACGGGATAGATTCGGCAAACGGGAAATTGGGGTACAGGAAAACAACATTGGTCGGAAGCGTCTTTTTTTGCGAGGAGGAGGCTGAAATTCGAACAGAAAAAAGGGCGCGACTAGAGGCGCTTTCTATGGACATTGGCGATCTTTTGGCCGTGACTGCAGAGCAGTCCCACCCTCTCCAATGAGTACCCTATGCTGGAACTGTCAGGGTTTGGGGAACCCTTGGACAGTTCGGGAACTACGACAGCTGGTTTCCAAGTTTAATCCCCCCTAATTTTCTTGTCGGAAACTAAGTGTAAGACGAGGAAAATAGAGGCATTGAAAGTCAGTTTGAATTTGTTTGGTGTTTGTGTCGAGGTTCAGGGCTTATCAGGTGGGTTAGTGCTTTTATGGAGTAAAGATTGGGAGGTTGAACTCCTCAGTATGTCCTCCAATCATATTGACGTCATAGTTATTGGCAAGGACGGGGGTAGGGACTGGCGTTTTACAGGGTTTTATGGTGAACCGGATGGGGCAAAGCGTATGAGGACATGGGATTTGTTGCGACAACTTCGGGGTGTCTCGTCTCTTCCTTGGATGTGCGCAGGGGATTACAATGAAATCTCGTCTCATGAGGATAAACAGGGGGGATTGCGTCGTCAGAATTGGTTACTCCGTAATTTTCATGATATGCTTGGTGATACGGGACTTAGCGAGCTCGCTTTTTTTGGTCCACGGTTCACGTGGTGTAGTAGACGGCCGACCCCTAATACAGTGTGGGAGAGACTTGATCGTGCATGTAGTGACGCAACTTGGAGGGACCTTTTCCCGACAGCAAAGGTTGAGCACGTGGTTACTTTGGGTTCGGACCACCATGCAATCCTGGTTCGGTTTTTTGGTAGTCAAGAAGCAAGACGCACGCCTACACGATTTCGATTTGAGGCTACTTGGCTTCTCAAGGCTGAGTGCGAGGAGGTGGTGACACAGTGTTGGGGCGGGGTGGGCTGTACGGAGCTTCAAGAGAAATTAGATGGGTGTAGGGTCGGTTTGCTTCGTTGGAAAAAGATCGACGGTTTGGATTTTAAACGAAGGATAGATAAACTGCGCAAGGCTTTGATCAAGCTTCGGTCGGGATGTATTACAGCGGAGTCTAAGTTGGAGGAGGCAAGGTTGAGTAGGCAATTAGAGGAGTTACTTGAGTCAGAGGAGATATACTGGAAACAAAGGGCCAAAATGCAGTGGCTTCGGGAAGGGGACCGGAACACAGCATACTTTCACCGTCGGGCTAGTGAGAGGAGAGCTAAGAATGAGATTAAGGGGGTCCGTGATGAGGGGGTGTTCTCCGTCTTACTCCTCTTGAAATCGACCGTGTGGCTATCGACTACTTCTCTCTATTTTTCATTATGACGCTCCTTCAGAAGCGGCCATTGAGGATGTGTTGCGAGATGTAAGCGTGCGGGTCAGATCTGAGGTGAACGAACGCTTGTTGGAACCATTCACATCGGAGGAGGTACGCAAAGCACTTAATGATATGTATCCTTTTAAATCCCCTGGCCCTGATGGCTTCTCTACTATTTTTTATCATAAGTTCTGGCATATTGTTGGTGATGATGTGACTCGTTTTGTCCTCTCTTTTCTTAATGATCGCATTCTGGACCCTTGTGTTAATTTTATACATATTGTGCTTATTCCTAAATGTCCTAACCCTAAATTAGTGACTCAATTTAGGCCGATTAGCCTCAGTAACGTTAGTTTTAAGATTGCATCCAAAACTGTAGCTAACCGACTTAAGCCCTTTCTCTGTGATATTATTTCCCCTTCCTAGTCTGCTTTTGTTCCAGGGCGCCTCATTACTGATAATATCCTAGCGGCTTTTGAAGTAAACCACTTTCTCAAAAATAAAAGAACCGGAAAACAGGGGCACATGACGTTGAAACTAGATATGAGTAAGGCCTACGACCGAGTCGAGTGGTCCTTCCTGGAGAAGGTAATGCTCAAATTGGGTTTTGATTCGAGTTTTGTTTCTCTTATAATGTTGGTGTGCGCTCTGTGTCTTATTCTGTTTTAATTAATGGCCGTGAGTCACGGATTTTCCCCCCCGAAAGGGGCATTCGGCAAGGGGACCCTCTGTCCCCTTACCTCTTCTTATTTGTTTCCGAAGTTTTTTCAGCTTTGATTGCAAGGGCAGAGGAAAGGCAAGATATCCGTGGGGTCAGGATTAGCCGCCAAGCACCGTCAGTTTCACATCTCCTTTTTGTAGATGACACTATTCTTTTATGCGACGCAGATGTGGATTCTGCGCGGTGTATCAAGGGAATCTTTGAACGTTATGAGGAGGCGTCGGGCCAAAGGATTAATTTTGAGAAGTCAGTGGTCGTGTTTAGCCGTAATACTGCGGCGCATATTAGGGATGAAGTGGGAGGTTTACTTGGAGTTACGATAGCGGAGAAACACGACAAATATTTGGGGATGCCCTCGGTGGTTGGGAAATCCAAGAGGGAGTTGTTTGATTATATCAGAGAACGGGTAAGGAAGAGGGCGCATGGGTTTAAAGAAAAGACGTTATCGGAAGCTGGAAAAGAAGTTCTTATTAAATCGGTAATGCAATCTATCCCAACTTTTATTATGAGTTGCTTTCGTCTCCCTGACTCACTTCTTAGGGAAATTGAGTCGATTATTTCTAATTATTGGTGGAGTAGCGGGATGCAAAATAAGGTGCATTGGATTGCTTGGGATAAGATGTGTCGTAGAAAGAATGACGGAGGATTTTTTCGGACCCAACGAGCTTGATCAGTAGGCTTTATAAAGCGAAATACTTCCCTCATGCCCAATTGTTGGACGCACGACTTGGAGCAGCCCCGTCCTTCTCATGGCGCAGGATTTGGGAGTCGTTGGATGTGTTGAGACGAGGTATCCGATGGCAGGTGGGGAATGGTGAGGCAATCACCGTTTGGCATGATGCGTGGATCCCGAGGCTTGTTTCCTTTCGTCCTATTACCCCGGTTAGCGTGGAGGACCCGTTCTTAATGGTTAACGACTTGATTGATAGTGACACAAGTTGGTGGGATATTGATATTTTGCGGAGATTTTTTTGGGAGGTGGACATTGAACAAATCTTTACTATTCCATTGGGAAACTTGCATAATGAGGATCGCTTTATTTGGCACTATGAAAAGAATGGGCGTTTTTCGGTGCGTAGTGCATATCATCTAATGGTATCACAGGGTTTGCTCAAAATTTCGAAGGAAGCATTGACGACGTCGGGGTCCCATCCGGTGTGGCCGAAACTGTGGAAGATTGAAAGCGCTGGAAAAATCAAGCTATTTTTATGGCGTTGCTGCACGGATATTCTCCCGACTCGTTGGAATTTGGTGCGTCGGCATATGTGTGGAGAGCTGGAGTGTGTGGTGTGCGGAACGGGCGAGGAAACGGTATCACACGTGCTGTTCACGTGTGAGTTTGCTAGACAGGTGTGGGCTTTGTCGCATGTTCCTACCGTGGTCGGGATCCGTGAGACAGAAGCGTTTGGCGATTGGCTGGTAAAGATATCCTCTTGTGTATCTCCGGAGATGATTTGCTTATGTGGAACAGTGTGTTGGTCGATTTGGGGGAATAGAAACAGCATCCTTGCGGGTGAGAAAGGCGGAAATCCGGGGGAGATAGCAATGTTTGCGGCAAACTATGCAACGACTTGGCTGACCCTCAATGGGAAGAAAAGAAGCAGAACGGATCGCATTGAGGCGGAGGGGTGGCAAGCTCCGGTTGGTGATATCATTAAGATTAACTTCGATGGCGCACAATTTAGTCACGAGGGCGTTATTGGACTTGGGATGGTGGCGCACGATAATAAGGGGGAGAGGATTGCATGGAGACAACGTCGTCTATACTCTATGATCACGCCATTAGCTATTGAAGCTCTCGCAGCACTTGAAGCGGTTCGGTGGGCCGTGGATCGGGGGTGGAAAAACGTTCTCTTTGAAGGGGATTGTTTGAGTATTATTCATGATGTTACTCATGGAACGGTGGGCGATGTGATGACAGAAAATGTGCTGCGCGACATCAAACAATGGTTCGACTCATGCCCGGAGTTCTACATTAAATGGGTGAGACGGGAGTCTAACGCGGTGGCTCACGAGCTTGCTAGAAACGCCTTTGAAGACGCGGACGGTTTTGAGTAAATTTTGGTTGTGTTAATTTTGAGTTTAGTAGGTTCATATTTTGTAGTTCATTGACTAATCCTCGCAACAACGAGATGTTTTTTGATGGCAATAATATTGATTCTTGGAGTTCAAAAAAAAAAAAAAAGTTAACTGGATTTCCAGAACGAAAAGGTTTTAGATTCTTTTTTTTTTTGCCATCAAAAAGGTTTTAGATTCTATATTCGCGGAAATAATAATCATTAAAAAAAGATATTTGCGGAAATATTTCCTATAGTGATTTGTTGCCGACAGAGAGTATATAAGGAAAATAAATCGCACATAACATGTTGAGACACTCTATTTATATTTTATATGTCCTGTAAAACTTGTCTTCCTTCTCTTTTTAATGTACTAGCAAATGGAGCACGCGGTTCCCGCGAGCATAATTTTTTTTAATGTCATTCTCTGTGGGTTAATGATGAAGATTTATCTAGATAACATGTGCTATAAATTTGCAATAGAAGAATGAGAGAGAAGCAAATTATGGGGAAAGTAAATCATTAATTACAATTAGTAGTGTAATTAATTAGTCTAACTTAATTTGTAAGGCTATTTTGGGGATTTAATAATATATTTTTTACAATGTAGCTAAAACTCAAAGGTTAAAGTTGGAAATTAAAAAATTGGTGTCACAATGGGTTTCTTTATATAATAGTATATAGATTATATATATATGTGTGCATAATTAAATTATACCATACAAGAGATATGGTCTTAAATTGTTAGCTGAAGACTGAAGTCTGAAGTTATCAATTTAATAATTATTCACCTCAACTTCTTCAGTTGAAATTTTAAGTGTTGGGTACAACGGACAAAACAAATCATTTGAAAACAAGTATTCATTAACATTGACCGTATGATGCACATGGCTAGGCCATTGATTTTTCAGAAGCTAACACGTACATTTTTTTTTTCTTTTTTTGGTTTTGACACAATGAAAGAAATCTACCTTACACTATATTAGCATGAGAGTATGATAAATAACTATTAAACAGAGTTCACCAGCCGATTTTAAAGAGGCAAACAATTCATAAAACCAATAAAAAATATAGCTTTTATGTAATTTGGAATTCGGAATATTGTTGATACAGTTTTGGTTGAAGTTTCGGTTTTGAACTATATATGACAATAATTAGAATATCCAATGTTGCATCAATTAAGTGAGAATACTCAATCAAAGAAGACACAAAGACAAGCAAGCGTGCTAAGAGAAACCAAGTTATCTTCTTTCTAAACTATGCCTAATTTCGTTTCTAAATTCCAGACAAGCAAAGAGACAAGAGATAAGCCATCAATGATCATCATTTGTGTCTCGAATTGTGTTTTTAAAGCTACTAATTCGAGACAAGTTAGGGGAACATCTAGGTTATGTCGAATTCGAAACAAGGTTGAGATAGACTTTGACACGAGTGTGATTTGTGGAAGTGGTGGCTTGAGTAATGGATTTGATCTACTATATACCTTCCCCTCAACTTATAAAGGTATGTCATTTCGTACTTATGCAAAACTAGAGCTCTCACCTATATCTTGAATCCTCTCACAGTTACAAAATTTGAGTTGTGTCGAATCTTGTCTCTTGAGCCTAGGAGGGAATTTGAAATATATCGTTGTTTCAAGATACAATTCGAGATTGAGCACTTACATATAAGTCAAATCCTCTCACCAGTTACAAGATTTGAGTTCTCTCGAATCTTGTCTCTTGAGCCTTAGAGGAAACTCAACACACATAGTGTTTCGAGATGCAACTCGAGACACATCACTCACCTATACCTCAAATTCTCTCTCTAGTTACAAGATTTGAGTTCTCTCAAATATTGTTTTTTGAGCCTAAGAGGAAACTCGCGACATAGAGTTAATTCGAGATACAACTCGATACACTTTTGGAGATACAATTGTATACACTTTTGGAAGCTTGATTTGATACAACCATAAACAAGCTTCCTTAAGATTTCTCATAAGCAATCATTTTCACTTACTGATTTGAGCATCGGAGTGCCTTCGTCGGTCACTCCTAACCTAGTTCATGTATGTTCTTGGTGCATAGGTGTGGTTCGAACTTCGAACAAAACTGGTTTGGACAAAAAGCCGAATCAATTTGACATGGAGCGTTGAGTAAGTTTGATGGATAAGCGGACAAAAACACCTCGCGACTAAGTAGGTTTTAGTCCGTCAGATAATATATATTGTTTGTAATATTTTGATTTGTTTAAAAAAATGTACAAAATATTGTTAAAATGGAAGTGCATGCTTCATTTCATGATAGCCAAAAATGAAACTTTTCCATACTTTTCGAGGATACCGTTTGTGCACGTATGAGTTGGGTGCTCTAGTCATTCAGTTATGTATGAATATCAGGGATGCTCTTACATGGTGAATACAAATTAAATTAAAATGAAGTATTTAGAATAAATCAATGCACTTTATGATGATGACCATTACTTGATATTCTGGAGATATTGAGCATGTGAACATTTAGATCTATGGATGTGAGAGCAAATATTTGCATTTGTCATTTCATATATTCTAAATTGAAGTATATATATTGAATTATTGATATATAACATATATCATACATGTTAAGATCGTACGATAAAATGGTCATTTATTTATCACCATCAAATTAACCAGAAATTACAATCCTTATTGAAAAAATAATGCGTGTAAAGGATACGACACATGAATGAAACAACCTCATACACAACTATCATGAAGTCCCTATACGAGGGCGTAGAACCTCGTGAACTAGGATCTTGTAATACAACTACTTCATTGAGATTATGCCGTATTGATGCTTGTTAGCCCCTGCAAATGCCTAAGAAAATCCAATCATTATGGGCAAGCCATTATCCAACTTACATAGGCAACCCACATTTACGTGTCTGATTTCAAGTTTGGGGTATTCCACAAGGTATATAAAGATTGCTCGGACATAACACATGTTGCTATAGATTGACTTAAGACCTATGAATATCCGATACACATATGATACATACTAAACGAGGAGGATGTTGTTAGGATTGTGGAGCCTAAACAATGACGACAAAGATTTGTCAACAAACGTCCAGACAGCAAGCGGCACGGGAGGTGCGCTGCGGGTGCATGTCGTGCAGGTACATGCGTTGTAGCGCGGGTCATCCAGGGATTGGCACTGGCCTTGCGGGTCTTGGTAGGCCCAATTTTGGCCCATCTTCATCTTGAAGCCCTAATTCGCCTCAAAAGCTATTTATATGCAGTTTCGCGCGTCTGAATAATGTGCGATTGAAAAACCTCCAAAGAAAGGGTGTGAGAAACTAAAAATAATAGAGAATACATTTCTGAGATTTAAGAGAACATTGTGAGAAATTGTTCTTGATCTGGTAGATAATTGTTGTATCTTATTTTGGAATCGATCATCATCATAGTGAAAATCCTAGCTTGGATCGTCCCTAGAGATACGTGTTCTTTCATCTGATGCGGCGCATGTTCCATCTCATGATGTCAAAAAATTCGATAGTTTCTATCATCTTAATGAGTTCAATGTGATAACATCTCAATTGAGCTTGGTGGATATTGATTTTGATGATGAGGTAAGATCCTAATCCTATTGTGTTCTTTACTTGAGAGTTGGAGCAGCACAATAATTGTTGTTAGTGCCTCTGCAGGAAAGGTGAAAGTGAATTTGATGAAGTGAGAGACTTGATTGCAAGGAGACTCGCCATAGAGAATCAGGTATCTCGAGTAACACTTCTGGATCAATTTTGAGTACGGGAGATAAAGGTAGATCAAAGTAATGAAGGCCGGGAGTTGCATAGAGTGTTGGAATTGTGGCAAGTTTGGTTGATAATACATATCCTAACTATATAATAAAACCCGGTCTCCTCATCGTACTCGCTCTCTCCCCCACAGGCGTTGCTGCGACAAGTGGTGCAGGAAAAAGCGGCCTCGTAGCCATCTGAGTTAGACTTGAAGAACTACTGCGAGATGCTAAGAATGGGAGAACAACATCGGGAGTCTCGGGCATTTGAGGGTCCTTAGGACGCAACATAGACAAATCTGCGTCCTCCTTATAAAGACCCAACTCCTTCCTCCTCTCCCGACAGCTCAGTAGTCGTACACCACATGCCCTAGAAAACGCCGTCGAAAAGCAAAATAATGTTTGGAAGATCTTTTATATTGGCCCAACGCGCCCATGGAAGACTCCTTCATCATCTTGTACAAATGGGTACTGCGCTCCCGCTGAATTTTAACCTCCTTCTCCACAAAACTCTGGTGCAGCTCGACCATCTCTTGGGCCATACGCTTAGTCGCAACATTAGCATTAAGATCGACCTTTAAGAAGGCCTCGCGCAGACTAGCCACCTATTTCTTCCCTCAACCAAGGCCTTTTTCATCTTCTCTTTCACTGCCTTTAGCTGGCGTTGCAACTCCTAGACACGACGGCCTCTTTCTTTGCACTGCTTCCATTCTATGCTCCTCCATCCAGACATGAGCACTCGAAAGCTCATCCCAAGTAACGCCTCTGTAAGAATAGTGCACCTCCCTCACCTCTAGAGTCAACACCCTCGCTTCGATCCCCAAATCAATTGCATAAACTCCACACCTCCCCATCGACGCACACACCTAAACAAGGACACATGAAGAACATATTTAGGATGGACATGCTCAGAGAAAAAATAAAAAACACGCCTAAAAAGAAAAAGAAAAGGGAGACGCCAACCTCCTTAACAACTTGTCGTAAGCGACATCAGAGATCTTCCACCCCTGTCGGTGGTGCAGGAAGAGTCGACTGGTCCCTCGAAGGTTCTTTAGCCCCAACAACCTTTATCTCACTCTCAGAAGCACACACCGTCGAAGGAGCCTTACCCTCTAACTCCCCGTTATTGATAATCACCGCGTCCAAGCCACCCCTAGAACTTTTGTTGATTTCTCAACATTCCCTAAGATAGGAGGGGAGGGTAGGGACGACGAGCCAGATGGTCCCTTAGCGATGATCTCAAATACATCCGACAAATCCTCGTTCGGAAGAGATTCACATGAAAAACTAGAATCGAACACTTCCAAAAAAGCCTTTTCTAAAGAGCAGTGAAAGACCTCCTTCTGCTTTTCTAACCGCCTCGCAACGTCTGGATGGACCGATCCTCCTTGAATAGTCCCCTCAACAATCGTCTTCGAACCTTGCTGATCACCACCCTCCACATGCGCTAGAGAACCCGCTTCTCAGGCCATTCTTTAATAAAAACCTCCTCATCAAAAGCCATCCTCTTCCTATTCCTATCCTTCTTCGTCGTTGTCAAGACCCCATGCGACGATACGTCAGACGAACAAAGAAATAACTGGCCTTCCAATTCCCAAAAGACGAGAAAGTATTATCTAGGAACCGATAATTGGCCTTTCGATGAGTAAAATAGTAAAAATGAGGACCCAAGGGAGAAGGACTTAATCCATACACCGCCAAGAAATGCTCGAAAAAGCATACGACCCCCTTTATCAAGCAGACAAACACAAAGTAGGCCAAGCAAATATATCCATTGGGCGTCACCTGGCTAGGAGACAATCCACACGCCTGGAAAGCCTCACAGAAAAATGAGGAATTAGGGATCACAACCCGCCTTGATTTGCACCACATAGATAGTAACATGACCCGTTGGTGGAATATTTGCTAGCTCAGCAGGAAAGGGCACGTGAAACTCTACTGCTGAGGCATCCACAACAAATTCCTTAAACGTATCCCCTACATATTTATCAGTAGTCGTTGAGGGAATATCGTTCACCGATACATGCTTGGGTTCTTCCTCCGTCGCCTTCCTCTTCCTCGAGGAGGATCCATGGCACTTTCTTCGTCCAAAAGAACCCTATGCAACTTCTGGTAAAACATCCATTTGAACCAGTGCCACCTCTACAACCACTGGAACAAGTCCCCTCTCCTCGGAGGTAGATACAACAACAACATGAACTATAAGAAGACATATTCTTCTTGAATAAAGTGGAGAAAAATTGTGAAAAATGAAAAGGGAAGAGAATAATTGCTCCGAAAAGAAGGAAAGAAGCTGGTGAAAGAGAGAAGATTAATTGCCAAAAGATTTGTGTGATGAGAAAGTTTTAGGTTAAGTCCCCTTATTTTATAGACAATGAGCCAAAGCGATTAAATTTCTGCCCAAACGTGTTGATTCAGAAAAAAGCACGTGGAGAAACAGATTGGACTTCGAAAGTCGCTTGACTTCGAAGAGACGTAACTGACTCTAATCAATGCGTCCCATCCAACCTTACAAAACCAAGCGTCGTGACTCTTTATATTCCCTTGTATTCTCTGACGATATGAAGAGTCGCGACATTAATTCCCTTTGTATTCTCCGAATACAAAGATAATTGGGGGACTCTTGATAATATAAGGTTTTATCTCCTCGAAACACCTACCACCTCCTTGTACGTAGTAACACTCGTAAATAAAAAAGAGAGACAGTACTGACAAGATGATCCTCGAAGAACTTATCCTATATGAAGAGATCGGGTTAGAATACAGATATTTCCATAAGAGTTTGACACGCACCTCATAAGCACTTGCCACATGTCAAGACCCCATTGCGACCATAAAGGATAAACATGCACCACGAAAATAGAAGGGCCCACCCTGCAATTACATGACGAACTCCCATTGGAGGAAACAATAGGACGAGCAACAAATCTTCACCTATAAAAGACCTCATAAAATTCAAGAAATGGGGAGCCTCCTCGAAGACCTTAAAGAGACAGGACCCTTGGAATCCTAAATAAAATATCATCCTCCCCCATTGTCCATTCCTCATTGTTATTATTGTTTCGGGGTTGCCTTTATGTAAATTACATTTCCTCTTTATACCACTCAACTCACAAGAGAAATACTATCATCACATAATATAATTTTTTTTATATTTTTTTACTTTTTATTGTTATCGAGAAAAGCATCCGTCTCACAAAGTGCATTATCATACATCAACTAATTTTTAAATTGCCATCACTTATCTTTGACTTAATTATTCACTCGTTAAAGTTTAAACGTAGCAATTTGACCGTGTACTTTTTCCTTAATTAAATCAATAGATTAGGATTTAAAATTTGTAAGCCAATTTTGGTTCCATTTTTTTTTTGATAGATAAAAAACCGTAGGTTGCTAAACACACGCCTAAACAAACAAAGGATCGGTCAGAGGGAAGCCTCAATCGCAAAAAACATTGGATGGAAGGGCTTCGGGGGGGGGGGGGGGGGGGGGGGATGGGACAATTTTGGTTCCATAATATAACTACTAGTTTGCCAGTTCAGTTTTTCCGAACTCACACAACAAATATTATGAGTTGTAAAAAAATGAAAGCACATATTAGTTTTGATTTTGCATATTACAGTTACTTGTGAATATTTAGGGCCTGTTTGATTGCAGAGACAGTTATATATGTAGATTAACTATTACTCAGTTAAAATAGTCTTTTATTTTATATGCGTAACAGTAACCGTGTTTGGTTGGATAGTTGAATAAAGTTACTATTTTATCTTGATTTATAAAACGTGTTTGGTTCATGTTATGTCCCCATTTTATTGCAGATATTGCAAGTAATTACCTTATTGCCCCCATTTTATTAAGAAAATATACACCAAAAATATTTTAATTACATTTTTTAATTACATTTTTTAATTACATTTTTTTAATTACGTTTTTTAATTACATTTTTTTAATTATATTTTTTAATTACATTTTTAATTACATTTTTTAAGTACATTTTTTAATTACATTTTTTTAATTACGTTTTTTAATTACATTTTTTTAATTATATTTTTTAATTACATTTTTTAATTACATTTTTTAATTACATATTTTTAATTACATTTTTTAATTACGTTTTTTAATTACATTTTTTTAATTACATTTTTTAATTACATTTTTTAATTACATTTTTTTAAATTACATTTTTTTAATTAAATTGCTGCATAAAAAGATTAAAATTGAAGAAACAGGGGTAAATAAGTCATTTCGTCGGGTGAGCTGGATGACTAAAAAATGAGATAAAATAATAACATGGGGGTAGATATTATTTAAGTTGAGTAAGTAAGATAAAGAGCGGGCCTCAGCTATTAAATCAAAAAGCCATTTGCATAATCATGCAAACCAAACAAGTTTTTAAGTTATTAAACCTCCTCATCTCACCTCGTCACAACAACCAAACAGCCCCTTAATAGTTTAGAATATCATTGGTAAACAAAGACAATTTAACAATATGGCAAATACCAATAAAGACGAAAGTCTTTGTTGTGAACAAGTTTAACGAAGTAAGTTATACAAGATACATATCTACTCTCTTTTTACACGACGGAGGCAGTAATTTAAGAAGAATAAACATTAACATAAGCAATACATATATTGTATGGTCAGTTAAAAAAAACTAGGAAATGCAATCACAATAAGAAGGCAATAATAGATCTCAATTATATTTGCTTATTATACACAGTGAAGGCAAGATCGAGGAATAAATCATTAACATATTATATGATATATATTAAGAATTCTAAAAGTTACCAAAATTGTAATGAAGAATGGTAAAATTAGAGAAAACGCACAACTTTTGAATACAACGACGCACCAACCACGTTAATAACAAAATAAATAAATAAATATAAATAAATCACACACAACACCTTAATAAGGCTTTTAAAGTCAGTCTTAAACCCTTGAGTAAAAAAGTAATTAAGATCAATGCAATGCACAAAGTCACAAACCTACTTTTCTGCAACTACTGCCAGTAGCAATAACTCACACCTCACCTCCTCTCCCATCTTTTTCTCTCGCACACACTTTTATAACGCGTTTGTGCACACGCCTTCCCTCAATAACGCACAGCAAATTCTCATAACTCATTACATAAATACCTCAGATCCATTAAATATCTTTCCTCGTTTCTTTCAATTTAGTCAACAACAAACAATGAACTGATTCTCTAACAATAATAATAATAATAATATTTCACTCACACCTTTAACCAACAAACTCAAATCGTAACTGCAACAAAAAAAGAATAAAAACATGTGGAGAACAACGGCAAGCATTAATCTGTTTAGACGAGCCGTTACTTCTTCTTCTTTTTCCACTTTAAGGCCCACTAATCGATTCCACGGCGGTCGGACCGGGTTAACGGGCTTTTCTTCTTCTAATAATAACTACTGCAGCTCCGGCGGGGGCGAGAATGGTGACGCCGGGATGACGTACGCGGAGGCGAAGAGGCTGATGAGGCTTGTGAATGTGGATTCGTTGAAGGAGAAGCTGGGTATGAGGGACAGGGAAGTTATCCCCTACGACGAGCTTCTAGAAGCCTGCAAGACTATGGGCCTCGCTAAATCGTCCGATGAGGCCGCCGCTTTTGCTCGGGTGCTCGATGACGCCGGCGTCGTTTTGATGTTTAGGGATAAAGTCTATCTTCACCCCCATAAGGTTTTGATTTTACTTCCTTATTTCCTTTTTATTATTTAATCGATTTATTATTTACTGGTCCTAACTCCTTCTTTTGATTGGCTGCAAAAAAATTAAATTTCATTTACATGTGATGATGTAATTGGGTGGGTTGTTTTCCACTATTTAGTTAGTAATTGTTGAGGTTTAAGTGATAAAAAAAGTAGTGACTATTATTATTCACTAATCAAGATTAAGGCTACTACATATGCTGCTGCTGCTGCTTCTTTTGAGCTTTGGTTTGTGAATAAATCGAATTCATCACTTCACTTGTTTCAGCACACGTCCATTATTCGGTTTTCTGTTCTCGCCTATCAACTATGATTCGTATTTTTGACTTATACATTCCCACATACAACTCCCTGGAGAAAAAAACGGATCGATGTTTGTGTTTGACGATGGCCTGATGGGTGATTTTGGTTGCTTTAGATGCTTGCTGTGTATGGTCATAATAATCCTGATGGTTGTTGCTCAAGGGATTATTATTAAGATTATTGGTATCCCAAAATGCACGTCAGTGATATGTGAGTATTTCTTCTTGTCGAGCATCTCTTCTGTTTGGTGATTGATGCGAGGAAGAGATGTGTTGGGAAACCATTTCCTTTGCTAAAGAGCTTAATACGGTGCTACACATTTGCAATTGCTGTTTGTTTGTGGAGAGGATTATTGGTACTATTTGTGAACCTTCTGTTATGCTAAGGTTTTACCTTTCACAAAATGAGGTTGGAGGACACATGTCTACACCACAACTACTATTTGGTATGCAAAGCGAGACACAAGACGATACATAGATGCATTTATAGGTCTGTTGAGTTGCTTCGGGATGGTTTGAGGTTTTCAAAGGTTTATATAATTTGAATGTTCTGCTAATATAGTAATGCTATTGCATTTGCATTGTATTTTGGTGTATTTTTTACAGGCTACACTTATTGGTTGGAGATATGTGTTCACTTCTCTTTCTATCGTTCTTTCTTCAGGTGGTCGATTTGGTCAGGAAGGCCGTACCCCTCTCTCTTTTACCTGACGATGACCCTTGCAAAGAAGAACTCGAAAAACTACAGGAGAAGAAAGATGCAATTGATAGTTTAGCGCACAAGCAAGTCCGTTGCGTATTGTGGACTGGGTTGGGTCTTGCCGTGGTACAAGTTGGACTCTTTTTTCGTTTGACATTCTGGGAATTTTCTTGGGACGTGATGGAGCCAATAGCATTTTTCACAACCACAACAGGTATAATCATTGGCTATGCATACTTCCTCTTCACTTCACGAGACCCAACTTACCAAGATCTTCTCAAGAGGCTATTCCTATCAAGGCAGAGGAAAATCATAAAAACTCAAAATTTTGATGTTCGGAGGTTTGTGGAGTTGCAGAGGAAATACCAAGTGACTGCGGATTCTTGTGCCGAGATGAAAAGGCGGATAGGGGTAGAAGTGGAACCGGAGGACCTTTTACGTGACCATTGACATTACAGTAGCTTTTATCAAACTAAAGGGATAATAAGTTAACCGTCGGCTTCTATGATTTAATCACTTAACTGCATCTTATCTTATGAGATTTAACTGAAAGCTCCTGGTTTTCACTGAGGGGAGCGCGGATACATGCCAAAGTATTCTTGCTAAACTTTTGAATGGAGATTAGATAGTCGTCCTTTCCCTTTTAAGATAAGATAGATCGGGAAGGAGTGGTGCTGACATTACTGAAGTTTTATATAACCTTTGGCGGCACATATAATTTTGTATTGGATACATATATGTGGTCTTATTATTCTATTATTAACTCTTACTTTTACATGTTTGCCTTTTTAGTTTCTTCAAGTTCAAAAGAAATTAGGGGAAACTTCATAATTATTCAAGGTGATGAAAGAATGCATTTCCACAGATTAAGCATGAGACACCGAATATGCAAGAAACTCGCTTACGATAATTTTGTCATGACATGCTGTTATTCTATATGTGGAGTATACTACACAGACTTTTCGAAAATCAAAGAAGATGTGAAGAAAAGGATGTCATACTCGAACTCATACTCATACGTTGACAACAATTAATTCTTCAAAATATATTTTTACGTAAAAGTGACCAACACAGCTCGAACATAAAACATATGAAATGATTTTTCTGTGAAAAAAATTACATTGAGCACGCGTTGGATATATATTTTGAATAGCTTATATTACCTCCTCAATAAAAAATAAACGGTAGGCTCAACAAAGCTTGTGTTTTGTGCGCTTAACTTGCTGGCATGATCATTGCACTCTCGACTTTAACCTTTGTATCCCGTGATTCAAATCATAATACTCAATCAGTCACACCATGAATCCTTTTATTTTAACATGAGTTTAAATTGATGAAGTAACTTAATTAATTACCAGACCAAAAGAAATATATTATGATGGTTAATGTGTCAACTTTTATACACACACGTTTATTTATGAATACAAAATTGGGGTTTTCTTCTACTGTGTCCAAATTAAGTCAATATGTAAAAGATATCCTTCGCTTACAAACAACAACCTACTATAAATCCTCCTGACCCGTGTTTAACGGGGAGAGCTTTGGCGCCTGAAATTAGGGTCATGAGTAGAGTAGATTTGGATAGTTAATAGTTAAGTTAAAGAAAGCAGCAACGGAAATGGAAGCGGTGGCGGAGGGGCTGTGGGCACTGGCGGAGCACCACGAGCAGCGGAGAGAGATAGGTAAAGCAGTGAAATGCTTAGAAGCCATTTGCCAGAGCTCGGTCTCTTTCCTCCCAATCGTCGAAGTCAAAACTCGCCTCCGCGTAGCCGCACTTCTTCTCAAGCATTCGCACAACGTCAGTCACGCCAAATCGCACCTCGAACGCTCCGTACGCCTTTCATTTTGTCACCTTGCATTATTTGTTTCTAATTTAGGAGCTGACCTGACATGACCTGACCTAATTATGTGCAACATTGATTGCAAATTTCATACGACGCACACGTTTCTTCGAATTTTGTGATTTTTAGAGTCATAGACTGTGATGTTTGAGCTTGAGTTACCTCTTGTTTCTAAGCTATTTACTTTCTATCAAGCGTCTAATTATATTATGTGCAATTTTATGGTAATTGAAATACAATCAACTAGTTTTCAAACTCTGTGAAGTTCATGATTGTTTCCTTGATCTAAGTCATAGTCTGTGATGTATGCAAAGAAACAAGTTTTACATTAAAATTTTCTTCTGACTCCAGCTTGTACGAATTTACTGAGTCTGGCTTAAAAATGGAAGCTTTTAGTTATAGTTGAGTGTTTTTTACATATAAAAATGAAAAAACTCTGTTCCACACTTGTGATACATGCCGTAAGTGCCTGAGGTGTGTGTAAGGCATTTAAATTAAGCTCGTCTTTTTACATTATTCGGACGTACGCAAAGTATTGACTATGTGCCACTTCATTTGATTGTAAACTCGTCCATTTTCTCTCCTTTGATTTTATGTGTGTGTGTGTGTGTGACCCTCTGAAGATTTGGGCGCATTCAGTTGAAGGAAATAGAAACATTAGTTTAGTACTTCCGAGTAGATCTATTCTCACGTAATGTCGAGTGAAAACACTTTCTAATCAGATACTCTGTGTCCCAAAATGAATTCAAGAAAACAGGATCTATAAAGACTCTGCTGTCAAAAGTTATGGCATGACACTACTTGCTTTCAAGAAAACAGGACAAATTTAAAAGACATCCAATATCTTTACCTTTTAATGTCCATTAAAATCTTCATATCACTTCAAAGTAAAAAAGAAAAAGAAAATCTTTGCTCTGTTTAGAAAAAAAAATATCATCTCATAACGGAAAATTCAGAATTTTCATTCGAACTCTCAGCAATTCAAATGAAAATTCTTAATTTTCTAACATCATAAAATTATGTGACAGATTAAGTTTCTCCTCTGTATATAATGATTGATACCTATAGGTACATTCTTTTGCAATCCGCACACCTTTCTTATTCTTGATACAATGTACCGCACCATTAAAATGTGGCACGTGTGCATGAGAGTATTTTTAAATCTTAGGCCTCAAGAATTCTGTGCAAAACTGGAACCAAGCTAACATATTGATAATTCTTGAATCACTGTTCTTGCAATCACATTACCCATTTCAATTATACCAGTTGCAATGGATTCAATATGTAGCCGGATGTGACATCTCGTGTTATAATTTGTGGTCATGATTGGTTCCACCATCAGATAGCTAGAATTTTGTAAATTTTATCCTTGTAAATGCAAGATATAAACTCATGTCACTCAAATAATTATGTTTAGAAGTCTTCTCGACCAGCTTAACTTTGTTAGGCGTTGAGTGTTCCTCATAAATAATCAGTTTTGTTTTGCTTGCAAGAAACATGATTCAGCTTCTAATGGATCTCTACTTGGTGCAGCAACTTCTCTTGAAGTCTATTCCTTCTTGCTTTGAGCTGAAGTGCAGAACATATAGCCTGTTGGCCCAGTGCTATCATCTTGTAGGAGCAATTCCTTCACAAAAACAGATACTAGACAAGGGTTTGGAACTTTCTGCAATTTCTGGAGATGGGTATGCCCTTCTACTGTGTATGAAGTTATAGTGGGGATCACATCTTGGTTCTTATCATTTGTGATTTTTCTTTACCAAATGGATACATAAAGAGAGTGTCTGCTTTGGGATATTAGCCCCAAGAAAAAAAGTTACAAAGGCTTATTTTATGTTTGCTTCACAAAGGTATTCGTATAAATATTAGTACAGGAGGTCCTTTACTATTCATATGTGGCATGAATTATGGGGGTATTATTACTTGGAACTCCCTCCTCCAACTAATAATCAGAGGATTTTTTATTTATTTTTGTTTGGTAAATGACTACAATGTCCAAAAAATTTACTTGAAGAAAGACCAAGTTGCCTTTACATCAATCATGTCATCGATTGTCATTTCATCTAGCTAGACTTTCTAATTTGCCCCTCTTTTGCTTCTTCCTTCCAAAACCTAGGGTTTACTTGATTTTGCTTTTCGTAACTCCCGTATTTTGCCATTTTCACAAGACCTTAAATCTTTGCACAAGTCTCCTAGGGTTTCAATGTAATGTTTTGGGTTGCTAGATGTTCTTTTAACTATTATATTCGTACTTTTACCCAGGATTATATTCGTACTTTTACTCAGGATTATATTCGTACTTTTACCCAGGATTATTGTATTCGTACTTTTACCCAGGATTCAAAGGATAATTTTATTTCTTTAATCGCCATTAGCTTGTTCTCTGTTTCCATTCTTCTTCTTGATTTGTTGTTCTTAGGTTAACACATGATTAATAGATTTTATCCAAAGCACCCAAGTTCGATTTGTTTTATATCTTCCAAAAATTTATACTCATTTTTTCGAGTTTTGTTTTTTGTGGAACTTCGTCCATTTCTTTTTCTCCTTCTAATTCTACTTTTAGAAGCATTTTGTTCAATACTCATGTACACAGGCTTCAATTAACAAAAACAAGTACCATATAACTTCCTTTATTGGGCCATAACTTATTTGTAATATACTTAAGCAAACGCAATACTGGAAGAGTTATTAGAAGTATGAATATAGACACTAATAATTGGGCTATTAAGCATACCTCTAACAAATACTCCCAAAGTAGAAAAAGCCATGGCTATGTATTTTCTGCTTTGAGACTTCGATTGGAGTTCGCAAATGAATGAAATTATAGCATACACCTTGAAGTGAAAAAAACTATTACATAGATCCTCTTGTTTTCATAATGAAGGAAATAGTTGGAAACCACATCTAACTCCTGAAGTCTTTTACATTGAACATATATGTAAATACACCTCAGAAGAGGGTTATTTTGATTTAATAAACTAGACTCCTGGCATGTGTTGAACTCCTGAATTCAGTTTCCTCTCCAAATACGAAACGCTCTCTCACTTGCCGTCTCACACCAAATTAATGCAAAGCAAGCATGCTGCATTACCCTTTAGATTTATTTCCTAAAGTTTCAAATTTTATTCTGTTCTATAAATCAGTTGGAACATCCCTACTCTATTGTTCTAAATTGTTCTTAGCTAGCTGAACCAGTATACAATTAAAGGGTACATTTATACGATACTTTAATGGTTTTTTGGAGGTTTTTTAGTTATTATTTTCTTGGGATTCTTTACCAAGGTTATCTTATATAGGTGTAGCTTTCTGCTGGTGAGTGTTGGGTTTGATGCATTTTTTGTTTTAAGTGGGTATCTCTGTGTTGTAACGACTGATATGAAAGCTAGTAGTCTAGTATCAACTTCTATATTAACTCTATTTCTACCATAAGTTTCTGATTAGAATGAAAACATTCTCATTTTGCTTGCACTTCCTTAACCTTGGGTTCATGGCTCTAAGTGAATTTTTGCTTGAAGGTTTGCTGGGAGATTATGGTCTTGCAACTTTAGTTCTCAGCTTGCAAATGCACTGATTATTGAAGGTGATTATCATGGAGCGGTTTCACTTTTGCAACAAGGCCTTTCTTCTGCTGTGGAAATGTGTTATGTGGAGTTGCAGGTTCGTCTGATTATTTTGAAGATTCTTATATTTTACTTTTTTGTGGGAATTTGCTGGTTATTATACCCCCTACAAGTTTCATGAAACAGTAATTGTCTTTTATGTTCTTTATTTTCAGTACTACTGTTTTTAAGTTACATTCCATGCGATTCGTACTCATACGTTAGAATTGTTAGGTGTTTTTTTCCCGTATATTCTAAATGTAGTTTTCATGCCTACTAGGTTGCCTGAGAGAGATAACTACATTCTTCTTGGAATCTAATTCTCTTTTCATCTTTTCGGGGATCAGATGTTTTTTGCTACTTCAATATTGCACGTGCGTGTGATGCAATGGGAAAGCACAAATCTGGTAGAGGAATCTATCAGGATGTGCAATTCGATATGGGAAGCTATTGAGCCTGACAAAGTAAGCAAATGATTTCTTATGTAATTTTAGCATTTTTTTCTTCTTTTCTTCCTTCTAGTTCAGAGTATGGTTATGGTAAAATCCAATGCCATCTTCATGAGCAGGTCAATAATATGGTAATTGCTTTTATGAATTCATGATGTTTCCAAAAAGTTCTCTAGCTATTATTTTGGGGATAAAATTAGTCTGCACATTTAATCTCTTTTCTATTATCTCTTACTCTGCACCAATTAAAAAATGGAGTATTTGTATGACCACACGATATATTTTCCCAACATTGTCAAATGCTACTGGACAGACTGTATCGTTGCCTGGAGGATTGCCATGTCTTTATACTTATGCTAGTTTCTATGTGTGAAAAGACCCCAGCCTTTTACCTTCTGAAAGAGATTTTGTTTTCTGACAGGCTAAATTTAACTTCCTAGAATGCCAGTGTATGACTGCAACTCTGGTGTCTAGGATGGATTATGTAGAGGACAATGATTATGTGCATTGTAGTTCATCGTTGCATGACAGTACATAACCTAATTCGACCACTGTTGCATGTGATGACGATTGCATATTGATGATTTCTCTTGTGCCCATATACACACATGCTTTTGCATATTATTATAGGAATGTGTTTGACGAATTGTTTATGATGTATTTGGTTTTCATTCTTCAAGATCTTTCCTGTAACTAACTCTGATATATTTCATTCTGCTCCATTTTCTGCATGTATATAAAAGAGACAGCATTGCCTTGGTTTACTGTATTATCATGAGCTGCTGCACTTGTTCTATCTACTCCGGATATGTGACTACAAGAATGCTGGTCAACATATTGAGAAATTGGACGCTGTCATGAAGTCTGACTTGCAGAGAATGCAGCATGTTAAAGAACTTAGAAATGAACTCGATGCAATAAATTACAGTCTCATGCACTCTGACTTGAACTACAGGGACAGATCTGCTCTTGCTGAAAAACAGGCTAAGCTTGAAGAACAACTTAATAATTACAATGGGACGAGTTCAAATGGAAAATCAACTTTGGAACCTGCATATTTTGGAAATGTGAAAAGAGCATGTCCTGATAAGCTTGAGTTGGCGCCACCACCTATTGATGGGGAATGGCTGCCAAAAACTGCTGTTTATACCCTGGTGGATCTTATGGTGGTTGTTTTTAGCCGGCCAAAGGGACTTTTCAAGGAGTGCGTGAAGAGAATTCAGTCTGGACTACAAATCATCCAAGGTTGTTCTAACAAAGCATTTTACCCAACATAATCTTGATAAGAGTCCATCTCTAACACTTTTCCTTTTGAGTTAAGAATAGCTTATTGGCTGGTTCTATTGAAAAGCGTATGTTGGTGATAGTTGATGAGTACCATGAAATCTACCAATGAGCTTAAACCTAATTGTTGTCTTACATGCAGAGGAGCTGATACAGTTGGGGATTACCGAGGGTGTCAAAGGTGAGACTCCTGTTCATTTTCAATTTCTAAAATCTTATTCTTAAGCATATTCTTAGCTCTAGATGTCACCATTAGGCCTAAAAAAAGATCTATTTGCAACATGATCATTTTTTAGCTGCAATCAGATCCCTCAACTTGCCTCTTATATAGTAGTTGTCAGTTTTGTTAGGTGACTAACATGTATGCAATGCATTGATAACAGAAGTAGAGCTACAACAGTCTGCAATTTGGATGGCTGGCGTCTACCTGATGCTTTTAATGCAGTTCCTTGAAAATAAAGTAGCAATTGATCTTACACGAAGTGAATTTGTTGACGCTCAAGAGGTGGGTGATTGATTCGGCCATCACCATCTTTTGATTGAACTTTTATTTATTCTTTATATAACTAACTTGAGCTTTCCGTATTGAGACTTATGCATATTCTCGAACCTAAATTGATATTACGCCTATCAAAAGACTGTTTGTGGAATGATGAACTGCCTGAAATTCCATTTCAGGTTTCTGATGCATCTCGTTCTCTTTTACATTTACTCTTAGCCGGAGGACGTCGGTGTCCTCAGTTAATTTTCTTCCATTTATGATATTATAACGTGAGAAAGCTTGCAATTAATAGAGGAAGACAAATATGGTTCCTCATGAGAGCTTTTTGAGAATTATTTTGGTCCATATTGAGAGCAAGAGAAAACTTGCAGTTTTCCCAGGAACTCCGGACTTTGCATCTGATCCCTTCCTTGTGTTCAAATCATTGACAAGCTTGTATTCAAACATGCCAAGGTAGTTATTTATTAAATATGCCCAATAGATAAGATCATTCACGGTCCATTTAGATATGAAGTAAATATCGTGTACAAATTAAGGGGAGAAGAGAATGTTGTAATCTCCATTACAATAACACTTCTTTATGCAATAACATATATCTAAATATTTAAAATACCCAACAACCCCTCCATACCGTCTAAACACTCATACTTCCTGACCTGACACCTTTACCTATCATTCTTTCATATAAACTCTAACACTCCTCCTCAAGTTAGAGTGACTACATTCTAAGCTTGTCACGAAGACAAACAACGAGAAAAGAAATATGTTCATCATATACATGGTTACAATGAGTGACAATTCTAAAACAAAAGTGAGCTAAATAGAGATATTCAATCCAACTTGACATTTCTGGGATTAATCTTCGTTGAAATACCTCACGGTGACCAATGATTGGCTACAGTCAAACAAGCATGGATCACTTGGTCGACCAACAAAAGACGACAAATTGATACTCCAAATGTCCAACAGAAATGTGAAAAGAACTGAATGCTGGTGGTCGTGCAGCGGAAAAGGAAAAAGATGTAAAATTGTTGCTCACTGAGGAATGAGAAATTCAAGGTCCCACTATGGTAAAATTGACTTAGGCACAACTGTAGGCTGTCAAAAAACACAATGAGACAGTTTTGTGGTTCCGCCGCTGCAGATTGAAGGTGGAACAGCGGCAGCGACTAAAGCTGCCCAAGAACTTCTCCTTTGTTTATATTGGCTCTGTTACCATGTGCAATTTAGGGGGACAAGAGAATGTGGTATTCACATTACAATAAGACGTATTTATACAATAGGATATAGCTAAATATTCAATACCCAACAAGCCCTCCGTACCGTCTAACTTACACCCATATCTCCTCACCTACGATCCTTTCGTATTATCTCTTAACATTTTGGAAAAGTGTTCGATCAATTTTCGGATCTTCAGAAATATATCTACGTTGCAGTCTAGAAGCATATGCAGGTGGTCAACTAGGATCACTTTCTTTTTTGTTGGGTTGTGTGTTTTAGAAGTAAAAATGGTTTAGTCTTTGGTGACTGAGTACTATGCTGATACAATGATTACTAAAATCCGTGTTTCTCCAGGCTTTGATGCAGATGAGAAGTTGGTTTGTTCGGTTCCCGACAATTCTGCAGGGTTGTGAGAGTGTCATTGAGATTCTAAGAGGACAATATAGTCATTCTGTTGGTTGCTACAGTGAAGCGGCTTTTCATTTTGTTGAAGCGTCAAAGGTAGTACCAAGATTCTATTTATTGCTTGCACCCGGCATTGTTGCATGAACAGTCGAAGATTTAATTTCTTGCTTGCACCGACATTGTTGCATGTACAGAGTCACACTGAGTATTCTTTTCATTATTTCCCTTTGACGCTTTCGTTGCAGGTGTTCTGTTTTCCCTATTACCTGTCATTATTCTTAATGTGAACCGAGTTAGGATTCTATTTTCCCGGACAAAAAAAGTTCATTTCTTTTGCCATCTTATAAAGTTGGTTTTTGAACCACTGTATCAAATGTAGTTAACACAGAGCAAACCAACGCAAGCCATGTGCCACATATATGCTGCAGTCTCCTATATATGCATGGGGGATGCTGAATCGTCGGCAAAGGTTAAGCCGTTCCCTTTAAGTTCTATATTATCTGTTTGTTGATGTAGTTGTTTAGGTTAACTAATCGGGTCTAGCGTTCGCCCAGGCTGTGGATTTAATTGGACCAGTTTTATCAGTGATAGATTCTTTTGTTGGTGTCCGCGAAAAAACTAGTGCCCTTTACACTTATGGGTTCTTGCTAATGAGACAACAGAATCTACAAGAAGCCAGGTAATCTGTTTGAATGAAATTATTGTTGTTTGATTTCTGCAGTTTCTTTCGTTGTCCTTTTAACATGTTGGCTTGTGCACTATCATAACATCATTGCCTGGTCAGAGATGTACCACTCCTTCAAGCATGGCACAAAGAGAAAAATATGAGTGCTTATAACCCCTTTGTTAAATTAACTTGTGAACATGGCCTAAGTGAGTTAGCAGGCCAGCTCCAACCTATGTTTACAAGGGTTGTAGGCAGAATTTTTTAGCCTTTGATACTTTGATCTTCTAGTTCCTTTATGTCTCGGGAAGATTGGTGGCATGCAGGAATTATATTAATTTTTACTTTTTAATATATCGATTGGATCTATCATCAAAGAATAAGTTTATCATCTGAAGTTAATGGGCCAAAGAGACTTGGTAAACCATTAAATCCTTCTTGCCCAATAGTTATATCTGACAATTTCTAAATTGAAGGGAATCAGACAAGATGTATCTTTGCATAGCTATTTAACATGTAATTGTTGATCTCTGCGGTTCTCCTCCCTTTCTTACTTAGATCATTACTTTAATGCAGGGTCCGATTAGCCTCCGGCTTGCAGACGACACACACTTATTTAGGGAATCTCCAACTTGTTTCTCAGTATCTGACTGTGCTAGGAAATTTAGCCCTTGCACTACAAGACACTGGACAAGCTAGAGAGATCTTAAGATCTGCTTTAACTTTGTCAAAGAAGCTCAATGATATTCCAACTCAGAATTGGGTTCTATCAAATTTGACTGGTATAACGCATTCATGTCTTGGCCTCTGAATGTGCATCCTCAATGCGTATCACTTTCGTATTCTATTCTATTCTACTTTTCTTCTGAAGACATCTATGGTCAGTCTTCTCGGAAAATATTATATACTGAATGACATGTCTAATTCCTTTCAAGTTATGGGAATTGTTTTCTGGTACACAAAAATATTGTGATGCTAGAAAATAATGAACATTGCAAACTATATAAATTGTCTGGTTGGGAGTCAAGGTTGGCTGAGAGCGCTCTGCTGGTTGTGTTTTCTGAACATTAATGACTGTTATTATTGGCAGTAGGGCTGAAATCCGATGCTACATAAAGAGGTGGTCATTACACAATGACAAAGTGTTCATACTAATTATAAACTCCATGTCTTTTTGAAGTATGATGTGGCTTTTGGTTTGTCGGAGCATCTCTAATCAGCCGTTTCTGCTACATTTATGTTGTCGCCTGCAGCCTTATACAAACAAACGGGAGAGAGCTCGAGTGAATTGGAGAATCTTGAGTATCAAAGGAGGAAGGTAGAGGATTTGCAGGCAAAACTTGCCATTGCACGATCATCCGTTCATCATAGTGAACTGGTTAGATATCTAATCTACTACTACGACACTCTCGTTGCAACAATTAATTGAATATTTTGCTACAGTAGTTTTAAATTGACCAACAATTGCCTAGATAACCTTGTTTAAAATCTGCAGATTGACAAAGTAAAAATCCAAGCCAGACAATTAAATGAGCTTGACATGAAGAAAGCAATAGCAGGCCCTTCTAAGACTGTCAATCTTGACATCCCTGAATCTGTTGGTCTTGTTACACCACAACGCAACACACGTTCATCAGCAAGACTCATGGATGTGGATATTGGGAGGCTTGGGAAGAGAAGATTATAGTATCCCATCTGTAAGTTAAACTTGTGAAGGGATGGGAGATTCCCATATTGGCTGTTATGTATGAGCATCCACCTGAAATGCTTGATGTCCTGTCTTGGCGTTCTAGCACAATCCTTATCTTTGTAAACAGTAGAAAGATATCTAGGTATCTTAGAATTCTGCTAAGCAGTAGCATTGCATATGAAATGCTGGCTTTCATCTCTCTTGTTTTCTTATTTTCTTTTCTTTTTATTTTGTTTTCTGGCTTGTACTAAGAATAAAGATGATTCGTTCCCTTGAGAAAGTGTGCAGCGTTGCATATCCAATCGTAGCATCTCCCTTATTTTACAAGACCCTTATAGTTTGAGATTTAGGATTTTACGTTTTGTGCAGCCATTATCTAGATTTTGAAAAAATTAAAAAATCAAGATCTTAATTCAGATTCTTGGGGACAAAAAAAAAAGCAAGATGGTGCGAGTCTGTGAGAGATTCATTGCAGTCAAAGGTTAATGCTCACAAGGTATTCTGTTTTACTGGCAGCTTTGCCTGGTGCTTTCTGTTAATAAATTCCAGGCTATCTAGTACCCTGTGCAACTCACTGTGCTGTTGCATAAAGCATCGGAAACCTTTATAATATTTATATACTTTCTTTCTCTAACCAGATAGACTTGAATAACAATGACTATTGCATCTGTTGCAATTTCTATAGATGATTTGCGAGTTTATTGTTCTTCGCTTGTAGCTAATCCAGCAATTTCTTTCAATGGTTTCCACATAAATTTTCTCCTGCATATAAAAGTAATATACCGCATAAATGGATGCTCAGATGGAATCATTACAAATATATTTATGGGATAAAAACATCAAGCCTCCCGAACCTATGGCCTTTTTTGCACGATGCCCCCTAATTAATTTTATTACTGCAAAACTATAGGGTGTTTATTCGATTTGTCCCAGTTTTGCATTTTCGGTCATTTTTGGTCATTTTGGCCGGAATATTCTCCTCTACCCGACTTATATGTGCTGTATTAGATGGATAATAGTAGTTGGTGAAAAAGAAAACCACCTCCAAGGGAAGAATATTCCAGCCACAAAAGACCGGAAGGCACCACGGGATTTGCCATTTCCGGCCGGAATATTCCTCTCTACCGGACTCATATGTGTTGTACTAGATGTATAATGGTAGTTGGTGACAAAAAAAAAAAGCAAAAAAACACCTCAAAGGGAGGAATATTCCGGCCACAAAAGACCGAAAATGCACAACTGGGGCAAATCGAACAGACACTCTATAGTTTAAGGACCAAAACGCTTATAAAATTAATTCATGGGGCATCGCGCAAACGAGGCCATAAGTTGGGGGCTTGATGTTTTTATCCCTATAATTATATGTGCTTAACTATCATTACTCCTATTTTGGTTCATTTTTCTTAATTTTTAGCTCAAATGGAGTTGCATAGTGATAGATATGTTTGTTGACTTGAATAGTGATGATTGTGATGCACGTACCAGTTGCCACATTCTGCAATTACTCTTACTTTTGGCCGTAAAGAGGGAAGGATGGCAAGAAACTGCAGTTCTGCCTTTGACAACACCTGAACAATACAAGTAATGCCCCCCAAAAAAGGTGAGAATATTAGATTTCATATATCTCAAGAAGTTACAAGAAATTAGTTGCAACCTTGGCTTCAATGATCCAAACCACCAGTCCTTTGGCATTAGGAGGGAGCAATGAAAGCCTGTAATCTACTTCTGGAGGAAAGTACCATCTAGCTATTGGCTGCTTCCCTATATGAGCCTGAAATATTATATCGTTGTGAGAAAGATGGACGTGGCTAACAAACTTGTGTGTGCGTGTGTGTCTGTTTGTATTGGACTTAGTTATCGCAACTTACGGGGCAAACAGGGTGAATCTTGGTGAGGGTAGTCTCAGGGTCACCTAGGCCACGTGCCGAGAGGTCCAAGAAATGATAGCCTTTGTAGCGGAGGCGATTGAGGTACCGTCCCTCATAGCCGCCCTCGTGGGGTGAGTAGATGGCCAAGGCCTTGTGCTCTTCCACATCGGACAACCATTGACCTAAATCAAGCTTGACAAGATCTCCTCCAATGAAATCTCCTATGCTTATATTACATGTTGTTACTGCCTTCTTGTGTGTTCCTGTTCTTGATGGTATACTCTTTTGGAATGTCATCGGGATTCTTTTGCCGTGGAGTGGGAGCCTCTTCTGATTATGGCCGATTGAAGAGACAAGTGCTCCTTGATATGAGCAGGTAGTGGCTGCCATTTTAAAGTTTTATCTAGTGACGTAATTGAGATAGTATGCCATACAATAAGAGGGAAATGAAAATTGGGGAAGAAGGTGAAAGAACCACAGAAGATTCTTCGGTTATGTGGTTGGAATTGAAGATAAGAAACTGTCCCATGGGATGCATTGGCCCATGTATATATCTATGAATGATATCAATTTTCTTTTTAACAGATTCTACTATAATCACATGAAAGTACGTAAGGTTATGATAGTTGCTCCCCTATATACTGATCTTATGTATTAGTAGTTTAACGAACACATTTGATAGTTATTATAAAAGATTAATCTAAATTAATGCATGACAAAAACTAAAAGATTTATTGAACCTATCCTCACAACGAAAAAGTACTTTATGCTTACTTAACATGTAAGTTTCTATAGCGTCCAACCCTGACTCTTTGGGTTCACTTTATAGCCAAATAAATGTTGCGGAAAATTAATATTGAATAATATTTTACGAACATTTCATAATTTCATTGTATGACCTCGGAAAAAGTTACTTGGTAAACTTCAGAACTACTACTTCATCTAAAAGTAAGAGACGAGAATCTATTATAGGATAAAATATCCCAGATGAGCCAATTTGAAGTTCTCACAATGAAAGCGCTATAATTTTTGGAATTCAAGCGTTTAAAACACATACAATATGGTGCGGACTGAGCTGCACATGGTTTCTAAGTTACAACAATTGTCAAACAAGTTGAAGCTTTAGGAAACGTTGATAATAGCTTCAAAATTTCCAGTTTCTTATGATAAGTACCGCATTGACGAAGCGTCTTCAGACCTAATCCATTCTTCAACAAGAACTTATCCAATCAATATTCAGACACTGTGACACCTATGTAGCAAAGCTCGACTTCCTCCAGGTGATTTACAATGCAGGACGGTGTAGATTCCACCCCCTCGTAATCGTAATCATCGGGCCAAACACATTGGGTATACATGTGTAAGATTAGAGTCTTCAGAAATGGAGTTGCACGGAGTAACTTTAACAGTAAGTCCATATCAAGATCACAACCACAAAGATTCAGTCGCCGCAGTTTATCCCACCTTGCCAGTGTTGGTCGTAATGTACTGCAAAAGTCACGCAAATAAGAAAATAATAATTAATCTAAAGGAGGGATGTTAGATAGAACCCGGTTTGAGGCACACGTCGAAAACGTGCTTCCTTTAGAGTAGAATTTCCGCCAATGCCGTGGTGCAACAACCTCTCGACGTCTACTCCCAAGATACAACAAACCTTCAGAAATCCTTGACGTGCACTCGAACAAGAATCTCCACGAACTCGAATAACCCACAATTGCCTTCTTATGTAGATCAACTATAAGAAATATATTCTCAATAATATAATCTTTGTAAAAAGTAAATATATGTATCGGGCGTCTGATTTATTTTGAAAGAGGAGATAAAAATGCTTTGTGTTTTTCTTCCGCAGCAAAATAAAGCAAAGATATTGAATGTTTATTATTTTTCTGTATTTCTTCACGTAAAAGACCACGGCTTTATAATGCAGAAGTTGATCCCCCAAGAGACACCAATGAACCGATCAGTAATTTAATATTTGAATGAAGAGTTGCAATGTTCTGAAAATAACTTTCATTTCAAATATAAATTGTTCCGTTAATTACACAAAGTTATGAAAAGGTTTTATAAGGTGTGGCACAACTCACCAACCAGTATGCTCTCCCACCTAATATATATATATATATATATATATATAATACACTTTTATTTTAAATCACTATATATATATATATGTATAAATATATACAACAATCCCCCACATGATTTAAAAATAAAATAATATACATAAGAAGGCAATCTTTACTAAACAATAGGTAAAAGTGTCTTGCGGACTTGAACTTTTACTTAGTATTGACAAATATTCATTTGTAGAAACATAGTGAACATAAGTCTTGAACTATGAATCTTAAGCACAAACTTCAACTTGTCATACACTTAGTGTGAGTATATATCAAGTTCTCACGGGGTAGCGCTTTAAACGGCCGTGCGCTAGTATCTTGTGTTAACGAACGCTCTAGAGACAAGTCCGAGTCCCATAGATTGCGGCTCCACAATCACATCCGTATAGGTGAGTTCTTCAAGGGTGATCTACAACTCAACACCCTATCAATGATTACGAACTCATTAGGAGTATACACTCATCCTTTTTTTCGTTGCGGTACAACACCAATTATTGCATAGGAGGGATTCTCTTGTAATAATTTTATATTTTTAATTTTTGGTGTTGTCCAACCACTCGATCAACTTGTTGTTACCCATTGAACCTTCGTCTTGGGATCTCCAATCAGTAAGGTTGGGTTGCCGCTGTCGGTGATTTTATTTAATGGACTTCAATCCCATCCCCTTCGCAAATTCTTCTACTTGCTTTTTCCCGAGTCCTTTAGTTAAAGGATCAGCAATGTTCTTTTCGGACCGAATATAGTCTATAGCAATAATTCCCTTATCAATGAGATACTTTATCGTTTTCTGTCTCAAACGTAAGTGTCTCTTTTGTTCATTCGAATTCTTTTGCTTAGACTTAGCTATAGCTGACTGACTATCACACAAAATTGAGATAGCCGGCATAGGTTTTTCAACTAAAGGAATGTCCGTCAACAATCCTTTAAGCCACTCTGCATGCTGGCCAGTAGCATCAAGGGCTATCATCTCGGCTTCCATGGAAGACCGAGAAATACAACTTTGCTTGGAGGATTTCCAAGACACAACAGCACCACCAAGTGTAAAGACATACCCAGTAGTAGCTTTGTATTCATCAGAATCGGAAACCCAATTCGCATCACTATACCCTTCAAGTACAGTGGGATATCTCGTATAATGTATACCGTAGTATATAGTGCCCTTTAAATATTTTAACACCCTTTCTAAGGCACTCCAATGACTAGTATCAGGGTTACTAGTGTAACGACTAAGTCTCCCTACTGCTTGTGCAATATCCGGTCTAGTAGAGTTTGAAAGATACATCAAAGCTCCAATAATTTGAGAATATTTCAATTGAGCAACCAGATCACCACAATTTTTCTTAAGTTTGATAGAAGGATCATAAGGAATACTCAAAGGCTTACAATCAAATTTTTCAAACTTCTTAAGAAGTTTCTCTACATAATGTGATTGAGTTATCGTGATTCCCTCTCGTGATTTAATCACTTTTATGCCAAGAATCACATCAGCCTCTCCTAAATCCTTCATATCAAAATGTTTGCACAAAAGAGACTTAGTTTCATTGACAATGCTCATATTGGTGCCAAAAATTAAAATATCATCAACATAAAGGCACATAATTACACAATCAGATTTATGTATTCTACTATACACACACTTGTCATAATCATTTACAAGGAAACCATTTGAGATAATAACTTGGTCAAATTTTTCGTGCCATTGTTTTGGCGCTTGTTTCAAGCCATATAAGGATTTTAGGAGTCTGCACACTTTATGTTCTTGTTTAGGCACTATGAAACCTTCGGGTTGTTCCATATATAATTCTTCCTCCAATTCACCATTTAAAAAGGCCGTTTTCACGTCCATTTGGTGAATTACAAGATTATGTATAGATGCTAAGGCTAGAAGGATTCTAATCGTGGTGATTTTCGTCACCGGAGAGTAAGTATCAAAATAATCAAATCCTTCTTGTTGTGAAAACCCCTTAGCTACTAATCTTGCTTTATATTTTTGTATGGAACCATCCGGTCTCAATTTTTTGGTAAAAATCCATTTACATCCTATAGGCCTGCAACCTTTCGGTAAATCTGTTAAAGTCCAAGTTTTATTACTCATTAATGATTCCATTTCAGATTTAATAGCTTCTTTCCAAAACATGGAATCAACTGAAGATATGGCCTCTTTGTAAGAGTTAGGATTATCTTCAACAAGATATATGTAGAAATCATCCCCAAATGATTTTTCTACTCTAGCTCTTTTACTTCTTCTTGGTTCGTAAGAATTTTCGTTTATTCTTTTACCATTAGAGTTAGAAGAGCTAGTGTTAGGAGTTTTTGATATATTAGTTTTCATTGGAAATGATTCTTCAAAGAATACAACATCCCTAGATTCCATAATAGTATGGACACGAATATCAGGGATTTCAGAGTTTATTATATAAACTCTATAAGTAGGACTATTAAGTGAATACCCAATAAAGACACCATCCACAGTTTTTGGTCCTAACTTATTAATTGATTTAATAGGAACTTTCACTTTAGCTAGGCACCCCCACATTCTAAAATATTTAATATTTGGTTTATGACCCTTCCATAGTTCATAAGGAGATTCGTTAGATTTTTTATGTGGTATTCTATTCAGAATATAACAAGCAGAAAAAATTGCTTCACCCCAAAAATTATTAGGTAAGCCCGAACTGCTTAACATAGAATTAACCATATCAATTAAAGTTCTATTTTTTCTCTCGGCAACTCCATTAGATTGAGGAGAGTAAGGAGCAGTTACTTGATGAATAACACCGTGTTCCCTACAAAATTCATCTAGTGAATATTCTCCTCCTCGATCCGACCGAAGAACTTTAATTCTTGAATCCCTTTGATTCTCAACTTCAATTTTATATGTTTTAAAAATATTAGAAACTTCATCTTTAGTTCTAATAGCATAAACATAGCAATATCTTGAGAAGTCATCTATGAATGTGACAAAGTATCTTTTTCCATTTCTAGAAAGAGTTTGAAAGTCACAAACATCACTATGGATTAAATCCAAAACCTTATAAGATTTATTATTAGTTGTTAGAAAAGGCTTTCTAGGTTGTTTAGATTGAACACAAATCTCACATTTGTCATGAAAATTAATCTCAGATTTAGGAATAAGGTTCAAGTTCATCATTCTCTTTATAGTAAATAAGTTAACATGTCCAAGACGACCATGCCAAATATTTGAAGATACATCAATATTATAAAGAGAGTAAATACTTTTACAAGTAGAAATAACCTTTAAAACATTCAATTTAAACAATCCATCTAACACATAGCCTTTTCCTATAAAACAACTATTTTTACTTATTACAACTTTATTTGACTCAAAAAGAAGTCTATAACCATCTCTAATAAGAAGGGATCCACTAATTAGATTTTTTCTAATATCAGGAACATGCTGCACATTATGTAGGGACAAGGTCTTCTCTGAACTTAGTTGCAATTCAATCCACCCTTCTCCTTTAATTTGTGCAGCTACGCCATTTCCCATGTTTACGGTTTTTCCAACTGTAACCTGGTAAGTTGAAAACAAGGACTTGTCAGCACATACATGAATATTAGCGCCGGTATCAATCCACCAATCGGTGGATTCACAAGCTAAATTAATTTCACAATTTGAAATTACTGACCCAACATCGGTTCCATTATTAGAGCCGGTTGTCACCACATTAGCTTGTTGCACCGGTGCCTCGTATGCATCATTATTCTTGTCTTTGCGATGACGACAATTCCTCGCTATGTGCCCAGGTTTACCGCAAACATAACATCCCTTCTTAGAGTTATTATTATTCTTATTGATGTCACTTTTAGGTTTTAGATTATCCTTAGACTTCTTTTGTTTTTTCTTCTTATAGTTATTCTTCTTGTTATTTTCAACAAGGTTAGTATTATTAGATTCTGGGAGTGCTAGCTTTTCCTTTTCTCTTTGTCTTTCTTCTATTTGAAGAGAGACCATTAAATTATCAAGGTTCATGGATTCACGTTTATGCCTTAGTGAAACGGCAATAGAATCCCATTTAGAAGGCAATTTTTCAATGATCGCATGCATATGAAACTTTTCATCAACTTTTATGTTTCTTTGCACTAATTCTTCATATATAGCCTGGAGGTCTTGGGCTTGACCGACTACAGATTTATCATCGGTCATTTTAAAACTTAAATATCTTCCAACTACAAAGTTATCAAGCCCTTCATCCTCTTTACCATATTTTCTTTCTAATGCATCCCAAAGTTCTTTTGCAGTATTAGTGGAGTGATAAATGTCATACAAAGTGTTTGATAAGGCAGATAAAATGCGACCATGACAAAGATAATCTTTATCAACCGACTCATCAATTTCACCATCTTCAGTGACATTTTCATTTGAAGTTTTAGGATTAGAAATCACAGAAAATAATCCTAAAGTAGTCAACCAATAACGCATTTGTTTCTGCCACCTACGAAAGTTAAATCCAGAAAACTTTTCGGGTTTTATGGAATATTGTTCACCATGCGATGCCATTTTTAAAAATTTCAGCAATGGTTATAATTTTAAAAATAGGCAGATTTTAAAGGATGAACTATTTACGTATGACAGATTAAGTTAAGCACAAGTATGAACAGATTTCTACTCTAAATTGTTGGTCGTAATGTACTGCAAAAGTCACGCAAATAAGAAAATAATAATTAATCTAAAGGAGGGATGTTAGATAGAACCCGGTTTGAGGCACACGTCGAAAACGTGCTTCCTTTAGAGTAGAATTTCCGCCAATGCCGTGGTGCAACAACCTCTCGACGTCTACTCCCAAGATACAACAAACCTTCAGAAATCCTTGACGTGCACTCGAACAAGAATCTCCACGAACTCGAATAACCCACAATTGCCTTCTTATGTAGATCAACTATAAGAAATATATTCTCAATAATATAATCTTTGTAAAAAGTAAATATATGTATCGGGCGTCTGATTTATTTTGAAAGAGGAGATAAAAATGCTTTGTGTTTTTCTTCCGCAGCAAAATAAAGCAAAGATATTGAATGTTTATTATTTTTCTGTATTTCTTCACGTAAAAGACCACGGCTTTATAATGCAGAAGTTGATCCCCCAAGAGACACCAATGAACCGATCAGTAATTTAATATTTGAATGAAGAGTTGCAATGTTCTGAAAATAACTTTCATTTCAAATATAAATTGTTCCGTTAATTACACAAAGTTATGAAAAGGTTTTATAAGGTGTGGCACAACTCACCAACCAGTATGCTCTCCCACCTAATATATATATATATATATATATATATATATATATAATACACTTTTATTTTAAATCACTATATATATATATATGTATAAATATATACAACAGCCAGTCCTCGTTCCGGTAGGGGATTGCTCCATGACCAACCTTCGAGCTTCAAATCCTCTAAACTCTGGAATCCGTCCAGTAGACTTTGAAGCACTTGGAGATAATGAGCATTGCGAGGGTCCCATGATACATCTACATGACGCAAAGTAGCAGTAAGAACAGTTGAACCAGAGAGAACGATATTTTCTGGGCCACCCCCACAAAATTCAAAAACCACAAGCTTGTTTCCAAGAATCTTGATAGAAATTTCATTGTATGCACGAGGCTGGTATGGGGGCAGAATTCTGAATTTCTTGAGCTGAGGAGCATCGATTTCCACAAACTTGACATTTAGCCAGGTGCATTCTTTAAGTACCAAGTATTCCAACACTGGGAAAGTGAATAGGAGTGTATCCGAATTAGGAAGCTCGTTTTGAAAACCGACTCCATAAAGGTACAAACCAAGCAGATTAGGAAAGCAGTTCCTGGACGGAAGTCTGAAGGTGCAACACAAACGGAGTTCCAATATTCTCAAGGAAGCCTTATCCAGAAGGCTTTGGGGTAAAAGTAACATAGGCTCAAATGAGGAGTCTCCACAAATTAGTACCAGACTCTGAACATTACGCCTCAATGCAGCAGATACCCATTGCTCCACACGATTTACGGGATACTTTTTGCGACAATTAATGTGAAAACATCTCATATGTTGTGACAGGAGAAGTATCCTATCTACACAATCAGGAAAAGACTCGGGCTTAACGCATGTATCGTCAACGACGATGTTGTAAACTGTAGTCCACTTGAGCTCCCAATGTTTGGACAAAACACATGTTCGAACAGCATCAGTAATAGGCAGGCATGAGAGAATGCGAGTTATAAGACTTTCGGGTAAATTACTAATGCGATCATTCGTACGGGAAGTCTTTTCAGATTTCTCAATCGAATTCATATGAAATTAACAAGAGAAAACCAAATCAAATCCAGCCGAAGGTTGGCAGCTAATTTTAATTTTACCTTGCACGCGAACTAGGGTTTTGAGGGCGGGCGGCGCACGACGGTGGTTGTGAAATGTTAACGGCGTGGATGCGGCGGAGTAAAGTAGTGATGACGGGCAGAACAGGGTGTGAAGGTGCCGCTGCGTGTGTGGGTGTTTCTGTTCTGTCGCTCATTCATTTTTTGTTTTCTAGTAAGATTTTTTTGCCTCTTTTTTACTATCTTTATTTCACTCATTTCCATATAATTTTCCTTTTATTATTATTATATATTAAATGAGACAAAAAAGACGAAATGGGCATAAATTTTTGTTTCGCAATGTAGGAAGACTCATTGGGATAGACTTGTGCAAAAAAACTGTATTTAATTAAAAAAAAATCGATGAAATGCGTTGAAAAATGAGGTTGGTATCTATTGAGCGTTACAAAGCTCGATTGGTCGCGAAGGGGTATACTCAAGTCGAAGGACTTGACTATCATGACACATTTGCACCTGTGGCGAAATTAGTTACCGTTCGTTGCGTTCTTGCCATTGCAGTAGCACGCAATTGGCATCTACATCAGCTTGATGTAAATAATGCTTTCCTCCAGGGTGATCTAAATGAGGAGGTTTACATGACTCTTCCCCCGGGATATGGCACACATGGGGAGACTCGTGTATGTCGTTTATGAAAATCTATCTATGGACTCAAACAGGCATCCCGAAATTGGTATTCCAAGTTATCATCGGTCCTCATATCTGACGGTTTTTCTCAATCCCACGCTGATCATTCTTTATTTACTCGAACTATTGGCTCATCCTTTATTCTTATTTTAGTCTATGTTGATGATATCTTGGTTGCAGGAAATGATCTATCTGCTATTGAAAACCTTAAACATTTTCTTGACAACAAGTTTAAAATTAAGGACTTGGGTCACATGAAATACTTTCTTGGCCTTGAAGTGGCACGTTCTCCGGATGGTATTTTTATTTGTCAAAGAAAGTATACACTCGATATTCTTGCGGATTCAGGCAATTTGGGATCTCGACCCACACATTTTCCTATGGATAAAAACCTCAAGCTCAATGACACTGATGGAGTATTACTTTCTGATCCAAGCAGTTACAGACGATTAGTTGGTTGCCTCTTATACTTAACAATCACCCACCCAGATATGTCTTTCAGTGTCAACATGTTAAGCCAATTTATGCAAAACCCCAGAGACACACATCTACATGCAGCCACTCGTGTTCTACGCTACTTGAAAGGATCTCCTGGACATGGCCTATTCTATTCCAAACAATGTGATCTTCAACTTTCTGCTTATTCCGACTCTGATTGGGCTAGTTGTCCGATGACTCGTCGTTCTACTACTGGGTTTTTTATTTCGCTTGGCAACAGTCCCATTTTTTGGCGCACAAAGAAACAACATACTGTTTCACGTTCCTCTGCTGAAGCTGAATATCGTGCTATGGCTTCCACCACATGTGAACTCGTGTGGCTCAAGTCCCTTCTACATGATCTTTTTGTTCTTCATCCACAACGCATTTTACTTTTCCGTGACAATGAAGCTGCTATTCATATCACACGAAACCCGGTGTTTCATGAGCGTACTAAGCATATAGAGATCGATTGCCATGTCACAAGAGAAAAGTATTTATCTGGGCTGATTCAACCAACTCGAGTTTCAACTAAACTTCAGTTAGCCGATGTTTTCACTAAAGCTCTGGGACAAGACCAATTTCTTTTTCTTACTCGCAAGTTGGGCATGACAACTCTTCATGATCCAACTTGAGGGGGAGTAATGGACACAATCAGAGATTTACATGTATCCAATCAAGGATTTGATAAGCTTTACCAAATATTAGACATACTATATCAAAGGGATTAGAATAAATCATTAGAGAAATCTTATTCTCTTTCCTAGAATATTTACATGTACATTTCCTATATAAGCCTCTGTACTTTTCGATTGAACATATAGAAATAAAATAATATTCTCAATTCACTCCTAATTCTAACAAAAGCGCTGTAAATATTTACTGTACCCATTAATCATAAAAATCGTAAGTCGTGTGTTTGGAGTGTTCCTCCAAATGATTGGATTAAATTTAATTGTGATGGAGCAGTTTTCCATGAGCAGGGATTATTTGGTACAGGTATTGTGGCGCGCAATTCACATGTTGAGGTAATCCCACATGTGGTGCAACATATGGAGGGGGTGTTGAAAGCGGGTAGCATTGAGGCGTGCACAACAAGATTGACAGTTAATGTCACTGTTCAATTGAGTTTGACGAGGTAATATTTGAAGGTGATAGTTTATCTATCATTCATAATATTCTTTGTGCAACGTCGGATGAGGCAGAATATGTGAATGTTGTTATTCAGGATGTGTGACATATCTTGGATGGCGGAAAAAAAAATTGTGTTCCAAAGGGTTAGCAGAGATGCCAATGCGGATGCTAATACTATAGCAAGGACGGGCGTGGAAAATTCTTCATGGTTTATAGTTTTTAGTTCATTAGTACGTTGGTTGGTTTTTTTTTTTTTCATTTGTGAGTTTGAGCGATTATTTGTTTCTTAATCTGAGACTTTCATTTACAAATACTTAATTACAAATACTTAATGTTAAACTCTTATTCAAATGACAAAATATTTTTAACTTTTTTCAAAAGTTTGCAAATGCTTGTTTAGGAAGTTCTTCCTCTACCTTGGCCGATCTCAATTGTTCGTTGAAGCTTGAAATGCCTAGATTACTTGAGGTTTTAATCGTGGATATTTCTTCCTCGGGCATGTGCTCTTTTGCTATGTCTATTATTCCACACGTTATTGTACTTTATGAACGCCTCATTGTGAAGCTTTGTATAGCACATTGACTATAGAAAATCTCCTAAAGGAATTTTCACCTTTAGCATCTCGTTACTAAATCTTGCCATTAGATTTCGCAGAGTTTCATTTGTTTTTCAACTCAAACAATGAAATAAAGGTGGTCTACATGCATTGTGACCTCTTTGCTTGCTAGCAAATTGATGTTTGAATTTTTGACACATTTCTTCATACAATGTTATGGATATGATTGGAAGCTGTGAACCAATCTAATTTTCTTTTTTCTAACAATGTTTTGATAAACATCTCTGAGTGATCACTGCCATCATCATATTATTATGAATAACAAAGACACATTTCAATTGAAACTATCAAAATAAACTAAAATCATATTTTCCTAAAACTAAAATCTTGATTCAATGATAATCAATAAAACATTTCTTGCGTAAGTAATAACTTTTATTTTAATCAACTTAAGAATAAGATTATATTAGAATATTTCTTCACAATTATTTAGGATGACAAATATTTAGGATGACAAATGGATCAATTGAATCAAATCATACCGTACCAGTAGGATTCGATCCAACATAATTTATATCCAAATAATACCCATTTGTGTTGGATTTCAATTGTACCCATCAGATCCATGGAGACCCGTCAATTCAAAGTTCATAATTTATGAATTCAACGAGGGATTCACACAAATCTCGTTGGGGATCTACTCGAATTCGTATCCAAATCTCTCTATATATTATAACTATTATTTCTTACCTTGGTGTATGTAGTTAACACAACTTAACACATATTCACAAGCGGATGGATCCGTGTGAATTCTATTTGGACTCGAATCCGAGTATGAATTAAACCAGTTGGAGTCGTTTCGGATCACGGTGGGCTCGATGGATGTGGATCTTATTTGCCACCCCTACATTTTGTCGTCAGGAAAAGAAAGTAAAATTAGAAAAAGAAGAAAATAATTAGATCTTTCATCAAAAAGAGAAAGAGAAAGAGAGAGAGAGAAAGAACACCGAGTCGCCACGAGTTCCAACCTCCTTCCTCAAAGTATATGAACCAATAAACAGTCCAAGATTCTGTTGCGGCTGCTGCAAATGCCGTGTCCGAATTCTCCATCAATTTCAATCCCCCCGAGTCATCCAACTATCATCATCTCAATCATTTTATCGAACAACAGGTTTAATTAAGCATTCATTAGTTAACAACCAAAAAGAATGAACGCGGCATTCGCTTCGAGGAGTTTGAGGATGATAAATCCTTCAACTTCAATTATTCCTCGTTGCTGTTTCAATCGCATCCCTCGCACAATTCTAACCTCACCGCACATTGCGCTTCAATCCAATCGGAGGAGTATTTCGCTCTGGAGCTCCTCCACCAAAACGACGCCGTTTGCACCCCCCCGCATCAGAGCTTTCGTCTCCGATTTTTCCTCCAAAATCCCTCAAAAACCCGTAAGCGTATTTTGCACGAAAACCGGACTATATTATGAGTAAGTAGTATATCGTAGTAAAGTTTGAATTTTTATGTTCTAACTTTTTTTGAGTTGGGGAAACAGGGTTCTTCTACTCCGAATGAGCAAGCACTGTTCTCGACCTCAACCGAATCAAAGCAAGAAAAACCGACGACGACGTTGAAGAGAATAACAACACCGGAAGAGCAAATCCGTAACACTAAAATAATCGTCACGCTTGCCAAGTACTTATGGATGAAGGATAATCCCGAGTTTCGACTCCGAGTGGTTGCTGCATTGAGTCTATTAGTTGGCGCCAAAGTAACTAACTTTAATACAAGAAAACTACACCTTTTTATTTATTTATGTCATTATCATTGGTATTGATATTTGTTTGCTATTTTCCCGTTTGAGTTGTGTGTGTAGGTGGTGAATGTTCAAGTCCCATTCTTGTTTAAGCTTGCCGTGGATTGGTTAGCCACAGCATCTGGCAATGCCAGCTCCCTTGCCGAGTTTACCGCTGCTAATGCTACCGCCATAGCTGTTTTTGTTAGTCCAGCTGCAGTTCTGATTGGGTATGGTATAGCACGGACCGGAGCATCTGCTTTTAATGGTAAAAAATTGTGAAGTTTTTAATGTGTACTTTGAAGATTCTCTTTTCTGTCTATGGTACCTAATTCCGCAATTGTTTCATTGTAGAACTGAGAACTGCGATTTTCTCTAAAGTGGCTTTAAGGACAATTCGTCAAGTTTCCAGAAAGGTATGATACTATCCTGAGTTTAAACCATGTGCTTATAGTAATTTGTAGTCTTTTTTTGGAGATATTAGTTTGTTTTAGCTGGGAATTTTGTCTCTGTATATCGTGCCATCGTGTGCTCTTTTGCTTTTGCTTACGTTTATGGGAGTAATTTTGTTCAGATAGTTTCCTATTACTAGATTGCTTGCCCGTTCTTGTTGTATTGCCAACTGTAAGCATGCCTAGAATTGTAACAAGTATTTCTGAGAAGTGGATTCTTCAATTTTCTTTTTTGTCAAACACTCTTCATAGACTGCGATTCTACCTATGTTATTCTCTTTTCGTGATGTACATTGATGTATTTTGTTTTATTCGTTTGACATAATTGTTGATGCTCATCATCCTTCTGAAGAATTGAAATTGTTTTTTTGTTCTTTTCCTTTTGAGGGAGTGCTTAGGAGGTTTTAGAGACTGTTATTGCCACATGACATATTATACCTATTATGTACTGCAACTGGTTGAGAAAGCTACTCTAGTTGAATCTGGATTTTCTTGAAACTTTGGGGGGTTCCATGGAGATTTTGGGTCGTTTTTTTTTCTGTTTTTTTTTTTCTCTGTAAAATGGGTTTGTGCAAAAATTCTTTAGAGGACCATGAGAATACGATAGAGGAGTATTACTAGACCTGGAATTTCCGAGTGCTTTCTAATCACAGTTGTTTGGATTCGCTGACCTGTAAAGGATAACAACAAGATTCATGGGCTGGGTTATGGTAGGAAAATGAAAATCTTGTATCTGTTCTGGTTTTGTTGGGGAAATCAATTACCATAAGACTCAAATTTGTCAGTGAATTAACGCATTTCCCATGAATAATGCTGATGAACAGCCCCGGTCATCGTTGATTTCTTAATTGGCATTTCAAGCATGTATATATGGTTAGAAGGAATGTACATTTATGGTGTCATACTTGATCATTTATGTAAATAATTTTGTTCCGAGACGAACTACTGGCTCCATTTTGCAGGTCTTTTCGCATTTGCACGAACTCGACTTACGGTATCACCTAAGGTACTTCATGAATGTTCTCTTTTTAAAGTTTACTCCTGAGTTGACATATACCGCTTCTGAGTACCTTGTATACCATGCAAAGAGAGATTTCATGATCATGTGTTAAATTTCTCAAATTCTGCAATTAGCTTGTCCTAGTTTTTCAGTTTTCTTCGGTATATCCCAGTTGTCTAATTTCCTGCGGATGGGGGTCATTCCTGGTGTGCTGTCAATGATTTATGTGCAATAAGAAGCCATTATGATTGTAGTCTTGACTTTTATATGTCATTCTATTAGTCGGGAAACAGGTGGCCTTAATCGAATAATCGATCGTGGTAGCCGAGCTATAAATTTTATTCTTTCATCCATGGTCTTCAATGTTGTGCCTACTATATTGGAGGTACAGTCTTACATACCCTTGTCTATCTTCTTGTTTTTCTTGGTCTTTTAATTGACATAAGAATAAGTTCCCGGATTGCTCTAATTTAATCTTTAGTAGTATTGCTTATTTTCCTATTTTTAGATTTTTCATGTATTTGTGACCTTTCAGATAGCAATGGTGACGGGTATTCTTGCATATAAGTTTGGGGCACCATTTGCATTGATTACTTCCTTCTCGATGGCTGCATATATAGCTTTCACATTGGCTGTGACACAGGTAAGTACAACTGCTCTTCTCGGATAGTGGAGTATTCCCTCCTGTTTCTTACGCTTCCACTTGTGTCCAGAAGTATGTTCTATTTCAATAGGATGATCCCGGCTTATATCTGTAAATGATGCATCTGCTTCCCTTTCTTTCCTTATCCATCCACCAGTTGCAGCTCATGAAAGCATAAATCTCTAGGATGCTTCATTAATTGTATTAAATTCTTAAGTTTTAGTCCGAGTTATCACTTTTCAATTGCCTTTTGTAGTGGAGAACCAAGTTTAGGAAGGCAATGAATAGAGCTGACAACGATGCTAATACACGGGCAATTGATTCTCTTATTAACTATGAGGTGAGCTCACAACTTTTACAGGAGACTGAAATTTTCTTCTTTCACTCATTATCAATCACTTATGTTGCAAAGTATTTTTCAGACTGTCAAATATTTCAACAACGAGAAATTCGAAGCGGATAAATATGATGAGTTTCTGGAGAGTAAGTTCTTTCCCCCTTGAAAGTTAACTTTGGTTTTATTTTTTCACTTTTATAGATTGTTCACGATGACCAGAAATATTTTTGTTGTATATATATTTGCTTAGTAGAAATGGAAAATTAGCGGGAGGAGGAGATTGTAATTACACTTATTTCAACTTGAACTTTGGAAACCAAAATCACTGATCACATTGAGTTTAATGGGCATTGTGGAATGGGTGTCTTAAGAGAAGTGAAATTATGGGTTTTAGTTCTAATCGTTGATTCATGGCTAGCTGCTAATCTTCAATGACATGTTATATGCACTGCTGGTGGGAGCGTTTCCTTGTTATTGGTTATCTCGTGAATAAAGTGGCCAATATAGTTGATTGTGACTTCATTGCAAATTATCGATAGCTTGATTGGAAAATGCTGCATATATTGTTGCAGAACGCTTCTGCAACAGTTTCATGATTCTCAAAGTAGCTTAGGAACAAGGGAACTTCACTTAAAGCTTTGCTTCTTGGTTTTGACGCTCAGAGATATAATAACCCTTAATACCTGTGGTGTGCTGCTAAATTATTCTTTGCATGCTTATAAGGGCAATTCTGTGAATTAGTAATATATCGAGTGGGTTTAAGTTGATGACATAACATCTTACAGGATACGAAGATGCTGCCTTAAAAACTCAAAGAAGTCTTGCCTCTTTAAACCTTGGCCAAAATGTGATATTCAGTGTAGCAATATCAGCAGCTATGGTGTTGTGCTCAAACGGGATAATGAGTGGCAGTATGACCGTTGGAGACTTGGTAAGAATGTTAACCTTGAGAATAAACTCCTCCCTGTTCTCCTGTTCTGGATATAGTTGTGAAATGACATGCTTCTATTTTTAGTATGACTAATATATTCTCCATATAGGTTATGGTGAATGGATTACTCTTTCAGCTGTCTCTTCCACTCAACTTCCTTGGAGGCGTATATAGGGAAACCATTCAAAGTTTAGTAGACCTGAAGTCCATGTTCCAATTACTTGAGGTGTTAAATTATTTCTTAAATCATCTATTCATACCAATCTTCCTTTCTCTTTTCCTTTCACCTTGTCTTTTCTCTTTTTTTCGTTTTTCTTTGGGTTGGGCCGGTGGGTGGGAGGGGATATGTGAATTTCTATTTATTGCATTTCTATATGTGCCTTGGAGGTTTAGAGTTTGAACTGCATTAACCTTCAATCAACAAAATGAACTTCCTGAAGTTTCATCTTTTGTCGAGCTCATCACATGAGCTTTTTAAGATGATTACAGTTACCTGTCAGTGTTGATGTCCATTAACGTTTCGCTCTTGGTAACGTTTCCTTGATAATTGTCTTTCGGAAAAACTATTATTTTACAGAATACTCTCTTTCACATCTCATCTCCAGGAAAAGTCGGAAATTGTTAATGCGGAGGATGCCAGACCTTTAACATTGAATGGGGGTCACATTGAATTCAACAATGTTCATTTCAGGTGCCATGCTATTCTTTTTATGTTTTTTTGGTAATCATGCTATTTTTCTATCTAGAACTTCAGTATGGAATGATCCCCTAGTTGTGTATATATATATAGTTCTAATTATCATGACAGAATTCTTACATCTGCTCATAGTTTTCTAGACGTCATCGTCTTAGTGCTGTCTCTTGCAAAATTATTCATTTTAGTTTTCTATCGTCACTGGTACAACCATTTTCGAGTTCAATATGTCCAATATTAACCACCTGCAACTTGTTATAAGTGCAAGATCAATACAGCGGATAAAATTTCTCTCTGACGTTCAGTCTGTTTTCTGCTTATGAAGTTATATGTCAGATAGAAAGATTCTTGATGGGATATCATTTGTCGTGCCAGCTGGGAAAAGTGTTGCTATTGTTGGAACCAGCGGCAGTGGTGAGTAACAAACGACATTATTCAAAATTGTATTGATGCCATTAGGTCCGTCTTTTTTGGTCCGCACTTCATTATAATTATCTCATGGGTTATCATTGATGAATGACTTGGTTGCTGGTACCTGAGGTCTTTTTTATTTTTTATTTTTTTGTGAATTAAAGCTTCTAACACATTTTTTAATTGCACTGCATGCAGGGAAGTCAACCATTCTCAGATTGCTCTATAGGTTTTTTGACGCCCATTCTGGACAAGTAAGATTGGAATTCCTCTTTTAAATCCCTTATATGAGTAACCCAAATAAATTTTCGGTGCATTAGATTTCTCTCCATATGCTACTTTACCTGTAAGGATCTTACATCTACACGCCCTGAGTTTTTCTCAAAGTTTTAATAATTATATATAAATCGCTGAAGCTCCCAAAAAGCCCAAAATTAAGGGATTTAATGTACTTCTCTTTTCAAAATATTAGAGGCGCCTCATAATAATTCGAACTTCGAGTTAAGTAAGGGAGTCTATTTCTAATATTTTTTAGCTATCCAAACAATAATGAAGTTTCTGTATTTAGGCGAAACCGCAGGGACTTTAACTGCAATTGCCTCAGTTTTCATTTACTTCATTAACCACCCGTGCGTGCTATTTCATCATCTGTTCGTGTCTGTCAAATATAGCAGCTCCCTCTACCAAATTACCATGCAAAAATGCAAAAATAGGAAAATTATGCTACTAGTGTGTTAAATGTAAACCACTTTATTACTTTGTTCCCTTGAATAGTTCTTGTTAATTGACATCTGTTGACTACCACAATACTATTGATACATTGATATTTTCTCAGATAAAAATTGATGGTCAAGATATTCGGGCAATAACACTTGAGAGCCTTAGGAAGTCAATCGGTGTTGTTCCGCAAGATACTGTGAGTTTGCGGTTTCACCAGTGTACTTTAAACTGTTTGTTTTAATGTTGACATGAAGAAAGTTGTGTCTTACTGGCAGGTACTGTTTAATGATACTATATACCACAACATTAATTATGGACGCCTTTCAGCAACAGAAGAGGAGGTTTGTTGAATTTGTTGTTTGTTTGAACTTAGCTTCACTTGTTTTTTCACTAATTCAAGTTGATTTTGTGTATCAGGTGTATGGTGCGGCTCGCCGGGCTGCGATTCATGACACTATCATGAAATTTCCAGATAAATATTCTACTGTGGTGGGGGAAAGAGGGCTTAAGGTATTCACAAATTTTCATCATCAGAAATTTATTCATAGGAAAAGACATAACTCACCAGTGAAATATCTAAACAAAGACTAAAAAACGGCTTTGTTTGTGCTACAATATCTCCCTCTGGCATTGTAATTAGACTTTCCTGCTATCAGCATTATGTGGCTCTCTTTTCTTAAGTTGTTGTAATCGTCCAATTTCTTGTGAAAAGTTCTATCCTTTAACCTCTAATACTGCATTTGGATCAAAACAAATGTTATACCAGATCATGTTAAACTTTTAGGCGCATACTATTTTTAATTTGCCTGAGTCTTTCTGTATTTTCCTGTGGGGCTTGTTCCATCATTTTCATGTGTGTGATATTGTGACCGACATATGCTAGTTATCATTATCTGGAATGGTTCAGCTTAGATGCTATGCTACTTCCACCAATTGACAGTGAGCTGGAATATTTAACTTTTGTTGGCCGTGGTTCATGCATGCTCTTTCTCAGTTTAATTAGTTATTGAGTCTCGTTCTAAAAAATGTTGTATTTATCCATTGACAGTTGAGTGGTGGGGAAAAGCAACGTGTGGCCCTAGCTCGTGCCTTTTTGAAGTCACCTCCTATAATGTAAGTTCATTTTCTTGGTAGATAAATTTGATGTTCAAATCAAGTTCTCGGCGTCTACTTAAGTCCTTTTGTTCTCTATTTGTGCTAATATATTGTAGGTCTTAAAGGACATAACTTGTCTGGTACTTGGATGATTATCTTGTTTGACTGTGAATTTGGCTATTCACGTGTTTATCACATATTTGTTAGAAAATTAATTTGTGCAGTTCTGATATTACATATGTTGATATTACGAAGTTTGGTGGATTTTGTGTATGCATTTTAGTAGTCAGAATTGTGAGATACGCACTTAAACCCGTTTTTTCATTTGTGTTTTTGTGCTTTTAGGTTTTGTGATGAAGCTACAAGTGCCCTTGACAGCACAACCGAGGCCGAGATTTTAAGTGCATTAAAGTCACTAGCAACTAATCGAACCTCAATTTTTATTGCTCACAGGCTTACAACAGCAATGCAGTGTGATGAGGTACGGTTTCTATATAATAACTTGATCTTGTTTGCTGCCTATTTATGAATAATCTTTCCTTGAGTTTCATAAGTCTTAACCATGCAACTTTGGTGTACTACCACTCTGACCTGTGCGCTAGAACTTCTCTTCAGTTGAATTATTTCCATAAGTTTCTACCAAAGTAGCTCCGGTTCATTTACGTTCGTAATAATGTACCACGAGGTCCAAAAGTACCATAAACAACAGATTTCTTTGCCCCGTCTAGAAATGGCTTTCGTGATGGATCAAACTGTCATGGTTCTTGTAGTTGAGCTGTTGTCAACATCATTTCTTTGCTCTGATTGAGTACAAACCACTGTCTTATTCTGGATTTCCTTGGATGACAGATCGTAGTTCTGGAGAACGGAAGAGTAGTAGAACAGGGACCACATGAAGTTCTATTGACTAAGTCAGGCAGATATTCACAACTTTGGAATCAACAAAACTCCACCATTGATTCCATTGATGCAGCCATCAAATTGGAGGCATGAGTTTTTTTTGTTTTTTTTTAAATTAATCACAGGTACATGTATAAGATGACTATTATGTGTTTCCGGGGCTTCGCAATCAAATTATATATACGCGTAGAGGGTGTATTTGCATAGTAATGCATGTATACAACCGGTTACATTTCTTTTTTCCTGTCCTCAGTATTCTAACATATATAACCTACAAGGAGATATTGGTGTTGTAACGTAGAGCTTTATACATTTCCAATTATACGATTGTACACCTTGAAATTTTATATTGATTTGTTAATCTTGTGATGATGACTGATGATAGTATCTCCAGTTAATGAATTTTCAACTATATATTGATTTCTAATCCGTTAGCTCAGTAAATGTAAGAGGTTGTCACTATATTTGCCAGTTTTGGACTGACCGTTGTCCCCTAAAATTTATTATTGCACTATTTTGTCTTCTAACACGGGAGAAATCGACCTGCTTTATCGAAGATCACGTCATTGTTGAAGATCAAAGTTTCAGTTCCGGTATGTGTGTTATTCCCGCAATATTTTGCAATGTTTCAAGATCTTTTGTTATGTTTTAGTCGGCTAATTAGTTGTTGCATGAGCACGGAAAATACAATAATATTTCCTTTGTACAGTTCAATAAAGATACAATAAAGCAGACTGACCATGAAAAAAACAATTAAATCCTTAACAATGTAGAACTTTGATCCTGATCTTCCAGGCTCTCTCTTAGAAACATAGCTTTCTCTTAAAGTTGTGTTGCAGGTAACAGCGGTAAATTGGTTTTACTACGACTCATGTTCACATGGATAATGAAGATTTTAGTAGAGTGCTCTAGCATTATACATGAACAATTATTGAATTAGGTTGTTTGAGCGGTTCACCAAAAACTAGCCTGGCAACTCGATAAAGTGGTTTCCATAAGCAGAATTGAAAATCACTATTGCCAAAGTAGGTCTCGTACAGAGGACATTCAAATCTAATCGTAGACCAAACAAAACCGAACATCTTTGATATTCAAGTCCTGTAACACAATGGAAGGCATGAACCCAATAAAATCCAAGTACTTGTTTGCTGTAATAACATTTGCCACAACTACCAAGAAACTCTATGGATCAAAGACGATACAATTGTTACCTCGTGCCAAACTGAGCCATAATTTATTTAGACGCAGATCTTTTATGGAAAAATTAACAAGATCAATACAATTTTTTTAATTGCTTTGGTTTGGTAGCTCACAGAACCTTAATTCAAGGATTGCTTCATAATTACTTACCACACCCTGCCGCAGTTGAAGTGCATCCATCAAACTATAACTAAACAAGTAAGAAACACATGGATTATAACTTATATACACTGGTGACTGGACCCATTTATTTTACCGATAACTATTATTTTGAAGGTTCCAACAGTAAAGGTGGAAAATCAGTGCTAAATCTCTAAAATGCTTTACTCAAAACTCGTTAACATTAATCAAATGTCGCTGAATAACCAATCTTTTCCAAAGGTCACAGAACAATCATTACTATCCGGTCGACCTCATACACAAAGCATTATCATACGCAATATGTGAACTAAATGCATTTTAAACCTCAATTCTACTACAACCAAAACATATCAAGGTATATTATGCATAATAATTGTCTGAGAAAAATTGATCTCAATTCATTCAAAGTTCATGACCTGCAACAGCAGGTAAACGGTAAATCAGCTTATTGACGGGTACAACTGCAAATTTAGAGACTCCACGGGAAAATTGAAATATTTCAACTTCAGTATCTGTGCTCCATCTTTTCCTTCTCCTGGTACCAGTTCACATACCTACAGGTGCACAAAGTAGGAAGAATGAACCACACTATCATATTGTTGGGCAGTAGTAGATAATGCAAACACGGGATATGACATAAGATTGTAATGATTGATAAATCTATAGAACTTTACGTTCTGTTTATCGTTCAATTGTGGATAGAGCAAAAATGTTAAATGTCAAGAACACCATCTGTAGACAGAAATACAGGGTTCTTATGAGATTTGTAACAACTGGTATTTCTAAGTTAATGCATTATAGTTTCACAGTACAGTTGGAGACAAAATCAAAAAGTTCCACACTTCTTTTTTCCTTGGGATTCTAAAAAAAATTATATTTCCCCATCCCAAACCATCATTGGAATTCATATTTAATCCCCACAGATGATGAAGGAAATGAGAAAACAACTCAGGAAAAGAACCAACACTTGCAGTTTCACTAGTGCAAGAGTTACTTAATAAAGACAACAGCAACATATTCGTGACAGATGCTGCAAGAATCCCAATTCCGTTCCGGCCACAATTACCTAAATGAAACTAGCACTAACGATCATCACCCTTCAGCCATCTTTTTAAGGTCAGTGATTCAGTCAACATCTAAATATTTAGAATCAAAAGATTATGGGCAACGTAATGATTACTGAAGCCCCAGCTCAATCAATTAATGCACGCCACTGTATCCAAAGATTACTGATAAGACTATTGGCATTTTGCAAAATACTTAGCAGTTGGCACCACTTAACCATATAATATCATTTTCTCCTGAATGTCTAATAGTGATCAAGCAATAAGACCAGGGTGAACCTTAGACCAACGTTCCCATAAGCGAGCCCGACTGCAATTACTGAAGATTCAAGTTCCAAATAACATAGAACACTTATAATAATAAGTTATAAAAGACAAGAAAAACAATAATTTGCACATAATCATTTGACCAACCAAAGTCTATTATACAAGATTTCGACATTTTATTCACTGAAACTGTCAACTGTGTGAGGTGAGGTACTGATTATGGTATATCTCATTTTTCACTTCTCACACACCACCTGTACAGGACCAGTTTCATTACACGAAATTCGACATGTTGATATCCAAACACGAAATGAAATTCATCCGCAGGAGATCTATCAGCCAATGATAAATTATTCACGAAATCAAAACTTAATACCAAATTTAATTCCCTAATTAACACAGAAACGCATCAATCAATCCAACACCAAAAAAATTTATGATTAGCCAAATCAAACAGAAAAAATACAATCAGATCAGAGGAGAGATAATCCAGATCCAAAAAAAAAAAAAAACTTACGAGACGGTGCCGACGAGAGGGGCGAGTAAAAGAGTAGCGCTGATCCAATTGTCGGTGACTTTGTGGGTGACCTTACTGGTGATATCCTTCCAGAGACCAGGCATCACCTTCTGCTGAAAAGGCGACAAAGCGTACACCACCGCCTTCATCCTCACCGGTGTCTTTCCCATTTTCTCTCTCTCTCTTCTCTTTCTCTCTCTAGAAAATTCGATAGGGCTGGCTAACAAACTCTAATTGTATCGGTAAAATGTGAGAAATAAATTCTGATTTACATTACCGAGCTAGTTAATGGACCTCAATGTGAAATGTTATTGGGCCACAAATGGGCCCACCTTATTTTATAGCGGCGTTGTGGTATTTACATGTAGGGGTGGGCAGGCCGGATCGGATTCCCGTTATCCGACCCGACCCGATCGGATTTTTCCTGCAGCTGCGGGGTTTACTCCCACAGCAGTTCCCGCGGGTTGGAGTCGGGACCTAGGGTCGAAATCCGATCCGACCCGAGGTCCAGACTTTGACAGTGAGCAGCAGCAGATTATTAATACTTAAAAAAAAAAAATTTGCAGCTTCATACTTCAGTATTCAGTCGCGGCCCTTAAGAAAAAAAAAACAAAATCACTCCCTCACTCCTCTCAAAAGCGGCACCGCTCATCACCGCCGTTTGGATTCCGACACCACCGCCGTTTGGATTCCGACATCACCGTCGCCCCGCCCCGCCGCACCGTCGCCCCGCTCCGCCGCATCTAGGTATATATTTTTTTCTAATTCTAAAATTGAATTGAAATTTCTTGTTAGTTTGTTAAATTGATTAACTCATTGGTATTATAAAACTTGTTATTGCTAGAAATCATTGAAATTAAGAAAAACAAGATGTAATTGTAATCTATTTTGAATTAGGGTTTTAAATTAGGGGTTTTCAAATTTGGCTCAATTAGAGGATATTATTGTAAGTAGTTGTAATCTTTGGTACTAATTGATTGATGATTGACAACAAATCGCGAAAAAAAAATTTGATTGTCAATTTGACTTGAAGTGTACGGTATTGTTGTGAATCATATGCGTTAATGATTGTCAATTTAGTAAATCATATGCGTTAATAATTTATTGTAGCAATGGTAAATAAGAATGGCAATCGTAGTCGTGGTGGTGGTCGTTCACCCTCCAAAGTAGCTTCAACAAGTACACCTTCCACCCTTACTCCCCGCCGAAGTCCTCTCAAACGTTCTAAGGGAAAGGGAAAGGCACCGGATACTTCACGGGGTAAAGGAAAGGCAACGGTAACGTCACATGATAAAGGAAAGGCACCGGTAATGTCACTTGATAAGGGGAAGGCACCGGTAACGTCACGTGATAAGGGGAAGGCACCGGATACATCACGAGGTAAAGGAAAGGCTCCGGATAATTCACGTGGTAAAGGAAAGGCTCGTGAACCGAATGATGGACAACAATCCCCTCCCAATAGATACAATAATGATTATTCGCATGGGGAGTGGGAGGATCATCTACATACTATTAATGAAGATGAAGAAAACGATGTAGATATGAGCGATGAGGAAGAGGAGGGGGTAGAAGAGGATAAGGAAGAAGATGGAGAGAAGGATGAAGAACAAGAGGATGAAGAAGAAGAGGATGAAGAACAAGAGGATGAAGAAGAAGACGAGAAAGTGTATAAGACCATTATTACTTTCCACAAAAAAAAATGGATGGTAAAATCACAAAATACCAAAAACTCCACCATCTTACATCCAAATATTGGGCAACATTTGAACCTTTCCAATGTCCTATAAAGAACTACGTGAAATGGCGGTGTATCAATTGCAAAAAGGAGATCGCTGCAGATGGACATCAACACGATACGGGAGGTCTTCAAAGTCATAGTACGAGGTGTCCAAAACGAGTGGACAAAAATGTTAAAACACAAGGTCGGTTGAAAGTGGAAGTTACTGGTTCGGTGGGGAATTGGAAATTTAATCAAGAGTGGATCTTAGAGGGTGTGGTGATGTTTTTGATTGACAACGAGATGCTGTTCATCACCGTGGAGAAGCCTTCTTTCCGACGTATGATGAAACGAGCATGCCCGCATTTGAGATTGCCAAGCCGAAAGACCATCACCAATGCATGCTACGAGTTATATCTTATTGAGAGAACTCGATTGATTGAGTTTGTAAAGGAGAATGCTCAGAGTGTGTGCCTCACAACCGACACATGGACTTCAATTGCCAAGGACAATTATATGTGTGTCACTATGCACTTCATTGACAATCAATGGAATTTGAAGAAAAAATTTATTAGTTTTAGCTTGATTTCGGGGCATAAGGGGATAGACATTGCACGTGACGTCAACAAGGTTGTGGTAAGAGATTATAAGATCAACAAGGTCTTCACAATTACGATTGACAACGCGACAGCAAACGACATGGCTATTGATGAATTGGTGACAAAGTGGTCGGCTCGGAGGTTCATTACGAAGGAGAATGGGAAACACATGCATAGTAGATGCATTGCTCACATCTTAAATCTCATGGTGCAAGATGGTTTCAAGACGAGGGGCGGTGATTGCACGATAGAATGCATTCGTGCTTGCATTCGTTATATCAAAGCCACTCCCTCCCGGTATACAAAATTCAAAGAAACCGTTTCAGAAATTGGGCTAGAAAGTAAAAAGTTACTAAGTTTGGATGTTCCGACACGGTGGAATTCTACGTATACCATGCTTGAAGACGCCCTTGAGTTGAGAGGTGTATTTGATATTTATGAGCATGTTGAGTCAAACATGGGAATGAGATGAAAGGCATTATGCCTAAGGAGGATGATTGGAAGAAGGCTTAAACGTATGTGGATTTTCTAAAACCTTTCAAGGTTTTGACCGAACTTGTCTCCAATAATTGGCAAAATGGCAAGAGACTTATTGGCGATTCTAGTCTCCACCGTTGCTTCTGAATCGGTATTCAGTATGGGAAGACGCGTCCTTGATCGATGTAGGAGCTCGTTGACACCGAGAATAGTTCAAGGTTTAGTTTGCTCACAAGATTGGCTACGAGACGATGATACACCAATTCAAATCGAGGAGTGTTTGGCGGACTTGGAGGCACGTGATAGAGGTATATTAAGTTAACTTAATAGTTAACAAATACTTGTCTAAATTTTTGTTACTATAAATGAATGAGACATTGATTAGTTTTTGTTATTTTCGTGTAGAATTTGCAGATATGGGTGAAGATGCAACGTTACTAGATGATTCATGAATGAGTGGAAACAAAGGTATAACAAAGATGACACATTAGCGGTTGATGAGTTCCCGTTATTGTCTTGTGTTATTTTGAGACTATTTTTTAAATTATGTTTGATTGTGGGCATTACATGTTTTGAATATTGGACCTTAATTTGGTGTTGTTGGATGGTTATTTTTTTTTTTTGATTTCGCGTTGTTGGATGGTTAATGAGTAATGACAATGTTTTCTATGGGATTTTTATATTGATGTATGGCTTTGGGATTATAGTTTTAAGTAATGTGATAGATTTTTTATGATTGTCTTTGAGACTTTGTGTATTAGATGGATTATTCCCGATTGGGAGAAAATTGATTTTGGATTCAAGTAATGTGATGTTAGGAGAAAATTGATATGGTAGTATTGTTGCCTTTTTTTTGGCTTTTGAGGAATAGATTCCAGAGGACAAAATGTCCATTTGTTTTTTGTTTTTGGGAGCAGTAGCAGGGCAGCCAGGGCTGATTCCAGTGGGCATTTTACCCACTGGAATTTTCGGGATCCCGATCGGGATCCCGACTCCCGCGGGACTCCTGCATCAGCGGGAGTTCTGCTACCGCAGGTCGGATCGGGGGCCAGTTTGCTGCTCCCGATCCCGTCAATATCCGTGGGCCGGGGTCCCGATCCCGCAGACTCCCGACCCACCTCAGCCCTATTTACATGGTTGCTTGCTAGCGTAAGTTTACAATTAACCAGTATGTTTGAACCAAAACCGAACACATAAGAAGTGACTTTACTGGTTAGCGGTTCAATCGATTGAACCGATTAAATCGTTGGTTGAACCGATGACATCGTACTTCTAAGAATTTCAACCATCATAAGAACAAATATATATCATCTCAACTCAAGTCAGCATATTTTAGGTGTGTAAGTTAATGCACCTAATTTAACAAAATGTTAGTGTTTTAGACCATATATAGTTTATATACCAATAGGTTTTACGATATTAAATAGAAAATCATAGAGAATTATTTTCCTCAATATTTTTTTTGTAAGTTAAATTATCTCATTTAGTTTTTGTATAATTTTGTTCACATAATTTCTTCTAATTCCCAACAATCGGATTTCAGTTCTGATCTTCATCTATCAATTTTCTTCTCCCAATTGTGTAAGTTAAATTCTGGATTTAAGGTTTAGGAGCATTTTTTTTAGAATTTGAGGGAAGTGAACTTCAACTACGAAGAAAAGAAGGCAAACGGTCCAAGGTGCGGTCTTGTTCGATGGTTGTATCCGGCCAGAGCGATAACTTTGGCGGTTGGACTAGCTGAGAGAGAAAATCGAGTTTGAGTCGTCCTTCGGATCGAACCCACTACCGGCCAATGGTTAAATTGGTCGGACCGACCGATCCGATCCAATTTTCAAAACACTGCAAATAACAATATAAATCACAACTAGTTTCTTTTCTTATAGATGGAAATACTACGGTCTCCAAAATAAATATCATATAACTCTATCTACAAAACCAATAATTACTACACCATGATTTTCCTTCTTTGGATTTTGTAAAAATCTTGGAATGAAATATCGGTGTGTACAAGTGTTGGAATAATATTAATGGGCGATTCTACTGTTGCTTGGCCCTTAGAACATTAGTAGTAGACTAGTAGGGGTATTTTTCATCCACCTCCCATGCGGCTTGGGCTACTGCAAATACTCCTCATTTGGCTGTTGGTCAACGACTAAATCTACGACTATTATGTAATTTGTGCTTCAAAATATTTTAAGTTATCTTTTCATCGTTTTAAAGTTATAAATAACATATTTATTTTCATATTTACATAAACATAATATTTTTTTAATATTTTTAATAACGATGACTTTAGCTACTTTAGTTATTCAATAACAACATTTGTATATTTTCTTAATCACTCAATAAAAAATTAACTAATCAAATAATTTGTAAAAGCTCATAAAAATACAACTTTCACTATATAATCTTTTTGTATACCCAATTGAAATTATAATTTGTTTTGCATACTTTTATCAATTACATTATATTTGTACTTTCCTAACTTTTAATTTGCGGCTATACAAATATTATTAACTAAACATGAAACGACAATGTGGGAGTCTTCTAGGCTATCAATTGGGCTTGAGAGTGCGACAAGGTTTGATGACAGGACATCCTCTTCTAGCGTGATCTTCCCGTCATGAGCCAACCGCATCACCTTATCTTTGAATATGAAGCAATCATGGATTTGGTGTCCTACGAGACGGTGATACTTGCAATACTTAGGATCATCAGAGCGACCATTCTCTTTTGGTCTCTTCATTTTAGGCAGCTCAATCAGGTTAGCTTTGAGCAAATCATCAAATATGGCTGAAACGTCAGAATCGAGGAACATATATTGCTTTGACCGCATCTCCTTGAGTGTCATCTTCCTTTGCTCATTAGCTTGTGAATTATTGGACTTTTCAGATACCACACCACTTTTTCGTTGGTTGTTGTTATCATTTGCCTTGGCCTGGATTCTCAACGGAGCAACGTTCACCGCCATAGACTCTTTGGTAGGTGCTTTGTTGAAAGGTTTGCCTCATTTCCTTGAATCTTGCTTGTCTTTGAATCTTCGCGGATCTTGCATAGGCGGTCCATTAACTACACTTGCCACCATACTCAATTCTATGCCATGAGCACGAGTTGCTAACTCTTCAAATGGTTGTATTCCTTGAAGAATGTAACGGAGCCCCCATTGCATGCCTTGGATGCACATCTCTATAGCTGAGGTCTCGGATAACCTATCCTTGCAATTGAGACTCAAGTTTCTCCAACGGTTTATGTAATCAATCACTGGCTCTTCATCCCACTGGCAAGCATTTTCCAGTTCAATCACGCTGACAGTCATTCTTGTGTTGTAGAAGCTATTGAGGAATTCTTGCTCCAACGCGTCCCAACTATCAATTGAGTGTGCTTCCAAGTCAGTGTACCAATCAAATGCGTTTCCCTTCAATGAGCGAACAAATTACTTGACAATATGATCACTGTAAGTTCCGACATTATTGCAAGTCGCAACAGAATGAGCTACATGCTGCTTTGGGTTGCCTTTTCCATCAAACTGCTGGAAATTTGGTGGTTGGTAGCCATTCGACATTTTCAAACTATCCATCGTTTGAGTGTACGGTTTGGAATAGGAGAATGATGATTTGAAGCCTTATATGTGTTTTCTTCATTACTGATTTAACAAGGTAACACGTCTTCTTCAATTCGGAGAATCCTGGAAAGAATCGCAGAGAACAGCTAGCTTGTTTCCTTCTTTTGAAAGCGTGTGAGTTGACTATTCAACTTTGCTTGAATTATGGAAACTTCAAGTAAGGAATCTTCCATAGCTCTTCCTTATGTTTAAGATACTTTCCTGGACATAAACATAAACAACCAAAACCGTGGAACTTGATTAATAAGTGAATAAAGGCAAAACTTAATTTTGGCAACTAAAAAATAGTTTTCGCACAAGCTCTCGGCTTTCAATGTTATCCTCAATGTTAACTCAACATCGTCTAACATTTCACCGTCTAACATTGATTCCAAAAATGGTAAATCTCCTTGAAATCTTCTTTCTGCCTTTTGTGGAATCCGCCCCCACTGGGCCTCCTAATATCATGTTTATCACTCCCCCTTTAACGTTGTCGTTTCCAATTTGAGGATAGTCAAACACCTACGGATGATCGACTATCTTTTTCTTGTCCTTTCTAGGCGATGGTGATCTATCCCTATCGACGTTGTCATCTTGTTCTTTCATCTTTCTGACAAACTCCACGAGTTTTCCATCCTTCAACAGTCATTCGATATCGTTCTTGAGATCCTTGCAATCATCGGTTTCATGTCCCTTCTGATTGTGGTATTTGCAAAAATGGGTCGAACACCTAGTTGCCTTTGAATCCTTCATCTGCCTGGGCTCTTTCAGCCACCATTTCCTTTTCGCCGTCCGAAATACTATCCTAATCATCCAGCTTGTCCTTGATAGTTCCATGATGAACTCCTTTAATTGATTAGCAGGGATCATGCCATTTGAAGAGACTTGGAACTCCTTGGCAATAGACTTTTCCTTCTCATCGGATAGTTGCTTCATGGATGTTTCACCCTCTTCAAAGCCACCAAACTTCAGTTCCTTTACATGACTTTCTTCCACCTTGTCTTCCCTACTCAACAATTTTTCTATCTTGGAGTCTTGGTCTTGCACATGTTTGTTCAGCATCTCCATGGCTTTGGTCAACATCCCAATTTGTTCCTCCAAAGTTGTACCACTTGTTGTCAATGCGTGCACTGTATCCAGCAGAGATGAAAAAACCGATGCGGAGTGAGGAGTTTGAGGGGAGGAGTCGTCTCTTTCAACATCCCTATCATTGTTGATGTTGTCGGATATAAAGGAGTCCTTTTGAACAATGTCGTGGACGACTTCACTTGGCATCTTCGGGGATGGATTAGCCAATAAATTGGACATCCTTCTTGTCTTGACTGGTGCCATATGGTTGACTTGTTGTTCTTGATGAAAGGAGATGAGAGGTAGAGTTGTCCCACTGAGCGTGCCAAATTTGTAACGACAAATTCTTGAATTCTGAAAATAAAAGATAAAAAAAGATTACAAAATAATTTTTGAGTAAATTTAAAAGTACAATTTTGGTTCAATCTCTATCTAATCCTCTGATTCAATTCTACAAGAATAATATTGAAATTTGTGGTGGAAATCTTCAATTTGATCTTTACTGAAATGATTTGAACTTGGAGAAACGTTAATTCGAGGGTCCTTGGACTTGATCTCGAATTAAATGGTGATTTGATTTGAGGATTGATGAACACTAATTTGACTTGAGGATTTGATGAACACTGATTTGATTTGAGGATTTGATGAACACTGATTTGACTTGGGGATTTGATGAACAATAATTTGATTTGAGGATTCGATGAAGGATGATATTATCTTCGTCCTCAGTTCTTTGAATATGTGAGTTTTAATCTTTCTAGTACGGATTTTGATCTTCAAAACGGTTTTTTGAGGGTCTTGTGACTTGATCTCAGATCAAACGGATTTTTGGTTTGAATGTTGTTGAAGAACGGTATGAATTTGATTTGGATTTTTCAGATTTGTTGAAGATTTGATCTTTTTGGCAAAGACAAGATATTAAAAAAAAACGGTTTTTGGATGAACTTGAGGCTTGATAGTGGATTGAAAGAAGTTTTTAACGAAGAACACCTTGAAGATTGATGAAGGATACCTTGAATGACGCGAATAACGCTTGAAGATGGATGAATTTGGTGGAGCAAAAAACTTAGAGCTTTTTCCTCTTCAACCTGTGAATATCTTGTGTATCCTTTTTCTTTATGAGAGGGCCTCTACTTATAGTTGTAACCTAAAGCTCCTTTCTTGTGATTGGTCGATTTTATTTTTCAAGATAAGCATGGATTTAATTTAGCTTGCTTATCAAGAAACATAGCATATTTTTACATGTCTTAACATCATTGGTTGGAATACTCCATCCTTTCCACGTGACTTTATTTGATTGGCCAAAAATATATATTAGAAAATCAATAAATTAATCTATTAATAACTGGAATTTAATTTAGTAAAATTCTAAATTAAAAATAGAAATAATTAATTTAATTTCTAATAATTAATTTGACACTTGTCACTATTTAATTATAGTAGACAAAACTTATTTGTCTATAAATGCCCCTTGCGACTTGTCACGAATAGCATTGTGAAAATGCATCTTAAAGTGAATATGTCGCAACATATTTATTTCCGTATCATCACTGAGATTAATAGAAGATTATGTATTTCACTTCCCAAATGAAACCTTGGTGGGCCTCCATATTAATTTCCATAGGGACCAAATTGAAATTTAGGACCAAGGCCCTTTTTTCATACACAAGGCACCTGAGATCGCTCTTTTTTTTTGTGGATGGGTCTATGGAAATCGCATGTAGGGGGTATGGCCGCCAGTGGTATATCATGACATAATTCAAACACACGCTTTCTTGAGTTGCACTTTAGTCTGTATTGGGTAAAGTGGCTGGCCACCACTGAACCAACTCGAATCATAGCAGGGCTCATGGGGCGAGGTCGTCACACGTATAATGTGATTGATAAGATTTCTAATTATGGGTGCATGACAGTCCGAAGACACCAAATATAATAGATTATAGATAGATGCATATAAGTCTACCTAGCACTAATAAATAGTTAAAATATTTCAGAATATGTGCGGGATTGTTGGGTATTTTTTAAATATTTCTTCGATATTATATATTTAACCAGTTCAACCAACTTCTACTATTTTCATAGTTTTTGCATATATATGCATGTATCCATATCTTGACATATTATTCTCCATAACTTTAGAGACATACAAAACACCTTAGCTTAGCACTACAAGATTTGGGGGGTTTTCGCGATCCCCCTGTTGACCGCTGGGCGGTCCCAAGAGTTTTAGTGACCGCCCAGAGCAATGGGGACCGTTGGGCGGTCCCCAGGCTAAAAAAGGGACTGCCCAGTGGTCCCCGGCCCAAAACAGGTTTTAGGGACCGTCGGGCAGTCCTTAAAAGTCGTTTTAGGGACCGCCTCGCGGTCCCTAATAATATTCATATTTTGTTTTTTGATTTTATGGAACAATTAATGTGCCGCGTTGTTTGTTTAGTTGATAAAGATCCTAATAATAGTTAAGATAACAAAATTACAAAGTTTCATACAATTTGAAACAACATATGATGATTAAGTGTAAGTATAACGTATAAAAGGTTCAACGTTAAAAACTCTCTCAATCTCATTCAATCTACTATTCAATAACTAAATTAGTAGTTTTATGATCATTTGTTACTTCAATTGACATGTTATAATGAGTTTTATTGCTAAAAATCAAAACATATGGAGATTGTTCCATAAAACAAATAAAAAAAGTATGAATATTATTAGGGACCGCATGGCGGTCCCTAATACCACTTTTAGGGACCCCCGGGCGGTCACCAAATAGCTTTAGGGACCGTCCGACAGTCATTAATAATATTCATAATTTTTTTTTATGGAACAATTAAGGTGCCGCGTTGTTTGTTTAGTTGATAAATATCCAAATAATAGTTAAGAGAACAAAATTACAAGGTTTCATGCAATTTGAAATAACATATTATGATTAAGTGTACGTATAACGTATAAAAGGTTCAACGTTAAAAACTCTTTCAAACTTATTCAATCTACTATTAAATAACTAAATTAGTAGTTTTATGATCATTTGTTACTTCAATTGACATGTTATAATGAGTTTTGTTGCTAAAAATAAAAAAACACATGGAGATCGTTCCATAAAATAAAATAAAAAGCGTATGGATATTATTAGGAACAACCTGGCTGTCCCTAGTACCACTTTTAGGGACCGTCGGGTTGTCACCAAATAGTTTTAGGGACAGCCCGACAGTCCCAAATAATATTCATACTTTTTTTTATGGAATAATTAAAGCGTCACGTTGTTTGTTTAGTTGATAAATATCCTAATAATAGTTAAGTGAAAAAAATTACGAAGTTTCATGCAAATTGAAACAACATATGATGATTAAGTATACGTATAACGTAGAATAGATTTAACGTTAAAAACTCCCTCAATCTCATTCAATCTACTATTAAATAACTAATTAGTAGTTTTATGATCATTTGTTACTTCAATTGACATGTTATAATGAGTTTTGTTGATAAAAATCAAAAACACATTGAGATCGTTCCATAAAAAAAAGTATGAACATTATTAGAGACCGCCTGGCGGTACCTAATACCACTTTTGGGGACCGCCGGGCGGTCACCAAATATCTTTAGGGACAGCCCGACGGTCCCTAATAATATTCATACTTTTTATTTTATTTTATGGAACAATTAACGTGCCGCGTTGTTTGTTTTGTTGATAAATATCCTAATAATAGTTAAGAGAACAAAATTACAAGGTTTCATGCAATTTGAAACAACATTTGATAATTAAATGTACGTATAACGTATAAAAGGTTCAACGTTAAAAACTCTCTCAATCTCATTCAATCTACTATTAAATAACTAAATTAGTTAGTTTTATTATCATTTGCTACTTCAATTAGCATGTTATAATGAGTTTTGTTTCTAAAAATCAAAAACATATGGAGATCGTTCCATAAAATAATAAAAAAAAAGTATGGATATTATTAGGGATCGCGTGGCGGTCACCAAATATCTTTAGGGACCGCCTTGCGGTCCCTAAATGCACTGAAATAGGTGGGAATTGGGGGGGGGGGGGGGGGGGGTGGAAGGATTTGAAATTTCAAAAAATTCAAAATTTTCACCCTCAATACTATATATATCACCACTCTCCTATCCAATTTTTCAACACTTTTCAAAAACATCCAACTCTAAAATATATCTTCTCATTTTTCTCTTCCTAAATCCCGAAAATAAAAATCATCCAACAAAAACTTTCATTTCTTCTTTCTTTTACCAAATATAAACAAACACTCTTCCTTTTTTTTTTATATATTTCTTCAAATCCAAAAACCCTACCTTTCTTCTGTTTTCTTTTAAGAAATGCCAAGAAAACACCAACAATATGTTCTTCCTTTATTTTTCTTCTTCTTTTTCATTGTTTTTGATTTATTTTTAAAACTAACATATATTTTTACCTTTATTTTATTATTTTCTTTGTTTTATTTTGTTAACTTTCATTTCATTTTACTTTTTTTTTCTTATTATTTTGTTTGTTTTTGTTCTTTTAAATGTTTGTTGCGCATATTACACGCAATTTGTACAAAAAAGCCAATAATAATTCGGTAAATTTTTAGAATATTATTGAGTTATTTTTATTCTGCCGCAGACTTTTAGGGACCTCCGAGCGGTCCCCAATAATATTCATATCATCAGGGACCGCCGAACGGTCCCCATCTATGAATATTATTGGGGACTAATGATATGAATATTATTGGTACCGCTCGGCGGTCCCTATATATTTGGCGACCGTTTAGCGGTCCCTATATATTTGGCGATCGCCCAGCGGTCACCAAAGCCCATAAGTCTTTAGGAACCGTCTGTCAATCCCTAATGCTGCGGTCGTGGAAAATGCTCCCCGAGACAGCAAGACGGTCGTCAAAGGGTATGGGACCTAGGCTTTTCGGGACCGCCTTTTGGTGGAGACCGCCCAGGGGCTTTCGAGACTGCCCTGGCTAAAGATCTCTGAATATTGTAGTGTAGCTTCCAGATTTTTAACATTAAAATCAATACTCTATAAATTATTTTCTACTAGTAGTAGTTTCTAATTTTATTAGACTTATATTTTCTAAATCCTAGGAATTATTTCATGTAGATTCTCAAGAACAGTGTTTTAAGCACAATTCGGCCAACACTTCTTCTATTTTTATTTCAAACACTACAACATTAGTCTGAAGAAAACCCGCAATATAATCAGTAAAAGGAAGCATTTGAAGTCAGGCAAAAAGAAAATAAAGTTAGTTGGTCCTATAATTAATTCGTAAGAATATTCAAACAAATTAAATTTTGTACCGGCTACTGTTGTTATGGAATTTGGAGTTTCCGAAGGGGGCATCCGTCGTAATCAGGTTTAGGCTTACTACTACGTAAGTTTTTGCAATAAACTTTGTATACCGTTATACTATTTAATCAGGTAGCCCGCGTTAGGTTTATGGAAAATGATTAATACAGTCTGTACATAAAGAGACGCATATCAGCCACATATTTGTTTTTCTCTAATATGGGCAACCGGCTCTACATACCTAACTTACCTCTAATATTTTTCTTTTCTTTTTTCTTTGTTTTCCTTGTAGTTTGTTAACCCAAACATTTTAATAATTATATTTTACTCCTACTTTTAGTAACTAGCACATAATATTTCTATTTTTTTTAATATCTCTCATTACAATAACATCATATAACGTTTTTGACTTTTTATAAAAAAAAAAGTACATTAAAATAACGTTTTCCAGGAACACGGATTCATAAATTATTTATCATTATAAATATAATAATTTACGAACCTTTTATCAAATAAAGTAACTAACCATTCATCAACTTTAAATTTATAAATTCATGAACTTGGAAGAAAAATAACCAAAATCCTATAATGTTTTTAAAAAATTAGAAATATCTAAATTCTCTAGCAATTTTCAAGAAGTTCTCTAGCAAGGGTTAATAATTAATTATCTTATCAAAGTTATTTTCTTAATTTTATTTTTAATATTTATAAGTAATATAATAAAGGGGCAGTTAAAGTAAATTACCAAATTGTAAATAATTGCCGTTCTTAGTCTAAAACTAGTTTCTTAGTATGTCTGTATGTACAGACATTAAGGATGTATGTACGTTAATCATCGCCGTAGGTTTATATATATATGTAAATATATTAATGGAATCAGTACACCTTTACTTCACTACAAAAAAATTGGGTCTTTCCCGACCGCAAAATCGGTCGGGAATAACCCATTTGCGGTCGGGAAAGACCCTTTCCCGACCGCATTGCGGTCGGAAAATCGCGGTCGGTGTTGCTTCGGTCGGGAAAAGTTTCCCGACCGCAGCTCGGTCGGGAAGAACTTTTCCCGACCGCCTTTCCCGACCGGCATGCGGTCGGAAATTTGCCGACCGATTATTCCGACCGCACACCGGTCGGAATATTTCCCGACCGCATATCGGTCGGGAAATACTTGAATTTTATTCCCGACCGCACTGCGGTCGGGATTATATGAATTTTTGTCCCGACCGGATAGCGGTCGGGACTATTCCCGACCGCAAAGTGGTCGGGATTAAAATTCATGTTATTCCCGACCGAGGCCCGGTCGGGAATAATATTCAAGTATTTCCCGACCGATTCGCGGTCGGGAATAATAATCATCAGAACAAAAAAAATAATATCCCGGTAATAAAATTACCGAAATATTATTTTTTTAATATTTTGCAATATTTGAAAAATATTATTTAGTTTTTGTGTTTGCAATAATTAAATTTTTGATTCATTGCTTAGTCTAAAACACAAAAAAAATAAATAAGTTTTTGATTATTGAAAATTTGAATAAAGAAGTGAAAAATTTTAATTTTGAAGTTGAAAGAAAGAAGGTTTTGAAAAAGTGTATGAATATGAAAAAAGTGTTTGAAATTTTTTTTGAAGAGGAACAAAGTGTGTGGAGATGGAAAAATGAGGAGAATAATGAAGTGTATTTATAGAAAAAGTTGAAATTTTTTGAATTTTCGTCAAATTTGAATTTCCCACCAAGTCCCGCCATTTTTTTCGATTATTCCCGACCGATATTCGGTCGGGAATGTTTAATTTTTTCAAAAATTTCAAAAAACCGCCAATTTTTCAAAAAATACCGACCGAAATTCGGTCGGCAATACTTTGCAGCCCAGAAACTCGCGACATACCGACCGCACTGCGGTCGGGAATAAGTTTAAATTTTATTCCCGACCGCAAGGCGGTCGGAAATGCCTTTAAATATTAGTCCCGACCGGCATGCGGTCGGGAATACCTTTAAATTTTATTTACGACCGCCGTGCGGTCGGCAATAATGGCAATTCCCGACCGATACGCGGTCGGGAAAAATAGTAAATTTTACCTTTTTTCGATATTTTGGAAAATCTTGATGTGTTTGTTAAGTATAACTATATAATCTCATTAAATTCATGAATTGCACTATTAGTTAGTTTGTTTAATGTACTTTTAATTATTAAATTAGTATAGTTTATCGGAGCATAAGTTAAGTTAGTTTGGAGTTATACCTATAATAATCATACGTAGTATATAGGAGTTCACAATTGTCAATTAACATTTGTTACGAACGTTAATATAGAGAGGCTAATTGTGATATATATATATATATATGTTAACATTTGTTTAACATAATCGTAAGTAGTTACATTATTAGCAACTATATATACTAATCTATTTATAAGTGACAATATGAATCGACGCTTCAAACGATTCATCAATGTGCAACTAAATTTAATTTTTTTTGAGATTTTTAGTAATATATAACTAATACTGATTTACTCGATCATTAAATAACGAATTTACCTAAAATTGAGAGCGAAATTGTGAAATTAAGAATATGAATATTATTCCCGACCGCGTACCGGTCGCCAATAAGCCTAAACCCTAAACCCTAAACCCTAAACCCTAAACCCTAAACCCTAAACCCTAATATTCCCGACCGCCACGCGGTCGGGAACTTTCCCGACCGCATTGCGGTCGGGAATAAGGGTATTCCCGACCGCAATGCGGTCGGGAAGTCTCGGCCCAGCTGCGCGGCCCAGCTGGGCCGAGATTAGGGCGACACTCTGGGCGGGAAATTTCCCGCCCAGAGTATTCCCGACCGCAATGCGGTCGGGACAACTTGTACCGACCGCAATGCGGTCGGGAATGGTTTTAATAAATGTCCCGACCGCATATCGGTCGGTAAACTTTATAATGACCGCATTGCGGTCGGGATTGCTCCCGACCGCAATGCGGTCGGGAATTTCCGGTCGGGAAAAGTGCTGAAATCTTGTAGTGCTTATTTAAAACAAAAGAAGGAGGGAAATCAACCTATCAAAAATTAATCCAATGACGTGATTGTAATTAATATTAACAGGTTGCTTTCCCCAAACGTGATGATTAATGTATAAATTAATCTATTTATTAAGAATTTAACGTTGAATGTACTAGAGTTTGTCGTGTACAAGAATAAGTAGTTAAATATTAAGGCAAGAAGAATAAGAGATGCAAAGCCATGCACTATAAATTAGAGTATGATCTTCATTTCTAATATCATCATCAACTGCATACTTATAATTTTCAATATATTAACAAATATTAAGTAGCCAAATCAATATATATAAGAAATGGCAGCTTCTACCGTTGCAACTATCCCCAAGGATGTCCGGCCACCCATCGTGAATTTTGCACCCAGCATGTGGGGTGATACTTTCACTTCATTTGGTTTGGACGAACAGGTAAATTTATTTGCATGTCGTTTAATTTGTCTTTTTGGCATGTAATAAGAGTGAATATTTTTCAACCCAAAATTTGCGTTATTAATTAATTGTCGTCTCGATCGATCACTTCAGGTACAAGAAAAGTATGCTAAAGAAATTGAACAGCTGAAAGAAAGAACCAGAAGCATTCTCAGTAGTAGTGCTGCTAAAGAAAGTACACAAGCTGAGAAACTAGTGCTAATTGACACGCTTGAGCGATTGGGTGTGGCATATCACTTTGAACATGAAATTGAACAACAAGTCGAACAAATATTCTTCAATTTGGAAGATTATTATGATCATGATTTGTTCAGTACTGCACTTCGATTTCGTGTTCTCCGACAACACCGCTACCATGTTCCTTGTGGTATGTTTATAACGAATAATATCACAGATTGCTCTAGCTAGCTAGTTTCATTAATTTTAATTATAATAATAATAATAATAATTAATTACGTACTAACATATATATTGACGTACACAATATCACATAACAGGTGTTTTTGACAAGTTTAAGGGCAAACAAAGTAGTGAATTCACTCAAGCACTATGTACAGATGCCATGGGACTGTTGAGCCTGTACCAAGCAGCTCATGTGAGGATTCATGGAGAAGAAATTTTGGAACAAGCTTTGATCTTTACTACTCATCATCTGAACGACCTGCTCCCGCACTTACAGTCTCCTCTTAGAGACGAAGTTGACCGAGCTCTACATCAGTCACTATATAGGGGTGTCCCAAGAATTGAGACCCGGAATTATATTTCAACGTATGAAAAATACGAAGCAAAGAATGAAATGCTACTCAGATTTGCTAAACTGGATTTCAATTACTTGCAGAATTTGTACAAGAAAGAGCTATGTGATCTTTCCAGGTACTTAACAATATATATTTGTAAGGACAAAATATTAAAACCCCTATAACTTTTTTTCAGAACTAAAAATGCTCGTTTTTTTCGGACCTTGTAAAACTGCCTCGTACGTAAGTCTTGAAAAATCTTGCAAAAATGTCCGATGGCCTTATTCGGGCTAAAAATGCCGACGTGGCGACACAGTCAACGCCACGTCATAAAATAGCTATGCCACGTCATATTTTTAGCCAATAATAATAAATATATATAAATAATAATAATAAACATATATATAAATAATAAAGATATATATATAAATAGTAATAAACATATATATATAATAATAAACATATATATATATATATAAATAATAAAGATATATATATAAATAATAATAAATATATATATATATATAAAAAAAACAAATAACAATAAAACACAAAAAATATTAAAAAAAAACGCTACCGCACCCCCCCTGACCCCCCCTACGCCCCCTCCACACCCTCTCCCCTCCCCCCCCCCCCCCCCCCCCCGCCACCCAACACCCACGATTGCAGTGGTGGTGGCGTCGATTTGACGCCACCACCGCTGCGATTCGCGGTGGCGTCACTGCGACTCGCAGCGATGGTCGCCACCACCACCGCGATTTGTAGTGGTGGTGGTGTCAAATCGACACCACCACCACTGCAATCGTGGTCGCCACCACTGCGATTTGGCAATGGTGGTGGCGGGGCGGGGATGGGGGGTGGGGTTCCGGCGATTCGCAGCGGCGGGGGTGGGGGCGCGGTTGGGGGGTAAACCGCAGGGATGGAATTTTTTTTTTAATTTTTGTTTGTTTTTTATTTTATATAATGTTAAAATATTTATTATTTTATAAATTAGTATAAATAATAATATATGTTGATATTATTATTTATATATAATATATGTTTTACTTTTACAAATGATTATATATATATGTTTATTATTTATATATATATATATATATATATATATATATATATATATATATATATATATATTTTGGCGGGCAAAGTACAATTTATTTTGGGGTGCAAATACAATATTTAAAATTATACACTACAACAGAAAGGAGCTTTACCGACGGCTCAAAAATCGTCGGTAAAGGGCCTTTTGCCGACAGAAATACCCTTTTCCGTCGAAAAAATCCGACGGAAAAAAGCTCGTCACTAAAGCTTTTTTCCGTCGAATTTTTACCGACGGAAAAGCGTTTCATTTATTCCGTCAGCTTAAAGCCGACGGAAAAGGGCTCTTTTCCGACGGCTTTAAGCCGACGGAAAAACCTCTCTTTTCCGTCGGCTTTAAGCCAACGATAAAATGGGGAAACCCCTTTACCGTCGGCTTTAAGCCGACGGAAAAACCCTATACCGTCGGGGTTTAGAAATATTAAAAAAAATATGATTTAAAAAAATTGATTTAAAAGAAAAACGATTTAAAACAATTGATTTATGATTTTTTGGCGATTTATTTAAAAGGAATCGATTTTAAATAATTATTTTATAATTTTTTGGCGATTTTTTGTAAAGAAAATGATTTTAAATAAAAAAATTTATGTTTATTTGGCGATTTTATTTAAAAGAAATCGATTTAAATAATAACATGCACATTTTCGAGCGATTTTTTTAAAATATTTATTCTAATAAATAAAATTTCGTATTTAAAATAAAATCTTGATAATATAGTTTTTTATAGTTAGATAATGAATAAACATAAGTAGAAATGAAATAATAAAATAAATATTAAACTCTAATTATAATTTAGTGAATATGGAAGAATTTTTGTTAGTTATTAAGGATATTTTGGAGAGAGAGTTGATAGTTTTTGGAGAATGGTAAGAATGAATGAATTTAGTGGGTAAAATAAGGGGTATTTATAGTGATTTTGGAGAAGGGAGGGGTAAAATAAGAGGTTGCCACGTCACCGATCCATGTGAAAATCACACGGATCAGGGCTATTTCCGTCGGCTATAAGCCGTCGGAAAAGGCTATTTCCGTCGGCTTATAGCCGACGGTAAAGCCCATTTTTTTTTTGTTTTTTTTTTAATTTTTTTTTTTAATAAAACGAGCCATTACCGTTGGCCCAAACCCGACGGTAATGGGCTTTACCGTCGGGTTTGGGCCGACGGTAATACAAGGCTACTATTACCGTCGGCCCAAACCCGACGGTAAAGCCCTTTACCGTCGGGAATGGGTCCGACGGTAATAATTGGGCCTTTACCGTCGGCCCAAATTGACGGGCCCGACGGAAAAGGCCCAATCTCTTGTAGTGATAAGGGTTTGTGTAAAAAACGTGTTTTGGCTAAAAAATATGACGTGGCAATGACAACTTGTTGACTGTACCGCCACGTAGGCATTTTTAGCCCAAATAAGGCCATCGGGCATTTTTGCAAAATTTTTCAAGACTTACGGGGCAGTTTTACTAGGCCCGAAAAAAACGGGCATTTTTATTTCTGAAAAAAAGTTATAGGGCAGTTTTAATATTTCGTCCTATTTGTAATTGCAAATGTATCTATATTTCACATATACCGCTTAATTAGTGTATCATTTGAATACCATGATAAGTTACGCACGTATAATTCACTAACTGGCATCCTGTTTGGGTTTTTGGCACGTTTAGTCCTTTATCTATACCCTTCTGCAATGTTAGTCCCTTATGTATACCTTGCTCGATTTTAGTCCTTTATATATACCACATGCTCGAATTTAGTCCTCCAGCCAATTTAATTTGAATTTTGACCGGAACACGTCAACGTGCCAAGCACATGACGTCTGAGTCAACAATTATTTATTTATTTATTTTTTAAATTGAAATTATAGTCCTTTATATATACCACTCTGCAGATTTAGTCCTTTATATATATACTGCTCAATTTTAGTCCTTTATGTATACACTGCGCTCTATTTTGGTCCTTCAGCCAAATTAATTTTAAATTCAGTCAAAAGACGTCAAGTGCGAGTCATGTGATGTTCGATACAGGTCTCATTATTTATTTATGTCTATGTTAACCTTAAATTTTAAGAAAAAATGTAGATTCGTCAACAAAAGGTAGATTTTGTCAAAAGAAGTCGCGTGTCGAGCAAAATCTCAATCCATAATTTAGTTCAATGACACATGGAATAACATTATATATGAATTGACAATGTGTAACAAATCACTACAAGAATTCGGGTGTTTTTCCGACCGAAAAATCCCGACCGGATTTCGGTCGGGAGCATTCCCGACCGAATATCGGCCGGGTTAAGTATTTCCGACCGATATTCGGCCGGGAAGTTTTAAAAGAGCATTCCCGACCACAGTTCTATTCGCGACCAAAATTGGGTAGGGAATTAGGGTATTGGCGACCAATTTTCGGTAGGAATAATATTCATATTTTTAATTTCACAATTTCGCTCTCCATTTTAGATAAATCGTTGATTTAATGATCAAGTACATCAATATTAGTTATATATTACTGAAAAAAAAATTAGTTGCATGTTGATGAATCGTTTGAAGCGTCGATTCATATTGGGAATACTCTATACTACGTATGATTAATATATATGACGAATCTACATTTTTTCTTAAATTCAGTCAAATGACATTTTTTTTGCTCGACACGCGACTTCTTTTGACAAAATCTACATTTTGTTGACGAATCTACATTTTTTCTTAAAATTTAAGGTTAACATAGACATAAATAAATAATGAGACCCGTATCGAACATCACATGACTCACACTTGACGTCTTTTGACTGAATTTAAAATTAATTTGGCTGAAGGACCAAAATAGAGCGCAGTGTATACATAAAGGACTAAAATGGAGCAGTATATATATATATTAAATGACTAAATCTGCACAGTGATATATATAAAGGACTATAATTTTAATTTAAAAAAAAATAAAAAAATAATTGTTGACTCAGACGTCACGTGCGCGGCACGTTGACGTGTTCCGATCAAAATTCAAATTAAATTGGTCGGAGGACTAAATTCGAGTATGTGGTATATATAAAGGACTAAAATCGAGCAAGGTATACATAACAGACTAATTAACATTGCAGAAGGGTATACATAAATGACTAAACGTGCCAAAAACCCTATCCTGTTTACATGATTAGCACATACAGTGCTACTAATTAACTAATTATAATTAGTATACATCCTGATCCTTATAATTTTGTTTATATTTCTTAAGGTGGTGGAAAAACCTTGACCTCAAGTCGAAACTTCCATATGTGAGAGACCGACTCGTAGAGGCTTACTTTTGGGGTCAAGCCTTGCGTTTCGAACCCCAATACTCTTACGTTCGAATAGCGGTTGCTAAAGGCTTGCAAATGCTCACAATATTGGATGACACATATGACAACTATGCTACGCTTGAAGAAGCACACCTTCTTACTCAAGTTCTCGAAAAGTACACATACATATCACCCTTCTTCATTAGTTCAAGTTCATTAATACATTAAAATTAGCATATGTATGATTTAATTATATGTACTGATCACTTATTTTATGTTATGATCAGGTGGGATATTAGTGAAGCTGATCGACTCCCAGAGTGGATGCAAATTGTTTACAGATTTGTATTGGGTATATATGAAGATTATGAACGTGATGCAGCCCAGCAGGGGAAACTATATTCAGTTCCTTATGCCAAAGAAACAGTAAGCTACAACAACGTAACTTTCAATACCATAATTATATTTGTCGATGATGGAACATTTGACCTATATATGTTTAATATTTTCTTTCAGTGATTCTTTATTTATTTATTCTAATAGTTGGTGGATGCAATTCATGCCATTAATAATACATAACACGTGTTTAAATGCATGAAGGTTAAAGATATTGCGAGGGCTTTCAACAAAGAGCTGAAGTGGTTTATGGGACGAGAGATGCCCACGTTTGATGAGTACTTTGCGAATACTGTGTACACAAGCTGCATCTACGTGACGTTTGCTATGATGATCCCCGGAAGGACAAATACCTCAAAAGAAACCATTGAGTGGCTTCGGTGTCAGCCACAGGTTATTACGGCTGCGGCTAAAATGGGCCGATATGTGGATGACTTGGGCAGCCATGAAGTAAGTAGCTAGCGGAGATGTTAATTCAATACCTTTCGGGGTTGTTTGGTTGCAGAGACAGTTATATATGTAGATTAACTATTACTCAGTTAAAATAGTCTTTTATTTCATATGCGTAACAGTAACCGTGTTTGGTTGGATAGTTGAATAAAGTTACTATTTTATCTTGATTTATAAAAAGTGTTTGGTTCATGTTATGTCCCCATTTTATTGCAGGTATTGCAGGTAATTACCTTATTGCCCCCATTTTATTAAGAAAATATACACCAAAAATATTTTAATTACATTTTTTAATTACATTTTTTATTACATTTTTTAATTACATTTTTTAATTACACTTTTTTAATTACGTTTTTTAATTACATTTTTTAATTACATTTTTTAATTACATTTTTTTAATTACGTTTTTTAATTACATTTTTTAATTATATTTTTAATTACATTTTTTTAATTACATTTTTAATTATATTTTTTAATTACATTTTTTAATTACATTTTTTAATGACATTTTTTAATTACATTTTTTAATTACGTTTTTTAATTACATTTTTTTAATTATATTTTTTAATTACATTTTTTAATTACATTTTTTTAATTACATTTTTTAATTACATTTTTTAATTACATTTTTTAATTACGTTTTTTAATTACATTTTTTTAATTATATTTTTTAATTACATTTTTTTAATTACATTTTTTAATTACATTTTTTAATTACATTTTTTAGTTACATTTTTTTAATTATATTTTTTAATTACATTTTTTTAATTACATTTTTTTAATTATATTTTTTAATTACATTTTTTTATTACATTTTTTAATTATATTTTTTTAATTAAATTGCTGCATAAAAAGATTAAAATTGAAGAAACAGGGGTAAATAAGTCATTTCGTCGGGTGAGCTGGATGACTAAAAAGTGAGATAAAATAATAACAGGGGGTGGTAGATATTATTTAAGTTGAGAAAGTGAGATAAAGAGCGGGCCTCGGCTATTAAATCAAAAAGCCCATTTGCATAATCATGCAAACCAAACAAGTTTTTAAGTTATTAAATCTCCTCATCTCACCTCATCACAGCAACCAAACAGCCCCTTCACATATATAAAATTGTCTAAATTAAATTAAAATACGTCATTCTTGAATATTGTCTATATCAATAAAATTCATCTGATGGTTGGATTCTATTTAATTAAGCGTGAGAACCGAGGAGGTGAGATGCCAACAGCAATCAATTGCTATATGAAGCAACACGGCTTATCAACAGAAGAGACTCTAAAGAAGTTTATCGAACTAGCGGAAGATGGATGGAAAGACATGAACACTGAGTGGCTCACGAAAACCTCTGGTCCCGAAGACATGGTCCAACAACTTTTAAACTATGTCCGCGCTGCAGAGGTGACATATAAGAATTGTGCAGATGGTTTTACGAATCCCAAAGAATACTTGGGACCACAGATTGCTGCTCAATTTGTCGATCCCATGACCATCTGATAGATTCATCGTTTTATTACCGGACCAAGACGACCGCGTCTTATGTTAGTTACATTACTTCATGTGTGTGCTTATATATATATATATATATATATATATATATATGTAATCTTTCGTGAGTTTCCTTTTTAACAATAATGCAGCTTTAATAACCATCCTGAGTCCTAAGCCATCCTCGTTCCTTTGGTTATCAGCGAACATGTATATTATATTGCTTAGTAGTACAAATTGTAATTAGTTGCATTTTCTTTACAATTTAGATAAATTATAGATTATAGCGTCTGTTGGGTGTTCGTTCCTTTCTCGTTCCGGTTCAGAAACCCTCGACTCGGTTTTCCGCTCCTCTTAAGTGCACCATCAAGACCACAAAGTCTACACCAACTAAAGAACTCACACTAAGTAGCTCACTACACAAAGTAGATATCACACACACACACAAAGTGTTTAGGTGAAGAGGGGGAAGAAGAAAACCCACAAAGATGAAGAGTACCCACAAAGACTCTCTTCTCTCTAACTCTAATATTTCTCTCACTAAGATAGGAAATAATGGTGGCTCACACAAAAAAGCTTGTCTTGGAAGATAAGGGTTCACAAAACTACATTAGGGCATAAAGGGAATTGGGCTTTAGTTTGGGGCTTTTGGGCCAACACAAAATAAACCAACAATCTCCACCTTTGGCCCAAGATGGTGTACTAAGGACGTGGAACCGTAGGACTCATCATCGCCGGGGCACCTACAAGTTCACTAAGAAAATGCAAGTGATAATGGAGGATACCAAAGTAAACTCCTGACCACACATGTCAAAATATGTAATCACCACCTAGGCAAGCACATAACAGGCAACTAACAGATATAGCACATTGCACACAAATCATCCTTCACAAAAGTTTAAAATCCTTAAACACGAAGTAAGCTTCTCAACAGGCAAACACTTAGTTCCCATATGAGCAGGATTAAACTCAGAAGGAATTTTGTTCAACTTAACAAGCCCTTTCTCAATTATGTCTCAAATAAAGTGGAACCTAACATCAATATGTTTAGTTCTATCATGAAACACTGGATTCTTACACAGTTGAATAGCAGATTGACTATCAGAAAATACAATCACATCTTATTTTAGAAAACCAATTTCAGACACAAGACGCTTTAACCAAAGAGCTTCTTTGAAAGCTTCAGTAGCAGCAACATACTCAGACTCAGTAGTAGACAAAGCAACAATAGGTTGTAATTGAGATTTCCAACTTATGCAAGCACCACAAAAGGTAAACACATAGGAAGTAGTAGACTTTCTATTATCCCTATCATTTGCATAATTAGAATCCACATAGCCAACAAGCTTCACGCCATCAGGGCACTTCGAAAAAGTCAAACCAAAATTTGCAGATGATTTCAAATATCTTAGAAGCCATTTCAAAGCATTCCAATGAGGCATACCCGTCCGTTAACATTTGCCACGGCCAAGTTGTTGGTAATGCAAGTTACCGTTATTTCTATTGACATGTTATAATGAGTTTTGTTGGTAAAAATCAAAAACACATGTAAATCGTTTCATAAAATAAAAAATAAAAGGTATGAATATTATTAGGGACCGTCAGGCGGTCCCTAAAACTACTTTTTGGGACTGCCTGGCAGTCCCTAAAACCCGTTTTGGGTTGGGGACCGCTGGGCGATCCCCATTTTGGGTTGGGGACCGCCCAACGGTCCCCGTTGCTTCGGGCGGTACCCAAATCGCTGGTAACCGCCCGGCGTTTACCAGGGGGTCGCGAAAACCGCCCAAATCTTGTAGTGATAGATCATGGATGTACGATAGATTCGATATCAATGGTTATTTGCAAGATAATTTTGTTGTTAGGGTTCGCACGTTCTTAGAATACGATTCGCAATAAAAGGACTACTTAGATCTAAACAATCGTATTTGGTGTTCGTGCCTGAAATGCAACAATTCAAAGTTTTTTGATCGAAATATAGTCCGTAGTCATCTTCATAAGTCGGGATTTATGTATCAATATTGGGTTTGGGTGTTTCATGGAGAGGAGGAGACAAGGCCAACTCCATCATATTTAGTCGACTCTCCCAGCCCACCACCCGTCAATATTCACGATAGCCCTATCCACGTTGATAATTTGATTAGAGAAGTAGTAATGGATGCATATGGGGGTCGATTTCAGGAGGAAGAGATGCGTAGCGAAGATCCAAATCTCGATGCGAGAGAGTTCTAGATTTTCATGCATCTAGGAATTATCAAGATGCATATGAAAAAAGGATAAAACCTTTTTGCAGTGGGTTGCTGAATTGTTGACGAACAAGACCATGCACAAAGTTAGTAATGCCACTTCCGATAAGTTTTAAGGTTGTCAAAAGATGGTATAGACCCAGAGATTGAGAAGTTATTACTTGATACGGTTCCCGACATGAATAGGATGCTGGCATGCTTGGGGTTGGTGTACGAGAGGATCGATGAGTGTAAAAATCATTGTTTCTTGTACTATGGCATCTACGCAAGTGCATGCTACATATCATTCCTGATATGACAGTAGGATAGGTACGAGCAAGATATGAATTCGAGGGTTGCGAGGAAGAAATTGTGGTACTTCCCTCAAGCTCCGCATCTTAAGAGGTTTTACTACACTATAGGCACTGCAAAGCATGGACTTATCATTTGAGGTGTCGTGAGTCAACTAATAGAAATGATTCACCCACCTGCATGTGAGGCATGTCACCATTTTAACGGGTTGCACTCAGATTTTGCAGCAGAGCCAAGGAATGTACGACTCAGCTTTTGTATAGATGGAATCTCACCGTTTGGACAATATGGAAAAAATTACACGTGTTGTCATGTGTTTCTCAATCCATATAACCTCCCACCCGATCTTTGCATGAGGCCATAGTTCATATTTTTTAGCCTCATCATATCCGGTCTATTGAGTCCCAGGAAGAACTTGGATGTAATTCTGAGACCAGTGATTGAAGAGCTAAATTCCTTATGGAATAATGGTTTGTGGACGTACAACAACTAAAGAATGGATAGCTTTCAATTACGAGCGCCCTTGATGTGGACGATCAGTGATTTCCGAGCATATGGAATGTTGTCCTAGTGGGAAACGCATGGGAAGTTATCGTGTCTTTATTGTATGGGGCACACACAGAATCCCTTACGCAGCAGAATGGTGGAAAACCATCGCTCTTTGACTGTAATTGACGATTTCTACCAATACCTCATGGATGGAGGAATGACAAAAAGGGGTTCTACAAAGGCCGAGAGGCACCTAAAGGACATATTTTACGCAAAACGGTGATCAAATGACAGAAATGATGGATAGACTCACGTCATTGGGTTTTGGACCGAACACAAGAAAGATCTTGAGTTTGGAACAAGTCATAATTGGTTTCGGAAGAGCATCTTTTGGGAACTACCTTACTGGTCAACAAACTTGATTTGGCACAATCTAGACGTCATGCACCGTGATAAGAACTTTTTCGACAACATTATAAACACAGTGATGGACGATGCTAAGACGAAGGACAACATCAAGTCTAGACTAGATTTGAAGCTCTTTACCAACCGTAAATAGTTTTTTCTAGTATCAATTGGTAGAGGAAATGACGTTAAAAAGCCGAAGGCAATTTACTATCTCACGAGGGAGAAAAAGAGTAAGGTGCTTGAGTGGTTGGGGTGTCTTAAGTTTCTTGACGGGTATGCGTTGAACTTTGGTCGATGCATGAAAATGCGGCAAAGAAGGTTGTACGGCATGAAGAGTTATGATTGTCACGTCTTCATACAAAGATTGATACCAATTGCCTTTCTCGACTTCTTGCCTATGGACATTAGGGGAACGTTAATGGAGATTAGTCTATTCTTCAGGGTTATTTGCTCATCAGACGTTTTGGCCACATATATGGAGAGACTTGAGTAATCAATTGTGGTTACAATGCTAAACTTGGAGAGGATATTTCCTCCTTCCTCTCTTGATTCTATGGAGCATTTGGCAATACAACTACCGTACGAGGCTCGAGTTGGAGTCTGGTCCACCATAGATGGATGTATCCATTTGAGAGGTACAATTATAAATTTTTAAACACGATATTGTTTTGAGTGTATTGTTTCTTTGTCTTACTAACGATTTAGTTGAATCAGGCATATGTACGATATTAAAAATAATGTTGAATAAAACGAGGTTCGACGAAAGCATAGCCAATGCTTACCTATTTTCAGAGCTTGCCAACTTATGTTCTTAGTATCTGGATATCTCATTCAGACCACATATAACCGCCTCAACATGAGCGAGTCGTTAGAAAGTAAGGAGTGGGATGATGAGCCTTCAAAATTTCACAAGAAAGGTGCACTGATAGGAGCATCAAACAACAAAAGACAGTTGATATCCGATGAATGGGACCAGATTGAACTTTATACGCTCCTTAATTATCCAAAAATGGATGGATGGGTCGAGATAGTCAATGTTTATACGTGATAACTTCTTTAGTTATAGACAAAAACATGAATTTATTGTTCAGTACTAACTTGTTCGTCTTAATGTCACAAATTGTTTATAGAAGAGGAGTGTGGTGTCTTTAGTCCCATGGATGTGCAAACAAAGAGGAACACATAGTACGTGGCATGGTTCAAGTAGGCATATTCTAGTGGCCAATATGCGAGAGACGCCTATGTAGATCCACTTATCGTTGGTCCTGCCAATATAGCGATAATATACGATGGATACATTGTGAACGAGTTTAGATTTCGCACAGATACACAGTTGGGCCCAAAGAAGAGTGATTTTAGCGGGGTGTATGTCAAGGGAGACATGGGAGGATCCAACGCCACAAATTTCTATGGGACGTTGAAAGACATCATTGAAGTGAAATATTGGGGAAGAAGAAAACCACTATACATTGTGTTATTCAAATGTATGTGGTATGATATTCATAAATGGACAAAAGTTCACGAGACGTTTAATATGATTGATATTAACCCACGACGTTACCTCGCCACCAACGAGCCATTTGTTTTTGCAATCCAGGCCCTACATGTATACTTTTTCGCGTACCCTAAACTTACGATTGGTCGACTTGGTTGTAAAGGATGGTTATGTCATCTTTGATTGCTGAAAACGAGGATCAAGCGGGAATGCCAGATCAAGGGTTACAAAAGAATGAATCAGAATGGTTGAATTTAGCTCATTTGATACGAATATCCAATTGGGGGCCGTCGAATTTGAGGTGGTCCAAGGTGGTTTAGACGAGGAAAATGACGAAGAGGAGAATGGGGTTTATGGCAATCAAAAGAAGTATGACGGAGATGACTCATATTGTAATGGTCAGTTTCTTAATGTTATCCCTAGAAAAAATTCGATGGTATCCCCGATACCAAAATAATACCAAATAAATAATACTCCTATCCCCACGACAGATATCTCACAGAGTACAAATACCGCGCAAGATGTCGGGAACTTTAAATAGTTTTCTGAAACATCCCCCAGGCATACGATACTCTAGCACCTATCGTGTCGTACGGATATACAGAGCAGTATACTTCCATCTCTTCAAAGAGCCCTCGGAGCAGTACACCGCCCTACTTATAAAGTAGGCCTCGAAATACACGTGCCATCCTTATCCCAATAGAAGGATAAGAATCTCATCAAGAAGCCACGCCAGCTCCTTCGACACGTCAGTCTCCCATCCGAAGCATCTAGAAGCCACGACATCTATTTGTCTTTATCAGAAGAAAGATAAGACCCGTACGAAATTGACACCTGTAAACTCTTACTTGTATCCAACGAAACCTCCTTCTATAAAAGGAGAAGAAAACTAAGAAAATAAGATATACTGTTTTCCAGGAATAAAGCATAATAACAGAAATCTCTTCAAACTCAGGCAAGAGCGATTATTCCCACCCCCAAAATATTTTCAAAATAACCATACCGTTAACAAAATGGCGCCATCTGTGCGAACTTTTCCTTTGAGAACGTTTGAAGAAGATCTCTTTGCAAAAAAGAAAGGAGTTATCATGAGTAATTCCCCTAGCTCTAGACCTTCAGGGAACCAACGAAACTCCACATAATCTATACCAAGAGAACACTCGGAAACATACTCGTCACCAATAACAGAAAGAGGGAATTTCATAAATGTACCTCAATCGGGTTTTGAACGCCTTGTGGAAGGAGCCACTCGGATAGATAGATCGGAAGGGGCTTACCCCCGAGATGAATTTCCTATGCGAGGCCATAGGGAACGGCTCTACTCGGAAGAATATGAGTCCCACCCAAGATCCCAATTCCATGATACCCAAGATCCCACCCTCTTGGTTTGGTTGAATCACCAGAAAGCGACTTGGAAATTGAGAGTTCCGCTCATGAAGGCAAACGCGGGGAAGCCTAACCTCCGCAGCAATACATGATACCCGTATGAACCCATCATCATGCAACATGCCATCGGTTGGCAGGTCGTTAGTCACATTCACCATATCGGGTGGAGGATTCGAGTCCAAAGTTTCACCCTCAAAAGCCACCGACACATATGGTCGCGGAGACAAGACATGCTTCCTATGAGGTGAATTCTTGACTCGAACCATTTTTATCCGTGGAACAAGCAAGAAAGCATGGTCATAACTCTCTATCTATCTATCTATCTATCTATCTCTCTCTCTCTCTCTCTCTATATATATATATATATATATATATATATATATATATACTATAGTTAACACTAGATCGAATTTTATATCGGAAGCATGTCAAAAAAGACATCGAATAACGATTGAAAACAAAATCGAATGACAGTAAAAACATATTGAACAATATATATCGGGCGATATATCAAAAACAAGCCCCGACATACCTAGCGGAGCCTCGATATCAACTTTGATATAAGCTCGCAAAAGGACAAGAATCCGGAATAAAATAACCGAATGATGAAAAAGATAGGGTGACCAGTTTATATAACCAAAATACTGGGCCCCGCGAAGTAATTAATGCGTCCGATGTCGGTGATATCTCAAATTTCATATTCATTGTAGACCCGATATGGACAAGTTTCCGATTTAATGCCATATAAATTGCTTAAGAAAATGGGGGAGTATCGAAACACCTATTGTTCCTAACCAATTTCCTATTTGAATTAGTCGAAAACTTGGGAGGAGATGGGTACCCCCGAGGAAGAGGAAAATATACGAATAGAGTTCATAAATTGTTAACAGGTTTGGAATTACGACCTAATTAACTGAATTATTTATTTGGGTTGGAACGCCTTTGTCCGTGGTTCAAAAACTAAATGTTATTTAACGGGAGAGAAAAACTGACAAAAACATTCCTTCCTTTTTATTCACTATGATCCACTCTCTTTTCCGAGTCGATATGCGTATTTTCGAGTCTATACGTGTGTTTTTCCTTAATTGCCTACCCTCCTTTCTTTCCCTTCTTCCTCTGTTTATATAGAGTTTTTAGGGACATGTGTCGTTATGCATGTTTTTACAGGTGTCGTTATGCATGTGGTGGTGTTCTACACGTGTTACAATGTTCATTTAACCAATAAGATAATGTGTCTATCTTAAGTGCTGATTGTATCTTTTCTTCTTCCGAGGGCTTTGGTCTTCATTATGATAAGGGGCAGACTGCCTTATTTGCTTCCGAGAGCTCATTGCTTCTAATGGTGACTCGAGGGCCGAGTCTGAGTGTTCTCTTAGTGACAATGCTTCTCCGATAGGTGTGTATTCTGGTGTGTTTGTTTCAGGATATTCTCCGAGGGGGTGTTCGTTCATGGGTTAATCTCCGAGAGGTTTTTAGCTATCGTGGGCAGGTGTTTTCTTTCTCTGAGTGCCCGTAGAGTGTTGTTATGTAGTTATTGCGTTATTGTGAAGTTCCGACCTCTAGGTTGGTCGACAAGGGTAGTGTTCCGAGAGTTTGTGTGGGGAGTGCATAGCAAGGAAGTGTTTTTGTCAAGGTTCAGGGACTCGGGAGTCCATTGGGGCCCTGCTCGGTGTCGTGATGGATATCTGAATCAGATGGATCCATCCGGGTTTGCTCTTTATCCGATGCCACCCTAATATCTAGTTTTGAGTCATCGTGACTTTCCGAGGGACGCTGAGTGCCCTCGTCGGATGGCCACTCATACCGTTTTGGGTTAATAACCGAGCAGTATTGGTCACATCCGAGGGGCCTCCTCGTTCGGAGTGGGTACAACTCATCGGAAGTACTCGTGACAATAGTATTGTCCATTTATTACCGCTTTGGGTTAATAACCGAGCAGTATTGGTCACATCCGATGGGCCTCCTCGTTGGGAGTGGGTACAACTCATCGGAAGTACTCGTGACAATAGAATTGTCCATTTATTAATCCTTTTGACTTAGGACTAATATTCTCTTTAATCTCGTATTTTATTTTATACGGTTAACATAAATCATTATGCCAAATAACAATTTTTGAACTGGGAGACTACATTATATAGATATTTCCCTCATTGGGCCGGCCATGGGCCAGCCACACGATGGTACAGAGCATAATCTATAAATACCACGTCCCGCATACCGAGACTAAGACATAATTACTGCCTAAATCTACCTGCTGATATCGAATACGCATATTCGATATCACATTTGATATCTTATTTGATATCCCGCTCGATATTTGATTCGACTTCACTTCTAACATCTTATCCGATATATATTTGATACTATCCCAGACATCACCCCCGATGTGATCTTCGACGTCACCTCCGACGTCATCTTCGACATCATCAGTGTTACCCGGTCAAACCACCACCCCGAGCATCTGGTGTTCCGAACTAAAGTTATCCTATAGCTAGTTCTAGTGATAGGGGACATAGTTTGTGATAGAATCATCGTACCACATCTATAATCGACCTCGTCATATATATAAGATCTATTATCAAATTAAACATAAACAAGAATAAAGAAGATATGAAAATCTCTGAAATTCGTATCTTCTTGACTCATCCGTTCTATCTTTTCGCTCTCAAACTAATGACTCTTAAATAAGAACAACACAGTGAGTGTTTCTTAAGACTAACACATAAATCAAATTGCTAACAGATACCATCACCCTCGGCAACGGCACCAAAAACTTGATGTGTGGAGAAGCGTGTAGTTTTATGATATGTATGAAATGAATGCTAAAGTGCACGATCAACTAATAATAAAAATGAGAGTATATCACGTCCCATGAATTGGATCCCTAGAGAGTGACTATATGTTCAGCAATATAAAATGAAAGCAATTAAATACAATTACTACTTATTATAAACTAGTGGATTGGTCAAATTTAGAGAATAATTAAACTAACGAACTAAAAGACTAAATTAAACTAGAAGGCGAAATTGAATTGATTGATGGATTTGATTGTGTTGCAGATTAAGGAAAAGTGTATCTAGGAATCGAAATTCATTAATCTCGAATACATGTATTTCATAGACAAAACATCAATGGTCATATGTTATGCCTCTTTCTAATTATTCTTGTTTTGTTCTCAAGTTGACGTGATAAATTAAGCGCGCTCTCGCAACACCTAAAGAACCCTTTAGCCCCTTAAGTGCTTTTAGATTGCTAGGTTCGACTCAACCCTTCTGAAGCTCACCTTGCCAAGGACCCATTTAGAAAAGAATTAGAGTTGGAAACTTAATGTCAATTCCTTGTGAGGCGCTAGTGAAGAAGGTGTAGAGATTTGTTTGTGTGATCTACTATGCAAGTCCTATGCGAACAACCTACTATACATAATTCAGATAATACATGACAATTTAACGTCGTTACAATGCTTTTCTAGAAACGTGTACGTGCTAAATCTACCAAGTAGCACATGCAACAAAAATGATCCAACAAAACTAGACTTCAATAAAAATAAACAAAACATCGTTTCATCGTGCATTCATTAAGATAACTTCATACTATCCTAGACATTGGGTAAATTAGCTACTCCTAATTGAAGAAGTAAACGATAATTCATCATGAACATCACAAGAAAGAAAAAGAAAAAAATTAAACTTTAGATTTCTGTGAGATGTCGGAGTGTCTTCTCCTTGATTCTCATTTGCTCTACTCCGGATGATTATGATCTTGCTTTAATCACCCCTCTCCTCAAACTTTGATGGTGATGAACGAATAGTGGAATTATGTTATGAAATAGGATTTTATGACTTTTTGTGATATAAAACGGTGTCTCTCATGGTGGGGTGACCTCCCCATTTTATAGTTTTATAGTCTTAGCTACCTTTTTCCTCCATGTCGTGTGTCAAGTTGCGCATCTCTTGGTGGCATAGTGTGGGACACACCTCTCTTTGGGCGTTCGGTGTGGGTTGCGTTGTCTTTTGCCTTAGCAGTGCGAGTCGCACCGGTCGCCTAGTGGCAATTCGTCTACTTCTAGGTCACGAACTCTTCTAAAATTGTTCGTTGTGCCCATTGATGCGTATCCATGCTAAATTCACCATTGTTGCCAGCAATACGATAAACAGAAAATCATACACAAACAAAAAGCAAGAAAAGACACGTTATTTGTTTACCCAGTTCGTTGCCTACATCTGGGGGTGATACCAAGCCAGGATTTTCACTATGTGTTATGTTGTAGGGTTACAATTACAAGAGAGGCTATTTATAATAAGGACACACTCCTAATATTAGGCAACTCCTAATTATAGAATTACTCAAACTCTGCAATTCCCAGGAAACTAGGTCTCTACAACTCTCAGTTAAACTAGAAAACTTTGGTAATTCAGGCTCCACAAAACCTAACAATCTCCCACTTGGAGACTAATGTCATCGTAACCACATCTTCACTCTTCCACATAACAATCCTCTAACAATGGTACCGCCATCTTTGGACTCTTCAAGCACCAAGTCCAGTTGAAGCCATGCAAAGCTTCAACTTCTCTAAGGTCACAACCTTAGTCAACATATCAGCAGGGTTCTCACGTCCCGGAATCTTCACAAGTTGCAAAGTCTTCTTTTCCAAGAGATGCCGTATGTAATGATACTTCAACTCAATGTGCTTCGTCCTTGAATGAAACGTCGGATTCTTGGCCAAGAAAATAGCACTCTGACTGTCACTGTATAGAATACTATTTGTTTGCCATTTTCCCAATTCACCCAAGATATTCTGCACCCATACCATCTCTTTACTAGCTTCCGTCACCGCTACATATTCAGCTTCTGTAGTAGACAAAGCCACAATCTTCTGTAACTTAGATCCCCATGATATAGCCGTACCACCCAATGTGAAAACATAACTAGTAGTACTCTTTCTTCCATCAAGATCACCCGCCAAATCAGCATCTACATAACCATTCAAGTCCGTGTGTTTTCCCTCAAAACACAATGTTCTATCACAAGTACCACGAAAGTACCTAAAGATCCACTTCACTGCTTCCCAGTGTTGCTTTCCCGGACTAGTCATATATCTACTCACAACTCTCACTGCATGCGCAATATCCGGTCTTGTACACACCATAGCATACATAAGACTCCCAACTGCTGAAGCATATGGAGTTTTCTTCATCTGTGCATGCTCCAAATCGCTAGTAGGTGACTCCCTTTTTGATAATCTAAACTGACTACCTAAAGGAGTGCTTACTGGCTTTGCATCTTGCATACTAAATCTCCTAAACACTTTATAAATGTAATCAGACTGCGAAAGATACAACTTACCTGCCACCTTGTCCCGATTTATCCGCATACCCAAGATTTATTTTGCCTCGCCAAGATCCTTCATAGCCAAATGTTTAGATAGTTGCTTCTTTAACTTGTTCACTTCTTGAACACATGAACCTGCTATCAGCATGTCATCAACATATAACAGCAAAATAATGAAGCTACTATCAAACCTCATAAAGTAAAAACAATGATCAGCATTGCATCTACCAAAGCCAATCTCATGCATGAAGCTATCAAACTTCATGTACCACTGTCTATGAGCTTGTTTCAGACCATACAAGCTCTTTTCCAATTTGCAAACTAGCTCAACGTTACCCTCAAGCACATACCCCTCTGGTTGTTGCATGTAAATGTCTTCTTCAAGATCACCATGAAGAAAAGTTGTCTTCACATCCATCTGTTCTAATAATAAATTCTCCGCTACAACTATGCTCAAGACCATCCTAATAGTCGTCAACTTCACCACAGGAGAAAATATGTCAGTGTAATCAACCCCTTCTTTCTGTTGAAAACCCTTCACAACCAACCTAGCTTTGTAACGTTTGCTACCATCTGCTTCCTCTTTGATTCTATAAACCCGCTTGTTATGCAACGCCTTTTTCCCCTTTGGAAGCTCAATGAGATCCCACGTGTTGTTCGACTTCAAGGAACCCATCTCATCATCCATTGCAAGCTCCCACTTGCTCGAATCAACACTTTTTACTGCATCTGCATAACACTCTGGCTCACCACTATCAGTTAATAACAAATAATGTAAGGCAGGGGAATACCTCTCAGGAGCACGATGTTCCCTACTTGATCTTCTCAAAGTAGGCTCTGGAGTACATAGTTCGTCCTCATTAGTCACCTCGTTTTCTAGAATCTTGTCTTCACCAGAATTGGAGACATCCAATTCCACAATCTTTGGGTTTTTAACCCGAGTATCAACACCCACAGTGTTTGATGCACCCAATTTGTCTTTGTACAAAACATGTTCATTAAACACAACATCTCTACTACGAATAACCTTACCGTTTTGGTCATCTCAAAATCGATACCCATAATCATCGCCGCTATATCCAATGAATGTACACTTCACAGATTTCGCATTTAACTTGCTCCTAGCAGTAGCATCAATATGAACGTAAGAAACACAACCAAATACTTTAAGGTAAGATAGGTTTACCTCCTTTCCTCCCTAAGATTCCTCTGGAATGCCGTTTTCCAGTGGAATGGATGGTCCTCGGTTGATCAAGAAAGTCGCAGTGTTAACTGCTTCTACCCAAAATATCTTAGGCAACCCACACTTCAACCTCATGCATCTAGCCCTCTCATTCAAAGTTCTGTTCATACGCTCTGCAACCCCATTCTGCTGTGGTGTTCCTCTAACTGTCTTCTCCATGCGAATGCCATTATCTGCACAATACTTCTTAAACTCTGCAAGTTCATACTCTCCACCATTGTCAGATCTTAGACACTTTACACGCAGACCAGTTTCAGTTTCAACACGTGCTCTCCACTTCTTGAAAACCTCAAACGCTTCAGAATTCTGTTTCAAGAAGTATACCCATAACTTTATTGTTGTATCATCAATGAAAGTCATGTAATACAAAGCTCCACCGAGAGACGTGACAGGGGCTGGTCCCCACAAATCACTATGCACCAGCTCTAACTTATGTTCCTTAAGAGTTCTGCCACCTTTTGCGAAACTAACCCGTTTCTGTTTCCCAAACACACAGTCCTCACAGAGACCCATATCAACTATTTTCAGAGCCGGCAGCTAACCCTTCAAACACAGATGCTTCATTCCTTTTTCACTCATGTGGTCTAGTCGACAATGCCATAAATTAGCATCACTATGTGCTGCAGCAACTCCAATGCTATCATGTTTGATGTCGGTCATATACAAAGTGCCGTTTTTCAAACCCTGAGCTACCACCATAGCTCCTTTGACTATTTTCCAAGCACCTCCACCGAATTTAACATAATAACCGTCATCAACCAACTGCCCTACAACGACCAGATTTCTCTTAAGACCAGGGATGTTCCTCACATTACGCATCGTCCAAACGGATCCATTAGGAGATTTAACATGAATATATCCCTTCCCCACAGCATCATAAGGAAAATTGTCGCCCAGATAGACTCCCCCGCAATACCCAGCAACATAATTCATCATCAAACTTTTGTTAGGACAAGCATGAAACGATGCTCCAGAATCCAGAACCCAAGTCTCTATTGGACTGCATGCGGTCAAAATTAGTACTTCACCATCATCTTCGGTTGTCACGTTTGCTGAGTTGTCATCTTTCTTTGGTGCTTGACACTTGTTCTGGTAATGACCATTTTTCCCGCAGTTCCAACATTCAATGGAACTATTGTCCTTCGTCGACTTTCTATTCCTTGACTTTGATCTGCCCCGATTCGAATTCGACTTTTTCTTATCTGATCTGCCTCTGATTTCTGTACTCAAAACTGAGCTTGTAGAATTTCCCGACGAGTTACCTGACTCTCTCCTGTGAATTTCTTCACTAACTATCAGATCTCTAACCTCCTCAAACTGCAGATTTACCCTACCTGCGGAGGCACTAACAGCCGTTACTGTCCCACTCCAACTCTCCGGTAAATAAGACAACAAAATTAGGGCTTTAATTTTGTCATCAAACTCGATATTCACAAAACTCAGTTGTTATGTAATTAAACTGAATTCGTTCAGATGATTGCCGCAGTTGTCTCTGTCATCTGAAGATGAAACAGGCGATGCATCAGATTTGCTTTGTTGGCTGCTGATGGCTTCTTGAACATATCAGCCAGAACCTTCAACACACCCTTCGTAGTCGTTTCTTTTGCAGTGTGAAACGCCACGTTTCGTGAAAATGATAACCTCACCGCGCTCATTGCCTTCCTGTCCAGAACCTTCCAAATGTCATTTTTCATGTCTGTCGGTTTATCATTCAGAGGTTTCCAGAGATCCTTGATGTACAAGTAATCCTCAATCTGTATCCTCCAAAATCCGTAATCAGACCCATCAAACTTCTCGATTGATTTCCCTGCTTCCATCGTAACTACTCCCACTAAACCTGATGCTCTTGATACCACTTGTTGCGAAACAATACGATAAATAGAAAATCATACACAAACGAAAAGCAAGAAAAGACACGTTATTTGTTTACCCAGTTCGTTGCCTACATCTGGGGGCGATACCAAGCCAGGATTTTCACTATGTGTTATGTTGTAGGGTTACAATTACAAGAGAGGCTATTTATAATAAGGACACACTCCTAATATTAGGCAACTCCTAATTATAGAATTACTCAAACTCTGCAATTCCTAGGAAACTAGGTCTCTACAACTCTCAGTTAAACTAGGAAACTTTGGTAATTCAGACTCCACAAAACCTAACATAATTATGCCTTCTTTTGCCCAGATCTCGAGTCTAGACTATAAAATAACACAAGACATAAACCAATAAAAGTGCTGCAAGGATTGATCAAAGTATAAAAAAATAGGTACTCAGAAAACGTCTATTAAACGCCATCAATACCACAACACGATGGCGACACACACTCGTGTCATTTTGTTGAGGCGTGTGAGTTGCAATAGTTAGCCAACTAATACCACTAGACGACAAATATGAGTGCATAGCCAAGAATTCACAACCATTATCCAAAAAAAAGTTCTGAATAGGCCGACCAAATTATTTTCCCACAAGAGAAAAAATTGAGTAAAACCTTGTAAACCTCAAATTCCACAGAGCAGGGAAATAGCCAACAAAACTTTGTAAAATATCGACAACTCGTGACATCCCTCAAATATCCCCATAAATACAATGGTTCGTCACAAGAGAAATTTCCTGAAAAATTAATTGTTCACTTTTGTTAGACAAGCAAGACGTACAATGATTTAAATTAGATGCAGTAGAAGACACAACTGGTTTACTAAACTTGCAAAACAAATAAAGAAGTGGTCTTTCTCAGTGGATAGCCATGGCGGCCATGCCAACAACAGACCATGCGCTCATCAACCAAAATGGACGAGAGAGTGCCCAAATGCTGAGAAGTCAAACACGATACACACCATCCACACACTCACCAAGAAAAAGTCTACTTCCTGTAAGGTGATCCTTAACAACAAAGTGAGATGAGAAAAATTCAGTGAATACATCATTAGCCTTAGTAAACTGGTGCACGGACAACATGTTGTGCCTAGATAACGGAACGCATAGAATAATATCAAGAGTAAATGTACAATCCAAAAAAACAATGTGAGAAGAGCTAGTATAAGAGATAGGCAAACATGTGCCATTAGGGGGGAAACCCTCATTAGGACCAGTATATTTAGAGTGTAGAGTCAAGTTTTGAAGGTCAAACGTAAGATTGTGAGAAGCACCTAATCGACAAGCCAATCAATACGAGGATGCTCAAATGATTTAGGTGATGCAGCAAAGTGAGCACTAGGCATACGAAAACACCGGAAAGTACGACCACCCTGGCCAAAAATATTACGAAGTTGGCATATAATGGATACACAAGAATGTTTTGGTTGATACGCCTCAGGTTGATGAGAGGCATGGGCGTGTAAGTGGTAGTGAACAGGCTGACATGAGCGCCCGTGTCATGGATAGCCACGACCACCATGCCTTGAGTTTCTCGACCATCAAAGTTACAACCACGGCCATGATTCTGATTGTTATGACACGACATAGAGGTAACAGTGTTGGCTGTAACAACTGCCAAGCAATGTTTGGTCTCAAGGTGGCGAAGGTATGAATCTTGACTAACAAAGAGATCAAGGTGTTTTGCAAACTGAATAGGATGCTCGTGGGCACGGATAGGGCCATCGATGTCACAATACAAGGGGCCAAGACCATTGATGATGTAGAGAGTAAGATCATCATACTTTAGAGGGGGGACCGTCAATAACGGCCAGTTCATCAGCCTTCAAAGGAACTCAGAGAAAGACTTGCTCCCAAGTTGCATGAAGTTAAGGTCATATTTGAGTTGCACGGAAGTCCACACTCCCGCATAGGAATTATCGGATGCAATAAGAGGAACAACCTTTACTGAAACTAGACCAAAGAGTGCACACGAGAGGAGAAAATCTTGTCGAGTCCAATTGACATGCGCAGCAAGGGACTTGGGGGTAGAACCCACCTTGGGGCACAACGTAGTGTCATCCAAATAACTAAACAACCCACATCCATAAGTAAGGTGATAAACATGTGATCGCCACGACAGCATATTAGCGCCATTAAGTTGGAGTGGAAGTTGTTGATGGGCATTGATCGGGATCAATGCAACATGATGGTGGACCATTAAATGGTGGCACGAGGTTGAGAGGAGAGGTCGGAGCGGAGTCAGGATGCCAGCAGACGAGACTTCAGCGGTGGTGGTGGCAGGCAGAGTTGCCAGGAGATCGATAATCTTATTAAGAGAAACGCCGACTTGATACCATATAGGAATTAGAATTTGTGAATGAATGATAATAAATTCATTAACCACCAAGAGAGTACATAAAGAAAGGTAGAAGGGTATTTACGTACATTTATCAACGAATAATAGATAACTAAATATACACACTAGAGGGCTCGTTTGGTTGGGCCTTATAGGTCATATTAGCCCACTTTAATATGGATTAAATAGTAACAATAGCTGGTTTGGTTGGCAATACTCAAACCCAGGTCATACATACTCAATCCACTCGACCCGGGCTAAATCAGCAAAAATAATCTGAGCTGGCGAGTCGTTTTGGCGAATGTGACTTCTACAGGGATTTAAACACATCAATTGAAATTACAAATTTGTCCTTGGAAATAACGTATCTTGGTCCCCTTCTTCAATCATTTGTTCAACAACAACTCACGAAAGGTATCACGATGACATCAACAAACATTCGAAATAGCAAACCCTAGTTCACCTCTTTCTCTGATTTGCAGTCCGATTCTTCCAAACCCTGGTAATTTTGCCAACCACTCTTTAATTTCATACCTACTTCTTAATTTGGCAACAATTTCAGTTCTAATCGCGAACCCTAATTTGAAATTGCAATCCGCCCTACTCAACTATGGAACCTCGCCGTTGATGTAACCTTCTTTCACGGTTTTTTTTTTGTTTTCGATACGCTCATTTATAAATCGTGTTTAAGATGTTCTTGTACAGACGTTTGTTTTTTGTTTGATGCTAAAATTCTTACACTTGACAACAGATGTGCGATTGTGACTGTAAGATAATGAATTCCTTGTGTTATTCAGTGAATAATGTCCAATATATATACAAAGGAGATCATCTCTAATAAGGTAACTATCTATCACTATATATATATATATATATATATATATATATATATCAATCTACAATAATTACCATATATATATTTTATATCTAATACACCCCCGCAGTCGAAATGGGAGGAGGACGAACGTTGAGACTGGACCGAAAATCGTCAAAAAGAACCCGTGGAAGTCCCTTCGTAAAAATGTCGGCTAACTGATAACGTGAGGGAACATGTCGAACACGGGCTTGGCCACGAGCTACTTTTTCTCGAACAAAATGAATATCCATCTCAATGTGTTTGGTTCGTTGATGCTGGACCGGATTGCTCGAAAGGTAGATGGCGCTCACATTGTCACAGTATACGGGAGTCGCTGAAGCAATAGGACAATGAAGCTCCAAGAGTAAGTTTCGAATCCAACATGACTCAGAGACTGCATTAGCCATGCCACGGTACACCGCTTCGGCACTAGACCGTGAGAGGGTCAGATGTCGTTTGGCGGACCAAGAAACCAAATTCTTGCCAAGAAAAATACAATATCCCGAAGTCGAACGACGAGTGTCTGGGCACCCTCCCCAATCAGTATCAGTATAAACGATCAACCCCTTAACCGAGGAGGGAGAGATGTGAAGACTAAGATCAAGAGTCCCCTGAATGTAACGTACAACCCGTTTAAGGGCCAACATGTGAGAAACACGGGGATCATGCATGAAGAGACAAAGCTGTTGAACGGCATGAGAGAGATCCGGTCTCGTGAAAGTGAGATACTGAAGGGCGCCAGCCAGACTGCGGTAAAGAGTTGGGTCCGAAAACTTGGCACTCTTGGGAATTGCGCCAAGTTTGGATTTCGTGTCAACCGGAGTTTGACTGGGTTTACACGACTCCATACCGGCACGGCGAATAATATCCTCAGCATATTTCCTCTGAGATAGGAAAAGACTATCAGTGCAACGCTGAAGTACAATCCCCAAAAAGAAACTCAAAGGACCCAAGTCCTTCATGGCAAATTCCCGACCAAGCTGAGACATAATAGACTGTCGTAAAGAAGGAGAAGAGGCCGTAAGCAATATTTCATCCACATAAAGAAGGATGTAGGCCGTGTCCATACCACGACGCAAGATAAAGAGAGAGTGATCTGAGGCACTGTGCGAGAAACCAATGGTAGCAACAAAATCAGCAAACCGTTGATACCAAGCCCGAGGGGCCTGTTTAAGGCCGTAGAGAGAACGCATCAATAAACACACATGATCTGGTCGAGATGAGTCACTAAACCCGAGGGATTGGTGCATATATATGGTTTCATGAAGATGACCGTGTAAAAAAGCATTCTTCACGTCGAGCTGATGAATATCCCAAGTCTTGGACACTGCAATACTGAGAACCGCCCGAATAGTCGCGGGCTTAACCACGGAACTAAAAGTTTCATCACAATCAACCCCAACCTGCTGAGACCTGCCATCACCTACAAGTCGGGCCTTATGCCTCTCAAAGGAACCATCAGAATGAAACTTGTGACGAAAAATCCACATAGACCGAATAATATTGACATTAGTAGGACGGGGTACCAACTCCCACGTCTTATTTTTAATAAGAGCATCAAACTCATCAGTCATGGCCAATTTCCAATTAGGGTCGGGTAACGCCGCTACATGATTACGTGGAAGAGGAGAGTGAGAAGAGGTGAGTGGAGATTGAAGAGGCGGTTTGCTTGAAGATGCCATGTTGGCTACGAGTTGTCATGGGGTGAGTAGGGGGCGGTGTCGCCTGACGTGGCGCACGAGACGGGGGCAGTGTCACCTGAGATGGCGCTGGGTGGAGACAAGCTGGCGCGCAAAATAGGGGACGCGTGTAGTGTGGGCGGCAACGCAGGTGGTGACTGTGTTGCCGTGGGCGGGGGAGGAGGAGCGACCACTGGGGGGTTCGTGTTTGGAGTGAGAAGGGGAGGAGTGAGGAGTGGTGACTGATCATCATCGAGGAAAGAGGGAGCCACAGTGGGAGGAGCAGGGTAGTAGTTGCAATGTTGCCCCAACATCGACCCAACATTTAAAACAGAAGGTCCAGAAACTGGTGCCACCGGTTTCTGGTTGCAATGTTGCCCCAACATCGATCCAACATTTGAAATAGAAGGTCCAGAAACTGGTGCCACATGGGTCTGACTGCAATATGAGGGGGGAGAGGAAGAGAACTTCGAGAAAGGGAATGAGCTTTCATCAAAGAGAACATGCCGACAAAGAATTATTTTGTTGGTGGAGAGGTCGAAGCATTTATAGCCACGATGATTATGGGGGTAACCGAGGAAGACACAAGAAGTAGACCGCAGTTGTAGCTTATGTATTGTAATAGAGGGGATGAGAGGATAGCAAAGACACCCAAAAATCTTGAGATGTGCGTAGGAGGGAGTTTGATGGTAGAGATGTTGGAGTGGGGTAATATAGTGAAGACTTTTAGAAGGAATTATGCTGTAGAGATATGTGGCGACTTGCAAGGCGTGAGGCCAAAAAGTCGGCGGAACGGAAGCATGGGAAAGAGAAGTACGAATTATATTATTCATTGTACGGATCGTGCGTTCAGATTTTCCATTTTGAGAAGAGGTGTATGGGCAAGAAAAGCGTTGATGCATGTCATGTGTTTTGCAAAAGGTATAGAAAGAGGCGCTTTTATATTCCGTGCCATTGTCACTTTGGAGAATTTTAATATCACGTTCAAATTGTTTGTTGACATAAGCACAAAAAGATAAAAATCTAGGAAACACATCATTTTTGTGAGATAAAGGAACGTCCACAAGAAACTCGTATAATCATCTAAAAATAAAACATAGTAACGATGCCCCGAAGAGCTCAAAACGAGAGATGTCCAAACATCACTATGAACTAAATCAAATGGTAAATGAGTCGTAGTAAGAGAATCATAAAACGGCAATTTAATATGTTTCCCCATGGGACAAGAATGACAAAACGATTACAAGTAATTTGAGAACTACGCCTAAGAAAATCAAAAACATGATCGCCGGAGGGGCCAAGTCGTGCGTGCCAATGGTAGGCCGAGAGATAGAGAAAGGCGGAAGGTGACGGGGCAGAGCGAGAGGCGGTGGGTGGGAGAATAGGGTAGAGATCACCCGAGCTATTGCATCGCATGATGGGGGTGCCCGTCTGAAAATCCTTCACAGAAAAACCAAACGGATCAAAAGAGATAGAGACGGAGTTATCAATGGTGAATTTTCTGACAGAGATCAAGTTTTTGATGAGGTGAGGAGCATAGAGAACATTATTGAGACGAAGAGGGGGAGGGGGGAGAGAGAGAGGAGTGACCCGAGCCCTTAATTGGAAGAGTGTGACCATTACCAACAATTATATCACGTTTGGTGCGCAAATTAAAGTAAGATGTGAGATTACCTTGGTTAGAGGTCATGTGAGACGAGGCACCCGAGTCCATGTACCAATTTTCGTCTGGTTGGCCGAGAGACAGCGTATGCATCACTGAATCAATGTTCGTAGGAGCATATGGAACCACCTCAGTGTGATATGCATGTTGAGGACGTGGGTCGAGGATACCCTGTCCGCGCGGGTTGGGGTTTGGCGGACGCGGCTGGGCAGTAGGGTATGGGGACGGCGGAGCAGCCCATTGTGGCGGAGGAGCGGCCCATTGCTGCTGCATAGTGTAGGCACAAGAGGTAGGACCACGACCATTGATACGGGGGAGGTGCGCCGCGACCGTTGTGGTGGTCCTGGATTTGCATGATACGGATTGTGTTGCAGAGCCGAGTTCGTGGAAGCGGCCTGCGGGGCATGATGCGAGACTAGTGCTGCATCGGGTTGTCGCGAGGCACGCTTGGCAAGGCTCGTCTCTTCCAAAGATAACATGGAACGAGCTTTAGAGAAGAGAGGAAGCGGATCACTTTGCTGAATTAGGGTTGCGATGCCACCATATGCATCGGTAAGACCCGTGACCATTTGAAGAACCAACCTATGGTTAGAAACGGGGGAACCAACGTTGGCCAATTGATCAGCGAACATCTTCAATTTTTGACAATAAGCACCGACATTCGGAAAATCATCAAGAGTGGTAGAGGAGAGTTTATTTTTGAGGTGCACGACCCGGGAATTTCGATTGTCTTGGAAGTAATCAGCAAGATTCGTCCAAACAATTACGGCAGTAGAGTCTTTTACCATTATGGTGTGGAGGAGGTCGTTGGTGATGGTGCCATAGATCCATTGTAGCACGATGGCGTCCAAGCGATCCCACATCTCGGGGTCGGATGGGGCGACCACAACGGAGGGGGGGATGATGTGGTCGAGAACTTGGTAAGCTCGTGCATGAATTTTAAATAACTCGGACCAAGTAGAATATTGCCCGGATTCAACGTCCAACAAGATAGGGATGAAATTCTTGATGTTAGTGACGGTGAGGGTGGGGGGAAATTTTGGGGGCGCTGCCTCGTGAGGAGGCGCGTCGTTTTTGCCATCGAAGGAGGTGGACGACTTGGAGGCGGAGGTATCGCCGCTAGGGTTTGTCATAGTTTAGGAGAGAAAGACAGAAAGAGAAGGCTCTGATACCATGTAAGATAATGAATTGCTTGTGTTATTCAATAATAATGTCCAATATATATACAAAGGAGATCATCTCTAATAAGGTAACTATCTATCACTAAAGATATATATATCAATCTACAATAATTACCAAATATACATATTCTATATCTAATAGTGACAAATTGAAATTATTATCCCGTTGGGTTCCTTCAAACAGGTGACGCTCACTGTCATCGCAACTCATACATGCGCTTTTCGTAATTTTTGTATTTTGTTGTTCGTTTGTTGGTTAATCGTGTATAATCGCATACAACATTCTGTTTTGTTGCCGTATTTACATGTTTCTTAACTAAACTACTTGGGGGTGGCGTTGTAGTTGTACTGTGATGGATTAAGTGCTTAATACAACACCTTGTAGTGTTATGGCAGGTAATATGGAATATAATTTAAGGTTATTGTATAAAAAAATTTGCATTGTGTTCTTGTCAAATATATGGCTTTCAAGTATAAGGGCATGTGACTTGTACCTCTATATAAATGTTTTTTTTGATTTATGATGTATTGTTGCCTATTATCTTGAGTTGCATGTCAATGTTGTTTTCTTATTTTCATGACTTTTGGCCTGGTTTTATATGTACTTTGGGCTGATAATAATTGGTGGTTGTGAAACCAACTAGTTATGATCTTCTATATACAGTGTTGCTCTTTAAAGATTGTAAATTAGACAATATTTTCTATTCAGAAGTCTGTCTTGATGTTTGCTCCACCATGTTGCATGTATATTCTTTAAAATAGTTTAACTAGTCTGTTACGCTTTTTTTTCTTTACATCTTTTATATGTCTAATTTAACTCTTGATAAGTTTATGGAATTTCTTTCCTTATCTCATTGGAGCTTGTGAAGACTATGTTTTTAGATGTTAGTTCCTAGCAATATGGTTCTTGTTTTTTGTGCAGAGGTTTGCTCTTGCTGCTACAGAGCTCAACGGTGTGCTCTATGCTGTCGGTGGATATGACAGAAATGATTACCTGAAGTAAGTTCTGAACCACAATGAAATATGTGTAGAAGCATTTACGCTCTGAAACCATTCCCCCTCCCTTGAGGGACATTTATTTACACGATTTCTTGTAGTTCTCTTGTTTTATGGTTAGTGAAGCTGTTGGCTTTTGTTGTATTTTCGTTGAACTGCTGCTACCCTTGGTGTACTGAACAGATACTACGGTCCCCCTTGGTGGACAACAATCTCTTTCTAGCTTGCATATTTTTAAGTGTTGTCTTTGACCTGTAAATTTTGTTATCTAGGTCTGCCTAAAGATTTGATCCACGAGAACATTCCTGGAGTAGAATTGGGAGTATGGAATCAAAGAGAGGCAGCTATTCCTTGGTAGTTAAGGATGAAAACATGTACGTTTTCTTTTTTCTTGTTCTCACTTTTGAAATTCTTGTTTGTGTTGTTCCACTGTCTTGAATCATTTATTCAGGCTGCCTGGTACTTGTTCAGTGTTGGAGCAGTTGATTTTGGTATCTTAAAAATATTCCGTGCTCATAGAAATTGGAAAAGCTCGTGCATGTGTGTGGGAGGTGGAGGTGGGAGGTGCAGGTGGTGTATCTTGCGGAAATCATTCATCGTGTGAGCCGCCACCTCCATCGGATATCCTATATGCATAGTGATACCTCAAGAAACTATTGGATAAAAATAACATAATGGTTTAGAGCAGACGTTCTAAGGCAGTGGTTACCGTTTTTAATTAGAAATATACGATGTCAATTTTTGATGTTACGTGACAAGATGGAGTATGTTTTGTCAGATATGCACTTGGATGGCCGGGTCACCTTTGAACCAGGCAAGAGGATATTTAAGTTCTGCTGCTCTGGGTGAATCAATTTACACCATCTGAGGACTTAAAGGAAACAATGACTTATTAGACTCGGTACCCTCTGTTTATTTGACGAGTTCTATGTTTTTTGTTTTCTTTTCTTTTTGCTAATTAATCTTTTGCAATTATCTTTTTTCGTCTGTTTGTCCCTGATTTGATGACAACAGATTGAGTGCTACAAGATGGTGAATGGTGGCAAGGGACAAACTTGAAGTGAGTAGGGAAAAGATGCTTTGCCTCCGCTATTGTTTTGGGACAGAACTGAGTCGGTAGAACGAGCCAAATCAACACAGAATGCATGATGGCGCGTCCTATATTTTTCCTAAGTTCCATTGTTGGGGCATTTGAGCCCTTAAAGAACCCAAAATGCTCTTGAAAAAAGTTTTTGAGAAAGTTCAATGCCTTTTGTTAGAGATGTGATAAGAGACAGACTACAGTTTCATGCACTATGGGGTTAAATACTCGTGGCTTGTTAGAAAATCCGGGTGATGTTAAAAAGCGCTTTAATTATTCTCTATTATGTATATGTTTTACAATTGCTAGATTTGTGGTAATGTGCTGTGATTTGATAATTTTCATAAGAAGTGGTTTAAACAACTTAAGAAAAATAGATCGGGTTCTTCGTTTCCATATCTTATTTTATGTAATAACTGAATTCTCAATACTAAGCTGCATATCCTTTCGAAATGTTAATTAGGAGGTGACAAGTATGAACTGTAAGTTTATTTACATAAATCACATGTGTTCTAAACAACATGAACACATAAATGCGGAAGCGGAATAGAATCGATATCCCGCCATTGCTTCAGATTTCCAACGGCTAGCGTTTCGACTCCGACGGAATTCGATAGTTCTTCTAAACACTACTCTTACTTTAGATGATGTATTTTCATGAATGTTTGAGTGTGTTTAGGGACCTCAAATTAGCTAGTATTTATAGGCTCCATTACCATCAAATAGAGGAACAAATCATCCTTAATTTTGGGCTTTAATGCATTAGTGGAAACTTAGTGGAAATTTAGTGGAAACTTTAATTATATGGACCACTATAATGAAAAGAGTTTCCCACTAATTCCATAATTTGTGGCAAGAGTTTCCCATCAATTCCATAATTTATGGAAAAAAAATCTTATATTCTCCCACTTGGTCCATATAATTGGACACTCAACTTAAAAAGAAACAAGATATATGGATCATGGCGACAAGTTCTCTATAAGCGAGTATTATCTTCCATGTATCACAATGTATCAAGTCTTTAAATTTATAGCCCATTAATCTTTATGAATAAACCATATGTTTATTCTAAGGTCCACGCAAACGACATCTCACAATAAATTTAAATGTGCACAACTATATGAGAAACATCAAAAACTTAATAAGAGTTTTATAAAAATCTAAATGTACCTTACAAAGAAAGTTACATTGTGGAACCAAGTCTCATACTTTCAACGTGATCCTTGAACTTCTTTAGTGGCATGCCCTTAGTCAAAGGATCAGCAATCATCAAATCAGTGCTGATGTGTTGAATGACCAATTTTTCATCCTTAACACGTTCTCTTATGGCTAGATACTTGATGTCGATGTGTTTGCTTCGACTACCACTTTTGTTATTCTTCGCCAAGAAAACAGCAGCTGAGTTGTCACAGTACAACTTCAATGGCCTAGAAATGGAGTCTACGACTTTAAGCCCAGTTATGAAACTCTTCAACCATACACCATGTGATGTAGCCTCAAAACAAGATACGAACTCAGCCTCCATAGTGGACGTAGCAGTCAAAGTCTGCTTCGTGCTTCTCCAAGACACGGCTCCACCAGCTAGCATAAAGATATATCCTGAGGTGGATTTTCTTGAATCTATGCAGCCAGCAAAGTCAGCGTCAGAGTAGCCTTTCACTTCCAACTCATCGGTCCGTCTATACATAAGCATGTAATTCTTTGTTCCTTGAAGGTATCTCATTACCTTCTTTGCAGCTTTCCAGTGTTCAATACATGGGTTACTCTGATATCTACCCAATACTCCAACAATATATGCTATGTCAGGTCTAGTACAAGCCTGAGCATACATAAGGCTTCCGACAGCGGAAGCATATGGAATATTCTTCATTTGTTCCCTCTCAAGGTCATTCTTTGGGCATTGATCCAAACTGAACTTGTCACCCTTCACAATGGGCGCTACACTCGGTGAACAATCTTGCATCTGAAATCTCTCCAAAACTTTATTAATATAGGTCTCTTGAGACAAACCTAAAATGCCTCGTGATCTTTCTCTATGGATCTTAATGCCAATGACATAAGAAGCCTCACCCATATCTTTCATATCAAAGTTTTTGGAGAGAAATTGTTTCACCTCATATAATAATCCATTGTTATTAGTTGCTAGCAGAATATCATCCACATATAAAACAAGGAAACATATGCTACTCCCACTAACCTTATGGTATATACATTGATCCATGACATTCTCTTCAAATACAAATGAAGTGATTACATCATGAAATTTTAAATACCATTGGCGAGAGGCTTGTTTCAAACCATAGATGGATTTATTAAGCTTGCAGACTAAGCGTTCACCATTGCTAGAGGAGAATCCTTCAGGTTGTTTCATATAAACCTCTTCCTCTAAATCTCCGTTAAAGAAAGCCGTTTTCACATCCATTTGATGTAGCTCAAAATCAAAATGAGCTACTAATGCCATAATTGTACGAAGTGAATCTTTCTTTGATACGGGAGAAAAGGTCTCCGTGTAATCGATTCCTTCCTTTTGAGTAAACCCTTTGGCTACAAGTCTTGCTTTATATCTATCAATGTTGCCTTGTGAGTCTTTCTTTGTTTTGAAGACCCATTTGCATCCGATGGCTTTTACACCATCAGGCAACTCGACGAGATCCCAGACTCTATTAGATGCCATTGAGTTCATCTCTTCAATCATGGCTTTATGCCATAAGTTTGATTCTTTAGAACTTATAGCTTGTAAAAACGTTTCAGGATCATTTTCGACTCCAATATTGCAGTCCATTTCTTGCATATACACCTCATAATCACTAAGAATTGCTGATCTTCTAACCCTATAAGATCTTCTTAATGTTGCTTCATCATTTTCTTGTGGGACAAGTTGTTCAACCGGTTGCTCAATTGGTTGTTCAACATTGTCTTGATTAGCAACTTGATCTACAAGATCAACATCATCAATTTGTAGGATTTCTATAATAGGTTGTGTCACACGCGTTTGGACTTGAGGCGTGTGTACTATGATCAACCTGTCACTTGATGTAGATGGTTGAGCTTTGTAGTGATCCAATTCAGAAACAGAGTTATGTATGGCATCACTCCCACTAATCAAATCATTCTCAAGAAATTTTGCATTTCTTGATTCCACAATCCTAGTGCTGTGAGACGGACAATAGAACCTATAACCCTTAGACTTTTCGGCATATCCAATGAAATACCCACTAATAGTCCTAGGGTCTAGTTTCTTTTCTTGTGGATTATAAATTCTTACTTCAGACGGGCACCCCCAAACGCGTATATGTCGCAAACTCGGTTTCCATCCTTTAAATAACTCAAAAGGCGTTTCTAAAACAGCCTTGGTTGGAACTCGATTCAATATATACGCAGCCGTTTTTAAGGCTTCAGTCCACAACGATTGAGGAAGATTTTTATAACTCCTCATACTTCACACCATGTCCATTAATGTTCGGTTTCTTCTTTCTGCTACACCGTTCTGATCTGGAGAACCAGGCATGGTGTATTGGGCAACAATCCCATGCTCTTGAAGAAACTTCGCAAATGGTCCAGGTGCTTGTCCATTCTCAGTGTATCTACCATAATACTCTCCACCTCTATCTGATCTCACTATCTTAATTTGTTTACCACATTGTTTCTCTACTTCAGCCTTGAAAACTTTAAAGGCGTCCAAAGCTTCGTCCTTAGAGCGAAGTAAATAGAGATACATATATCGTGAGAAATTATCTATAAAGGTGATAAAGTATTTTGGACTACTTGCATCCATGTCAGGACAACATATATCTGTATGTATAATTTCTAACAAATCATTACTCCTCTTTGCACCATTTTTAGACTTATTGGTTTGCTTTCCCTTAATGCAATCCACACAAATTTTGAAGTCAGCAAAATCTAGAGCACTAAGTACCCATTCATTTACCAACCTTTTCATTCTCAAAATGGAGATATGTCCCAATCTCTGGTGCCATAATAAAGAGGAATTCTCATTCATAACACAACGTTTTAACCCAACAGTGGTATTCAAGGAGTTATAAACAGGATCATTTTGCAAAAGAATTGGATAAAGACCACTAGACAATGTACCAAAACCAACAATTTCGAATTTATTCAATAAGGTAAAACCATTATCCGAAAAACGAAATTCAAAACCAAAAGGTACAAGTCTTGAAACCGAAATTAAATTCCTAGAAAAACTAGGAACATAAAAAGTCTTTTCCAAATGCAAAATAAAGCCATTGCTTAACACCAAACTGCAAGAACCAATAGCCTCCACATGTGAGCTCATTCTCCCTCCTGAAAGGATAAATTGCTCATTTCCCACTGGCTTCCGAAGGTTTTGCATACCCTGCAAAGTATTTGAGACATGGATTGTAGAACCAGAGTCAATCCACCAAGTGTTATGACCATCATTAGTTAAATTAGATTCATAACATACAAACGAAAGTTGAATACCTTTCTTCTCAAGCCAAACCTTGAACTTAGAGCAATCTTTATTCATGTGTCCTTTCTTCTTGCAAAAGAAACACTTTGACTCTTTCTTAATGTCAGATTTGGCAGGGATCTTTCCTTTGTCTTTAGCATGATCCTTCTTTTTCCTTTCCGAAAAAGTCAGATTCACTTTCTCACCCTCTTCCATAGCCAACCTTCCCTCCTCTTGCACACACATGGTCAAGAGTTCATTGATTGACCATTTGTCTTTATGTGTGTTATAAGAGATCTTAAATGGGCCAAATTGTTAGGGCAGAGTGCACAAAATAAAGTGAACCAGAAAGGTTTTCGACATGTCAACCTCTAGGGCCTTGAGTTGAGCCGCAATATCCCTCATGCACATGATATGATCACGCACCCCTCCTATCCCGGTGAGCTTCACGCACCCATCCCTCCCGAAGTGACAAATTGTTCATCAATAGCTTTTATTAGGACATTGACTTTGTTATATTGCTCAATAGAGCCCCTAATCCCAGTAGCTATCTTAGTCTTTATGAACATAACGCAGAGGCGATTAGATCGCTCCCACTTCTCATAAAGTTCTTTCTCAGCTGAGGTACTCGTTGCAGTAATTGCAGCGGGTTCATCTTTCCTTATGGCATAGTCAATGTCCATCTAGCCCAAATGAAGGAGAACTCGTTCCTTCCAAACTTTAAAATCTTCACCATTGAGTTCAGGACCATCACACTTTACATCAGAGAAACCAACAGATTGACTAACTGCAATTTATAAATAAACATGCTTATTAAATTTGTTATAAAGGCTAATAAGTATAACATATGTCGCCAATGCAAACATATTTCATCCAATGAATCTAAAGACATAAAACTTGCCTGTAGGCTAAAGATTTTAATTCAATTAGATTCATAGCAACATGATAAAACTATCAAACACGTTCATTTTTTCTAATACCTGTGGGTTAATTAGGAACTATGAGTTGACATTTCATCCTAATTAATCATACATATATCACAAAATTCATGTGGGTAGATTTCATAATATTTGATATGATTAACTACAATTTATGATTTTATGTGATCTAGTCTCTTAAGTATATGATTTTAATTAAATCACAGATGTTGTGGCCACTCTATAATTAAAAATAAAATCATATAGATCACTAACCATTAAAGGTTAACTATGTTCTTAATTATTCCGAGAATAACTTCAAAATTAAAAGAACCGGAAGTTAACATATCCATGAATTCTAAACACACTTACAGAATTCATGGCTTCAGGAAACTTTGATTTTCATTCACTACTGGACACCATCAAATCATTAGAATAATATGTAATGGCTTTTAGTTTTACAATTTCGTAAGGAATATTGACTTCCAAAAGCAAAATTTTTGGAGATGAATAAATTACACGATTACGACACTTTAGAGCAGCATAAGAACCGAATCATACCAGGTTTTTTAAATCAAGGCCAAATACTTTCACATAAGCTCGGCAAGCATTCATTTCCGTAGTCAAATTTACTATTGAAACAATTAGCAATTTAGCATGGTCAACTATACCATACTAACATATATTATATTGCTTGCACATATAACTCACGTAATGGACAATTAGCATGGTCAACTATATCATACTAACATATATTATATTGCATATATATAACGTAATCATAATGTTTGCAATATTTTATTGAGTGCTTAAACTTAATTAACTGTGCAAGTCATCTTCTTCGGCAGAACAACACCCGCAAATTTACTTTCTGTAACCAGTGGCTAAATAACAATATCTCGATCCGATTGTTTGCATGATTTAACACCCAGAATCAATAGCGAAAACAACATAACAAGAAAATATGATCTTAGTTTTCCATAACAATATCAAATCATGAACTCAAAATATCAGAGAACCATACAATGAAGCAAGACAGGGGTATAAACATGCTCTGATACCAAATGTAAGTTTATTTACATAAATCACATGTGTTCTAAACAACATGAACACATAAATGCAGAAGCGGAATAGAATCGATTACCTCCCGCCATTGCTTCGGATTTCCAACGGCTAGTGTTTCGACTCCGACGGAATTCGATAGTTCTTCTAAACACTACTTTTACTTTAGATGGTGTATTTTCATGAATGTTTGAGTGTGTTTAGGGACCTCAAATTAGCTAGTATTTATAGGCTCCATTACCATCAAATGGAGGAACAAATCATCCTTAATTTTGAGCTTTAATGCATTAGTGGAAACTTAGTGAAAATTTAGTGGAAACTTTAATTATATGGACCACTATAATGAAAAGAGTTTCCCACTAATTCCATAATTTGTGGCAAGAGTTTCCCATCAATTCCATAATTTATGGAAAAGAAATCTTATATGAACTTCATTGGTTATACACGTATATATCATTGAGGACTATATGTTACTTATATCACTTTTATTTGAGTAGAATAAATGACATGGCTGTGAAGTTTAAGGGTATATTCTGCAACCATATCGTATGCATTATAATTTATAATTAAATATTATAAACTACCAATTCTGATTCTTGATCTTTGCGTTTGAATAGTTGACTGTTTCAAATTATGGAGCAAAATAAAATAAAGTCAATATTATGTAGATCTTAATCAAATTCAACTCGAATTGGCCAGCATTTATAATTCATGTGTATTAGCGTGTCTGCAAAATGAATTGTTGTAAATACGGCAAAGAAATTCTACTACTACCAAGCTTACTAGCTTAGTACAAACTATATATAATTTTTAAAATACATATATTTTGCCGAATCAAAATGGCCCATAAAGAAGTGGCTATCTTTATGGGTGAATAGTTTAGTTTTTATAAGGGCAAAATGGCATTTTCATAAGCAATATGGCATACTATAGCTTGAAACTTATTAACCAAATGTAGTATAGTATTTCACCCAACTCTCTAATATGAGGTAGTTTTTTTGCAACCAAAAGTATTATAGAGATGAATAATACGAATCTTAATAGAAGTGTTGTTAAATATGACACAATCCCACTCGTCATGCCAAACGAGCCCTAGCTATATTACAAATATGATTCAACACATCATCTAATAGATTTCTTTTTTATAGATTTCACTAGTTGCTCTTTTTATATTTAGACTTTTCAAATGATATGTAACCTCGAAAGGCCAACTCAACGTAATAAGAGTTTTATGAGTATGTTTGTGTGATGTGGCTGCCACATGGTCGTGCCACACAAACTAATATTAAGGCATATTTTGCAATTTTATCTTATAATTTTTAATAAACTTGAATTTGATAATAAATATTATCATCTATTACTATATAAAAAGAAATGCATTTTTCCCTCACATACGGAAGTTACCCTCACAAAAAAGTAGACCAGAATTGTGTTTTTCATATTTATCCCTCTCTTGCCTATTTAATTAAAGAAAAATAAGGTTAAAATGGTGTCATTTAATCCCTTTTCTTAACTTTTAAATTTAAACTGGGAATCCCCACGATATTAGGAATTTTTTGATATAATTTACGTAATTAAATAAAAAAAGAGACAAATTCGGTTAAATCAAATTCCAACTCAATTCTCCATCTCTTTCCGTTTTAATTTTCAAATTAACTTACTCTGACTCTTTTGAAAATACTTTGTATTTATATCAATTAGTTTCAATTTCAGAACGTCGCACTCAGTCTTCATGTGCGCCCGGAAGCTAGTAAATTTTAAAAAATACACTCGAAATATGTATTTATCTCAATTCAAAGATATAATTAATTCTATTTTATGTTATTTCAGTTATAAGAATTGATTATTATTTAATTTTAGGTCATCAGTTAGTGGGAAAAAAACCAAATTCATCTTCCTCAATTTCTATTGCCCCTCTCTCCCAAATCCCAATAAATCCACCGCCATTCATCACCCCCAATCCGCCACAACAAACCCACCACCTCCAATCCGCCCCCGCCCACCTCCACCATATCCAATCTACCAACCGGAGATTTTCAATTTCAAGCCAAAGAAAAATGAACCACCCCCCACCCACCGTAAAAGAAATATGTATGTTGATATCAGGAATTTACAAAACAAAACTATTAAATATTGCTCTCGAGTAAGGGTAATGCCCAAAACAATGGTAGCTAGAATCATTTCCAGAAAAATATTCCTTTAACACAATAGATTTTATATCAAATGACTGCATTAAAAAGTGAACCTTTGTTCATAAAAGCCATGTGATATTTTCATCAATTTTGTCAAACCATAATTATTCTCCCTTATTATTATTTTACTTCATTAACAACAAAGGAGCACGAGAATTACTCCTCAAACCATAATTAATTAAAGCAGAATATGAAACCATAAATGATTATGAATCTAGATGGTGAACTAAGGTCCTTGTGGGTGTGAATGGTATCAGAGCCAGTGACCAGAATAAATATACTCTGGAATTAATTCATAACATAACTTCTTCATTTCATGAATTTGATGGGAAGAACGAATACTGTTCAAAACAGTATTAATGTTGAGCACGATATTCCAGAAAATCTGGAATTACTTAATAAGTGGACGATTCCTAGAATCGAACCAAAAATTATCTATAAATTGGGAACTTTTGAAAGACTTGGTTTAAAACAAGTTGTTAAAACAACTGAAGAATCCATTTCTTTGAATAATGAAGAAATGATTGTAAAGCTTTTAAGTGATAAAGATATTTCTTTATACAAACAAAGTCATAAGTTCATACACGTAGGTTTAATTCAAATCGCTTTTAAACCCCTAACCCTTGAAGGGTTACCAGAAAGTTTTATAGCAGCCCTAAGAGATGGGAGAAATCTTGATTGGGAAAAATCATTAATGGGAATGATCCAATCAAGTCTGGCACATGGTCCAGTCTATTTTGATGTTTATCCTAACTTACAATTATCATTGTCTGATATCAATATTCTTGATGCATTAACATTAAATGTTAAAACTCATGGGTATAATTATTTACCAGGTACTGAAGTTATATACATTTGTTATAGAGTTTATTATAAACCTCTATACACTTTGAATCCACAACGTAGAAAGGTAGATAAGCCTTTAAATGAAACTATCTTAATTGAAACTAATTTTAAGACATCTAGAATAACTACTAGAAGAACCATTAAATGGGATGAAATCCAGTTTCCAGAAAATTGGATAATCAATAAAGCTGTTCCTATACAGCAACCTATTATGCATCATGATTCGTTTAATATTTTACAATCATCTCAAGGAACTGTTCAAATACAGTTTGGATCCTATATCTCTCCTTTGGATTATGTTGTTGAAACTCCTTCTGGAGCTTCTACCTCTAGAAGAAGAGTCAAAACCCCTGATGATATTAAAAATCTATTCATTAATAGGGAAAATGTGGTTAATGGAATGTATGGTAATATTCATAATATGGAAGATGCAGATCCTACTGCATCAGATATGAACTTTGATAATTAATGGATTTAAAACAAAAAATTGATTTTAGTCCTGGGTCTCCAGCCAGGCAAGAAATAAGTGGAGAATTCAAACATCCCAGATGGGAAGAATTCAGAAAATGGTTTTTCGGAAATTTTCCAAAAGAAGAAAAGGATTTTATACAAAATCAATTTTATAAATGTTGCGAAGAACAAAATACTAAATATTCTTTTGTTCCTTGGTTTATCCATACTTATGTTGAGTATTATATTTCAACGGTTGAAAAGAATTATCGTCTTTCAGATGGTCAAATGATCACTAGCACATATCCTCCATCACAAGCATGTTCTTTTAATAATACTAATATTCTTTTAATTTGAAAGTGATACTTTACAGGTAACCTTGGAACATATTAATGATATTATAAGACAAAATAATTATACTAACCTATGTATTAACATCATAGGTGAACAAATTAAAGTTTTGCTAAATAGACTTGATCTGGTCTTAAAGGCTATTTCTGATATTAAAGTCCCTAGAGTAGAAGATATTGCTTCTACTTCACAAGTGGTTAAAACTGCTACTCCTACTATTCAACCACCCCCGGAGATTGTTGATTTTAAATTAGAATAGATGGGTGAAATAGAAAAATTTCTAAATGAAAAATTTAAAGAGTTAAAGTTAAGTACTCTAAACTCAGATATTGAGGAAAACCTAGGGAAGACACCTGTGATTAATGATCGGATTGAAAAGATTAAATGGGCTGATAGGCCTACTCAACGTTTATATTATTATAGACGTCCTTCTCCAATGGATACTCTCCATGAGGAAAGAGAATTTGTTGATAATAATTCTTATAATGGTAGAAGTATATATGAATGGAATATTGATGGTAATACTGATAAACAAATTTATGATGCTGCTCAAAGAATGCTGATGTATTCCACTATCTGTAAACAAAATAATAATACAGATAAGAATGTTGCAAATATGATAATTGCAGGTTTTACTGGCCAACTTAAAGGTTGGTGGAATAATTATTTATCCCCGGAGGCTAAGGCTAGCATCCTTAATACTGTGAAAATTGAGAATAATACTCAATATGAAAACGCAGTTTATACTTTGGTTGTTACTATTATTGAACATTTTACTGGTCGATATTCTGATAATAGTGAAATGATCCGTACCCTCTTGCAAAATCTTAGATGCAAGACATTGACTGATTTTAGATGGTATAAAGATACTTTCTTGAATCGTGTCATGGAGCTTCTTGAGTGTAATAGCTCTCATTGGAAGTCCAAATTTGTTGATGGTCTGCCCAGCCTTTTTGCTGAGAGAATTCGCAGAAATATTAGGAAAGATCAAAGTTTTGTTCCTTATGATAGATATACTTATGGAAACCTTATAGGTACTTGTATTCAAGAAGGGTTGGCTTTATGTAATGACATAAAGCTTAATCAACAAATTAAAAGACAGAACTTAATTGAAAGAAAACAATTAGGACAATTCTGTGACCAGTTTGGTATTGATACACCTAGAATTAATAAGCCTAGCTCTTCTAAGAGAATAGGGCACAAGAGGGATGGTACAGAACGTACCTATCGTAAAAAGAAATTCTCTGCTAAAAGAGTAGAGAGAAATATTGACAGAAAAATCCAACGTAATACTAGAAAAAGAGATAATAAAAATCATATTGTTTGCCATAGATGTGGAAAAATTGGTCATTATGCTAATAGATGTTGGGTCAAGAAGAAATTAAATAGTCTTGATATGGATGATAAGTTAAAAGAGTCTTTATCAAAGCTCTTATTAAATTCTGATAGTGAGAGAACTTCTGAGGAAGAAGAAAGCTCAGATGATGATAGGAATGCTGAGTTAGATTTGGAAGATTATACCTCTTCTGAACCAGAGGAATGTGATACATGTCCTCTAGGTCTTCCTTGTGACAAAAAATTCTCGGAAGAAAATGATGAGTATTATAAACTTTTATCTCAATTTCAAGATAATAATATTAATGTTTTGACAAATGATACTCTTTTAGATATTTTGAAAGATCTTAATAATAAGGATCTCAGATCTAAATTAATTGATTATCTTGCTCATAATGAGCCAGGAACCTCTGGTATCAAAGAGGACACACTAGAAGGACCGATGGTTCCTAAAGGACCATATTCAATGTCTGAAGTTCATAAACTTCTTAAAGACAGAAAAGTGAGTAAAACTCCTACTTCCATTATTGATTTACAACAAGAGGTTGATAACCTTAAAGCAGAGATTAAGAATCTCAAAAAAGATACAAGGACTCTTGATATAAGAGTTTCCAGGATTGAAGAGAATACTTCTTCACCAGTAGAAGCTAATACATCTTCTCACAATGAAATAAAAGATTTTGAAATAAATAACAATGAAAATAATGGTGACTATTTATCTGTCATGGAAATTATTAAGTCTCAAAAATGGCATACTGAGACAACATTAATGATTGATAATTATTTTACAAAACATTTTGAAGTTTTACTTGATAGTGGTGCTGACTTAAATGTCATTCGTGAAGGATTAATACCTACACGTTATTTTCAAAAAACTACTCATGCATTATCCCATGCAGGAGGAAAACCATTACAAATTGAATATAAGCTTTCAAAAGCCTACATTTGCAATAATAAAACTTGCATTCCTACAAGCTTTTTGCTTGCTAAGGATATTACTAACCAAATGGTTTTAGGGACTCCGTTCCTTACAAAATTATTTCCTTTAGGAATTACCCATGAAGGATTAACTGGTTATTATCAAGAACATAAGATTTTCTTCAAATTCAAAAACAAACCTTATACTAGGTTTTTACATGAAATGTTTGATTCTATTATTCATAAAGAAAAGCAATTGAATTTCTTAAAATTTGAAATTACTTCTTTAAATATAGAAAATGATCTTCAAAATCCTAGATTACAGGATACAATCAAACTTTTAATCAGCGATTTTTCTATTACTATATGTAATGACCATCCTAATGCATTTTGGGATAGAAAGAAACATATTGTTTCTTTACCGTATGAAGAAGGTTTTGATAACTCTCAAATTAAAACCAAGGCGAGACCTTGCCAGATGAATAAAGAACATTTGGAGTTATGCAAAAAAGAAATTGATTCTCTTTTACAAAAGAAATTAATTAGCCCATCACAGTCACCCTGGTCGTGTACTGCTTTTTATGTTAATAAAAATTCAGAACAAGAAAGAGGTGTTCCTCATCTTGTTATAAACTTTAAACCTCTTAATAAGGCTTTAAAATGGATTAGACATCCAATTCCTAATAAAAAAAGATTTGCTGGATGGGCTTCATGATTCTATCATATTTTCTAAGTTTGATTTAAAATCAGGCTATTGGCAAATTCAAATTGCCAAGGAAGACCGTTATAAGACAGCCTTTAATGTTCCAATAGGACATTATGAGTGGCATGTTATGCCTTTTGGTCTGAAGAATGCTCCTTCAGAATTCCAACAAATTATGAACGACATTTTTACTCCCTATAGTGAGTTCATCATAGTCTACATTGATGATATCTTAGTTTTTTCTAAATCCATTGAAATGCATTTTAAGCATTTGCAGATTTTTAAACAAATCATTATAAAAAATGGTTTAGTTATATCTAAGCCTAAAATGTCTCTTTTCCAGACTAAAGTCAAATTTCTTGGACATTTTATAGAAAAATGTAGTATCATACCTATTAATAGAAGCATTGATTTTGCTAACAAATTTCCTGATGAAATTACGGATAAAACTCAGTTACAAAGATTCTTAGGAAGCTTAAATTATATTGCTCCTTATTATAAGAATCTTGTTAATGATACAGCCATTTTATATGAAAGGCTAAAGAAAGAACAAGGTCATTGGACAATCCAGCATACTAATGCTGTTAAAAAGATTAAAGAAAGAGTTAAAACTCTTCCTTGTCTTATGTTAACAAATCCACAGTGGAAAAAAATTGTGGAAACAGATAGTTCTGAGATTGGGTTTGGGGGAATTCTCAAACAAATCAATCCAGAAAATAAACAAGAAATTCTTGTTAGGTTTCATTTCGGGAAATGGAACAATGCCCAAAAGAATTATCCTACAGTTGCAAAAGAAATTTTAGCAATTGTCAAATGTGTTTTAAAATTTCAGGATGGTTTATATAACCAACATTTTTATATTTATACCGATTGTAAATCTGCAAAATTTATGTTTCATAAAGATTTTAAACATGATGTTTCTAAACAAATGTTTGACAGGTGGCAGGCGCATCTTGCACCTTTTGATTTTGAGATTGCATATAAAAAAGGAGAAGACAATAGTCTTCCAGATTTCTTGACAAGAGAATATCAATCATGCCTTCGGGAAATGGTTTAAAGGGTGTTGCAAAAGATATAAAATATTTGCAGCATACTATTTATAGATATGAAACCAGCATGCTTGCAGATTTATGGCTTGATAATGAAGAAAGCCGATGGATAATAATTGATAGATTAAAAAGATTACTTGGAAAAAGGATAAGGCTAGCAAGCCTACTTCTCGCTTAATTTCTGTCTTTATGTTTACAGGAATGCAGGGAAGAGGTTCAGCCTCAACCTCTTATAGAGGAAGAGGAGGCAGAGGCAGGGGACCAGGATTCCTGGCCCAACATGGAAAACAGAAGCTTATAGCTGCTGATTTATCTCATAACAAAGAATTCCAAAAATTCTTGGAAAAAGAAAAAGAATTTCAGAAATTCCTTGAAAAAGAGGAAAAAGAGAAAATGAGTAATACTCAAGAGTCAGTGGATAGCCCTGAAACAGCATCAGCATCATATGCTAAAACTATTTCAGATGATACTCAAAATACTGGATTTATTGATAATTTAAATCCAGAAGTCATGCTTCTCATAGAAGACTCCGATCTCAAATGGGAAAAGGAGCCTTGGACAATTATCCGAAAAAGATTAAATCCCATCCCGTTCATAAATCAATCATATAAATCCAGAAAATATTATGAATTACTCCTTGAAGACAATGGTTGGGAAATTAAACATTTCACGGGAGCAAAGACAGAAATTTATAATTTCTCAAAGGTTGTCATCAAAGCAATTATACACATTGATGAGTGGGGTCCTACTCCTACCTTCGAAAAGGAAGTTATACATCCTTTTACAAAAATTCCCATCAAATATAATTATTGGGATTATGTTAAAGCTTTTGATAAAGTATTTCTCTATGAGAATGAGAACCATAAACATACATGGTTTATAAAACTATGTAGTAAAATCTTTGATAAAGAAGTGCCAAATTGGCTGTTGAAATGGTGGAAATTCCATGGTCCTTCGGTAAGAATCTTACCAGAAGTTTTCAAAGAAAAATTTAAGATTTGGGTGGACTATTCTCCAAAAATTTTGGAAAGGCAAAATAATATTGCATGCCCAGAAGGCTTATCAGTCTTCTTCTTCTTTCTTGAGTTCTCCATTCCATGGATATGGAGATGGTTCCCTGAGGTGGGAAGAGATGGAGATAATTTTCCATGCCTTTTCAGGAAGAGTGCATCAAAATTCTGGGACAAAATGCTTAAACCTTGCCCAGACACCAGCCAGCCGGAAGGTCAACAGACTCTCAATAATATTGAAGAAAAAATTGAGATCTATAAGCAAATGGCTGAAAGCCAAAAGAAAAAAGAAATAAAAACCCCGCTTGACTTCTTTAAAAGAAAGGCCCAAATGAAATTTGGCATTATGGATAGAAAGAGTTTAATTGAAGCATACATTAATAACATGCAAAAGGAATTAGCCGACGAAATGGCTAGTCTCCAGGATGATGACTCAATGAGTTCAAAGATGTCAAATGAAGAGTCCAGTAATCCATCAAGATTTGAGGAAATAATGCAGGATGCACAAGATCCCAATGAAAATATTGGGTTTGATCTTAATGATGCAATTGAAAACTTGAAAGATGATGTTTTCCAGCCAATCAGAGGAAATTCCTCCAAGTCTAAATCAGAGAAAAGTATGGAGCTCATTTAAAGGCTTCTAGAAGGCATTGACACAAGCCATGACATCATGGTCAGGGACATTTCTGTCAAATGACAAGTTTACTTTTAAAAAGATTTCTACTGTTTATTAACAGATTTGTATTTTGGTTTGAGGTCCGCACTCTATATAAGGACTTCACTCCCTTTTGTTTTAGGCAGAACTTTCCTTACCACCTTCTCTCTCTTCTCTCTCTCCCCTTTTGTAATCTTTCAGCTTGTTATCATCAATAAATAGTGTGAATAAAAATCCTTCGGTTTGAAGTACTTCGGAGTTTCAAGTAAGTTTAAATTTTTATTTCTAATTAACTGTTTGTAGTTCTTCCTTAGCCTAATGGAAGGCTAAGTTTCTGTTATGTGATGGATTAAAACCTAAGTATGGATATTCTGGAAATTGGCAAAGTAACTTTTTATGCTTAATGACTAAAGTAAACTATCCGTGTTTATATCAATTAGTTTGTTACAATCGTAATTACAGGGTTTGGACAAGAGACTGTCAGATCTAGATAAGTGGCATGTGTTGCAAAACCTTCACCCCTTTGTGCCGTGTGTTGGCGTTTTGTGGGGATTTTGGTGGTTGTTGCGTTTTGCCCTGTCTAGGTTTAGATAGACTCCAGTTCTAGAATATCTTCCCTTGTATCACCTTTGTAACTTATCAAATCGATATGAATCTAGATGGTGAACTAAGGTCCTTGTGGGTACACCAAAATCCCCACAAAACGCCAACACACGGCACAAAGGGGTGAAGGTTTTGCAACACATGCCACTTATCTAGATCTGACAGTCTCTTGTCCAAATCCTGTAATTACGATTGTAACAAACTAATTGATATAAACACGGATAGTTTACTTTAGTCATTAAGCATAAAAAGTTACTTTGCCAATTTCCAGAAATAAAAATATAATCACTTACTAATCAATAATAATTGGTTGTAATACAACAATCTCTCCTTTTACATTATTTTGGACAAAACAAATGAAACATAATAATGTTGCATATTAAGCAAAACAAACATCATCAATCATTAAAATTACAATTGTCTCTCTTCATGAGTGAGTACGTGCCTTCCGGTAAGGCCCTCTGTGACTCTGTTGCCCTCGCTCTCGTCGGACTTCGTGGCGTCTCGCTGGTCCTGCTCTGATTTTCGGGTTCTGAATCGTGTTTTCTACCTTAGTTTTTTCTGCGTCTATTCTCAGTTCTAGGGCTAGGTTTTCTTTTTTTTTCCTATTTTATTTTTCCTTGGGTGCTTCCTTCTCTGAGCGCAGGTGTTTCGCGGCTGATGGTGAACGGAAGCAGATCCTTATCTTCAATTGTAACACTCATCATGCCAAAATCGCGGGCGCCGTTAGATTTCGATATCAATATGCTTGGGAATAAACTGCATCTCCAGGACCATGAGAACGACGAATCTGTCTTGCCGGACTCCGTATGGCTGAATGAGAATGAGGCGTCTGACCTCGCACTTTTTGGTAGACTACTAACAAATAGATCTTTTAACTTTGGGGCGTTCTTGGCAGTGATGAAATCAGTGATGAACCCTAGAAAAGGGTTGGACATTAACAGGATTGAGGGTGATCGCATTATGTTTCAATTCTACCACCCATTGGACAAGAAGCGTGCATTAGAGGGCTGCCCATGGTACTTCGACAAGCATATCCTAATACTCAATAAAATCGGAAGCGAGGAAAATCCGACGAATGTTAACCTTGACATGTGCGCCTTTTATGTGTACATCCACGGCATCCCATTTTCGAGACATACTAAAGAGATGGCACAGGCGATCGGCAGTAAACTTGGTTTCTTTATGGAGTTTGATCGGGCAGAAAGTGTTGGGGCAAGCATGCGCATTTGCGTGAAACTGAACGTGAATAAGCCTCTTTTTCGGTTCATGAAACTTAGGGGGGTAGAAGAGAGGAACTGGTGGCGATATTTACATACGAGAGGCTACCGAACTTCTAGTATATATGCGGTCACATGGGACATATATTCGCGGACTTTGATATCAGGTATGAAAGCGGTGATCCGGAGAATGAGGATGACCTTCCGTTTGGGCCATGGCTGCGAGCGAGTACGAATAAACCTGGGGGGGTCAAAAAATTCCTCTGGTAAAGGAGATTATGACTAGAGTGCTGCGGGAAATAACAGAGATATTAGGGGGAAAAATACGCCGTTGAGGTCGGAATTCTCCTCGTTTCGCCAGGCAAAGGAAGCAGGGGTTATCCTCGATCAGCAACGGGAAGGGAAAAGGGCTTTTGAGGAACAGGGAGCTGAATCTGCCCCGTCCAATCAGATTTCAAAAGAGGGGCTTAATATGAAAGTTAATGCAACTGTTATTGGCAGCCATGCACGTGTGCCTGATGATGAATTTTCTGCACCAGTTAATCCAGAGCCTCAAAATGGGTATCCTATTAATTCCACACTTAATAAGGGAGGGAATTCTGCTGATTATATGCGCATGGGAACAGTGAGTAATGACAATAATTTGGGTGGTCTAATATTGCATTGGACAGTGAGCAGTAATCAGGTAAAGGCTTCTAAAGTGCTGGTAGATATTACGAACACGGGGTTTTTGCGACATGCGGGGTCGAAGCTGGTGAATGTGGAAGTCCGGGAAGTGGGGAAAAAAAGTTTGGGTGCAGTTAGAAGAGTGCATGTTAAGAGAAAACTGAAATCAAAGCCTGCAAACACAGAAAGTGGCAGTGATATGGGAAGTGGCATGGGTCGGGGGAAAAAAAGAACGATGAACATGGATGTTGAGATGGAGTCTTCTACTAACAAGAGACATGAGATGGAAATTTTTGAAACAAGGGAACATAGCACAACGACGCTAGCTGCGACGCAGCAGCGTCGAGATCAATGAATATTATGTGTTGGAACTACTAGGGATTGGGGACTCTTTGGACAGTTCGTAAACTTAGGCATGGTGTTGGCCGTTTAAATCCCTCTCTAGTTTTTCTGATGGAGACGAAGTGTTACAACAGAACAATAGAGTTCTTGAAACAACAACTTGGTTACTTCGGTGTCTCGGTTGATGTTCGAGGAAAATCAGGGGGTCTTGCTCTGCTTTGGAGTAAAGATCAGGAGGTTAGCTTATTAAGCCTCTCGAGCAATCATATCGATGTTATCGTGGAGAATGAGGATAAGGATAAAGCATGGAGATTCACAGGTTTTTATGGAGAACCAGACGGTACTCTTCGATCACGTTCCTGGGACCTCATTCGTAGGCTTGGTCGAGTGTCTTCTAAACTGTGGCTATGTGGAGGGAACTTTAATGAGATTATGAGTCAAGATGATAAGTTGGGTGTCCTTCCAAAGCCGGCGTGGAACCTCAGGAATTTTAGAATGGCCATTTTAGATGTTGGCCTCACAGATCTTGGGTTTTCGGGGTCGCCTTTTACGTGGTGCAACCGGAGGGAGGAACCAGATACTATTCGCGAAAGACTTAAGCGGGCGTGTGCAACGGATGACTGGAGAACTTTATTTCCCCTAGCTTCGGTCATAAATACTACGATGAGGAGATTAGAGCATCGTGCTATACACATTTTTCTTGAGGCACAGAGGAACGGAAAATCTAATTGGCCATCCCGATATAGGTTCCGTTTTGAGGCTCTTTGGCTAAATAAATCTGACTGTGGCGGAGTGGTGGAGGATATTTGGAAGGCGAATGAAGTTACATCAGACATGGATGAGTTCACTAATAAACTATCGGTTGTCGTGTTGGTCTTTCAAGATGGGCTAGGATGTCGGGACCAAATATCAGAAAATGTGTTGAGGATCTCACATCGAGAATTAAAAAATTGAAGGAGGGGCCGATCACAGAGGTTTCTAAGCGAGAGGAACCCGACCTTACGAGGGACCTAGAGATTTTACTGGATCGGGAAGAATTGTACTGGAAACAGAGGGGCAAGACTCAGTGGCTTAGAGAAGGGGATAGGAACACGGCTTGCTTTCATAAGAAAGCGAGCGAGAGGAGACAGAGAAATGAGATACGTGGCATTGAGGATATGAATGGAAATTGGAAGGAGGAGAGACAAGAGGTGGAAAAGGTTGCAGTTGATTATTTTAAGCATATTTTCACTTCGAGGGAGCCTTCGATGGAGGACATTGATGATGTGTTACAAGTGATCCAGACTAAGGTGACTGTGGAAGTGAATCAGGAGGTGCGCCGCCCCTTCACGGCAGAGGAGGTAAAAAACTCTATTTTTAGCATGTTTCCATTTAAATCTCCTGGACCTGATGGTTTCTCCTCAGTGTTTTATCATAAGTTTTGGAATTTAATTGGCCCGGATGCCATAAAGTTTGTTTTGTCTATTTTGAGCAATAGAGTATTGCACCCCTTTATTAATTTCACTCACATTGTTCTTATTCCAAATTGTAATGACCCGAGCACCATGGCGTAGTATAGACCTATTTCCTTATGTAATGTTAGTTTTAAAATTGCGTCGAAAGCCATAGTTAACATAATGAAGCCTTGTCTCTCTAATATTATTTCTTATGCTCAATCAGCTTTCTTTCTGGGTCGTCTCATTACAGATAATATTCTTGCTGCTTTTGAAATAAATCATTATCTCAAGAACAAGAAATCATGCAAGAAGGGATTTATGTCTCTAAAGTTGAACATGAGCAAGGCTTACGACAGGGTCGAGTGGTCCTTCCTGGATCAGGTGCTATGAAGGTTAGGTTTTGATGTTGAGTTTGTGAGTTTAATTATGTAGTGTGTGTGTTATGTTTCTTATTCTGTCTTGATCAATGGATGTGAGACGAGTATTATTCAGCCGGCCCGGGGCCTTCGGCAAGGGGACCCCCTATCCCCGTATCTGTTTTTGCTTGTTACTGAAGTTTTTTCAGGATTGATCTGAGATGCAGAAAGGAGGGGTGCTTTGAAAGGTGTGTCGATTTATAGATCTGCGCCAGTGGTTTCTCACCTTCTTTTTGCAGATGACACCTTATTGTTCTGTGAGGCGAAAGTGGCAGTGGAAGAGGAAATTAAGTCGATCCTACACCGCTTTGCAAGGGCATCGGGCAAGAAATTAACTTTCAGAAGTCTGTGGTGGTGTTTAGTAGAAATACGGAGGAAGCCACAGTTTGGGAAGTTGGGCGGGTTTTGGGTGTTTCTATCGCAGACAAACACGAAAAATATTTGGGTCTCCCGGCCGTAGCAGGACGAACAAAGAAGGAACTGTTTGCCTATATTAGAGATAGAGCATGGGGCAGATATCAAGGGTATAAGGAAAACACCCTCTCGGGTGCGGGAAAAGAAGTACTTATCAAATCAGTGGGGCAGGCCTTACCAACCTTTGTTATGGGGTGCTTTAGACTACCTGACTCTTTACTTGATGAACTGGAATCGATGGCAAGTCGGTTTTGGTGGGGAAGAATGGACAAGAATAAAATACATTGGGTCGCATGGAAGAAGTTATGTAAAGGAAAAAAGGAGGGTGGGTTGGGGTTTCGTGATCTTAGAGCTTTCAATGCGGTGCTCCTTACTAAACAGGCTTGCAGAATTTGGAAATACCCAGATAGTCTTGTTGATACTAAACAGGCTTTAAGGCCAAGTATTTCCCAAATTGCTCTATCTTTGAGGCGAAGTGCAAGAGCGCGCCTTCTTTTTCTTGGAAGAGCATTTGTGATACTATTCCGCTTTTGGCAAGGGGTCTAAGATGGCGTATTAGGAATGGTCTTTTGGTTTCGGCTTGGAATGATGCTTGGCTCCCGCGTCCAGTCACGTTCAAACCGATTACTACATGTAGGGAGGGGGATGAGACGTTAAGAGTTAGCGACTTGATTGATGCCAACACTGGGTGGTGGGATCGGGATCGGATTCAAAACCTCTTTTGGGAGGTTGATGCGACGGTTATTCTCTCGATGCCATTGGGGGACAGCTCGAACGTCGATACGAAAATTTGGCACTATTCAAAAAATGGCGACTTTTCTGTAAAGAGTGTGTACCACATGATCTTGTCTCAGGGACTAATATCTAGGAAACCACAGGGGATGGACAGCGTACCAAGGGACTGGAGGTTTATTTGGAACCTCAAAAGACCGAATAAACTAAAATTATTTATTTGGCGCGTCTGCTCGGATATACTCCCTACGAACGGCAATTTGGCGCAGAGGGGTATTGCACTAGACACAACATGTATGGCGTGTGGTGGGGGACTGGAGGATATATATCATGCGCTATTTTATTGCGACTTGCCACGACAGGTTTGGGCACTTGCTCTTGTGCCATTTGCTGCTCGGATTCGGGAAGATGAGGCGTTGGTGGAATGGTTTCGTCGAGTTTACAACTCTTGGGATGGCCTGACGGTGCTGAGAATCGCGGTGGTCTGCTGGGCGTTATGGGGAAGTAGGAACAAGAGGATTGCGGGCGAGCGCGCTGATACACCCATGGACATCACAAGGTTTGCTGACTTATTCTTTCATAATTGGTTGGAGGCACAGGGTCTTGGGAGGAATCAGACGCAGATGGAGGATGAGGGATGGTCAGCCCCTTCTCGACCTTGGATAAAATTTAATTTTGACGGCGCAGTTTTTGAGGATGATGAGGCCATTGGTATTGGTGGGGTGGCGAGGGACTGGAATGGAATGGTGATGGCGCGCATTCAACGTCGGGTGAGTGGAAATCTTGGGGCGTTAAATGCAGAAATACTAGCGGCGGAGGCTTGTGTTAGAATGGCGATTTCCTTGGGGTGGGAGAGCGTTATATTTGAGGGCGACTGTCTTGAGGTCGTGGACAATATTTCTCGCCACAACGAGATTGGAGCGGAGGCTGGGAATATTATTAGCGACATTCAGCGATTGTGTGCAAATAAGCCTTCGTTCTTTTTCCAGTGGATGAATCGCGACCATAATGAGGCTGCTCACACAATTGCTTGTACGGCATCATCACCGAACTCGGACTGGATTGCTGCTAGGTATGCTGCACCTGATTAATGTCATTGCACTCTGTTTTTCATCTGTTTTTTAATTGTCTCTTAGTTGTTTTTCGGTTGTTACCTGCTCTGGACAGTTGTTTTGCCCACTGGATGGGTCTTTCTTAATTCCAAGTAATTATCAAAAAAAAAAAAACATCATCGATCATTCAGAAGGATAAATAAAAGGATAATTGTGCATATTACTAATTACTAACACAATATAATTGTTCAAACTTGAATTCAAATCATAAAAGCGAAAACTTTCCCCCTTAGCTGAGCCAGCAACATTGCAACTCAATGGCAACGATATGAAAACGAAAACAAACAAATCCACAACATAGCAAGAACTAATTTCGCCGTCTTTGTTTAATTTTTTGACAAACTCTAAAAAAATTGATCAAAATTTTTGAATATTTTGCATCTATAAATATACATCATAATCAGCAAGCAAGAAAGAAAACAAATACATTAGAATCGAAGTTTTAGTCTGTTTTAGCTACCATTGCATGTTTAGACTACAAATGGTACAACTCAAGTAATATATATCATACCCAAATATTGAAAATCTTCAAAGTTAGCCTAATAAGGTGGCACCATTTCACTGATTTAAGCCTAATATGTTGATGATGGCGTCAATGTTCACTAAATTTTAACACGTCTCAATAGTCCACGTAGGATGTACGTGTCGCCATACGCCCTAATCTTTCACACGTGGCTCTATTTTATTTTATTTTTCTTTATTTCCACGTATTTTTGCCTTTAAAAAAATCTAAACTCAAACAAAAATCATTAGATACAAAATTGGCTGGTTTGGGATCCAGTTCACTTTCTCCCCCAGTAACAACTCTTCTCTTACCTCTCAAACCTCTCCCCACATTTCCTCCAAATGAACATAAATCCTAACCCTTAATTGTCCAGATCTCTATCTCTCTCATTTGCAGAATATGGACCGGGATTAGAGTTGTATCGACCAAAATGAACTGGTCAGATGGTTGAGCTTATTATAAGCTCATTATGACCTCCATATTCAGAAACGGGAAAAGGCCCATTAATGTGGGTGCGTTGTTTTCTTGATTATGAATTATGCGAGGTGAAATTGGATTGATTGTGAGTTTGTGACTGATGCAAAAATTTACTGCAGGCTAAGTTTCAACCTCGTAAATTAGGGGTCAGCTGGTGCATGTAATTAAATCTCTAGACATGTAAATATTGTGGCATTTTACAACGCCATACATAATTAATAGAAATCGTGTAATTCAGCAATAATCACAATTTTAGATGGGGCCCCAAAAAATTAATCTTGCGCAGTGTAATTATCTATTTTTTGTCTTGTCATAAAAGTAATTTGAAGAGGTTTATGCTAATTTGAAGGAGAGGATTGAGAGAGAGAGAGTAAAAGTGCTAAGCCCCTGTTTGGTTTTCATTTCCCAAAGATTTGAGAATTTTTAGAAACCAAAAATCTTGTTTGGTTTAGGACTTCTGAAACAGCCCAACAAGCATTAAAATGGCCCATTTGTGGTCTCAAAACTCAGGATTAAAATTAAGTAAAAATAGGCTACAATATAGGTTCTACTTTTGCAGGTATTGCAGTTGTGACAGCTTCAAAAAGCTGTTGTACCCGTCGGACTCAGGCCACTGTTCACCAAAAAATGCGCCAATGTTTCCCTCCAAAAATCCTCACCTCCTGAATAACATCATTGAACATGTAAATCCCAAAATTATTCAGTCCCAACTATCCAAAATTCGAAATTTTTGAACCTTTATTCCAAAAATATTTCAGTCCAAATACTCAACATTCGATTTTTTGGTTTCCCCCTAATAATCTCCTATATATTACAACCATCACTCTCATTATTTCCATTGCAGCCTCAATTTTTAGTGAAGGTCAGTGAGATTGTCCGAGTTCTTACACATGATAATCTCATCTATTGCTTTTCTTGTTCAGTAGTTGTTATTAATATGATGTTTTTTCCGATGCAGTTACCAGCAAATCCGTTCTTTATCTGCAAATCCCAAGTGAAGGTTTTATCTTGAGAAATCCGTTATTTGCCTTCGAATTCCAAGAAAAGGTTTACTTTTGAACTCATCTCCTTTTTATTTAAGTTGATATGCCAATTATCTTAGCTGTTATTGCTGTCCATGTCTCATGTATTTCGTCTTCGCATTCTCACCTTGTATTCACATGAAGATGTATATGTTCAGTTAGTTACAGACATTTCACGCACATAACATGTTCCATGCATCCTTGATGCATAGCTTTGAAAGTTTTCTTAGACAATTGATTCCCAATGTATGTTGTTAACTGTATCACCTATTATTCATTTGGATAATGCCACATTTGTTATGTGAACTTTTGTTTTATTTCATTGTTGTGATTATGTTAACGGACATAATGAAATCCAACTACATGAGGTGTGGTTAAACGAATATATAAGTACATAGTTGCTTACAGTATTTTGGCTGAATGGTTTCTGATATAAATGTTGGATTCATGTTGCCTTAACATCTGGCTAACATTGAAACCAGAACACTTTGCAGATGCATATATTATAGTTTGAGTTAAAACATTCCATGATGTCCTGTTTGTGGTTACCTACGAGCTTTGAGTATTACTAATTGGCCAAGTTAATTGAGGTTTAGATGAGTAGTCGCCGCGGGGCTAGAGTTGACAGGCCCACAAACCGTCCGAAGCGCTCTAAGAAAGACGATGAGTACTGGGGTGACGTAAACGAGCGTTTTTTCATCCAGCTTATATACCAGGAATTTGTGGCCGGTAAGTTACTCGGGAGCACTTTCACCACAAGCACATGGAACGATCTGGTGAACGCCATGAGAGCGAATTGCCCGGTCAGGTTCGATTACACGGTAGACCAGCTGAAGGGTAAGTACAATAGGCTGAAGGTCCTATGGAGGCACATTAAGCTAGGCAGGTCAAAGACTGGTGTTGGTGTTGATCCAGTGACGGGTAAGCTCGATTTTGACGAAGAGCGTTGGGCGCAGTTTACAAAGGTAAAATGTCATTCTTCATTTCCTTTTAACATATATTTATAACGGCGGGGACTATGAATGCAAGCTAATCCGTTTATCGGTTGACAATTTGCAGGAAGATCCCGCAGCCGCCCTAAGCTGCAGGCGTGGCTGCCCAGACTAGGAGTTGTTGGAGGAAATGTGGCACAACCGTGTTGCCACCGGCGACATGGCCCGCTATTCTGGGCAGGGCGGTTCCGATTCGGAAGACGAGATCACGCAACTTGGTGATCCTGAGCCGGTTTCTGGTAGCAGCTCTGTGTTTGATCAAGACAGCCTTCCTGAAAGTGGTGACCCTACTGGGTACACACAAGACTCTTCCCAATATGCGTCTAGTAGTCTGAATCCTCCTAATGCCACTGTGCGTACGCCTCCTGTGGTTAATATGACCCCTTCACAGTTGGGTCTTGCAACCAGGCGCCCCCCAAGGAAACGTTCAGACAACCCTACATCCAGAGCCGCTATGCTGGACACAACTCTAAAGTGTTGGAATATGTTGAACGAGACAAAAGCTGCCAACATCACGCAGTCAACGTCCAAGCAGATTGGTGAATGCATGGAAGCAATGTACAAACTAGAAATAGAGCCGAAAACATTGTTCTTCGAAGCCATCAACCAATTGAAGGACAAAGAGACAAGGATGTTTTTCCTCAGGATGAAGGAAGAGGATCGTCGCGAATGGGTGATGCGCCTGTCGGTTGGGGTAACACCCGCCACCATGGACACCGGTCCCTAGAGCATTGTTGGCTTTTTGTGCTTTCGAGATCCAATCTTTTGTATTAGATTTGACGGCTACGTTGGTCCTCCCCGTTGACATCTTGGAATAATATTTCGTTTTTTCCTTTTGTCTGCATCTTGGCTGTGTTGAAACCCGTCACTGCGGTTTTATTGTTGCCTTTTATATAAATGCATTGTGTTTGTTATTATCAAATATATTTTATTGATTTGCGATGACTAGTACAGTAAAGTAAGGCCTCATGGTACGATTATCTATCACGTTTATCTTGATTGGACGATCTTTAAACTTTGCAGAAATGGATTCCGGTAGCGATAACACTGTGTCGACCACCACCGGAAGTAGCAAGGACGATAGCGACGATGGTCTATCTGAGATCATGTTCATTGGTTTGTTAATGGCCCCCGATTGGTTTTACCCAAAGAGACCTAGGAATAACTCTGAATTGACGGGTTCGAGGTGGCTATTGGAACTATTGCTTGGACACGACGATCGGTTCTTCGATGCTTTGCGGATGAATCGGGATACATTTTACACCCTGCACGACACGTTAAAGAACCATTACGGCCTCAGTGATTCGAGGAACTCGCGCGTACAGTCCATGGAGGCACTTGCAATATTTATGTGGACTGTTGGGCTAAATCACAGATTCCGTGACTCGTGCGAGCGCTTCCAACACTCAACGGAAACCATTCACCGCCACGTGCGTAGGGTGATGAAGGCCATTTTAAACATGGCTATTGACATGATTGTGCCACCCGACTTCAACGTTGTTCCTGATCGCATTACCAACGATTCCCGGTTTTATCCTTACTTTAAGGTACATTCTAATCAATTAGAAGTTGTGTCCTTTTCCGTAACACTCTCTGGCTTCGAACAAATATGTGTGGATCATTGATACCAGAACACTTTGCACTTGTCCGCCAATATAGAGACGATGCCCACTGTGAAGAATGTTTCTGCTTTACATGTTGGACGGCTGTTGCTTTAACACCTACCCAACATTTTATCCCGAACCTATTTCATCTTTCATGATCTTGTGTTTTGAGACACAGTTTAAATAATTTTGACCAATTTGACAATAGCCTCCATTGATTCTCGGCAGGACTGCGTTGGTGCAATCGACGGTACACATATTTCAGCCCACGTGCCCATGCATCTTCACACGGTGTACATCAATTGGAAAAACAGCTTGAGTCAGAACGTTGTTACTATTTGCGATTTTGACATGAACTTCACTTACGTCGGTGCCGGGTACGAAGGTTCTATGAACGATTGCAGGGCATTGCAAATGTCTATCGCGAGGGACCCCTGTTGGAGAAATCCACCTGGCGACAAGTATTACTTGGTTGATTCGGGGTTCTCATTGTACACTTGTTACGTGACTCCGTTTTCGTCGGGGCGGTACCACCTGTGCGAGTTCCAAAACAATCAGCCGATTGGAATGGTTGAATTGTTTAACTACAGGCATTCGAGTCTCCGCAACGTAATTGAGCGTACTTTTGGCGTGTTGAAGATGCGGTTCCCCGTTTTGAAAATGATGCCCAACTACAGTTTAAAACACCAGGCAAAGATTGTCATGGCGTGCTGTACGCTGCACAACTTCATTCGGAAGAATGGAGTCGATGGCGATTTCTTGTTTGATTTTCACCCAGCCGACGTGTACCGCGCGAGTAGCCTAATATCCCGCAGTCGGATTAACACCGTTCCTGCAGAGGCAAGAGCAATGGATCGCAGGAGGGGTGAAATAGCAAGGGCAATGTGGGACGACTATCGCAATCAAAATGGAGTCATGTAAAATATAAATATAACAGATTATGTCGACGGAATTAAAGGCACCCCCCGTCCCCCATTGCTGTTGTATTTTTTTTTTTTTGAATATTTTGGCTGATTTTATTTTGCTGTGACTTGGTGTCCTCACTGGTTTCAATGTGTAAGAGATGTTAGTCTAACATCTGTTTAACATCAAAATCAGTAAGTTTATAAAGGCCCCTTTAATTATTCTTCGATGTATACTTGAAGAAAGTATGCACCACAATTTTATAGATCGACCACATTTAAGGCCTATACTTTGTAGCTTTGTTATTAACAAATCACAGTTATTGTTGGTCTTGCATGTACCCACACACGAGCATTGTTAATCGTTTATAAAGATGTTTTTTACTAATTTGGATTGTCTAATCAGTCTATGCGATTATTTTCAAATAAACAATACTTGTTAATTATAATATCGTGTCGTTAGGTTGTTGACTATATATTTCTATATTCGTGTACACTACTTGATTTGGAGAATTCCTTTTAAATTAATAACAGTTAACTTATTTATACAAATGCAGGGTAGACGTTAGGTGGGGTGTTTGGCAATGAAAGAAATTATATTTTATTAAACCTTCAATGTGATACTGGCGCCATAAATTACACCACCCTCTCTCTCTCTCCTTCTGCGACTCCACTGTTTCTACCCTAATTTATCCCCAATTACAAATTCCTCTTTCCTTCGCTATTTCTGGCAAAATTGAACTCACTTTGACCTCTAAATTTCTTTCTGCATATCTACAATGTCAAGAAAGAACCCATTAGACACGCTTGCGGAGGCAGCTTTGAAAAAGGGCAAAAGGAGCAGACCGGTGGCTACAACTCTCGCGCGCAGAACTAGGTCTCGAACATCATCCATGGGTTCTGTTCCCCCGTTGGTTCCTGGTGAAATAGATGCAGGGTGCCAATTCATGGGGATGAAGGTAAACAAAGCGGCTCGGCAAGCGCACAAGTATCGACTAGCCGCAATTGAGAGGCGCGCAAGAAAAAAAGCTGAACTTGCTGAAAAAAGTAGCACTGTTGAGAAGGAGGATGTTGCACCAGGCCATACTGGGGCGCCTACTGTTGATGCTGAAGCGAGCAAAGCGCCAGATGCGGGTGAGCATAGCGGTGAGCCAAGACGCCCCAAACGATTCAAGATTGCAAGGAGTCAGCCCAAGCGCAGTAAGAGATTGAAAGATTGGTGGAGGAGCCTCAACATGTTGAGTCTGAAGTGATATCAGATGTCGAGGGTGATAATGCAGGTGATAGTTTAAATGACGAGGAAACTAGGGATGCCGACGAGGAGGCTCAGGCGGGGCCACATGCAGAGGCTGGGGTGGGGTCCGAGCCGGAGGCAGATGCGGGTGCTGGGGATGAGGGCGATATTGAGACAAATGTGGATGCTGAAGCTAGCACATTGCCTACAACGGCGGCCAAACGAAGTGCGGCAGGGAGGTCTAAACGGGTGGGACGTAAAAAGAAAAAGAGCGGTGCCGAGAGAAAAGGTAAACGGTTAGTTGATGAGGATGATGTTGTGGTGGATGATCAACATGCTAATATTGATGAGGCTGGGGTAAATGAGCAAGAAACCGAGGCGGCTGATTTGGCGGCAAGATTACGCAAAGTGTCGAAATCTGCTCGAAAAAAAGGTTCGGGTAGGAGATCTAAGCGGTTGGCTGGTAAAAAGAAAGATTCTGTTGATGGGAGGAAAGGGAAAACTGTTGTGTTTGACGAAGATGCTGTGCTATCAGATGCCGAGGGTGATGAGGCAGGGGATAGTTTAAATGATGAGGACACTGTGGCGGTCGATGAGGAGGATGAGGCGGATGCAGGGGCGGAGATTGGGGAGGATGCCGATTTAGAGGCAGGTGTGGAGGCTGTATCTAGCACATTGCCTAGAGCGCCAGCCAAACGAAGAGCAGTAGGGAGGTCTAAACGGCTGGGACGTAAAAAGAAAAAGAGCGGCGCCGGGAGGAAAGGTAAACGTGTAGTTGAGGAGGAGGATGTTGTGATGGATGAGCAACCGGCGAATACTGACGAGGCAAATGTTTCGGCTGGTGAAGACGAGGCAGAGGTTGAGTACCAGGACAACCTTACGCAGTTCTACCGGAAGGACCCATCCTCATCTAGGTTCTATCTCACTAAGGAGATAGAAGTTAAGGCAGCTGATTTTAATAAGAGGGCAATCCATAAGGAGAGATTTATGGATAAGGTGAGTGCCAGAGAATATCGGATGACCGAATTCCTTGAATCGAGGGGAGTTCTAAATTGTATGAGGGAGCATGGTGATTATTCTCCCTACCTAGTCCAGGAATTCTACATGAATCTCTCCATATGGGTAACGTGCCCGGTGTCGTCCAAATATGGCAAGGCATGGGTGAGAGGAGGAGTGTACGACATAAGCCCACAAAAGATCAATCAGGTATGGGGACTGGATCACGTTGTGGAATGTCCAAATCCTAGGCTAGACGAGGTGATAGAGGATCTAACTGGAGGTATGGTGAAGGTATGGGAAGGACAACTGGCAAGCACTCGATTGACTGCATTAAGTGCTGTTTTGCACAAGCTTGCTAGTTACAATTGGCTGCCCACTGTCAACAGCACCGTATTGACCAAGGAGTCTGCCTTTTTGATCTATAAACTGAAGAACGGGTTGCCCGTTAACATCGGTGAAAGAGTTCTGAGGTCTATGGAAGAAGTTTCAAGAAGGAACTCAGGGGTTTTGCCATTTCCTTCGTTGATCACCACCCTTCTTCTCAAACAGGGGATGAGGCAGGAAGAGTTTGATGGGTTGATGCTGAATCAGGACAAGTTCACCATCACGACAACTTACTTGACCAGCGGAAGAATTAAGGACCTGCCGTGGGAGATGGCCGATGGATCACAACCTAGTGGCACCAGTTCGAGGAGGGCCCACTTATTTGCGGGGCAGTCAGTGCCCCATTCCGATGATGTTGAAACCAGGGTCACCACAAAAGATTTTGTGGATCAGCAGCTCGCTTGGTACATAAATGCCTATGCTGGTGTTCAACGGGAGATTGCTGCTAAGCAAGTTCAGTTGCAGGAACTAGATGTCCTGATCAAGAACATGGAGGAGCTTGCTGCACAAAATGGTATGGATTGATCCATGGTTTATTATGTTTAGGGGTGGTGATTGTGGTTGTCGTGTTGTTGGTTTAGTCTGAATGTGGGGTTGGGTAATGGATGTTTAACAATTTGGTTTGAACATTTTGAAATACTAGGCACTTGTTTAACATTTCGCTCCTGATCTTTTTGATGGCTTTCTTAAAACAACATTTAAATTATCTATTTGAATGCGTGTTGTGCACGAATCCATTGTGTTGAATGAACTTTATCTGCATTACGGTTTCATATTTTGGTGTGTTTGAAATGTTGTATTGTTGTTTGGACAACAACGGCCCAACGTTTACCCTAGAGCTCGTCCTTCCCTGAATTAACATGATACCTAATTGCGATCACTTATGTACAAACTGTTCTGATGTTAATATTGGGTAGATGTTGGTGCTACATCATGCCAACATTGATTCCAGAACACGTCTCGCTTATTATTTGGCTTGCTGCATTACTGCATACAGTAGAGTGCAAAGTGTTCTGGTTTCAATGTTGGCACGATGTTAGGGCAACATTAGGCCAACATTGATTCCAGAACCCCATTTCTCATATATTCGATTGAGCTACTTTGTTCGGACTGCCTTACAGAATGTACTGTGTTAATAGTCTTCTTGTGGGGTGATGCATCAGTAGTCATGTACGACATGACCGTTTGAACTAATTTGAAAAAATTCCTTTATTTCCCATCGGTTAAACGAACAAAGTATACAATTTATTAAATATACACGCAATAGATCTGTAATTTATGTAAGAGCATCTAAATAATCAAATTGTAATTAATATCCGTTACATAGGACAACATCCATATGGCAAAAGAAATCAAAATAAGGGAAATATTTGATTTTACATGTCGGCCGATATGGCACTGCGTGTCTTTGCACATCCACTCCAGCTGCATTCAGCAATTTTTCACAAAATTTGTCGTGTGACTTTTAAGATCGTTGCTCATATGGATCATATGTAGAGGTTATTTTTAATATGATATGCCAAATAATTCGTAGATAGTGTGATCAGACACAGTTGGTTACTTTTTATGGTTTATTTCCGCGGAAAATTTCGCACAAACCGCTCCATGCTGGTTCACCATTTATCATGTAGACCTCCGCAAATCGATTTTCCTGCCAAAGATATTAGTTCGATTGTGCAGCACATTTAAATTATTGCTGAACGAATTACCAACAATTAATATAAAGAATGTTTACCTTCAATACTTCATCAAAAGCGTTTTTGTCAGTATAAACTATTTGGTTATTTTCCTCGTCCCAGAAAAATCCATCTCTAGACATCAGATCAGTGAAAGTATCGAATCGTAACTTGAGTAGATGAAATCGCCACACGCACTCAATATACGATAAATTTGTTCCAAATGCGATGCTCGTCTCTACTTCGGCTGCTGAAATGGCATCAAAGTTGCACAACGATAAAGTTGAGTGGTTTGTACGCGCTATGTCAGCCAAGACGCCGATGAATTTCGTGTCCATTTCCTTTGTCCAATCTTTGCTATAGAACATTTCTTCTTGTGGCACAGGAAGTATTGGTGCCATTTTTTTTGGGCTTGCTGGATTATCTTTTCGTGGATAGTTGTGCAATTTGCTATTGACTGGAGAAGCCTGCATCTGTGTTTAGCGCGTCATACTATTATTTATAGAGCATGAGCAGCTGAAGCCCCCTAATTTGATTGATTAGACAACCACTTGAATATAATTGTACTTTCATTGTGTATTTTGTTATAAAATATTCCATATAAAGTAACTCAATACGGCCTTAACAAATGCTTGTTCTTTGTATGGGGGAGGATCCAACACTTCATAATTTACCTATAGTACATAGTGCCCTGTAACTGATTGTTTGATTTAGTAAATTACAAAATATGTTGTTGCCATAGTTCGATTGCTGATGACAAATATAATCTAAACATTTGGAATTTAAGTAATAACTTCTGATTGCGCACCATATGATATAGACATGGTATATGACCTTGACAGAAATTTTCACAATGATATAGGTCCCAATTGCACACCATATGTGCATGCATTTAAATGACACATCTTCAACAAAGATTTCTAGATATTAGCAGTAAAATGTTCTGTCCCAGCAAGAGATAATATGTTCCATTTTCATAAATAATCGTATTGGAGTGCCCAGGATACTGTGATAGGTTGCTGGTGCTAGTAAGCGGCTACATTGCTTGTACTGTATACAGCCTGACGACAAATCCCATAAATCCTTCCAAAAGGTGACGGGCGTGACATGACCATGTACAATTATTCATTTCCATTTGTAATTTTAAACTATGTATATATAGTGCGTGACAATAGAGTACTTTGTGTATTAGTTTATTTAGTTTCTGTGTTGGCATATAATTTTTTTTTTAGGTATTCGTAGTTGGCATTTAAAAGAACAGTTCCCTGATATTTATTTTTGTGCAACTCGACATCTGTGTTATTACCATTTGTATTTCCCGTCATCAGATAAAGATCAGCAGTTAAATTATATTTGCTCACCGATTATGGATTACTTTAAAAATGTCATCCAGGTTCTAGTGTTAACAAAATACCGCAAAAAATCTAATTTATATATTTACAAACACAATTACAACTTTTTAGATCTAAAAATGAAATTAGTATTAAAGGCTAGTCGATATCTTGTGGCCGAAGATTTTCTTTAAAATATTAATTAATTGTATATATGAAATTATTAAAATTATAGTTGATTATTTGGTAATTAGGGACCTGAAAATAGAGAGCGTTGATCTGTATGCAATGTTGGATCGATGTTGAGTCAACCTGTGCGCGACAACGAACAAATCTTTTATATATTTGGGCCCTAGCTTCAAATAAATTTCGACCGTGGAAAAAACAACCAAAAGCATGCGCTAGTCTCTACTAGCCCAGTGCGAACACGCTAATATTATGAAATACCAAATATTAATATAACTAATTAGACATAGATTGATAGAAAATCAGTGCATGAATACAATCTTTGCAACCACAGACACCACCAGGATACAGGCCCCAAAAGCCATCATCATTCCAAGTCTCTCACGTTTTTTATGACGCTCAATCGTTGCCTCTTGTTTCTCAAGGTTATTGATGAGCCCGGGAATTACAGCCTTACATCTGTGACAAGGTTCGGGATCAAGCCAGGATACCATCTTGCATCTATATGCCTGCAATATTGTGGTTAATAATTGTTAATCATATTATGTACTAGTCACTGGATAAACGTGTACTACGCATAACCTAATTATTTGAATACCCACCGGACATCTCCAATAACGCCGACCTGGGTTCGGAATTCTCCAAGCTGTCTGCATCACCGCCTCGCGTCCACAATGGCACAAAACCTGCCCGTTTATAAACCCTGTATCTGGTCGCGGCCTGATACCAGAGCTTTGACCGTACTCCATGTCGAAATATAATGTGGTTAATATTTGTGTTAAATTTTTCAACCACGCTAAAAACAGATAAGTGACCACCGAATTGGGAATGGTTATATAGAAAACTCGCCTTCCTAATTTCCTACTTTTGAAACTATCCATCCACTCATACGTGTTATATTTTAAGTCACAACGGTAATATTTGAAATGACAGATCCCAGCATGTCCATGAAGCAAGTCATATTATTGTTCTTTTTGTATATTGCAAAGTGAAGACGCACTGTTGTAAAAATAATGTAGTTTAACTTCTATTACATCGGTGTTGTATACTTATTTAGACATTCCATGTTTCATTTGATAACGTACAATGTTAGTCCATTGTTTTCCGATTATTGAGTAGGGTATTCGCTTCGTACCACTTTGAACGTGTCAAGTAGCCCACCGCTAGGACAAGTATGTTATGAAATGATGACGTTGGATCGTAATATATGTATTTGGTCCGCAATCAATTTCTATTAAATGGGAATCGCAACTAATTAAAAATGACTGGAGGTGAGTGTTTTCGATTACAATTGTATGCTTGTGGTTAGTGTTGGCCTCGCATGCTTTTAATGTGCACACGAATCTAATAAATCATGGCTTCAGTTTATAATATGTACTTAAACTGCCAATGTTATATATATTATCTATTTCTCATCATTATATTTTTAGGAATAATAATGAAGTAAACAGAAATCAGGTATAATTGTCTTTACTTATCTAGAAGAGACTAGCAAGGTTGTGCGATGAGATATGAGGAGGCAGAATTAATATATCGTTTTATTATTTAGAATCATACCAAATTATGTAACTTGGATAGTGATCTCCAAAACGTATCTTACTTTCGGCACGCATTCAGTTGTCAGAATAGTTGACATTGACTGATAAGTCAGCTCCCCTACACCATAGATGGCACCTATAACACGCAATCAGACTATTTGTTTCGACGGCGTGCCATTATTACATCAAACAAACCATACTTATTTGTGTAAATAGTTTCAACTGCAGTCATAAAGTCGTGTTACTATGTGACACGCTTGTAAATGAGAGTATTGTGTGTGGGCCCATTATTCAGTATGCCCGTCTGCAATATTTTTTTGATATAGTTTATACGGAAGTTGGAGATAGCAAAACAAGCAAATATATGGTGAGGAATACTTCATCCCAATTCCCACCAAGCATATTACGCGTAAACACATTGTAAGAAAGTAAATATGGTACAGTGTATGTACTATACCTACTACTATTTATCATGCAATTTGCATATCCCAGTTCTTTCACGGATGCCAACTTATATTTGTCCGTGTTATATTAAAATTAAATTTTTAAAATGTACACTAACATTAGTCTAACCAAATACAAATATACACGGTACAACTCTTGAACTATAAATTTCACATATAAGCTACTAAAACATGTATTGAATCTGCCTTATATTTAGGATGGATGTAGGGTATTCCCCATGAATATAATATTAGATGCTATAAAATAAGTAATGGCAGAATGTATCACTTTTAAATGATCATTGCACGTTCTAGTTTAGGATTAAATAAGAGCCAAACGTTCTAGAAGGGATGTTTCAATATTGTGGGTGTAACATCGGAACGACATACTACTACATACTAATCACACAGTTGCCAAAGCACAAGAACAATATTTAGTGTGTAATTAAAAAGTAGTGTAAGTATTTTCAAGCGTACATTACTTTTTCCTCTTCCTTGGAAATTTAACTATAATTATATTTGAGCAGCGCAATTAAAAGTAGTAGTTGGGGTAGAAACCGAGGGTTGCACCTTTAATACAAGCCCCTAAAAAGAGATGTCTTATTATATTTAATTCCGTAATTGACCTTTTGGTGCCGTTTGGTTATTTTGTCATACATGCATGCAATTGAACATGAATAGCCCCTTTTTTGTACTGGTCAGTTCCCTTGACCAAAGGATGGATACACGTCATTAATAACTAAGCAGAAAAGTATATATTATGTTGACTACACCAACACTCTCACTCAGCAATCAACGTTTTCCCACAACGTACTTACACCGAAAAAACAACTTATTGCAATTGAAATGGCGGGAACGAATGGCCGATTGAAGGAAGTGTACGATTCCACGAAGGTTAGCTCAAAATACAAATAATATAATTGTTATTTTCATCATGCGTCGAGAGTTGACTTGTTCATCTGATTATTTTTTTATAGGAAGACATATGCAATGTGTTCATGAGTTTTAGAGAGTTTACACAAACAGACGAGGATTATCTACTACGCAAGCTTCGAAAGAGAGCGGATCGTTGGATTTGGTTCACGCCGGAGATGATGCAGCCGATATATGAGGAATTGGCTGTAAAACTAACTGAACACAAGGGGACGGATATTTCCCCTTTGATGATCAAGGAACGTCTCATGATCATGCGAACTCGTTTCCAATTGTTCAATCGATATTACAAAGTACCTGGTGTGACTCTACTCAAGAAGAAAGGCAAAGTGAAAATTAATCGACGGCTACATGATTTGCATGTCAAACATGTGAGTTTATCTCAATCCCCTGCTGCATATTAAATAACTTTAACCAACTTTTGAACACCATATTTGCTAAATACAGCCTACGAGGATTGATGTGTGGTTCAAGATGAAAGGGTTCCAGAACTACAACAAAATGCAGTATCTGTTTGCAGTGAAAGAACTACCCATCCCTAAAATCAAGGTACTGTCGAATATGGATGTAATGTTTGGTGAGCCCTGAAGCATATTCGAATGAATGTAGTATGTCCCTTGAGATGGCATTAACATCTTTCATTTGATAGTACTTCTGTGTAAATGTTTTGGGACTCCAACGTTCATGTGTTGCATTGAGTTGTTTTGGTATCTACTTGTATTGCGTTCAACTTCAAAATGCTTGCATGTTAACATGTCGCTCGCAATAGTTGATTAAACAACCACTCATCTGCTATAAGTTATGATATTTTTTTATTTGGTAGGGAATTATAAATATAGATACTCGGTATTGTATGATAATGTATACTTGTAATAAAATTGAGGATTAATATAACTAACTATATGAACGTAAAATCATTCCTTGTAATCGTTGATGAAAATTGCTGATAAATTTCGCTTTATTTTAATTATGCGTAATTGCAACTCTGACACTGGCCGTCAAATCAAGCCATATATATAAATGACTGTCGTAATCATTACATCGTACAATTCCGGTGATAAAATCAAATAGCGTTTATCACCGAACAATTTCCAACCACAAAATATTTTATGGGGATGTTGACCCCCAAATGAGAAACTTAACTTGAATATAGTACTACAGACCTGCTTCACAATGCATTGTATATGGGATGAGTCATCAGTGCTATATATATATATATATATATATATATATATATAACAGTTTGACACTTTCTGAAATGTTAAACACGTTTTACCACCACCATGACCCACCTCTGACTATGTTCCTCTTAATAAATTAATAATAAGATACGCGACCCCAACTACAGTGTTCCCAATTTTATGAATTGACACACTCGTGGAATTATTTTGGAATATGCATGGACAGGCGTGTGACCTAATACAAAACCGGACGTCTTCCATATTTTGTTGAATATTTCACTTTGTACTAAACAAAATGTTGGAAAACACAACTAACTGTTTATCGTAGTATAATAAATGAGGTAGCATATGTTGTCGATAGGACGGGCTTGCCATGGTACTACAACTCTAAATGAATAGTGCACGTGTTTTTATGCCAGTGCAAGTGCTAAATTTTAAATGTCATATGGATGTTGGGGCAACATCGTGCCAACATTGAATCCAGTAGCATGCCATAGTATACATTTAACACGTATTGCAATTATATCATAGCACAACAAAGGCCATAATGTAACACAGGGATGTAAGAACGAAATAAAAGTAAACATTCAAAATACATAATAGTGCAACATCCAGAATCATAGTAAATACAAGCAAATTACCACTACTATATGATTAGTCCGAATAGTCATAAAAGTCTGACGGGAGACCACTCGACCCATCGGAACTCAAACAGACGCAAATGTCATAATATTCTCCACATTTCTCACACACCGTACTTACATTATTGCGGGGCGACGGCATATTTGTACTATCGAAAGAGCACCCGTCCGAGTCGCGAGATATCGAGTCTTCGATCGACTCCGACCCTGTGTCGTATCCCGATCCGTCTAAGGAGGTCTCCTCGTCATCAGTTTCTTTACCTGATTCGTTATCTGCGCTAAGAAATGAATCCTCCATAGAGCCAAACACGGCAAACATTTCCTCGCGGTTCGGTAGGCCGTGCAGACGGAAGTAGCGATATATCGCTGCCTCAACAGCCTAATGCACAAATATAAAAGAATCAGCCAAACAACAACAGAGCACACAAATTAAATATGTACACAACATAAACTCCGATTTATAAGATTTTTGTTGCCGTCCTACAATTGTACAAAGCATAAAAATTGATTACCCTTTCGCGTGCCAAAGCCTCGAAGTAAGTATCCTCCCGCACAATATGAAGATACGTGGCCTTGTCGTAAACTACACCTTCCTTTTCAATGAAGGAAAGGAAAGAAGACATACGATGGACCCCCGTGTGTTTGTAGATCGGTTGCGAGTTGTTCAAGTGTGCGCCTTGATGTGTCCCCCACCACCCGCAGATATTTGAGTAACAAGGATTCTCTAGCCTCATCCCACTCGTTGTTGTACCGCATAGGTGCGAATACCGCTTCATTTCGCGGTTCCTGGTGCATGCAGAAACATTATAAGAGTTTAAACCGTATGGAATGGATATAACAAGTACGCAACACAAAGTACAACTCTCTAACAGTAGTTCGAGTGAAAGGAAGACAATCTTACAATGATTCTCTCCACCGGAGTGGCCCCAAGGCGTTTCATCTCGGTGATCAGTTCTTCCATGACCGTTTGATTGTAGTTGCTTATTATTTTTACCACTTACAAAGGAAAATATAATATTGACTGCCGGATGTGGAACGTGTGTTGGGGTTTCTAAGTAAATTAATGTTGTGATTGATGGGGTTAAATTACAATTTTAAAATAATGGACCGTAGCAACTCTAACCGGTACGGGTTACAGTTTTCAACCTAGACTATCGTGTCCAATTAATGAGGGGATAAAATGGAGAAAAAGAATTAAACTGTTCTTCAAAATAATGAAGTAACTTTTAGAGGGTGATCATCAAAAAGGGGTGGTCATTGTTGGACCAACATCCAGCCAACATGGGCGCCTGCACATAATGGACTTAGTTGTTAGACCCCGCTGACTATCAATTAAACAAAACAAGTTTTTGATCAGTGAGTAAACTATAAATAATGATGTTAGATAATTGAAACACGGTTATACTTTTCGACCCCCATTGACTAAAAAGCACAATCTAAAAGTTAACTTGATTCATCTTTTGCCAAAACTTAATTTTTGTACGAAATAAAAAATTTATATAGTCACGGGAAATAAAATTAACGTGATCAATGTGTGCTAACATTATATTGTAATGAATCTATTTACCATACTTTTATGTCAGGAAAATGATATATATTTTACTACGTAAAACATATATCAAAGAACTCAATATATAACACGAAGGAAAAGGGCAGACGTGGTATTGATCACGGTTGGATCGATGTTGGATACACATCATATGAACATTGTATCCAGACGAATTTGAATTTGATATAAATAAATCATGAAAGCTTTCAAACGAGGATTCTGACCTCCCAAATGAAACCACACATATAATTAACAACACATAGGCATCAACGAGTTCCAAAATAGGTCAATTAATATATATAACCGGAATTTAGTGATGGCCAACTAACAAAATAATTCGATCCCATGCTAGAAACATCAACACAGGAACAAAACATCCAAAAACTACAACGCTCCAAAATAAGCCCTTACTAAAGAGGGTTGGCTGTCTCCTAATATATATTACACAGCCAGGGCTTTTCCAAGATAGTGAGCGAGTAAGTAGGATGCACTAAGACATCACTTCTTCATAGCGGGAGTTTCCGGGCTTGAGTCGATGGTAACAACGTTTGTTGGCTTCGATTCCGGGGTCTTCTTTTCTTCTTTCACTGGGAACAAGCACTTGGCCGTAGCTATCCTCTTCCTTTGGGGAGTAAGGTTCTCTACAGGAGGATCCTTTGCGGGGTGCACCCACTCAAGAAGATCATCTATTGTGATTCGCGGGCGCTTCTGAGTACGGACAGGGATGACGCTGTCGGGACTTGGGAACTCAATGAAATTATCGGTCGTGCTCCATGAATCCCACTTGTCAACGGCGTCCGAATCGTCGAACTCATATGGATCGGTAGTTAGGTCGACAACAGGGAAACTGCGACCGTTTCCGGCAGGGTCTAGTCTACCAAAGATGGAAACGAGCTCGTTCCACACGAGTTCACCCTCGTCGTGGTATGCTACGGCAATGGCATATCTCTACATAAATACAAATGATAATCGTAAACATTTGACCATAAATATGAATAAAGTTTAATGAATGTAGCACATTTGTAAATGAGCGCTTGAAAATCAATATTATTTGATGTCTACATTTGGGAAATGTTACATAGCTCAACAGTGGTCGAATCTACACGACATATTACAATTGAACGAGGTAATATACTAATTCTCAATGCACGAATTATTGTAAAACACTTATAAATCATTTGTGAAATTATGAAGCTACATGGACGTAGGATTTACCTGAACGAAGAAGTCCCAAACAAAAGGAAAGGTGGCGGTTACCTTGAAAGTGACTGGGTTAAACGTCATGCAAGGATTGTCTATGATACTAGAAAAACATTTAAAACGAGCATGCAAGTGCTCGAAACGCTTACGTAAGGCCCTCATATTCAATGTTGTGCCATATTTGGCATTAAGATGTTCCATGCACACAGGAAAAACAAAAGTGTCACTCTTTTGTATGTTACGCCCCAGACGTTCGGCATCCTTTGCCAACAGGCCTATGAAAGTGACATCAATTTCGTGAGTCCACGGGGACTCATAGAACAACACGCTTTTGGCATCCATATTGGTGGGAACAATTTTTTGGGGAGTGATAATTAAACAATAATAGACGTTAAATACTTATAGTTGACTTTGAAAAACAATAAGAAGATAGCCAACGCTGCTAATGTATAACACTGAATGCAAAAAAGAAAAGAGGAATCTATTTAGAGTGGTGGAGAAAATTAATTGCCATGAGGCCGTTATTTATAGAATAAACAATAGCGGGGGAAAAAGGGATATTGTTGGGATTATGGCGGATTTTTTTACCGCCAAGTTTTACATATGGCTAATCATGACATTTTTAGGTGCATTTAATGCTTTCTCTTCCCCATGAATCTGCGATTTGACTATTAGCTTAAACTATGGGATGTTACTCATTGTACCTAGTAGCCTCCACCCAAGTATGTATGTAACAGCATGAACATATTATTTAATTGTACCAAACTTTAGGTGAGTCATTAATAGTAAAGTATCGACTGGTACAAACCAAAAAGTTATCATGTAGATATTAGCCGGACTGAGTACGACAATTTTGGATAAAATATCCATGGAAAAGAAATAAACATTGCTAATCTAAGTAACACACTCTAAGTACAGCTAAGTTGAAGGGTTGTTGATGCTTCTTCGTAAACTTCGTAAGGGGTGGTTGAAGAACCAATCTCCTCAACGCGTGTCAGCAGAGCACGCTTCACGTTGAAGAAATAATCAAGCTCGAAATAATTTAGCATGCCATGGACCTTAAAGTAGAAGTCGAGCATTGTCTCCTGCATTTTGTATACAAATGAATTAGCTGGATGAGGTTCGATTCAAGAAATCTGGAAGGAGTTTTGATCGGTATAAAACACCAGCAATAATACAACGGCCAACATCAGTTAAAACTTAAAAGAACTAGTGTGGAATCGAAAATTCAACGAAAAGATCGGCAGGGTTGATAGATATAAAATGCTGGCTTAACGTGATTATTCTTAATCATGTGCTAATATAGCATGTAGACGTACACTATTACAACCAGAATTAAATACGTAATATATAATGTCATCGTAGTTATTTTAAAAAAATTATACATATTGTTAGGGGATATTCTATCTATCACTAATTGACAGGGCATTAATGGAAAATGATGTTATCAGAATCGTTATAGTTTAATCGATCAACCGCGCAAAACAAGAATTGATATTGGTAAATGAGTACCTTATGCTCGTATTCGGTGTATAACTCGTCGGTGCGAACGCAATCGCTTAATGGATCGAAAATAACTCCTGGAATTGACATATAACGGCGAAACTTGATAAACCTTTCGCGCATAACGCCAACGCGAGCTCGTACAATGCCGGGTGTAACATCCGATCCGAACGTGTTTGACATGAAAATGGCCGCCTGTTTAATAACCTTCCACATGTGCGTGCAATCTAAAATCGGATGAGGTTTGGAGAACTCGCGCAGTGCAAAAGCAAGTTGTGCCTCGGTCTCGGCACACCAAAATTTGTTGTAGTGAAATGGATGCCCTGAGTGGCGGTAGGTTTCCTAACAATATGAAGTGTATATCGGCCGGTTAGAACATAAACAATAAGAATCAAATATTTTGTATTATTTGGTATTCAATGCCAAATTTATTTTCAATAATGATTAGAGTAGTGTACCTCGATCGAAGGGGTTCGTCCGGTGCTATCCATGGTGGAGCAAGTGGAAAATTCATAAGACATGTTGAAATGGCAATAGAGGGTGTTGGAGATCGAAATGTCTTCAAACGTGATGACTGTCTCGATAGCAAAGTATAAGGGGACAGGAATAAAAAACAACAAGAAGGTATAATATAGGTACATGATCATGGTATTTAAGACAGATTGCATGGCATTACATTATGGTGGTTGGGGTTGTTGAAGGACAGATCCGCTAATTAAATTCCACGAGTGCATTTCGGTGAATACACATCCGAGCCCCACACAATTACAAGTCAACGGTACATGCCACTAATAAACAAACTTTAATAAGCACAAATTCAGTATATGATGGGCTATAGTTACTTATCATATATTTAAATTAATTATAATGTTGGTTTGGCATATTGGTGTACAAACGCGGATCAAACCATAAACAACTCGTGGCGTAGTTTGTAAATATGGATCGTGTGATACGCACGAATAGAGTTCACGTTTATGGTTATCAACGATATGTTAATACGCAAATATATCTACAAACTATGGCAAATACTTTAAATATTTTATATAATAGGAAGGACTTCCTGAAGGTTATCTACTAATTGCATAATGATGGATACCACTTAAAACCAGTCTTAATCATGCACTTGTATAGATACCAAACACATTGATTGATTGTGAATAGCGGTGTGGCATTAATCTATATTAAACATCTCTCGCATACTTGCAACGGCTCCTATTCAGCATTTAACAGGAGGGATCAGGTTTGAATGTTATCACAATGTTGACGCAACACGCATCAAACATTTAGCCCAAAACAAGTTGGGTTCAAAATTCTACTTGGAATAATTGGTGTGTACTACAATTTTAGGTAATGGCTGCGCATTATATTTTCGGGAACCTCGACATTTCGAAAAAATCACTTTACGGAAGTCATCAATTTCTCGACTTGCAATGAAGTTAGTCAAAATAAAGGTCGGTATTGTCATTAAACCCCAAACTGTAGAGGTCCAAAAAACTAAACGTCAAGTTGAACCTAATTAGTTGTAGGATTATTAACGTGGACATAGAAAACAGTTTAAGGAACTGTGTCGACATTAATTAAACCGGGTTTCGATGCTTAGCCACAGTCATTAATAAATCAAACTACCGGATGCAGGGATACTAATGGCAATACCGCCGTATGAGGTACCATGATGTGACATGTAAGGTCATATAAAATGTATTTTCAACTACAACATCTTGTGCATTGAACAATTATTATCAGTATAACTTGCAAAAAAATAAGATATTACGTAGCAATGGAGCAAAATGTAAATGGCGATGGCAGAGGTAAGAACTTCGAGTATGGAGGTGGTAGCTCGGAACTTCAATATCATGTTTTACCCAGAATACAGGTAACGTGCCAAAATTATATTGAAGTGACTAGTTAACATTCCGAGAGGAAGGTTCTTTTTTATGCATTTGACGTTTCATCTCATGCCACATTGCAGTAAAAAATTTTCATACCATCTTGCCGGGTGTTTATGCTAATTATATGTCCATTTTTAAATTTCTGAAGACACGTGGGAGGCGTACTATGTCTACCAACCAGGCTATTTACAAGTGGGGATGGAACCGTTCATTGGATGAGTTGTATATACACACATTGTACAGCGTGGCGAAAGAGGTCGACGTATCAACGCGACTTGGTGTCGCAGAAGCAATCAGCCGGGTACACTTCATGCTATGCTGTTCTCGTCCCGAACTCGGCATCACGATCACGGATGTAATGGATCAGTACCGGAATCTATGCAGGAGGTATGTCGCCTTCAAGGAATACATTCGGTTATCGGGCGTAACATTCGACCCCAACACCAATTGTGTTAGCGTATCCAATAAATTACAGCTTTTAAAGAACGGCGTTGCGGTAAGGGCCCAAAGATAAACGTAACATGATTTAAATAACGTAGACCCCAGTGATTCATAACTTAACTATGTTTTTCTGCATTCGCAGGATGACCTGTGGAAGAAGTTCTTTCGCAACAATGGGTTGCCACTCTACAACTTAATGGAGTTCATTTTTGGGGAAAGAGATGTGCGTCGTCCGGAAAGTTTCTAAGATAGGAACATTGTGGTCACCCAATCGAGCAACGTTTTGCGGCTTCATCAACTATTTATATAATTATCATGCTCGAATGGAAACTGCCACCAATTATATATGTAGTTCTGAGTATATGTTGGTCGCCTTATGTATTGTTTTGAGTAACCCCACGCCAGTGGGATGACACAAGTTGTTATGATATTAACACAGTTGCGCGTGAACTAATTAAGCCAACCACGATGGGATTTCACTCGTCGATTGAAATTAATTTTGTTGTCGTGAATCACCGCCCATTTTACCAATAGCAACCTATTTAAGTTCTAGCCAGAAAAACATTTATACAAGCGGAGAATGTTGCATCAATAGACATGCAAATCTAAATCAATCACACCAGCCCGGATAAAATGATATCTTCTATTTTCAAAAGGATATTTTAATCTCAACACACGAGTACTTTTAAAAGTTTTTAATAAATTAATAAGAGGGTGAAATAAGTAAGGGAGATCTAAGTAGTCATAATATACAAGGCAATGTATCATAGTTATTTTGGACGGCCTGCTCATATCGTAATGCTTAGATCTCGTGCATGGCAAAAACAAAAATGGGGTTTTAAAATTATATTTTACGATAATCAAATGAGTTGACTTGGGTATTTATATAGATAATCATTTGGCCAGCACAGGTAGGTTATTAATATATTCACAAAGTTCATTGATGTGCGGGTGGATTCATAATTATGGAGTATCCATGCCAATCCCGTCAATAGATTTACAAGATTGCATTATAGAATTCACAGGAAGAGTTGTCTTCTTCTTAATTAATGGTTACCAAATTTAATATGCATCGTATATGTATGGGCAGTTGTGTGTAGTAATGGCAGCATAAAAGTGTTACAAGCAAAGTTCACTTTTGGCGGGAACATTATATAAAGCAATCAACAGAGGCATTATATGCATAGTGACCGGACTACACATTTTTCACAAATATAAATAGAACAGCACCAATGGACACCAAGTTTTGTAAGGAGAAGCAGGCGGACAACTATGAGTATGGTCAAGGCAGCTGCAACCGGCCGTTGGTTGATTTTCCTAAAAAGGTACAAGAACAGACAAATCCACTAACTTATGTATTTCAAAACTTACATGTAACTCTATTCTTCATGACCTCTGGTCATGTTCAAATATGATTTAATTAGGCTACGCAAAGTTCAATAACTTAGTTACAATAATAGTTAGGAAACATTCTGATTTAAATGTTGGAGGGATGTTGCCTAAACATTGATATAACATTATTTCCAGTAAACTAAACATTGAAAAAAAAATATGTAACGTAGTTTTGTATCATGTCTATATATACAACAAATTCAGAATGGCGCTCAACTTAAATGGGAAGACCATCTATCTATATACAAAGGTTTTTGGTACCGTTCGTTGGACGAGAGCTACATAACGACGTTAGCGAGCGTAGCCAAAGAGATTGACATTTCAACACGGGAAGGTGTTGAAAGTGCTTTAGATCGCATCCACTTCATTCTATGCGAGATTCATCCGCTCGCTGGAATTAACTATGTGAAAGTTTATAGACAATACCAGACTGTTTGGATGCGTTACCAGGATTTTATGGAGTTCATAAACTTGCCGGGGGTAAGTTTCAACCGGCAAACAAAGCGGGTCAGCACAACAAAAGAATACGAATTGTCACACGGGCTGAAGGTTTGTAATGGCGCCCCGTATACTCATTTTGATAAGTAAATTATGTGGTACATGTTAGCGATGTCTACTAATGTTTTGAAATAAACTTGCAGGAATACGCCGATAGGAAATTCTTCTGCAAATACGGGTTGCTGCAGTACGAGTTGATGGAATCCATATTCGGCGATAAATGCGCGTTCATTGCACTAGAAAAAATGATAAGACAGAGAAACAGATGGAATCAGGATATGGAATTTGAGGAGGTCAAGACTGAATATGTCATATATTTCTCGTAATAGTTAAGTTCGTATTTTGACTATCTGCAAACTCGATGTATGAGTAATGGAGAAATACGAAATAGGCCTGTTTTGTAACGTATGCGGATATTTATGTATCTATTAAACCTTGTTTCCTTGTATCAAATATAATATTATGTTCACGGATAATTTTTATACATTTCAAATTTGGAGACAAGTTTAATACGTGACGGAATAATTAAATTTCATAACAAGAGCCGAACAGATCTCAAGGGTTTCAAAATTGATTCCAAATGCCTTTTGAAAATTTATATTTATAGTAAGTGGATTTTTAATATGTAGTATTTTAATATCCAAGTAAAATCACAAGCACATATAATTCAAAAATGATGCACATAATGGGTCATTTAAAGGGTATTGAGGCTAATATAAAGAAAAGAAGCCTAAAAGAAATGTAGTACAAATTTCAAAACTACTGGTAGTTTTTAAAAATTAGGCCAACCGAATTTTGAAAAAAAATTATTTCAGTTATGTAATAATTACCTAAAAAGGCAACAACTTTTTCAGCAACTTTATGTCACAATCACACCTCGTTTTAGGCGAAAAGGCTACATTTAGCCCCAAATTTCACATTTTTTATATTCCCGGAATTTACTGTTCATCCGAAAATTAGTCTTATTGGGCCGAATTCACTTTTTCTGAGAAGCTCAATATCTCTAAAAATGATTTGTTCTCTGAAAAATAACTCTGAAATGTAAACCAAACAGGGCTAAGCAGTTTTCTCTCTCCACAATCGGTCAAGTAGTTTCTTGAAAATTAAATAAAATAAAATAAAATAAAAGACACGTGTACTACTGGTGTGTCAAAATTGGGTAAACATTAACACTAGTGCTAACATACCAAGTTTAAATCAAACTTTGTCAACATAGTGAGTTTAAAGTAAAATGACGCCAATTCAATGGACTAACTTTGAAAATTTTCCCGAATATATATACGTCCTAACTTGTGTCTTGCGAACTGTCACAAGCCATCCTACATTTGTGCAAAATATTGCAGACATCTTAAGAGCACACCAGAGATGAGAAATGTCTAATAAAAATCTTTTCAAAAGACAATAGTCTCATCAACCAAAAGTGAGCAAGCAACAAAAATATAAATAAAAAATAAATCCAATAAGCATCCATTTAATCCCACTAATTATCCCACAAAACTACTCCACAACAACCAACTTAAGCAACAAACCACTTTGTCTCCTAACACATCATTTTTACATTCATATAGGATTGTTTTTTGCATTTTTAAGTTTCATATCCTTGTTGCTGAACTCAAGTCTTCATGGCCTCTTCGACTACTATGCATCGGAGATACAATTTAAAGCTTATGAAGCATCGACGAAACAAATCGGATAATATGATAGATGAGGACCACGATCACCAACCCGTTTTGGGACGTTTCAATCCACTGGAATTGAAGGGCGAGACGCTTCCCCGAGGTTGAGGGCTCTCTTCTCGGACATTGTTGAGCAAGGCCAGTTCTCTAAGTTGTTGTCGCTTGTATAAATCATGGGTTTCATCCTGTAATAAATAAATAAAAAAAGAACAAGATAAACACTTAAAAGTATTGAATGGGGTGCAACTTTGTCGTTTCTGCAAACTGCAGCACCTCATAATATTTCAAAGATTACAAAATGCTAGTGATAAATTACCATTCAAACTCGAAACATGTTATAATAATTTGGAAGTCAGGAGTATCATGGACCTCATGGTAGTTAAAACTTTAGAATATCATATTTTTTCCTCGCGAAAAGGAAGTAGTGTAAGAACATACCACGGGTTTCAGCAACTCTTCGATGATCTCCTTTGCCTGTTTCAATTGTGCATCGACAATGTTGGCTGGCAATTCAGCCTCAATTAAAATATGCAGCGGATCACTCAAATGTTCATACCCCGGTCTTCCCCTCAGGCTATCCTCCTTCAGTTGAAGAAAATTGTAACAAAATCAGTAATTGTCAACATAAGTATAAGCATCCCACGAGAAATAAAGGTATAATTTGAATAAAGAGTCTGATTTCAAAACAAAAGCTCTCAGGTTTTAATCTAACCCCAATATATATATATATATATATATATATGTGTGTGTGTGTGTGTGTGTGTGTCTGAGTGTGTGTGTGTGTGTATGTATGTGTGTGTGTGTCAGTATATGTATGTCTACTTGTATGAATACAGATACAACATAGAAAAGATTATGATGACACTAGCCAAACATGTGGTCGAGTTACAACAATAACCATCACATTCCACCCATATTATATCGAAAATCATATCTAATTCCCTAAGGTTTGATCAAATTATATGAAAACCCTCTAAAATAGATTATAGAATGATTACAGAGCACCTCGAAGATTTAAAAAAATGAAGAGGGTTGAAATGTTATTCAAACTTTCAGCTGCGTCTGTAATTATTCAAAGTTCAAGGAAGCTTCATATATCAATAATTATTCATAGATTAAAGTGAGTCTCCTGAATTATACTAAGCTTCATAGGTTTTGCGCATGTATAATGTATTCAACTACAATCACTACACCTGCAATCCCAAATAAATAAAGCAGTATCCCTAAGAAAAAAAACATGCTCAAAGGAACAGTACCTTGTCGGGATCCTTTATTGAACCTTTACCCCTGATAAAGACACGGCAACCAGTAGAAGCTTCCACACGCTTGAGGGAGTTTCCTCTCGGACCTAGCAGTCTTCCCACGAAGTTGAACTGTCGTCCAAAAATAACATGTGAAAAGTGTTATTTGCAGTTCGTAATTTTCAGAACAAAATAATTCCTCACTGGATTAGAGTCAACAACCATGATTTGGCTTAGTTAAGTTAAATATGGCTTACGTTTGGGTACATGTCGACTGGAATGTCTAAGCGCAATAATTTCTTCACGATGAATGAACTTGGGCTTCGAGGCGAAGTTTGCCAGTCCATGGTCATACCCTGAGGACCGGAGGGTCTCTGTTCAAGGATACCAATGGTTAAGACTCAGTACGATAAACAGCACAAGGAAATGATGAAAATCATGACCCAAGTATAATATAAGAGATCATAAACACACAACTAATTTAAGTTCAGGACAAAACCACTGTACTTCATAAAATGAATCACAATAGAATAAAGAGAAATGTAATAAAAATCTATTACCTCATGGTGAATGGTGCTCCAGCTGTTACCATTCCAGTTGCTGAAACTTTTTCCTCCAACATCAGGCATCACATCTAAAGAAGAAACGGGACTGGGGCTACCACGCTGCAGCATGCCATAATCAGTAACTCCATGGTTGGGAAACCTTCCAGAAGCTCTTAGTATTTCTGTAATCACAATAAAATGAACAAAGATTCTTATGTATGCACAAATATTGCATAAACTTTCACTAGGTCTCAAGATATAACAAAGAGGCAAATAATCAACATACAGAGGCCTTTTCCCGGATATGAACTTGAAGTCACCCAATAAAGTGCAGTTCATTTTAATGCAGAACAATGAAGATTGCTAGTCATGAAGATTTCCTCTCTAGTCAAAGCAAGGGACTTCATTAATAATCTGAAGTGTTGCTAGAATTTTTCTACACAAGCAAACTTCAAAAAGCATGATAAGAACTTACTAGAAATGGTAATATAAACCTTATGCTTCAATGTATATCTACTATCATAGTCAACCATATAGTTTTAAATAGCACAACTCCTGACTAAACCTCAACTCCTGACTTTTTCATATGATTGGAACCATTGTTCAATAACTTATCCAAGTCATGAAAAAATAGAATAGATTACATATTGCTTTCAAAAGGGGGAAGTTGTTTTAACACTCCGAACTAGATCCACAAGGACACCTTAGACGCATAGTAATGCATGCCAAAGTTTCTTTAGTAAAATCTTTGGTCTTATTTCATACTTCTGACATTTTAGAAAAAGTACCATAAGGACATTTTTTGTTCTTAGGCACAATGCTGCCTACGGCTTTTCAAATGTATATCATGACGAAAGCCTGTCACAAGAACCCAACCTCACCAGCTAATTTAAGTTAGGCGTTGATGACATAAATGTACTATGGAATTTTACCAAAGGTTCACTGCACAACCAAACTTGATTAAAATCCGGAAAAAGAATTGATCTTATTCGTCTACCACCAAAATTTGATACTTAAGAAAAATAAATCAAAATCTTAAATGTAAATCATGAAAGAGACAACACCTACGTCACTGAAGACATCATTTCCATTTCCCAAAACTTGATCACACTCCATGTGCTACAAAACCACCCTTGTCATATGACACATGAAGAACGCTATGGTCCTTCACATGAAGACCGCTAGTAAAACTCCTAAAATCACAATCATAGCACTTGACACGTAGTACAAAAGCATCTTTCGCGAAATGCTTTTGTTATGAATGCACGCATATATTGTGAATATATGACGACAAAGCCCACCGCTCAAACCCAACTACCGCACTTACTTTCCGTGTCAGTACACGCAACCTAAAAGATTCCAAAATTGCCATTCCAATTCCTGAATCTATCAATATAGCCATAGAAGATCATAAGAAACCATCTTGAAGCATCTCTTACAAAATAATTACACAAGCAAACATCAACAATCACATGAAACAAATCAAAAACTATGCTGAGAATTCCTAATCAATGCCAACCCAAGTCACAAGATTTAAACAAAAATCATATTTTTAGCATATGCAAATTTAATAATTTTATAAAGCACAAGAAGCAAAAAGGGAATATCCTAAAAACTAAAACCAGATCCAAAAGTTGATCATAAATGTAAGAACCTTGATCCAAAAGCCTGCTACAAATGGGAAGAACTTGCATAAATGGTCCAAGCTTCTGCCTTTCTGCCAACAACTCAGACAAGTAGTGGCTGCAAATACATCATTAAACACCAAATCAAACTTTAACAACATAAAACACAAGAATCAAGAATCTTTCAAAAACAAAAAGAAAAGAAAAGACAGTACCTTTCAACATCTGAATTACTCCTTATTAGATGTGGGGAAGGAATATTCCTAGCTGGTGAAAAGTTCAAATTCTGAGGATATGCACCAGACATCACAACCCCTTTATTTTAGGAGAAAACAGAGCAGAACAGAGTAAAGCTTTTGCTAAAGGAGAAGAAGAAAAGGGAGGGCTGTGTTTTTGTGAACTGTGGTGTGAAATGAAAAACCCTCGAGGGAGGTAATGAAAAAACAACAAATTGTAATGACAATATAGTGAAAATCTACATTTAAATGGGATTTTTTTTTTTTTTTTTGTAGTTTGTTTTTTTCCAGGTGTATTGAGTTGGTGGCTTAAAGAGGGGGGTGGTAAATATATTACAGCGGTGGATTTTGTTAATGGTAAGATGGTAAGTTATTTTTATTACAGCGTTTGTTGTCTTAGCTGGAGCCTGCAAGATTTTGTAGCTAGCGCTTTTTAGTATATACTGCCACACACTGTGTCATCACTGTAAATAATTAGATCCATTTCTCGAATGTTATTATTTTTCTAAGTTTATATTTAGAATTTACCTAAAAAAGTAATTTTTAGGTGTCTAGTATAAACGTATTAAAATATACCAAAAAAAATTCATACGTTTGCGAAATATTTATAATATTCAGATTTATATAATGCATAATGGGCGAATATTTTCTAACCTAGAAAAGAAAATGGTCGTAATTATTTTACTTACCAAAATAAAGTTCACAAATGATAGGATTTTACTTGCTGTTTTCAAGAATTTAGGTGAAGGTACTTGTAAATGAAAAAAACACAGAAGAACTGGGCCTGTTTAAAAATTAAAATAGCACATTAGCAGTTAGTGCATTCATTGGGTCCGTCAATTTTATTTATCTCAAAATCGTCTTACAGTACAGTGCATGGATTCAAATAAAGTGTGTTTTCTTTGAATCCAAGGATATTAGTATATTCTTTGACCTCATTTTCTATTTAGGCTGATCCAACTTTTTTATATTTACAGATGTGAATTTAAAGTATTAGGTAACGATAAATTCAGTCAGATGCAGTCATGTAGCGTTTTCAAATCAGATGAATAATATTCGAAAATAAAAAATTGTAGTTTCCCATTAAGAAATTTATTTTTTTTTATGAGAAGAAATGTAGAAATTATAATGCATTTTTGGAGGAACTTACATGCGGAAAAAATCCGTAATGGTATTTACACATTTAAATGATGTAGTAATGAAACGACAATCACAACAAACTTCTGTAATAGAATAAATCCTATAAAAAGCTGAAATACTCTTATTAATATAATTTATTATTGATAGTAAAATTAAGTAATTTGGGAAATGGAAATGGGGGCAAGTTGCAGAGCATAGGATTCCTATGAGGTCTGATTGAACAGTACATGACAGTGCACGTTGGGCTGGAGACAGTAAGCCGTATTGTATGTGGATCGCAATAAACCTACCTCTCTTGTTGTTATTATTGTGATTTATGGGTACCTCTCTTTGTTATTTTCTTTTTATTCAACTATTAAATCTACAAACATATAAAAATCATGCAGATCAAGTTTAAGTTCGTATGAATTATAAAATGAATACTCGACTTAAAAATAATACTATTAAAAACTTTGATTTATTTAGACTTTTAGCTGGCTTATTCCATTTTGTTTAGGTACTAGGTATGCTAACGGCGACAGAGACGCAATAATAATAAATCCTTACAATGTTTGGTTGCAGTTTTTATTATTGGAAATGGTTGAACCCATCTATGCATTTCTTCAATGATCAATGAAAATAAAGTGAGACGAGACACCTAATAGGGGAATATTTAATATACTTCTTTAATCAACTTACCGTAATTTCATGAATATACAACTTTGAATCCATTAAAACAATGAATATACAACTTAGATTCATTAAAAAAGAAAATTAACATCTTCTGGGGCGGAATCAATTTTTTTTTTCTCTCACTCTATAATTTAAGTAAATCAATCAAAAAGAAATATTGAAAGATGATCGAATGTGTGTAGGAGGAGAGATCTGATTATTTTTTTTAAAGGAAAAAAAAAAAAGACAAATATACCATTAGACTAATTGGATAGAAATATTATTGGAGTTAAGCGATTTTGTTAACACATATTAGAAGCTTCCTCATTTTTTTAACATTGCATTGTTTTAACAAATCTTCATAGTTGTACTCAGTGTTGTGAAAGGCGAAAAGCGCAGGGCGAGCGTTTTTCATACTTAGAAGCGAAGCGTAAGCTCAGAGACGTTAAGCGTAAGCTCTACAAATGTTGGCATTTTTATTTTATTTCAAATATAAAAATATAATTACGTAAACAACATTGAAAAAAATATTGACTAGAACAAAAGACGCAAATAATATAATCTTCAGAATGCTCAAAAACATATTTCAACTAAAAGTCTAAAACCAATATTTCTCAGATTCAAAAAAATCCATAAAAATCATTCATAGTCGCTTTCACAAAAAATATAAAATATAAAAAAAACATATTAAAGAAATACTTAAAATTGCAATTTGTGAACCATAAAATTACTTAGTCACGTTCAAACATAACATCATCCAAATCATCTGAACGGGCGAGGCTATAAAAAAAAAATGGGCTTAGAGCTTGGAGCGCGCTTGGAGCGTCGTAGAGCGCGCTTGGAGCGTCCTAGAGCGTGCGCTTCGAAAAGTCACGCACAACAGCAGCGCTCCAGCGCGTTTTTGGGGGCATTTCGCTCGGAGCGCGCTCTAGTCGCGCTTTTCACAACATTAGTTGTACTACATGTTGAAGAATATATAGAAATGTATGATTATCTAAATATTGAGTTCTCAATTTTCTACTAGTGTATGCCACAAACTTCCCAACCAAATAAGTACATATTTGTTCTTACTTTCTTTGCTTAATAAACTAGCAACGTCTCATTCTTATGCGTACAAAAGGAGTTCTTCTAGCCCGAGTTTTCTATTATGGAAGTACTCATAAAAATAAAAACAAACACTCGCGTTCTTGCACATAAGCAAGGTAAAGAGTGAGAGTTTTGAGATTTAAATGCACAACTTCCATCACATATTCCTTTAGAAAACAAAAAGAACAAGATGAAATTTATCTTGTTGAAATTGAGTTTATGAGGGTTTGAAGTAAAGTAAGGAAAAACTTGCAACCCCGCTAAAACTCGAAGAAAACTTACATAACACTCTTTTTTGCTAAAGGAAATAAGTATTTTGACTTTAGAAATATTGGAATAAATATTTTGTTTTGGTAATTAAATCAATTCTTGTTGGGATAAATAGTTATAAAGTAGAAACTTTATAAGTTTTTATGCCTTGTCACAACTTATTTTTATTTGGGGTTCGTTACATGCTTTTATATATATATATATATATATATATATATATATATATATATATATTATATACACCTACGATGTTGCAACATTGATCCCAGATCGGAGCCTACTTGGGCCTTGTGGGAGTTCGACTAGTCACACATATATGATATAAAGTGAGAGACCTTAAGATGGGATTTTTTTTTTTTTTTTTAGGAATTGTTATTGGGTGGGAGGTTAACTTCGTGTTGGTTTGCGACGCTTAAAGTCAACGCATAGCGGTAGACAATGGCTCTTCATTATTCTTTTATGGTTTTTTTCATTACCATAACTATAGCAAATGTTTGTTTTAATTTCCTTGGCACGAGGACCACCATCAACATGTGCCCAGGTAACGAGAGTACCATAAAGGAACTTGACTAAGATGCGCTCTATCTCGAGAAGGCATTTCAAGTAGATTAACACACTTGATAGTGATTACGAATGTAATGGCAACACGCGTACTATTGTTGAGAGATTTACTACTCATCGTACTAATGGGTGTAACGGCAACACGTCTCATGTTGTTGAGAGATTTTACTACTCATGGTACTAGTGGGTGTAATGGCATCTTCAACACCAAGCTTAGAATTTTTTATGACGGTGGTGCAAATTAGTAGATGAACCTACATTACGTGGGGATTATAGTTCGGTAACTATTTTGAGGGTTTTTTTTTTTTTGATAGATAAACAAAAATAGGCTGTTAAACACAGACCTAAGTAATCAATACATCACAAAGAGGGAAGCCTCCATCGCAAAAAATATTGGATGGGAGAACTTCGGGGGGGGATGGGACCGAAATAAAAGGCAGACGATGCCCAACGGGCTAAGTTATGAGCTGCCTTATTACAATTACGGTGAACAAAAGTAAATCTCCATGAAGGGTGGAGGCTCCAAAATTTGCGAATATCTCCAATCAAGGCTGCGACAGTCCAATCTGGTGTGAGTATCGGATTGTTAAGGAGTGTAACTGCATGTAGGCAATCGGATTCGATACAAACTTTAAAGATCCGGATAGTGTTAGCCCAGAAACATGCTTGCCTAATTGCAAAGACTTCAGCAACCAACGAATCTTGTGTTTGTCTTCCATGAGAAAAGGAGAAAACAATGGACCCGTTGTTGTTACGACAAACACCCGCCACTGTTGCTTGTCCGTTGGTAAACGCCGCATCCACGTTGATCTTATAAATCGGCTTTCGTGGGGGTCTCCACTTTTTGATGTTGCCATGACCTGTTCTAGCTTGCTTGTTGGACAATTGGGCTTCAATGTGCTCACTTGCCTTATCTAAGATAACCTTTAGGGCCTGCAAAGAATTAAAAGGAGATCCATCAAGTGTCAAAATGAGGTTTGGTAAAAACACATACCTTAACCACTAAATACGTGAGGGGACAAAGTTTGCTCCTTCTTGATCATATCATTACTCTTGTAGAAGCTAATAATATTATTATAACAAGAGTTTTTAAAAAAATTGGTCATTTATCGTGACATTGGTATGAAAATAGTCATATATCGAAGTTTAGTCCTATTTTGGTCATTTATCGTGTTTTTGGTCCAATTTTGGTCACTCGACAACAATTTCTGCCGGATTTGAGAATTTTGACCGATTTTTACATATTTAGGCAATTTTGACCTTATTTTTTGTATTTGCACCACAAAATAAATTGCACTTTGCACCCCAAAACACACACATATATATAATATTTTTTTATATCTTTAACAATTTCTAAAAGTTATAAAAAGTATTAAAAAAACACATTTAAAAAATTCATCATCTTCATATATATATATATATATATATATATATATATATATATATACACACAAATTTTTTTATATCTTTAACTATTTATGAAAAATATAAAAAATATAAATAATATTTTTAAACAATTATCATCTTCATATATAAAAATTATATATATATATACACACACAATGATTTTATATCTTTAACAATTTATAAAAGTTATAAAAATTATAATAAAACACAAAAAAGTACATCTAAAATAATTATTCATCTACTTCACACACACACACATATATATATACCATTTTTCTTATAGCTTTGAGAGTTTATAAAAGTTAAGAAATTATATAAAAAAAAAAGTATACATAGAAAAAAAAATAAGAGAGGTCAAAATTGCCTAAAAATGGTCAAAATCGGTTAAAATCTCCAAATCCGGCAGAAATTTTGGTCGGAGGACCAAAATTGGACTAATCCTCGATAAATGACTATTTTCATACCGAGGCCACGATAATGGACCAATTTTGAAAAAAACTCTTATAACAATGATAGGCGTGGACCTATAATGGATGAATCGCAAATCCATAACACTTTGTCGGTGGTAATGTGTTGGTGGGTTTGCAGACAAATAAAATTTGTCTCCTCCAATTAAATATTGACAAGTGTCAAAATAATTATTATAAATTAAATTAATTATATTTATTTTTTATTTGAAATTTACAAAAATTAAATTCCAATAGAAAGTAGATAGATTAATTGATTTTTTAATATATATTTTTGGCCAATCAAATACAGCCATGTGAAAAAGATGGAGGATTTCAACAAATTATATTAAGCCACGTGAAAAATATGATTTGTTCTAGCCAACCAAAAGATTTCTTGATAAGCAAGCTATATTATATCCATGTTTATCTTGAAGAGAAAAATGATCAATCACAAGCAAAGAGACTCTAGGTTATACAACTATGAATAGAGGCCCTCTCTTAATGAAAAATCACACCAAAATTGCAACGGCTCTGAAATTTGAACATATATACAAATTTATGGTTTAGTCCTCAAACTTTTGAAAATATCATTTTGACCCCCAAACATTTGAGAAAACTTGCATTTTAGTCCTTGAACGAAAACTAACCATTTTTTATCTTATATGCTTCAAATATCTTTAAGAAATATATTTTACATGTACATATTGATCTTGGAGTTTTTTTACCTAGAAAAACTCACATAAGTAATTATGTGTTAAAATATTTATTTATTCATATTTTATTTTATTATAAACAACAAGAATAATATCACATCATAGGTGCATGGTTTTGAAATCAGCCACATCACTATTGTGACGATTGGAATCAGATTTTGGTGAGTTGTTAAAAAATTAAAGTTGGGCATTAACCTAAATTTTAACATGTATAAAAAATTAAATATGTATATATTATAATCTATATGTATTTTGTTTGAATTAGACATATTATATTTTAATTTATGGAGGAAAGATCAGCCACATCTCCCTATTATCAGATTAGAGTCTTCATTAGGTGGCCAAGGATAAAGAAATTAAAGTGGACCTTAATTAAAAGTATTTTAATTTAGTTTTTTGGCTATAAATAGTAAGCTTTCTTCCAACAATTTCCACACACAAACCATTTCGGTTTTATCAAATTTCTTCCTACCAAGCTCTTCTTTTTTGAGTCTACTTTCAGGAAAAATTCATCCCAAGTCTTTATTTCATCTTGTTCTACCCGAAAATACCCCAAAACTTTTATTGCGCAAAACTTGTCCATTCGGCCCTGCACCTTCAAAAAATCATAACTAATTCTAGAAAAAATAATTTTGATCAAGGTTAATGACCAAATACTCCTCTTGATGTCCTCTAACTTTCATATGAATAAATGTTTTTCAAATAATGTTATTTAGAGGGTCGAAATTCCTAAACCGTAGACAGCTGTCTCAACATCCAAAATAGGTTCTATGTTTTCAAGAATTATTTAGCATAACAAACCTTTGGATTTTCCCTCCCATTTGGGTACACGTGTTCCTCATGATATTAGGTACTAGAAAACACAAAAAATATTTGGGTAAACCCGATATTGCGATGATTTTCAGTTTATTTTCCGTATTTTATGTTCTTAGTTTATGATTGAAAATAATTATCATGATTCCATGATTGATCACTCACACATCACTCTTATAAGAAATAACAATGGTTAGAATCACTTAACTATAATTTGTAACTATGGATTAATATTTTTGAGATTTTTCAATAGTATATAAATAGTATATTTATCATGTTTAACATATCCTTACATAAGTTTAATAAGATTATCATATATACTTTTGAGGTCTAATCCTCTTATATAATTATGTATCATAAATTAAATATTCTTTGATCATTTACCTTGATTAAGTTTACGTATTAATATTTTTTATAAGTTATAAATACAATGTTATGTAATTTAAGATAATCTTGGAACAAAATAATATTAACTAAGTTATACAATTTACTAGATTGCTTCGTAAGATAATTGTTTAATGTCATGATTCGTGAATTTTTTTGGATGTACTAGAGACTTAAAGAATGATTTTCCATAAATCAGTTAAGTAATATATTTTGAATAATTATTATGCATCAAATTAAATAGTTCATCATACTATACTTAATATTATTGTATACTTACCATTTGAAATAAATTTTCTAATATTAGAAAAATTATAACTACAATTATAATTATAAATATATGTTTGCTTAAGATAAATCTTGAGATATAAATTACGTATACAAAGTATATTTGATATTTAACTTAACCTTACAAAGTTTATCGCATAAGATTTTCATCAATGATAAGTGATATTTGCTTAAATTAGTATTAGCTACCCTTTTTAACAAGAACTTCCCCAAATTTCATCAACACGAAAGTTGAATAGTACATATATTTATTGTGGTGAGTTATGATTATTCAGTTAACTGATATTATCTTAATGTCATTAAAGGTTTGACAAATTAATCAACAACGTGCAAGATTCTCCGTACAAATAAATGTGAGGTTCGATTTCTGATTTTGTTCTAGCCCAGGTTGGCATTCGGCCTGAGGAACTTGGATAGAAAAGACATTACACCGTAGTCAAATCATGAACGACCTATTATTCACCGTATTCTTATTTTTGAATCTCATCTCGTCTCATAACATGATTTCCTTACTCATCGTTAAATCATACTCAACCATTAATTATTTATCACATATTAATTCATAATCATAGTAATTCGTCAATTATTTCATATATTGGTTCTTGAACTGTGCAAAGAGCAACGAACTATGTTTGGGACATGTAGCTCAAGGAGCAACGAATATTATCCGATTTACTAGCTTATTTATTTATCACCCATTGGAACGCCTTTGAGAAGTTGGGCCCAGGGATTGAGTCGATTTACTGCCGGGCAGTAAGGACTGTCGGTTTAAGTAATTTTGCTTGATACCCATTTATCTAGGCTCCGCTTGCGGTTAGAAGTTGGATGTAACCCGCGTGCTGGATCGGCATCTACTCGAGCATGTCGACTGTTTTGTTTGCGAGGTCGCTCCTCGTTGGGAGGTATAAGGTAGTATTTAGAAGTATAAAGTTGTATTGGTTTACTGTTAACGCACATGTTCATAAACTATTTCCAGAATATTCTGGTACCATTGCTACATCAAATTATCTTGTTAAACTGTTTCTATCGGTAAGATCACTCCTAGAAATATATCAATTGAATCACTGTTAATTCTTGCATTGCCACTTGTTTTGTATGAATCTCACTAAGTCATCAAAGACTTATTCCTCGTTTTTTCTGTATGTCCATTCCTCAGGATAGGACCGATGTGGCAACATGGATCATGTGAATATTCTTGCCAATCTTGCCTTTTGGAATGTCTGAAAATGTTTATCAACATAGCGTAATTATCAAAGTTATCACATATTTGTATTTTCAAGACTTCCGTTGTGTATATTAAAAGTTATTTTTTTTTATCATAATGTGTATGGTTGATTCTGGACAGTGACACCCCTTCCTACGAGACGTGTTTTAGTCTGAGCTTGGTAAAGTGTATGGCCAGCACCGAACCAACTCAGATAGAAACAATACTCTTGGGGCGCGGCTGTCACAAAAATATTCACAAGTCTTGAAGAGAAAAGCTCTAGGATTTTCTCTCCATTATATCCATTTATCTTCAAGGCGTTCTTCACAAAAACTCCATTTGATCCGGGGTCAAGCTCCAAGTTCATCAAATAACTTTTTTTTTTAAGATCATGCTTTGCAGAGAAGATCAAACTTCAAGGAAATCCAAAATCAAGTTCATACCTTTCTTCAACAATCTTCAAGCCAAAAGTTCGTTTGTTTTGAGATCAAGTCAAAAGACCCTAGAAAAAAATCATTTTTGAAGATCAAAGTCTCTTCAAAGAAGATCAAAGCTCAACATATTCAAAGAACTGAAGACGAAGATCATATCGTTCTTCATCAATCTTCAAATCAAATCACCTTTTGGTATGAGATCAAGCTGTGAAGCCCTGGATTTTATGTTTTTGACTATCAAGACTCCTCTAAAGAAGATTGCCGTTTAACAAGTTTAAGAAGTTAAGAGATGATCAAATTGTTTGCCGCGAAAATACAGTCTAGTCGATTGTTAATTCAAGATCAAGCTCAAAGTCCCTTGCTAACACCAACTCAAATACACGTGAAAGAAATCAAAATCAATTCCACTTTAAAGTCTAGCAAATTTCAAGATTATTTGTTCGAGAAAAGAATAACATGATTTCTTAGAGATTGTAACCTCGTATTTGTTTGAAGAAATAGAGTTTATTTGTACTTAGTTTTTCTTGTCTTTTGTTTTAAGGACCTTGAAATTTTGTCGCTACATGTGACGACCGCGCCCCATGAGCCCTGCTCTGATCCAAGTTGGTTCAGTGGTGGCCAACCACTTTACCCAATTCAGACTAAAGCGCAACTCATAAGAAGGGGTCTCACGTGTTCAGAATCAAAACCATATACGTTTTATAAATTATATTTTGATATATACAGCAGAAGTCTTGGTATTACAAATAATGTGACTATTCCAATGGTTATGCACTAGTGACAAAACACGAATATTCCAAAATGCATGCTTGAACAATTATTCACTTGATCCATGCTGCCAAGTTGATTTTGTCGTGAGGAATGGACAGAAGAAACGAGGAATAAGTCTTTAATGACTTAGTGAGATTCATAAAAGAACTGGTAATGCAAGAATTAACGGTGACCTACTGGATACATTTCAAGAGTGATCTTACGAGTAGAAATAGTTCAACTAGACAATTTGATGTAGCAATGGTACTGAAATTTTCATAGAATAGTTAATGAACTTGTACTTAACAATAAACAATTCCAGCCTTATGACTTCTAATATTGTACCTTATACCTCCCTACAAGGAGCGACCTCTCAAACGAATCAAGAGACATGCTCGAGTACATGTCAATCCAGCATGCGGGTTACAGCCAACTCCTGACTGCAAGCGGCGCCTAGATAGATGGGTATCAAGCGAAATTACTTAAACCGACAGTTCTTACTGCTCGGCAGTAACTCGACTCAATCCATGGGCCCAACTTTTCAAAGGTGTCCCAATGGGTATAATAGATAAACAAATAACCTAGTAAACCGGATAATATCCGTTGCTCTTTGAGCTACATGTCCCGAACACAGTTCGTTGCTCTTTGCACAGTTCAAGAACCAACATATGAGATTATATCAGAGAATTACCATGATTATGAATTAATATGATTAATAAATGATTGTATATGATTTAAGGACGAGTAAGAAAATAATGTTATGAGATGAGATGCAAAAACAGAAATATGATGAAATATAGGTTGTTCGAGGTTTGGTAATGGAGTAGTAGCTTTTCTGTCCAAGTTTCTCAGGGTCGGATGCCAAACGGGGCTAGAACAAATCAGAAATAGAACCTCACCTTAACTCGTATGGGAAACCTTGAGGGCATTGATTAGTTCGTCAAACCTTTAACAAATTTAAATAATATTAATGAACTGAATTTATAATTTACCACAATAAATATTAATACTTTTCTTCAGTTCTAATGTTGGTGAAATTGAGAACGTTCTGGTTAAGAATGCTAGTTACAATATAAATCTTAGTAAATAACGCATAAGCTTAATTTATGTCATTACACAAAACATGAAAATCTTAGATGATGATGAATTTAAAGAAAAAACACATTCTTAAATTGAATATCAAATATCTATTGTTTTAACCACCTTATTTATCTCTCAAAATTATCTTAAACAACCATATTTTTAAACTAATGACTTTGAGTATTCAAGTTAAAGTCATTTCGACGACAAGTAACGATAACAAGTAAAGTTTGATTAACTGTCCAATTCGATGCATAATCAATCTTTAAAAATATATTACTTAACTAACTCTAAGAAAACTCGTCTTTTTAGTCTTTAATCGATTCAAAGCTTTTAATACCCACACATCAAATAATTATCATATGAAGTAACACCTTTAAATGTATAACTTAGTCAATTATTACTTTATTTTACATAGTTAGTTTAAAATGCATATAATTGTGTTATAATTTAAATATAAGGATATAAACATGGAAAATTTATCAAAACATGTGATAAGGAAATGTTTATTTTGATAAATAATCTTATTTGATGGTTAAGTCATGAAGTGACAAGAATAATCTTGTAAGAATTAAAAATAGTATGTTAAACATGATAAATGTACCATTTAAATGCTATAAATAAAATCACAAAAATGTCAATTCATGATTATAAATCATAATAATCTAATTATAACTAATACTATATCATGTTAAATTTATGTGTGTGATAAATACTTGAATTATGATGGTAATTAAACTTATAAATTAAGAAAACAAAGGTTGTGCCAAATAAACTGAAAAATCACCGCAGATTTGGTTTTACCTTTAACCGAACATCCAAATGATGGTATTCAAATTTTTTTATGGTTTATGGTTTCTAGCATCATGAGAGATGTGGGAATCCAAGATTTTGTGAAAACACAAAAGTTTTCTATGCTAAATAATTCTTGCAACATAAGAGTTGCTATCGGATTTCTTGACAGCAGTTCGCGATTTATGTATTACGGCCTTTTAGATCATATTATTTGGGAAAGTTGTCTTCATACAAAGATAGAAGACACCAAGGAGGGTATGTATCCAAAAATAGGTAGTAAAATAATGTTTCTACTATTTGATATGATTTTTCTAAGGTGTAAGGGCAGAATCGGCATTTCCTGCGCAATAAAAGTTTTGGCGTCTTTTTTGGTAGAAAGTAATAAGATAAAAATTTGAAAAAATTGTTTTCCCAACGAAAACACAAAAATGAACAACTCTTATTTTAGGGAAAATTTTCATAATCGGATGATTTTGGGTTGTATAAAATGTTGAACAATGGTGAGTATTTATAGGGAGAAATTATAGTGTAATAATTAATATTCATGTCCCACCATGGTTATTTTATAATAAATCACAAAAATCTAACTTTAATCATGCTCTTAAAGATGTCATGGCTTACCTCATCAAAAAGATGTCATGGCTTGACTCATCAATTGGTTAATTGCATATCAAGTCCATCAATTATTTATAATTAAAATTCAAATATGTATAATTAGATGTTTTTGCATACATATTTACTTATGTAATTTTTATTGGTAATTCAATCATCTTGGTTAATATTTAAAATTGAAATATATGTTTTAGTATTAGAGACCTATAAAAATAATAAAAGACTAACGTTTAAGTTCAGGGACTAAAAGGCAAATATTTCTAAATATTTAGGGTCAAAAATAAAAATTCTCAAAAGTTCAATGACTAAAGTATAAATTTATTTTCTTCATATTTTTTGGAGCATTACACTACAGGGTTAATAAAAGCAACTACGTCATTCATAATCTTCTATGAGCATCTAGTCAAGACTTTTAAGTAACAAGACTTAGTCCATCGAAATTTGACTTGATGGTTGTGTTGATTTGAAGGAATTCGAGTAATAACTCAATACATGGGCGTCTCGCCTGGAACTCTAACTGTTGTGAGAGTGGCATATTATTGACAAATTGACCACCACAAGCATCATTTGATAGTTGTGTGGGCATTAGATCACAATCAAAGTTGAGGTCACATTTGTAGATAATATTTTGTAGGCAGCAACACACATGCTTCAAAGAACAAGAGAATAACAATTGGGTCTAGCGATGGCAATGAGTTGCACGAGATATTTGAGAAAGTGCTATGTAGAAGATTGATCATAACGTATACCCTAAGAAATTATGTACATGGGTCTTTAAAACGAGATGACGACAACGTCAACAAATGAGGGTGATGAGTCAAAGTTTTCTAGACAATAAACAATTGTTATTAACATGGCTAAAGAGACTCAAAGTTGATGCACGTTGTTCACTTAGACTGAATTTGAGAACGCTATGCCCATTTTTTTGGGAATTCAATGGATGAACATTGATCGAATCGGGGATTCGTTTCGTCGCGGTGACGATTAGTGTTAAAACTGTGGAGTGGATGGTATCGTTTGTTTCAATACGGTAGTTGAGAACATGATGGCAACTATTACCTTAACAATGCCACAATGATACCGATGTGAAGTTGGGACCTTGGCAACCAAGACTTTTTTGTATTAATGTTAATCTAGAAAATTTATCTACTTGTTTTGTACTCTAAATAACGACTAATAATGTTTAGGCCCATTTTAATTCGTTTTATATTTTATTCTAGATAATCGACAATGATACTATATAATACAAGGATATTACTTAGTCATATTATATCCCTTATATATACATGTATATCTTTCCTTGTATATAGGATTTCTAGTGATCTTGTATCTTGTAATCTCTTATATATTTTGTGCAATGTAATGCACCACAATTAACTTGGTTTTTCCCACATTCACATGGTGTCAGCTTTTCTAGGGTTTTTCTTCCCATGATCCTCATGGCTGCCAACGCCTCCATCGATACCACCCTCTCATTCTCTACCATGATTCATATGATCACCATTAAACTCACCTCTAAAAATTATCTTCTTTGGAAAAGTCGAATAGTACCGCTTCTCTTTTGTCATGACCTCATTGGTTTTCTTGATGGCTCACACCATTGTCTCTGCGGGCGTTGCTTCTTCAAACCCGGCGAACGCTCTATGACTGTCCTAAGATCAGCGCTTCCTCAGTCTCCTTCTTTCCCTCTCTCGCGGAAGAAGCCATGGCTGAAGTTGGCTTCTCGCCAGGTATGGTTAGCCTTCAAGGTTGCCTTTAGCCATAATTCCAAGAAATGAGAAATTCATCTTAAAGACAATCTTCACCTCGTGAAGATAGGCACCCGTTCGGTGTTTGATTTTGCTCCTGAATTCATGTCACTTTATGATTAACTTGCTGCCATTGGTCGTCCAGTTGATGACACGGATAAATCTTACTGGTTTTTATGTGGTCTAGGTTCGACATACTCAAGTTTCTCTGTTGTGAACATGGCCCTCTCTCCCTTGCCTACCTTTTTGGATTTAGTGCCCAAAGTTGAGAGCTTTGAGATTTTCCAGCAACCTCTTCAAGGTGCCACCCCTCTTGCGGCTGCCTATATTGTGGACAATGGCTTCTCTCACAACCGCTCCAGTTTATCGCCTTCTTCCAATGATTGTGGCCATGGTAAAGGACGTGGCGGTGGTCGTGGTTGCAAGGGTGGTCGTTTTTAAATTCCTCGCTGTCAAATCTGCAAAAGTGAAAGACATAATGTTGATTGTTGTCGCAAGCGCTATGATCGTGCTCCTAATGTCGACTCAGCAAATTTGGTTGAATCTTTCAACGCTTCTTGCTCGCTGAATCCATCGCATGTCTCTGACTGGTATGTTGACACTAGTGCATCATACATGACTCCTACGACCTCCAATCTTGACACCACTACTTATTATAAGGGTAAGAATTGTGTTGTCGCTGGTAATGGTAATTCTCTGTCAATATCTCATATTGGCTCTCGTGTTCTCTCGCACAACGTCTTAATCTGATGTTCTGGTGATTCTGGATCTTACTAACAACTTATTATCTATCAGCAAGTTAACTCGTGATTATCCCGTTGATGTTATTTTTACTAATAATTCGTTTCGCGTTCATAAAAAGTTGACAAGGGGTTTGCTAGAGACCGGTCATCGTGATGGAGGACTTTATGTTTTAGATAAGGGTCATTCGTTGTTAGCTGTTGCTGCACGCCACCGACGTCTTACCAGTTCCTTCAGTTGTGGCACTCTCGTTGGGTTATGTTTCTCGTCATGTTATTTCTTTATTGAATAAAAAAACACTTGTCTGTTACGTCCTTGCTTCCCCACCCCTCGTTATGTACTACTTGTAAGTTGGCTAAGAGTCGTCGTTTACCTTTTATTGTCAATGAACAACGCTTGTCTCATGTTTTGGATTTAATACATTGTAATATTTGGGGACCTGCTCCTATTACATCTATTGATGGTTATCGGTAGTATATTATTTTTGTGGATGATTATTCTCATTTTTCTTGGTTGTATCCCATGCGGCTTAAATCATATGCTCATAATATATTTATCGCATTTCAGATGTTTGTTACAACTCAATTTACCTATATGATTAATCTTTTCAAAGTGACAATGGTGCTGAATTTACTAGTCGTCGCTTTCAGGCTCATCTTTAGACTAGCGGTATAAATCATAAAATGTCTCGTCCTTATACTCTGGCCCATAATGGTAGAGCCGAATGCAAGCACCTACACATTACATAATTGGCTTAGCTGTGCTTTTCCATTCTCATTCTCTGACGCCGTTATGGTTTGATGCATTACTACTTACACTATTAATCGTCTTACGTCTGTCATTCTTAATGACGTCTTTCTCTCTCTTTGAGCTATTAATTGGTATCTCTCCAGATTATGAGAATTTTCATCCATTTGGCTATCGGGTCTTTCCTTGCCTTCGTGATTATGCGTCTAACAAGTTCTCCCCTCGCAGTAGTGCTTGCATCTTTATTGGGTTTAGCTTGCATCATAAAGTTTTTCGTTGTTTGGATCCTAACACATCTCTCATCTACATTTCTCGTCATGTCAAATTTGATGATCTCTCGTTCCCGTTTGCCTCTTATTGGGTTTCTCAGTCGCCTGATGCTTTGGATTTTAGCATGTTTTCGAATCATGCATATAATTATTCTGCTGACAAGCTGGTTGTTTCTCCATCTCCATCATTGCGACAGCCTTCTCCGCATTGTTTTGTGTGTCTCGACGATTCAATAGCTGTCTAATCCGCTTCATTTTCCTGAACCACCAGTGGCTCCCTTGCCCGCACCTTCGAGTGTCCCGTCCTCTTCTTCACATCCTATGGTCACTCGTGCTAAGGCTAAGATTTTCAAGCCTCATCATCGGACTGACATTGCTGAATTGCCCCCATATGGACTTCTTCATGCATTATTTACGCACGAGGAACCTAAAGGATTCAAATCAGTTGCTAAAAAACCTCGTTGGTTGGCTGCCATGGATGATGAAATTATTGCCTTACAAACCAAAGACACTTGGGAGCTTGTTCTTTGTCCGTCTAATGCCAATATTGTTGGCTTCAAGTGGGTTTTTCGCACAAAATACTTGTCTGATGTCTCGCTTGAATGTTTAAAGGCTCGTCTGGTTGCGCAGGGTTTTACTCAAGTTCCCGGTCTTAATTATACTACTACCTTTAGCCATGTGGTTATAGCTTCCATTGTTGGGGTTGTTCTTTCTCTTGTTGTTTTGAACAAATGGCCCCTTCAGCAGCTTGACGTTAAGAATGCGTTCCTTCACGGTTTTCTCTCAGAAGCCGTGTTTATGGACAACCACCAGGGTATATTGATCCTCGCTTTTGGATCACGTGTGTCATCTCAAAAAGGTGCTTTATGGCTTTAAGCAAGTCCTTCGTTCTTGATTTCAGCGCTTTAGTGATTTTTTAATCAAGCTTGGATTTATGTGTACTCGTGCGAATACCTCTCGATTTTTTTTCATCGTGGCTCCTTCCCTATTTTTCTGTTACTTAATGTCGATGACAAGTTAACTTACTTTATGTCGATGACATAGTGTTAACTGGTAATTATCCTGCTTTATTGCAGCTTCTTGTGGCTCGCCTTCACTCAGAGTTTGCAATTAAATATCTTGGCGTCTTAGTTATTTATTGGGGCTCGAGGTCACGTATCTTGACGATGATTTGCTTTAGGGCAAGCTAAGCTCACGACATATTTACGCGTGCTAAATTACTTTATGCCAAGCCTATGTCTACTCCCATGGTTATTGGCCAACATCTCAGTCGTGATGGTCATCCGTTTCTTGATCTGTCTCTTTTTTGATCCTTGATTGGTGCGCTTTAATATTCGACTATTACTCGCCTGGATCTTATGTTTGATGTAAGTTTCGTTATTCCACATCTTCAAACCCCAACAGACGATCACTTTCAGACCATTGAATGCATTCTTCGTTACATCATAGGCACAATCAGGTTTGGCCTTCGTTTCTCCAATAGTTCATCTCCGGTTCTCCTTGCTTATTCAGATGCCGATTGGGCGAGTTGTTCTGATACTCATCGTTCTACTTCTGGTTACTTCATCTTTTTGGGCTCAAATCTTGTTTCATGGAGTAGTAAGAAGCAACCAATTGTATCTCGCTCGAGTTGTGAATCTGAATATCGTGCTCTTGTCAACGCTGCTTTTGAGGTCATTTGGCTTCGTCACTTGTTGTAAGACCTTGGCGACGCCTCTCCCTCTCGTCCGGTTCTTCTCTGCGATAATAAGAGTGTCATTTTTCTTAGCAACAATCATGTCACCCATAAGCATGTTAAGCATATTGATTTGGACTATCACATCATTCATGAGCTTGTGTATATTATTAATGTATATCATTCCTACTGATCTTGTATCTTGTAATCTCTTATATATTTTGTGCAATGCAATACACCACAATTAACGTGGTTTTTTCCACATTCACAACTTTCATGAAGACACTTGGGTATTTATAAAATGTTTAATTAATGCGCTTGTTTCAATAATAGGAGTGGCTACTTCATCTCGTCGCTTCCCAAGCAATGAGTGTTGCCGTTTTTGTTGCAAGTACGTGTTGAACTCGTTATCCCTTTTATTGGAGAAATAAGCTATATAAATATATTATATATTTTTTTCATTTTGCTTTTATGTTTTCTCCTTTTCAAGTTGAAACAACTTTAAACTTTAAAGTAATTGATATTTTAATTTATTAAAAATTACAAGAAGCCACTTAATTTGTAAGTTTTATTATAACAAGTTCTAAGAATAAAATAATTTTAACATTCGCTAAAGTTCTTAACCTTATAAGTGGAAGGATAATTTGTCCCTATTCTTATTCATCTTCATATGAGGCAAAGTAGGATACATTCAACTAAAAATATTGGGTGCCATCACTTATCTTGTCAAATTTTAAAGTGGTTGACTTACGTGAAACGTGACAAATGATCTTAAAGGGTGTCAATGGAGAAAGTTGGTAATGTTATGCCAAATTTTAAGAGGACTTAGTGATATTATGCCATTAAAAAGTTACAAAGTCGTGATCGCAAGTAGGCACGTCAATGGGTAGGGTTTTACTCTACCCTTACCCTAAAAATGAGCTCAAGCTCTAGACCTTTACCCAGAAATCAGGGTAAGGGTCAAGACAAGACCCTACCCTTAGGGTAAGGGTAAGGTCTGGGTCTTGACCCTTACTCTTTAAAGTTCATTTAAAATCACTTAAGATAATTTTTTTTATGTTACGAAATTTGCTATCGACGGAAAAAAAATTGTCGTAGACGAAATTTGTTAACGGGTCTAGTAAAACTCTTACCCATTTAACAGGGTAGGGTATGGGTCCCTGAAAATAGAGTCTTTAATGGGTTTTTGTGACGGCAGGGTAAGGACCCTACCCAGGATTAGACACATGGTCTTGGCAGGGTTTGGGTAAGGGTAGGGTAAAACCCTACCTGGTGATGCAATATCGTCCGGGCCTGGGAGGTCGAGATATTCGGGGATATCGTCACTTAATTACTTTTTCCGGAATGCCACTCTCGAATTTGAGGGAAATGAGGCACAATTATCTTATTAAAGACTTTGAGTGAATTACAATGGGTCGTATAATGAGATAGCTAGAGCTAGTGGAGTGTGAGATATATTCTAAGTACAATAGTGTTGTGATTTTGACAAAACTTTGGGCTGAATCTGCGTGTATGGGTGAACTTGTGGATTTCATACCTCTCTTTTGGTGCTGGAAATGTGGACTATTTATAGGGGCAACCTTGAGGTCTTCGGCCAATAGAAATTGGTCTTCTCGTCTTAACTCTAGGTGGCTTCGCCGTCCAATGTGTGGGGGGTCTTCTCCCTCAATTAGGGGGTCGCGTTCAGGAGACGACCAATGGCATGAGTTTACTGATGTTCGTCTGAGCGGGTATTGATGGTGTCTACTCCAATGGTCTTTTGAGGTGGTTCTGGACCAATGAAAGAGAGTTGTTCTACTCCAATCATTGGTCTGCACCGGTAAGAATTGTCGATTTCTGCTCCAATGGATGAACCGAGCCAATGAGGCATTGTCTTTGGTTATAATGAGGGTGGATGGGAGCTACGTTGAATAGGGTTGGTTGGCACATCTTCTGAGTCTGGTCATGTGCACAGTTCCGTATGGGTGGTCGGATGATTTTCTTGGTTGTTCGTTCTGGGGGTACTTTCTGCGAGTGTTTGGACCGAATACCCTCTTTGGGGGTGTTACCTAGTCGTGACCCAGGGGTACCTTCTCCGGATTCTGGATCGTATGCTCCTGTCTGGGTAATAGCTGGTCGTGACCTGGGCGTGCCCTTTCTCTAGTCGTTAGTCATTTTTGTAGGGTACCCTTTTTCCGCCCATGTCTGAGGGCGTGGCGGATTATGCATCATCACTACATATTGACATGCCTAATCGCAAGTCTTATGCTTGATGTAAGGCCATATATATAGTCGAAAAATATTTTAAAACTACCTTAGTTAAGAACCTCTACAAATAAGATTCAGTATGTTCACCGAAGGTCAGAAAACCTAAAAAAGATTGTAAGTCTTGCAAATATTACGTATTTAATATACTAATTATGTCAGTGTCGTGGAAAAGATTCAATTTACAAGAGATTTTATAAGTTTCTTATGGTCTTTAAGTCACTAAAAAGCATTTAATGAATGTTTGCAATTGTTGCGTTTGTTTCTTCTTCTTAAAAAAAGTCAAAAAAAGAAGAAGCCAAAAAACATGTCATGAGGTCCTTCCATAAGGAGCTCCTCCCACAAATCTTGGTGAATATCTTATTTAGACTTAGCTATCCCTTAAACTTCTTTAAATATCCAATTTTACCCTCAAATAAATTCTATGATTTCTCTCTTTCCTTATCAAAGCAATCTTCTTCTCCATGATTTTATATTTTTTTGAGTAAACAATAATTACGCAAAAGTAATTAAAGAAAAAAATAAAATGAAAAAGAACAGAAAAATATCTTAAAAATAATTACATAACAACAACATATACAATATTTTTATATTTTAAATACAGTTATTATTCCTAGAAGATATATGTGTGATGCAACTATACTAAATAACTTGTATATTGTCACGTAAATACGTAATAAACATATTGGTGATGCAGGTCTGGGCCCGTGAGCTTGGGGTACTCTGGGATATCGCCACTTAGTTTTGTTCGGAACGCGTATCTCAAATTTGAGAAAAAAAAGAGGCAGTGTTATTTTATTAAGGATTTTGAGTGAATTACAAGTGGGTCGTGTAATGAGATAGCTAATGCTAGTGAAATGTGATATTTCTAAGTACAATTGTGCTGAGAATTTGGCAGACCTTGTACTGATTTTGTGTTGTGTAAATCTTGTCTTCTGATTCTGAGATGGGGGACTATTTATAGTGCAAGCCTTGGGATCTTCGGCCAATAGGGTTGGTCTTTCCGTCTTAACTCCGGGTGGCACTGACGGCCAACAGTGTGAAGGTCTTCTGCGCCAATGGGGGTCGTATGCCAGGGGACGACCAATGGCGTGAGTTGACTGGTTTTTATCTAAATAGGTAATGATGGCGTCTGCCCCAATGGTCTTTGGGGGTGGCTCTGAGCCAATGAGGGAGAGATGGTTTGCCTCAGTTGTTGGTCTGAACCGGTAAGAATTGCCGTTTTCTGCTCCAATAGCTGACTTGGGCCAATGAGGTGCGGTCTTCTGCTATAATGAGGGTGGTTGGGAGTTACGTTGCATGAGTGTGGTTGACGTGTCTTTCGAGTATGGTCGTGTCTGGGGTTCCGTCTGAGGGGTTGGGGTTTTCTCCTGGTTGTGCATTTCGAGTGGGACATGTAGAGTCGTTCTTCATAGTTGCGTGATTGTTCGAGCTATATCTTTGACTATCTCTTAGACCATGTTTTAAGCGGTCTCGACCCTTCCTTGTGTTCACTCGTATTCTTAATGTTTTCATATTGTCCTCATTCTTCTATGACATTTTACCTAATTGTTGGATGTCATCACCCGGGGGTCCCTTATCGGGGTCCCATGAGATCCGAGTCATGCCTGGCCATTCGGGGAATTGACCACGTCGGACTGGGGGTTCTCTGTAATCCTTCCTTGTGGGCACCCGAAGTCTTGACCGATTTTGGGTCATTGGGAGAGGTATACCCGAGTCTTTGGATCCGAACCGTACTCCCTTCTTGGGGCGTTGGTCGGTCGTGGTCCGGGGGTACCTTCTCCGGGCGTTTGGACCGAGTACCCTCATTGGGGGTGTTATTTGGTCATGGCCCGGGGGTACCTTCTACGGATACTTGGACCGTGTACCTTTATGCGTGATAACAGCTGGTCGTGACCCGGGGGTACCTTTCCTATATCCCTTGGTCGTTTTGTGGGGTACCCTTTTTGGCTCGTTTCGAGGGTGCGCGAATTATGCATCATCAAATACATATTTATTACACTATATTAAATTTAAATTAGTTTAGTTTTTTTATATCTAACTATCCACCTCTTGATTGTGCAAATGTGAGCGAAGCATTAATATTTTATAATTTAATAAGAATAATTAAATATTATTGTATTTTAATTAAGGTTCAAAAGTTGTTTCTCATTAACTATTGCAAACACCACAAACTAACTTTATATGCGTTAAGTTACTTTCTTTACAAATACTTATAGCTTTAAATCAAACACAACTTTAAATAGCTTTAAGTAGAAACTGAGCTTTCATAAGCTCTTGCAAATATCCCTTAATATTTTTACTCGGTCAAATAATCAATAGTCCCCTCCTTGTAAGTTTTAGGGACGAAATATTAAAACTGCCCTATAACTTTTTTTCAAAACTAAAAATGCCCATTTTTTTCGGGCCTTGTAAAACTGCCCCGTAAGTCTTGAAAAATCTTGCAAAAATGCCTGATGGCCTTACTCGGGCTAAAAATGCCAACGTGGCGACACAGTCAACGCCACGTCATAAAATAGCTCTGCCACGTCATACTTTCAGCCAATAATAATAAATATATATAAATAATAATAATAAACATATATATAAATAATAAAGATATATATATAAATAGTAATAAACATATATATATATATATAAATAATAAAGATATATATATATATAATAATAAACATATATATATAAATAAAACAAATAACAATAAAACACAAAAAAATAAAAAATAAAAGCCCTACCGCACCCCCCCCTGACCCCCCCTACGCCCCCCTCTCCCCCCCCCCCCCCCCGCCACCCAACGACCACGATTGCAGTGGTGGTGGCGTCGATTTGACGCCACCATCACTGTGATTCGCGGTGGCGTCACAGCGAGTCGCAGCGGTGGTCGCCACCACCACCGCGATTTGCAGTGGTGGTGGCGTCGCCACCACCACTGCAATCGTGGTCGCCACCACTGCGATTTGGCAGTGGTGGTGGCGGGGCGGGGAGGGGGGGTGGGGTTCCGGCGATTCGCAGCGACGGGGGTGGGGGGTGGGGAGGTAAACCGCGGGGATGGATTTTTTATTTATTTTTTTTGTTTTTTATTTATTTTATATAATGTTAAAATATTTATTATTTTATAAATTAGTATAAATAATAATATATGTTGATATTATTATTTATATATAATATATGTTTTACTTTTACAAATGATTATATATATATATGTTTATTATTTATATATATATATATATATATATATATATATATTTTGGGGGGCAAAGTGCAATTTATTTTGGGCTGCAAATACAATATTTAAAGTTATAAGGGTTTGTGTGAAAAATGTATTTTGGCTAAAAAATATGACGTGGCTATGACAATTTGTTGACTGTACCGCCACGTAGGCATTTTTAGCCCAAATAAGGCCATCGGGCATTTTTGCAAGATTTTTCAAGACTTACGGGGCAGTTTTACAAGGCCCGAAAAAAACGGACATTTTTTGTTCTAAAAAAAAGTTATAGGACAATTTTAATATTTCGTCCTAAATTTTAGAGAGGGTCAGCATAAAGCCCAAGATGGGAACAGAAGCAATGATCAGCATGGTCCTTTACTCCTTTCACAATATTCTCCGATAGGTTATCAAAAGTTTTTTCCACCTTTTCTTTCCCATGAAAAAGAAATATATTAGAAATGTTTGTCAAAAGTCAAAATAGTCAAATTTTTAATATATTCAAATTTTAAATTTTTATCAGAACTTTCTTTGAATTATATTATTAAGAGGGAGGCGTCATCTTCATTCTTCACTATTTTCGGCAAAACCGGATGACGAATATTCCAAGAAAGTTATTCAAATAAATCTATAAAATTCGTGATGATTTAAATCAAATAAACCACGAACCTATAATGCAGAGATTGGATAGTAAAAGCAATATTTTTAAAATAAAATGTAACGACTCTTTTCAAGCTTCAACTACACAGCAACAAAAGGTTTCCATTAAATGCAGTGGACCATGACATTATCAAATTTACTGAAAATCTCATAAATAAATTCATTAGTTTCTTAATAATTAATAGCAAGTCTTAACACACTAGGAATTGAAACGAAATTTTACCTACAGTGAACATAGTTACAGCAATATTTTTCATCCAGAGAATTATCTATCACATCTAATATTCTCTTCAGGTAAAAAAAAAAAAGTGGCACTGATGAATTCTATAAGAGAATGAGAACACATCTAATAGTACAACAATTAGTATCTGTTTTAGTACTAAAACCGGAAAATACCATTTTAAAATTGCTGTTAAATGTACAAATGTTGTTCAAATAATGGCTGTACAAAATTATGTCAAAATCCATCAATGCAAAAACCGAGCCCTCACCACGCGATTCTAACATGGACCAGGTCTGCTGAACCCTGTGGCTGTAATTCTGCCGCTCCATCAAAAAGATTGAAATATCAAATACACGTTATGATTATAGTTACATTTTTTTACACGTGAACAGTTGTGGCCACAATGTCCATTGTAGAACTTATCTTGGTATGAATTTCCGCACCCTAGCCCCCTATCATCACCTTGGTGCAACTGTAGGCATGGCTCCGCTGATAAGATCGCTTCCCGAGATATCTTGTGAAGCTGATCGATTTTTCATAGGAGAAGATGATGATGACGATGAAGAGACGAGTGTTCCAGAATCAGTAATCGAGGATTCAGTTGTCCTGGACTCTGATTCAGGCAACATGAGCCATAGGTCTTCAAGTTCTCTGACCACTTCTGCAGCTGAAGGACGACTGTCTGTCTCGTCTTGGCAACAGCTAAGCGCAAGATTTATGAACTTTTCTACACATTCAGAAGGATAAGATCCCATTCTTTCGTCCAAGATAGAAAACACGGTACCAGAATGATATGCAGCTTTCGCCTGAAATAAATCAATCACCATTTACATTAAGTGCACAAAGATGTAATCTTTTCTTCTTCTTTTTTTTTTTTGTTTTCTGGACATATTCAAACTCAAAACATGGCTTGGTCTTTCAAGCAGAAAGTTTTATTTTATGAAATGTTGCATTAAGATGTGGGTGTGGTAAGCCGCTAAACACAATGTATCTCCTAGATTTAAGATACAAAATTTCTCACGATCCTGTTCCAGCCCTGTATGATACCACAGAATCAAATTGGGTGAAATACATCATCAAGCAATAGTGGCACCAAATAATAGACGGAAGCGTTATATTTCCTTCTTTCTCCTAAATAATAATATTGTTGAATGCACTTGTCAAATAAAAACCCTATGATTATACGGGTGAATTATGATGATAATAGTCAATACCAACTTACTTATGGTCAAATTACATCTCCTAATATTTCAAGAATAACAAAAGCATTTCTCTGGGTACAACAAAACCCATTTACACCATGTCATTCTAACTGCTAAATGAATATTGCAGACGAAAGAATAGAACAGAGGTGAGGAAAGAAAGAATCACCAGCAGAAAGTATTCTATAAAGTGTAGCGTTTTAAACAATCTCAATCGATTAAATATTTTAAAGCCATAGAATTGAAAGTAAACCAAAAGTTTGTTTATCAGCTTTAGCCAACTTCATTCTAGAGAAGAGATGTGTTTATGCTTTAACACGTAGGGGATGTTATTACAAATTTGGACAAGCCCATCATAGCTTACCCTGAATTATATTGGGACAAAGTTTTGTATGAGAAAACCTTATAGACACGAATAATAAATTATACCTCAAAACCATGAAGGAAATGCAAATAAAAGAACAGTACCTCTCTCACAATATTTTTGCCATGAGAAATCGGGTGCATTCCGGTCAACATCTCCAGAAACACGACTCCAAGACTGTACACGTCGCTTTTATCTGTCAGTTTACGAGTTAAGAAATACTCCGGATCAATGTAACCCTGCACATAAGCCACCCGCACTTTAAGCAAATAAGATGAAGATAAGTTGGTAAAAAAAGGAGATGAATTGAGTTTAAGTATCAAGATTCCAGCCACTGGAATTTGAAATAAGACAGACAACAAAAACATGAGACTTTCAACGTAGGATTGTTCAGGAACAATCACAGCCTTGAAGTTTGACCAAATTACATTCACCGTAGACTACTTAATTTTGTTACTCCCCCACCCACAGAGGGACATTGCATCAAATAGTTGACCTTTTTTGTTACCGGCAAATGGCAATCAACAACAGACTAATGATTCAGTAATCAGTAATTCGTAATGTGGCCAAACATGAGGGTGCAAATGTAACTGTCACTAGTAGTTAATACTTGACGCTGTTCCTTTAGTCATTCTTACCGGGGTTCCTTTAACTACTGTAGATACATGGGTAGGCACGTCTCCTTCAAGCTCTGCAACAGGGCCTAGTCGTGATAGTCCAAAATCGGCAACCTTGGCATTATATTTGCAGTCCAATAGTATGTTGCTTGCCTTTATATCCCGATGAAATATTGGAGGATTTGCTTCCGTGTGAAGGTAAAGAATGCCTCTAGCGGAACCCAAAGCAATTTTTACCCTCATAGCAAAAGCCAGTGGCATTTTAGCCCTTTCTATAATAATAAAATAAACACCAAATATTATCAAACTGCCATGGAGCAATACAACACACAAATAGATAAAACCAATATAGTTGAGGCATTTTGGTTAAAGAATGTTGCGTCCAGAAATTACCAGATAGGTGATTCCTCAAGGTACCATTAGACATGAATTCATAAATCAAAATCTGCACAATGAAAAGCAATATAAACATGAGTATACACCTTCAAAGAGATGACTTGATAGACAAAGACGAAAAATTACTTAATAAGAAAAAAAAAAGTACTATATACATTAACAAAAAGAGTCCAATATTGATGCTTTTATCCCTTAACATAATATGTCAAACATTTGAAACTCCAATTTCAACATTAAGTCAGCATCAGCAATTAATTTCTGGAATAATTACGTTTACATCCCCTAAAGATTGTCTAATTACAGAAATCTTTTCCTATCATTTGAAGAAAAAATAGAAATAACATTCAAAATTTATAAAAGTATTATATATTTTCAGATAGGCTCCCCTTTGAACTTTGAAGTATGAAGAATCACAGAGAAACCTCCTGAAAAGTTAAAAAAGTATTACACACAGATCACTTAATTTTAATTTGAAGCTTCAGCCAGTGTGCAATTATTCAAAATGTAGGCAAAGTTTCAGTAATCAGAATCAAATTTAGAGTGCATAGATACATATATCAGATAGCTTTTATCAACTTAAAGATAGATAGATAGATAATATTTTGTACACGACCAACTCATTACCTGTTCGCCCTCATCATCACAATATCCAATTAACGATACCAGGTGTCGGTGATGCACTCTTGACAATAGTTCTATTTCATTAATAAACTCTTTTTCACCCTGCAATGATCCCTCAGCACGTTTTATTGCAACCACCGTTCCATCAGATAGAATACCTTTATAAACTTTTCCATACCCTCCTTGTCCAACTAAGCTCGAGCTACTAAAATCATTTGTTGCCAATGCCATTTCATCGTAAGTAAAATCTTTCACACCATCAATCTTCATCGAGATTTTTGAAGCTGAAACAAGATTTAGTGATGGCCTTTAAACAATTTTCTTGTGGTAATCATATAAACAACTATGTACTACTTCCATGATAATAAGAATTAAGAACGGGGGCAAGAAGAAGAATTACCTTAACTGATAATTACTGGAAATTTATAATTTCCAACTAAAAAGTTATAGCTCTATGCTCATTAAAGATAAGTTTTCTTATGATTGACTGGTCACTTGATTTATATTTAGGTGAACTAAAATACAGCACACATTGACATCTTTTACCACATTAATTCTAATTTTATATGCAAAAAAATTGCGGAGGTAACATTAAATCGAATTACTCGAAAACAATGGGATTCTTTCATCTCCGCACTATGAAAATTGATTTAAGATAAAGTGATTTGGTTATTGGAATCCAGATTAATAATTAAAGCTTAATACAATGAGCTTTCAGTTTATCTAAGGTCCAACCGCAAAATATATGATAAACCTAAGCAAGCAACTTGTCTAGAGTTATTTCTAGAAGAAGAAACCATTGTCTCAGTAACTTAGCTCTACGATAGAGAGGCCAACATAGAAGATTGCCATAATAAGTTTACTGGTGTATATTACGATCATATCAAATGGAAATTTTATGGCACTCACGTTGAAGTCTTTTTGAATATGCATGATGGTTGTGAATATAACGTCTGAAGATGATAAGTGATATAAGTCCAGATATAGCAACTGATCCAGCTATTGTCCCGAGTATAATGCCCACCAGTGCCCATCGGCTTATACCATTCCCTGGAGGTGGGGGAAGTTCTGCAAAAGAACAAAGAGGTAAATGCCACTTCCTTCAAGTACGTAATCATAAACATGATCATCTATGCAATTTTAAGCAACTTGAACATTGTAATAGATTACGCTGAGTGGTGTGGCTAAAGACATAATTACATGTAGACCCACTTAATTTGGTCTAAAGATTTGTCCAGATGTTTGGGTGATAACAATTTACGGGGCACTCCTTGAAGTATGAAAACAATATAGGAGACTTCTCTGTAATACTTTTCAAATTTTGCAGGAGATAGATGTAATTTGAACCTCAAGGAAGCATATATGATAATGTATGCTTAACATGTGGATATTTAGTAATTCTTTGAATAGTAAAGAAGTTTCTCCAATTAGACCACACCTGGAAGGTGCAAATGCAATTTTCTCAATTAGTAAGTCATAAAACATTTCTCAGGTGCATGCATGCACATGAGCTCATTTCATGGTTATATATAGTTCATGTAATTTTTGCATAGGCAAAATACCACCTCTATTATAGGGCTCCGGAAGTGTGAAGTTCAGAAACTCGTACGGTCCAAACACATGACTCTCACGGATGATCCATCCACTAAACTGCTCCCGTATCCAAAAGATCTCACTCCTGTTAAATAATCCAATGCTACCATTGACATACGCTGGAAAGATCTTGAGGTACATTCTAAGACGGGGCCCCGTTTGCCACACTGCAGAGTCAATTTGAAGTCGGGAGGTATTCACATGGAGACCAGAACTCATGTATTCTGTAAAAGGGTTAAGGTATGGAAGAAAATCGGAGAAGCCGGGACTCTTCAATCGGTATCCAACAAACAGTGGGGCAGCACAAAAGCAACTTGCGATAGGAGATGGTGGTGCGTATTCATAAGGAGCTGGACATAACTGCGGAGGACAATTATTAAAATTTGTGATGTTAACAGTATTAACAAAATCTTCCCCAGACCCGCAGAACTGAACGAGGTTATTTGAGCATAAGGGATTTCCTTGAAGCCTGCAATTGTTTAAATGGATAAATGGGAGAAACAAAAGGAATTTAAAATTACTGAATATCAAGGAAATGGTTAACTTAGAAAAGGGAACATCAGAGATAGAAGCTGTCGAAAGTAACCGACCCAATGGTGACTCTGGGAGGAGGGCCGAGAAAGATGCCAGAAATATTAGAAAACCCATTGTTCGTAAAGTCCCTGCAGAGGCCAAAAAGAACCAAAAATTATAAATAACTGAGCTCAATCCATCAGAACTAGAATACAGTTTCAGCAGCTTTTAGAAACACAGAATTGCATTTGAAAACCAGGACTTACAAATAGAGTCTTTCAGTAAAGTTTAAGGCCCTATTTTCCCAAATGCTTGATGGAATTGAACCCCCCAATGAATTATTAGCAACTGACCTGCAGGGAGGAAATATAAAACTCAAACTCAACAAAATTCATGACGAAGTTTCGGAAAAGAAGAATTGTGCCAAAAATGAACATTCATATATTGTTTCCTTCGGTTAAGAATGCAGAAGTAACTGAAAGCAATGATTGCTCACAATCTTTGCAGAAAAGGAAGCCTTGAGAAGCTGTCAGGAATAGTCCCATTTAGATGGTTGTTTGATAGATCACTGCAATATAAAACTATTAGTGCCATAATCAAAATATTATACTTTCGAAGGTAGCCAAGGTAAACAAAGTCAAAAATTGATTGCTTACATAGTCGTGATATTATCAGAAAGTGCACCTGTTGGTATGGGCCCATCAAGCTGATTTAAACTCAAATCTCTGAAATTTGCAGTATGTAGAATCAAAACAAGACACAAAAACTAAAAAAGGCCATATGAGCACACTATATGATGACAACAAAGTCCCGACAGCGGGAATGTCACTATAATTTTCTCTTTTATCAACACGCCGAAATAACAAGAAAGTCCCTTTAATGCTACTCCCAAAAAGTTCTATAAAAGACTAGATGAAACTTATCGGCACTAGTCTCGCGTCAAGCTGTGGGATAGTTTTAAGCATGTTCCTTCCTATATAGCCAATATAAATTTTGGTCCCATCATTGGTTTGGGAAGTTACTGGACTCCAGTACCATGTAGAATAATCCCTCTAGTGCTTTCTTTTTAAATTTTTCCATGAAGAGATGAAGTCTCTTGATATTGAGAGGCCTCGGTCGCATCCCAAACCATGGGGCAGTTTCTAACAGAAATACGATTCATGACTTACATGTAAGCAACACTCGACATATTGCTCCAGTTAGGAATTGGCCCTTGTAAACTGCAGTTCCTCATACTCCTGACATAATCAACAATGTAACATTATGAGTTATATTCCACAAAAAAAGTGATGTAAAAGTAAAGTATCTTCTTCTAGTACGTCAAATTATCATACAAGAGAAATAATATGACAACTTTCAAACCTACTTTCAGGGGGGGGGGGGGGGATCGACGCTACCAAATATTCCGCACTTAAGGCATACCCCGAGGAGAAATTAGTATAAAACCAACAGAAGACTGCATGCATGCACTTACAATTTCAACAGTCGAGACATGTTGCCGTAAGAAGATGGTATTGCACTCCCACCAAAGTTGTTATTGTCGAGTTGGCTGAAACCAAACAATATAATGAGTACGGACCTGAGAGGCATGCACACCAACTTTTCTTGAAAATCTCCAAACAATTATGGTCAGTAGTCCTCCCTTTTGACAAAATAACAAGATGACAAGAAACAACTAAGTTTCCTGGTGTGGCTCTTGTTCAGCTTTCTTATTAAACTTGACTTTCATATCTTTCAATTAAGAAGCTCTCATCATCCGTTGAAAACAAACTTAAATGACAGCAACACCAAGTATACTGAGAATGAACAAGCCCGAAATTGGGAGTGTAAATTTTTTTCTCCACATTTTCCTTCGTTTTGCCCACTTGGCAGACACTCTAGGTTTAAGTTGCCATTTTCCTCTTTCTTTATTTTGCTATTAAGTTCCTTATACGCCAAGATTCTTTGTCCATCTATCTCAACGTCAGGGTTAGAACATTAAAATCGAATAAGTATACTTCCATGTTTATAATGCTGCAAAACGAACAGTACTAAACTAAATGACCATGTGAAACAAACAGTTCTATATACTACTGTAGACTGTCGACGGGTTTTGATTCTAAAGACGAGCTATATCACCAGTGAAAAATCTTTCACACTGATTCTTACCCTTAGTTATTTGAAAGCTTCACTGTCGCCTATGCTTGTGTAGTAAAAAACAGTGCATATTATGCCGGAATCTTCAGTTTAAGTGTTTAATTGACTCTCGTAGTTTCATATGAAAGTACAACCACATAAAGAAACTTTAGTAGTAACTTTAATTGAAATAGAACTCTAGATTATACCAGTTTCGAGTAATCTAGATAAAAGTAGTAACCCAATCTTATGGCATTGATTTGTAGTATCATAAGATGAAAATACCCAGTAGTCACAACTTTACTATCTAAGCTTGCCTGTCATCTCAAATTTGACACAACTATACAAACCATAACAATGGTCATTGACTCATTGCATTGAAAATTTCAATTACAGAAAATGGCATCACTACCTTATGACACCAGAATACTTTTGAGTTATTTCAGTCGAATAGAATTTAAGTGTAGACTATCAACCATCATTGCCCAATCCAGAATCTCTCTGGTTTATCTTCTATAATGAAAGGTCTATGATGAAAGAAGGGGAGCCTTGGCGCACCGGTAAAGGTGTTGTTGTGTGACTGAGAGGTCACGGGTTCAAGTCCTGGGAGCGGCCTCTTGTCAAATTTGACAGGGGAAGGCTTGCCCCTTATACACCCTTGTGGTGGGACCCTTCCCCGGACCCTCGCATTGCGGGGATGCTTTCGTGCACCGGGTTGCCCTTTTTAATGAATGGTCTATGATGAAAGGCAGATACTAAATCAATTCACTTCCTCGTGTTTCCAGCCATATTTTCTAATCAAGATTACATCACTAAACAATAATGCAGAAATAAATTCAAATATAATGTGCCAATACACCCTCAGGTATGAGGTAACTATCCATGATGATGAGTACTATCACGACGCAACTAAATGCCAGTATATCTAGTTTAAAAAATTCAAAGACTTGTCTATAGCAACAGGACATGCATAAGCATCAAGCAGTTTCCAACATGAATTCATTGAATATGGCAAAGATGGCATACAGTATGAGCAAGTTCGGCGATTGGGATAGTTCAGGTGGAAGATTTCCTGATAAGTTGTTATTATCAAGCAACCTGCAAAAGATTCATTCAGTATCAGGTACCAACATTAAACTAGTCTGAAAAGGGGTTATTACCTAGACCAAGTCTATAGACCTTGTGGTTACAGTTTTACCACACAATCAAAACCGAAGGTGACGTTAAACACATGAGATGATAGCAGCCACAAGTTTAATGCATCACGAAATGTGGCCACAAGGTCCACTGTCAATCTAGTCTAGGTAAAGAGAACAACCCATGGAAGTACCAAAGCTCTTTGCAACTTACAAGTGAACAAGGAAAGGGAGTTGAGACAGTTCTGCTGGAATTTGCCCGCTGAGGGAATTATTATTCATGTGTCTGCTCAGTAAGATAAGCAAAAATTAGACGACTAAAGATAATGGGTTATTGCAAAAAGAATAAAAATTAATTCTAAAAGATATCTAGAGATAAAGAGAAATCTTTACAGGTGTTTTGCTTCACGCAAGTTAACGAACGACGGGGGTATTGGTCCTGATATGAGGTTCTGATCAATTTGTATTCTCTCTAAATTCGCAAGGTTTCCAAGTTCATCAGGCAGTGAACCTGTAAGTTGATTTCCACTAACAAGCCTGTGACAGAGCATAAAGAAAATGATAATTGTGCACATTTTTATAAGTAAATTTAGAGAGAGAAAAAAAATGTCTCCTAATATTTAGACAATGGAAACAATATGGATGAGTGTTTCACTTCCATGATGCCTATCCTAGATAGACTTATCGCATTTCAATTACCATCATTCATCCATGAGAAAAGAGGGATTCGTATATGTCAATAAAGGAAGGGAAAATAAAATATTGAACTCACAGCAGCTCTAATGTTTTAATGTTGCCAATCTCCTTCGGTATAGTCCCGGTGATATTGTTCCACATTACATCCCTGCCCAAAGAACAAAAAGGGAATTTAGTGTAGCAAAAGGAAAGCTAACAATTTGTAAGTTAAAATATATCAGGGTAATATGACCACTGCCAAAAAGAAAAGAAAAAAAAAAGGTAACTCACAGTATCTTCAAAAAAGATAAATGGCCAATTTCTGGAGATAAAGTTCCCGTCAGATTACTATTTAATAAGAACCTGTTGACAAAAGAAAAGAAAAAAAGGATTATTCTGGATTACAAGTTACATAATATGACGTCGTCGTTGTAAGTTGCATAATCTGGTACAACCAAAAAGATATGATTATTCAGGAAAAGAAGAAACTAGTACTTCAGAGTAATAGAATAAAATGGCATAAGATGAAAATATTGCTACATACAATTCTCTAACATGAAAGTAGCCATCACTGAGAGTCGTATTGTAGCAGATAATCCCAGTCCAATTTGAATTGCATGGATCCCCCCTGTTCCAGCGGATAAGATTCCTATACGGATCATTCAAACTCTTCTTGATGGCTCGTAGTGCCCTCACTGCACACATCATTTAAATCTGATAAGTCTACAACCTAACGATACTACGTCAACAAAAAAAGTATCAAATTATTGGGCCTATCAAGCGTAATATCTCACATATATTACATCAATGATTACGGCATGACTGAGTCTATTGGAGTTATAGAATATAGTATAATCTCAAAATAGAGATCAGCATTAAGTTGTAGTCCGAGCATCGACATCATTCAATAAGGCTGCTCTAAACAGAATTTATGCACTTTTAAAGGGCTGGAGTAGACTTTGAGCCAAGATTTCACACATTAAATGATTACAACATCTAGTCAGTAATGAGAAACCGTCGTGCAATAAATAATTATGTTAGCTTATTAAGGTTTTGCAACAAATTTATGGTAGCTTATTAAGGTAAATTACCACAAAAATACAATAGGATTTTAATCATTTAACACTAATGTTTACATAATTAATGCACTACAAACCATAAACAGAATAGCAACACCTAAACTTCCTTTTGCAGAGTTTTCTGCTGTTTTCTTTTGATTGGTTTGACAATATGGTCAACAGATAAATATATTGGTGGCACCGTATCATATTATGAGTTGGATTTCCACATCTTTCGTTCAGGTTGACACTCGACATATTGATAAATGGGTGGTGGTGGGATTCAAAGAAAACATGGCTCTAATACCAAACTAAATATCGCTTCATCTAAATCTTAAGCTTATAAAGAATGCAACAGCTACTCCATCATGGGACCTGTATTGATTAAGCTGTAGCAAATCTCAACTACAAGAAAATAAATAAGCATGCCGTAAAATAACTAAAAGGAATTACAAGAGCTACCTTCATCAGGATCAGTTTTTTGGCTACTAGCACCTATAAGCAACAAAGACCAACAAAAACACACGATCAAACTCATCTTCCCACAAATCCCAAGACTCGCCTTTTTCCCAAGATTATCAACGTCTTCTAGCGTTTAACGCCACCTGAATTATCACCACAAATTGCAATATGAGTATCAAAACCCCCTTAATAATTATTCGCAAACAAGACGAAGAAGTCGAACTTGTCAAGTCAAACGAAAAACAAATACAGAAAGACAAAACAGGCTGACTAAGAATACATACAGACAATCTTTCAGGGCAAAAAAGATCTTCAGAAATCAGTAAATCCCAACAAAGATCAAGAACTACAAAAAAGGTATAAAACAAGCAAGAAACACAAAAGGGTATGTTAATCAGAAGAAATTCAACCAAATGGGGCAAATAAAAATCCCATTTTTACACATAAAAATCCAATCTTGGGTTCTTTTGAGCATATACCATGAAAAAAAAGGGGGGTTTTGAAATATTGTGTAAGAGAAACTCGGTTGAGTTGACTGAGTCACCATTGATGTATTACGGGCAGCAACTTAGTTGAGTATTGGTGGTGAGGATTGGGACTAATACTACTAATATGACACAATCCGATGATGTTTCAACTGTAAAATAATCTCGATTGGAGGCACTGGCACAGGCAGGCGCCATTTTATTATTTATTGTTATTACATTATATTTAGTTTTTTTTTTAAAATTTAATAATAGGATGTAATGGTTTGACTTTTGGGGTGGGAGTTGTTGTTGAACAACTTTTTGGTTCTTTCTTGGTATACGAAAACGGAAATGCCAAGACAACAAATAACAGAGACATGGGATGGAATCTTTCATGTTCACATTTTATTTTTAAATATTGGGGCATGTTTGCCAGCTGAAATTCAGATTGGCCAACAAATATAATATAAAAATAAAAAAATATAGACTAGAGGACAGCACGCAAACTCTTAGCTAGATTTGTAATACGGGACAAATTCTTACTTAAACTAAGATTATGATTGATTTTATGATCACACTTTGACTATAAGTATATTATCTGTAACATGTCATTATCATATCATAAAATCACATACGATTTAAAACTTTTTAAAACAGGCCAGAAGAAATTCTAAGATTTAGCAAATCAAAATATACTTCAACATCAGATTTTTACTTAATGATTCAAAGTCTACTCGTTTGCGCATCTATCACTCACCGTCAAACTAATTCAAGCTACATTGTATTGAGATAGCTTCGAGTCGGAGAATTATATATTGAAATTGTTGGATCGGGATTGATACAACTTTTCCAAAGTTTCAGAGCTCAAGTTAAGCTGGCGTTGCCTTAACTTGATCTCAAACAATCTTCTTGATAGAGTAATGTGCAGCGGAATAAGAACACAAGAAGATAAATTTTCAATGGTTTTTTATTATAAATAATCAACCATCTAGCCTTACGGCAAAATAACCACGCAGGTTTTACCAAAGATGTTCCTCACCACAAAATCACTCTCGCTCTTTTGTAGATTGGACTCAGCAAAGCAGACAAGAATTTTCTCCTTAAATCTAATCCTAGACTTAACTCGAAAACTCACAAACTTTGCAAAACAAGAAACATAGCAACAATGCTTAAGATAAAATCTCTACGGATTTATAAGCTCTATTGTTTCTCTATGTATCTTGATGTACTTCACACCTTATATATAGGTTTCTTCAAACTTGATCTCCAAGGTGTGTTGTACACAGTTTTGGTAACTTATGTTGTTTCCTTGTTGAACTCTACTTTTCTTCTTGAACTCGATCTCCTTCTTGAATAATAGTTCCCTTTATTAGATTGAGTTCTAATAAGGAAATACTCCTTCTTCAATTCAGAGTTGATCTTGGAAAGATTCCTAGTTGCACTTGAACTCCAAAACTTTCCTTCTTTGAAACCGTGTTGACTTGACCGATCTCCTCCTCTTGAATTATGGAAACTTCAACTTAGGAAACTTGTAATGTTCTTCCTTATGATTAAGAGATGTTCCTGGACATAAACAAAGACAACTAAAATCGTGGAACTTGATTAATAGGTGAATAAAGGCAAAACTAAAATAAAGCAGTTAAAGACAGATTGACAGCATATATACTGGTTTCAATGTTGCCCTGTGAATGTTGGCTCAACATCCATCCAACATTTAAAACCGAATACTTTACTCATGTTCAGAAACATGTTTTAGGTTAAGACTGTTCTCGGGTTTCAATGTTGTCCTCTGGATGTTGGCACAACATCCATCCAACATTGATAACAGAACATCTTACACTTTCAATCTCCCCCTTTTTGCCTTTCTTCACAAAACCAATCAACCTGTTCACATAACAGATAATATGTCCAAATATCAATTAAGCATAATAATCTAAACTACTCAAACTGCTCCCCCTTAATGCAAACTATCAAGTATTAACTTGGCATAACAAAGATTATTCATTAAAGTCATCACCACAACTCAAAACAAGTTGTTCAGACATTTAACTCATCAATGTTGTCTCAACATTAAGACCAGAATGTACCTGCACATTAGTTTATCAGCAGAAACAACAGATATAGACTATCTTCATAAGCAAAAGCATTAAGAGCAGTTAAAGCTAAGTAGCATTACCATTACAAACCAAAACAAATAAGAAGGACTAACAGCAAAATAGAAACAGTTCAAAACATATCAAAACAAAAACATAAAAACCAGAAATCAAAAATTAAAAACTAGATCACTCTCCCCCTTTTTGTGAAGAAAGCTCCTCCATGTTCTTAATCAAGACATCCAGCTCTTGCATTTGTTTTTGCTTGAAAGCAACTTCTCTCTGAAGATTGGCATAAGCACTTCTATACCAAGTCAACTGCTGATCAACAAAAGATTTTGTTGTTACCCTGGTTTCTTCCTCATCAGATTGAGGCACTGAAGCTCCAACAAATTGTTGAGCCTCCTTTTCCTCTCCAGGTGCAACTCCACCTTCAGGATTCCAAGGCAAGTCCTTCACTCTTGTGCTAGACAAGTAGGATTGAGTGATGGTGAACCTAGCCTTGTTCTCTGACATTCCTCCACACTCTTTCTTGTTCATCTTCTGTTTTAGCAGCAGAGTTGTGATCAAAGAAGGAAATAGTAGAATCCCTTGCTTCCTCCCAACAGCATCTTCCATAGCCCTTAAAATTCTCACCCCAATATTCACAGCAAGCCCATTCTTCAGTTTGTAGACCAACTAAGCTGACTCCTTAGTCAAAACAATAGAATTTTTAGTAGGCAGCCAATTATATGATGCACATTTGTGCAGAACAGCACTTAGGGCAGTGAGCTTTGTTGTTGGTAATTGTTCAACCCAGGTTCTATCTAGACCACCTGTGATATCCTCAATCACCTCATCTGGCTTTGGATCTTCAGATTCCTTAACATGTGGCAGTCCCCAAATCTCATTTATCTTCTTAGGACTAATGTTAAACACTTGTCCTCTTACCCATGCTTGACCATATATGGGAGACAACTCACAAGTGATATACTTTGAGAGATTCAGGTAGAATTCTTGTACAAGCTCAGGAGCATAATCACCATGCTTCTTCATTGAATTCTGAACCCCTCTTGCTTTCAACAACTCAAAAACTCTGTTTCTCTTAAAGCTGTCCATGTCCATGACCCTCTCTTTGTGAAAATCCCTCTTTCTAAAGTCATAAGCCTTGTCCTCTATCTCCTTATTAAGATAGTATCTAGACCTAGCTTCCTTACTAAAATAGGATAATGCAAGAGTGTCACAGTACTCTTCTTCATTCTCATCATCATCACCACTAGCTTCAGACTCTTCAGCAGCAGTTTCCTCTTCCTCTTTCTCCTCTTCTTCTATATCAACTACCTCAACTTCCTCATCCACAATCTATTTCCCTTTCCTCACTCTCTCAGCCTCAGCCTTAGCCTTAGCCTTTTTCTTTTCAAGTCTCTCTCTTTGAGCTCTTCTAGCCTCAGCTCTTAGCAAGGCTATTTTACTCATTGGCCTAGACCCCATAGATGTTCTCTTTCTACCAGAACCAGCTCCAGATCCCTCCCCCTCAATTATATCATCAACATTATTCACTTGGGGTTTAGGGTTAGCCACATTTACCTCTGATTCAGATTCATTGGTTTGAGGAGCATGGGCTTCTGATGTTGCGCCAACATTCGACTCTGATTCCACATTCTTAGCTCGCTTTACCCGTCGTTGATAAGGAATCGTTGGTCGTTTTGCAGCAACTTGAGCAGTAGGCCGTCCTTGATCCTCACGCGCAGCAGCCCTGGTGCGTATTGTTGTTTTCTTGACATTCAAGGCCAAATCTGCAAGAGTGTCTAAAGGAGTCTTGCTCGCCATGTTAGTTTTGAGAATTGAGAGAAAAATATGAGAGATTTTAGATAATTATGTGCAAAGAGAAAGACAAATTGCACAAGTGACAGAAATTAGGGCAAGTTGTTCTTTTAAGTTGTGAAGAGTGGAGAGAGAAGGAATGAATGTAAGTAGGATTATGGAATATGATCAATTAAGTTTTCCCACTCCTCTATTCCCGCGTAAGAACTTCACCACGTGTCACTTAAACACAACAAGTAACCAGAGCAGTTCACAATAAAACAATAAAAACTTAGTTTTTAAAATTTTAAACAAACTTATAAGTTACTGACTTCAATGTTGTGCAGACCGTGTGGCAATGTTGGACTAACATTCAAATCAGAGAGTAGAGTAACATTCAAACCAGAAAGTTTTTAACCCATAATATTTGAGGTTTTGGGCTTCTTCAAGGCAATTTCATGTGAGAGCGTGAGATATATCCAAACTTATATCTGAAACTTCACCAAAGTAGCAAGTGAGTATCAAGAACATTAAGAGTTAGATCAAAATCATGAATAAGCAACATATCAAACAGAAAACACACAGAGATAAGCAGTCATGAATTAGAGAATTAATCCACTTCCACAGCATAGAAGGTCACAAATAGTGTGTCACCTGCAGAATGTCACCCAAAGAGTATGCCTCAACACATGAAAGGGACTATATACTCCCCCTAAGCCCAAACCTAGTCAACCACACTAACTAAAGATGAAAGACAATGCAGTTCTAGAATGAATGCAACAATGTTATGACAACATTGACAGATGGTATCCACAGTGAATCACTTTTCAAACCAGCAACAGTTCACATCACTTCAAATCTTCACTATTTTCATTATCTCTTTAGAACAAAAACTGAGGGTTGATTAAAAAGGGATAATGATATTACTGAATGAGGGCAGCACAAGACTCCACACACCCCAGTAACAACATTATCAGCAGCAAGTTAGGCAAGTACAAAGGCCTTGAATACTGGCAACACATTTATCATGCACCCCAATACCCCAATTCCTTATGCATACTTGTTTACCAACCTGCATACAAGAGAGCACTAAGTGATCAATGCTACCAAGTGAAGGCAATCGAAACCCCAAACACCCTAGTAGAAAGAACCACTCTTATGTACCCCTTGGCAAAAAAAAACAAACAGAGACATGCAAATAAGCATAACTGAATATCATTGAAGCTGTCAACATCATGAACCCCAGCTTCTCCACATGTCCTGTAAAACCTTTCCATATGAATAAGACACAACTGAATAGACATCAAAGTAGTGAACTTTGTGTACCCCAGCTTCTCCATATGTTAGGCTAACACAACCTCAGACACACTTTAGAGATTTATACTTTTCAAAACTTAGATGTGAATCTGCAAGCTAGAAAGATTAGTAAAACACAGTGATCAACCACACAATCAAATATGCTAAACAAAGATCAATGTGACTCAAAAAAGAAAAGAAAAGAAACAAACAAAAACAAAAAGTTACATCCTACACCACAACCATTAACCAGTGCTAGACAGTGGTGTTATGTCAACACTGGGATCCTAACATTCTCACATATTGCACATGCCGAGAGATTTCCTCAAACTGAAGAATCTCTCACTATCTAAAGGTTTAGTAAACATATCAGCAAGCTGATTATTTGTCTCAATATGCTCAATGTTAATCATTTTATCCTCAACCATGTCTCTCAAGTAATGAAGTCTTATATTTATATGCTTAGTCCTAGAATGCTGAACAGGATTCCTTGAGATACTAATGGCACTAAGATTGTCACAAAACATGAGGAGAGTATCACTATCTAACCCATAGTCCAGCAACATGTGTTTAAGCCATACTAGCTGGGTAACACAACTGCCAGCAGCTACATATTCAGATTCAGCTGTAGATAATGACACACAATTCTGTTTCCTACTATACCAAGAAACTAGATTGTTTCCCAAATAGAAACAGCCCCCACTTGTGGATTTTCTGTCATCTACATCACCTGCCCAATCAGAATCACTAAATCCAACAAGATTTGTATTTGTATCAAAAGAATACCATATGCCCAATGATGAAGTTCCAGATATATATCTTAATATTCTCTTCACAGCAATCAAGTGAGATTGCTTTGGATCAGCTTGGTACCTAGCACAAACACAAACAGAAAACATAATATCTGGTCTAGAGGCAGAGAGATATAGAAGACTACCAATCATAGACCTGTACAATGTTGGGTCAACATTGTCTCCAGGGCCATCCTTAGTAATCTTCACAGAAGAAGACATGGGAGTTTTGCAAGGTTTTGACTCATGTAGCTCAAATCTCTTTACCAGGTTCCTTGCATACTTCTCCTGGTTTAAGAACATACCATTCTCCAGTTGCTTCACTTGTAATCCCAGAAAGTAGTTCAGCTCTCCAATCATGCTCATTTCAAATGTCCCTGTCATTGACTCAACAAACTTGTCTAGAGTAGACTTGTTAGTAGAACCAAAAACAATGTCATCTACATAGATCTGAGCAATACAAACATCAGAACTCTTTCTTAGAATAAACAAGGTTCTGTCTCCATCTCCTCTATTGAACCCAAGACTTAACAAAAATCGAGTTTGTCTTTCATACCAAGCTCTAGGTGCCTGTTTTAAACCATACAAAGCTTTCTCAAGTTTATACACATAATTGGGATGTTTAGGATCAGCAAAACCTTTAGGTTGTTCAACATATACTTCTTTGTCTATCAAACCATTAAGGAAAGCACCCTTCACATCCATCTGGTAGAGCTTAATCTTAAGACAACATGCAATAGCAAGAAGTAATCTAATAGATTCTATCCTAGCTACTGGAGCAAATGTCTCATCAAAGTCAATTCCTTCTACCTGAGTATAACCTTGTGCAACAAGCCTAGCTTTGTTTCTTACAATTACACCATCTTCATTAGTTTTGTTCTTGAAAATCCACTTAGTTCCTATAACATTCACATTAGAAGGTCTAGGCACTAGATTCCAAACATGATTTTTGGTGAATTGCAACAGTTCATCTTGCATAGCATTTATCCATTTACTATCCTTAAGAGCTTCATTCACATTCTTAGGTTCAATATTTGAGACAAAACAGGAAGCATTACTTACAGTGCAAGTGGAAGACATGCAGACACACAACCTTACCATATTTTTATAGTTTACCCTGTCTTTGTTGCGAGTCTTCATGCGTCCAGTGATTTCACCTATCACTTGTGAAGCTGGATGGTCCTTTTGAATCCTAGTAGGGGGATCTCTCCTAGGTTCATCAACAATGTCATCCTCTGAATTGGACTGTGGGGATGTTGGCCTAACAGCAGCAGGTGTCATCTCAACATTAGAACCAGTCTCAATTTCAGTGTCTCCAACTTCAGCTCCTGATGTTGGGACAGTCTCTGTTTCCAATGTTGGGGCAACATCAGAGACAGTAACTTCATCAGTACCTGTATCAAAGGTGGAATCATCAAACACTATATTTACTGATTCTTGAATAGTCTTCAATCTTGGATTATAAACCCTGAAAGCAGAACTATTCACAGAATAACCAACAAATATGCACTTTTCACTTTTTGGATCAAACTTACTAAGATAGTCTCTATCATTCAACAAGTAACAATCACATCCAAATTCATGAAAATGAGCAATATTTGGTTTCGAACCCTTCAAGATTTCATATGGTGTCATATTTGTACCAGGTCTAAGGTAAGCCCTATTACTTATATGACATGCAATATTTAAAGCTTCAGCCCAAAGTCTTTTAGATAAGTTTCTAGCATTAAGCATAACCCTGGCCATCTCTTGAAGTGTCCTATTTTTCCTCTCAGCTATCCCATTTTGCTAAGGTGTCTTAGGTGCTGAAAACTCATGGAAAATTCCATTCTTATCACAGAAATCACTGAAACTAGCATTTTCAAATTCTTTCCCATGATCAGACCTAATCTTACAAACAGAGGAACCATACAGATTTTTGATGCTAGCATATAAGATCCTAAATGTGTTGAATGCATCAGATTTTTCTTTAAGAAACTTAACCCATGTATATCTAGAGAAATCATCTACAATAACAAAGGCATATCTCTTACCATTTAGGCTGCTCACCTCAACAGGACCCATGAGATCCATGTGTAATAATTCAAAACACTTACCAGTCCTGGGAATTGTACTTTGTACCTGGAGGGGGTGTATGAATAGCTTTGGTTTGCTTACCCTTTAGGCAGTCCCCACATACAACCTTACCTGGGCTGGATGTCTTTGGTAAGCCTCTTACAGCATCAACTTTCTGTAGCTTCTCAAGGTTCCTATAGTGAATATGTCCTAGCTTCCTATGCCACAGAACAACATCATCAACTTTAGCATGAAAACAATCTGTTTCTTCCTGTGCAAGGTAGCAATTATCTTTAGATCTAGTACCTGTCATAACAAGGACATTTTCACTATTAAATACATCACAAGAACTTTTATCAAATGTAACAAGCAAGTTATCATCACAAAGTTGACTAATGCTTATTAGATTTGCTTTCAATCCGTCAACTAGCAGAACATCTTTGAGAGGTGGAAATCCTTCAACATCTAGTACTCCCTTTCCAATGATTCTTCCCTTGGTGCCTCCTCCATAGGTGACAGCTCCAACATTGAGAGGAATCAATTCTTTAAGATTTTCCTTGTCTCCTGTCATGTGTCTTGAGCATCCACTGTCAAAGTACCACTTACCTGCAAGGTTAGAGTACACAGCAGAAAACACAACATTGCATACAAGATTCATCTTAGGAGTCTTTAATTTTTCAATCCAAGTTCTACTTTTCTGTCCTGTTCCTAATGTTGGGATAACATCTGTACCACTGACCAACTCAACATTAGAGACAGTTTTTGTTTTCTTCACATTTTCTTTTAAATATTTCTTGCAATAAGGTTTTATGTGACCTGGTTGAAAACAAAATTGACAGATATAAGTAGGTTTACTTTTGTTGGGATTAGCACAACTCAAGTCTTTTGATTCTTTAACAAAACATTCTTTAATGAAAACAGGATTAGCAACTTTAGAGGTAGGTTTCTCAATATATCCAAGACCATTTGTTCCTTGATTACCCATACTCAGTACCTCATCAAGTTTAGATGTACCTGAGTTCCATTTAGCAATGATCTGATTATCTTTTTCAAGCTTTCCTTTTACCTCTTTAAGTTCAGCTTCTGTCTTGTCAAGGTCTCTTTCATACATCCTCATCAGTTTCTTCAGTCCATCAATCTCCAGTTTCTGAGCTTCATTCTTCTTGGTGAGTTTTTGATTTTCTTTCAGAAGATTATGAAAAGTAGACTTCAAGTCTTCAATGATTTCCTCCTGGGACATTTCACCTTCAAAGTAATACTCTTCATCTAGATCAACTGAGCCATGAAAACATTCAAAGTTAGATTCATCATTATCAGACAAAGAATTGAGATCAATATGGGTATCATATTCAGTCCAATTCCCAAAGAAAGTCTCATGTTCTGATGTTGAGTCCTGGATGTTGGAGTAACATTGGGACCCGTGGCAGTTATGGAGATCTTCTTCTGTCCAGTTGACATGAGTAAATAGCGTAGCTGTATGAATCTCTTCAAAGCTTTCTTCAGTATCAGCACTTGATCCAGAGTTATAATCTTCTTCATTGAAATCATCTACACAAACCCAATGAGACTTTCCCTTCTTGCGGAGGGTGTTAGCACATTCAACATCAATATGACCATAACCTTTACATTCATAACATTGAGTAGTTTTCAACTTTTCAATTTCTTCAGGACTAGATTTTGTTGCCATATATTTAACAAATTTGGGAGGCAATTTTCTATAACCAGTGGAAGTATTGCTAGGTTGTTTCCCTTTGGAATTATCTTTAAAGTTCAACCTACTGAGTTTCTTGCTAATATTTCCATAGTTAGAAGAAATAATTTCATCCTCATCTTCACTCTCATGATAATTTGTTCCTAACAAAGCAATAGCTTGTTGTTTGGTAGTCCTAGCAGGAAACTCTAGCTCAAATTCTCTAAGAGTGTTTAACAAGGATTGAAATTCCATGTTGGCAATATTTCTTGTCTCTCCCATGGCAATTCTCTTGAGAGCAAATCTAGGTGACAAAGATCTAAAAGCTTTATAAACCATAGTTTGATTTGAAACAGGAAATCCTAGATTTTCACATTGATTTGTAATGTCAAGGATTTTCTCAAAATAACTATCTATACTCTCTTCATCACCCATCTCAAGTTTTTCAAAATCTTTAAGCAATTGTCTATGTTTAGAGTTTCTAACTGCTATATCTCCTTCACAATGAAGCTCAAGGATGTCCCAAGCTGATTTAGCTGTGGTGCAGTTCTGAATTAACTTAAACATCTGATTGGTAACATAACTAAAAATAGCATTAAGAGCTTTCTCATTGTAGTTATACAGTGTTACCTCGTTTGCTGTCCATTGTGACTTCGGTTTTGGTACAATATCTGCATCTCGGTCGTTCTCAATCTTTGGGACAGAATATCCATCAAGAACGGCATCCCATGCTTTCATGTCAATGGATTTGATGTGAACTCTGAGCCTGGTCTTCCAGTAAGCATAATTGATGGATCCTTCTAAGACTGGGAGTCTGCCAGAATTGGGATTGATGTTGTCCATCGCATTGTATCACCTCCAAACACCAGTGAAATCGGTGCTTAGCTCTGATACCAATTGAAATTGTTGGATCGGGATTGATACAACTTTTCCAAAGTTTCAGAGCTCAAGTTAAGCTGGCGTTGCCTTAACTTGATCTCAAACAATCTTCTTGATAGAGTAATGTGCAGCGGAATAAGAACACAAGAAGATAAATTTTCAATGGTTTTTTATTATAAATAATCAACCATCTAGCCTTACGGCAAAATAACCACGCAGGTTTTACCAAAGATGTTCCTCACCACAAAATCACTCTCGCTCTTTTGTAGATTGGACTCAGCAAAGCAGACAAGAATTTTCTCCTTAAATCTAATCCTAGACTTAACTCGAAAACTCACAAACTTTGCAAAACAAGAAACATAGCAACAATGCTTAAGATAAAATCTCTACGGATTTATAAGCTCTATTGTTTCTCTATGTATCTTGATGTACTTCACACCTTATATATAGGTTTCTTCAAACTTGATCTCCAAGGTGTGTTGTATACAGTTTTGGTAACTTATGTTGTTTTCTTGTTGAACTCTACTTTTCTTCTTGAACTCGATCTCCTTCTTGAATAATAGTTCCCTTTATTAGATTGAGTTCTAATAAGGAAATACTCCTTCTTCAATTCAGAGTTGATCTTGGAAAGATTCCTAGTTGCACTTGAACTCCAAAACTTTCCTTCTTTGAAACCGTGTTGACTTGACCGATCTCCTCCTCTTGAATTATGGAAACTTCAACTTAGGAAACTTGTAATGTTCTTCCTTATGATTAAGAGATGTTCCTGGACATAAACAAAGACAACTAAAATCGTGGAACTTGATTAATAGGTGAATAAAGGCAAAACTAAAATAAAGCAGTTAAAGACAGATTGACAGCATATATACTGGTTTCAATGTTGCCCTGTGAATGTTGGCTCAACATCCATCCAACATTTAAAACCGAATACTTTACTCATGTTCAGAAACATGTTTTAGGTTAAGACTGTTCTCGGGTTTCAATGTTGTCCTCTGGATGTTGGCACAACATCCATCCAACATTGATAACAGAACATCTTACACTTTCAATATAGTTAAAATATTTCATGTAAACTTAGTTGATACTGACACTGCGTATACATTCATATGCATAAGTAAGTGTTTGCCTGATAAGAATTAAGCATGTAATGGACCATAGGTTGGATATAAATATTTTAATATTAAAAGAATATATTGTAGTTATTCAATATAGCGGCGAAACACAAACGTAGTTCAACGTGAATCGATGTTAAGATTCTGCAAGCTCACCAACAATGGCAGGAAAAGAGGAGAGAGAAGAGAGCATAAAAATAAAAGGAATTCATTATTGATTTCTGGAATTAACTGAATGAATACAACGGTCACTAATGAGCTCCTTTAATACTAACTAAACTAACTAATCTGGAGGGTAAAATCGTCCTCCCACTAATCTATTAATAAAAGATAAAAATGGAAAGGGAAAGTTGTTAACATAGAGTTAACAGATGACTAAAAATGGTAATTACATCTAAAACAAATATTAACTCAATATCCCCCCTCAAGATGGGCATGAATGTCATGAATTCCCATCTTGGACTGCATTTTGTTGAAGGGCTGAAGTGATAGAGGTTTTGTTAGAATATCAGCAACTTGCAATTCATTTGAAATATGAGAGATCCTTATGATGCCTTGTTGAAGTTTCTCCCTGACAAAGTGACAGTCGATTTGGATATGTTTGGTCCTCTCATGTTGAACTGGATTGGTTGCAATGCACTGAGCACTTTTACTATCAGTGAGAATAAGAGGTGGCTGGGGTTGTTTGACATGAAGTTCAGAAATGAGAGAAGTCAGCCATAGAACCTCACATGTGGTACTTGTCAGGGCCCTGTATTCTGCTTCAGTTGAGGATCTACTCACTGTTGTTTGCTTCTTGGCCTTCCAGGAGATCAGTGAGTGCCCCAAGTAGACTGCATATCCTGTGATGCTGCGGCGTGTGTCAATACATCCAGCCCAGTCACTGTCACAGAAAGAAGTGAGATGTAAGTTGTAGTTAGAGCTATACAATAATCCCTTACATGGGCTGTGCTTGAGATATCTAAGCACTATGTGTGCAGCTGTAAGATGAGCTGTTGTTGGCTTGCTCATGAACTGAGTCAGAGTTTGAATACTGTATGTTAGGTCAGGTCTTGTAATGGTGAGATATAAGAGCCTGCCTACTAGCCTTATGTATGTTGTAGGGTCAGAGAGTAGGGGTGAATCACCAGCCTTTAACTTGTGGTTGTGATCCATTGGTGTTGTGCTAGGCTTGCAGCCAAGGTAGCCACTTTCAGTGAGTATGTCAAGGGCATATTTTCTCTGGCAAATGCTAATGCCAGATGATGATCTTGCTACTTCAATTCCAAGGATGTACTTGAGGTCACCAAGATCTTTTATAGTGAATTGTTGGTGAAGATGTGCCTTGATAGAGTTGATTTCTTGCAGATCATTTCCTTTTAATATAATATCATCTACATAGACACAAAGTGCCGTGAAGGATGAATTATTTCTTTTTGTAAATAAGGAACAGTCTGATATTGTCTGAGTATAACCAACAGAAATGAGAGAAGTAGAAAGCTTGTTGAACCATTGCCTTGAGGCCTGTTTAAGGCCATATAGGCTTTTCTTTAGAAGACACACTCTTTTGTCAGTTGCATCTAAGTATCCAGGGGGGGTTCATGTAAATTTCCTCCTCTAAGCCACCATGTAGAAAAGCATTGTTAATATCTAGTTGTTTAAGGAACCAATTTTGAGAAGCAGCAAGGGCTAGTAATACTCTAACTGATGTTAACTTAGCAACATGGGAGAAGGTGTCAAAATAATCTAGTCCTTCTTCTTGAGTATAACCTTTGGCAACTAATCTTGCCTTATGTTTTTCTATGCTACCATCAGAATTGAAGTTCACTTTGTATACCCACCTACATCCTACACAATTGTGGCCAGGGGGAAGGGAAGTCAAAATCCAGGTTTTGGTGTCTTCCAGAGCTTTGAGTTCTTTGTTCATGGCTTCTTGCCATTCAGGATGTTTCACAGCTTGAGAGTATGTCTTTGGTTCAGAGACATTAGTGATACTAACTGTGAATGCGTTATGAACAGTGTTAAGTCTATCAGTACTTAAGGAGATAGTGATAGGATACTGTTTGCCAGGTAATGTAACATGATTGGCATTATGTTGACCTGGTAATTGAACATCATAAACTTTGAGATAGGCAGGTAAGCCCTTATTTCTACTAGACTTTCTAATGTTCACAGTATTATCAACACAAATAGAGGAAGAAGGTTCAGTGTTACTTGGTTGTTGAGGAGGTTCCTGAGGAGTGGAAGTATGAGATGGTTCTTCTATAGGTGTTGTAGTATCTGAAGTAGCAGTAGCTTGGAGGTCCAAGTCAGGTTCAATATCTGGAGTGGCTGGGAGAGATACTTGAGATTGAGCTGTGTGATGTGCTGAAGAAGAGCTGGACCAGCTGGAGCAGGAGCAATAGGAACAGGAACCTGCAAATGAATAAAGGGATCTGTGCAAACTTTGGTTTGCTTATGAGCTAGAGAGTCATCTGCAGAGGGTGTGTTAGTACTGTAAGGAAATATATGTTCATAAAATAAGACATGTCTAGAGATAAAAATTTTGTGAGACAACATGTCCAAAAGAATGTATCCTTTAGTACCCTTGGGATAACCAATGAAAATGCAAGATGAAGCTCTAGGGTCAAATTTATTTCTTTGAATGTTAATTGTGGATGCATAACAGAGGCAACCAAAAGGCTTAAGAATGCCATAATCTGGAGATATGTTGAAGAGCATGTGAAAAGGAGTCTTGTTATTCAATGGAACAACAGACAGTCTATTTATTAAGAAAGCAGCTGTAGATACACAGAAACTCCAATATTCAACAAGAAGTTTAGATTGAAATCTTAAGGATCTTGCCACTTGAAGGATATGCTGGTGTTTTATCTCAACAATACCATTTTGTTGGGTAGTATAAGCACAGCTTTTCTGATGAATAACTCCATACTTGGAAAAAAAATCTTTCATGAAAAATTCAGAACCATTATCAGTTCTGATAGTTTTAATCTTAATGTTGAATTGATTGTGAACAAGTTTATAGAATGCAGTGATTAAGGAGTGAACATCTGACTTATGTTTCATCAAGTAAACCCATGTAACTCTTGAAAAATCATCCACTATGGTAAGGAAATACTTGAAACCATCAACAGAAACAATAGGGAAGGGTCCCCATACATCACAATGAACTAAATCAAAAGCATTTAAGGAAGAAAAAGTGCTAGATGGAAATGACAACTTCTTTTGTTTAGCAAGGTGACAAATGTCACATGGTTCCTTAACAGTACAAACAGAACCACCAATATCAGTTATAACAGACAACTTCTTATTGGAAAGATGTCCAAGTCTATAGTGCCACAAGTTGGCTTTACTAATAGAAACATTGCAAGCAACATAATTAGACAAACAATTATTTGAACTATGCTTATCAGCAGGGGGAGGTGAGAAATGATTAATGTCAAGGATGTAGAGATTGGACTGCTCCTTAGCAGAACCAATCATCCTCGCAGTGGTTAGATCCTGCAAGATACACATAGAAGCAAGAAAAAGAACAGCTATGTTGGACTGTTTAGTCAATTTAGAGACAGACAACAAGTTGTATTTGAAAGTGGGAATGTATAAAACATTATGTAAGATGATGCTAGAACACAATTTAACAGTGCCAATGTGAGTGGCATGAGTGAAGTTGTTGTTAGGTAAGTAAATGACAAGATTGATAGATTGTGGTGCAGTAATGACATAAGACAAGTCACAAATCATATGATCTGTGGCACCAGTATCAATAATCCACTTATGAACATTCCTTAAATTTAAATTAGAATCATGAGAGGAGAGGGCATAACTACCTTCAATGCCTTTAGGGATGCTGATTGAAGTAGCTGCATAGTGCTTTGGTTGCTCAGGTTTGAACCATCTTGAGACTGAACATATGCCATGAAAGAGTCAAAGAGAGCCTTGTTGGCACTGATAACATGGGCAACATTGTGATCCTCAATAGTAGTAGTGTCTGGAGTAGGGCCAGAAGCTGCATTGGCTGGGGGATTCTGTCTTCTCCCTGTAGGTCCATCCCATCCAATGGGATAACCATGCTTTAGATAGCATCTTTCCTCAGAATGTCCAGGGTAAACACGGAATGTACACTTCATCTTCTTTTTATCCTTATTGTATGTGACTTTAGGATTCTTGTGAGGAAAGGGCTGAGAGGGACTAGGTGGTCTAGTTTGATTATGAGGGACAGTGTGGTTCCTTGTGAACATTGCCAAGGAATCAATGGAATTTGTGGTGTTGTTGAGGGTTCTTTGGTGCTCCTCTTGTAGTAATAGAGAGTAAACTCTTGAGAGGGAAGGTAGAGGATTCATCAACAGAACTTGGCTCCTTAGGGCAGTGAAGGAGTCATTCAAGCCAATGAGAAATTTCATCACACAGTCATGTTGTTGCAATTTCACCATATCAGCATTGATGTTGCAGGTGCATTGACCACAAGAACACTTCGATATAGGCCTTTGAGCAACATACTCATCCCACAAAGATCGAAAAACAACATAATATGCGATAACAGTCAAATTATCTTGAGAAATAGTTGACAAAGATTTTTCAAGATGAAATACTCGAGATCCATCAGTTCTTTCATATCTGAGTTTCAATTCTTGCCAGATCTCATAAGCAGAAGTATAAGAGAAGAGACTAGTGCGTAATTCTTTCGAAACTGAGTGCACAATCCAAGAAAGTACCAAATTATTTGCCCTAATCCAGCAAGTGTGTTGGATTGGATCAACAGGCATAGGGAGAGAGCCGTCAACAAAGCTAACCTTGTTTTTGATGTTAATAGCCATGAGGGTACTCTTTGACCAAGGAATGTAGTTTTCGCCGTTGAGAAGGTCGCCGACAATGGCAGATTCGGTGAAGTCATGAGTGCCGAGGAAGTATACGGAGGAGGAGTCTTCACTCGGATTGCGAGATGTGGAGGATCCAGCAGTTGTGGAAGACGGCGCAGAGTCAGTCATGTTAAAATCGAAGAAACAACAGATCGAAAGATGGCGAGATGATCGGAAAAGGCGCCGGAAAACCGAGGGCAAAAATCAGGCGATTGCAAGTTGCAGACACCGGAGAAGAACGTACAGAGAGTTGAGGAAATGGAATCGAAACGGATCGACGGGATCACCCAGTGAATGATACCATGTTAAGATTCTGCAAGCTCACTAACAATGGCAGGAAAAGAGGAGAGAGAAGAGAGCATAAAAATAAAAGGAATTCATTATTGATTTTTGGAATTAACTGAATGAATACAACGGTCACTAATCAGCTCCTTTAATACTAACTAAACTAACTAATCTGGAGGGTAAAATCGTCCTCCCACTAATCTATTAATAAAAGATAAAAATGGAAAGGGAAAGCTGTTAACATAGAGTTAACAAATGACTAAAAATGGTAATTACATCTAAAACAAATATTAACTCAATAATCGATAAATTGAAATAATTGTTTGTATTTACCCGTGCTACAAATCAAAAAAAAAATTACCCTCGAGGATAGGTTGCACAGCAATAGTAAGGGCGTTAAGACAAGAGCTTTTTTTAAAAGCTCGTCCTAGCCCAAAAGCAGGCGATGCCTAAATAAATGGGGTTGAGTCAAATGGAGTTGCTTGTACTTTCATTTACTCTGTCGAGATTGGGTTGGTGTTCCGTGTATAGCACCGAAGCTTGTGTAACATATGATGCACCTACCTTTGCTCTTGGGTTGGTAACAAAGGTTGAGTCCCTTTCTTGAAAAGAGATTCAGAAAGTGGTTAACAAATTCATACTAATGCTAGGACTTGTCGTAAGCAAATTCAGAAATGAAAAAAAATATCATTTTCTTTTGAACTCAGAAATTCATAGTTAACTGACTTCCTTTGCGAATTCTCTAATAGAAAAAAGAGACAACGCTATGAAACATAATTCTTTTCATAATACTATCTACTGAAAAATCTTGAGGGTCGAAAGAGAAAACAACGCTTGCTGCAACTCATGAGATTTGAGATCACTAAGGAAAGTAAGTGAACTAATTGACGAGGATGAATAGAATATGGAGAAATTGGCGACATTCAAAGCATCTCAAAATAACTGTTATTGGTTATCGCTTGAAAACATTGAAAAGACTAAATGCACTTTAAGAACAATGTACATCTTTATGTATACTTCGGTTCTTCCGGATTAGAGCTTGTTATCTAGAAGCATTACAAAAGAGAATTTTGATGATTCCACCATCTATGACTGACTGAGAATAGATCCAAGAAGATCAGATACACATATGAAAGAGCTCATAAGACTTGGCATGAGCTGCATCACATGAACTAAGACCGTGGGCCAATCTGATGGAGAAAGAATTCACAAAAATGATGACATCTTTCACTTTGAAGAAACAGTGCATCGAGATTTAGTAAGTGTTCCATTAGGAACGATTGTCTCCATATTTGTGTTAGAGTGATTCTTGCTGGCTTGGATCACCTATTTAATCTAATCATGATCTTGTCCACTGGTCTTTCGTCATATTCCAATATTGATACTCTAGCTAGCTTTCTTCGATGAATCCCAAGGTTCTAAAAGGTTCATTAATCGAAAATCAAGATAAATCGGGTACTACGGTGAGGCATGAAAACACCCGATCCCATTCCGACCGACTGCATCGCATTCGTTGGGGATGGTTTGGGGGCACTAGTTTCGGCATCGACTGGGGAGGTTCAATTCGATATGTGGTCGCTTCGACGTGCTGCGACCGCCCTTTTCTTTTTGAATAACCCATTTTTGTTTTGTTTCATAAGTCAAGTGGTCAAAACTATTGGTTGGCTAGTCAAGGAGTACGCCTAATTCACTAGATTCTGCGACTTTTTTCCCAGTGCAAAAACCCTGCCACTTTTTTCCCGGCTCGAAAACTCCTTCTGATCATTCAAAACATGTTATATATCGGAAGCCCTGTAGGTTTTAATTCGATGAATTGAGTTGATGTGTTCTCGAGTTGCATCTTAATAAATGTGTACCTAATAAAAATAATTAGCCAAATTAGTTCTAATTGTTTTATTTGCTTAATTATCATGGTATATTTGGTTGGGCATTGGTGGGCCATGGCACAATAGGTAAGACCATGAGAGCATATATCATAATTTAGTAGATGCGTTGGTTTCTATGCTTTACAATTCAAACCGTCAAACGTAATATGTCGATGGGTCCGTTTGGATGTATTGCCCCTTCCACATAGATTTTATCATGGCACCACGTGGATTCAATGGGTCCGTTTGGATGTATTTTTACTAGTTTGGCTTGTCTCATATTTAGTTGGAGAATTTCAAAATTGTCTTGAAAAAAGTGTCAAAATTTTGAATGAAATTAGATATAGTTTGGATGTAATTTGAATGTTGGAGTTAATTGGAGGAAAAATAGGTGTATAGGGTCATATCAAATTAAATTGTAGATATGAAAATCACGCTTTTTTAGTAGATGATTGATTGGTAATTGAAACTAAATATATTTTATTATCTGATGATTTACTTGTAGATTAATGGGTTGTAATTTCGATAATAGAATAATTATGGTAATTTTTTTCCATGAGTATTTTGCTAAATAGTAACTTAGAGCCTGAATATACTTAATAAACTGGTTATTGTATTATATATAAAGATACATAATAAATTGGTATTATCAGTAAATATATACGAGATATAATTCATCATAGCGTTTTGTAACATGTCTACTATTGACCCATTTATAAATTATAAACTCTTATAAGAATAAAGATACATAATAAATTCGTAGTATCCGTATATACTAGATAAAATTAACCATCGTTTTGTAACATGTTCTAGCCTATTCATAAATTATTAACTTTTATAAGAATAACTTGAAGATCTAAGATGGTATTAAACTTAAGAACAAATCCACAACTATGAAATTGATGCAGGTGTTATCTTTCTTTGATATTTGAGATATATATATATATATATATATATATATATATATATGTGTGTGTGTGTGTGTGTTGAAAAATTGATTAAATAAAATGGGTTTGTACAGATGACTCCGGGTCAGATTTTGAGCAGGTTCTACTTGTCGTAGTGACGACTTCAAGACGGAAACGTTTTCTCCTATGTGAGAGCTTCGAAACGATATATTGCACGCTTAAAATGGTACACGGGTGAATGAAAAATTGATGCTCAAAGATAGCTACACAAAGCTGAAAATATTGAAGTAAAGGAGAAAAAACCATAAAGTAAATAGGGCAATCCCACATGGGAAAAAGAGCACCCTCTCTTTGGGTTTATCAATAGCAATGCATTATTAGCATGATAAGAATGTGTTGGCCAGTGTCTCCCCCCTCTCCTACGTGCGCGCACGGGGGTGCAAATGCGAGCCAAAAATTAGTGCGACTAATGCGATTCGGGCTTGCGCACACGACGTACGCGCCGAATGTCGGTCCATTTAGCCTGTTCGCACCTTCAATAATTATTTTCCATTTAACCGAGAAAGACTCGACCACTTACTACGGTTATTTTCAGTTTCTGCGTCACTAGTTATTTTGTTTATTGCATGTCAATTTAGATACTGTTCGTTATCTCCATTGTTTCTAACAATATATATATATATATATATATATATATATATATTCTCAATATAAAACATTTCGAGTAGAATGGTGATTTTACGTACATAAATAAATGTATATTGATCTATAATATGCCAAAAAAAAGTAAAGATTAGTGATCTGTTAAGCAATAAATTTATTATTTATTATTTATTATGGTAGTTAGAACAATGAGAGAGAGAGATAGTTAACTAGCTTCAAGAAGACACCGTACCTAAAAAGACATGTCATAGACTAGCCTAAGCTATTTAGAAAATGTTGTAGTAAAGTTTCAATCGTTTCACTTGGCTGGCCAAACTTTCAAACACATTCCAACTCATGGTCCAGCGGGTGAAACATCGAAACTCTGGGGTCAAATGGGATCCAAACGGGGCCAATGTATTTGTGGTGCACATCGGCTAAATATTGGCACATCAGTTTTAATGAATTAGTAAGATTTGAAGCACGAGGTCCATAAATAAAAAGGTTTTTGGCAAGCAGCACCCCTGTGATTTGGTAAACAGGCAAGAACCCCCCCCCCCCTCGTGTTTTGAAAAGAGGCAAAAACAGCCCATGTGCTTTCAGAATTATAGCAAAATACCCCCTCCTCTGCGAAAGTGTTATGCAAGGAATAAGAGTGGGGATCCTTTTTGAACCTAAATCATTCCAAAAGCTTTTGATACTTTTGTCTTTAACTTTAGAAAATTACATTTCTAACCCAACAAGTTTTATTTTGTTTAATCCTTTGCGAAACTTGAAAAATGGTATCAGAGCATGGTTTATTTATTTTATGTGGTTATTTATTTATTTATTGCAACTCTTAAATACCTTATGAGAGGAGTTTTTTACAAACATAGATAATCCAATTATGGATGACATTTGGGATCTCACAATTTGGTTTCCTATGAAAGGAAATGCATGTACAAGCATCAAAAGGCGAATTACTGCCTTAACAAGATACCTTAATTTCCATGAAAGGGAATTAAAGAACCATGATGTTCTACGATGTAGCTTAGAACAATTAGGAGAAATATGTCCTATCCAGAGAACCAGACTTGAACAAATCAAGCTGATAAAAATTAGCATAGAAAAAGCTAATAAACAGAGTTCAATACTAAGCCTCTAAAATGCCTGGTATTACACTTGAACAAGAGCTCCAACTCTTGATGACTAAGTTAGTTGACCTAGCTAGTCACAGACCAGACAATCTCCCTGCCATTAGAGCTAAGTTTATAGCTGCTAATGGTCTCATGGCTGATATCGCAAGAATTAATAGATTAATCACTGAACGAAATAACCGTTCTTCATGAGTAATCTAGTTTTGTCAGATTTCCACGAGCTCGTGCCAGATAGCTCCAAGCTATCACATGACCTCAGGCCTATGGCAATCATCAATTTCATATGCCCGAACGTCTACAAGAAATCAGAGACAAGCTCGAAGCCATGTCTCGACGACAGAAGGAGATCTTAGAAAATCTACAAGATATTCAGCAAAGAGTCAAGAACTTGGAATCTATGCCAAGGTCATCCGAGAGAAGGAGAGGAGGATGGTTACCACCATCTTTCGGGAAGGAGCCCTTATTGCATCAAAAGGGCAAAGCAGTCCAGGTCAAAAGAGAAATGACCACAAACGAGAAGCTGGAAGCACGTATACGGGGAGAACCCAGCACTAAGTGAGATCATGTCCAGATTCCGGATTGACGATTTCAACTTCGAGGCATTGCAAGACCTTTCCGATCTTGCAGAATCATTTTCAGGTCTCAACCTGGAAAACGTACAGACGTTTGGTACAATTGTACCAAGTCAAGGTCCTCCACTAGAACAGTCAACAATTACCGAAGGCGCTGGATCTTCCATCCCTAATCCAGATCCAATTCGGGAAGAGCCAATTCGAGAGGAAGCCATGCCGCATCAACATGATTTTGTTGCGGGATCCATATACAACCGGATTCCAACCAGGGTAAGGGCAAGAAGGCCAGATGTCCACGGGACACCATACGGAAGATCACAACTCGATCTGATACACCCGTATGGGCTTATGCTCAACCTTGATACTCTGGATTTCAAGAATCGCGAAGCCCTGATCGATGAGTGGGCATCAGCAATGAGAATTGCAGCAGCAACGCTTGAACTCGACAAGGAAGGTTTCATCATGATGCTACAGATGAGCCTTGAAGGATCAGTCAAGATCGGATGGGAACATGGAACTCCAGAAGTTAGAAGTGGGGTCCTATCCGGCGAATCGCTCAAAGACATTGTTGATAGAATGGCAAGGCTTTTCAAGATCTACTTCATCGGAGAAGAATACTTTGTGGATCCCCAAACCGGAGGAGGTGACCAGGAGAAAGTCATGAGATACGAACAAGCATTGTATAGCTTGGAGCTACATGATATATGTAGCGTAGATCTATACATCAAGTTGTTCACCGAGTACAGATGGAAAAGTCGAATTGCTGAAGACACGGCGATTCCCCTTTTCTTCGCCAAAATACCAAGCCCATGGCGAGAGATGTTGCTGCGAGAATATATACCCATTGGAGTGGACACGGTGGCCCAAAAGATGTCCTTTCTCAAGGTCAAGCTTAGCGAATGGTTCCAGAAGGCAGCAATTCAAAAGAATTTTAAGAGGCTGAAAAGAATCAATAAATCAGCCCGTCTTTGCTGCGACGACAATGACATCCCAACAGTCATTGGTGCACCAGAGAGACATCGAAAGAAGAAACATAGGGATCAACCCTATGAACCAAGGAGAAACAGGTTTCCCCGAAGATCTTCGTGGAGACCAAGAAGATTCTGGTCAAAACAGAAGGCCCGAAGTTACAAATCAGGACAGAGACCAGGACCTAGCCGAGGAAGGACGGCTTCCGGTCAAGGAAGCACCAGCAGACCACCAGCCAGGCGAACTTTCAAGAGAGCACACACACGTGCTAACGAAAGCTTCAAAGATTGCAACTGTTGGACGTGTGGGGCCAAGGGACACATCTCAACAGATTGTCCGGAAAACCAAAAACGAGGTGTTCGACAGTTCGAGGCTACGCCGGAGTTCGAAGAAGCTGTCTACTTTCAGGACCTTGTTCAAGTATACCAGTTTGAGGATATCCCTTTAGACGAAAGTATATATGAGGAGGACGAAGGACCATATGAGTCTTCAGAATCGGGATCAGAATCAGACGGAAGACGAGGAGATCTTCCATCAGGAAGTTCAGGAGGACATGACGGGATTCTTCTCACAAACCAGCATTTCTCACAAAGCCTTGATGAGAATTATGCGGGAAGATCCAAAATTGCGAGTCTACGATGGATTCACCATCGGAAAAATGGAGATAACCTTAGCCCAGCTAAGTTTCAGGAAGAGAAAACATCACATCATCTATAAGGTTACAGCGGGAGAAATTGCTATCCCAATGGAGCTGACCAGTAATGTGATGGAAATGCAACTAATTCCTATGAACGAAATCAAGGAGGAACTAAAGAGGCTCAAGCCAGAGGTTGCGCAGAAAATGTCATGTGAAATTGTGGATCGGGTTGATACGTTGTTGTTGTGAACTTAACACTTGAGAGTTAACAGCAGATTTGCAACGTTGTTAACTCAGCGATGTTACTTTAACAACAGACCAGAAGAATAGTGCAGCAGAATAAACAAACACCAAGTTTAAGAAGTGAATATAGAATTACATTAACTTCCGAGCCTTAGGCAAAATAACCCGTGAAGGTTTTAACAAAGGTCGTTCTCTCAATTCTCAAGCTCCTCACTCTTAAATTGATTGAACTAAGCAAAGCACACAAGAATTGCTTCGTCTATCTCTAACAGCTCCTCACTCTTAGATCTATCCTAACAATTCACAAACTTTGCTAAAGCAAGACAACACTCAACAACTGTAAATTAATCTCTCGGATTGATTGGCTCTTGTCTCTTGTTTGTCTTGAGGTACTTCACACCTATATATAGGTTCTTGATCTTCGACTTCAAGGTGTGTTGTACACGGTTGGTAATTCTCCTTGTTTCCTTCTTGAACTCTTCTTCTTTGTTCTCGCAGTCCTTCTTGAATAATAGTTCCTTCATTAGTGATCTAACTAGGGAAAGACTCCTTCTTCAAATCAGGACTTGAACTTAGAAAGCATTCCTAGTTCCACTCGAACTCTTCTTTCCTTGTAGAGTGGTTTGCGTAATTAAGGAAACTTTCCTTCTTGGAAACTTGAGCATCCAACATATGACAAGTTTATTTCCTGAATAATAATCAAAGACAATTACAACTGTGGAACTCAGTTAGTTAAGTGAATAAGGCAAAACAATAATGAAGAAATTAATTAAGATTGTAAATCGGATTCTGCTCCAGCAATGTTATTCTAACATTGATTTCTCAATGTTAAACTAACATTGACAGAATACCTGCACTTTCAATGTTAAACTAACATCGACCGAATACATGCACTTTCAATCTCCCCCTTTTTGCCTTAATCACAAAACCTAAGAACCTGTTCTAACCAGATCAAATTATTCAAACAAACTTAACTATCAGATCATAATGGAAAATAAGTACGCTCCCCCTGAAACTCAGAAGGGGCCATTTCAATGTTATTCTAACATTGATACTTTCAATGTTATCATAACACCTGTCTGTCTTTGTCAATGTTAGCTTAACATCGAACCCAGACAGATGCTCTAACATTGAGCATCTCAATGTTATTTTAACATCAGAGAACAGTTAACACCTACAAAACAGAGTTAGTACTTTGTATCCAAAGTTCACTGATCATAAGCAGAAGCAGTAAGCAACAAGATAGAATGGTACTTAATTACAGACCATACTCAGTAGCAAGGAACACACTCCTTGATGAAACCGAAAAATAAACAAAGAAACATAATTGTTCATGCTGACAGAAACATAACAGAACTCAGAAATTATTGAAATTTGATCATTCTCCCCCTTTTTGTGAGGAAGGCAGATCCCTCAAATGCTTCATGAGGCTGTCTATCTCTTGCAGCCTTACTTGCTTGTCTGCAATTTCTCTCTGGGTATCCTTGAACTCTCTGTCCAGCCACACCAAGGTCTCATCCACAAAGGCATCAGCAATGACAGAACAGCTGTCCCCACTAGCTACATGAACCGAAGAAGCAGCAAACTTGTGAGTCTTCTTCTTCTTCTTCTTCCTGCTTGGACCAGCTCCATCCTTGGGATTCCATGGCAGATCCTGAATCCTGATCTGAGTGAAGTAGCTCATGGTGATGATCATCTTGGCCTTGTTCTTGATCCAGCCTTCTGTCTTCTTTGTCTTGAAGCCTTGCTTCACCAGAATGCTGGATATCAGAGAGGGATATGGAATGATTCCCTTTGCCTTGGTTGTGACTTCCCTCATGTGCCTCATAACCTTCTCCCCTATATTCACACTCAGCCCATTCTTCAGTTTGTACACCAACCTTGCAGATTCTTTTGTCATCACAGTGGTGTTGGAAGAGGGCAGCCAGTTGTAGGTGGAGAGTTTGTGAAGGACAACACTTAAGGAGGTCAGCTTTGTAGTAGGAAAACTGTCATTCCATTTCCTTGTCAGTCCACCAGTGAGGTCAGTGATCACCTCATCCATGCTAGGATCCTCAGTCTCCTCAGGGTCAGGGAGTCCCCAAGCCTCATTGATCACAGAGGGGCTGATGTCATAGACATTCATCCTGACCCAAGCTTTGCCAAACTTGGGAGAGTCCTGGTGGGACACCCATTGAGAGAGGTTCATGTAGAACTCTCTGATCACATCAGGGACATATGATGACTGATTCATCACATAGCCCAACACCCCTCTAGTTTCCAGCAGCTCAAACAACCTATTTTCTTTGAACATTTCCTCATCAATGTTCCTCTCAGTGTGAATCACCCTGGCTTGATAAGCCTCCCACAGCTCTTCTGCCTCAGCAGACACATAGAAGCCAGAATAAGGCTTCTTGGGATACCCCTCCTCAAGCAGATCAAAGTATTCATCTGATGTTGGAGTAACATCAGCAGGGTCATCACCTACCTGTAGGCCTTCATCCTCAACTTCCTCCTCAACTTCCTCATCTTCTTCATCCTCTTCCTCCTCTTTTTCTTCTTCTGACTCAGACTCAGAAGCTTCAACCACCACCTGTTTTCCCTTTCTTTTCTTAGCAGCAGTAGCTAAGTCAGTGAGAGTCAGGCTCTCTTCTTCTTCTCTCTCAACCTCTTCAGGTTGACTGTTATCCTCACCAACATCTTGGTTACCTTCAGTAGTAACCTCCTCAGCCACAATCTCCTCAACCTGATCATCTTCCTCAGGAAGAGTCTCCATCTCATCAGCAGTATCCTGCTCATCCTCATCAGCCTTAGTAGGCTCAACCACTTCCTCTGCAACCACAGATTCATCCCCAACATTGCCCTCAAGGACATCATGTACCACCTCAGACTCACCCACAACAACACCCGGGGCCTCTTTCTCCCCCTCAATACCAACAACAGTAGTATCAGGTATATCCAGAGTAGGGTTAGCCATCATTACCTCGTTTTCAGGGTTGGTGGGAGTGGAGGTTTGCTCAGACGTTTTTGGTGTTGAATCAACATCACCCTTAGCCGCTTTCTTGCCCTTGCGCCGTTGATAAGTGGATTTCCTCTTTGGTGCGGCGGCGGTAATGGCTTCAGCAGTTGCGCTTCTGGTCCTGCGGCGTCTAGGTTGCTCCATCTGTTCTGCAACTGCTGCAAGAGTGTCAATGGAAGACTTGCGTGCCATTGTTAGTGATTTAGAGAAGAAAATCGAAACTTGATTTTGCAGAGAGAGTTGTTTTTTGCAAAAAATTTGAGCGCGTACACAGTGTAACGACAAATTCTTGCTATCTCTGAGAATAAAAGACAAGAAAAAGATCACAAAATAATTTTTGAGTATATTTGAAGTACAATTGCGGTTCAATCTCTATCTAATCCTCTGATTCGATTCTACAAGAACAATATTGAAATATGTGATGGAAATCTTCAATTTGATCTTCACTGAGATTATTTGAACTTGGAGAAACGTTAATTCGAGGGTCCTTGGACTTGATCTCGGATTAAATGGTGATTTGATTTGAAGATTGATGAAGGATGATATGATCTTCTTCCTCAATTCCTTGGATTTGTGAATTTTGATCTTTCCAATATGGATTTTGATCTTCGAAAACGGTTTTCCGAGGGTCTTGTGCCTTGATCTCGGATTAAATGGTGATTTGATTTGAAGATTGATGAAGGATGATATGATCTTCTTCCTCAATTCCTCGGATTTGTGAATTTTGATCTTTCCAATATGGATTTTGATCTTCAAAAACGGTTTTCCGAGGGTCTTGTGACTTGATCTCGGATTGAAAGGAGTTCTTAACGAAGAACACCTTGAAGATTGTTGAAGAACGATATGAACTTGATTTGAATTTGTTGAATTTGTTGAAGTTTGATCTTCCTCGGCAGAAGTGCAATCTTCAAAAACGGTTTTTGGATGAACTTGAGGCTTGATAGCGGATTGAAAGGGGTTCTTAACGAAGAACACCTTGAAGATTGTTGAGCTTGTTGGAGAGGATTTGTTGAACTTCCTTGCTCTGAATTCTTGAAGCTTCAATTGTTGTGTTTTGTTCTTCAAGAGCTCGTCTATTTATAGTTGTAGAACCGAGCCTCCTTGCTTGTGATTGGTCGGTTTTATTTTTTTAATATAGGCATGGATTTAATTTAGCTTGTGGTGGACTTCTTTCCCGGATCCTCGCATTGCGGGGATGCTTTCGTGCACTGGGCTGCCCTTTATCAAGAAATTCTTAGAACACATCGTATTTCCACATGGCTTTATTTGATCGGCCAACAATTCTCCATCTTTATATTATAAATCAATTAATTAACCTATTAATAAATGGAATTTAATTTAGTAAAACTCCAAATTAAAAATAGAAATAATTAATTTAATTTACAATAATCAATTTGACACTTGTCAATATTTAATTGGAGTAGACAAAATTCATTTGTCTACAAATGCCCCCTTGCGACTTGTCACGAATAGCATTGTAAAAATGCGTCTTGAAGTGAATTATGTCGCAACATATTTCTTTTCGTGCCATCAATGATATTTATAGAAAATTGTGCACTTTATTTCAAGAGTCAAAACTCTTAATGGGTCTTTATAACAATTTCCCTAGGGACCATAGTGAAATTTACACTAAAGCCTTCAAGCAAAGCACGTGGGATACCATCACTTTTTTTTTTTTTTTTTAATTTATTTTTCTGGTGGTCCCCGCTGACAAGACCAAGTGCATTGAACTTCTTCCTCCTTCCTTTCCTATATAGAATAGCCGTAGTATTTCTTATACAACCAAAGTAATTAAAAAAATATTTTCTCTCTCCTCTAGCTCCTCTCATGGCCGCCCCTTTGAACGGAGTTTCCATGCGACGGTGATCGAGTTTCAACTCAAAAATGTCATCATCATAATCGTGAGCTCAAGAGGAACGGTTAGTGTGGTGGTTTCGAGGTATTTCCGAACGCATCCGCGTCTCCGGCGAGTTACCGACGACACACCGCCGCACCTCCGCCGTCCGCCTCTCTCTCCGGTCAACGAAGTGGTGGCGACGGTATTTTTGGTGCTAGGGTTCCGATTGTCTAGCTTTTCCGATCCATTTTTTCGGTGTCAAGCTTTTCCAGTCACTATTCACTTGCTCTCGGGGTACTGTTCACGTCCGGATACTATTCACTTTCGGCTACTATTCACGTTAACGTCTCAACGGTAGCATTATTTGAGCGGATCCGCCTCGTTTTCCGACCGCAATCAATTTTCCGGCGACTTTCCGGTGTCAAGCTTTTCCGAGCACTATTCACGCGCTCTCGGGGTACTGTTCACGCCCGGATACTATTCACTTTCGGCTACTATTCACGTTATCGTCTCAACGGTAGCATTATTTGAGCGGATCCGCCTCGTTTTCCGACCGCAATCATTTTTCCGGCGACTTTCCTTCTCCATTTTTTTTTGTTGCAGCGCCTGTTTTCTTTTATTTTTTTTGCTAATCTCAATATTTTTTTTTTTTTTGTAACAGGTTTAAGGATCGGAAGAGTCACTTTCACAAGAATTGCCGAACCGATCTCTGCCGTCGTTCGTGCTCCGGTCTCCTCTCTGCCGAGTATCAGACGATGATCTTCCTTTCGAGACCTTGGGGCAACGTATTGCCAAAGGTGATGCCATATGGGACGATGCTTTTCTTCACTTTCGATACCTTGGGGCAACGTATTGCCAAAGGTGATGCCATATGGGAAGATGCATTTCTTCACTTTCCTGGCAAAATCCATTACTTTCCCGGATATTGGGAGTGGACAGAAGATGTCCTTGTTCGGTGCAATCATACAATTACTTCCACCAACACGTATGAGCTAGTCTATGCATCCCTGTTCACATATAATTGCAACTTGGAGATCATGAAGGTTTTATGCACATGTTGTACTTGACAAAGTCCGGATCTCTTGCAAAGAGAGGAAGAGCACAATCAAACCTCAATCAACACAACATCATTTGTGAGCTTGAAAGAGTAGACATTCCTTGGACGACTCGGCATCAAAGAAACCTTGAAGGAGACATTCATTTCAGGACTCGACATCAAAGAAACCTTGAAGGACACATTCATTTCGCAACTTGGCTTCAAATGTTTCCGAACGGAAGATATTTGCTTTCAAGACTTGGCAACAACGGCATTCAGCAGGAGTGGACTTGTCTTCAAGGCTTGGCGTCAAAGACATTCGGCATGAGTCGACTTGTTTTCAAGACTTGGCATCAAAGACATTCAGCAAGACCAGACATTGTTGACCCTACATCAAAGGCCGCTTGAACGAGGAGACATCATTTTCATGACTTGGCCTCAAAGACACCTTGAAGGAGCACATTGTTTTCACGACTCGACATCAAAAGGCATCCGATAGGAAGATATTTGCTTTCAAGACTTGGTTGCGCGCGCAACTTTGTTGGCCCGTCACATCTCAAGGATCTTCATGTAACATCTTCCACGCAACATAACTTGGCAAAAGAATATGACCGAACTCAGAATTATATAACTCCGCAGAATCAAGAATATTTCCATTTGAATCACAACTACCAGCCAATATTGCGATTTCCCCGAGGCTTGCAGAACCAAACAAACATCTAGGCGCATTCAAACTCATTCCAGTAGTCCACGTGCTTGTCAACAAACTGTAACGATAGATAGCGTAAGACACGAGTTCTCTACCGAAAAGAAGAAGTTCAGTTCCAACCGAAGAAACAGACGACGCTCCTATGACCAAAAGCTCGTTTCCCAGAGACTTGAATGTGACCCCCCAACCCCTATTGCAGTTGGTTCTCACCGGAATCGGACCCAACGACTTCCACGTATTGCTTTTCTTCAAATAAACTTTCAACTGATTAGTAGAGGATTCGATCGAGTAAAGCTCGTTATTCACCACTGCAATAAGAGGTGGCGAATGGGACGACTGAACAGGATCATCTTTTAACATGTCGGGTATAAGTGTCCAACTGTTTCGAGTTTCATCAAAAAATTCCCCGCATGTCAACGGCCCGTCTTCGTTCTTTCCACCAATCACGTAAAATTTGTTGTCCATGTAACACCTAACGCAACATAACTTGCAAAAGAATATGACCGAACTCAGAATTATATAACTCCGCAGAATCAAGAATATTTCCATTTGAATCACAACTACCAACCAATATTGCGATTTCCCCGAGGCTTGCAGAACCAAACAAACATCTAGGCGCATTCATACTCATTCCAGTAGTCCACGTGTTTGTCAACAAACTGTAACGATAGATAGTGTAAGACACGAGTTCTCTTCCGAAAAGAAGAAGTTCAGTTCCAATCGCCAAAGATTCCTTATCTCCAAAGACAAAGCATTGATTAGGATTCAAACTCGGTAAAGTCATCCAACGACGGCGCTTGGGGTCAAATGCTTCCCATTCAAGCAGCTGGCAAGAAACATAAATTCAATGCTCAACTACTCCATTCTGTCTCCTCAGCCTGTATAACTTGCTGCTTCATGATGTTTATTATCGGATTGGTCCGGCTGAACAGAAGGACGAGTCAAAATCCCACCAATCAATAAGGCCGTATCTACATGATCATCAATCAGTTTTGACACTTTCTTAACAAGCACGTCCTTCACCTCAATAAAAAGGATCAAGTCATAACGTAATTCAAAATACATGAATCTGGATTTAGGGGTGGCATTCACGACTTATGCTCATGCGGGCTTGAAGTAACATGCAGTTTAGACTCGTGCATCATGGAGCAATTGACTTGAAGAAATTCCGTGCTTGTGTCGAGAAGACGTGAACACTTGAAGGATTTCCAAGCTTTCGACGTGTCCCGAAAACTTGCACATTTGCTTTGAAGACTTGAAGGATTTGTAGACCTTTTGGCTCGTGTCTAGGAGACTTGTGAATTTGCTTTGAAGACTTGAATGATTTGTAGACCTTTTGGCTCGTGTCTAGGAGACTTGTGCATTTGCTTTGAAGACTTGAATGATTTGTAGACCTTTTGGCTCGTGTCTAGGAGACTTTTATTTACCTCATTTTGAGATATTCATTTGCATGTGGCATCATGTTTCTTTCCCATGAATATTGTAACATAACGCAACAAAACCCAACTTAAGCAAATTTCATGACTGAACTTAGAAAAATTCTAAGCTGCCTACGTACCTTAATAAAAAGGATCAAGTCATAACGTAGTTCAAAGTACAAGATTGATTTAAGGGGGTGGGTGCCGTACACAGTTTATACTCATGCGGGCCAGGAGTATTCATTGTTTAACCACTTTGAACAAAGTGGGGTATTTAAATTTTAACCACATAAAACACCTTTAGTGGAGTAAGTTATCATTTTAACCACATAATTTACCATTGGTGGTTGCCATCCACAGTTTATACTCATGCGGGCCAGGAGTAACATGCAGTTTAAGCTCGTGCGTCATGGAGCATTGACTTGAAGATTTGAAGACTTGAACACTTGAACACTTGAAAAACATGCAGACCTTTTTGCTCGTGTCTAGGAGGATTTGAAGACTTGAAGGAGTTGCAGACTTTCGACGCGTCTAGAAGACATGCGCATTTGATTTGAAGACTTGAAGGATTTGCAGACCTTTTGGCTCGTGTCTAGGAGACTTGAAGACTTGAATGTTTACTTTGAGTTCATGTATGCAAACAGTTTATACTCATGTTAAGGAGAATGTTGATAGTTTATACTCTTATCAAGGAGTACATATTATGGCACTTAATATGGAAATTTGAGATAGTTTAAGCTCGTATCAAGGAGCATATTGGTTGTAATGAAATTTGATGTCGCGCCCTCTTCATCGTCGGTGTCATCCGTATCATCACCTTCCGTATCAAGGACGTGGGTTGAGCTTTCTTCTTTAGTAGATTTCATACTTGTTTCGATGTCATGCGCACGCGTCGCCAACTCTTCAAATGTTCTTGGTTTGATTCCTTGAAGTATGTAGGAGAGACCCCAATTCATCCCTTGAATGCAAATCTCTTCGGCTGAAGTTTCAGACAATTTCTCATTTTTGACTTCTTTGAGAGGCATAGCTTCAATGAGCTTGTTAACTTCGGCTTCGAGCAATGGGACTAAGTCAGGTCGAAACCTTCTTTGGGCTTGCTTGACGGGATGAACATCTTTCTTTACCGATAAGTTATGTACTGCCACATTTGGGTCCAAGCCTGGCATTTCTTTGTATGACCAAGCAAACACATCCTTGAACTCGTGCAACAACTCAATGTAATTTCGTTCTTCATCAGTTTCGAGCAATGCACTTATGTAAATCGGTCTTGGGTCATCGATGTTGCCCAAGTTTACCTCTTTTAACTCATCAACAGTGGCCTTGACACCCTCCTCCCACTCAATAGGCGCATCTTCGGCGTCTTCTTCAACATCTTCTTCACAAGAAGTGATATGGCATGACGATCCTACACTCTCTTCATCTCCGTCTTTGGTCTTCGTGAGTATCACGGTTTGTAACTTGACTTTGAGAGTTTCCCCACAAGACACTATCAAGCCTTCACGGCGAGTCATTCGAGATGGGATCAGACTTTGAACTTTCTTAGAGTTTGATGACTTGAGGTTTCTCTTAGCGTGTGTCGACATATGTGGAACACTCAACTTTTTCCAATCACACCTTTTCTTTGGACCAAGCCTATCAAAGACTGTTTTATTCGGACCAAGCCTATCAAAGACCGACATGTGTGGTATCTTCTTTTCACACCCTGTTGTTGAACCCTCTACTTCGCCTATGTAGTTGGCGTTGGCTCTTTTTATAGCAATGCGAACTGGGTTGGGTGGCTTGTAGCCAAGGCCTGTCCGAGTGTTTGGAATGGTATGGCCTTTTTCCTTTAGCATAACTTGTGTGGCATTGAGTCCATATGGCTTCTTTGTAGTAGCATCAAGAGCGAGGCCCTCCAATCGTGGTTCTTCATTAGGGTCATATCCAGCTTTAACTAGCAATTTGAAAGCTTTCGGGTCAAAGCATTGCTCAATCTTCTTTGTGCGCAATGTTCCATGCTCTGTTCCTGGTCCTTTGGATGGACGAACAAATCCTTCAAGTGGAGGAGATGGCCCTTTCTTTTCAAGTGTTGTAAGAGGGAATGTTAGTTCTTTCAAAGGTTTTGACTCAAGGGGAGGTCCATAAATTTTACTCTTCTCTGTGTCACTTGTGTTATCGGAGCCTTTTACATCATGCTGCTGGAGTTGCTCAGTTCCATTGAGTTTCACAGTGCTCTTTCCTTCAATATAATATTTTGCATCTGCAAAGTGTGATTCAGCATCAGAAAAAGGCTTTACATCACCATGTACCTTTCTTTCGACTCCATCTTGATAATATCCGAAGCACTGGTGTAATGTTGAAGGAACAACGCCATTTTCATGTATCCAAGGTCGACCCAATAACATGTTGTAGGATGTGTTGGATTCGATGACATAGAATAGCGTACTGGATGGCATATCTTCAATAAGAAGATCTAATCTTATGATGCCGATGGCTCTTTGCCCCCCTTGGTTGAAACCTTGGATCATCAGACGACTACTTGATAGTTCACCCACCGAGATCCCTAATGTATTCAAAGTGCGTAGAGGTAAGATATTGACCGCAGAGCCCCCGTCAATTAACATTCGATTGACTCTTTTCTCGCGAATATAGCCAGCAACAAACAATGGTCGATTGTGGAGCTTGGAACCTAGTAGAAGGTCTTCATCAGTGAAGCATATAGTGGACATGTATTGGTTTGTGACATGAGCAGTATTTGAAGTAGAGTCTTCAATTTTCTCTCCTTCGTGAGTTGCATTGCATGAAATGATGATGTGGGAGTCATCTAGGCTATCAACTGGGCTTGAGAGTGCGACAAGGTTTGATGACACGACATCCTCTTCTAGCGTGATCTTTCCCTCACGAGCCAACCGCATCACCTTATCTTTGAATATAAAGCAATCATGGATTGGGTGTCCTACGAGACGGTGATATTTGCAATACTTAGGATCATTGGTGCAACTAGCCTCTTCTGGTCTCTTCATTTCAGGCAGCTCAATTAAGTTAGCTTTGAGCAAATCATCAAATATGGCTGAAACGTCAGAATCGAGGAACGGATATTTCTTTGACTGCATCTCCTTGAGTGTCGTCTTCCTTTGCTCATTAGTTTGTGAATTTTTAGCCTTTTCAGATACCAAAACACCTTTTCGTTGGTCGTTGCTATCATTTGTCTTGGTCTGGATTCTCAATGGAGCAACATTCACTGCTATAGACTCTTTGGTAGGTGCTTTGTTGAAAGGTTTGCCTCCTTTCCTTGTATCTTGCTTGTCACTGAATCTTTGCGGATCTTGCATAGGTGGTCCATTAACTCCACTTGCCACCATACTCTGTTCCATGTCATGAGCACGAGTTGCTAACTCCTCAAACGTCCTTGGCTGTATTCCTTGAAGAATGTAACGGAGCCCCCATTTCATGCCTTGGATGCACATCTCTATAGCCGAGTTCTCGGACAATCGATCCTTGCAATTGAGACTCAAATTTCTCCAACGGTTTATGTAATCAATGACTGGCTCTTCATCCCATTGGCGAGCATTTGTTAGTTCAATCATGCTGACGGTCCTTCTTGTACTGTAGAAGCGATTGAGGAATTCTTGCTCCAACTCGTCCCAACTATCAATCGAGTTTGCTTCCAAGTCAGTGTACCAATCAAATGCATTTCCCTTCAGTGAGCGAACAAATTGCTTGACAAGACGATCATTGTAAGTTCCGGCATTGTTGCAAGTCTCAACAAAATGAGCTATATGTTGCTTTGGGTTGCCTTTGCCATCAAACTGCTGGAAATTTGGTGGTTGGTAGCCATTCGGCATCTTGAGGTTATCTATCCTTTGAGTGTACGGTTTGGAATAGGAGAATGATGATTTGAAGCTTCCGTCTAGTTTGTCCTTGATAGTTCCCATGATGAACTCCTTTAATTGATCAGCAGGGATCATGCCATTTGAAGAGACTTGGAATTCATTGGCAATAGACTTTTCCTTCTCATTGGATAATTGCTTCATGGATGTTTCACCTTTTTCAAAGCCTCCAAACTTCAGGTCCTTTACATGACTTTCTTCCACCTTGACTTCCCTACTCAGCAATTTTTCTATCTTGGAGTCTTGGTCTTGCACATGTTTGTTCAGCATCTCTATGGCTTTGGTTAACATCACCATTTGTTCTTCCAAAGTTGTAGCACTTGTTGTCAATGCGTGCACTGTATCCAACGGAGGTGAAGAACCCGATGCGGAGTGAGGAGTTAGTAGGGAGGAGTCGCCGCTCTCAACATCTTCATCATTGTTGACGTTGTCGGAGACAAGGGAGTCCTTTTGAACAATGTCGTCGACGACTTCACTTGGCATCTTCGTGGATGGATCAGACAATAGATCAGACAACCTTCTTGTCTTGCGTGATGACATATGGTTGACTTGTTGTTCTTGATGAAAGGAGATGAGAGGTAGAGTTGTCCCACCGGGCGTGCCAAATTTGTAACGACAAATTCTTGCTATCTCTGAGAATAAAAGACAAGAAAAAGATCACAAAATAATTTTTGAGTATATTTGAAGTACAATTGCGGTTCAATCTCTATCTAATCCTCTGATTCGATTCTACAAGAACAATATTGAAATATGTGATGGAAATCTTCAATTTGATCTTCACTGAGATTATTTGAACTTGGAGAAACGTTAATTCGAGGGTCCTTGGACTTGATCTCGGATTAAATGGTGATTTGATTTGAAGATTGATGAAGGATGATATGATCTTCTTCCTCAATTCCTTGGATTTGTGAATTTTGATCTTTCCAATATGGATTTTGATCTTCGAAAACGGTTTTCCGAGGGTCTTGTGCCTTGATCTCGGATTAAATGGTGATTTGATTTGAAGATTGATGAAGGATGATATGATCTTCTTCCTCAATTCCTCGGATTTGTGAATTTTGATCTTTCCAATATGGATTTTGATCTTCAAAAACGGTTTTCCGAGGGTCTTGTGACTTGATCTCGGATTGAAAGGAGTTCTTAACGAAGAACACCTTGAAGATTGTTGAAGAACGATATGAACTTGATTTGAATTTGTTGAATTTGTTGAAGTTTGATCTTCCTCGGCAGAAGTGCAATCTTCAAAAACGGTTTTTGGATGAACTTGAGGCTTGATAGCGGATTGAAAGGGGTTCTTAACGAAGAACACCTTGAAGATTGTTGAGCTTGTTGGAGAGGATTTGTTGAACTTCCTTGCTCTGAATTCTTGAAGCTTCAATTGTTGTGTTTTGTTCTTCAAGAGCTCGTCTATTTATAGTTGTAGAACCGAGCCTCCTTGCTTGTGATTGGTCGGTTTTATTTTTTTAATATAGGCATGGATTTAATTTAGCTTGTGGTGGACTTCTTTCCCGGATCCTCGCATTGCGGGGATGCTTTCGTGCACTGGGCTGCCCTTTATCAAGAAATTCTTAGAACACATCGTATTTCCACATGGCTTTATTTGATCGGCCAACAATTCTCCATCTTTATATTATAAATCAATTAATTAACCTATTAATAAATGGAATTTAATTTAGTAAAACTCCAAATTAAAAATAGAAATAATTAATTTAATTTACAATAATCAATTTGACACTTGTCAATATTTAATTGGAGTAGACAAAATTCATTTGTCTACACACAGTAGAAGAAGATTAGGGCAAATTATACAATAATCAGCTGAAGAGTAGAGATAGTGGTGTTGTAACATGTTACCAACATAATCGGACCACTGTCACACGATCACACCCATGTTCACCTTACCACGTGTCAGTGTTGGATTAACACGTAACCAGAGCGGTCTTCAAACCTGAAAACTTATAAGTTACAATGTTTCAATGTTGGACTAACATTGGTAAGTTAACATCAGGGAGGAAAGTTGTAGGTGCAGGGCTTCATCCAAGGCAACATCATGTGAGAGCGTGAGATATTCCTGTATACAGATCTGGAACCTCACCCAAGTACTTAGGTATCAAGACATAAATTCAGACCATCAGTATGAGTAAGTAACACATCAAACAGAAAAACACAGAGTGGATATACATATCCAGGGAAGAGATGTTCCCATAGCATAGAAGATCACAAAACATAGTGTTTTACCTGCAGTGAGTCACCCACAAAGTATGCCTCAACACATGATTTCCTAAGATTACTACTCCCCCTAAGCCCAAACCGACACAAGGAAAAAAGAATACAGAACTAGAAAGCATGCAACAATGTTAGATTAACATTGGGAGATGGTAACCAAGTGCAAACAGCTTTACTGACTGGGATCAGGACACATCAATTTATCTTTATGAACTCTTTTGAACAAAAAACTAGTGAATGTAAAAGGATAGTTTCATCACTGAATGTGGGCAGCACAAGACCCCACACACCCCAGCAACTTAACCATCAGCAACAAATTAGGCAAGTACAAAGGAACTGAATGAAGACAATACATTTATCATATACGTCTCCACCCCAGTTCCTCATGCATACTTGTTTTCCAACCTGTATACAAGCGAAATACCAAGTGAGCAATGCTACTGAATGCAAGCAGTCGAAACTTCAAACACCCCAGTAGTAGAGATCACTATCATGCATAACCTTGGCCATAGACAAAACACAAAAATAAGCACACTTAATGACAATGAAGCTTTCAACATCATGTACCCCAGCTTCTCTTCATGCTTTGTCTAACCTAACACGGATAAGTCACAACTGAATGACATCAGAGTAGTGAGCTCTGTGTACCCCAGCTTCTCCTGGATGTTAGGTTAACATTCACTGACTAACATCAGAGTTTTACTTAAAAAACCTCTTGATATGTACCTGTCCACCAGTCAACTCAACTCTCCATACAGTTTAACCACACAACCCAACAGAATCTCCAACAAAGATGTAATATGCAAGAAGAAAGAATGCAGAAGGACACAAAAAGAATTACAGATACACCACAACCGATAACCAGTGCTAGACAGTGGTGTTATGTCAACACTGGTGAACTAACATCCCTAAACGATGCACATGCCAAGAGAATTCCTCAAACTGAAGAACCTTTCAGAATCTAAGGGTTTAATGAACATATCAGCAAGCTGATTGTTAGTTTCAATGTGTTCAATGTCAATGAGCTTATCTTCTACCATGTTTCTTAGAAAGTAATGTCTTATGTCAATATGTTTAGTTCTGGAGTGTTGCACAGGGTTCTTAGAAATGCTTATAGCACTAAGATTATCACAAAACATAAGTAAGGTATCACTGTCTAACCCATAATCCAGTAGCATGTGTTTAAGCCATACTAACTGAGTGACACAACTGCCTGCTGCTATGTATTCAGATTCAGCAGTGGAGAGTGACACACAGTTTTGCTTTCTACTATACCATGAGACCAAGTTGTTCCCCAGATAAAAACATCCTCCACTTGTAGACTTCCTGTCATCAGTGTCACCTGCCCAGTCTGAATCACTGAAACCTACAAGATTTGTGTTAGTGTCATAGGAATACCATATACCAAGGGCCAAGGAGCCAGAAATGTATCTAAGTATTTTCTTCACATCAATCAGATGTGACTGTTTTGGACATGCCTGGTACCTAGCACAAACACAGACAGAGAACATTATGTCAGGCCTTGAAGCAGACAAGTAGAGTAAGCTCCCTATCATTGAACGGTATAATGTTGGATCAACATTGGCACCATTAACATCCCTGGATATCTTTACAGATGAAGACATGGGAGTCTTGCAAGGCTTTGAATCTGCCAATTCAAACCTTTTCACCAAATTTCTTGCATACTTTTCATGACTTAAGAAAATCCCATTACCTGTTAGTTTCACTTGAAGACCAAGAAAGAAAGTTAATTCTCCCATCATACTCATCTCAAACTGCCCTGTCATTGATTCAACAAATTTTTCTAGAATAGAATTGTTAGTTGAGCCAAACACAATATCATCTACATATATTTGAGCAACACAAACATGAGAATATTTCTTCAAGACTAACAGTGTTCTATCTCCATCACCTCTAACAAAACCAAGACTTAAAAGGAATTTTGTAAGCCTTTCATACCATGCTCTAGGTGCTTGTTTAAGACCATACAGTGCCTTTTCAAGCTTGTACACATGGTTTGGAGACTTAGGATCTGTGAACCCCTTTGGCTGTTCAACATATACTTCCTTATCAATCAGCCCATTTAGAAACGCACCCTTTACATCCATTTGGTACAGTTTTATCTTAAGACAACATGCTATGGCTAGAAGTAACCTAATAGATTCAATCCTAGCAACTGGAGCAAATGTCTCATCAAAATCTACACCTTCAACCTGTGTGTACCCCTGAGCAACTAGTCTAGCTTTGTTTCTAACTATAACCCCTTCCTCATTACTCTTGTTCTTAAATATCCACTTCGTCCCTATTACATTAACATTAGGTGGTCTAGGTACAAGTATCCAGACATTGTTCTTAGTAAACTGTAATAGTTCATCCTGCATGGCATTAATCCAAAAGTTATCAAGAAGGGCTTCATTCACATTTTTAGGTTCTATGGTGGAGACAAAACAAGAGTCATTATCAACAGTACAAGTGAAGTTCATACATACACACAGTTTTACCATATCTCTATAGTCAAGTCTTTCTCTGTTGCGTGTCCTTACCCGTTCAGTGAGTTCACCTATTACCTGGGATGTTGGATGGTCTTTCTGAATCCTAGCCGAGGGGTCTTTTCTGGGTTCAGAGGCACCTTCATGTTCTGAGTCAGAATCCTCTGATGTTATTCTAACATCTGATCTCGCTGGTGTCAGTCTAACATCATTCCCTGACTCTTGTTCAGTGTTTCCAGCTTCCAATTCCAATGTTGGTGTAACATTGCCAGGAGTAACATTCTCGGTTTCCACTGTTGGTTCAACATTGGGAACTAAGATGTCACCAGTACCTGTATCAAGAGTGAAATCATCAAACACAACATTCACTGATTCCTGAATTGTCTTCAATCTAAGATTGTAGACTCTAAAGGAAGTACTATTGGCTGAGTATCCTACAAAGATGCATTTTTCACTTTTAGAATCAAATTTACTCAGATAATCCCTGTCATTCAGTAGATAACAATCACATCCAAATTCATGAAAATATGCAACATTTGGTTTTACACCCTTCAAGAGTTCATATGGAGTCATGTTAGTTCCAGGTCTAAGATACACCATGTTACTTGTTAACCCTAAAAAATAAATAAGGGATTATACGAGTTAAACAAAAGATTAACCCTTAAATTAGGGATTAGTCCCAAAGACGATACTATCGTCACGAATACTCTCGTATGTCACATACCCTACGATGGTATGACGTGGCACCCGAAGAGATACTAGAACCCCTCGGATCTCACATACCCGATTATGGTACGACGTGACGTCCGAGTGGGCACCAAAGCGTCCCCTGGAAAGTCAAGATGAATAAAAATAAGATATCAACGTGGCATCGGAAAAAGAGTAAACCCTGATGGATCCACGTGACTCTGATATCCATCACTGCGCCAAGAGGGACCACTGTACGAGAATACTTCCTTGCTGAACACTCCCAAAGCCCTCGGAATCATCACCCCGAAGGCTAAATTCACAAAACAACGCCTTACCCAAAGCACAAATCATCAAAGTCACTTATCCCAAAGGCCCGAGCCAAGAAAGTTACTCAGCCAAGGCCAAGAAGCCCTCGGAGAATTGTTCCCGAAGGGACCACTACTCTAATGACGATAAGAAACGCTCAGAACCCATACTACGGAGATCCAGACGCAAGAGCACAGCCTTACTTGCATATTGATGCCCTCGGAGCCCACCTCACGAACAGGAAGAAGCAATTCTGCCTCTCGGAGAACCTTACCAAAGAAGACAATAAGAAAATGACTGCCCCCGGAGCGTAAACCTCCTCGGACACCCACTTCACTTCAACTAGTGAGCCTCCTCATGAAATCCAGTCCCTCGGAGAAAAGAAAACAGAAGATTCAGTCCATCAAAGAAGAAGAAAACAGAAGAAGCAACCCCTCGGAACTCCTTGAAGCCATCGGACAAGATAAAGATCAGCCTAGTCAGCGCCTTATCAACAAGATATACCTTATCTTATAGAAGGACACTTGTAACACATGCAACATTACACTTGTAACACATGCATAGTGACTCAAAAGTACCCTCCCATGCACCTTACAAGAAATCCTATATAAAAGGTGGGGAAAAAAGGAGAAAAGGGAGGGGGAGAAGAAAAAAAGACATACGGTGCACACAAAATTCACTCGGAAAAAAGCATAAGGTCATACTTATGATCTTCAGGAGTGAGAAGTTCAGTGAATAAAGGCAGGATATTCTCGTAATTTACCATAATAGTTATTTACTCTCTTCGAACCACGGATAACGGCGTTCCGAACTTACAAATAATTCAGTTAATCGGGTATTATTCCAAACCTGTTAACAAAATGGCGCCGTCTGTGGGAACGCCATAGAAGTTGTCCTCGAGCGTGCTCAAGAAAGTGAATCAACTATGGAAAATTTGTTCCACAGTGAAATCCACCCGCCCTATCCGGGCAATTCGGAGGAAACCGTAGCGAATTGCCACTCCCACGAGAGGGATTTCATCAACATTCCCCGATCCGTCTTTGAAAGACTAGTGGAAGCCACCACTCGAGTTAATCACCGAGAGTTCGAGAATCCCCTGGAAACAGCCCCAGGATCTCCTCACCAAGGAGATTACCCCTCGGAAGAAGGTGAAATTCATGCAAGAGAGGCACAGTGCCCTACCCCTATTTCATGGTATCAGGAAACTCCTCGGAGGACGCCATGGTGTTATGATCATCTAGAGGCTCCGAGGATAATCCGAAGAGAGGAAAGACCTCTCCCCGTATATCGGCCCACCCCCACTATCACCCCCAACGGAGAGCCCACCTTATGGGGAATCCTTGAAGGTCTACGAAAGGAAGTAGGAGATCTCAAGAGAACTGTAGAACCCAAGGAAGATCCGACGTTTAAGACGTCTCCCTTTATTCCCAAAATTGCTTCTGCCCCGATTCCTTCAGGAATGCGGCCTATTAATGTACCGTTATATACAGGAGAAGCCGATGGGAGAGATCCACAAGATCACATACATCAATATCTGACAGGAATGGACTTGTCGTCTGCCCCGGACTATGTTCTGTGTCGGGTGTTCCCCGTTACCCTCGGAGGACGAGCCCAATCCTGGTTCACCCATCTCCCTCCCAATTCAGTAGTCAACTTTGACCGATTGGCTCACCTGTTTGTACGCCACTTCGCCTGTAATCGTAGGTATCCTAAATCGGCCACTCATCTTTTTACTATCAAGCAACAAAATGATGAATCTCTTCGGGGATATATAAAACGCTTCACGGACGAAGTGCTGGATGTTCCGAACGTCAGCCCAACCATTATGGCTGATATTCTGACACAAGGACTCCGGGCGGGAGAATTCTTCCGATACTTGATGGGGAATCATGTCACGGACATGAATGAACTCATGCAACAAGCTGAAACTCATATTCTTATGGAAGAAGCTGACCATACAAAGAGAGGGCTAGAGAAGGATGACAATGAGCGTCACGAGCATACGGAAAAGGAAACTAAGGCAAAGGAGAAGGGTAAAGAAGGAAAACCAACCCCTCGGAAGGACAATGGGGAGATGGTCAAGAAATTCCTTAAACCCGTGCCCCTTCCTCCGATGACCCTAGCTCCCGTGGAAGTACTCAATGTGATGCGAGGCAATGCAGAATTGCGCTGGCCCCAGCCCGCCAAATTTCCCCATAAAGATAAGGATACGGGTAAGTACTGTAAATTCCATAAAACTTATGGACACACTACCGAGGAGTGTACTACCCTGCGAAAAGAAATACTTCGCCTCCTAGAGGCAGGATATCTGCATAACTACCTAAAAAGAAATAATCCCGAAGAGTCCAAAGCGCATGTATGGAAGAGGCCCCGAGAAGAACCTGGCGAGGAAGAAGATACTCCCCACCGGCGGTCACGAGAACAAACCTCGGAACATCGGCGGAGGTCCCAAGAAAAGACCAGAAAGCCTCAAAGATCCCCCCGAGAAAGAACTGCCGCACCTCCGCGGCAATCACGGGAGAGGACCACAAGGTATCGGAACTTACCTCCTCCTCCCGACACGTATGAGGTCAACCCTTCCTCGGGGCGGACGATTAACATGATAGAGGGAGGAGATATTTCCAGAATACCCCAAGGTAAGAAGACAAAATATCTCAAAGAAGCCGGACGAGCGGGACATGGGCTCCCGGTATGCTCCGCCCAAGGGGCCAGATTACCAAATATCACTTTCGGACCCGAAGACCTGAAAGGTATAATCTACCCCCATGAAGATCCTTTGGTAATTGCAGTTACTATCTATGGATTCGAGATCCAGTGTATCCTCATAGATACGGGCAGCTCTGTGGACGTCCTGTTTTTGCCCACTTATCTAGCCATGGGACTAAAGAAGGAGCAACTGGAGGTAGCCGAAGTTCCTCTAGTAGGCTTCTCCGGCGAAGCCTGTAACACCCTCGGAACCGTGACCCTGCCAATGTCGTGGGGAGAAGGAGCCCTTCGAAGAACGGAGCCCATCAAATTTTGGGTGGTGGAGGCTTCGTCAAGGACGTACAACGCTATATGCGGAAGGCCCTCCATTCGGTCATTCGAAGCGATCCCTTCTACTCTCCACCTTAAGGTAAAATTTCCTACATTAGCAGGCATCAGAGAAGTCCGAGGAAATCAAGTTAGAGCCAGAGAATGTCTAATGAATGCTCTACTTCCTGAAGAAGGCGAAAACCCCTCGGATAGCAGCAAGAAATGGAAAGTAGAAGAAACCCGAGTCCAACCCATTGAAGAGCTCAAGATGATAGAACTCGTGGAAGGAAACCCTGCTAGGGCGATCAAGATGGGCACTAATATGGAACTTGAATTGGAGGCCCAACTGACATCTGTTCTAAAAGAATTTTGTCACCTTTTCGCATGGGAAGGGGGTCCCCCCGGGCAGATCAGCAATAAAGTATGCCAACACTTCCTTAATGTGAAGCCGGGAGCCAAACCCATTCAACAAAAGAAGAGAAGAATGGGACCCGAGCGCAACAAGATTATCCGATCGGAAATCCAACGGCTTCTCAGCCTACGACAAATCCGAGAAGTTGTGTATCCCGAATGGTTGGCCAACGTGGTTTTGGTCCCTAAATCGGGAGGACGATGGAGGATGTGCGTTGACTTCACCAATCTCAATGATGCTTGCCCAAAGGACTGATATCCCTTACCAAGCATAGACCAACTGGTCGACTCTACCGCTGGTTGTGCACTCCTGTCAACGCTTGATGGGGACCAGGGATACAATCAAATCCCGATGGCATTCCCGGACCAGGACAAAACCAGCTTCATTACGGATGTAGGTACCTTTTGCTATCTAGTCATGCCCTTCGGACTTAAGAACGCAGGAGCTACATACCAACGATTGGTGAACCTCATGTTTGCGGGGCTCATCGGAAAAACTGTGGAAGTATATGTGGACGACACGGTCGTCAAAAGTCCTTCCGCGAAAGACCATCCCGAGGATCTACGAAGGGCACTGGCTGTCATGGATCACTTTGGAATGAAGATAAATCCTAGGAAATGCTCCTTCGGCATCCGAGGAGGCAAATTCTTGGGATTCATGGTTACCGAGAAGGGAATAGAAGTCAACCCCGAGAAAGCCGAAGCCATTATTGGGTTACCAACTCCGAAGTCCATAAAGGATGTGCAAAAACTGACCGGGCGAATGGCCTCCCTCAGCCGATTTGTCTCCAAATCAGCGGAGAAGGGACTCCCGTTCTTCAAAATCCTTCAGAATATCAAAGAATTCCAGTGGACCTCACAATGTGAAGAAGCTCTCCAGGAATTGAAAAGCTATATGGTAAGACCACCCTTGCTGGTCAAACCTTCGCCCCAGGAAGAACTCTTCGTGTACCTGTCCGTATGAGAGGAGGCTATCGGAGCGGTATTGGTCAAAGAACACGATGGGGAGCATCATCCGGTCTACTACGTTAGCAAAACTCTCCTCGGAGCGGAAACCAGGTATACTCTGATAGAAAAACTTGTACTCACTTTGGTCACCACGGCGCGGAGACTACGCCCGTATTTTCTCTCCCACCCGATCACTGTCCAGACTAAGCACCCTTTACGGGCAATTCTCAACAAACCCGAGACTTCGGGGAGACTGATAAAATGGGCCGTCGAGCTAACAGAGTATGATATCTCCTACGCCCCGAGACCTTCCATCAAGGCCCAGGTGCTAGCGGACTTTGTAGTAGAACTTACGGGAATCGGAGTTGAAAGGAGAGAACCTCTGTGGCATGTCTACGTGGACGGTTCCTCTATAAATACACATGGCAGAGCCGGAGTAATCTTGATTAACATGGAAGCCGAGGAGGAGGCGCTACATTTCGCGGTTAGAATTGATTACCCCGTATCCAACAACGAAGCCGAATATGAAGCCCTCCTTATCGGAATGAGGCTCGCCCGGGAAGGCAGAATGCGAAAAGTCCGCTTGCATAGCGACTCTCAGTTAATTGTCCAGCAAGTGCAGGGAACATATGAAGCCAAAGAAGAAAGGATGCAGAGTTATCTTCGGGTAGTTCATCGGGCCAAAGTGTGGTTTGATGAGTATCAATTAGTGCAGATTCCCCGAGGGGATAACCAGGAAGCCGATGCCTTGTCCAAAATGGCTGCACAGTTGACCACCATTCGTACTCGGAAAATCACTCTGTTACATATGAGTGAATCGGAGAGAGCTGAACCTGAAGAGGTGAACGCCACTACAACAAATCCTCCGATAGGCTGGATAACGCCCATTAAAGCATATTTGCAAGATCCTGAAGGTTACTCCGAGGACAAATCTGTCCGACGAATGATGTCTAAGAAGACTCTCCGATACTTCCTCAAAGACGGAATACTATTTCGAAGGACGTATTCTTATCCTCATGCCCGATGCTTAAATGAAGAGGAAGCTCAACTTGTCCTGGCGGAAACTCACGAGGGGGTGTGCGGTAGCCATACTGGTGGGGGAAGCATGGCTGGACGGATAATCCGGAAAGGTTATTATTGGCCCACGATGGTCAAGGATTGCAAAAACCACGCGGAAAAGTGCAAGTCATGTCAAGCTTATGCCCCTCGGATTCACCAACCAGCGGCTCCGTGGGAACCCCATTTGACTGCATGCCCGTTCGCCAAGTGGGGAATAGACATAGTAGGTCCACTTATTCCCGATGCTGGTCAAAAGAAGTTCTTGCTCATGGCAGTAGACTACTTCACCAAATGGGTGGAGGCAGAGCCCTTAGCACGGATAACTGCATGTGCGATCATTGACTTCTTATGGAGGAACATTATGTGCCGTTTTGGGGTCCCTCGGAGCCTGGTAAGCGACAACGGCCTGCAATTTACTGACCAAGGGTTAGAAAAGTGGTGTGATCATTGGGAGATTAAGCACCGTTTCGCTTCGGTGGGATACCCCCAAGCCAACGGACAAGTTGAGAGAACCAACCGAACTCTCTTGAAGAATATGAAGGCCCGACTTGACTGGCACAAAGCCAAGTGGGTTGAAGAAATACCCGGCATATTATTGGCCTATCGGACTACGCAGAGTACCGCCACAGGTGAAACCCCCTTAGCCTATCCTATGGTTGTGAGGCGGTTGTACCCTCCGAAGTTTCGATTGAAAGTTGGCGAACCAAAGAATACGAGGAAGTGGCCAACAGTGCTAACTTAGCTCTTGCCCTCGATCTCCTGGAAGAGAGAAGAATCCGAGCCGCCATTCGAACTGAGGAATACAAGACTCGCATGGCACGATACTACAACACCAAGGTAAAGTTTAGAACTTTTCAAATTGGTGATTTAGTGCTAAAACGAGTCGGAGCCTCCAAGAACGTAGGCAAACTTGAGCCCCGATGGGAAGGACCCTACAAGATATCGGGAATTGTCGGACCCGCAACTTATCTACTTGCCAACTCCGAAGGCGCTACTCTCAGCAATACGTGGAATTCCTTCAATCTTAGAAGATACTACGCTTAATGTAACCTCATCACTGTTACATAAATAAAACTGTTTGTTTATAAATAGATGGTTACGATACATTCAATCCCGATAGGGTACATAGGTTTGCAAAACAAAAATACTAACCTTACACAGGAAATCATTATATGCAACCTAACCCCCAAGGAGCCATCTACTGTAAATAAACAGTCATCGGACCCCGAAGGACCATCCACCACAAGTTAAATACTATCTACTACAAACTACTCCTCTTGCAAAGGACGCTTCCCTTCTCGGATAAGGCGACGGCGCTGTTCCTCGGATAGGGTTAATGGATCCGCCAATAATGCGCCCTCGGAAGTCACGGGGTTATCTTCGGGAAAGATGGGGTGAAGATTAAGTTTGGGAATAACCAGGCCCATTGGACACTCTGGCAATGCTTGAACAGCATCCGTACCAAGGCGATACCCAATGCGGACCAGATCGCGCATCTCCTTTTGTAAAGACTCCCTCAAAGCCGAAGGACCCGCGATATCCAAAACAGCTCGGACCCGGGTCACCACTAAAGCAACATCATGCGCACGAGTAATCTCCAGCACCCGAAGAGTTGCCGCATCCCGTTCCCGAGTCGTCTGCAGTAATCGGTCATCGGAGTAGCGAAGCTGACCCTTCAACTCCTCCAAACTCGCTTGAAAACTCGTCACCCGGGTCCTCTCTAACATCAACTGGCGCTCCACCTCCCAGGACTTATCCTTCTCAATCTGAAGGACCATCTCGTGAATCGCCTTAACAGCTTCGTGTTCTTTCTGCAAGCGGGAAATCTCCGTTTGGGCTTCCAACAAACCATGCTCCAACTCGTCCCGACGGCGGTATACCAGGCCAAGATCCGAAGAGGAACATCCCTGAGATCCGATGGCATCTAGCACCATGTATATCTGGATGGAGACGAATGGGTCACTACAGAAGAATTAAAAGGTAAGTAATTGAAAATTGCAAATAAAATGAGTATCTACCTCACACATGTTTTTGCAAACCAAGTCCTGAAGACGAGAGGAAGGAAGGGTCCTCATGAGCTCACAATCCGTAACATTCAGCAGACCGCTAAGAAAATTTCGGCAAAACCCCGATACCTCTCCGAGGGGAGAAAACTCCGGATTACCACCCAGAGGAGAGGAGCCCACGGTAGGAAGATTCCCTCCAGACAGTGGCGCGGATACGCGCTCGGAACCTCCCTCCACAGCATTCATGATATCAGAAATCCGAGGAAATGGTTGCATCAAAAGAGGCAATGAGTAATCTATCGGAGAGAGAGCCGCAACCGGATTTTCTACCCTAGGAGGAATCGCAAAGCTCACTGGGGGGGCTGCCACAGGCGAACCCTCCGGTTCCCGCCTCTCCGAGGAAGGGTCAGTCCTCGTAATAGCCATGAAGGTATCGGAAGCGCCCTCCGACGCCCGCCGCATACCATGCAGAGCTCGCCCCAGAAAAACACCCTCAAATGGATTTATGGAAAAAGCCGCCATCTCAGCACCTATAGACAGGTATAGAGTATATGATGATCCCGAGGACACCCAGATTGATAAAAGAGGAGTCGACAAACATACAGACTTACGAAAATAGAAGTTGCCATGAAGAGGACGAATTGGCAAGTTCTCTCTCCTTATTCCCTCTTGAAGACCTGCCAGAATAAGAGCTTCTTGACACGCTAGCAGGCCGGTAATATCATACGAGCCAGAAAATAACCTGGAATGGCTCAGTTCCTCCCACTCCCGCCCCAACATCTCGGATATGGGCGAAACGTATCCCAGGCCCCATCGGATGGGCACTCCCCATGATCGTGCCGAATGACCTTTCGAACGGACGAAGAAAAACCTCCTCCTCCAGTCCCCCCTACGAGGGCGAGGATTGGATGTACCAGTGAAGGCTTTTTCGACATCCCGATAGGCCAGGCTGAAAAAGGGAACTCCATCCGAACATGGCCGAAGGATGAAAATTGCCCCCACCCGATACGGGGGAAGGGGAAGGTTAAGGAGCTCGCAGCATAAAACGTATCCCGCTAAGAGGCGATACGAGTTGGGCGTTAACTGGCTCGGACAAATTTGCCAGTACTGGAAGAGCGATTGAAGAAAAGGGTGGAAAAACACCCGTAACCCATAGTACATTTGTTCACAATAGACCGTTAAAAATCCCGAAGGAGGGTCATATGCTCTCTGATCCGGAGAGGGCACGATCACGTCAAAATCATCGAAATTCAGATTGTATTCCGCGAAAAGAGTCACTAGAGACTCTCCGTACACAATGCTAGCGGCAGAACCAACCCGTCCCCGACCTATCAACCTTGAGGGGCTCAAAGGTATTACGTTAAATACAGAACGCTCATCGGCAAGGGAATATGGCTCCCGACCCAGGAACACATCCCTTATATGGTCCATCCTTCGAGAATCCGTGAACGATGACCTATTCCCCACCCTTGAAGACGAGCTTGTCCCAGTGGCCACTTGATTCTCAGCCAGCCTGTTCCGCTGCCCCGGGAAAGAACTTTCCGAGGACGCATTATGAACCTGGAATCCAGGGACAACTCGAGCATGGCTCCGAGGAGAACTACCTGATGAAGTGGACCCCCCTTGCCTGTGATGTAGCGACATCATCGTTTATAGTAAGTTCTCTGTTTACTCTTATGCGAAAATCGAAGAAAAAGTATTGAGAATGATTATGAAAACAAATGCCAAGCCCTGCAAGAGTAAATGTCTAGAAGGAAGGATTAAAATGATTTATCTGCTAAAGCAAGATAGGTATTAATGATGAGTATAAGTACCACTGTTAGCATATTTTATATGATAAGCTAATCCCGCAAAATGAAGCTGGAGTTGTTCAATCCATCTACAAGGGTGTGACACATGCTAATGAGTATCTCTAATTAGGGATAAATAACTCTAAATACGCATGCAATCTGACACGTCCTGCTAAGTCACGTACTTAGTCAGCAAATAAAGAATTTTGTCTTAAGCTCGGTTTTTAGAGAAAATTGAAGGGATAAGTTTGTATATATAAACGTGCTAATAGTTTATTACTATCTCAAGCTCATGAACAAATAAGATAGAGTAGAAAGAGAAGAATAGGACAAATTGTTCATTCATAAAATCCGAGAAGCTCTCGGAGCAGCTTACATAAGCAAAAATTTAGAAATCTAAAGTTCTAGAAAGATATTGAAGTGTACATAAGGGAATCCTATTCTAAACCCCTTGTACTCGGAGGAGGCGGGGATGGAATGACAGTAGACTCCTCGGGGAGACTAGCAGATGAACTTGGAGGTAAAACCCCACTCGGGCGGGCGGCTCCCAGATTGGACGCAGTCGGAAGAGGAGCGGGAGAGTTCCTAGGCGTCATCACAGCATCAAACATCTCAAGAAGGTTCTGAACCTGTTCGGGAGATGGCCTAGCAAGCTTCTTGACATCGAAGAGGCGGCCAAAGTTCACCCCCGAAGGCACCACCCCACGGGCTACAGTGGCACACTCTAACCATCCCCATAACATGTGCCCAAGTGTATCTCGAGCGGACAGGGAAGTAAATTGACGCTCTGCCTCTGCTACCGCACCCTTAACGGCCTCATCAACCTGAGCTTGCACATCTTTCATCGGCATCACATCTACTAAACTTCAACGCCACCAGATCATGTAGCCGCGATTGAAGCCCCTTCTCTCTCTCTCTAAACCCTCGAACTTCTCCTTCTCCAGAGCTTTTATCCGAGCAAGAAGGGACCTCTCGGATTCCGCCTTTTCCTTCTCCAGACAAGATAATTGTACTCGGACAGCCCCCTCCGACGCTTCCAGTTGATCATGAGCTGATTGTACTCGCTGCAGCGTGAGACGCATCACCTCTTTCATCTCCTGGTCCTCCTTCCACTTGAAGTCGTAAGCCTCCAACTTGGTGTGAAGGGCCTCGTTCATGGACTCAACCTCACGGAGTCGGGCCCGGAGAGAAGTCATTTGCTCTCTAAGGAGACCCACTTCCGCCACCTCCCTCGAATGGCGCTGCTCCACCGCGGTAATAACCTCCCGAGTCCTCTTGGACTGCATAACAAGAGAAGGACTATGAGGAAGAAGGCAGAGACATCACATAAACACAAAATTACAAGACGACAAGTACTTACGATGGCTTCCATCCAGACCGTGCTGGCCCGTAGAAACTGATACCCCTCCGCGGGCGCTGAAAGAGAAGAGCCGAAGAAATGGAGAATCTCGTGATATGCCTCCCCCACAGTCGGAGGCTCCTTCTCGGGTACTGGAGGCGAAAGATCTCCCTCGGAAGCGGACCTCCGCAAAGTAGCCATCTTCGGAAGATCAGATGTCGGAGGAGGGATAACAGCAGCAGGAGTTACGGTCACCGCCTCCGTCATGACCACTTCAGGAACCTCTGTAGCGGCCAAAGAACCCTCTCCCCGGAGCAAGGCGTCCAACACCTCCCTCTTCACATCTGAGTCCTTGAGCAAGTCGGCAGGACCCTGGAAAGTTCCCTCGGGACCCTCCGATAGGGGCCTTTCCCTTATCTACACCTACAAAAACAAGGTATGCAATCAGATCATGATGTGAAAAAGATCCGAATATGTCAACGTAAATAGAGTACTAAAGTCGAGTAAACAGAGAAGAGAAAGAAGCTTACGAGGGCGAGTGGGGAAAAGATCAGGAATAGTGGGTGAAGGATCCCGAGAAGAGATCAAAACAATATCCGGACCCGGAGACAAGAGCTCCTCTCCTTCCTCCCTTGGAGATAGTACTCCCTTAGAGCTCCTCGGAGAACTACCGGCGTTGGACTCGGAAGCAGACCTCCAAGTCAGAGCAGACAAGAGAGCCACCTGCCGCAACGGAATAGCCTCCAGGGGTGCTCCCCCAACATCCTCGGAGGGAGACGGGATATTTTCATGAACTTTCTCGGCCTCCGTATCCATCCCATCCTTCTCCGGAGACTGTACTTCTACTCCCTCGTGGTCTCCCCCCTCGGAAGCTTCGCTACGAGCACTAGGGGCTACCTACTCAACCCCTGGTGCTAGATAATATCTGGCCATAACCTCCTCTACATCACACACAAGCAAGTCAGTATAAACAATGGAAAATACGAAAAATCCACTCGGAAAAAATAAGTACTAAAGAGAAAAAGAGGAAAAACTTACTGAAAGCTGTTATATAACACTCTCCGACAAAAAGTGGTTTCTTCACCTTGTCATCTGTAACCACCACATGATGAAGCCCGACCCTATCGTACAGCCACGAAAAATCTTCTGACTCCATTAGCGCATGCTGGGCAATCACTGGAGAAAGCACCACATCTTCATCCAATGTGCGAACTAGAGTCACACCCTCCCCCCACTTGAAAGGCACATCCCACTTCCCACGGACAGGCTTCACATAAAAAAACTTGTCCTTCCACATGCTATGCGAGGTAATCGCCGCACTCAGAATTCTTTTTGTAGAGTTCTTCGAGCTGTCCCGATGATGGACGTAATGAAAAGGATATCCCCCGGGCGACACTCCCACGTCGAAAATAGAGAGAAAGTGGTCTACACTGCACTCGTATCCCTTGACATGGCACCAGAACACATAAATACACAAAGCCGCGTACCCGTTAGGCACCAACTGACTCGGACAGAAGCCACATGTCTTAAACACCTCACAAAAGAAAGGCGACATAAAGGAGCGCCACCCATAGTTCACCTGTGCAAAAAATACAGTGAGCATACCCGCGGGAGGGTAGCAAGCACTCTGACCCTCGGTCGGAATGTGGACCGTCACATTCTTCATAGCCGTCCCCGTGACCCAAAACAACTCCATAACCTGCTCGTATGTGACAACGGACCGAACATTCTCAATTTTACAGAAGTCACGGACAGGAGGTTTCTTCGATTTTGAAACCCTAGTTTTTTTCGCGGAGGCGGCGCCGCTCCCTTCGGCGACGGCAGCTCTTCTCTTACGAGTGGCAGCAGCAGGTCCCACGAGGGGAGCAGTAGTCGCAGCAGAAACGGGAACGTCAACAGGAGCAGTGTCGGCAGAAGAGGTATTTGCAAAGGAAGCCATCTTCTTTTGGGGCAAGGGAAGAAATTTTACGAAATTGATGAAAGAAAAAAGAAGCGAGAAGAAGAAACTTTGAGAGGAGCAAAAATCGCTCTTTTCTGCATAAGAAAATTAGAGAAGTAGAGAGAATTGGAAGCTTGAAGATTTTGTGAAGAGAATGGGGGAGAAAGAGTACGGACGGGGGTATTTATAGGCGAACCGCCATTGAAGACGTGCCTTGTCCCCCACGCCCCACGTCTCCACTCAGGAAGCGACGTGTCGCTCCACGCGCTAGCCGTTGCTGCAGATTAACGGACGGATGAATAAATGTCATTTAAGATATCTAACGGCTAGAAAGAGCCGTTATAAAAGTAACTCTTCATCTGAACCGCTGCTTCCCAAGAACATAAAGGTACTTTTACTTTACGGTATTTTAAGTATATACTTATATACATATAACACCCCCGTAAATCATAAAAAAGAATGGAGAAACTCCAATCCCCTCAGAAAAATCACCAAAAAATAAAGAAAAAGCCCCTTTTGCCATATTAAGGCCACGAAATAAAATTTCACTTGTCTCTACGAGAACGATCGAAATTTGAGGGGGCTAGTGTTAACCCTAAAAAATAAATAAGGGATTATACGAGTTAAACAAAAGATTAACCCTTAAATTAGGGATTAATCCCAAAGACGATACTATCGTCACGAATACTCTCGTATGTCACATACCCTACGATGGTATGACGTGGCACCCGAAGAGATACTAGAACCCCTCGGATCTCACATACCCGATTATGGTACGACGTGACGTCCGAGTGGGCACCAAAGCGTCCCTTGGAAAGTCAAGATGAATAAAAATAAGATATCAACGTGGCATCGGAAAAAGAGTAAACCCCGATGGATCCACGTGACTCTGATATCCATCACTACGCCAAGAGGGACCACTGTACGAGAATACTTCCTTGCTGAACACTCCCAAAGCCCTCGGAATCATCACCCCGAAGGCTAAATTCACAAAACAACGCCTTACTCAAAGCACAAATCATCAAAGTCACTTACCCCAAAGGCCCGAGCCAAGAAAGTTACTCAGCCAAGGCCAAGAAGCCCTCGGAGAATTGTTCCCGAAGGGACCACTACTCTAATAACGACAAGAAACACTCGGAACCCATACTACGGAGATCCAGACGCAAGAGCACAGCCTTACTTGCATATTGATGCCCTCGGAGCCCACCTCACGAACAGGAAGAAGCAAATCTGCCTCTCGGAGAACCTTACCAAAGAAGACAATAAGAAAATGACTGCCCCCGGAGCGTAAACCTCCTCGGACACCCACTTCACTTCAACTAGTGAGCCTCCTCATGAAATCCAGTCCCTCGGAGAAAAGAAAACAGAAGATTCAGTCCATCAAAGAAGAAGAAAACAGAAGAAGCAACCCCTCAGAACTCCTTGAAGCCATCGGACAAGATAAAGATCAGCCTAGTCAGCGCCTTATCAACAAGATATACCTTATCTTATAGAAGGACACTTGTAACACATGCAACATTACACTTGTAACACATGCATAGTGACTCAAAAGTACCCTCCCATGCACCTTACAAGAAATCCTATATAAAAGGTGGGGAAAAAGGGAGAAAATGGAGGGGGAGAAGAAAAAAAGACATACGGTGCACACAAAATTCACTCGGATAAAAGCATAAGGTCATACTTATGATCTTCAGGAGTGAGAAGTTCAGTGAATAAAGGCAGGATATTCTCGTAATTTTCCATAATAGTTATTTACTCTATTTGAACCACGGATAACGGCGTTCCGAACTTACAAATAATTCAGTTAATCGGGTATTATTCCAAACCTGTTAACATTACTAATGTGACAAGCAGTATTTAAGGCTTCAGCCCAGAGTCTTTTGGATAAGTCTTTGGCATTGAGCATTACTCTGGCCATCTCTTGAAGAGTCATGTTCTTTCTCTCAGCAATCCCATTCTGCTGAGGAGTCTTAGGAGCTGAAAATTCATGGAAAATACATTTAGCATTGCAGTAGTTATCAAAACTAGCATTTTCAAATTCTTTACCATGATCAGACCTAATCTTAGTCACAGTGGAGCCATACAAGTTTTTAATACTAGCACAAAGAATTTTGAACTGATCAAAAGCTTCTGACTTTTCTTTAAGAAATTTTACCCAAGTGTATCTAGAGAAGTCATCTACAATCACAAAGGCATATTTCTTCCCACTGAGACTACTTACCTCAATTGGACCCATTAAGTCCATGTGCAGCAATTCAAAACACCTACTAGATCTAGGGTTAGCATTATATACCTGTAGGGGTGTATGAACTGCTCTGGTTTGCTTACCCTTGAGGCAATCACCACACACAAGCTTACCTGGACAAGACAGCTTTGGTAAGCCTCTTACAGCATCAACTTTCTGTAATTTCTCAAGGTTTCTGTAGTGAACATGTCCAAGTTTCCTATGCCAGATAGAAGCCTCATATATCTTGGCATGGAAACATTCTGCTTCCTCCTGGGCTAGGTAGCAGTTGTCTTTGGATCTAGTACCTGTCATCACAAGAACATTGTCACTATCATAAACATCACAAGATATCTTATCAAATGTAACCAGTAAGTCATCATCACACAGCTGACTGATACTGATTAGATTTGCCTTTAACCCATCTACCAACAACACATCCTTTAAGGGAGGGAATCCATCAACATTCAACGTCCCCTTGGCAATGATTTTTCCTTTGGTGCCTCCTCCATATGTCACTGTTCCAGCACTCAAAGGTACCATTTGCTTAAGATTCTCTTTGCTGCCTGTCATGTGTCTTGAACATCCACTATCGAAGTACCATTTACCTGAAAGGTTAGAGTACACAGCAGAGAAAACAACATTGCACACAACTTTAATCTTAGGGGTTTTAGCCTTTTCTATCCAAGTTCTATTTTTCTGTCCTGCACCTAATGTTAATCTAACATCAGAACCTGTTGTAGAATTAACATTGGATGCAGAGGCTGTTTTCTTACCACATTCTTTTATAAATTTCCTACAGAATGGTTTAATGTGACCTGGTTGAAAACAGTACTGGCAGATAAAGGTAGGTTTACTTTTTACAGTGTTAATGGTTCTTGTACTCTCATTATCAGATTCTTTAACAAAGCTTGTAGTTAGATAGGCAGAATTAACATTTGAAGTGGAAGGTTTCTCAACAAATCCCAGACCACATGTACCTGAGTTACTCATGTTCAGTACCTCATCAAGTTTAGAAGTACCTCCATTCCATTTGGCTATGATCTGTGAATCCGTTTCGAGCTTCTCCTTTACCTCTTTCAGCTCAGCTTCAGCTTTGTCAAGATCCCTTTCATAGAGTTTCAACATGTTCTTCAAACATTCAATGTCATGCTTCTGTGCTTTATTTTTCTTCATGAGTCTGACATTCTCTCTCTCAAGTCTGAGAAAGGTTGTATGTAGGTCATCAAGAATTTCCTCCTGGGACATCTCATCTTCATTGAAGTACTCCTCTTCTAGATCAACTGAGCCATGAAAACAATCAAAGTTAGTATCATCACAATCAGAGAGTGTGTCATGGTTAACCTGTGCATCATTGCAGTTCCAGTCTCCAAAGAAGATCTCTTGCTTTGCTGTTGGTTCTCTAATGTTAGAGTAACATTGAGATTCTTGGCAGTTTCTGGAGTCTTCTCCTGACCAGATGATCCGAGTGCAGAGCGCAGCAGTGTTGATTTCCTCTGATTGTTCATCAGCACTTGTTCCAGATTCGAAGTCAGCTTCATTAAAGTCATCTACACAGACCCAATGAGAATTCCCTCTTATTCTGAGGGTGTTAGCACATTCATGTTTAAAGTGACCATACCCGTTACATTCATAACACTGAACATCTTTCAATTTATCAGCATCTTGAGGAGTGCTCTTAGATGCCATGTATTTTACAAACTTTGGGGGCAATTTCTTATAACTAACAGCAGCATTACTGGGTTGTTTTTCTTTACTTTTGTCTTTGTAACCCAATTTACTAAACTTCCTAGTGATGTTACCATAGTTAGAAGAGATCAACTCATATTCATCCTCATCACTCCCTGTAGAATCTGAGCTAGTACCTAGTAAGGCTAAAGCAAGTTGTTTACTGGACTTTCCTAGGAATTCGAGTTCAAATTCTTTTAGAGTGTTCATTAATGTTTGAAAGTCCATGTTGGCAAGATCTCTGGACTCATTCATAGCAATTCTTTTGACAGTAAACTTAGAAGATAATGTTCTAAAGGCTTTGTAGACCATGGTTTGATTAGGGATGATAAAACCTAAGTTTTGGCACTGATTAGCAATATCTAGAAGTTTCTCAAAATAACTATCAATGCTTTCATCCTCACCCATCTCTATCTTCTCAAAGTCCCTCAAAAGTTTTCTATATTTAGAGTCCCTCACAGCCACATCACCCTCACAATGTAATTCAAGAATTTCCCATGCAGCTTTAGCAGTAGAACAAGTTTGAATAAGTTTGAACATATGATTACCTACCCAGCTAAAGATAGCATTGAGGGCCTTTTCATTGAAGTTGTAGAGAGCAATTTCGTTGGTTGTCCATTGTCCCCTTGGCTTAGGTACCAGATCAGCATCTCCATCTCTTGGCAAGTAGGGAATGGTGTAGCCTTCTAGTACTGTGTCCCAAGCTCTTAGGTCGATGGATTTGATGTGGACTCTGAGCCTGATCTTCCAGTAGGCATAGTTGTTGGGACCCTCCAATACAGGCAACCTGCTGGTATTGGGGTTGGAATTGTCCATCTTGTCATATCAACGCCAAACACCGGTGAAGTTGGTGCTTGGCTCTGATACCAATTAAAATTGTGGATCGGGTTGATACGTTGTTGTTGTTAACTTAACACTGGAGAGTTAACAGCAGATTTGCAACGCTGTTAACTCAGTGATGTTACTTTAACAACAGACCAGAAGAATAGTGCAGCGGAATAAACAAACACCAAGTTTAAGAAGTGAATATAGAATTATATTAACTTCCGAGCCTTAGGCAAAATAACCCGTGAAGGTTTTAACAAAGGTCGTTCTCTCAATTCTCAAGCTCCTCACTCTTAAATTGATTGAACTAAGCAAAGCACACAAGAATTGCTTCGTCTATCTCTAACAGCTCCTCACTCTTAGATCTATCCTAACAATTCACAAACTTTGCTAAAGCAAGACAACACTCAACAACTGTAAATTAATCTCTCGGATTGATTGACTCTTGTCTCTTGTTTGTCTTGATGTACTTCACACCTATATATAGGTTCTTGATCTTCGACTTCAAGGTGTGTTGTACACGGTTGGTAATTCTCCTTGTTTCCTTCTTGAACTCTTCTTCTTTGTTCTCGCAGTCCTTCTTGAATAATAGTTCCTTCGTTAGTGATCTAACTAGGGAAAGACTCCTTCTTCAAATCAGGACTTGAACTTGGAAAGCATTCCTAGTTCCACTCGAACTCTTCTTTCCTTGTAGAGTGGTTTGCGTAATTAAGGAAACTTTCCTTCTTGGAAACTTGAGCATCCAACCTATGACAAGTTTGTTTCCTGAATAATAATCAAAGACAATTACAACTGTGGAACTCAGTTAGTTAAGTGAATAAGGCAAAACAATAATGCAGAAATTAATTAAGATTGTAAATCGGATTCTGCTCCAGCAATGTTATTCTAACATTGATTTCTCAATGTTAAACTAACATTGACAGAATACCTGCACTTTCAATGTTAAACTAACATCGACCGAATACCTGCACTTTCTTCATGGATCCATATCGGAGCCATTAGAATTCTGCTCAAAGCAACGTTCAAAGAAGGGATCAATTCCCCAATTGACATTGCCGTCTTTGATCGGAGAATCCAGAACCTACGAGACGCTTGTCTCGGAGGAATTTCGGGAAATCTATTCGCAGGACAAGTGGCAACATTCATTTACCCCAAGATTGCCTATAACCTGACCGATAAAGATTTCAGCAGAGTCCTAACTCTACACCAGGACTTCAAAAACAAGGAGTTAATGAAGGAAGGAAACCGGCCTTACTCCATTACCTACAGTATCTCCTACGCACTCTCCAATACTCACCATTCTGATCTCTTCCAGAGAAATGAGTTCGTCGAAATACCAGAAATCTTTAAGAAGGTTGCCCATGCAGTTAGGCCAGAGATTTCCAGCTTACCTCATATTCATGAAATGGATATGATCATCCAAGATCAACCGGTCTTTGGCAAAGGTACGAGTCAGAGGTTCGAGCCAAGAAGAGTTTCTTTCCAAGAGAATAGGATGCAAAGCCTCACCTGGGGAAAGAAACCAATTATGGAGGTTGTGATTGAACCAAAGGTGAACTGCAATGTCCAGGAGGGTGGGGAGAAGTCGAAGTGATCTTCGACACCACCCAGAAGGATAATACATTACCATGCGACGCGTTGTATTATCTAAAACAACCATTTGTTGGTCGATATCAAGGAAACCTAAAGCTAGGAGGATTTGATTTCGCAATCAATGGACGTGCAGGAAAGAATCTAGAACAACTAGTTCTTGGAATCGATTTTCTCGAGGAGCACAAACCTTGGGAAAGAATGCCGGACGGAATGGAATTTACGGTGGAAGGTAAAAGATACTGACTCAAATGACCACCAGTCCATTCTCAATCTACATCTCGGTAGGGATGTTATACGAAAAGTTTCGAGCCGAATACTTTGCAGCATATATCGACTCAGGAGCAGGAATTTGCACAGCAAAACCGGGTGTCTTTCCAGAAGAACTCGGAGAAGATTTACCAGCGATTGTCGGAAGGGATTTCTCGAAGAAGATAATCATCTTCAAACGAGGAATAAAACAGGCGGAAATATTAATTGGAGGAGCAGGTGGTACCCCCTGGTACAAAGTCAAAACGCCACCAATTTATTTCCATGACACCGGAGCCGACATCTTACTCGGCAATAATTTCCTGCAAACGTTCAAACGTTTTACGCAGGATAATGAAACACGAAGTCTTATCCTCACAACAACTTGTGATCATAAGATTTTGGTACAGAGGTTGACGCAGGCGTTTTATCGCAAACTGCCAATTCAATTTCGCAGCCAGCGTGGTGATGAAGGACGACTTCTACACCCAAAAATGAAGGACCAGAGGAAATACGGGAAGGCAATCCTACAACTCAGGATTGAAAGCCTAGGCGGTTGGCAAATCGAAAGGATCAGAAATGAGACAATTGAGATCCTAAAGGCTAGCCTAGAACCGAGTCTTCATATTGACATCACAAACGAAGAACAGACTGCAATTGAAGATGTCAAAGTCAAGATTCAAAGGAACTACGAAGAAGACCCTCTGGCATGGTGGAACAAGAACGAACTCAAGGCAACCTTAATAGTTCAAAAGGGAAAGGAAAACGAGTTGGTCAGATACAGGCCTATCCTTATGAACCAAGAGGATCGAAAGGATATGCAGAAGATTCTTAAGGAACATCTGGACCTTAAGCTTATCTCACCAGGAGTTTCTCCCTACAGCAGTCCTGGATTCTTAGTCAGGAACCATGGAGAGATCAAAAGAGGAAAGCCAAGACTAGTTATCAATTACCAAGGGATCAACAAGATCTTGGAATTCGATGGATATTACATCCCAAACCGAGAGCACCTGATCAACTGCGTCCAGAACGCGAGAGTCTTCTCCAAGTTTGACTGTAAATCAGGTTTCTACCAAATCAAGATGGAAGAAGAAAGCAAGAAGTTTACAGCTTTTTTCCACACCACAAGGTCACTATATCTGGAATGTCATGCCGATGGGATTGGCTAATGCGCCTCAGATATATCAAAGGAAGATGGATAATCTTTTCAAAGATTATTTCAAATTCATGTTCGTCTATGTCGATGATATTCTCATCGCTTCGAAGAACGTCAAAGAGCACATCAAACATTTGGAAATCTTCTCAGATGTTTGCCACAAAGAAGGATTAGTGCTATCAGAGAAGAAGGCGGTAATTCTTACGAGGAAGATCGAATTCCTTGGAGTTGAGATTGACGAATCAGGTATTATCCTCCAAAATCATTTGGTGGAAAAGGTACGTGATTTTCCCGATAACCTCAAAACGGTTAAGCAACTCCAAAGTTTTATGGGGTTAGTTAATTTTGCTGGTATGTTCATTAACAATCTGGCAAGCTACATGAAGGTTTTTAGTCTATTGCTTAAAAAGGATGCAAAGTTCAAATGGACGGATGAACACAAAGAAACGGTGCAGAAGCTTAAAGCTATCTGTCAAAACCTCCCCAAACTTGCAATCTCTAATAATGAAGACGATCTTGTTCTTTATACGGATGCAAGCGATCATTGGTGGGCGGCGGTTCTGACCAAAGTTGAACCAAAAGGAGAAATGTCATGCAGATACTGTAGCGGTCTCTTTTCAAAAGATGAGGCGGCAAGATGGCACATCAACGAGAAAGAATTCTTTGCAGTTCGGAAGGCCTTCAAAAAATGGCCCTTGTTCTTACTTGCTAAAAAATTCACACTTAAAATTGATAATACTAGTGTCAAGGCTTTCTTAAAAAATAAGATAGAAAGCAAACCCGAGAAAGCTAGGTTATTAAGATGGCAAGCTGAATGTCAATATTATAATTTTGATGTTCAAGTTATCAAATCTCATGAGAATGTTCTTGCAGATTTCTTAACAAGAGATGGAGGCACATGAGGCCGATACCATCCTTACGAGATGGAGACACCACAAGGATAACCTGGACGAGCTCCGCAAGGCGATCGAGGGTCTGGCAATCAATGCTCAGGCTTCCGGTCATGTACAGGAAAGGGACCTTTCCAAGGTTCAAAACTCAATGAAGGCGACTTTATTAGGTAGTACAAGTTTGTGGGATAGCCTCACGGTACCCCTATTTCGAGATGCTTCCCTTTCAAAACTTGAAGTGGAAATACAAGCAAATACATACGAGTTTGATGTTTCGAGTAATACTGAACCAGCAGGTGATCCTTTCGAGGAAGACACCCAAGGACAAGCCGATTCGAGGGTAGAAATACCTAAAGAATCAACAAACCAGAAGCAAGCTGATCCAAAGGTAGAAATACCGGTGGAATCAAAAAACACCTCTAAAATTAAAGAGGACGAGGTTAATCTTAGGCCCCAAACGGGGTCATCTAAGATAAACAAAAACGAGAAAACCCCACCTATGATTGAATATCAGAGAACGTGGGAAAGATTGAACACGAGGATGGGACTGGTCCCTGGAAAGACTGTTGCAGACTGGTCAGGAAAATATCCAAGGATTTGGATACTACCTAGATCAAAACCCGAGCTGGTACGAGAATGGTTTGATTTTGGCTGAATAGCCTCAATCTTTACCGAATCACCGAGCTTTCCGGAAATTGCCAAATTACCGGAATGGATTCAAGGAAAAGTGTATGAAACATGGCATAACAATCATACACTAGAAAGAGGCGATGTTCTGGAAATGAAGTTCATCTCCGCAGCCCCAGAAATCGCAGGCAAAGGGTCTTTACCGAGTTTTCACTTTATCAAACTCCAAAGACCAAATTGGAAAGCAATGGACTACATCAAGCCTCCAACGGAAGGAAAAATGTTAGTCGCCCCAATTTCAGAAGATGACATCTCAACTAGGAGAGCTTGGGGACTCTGGGTCTATCTCACAGAGATGGACAAAGTCAAGTACGCATTCAAAATTTTCCAGAATAAGGAAAATGGAACGTTCATGCTTAACAGCATGACCAACACCACCACGAGGTTTGCTGAAACAATGTTCGAAAACAAACGAAGAACATTGTGGAAGAATGAAATTCCGTCGACAGCAGGAACTAGCCGAAAGTTCTGCAATATGGCACATGTCGGCCAATGGAAGGAAAGGATTTGTCCAAAGTGTCAAGATCAGAAAGAGCCCCTCTTTGGAAATGGATTCCCGATGAAACGGGACAAAGGGGAAAACGACAAAGAGGGCCATTCGAGACAAGGAAAGATGCCGCGTGGGACCGGAAAGTGGACTACTGCAGCTGGCAAAGCTAAAGTGGCCATGTGATCGAATCACGACCATCTCCACTACAACGACATGGTGATAAGTGGAGGGCCAGACCACTATCATAGTGGGAAGGAAAAAGACAACAAGCTGAGGTGGAAAAGATTCCACTAAAATAACAAGAGGGCCAGGCCACTACGCTAGTGGAAGAAAAAGCATTGGGATGTAGCTGAAATCCGCATTTCAAATCCGGAGGACCGCGTCTATATAAACAAGCTGAAGGAAACAGAGGGAATCAAGTATTCTCCACTGCTTTCTTACATAAACAAAATAAGATTGTAATAAGTTTGAGAGTTTTAATTTTGAGTGTTTGTTTTGAGTGTTTTAATTCCGAGGGTTTAAATATCCAGTTGAATTGTAATAGTGTGAGTGTATGTACCAGAGAGACATATCTACTATGAGTAGCTAAACAAGTAACTCCTCTCTAAAGGGGTTATGAGTGTGTTGTAATAAATAAATCTCCACATAAATAAATATTGATTTGCTTTCGCCTGAGTATGTTGATGTTTAAGCTTTGAAACATTCCATTTAAGGTTACTTTTACACCCCGGAGTAGGAAACGAACCAGGGTTGTGCTGATTACCGTTGAAGGAGCCGTTGCAGAACCATCGGTTGCGATCGAGTGGTTGAAGGCGATGAGTCTTTGTAAAACCTGGGGAATACCCGACGGTAGTACGGTCAAAACGAGGTATCTTTAATGGTTATGTTTTATAAGTTCTGTACGGAAGCATGTTGGGCCTGATATGGTCGTAATGGACTATTTCCAGAGTTTGAGTTTCGAAAAGGAATGACTCTAAAAACTTTGGGGGTCAATTTCTAATTTTGTAAAAGTTAAAATCCGAAGAAGGGGGCAGTGTGCTATGATTTAGGAAACACAGGGGGTCTTGCCCCTTTTATTTTCACATGGAGGTTTTTTGCTACTTTCATTAAACACAGGGGGGTTTTTTGCTATCTGCTCTAAATAAAATCATAACAGCAAAATGGTATCTCAAATACTGTGGCGTGGCATATTTTTTTTATCACTCTTGCAAATACTTGATTGAGATTCATCACTCTACATGGTATGCGAGTTTTCAAGCTTATAGGTTATGTGAATTGTTAATTACGACTGTCCTCAAATGATATCAGTGGTCCAAAGTGAGGCACTAAAACGGCTTGATGACCCTTGCGTTCGATAGTTTCTGTACATACTCTTCTCTTAAAATCAAGTGAGATGTTTTATTATTATGAATTATTGCGCATCATCACAAACAACATGATCCCATCATATTCGACAACCAACATCATCATAAACAATAGAGTCCTGTCATAAATCAGTTGTATATATTACAACTGATTTGAACATCAAAAGATCTGTCGAATCAATCTTCGGCTTAACTCCAAAAACAATGATATACAAATACATGATAAAGTCTTAGTCGCCCATTTAACATACAAGTATGAAGTAACCGTGGTTGCAAAATTTATGATATATGTGACTTCAGAGCAATATTTTATAAAAAGTATATTGTGCTTAAAAAATCACTCACATGTAAAGTTCAAGTTGTATTTAAATCGTTTCATAGACAACGTGTGTACGAGTTATAAGATTACACTAGAAAATCCTCTTGAATTTATTAAAGTCAAATTGAGTTTAATTTATTTCAATGTAGTAATAACACGTACTTGTTCGTAATTAAGTAACTTAATTAACTAAAAAAAATCCCTTTCCCTGAATATTTTAAATGTTTAGGTATTCGTTCGTCAACAGCTTTTGGCTCTTTGCTTCTGGATATCTATATCTATACTATATTAAAATCTGAAAGTATTTATGTTATTTGCTTTTCACTATAACTCACTTGTCCTCAGACCTCAATCAATTTTACCGGCCGCCACTGAAATAAAACATGGAAACATACGTCAAAGATCATTACAAACAGTAGGGATATATATACTGCAACCAATTAGTTACGAACAAGGTACCCCTTATAAAAAAGACAAATATAACAAACTCGAATTATACTTATTTAATATTTACTTTTTTAGACTAGATGAAATATTTAAAATCTAAATGAATATGCCTATGATAGGAGCTAGGTCACATAAGGCGTAAACGCGAGTGCGTGCGTGTGCGGGTGCGTCAGTTTGCATATTTTCAAAAATTCACTCCTTAATGCGCATATAGTGCGTCTATTAAAAAAATATTAAAATATTATTAATATTAACTGAAATTTTGAATATTAGGTAACAAACTGATTATTTCATCCAAAACAACATGAACCATAAACAAGCTAAGTATTTTCATTCATCAAAATGTAAGTTTGTTCATCACTTCATCTAAAGTACTTGTTATTACATTCAGAAAAGTAGTGACGGGGTCATATGCTATATTTCACTCACTTGCAAGTATCAACAAAAATATATAGTCCCAAATTTTAAGTTTCTACAATTAAAATCAGTGGCACATACAAAAAATATTTGGTAAAGATGCAAAATAATAAAAAGTACTCTATTTCTAATCTTCAGGCCTCAAAATTGTGAGAGTGAGACTGTAAGACTTGTGTTTGTAAATGTAGGAAGACTATGTTAAAAAAAAAGTTGTAAGAAGACACATGGGCCTTTTTTCCCCTTATTTTTTTAATGTTTCTTTTAATAGAGTAAAATGTGTTCTTTTTCTTTGCTTTTTTGTTTTTATTGTTTACTATTTTTCTTTACTCAATAAAGCAGGAAACCAAAAAATAAAAAGAAACGTGTGTTTAGAACTTAAAAAAAATAAATTTTAAGATTTTGTTACGACGAGGATTGCGAAATGGTGAAATATCTTGTTAATCTTCTAAAGAATCTGAACTGAAACTCATTTGAAACGGGTTGCAACTTGCAAGGTAAAACTTGTCATGTAACAATCTACTTGTGTTGATTAATGAATAGGCCATTGAAAGATCTGAGATAGAAGAATTTATGAAATCTACAAACTTAGATATGAAATCTTAACTATATATGATTTTTGTTCATGTGAATTTCAAAAGTAAAAGAAAAAAAAAGGAAAATTTGGGCACAAATTACGCATTTACACCTAATTCACAATTTATTAATATTTAATGCGAGCACTATCAATATATAAATTGCACCTCAATGTAATTAAATTCGTGAACTAGCATTTCTTAGTTCGCAAATTAGTAAATCTTAATGCGCGAATTAGTAAATATTAATTCGCCTTAAAGCGCCGCACATGCATTCAATTCTTGAGTTCGCGAATCATGTGCCGGTGCGTGAGGGGGTGTGCGAATTATGTGACCTAGGATAGGAGTCATGGGGCTATCGAAAGACATTAATGTCCGTATATTAACAATGAGACGATCTAGTCAATTAGGCTGAGTTACAGATGATAGGATTAATTGAATCGATCATCAATTTGTTGAACAACTAATCAAAATAAAATTCCCATCTGAATCAACAGTTTATATTTAATTCGATTCGTATCACATAAAAAATAAGAAATTGGAGCAAGACAAAGACGCATCTAGTTACTATTATAACTAAATTAAACGTGAAGACTGGTTAAAAATTAAGATTATTATTAGTTAATATTTTATGATGTAACTAGTAAGAATTCGTGGCGGCTATTTTTAGAGAGTACAAAGTAAACATGCATGTTAATGTAATGTGTTGATGTAATAGCATGCAAACCAAGATAATCAAGCGAAATTATATTAAATTAGTCAATGTATAATAGACACAAATTTAAAAAGCACGGTTACCAACTTGAGATCAGTGAGAGAATGTCTCATTTTTAACTAAATTTTGCCTACGTTATACATTATTAGTAATAAAATATCCATTTATTAGACTATTACGGTACGTGCGGGCATAGGGGGTAGAGCAATAAGACAGAGTCTTTTATCTTCTAACTCTTTGCATGAGCGTGTTAGAAATAATAAAAAAAAAAAATAGTGGTATGGTACTATCATGGTATAAATATTAATATGTAGGATAATGGGTTCGTTATATTATAATCACACATAAAACAATTAGCATCAATTTATATTGAGCAATAATTTATTGCTGATTTACCCCTTATTTAGAAAAGTCTATACTTTGAGCTGTAAAAACACGCCATACAGTTTGAAAAATGCATAGAAAAAGGTCAATGAAGCAATAAGCCCGATCTCATTTCACAAAATAACATCAAATGCAAGCAATGGAAATTACATTTAGATCCTTTACAAACTAGGTTGTCTATATATACTTTTCATACTATTTGAATACTTACACAAAGTCAGGAAATTTTAATGTTTTGGTCCCATAACTTGGCTATTTTTCGATTTTGATATATTAACTTGGCACACCTCGATTTTGTTCACTCAACTTGGCACATTGACTCAATTTTGGTCCCATGACCAGTGTTCCATCCAAATTCACCGAGAAAATCATATGTAGAACGCGTTGACCACTCACAGACCTATTTTTACCCAACTTCACCCACATGTACGCATGGCACCCACGTGTAAATAAAAAAAAATGAGTTAAATGTATTGTTAAAGTAAATGATTTTTTTTATATATAATGTTAAGTAATAATTATCTATTGAAGACTATAAGATTTACAATTTTTTATATTGTTATTTTTTATTTTATGTTAAAAGTTACAAAAATTTTGTTCCATTATAGAAGTAATTATTTTATAAATATTCTTTAATATTTTGAGTAACTCACTTATGAGTATTTATATTTTATCAATAACAAACCCAAAAGTTTTAATAATATTAATTTGCCACTAAACTTTAAAAAATAAAATCATCTTCTTCTTCAAACACCCCCCCCCCCCCTAAAAAAACAAAAATCCACCATCATCATATTAGCCTTCTTCCTCCACCACCAGCCTCCACATTTCAATCCACAATCATCTCCAACTTCTCCATTCCTCCTCCCACTCTCCACCCGCCTCCATCAAATCTCCATCACATCACCCTAAGTTCTTCGTTGCGGCGATGCGGTACAGATAGGCGGCGAGGACAACGATTTTGAGGAGAAAGTGGCGTAGATGAGCGTTAGAATTGGGGAGGTGGTGGTAGTGGTAGGAGGCGGGCAGGTTTGGGGTGGTGGAGGTCTTATTGGGGTGTGGAGGTCGGATTGGAGATGTGATGATGGAAGTCGGATTGGGGAGGTGGGAGGCGGGTTTGGGGTGGGGGGGGGGGGGAGGGGTAGGGGTAGGGTGTTTGAAAAAGAAGATGGTTTTTTTGTAAGTAATGGAGAATTTATTACTAAAAGATTGGACTACAAGGTATACTTAACTCAAGCTAGGAGTTAATGATACAGAATCAAGAGAAAACAAGCGACACTTCATAAATGCTGCAATGGGTAGTTACTCCAGTCTGCAAATGAGTATGGAAAGCATTCATTGCTTGATTTCATCCAACCCCATGACTTAAGCTTAATTTTTTCCATAATTTCTGATGTATCAAAAGTGTCGCCCTCAAAAATGGCTTTATTCCTGCAGTCCCAGATTGTCGAGAGGGTAAGAAACCAAGTGCACCTCCACGCCTTCTTTCCTTTCTTATGTGGAAGTATCCATATATCTTGTATGAAATGGTCCTCTAAATTATCTGGTAGTGCAGTACTTAATCCGTGCCATTTATATCGACTCATCTAGATTTTGTAGGCGATTGGGCATTCGAAAAAAAGATGTTTGAGAGTTTCTATACCTGACCCGCATAGAGTGCAATCCAAACTTCTGAGATTTGCAACGTCTCGTTTATGGATATTTCATTTTGTTGGAATTCTATTTAGCGTTGCTTTCCATCCAAAGACCAGAGTATTCAAGGGTGCTTCTGACTTCTAGAACATCTTATAGAAATTATTACCGGGAAGAGAGGCGGGTCTTTCCATGATCCATTTATATGTTGATTTAACAGTGAATTTTCCAGATTCATCCCACTTCCATTTCCACTCATCTTTTGTGTTTCTACTCGGTAAAAATTCTCAAACTTCCTGTTGCAGCTGATCAGGCATTTCTTGTTCCCATGCAAACAATGGTCTTCTCCATGCCCATTTCCACGACCAATTTTCTCCAATAAATTCATCATTGTCTCTCAGCGTTATTTCTTTGTCAGTTGCTATCATGTACAATCATCCGAATATGTCCTTTAAAGGTTCCTCTTTGCACCATTTATCAGTCCAGAATTTCACTTGTGATCCATCATCAATAACCCTTGTGATTCCATCTGAAAACCATTCATCAGAGACTTCTCATGTCGACAAATTACTTATGTCTTGCCACCAAATAGATGCTTTCGTTTCATTCCTCCCACTGACAGTGTTCTGATCATGAGGTCCATATTTTAAATTCACAATCTTGTACCATAGTTTATCCTTGTCATTTAGCAATTCCCATTTCCATTTGTAAAGCAAAGACATATTAAAGCTTTCCAAGTTCCTGATCCCTAAACCACATTTTTTCCTTTTTCCTTTGATAAGCATATATTGTCCTACTTGACCCAATTTATTTTATTTGTGTCCTCCGTCGCTCCCCACAAGAAATTTCTTTGAAGTCTGACAAGTTTCTTTATTACTTGTTTTGGCGCCTTGAAGGTAGAGAAGGGGTAAATCGGCAGACTAGAAAGAACTGGTTTTAAAAGTATGACCTTACCTCCAATAGATACTGAAACACCATTCTAGCTTGATAAAATTGCTCTCATAGCATCAATCGTCTGCATCCGAAAATCCAATCTTTGAGGGCTCAAGTCGATCTTGATTCCCAAGTATTTGAACAACATTTTTCCCAACTTACAATACAAAGTTTCAGCAAAATCCATGAGAACATGATTATCTGTATTAAATCCATAGAAACAACTTTTGTGAACGTTGATCTTGAGTCCAGATGCAAGTTTAAGAAGTCCCAAGATACACTTTAATGCCCACACATTGTGAACAAGGTTTCAACATGTTCGATATCACCAAGGTTTCAACATGTTCATCTTCGATATCAACAAGGTTTCGATATCCCCAGAGCCTTCGACATCAATCAGAGGCATCCAAGCGTCGTCTTAGGTGTTTCGGACAAAGCTAATCTAACCCTTGTAATAGAGTAGCATATCTTGCACGAGGTCAAATGTTATTTCTGTAATTTCTTGTATTTGTATAACTGTAACGATCTTGTACTAAAATATTAACATCGCCTGTGGGAACACCACATTTCCAGACGAAGACGCAAGGATGCAACGAAGGACTAGGTCGCAATCTCAAAGGGCAACAATGGAAAACTCCACTACTGAAAACGCTCTAAGGAGAGGATCACTATCGAACCCGACTGTGGAGCAACGACACAGGTCCCAACCACCCCCTCGGGCACCAACACCAGCTCCCACACTTGTGGTGCTCGTCGTACTACCTCTAGAAGTGATCGCTCAAATCAATGCAATCGTTCAGGCCACAGTGATCGCGACCCTCGCCACCGCCCTTCCACATCAACAATTGCCCGATGTTGGGAATTTGCTGCCTCGCCCACAAGAATCTTGGACGAAGGGTCCGACTAAGAGGACCAGGGGTCAATACAGAGAAGATTAAGCTGAATCAATGAGGAATCGTCTAGTTCACGAGTCTCAGGGAGAGGGTCACCAACCCGAGAGCAGAGATGAGAGAGATATCTAGGAAGATGGAGCAGTTAAATCAGGAGAATGAGGAAGTGCACCGTAGACTGGTCCAAGCCTTGGGCCACCAAAGACTTACACCATTCAACGATGAGATCGAGGTTGAGGCACTGGACATGGGCGAGAAAATTCTACAACTGAAAACCTATGACGTGAAAAGTGACCCTTAACTCTACATGGATTTTCTGATAATGTACATACCCACGTCTTTGCTACAACTTTGTTGAGTGTGACATTGGATTGGTTCACGAGGATCCTCGTTGGTTCAATTGCAAGCTATGTGCAACTGAGGAGGTAGTTTAAGAGTTAATTCTCGAGCCAAAAAAGGATGCACTCCATTATAAACCACTTGAACTTGATTAAGCAAGATGAGAATCCTTTTCAACGCGACGAAACATAAAAGATTCGCGGCCGATATTCTCAAGGAAAACTCTACCATTGTAGATCAGATCAATGCATTGGCGAATCAAACCATCTTCCACGATAAAATAATGGGTATAAAGCAAACACCGCACTGAACGCAGAACCACGCTAAATGAAAGGAAGGGTGGAACATGGACATGAATGATCGTGGTACAGACAAATATCTGAGGAGATACACTCCCTTGAATAGGGACATTTTGATGGTCTTCGTCGTGGCTCATAAGAAAGGTTGGCTCAATCAGCCGAGGAAACTAAGGGAAGCCCTAGGGACTAAATATTCAAGGAAGTATTGTGAGTACCATCGCCAAGCAGGGCACAACACCGAAGATTGCAAGAATTTGAAAGATGAGATCAAGAGACTTTTCTGTGAAGGGAAATTAATAGAATACGTCCGTCATTTGATGGAATCTGGAGAGCGGGAAAATAGGGACATGTCTCGTTCTCCATAGAAAGATAAGCACAAGGCTATTGAGGCTCCAAGCGGACACATGCACGAAGTGGCTAATGCGCCAACATGAGGGATGATCACAATGATCAATGGAGGTCCAACGGGAGAAGATTCTTCCAATATATGCAAAAAGATCACACGGGTAATGCAGGACGATAGATAAGCGGGATTCACGACCCTACTTGAGCTAGAGGATCTACCCGAGGAGGAGATCACATTTACAAAGAGGGACCTGGTGCAGCTGACCCCACATGTCATTCACGCACGTAAACTCAATCGCCCGCTGGTTGTCAAATTAGATATTGCAAATTATGGAGAATGGAAAAATATGATTGATAATGAGAGCTTAACAAACATAATTTTCGCCCATACCTTGGAGAAAATGGTGTTAGGCCATAATGTGATAAAAAATGTTAACACACTGCTCACAGGCTTTGGGGAGCATAAGTCGTTCCGTTAGGACATGTCACACTACCAACATCTTTTGATGAGGAACCATGCAGGGGGACGTTGAATGTTGAGTATGTGATCATGGACCAACCAGTCACCTATAACGTGATCATAACACGCCCAACTTTGAATGATATGCGAGCAACGATATCGATATATCACCAGAATATGAAGTTTTCCACCACTGGAGGAGTTGGTGAACTCATGGGTAATCACAAATAAGCATGGCTCTGCTACATTGCATCTTTGAGACTTCTTAGGATCAACATGGGAGGAGAACCATGGGATGAGCAATTGTAGCCCGAGGTTGCTGGGACTTGCTCCTGCCTCCCCAAGGGGAACGTCCCCGAGATCCTCGCCTTGGTCTCGCGAGCTGGCTGTCCGATCACCCTGAGTATCGCCAACCTCCCTGGCTTAAGTCTGGTGGCCAGTCCGCCCGCGAGTCTTAGGAGCAGCAGGATCTAAGTCGTCAGCACCGCTATCAGTCACAACGCCATCTGCTCGCTTTGTGGCAACATATTGTTGCATCTTCACTTGGCGACCCATTAGGAGAGTGGCTGCAAGAAAAACATAACAAGTGAGTGAGACTCTTTGCACATGAGAGTGATGCAAATATATGCTTAAAGATAAGCTACAATGTGCACATATTTAAGAATATGCCCAGGTCATGGGGCCTTCTATAAGGCTTGGGAGATAAGCCACCAGCTCTCAATACATCATCATTGACCAACAATGTGTTGTCAAAGTTGTACTTAACGAAAGTCCTCAAAAAACCCTCCTCTCAAATCGGGGCCCCAACACCTGCGGGGATACCAAGTCTCTTAGACCTTGACCAAACCTTGTGTAGACAATTAAACTCTCCCGAAGTTATTTCTTTAACATAGAAGAATTGCTTATTCGCCCCGACCCTGTAGCTCGATTGGTGGCAGTCAAAAACTTGTGACCAACGTTTGCCCTCACAAAATAAAACCATTTCTCCCTTTCTATTGTTGATCATGGAAAACGGTTTCCAGAATTCATTAACGCCATATGGGGCATTAAAAGTTTTCATACGCCTATACTACTTCTCAGGTTACTAATTAGAGGATGGATCAGGAACCTCAAACAATTGATAAAATGCTTGGTATTCATGGTGATATGACCCGTCGGAGGGGTATGCATCATTTCATCCTCTTTAAGGAATCTAATCTCATAATCTCCCAAGTCGTAATTATCGTAGTAGTGTTTTAGTTTATGCGGCATGCTAGATACCATATTTTGGTATGTCTCTCGCATCCTATATCGCTTTCCCTCACATACCCCGACCAAATCATAGTCATTCTCGTCCTCAGACCACTCTTCTGAGTCGTCACCCACCTCATCATGCTCGAACGAGTCACCTACTAGATACTAGGAGTCCTACATTTCATTGTCACTTTGGGACGGTGGCACATACCCCAACGGATGCAGCAGACTAGCACTAACGGCCGCCTGTTCACCTCATGAATATCGGCAACCCTCTCAGAAGCCGACCCGCGATCTTGTGGGTTAGACATATTCTAGCAACCACAAAAGAAGCCTATGAACTTATGCACTTAAGAAAAAATGCCTGCAAGTTTACGAACTCCAAATTAAGTCGAAAACCCCACCTTTGATTGCACGTGCAATATTAAATCTTTGCTCATAAAACCTGCAAAGAAGAAAGTAACTTAATAAGTAATCACTTTAAAGAATTAAAAGGATAATTTTTGCTAAGGGCTTGCACGCTGATCTATATCGAAACGGGGTATAGGGATTGTATATCGAAACCCTAGATGTTCGATATCAAATTCCATATCGAAAGTATTATGTCGAAAATATATATTCGACATAGCGGAGGATTTCGGCATACCTTTTGCCGAAAACGGAACGATCTCGCTTGATACAAATGACTTCTCTCTCTTCCCTCCTTCTCTTTATAGTGGAGGAAGGGTTGAGTCCGCATTTAATGCTGACGGTTCGCTTGCCACATCGAAATATCCCTAGTTCGATATCGACGTCGTATTCGATATCAGTATTACTAATTCGATATCAACGTCATAATTCGATATGGACATCCCCCATTCGATATCAATGCCACTTTCGATATTAATTCCTAATTCGGTAACAAATTACGGCTACTTCATATAAAAAAATTCTCCCCTTTATTGCTAAATTAATGGACTCAACTAGATCATCTTATTGCGAAATTGCGTGTGTGTCGCGGTTAATGGTGCGGGCGATACACATAGTTAAACACGTTTTCCTACGTCCATCAATGACATATTGCGGGACCAACGATTCAAAATATAAAATTAACAGGATATTACGGTCCCCGCCTATAAACTGGGGGACGTGAGGTACTGACACTATGGCTTCACCATAAATTATTTTATTTAAGTTAAGTTTAATAATTATCGTTTACAACGATAACTCATGAACTGAGGGACTACATGATATAGACAAATACCGTACGGGCCAGTCCAGCTCAATCATTGGTCCAAGTCCAATGTATAACGAATATTTGTCCTCATATCGAATATTGGTCATATCAAATAAACCATATTCGATATGGTACAGACTTAGCCGCAATTTCTGGAAACGGACCCCACCTTTGATATCTATATAAAGGCGGGTCCGCAATTTAAGGTTACGTTAATTAGTATTATATTCACTATTCACTCAACATATCGAATACCATTATTCGATATCGATTCCCCTTTTTGACATATCACTATATTCGATATACGCTTGCATCTGATATGGAGCCCCACTTTGATATCGTCTAGGTTCGACATCTTAGTTACATTCGATATACACACGTGCTTTCGATATCACCCAGGTTTCGACATCATCATCTTCGATATCAGCAAGGTTTCGATATCCCCAGAGCATTCGACATCAATCAGAGGCAGCTAAGCGTCGTCTTAGGTGTTCCGAACAAAGCTAATCTGATCCGTATAATAGATTAACATATTTTGTACGAGGTGAATGGCTATTTCTGCAATTTCTTGTATATGTATAACTGTAACGATATTGTACCAAAATAATGGTATAAGATTGTTATGTACATTTTTTTAATTTAAAATGCTGAGAATTATGTAGGTTGAACATCATTTACTGAAAATACTTAAATATAATTTTGAAGACATGAGCTCTTCGCAAAATTTGTAATAAAAATAAAAAGGGTTCTCGGCTTCTTGCCAAAAGAAGCGGTATGTACTGAAGTCTGAAACAGGCCTACACCAAATGCACTTGTTTTTGGGCCAATCGTGGCCCTCATATTTGGGCCATAAGGATATTGGACTTGAAGACCAAACATTTGTTGAAGTATTTGCACATAGTACAGGTAAAGTCTGTGATGGTCTTAAATTACAAGAAGCAGTATATAAATTAATTCAACCAAAAATGAAAAATGATTCCACATGCCAAGTATTATAGACTTCTTTTGTTTTGTTGGAGAGAGGCATACGTAACTAAGATTATTGGGGCCACTTTTGAAATCTCGGATAGGATTAAGACGAATTAGAATTCGTCATACTGAGTTAGGTACGTTCAACTCACTTGGTTCTTGTTTGGTTCATCATTTTAATAGGTTTGTCTAATCTAATCCATATTTTCTATGTCATATGATAGAAGGGCCTTTCAGACTCTGAATTAAAACTACAATTTCAAACAACAAATGGTCCTAGATTAACTCATGCAAACACCTCTAACATGAACTATTAATTTTTTTTCAAACACAACATATAATTCAATCCAACATAAACAATTGGCCAATCCAACATCTCGTAATATTATCCCCTTCATGTGCGGAAATGAAAATTAAACTTATTACATCGGTTATTTTCGTTGATATAGGTCGGTATCCACTGTTTACAAGTTAAAAAAGAAAATATAATATTGTATAATGTGCACTTTTTGAATCAATCTCAAGTCATTTTCCTACAACTTTAATCCTCACCAAAAGTCTATGCACACGTCCATGTGTTCTGTAACTGTTATACCATATTATAATCGTATTACATGACATCAATCAAGGGAGGATACTCTTTCAATGAAAACACGAAGAAATATGTATTAAATCAAACCAAACAATTTTATCTCTAAACTATGTCTGATTCAGTCTCTAAGTTAGAGACATGATTAGAGATAGTGCAAATTTATGTCTAAAACTATCTCCAACTCTAAATTCACCGACAAAACTTGAGTTAGAGACAAACTTAGACACAACCCAAGAGACAGACTTAGACACAACCCAAGACATAGGCGTGATTGGTGCAATCAATGGAGGGTTTAGTGGCATAGTGGAGTCATTCCACCATATATACCCCCAACATCGACCACAAAAGGGAGATTATTTTACTCCTCGAAAACCAGAGATCTCACATATATCTCTAATCCTCTCTCTAGTTACAAGTCTTGAGTTGTCTCTAATCTTGTCTCTTGAGTCTAAAGAGGAAATTAGAGACATAAAGCCGTTTCGAGATACAATTCGAGACTGAGCACACACATATATCTCCAATCTTCTCTTTAGTTACAAGTCTTGAGTTATCTCTAATCTTGTCTCTTGAGCCTAAAGAGGAAATTAGAGACATAGAGTTGTTTCGAGATACAATTCGAGACAGAGCGCACACGTATATCTCTAATCCTCTATCTAGTTACAAGTATTGAGTTATCTCTAATCTTATCTCTTGAGCATAAAGAGAAAATTAGAGAGAATGAGTTGTTTTGACATACAATTCGAGACAGATAACCTTGGTTTAGCAATACTCATTATAGACACAATTCGATACACTTTTAGAGATTCAACTAGACATACTTTTGGAGGATTGATTAGATGCAACATTCAACAAGCTTCCTTAAGCTTTCTCATAAGAGATAATTTCTTCGCATCCCATCCGACCTGCTCAATCTGACAACATCTTGTCTGATAATGTTGGCCCAATAAGCTACGAGCCCAATATACGACATGCATGTTCAGCACAACTCATTATTTTGACGCACAACAATGGCTACCATAGAGAAACAATGAACTACGTTTGAGTTGATTCCCTATATGGGATACGTAGGCAGCTTGGCCCAGCCCAAGTTCAGTCCGAAATCAACAAACTCCAAGTTCAAGTATGGCGTTTTTTACTATAGGTTTCTCGAATTAAAAGCTAGCTTGGGACCAATCAGAAGCTCGGGTTAGTCTGACGTGAAGTGACTAGTCAGCAGACGAAATTACCCCGCATTAGTGGCGCCATCTGTGGGAAACCACTAAGTGCACTATAGAAGAAATACCAGTGTTCATCAGTATGGTAAGGTCTACAAGAGCAACCTAAAAAGGCCAACGCCATCACAATTATTCAACAAATTCAAAAGGAACAGCATAACTTGTTGCACAATCCATTGACCCAGAAAGACAAGAAGATCAAGAAAAGAAGAAAGCAAGATCAAGCGAGGAAGAAAGTAAGATCAAGCAATGAAGAAATCAAGATCAAAAAAGGAAAAGAGCAAGATCAAGAAATGAAGAAAGCAAGATCTACAAAGAAAGACAATAATCAATCAATACAACAAGAAAAGAATCTCAAACTCATAATACACGAACTTATAACAATCAAGAGCGGCTGAAGAGGCCAACACTACCACAACTACTCAACAATGTCAAGGATCCTCTTCAGAGATTGAACATGTTGATCCCCAATACAACGACATTAGAATAACAAATTCAAGAGGAGCAATAACACTTGTTGCGTAATCAATCCACCCAGAACGGCAAGAAGCTCAAGAAAAAAGAAAGCAAGATCAAGAAAGAAATAAAGCAAGATCAAGCAAGGAAGAAATCAAGATCAAGTGAGGAATAAAGCAAGATCAAGAAAGGAAGAAATACAAGGTCGCTGCAATAAAGAAAATAAAGAAGGAAGAACAATTCAAAGCTTTGACCCATGGTACCAACAAATAGACTCCAAATTGTATGCATACCCTCAGATAATTATTTGCTAGGATTGCTAAAGATTGAGCACACTACTGATTCATCACGAAAGAATACAAGATATGATGCTCTCTCATACAACACATTGTGAAGTGATAGACAAACTGCTCCAATTGGTGATGTTTTAAAAGGCGTGCCATATGTGAATGGAAATCTCTATATGTCTTCTTTTTAATGCAACAAACTAGAGGTTCTTTGGAATTTTCTAAAATGAGTTATTGATATTTCTTTTGAGATTGCGCAAACTGCTTCAAAATCTGTCAAGTTAAAGTTACGATGCTCAAGAATATTCAAGAAAGCATGACATATATAGATGGAAAGCTCTATGAGTCTTATTTTTAATGAAGCAAGATAGAGTTCATTTGGACATTTCTAAAGGGAGTTTTGGCCATTTTCCTGAGATTGTGCAGACTGCTTCAAAAGTTGAAGCTTCGATACTCAAGATTCTTTCATAAAACTGCTCAAAGTTGAAGGAGGACCATATATGGATGAAAAGAACTATGTGTTGTTTTTTAACACAACAAACTAGAAGTTATTTGGAATTTTTTAGAATGAGTTATAGATGTTTTGGGGGGATTGCGTAGACTACTTCAAATATGTCAAGTTAAACTTACGATGCTCAAGAATAGCTTCATGAAGATAGAATGTGGCCCCTAGAAGGTATGCACCACTAAAAATTAAATGTGTTCCCGAAAGGATATGCACGGTTAAAGATTGAATGCGGCTTCAAGTGAGTTCGCACCGATGAAGATACAATTTTTATGAGATCTCAAATCTTTGACTTTAGTAGTCCAACCAGCATGATCCAACACCTTAACCGACCCCAAGATACACGATCTAATCTGAATACAATTGAACAAACATCAAGGTTAAATACTCATCGATAAAGTGATGAAGAAAGCTCAAGTGCTAAAGAATAAACGTTTTCAAAGCTCAAGAAGACTTAGTCATTACTAAAGCCCAAGTATGGAAGGCTTAGAATTTCTAAAGCCAGAGTATAGAAGGCTTAGCATTCCTAAAGCTTAGAACAATGAAGAGGATAATTTGACTTATCAAAGTGCACGGTGATCAACTCTTGAAGAAACACAAGCTCATGCTAAGAAAACACAATCTCACAACTATGAAGAGATATCCCACTACCTTGTCACTCTACAGAACGCCACATAATGCATACGCACCCATATCATAAGACACACCACATACCATCCAACCTTTACAAAAGGATGACAAATAAAATACTCATTCAGAGACAATTAGGCCTTTGAGATGTTGATATCCTGGCTCTTTTATCATTATCAACTTAACTACAATACAAAATTGGGGGACTCACCGTATGGCCGGTTCAACTTATGCAAATTGTAGTGATATGCCAATAACAAAGACAACACATACAACTAGCAAGTCACCACCGATGACAACTATGCAACAACAGCCATTTAAGTGATCTAATGAGACCAAACTAGCGCTCAAGCTTTAACAAAGTAATGGACACTCAAAAAGAGCATTATTTTATACAAGGCACAAGAGACACTTATCACTACACTCTAGATAAAGAGCCCCAGAAGACCAAACTAACTTCAACTGAGGCTACCACTATCTGCAAGACTTAATAATAAAGCAGTACGTCGAACGAGGTTAATGCATCAGAATGCGACAATACACACAAATAAACAAGCATACAGAGGAATGAAGAAATAGAGCCACAAGTGCTCACAACTAACATGTATCTGGCCTTTTGGGAGAAACTCCCATAAATTAGAGCCACAAGTGTTTGACAAACACAACAAGAAACATGCATAAATGCACAAATGCTGATACTCTCTAGCAAACAAAGTAGCACCATATCAAAACAAACTATCGACAATGAAGTTAAGGCGAGGCACATACAAGTGAAGACAAAAAAATCACACGACTGATGAAATTATACTAGGTGAAGAGCCTATTGGGTGAATATCTCATAAAGTAGGCAATCAATGTAAGTCCTACCAAAATAAGCTAGGTGAAGAGCTTATTTGGTGAATATCCCATAAAGTAGGCAATCAATGTAAGCCAACCAAAATAAGGTAGGTGAAGAGCCTATTTGGTGAATATCCCATAAAGTAGGCAATCAATGTAAGCCCTACCAAAATAAGCTAGGTAAAGAGCCTATTTGGTGAATATCCCATAAAATAGGCAATCAATGTAAGCCTTACTAAAATAAGCTAGGTGAAGAGCCTATTGGGTGAATATCCCATAAAGTAGGCAATCAGTGTAAGCCCTACCAAAATAAACTAGGTGAAGAGTCTATTGGGTGAATATCCCATAAAGTAGGCAATCAGCGTAAGCCCTACCAAAATAAACCATGTGAAGAGCATATTGGGTGAATATTCCATAAAGTAGGCAATCAGTGTAAACCCTACCAAAATAAGCTAGGTTATTGGGTGAATATCCCATAAAGTAGGCAAATAATGTAAGCCCTACCAAAATAAACTAGGTGAATAGCCTATTGGGTGAATACCCCCTAAAGTAGGAAATCTGCGTAAATCTTACCAAAATAAGCTAGGTGAAGAGCATATTGGGTGAATATCCCATAAAGTAGGCAATCAGCGTAAGCCCTACTAAAATAAGCTAGGTGAAAAGCCTAGTGGGTGAATATCCCATAAAGTAGGCAATCAATGTAAGCCAACCAAAATAAGCTAGATGAAGAGCCTATTGGGTGAATATTCTATAAAGTAGGCAATCAATGTAAGCCCTACCAAAATAAGCTAGGTGAAGAGCCTATTGGTGAATATCCCATAAAGTAGGCAATCAATGTGAGCTCTACTAAAATAAGCTAGGTGAAGAGCCTATTGGGTGAATATCACATAAAGTAGGCAATCAACGTAAGCCCTACCGATATAAACTAGGTGAAGAGCCTTATGGGTGAATATCCCATAAAGTAGACAATCAACGTAAGCCCTCCCAAACTAAACTAGGTGAAGAGCCTAGGCCATCAATGTAAGCCCTACCAAAATAAGCTAGGTGAAGAGCCTATTGGGTGAATATCCCATAAAGTACGCAATCAACGTAAGCCCTACCGAAATAAACTAGGTGAAGAACCTTCATGAAGCCTTATACAAATTGAAGAATAAAAACAAGGAATGTAGAAAGCAAAAACAAGAAACGAAGAAAGCTACCTTATGTAATTGAAGAACAAAAGACTTATGATCAATCAGAAGCTTCTCGAGCTCGACCTCAGCGACTTTTTGGCCTTAGTTGCCTCACCAATAACCTCATTTCTTTGCTCCTCGGTCGCAAGCTAACAGATCAACCAAGGCATTGCATCCCAAGAACTTCAACCAAACTTCGGAAGGAATAAAGATTGGCAGATTCAACGGAGGCATTAAATTTGCAGACGCTCGTATACTACGACCCCCTGCAAATTGGGGGACTTATGTTATACCATATTATGATCGTATTACGTGACATCAATCAAGGGAGGATACTCTGTCAATGAAGACGCAAAGAAAGATGTGTTAAATCAACCCAAGCAATTTTATCTCTAAACTATCTCTAATTCAGTCTTTAAGTTAGAGCCATGATTAGAGATAGTGCAAAGTTATGTCTAAAACTATCTCTAACTCTAAATTCACCGACAAAAAACTTGAGTTAGAGACAGACTTAGACACAACCGAAGAGACAGACTTAGACACAACCCAAGACATATGATTGATTGATGCAATCAATGGAGGATTTAGTGGCATGATTAGTGGAGTCAATCCAGTGTATATACCCCCAACCTCAACCACAAAAGGGAGATCATTTTTACTTATGCAAAACCAGAGCTCTCACCTATATCTCTAATCCTCTCTCTAGTTATAAGTCTTGAGTTATCTCTAATCTTGTCTCTTAAGTCTAAAGAGGAAATTAGAGACATAAAGCTGTTTCGAGATACAATTCGAGACAGAGCGCACACATATATCTCTAATCCTCTTTATAGTTACAAGTCTTGAGTTATCTCTAATCTTGTCTCTTGAGCCTAAAGAGAAAATTAGCGACATAGAGTTGTTTTGAGATACAATTCGAGACAGAGCGTACACGTATATCTCTAATTCTCTCTTTAGTTACACGTATTGAGTTATCTCTAATCTTGTCTCTTGAGCATAAAGAGGAAATTAGAGACATAGAGCTGTTTCGAGATACAATTTGAGACATATAGCCTTGGTTTAGCAATACTCATTATAGGCACAACTCGATACACTTTTAGAGATTCAATTAGACATACTTTTGGAGGCTTGATTTGATACAACATTCAACAAGCTTCCTTAAGCTTTCTCATCAGAGATAATTTCTTCGCATCCCATCCGACCTGCTCGGTCTGACAACATCTCATCCGACAATGTTGGCCAAATAAGCTTCGAGTCCAATATACGACATGCCCGCTCAACACGGCTCATTATTCCGACGCACAACAATTGTCGCCATAGAGAAACAATGAACTACGTTTGAGTTGATTCCTTCTACGGGATACGTAGGCAGCTTGATCCAGCCCAAGTTCAGTCCGAAATCAACAAACTCCAAGTTCAGGTATGGTGTTTTTTAGTGTAGGTTTTTCGAACTCAAAGCTAGCTTGAGACCAATCAAAAGCTTGAGTTAGTCTTTTCGTGGAGTGACTAGTCAGCAGACGAAATTACCCCGCATTATGTTCCATGAAATTGTTCCGAGTGGAAGAGTTGTTATTATCTATAAAAATCAGAACATTATATTTGATGGTGACATATTGTATCCCCAACGAAACTCTTGATCTGTAGTTGGTTATTTAATCAAAATTTCACTATCATCTATCTACTATATGCAATTGGGTTTGGAGGATCATACTTTCGAGGGAGACCCAGGGGATTGAATTTACTAAAGAATAATTGAGGTGCCATATGTATGGTGCTCACTAGCCAGATCTAAATACTTTTGCTGTTCCAGCCCAGAATATAAAGAAAGCAGGGTTCAGGTGACATGTCAATTAGTGACGTGGCATTTGGTCAACCAGGATTTGGGTGAGTTTGATTGCTGGGAAATTTTAGCCACTTGATTTGTGTGGTGAAAATGAGTCTACTTTTTGAAGTTGCACATGACAGCCTGAATTTAATGTGTCCTCTTCTGCAAGGCAGAACAAACACAATAATGGAATTAGGTAATAGATTAGTTTGTTCCCTAAGCTGCATGTGGTTTTTGTTTTTATCCTAAACGGTATTTTTTATTTTATTTTTCTGAGGAATAAAAACTTCATTAGTCAAAAAAGAATGTAACTTGTTTGCACTTGCACACCATATTTTAAGAAGTTGATTAAAGAAGATATCAAGAACCGATAAAGACACTAATTTGTTTAAAGAATTTGTCAGAAAATCAGAATATTTCTTTTACTATTTTAAGGAGTTAGAATGTTGGATTGGATTAGAGTACATTCTGGTGAGTTATTTATATTAGACAAACAATCATTGCACAATAATTATTAAAATAGTATAGGCAAGAATGAACAATACTTATAAGAAAATACTTAAACAGGTCCTTGTTTAATATAACTTGCATTGGGAGGTATTTTGCCAAAAACCCTACCACTTAAACCATATATATACAACACAAAATTAATTTATGTCATATTATACTTTTAAAACTTGTCATTATAAAATTAAGTGTGGATAAATGAGTAGGTAAACAATATAAACTATGAAACAATGATCCAAAAATTTACGTGGAAAAAGTTAGCTGAAGTAAGTTCAATAGGGCCCCAAGGACGAAAGTTGTCCCCTTCAAAAGCCAAAAGTTGCTTATAAAGTGATTACGCAAACTGAAAGTTGAAACAGAGCAGCTTCAACTTGAACTAGCTTTGTACATTACTCAATATAGCATTTTCGTAACATTCAATAATATATATTTCGGTCACTATAGTTTAAAAAGCATGGATAATTTCATAAGAAGCAACAACAGCAGAATCTCTCTCGCCATGGAAAGAACTGGACAATGGTAATCAAATAAGTTTCAAATCTTTTTTTCAGCTTAATATCTGCTTTAGTACTTGTGACACTCATTGCCTAAATTACAGGATATTTTCTCAAGATATGCCTGCTGATGTTATAGTAGAAGTAGGAGAAGCCAGCTTTTCTCTTCACAAGGTATGTAGAAACTAGAAAGTGATTCTCGAATAACCTAAACGTTAAACATTTACTATCCGTTTTGTAAGAATGTAAGGATAAAAATCCCGATTAAAATAGATACATATTATTTTATGATCATTTGTATGATTAGAAAGAAGTCTGTTACACACTAATATAACCTGACTTCGGAAGATTATGTAACATACCGAACATGTATGGATCATATCATGTCATTAATTACGGCCAGTCGGATTATATCCATCCAATTCATGACTATAATAGCCATACCAAATGTCATAATAAAGCCCCGTGACCAAAACAAGACACATGGGGCGGGCTAGTATCTGTTGAGAAATATTATCTTCATCGCTTGAGTATGGTCTTGGATTGTTGTTAATAAAGAGAAGTTGTCTCTCCACTTAAAAAGGCATTTTTAGTGGAGGAATATGTGCTTCAGTTTCAGTATCTCTAATCATTACTTAAATCCATTGATTAAAGTTTCTAAAAAGCTGATGTTACGGTATCTAGTGTACTAGAATTTAGATCAATCATGTTTCACTCCTAAATGACTTATTAGAGGGAGAGGAGTGTCAGTCCAAGTTCGTTCTGAAGTGACATGGAATGAAATTCAACACATTGGACGACATGGATAAAAATTCGACATAGTGGACGTGAACAATACATTTATGTACCAACATATTCAAAAAAGAAAACGTTTCGTTCTTTGTAAGAAGACAGTTAATTTTTGTTCGATGCTTAAATCTGAACTAAACTTTTGTTTAACACTTGTTTGGGCAGTACATACTCGTAGCGAAAAGCAACCGCATAAGAAAGCTGATTCTTGAATCAAACGAAGCTGATTTAACAACAATAGACATCTCAGACATACCTGGAGGCTCAGAAGCTTTTGAAAAAGCTGCGAGATTCTGTTATGGTGTCAACTTTGAGATCACGGTGCACAATGTTGCTGCACTTAGGTGTGCTGCCGAGTATCTTCAGATGACTGAAAATTATTCCGACAATAATCTTGTTGGAAGAACAGAAGATTTCTTGTCCCAAATTGTCTTTACAACGTTGTCTGGTGCGCTCGTGGTGCTTAAATCTTGTGAAGATCTTCTTCCCATGGCGGAGGATCTTAATATTGTGAAGCGGTGTGTTGAATGTGCAAGTGCTAAGGTATTTTTCATAAGTGATGTTTTGTGAAATTAGTTTGCTTTTAGACTTATTATCATATTTGATTGAAATATTGATTCCAAGCTGTCATTTAATTACTTGCTTATTGGATATCTGATTGCTGGTCATCTGAATCTATCTCTAACATGGAAGTTATAGAATGTGATCATATGATTGAATTGTAATTTTATTTTTAAAAGGTGTAATTAGAGTCAAATGCTTCATTGTTTGTTGGATCTTGTGTACTTGAGCCACTAAATATTTAGACCTTGGTGTTTTCCCCTTCACTTTGTAGGCTTGTGTTGAGACGAATTTCCCAAGCCGGTCGCCTTCAAATTGGTGGACGGAAGAGTTAACGATCTTAGGCGCACATTTCTTCGAAAAGATCATCGCTTCAATGAAATTGAGGGGTGCAAAGAGTCTGACCCTAGCAAGTGCTATCATCACATACACTGAAAAATCACTTCTTGATCTGGTACACGACCACCCTATAAACGACGTAAAATCACTAAGTTCAGGTAAATCAGATATCAGAGCCCAACAACGCAAACTACTCGAATCCATAGTAGCTCTATTGCCCTCAGAGAAATCCGCATTTCCCATAAGTTTCCTCTGTTGTCTCTTGAGGGCTGCGGTTTTCTTGAGGGTTGAACATAGTTGCAAAAACGAGTTGGAAAAAAGAATATCAGAGATTCTAGAGCACGCGACGATTGACGATCTTTTATTGTTGTCGTTTACTTATAGCGAGAGGCTGTCTGATCTCGAGAGTGTTAAGAGGATTATATGGGGGTTTGTGGAGAAAGAGAAGAACACAGCCATTTTCAGTGTTGGGTTAATTTGTTCAACGACAATGCTGAGAGTGGCAAAGACAATTGATGCGTATCTTGGAGAGATTGCTAATTATGGTGAGCTTAGTATTTCGAAGTTCAATGGGATTGCTGTTTTGGTGCCTAAGGCTGCTAGGAAGGTCGACGACGATCTTTATCGAGCTGTCGACATCTTCTTGAAGGTTAGTACAAATCTGCCCCTATGTTTCATGCTTTTAAAGCTCATAAACACCTCTTATGTTTGAACACATTACATATAGACCTCTATAACTGTGTTTTATGTCTCTGAATTTGTGGAGTCTTAATAAAATTTTATGTAATGTCGTTACATATCTGTGTAAAATTGAAGCAAATTGAAATTGGAACATTCAATCTTTATTTATGATGAATCATAGCTAGCTAGTGACATTCATATTCATCACAGATTTACAAAGTAGACACCAAGTTTCTGTAGTTTGCTGAGGTCTAATCCAACAATCTATAGATGACCCTCACCAAAACTTATTAATAATTCATGGTAATTAATACAGGCACATCCAAATCTGGACGAAATCGAGAGAGAAAAAGTATGCAGCATAATGGACCCCCTAAAACTCTCATACGAAGCCAGAGTTCACGCTTCGCAAAACAAACGGCTACCCGTTCAAGTAGTTCTTCACGCACTATACTACGATCAACTCAAGTTGAGAAGCGACAGATTTGACGATCACAATGCTTCGGATGCTCTTACAACGAGAAACCAACTACAAGCCGACACGTCTCTTATTAAGGAGAACGAAGCTCTGAGAACTGAATTATTGAAGATGAAAATGGTCATTTCGGATATGAATAAAACTAAGGGGTCATCGTCGAAAGGGAGTGGTAGTTCGAGGAAACCTACTACATTCTTTTCGTCGGTTTCAAAGAAGTGGGGGAAGTTGAACCCGTTCAAACATGGATCAAAGGATACTTCGAATATTGATGATGGGAGTAATGTGGATTTGAGTAAGCCTAGGAGGAGAAGGTTCTCTATGTCCTAACTAAGTTCATTATTTCTTGGTTGTTTTTTCTTCAGTTTGTGCGTTGACACTGTGAAAAGGGTTTGATGATTATTTAAGTACTTATTATAAGCTTGTTTTGATTCATTTAGTTGGTTTGATTTGTAAATGGATCAGAAATTTTATCCTATCTTAGACCTTTTTATTTAGCAGTAGACTTTGAAAAAAAAACTTAATGATAATATTTTATATAAATCTACTTTCCTCTTTTGATGTTTGAATACCATACACAGTCGTGACTGAGTCGTGACATAAATGAATTTGGATGGTCATAGATTGGGGGAAAATCAAACTACATACCATAAGTTGACTCCTTAACACAATTGGTACCATAAGTTGGCTCCTTATGGTTTTGGTACCATAAGTTGGCAACACGGTGGTTAAATTCAATTGCCGCCTTTAAAATAAACGTTGACCGCCGTTGACCCCCAAATTAAAAAATTTGGCCTGAATTTGACACATGGACGCTAACTAGGACACTGACTTGGAAAAAAAATAAAAAATTATATAAAATAAAAAATTGAATACCAACTCTCCTCATGCCGTAAGCTCATTATTTTTGAATAAAAATAATTTCTTTAGCTCATTTCTTCTTTTTTACCCGCTCCGTCACCGCTCCGACATTTCACCGCTCCGATTATTCCGCCGTTACTACTGGCGTCGTCACCATTGTTGACGGGCGACTTTGTTACACGGCTTTAAAGCATGGATGGCGTTCGACCCAAACTCAAGGCTCGACATCCGTCCAAATTCGACGACCCACCTCCATTTTATGGTTAGTCTTTAGTTTTTAGCTGCCACAACCCAAAAATTTGCTTACCCAAATTTCAGCTTAAACCATAAACCCACTCTATTCCCCACTTAAATACCACAATAAGTCCAAAATCATGAATCAAAGAAGATGATAAAAATGGTGAAATCGGCTATGAACGATAGGGTATGCGAACACAAGGTTGGAGGAGTTGCTTCACTTACCTTCGATCGGGGAGGAGAGAGCGTCGTGATTGTTGTGATGGAGATGAAGGCTGTTGCGATGGCGATGAATTAACCATGGTGGAGATGAAGACTGTTGAGAAAATAAGGTGAGGTGGGTGGTTTTAATTTGGAGGGAGAGTTGATTTTCACTTTTTTATTTTTTATCTTTTTATTTTTTTCAAAGTCAGCATCCTAGTCAGTGTTCAGGTGTCAAATTCAGGCTAGAATTTTTAATTTGGGGGTCAACGGCGGTCAACATTTATTTTAAAGGCGACAATTGAGCTTCACCATCGTGTTGCCAACTTATGGTACCAAAACCGTAAGGAGCCAACTTATGGTACCATTTGCGTTAAAAGACCAACTTATGGTATTGTTAACAGGATGATAATTCACCTGCTTAAAATAAAACAATGAACCAATTACTGGAATTACCAAATATATTATGCGACCTAATTCTGCAATACAGGTATCACACCTCTCGGAGCGCATTTCCGACAAAAGCCAACATGAGGAATGCAAGGCTAAGGCAGAATCTCATAAATGAAGGCTCTCGGAACTCATGCTACTGACCAAGAAAAGTAAAGCTCTCGGAAACAGGGCCCCAACGGACAACAGTCCCAGAACCTTGACAAAAAAACCTTCCTTGACTATACATTCCAAACACGAAAGCTCTCGGAACACTACTCTCAACGATCAGACTAAAAATCAGAACGTTACTCAATTAACCTCTCTGGACACTCAGAGAAAGAAAAACACCTACCCACGATAGCTCAAAAACCTCTCGGAAACCAACTCCCCCCCACCCTCTCGGAAAATACCTTGAAACACTTACTTCAGAATACGCATCTCTCGGAAAAGCACTATCATTAAACGGGAATGCTCCAAACTTGGTCCTCGAAGCTACCATTAGAGACAGCAAAGAAAGTAATCTACCCCGTATCACAAAGAAGACCAAAGCCCTCGGAAAGGATACAGTCAGCACTCAAAGTGAACACGTTATCTTATTGGCTGAATAAACATTGTAACACGTGTAAACATAACCGCATGCATAACGACACCTGTAAACACATGCATCATGACACCTGCCCCTATCAAAACCTATATAAAGGAAGATATCAATAGAGAGAGAAAGGAGGAGGAGGAGACGAGACTGAAAAATGTAAGAAAAACCACTCGGAGAAAAGAATGAAGTATAGTCAATAAAAGGAAGGAAAATTCTTGTCATAGCATTTAGCCTTTGAACCACGGGCAAAGGCGTTCCAACCTTAATAAATAATTCAGTTAATAGGAAACAATTCTAAACTCGTTAACAGGTATGTAGTTTGATTTTTTCCCGTCATAGATTCTAATTTCTAAGCACTAACAACCAGCAACCTGGTGCACGCGGAGACCACGTGCAAAGAAATAAATAAGATCAACGTCTTCCTTTTATATACTGAATATTTTCTTTAATATATAATTCTTCATATAGACTATCAATTTATGTGCACATAGGATTGTGTACGACATATATGATTCGATAATCCGCTTGCAAAAAAATGAATAAGACCAACGTCTTCCTTTTTCATACTGGATATTTTGTTAATATACAATTTCTCATATAGACTATCAATTTATGCCGGGATGGTGTACAACATATAAGATTTGATAATCCAATGTGATGTTTTGTTTTCAGTAAGTTCGTTAAAGAAATATAAATATACTCTTCAAAGTGAAATAGATGTGTATTTTTTATATTAATTGTGAAATTTGAGATTTAAAGAAATATATCGGGTGGTTATCCTTTATTCAAATTTCAAGTTTTTCTTTTTTTCTTTTACCGGGGAAGTTTGAAAAATTTGGGATAGTAGGAGTTTTTGGTCCATTGGTCTGCTAACTTCCATTTTGTGAAACAAATACCTCTTCCTTTATAATAGTAATAAATTGTTGTCTTCCCGGATTAGAGTCCATGACAAAATGTCCTAGAATGCTTCAAAGTTTCCTTGATTTAAACACTCGTGTATCTGCAATTCAAGGTTTACTTGATTTAAACACTCGTGTATCTGCAATTGTCTTGTCTTTGTAAATTTGATATGCAATTTCAGTGTGATAGTAGCTCAGAAACTGAAATAAACAGATATTTATAGTTGTAAGTAAATGTACATACTAAGATCTATATCATCGGTAGTAACTGCACATAAATTTGTCGTCAAATTTAAGTAAATAGTTTTAGTTAGTAAAAACAAATAAGGATAATAGTATGGTAAAAGTTTTAGAAATCACAAATTGATTTTTTTTTGTTTTTGGAAAATTAATTAAATTGTATTCTCTTATATCAGTTATTAAGGTTATTTGAAAATAATTAATTGGAAAAGATCACAATGAAGGAACTAATTATGCAATTCAAAAGAACTCATGATAAGATTAAAAAAAAAAGATTCTAAAATCTTGACAATGGGAACCGTTATTTATAATTTCAGAAAAGAATAATAGTAAAATTCGAAGGGAAACAAAAAGATCATGCAGTCAAAACAAATACACGATAAGATTATTTAGTAATTGGAAAACAAAGTTATTAAACACTAATTTATGAAGAAAAAAAATCCTACAATGCAAACAAACTCATGAACAGATTAAAAATATCACTATGATTCCAAATCAAAGAAATATGAGCCGTGATTAAAATTATGAACCTGAAAATATAGGATTAAGAAAGAGACTCGACTAAAACAACCTTAAAAGATGAGTGTAATTTTCTTGTATTGTTAAAGATAGTTTGATATATATACAAAACAAAAGTCCATCACCTTTCATGTCGTTGTAACAAATGCAATGAAAATCATAATAAAAACCTGTGAAACAAAATAGATTCATCATTAGTAAATAATTGTGGAACAGAAGTAAAACTCCATATGCAGTGATATAATAAAAACTTGTGAGAAAGGGATTGATCAAGAGTAATTTTGGGACAGAACTACACTTTGCAATAAAGAAGAGTCATCGTCACATAATAATTAAGAAAGGGGAAAAGATGAACTACATCAAAACATATATATATATATATATATTATATTATATAAGAAAAAAAACGTGTAAAATAATCAAGATCTAGAAAAACAAACCATGATTTGCTGCATTTTCCAAGTGCTAGCTTCATCATTCCTAGTAATTTATAAGAAGAAATAGTTAAGCAATGATACTTAAATTCCAAACTAAAATAGAAGAACTTACCTAATCCTAATTTTTGGGAAGCATAAAATTTCACATTGAAGAAAAAAAATAGTACGGTCAAATGTAAATATAGAAGGTGTGGAGGGTTTAAAGGGAGAGATAGCGATTGAAGTGGTTAAATTTCAAAATTTAAATTATTTTTCAGATTAACTCTTAAAGATCAACGTGTGAAGTTGAGAAAGTGGGAGTTGTTACTAAAGTTAAAATTTTAAAAAAGTTTAAATAATTGATTCATGGAATATATGTAAAAGAAACGTGGGTAAGTGATACCGTAATTCTAATTTAAAAATGTTTTTAAAGTATTTTTTTGGTCCGACGGTGTCACAAAATATTTTAGCTTATATTAATAGATACTGCATACCGCCACCCAATTCCTCTTCTTTGACCACGCCTTGCAATTCATAATTTTTTTTTGAACTCCCTTGCAATTCATAATTTATTTTTATAGAAATATCTAATTGTTTTTTTAGACATTTTAACTTATTCCATATAATAACTTTTTCGAGATATAAATCTCAAAAACCTCCAAAGTAGTGTAAAGGACCATTCTAACATGGAAGGTAAATGATCTTATGTTTAAACTTTAAACGAATACTTTCTTTTTAATTTTACATTGAAGGGCATATAAGCATCAGAAAAAAATTATAACTTATGAAATCTCACGTAACCGCTAACCAAATCATTCTAGACAATATATTATTCACTAGAGCAAAGTAAACTACAAATCAACTTTGCATTATTATGTAATACAACGATTGCATGAAATAATAAATGATAAACATTATAATAGGTTATTTTTCAATTAGTAATCTTCATACCACACCTAAGATATAATTATTACATGATGAAATTCAGATTCTCATTTTGTTAATAACCATCACTGATTTTTATTTTTTATTTTGTTTAACATAACAAATATATACGTCAACTTAAGGCCAATGCCTAATAATGTACAACAGGAGGGCGTCAGATCGGGGCTGGAGGGATAACCGCGTATACGTACAAGGCAAATTACTCTTGCCAAAGTGCGCCAAACCGGACGAACAACTTGTCCAAAATGGTGGCTGCAGAGAGCAGTCCTTGAGAGCCCATTGGATCCCTTGCGGACCACGAATCTGTATGTCTCACGACATGTAGAAGATGAACAGGGTGCCAAAACGTCTTTTCAAACTCAATGGGCTCTGCGGGTGGGTCAGTCAGATAATGAGCGGCGCCTTACAACAAAGTCAAGCAAAATGACATCGAGAGACGAGAGCAACACACGATGAATTGTGCAGGCCCAATTGCACGTAATTTAAAACTCCAGCCCAATTGACGAAAATCATAAGGGCCCAAAGGGGAAAAACAAGATAAAGTCGGTTTTCCGTATACGACGTCGTATCAGTTCATTTCTTTCTATTCAAGAAAGCCCCCAATTCGAAATCCCTTATATTCCTCCTGTACCAATCTCAACACCACTTCCATTCTCCAATCCAACAACAACAACAACAATGGCTACCGCTATGGTTCTCGACCCCAAACCCTCGCTCATCGAGCCACCGCCGACCCGACCCGTATCGGAGTCCAAATCATACGCCGCCGACCCGGACGAGGACCTCTACTCCCTCCTCAAAACCCTACTGCGCAAGCTCGAGTTCATCGAGATCCAGGAGGAGTACGTCAAGGACGAGCTTAAGAATCTCCGCCGCGAGCTCCTCCGTGCTCAGGAGGAGGTCAAGCGGATCCAGTCGGTCCCACTCGTCATCGGTCAGTTCATGGAGATGATCGATCAGAACAACGCCATCGTCGGTTCGACTACCGGTTCGAATTACTATGTTCGGATCCTCAGTACTATTAACCGTGAGCTGCTTAAGCCGTCTGCCTCTGTCGCGCTGCACCGCCACTCTAATGCGCTTGTTGATGTTCTTCCGCCTGAGGCCGATTCCAGTATCTCCCTGCTGAGTCAGTCCGAGAAGCCTGACGTCTCTTATAATGTTAGTCGTTTGTCTTTCTGTTTAGTTCTCGCATTATGTTTATTTGATTGCGCTTATTGTGTATTTGTGGGCCGATATTTGCTTCAATATTTTCTTAGCAATGAGGCGATTTTAGGAGTTCTAGGTTTAATTTCCACTAATTTCTAGTTATTGAGGTTATACTTTTGAAGTTTAGGAGGAAATAGAGTTCTTAATTGTTGAGAAATTATGGTTGCTCAATATTTTCATTCGGGTTAACTTGATTGGCCCTATTGCATTTTCCTTCCAGTCCGAATAAATAGTATTTCATGTTTGCAAGAAAAATATGTGTGACTATATAGTATCTCCCACAATATCCTATAACTGACCCGCGTTGTTCCCTGCAACCTAATTTCAGTGGGCATATTTCTTGACTTACTTTGTAAAAAGACAGTTATTTGCTTATGTATAACGTGCCTTCTTGCAGTAGTCCCAAAAGAGCCTTGTTGTTTTTGTTGTGTGGTGTATGGTTATTGATTTATCTCTTTTTGGCCATTACCTTAGGATATTGGTGGATGCGATATACAGAAGCAAGAGATCCGTGAAGCTGTAGAGTTACCTTTGACTCACCATGAGTTGTACACACAGATTGGTATAGATCCTCCTCGCGGTGTCTTGCTTTATGGCCCTCCTGGCACTGGAAAAACTATGCTTGCAAAGGCTGTTGCCAACAGTACTACTGCATCTTTTATTAGAGTTGTTGGCTCAGAATTTGTTCAGAAGTACTTGGGAGAGGTAGAGATAATCCGATTATTATAGGCATGGGCATTATATTTTATCACCTTTTTAAAATAACTTCCATTATAATACTCTATCCTTGAATTGTTTCGGGGATTTTGTTTGAGTCTATACTAATTGACAGATGTATTGTGACCAACAACACTCTCTTATGAGTTTTTGCTTACTTTTTGACCCAATAATCTGTGTTTCAAAACCTTAATCTGTTCATTTTGCCCGCCCACACCATGGTTTGGGAAAGAAAAAGGGCTTCAAAAATTGCTACGTTTTGATAAATATTAGGAAACATAATCTTTTGAGTTTTTTATAGCTCTCTTTGTTTATTCTAATGTTTGAAGGGTCCAAGAATGGTTCGTGATGTTTTCCGGCTGGCAAAAGAAAATGCACCTGCAATTATTTTCATTGACGAGGTTGATGCAATTGCAACTGCTAGGTTTGATGCTCAAACTGGAGCTGATAGAGAGGTTCAGAGGATTCTCATGGAGCTGTTGAATCAGGTAATTTTATAAGTAGCTTTGAGTAGTGACAAAACAGAGTGAAAATTAGCTTCTCTTTTTGTGAGTGTCGGTATATTTTTGAATTTCCTGGTCAGTCGTGGGGGTCCTACATCCTAATAATTGTTATCTTTGCAGATGGATGGATTTGACCAGACAGTTAATGTGAAGGTTATCATGGCAACCAACCGAGCTGATACATTAGATCCTGCTTTGCTTCGTCCAGGAAGACTTGACCGTAAAATTGAGTTTCCTTTGCCTGACAGACGACAAAAGAGGCTTGTCTTTCAGGTGAAGTTAAAACTTATGTTTGTGCCCTTCATTGCATGTTTTTACTCCCTCCCCTCCCCCCTCCAAAAAAAAAAACCCCCAATATGGAAACAGTCAAATCCTGGTGTCAAATCCGAATCTAAGGGGAAAATAATGGGCAACACTTGAGAATTAAGGAGAAAATGGGACCAATAAATTTATCATGCATCCGTAAATTAAAAGAAAAAGCTTGAATTCCTCCTCTACTCTGGTTGTTTCTTGAATTTGTATGTTTGGGCGTTATATTGTCTTTGCGCTTAATCTTTAGATGACAATAACGCTACTATGTTCTTGTACAGGTTTGCACGGCAAAGATGAACCTGGGTGATGAGGTTGATTTGGAGGATTACGTCTCTCGTCCAGATAAAATTAGTGCTGCTGAGGTCAGTGATTATGATTTTCTTTTGGAATCTTCCAAGATCTCTTGTTGCAGAAAGAAGCTTAATTATGTACCAGTAAATCTCCGATTTACTTCTTGCATGCTTAATATGAGTTCATTTTGACCATTGCAGATTGCTGCTATATGCCAAGAAGCAGGTATGCATGCAGTCAGAAAGAACCGGTATGTTATACTTCCGAAAGATTTTGAGAAGGGATACAGATCCAACGTAAAGAAGCCTGACACTGATTTCGAATTCTACAAGTGATCTGAAGGGAATGTTTTAAGTACATGCACTCGTATTCACCTTCTCGTCATGTGCTAGGCATCCCCAAAAGGAGAAAAATATGTATTTCATGATTGACTATGTTTCTAATTTCCTATCGAGGTGCTGTCTACGTACTAAAACTTCTTAATCAGGTGTTTTTTTTCGTTCTTTTTATTCTTAAATGAGAGTCTTTATGGATGGATGATACATGTGGTGAATGAATTTTTCCTATGGTATTATGTAATGATGGATGCCTTTAGGAATTTGTTCTTCTTTGGAATTTTGCCATGTTTACTTTTTCTAGTGCAATGTTGTTGGATGAGTATTCTTTATATTATATTGTGTCATTAGGTCCTTGTTTCACAGAGAGAAAACGAAAAAGGTACTAGTTTCTGCTGGAGGCCATTTCTCGATTATGTTTTCTTGACTTACCCGGATTGGTGAACATAGAGAGTAATGACGGGCGTAGTCGGGTCAGATAAATGAAGATGTTTAAAATATGATAAAGTTACTGTATATTACAGTTATATCTCAACTAATAAAAAAATTAAATTTATGTAGAGGGGTAAATAAGAAAATAAAAAAATTAATGTTCACATGACTTTCTTTATGTTATAGTATAGACAACTAATTATCCTTCAACATGTTGGGAATGAAAATATATATAAAACCATAATAATAATAATAATAATAATAATAATAATAATAATAATAATAATAATAATAATTCACGCCATGAGAAAGGAACAAAGATAATGCTAAATTATAAACTATTAGTAATTTTAAAAACTTGTGCTTTTATGTTAAAAATATTATAATATAAAATAACATCATTGCCCTTATTTTTAATAGTTGACTGGATGATCTACTAACAGAAGGGGATGTTCACCAATGTGTCAAACCTCAAGGGGTGTTTGTCAAAGAGCCAAACCTCAAAGGGGTGTTTGCCAAAGAGCCAAACCACATGGGAGGTGAATGAAAAATACCCGAAATAGTAGTTATGCCCATCCAGCTGGCACGAAAGTCTTTTAACTAATTAATATTTTATATTAATCTTTTAGTTAGAGAAATTCGGCTTTGTGTACTAAGAGGCCATGAATTTGCACAAAGTTCTGTTTTGTTTTTAGAAGCTCGCTAATGAGTGTACTTTTTTTTTAAATCCCCTACCCTTACCTATAGTGTTTTGTTGTTGTTGTTGTTGTTGTTGTTGTTGTTGTTGTACAAGAGTGTTGTCGCGTTTGAAAGCCTCCATGGTTCTCCCTTCAGTAAAACTTTTGTTGCCGCGTTGCGCATATAATGCATGATAAGATTGATCAGTCCCGGGAAACCTGAATGCATGTAAGGTATCCTCCAAAAAGTTTCCGTTCACCTTGTCGTAAACCTTTTATAAATCCAGTTTCATGATCATGCATTCAATTTTTTTTTCTTATTCTCTGTACTTCTACTTTAATCGAACTTGGGTAGGTGCAATCAATTGTAACGTCACATTTTCCAGTTTCATGGTAATGCAATTCGTAATGAATTTATATAAAACTTTGCAAAATGAGATATGTCTGAACGGAGATACAAGTATATTCTACATGTTTGATTTATGTGTTAGAAGTAGGCTAGCGCAAGTCGCGAATAAGTGGAATACATGTTTGATTACACGAATCCATGTCTTTGATTTTTCAATATAACTAACACTTGAGAAGGTTGGATTGGTACCAAACTTTACTTTTTTTTTAGAGTGATCGCCTTAGGAGCAGATCTTTAGAAGAAGGCAAGAGAAGTTTTAGTGTCACAAGCATCACATTAAAATGTTGGTACTTCCATTGAACACATATGAACATAGCATGATGAAACGAACTAAATGGAAATTAGTGGTTTGTCTATGAATCACATAATAAATAGTTATGAAACTGAACTTCAAATACACTTAATTCATATGATCAATCTTTGCTATTTACTTGTTTTCTTATTTGTCAACAGATGTAGTCAGGACCTTACCTTAGTCTATGTAATTTAGGCCCCTACCCTTCTTCACATAATTCCACACCTACTAGACTATCTATATTAGTTTCTTGTCTAAGTATTGTATCTATAAATATTTGGACTATCAATAACAACAAGAATTGAGCTAATTCAGGTAACCACATCATTGTAACAGCAACAACTTCAAGAGTTAACATGGTATCGAGCCATCAAACAGAAAAAGCTTGAATTTAATGTCACGCTTCTCCGAAGGATGGATTCGGCTTTCTCTAACAATTTTTCCTTTAGACGGCGAATCTACTTTTCGGCTTGAGTGACACAACTCGATTTCAGTGATTCCTGGAGACCGGTTCTTTTCCGGCTTAAGCGACGTACTACTCGATTTCATGGTTTCCATCGAGCTACTCTACGATAACAAAGCGATGTTCTGACCTGGGTTCATTCATGGCGAAGCGACGAACGACGTCTTCTTTGCGTGGTGTTGCACGAATTTCTTTTGGCTACTCGGTGACGGATCGAACATGCAGATCTATTTTTTGACCTTGAAATTGGGGTATTTGCAAAATCACTTTGTTATTTGCATTATGGTTATTTACAAGTTTACTTTTAAGTTCAAACTATTTGCGGCTTGCATCCCATTTCGTTTGTTTATTGCAATTTGGAACTACAGTTTGGATATTAAGAATTTGGTGATTATTTCTTTGAGTTGTAATGACTACCGAAGAGTTTTCTGTTAAATTTACCGGGCAAAATTACCCCGCTTGGGAATTTTATTTTAAAATATTTTTAAAAGGGAAAGAACTTTGGGGACACGTCGATGGAACTTATGTGAAACCCACTAAAGGCAAGGCACTATTGCAATAGGAGACAAAAGATGCAAAAATAATCTCTTGGCCCCTTGCATTGATTGAAACTCATTTGGGGAATATTTTTTTTGATCTTTTGGCACGACAACGGACATGTGGGAGTATTTGCGTCACATATACCATCAAGATAATAATGATAGGCGTTTGCAGTTTTCTGTTCCTCGTTTCTTGTCTTTGGCATGTATGAAGGTTAGAAATGAGTCAGAGGACTAGCATATGAGATTAGGACATCCGAGTAATGTGATTTTATCTCATATGTTACGACATGACATGTTAGGGGCTAAAGAATATTTTCCCACTGTTTTTGATTATCTTGCTTGTCGCATTTGCAAAAGTAAGACTCTACCTTTCCTACAAATGGTAGTCGTGCTACTGAACGTTTTTAAATTATTCGTACCGATGTAGGGAAACCTCTCCTGTTATATCCCATGGTCAATATAAATATTCTGTGACATTTATTGATGACTACAGTCGTTTGACTTGGATATATTTCCTTCGTTCCAAATCAAAGGTGTTCACTAATTTTCAAAGATTTTTGGGTTGCATTGAAACTCAATTTCCCGCCACCATTAGAATCCTTCATTCTGATAATGGCGGTGAGTATAGGTTTAAATCATTACAAGATTTTCTACTAGAAAAAGGCGCTATCTTGCAAAAATCATGTTCTTACATGCTTCAACAGAATGGGTTGGCAGAACGTAAGAATCGACATTTACTAGATATGGTTCATACGTTATATTCCTTCTATTTTTTGGGTAGAAGCATTAACCATTGATGTGTATATGATTAATCGCTTACCCTCTCAACAATTAAAATTTGAGTAACCTTTTTATCGTATTTATGAGAAGTTATCAGATTACAGTAGTCTCCAACCAGTTGGTTGTGTTTGTTTTCTTTTACTACCTCCACATGATCGACATAAACTTTCTGCCCAATTCGTGCGATGTGCAGGATATACTAGTGTTCACGAAGGGTTTATATGTTATGATGGTGTTTCTAACCGCATCCGCATATCCACAAACGTCACATTCTTTGAACATGAGTATTATTTTTGCTAACAGGTTGTATCACCTGGCACCATTCAACTTATGTCTTTTGCAGATTTATCTTCATCGGTGGAGCTTTTTAAACAAGACATTGTTTATCAACGAAGACAGACCCCTCCATCGCCACCCCTCACTGACCCTGATACAGAACCTGCTCCTTTCGCTCTTCGACGATCCACTCGTGGAATTCGTCCTCTTGATCGGTATTCTTGATTTGAGAATTTTCGGGCTACTATTCGCCGCTTCTCTGTTGTGCAAAGTCGTTATGACTCCTCGTTGTTCCTCTGGAAGTCTTTTACTGGGATTATGTTTTTTCTGGTTTACGTGGATGATATTGTTATTATAGGAAATGATGTTCGCATGATCTTTAATCTTCAGACACATCTTCAAAACTCTTTCCAAATGAAGGACTTGGGTAATTTGCATTATTCCTTGGGTTTGGAGGTACATTCCACCAACATTGGTATTTTCTTAAACCAGCATAAGTACACTCAAGAGTTAATTAAGTTGGCTAGTCTTCAGGATGGTCGATCGGTTGATACGCCATTAGAAGTCAATATCACGCATCAACATGAGAACGGTGAGTTTATTTTTGATCAATCTGTCAATCAATAGTTGGTAGGGAGTCTCAATTACTTGACCATTACTCGGCCATATATTAATTTTGCAGTTCAGCAAGGGAGTCAATTTATGCAGGCTCCGACTCACCTACACTTGGTCGGTGTTCGTCGTATTATTCGTTACCTATATGATTTTTGTACTCGTGGCCTATTCTTCCCTATCAATACTCCTATTAGTTTTGACAATTCATAGTGATGCAGATTGGGCTGTTTTCTCGGACACTCGATGTTCTATATTTGGTTGGTGTATATTTCTTGGTAACTCTCTTGTATCATGGAAAAGTAAGAAACAAGACCGTGTTTTCAAATCCTCTACGGAATCTGAATACCGCGCTATGTCATCCGCTTGCTCCAAAATTATTTGGATACATGGTCTATTAGTCGAGCTTGGTTTTCCTCAATACCTACTCCGCTACATGCCGACAATACTAGTGCCATTCAAATTGCCACAAATCTAGCGTTTCCCGAGCGTACCAAGCATATTGAGGTGGAATGTCATTTTATTAGGGAGGCTTTTGATCATAATATCATCACTCTTCCACGTATCTCGACTGAGATTCAAACGACTGATGTGTTTACAAAAGCTTTGGATCACCAACACCATCAGTTTCTTATTGAAAAATGATGTTGGTTGACGACCACCATCAATTTGACGGCGGATGTCAACAGATGTAATCAGGACACTACATTCAGCCCCTACCATTCTTCACATAATTTCACACCTACTAGTCTATGTGTTTTAGTTTCTTGTCTAAACACTGTATCTATAAATATTTGGATTATCAATAACAACAAGAATTGAGCTAATTCAACCAAACACATAATTGTAACAACAACAACAACTTCAAGAGTTAACATTATTTAATTAACTCTTTTTTATACTTATTTTATCGTTGTCAAGCCAACGCTATAATTAAACACTCTTCGTGGGATCGATACGTGGGGTGTAATTTACTCTCTATTTTATATTACTTGACGTGCACTAGAGAACAGAGGGCGTAGCAATTTATTGCATAAGAACTTACACGCTTCGCCATGCATCAAGTCTTTGGTGTCATTGATAGAGATTGGTGGTGAATTATGGTGTTTTAATATTAGACGTTGAACTTAACTGTTTTCCATCCCTTTCTCAGTTGGTCAAGTGCATTGCCCAAGATGACAAAAACGAGATCTTTTGCCTATTAACTGTGAAAAAAAGAGATTATTCAATGGAGGTATAGATGTGTGAAGAAGAGTCTAACAATGATGACTCTTTAATGGAATACAAATCTACTTGCAAAAAATGTTTTTAACCATAGGAGAGAGAATACTTTCTCTAGCACATAGGAACAATGTTTGAGAGAAACCGAATGGTATAAGAAAATAGTTGAAAGTGGAAAACTATTCTCAATCCTGACGACTGCGAGCTCATGGTAAAAACTGGATGTGTCCTCTCATCTTCACCTCATTTTGAAGAAGACAAAGAAAATGCTCCTACCATTTTTGAAACCAAGGTGAGAAAAGAAGTGTCAATGGAGGAAATAGAAGATAAACCACTTCCGAGCAACATAGTGGAGATCTAAGAGACACAACCACACACCATCCCTCTTAAAGTAAAGTTTGAGCTTGATCCCATGCCCACAGTTCATACACAAGAAGAAGTGGAGATGCACGTGAATAGTCAAGAGCCGTCACCACCAACTAAAGATGTGGCAGCATTGAAGAACAATGAAAATGACATCATCCAATGTGCTGAAACTGAAACACTCATTTGTGAACAATTGGGATGTGGAAAAAGTGAACCATCTCATCGGAAAGTGAAGAAAACCAAAACAATCATGTATTATGAGGTCACAACACTGCGAAAATGCGATGATTTGGAGGGAGTGAGCCATTTTATCAAAAGGAAAGGAGAAGGAAGGAACCATACCACGATTCTCCATTGTTGATCTCTAAAGGGCCACTACATGGAACTTGTGAACCACTTCACATAAAGAGCAAAAGAACGAGAGTTCACATGCAAATTGTGGTAGACGAAGATGGAGATATGAAAAGGAGTGCTATGAAACATGGAACTCATGAGCCACTTTAGAGAAAGGCTAAAAGAAAGAGAGTTCGTGTGCAAACCTTTGAGGAAACATATGCAGATTCAGAGAATGAAGTCATGTACAAGAGAGTTTCAAGGTGATACATTGACATCCTTCATCAATTAGAGTCTCATCAAGTTATTGGAACCTCCACAAATCCATAAATAGTGTTGAGGTAACCGACGTAAAACTAAGCACTTCATGGGAGGTAACCCATGTAGTAAGTTTTATTTTAGAGTCTTTTAATTTATTTTATTTTCTTGTTATTTCATATTTTTGTTTGAGTCATATATATCAATCTTGTGAAATTTATTGAGTTAAAATTGAGAGCATGAGGAAACATGAAGAAGAAGAAAGGGGAGAACAAAGTTAGCAAATGCACAAGCGACAAGCAGATGATGCATCACGTAGCAGTAACAAAGCCGCGTGGGCAGCACCGCAACCAACATGTGTTGCACTGCCCCGTCATAGAGCAGTGCGAGCCGCACTGTTCCAGCCGCCACAACGTAGCACCCGTGATACATAATGTGCAACCTGTCGTGTTAGGTGGCCCCCATGTTTTAGAAACCCGTTTTTCATTGTGTGAGGAAGGAGGAGACATACAAAATCAGAAAAGTTAAGCAATCTTTATCTCTTATTGTTAACGGGTTTGGAATTATTCCCTATTTAACGGAAGATGTTTATTTTGGGTTGAAACGCCCTGTCCGTGATTCAGAAACAACGATAGGTGGAAATGATAGTAAGAATTGCAAGAATATTCCCTTCCTTTATTTACTGAACTTTTCCTCCTCTTCTTCTTGTGTATATGAGTACCAAGTTGAATTAAGTTAAGCTAAGTTATCTTTCTTCTATTGATCACCTCCCTTTATATAGACTTTTGTAAAGGCATGTGTCATTGTGCATGTACTTTGGTAAAGACAGGTGTCGTTACATTGGTACAGGTGTAAAAATTAGGATAAGGTTTATCTCTTATCTACTAGGCGCTGACTAGACTAATCTTTGTGTCTTCTGATAGCTCCGAGGACCTCTGATGTATGGTTGTTTTGGTAGAGCTATTCTTCCGAGGGGATATACTTTTGTTGATGCGTAATTAGGATGCTCGTCCGGGGTATCATGTTTTAGCATAAGTGTATTCGGGAGTATGGACTGCTGTACATGCCTTCCGAGGGGTTTTATTTCTCTTTCTTGACTCGGGTCCATTCTTCAACAATCAGGAGTGATCTCTGAGGGTGTAATGTGATCTTCGAGGGCGTGGTGTGATCTTCGAGGGCTTGGTGTGGTCTCCGAGGGCTGCATTTGATTTCCGAGGGCTGTATTTGCTCTGTTTGAAGTGAGATTTTTCCGTTTGAGTTCTCGGAATATATTTACTGGGTGCTCTTTTATTCATTTCTTGTTTTTCTCCGAAAATGGGTCCTCGGATGATAGTCTGAGTGTAGTTTTCTTCGAGGAGTGTTCAACAAGGAAGTTTTCTTGTAAGTTCATGGGACTCGGGGTCCATTGTGGTCCCTCTTGGCGCATTGGTGGATATCGGAGTCATGCGGGTCCATCGGGGTTTGCTCTTTTTCCGATGCCCTGTAGATATCTGTTTTTCACTCACCGTTTGACTTTCCAAGGGACGCTTATGTTCCTCTTTTAAACCTTTTTAGGTCAGTGACCGAAAGGTGGGGCAACCTCCGAGGGGTTCTCCTTATTAGGAGTGGGTACATCTCATCGGAAGTACTCGTGACAATTGTATTGTCCATGTATTGTTTTTTCCGAGTAGGATTAATCTTCTTTGCTTCCCTTTTTTTATTTTTATGGTTAACACTAGCCCCCCCAAATTTCGATTGCCTTCGTAGAGACAAGAGAAATTTTAATCATTGTTCTGGTGTCCTCTATATTTATCTTTTGATATTTTTCCGAGAGATAAGTATATATATTTAGAAATTTATAAGGATTTTACCTGAATGCCCCTAGGGTATCGTTATTAGGCACGCGAAGATCTCGGGGCGCAGGTGGCAGACTGTTGTTTGACCAGCTTGGAGATTTGAACTATCTGACCGTTGGCAACGGTCAGAATGGGGACGGCGTGGCGTGATCAAGTGGCAGTTACGTGGAGCTTTAAATAAGTTCCACGTCTTCAAAATTCTTGACCGTTGTCGTCTTCGGTTATAAATAGGACACTGTTGCCCCTTTTTTTTCTTCATTCACTCAATTCGTCTTTGTGGTATTTTTCTCTCAGAGCCAAAAATCTCTTTCCTTAACCTCTATTCTTCGTCTTTTGCAATTCAAATTCCCAGCAGACTTACCCGTTCCTTTTCCCTCTTTCAAAAACATTCCTCTTTTATTATTGTATCCATGGCTTCTTCCGCCAACACTGACCCAATTGCCGCCACTATCCCCTCGGAAGTCACTGCTCCAATCGATTCTTCTGCGAATGTGAGGAGTATTCTGGTGGGAGTTGTCACTCGTAAACGCAAATGAGAGATCGCTTCTTCTTCTGAGGGCGGCGCTGCTTCTTCTAAGAAAGCTAGGGTTCCCAAATCGAAGAAGCCGCCTCTTCGGACTTTTGCTAAAGTGGAGAGGGTTCCGAGCATCGCCACTCGTGAACAGGTGTTAGATTTGTTCACTTCAACCAGGGCTTTTCAAAAGAACATGGTGTTCCAAATTCCGACGAGGGATGAAAGAGCATGTTATCCTCCTCCTGGTATGTTAACAGTTTACTTTGCCCAAGTGAAATATGGGTGGCGTTCTTTCATGTCACCTTTCTTCTGTGAGGTCTTTAAAACTTGCAACATCAGTCCGAGTCAAATGGTTCCGAATGGATTTGCTGCCTTATGTATTTATGTTTTTTGGTGTCATGTGAATGGGTTGGAGTGTAAGGTAGATCACTTTCTTTCCATTTTTGATGTGGGGGTGTCGCCCGGGGGGTATCCCTTTTATAATGTTCGTCATCGGGACAACTCGAGGGATTCCACGAAGAGGATCTTGGGCGCGGCAATTACTTCGCACAGTGTTTGGAAAAATAGGTATTTTTTCGTGAGGCCTGCACAAGGTGAATGGGATATGCCCTTCGATTGGAGAGAGGGCACAACTCTAGTGCATACATTGGACCCGGAGACAGTTTTATCTCCCGTGATTTCTCAGCATAAGTTGATGGAGTCGGAAGATTTTACGATGTTGTTTGAGACATCCGGTCTTCATCATGTGGTGTTTACCGATGATGCTGTAGAAAATCCCTTGTCCCTATCTTCCGAGGCGAGGATTCTTTTTCGTAAGTTCTTTACTCTCTTCTTTTATTTCTCTTCTGGGTATAATTGTGAATTGTACTGATATATGCTGACTTTGGGGTGATGCAGAGGAGGTTATGGCCAACTATTACTTGTCGGGTCCGAGTGATCCTACTCCGAGTGGTATTTCTGATGCGCCAGAGGAGGGTGATCACGAGGAAGAGAAGGTTAATGCTCCCGAGGGCAAGCACACAGCTCCGGAGATGGGGGGAGTTCACGAGGACCATTCTCCTATGTGCATAGATATGACAAGGGTTATCAGAAGTGCTGTTCCCTTACGCCAGGTAGCTCCTTCTTCTCGGGATTTGGCTTTGGTGCCCATTTCTAGGTCCGAGACGGGAGATCTACCCGTTTCTGGATCTGATATAGGAAATTCTCCGAGGGCATCTGAAGAAGGGGTGTTCCCGAGGGCAGTTGAGGAAGAGGCGGTTCAAAAGGCTACTGAAGTGGTTGATTTGTCTTCCGATGACCCTTCCCCTGCTTCTACTGAGCCTACGTCCTCGGAGGTTCCTGAATCTGTTCCTCGTGGTGAGTTCTTCTGAGTTTCTAATGGAATTTCTCATGTCTTCACTGTAGATCTTATTCATGTGCTAACGTTTTCCTTCTTGATATAGTGGCTGTGGATAAAGGCAAGGCTCCGATGGTGGAAGAGCCTTCTTTATACGGTAAGTGTTCCTTACCCGTCCTCTTTTATTAATATTTTTTTCTAGTTTCATTCTCTTTCTTACCAACAGTGATTACCTTTTGTAGAGGAAGATTTTTTGGCCCAGTTTAGCGTTCCCGAGCAGGAGGCCTCACGAGGGGGTTCCGAGGACATTCAAGGGGAGTTTGACCCCTCTTCCGAGGACAGAGACGTGAAAGAGGGGATCCTGAATTCGCTCCTGGGGGAGACTGGCCCATCCGTAGTAGCTGGCGGTTCTCGGGCCGTGTTTACTAACTCGGAAGTGATGACTCCAGTACCCAGAGCTACTCTTCCGGGGAGCCGTATTCCAGCATCTTCCTCTGTTCCGGTGACTCTTTCTCCGAGAGGTCACACTTTCCAGGCGCCCATTCCTCCTAGTGGACCTGAGGGGCAATTCTCGTCTCGGATAGTGGGGGAAGCTTATCAGGACATTCTCCAGTTTTTTGCTTCCTCTAGTTCAACACCCGCCGAGGGGTACTAGTTTCTGTATACCAGTCTTAACTGGTTGGGGCTCATGGTAAGTTTCTTCGTATTAGTCCTCTGGGGTTATATGGTGTATCTGTGTTAACTTTTTTCTTATTGACTTCTCCGTAGATTGGAAACACTCGGAAGGCGGTCACTGCCGTGGAAGAACGTGGTCGGAAGGACATAGAGGAGGTGGAAGTTCTCCGAGCGCAATTGGCACCTCTCTTGGTCCGGGACAAAGAGAGTCAGACGAGGGAGGATGTTCTCCTTACTAAAATCTCTGATTACCAGTTCATTCTTCAAGAGGCCGAGAAGGCTAAGGAGGGCCTTCATCACCAATTGAACGCTGCAGAGTCTGCCTACAAGAAGATGGAGGCATCCGAGAAGGCTGCAACAGCTAAGATAGCTCTTCTGGAGAAAGAAGGAGAAGAGTCCGAGAGGGTCTTCAATGCTCGCATTGCTGCTCTGGAGAAGGCAGTGGCAGAAGGTTGTGAGAGGGAGAGGAGTCTCCAGGAGACACTGGGTCAAGTCACCGATTGGGCTGAGTCAGCCGAGGGAAAGTTGGTAAACTTTCTTTCTCCCGAGGATGTGCAGGCTAAGGTTGATACAGCAGTTCAATATGCTCAGCAAGAAATCTCAAGGCAGCACTCAGGAGTCTCCGAGACGCCTTCTCACGAGCTCTTGACATGCCACCTTTTGTGGGGTTACTTGGAGTGTGCCAGATTGGCCAAGTCTTTGCTAAGGCCGGACGTTGACTTTTCAAAGTCTTTTGACCTTCGCAAGTTGAAAAAGCCAACTCCCGATGACTGCCATTACTTTGTGGGGAGATTTGGGGGCTTGCTATCCTCTCGGGATTCTCCCGCACCTTCTCCGATGCGTTCTGCTAGTACTCCGAGTCCGAGGGCTAGCGGTTCCGGGGGGGTATTTTCTCCAATTTCTCGCCTTGCTCCGCTGGGTACTTCTGCCGAGGAGACGACCTCTTCCCACCCTTCTACCACGGGGGCATAGTTTTTTCCTTGTAATTTTTCACTTCTTGCTTTAAATAAATGTCCTTTGTACTCATTACCCTTTCCGAGGGCTCTTCGGCTTAAATAAATAAATATTTTGTCCATTTTTCCCTTCTCTACCTTTTGTTAAAATTCAATTAAGGAGGATAATGATAAACCCTATAGGATTGCTGACTAAGTATATCTCCTAAGTAGGAGGTGTTGCTTTGCATGGTAAAGTGAGCTACGTGTCACTTTTAATTAAGAAAATTCTTCGACACGTGTCCCTTACTTTATGCAATTTGAATCTAATCCTTTTTTTTATCAGAGTAAAAAGTATATATGTATTTAGGCCCTTCATCAATTATGTATTGAACGCTAACCTTATAATCATAACCTTATAATCATAACTAGTCTTTGATCTCTTTTCAAGTTTGTCAATAGCTGTGAGTACGAGGATAATACTTACCCGAAAAGATGCTGCCCCTTACTATAGAAGAAGTGGTTCAGTTTCATCTTGTGGTTCCTCTCGGGACACCGCTCGGAGTCCTTCTAGACCATCAAGGGTTCCTCCTATTTCTCGTGAGAATTCCTTTCCGAGGGATAATTTATCCGAAAACCAAGCCGCATTGGGTGCTAGTTCCTCTTTGGGAGTGGCTCGTAGGATTTCATCTACAAATTCACGTAGAGTAAATCATATCAGGGAGATATTCATGGGCAGGGAGCCATATCCTTTGGCAGATGAGTCTTCAGAATTTGATTTGATTCCTCTTAATCCGTCCAGATTGATAGGTAGGGGACGGGTAGGATCCACTACGAGTACGGAGTGCGAGAACTCGGTAAGATCTCTTTTCACTGGTTATAACCTGGATTTCGAAGAATATGACGTGATAGTGCCTTCCTCGGGTCAGAGAGCTTACGCGCCTCCCTCGGGTTATCTGACTATTTATAACGAACAAATGCGTTGTGGGTTACAGACGTTTTTCCACCCCTTTTTCCAAATACTCTTTCGGTACTGGCAGGTATGTCCGAGTCAGTTAACACCAAGTTCATATAGTCATTTGGTGGGATACGTCCTGCGTTGTGAGCTTTTAAACCTTCCCATGTCCCCTTATCGGGTGGGAACAATATTTGCTCTTCGACCTTGTTCAGAGGGAACTCCCTTTTTTAGCCTGACCTATGGGGATAAGGAAAATACCTTCACTCGTGTATCCAATATCCACTCTTGTAGAGGGGATTGGAGGCGGAGATTTTTCTTTGTCCGTCCGAGAGGTCAATCAGCCAAATCATGGGGGGTGCCCATCCGATGGGGTCTGGGATATATTGCTCCAAACATCGAAACACACGGGCAGGTGAGGGAGGTATTGCTTCACTCGGGACTTTTTTCTGGTTCCTATGACATATCCGGGCTACTGGATTTCCCCGAGGCCCTGATTTTAGCGGGTTTACAAGAGGGGGTGGAGGGGTGTACCCCTATCACTCGTCCTCTTCACAGTAACTTTTATTTCCGTAAGTTTTACTGATCATCCTTTAACTTGTAAATTTTCTGGGTGTCCTCGGACTGTTTGCACACTGATATTTTTTGCAGGAGCGGAGATGGGAGCATTTTCCCTCGGGACTTCTAATGATGTTTTTCTGGGGCGGGCGTTGCATGGTAGTCCCGGGATGCCGGAGGTTGGTGATTCTGATCCACTCGTGAATGAGGCAATGGTTGATATTTCCTCGGTTTTACATTTTTTGTTATTTCCGAGTGAGGGCCCGTCCTCTTCCGAGGGGATGGCATTCATGCAGCATTCTCTAGCTTTAGATTGACTTCCATGGACTTCTCCAATTCCTGAAGAAGTCGGGAATTTCACTTTAAGATGCAAAGTAGAGGGAATAGCTTCAAAGGCTCGAATGGATGGTCTTCCGCAGATGACATTGTATGCCCGTGAAGAAGCTTCCACTATCCAAAACCTGATGGGTTCTGTCCTTCGAAGAGCTCCCTTTCCCCATGACATTGGAAGAGTCACAGTTCCAAGGGTCTGGCAGGCTTCCCCAGAGAATCCTACCAAGGGGACTTCAGCGGTTTCTAAATTTTCTTGTTTTAGCCCCATAGCAAGATAGGTAGGTAAGAAGAGTACGTCCACAGAGCTGCCCGTGTCTATGAGGACTCGTTGGATTTCATACCCGTAGATGACGGCAGAAATAACCAATGGGTCTTCGTGAGGGTATAATATGTCTGCGAGATCTTCGTGTCCGAAGGTAACGCTAGGCATCTTTGATCCTTGGACAGAGTAGACAGGTAATCCTTGCTCTGATCATCGAGCTTCTTTCAGATATTTCTTCTTTTTACCTTGAGGTGTCATGGAAATTTCACCTCCTTCAATCATGTTGATGGTTCTCCCTGTCGGGGGATTGTTTTTATAAGAGTCAGGAGGAGGAGGCAGACTCCGATACCCTGTCGTCTTCTCTCGTGAATTATGTCGACGATCTTTGGTTCGCTCTTGAGGTCGTAGGCATCCAACTGTCCCCTCTCGTGACTTCCGACTAGGCGTCCTCTCTTCCTCTTCTCGTTCCTCCTCCTCTCTTCGTGACCTCTTCCAAACATTTGCCTTAGGTTCCTCGAGATTATTTTCCTTGAGGTAATTCTTCAAGTATCCTATCTCTAGGAGACGAAACACTTCTCTACGAAGGGTAGTACATTCTTCCGTAGTGTGCCCGTAAGTTTTATGGTACTTACAATATTTTCCGGTGTCCTTATCTTGGTTAGGAAATTTAGCCGGCCTGGGCCAGTGCAACTCGTTGCTACCCCTCATTATATTGAGTACTTCCGGGGGAGTGACAGTCATCGGAGGTAAATGTACGGGTCGGAGGAATTTATTAACCACTCTGCCCTCATCCTTGCGCTGAGGAGGTTTTCCTTCCTTATTCTTTTCTTTGGTCTTTGCCTCTTTCTCGGCACGCTCTAAGTGTTCATTATCCTCCTGCTCCATTTGCTTATTTGTTCCTTCGGCCTCTTCCATCAGGATGTGGACTTCCGCCTTTTGCATAAGCTCATTCATGTCCGTGATACGATTTCCCATAAGGTATCTAAAGAAGTCCCCCGTTCGGAGTCCTTGAGTTAATATGTCCGCCATGATGGTCGGGCTAACGTTGGGAACATCTAGCGCTTCGTCCGTGAAGCGCTTTATATACTCTCGTAAGGGTTCATCCTTTTTCTGTTTAATAGTGAAAAGGTGTGTGGCGGATTTGGGGTACCTTCGATTGCAGGCGAATTGTCGTACGAACAAATGAGCTAATCGGTCAAAACTCGTAATGGAACAAGGTGGAAGGTGAGTGAACCATGCTTGGGCCCGTCCTCCGAGGGTAACAGGAAATACGCGGCATAACACATGATCAGGGGCAGAAGATAGGTCCATTCCGGCCAAATATTGATGGATGTGATCCTGCGGATCCCTTCCGTTAGCTTCTCCGGTATATAGCGGGATATTGATGGGCCGCATTCCCGAGGGGATAGAAGCTAAAGCAATTTCGGGAATGAAATGAGAGGTATTGAATGTGGGATCTTCCTCAGGGGCCATGGTCTTCTTGAGGTCGCCCAATTCTTTTCGTAAATCATCCATCATCCCCTATAGGGAGTGTTCAACCTCTCCCCGATACTCCAAGGGGCGAGAAATTTCTCCCCGACCCCTCTCGGGAGTTCCTTCATAACATACATACCTTTGGGACGTTTGTCGGGGTTTCTGTTGCCAAAGAATTGAATTTGGGTTCCACGCCATCTGGGGTGCGTCTCCTTCCGAAGGGAAATTCCTGTCCTCGGGGGGTACAAAGGACATGTTTCTGAGATGTTCACCCCTCTGGAGTGTTCGTGTAGCATCTATAAGTCTTTCATAGACAGATCGGGGAATATTAATAAAATCTCTTGTACCTGATTCATAATTGGACAAGGTTTCTTCCGAGTCGCTGTAAGGAATTGGAAAGTTTTCACTTTCGAAAAGATCATCCATCCTAGTCGACGTCTGCTGAATTCTCTCGAAGACAGATACTATGGCCTTCCCACAGACGGCGCCACTTTGTTAACGGGTTTGGAATTATTCCCTATTTAACGGAAGATATTTATTTTGGGTTGGAACGCCCTGTCCGTGATTCAGAAACAACGATAGGTGGAAATGATAGTAAGAATTGCAAGAATATTCCCTTCCTTTATTTACTGAACTTTTCCTCCTCTTCTTCCTGTGTATATGAGTACCAAGTTGAATTAAGTTAAGCTAAGTTATCTTTCTTCTATTGATCACCTCCCTTTATATAGACTTTTGTAAGGGCAGGTGTCATTGTGCATGTACTTTGGTAAATACAGGTGTCGTTACATTGGTACAAGTGTAAAAATTAGGATAAGATTTATCTCTTATCTACTAGGCGCTGACTAGACTAATCTTTGTGTCTTCTGATAGCTCCGAGGACCTCTGATGTATGGTTGTTTTGGTAGAGCTATTCTTCCGAGGGGCTATACTTTTGTTGATGCGTAATTACGATGCTCGTCCGGGGTATCATGTTTTAGCATAAGTGTATTCAGGAGTATGGACTGCTGTACATGCCTTCCGAGGGGTTTTATTTCTCTTTCTTGACTCGGGTCCATTCTTCAACAATCAGGAGTGATCTCTGAGGGTGTAATGTGATCTCCGAGGGCGTGGTGTGATCTCCGAGGGCTTGGTGTGGTCTCCGAGGGCTGCATTTGATTTCCGAGGGCTGTATTTGCTCTGTTTGAAGTGAGATTTTTCCGTTTGAGTTCTCGGAATATATTTACTGGGTGCTCTTTTATTCATTTCTTGTTTTTCTCCGAAAATGGGTCCTCGGATGATAGTCTGAGTGTAGTTTTCTTCGAGGAGTGTTCAGCAAGGAAGTTTTCTTGTAAGTTCATGGGACTCGGGGTCCATTGTGGTCCCTCTTGGCGCATTGGTGGATATCGGAGTCATGCGGGTCCATCGGGGTTTGCTCTTTTTCCGATGCCGTGTAGATATCTGTTTTTCACTCACCGTTTGACTTTCCAAGGGACGCTTATGTTCCTCCTCGTGTGCTCTTTTAAACATTTTTAGGTCAGTGACCGAAAGGTGGGGCAACCTCCGAGGGGTTCTCCTTATTAGGAGTTGGTACATCTCATCGGAAGTATTCGTGACAATTGTATTGCCCATGTATTGTTTTTTCTGAGTAGGATTAATCTTATTTGCTTCCCTTTTTTTATTTTTATGGTTAACACTTATATTTCCTACATTACTTATATATCTCTTATGCTCTAAATTCCATTGATGAAGATGAATTATTCCTAGTGCGATTAGAATTAGTTGAAGAGTAGGAAACTATTTAAAAATTGCCACATTTTTCTTTATAAGGTCTCATATTCTATATATTGAGTACTAATCACATAAATAGTTCATACTTCACTTAGAATTCATAAGACAACTATCTGACATACTGACGGTCGGTGGAAATTTTACTTGGTATAGTCAAGATGGATCTATGAGTCGTTTGGATCGTTTCTTACTTTTAGAGGGATGGAGGACTTGCTGGTCAAATATTTCACAATGGGGACTTAATTAATCTGTTTCTGATCACTGTCCCGTTTTGCTGAAACTTCTTAACACTTATTGGGGGGTGAATCCATTTAGAGTTCTTGAGTGTTGGCCAACCATAAGGACTATTTTCTTTTTGTGGAGTAACAGTGGTATGAAAGTAGGATTGAGGGATGGGTGGGCTACGTCTTAAAGGAGAAACTTAAAACGTTAAAGAACAAATTAAAACAATCGACCGTTTCAGTTTTTGGCGCTATGGATAAAAAATTTGAAGAAACTAAGAGAAGAATAGCAGCCTTGGATATATTTTTTCCACAGTATGTTAAAATATATTGAAACCCAACTCGAAGAGTTTACAGAAATAGGAGGGGCATACTCCAATCAGCTGATCTAACTATCTAAGTAGGAGAAGTTCTACCTCTAGACTATGTCTATGACTAGACTATCTCCCAAAAATCTACAATGCTTACATCACTTTTCCCAGTATGTATCCTAATTGCTCAATGGCTAAGAGAGCAATCACCACTCCATCGCTCTTGTCTAGGATAATTACCATTCCTCAAATACTCTCTCAGTGTAGTTTTGCTTAGCCTTCAATGATGGATGCTTTCTTTGATTCAGTCGTTTCTCCTTTTGGGGGGTAGTGGGGGGTGTAAAGTTTAAGAATGCTACCTGATTGACTCATGTGTGCTCTCCCCCACCTGTAAAGACATAACAAACCAAATCCACCTTTGCAGGTAATCATAAGTGTTCTCCAAGATCAATACCCGTTTCTTTGAAAAATAGACATACCACCGGTTTTATATTTGATTTAATTTATCACAAATGGTTCTTCTAAGTCTATTTACCTTTGTCCTACCTCTATAGTGTATTCTAGCTACCAAAGTTCTGGCAATGTCTCTGCTCTGTTGTGCTTCAGTTTGTAGTTTCCCTTCAAATAGTTTCTTATTCCGGGCTTCCCATATTACTGCAACAATCTCTCCTAGAGTTGCTGCCCTCATGTGGTAAATGCTAGTCTTTTTTGTTTGTGAGACTGTAAAGAGTCTTCTCCATTTTGTCATGCTGTTAGGGCATCTTCTCAATCCTGTAAATCTCATGACCCTGCTAAGAACTGCATAGGACCAGTTGCACTGAAAAAAATAGATGTCCATTTGTTTCTATATTACTAGTACACAAAGTACAATTAGTATCAGTTATGTCTACATATTTACTAATTCTATTTTTAGTAGCTAGTCTATTTTGTATAACTAGCCAATGAATAATGCAGATTTAGGGAGGGATGTAGTATTCCAAACTTGCCTCCACCAGGTTACCTCAGGCTTTTCAGGAACAAACCATTTATAGATGGTTGCTGCCCCCTTCAAGGCCCCAATTTTGATGCTACTTCCTTGCCTCACTGCTGGCCTTATTTCCTTCAGTTGGTCTCTCAGGTCCAGTAGGTGCTTCCATGTTTGCTAGTTTGAGGAGTTTTAGTGCCATGGTGGTTTTGTTCCACCCCTTAATCTGTAGCCCTCTATGTTTATATTCTTGACATACTATTTTTCAAGCCACTACATTTGTCTTTCCTTCTTTCTTCCCTGTCCATAAGTAATTCCTGCAGATGCTCTCAATTCTTCTTATTACTCCTATTGGCATCACAATGATATGGCTCCAGAAGTTCTAGATACTTAATAGGATAGCCTTGACCAATTGTAGTCTTCCTGCATAACTTAGACACATGGCTTGCCAGCTCTGGATCCTGCTCACCATTTTCTGGGTCAACTGGTCATAATTTGATATTCTTAACACTCTGGGACTTAAAAGTATTCCAAGATATCTAATAGGGAAATTTTCCCTCCTTAAGCCCCATTGTTTGTATAATTTCCTCTTTTTCTCTGTTATTGACCCCAGCCAGAAATATATCACTCTAAGCTGCACCGATTCTCAGTCCTGACATATCTAAAAACTATTGCAATGCCCTCTTCATCTCACTCAATGACTCCGTGTCTCCCCTACAAAATAATAAAAGATCATTAGCAAATGCCATGTGACAAAGTTTGATTTGACCACATTTAGGATGAAATTTAAATGTGTTGTTGTTATCAAGACTGTTCTTTAGCAGTCTAGTCAGGTAGTCCATACAGAAGACAAATAAATAAGAAGACAGAGGGTCCCCTTGTCCAAGCCCCTGTTTCCCCTCCACATTCCCCTCAAGACAACCATTAATGCTAAAAGAGAACTTAGGACAAGTGACACATAACATAATCAAATGAATACATTTCTCATCTTTCCTATAGTTTCTTAGCACCTGTTCAAGGAAACCCTAATTGATAGTATCATATGCTTTCTGAATATCTATCTTAATCATGCATCTAGATGATATGTTCTTTCTGCCCTAGCCCCTAATTAGTTCTTGAGCAAGGAATATATTCTGGTAAATATCTCTACCCTAAACAAAGGCTGATTGACTAGCAAGAATAAGATTGAGCTTGTCGGATCATGGATTAACACAACAACTTTGAGAGTTAAGCTGGAATTGCCTTAACTCTATTGTGATCTTCTTGTCTAAAATAATGTGCAGTGGAATATAAATGCAAGAAGATATAATTTTAAGAAGTTTTCAATATTATTAAAAACTTCCGAGCCTTAGGCCAAATAACCATAAAGGATTTAATAAAGAAATGTTCCTCACAACAATTCACACACGCTCTTTGTTGATCGGACTCAACGAAGCAGACAAGTAAGAACTACTTAACTTCTATGAACTAGATGTAAATAGTTGATACAAAAACTTCGCAAAAGCAAGACGAAGACAATACAAAGTATGATTAATCTCTTAGATTGTTTAGCACAATTATCTTGTCTTCATCTTGATGAACTTCACATCTTTTATAGATTTCTTGAATCTTGCACGCCAAGATGTGTTGTTCACAGCTTTGGTAACTCTTGTTGTTTCCTTGTTGAAATTTGCCTTCTTTGTGAATTCAATATCTTTCCTGAATATGTGTTTCCTTTATTACCGAGCTAGCAAGGTAACACATCTTCTTCATATCAGAGAATCCTGGAAAGAATCGCATTGCAAAGAACAGCCAATATTGTTTCCTTATTTTGAAATCGTGTTGAGTTGACTTGTTCAACTTAGCTTGGATTATGGAAACTTCAAGTAAGGAATCTTCCATAGCTCTTCATTATGATTAAGATACCTTCTTGGATATAAACATAAACAACTAAAACCGTAGAACTTGATTAATAGGTGAATAAAGGCAAAACTCAAATTTGGCAACTAAAGAACAGTTTTCGCACAGACTCTCGGGGTTTCAATGTTATCCTCAATGTTGACCCAACATCGTCTAACATTGCATCGTCTAACATTGATTCCAGAAAACCCTGCACTTTCAATCTCCCCATTTTTTCCTTTCTTCACAAAACCAATACCTATTCCAATCAAGTTTTATATCCAGAAGTTATAATCAACAAGAAACACATTAAACTACTAAACTGCTCCCCCTTAATACAAGCTAACATATTCAAAGTTAAATTAACAAAGAAAGCATTAAGGTCATCACTACATCCAAATATGTTCTGACCCCAACATTCATCAATGTTGCCTCAACATTGAAACCAATGAGTTTCCTGCATAGAAGGTTAACCAGACAAGCAGTTCAAAAAGTGCTTTCATAAAAAAATGCAAGAAATAGCAGTTAGAGCAGTTCAACAGTAGTACTTAGAGTTGCAGGGCATAGCTAAATATCAAGGACATGTCCCTTGATCAAATAAAAACAAATAGAGATAAATGTACCAGCAGTGCAACCATATCAGCAGTTCAAAGAAACAACATAAACTAGAAGATTATAAATTTTAAAAAAAACTTGGAACTATTCTCCCCATTTTTGTGAAGAATGGAGTTTCTCCAATTTTTTTACCATATTCTCCAGTTCTTTGCGGTGCTCCTCCCTCTCCTCAATTTCCCTCTGAGTATCAGCAATCTGCCCCCTATACCAGTTCAACATATGATCCACAAAAGCAGAGGTTATGACCAAGCATTCTTCCTCCTTGGACATAGGCACTGAAGTTCCAGCAAACTCCTGAGCCTTCTTCTTCTCAGCCCTTGGTCTTACCACTCCTTTTGGGTTCCAAGGAAGATTTCTCACTCTTGCTCCAGACAAGTAGCTTGGGAGAATTGTCAATTCAGCATCATTCTTCCTTCAGCCCACAGTTACACTTGTCTTCAATCCTTACTTGCTAAGGATTTTGCAGATGAGTGAGGGAAAAGGCAGCATGCCATTCTTCCTTCCAGCAACTTCAGACATTGACTTTAAGATCCTCTCCCCCATATTCACTGCTAGCCCATTCTTGATTTTGTAGACTAAGAGTGCTGATTCCTTAGTCAGAAGAGTGACATTTTTTCTTGGGAGCCAGTTGAAGCAGACTATCTTGTGCAAGACAGCACTAAGGGAGGTGAGCTTTGTGGTTGGCAGGGCATCTCTCCAGGTTTTAACCAACCCTTCAGTCAAGTCCTCAATTACATCATCATAATAGGGGTCCTCAAATTCATCAACAGTAGGGAATCCACAGATCTTGTTGATGGTGTAGGGTTCAATGTTGAAGACTCTCCCCCTCACCCAAGCCTTTCCATATTTTGGTGATCTGTAGTCCCTGATCCACTTGGAGAGATTCAGGTAGAACTCCATGACAACCTCAATAGCATAGTCACTCAATTCCATCACTAATTGTTGCAACCCTCTTGCCTCAAGCAAGTCCATCACCTTTTGTTCTTTGAAGCTGGTCATCTCTATAGCTCTTTCAGTGTGAATCTCCCTTCTTTTGAAGGAATCCCACTTCTTCTCCAGTTCTTGTGAAAGATAGTAAGGAGAAAAGTAGTCCTCCTCATCCTCGGGGTAGATCACATATAGCCCATTAGTATACTCTTCTATCCCTGATGTTGCCTTAACATCATGAGCAACATCCTGCTCTTCCTCAGTCTCATTTTCCTTCTCATCTTCCTCCTCTTCATCCTCAACATCCACCACCTCTACTTCCTCTTCCATCTCTTGCTTTCCCTTCCTCTTTCTCTCAGCAGCAGCAACAACACCCTTCTTCTCTTCCTCAGCTTTCTTCTCAGCTTCAGCATCCCTCTTCCTAGCTAATCTCTCCACCTGTCTCTTTCTAGCCTCAGCCCTTGCCTTAGCAGTCTCAGACATAGTTTTCAACTTCTCCTCTGCAGCCTTGCTCTTTTTCTTTTGAGCCCTAATCCACTTCCTCACCGCTTTGTCCACAGACTTATCCACTGACTTCTCAACAGATTTACCAGTAGATCCACTACCCTCCCCCTCAACAGTTATATCAGCATCAAATTCAGGGTTGGGTTTAGCAGTGTTTGCCTCAATTTCAGGCTCATTGATGATGGGAGTGGTTGATTCAGTAGTTGGCTCAACATTGGAGGTTGATTCTCCCTGTTTAGACTTCTTCCCTCGTCGCACATAGGGAATCGCCTACCTTTTAGCAGCAACATGAGCATCAGCTGTCTTTGCAACAGCACCCCTAGTGTGTGAACAAGTGCGTGCGGCAGTGGGTTCACTTCCCAGGGCAACATCTGCAAGAGTTTGCATGGGAGACTTACTTGCCATTGTTAGTAGAGAAGTCTTGAGAGAATATGCAGAGAAAAACGAGAGAATTGGAGAGTAGAGAGAGTAATTTTGCAGAGTAAGTATAAATAAGGAAATTGCAAGCACAATTAAGGATATTTAATTTCTGAAATAACCGTGAATAAGGAAAGAGAATGAATGTTAGTGGGCAGTTACTAAATTTGAACCAAATAAAAACTTCCCACTATGTTTTCCCGCGCACACGCTTTGATGTTTAAGTGACAGGTAACCAGAGCAGTTTTCAAAAAATTCGAAAACTTATAAGTTCATGTTTTCAATGTTGACCTGCGACTGTGCTCAATGATGGGATAACGTTCGGTAACATTCAAACCAGAAGGTGGAGGTACATGCTTCACCAAGGCAAATTCATGTGAGAGCTTGAGATACATCCAAAAAATACATATGAAACTTAACCAATATAGCAAGTAAGTACCTCAGACATATTGTTCAGATCAAGATCATGAGTAAGCAACATAGATAACAAGAAATACACTGAGATAAGCAGTTATGAATTCAAGGAAAAATTCACTTCCACATCATAGAAAGTCACAGAAAAGTGTGTCACCTGCAGTATGTCACCCAAATTGTATGCCTTAACACATGAATTATACTCCCCCTAAGCCTAGACCGACACAACTCAACAACAAGAAAGAAAACAATGCAGTTCTACATGAATGCAACAATGTAGTGGCAAATAGGCAGATGGTAAACACATATGAAAAACTCCTCAAACCAGCACATCACACATCTCTTTATAATCTTTATTATTTTCATAACTCATCTGAACCACAAGCTGAAGGTTGATAAAACACAAAGCTAATGTCACTACTGAATGAGGGCAACCTGAACTCCACACACCCAGTAACAACATTAACATCAGCAAGTTAGGCAAGTACAAAGGTCTTGAATGTTGGCAATCCACTTATCATGCACCCCAACACCCCAATTCCTTATGCATACTCGTTTACCAACCTGCATTCAAGAGAATCACCAAGTGATCAGTGCTACTAAATGTAAGAAATCTAAACCTCAAACATCCTAGTAGAAAGGATCACCCTCATGTGTTCCTTGGCCAAACAAACAGACACATGTAAATAAGCACAACTGAGTAACACTGAAGCTGTCAACATCATGCACCCCAGCTTCTCCACATGTCCTGTAAACCTTCCATATGAATAAGATACAACTGAATAGACATCAAAGTAGTGAACTTTGTGTACCCCAACTTCTTCATATGTTAGGTTATCACAACCTCAGACAAACAGAAGAGTTTTATTACTTTTTCAAAAACAAAGATGTGAAACTGATAACTAGAAAGAGTGGTTAATCAAAGAGTTCAACCACACAAACCAAATCTGACAAATCAAAGATTAAATGAGACTCACAAGAAAAATAAATTCTACAAATGAAAACAACAGAATACCTACTACACCACAACCAATATACCAGTGCTAGACAGTGGTGTTATGTCAACACTGGTTTCCTCAACATTTTCACATATTGCACATGCCAAGAGATTTCCTCAAGCTGAAGAATCTCTCACTATCTAAAGGTTTTGTAAACATATCAACAAGCTGATTTGTTGTCTCAATATGTTCAATGTTGATCACTTTGTCCTCTACCATATCTCTTAGGAAATGATGCCTTATATCTATATGCTTAGTTCTAGAATGTTGGATAGGATTCCTAGAGATACTTATGGCACTTAGATTGTCACAGAACATGAGAAGTGTATCACTATCTAGCCCATAATCTCAAAGCATGTGTTTGAGCCACACAAGTTGGGTAACACAGCTGCCAGCAGCTACACATTCTGATTCAGTTGTTGATAATGAAACACAGTTCTGCTTCTTGCTATACCAAAAGACCAAATTATTCCCCAAATAAAAATAGCCCCCACTTGTGGATTTCCTGTCATCCACATCTTCTGCCCAGTCAGAGTCACTGAAACCAACCAAGTTAGTGTTAGTGTCATAAGAATACCAAATGCCTAAAGGTGAAGCTCCAGAGATATATCTAAGAATCCTCTTCACAGCAATCAAGTGAGATTGCCTTGGCTCAGCTTGGTACCTACCACAAACACATACTGAAAACATGATGTCAGGTCTAGAGGCAGAGAGATATAGCAAACTACCAATCACGGATCTGTACAATGTTGGGTCAACATTACTGCCAGTGCCATCTTTTGTTATCTTCACTGAAGAGGACATATGAGTTTTGCAAGGCTTGGACTCTTATAGCTCAAATCTCTTCACCAGATTCCTTGCATACTTCTCCTGGTTCAGGAAGATACCATTCTCCAGCTGCTTAACTTGAAGTCCCAGAAAGTAGTTGAGCTCACCAATCATGCTCATCTCAAATGTTCCTGTCATAGACTCAATAGACTTGTCTAAGGTAGACTTGTTAGTAGAGCCAAATACAATATCATCCATATAAATTTGAGCAATGCATATATCAGAGCTTTTTCTAAGGACAAACAATTTTCTATCTCCATCTCCTCTATTGAAACCTAGGCCTAACAGAAAATCAGTTAGCCTCTCATACCAAGCTCTAGGAGCCTGTTTTAAGCTATACAAAGCCTTCTCAAGTTTGTACACATGGTCAGGATGTTTAGGATCAACAAAGCCTTTAGGTTGCTCTACATAAACCTCTTTGTCAATTAAACCATTCAGAAAGGCACCTTTAACATCCATTTGGTAAAGTTTAATCCTAAGACAACAAGCAATAGCAAGAAGTAATCTAATTGATTCTATCCTAGCTACTGGAGCAAAAGTCTCATCAAAATCTATACTTTCTACCTGAGTATAACCTTGTGCAACCAACCTAGCTTTGTTCCTCATAATTACACCATTCTCATCAGTTTTATTTTTGAAAATCCATTTTGTACCTATTACATTCACATGTGATGGCCTAGGCACTAGATTCCAAACTCTATTTTTTGTGAATTGTAAGAGTTCCTCTTGCATGGCATTAATCCAGTAACTATCATTAAGGGCTTCAGTTACATTCTTAGGTTTAATGGAGGACACAAAACAAGATGCATTATCAACAGTACATGAAGAAGACATGCAAACACACAACTTATCCATATCCTTGTAATTGACCCTTTCTTTGTTGCATGTTCTAACTCTTTCAGTAATTTGTCCAATTACTTGAGAGGCTGGATGATCTCTTTGTATTCTAAGAGGGGGATCTCTTCTGGATACAGGAACCACTTCATCATCAGAATCTGACAGCACATATGTTGGCCTAACAATGGGGGTTTCTGGTGTTAAGTCAACATTTGTTCCGGTTTCCAGTTCAGCATCTCCAGCGTCTGTGTTCAATGTTGAGTCCAATGTTGGAGCAACATCTGAACCAGTGACTTCTTCAGTACCTGCAGAAACAGTATGCAGTCTTCTTCACTGATTCTTGAATAGTATGCAGTCTTGGATTGTAGAACCTGAAAGCAGCACTATTAGGAGAATATCCAACAAATATACACTTTTCACTTTTGGGATCAAATTTTCTCAAATAGTCTCTATCCTTTAGCAAATAGCAGTTAATACCAAATTCATGAAAGTGTGCTACTGTTGGTTTTGAACCCTTCAAGATTTCATAAGGTGACATAGTAGTACCAGGTCTAAGATAAACTCTATTACTAATATGACATGCAATATTCAAAGCTTCAGCCCAGAGTTTCTTAGATAGGTTTCTAGAATTCAGCATTACTCTAGCCATCTCTTGAAGTGTTCTATTCTTCCTCTCAGCAATCCCATTTTGCTGAGGTGTTTTAGGTGCAGAGAACTCATGAAAAATGCCTTTAGTTTCAAAAAAACTTAGCAAAGCTTACATTTTCAAACTCTTTTCCATGGCCAGACCTAATTCTTCCTATAGAAGTACCATATAGATTTTTAATACTAGCATGCAAAATCTTGAATGTGTTGAAAGCCTCTGATTTTTCTTTCAAAAACTTAATCCATGTATATCTTGAAAAATCATCAACAATAACAAAAGCATACTTCTTACCATTCAGGCTACTAACCTCAATAGAACCCATGAGATCCATATGTAACAATTCAAAGCACTTATTAGTTTTGGGGTTAGTACTTTGTACCTGCAGTGGTAGATGTACAACCTTTGTTTGTTTACCTTTCAGGCAGTCTTCACAAACAATTTTACCTGGGCTAGTCAACTTAGGCAGTCCTCTCACAGCTTCTAACTTCTGTAGTTTATCCCGATTTCTATAGTGCACATGTCCTAACTTCTTGTGCCACATGACAGATTTATTCTACCTTGACATGGTAGCATTCAGCTTCATCTTGAGCAAGATAGCAGTTATCCTTTGATCTTGTACCTATCATAAGACGGACATTGTCACCATTAAATACATCACATGAACTTTTATCAAAAGTAACTAGCAAGTTATCATCATAAAGTTGACTTATTCTAATTAAATTTGCTTTCAATCCTTCAACCAACAACACATCCTTGAGTGGTGGAAATCCTTCAACATCCAGTACTCATTTACCAATGATTTTCCCTTTAGTGCCTCCTCCATAGGTAACTGTTCCAACAGTCAAAGGGATTACATCTTTCAGGTTGTTAATGTTTCCAGTCATGTGCCTTGAGCATCCACTATCAAAATACCACTTGCCTGCAAGGTTAGAGTAAACAGCAGAAAAGACAACATTGCAAACAATTTTAACCTTAGGAGTTTTTAACTTTACTATCCAAGTTCTACTTTTATGTCCTTCAGCTTTGTTACCTAATGTTGGGATAACATTCAGATCAGAGGTTCTCCTAACATTGGTACTGCTATTAATTCCTGTTTTCTTCTCAATCACACTTCTGAATTTTTTACAATAAGGCTTAATGTGACCAGGTTGAAAACAATATTGACAGATAAAAGTAGGTTTTTTCACAGTGTTGACAGGAATTTCACTACTCACACTACTACTTTCCTTGATAAAACCAGCTATTAAATAGGCAGAATCAACATCTTCAGAGGAAGGTTTCTCAACATAGCCAAAACCATTTCTACCTTGATTTCCCATACTCAACACTTCATCAAGCATAGATGTAGAGGAGTTCCATTTGTCAATGGTTTGTTCAGCTTTATCTAATTTTACCTTTACCTCTTTCAGTTCAGCCTCAGTTTTGTCAAGGTCTTTCTCATACAGTTTCAGCATCTCCTTCATGCATCCAATCTCTTCCTTCAAGCTTTTGTTGCTCTTGATGAGTTTGTGATTCTCAAGCAGCACTTTGTGGTAGATAGACTTCAGGTCTCCAATGATTTCTTCGTGGGACATTTCTCCTTCAAAGAAATATTCTTCATCTAGATTCACTGAGCCATGAAAACAATCAAAGTTAGATTCATCAGTAGGACGCAAGATAAGGCTCAGTATCAGTATCATATTTATCCCAATCTAAAAAGAAGGTCTCCTGTTCTGATGTTGGATCATTAATGTTGGAGTAACATTGAGATCCTGTTCTGATGTTGGATCCTGAATGTTAGAGTAACATTGAGATCTGAAGTAGTTCAGGGAGTCTTCTGGCGTCCAGTCAATCTGAGTGAGTAGCGCAGCAGTTTGAACCTCTTATGATTGTTCTTCAGCTTCTCCAGAACTAAAGTCATCTTCATTGAAATCGTCTACACAAATCCAATGAAAATTTTCTCTTTATCTAAGAGTGTTAGCACATTCATTAGACATATGACCAGATCCTTTACATTCAAAACATTGAACATCTTTTAACTTATCAACTTCTAAAGAAGTAGGTTTTGATGCCATGTACTTCACAAACTTAGGAGGTAATTTCTTATAACCTGGGGAACTATTAATAAGATTCTTTTCTTTATCTTTTCCTTTAAGGTTCAACTTATTGAACTTCTTAGTAATTTTACCATAGTTTGAAGAAATTAATTCATAATCATCATTACTTTCATTGTCAAGACTTGATCCTCTTAAAGCAACAACCTTATGTTTGCTAGGTTGTGAGGCAAGCTGCATCTCTAAGAGTATTCATCAAGACTTGAAACTGTAGATTAGCAAGGTTCCTAGATTCACTCATTGCAATTTTCTTGAGAGCAAATTTAAATGACAGTGTTCTCATAGCTTTATAAACCATTTCTTGATTAGTCATAGCAAAACCTAGATTTTCACATTGGTTAGCAATATCAATAATTTTCTCAAAATAACTGTCAACACTTTCATCTTCACCCATCTCAAGTTTTTCAAATTGCAGAAGCAGTTGTCTATATTTAGAATCTTTAACAGCAGAATCTCCTTCACAATGTAATTCAAGTATATCCCAAGCATGTTTGGCTTTTGTACAATTCTGGATTAACTTGAACATGTGATGATTAACCCAACTAAAGATGGCATTAAAAGCCTTTTCATTGGAGTTGTAGAGGCTTACCTCTGCTGCTGTCCAGTTTGCTTCTGGTTTTGGTACTATATCACCTTCACCATCTCTTGGTAATGTTGGAAGAGAGTATCCATTGATCACGGATTTCCAGGCTCGAATATCAATAGCTTTGATGTGAGACCTCATCTTGATCTTCCAATATGCATAATTGGAGCCATCCAAAACTGGAATCCTGTTGGTATTAGGATTGACACTGTCCATTGTGTTGTATCACCTCCAAACCACCAGTGTAGTCGGTGTTTGGCTCTGACGCCAATTGAGATTGTCGGATCGTGGATTGACACAACAACTTTGAAAGTTAAGTTGGAATTGCCTTAACTCTATTGTGATCTTCTTGTCTAAAATAATGTGCAGTGGAATATAAATGCAAGAAGATATAATTTTAAGAAGTTTTCAATATTATTCAAAACTTCCGAGCCTTAGGCCAAATAACCATAAAGGTTTTAATAAAGAAATGTTCCTCACAACAATTCACTCACGCTCTTTGTTGATCGGACTCAACGAAGCAGACAAGTAAGAACTACTTAACTTCTATGAACTAGATGTAAATAGTTGATACAAAAACTTCGCAAAAGCAAGACGAAGACAATACAAAGTATGATTAATCTCTTAGATTGTTTAGCACGATTGTCTTGTCTTCATCTTGATGAACTTCACATCTTTTATAGATTTCTTGAATCTTGCACGTCAAGATGTGTTGTTCACAGCTTTGGTAACTCTTGTTGTTTCCTTGTTGAAATTTGCCTTCTTTGTGAATTCAATATCTTTCCTGAATATGTGTTTCCTTTATTACCGAGCTAGCAAGGTAACACATCTTCTTCATATCAGAGAATCCTGGAAAGAATCGCATTGCAAAGAACCGCTAATATTGTTTCCTTATTTTGAAACCGTGTTGAGTTGACTTTTTCAACTTAGCTTGGATTATGGAAACTTCAAGTAAGGAATCTTCCATAGCTCTTCCTTATGATTAAGATACCTTCCTGGTCATAAACATAAACAACTAAAACCGTGGAACTTGATTAATAGGTGAATAAAGGCAAAACTCAAATTTGGCAACTAAAGAACAGTTTTCGCACAGACTCTCGGGTTTCAATGTTATCCTCAATGTTGACCCAACATCGTCTAACATTGCATCGTCTAACATTGATTCCAAAAAACCCTGCACTTTCAAAGATCATGCATCATTCATTTTAATCTGTTAGCCATAACTTTAGTTATCATTTTGTAAATCACATTACAACAGGCTATAGGTCTATATTCATTGATTCTCGTAGGGTTAGGGTTTTTAGGAATAAGAAAAATAGAAGTAGAGTTGATTTTCTTTAGTAACTTCCCTGTTGCAGCTACTTCTTCGATTGCCTCACACACTAGCTCCCCTATAGTTTTCCAGCTTGTCTTGAAGAAGCATGAGTTCATGCCATCAAGGCATGTGCTATTGTATCACTCATCTGGAACACTGTTTTTTTTTTTAATCTGTCCAGCTGCTTGTTAACATGTCATTTATCTCCTCTGTAGCCATATGACCCTCACTAATCACACTGCTATCAATATCTTGCACATGGTAGACTGTTCCAAGAAGTTTTGTGTAGAAGTCAAGAATATGTGTAATAATGTCCTCTCTTTCTGTCAGCAGATTACCCTCATTGTCAAACATAGCAAGGATGTTGTTTTGCTTTCTCCTAGCCTTGATACCGTTGAAGAACACTCTTCTACATGAGTCTCCTTCCTTGACCCACTCCAACTCTTCTACTTGGGTAACTTGGCTCATAATGGATCTTTTAGTGTCTTCATATTTCTTCCTGAGGTCATTGGTCTCTGCTTGTCCAGCTCTGTTTGTGGGATTAAGCAAGACTCTCTCCTGTTTCTCCTTCAATTCCCTTAGGCATTCCTCCACCTTGATTTCCAGGTCCTTGAATTTTTTGGTGTTTAGGTCTTTCATCTCTCCCTTCACATTTTTCATCTTGTGCACCAGCTGGTACATCTTGCAACCTTGTACATTGTAACTCCATGCTTTTTCAACCAGCCTCTGGTAGTCTTCATCTTTGGTCCAAAGGTTTTTAAATATAAAAAGGAATATTTCTTTTGATGCTTTGTTTATGCATCTTCACTAGCCCCATGACATGATCTGAAACTCCAGGAGAGAGAAAGACCATACTAGAATCCTGAATTTGGCTTAACCATGCATGATTAACAAGGATTCTGTCTAAATTGCAATAAGAGTATCCATTTGACCATGTGAATTTAGGCCCACAATACTGATGGTCAATCAAATTGTTCTTGTCCAGAACCCTCTGTAATTCTTCTCCCACACTGCTCTCAACTTTTTCCTTATTCCATTTCTCATCTCTGCTTAGAACCACATTTCAGTCCCCTATAAGGATCCAAGGAGTGTTGATCCTCTCCAGATCCTCCAGATCCTTCCACAATGGTTTCCTGTCCTCAGTGTTATTTTGGGCATAGACAAATGTACACAAGAACTCACATTTATTGTCCTTGATTTTGACTTTACTGTGCATTAGCTGATCTGATTTCTTGAGCACAATTATGTCAATCTTTAACTCATCCCATACCATCAAAATTCTACAGTTCTTCCCCAACTCCATATTGCTATCCACCTTCCAAGTCTTCTCAAGATCCTATATAACTTTCTCATAGGCTTCACTCCTAAGTCTTGTCTCCAGAAATTGCCCCAAAACTGCTCCTGGTGTCCTTCAGGGTTTGTTTCCAAGCCCTTTGCTTGAGAGGGTCATTCAGCCCTCTCAAGTTCCACCCACAAAAAGTGACACTATCCATTGGGGCAAAATTCCCTTCAGGGTTCTCCTTCACTATATCTTTGTTGATTTCCCACTCTTCTCTGCCTTATATAGTTCTATTCTTTTAGATTTTTTGTGCCTACACTTGTCCAGTCTTCTTGTGCAGGTTCTTTTGCCTTCTCTATTCTATTATTCCTAGTTTGTGCACCCCTTTCATTGTGTTATGCCTTACTATTACTTTCAGGTCCTTGCTTCGTACCTTCATGTGGATTTTCCTCAATCTAGATATCGTTTTCTATTAGAGTAGTATCTTGCTTTACTTTATTTTCTATCTGCTTTTCTACTGACTGGGTTACCAATTCACTATGCTCAGTTAACTGCTCCTTATTGTGTCTTGGCTTCTCTGTTACCTCTTTTTTCTTTTTATCTACTCCAAGTTCTTCCTTCCTATTTTCCTCTGGACCTACATTTTTCACAATCCAGTCCTTCTTTTGTTCACAGTTCTTGGCTCCATGTCCAAACTTCAGACACTTATAACATTGGTAGGGCTTTCCCTCATACACAATCTTTTGCTCATAAACTTCTCCACTAGGGCCCTTAAGCTTAATATTCTCTATCATGCTTTCTCCTAACTGCAATTCTACCATAACGCTTGCATATGATAATCTACCTTTGCTTGTAGTCATTTTATCAATAAAGCAAGGCTTACCTATTAGGCTGGCTATCTTCCCCAACATGAATGATGACCAAAATTGTAGGTCAAGTCTAGGCAGTTGCACTCATGTAGGGTAGTTTTGTAGTGTTGAAAGGTCTAATATCATGCGAGGTTCCCATATTTTCAGCATCAGTAGGTAGTTCCCCTTAACCATCCAAGGTCCTCCCCTGCGTATTTCCCTAAGCTGCTCCTCGGACAAACCTGAATACAAAAATACCCTTCTCTGCTACGTGGATAGTGGGCATGTGTTGCCATATCGCCTCCACGTACCTTTGTATAGCTTCAAATGATATATGCATGCCGATGACCATTCCCAGTAAAGCATGCCCTCAGTATTCCTTGTTTTCCTTGACATCATCAAGCGTAAACTCCAGTGTCGAGTGGTCCATCGGTTTAGTATACTCAACTTTGCAGCCATTTTCTGGTCTACGATTTTCGGCGATAGTTCATTCCAGTGTTTAGTTTTCCTTTGTGGAAGTATGCCCACATCTCCTCCTCCTTGCAAATCGGGGAAGATATCCTGAAATTCCTTCTCACGTCGGTCGTTTTCCTCTTCCTCAATACCTAATTCATCGTCCTTCTCTTCTTCTCCAATTTACGATTCTGCTCTAGATTTGCTCTTTCTCGATCTCGATTTACTTCGTGCGTGCCCTGCTGAATCTCCTGTGTTCACTCATTGATTGTGTTCGCTTCTTTGCCATTGCAGACGAAAGAATTTACGGTCAGGTTTGCCCCAAATCGCACGTTGCGTGTGTTTATTTTCCGGCGCATGTTATTGTTGTTTGATAGTTCTGATACTGCATCCCTGGATATTAAGAGTTAACAAGTGTTCCTAAACCAAGATGAGTTTTGGGAAAGAAAATTAAGCTTTGGGGTCCTATGGCAAAGCATTAAATCAAAAGAAAGCCTATTAAGACATAAATAAAAGTGCAAATGGATGAAAGAAGGAGACTCAAATTCCCGCTTTTCCACATATGTGTAAATAAAAACATAATGAAATTGTGGGGCTTTCAATAGGCGGTAGATGGTGCGAGGAACCAAACACGATATGAGTGGAAGTGAAGAATTGGTTTGTCGTTCGTTTCAAGGAAAATCAAATGTAATCGACCACATCTTAGTAATCTCAATTTTAGAAAAATTAAGGCAGAAGACAACATGATGTTAGTTGCAGAGTTTAGTGAGGAAGATGTTAAAAGAGTGGTATGGAGTTGTGAATGTGAAAAGATCCCAGGACCCGAAGACTTCAACTTTAATTTCATTAAAAGATTTTGGGACGTGATTAAAGTTGAGGTGATGAAGTTTTTTCAGGAGTTCCACACTAATGGAAGAATTGTTAAATGGGCTAATCCCTCTTTTATTGTCTTGATTCCTAAGAACCCTAATCCCCAAGAGCTTAACGACTATCGACCTATTTCACTTATTGGGTGTATTTATAAATGGACGAAATATTAAAAACGCCCGCTAACGTTTTTTAAAAAGTTAAAATGCCCTTTTTTTGGGCCTTGCCAAAATGCCCCATATGTTTTAAAAAATCTTTCAAAAAATGTCTTCGGCCCTTATTCGGGCCAAATTTGCCTACGTGGCAATACAAATTACACCTTGCACCCTAAAATAAATTGCTCTTTGCACCCTAAAATATTTTGGGGTGCAAAATACAATTTATCTTGGGGTGTAAAGTACAATTTTGTACCGCCACGTAGGCAATTTTGGCCTGAATAAGGGCCGAGGGCATTTTTAGTAGACTTTTTAAAAGATATGGGGCATAAAAACAAGGCCCGAAAAAAAGGGCATATTAACTTTTTAAAAAAAGTTAAGGGGCAAATTTAATTATTCGTCCTTTATAATTGCTTGCAAAGGTTTTGGTAGAAATGATTAGGAAGCTGATGGATGATATCTATACTATTATATAAAGAAAGGCAAATTGTGACACCAAACTTTTGATTTCTGATTTTAGCCTTAGTGTTTTAGTATTGCGACAATAGTTTATTATTAAGTTCCTAATCTAGCCTTAATTTAATTAGAACAATTACTACAATCATTATTCTGATTGGGAATTTTGTTTCCCAAAATTTAGAACTTTCTATATAAGTTCCTATTCTTATACATGTAATCTTTACTTATTTAAGTTATTTTTGTCACCATACAAATTAAAATAAATTTTAGTAACGCGGGGACCGTGTTCCAATGTTTCTAGTTATTTCTAAAGAACAGTCCGCCTTTATGTGTGGTAGACATATAATGGATTCAATCTTGATTGCTAATGAAGTTATTTATGAAGTGAAAAGGAGAAAAAAAAAATCGAGTTTGGCTTTCAAAGTTGATTTTGAAAAAGCCTATGATTGCGTGAGTTGGGAGGTCCGGATAGAATGTTGATGTCGTTGGGATTTTGTGAAAAGTGGAATTGTTGGATTATGGAGTGTCTTAGAACATAGTCTGCTCCGGTGTTAGTTAATGGGAGTCCGACTAAAGAGTTTGAGTTTCAACGGGGTTTGAGACAAGGAGATCCATTATCTTCTTTTTTTTCTTATTGTTGCAGAGGGTCGGATTAATGAAGAAAGCTAAGGAGGAAGGGTTGTTGTCAAGGGTCAAAGTAGTGCAGGAGAAGATTGAAATCACCCACAATCGGTTTGCAGATGACACGTTGTTCTTTGTTGAAAAGAGTGATCAGAACTTTGGGATCTTAGTGTATCCTTAGGTTATTTGAGATTTCTTCAGGTCTTAAAGTTAACTTCGTTAAAAGTAGTTTATGTGGATTCAACATTGAAGACAATATTCTATATGATTATGCGAATAGGCTGAATTGTCGGATTGGAAACGTTTTTTTTGTCTATTTAGGAGTCCCGGTGGGTGTAAGCCCAGGAAGAATTGAGACATTGGACTGTGTTTTCAATGTGGTGAGGAGTAGATTTAATAGACAGAATCCAAAAGATCTGTCTTTTGGTGGGCGCATTGTTCTGTCAAAGGCAGTGTTAGAAGGGATTCCAGCATACATGTTCTCAATTTTTAAGGCTCCTCAAGTTGTTCTCAAGAGGTTAGAAAAGCTTCAAAGATGCTTCTTGTGGGGAAAAGTGAGGAAAATAGAAGGATTAATTGGATTAAATGGGAAATTTTGCAAAAAAAGAAAGAAAATGGTGTCCTTAATCTTAAAAACCTTGAGCTATTTAACTTAGCATTGCTTAGTAAGTGGAAGTGGATATTTCTTGTTGAGGAGGAAGTTATATGGAGAAAATTATAAAATCAAAATATGGAGGTTTTGATCCTTGGATCATCAAGAGTGATTGGGTTTACAAGGGAGTTTTCGAGAAAGTGGGCAACGAGAGAAACACTCTATTTGGCACGATGTTTGGGTTGGAGATACGCCTTTAAAAGAAACATTTCCTCGATAATGTAGGGCCACTCTTAGTAAGAACGCCATCATTGCTGAGCTTGGGGCTTGGGAAAACGGAACGTGGAAATGGATTTGGGAGTGGAGAAGGGGCTTGTTTCATTGGGAACGGAATCTGATTGCTGAACTTACACAATTCATCAGCCACATTCAACTTAGAGAAAATATTAACGATTGCTGGTTTTGGAGAGGTGAAGAATCAGACCAATATTCACTAAAATCTGCTTATGAATTGTTGCGTAAAGATGACATAAATGAGAATATGGTTCATTTTTTCACGAGATTTTGGAAGATTAAGGCTCCCTTCAAGATGAAAGCTTTTGTTTGGAAAGTGGTGCACAAAAGTTTTCGACTAAATCCAACTTAATCCAAAGAGGAGTTTGACGTGGGGGATAATGGTATGGGTTGTGTCTTTTGTGGAGAAGAGACCGAGGATGCGGTGCACTTTTTCTACTCGTGCCGGGTAGGGTATTTGATTTGGATGAAAATCTATAATTGATTCGGTATTTCTTCGGTTGCAAAAGGGTGGTTGATCATTTTTGGCAATTCATAGATTTATACCCGAGGAAAAAGGGTATGTACGATTGGCGATGTGTGTGGTTCGTTACTTTTTGGTCTATGTGGAAGCACCAAAATGAGACTGTGTTCCAAGAATCATTACTAGATATTGATAATCTTATTGAGATCATAAATGTTAGGAGTTGGGTTTGGTTAAACGCAAATTGTAAGAGCTTTTCTCTTTCTTTTCTCAATAGGTACCATATGTCTAGAGTTGGTAGTAATGATGTTTGAGGTTTGTATAATTGTGAAGTAGTGCTGGTACTTCCTTTGTTTTTAATGAACTTTTGCCTATAAAAAAAAAGGAATTCATAAGACTTTTTCTCTCTTTTCCTGTTTCTCAATTTCGCTATTTTCTTTTGAGAGAATATTTTATTTCTTTTACTCTTTACAGGAGAGATGGCATCAGGACGTTACTACACCATTGATCTTGTGAGGCAAGTGATCGAGAAGTCTTCATTCGTTTCATAAATTGAAGAAGTCATAGAGCCTATGCCAAAGAAACAAAAGACGTTTAATAAGCAAATTCAAGAGGCGGAGGAATCTCAACTTTTCCTCCCTTATTAGTTGTTGAGGTGATATGGCCTTTATACTTACGTCACTTGGTCGAAGAGTGAAATTTTTTTGCCCGAATTTCAGTTTTTAATAGTTGGGATATGACGGTGCTGTCCCAAGAAAGTTGAGATACACAAGTGCAAAAACTCTATGTTTACATGTGCAAGAATCGCTAAAAATTTGGCTATTATTCTGTAATTCTCCCTAAAGAATATTTCAGTTATCTACATTTTATTCTGCATCATTGCCAACCGGCATAATGTGAGCATTAATAGAAATTATAACTTATCTTCTGTGCATAACATAGTTGTTTGTAGATGCTTAAAGTTAGAATATGATTGTTACATTGTATTCAAACATAATTTGTTAGCTCTTCTGTTTATTTAAAGCACGTTTTAAGCCTTTAGAGTCATTGTTTGAAAACTCACTCTTCTTTTTGTTGGAGAAATTATTATTTGGCATGAGGCTAAATATAATTTTAGAAATTGGAATTGAGTCCAATTGATATTATAGCAACTTGAGTTTAATGGTGTGAATTATATTGGCTTAATGAGAAGCTAATTGGTAAAATTTTATTTATCTAAATAAGATTTTATCTAATAAAATCAGATTTGAATTGAGAATTCAAACCACACCTAAATGCTATAATAATGTGAAATGAATTTGGCTTTATTGCTGAATTAAAATCACCCCTTAATGGCTTGGTTGTAACATGAAATATTTTCTATTTAAAGGGCCTTTGCGCAAAGGGAAATAATCTCATTCAAGCAAAATCATATCATTTCACATTTGCATATCATATACAATTTCAGAGTTTTTGCAAATATCGTTCGTGTTCGAAATAGAAAAACAGTATAGTCCTTCACTTGCTGTTTATTTGAGTGGACGTTGTACCTTGGGAGATCTCTTCCTCACGAGGGCTTGAAGGATAGCCGGGGAATTCGATCTTAAGATTGTTGGCATCGCGTTGCAAACGTATAACAATAATAAATAAATAATGACAAGAAATAACTTGTATATTGATTTCTAAAATGGATACATATGAAAACTCATAAAGTTTACCGACAAATATAAATATATATATTATACAAGTCTCACACTTGTATTTCTTACAAATATAAATATATATATATATATATATATATATATATATTTGTTGAGAATAACACAAGTGTGAGACTTGTATGTTATATATATTTGAAGAAAATAAAAACAAGTGCGAGACTTGTATTTTATTATATATATATATATATATGTGTGTGTTTGAAATATTTGGAATTGAGTCCAAATATAAGTGTGTAAATTAAATTGCTTAGTGAGAAGCAAGTGAGATTTAATACTATTTATTTTACTAAATAGATTAAATATTCAGATTTATTTGATGTAAGACGCGAAGTACGCAAACCAAAAATAAATTCTGAAATAAGTAATTTCTTTAAGGCTAGAGACATTTTTTTCTTGAGGAAAAGAAAGAAATGTGGGGGCTTGAAGAAGAAAGTGATGGTTAAGATTATTCCAAACTTTTAAGTTGAATAATAATCATAATATTTTCCGAATACTTGAAGAGGTTAAGGAAAATATTGGAGGCGATTGACGAAAGGTCTAGCGAGAGACTAAGTAGCAAATTCATCGAGGGAAATGGGAAATTTGAGCCCACCAAAAGACATCACCCCATGATGGCAACCCTACCTGAATTGTAAACCCCAATTTGCAGGTTCAAAGGGACAACCGAATTGTGGGGGCGAGTCGAACAAAGCACTCGGGAAATTGAGTTCCCAACCCATTTCTATGATGAAAGAGTGATGGACCTGTACAGGTTAAGGAGAACTTGAGGTTCTAATGATCCTTATGTCTTGTGAACACAAGCGGGGTATTGCAGGATACCCTTAATGAGAGATCACCTATGTCGAATGTGAAGGGGCCGCTTCTATGAGATGATACAAAAGGGCTAAATCTCTAAAGCATTCGATGAAATTTTCCAAGGCGGTCCAGGGCCGAAACGGACAACAACGAGAACCAATACGGTATTGGAATGAGTTGTGTGAGTACCATTGTCTTGGTATACACAAAACGCCGAACAGTTCAAGGCATCACGTCCACTGGTTGGCAAGTATATCCGATGGTATTTCACTAAGGAAGGTTCAAGGCCCAAAACCACCTATCCTGATGCAACAAGTTCCGGCATAACTCTGAAATTGCATTTAGCATTGATAGGCTCACGTGCATTTCAGCCAATGACATTCATGTGGGGGATTGTTGGAGAAATTATTATTTGGCATGAGGCTAAATATAATTTTAGAAATTGGAATTGAGTCCAATTGATATTATAGCAACTTGAGTTTAATGGTGTGAATTATATTGGCTTAATGAGAAGCTAATTGGTAAAATTTTATTTATCTAAATAAGATTTTATCTAATAAAATCAGATTTGAATTGAGAATTCAAACCACACCTAAATGCTATAATAATGTGAAATGAATTTGGCTTTATTGCTGAATTAAAATCACCCCTTAATGGCTTGGTTGTAACATGAAATATTTTCTATTTAAAGGGCCTTTGCGCAAAGGGAAATAATCTCATTCAAGCAAAATCATATCATTTCACATTTGCATATCATATACAATTTTAGAGTTTTTGCAAATATCGTTCGTGTTCGAAATAGAAAAACAGTATAGTCCTTCACTTGCTGTTTATTTGAGTGGACGTTGTACCTTGGGAGATCTCTTCCTCACGAGGGCTTGAAGGATAGCCGGGGAATTCGATCTTAAGGGGAGAAGGCTTGCTTTCAACTCGTCCAAAACCGTTCTTCAATCCGATCGGTCACTGTTTTTCGGTAAACTTTATGAGTTTTCATATGTATCCATTTTAGAAATCAATATACAAGTTATTTCTTGTCATTATTTATTTATTATTGTTATACGTTTGCAACGCGATGCCAACACTTTTTGTCATAAAAGGAAACTTCGTATTCTGGCCTTACCAGATGACAAATACATATATGGTAACGCAAGTGAGAAACATATGTAACTCATGAATATTTGCTAATTGAACTTTCATTATCTAATGGAGTCAAGGTCCGATCATTAACATTTAAGTTATGTAATCAATCATATTAAAATCATTATAAAATACAAAAACTATTGTAGACTTCTCTAATAACGTACAGAAATATCCAATCCAAACATTATCATTTATATGACACAAACATTTATAAGTTGTTGATATGAAAACAAAGCTAGTTTAAAACATGATTTACTTTTCAGTTTTCACATAAAAAATCAATTGAATCGATGAAACAACTTTTCTCGCTCCAAAACTAGCCAAAAGTTATTCGTTGATCATGTTGTTGGATCATTTATCTAATAAGTTGGATCGTTAATTCAACGTTGGGCTTATATGTTGATAATTATATGATACAAAATGTCACTAATAATAAGTCTGATAAAAGTGATCTAAAGTTCAGTTAAATTATGGGTTTAATGTATTTAATAGTTGTGGAGTTGATCAACAGCCTCCTTTGTGTGTCTCACCGCCTCTATGTCGGCGTGGGCTCTCGCGACATACTCCTTGACTTTTTGCAAGGTCTTCTTCTCCGCGTCAAGAGCATTCCTTAAGGTTTTGACGTCTCTACCGTAGAACTCACCTCTGCCCTGTGGCTGTCCACTCTTGGCCGTTTCGTGAGCTTGGACCAGGGCCGCAAACATGGCGTCCACTATTCCGCCACCCTAAGAGACAATAACCAAAGAAGTCAACATTCACGAACCAGTCATACAACAATTCACTCAAAAAGAAACATATATTACCGCTGTTAGCAAAAGAAGAGCATTCTGCTCCACCATTTTATGTTCCTCCGCAGAAACTGGGTGAGACACAACAATATTGAGAAAAAGGACCTTCACGGCATCAAAGTAGCCTCCAAAATTTCATACCCACCTACGTGGGCACGTGGACCGTGGCTAGGTCCCACCCCAACATTCGACCCCTCCGCAGGACAAGGGCCAATCCCAACATCCAGACCAGACGTCCGCGTAGCAGGGGGACAACCCCCCAGTTTGAGAATGAGTTTGATGAACTCTTCTCCTCTTGGCCTGGGTAACAACCTCGGTACTATCACCTCGGTTAGCCGCCATACTTTCTGAACCTCTTGCTTGGCTAAAATCAGCAGTAGAAGGCGCAGTATCACGATCTCGTCCCAGAATATCCTCAAAAGGATCACTTCGAGCTTCAACATGGGCCGACACCGATGCCCCGACTACTGTTTCTTATCCTTATTCTTCCTCTTCCTTGGGGGAGGTATCGGAGGAACAATGGTTGTCTGAGAAGTCTCTTGATTAGCAGCAACATCTCGATTCATACGGGCGTGTCGATCCATGATATAGTCGACTGCAAAAATGTCACACTATCAGAATCATCATAGTATTAACACGAACTAGAAAGTCAACTAAAACGCAATATTATACTAAGTGTAAACCTCCCGTTATACGAAACTGGGGGCAGACCAGCTAAAGACAAAACACGACTCTCCACCAACTTTTAACGTCAAATTGGTGGTTGCGCACTAAGTTTGGGATAAAATTGCAATCCCATGAGGTCGGGGAAACAATAGGTGGTATCGCAACCCTAGAACCAGTAAACCAATCGCGACGATAAGAAAAAACTCATCTTCGCAACTCTCCTTGATATAAAAATAGCATCTTTTCCAGTTCTTTCCATAGCCAGTGGCTTTGCCATTCAAGAACTTGTGATTCCTCATCGCCTTAACATGATAGAAACCTTCCTCCCTCCGGGCAACCTCAAAAAGAGCCCAGAACTCATTGGGACTCTGAGGCTCATGTAAGGCCTTCATTACGATGATGAAACCTATGATATGGCCAAATGAGTTTGACGTAAGCTATCCTGGCACAAGATCAATTGACCTTAGTAGCATCTTTATCTCAACTGGTATCGGGAACCGCATCCCATTCAGGAACTGGCCCACAAACACTGTCAAATGCCCCGGTGGCGGCGTTTATATGCGGTCATTTGGACTGGGAATGACTAACTTATACCTATTCGGGATGTTAAATTTCTCACAAAGTTGAGAACAACTATGTTATGCATGACACGTACATATTATATGCCATCCCTGTCACCTCCACGTAATCATCAAAATCCCTATTAATGAGCTCAATATCTTCACTGGCCTCACTGGAGGCACGGTTATCTTCAGACGAAGATGTTTGCGAGTCATTATCTTCATCCCGAGAGAATGATTGTCCAACGGAAACACCGAGACTATTATCCACGGGTGAACCGACAGAATCTATGTCAATAGGCTCGTAGTCGCCTCCTTTGGCCATACCAGAACCCGCGGGAGCACTAGAAGGGCCCACCACAGAGTTCGTTGAACCAGAGCTCGAGCTACTACTCGATTCACTCCCAGAAGTTGACTCAGAATTCACCATATTGGTCGAGAAAAACTAAAATAAAATAAAAGAGAAAAAGCTGACTGCGAGCGAATACGTCACTCTCGGCTCTCACAACACTAACGCGACATATCTAAAATGACTACGTGCTAAGCAATTATAAATCAACCTCACAAGTAAGCACGTAATAAATTACCTTAATTAACGGTGGTAGAGCAAAAGCGATTATTCGGACAATTTACCTAAAACTAGAAAAATCAATATCAAAAATGAGGTGCAAAACCTATATAGTTCGCTAAAAATAGCAGTATGTTTTCAAAGGCATTAGGTCGAACACTCTCCGTTCGATGCATCAAGCATCGAACAGAAGACGTTCGATGCATCCTGCATCGAACCGTGCCCGTTCGATGTTACTTACCTTTGTGCATAAGTTGGCTAGAAGAGTAATGAGCTTCGCACCACCCTTTCCCCCTTATATAGGCAGCAAAAAGCCCATCAAGCCCATTATAGAAACGCATTGAATTGCCATGATTCAACACATAATTCAGCATCGAACTCCCCTGGTTCGATCCGTGATGGATCTAGGCAAAATCCGCATTGACGTATCACCGTTAGATGCGGTTGAACATCAAATCCAGCACGTTCGACTGCAAGCTTAACTTCAATTGGGAGCTTACAAACTGATATAATGGGATCCGCTCAAAAGAAACTTATGATTAAGAATATCTCAAACCAGTACAAAAAACCTATCCAGGTCGTACAGAATTGACCGCCTCCCAATCGGGGGCATGATAGTGAACAAAAATGATAGAGTTTCAAAGTTTGGAGCTCAATCCCTATTCGAGATCCACTCCTAATCGGGGGCATCATTTTCAAAATATAAGCATAACTGCCTGCAAATCAAGGACTTATTTTCATAAGTGTGGAAGCAGCTCTTTAATCGACACCGTCTCCCAAACTGAGGGGACTATGTGATGGGGATATTTTAGGATTGGCCCAATATCATGTATTGGGCCGGTCCAACAGCACTGGCCTGCTGAATAGTACATCGAACAGGGGCATGTTCGATGCGAAATGAACATCGAACCTATTTGGTTCGATGCACTTTCCCCAAATGCCAATGGGGCCTGCAGGACGGTGGTTATATATGCCACATCCCCTGACAATCTGAGCACGCGTTCAAGACTCATTCGAACCTACCCAACATCGAACTCCGAGCATTCGATACGTCCTTAGATCGAACTCAGAACATTCGATACAACACCATATCGAAGACCCTGCATTCGACACTCAGCACCACATCAAACCAGTCCAATTCGATACACTCCCGTTCGACATAGGACCACTACAGTATATTCAGTATCGAACGACCACGGTTCGATACACCTATATCGAACGCAACCGATTCGATACACAACTTTGACTTTGTAATTTACTTCTTTTACCTAGTAAGCTTGTATTAGGTGTTCCGGACCAAGCTAGTCTAATTATTATTAGCATTATTTTGGCTATTTGTACTCTAATTGTAACGTTTTACGGTGTTTTGTTACCTGAACGAAATAAGACCAAAATATATGGATTTTCAAAATTTCTAATGGGAATGAGATCATTAATTGTAGCGTTCAACTTCTTTGTCTTTTTTTATGAAAAACTAGTCTCTCTATCTCATTCTTAATTAAGGTTATGATAATACTCTATTATGGATATATGCGAAATAAAATTGGAGGATAATATTGCTACCTTGTTTGTTCTCTAAATTATTGCATCTAGTGAAATCGAATTTGGGAAAGCAGTTATTGTAGTTATCTTTGATTAAGTATTCTTTAATTTGATTCCTATTGTATATGAAATTTGCAGTGTTGTTAAACCCGGCCCGGACCGGCCGGTCGGACCGGTCGGACGGGGAGCCGGTGTGCCAACCAGAACGGAACACCTCTATTAACGGGCTGCTGAGCCCTGGGATTGGACCGGCGGTTTCGGCCGGGCGAACCGGAAACCCGATCGCCCGGCCGGCCTAGCGAACCGGCGTATTTTTTTTATTTTTATTTTTTAATTTGTTTTTTACTACCTGTCCAAAAATAAAAAAACAAAAAAGAACAGAAAAGTTGCGCCTCTGCTTTCTCTCTCTATGCCCATGGCCACAAATATTAAAAAAAGAACAAAAGAGCCAGACAAATATTAAAAAAAAAAGAACCAAAAAGCTAGCTCTGCTTTCTTTCTGTCTGCCTATGCCCCATCATCATTCAACAAAGTTTTTGGAATTAGTGCAGTGGACTCTTTCTTTTTCTTTTCTATGGTGTAATGCTACAAATTTTTCTCCTTTTCCGGTTTACTATATTAGACTCTCTCTCTCTCTCTCTCTCTGCCCCATTTCAAAATAAAAATAGGAAAAAAAGTAAAACCTTCAAAATTAAAACTAGATTTTGGTATAATGAATTCGAGATTTAGAACTAGATTTGAAGTTGTTTAATATTTTGGTTGCTTATTTAGTGATAAGTTGTGATATTAGCATGATATATTTATTTAGAGATTTTGAAGTTGAGAAATTGGGTATTTTGTTATGAATTTTCTTATATAGTTGAGTATTTTTAATATATTTTATTGATGCGTTGACTAAAGTCAATAAACCGGTTCACCCAGTGGTTCGACCGGTCCAACCTGTTGACCCTCTACCCGGTAGCCTCACCGGTTCTGTGATCGGCCCGGGTCTGAAAACACTGGAAATTTGTGAAAATCTCATGTACTTGCCTTACTTTTCGATTTTGGTAAATCTCATAATTCCTTATGGCTTTAGTTTTGACGGATGGGGACTCTCATCCTTATCTTTCGGATTAAGTAAAACAAAGGAAAAGAATAAGTAAATCAAGAAGAAAGAAAATAAATTTAAATAAATAAATAAATTAAATAAATTGATTTCGGTCGATTAAAGGAAATCGGCGAAGATTCCGTCGGCGGGCGCCTTCCGCCGGCGCTTAGAAACTTAGTTCCAATAAGTTTTTTTTTTACTGCCGCCCGAGCATGGCGGATGAGGGACAGCAGCCGTGAACCGCGCTTTTCCACTGCTGCTACTGATCATAACAAAAAAAAATCATTGATGTTTGCTTGGAAACTAGTTATTGACGGAATTCCTACAAGAATTAACCTGATGCATAGAAATATATTGCCTTCCACAAGTTCGCTGGTTTGTTTATTTTGTGAGAGGGAGGAGGAAAACTCACGACACCTTTTCGGGGAATGCATGGTCTCTTATAAAATCTGGATGTTGCTTTTTGAATGGCTCGGGATCTCAACTATTTTGCATAATAATCCAGAAAATCAAATGGTGTAGTGCAAGTCTCTTTTGCCAATTGGTAAGGGAAATAAGAAAGGAGAATGCTTCTGGTTTATCGTTGTGTGGTCAATTTGGAAAGATGTTAGAATAAGATTTGTATAAATATGTTAATATTATCTTTTGTATAAAGATATGGCAAGATATATGCATTTGATTAGATAGTTTCCTTATTGATATGACTCATTGTACTTAGTATATATACTTTTCATTCATTAATGAGAAACCTATCGAGGAATATTAGCTGTCATGGTACAGAGCCATATTTTCTTTCTTTTTTCTTCTCCCCTCTCTAAATCATGAAAGACGGTTCTTCCTCCGATGCCACCAACGGTGGCGGCGGAACCGTCGTGTCCCCCTCCTCGATAGACGCTTCTCCTAAATTCCATCCTTCCCTAGTCGTCTCTAACGTGAAGAACTTCATCCCTATCATGTTAGATGCCGAAACTAGTCTCTACACATCTTGGTCGAAATTATTCAAAATTCACGCTCGCGCGTATCAGGTTCTTGATCACATAATCCCTGCTTCCGCCGATGTCATCCCTCACGATGATCTCTGGGATCGTCTTGACGTCATCGTCTGCTAATGGATCTATGGCACCATCTCAACTGATCTGTTTGCACACTATCATCGAACTCGAGTCCACTGCAATGGGCGCTTGGACTCGTCTCGCTGCCATCTTTTAAGACAATAAGAACTCTCGCGCTGTTCACCTCGAGAACCAATTCTCTCGCACGGTTCTTGATGATTTCTCCAGTGTTGGCGCCTATTGTCAAAAACTGAAGATGTTGGCCAATCAATTAGCAACCGTCGGGGCCCCTGTTTCAAACCACCGCCTCGTTCTTCTATTGGTGGTCGGCCTCAAGGACTCATACAACGGTGCCACGAATCTTATTCAGCAGAGCGATCCACTCCCGCTTTTCTCTAAAGCACGCTCCATGCTTACTCTTGAAGAGACTAGTCTTGCAAAGCGTTCCACCCGCACCGCTGAAAATGCCCTTCTCATTAGAGCTCAGCAACCAGCACCAGACACCACCCCTAATCCACTCTATCAACCTAACTCAGGGTATCGGGGACGTTGTAGCGGTTGCACTTGGAATCGCAGTGGAACGGGACGTGGTGGATCAGATCGCGGTGGCCGAGTGAACCCTAACTGCGCCCCATATCATTCAAAGCCGCCCCAGTGGGCCCAATAGCAATGGTCGACCGCCTCCTACGGTCCACAGACTTGGGTTGCACCACCGTCTCCCTATCCGACAACCCAATGGCAGCCACCATGACCTGCGGCACCCTCTTGCCAACTAGGCCTCCTCGGACCGTGCCCACAACAGGCCTACCATGCCCAACCGGCCGCCTATGCTCCCACCGATCTTGATGCTGCCTTGCACACGCTCACCCTTACTCCACATGATGATAATTGATATATGGATTCGGGGCATCGTCTCACATGACATCCAATCAAGGTACTCTCTTGTCTTACTTTAATTCGAGCATTAATTCTGGAATTACTGTTGGTAATGGTCATACGATTCCCATTCAAGGTTTGGGTTTCGCGGTCCTACCCTCTCCCTACCCCCTCTCTCTCTCTTCATCACGTTCTTCATGCACCTAAAATCATTAAAAATATCATCTTTGTTCGTAAGTTTACTAGGGATAATCTTGTCTCTGTCGAATTTGACCCTTTTGTCTTTTCTGTGAAGGATTTTTGGACGGGCACTCCACTTATGAGATGCAATAGTCAAGGTGATCTCTACCCCGTCCTCCCCAATCCGTCCTCATCATCACCTTCCTCATCTCCTCATTTGCCGCTCTTTCTTCATCTAAGTGGCACGCACGCCTTGGACACCCGAACGCCTATCCTCTACGTTTTCTTGGCAAAAATAGTTTAGTTGATTGTTCATCTAAAAGTACTTCGAGTTTTTGTTCTTCTTGTTTTGTTGGGAAAAACATTAAACTCCTTTTTGTTCCGTCAAATTCGTGTACTACTATGCCGTTTGATATTATTCATAGTGATATTTGGACGTCGCCTATCTTAAGTACGTCAAACTCTCGCTATTATGTCTTGTTTGTTAATGATTACACGGATTTCTTGTGGACTTTTCCTATAACTCGAAAATCACAAGTTTTCAACATTTTTTTGTCACTATGCAACTACATAAAAACTCAGTTTGAACGTGACATTAAAATACTCCAATGCGACAACGGCACGAATACAACAACAATGAATTTCACTCTCTCTTTAAATCTTGCGGCATGCAATTCCGTCTCTCATGTCCTCATACTTCTCCCCAAAATGGCAAAGCCGAAAGGAAAATTCGCACTATAAATAACATGATGCGCACTCTTCTTGCTCACGCATCGGTGCCGCCCGAATTCTGGCCTCACGCCCTCCAAACAGTCACCTATCTTCTCAACATCCTTCCCAACTCACATCTCGGGTCCAAGTCACCACTTCACCTCCTCTTCCGAAAACACCCATCATACTCTCATCTTCGCGTGTTCGGGTGCTTGTGTTTCCCTCTCTTTCCCTCCACTACAATCAATAAACTCCAAGCCCGGTCCACTTCTTGCGTCGTATTGGACTACTCTCCTAATCATCGTGGTTACAAGTGTTATAACCTATCCACCAAACAAATTATTACGAGCCGTCATGTTGTGTTCGATGAAAACACTTTTCCTTTAGCTCAACCTAGTCCAACTCATTCCCCATCTTACGAGTTCCTTGACACGCCAATCTCTCCCATATTACAACAACATATCCAACAATTGGCCTCATGCCCCTCAAATATTGCCCAGCCACGTTCTGTTCCCAATGTTGCCCCAACATTGGGCCAACATTGCAACCAGAACCTTTGGCACAAGTTTCTGCACCTTCTGTTCCCAATGTTGGGTCGATGTTGGGGAAACATTGCAACCAGAACCCTATTCCACTCACTGCTGCTCCCTCCTCTCCACCCTCACGACCCACTTCTCTTGCCTCATCTACACCGCCATTACCTCATCTATCTCCTCAAATGGCCACACGCAGTAAACACGGCATCTTGCGTCCCAAACAACTCTTCAATCTCCATACCTCATCTTCTCCCTCTCCTATTCCTTCTAACCCCTCAGCCGCTCTATCCGAACCCCACTGGAAATCGGCCATGATGGATGAATTTGATGCTCTTATTAAAAATAAGATGTGGGAGTTAGTCCCCCGTCCTCCTAATGTCAATATTATTCGTTGTATGTGGATTTTCCGTCATAAGTTTCACTCTGATGGTACTTTTGAGCGGTATAAGGCTCGTCTTGTAGGTGATGGTAGGTCTCAGCAAGTTGGAGTGGATTGCATGGAAACTTTCAGTCTTGTGGTGAAACCAACGACCATCCGTACGGTACTTAGCATTGCCCTCTCGCATTCTTGGCCCATTCATCAATTGTATGTCAAGAATGCGTTCTTACATGGACATATGGATGAAACTGTTTACACGCATCGACCTTTGGGTTTTCGTGATCCCACTTTTCCAGACCACGTATGTCTCTTGAAGCGGTCTCTATATGGTCTCAAGTAAGCCCCTCGTGCTTGGTACCAATGGTTCGCTGATTATGTTGCCTCTATTGGCTTCTTTCACAGCACATCAGATCACTCTCTCTTTATCTGCCGTCATGGGAAAGACACGGCCTATCTCTTGTTATATGTGGATGACATATTACTCACAGCGCACCTCCATCATGCGTCGTTTCTCATCTGAATTTACTATGAAAGACTTGGGTACGTTAAGTTATTTTCTTGGTATTGCTGTGACTCGTAATTCTCAGGGCCTATTTCTTTCTCAACGCAAGTATGCTGAGGAAATTGTTGAGCGTGTGGGCATGAGCTCGTGCAAACTGAGTCTCACACCGGTTGATACGAAGCCGAAAATTGGTACGACCTCAGACAGTGAGCCTTATGATAATCCCACTCATTTTAGTCGCCTCGCCGGGGTTATCCAATATCTCACTTTCACTCGCCCGGACATATCTTATGCAGTTCAGCAAATTTGTCTACACATGCACGATCCTCGCTTGGCCCACATGAAAGCTCTCAAAAGGATTGTGTGTTATATTCAGGGGACGCTGCATCACGACCTTCACTTATTTCCATCTTCTCTCACTCGACTTATTTCCTACACGGATGTTGATTGGGGGGGCTGCCCCGACACTCGTCGTTCGACTTCGGGTTATTGTGTTTTTCTTGGTGACAACTTGATCTCTTTGTCTTCTAAACGACAGCCCACCTTATCCCGTGGTGTCGCCAATGTTGTCTCTGAATCATATTGGCTCCGCAATCTCTTGTTGGAGCTTCATCATCCAATACCATCGGCTACATTGGTCTTCTGTGACAATGTTAGCGCCATTTATCTTTCTAAAAATCCAGTTCAACATTAGCGTACCAAACATATAGAGAGGGACATCCATTTTGTCCGAGAGAAAGTGGCCCGCTGCCAAGTACACGTTCTACATGTCCTGTCCCGTTACCAGATTACCGACATATTTACAAAAGGTCTTCCTCGTGTATTGTTTGATGACTTTCGGTCCAGTCTCAACGTTCGAGAACCTCCCGCTTTGACTAGGGGGTGTGTTAGAATAATATTTGTATAAAGATGTTAATATTATCTTTTGTATGAAGATATGGCAAGATATAAGCCTTTGATTAGATAGTTTCCTTATCGATAGGGCTCCTAGTACTAGTATATATACTCTTCATTCATTAATGAGAAACTCATCGAGAAATATTATCTTTTAAAAGAACAAAACATAATTCAAATCGAAGGAGGTACTGTTGATGTACAAAAGATCGTGGAAAGCATTAGGATCAGGTCTTGGATATGGATGAAGTCTAGAATGAGTTCTTTTCCTTATCTGTCTTGTGATTGGTCAAATAATCCATTGATTTGTCTGAGGATGTAGTTGTTTTCTGGATTTGTAATGTTTCTATGGGATGAGTACCCTTTGTACTCCATCAATATATTTCTATTTCTTATAAAAAAAACCTTCAATATTATGTTTCCAAATATGAATCCAGCAAAATCAGAAATGTCACCGAAACGAAGAAGCAAATCATATGCGTCGGTGAAATCTGGTCGTCATCGCCGCCGGTGAAGGAGAGGAGCAGTGGTTTTCGTCGCTGCTTGAACTCTTAAACGCAGCAAATGTGTTGAAGAAGAAAGCGAGAAAATTGCAATAAAGCACCTATTAAATGTAAATTGCAATCGAGTCCATAAATCTCCTTTAAATTGCAAAGTGGCCCCCAAATGCAATTTCAACCCTACTCTTTTGTGGAATTGGAATCAACTTTAGTATATTGCAATTCCAGTCTTTTCATCTTGCAAATTGCAAATCAGCCCTAAAATATTGTAAATAAGTCTCTAATTGTTGCAAAACAACCTCACAAAATTTCAATTTCAAACTAGCAGTAAAGTTTACAAAAGTTAGTTGCCCAACTATAATTAAAGTTAAAGAATTAAGGTTTTAGGCTTTAATAAAATTAAAGTGTAAAGATTAAAAATTTTGGGCATGAGTCAAGTCTAGTTTGACTTGTCAATTAAAAAGGATAACATTTTAAAGGAGCTCAATTTTCGGTGCAATCTTGAATTCTAATATTGAAAAAGTTATATATTTTAAGATATGTTAATTAAAGCAACATTCCGCAAAAGTGAGATCTCTTGTGAAAATTAATTTATTTGAAAATATAAATGGTAATGTGCATGTAACTTATGTGAATGTCCATCGGCCAAAAGGAAGATCGATGTTTATCAGAATTGCATGCATACTTGCATGATTAAACTTGTGATCATGTGAACATAACATCGGCCAAAGGATTACTTAACATCGGCCATGTGAACATAACATCGACCAACATAAATTTCGTTTCGATGTTAAAGCACTTCTATTTTTATCATGAATCTCCATATTGTGTTAAGGATTACTTCTCTACCATATTTTAAGGATATAATTTACCTTTGCAACAAGGATAATATAAAATTGTGGGAGAAAATGTTAAACGCATGTGTAGGATGGTCATGAACAAGACAATCTTAGTAACTTTTAGAGACATTATTTAATATATATATATATATATTAAAGTTAAGTTCCTTAAGGATATAAAACTAAAGTTGTCCATAATGATAAGTCAAAAATATATACATTCTTGACAATTTTAATTTTTTAAATATGTATGAGGAAAGGATGATATTAGGGAGTATATCTCGAAATATCTTGTATTACCTTAATGACTCAGGATAAAGCAAAATTCAATCTTACAAAAGCTGCAAATATAGCAACTCAAAAGAAACAACAAAAGCCACCAATTAAATTGGAAAAGAAAAAGTTGTTTCTCATTTGACTTTAAGTTTAAAGAGAAGCAATGCACTAATTGTCATGTTAGGCGTGCCAAATGGTATACTTCTTAATTTGATAATTTCACAGATTAAAGTAATTTTGGCTACATAGACCCATGTGATGGATAAATTAAGTCGCAATATCTTACATCAATGTGTCTATGATGACAATAAGTTCAAGTTGAGGCAATACAAGAATTTTGTTTACTATGAAAGAACTGTTTTTTCAAGATTTATTTTGGTAAAGTCTTTCTATTTTCGTCTTTTGAGCGAAAATTATTTTTATTTTAAGACATTTCTTGATTTATCAAGTTATTAAAGAAAATTAAGTTTTTGTAAAAGGTTTCGGCTTTGAAGTTCTCAAGTTCTTTCTACAGTTGTGAAAATTATTTTTTAAATAATATAATTGCCTCATAAATCTTTTACTATAGTACTTAAGGTGCAAAAGTTATATTGGTCTGTGAAAATTCAGTCGAGTTATGGTATATGAGATCAAGTCATACCTCCTAAAGGAGAATAAAAACTCACATTACTATAATTTTCAAACATTGGGTGTATTCAAAACCATAAGTTTAAGTTTGAGAGTTTACTCAACTTAAGGAGCAAAACATTATGCTCATTCAAATATTAATTTATTTGGTATACTTAATGTTTCAAGCGAACTTCACCCAACATCGTTTGTTAAATTCTTATAGAGAAAAGTAGTGTCATCTTAAAGTACATCATAAAGGGTTAAATCCATAGTAATGATGTCACTCAAAGATGAAATAAGATAATTAAAATTACTCTAGATGGAAGTACTTGAGATTGCAGCTTGCACTATAGAATATTTACTAAGTACTTACATGTTTTGAGAATATCCAATTAAAAGTAACATCTTAGTGACTTTAAGAACATAATTTGAATTCAATAACGGTAAGTCACTTTAAGTATTCTAAAGAAGTCTAACTTAAAAGTTTTAAATCCCACATTAAAAATAACTTTTAAGATGAAAGAAATATTTGGTTCTTGTAGGATGCTGAGTTTGTGGTGGGAGATAAAGTTAAAGACATTGTCTTTTAGAAGGAATATGTTTGTATTCTTATGGATGTTGAATAGGTCTTGACTTCTTCGTCATTCTATTCAATACTGAGCAAGTTAAGACAATATCAAGGAAACTCCTATTTAGAAAGTAGTTTCAAAAGAACAAACTTCAACATCTCAAGAACTTATAACATTAAAGATATACTATGAATTTATTGAGATGGATATGATTATTGTCTCTTAATAGCAACATTGTAAGACAATATATATAGTGCATCCAGAAAACCTTGTGTCAAAAGATGCATGGATTATGGCTTGCAACTTTAGAGAACTCGTCTCATGAAATTATTACGGATGTATATAAATAATGTTTCTCGATGACAACATTGATGAGATGATCTATAGAGGGCAACCAAATTCTTTCTATCTAAAGATAGAAAGAGTGTGGTTTTCAAGCTTAGGAAATCCATATGAGGTAGTAAAGTTATGAATGGTATTTCAAGTTTATCATGTAATTATCTCAATTAATTTTGAGATGAATTTTGTAAATATGATATGGTCCATGGGAGTAAAACCATATTGTAATTGCATTGCTTTTGATAATATTCCTTATAAGAGACCAATACAATTTAACTAATGCCCTAAAAGTTGTTCTTGAGCAAAATGTAATAAAGAATACTCCATATGTGTTAGCAATGGAGATTCTTATGTATGTTCGGATTATAATAAATGTTGGTCAGATATTTGAGTAACTTAAAAAAGGCCATTAGTAAGCAGCCAAAATGAGTCTTATAGTACTTAAAGTATTTAAAGGATACATGCTTACATGTCGGAGGTCAGGTCAGGTTGAGATCGTAAAGTATACTAACTCCGATTTCGGTGGATGCCTAAAAGAATGGTGTTACATCAGGCTATGTTTATCTGCTTGTCATGAGAGTCATTTTAGAAAGAGTACTTAACCGTCTCGTATAGTAAATCCTTTCATGAAAACGATATCCATAGCGAGTTATAGGGTGTCCAATTATAAAAGTATGACTGTATACTTTTGTCACGGGGCTGCGTGAAGTGGATAACATTGAAACGTTCCACTGAAGTTATTTTGTGACAATAATCATCAGTTATACATTCTAACAATAGGATATTGATAATGTCAAATTACACAAGACATCAATTTCCTAGGTGTTGAATAAAGAGTTCAGAGTAAACAACTGTCTATAAAGCGCATCAACACAAACTCCATAGTATGGATCCACTAATTAAAGAAGTATCAGTCAAATGGTTCTATGAGCGGGTCGCTCGTATGGATGACACATCAGTTAAGAAAATTAAGCTTTTGTGGGAGTTTGTTGATGTTTTACAATATAAAAACTTTTGATTAGTCCAGTTTAAGGTTGTTTTTGCAGAAATAAAGTTTCAAATAAAGTTATATTCTGATTTTATTTTGAGTTTTGATCTTACTAAGGTTTAAGGGAGGATTAGTTGGTAACATACATGTTATGGTCACGTTACATGAAGTTTCCATGCTACACATCCACATCATAATCTATGTCATTCAGTTATATTGACATATGTGACCGTTGATGGGTCGAGTCATGATAAATGTGACAAAGACCCCTTCGATCTTGTGTTGGCATGATTGATGGACGAGATTGGTTGTAGATACATTCAGTAATGAGAGTAAATGAGCTCAATTCGCTTAAGCATAGTTATGAAGTTCAGAGAGGGCAACCACGTGCTTTATCCAATAAGTTGGATCGTTAATCCAACGTTGGACTTATATGTTGATAATTATGTGATACGAAATATCATTAATTATAAGTCCGATAAAAGTGATCTAAAGTTCGGTTAAATTATGGGCTTAATGTATTTTATAGGGTGTGGGCCTTTAATGTGTAGAGACTGTTGTAACTTATGCTTACGATGGTGGGCCAAAGCCCAAGTTACGTAATTAGGGCACCAGGGATTTGATGACCTAATATTTAAAGATGGTCATGGTCCCCAAATCACACGAGTCGCTTTCTATACTACATTCTCATCGATAGTTAGATTTAGAGAGAAAGAAAGGAACTCTCAAGAGGTTCATGCTGACTTGAAAGATCAACCACATGACTTTTGCAAACAATTTATCATACGGTGTAAGGCACGCTTCCGTAATCCAGTTATTTGGCTTATGTGTTTAATTCTTGATGATTTGACATGAACGCTCTTGGGTTTCGATTTCGGTCCAACTCATATGTTTGTTTATAGCAATAAAATGAGAAAGGCCCGAATCCATAATAGTTAAATGATGTAATGTTCAAGGAGATAAAGATCCTTGTAACTCTCTAATTATACTATACAATACAATTTTTTTGAAAAAAGTATTAATTAGTTAATAATTAATTACATGCATTTCACGTAGATTTTGAGACGTACCAAATGTGTGATCCTCCTAAATTCCAGAAACCACATATCACAAATGCCATTGAAATCAATTGAGCCTCCATGACTTGTGTTTTCAACGGGGGAAAATCATCTTCAAATTGATCAGGTTCCCTTCTGATGGCGGGCTCTCCTTCTGCTTCCAAATTCCAGAAGAGCCTCAGCCGCCGTGTCTCTTTCAACGAAGCCACACTGGCGAACTCCAATCCCCGCCCCGTCCGGCTCTCGGCCGACGACATCGATGCAGAGGCCCCACGTGCGCACCGCGGGTCCCTCTGCAATTCTTGCTGCGCTTGCACGTCCCTAATCCTTGGTGTCCTCCTCCTCCTCCTCCTCATCGTGGGCGGGGTCTACTACGCCTTCCTCCAGACCAACCTCCCAGTCGTCAACTTCCAGCGCCTCGACATCAACAAGCTCGAATCCAACAAATCCCGATCCGACACATTGCTAACCGCTGATTTTGAGATCCGTCTTAAGTTTGCCAACAAAAACGGGCGGATCGAGCTCAATTACCGCCCCATGAGCGCTAGCGTGTCGTCGGAGGGGGTAAATATAGGGACGATTACAATCCCTGCAATGAGGCAGAAGCCTGACACGGAGACCGAAGTGAAGGTGAGGACGGTGATGCGGCGAGCGCCGGTGGAGGAGGCGGCGGCAGCGGATATGATCAGTAAGGCGAACAATCACATGATGAGGATGGATTTGATTGTGAATGGGGATGTTGAGTTCTTGGTGAGCGGGAAACCTCTCAAGGGTTTCCCGTTTAGAATAAATTGTCGGGGTATTGATCAGTACGAGGTTGATAATGGCAAGGCTCCACGTTGTGCTGTCAAAATGACCCTTAGATTGTAAGTACATTTAATTATGATAAATATAAATTGCATGTTAAGAATACGCGCACTTATAATTACTTTTCAATTGATAAAGGTGGTGAATAATGAGACACGACGGCATTTTGGTTAAGGATTGAATTCTCTCGATTTCAAGTTCGATTCTCTTAAGGAGATGGCAGCTTGGTTCTATACATCACAAAACGATAAGGTAGTGATCTATATAATATTCTTCTTGTTTTACTTTTCAATTTTCATCTTATGCCTATTCTTCTCTCGTACTCATCTCTGATCATGTGTTCGATAATATTTTTTTTCTTACCTTGACGTGTATTTTAGTGAATTTGATTCATATTGTTACTTTCAATATAATTACTGATCTCTCATTTATTTCGTAGCATTTTTTTACCTTCACGTGTATATATTAGTGAAGTTGATTGATATTATATCATTAATTTCAATATAATTATATTCAGAACCTTACCACACTAATAATTATCACCTAGTTTCTCAATGCTTATTTTCCTTTCTTTTTTGTTGGATTCTGATGTTTATTTTCATTTGTTATAGTCTTAACATATTTTTTTGGGATCTCTTTTGTGCAGCTAATCAACTTATAAAGCAAAGAATAAAAAGTGGACCCATCGGTTATTCAAGTTTTAGAGACGGTAGATTCATATTTTAGCTTCTGCACTTTGTGTTGTTTGGTTGGTTTTCAACAGTTGATGGACTTTGTTTACATGTTTTGTATTAATTTATTTACTGCTACTCAGTTTTTTCACTTTAACTAAAAACATTGTAAATTGTCCCAATGCGATATTGGCTCTTTTTTTGTGGTACATTCTTTCGCGTGCCTTTGGTTCATACGATCTTTAAATGTATGCAATAGCGGAGCACGTGACATCAAAAATCTTTTTATACAAAAATCATACTAGGAAGTATTTTAATTGGGTCCTTCATAACATCTAGTAGTGATAAATGTAGGGGCCAAAAGATTACAATGTAAAAAGAAATGTAATAATCATTCAAGGCAATATTAATTTCGAAGTTGACATAGCTCCTTGTCCCAACAAAAACGCGCTCCAAAACACACACACAAAAGGGCGATTTAGGTGAGCTTTTGGGGAAAACACAATTCCTTAGCCAGAAATGGCGAAGAAGCTAACAGTCGATACGATAGAACAATAGCAAATGGATATTATTGAGGGGAACAACGACACTGCGCGGGAACAAAATAGTGAGGAACAACGAGAGGAGGTTAGGGCTGAATTGAAAAGCGACACTAAGAATGAGGAAGGAGACCTAGGGTTTGAGGCAGAGAATGAGGAAGGGGGAAATGACTCCCAAGACATTTATCATGACTTGCAGGGGAAGAATGGCGTTGGGAGATTTCCACAGAGTAAGACGAAGCGTTGGAATGAGCTATTTGCAGGGAATCGATGATCGGAGAACGACTGCCGCGTAAAATACACTAAGCCAGCTGACAGGTTAGTACTTTAATTTACTGAGGATGATGTGAAGAAAAATCGAGAGTATTGGGGATTCACACTGTTAGGGATTGTCATAGGTTTAATTTTACCATATGAGGCCATTAAAAGATTTGTAGAAGCCACATGGCCACACACACACCTAAGATTCATGCTGCAAACAAGGGTATATATGCTTTTAGATTTGAAATTAAAGAACATATGTGTAATTGTGGATCGAGATTGATACGTTGTAAACTCAATGATAAACTAACACTGTAGGGCCAATGTTACTTTAACAACGTTCACATAATAAATTGCAGCGAAAATAAAACGAACACCAAATTTAAGAAGATAATATATTAATATAATCTTCTGAGTCGTAGGCAAAATAACCACAAAGGTTTTGACAAAGATGTTTCTCACAATTCTCAAGCTTCACACTATCGACTTGATTGGACTCAACAAAGTAGACAAGATTTTTCTTCTTAAATCTAAACCCAGGCTTAACTAGACAATTCACAAACTTTGCAAAATCAAGACAACACTCAACAACTAAAGACCTAATCTCTCGGATTTATTAGCTCTTGTCTTGTATTTGTCTTGACGTACTTCAGACCTATATATTGGTTCTTGACTTGATCTTCCAAATGTGTTGTACACGGTTTTGGTAACTCTTCAAGTTTTCTAGTTGAAATCTTCTTCTAAGATCTCGCGCTCCTTCTTGAATAGCAGTTCCTTTGTTAGTGATATAACTAAGGAAAGACTCTTTCTTCAATTCAGAGCTCATCTTGGATGTTTCATTGTTGCATTCGAACTCCACTTATTTCCTTCTTCTCAAGGCGTGTCCAGTTGATATCTTCAACGCTTTAATTAGGTAAACTTCTCTAAATGGAAACTTAAACGATCAACCTATGTTAAGTTTGGTTCCTGTACAACAATCAAAGATAACTACAACTGTGGAACTCGATTAGTTAGTGAATAAAGGCAAAATAATAATATAAAGATTCAAATCTGGAATGTTGGAAAGCTTATGTTTCTAATGGTATCCTAAATTTGTGATCATATTGTTATTCTAACATTGGCAGAACACTTTACACTTTCAAGATGATGAAGGTGTTTGGGGGTTATCCTTGGATGGTGAAAGGAAATTATATTCTGATTTTGAAGAAATGGGAACCTGTGATGATACTTGAACCTAAATCCTTGAAGGACTACCCCACATGGGTGCAACTACCAAAGTTGGATCTGCAGTTCTGGTCTCATACGATGGTGGAAAGAATAGCTAGAATATTGGAAAACCTTGTTTTATTCACAAGATGACTACTAATAGAGATAGGGCAGGATATGCCAGGGTGATGGCGGAGCTTCAATCAGGAGAAAAACTGATAGATCACATCCAACTCAAAGGACCTAAAGGAGAGACATACAACGAGAGAGTGGTATATGAGAGCATGCCCTTCCAGTGTCTCAAATGCCACAAATTGGGTCATGGAGTAAAGGATTGTGAACTGAAGACAAAATAGGTGAGGAAAGAACAAGAGAAAAATATAGAGAAATAAATAGTAAAGGAGGACCAAGAAGGAGACCAGGCAAGGACAACACAAGGAGATCAAGAAGAGGAAATCAGAACTGAGAGGATAGAAGAAGAGGACAACAACCAGAATAAAAACCTGAGACTGTAGTGGAAAAGACAATACTAACAGAGGACACTAAAGAAACTGAAGGGAGCTTGGCTACTTGTAGAGGCCAAGTCAAGGAAAAAGACATCATAGGGAGCAACAAGAAAACTACACCAAGCCAGAGCAAGCAATCAAACTAGGAGGAATGGCAAATAGTAGGCACAAAAAATTCAAAAAGAATTGAAAATTACAAGGCTGGGAGGGCTGGGAAAACCAACCAGAGAGATAGTGGAGGAAAGCCAAATGGGTAGTTTGAATATGTGCAGCTGGAACTTGAGAGAGATGAATGACCCTCTTAAGCAAGAGGCTTGGAAACAAGCCATGAGGAATAACAATTGTAGTATATGAGCAATTCTGAAAACTAGAATGAGAAAAGTAGCATTTGGAAAAATCAAAAAGAAGTTTCAAAACACCTGGAAGTTGGACGGCATTGATTTGAGCAAGAATTGTAGAATTCTGCTAGTGTGGCAGGACCACAATATTGACCTTACTGTGGAGAAAAAATCAAACCAGTACATTCACTACAAGGTTAAGACTAGATACAACACTTGGGAGTTCAATAGTACTTTCATATATGCTCATAACAACATGGAGGACAGAAAAAAGTTATGGAAAGATTTGGACAGAATCAGCATGACCATCAGCTCACCTTGGGTATTGGCGGGAGATTGGAATGTAGTGTTGGAACAAGAAGACAAGTGGAATGAAGAAAAAGGGTTCCAACCAGTAGGGGAGGAACTCAAAGGGGTCATGGGAAAACTAAAAATCCAGGACCATCAATATTGTGGGCCTAGATATACTTGGTCAAATGGGCATACTTATTGCAATTGGACAGGATAACAGTGAATCAAGAATGGAGGACAAAATATGAGTCTAGTGTAGAATTTTTACCTCTTGGTATTTCAGACCATGCTATGGGGTACATCAGAATGCATAAGGATAATGGGAAGAGGAACATTCAATTTAGGTTCAAAAATGCATGGACAAAGGATAAGGAGTACCCCCTAGTGCAGAAAGCTTGGGATAACCGGGTTCAAGGTTGCAAGATGTTTCAATTTGTGGTGAAGATGAGAATAGTGAAGGAGGAAATGAAAGGTCTCAACAATAGAAAATTCCAGGACTTAGAGAGGAGAACGGATGAAATCCGCCAGAAGCTTAACAAGAAACAAGAGAAAGTCCTAAGTAATCCTAAGGACAGAATTGGCCAAGCTGAAGTGAATGAGCTTAAGAACCAGTATGGGGAGAAGATGAGGGGTGATGATCCAGGTAAAGCAAGCAGCAAAATTAGATTGGATTCTTGATGGTGACAACTGCACAAAACTGTTATTCAACAGCGTTAAGCTAAGGAGAAAGAATAATATCATCATGGCCCTCCAAGACCATGATAGCAACATGATTAATGAGACAAATGAGATAATTCAACATATTTTGGAGTTCTATGTTGGGTTGTTGGGAAAAGATAACTCAGTTAGGGAGATTGACAAGATGGTCATGGATAAAGGGCCCAGAGTGACTGAGGACATGAATAATAACCTGTGAAAGCAGACCACTACAGAGGAGACCAAGAAACCTATGTTTAACATGAATAAACTCAAAAGTCCTGGACCAGATGGGATGCATTTTGGCTTCTTCAAAACTAGTTGGAGCATAACATGGGAGCTGACATGTGAGGCAATCAAGGAATTCTTCCAAACAGGGAAGTTATTTAAACAAATTAACTCCACTTCTGTCTGCCTTATTCCTAAAATCATACATCCATCTAAGATAACTGAATTTAGGCCTATAGCTTATTGTAATGTTATCTATAAGGTCATCACTAACCTTCTTGTTAATAGACTTAAAGATGTGATGCCTGAACTGATTATGAACAACCAATCTGCATTTGTTAGAGGTAGAAACATCTATCAAAACATTTTCTTGGCTTAATAGTTAGTTAGAGGTTATAATAGAAATAACATTTCTCCTAGAAGCATACTTAAAATAGACATCCAAAAGGCTTATGATACTATGAACTGGGATTTCTTAAAAAAATGCATGACTAGCTTATGGTTTTGATAATAATCTGGTTAGCCTGGTCATGACTTGTATTACTAGCCTTATTTTTTCATTTTGCATTAATGGTTTTTTTGGAAGGAAACCTTGAAGGGAAACAAGGACTTAGACAAGGTTATCCTTTATCTTCTTAATTATTTGTGTTATGTATAGATTACCATGCTAGATTGTTGAAGGATAGAACTGATAACAATAAGAACTTCCATTATCATCTTAAATGCAACAAAACAAAATTATGTCACATGACCTTTGTTGATGACCTTCTGTTATTTTGCAGAGGTGACAAGGGGTCAATGGGTATCCTTAAAGAGGCAAGAAAAGAACTCTCATACATGTCAGGGCTGAGAATTAGTGAAGCTAAAATCAATATTTTTCTGGCTGGAGTGAGAAGTGAGGACAAGGAGGAAATGCAGCATATTTGGGGCTTTAAGCAAGGACAATTCCCTATAAGATACTTGGGAGTCCCATTGAGCCCAAACACTTTAAAGATAGTAGAATATGAGGGGTTAGTAATGAACATGGTTGGGAGAATACAGAGCTGGCATGCCAGAAATCTTAGCTATTCTGGGATGTTACAACTAGTGAAAGCAGCTCTGGTTAGTATCCAGAATTTTTGGAATCATGTCTTTGCAATACCATAGGGAGTTATGAAGAGGATTGAGAGCATTTGTAGAAATTATCCCTGGTCTCGGAAGGAGGATGGCAGGAAAGGTGTTGTGGCTTGGAACACTTTTTTTCAGGAATACAAGAATGGGGGGCTACAAATTAAAGAGGTCCTGGGATGGAACAAGATAATTCAAGCCATGCATATTTGGAGAATTAATTCAAGTGAGAGCCAAGGAACTGTTTGGCAGCAATGGATTCAAGCCTACAAACTAGGGGGCAAGACAATTTGGGGGGTAGAAGACAAATTGAGTGATTCCCCCTGTGGAGGAAACTTCTAAGATTGAGAGACAGAATAAAGGAAATTATACCAACAATAAGGCTAGGAGAAACACCAAGAAATGCAATACATGTACTTTATGTAGGCTTTGTCCCTTCAAGACCTGAGGTGACATGGTGAAAGCAGGTGTGGAATCCATTAACTAGCATGAAATTGAGGTTCATCAATTGGTTAGGAGTCCAAACCAGACTTGCCACTAAGGATAGAGTAAGTAAGTTCACTACTGCAACTGACCTTAACTGTGTGTTTTGTGGGGATCATCTTGAAACTCACAACCATCTATGTTTTCATTGCAACTGGACATGTGTTGGGTTGTGTAAAATACTAACAAGTACAGGGTTGAGAACTTGTCCAAGAGAGATGACACACTGGATCATGACCTTTGCTCAGTCAAAATCAAAATGAGCCCATATATACAAGATCGTAGCAACAACATTTGGAGAGACTCTCTCAGCAATATGGAAGGCTATGAATGCAAGTATCTTTGAAGGGAGGAAGATAGTAGAAAAGCAAGTAAGTAAAGAGATAGCCTACACTGTAGTAGCCAGACTCCATGGTAAATGAAGGTAAGAAAGCAAACAAATTAACTAAAACCATATGTGCAAGGTTACAACAGAATTAAAAACCTTGAGGCTAGGACTTGGTACAACTCACAAAAATATAATTGTCATTATGTACTGCTGCTACACTAATTTGGGTTGCAAGATTGGTTTAATGTGCAGGTTCGGCAACTAGGAAACTGGAGAAGGAGGTGACACCCAGGTATAAATCCTCCTCCCAGATTACCTTTGACCCCCCCCCCCCCCCCCACACACACAAGGAGAAAAGCTGACTACCAGAAAGCATGCCATCAGGAAATGGCTGACAAAGACTACATTGGGTAGCTAAGAGATAAACTAACCACAGTTCTGGACAGGATTTAGAGTTGAAGAGGGCTATCTCAGCCAAGATTGTATACAGGAGGACACTTCTTATGAACTATATTGAGTGTTGTAGCTTTGTGGGATTTATCCATAGTCATAGACTTAGTCTAGAGCTAAGGATATTCCCTAGCCAGATGGTAATAGTAAGTTTGTATTCTGAACTTAGAGTCTTGTGCTTTCTATTAGGGTATGCCCCTCTTATCTTGTAAAATCTCCGATTTGGGCTTCTATTTAACTTCTTGCAAAAAAAAATTACTTTTGAAGTTTTGATCACATCGGAAGGACAATATTGCTTTGTGGTCAAGAACTATTCTAATTTTTGACTATAAGAAAAGGGTTCTAAAAGTATTGTAAGGAAAGATGTTTGTGACTAAATTCATTATTAAAAAGCTAGCTATAAATATCAGATATAAGGTTTTTTTTTGTTAGCAAAATAAATTTATTGAAAAATAGAGTATAAGGATTACTCTACAAAACAAGCAGTACATGACAATTTACAAGCATAAATTGGGATTACTACTCCTACAAGGGAATGAATAGTAGAAAATATTCCTTTTGCCTTCAACATAACCCAACTCTTGATTTTGACCAATTCCACTAAGCCGAAACATCAAAATTCTCACCTTGAAAGAGTAATTTGGTGTCTCTTAGACCATAAAGACAAAACTGTACAAAACTAAATCTAAATGCACTTCTTCAAATACCTTATGTCGAACATAATACTATGGAAAAGAGTGAGGTGTTCTTCCACTTCTCTATGTAGTGCAATTTGTACCCCAAGCCATCTAATAACTTCCATCCAACATTGATAAGAAACCAAGGTTTGACAAAAGATGATTCGTAGTTTCTTCCTTTAATCCGCATAAAGAGAAATTAATGTTATTGTTTTCGAAATTAAATCCTCTTCTTCTAAGATTACTTTCGTGGGAATTCTATTCAAAATTGTTTTCCAAGCGAAAGTCGTCATTTTCCAAGGTACTCCAATATTCCAAAAGTTTTTGGCAAAGAATAAGTCAAAAGTGTTTCCTATAAGAGGAATAGGGTTTATGAGTCAATACATAATCTTCCATTAATTTCCAAGAGAATATAAAGACATACAAGGGTATTTAAGTAGATCTATAAATAGACTAAACACAATAAATACAAATACTATCTAATACGCCCTCGCAAATTAGACGTTCCATTAACAACGGGGATTTTGGAACGAAGGAGTTCAAACCATATACGATCAAGGGGCTTAGTAAGAACATCCGCCAATTGATCTGAAGTGTTAACATAGGAAACCCGAAGAAGACCTTTGGCAACAAGGTCCTTCACAAAGTGGAGATCAATGGAGATGTGCTTCATGCATGAATGTTGAACCAGATAAAGAGACAACTGAAGAGAACTTATGTTGTCACAACGTAAAGTGGGAATGGAACGAAGAGACAACCCAATTTCCATGAACAAGTGTTGTAGCCAACGAACTTCAACAGTCGTGGCAGCAAGAGCACGGTATTCTACCTCAGTGGAGAGACCACTTTTTGTTTGTGTGATGACCAAGAAAGAAGATTGGAGCCCAAGAAGATGAGGTAGGTGGAGGTAGACGTTCCATGAAGCGAGTCACCACCCCGATTAGAATTTGAATAAGCCGTGAGGGTCAGATTGGCATCACGTCGGAGATGGATGCCGTAAGAGAGCGTGCCTTTGAGGTAATGAAGAAAGCTTTTGAGGGCCACCCAATTGGATAAGTCAAGGTTCGATATCCATTAGGCAAGGCAGATAACAGCAAATGCAACGTCGGTACACGTGAAAGGGAGATACTGAAGACCACCAATAATTTTCCAAAACGTGGTTGCATCAACGTATTCGCTCGAATGAGCTGGCAAATTGCGAGACACATGAGTGGTCAAAGGCTTCGTGCAATCTGTATTATAGCGAGGGAGCAAGTCAAGAATATACATATGATGAGAAAGGAAGAGACCATCACATGTCCTATAGAGCTCAACACCCAAAAAGTAATTCAAGGAGCCCAAATCTTTGACGGAAAATTAGGTGCTAAGGTGTCGAATAAGAGAAGCGATGGTTGACTCACACAACACAGTAACAACATTATCGTTAACATAGACAAGTACATAAAGTCGTACCTTATTATGAGTAAGAATGAACAAGGAAGAGTTCAGCTTTGACTAAGCCGAACGAAGTGCCGCACTAAAAGAGAGATACCACGCACGGGGGGCTTGCTTAAGACCACATAACGACTTGTGAAATAAGCAAACATGGTTCGGATGAGTCTTTTCAACAAAAGTCAGAGGTTGGCTAATGTAAAGTCTTTGAAAGGGTGTCGTGAAGGAACGCAGTAGAGTTGGCGCAAGGTCCAAGCGTGCATGACCGCAAAGGAGAGAATGGTGCCAATAGTCATGGGCTTGACAACCGGACTCTAATAGAGAGCACAAATAACCCTTTGCAATAACTCTAAGTTTGTGGCGCAACTCAAAAATCTATGCAGTATAGGGTGGTTTGAATTCTTGCGCAAACAAAAATGTCAATGAAAAGATGGCAAAAGGAGCCTTAAATGTATGGCCAAATGAAAAAGGCACAAACAAGGAAAGAAAATGAAGCGACATCTCTAGAACTTATAAATATCTTTTCCATTTATAGCCCATACCCAAGCCTATCATTATAAGTTAACAAAGTCCTAAGGATCCTCAACATGAAAATTTTGCATGCATGAAAAGCAGTGAGAAAAGTAAAAAAAAAAACAAAGGAGGAGTAACTATATGTGAAATTTCTTGATCTTATGAGTTTTGTATGAAAATATTGTATTCTATACTTGTGATACCTGAGCACACCACTTTGGACAATGAAATATTTATGATGACAACTTGATTAACCTTGTTGTGCAATGACTTAAGATCCATGATCCTTATTATTTTAATTTCCAAATATATGTGGCATTCTGAGACGAAATCCTGATTTGAGCATGCTGTTATTATTCGAATTTGAATTCTTTTGTTTAGAGCTTTGCTTGGGACTAGCAAAGGTTTAAGTTTGGGGGTATTTGATAAGAGAACTATTATAGTGATTTGAGTACCTGGTTTATTATGCTTTTGTATAATCCTTGTAGCAATTTAACTTGTTTTAGTAATGTTTCATTATTTTTGTAGTTGAGTCGAGTCGGAGCAAAATAATGCTTATTTGGAGGATTTCAACACTTTTAAGTAACAATGGGAAGTAGAGCCATGTCGCTACCAATCGCGCTATTAAAGGAACCAGAAAACAGAATGCATGGCGAGCACGGGTAGAATCGCAGGAGAAAGCTGAAGAAACAGAAGCACGTGTGATCTGAGGCGCGATGCAACCTGATCACACAGCTCAGGTGCGACTAGCGTGCGATGCGGATAGAAAGTGGACCGATGTTCAAAAACCCTAAAACAAAGCCCAACGCAGGAAAAACTATAAATAAGAGGATACGTTCAGCAGTTAGAGTACTGCTTTTACAATCACTTAAAAATACTTACAAGAGCATTCTAGGGTTAGAGGAGTAGAAATTCTACCGTTCGTAGTACTAGAATCACAGTTGAGGGAGTAAGGTGAACAAAAATGAGTCAACAATCAGAGTAAAGGAAAGCAGTAATGAGGTCAAGAGTTTAATCATTTCTTTTCCTTATTGAATAATTTATGATGAATTGTTGTGATTTGAATATAACTATGAGTAGTTAGTCCTCTCAGTATCTGAGGGAGGATGTAGTTAATCTCATATGAATGCACCTTGAATCTATGTTTTGATTATGTTTATCGATGACTTTGTTTTGTCGAATATTATTTGTTGCTTATGCTACTTGATTTGTTTGATGCGCGTGTTTTTGTGAGGACAGAGTAGTGACATCGAACAACCTTGTATTTTGTTGAATTATGCATAAGAGATTGTTAGCGCAACGCTAGCATAGTAGATCAGGCAGATAAATCTTTAGACATTCGACATTAGCGTGTTCGTGGAATCTAAATCATAGTTGGTAACTCTAATTCACTTCTAAAACATTGTATGGATCCTATGACATGGTGAATTTCTGGAAAGGGGAAAGTTCTTAATAGCGTGACATCATTAGAGATTAGAGGGTTTTTTAGTACATACGAAAGGTGGCTAATTTACTACATCAACTTGGAAACAAAACAATCATCAATAGATAGAGGCTTGCATAGAAGTCATTGGTATTTTGTCTATGAAGTACATGCATCTGAGATTAATGAAATCCATTTCTTAGATACATTTTAATTAATATGTTTTACAATCTTAGATAGCAATCAATCAATCAATAAAATTTTGTCTTAGTTAGTGTAGCTTTAGTTCTTTAATTAATCTTTCTAATTGTGATCTTTAGTTAATCAGTAGTTAATCTTACTCCCACATTCTAGTTTATATCTTTAGTTGATAGTTAGTTAATTTATATTTCTCTGTCTTTATTTATTCAACGATAAAAGCAAAATCAATTCATTCGGCATGCAACAATATTATTGCTAGATTATAAATATCTACCCTCTGTAGATTCGATACTTGGGTAGTAACTATAATTTTTATTTTATTATTACTTGACCGTATACTTGTGAACGTGTGTAATTGAGTAATAATACATATTTAATACGCATCAAATATAAACATCAAAAACCTTTCCATATCTTGAGAAAACACTCCAAAAATCTTGTGTCGTCGGAAAATTGGTGAAGAAAAAGGACGAGATTGACCGATACCCTAACTTTCATCTGAACTCTGACTCTATCCTCCTCAGTATTTTTCAACTGGAAGGAGAGATATTTTGATTTCAGAAATACAAATATAAACATAGTTCCCTTAATTACTAAATAGGTAAACTACAACACCACTATTTTCCTAATTTACAAGTGACATGGGGTATTATTAATATGTAAAGAATTTAAAATACATTAGACGTTAAGAGTTCTATCCTTATCACGACATGAGGATGAGATGAAAGGAAATCAAAACAAACAAATGTATATATTAGGTAACTCTTACGAGTTAGAAGAGCCATCAGATCTGCTTTAGAGTACAACTTTGTTGAAGTTCCTATAACTATGATTAAATATCCTCCTACAATCACAGTGGTAGCGAGCGAATGTTAAAATCAAACTTCCATGTGGTAAATCGGAGACAACGAAGTGCTTAGTAAGCACATCTTTGTTTGGGAGAAACAAACTTAAGGATTTCGAAGCCACACGCTCTCAAACAAAATGGTAGTCGATTTAAATGTGTTTATTGTAGCCATGAAACACTGGATTGGGTTTGAGATAAGTTGCACAAATATTACCAAAATACAACAAAGGAGGTGTGGATAAGAGAAATCCAACTTCAGCTAGCAATGACCGCAACCACATTAATTCAGCAGTAGTGTTTGCAACAACATTATATTCAACATCTATACCAGTACGAGATATCTAATGTTGTTTGTGTGATGACCAAGAGGTTAGGACATAGAAAGACACAATAGCCAGTCGTAGAGTGTCGATCTTTGGAACACCCTGCCTAATGGACATTTGAATACGCACATAAAGTTAGAGCTGTAATGGGACTGCGCTGAAGTAAAAGCCCGTCATCAAGATAGTGCACAAAATACTGCAGAATATGCTTCACGACATTCCAATGTTGCGTGGTTAGGCGATGCATAAATTGAAAAACCCAACTAATCAAGTAGGCCAAGTCAAAATGGGCAAGTGACAGTTACTAGAGAGACCCAATAATGTTACGATATAGTGTTATGCCTAGAAAAGGGTCACCATCCTCAATGCACAATTAGTTATATCAATATGGCAGCCGAATTTGATGCACTCCTATGCAATAGGACTTGGCACTTAGTCGCTCCTTCTATGCCCATAATCATAATTGGTTGTAAATGAGCATTTAAATTAAAGACGAAAGTGGATGGTAGCAATGTTTGCTATAAAGCTCATCTTATAGTGAAAGGATTTAACCAACAACCCCACATTGACTTTGAGAATACTTTCAGTTCGGTTACCAAACCGACCATTATTCATTTATTGTGTTGTTTCATGTAGATGGCAGATTCGACAAATTGAGATTAGCAACGACATTCTTCATTGTCGTTCCTCGGAAGAGGTGTTTATGCTCTTGCCCCGGGTGTTTTCTCAACCAACATATCTATCTATGGTTTATAACAAGCACTATGTGCTTGGTTTGCTCGCTTAAGTTCATGTCTCTTAAGTGTAAGCTTCTAAACTAGACGACACTTTATTCTACAAGTGCGATTGTTTACACTAAACTAATGTATTACTTCAAGAAAATAAAAATATGATTTTTGTAGGGGATGGGAATTTTGTATTTGGGGCTTTAATAAACAAAAATAGTATTTTGGAAGCAAATGTCAATTATTATTTGGAAAATTGAGTTTGTGATCCCAAGTTCGCATAATTGGATCCAAACAAATTTTTGATTAGTATTTCCACGAGAAATACCCAACCTTAAGTTTCAAAAGTTGAGACTACTTCCAATTTTAATATATGTACGATTAAATATAATCTAAGAATAATTCTATGGGACCAAAATTAAAATCTCGTCTATCATTTATTTATTGTTTGTTTTTCATCAAATCTAGATGATGATTGTGTTAGCAAAATATTGTTGCATGAATAATTTGTTCGTACCATTGAGGGACTATGGAGTAATTTTACACCAAAATATATGACTCTACCACTAGTTAAACATAGACGTCGAAAACTCCTTCTTGTGCGCACGACCTTATAATACTTAACACTTAAGCCACCAGTAGGTGACATAGCATATTGAGTTGTTGAGTCCTTATCACCTTCATACCATGGTGTAACCACCACCCAAGTCCTCTACCATTTTTATATAAGGGAAACATTTGCGGTCATAAAAGGGTATTTGTTAATATATAGTTTTTATTCACGTTGCTACCAAAGCGTCATGAAAACCTACCCCAGTGTCGATAGCCTTAGATGCTGCATTCAATACTTGTAAAACGGTGCTATATCAATTTTTCCCAAGTCACGATAGCGACTTACAGAATATAGTTCTCGGGCAAGGCATCAAAAATTTTTGATAACTTCACGATACTCCATAGGGACACGATATCCTACCAATCGTATTATCAAGATACGGTACGAATGTGCTATAAAGCAGGGTACGAATACCCCCAAAAAACATCACGATAGGAACTTCCAACTCCCGAAGGGTAAAAATACTGGACTCCCCTTCTTGAAGAGCCATTGGAACACAATGGGTCACATAAAAGCATAACAACGACATTTGTCAGCACACAAAAGATAGATGTCAAAAATAAATCGAAGCTACTCAGCTCATAGATTACATACATGTGACACTTGTCAAGAAAAATACATGCATAAATGTCACTTGTATACAACCCAACCCTTATAAAAGGGATAAGCTATTAAGAGGAAGGGTTCTAGATCACTTTGTACACCTTATATTTCTTGAACTCAGGCAAGGCGTTCCAACCTACTTAAAAATAAGAAAAAATAAAATAACTAAATAATTGTTAACAAATTGGCGCCGTCTGTGGGAACGCCATGAAATACTGCCTTTAAGTGTGCTCAAGAAATTTATATATTGTACTATGGATAGCCCAATCAATAGTAGTAGTCTGTAGGACCATCGAGAGCGTATGGAAGAAGGACTGTTTGTAACCCCCTCCCCACCCCGAACAGAAGGAAGGGATTTTATAAACACTCCTCAATATGTTTACGAACGCCTATTAAAAGCCACCGCTAGAAGAAATCGGCAAGAAATCAAATACTCTTATGAGCCTCCTTTCCGACAATCCTACAGAGAATGGTACGATTCGGAAAAACGTGAATCTCGCATAAAACCAAACCTTTATCGTGCCCCCCGATACCATGATACCCCTCCACGCGCAAGGGATACGAGAGCTTATCATGAGGAAGATTATGAGGGGGAACGACTAGATAACAAAAGAGCCAGGGCGTCTTACCCTCGAGGTTGTCAGCTACCACCCGCACCCATAGGAGTGGATAACTCTCTGTGGGATATGGTCCACAGCCTGCGTAGGAAAATGCACGATATGAAGAAAAAGATAACCCATGGGGAAGAACCCATGTATCATGGTTCCCCTTTCGTCCCAGAAATAGCTCAAGCTTTGGTCTCAACAGGGATGCATCCCACTAACCTCCCTTTACATATTGGTGATAAAGATGGAAGGGATCCGCATGATCACATCCATCAATACTTAGCCAGTATGGATTTAGCCTCTGCACCGGACTTTGTTTTGTGTCGGGTATTTAGAACTACCCTGGTGAGACTAGGCACCCAGGCACGATATCTCTCAGCTTCACGCAGGCACGATATCTCACTTTGACCAATTGGCTTGTCTATTCGTACGACAGTTTACTTGCAATAGAAGATATCCCCAAATCCGCCAGTCACTTGTTCACGGTCAAGTAGAGAAAATGAATGAATCCCTAAGGGACTACATGAAGCGCTTTTCGAATGAAGCCCTAGATGTCCTGAATGCTAACCACTAGATAGTAGCATATATCCTGACCCAAGGACCTAGAACCGGGGACTTTTTCTGATACCCCATGGGTAACTAGATTAAGGATATGAACGAACTCATGCAAAAGGTGGAGACGTACATTATTATGGAAGAAGCTGAAAGTTCAAAGATTCGAACAGAGAATGATGACAACGAGCTCTAAAGAAGATCCAAAGACAAAGCAAAGAAGGAAAAACTCCCTCCCCACCGAATGGATGATAGAAATACGATAAAAAGGCATGTGCGGTCGGTACCGTTACCGCCCTTGAATATCACTCCCGCTGAGGTGCTGAGTGTAATGAGGGGGAGTAATGGTCTACAATGGCCCCCTACCTGTTAAGCAGTCTTGTAAGAAAAAAGGCTCAGGCAAGTTTTATAAGTACCATAAGGCCTATGGACATACTACAGGTAATTGCACGACTCTAAAAAAAGAAATATGCCGGCTGTTAGACATCGATTACTTGGGAAACTACTTGAAAAAGAACAACCAACAGGCTCAAAAGCCCAACGTCTGGAAAAGAACCCGACCAGAAGAGCCAACAGGGGAGGATGGCCCTAACACTAAGTATCGGGAAGAAACCTACTACCAAGGATTACCCCCGCCCCTAGAATCTTACAAAGATAAACCTCATTCAGGGAGAACAAAAAACATGATCGAAGGAAGGGATATCTCAGTGATACCCCCGGAAAAAAAAATCTAAAAGAAGCTCGATGAGTAGAACAGGGACCACCGATCTATTCAATACAATGAGCAAAGTTACCTGTTATCACATTTGGACCAGAAGAATTAAAAGGAATAATATATCCCCACGAAGATCCATTCGTGAGAGAGACCACCATCTATGGGGTCGAGATTCAGCACATCTTAGTCGATACAGAGAGTTCTGTAGATTTCCTTTTCCTGCCAATGTATTTGGCCATGGGACTGAAGAAAGAACATCTGGAATCAGCGAAAGTTCCCCTTGTGAGATTCTCGGGAGAATCATGCTGCACATTAGAAACGATAGTCCTACCCATGTCATGGGGAGAAGGAGCTATGCGACGAACATAGCATATTAAATTTTGTATGGTGGAAGCCTCGTCTCGGAATTATAATGTTATATGCGGACGACCATCCATACGAACATTCAAGGCGATCCCATCTATGTTCTATCTCAAAGTAAAATTCCCCATACATTCGATGATTGGAGAGGTTAGAGGTAGCCAAGTCAAAGCAAGGGAGTGTCGCATGAATGCAATAATAGCGGAAGACGACGGATATACCATCGTGTCTAGAAAAAAATGCAAAGCAGAAGTACAATTGAAGGTGCAACTCGTCGATGAGTTGAAAATAATAGAAATCGTGGAGGGGGACCCTGGAATAGTGATCAAGATAGGCACTGGAATGGAATCTGGGACGGAGCACAGGATGGTCTTCTTCTTAAAGGACTTCCGCCATCACTTTTCCTGGGAAGGAGGACCACCAGGTAGGATCAGTGACCAAGTTTGTCAACATTTCCTAAATGTCATGCACAGGGCCAAGCCAGTCCAGCAAAAAAAGAGAAATATGGGACCAGAAAGAAATAAAATCGTACGGTCCAAAATACAACAACTGCTTAGCCTGCGAAAAATTAGAGAAGTTATATGCCCCAAATGGCTCGCCAATGTAGTTCTTGTTCCTGAGATGGGAGGAAAATGGCGGATGTACGTCGACTTTACTAACTTAAATGATGCATGCCCAAAGGATTGCTACCCGTTGCCCAGCATAGACCAATCGGTCAACTCCACTGCAGGATGCGCGCTACTATCTACGATGGATGGAGACCATTGGTATAACCAAATCCCGATGGCTATAATAGATCAAGATAAAACCAACTTCATTACCGATGTGGGCACCTTCAGCTATATGGTAATGCCCTTCGACTTGAAGAATGCAAGAGCTACCTATCAGCGACTGGTAAACCTTATGTTTATAGGACTGATAGGAAAGTCAATGAAGGTATACATTGACGATATGATTGCCAAAAGTCGTCGAACGAAGGATCATCCGAAAGACCTAAAAAGGCGCTATTAATCATGGATAAGTTTGGAATGACGATTAACCCCTGAAAGTGCTCATTTGAAATTAAAGAAGGAAAGTTCTTAGGGTTCATGGTAACCGAGAAAGGAATAGAAGTAAAACCTGGGAAAGCCAAAGTCATTGTGGAGATGCCAACCCCAAAAACTGTCAAAGACATCCAAAAACTAACAGGTAGGATGGCATCTTTGAGTAGATCCATTTCAAAATCCACCGAGAAAGGGCTCATTTTTTTCAAGATACTAAAACATAAAGGACTTCCATTGGACCGAACAGTTTGAAGAAGCCCTTAATAAGCTGAAAAGTTGCCTGGTACGCCCTCCCTTATTGGTGAAAACCATACCACATGAAGAACTATTTGTATACTTAGCAGTGGAAGAGGAAGCCATGAGTGCAGTATTAGTAAAAGAGCAAAGTAGAGAACACCGCCATGTATCCTATGTCAGTAAAACGCTGCAAGGGGCAGAAAGTAGGTATACCCTAACCAAAAAGTTGGTTTAACTCTGGTTACCACCACCCATAAGCTACGACCCTATTTCATCTCCCATCATGTTACCGTCTTAACCAAGCATCCTCTACGCACCATCCTTAACAAGCCCGAGTCCTCAGGGCGGCTGGTAAAATGGGTAGTAGAACTTACGGAGTATGATATCTCCTACGACCCCGACCTTCTATCAAAGCGCAAGTATTAGCTGACTTCGTCATGGAAATGACGGGCAACTAAGTAGACGAAAGCCTGCACATGTGGCATGCATTTGTGGATGGGTCATCGGCGACGACACATGGTGGAGCAGGAGTAATCTTGTCAAATAACAAAGTAGAAGAAGAAATACTCAACTTCGCCGTCAGACTCGACTACCTTTTGTCTAATAATAAAGTAGAGTACAAAGTCCTCCTAATCAGAATTAGATTAGCACAAGAAGAAGGCATCAAGAAGCTGGTGATCCATAGTGATTCACAATTGATTGTACAGCAGGTTAATGGCACTTAGGTAGCCCGTCAGAGACAAGAATTATTTGAGGAGTTTGAGATAGTCCAAATTCCCCGCTCCAAAAACTAGAAAGCAGATACCTTGTCCAATATAGCCACCCAGACGGCTACAATCCATACGCGCTGTATCACCCTCCTACGGGCCTTGGATTCAGAGAAATCTGAGGTTGAAAAGGTGAATATTGTGGTAAATCCAATCGAAGAGGAATGGATGGCCAAAATCAAGGCATACCTAGAGCATCATGAGGAGCATTCTACAAACAAGTCAAAATAACGGTTAATGGCATGAAAAATTGCCAGTTATTTCCTGCATGATGACACATTGTATCGCAGATCTTACTCTTGCTCACATGCAAGATGCCTCAACAGAGAAGAGGCAGAACAGGTTATTAGGGAAATTCACGAAGGTACCTGTGGGAGCCATACCGAGGGAGAAAATGTCGATCGCATAATACGACAAGGCTATTGTTGGCCCACGATGACACAAGATGGCAAGAGATATGCAAAAGGATGCAGATGATGTCAGGCATATGCCCCACGAATCCAACAACATGCGACACCATGGGAACCCAACCTGAACCCATGTCCCTTTGCAAAATGGGGCATCGAAATTGTAGGGCCCTTGATCCCCGATGCAGGTCAGAAAAAATTCTTGTTAGTAGTTGTTGACTACTTTACCAAATGGGTGGAGGCGGGGTCCTTAGCCAAAATCACTATCGGGGCAGTTATTAACTTCCTGTGGAGATACATAGTATGTCGTTTTGGCATCCTAAGATACCTCGTTAGCAATAATGGACTTCAGTTCACTAGTCGAGAGTTAGAAGAATGGTGTGACCAGTTGGAAATAAAGCACCGTTTCGCTTTCGTAGGATACCCCTAAGCTAATGGCCAAGTTGAAAGAACTAATCAAACCTTGCTAAAAAAATTAAAAGCAAGACTAGATTGGCACAAAGCTAAATGGGTCGAAGAAGTCCCTGGCATCTTATGGGCCTATAGGACCACTCAAAGAACAGCCACGGGAGAGACTCCTTATAGCTTAACCTACGACAGTGAAGCGGTAATACCTCCCGAAGTCGTAGTGTAAAGTTGGAGAATAAAAGAGTACGAGGAAGTGAGTAATAGTTATAATGCCTTAGACCTGTTGAAAGAACGAAGAGCATGGGCGGCATGGTGTGGTACTGTAATGCCAAAGTAAGAACCATAACCTTCCAAGTGGGAGACCTAGTACTAAAAAGAGTGAAGGCTTCCAAAAACATAGGAAAGCTTCAGCCCAAATGGGAGGGACCCTTTGAAATCTTCAAGATCATCGGAGTCGCCACATATCAGTTGGAAAACCTTGAGGGAGAAACGTTCCATAACACATGGAATGCATTTAACCTTATCAGATACTATGCTTGATGTAGGGAAATCAATGATTGTACATGAATAAAAAGATTGTTTACAAAGATGGTCTTCGTACTATCAAAAAGGAAACATGGTTGTTAATACAAAAATATAGTCTGTGAAAGGACCACGAGCAACCTTATCCTACGATACCATTTATTTACAAATAAAAGTCGACCTTAGAGGATTCACCTATATACATAAGTGTATATATATGTATATATATATACACAAAAAGTGTTCCTAAAAAGCCTAGAGGTCTTCGATAAGGCGTTTCCATTCTCTGATTAAGCGACGGTGCTGATCTGCGGTCAAGTCCATCGGATAAACCATATATACAAGGAACAACAAAATCCTTGGAAGTTCGAATAACCCTAGTAGAAGGAATGGACGAAGTATTAGAAAGAACTTATTGAATGTTCAACTCAGGAATAACAACAGCAGAAGGGAAATCAGGTAAAGACCGCACAGCTTCTTGACAAAGCTTATATCCAATGCGCACCATGTTAGGGAATTCGCCTCGAAGAGACTCGTGAGGAGGGGAAGGGCTAGACATATCCCTCATGGCTTGAGCACGAGCCATGACCAGGGCCACCTCATGCACCCTTATCATCTCAGTTACCTTACGATGAGCAGCATCCCTCTCTTTAAAAAACTTGGAAAACAATTCCTCCGATGTGCGAAATTGGTCTCGGAGATTCCCAATCCTTTCCTCCAAGCACACTACTCGTTCCCTCTCTAACATAAAGCGCCGCTCTAGATCCTAGGATTTCTCCAGCTCACCTTTTAAAGCCTTATCGTGGATACTCTGCACGGTCTCCTAGTTAGCTTCTAACTCCTAAATTTTCTTTTGAGCTGCGATAAGATCTCTTTCCAGGCTGTCCCTATGACAAAATATCAACTCTGCATCGAAAGGGACTTGATCCTTTCTGGAGCCAACGGCATTTAGAACCATAAAAAACTGCAAAAGTGGAAGAACAATTAGCGTGAATATGAGTAGTGTTAACCATAAAAATAAAAAAAGGGAAAAGAAGAAGGTTAATCCTAATCGGAAAATCAATAAATGGACAATACAGTTGTCACGAGTACTTCCGATGAGATGTACCCACTCCTAATAAGGAGACCCCCTCGGATGTTGCCCTACTTCTCGATCACTGACCTAACAAAGGCATAGGAGAGCACACGAGGAGGAACATAAGCGTCCCTTGGAAAGTCAAATGGTGAGTAAAAAATAGATATCAACGCGGCATCGGAAAAAGAGCAAACCCCGATGGACCCGCGCGACTCCGATATCCACTAATGCGCCAAGAGGGACCACAACGGACCCCGAGTCCCATGAACTTACAAGAAAACTTCCTTGTTGAACACTCCTCAATGAAAACTGCACTCGAACCATCATCCAAGGACCCATTTTTGGAGAAGAACAAGAGATGAATAACAGAGCGCCCCATAAATATATTCTGAGGACTTATGCGGAAAAGTCCCATTTCAAGCAAAGCAAATACAGCCCTCGGAGATTAAATCAAGCCCTCGGAGATCATATCAAGCCCTCGGAGATCACATTATGCCGTCAGAGACCCTGTTATACTATCACATTACGTCCTCGGAGATCACCCCAGATCATTGAAGAACGAACCCGAGATAAGAAAGAGAAATAAAACCCCTCGGAAGGCATATACAACAGTCTTTACTCTCATACGAGCATTCTCATTGTGTATCAACAAAAGCATAGCCCTCGGAAGAATAGCGCCCCCAAAACAATCGTTTATTGGAGATCTTCGAAGCCATCGGAAAGCACAAAAACGGGTCTAGTCAGCATCTAGTAGATTAAGAGATAAACCTTATCCTAATTTTTACACATGTATCAATGAAACGACACTTGTCTTTACTAAAGCACATGCATAATGACACCTGCCCTTATCAAAGTCTATATAAAGGGAGGTGATCAGCAGAAGAAACTTAACTTAGCTTAACTTAACACAACTTACTACAAATACACAAAGGTAAGAGGAGGAAAAGTTCAGTGAATAAAGGAAGGGAATATTCTTGTATCTCTTGTCATTTTCAAGTCATTTCCATCTATGATTGTTTCTGAATCATGGACAGGGCGTTCCAACCCAATATAAATATCTTCCGTTAAATAGGGAATAATTCCAAACCCGTTAACAAAGTGGCGCCATCTGTGGGAACGCCATAATATCTGTCCTCGAGAGAATTCAGCAAACATCGGCTAGAATGGATGATCTCTTCGAAAGTGAAAACCTTCCAATTCATTACAGTGACTCGGAAGAAACTCTGTCCAATTATGAATCAGGTACGAGAGATTTTATTAATATTCCCCGATCTGTCTATGAAAGACTTGTAGATGCTACATGGGCACCCCGGAGGGGGGAACATCTCGGAAACATGTCCTCTATATCCTCCGAAGACAGAAATTTCCCTTCGGAAAGAGATACACCTCAGGCAGTGCGGAACCCAAACTCAATCCCTTGGCATCAGGAACCCCGACAAACGCCCCGAAGGTATGTTTATCCTGAAAGGACCCCTGGGAGGGGTCGGGGGGAAATTTCCCACCCCTCGGAGTATCGGGGAGATGCTGAACCCTCTTTATGGGGAATGGTGGATGACTTACGAAAAGAATTGGGCGATCTCAAGAAAACCATGGCCCCTGAGGAAGATCCCACATTCAAGACCTCTCCTTTCATTCTCGAAATTGCTTTAGCCTCTATCCCCCCGGGGATGCGACCCATCAATATCCCGTTGTATATTGGAGAAGCTGATGGGAGGGATCCGCATGACCATATCCATCAGTATCTGGTCGGAATGGACCTATCTTCCGCCCTTGACCATGTGTTATGCCGCGTGTTTCCTGTCACCCTCGGAGGGCGAGCTCAGGCGTGGTTCACTCACCTTCCACCTAGTTCCATTACGAGCTTTGACCGATTAGCTCATTTGTTTGTACGACAGTTTGCTTGTAATCGAAGGTACCCTAAGTCCGCCAGACATCTTTTCACTATTAAACAGAAAAATGATGAACCCCTACGAGGGTATATAAAGCGTTTCACGGACGAAGCATTAGATGTTCCCAACATTAGCCCGACCATTATGGCGGACATATTGACTCAAGGACTTCGAACGGGGGATTTCTTCAGATACCTTATGGGCAATCATGTCACAGACATGAATGAACTTATGCAAAAAGCGAAAGTCTACATTTTGATGGAAGAGGCGGAAGGAACGAAGAAGCAAATGGAGCAGGAGGATAACGAGCACCTAGAGCGCGCAGAGAGAGAAGCAAAGACTACGGAAAAGGGTAAAGAGGGAAAACCTCCTCCACGTAAAGATGAGGGCGGAGTGGTTAACAAATTCCTCCGACATGTGCCCTTACCTCCCATGACTATCACTCCCCCGGAAGTGCTCAATATAATGAGAGGCAGCAACGAATTTCACTGGCCCGTACCAGTTAAATTCCATAATCGAGATAAGGACACAGGGAAATATTGCAAATACTACAAAACATACGGGCATACCACTGAAGAATGTACCACCCTTCGTAGAGAAGTGCTTCGTCTCCTAGAAATAGGATACTTGAAGAATTACCTCAAGGAAAATAATCTAGGGGATCCCAAGACAAACGTATGGAAAAGATCACGAAGAGAAGAAGAGGAAGAAGAAGAGGAAAGGACGCCCAGTCGGAGGTCACGAGAAAGGACACTCAGTCGGAGGTCACGGGAAAGGACAGTTGGACGCCCACGACCCCAAGAGAGAAACAAATACCGTCGGGAAAACTCCCGAGAACGGACCATGGGGTACCGAAGTTTGCCCCCTCCACCTGACTCGTATAAAAACAATCCCCCGTCAGGGCGAACCATCAATATGATTGAAGGAGGTGAAATTTCAATGACGCCCCAAAGTAAAAAGAAGAAATACTTGAAAGAAGCCAGGCGAGCAGAGCAAGGATTCCCAGTCTGCTCGGTCCAAGAGTCAAAGTTGCCCAGCATTACCTTTGGACCCGAAGACCTTACAGGTATAATATACCCCCACGAAGACCCGTTAGTTATTTCTGCCGTTATTTATGGGTATGAAACCCAACGGATCCTCATAGACACAGGCAGCTCTGTGGACGTACTCTTCTTGCCTACTTATCTTGCTATGGGGCTGAAACAAGAAAAATTGGAAACTGCTGAAGTCCCTTTGGTAGGATTCTCTGGGGAAACCTGTCACACCCTTGGAACTGTAACTATTCCAATGTCATGGGGAAAGGGAGCCCTTCGGAGAACGGAACCCATCAAATTCTGGGTAGTAGAAGCTTCTTCACGGACATATAATGCCATCTGTGGAAGACCATCCATCCGAGCCTTTGAAGCTATCCCCTCTACCTTGCATCTTAAAGTGAAGTTTCCCACCTCCTCGGGAATCGGAGAAGTCCGAGGAAGTCAATCTAAAGCCAGAGAATGTTGCATGAATGCCCTCCCTTCGGAAGAAGATGAACCTTCCCTCGGAAACAATAAAAAGCGCAAGACCGAAGAAACACGAGTCCAACCTGTGGAAGAATTAAAGATGGTAGAATTGGTGGAAGGAAGCCCTGAGAAGGTGATCAAAATGGGTACTCACATGACATCAGCAATAGAGGCTCAACTGACTTCCCTCCTCAAACAATTTCATCACCTCTTTGCATGGGAAGGAGGACCGCCCGGGAGAATTAGCAACAAAGTATGCCAACACTTTCTTAATGTGAAGCCCGGAGCTAAACCTGTCCAACAAAAGAAAAGAAAAATGGGACCCGAGCGTAATAAAATCATCCGCTCGGAAATACAACGTCTTCTCAACTTGAAGCAAATTCGGGAAGTGATTTATCCCGAGTGGTTAGCTAATGTCGTATTAGTTCCCAAACATGGAGGGAGATGGCGGATGTGTGTTGACTTTACTAACCTTAATGAGGCATGCCCGAAGGATTGTCATCCTTTACCGAGCATAGATCAATTAGTTGATTCCACCGTTGGATGTGCGCTACTGTCAACCCTAGATGGAGACCAGGGATACAATCAAATCCCGATGGCGGCAGTGGACCAAGATAAAACTAGCTTCATTACGGATGCACGCACATTCTGTTACCTAGTCATGCCCTTTGGGCTAAAAAATGCTAGGGCTACCTACCAAAGGTTAGTAAGTCTTATGTTTGCCGGACTTATTGGAAAGTCAGTAGAAGTTTACGTGGATGACACGGTAGTCAAAAGTAACACGGCCGAGGAACATCCCGAGGACCTACGGAAAGCGTTGGTCATTATGAACAACTTTGGTATGAAAGTTAACCCTAGGAAATGCTCTTTTGGTATCCGAGGAGGAAAATTTTTGGCGTTTATGGTTACGAATAAGGGAATAGAAGTAAATCCCAAGAAAGCGGAGGCCATCATGGGGTTGCCCACCCTAAAGACAGTGAAAGACGTTCAAAAGTTGACTTGTAGAATGGCCTCGCTGAGTCGATTCGTCTCCAAGTCAGCAGAAAAAGGGCTTCCTTTCTTCAAGATACTTCGAAATGTCAAGGAATTTCAATGGACTACCCAGTGCGAGGAAGCCCTCGGAGAACTGAAAAGGTACATGTTGAAACCACCCTTGCTGGTAAAACCTTTACCTCAAGAAGAGTTATTTCTATATTTGTCGGTCGGAGAAGAGGCTATTAGCGCCGTTTTAGTCAAAGAACAAGATGGAGAACATCGTCCGGTATATTACGTCAGCAAAACCCTCCTCAGAGCCGAGACCAGGTATACCCTAACTGAAAAACTTGTCCTAGCATTGGTTACTACGGCCCGCAAGCTACGCCCCTACTTTCTTTCCCACCCAATTATAGTGCTAACAAAGCATCCCCTAAGGACAATTCTTAATAAGCCTAAATCATCAGGGAGGTTAATAAAATGGGCCGTAGAACTCACCGAGTATGACATTTCTTACGCTCCGAGACCCTCCATCAAGGCACAAGTCCTGGCGAACTTTGTAATGGAACTTGCGGGCATCGGATCCGAGGGGAAAGAACCATTGTGGTATGCTTATGTAGATGGGTCCTCGGTGAGCACGCACGTGGGGGCAGGAATAGTTTTTGTAAATCAAGAAGGGGAGGATGAAAGGCTCTATTTTGCAATCCGAATAGATTACCCCCTCTCTAACAATGAAGCTGAGTATGAAGCTCTCCTTATTGGTATGAGACTAGCAAATGACGGAGGAATGAATAGAATACTCTTCCATAGTGATTCTCAATTGATTGTCCAGCAAGTCAAAGGATCATATGAAGCAAAAGAAGAAATAATGCAAGAGTACCTCCGAGTTGTCCGTCAAAGGTCCGAATGGTTCGAGGAATATGATATAGTTCAAATTCCCCGAAAAGAAAACCAAGAGGCGGACGCCCTATCTAAAATGGCCACTCAAACAGCTGCCATTCACACTCAGAGGATTACTCTACTTCATGTCAACGAGTTTGAAAAAAGTGAAGGCAAAGAGGTAAATACCATCTTAGATCCCTCATCTAGCTGGGTGACTCCTATCAAGGCCTATTTGCAGAACCCCGAGGAATACTCCTCGGATAAGAGTATCCAGCGGATGATGTCCAGAAAAACCATTCGGTACTTTCTCAAAGACGGAATACTTTTCCGAATGACGTATTCGTGTCCCCATGCTCGATGCCTTAATGAAGAAGAGGCCCAATTGGCTTTAGCGGAAACTCACGAGGGGACATGCGGGAGCCATACTAGTGGAGAAAGCATGCTCGGACGCTTGATTCGACAAGGTTACTACTGGCCCATGATGGCTAAAGACAGTAAAAGCCATGCCGAAAAGTGTAAACCGTGTTAAGCTTACGCCCCTCGGATTCGTTAACCCGCGGCCCCGTGGGAACCCCATCTTACTCTTTGCCCGTTTTCCAAATGGGGCATTGACATACTTGGACCTCTCATTCCTGACTCTGGTCAAAAGAAATTCCTACTAGTAGCCGTTGACTACTTCACCAAATGGGTGGAAGCAGAACCCCTAGCTAGGATAACCGCAGGCGCCGTTATCAACTTTCTTTGGAGAAGTATCATTTGTCACTTTGGTGTCCCTCGGAGCCTGGTAAGCGATAATGGTCTGCAATTTAAGGACCAAGGGTTACAAAAATGGTGCGACCATTGGGAAATAAAACACCGTTTTGCTTCGGTGGGATACCCTCAAGCAAACGGTCAAGTAGAAAGGACCAACAGAACCCTTTTGAAAAACATGAAAGCCCGACTCGATTGGCACAAAGCCAAGTGGGTTGAGGAAGTACCCGGTATATTATGGGCCTATCGGACCACGCAAAGCGCCGCTACGGGCGAAACTCCTTTCAGTCTGTCCTACGGATGTGAAGCTGTCCTGCCCTCAGAGGTCTCCATAGAAAGTTGGCGGGTCAAGGAATACGAGGAAGTAACCAACAACTCAAATTTAGCCCTCGCCCTTGATCTGCTCGAAGAAAAGAGAACCCGAGTAGCCCTCCGAGTGGAAGAGTACAAGACTCGGATGTCACGATACTACAATGCCAAGGTAAAACCTCGAACTTTTCAAGTTGGAGATCTAGTGATGAAACTAGTAGGGGCTTCCAAGAATGTAGGCAAGCTTGATCCACGATGGGAAGGACCCTATAAGATAGTGGAAATTGTGGGGCCAGCAACCTACCGTCTTGCCGATTCCGAGGAAATAGTGCTTCGTAATACTTGGAACTCAATCAACCTTAGAAAGTACTATGCTTAATGTAACAGTCACGCATGAATAGGAAAAGTTATTCATATATGAAGGGTTCCATTACAAAAGAAAACAGAGTTGCTTCACAAAAGGATAACTCTACATATGAGTCATCTTAGCAACCCAATAAAAAAGCCCCTCGTATTATGAACTAAACTACATAATATCCCTCTGCAAGTTAAGCCCCTCCTATAGGGCATTTTCCTTCTCGAATAAGTCATCGGCGCTGCTCCTCGAAAAGGGAAACTGGATCATCAACAAACACGATCGGAACTGAAGGATCCTTAATAGGTGAAGAAGGAAACTCCTCGAAAACCTGACGAATGTTAAGTTCCGGAATTAGCAAGCCTGGGGGAAACTCTGGCAAATCTTGTACAGCATCTCGGCACAACCGATAGCCTATATGGACCAAATCACGCATCTCATCTTGGAGAGACTCACGAAGGCTAGATGGACCCACCACTTCCAACACTGCTTGGACTCGAGCCATAACCAATGCCACTGCCACAGCTTGGGTACGAGTAGCCCCTAGTATTTGCTGATTTAGGGCATCTCTTTCCTTCATGGCCTGCGTCAGTTGCTCTTCCGAGGATTGCATTTGGTCACGTAACTCCCCTATTCTCCTCTCTAAATTCAATACATGAGCTCTCTCGAGCACCAGTCGGCGTTCCAAGTCCCACGCTTTATCCCTCTCGGATTGTAACACATTGTTGTGGATTTCCTGAGTGGACTCGTGAACTTCCTTCAATTGAGTTATCTCCGCTTGAGCCTCTAAGAGACCTTGCTCTAACTCGTCCCGACGACGATATACCAAACCAGGATCAGAAGAAGAGCTTTCGTAAGATCCGGGGGCATCTAGCACCATGTAAATCTGCTCAAGAATAAAGCAAGTTACATCAGACATTGGCGACAGGTTAGTAGTAAATAAAATAGATAAAATAAATAGAATACCTCACACAGGTCTTTACAAGCTAAGTCTTGGAGAACGGATACCGGAAGGGTTTTCATCAGCCCACAATCTGTCACATTCAGTAAACCACTAAGAAAGTTTCGACAAAATCCCACTGCTGATCCAAGAGGAGAAATATCCTGATTATCCCCGGGGGGAAAAGATCTCCCGAGGGAAGGATCCCCCTCGGGTGGCGGTGCGGGAACACGATCAGGAACACCCTCAAGGGGCTGCAAGTCCTCTGTATTGGGAGAGAGAAGGTACTCCTTTAATACATTCACCACGGCAGAACTACGGGGAAAAGGTTGTGACACCACTGGAGTCATGTGAGAGTCCGTTTGGGAGGAAACCGCTATCGGATCCGATACTCCGAGAGGAATTATAAAATATATTGGGGGGGCTGCTATAGGCGATGCCTCCAGTCCCTCCTCCTCCGAAGTAATATCAACCATCACTTCCTTTACGAGTGGATCAGAACTACCAACTTCCAGCAGTCCGGGACTACCATGCAATGCCCGCCCCAGAAAAACATCATCAGAAGACCCGAGGGAAAACGCTCCCATCTCTGCGCCTGCAAGAAAACATCAGTGTGCAAATAGTCCGAGGACACCCAGAGAATTTACAAGTTAAACATGTAAAGGGTGATCAGTAAAACTTACGGAAATAAAAGTTACTGTGAAGAGGACGAGATGTGGGGGTACACCCCTCCACCCCCTCTTGTAAACCCGCTAAAATCAGGGCCTCGGGGAAATCCAGCAACCCCGACATGTCATAGGAACCAGAAAAAAGCCATGAGTGAAGCAATACCTCCTTCTCGTGACCTTGTGTTTCGGCGTTGGGATCAATATATCCTAGACCCCATCGGATGGGCACCCCCCATGACCTGGCCGATTGACCTCTCGGACGGACAAAGAAAAATCTCCGCCTCCAATCCCCTCTACAAGAGTGGATACTGGATACACGAGTGAAGGTATTTTCCTTGTCCCGATAGGTCAGGCTAAAAAAGGGAGTCCCCTCTAAACAAGGTCGAAGGGCAAATATTGTTCCCACCCGATAAGGGGACATGGGAAGGTTTAAAAGCTCACAACGCAGGACATACCCCACCAAATGACTATATGAACTTGGCGTTAACTGACTCGGACATACCTGCCAATACCGAAAGAGTATTTGGAAAAAAAGGTGGAAAAACGTTCGTAACCCGCAACGCATTTGTTCATTATAGACAGTCAGATAACCCGAGGGAGGTGCATAAGCTCTCTGACTCGAGGAGGGCACTATTACGTCATATTCTTCAAAATCCAGGTTATACCCAGTAAAAAGAGACCTTACTGAGTTCTCGCACTCCGTACTCGTAGTGGATCCTACACGTCCTCTACCTATCAATTTGGACGGATTAAGAGGAATCAAATCAAATTCCGAAGACTCATCCGCCAAAGGATATGGTTCCCTACCCATAAATATCTCCCTAACATGATTTACTCTACGAGAATTTGTAGATGAAAGCCTACAAGCTACTCCCAAAGAGGGACCCGCGCCAAGTGTCGCATGATTTCCAGACAAATTATCCCTCGGAGAGGAACTCTCACAAGAAATAGGAGGAGCCCTTGATGGTCCAGAGGGACTCCGAGCAGTGTCCCGAGAAGAACCACAAGATGAAACTGAACCACTTCTTCTATAGTAAGGAGGCATCATCTTTTCAGGTAAGTATTATCCGCGTGCTTACAACTATTGACAAAATTGAAAAGGGATCAAGGACTAGTTATGATTATAAGGTTAGTATTAAGTACATAACTGATGAAGGGCCTAAGTGCATATATACTCTTCACTCCTTGATTAAATGAAGAAGATTAGATTCATATTACATAAAGTAAGGGACACGTGTCGAGAAATTTTCTTAATTAAAAGTGACACATATCTTACTTTACCATGCAAAGCAACACCTCCTACTTAGGAGATAAACTTAGTCAGCAATCATATATGGTTTATCATTATCCTCCTTAATTAAATTTTAACAATAAAGACAAAAGGTAGAGAGATGAAAAGTGGAAAAAATATTTATTTATTTAAGAAGCCGAAGAGCCCTCGGAAAGGGTGATAAGTACAAAGGACATTTAATTAAAACAAGAAATAAAAAATTACAAGGAAAAGACTATGCCCCGTGGTAGAAGGGTGTGAAGGAGTCGTCTCCTCGGCAGAAGTACCCAGCGGAGCAAGGCGAGAAATTGGGGAAAATACCCCCCAGAACCACTAGCCCTCGGACTCGGACTGCTGGCAGAGCGCATCGGAGAAGGTACGGGAGAATCCCTAGGGGATAATAAGCCTCCAAATCTCCCCACAAAGTAATGACAGTCATCGGGAGTTGGCTTCTTCAACTTGCGAAGGTCAAAAGATTTGGAAAAGTCCACATCTGGCCTTAACAAAGACTTGGCCAGCCTGGCACATTCCAAATAGCCCCACAAAAGATGGCATGTCAAAAGCTCATGAGAAGGTGTATCGGAGACTCCCGAGTGCTGCCTAGAGATCTCTCGTTGAGCAAATTGAACTGATGCATCAATCTTAGCCTGCACCTCCTCGGGAGAAAGAAAGTTTGCCAGCTTTCCCTCAGCTGACTCAGCCCTATCGGTGACTTGACCCAACGTCTCTTGGAGACTCCTCTCCCTCTCACAACCTTCTGCCACTTCCCTCTCGAGAGCAGCGATACGAGCATTGAGAACCCCCTCGGACTCCCCTTTTTCCTTCTCCAAAAGGGCTATCTTGGCCATTGCAGCCTTCTCGGAGACCTCCATCTTCTTACAAGCAGACTCCGCCATGTTCAACCTATGTTGCAAGCCCTCGTTGGTTTCCTCCGCTTTTTGCAGCGTGAACTCGTAGTTGGAAATTTTGGTAAGGAGTACCTCTTCTCTCATCTGACTCGCCTTATCCCTGGATAAAAGAGGCGTTAATTGCTCTCGGAGAGCTTCCAACTCCTTCACATCTTTCAAACCACGCTCCTCTACCGCAGTAACTGCTTCCCGAGTCTTCCCAATCTACAGAAGATAAGCACAAAAAGAAGTTATTGCGGATAAATGATACAACCCTAGAAAAAGAAAAAAAAACGGTGTAAAGGAACTTACCATGAGCCTCAACCAGTTAAGACTGGTATGTAAAAATTGATACCTCTCGGCTGGTGTTGAACTAGAGGAAGCAAAGAACTGGAGAATGTCCTGATAGGCCTCCCCAACGGTCCGAGACGAAAATTGCCCCTCTGGCCCACTAGGAGGTATGGGCGCCTGAAAGGTGTGACCTCTCGGAGATAGAGTCACGGGAACAGAAGAAGGTACTGGAATGTGGCCCCTCGGAGGAGTAGTTCCCAGTACTGGAGTCATCACCTCCGAGTTAGTAAACACGGCCCGAGAACCACCGGCTACGACGGACGGGCCAGTCTCCCCCAGTAGCGAATTCAAGATCCCCTCCTTCACATCTCTATCCTCAGAGGAGGGATCAAACTTCCTTTGAGTATCCTCGGAACCCCCTCGTGAGGCCTCCTGCTCGGGAACACTAAATTGGGCCAAGAAATCTTCCACTACAAAAGGTAATCTCTGTAGGTGAGAAAGAGAATGAAACTAGAAAAAATTATTACTAAAAGAGGACGAGTAACGAACTCTTACCATATAAAGAGGGCTCTTCCACCATCGGAGCCTTGCCTTTATCCACAGTCTCTGCATCAAGAAGGAAAACATCAGCACATGAGTAAAATCTACAGTGAAGATATGGAAAATTTCGTTAAAAACTCATAAGAACTCACCACGAGGGGTAGATTCAGAAACTTCCATGGGCGCGGGCTCAGTTCCATAAGTGGACATAGGAGAGGGATCATCAGAAGACAAGTCTATCACCTCTGTAGTCTTCTGAACAGATTCTTCCTCAGTCACCCTCGGAGAATTTCCTATATCGGATCCAGAAACGGGTAGATCTCCCATCTCGGACCTAGAAACTGGCACCAAAGCCAAGTTCCAAGAAGAATGAGCTACCTGGCGTAATGGAACAACACTTCTGATAACCCCTGTCATATCTATATACAAAGAAGAGTGGTCCTCGTGAGCTCCTCCCACCTCCGGAGCTATGTGCTCGCCCTCGGGAGCATTGACCTCCTCTTCTTCGTGATCACCCTCCTCTGGCACATCAGAAATACCACTCGGAGTAGGTTCACTTGGACCCGACTGCAAGTAATAGTTGGCCATAACCTCCTCTGCATCACCCCCAAAGTCAGAATATATAAGTACAATTCACCATTATACACAGAAAAGGAATAAAAGAAGAGAATAAGGAACTTACGAAAAAGATTCCTCGCCTTAGAAGACAGGGACAATGGCTTTTCCACGGCATCGTCGGTAAACACCACGTGATGAAGACCGGACGTCTCAAACAACATCGTAAAATCTTCCGACTCCATCAACTTGTGCTGAGAAATCACAGGAGATAAAACTACCTCCGGGTCCAAAGTATGCACTGGAGTTGTGCCCTCCCTCCAATCGAAAGGCATATCCCATTCACCTTTTGCGGGCTTCACGAAAAAATACCTATTTTTCCAAACGCTGTGTGAAGTAATTGCCGCACCCAGAATTCTCTTCGTGGAATCTCCCGAGTTGTCCCGATGACGAACATTATAAAAGGGATAACCCCCGGGCGACACCCCCACATCAAAAATTGAAAGAAAGTGCTCTACCCTACACTCCAACCCATTCACTTGGCACCAAAAAACATAAATACAGAGGGCGGCAAACCCATTCGGAACCATTTGACTCGGGCTGATATTACAAGTTTTAGAAACCTCACAAAAGAAAGGTGGCATGAATGAACGCCACCCATATTTTACTTGGGCAAAGTAAACTGTCAACATACCCGGAGGAGGATAACATGCTCTCTTATCCTTCGTCGGGATTTGGAACACCATGTTCTTTTGAAAAGCCCCGGTTGAAGTGAACAAATCTAATACTTGTTCACGAGTGCCGATACTAGGAACCTTCTCCACTTTGGTGAAAGTCTGAAGAGGCGCCTTCTTCGGTTTGGGAACCCTAGCTTTTTTAGAAGAAGTAGCGCCGCCCTCAGAAGAAGTAGCAATCTCTCCTTTGCGTTTACGAGTAACTACCCCCCACCGGAATACTCCTCACGTTTGCATAAGAATCGATCGGAGCAGTGACTTCAGAGGATGTGGCGGCGGCAATGGGATCAGTGCTAGTAGAAGAAGCCATGGGTACAATAATAAAAAAGGAATGTTTTCGAAAAAGAGAAAAAGAGCGAGTAAATCTGCTGAGAATTTGAAGAACAAAAGACGAAGAAAAGAAGTTTTTGCTCTGAGAGAAAGTTATTGCAAAGTTGAATAGAGAGAATGAAGAAAAAAGGGTAGCAGTGTCCCTATTTATAACTGGAGGCGACAACGGTCAGATATTCTTAAGACGTGGAACTTATTTAAAGCTCCACGTAGCCGTCGCCTGATCACGCCACGCCATCAATATTCTGACCGTTGCCAACGGTCAGATACTTCAAATTTCAAAGCTGGTCAAACCAATCCGTCACCTGCGCCCCGAGATCTCCGCGTGCCTAATAACGATACCCTAAGGGTATTCAGGTAAAATCCTCATAAATTCTGAATATATATGCATATCCCCTCGGAAAAATATCAAAAAATAAATATAGGGAATACCAGGACATGAACTAACCCCTCGCCTCACCGAGGACAATGATTAAAATTTCGCTCGCCTCTACAATGGCGATCGAAATTTGGGGGGGCTAGTGTTAACCATAAAAATAAAAAAAAAGGAAAAGAAGAAGGTTAATCCTGATCGGAAAATCAATAAATGGACAATACAGTTGTCACGAGTACTTCCGATGAGATGTACCCACTCCTAATAAGGAGACCCCCTCGGATGTTGCCCTACTTCTCGGTCACTGACCTAACAAAGGCATAGAAGAGCACACGAGGAGGAACATAAGCGTCCCTTGGAAAGTCAAATGGTGAGTAAAAAACAGATATCAACGCGGCATCGGAAAAAGAGCAAACCCCGATGGACCCGCGCGACTCCGATATCCACCAATGCTCCAAGAGGGACCACAACGGACCCCGAGTCCCATGAACTTACAAGAAAACTTCCTTGTTGAACACTCCTCAATGAAAACTGCACTCGGACCATCATCCGAGGACCCATTTTCGGAGAAGAACAAGAGATGAATAACAGAGCGCCCAATAAATATATTCTGAGGACTTATGCGGAAAAGTCCCATTTCAAGCAAAGCAAATACAGCCCTCGGAGATTAAATCAAGCCCTCGGAGATCATATCAAGCCCTCGGAGATCACATTATGCCATCAGAGACCCTGTTATACTATCACATTACGTCCTCGGAGATCACCCCATATCAGTGAAGAACGAACCCGAGATAAGAAAGAGAAATAAAACCCCTCGGAAGGCATATACAGCAGTCTTTACTCTCATACGAGCATTCTCATTGTGTATCAACAAAAGCATAGCCCTCGGAAGAATAGCGCCCCCAAAACAATCGTTTATTGGAGATCCTCGAAGCCATTGGAAAGCACAAAAACGGGTCTAGTCAGCATCTAGTAGATTAAGAGATAAACCTTATCCTAATTTTTACACCTGTGTCAATGAAACGACACCTGTCTTTACTAAAGCACATGCACAATGACACCTGCCCTTATCAAAGTCTATATAAAGGGAGGTGATCAGCAGAAGAAACTTAACTTAGCTTGACTTAACACAACTTACTACAAATACACAAAGATTAGAGGAGGAAAAGTTCAGTGAATAAAGGAAGGGAATATTCTTGTATCTCTTGTCATTTTCAAGTCATTTCCATCTATGATTGTTTCTGAATCATGGACAGGGCATTCCAACCCAATATAAATATCTTCCGTTAAATAGGAAATAATTCCAAACCCGTTAACAAGTAATATACTAAAAAAAGCGTAAAGAGGATTCATACCTCACATAGATCTTTGCAAGCTAAATCCTGAAGAGCGGACAAAGGGAAAGTGTTTACTAGTGCACAATCCAACTGTTCAATAAGCCGCTCAAAAAGGTACGAAAGAAATTCACGTCTGCGTTATTTGAGGAAAGGTATTTATTTCCGATGGGACCCTATCAGTATCTTCTCCAACAGTATGGGGCCTTGGGTGAGAAGGGGATAACGAATGCTCCTCAACCACATTCACAACATTCTGGCCAAAGGGGGGACAGAAACATGCACGGAGACAGTGTTCTCCCCGAGAGTAGACAAGCTTAAATTTAGAGGAGGAACCGAAGAGAGACTGGCGAAGGAACTCAATATTATCGGAACTCCTCGTTGAGAAGAACTCGGCATATCTACGGGGCAAGCCCTAGCAACCTGAGGAGGTAACCCATCGTTTGATATCACAAGATGACTATCCAAAACATGATGTCTCGAAATCAGCTCGAACCCCGATAGGGAAGACTCTTCCCCTCCCTCACTACTGAAGTTGGCTGCATTCGATACTTGTAAAATGGTGTATATCAATTGTTCCCGAGTCACAATAGCAACTTACAGAATACAGTTCCCGTGCGAGGCATAAGAGGTTTTAGATAACTTCACGATACTCCATAAGGATACCATGTCCAAGCAGTCGTATTATCAAGATACGGTACAAATATGTTGTAAAACGGGGTACAGATACCCCCAAAAAATCACGATAGGAACTTCCAACGTCCATTTTCATTCAATGGAGAAATAACTTCTTTTTCGTTCCTGGTTCATCGCCCGTCACCACCATGAGATATATTCTTCAATTGATTCTATTAACTCTTTTCAAGGGTGAAGCATGGCAAAGGCATTTGTCAACACACAAAAGACAGCTGCCAAAAATAAATCCAAGCTACTCAGCTCATAGATTACATGCATGCGACATTTGTCAAGAAAAATGCATGCATAAATCCACTTGTATACAACCCAACCCCTATAAAAGGGAATAGAAGAAATAAGAGGAAGGATTCCAGTACACCTTATATTTCTTGAACTCAGGCAAGGCGTTCCAACCTACTTAAAAATCAATATAAAACAGAATAACTAAATAACTGTTAACAGTATTAAATTAAATTGATTAACTTTATACCGAACAACTATATTAGTGCATAAAAAAAACTCACTATATCTGCCATAAACACTCGAGATCCAATCAAGCTCGATCATATTAACCCAACCATCCAAGATGGCATTTACGACCCTAGACATCTCCCATTGTATGCATCAACCTCGTACACGAGAAAACTAGCCTTAGATGAGCACCAAATACCAACTTAAAGACTCCTCAACCTCGTGTATTCGCGCTACCACCACAAGCTCAATATTGTATGACTCTTCCTAGCCGTCTCATTTTTATTAGTAGTGGACTATCCCGCCAATCAAATTCGATGAACCTTTTCTCGTGTACTCAACTTAAACTAGGTGTTTTTATTCCTAAAAGTTTTATAAGATTTATATTGTATATGTTTGACTTGCGGCTATAGTACACAACGTTATCAAGTGTTATGATGTCACTAAAAGAAATCTTCATCTTGTTAGGTGGAAAATGTTATGTGTCCAAAAGCCGAAGAGGGTTAGGGATAAGGAAAGTGAGAACTAGCAATGAAGCGCTCTTTGCAAAATTGGCTTGGAAAATTCTCTGGAATGATGAGGCGGTATGGAGCAAGTAAATTCATGTTAACTATCTTAAAAAATTTTGACCTCTTACACTGGATAGCGCAACATGGAAGGGTGTGGCAAAATGAGTGGGCTTAAGGAGATCGTTTCTAAGATGGCGGTATGTGATAGTTGTACCACGTCATTTTAGTATTGCAATTGGCGGGGTACAACGACTTTATGCGAGGAGGATGTTGTCATTCATCCAACCGAGGTCGATATAAAAATTAGTGATGCCATGGATGAATCGACGCAGTGGCACTTTAATGAGTTGCTCTAGCAAGTTCTGACCAACATACAAGATTAGGAGTCATAACATCATTTTGAACCAGAACGTGGACGCGAATGACCAAATGGGGTATTTTCATGCCAATCAACATAAAAAGCATATCTCAAGCATTATGCCGAAGATACGCCGCAATAGAAAACAAAATATTCGAGTTTGGAAAACTGGTTTGAGTCACAAATTACAGTATTTTGCAATATTTTCTTTGGTTGGCTATGCAAGATAGGTTGGTGACAAATTATTTACACAAAATCCGAAATATTATTTTTTTCTGCAGATTGTCTGAGTTGTGAGGAGAAGGATGAAACTATAATACATTTGTTGCGCCATTGTCATGTTGCGCGTGGTATACAAAGGAAGCTATTATTAGGAAATCGGCTAGCGGAGTTCTCCCATTAAGAGGTGATGAGTGCATAGAGAAAAATATTCTGAGGAAGAGGTAGACAAGAGGTGAGGATCAAGTTGGAGCTGGATTTTGTGTGGGCTTTTATGGTGCATTTGGAAAGCCAAAAATTTGTCGCGGGTGTTTTGAGATCGGACACTGGAGATTGGATTTGGGGATTCAAGACCAAGTTAGATACGCCAATGGTGGACGATGCGCAACTTGAAGCGCTAAAGAGAGGGTCGGAGTTGGCTTGCAACCAAAGAAGATCGAGATAGAGGTCGAGACGGACTCCGAAAAGGTGTACAAATGGATGATCGGGGAGGCAAGCCCTACTAACCATAGATTGGACCTTGTACAATCGTGCAAAGACTTACTCGGCCTACCTTAGAAGGTTAAGGTTAAGTGGATCCCTCCCACTACTAATAGAGTCGCAAATGAACTAACTAATAGCAGACAGAGAGCCAAAGTTATTATGGAAAAATCTTCCCTCTCAATATGAACTTTTTACGTTTCGATACAGTCTAAGATCGAGTTGTACTTCTTTCTAACCAAAAAAAAAAAAAATCATTCACACACTCTAATTTTGCTTTTGCTCAATAAAGACCCGTTCAAACTTATTTATTTTTCAATTAAAAAAACTAGTTTCCAAAGTCAAAACTCTCATACACACCGTTCTTAAGTTACTTTTAGAAGTCGCAGGGTCAATTCAAAGAAGTACGGTAATAAATGATTCTAGATGGATATTATTTTTGGTAATACCTTCAATCTTAGCTTAGATCCACGCACACGTTTATGTGCATAACAATTGAAAAGAAGGTATAGTTTTAAAGGTAAAGATTCATGTATATATGTATTATATATTATGATTCAATGCCTGCGTGACATTTTTATTTGCTTGAAGTTAATAAATATTCATTTATATAGATCATATTATTGTAGCATATATGTCAAGTGAATATTTTATTTTACTCAATCTCCATACTGTAAGGTCAATGAAATTCTTTCACTTTATACATGACATGAAATCGTTCAATGTCTGTTGTCATCAAATATATAAATCCGAATTCCATAAGAAGAATTACCAACTACGTATAGATTTTTTTTTGTATTTTTCACAAGAACTGCATATGCATGATTAGCATTATTTATTAGATTTAAAAACAATTTGCAATACTTTGATATTGTATAGTTATAAAAAAAAAAACGTGATAATACGTTCATGTTTTGTTTTGACTGAGTTGAAATAAAATATTTTTTTATATTGTTTGAGAAAACGCATAAAAATTTTTGATCTGCAATTATCATTTATTATTATTGTCAAATATACACAGGGAAACGTATAAATAAAGGTAAAATGGCGTTGATTGCACGCCAATGTCCACTTTTTTCCTTTCTTTTTAACGGAAAAAACTTATGTGAACCTGGTCCATATTTAACATATGGACCTTGTGGTATAGAATTGTTCTAGTTACTTTTCAAATAAAGAAAAAATAAAACACTAACCTAACTCAGCCAAACCGCAGTTAAACTAGACCTTTGAAAAAAAAAACAAATTTAACAAATTTCAATCCTCTGTTCCCGCTACTCTCTAATGACAGGAAATTAAAACAACTTTCTCACCAACTAATCTCAAGTTAAGTTGGGCTTTTAAAAAAAAAACACTAAATTTACTGCCCTCTATTCCCGCTACTCTACTGGAGAAGAAATCAAAACACTAGATTTTCAAAGCAAAAGAAAAAAAAAATGATTTGCTGATTTGCCCTGCCAAATGTACACATTAAAGTTTGACTACATAGTGACATACCTCAAACAAAATAAATGAAAAGCAATCTAACTTGCAGCTTTATTCACAAGGAGAGTTTCCATTTTACAAGGGGAATTTTGCACTAGACGTCCTTTATGTTAACCACTTTTCAAAAAAAGTCCTCTATGTTGACACTTTGCAGAAAACGTCATATATGTTGACATCATTTGTAATTTTCGTCTTATATGTTGGCATTAACAGAAAGAGTCCTATGTGTTGACATCATTTGCAATTTTCGTCCTATATGTTGCATTATTTGAAATTTTCGTCATTTTCAGCTAAATGTCAATAAAATATTTGCATTTTCATCCCTAAATAATTTATATAATTGCACTCACACTTAAAAATTTAAAAATTTCAACAAACTTAATTAATAATTTCTTAAGTTTGATTTTATTAATTATTTGATAATTTTAAATTTTTAAAAACAATTATCAATTTCGAAAAAAAAATATTATCAATTTCAAAAATTGCTAATTTTTTAAAAATTTCGAAACTGATATTATTTTTTAAAAAAAAAATCGAAGTTTTTTATACAAAAAATATTATCAATTTCGAAAATCGCTAATTTTTTAAAAAAATTCGAAATTGATAATATTTTTTTTAAAATTTTCGAAATTGTTTATATAAAAAAAATTATTATCAAGTTCGAAAATTGCTAAATGTTTTTTAAAATTTCGAAACTGATAATATTTTTTTAAAAAATTTCGAATTTTTTTAAGTTCAAAAATATTATCAAGTTCAAAAATTATTATCAAGTTCAAAAAAAAATATTATCAAGTTTCGAAAATTTTTAAAAAAATATTATCAGTTTCGAAATTTTTAAAAAATTAGCAATTTTCGAAACTGATAATATTTTTTTTTATAAAAAAATTCGAAAATTTTTAAAAAAATATTATCAGTTTCGAAATTTTTAAAAATAATTAGTAATTTTCGAAATTGATAATATTTTTTTTTTCGAAATTGATAACTGTTTTTAAAAATTTAAAATTATCAAATAATTAATAAAATCAAACTTAAGAAATTATTAATTAAGTTTGTTGAAATTTTTAAATTTTTAAGTGTGAGTGCAATTATATAAATTATTTAGGGATGAAAATGCAAATATTTTATTGACATTTAGCTGAAAATGACGAAAATTTCAAATAATGCAACATATAGGACGAAAATTGCAAATGATGTCAACATATAGGACTCTTTCTGTTAATGCCAACATATAGGACGAAAATTACAAATGATGTCAACATATAGGACGTTTTCTGCTAAGTGTCAACATAGAGGACCTTTTTTAAAAAGTGGTTAACATAAAGGACGTCTAGTGCAAAATTCCCATTTTACAAGCATTGAGTACTTAGAATTCAGTTCTATCAAACAGAAACATATATAATAAAACATTCTAAATTCGACCACTGGCGCACAATCATCTATAAAAATATTCTATGGTTCCTACAAATCCATTATCCAGAAATCCAATAAATTCAGTCATTTTGCTGCTTCAAAACAGAAAAGAAACTCAAGCATCAAGAACGTTGCACAACAAAGTATTCCTTGTTACATTTTTCACATTCGGCAATCTTTGGCTGGTCCAACGTGTCAATACTTAAAGTTGTTGAGCATCCCTTTGTGATATGAATTCTCCTTTTTCTCATATCGATACCTGAAGTTCTCATATGTAGTCTGCACAAGAGGATGTTGAGCTTAAGGCATAGATCAACTAGCAAAAAAGTTCATATAGGGGAACATCAAAATTCTGACAACGGTGAAAAGAAACTATCCTCTCCTTAAAAAAATAAATACAAAACCATTTTACCATTTGAACACAGGAAATTACTGATGCACGACAACTAATGTTTGAATGCAATGATAATAGTAAAACACACAGTTCTATCTCCTCATCAGAAACAAGCAATCGCGTCAATAGAGCCTTATACCGGATTAGTTAAAATACGAACTTACTGTGGCAGGGTCTTTTACTTTGAACGCATAGCATGTGATGATCCGTATTCAAGTTCAGTGATGATAGGTCCGTCCTTTCGTTTCTTTTTATCGTTGACAGAAGTAGCCCAACGAAACCAAAGTATTTCTCAAAATTGCATCAAAATTTCCACTGTAGGACATAATTGCATCAAAATCACTAGGCTTAAACTTACTTTTATCAATAATGCGGTATTGAGTTGATTACGTAATACATGGAAGGTAATGGTTTCAGTAACCTTATTATGATTTCAGTAGAATTAAAAACACAATAAGCTAATGTTGAATTAGAGAACAAGAGAAGGCGGCAAAATCCAGTAGTTGTAACAGAAGATCAATGGGAATTTCAATGCCACATTTCATCGAACATTTGGTGCTCAAACTATACTGTAATAGTAAACTTGCTAAAATGAAATTGGAACCTTACGTTGATGAAAAAGAAATTTCTATGTTCCCGCTGTTCTCTAATGGTGAGAAAACAAAGACAAAAATTACGGAAAGATTATTTAGAACAAGGTTGGATCAATTAATTGATCAATTGGTGAGGAAAATGTTTGATTTCTTGCCATTAGAGAACAGCGGGAACGAGGGATTGAATTTCTTTTTTTTTTCTAAAAAAAAATTCTTGAAGGTTTAGTTTAACTGCGGTTTGGCTGAGTTGGGTTAGTGTTTTATTTTTTCTTTATTTAAAAAGTAACTAGAACAATTCTGGACCACAAGGTCCATATGATAAGTATGGACCAGGTTCACATAAGTTTTTTCCCTTTTTAACCGAGACGAGAAAAGAAAGAAAAAGATTTCAAGAATTTATGGTTGCACTCAGAACATTCTAGAATATCTTATGGACCCCCCACCACGACTATTCAATTACAATATATATATATGTGTGTATGTATATGCCCTAATTTCTGACTATTTCACATTATTTCCAATTTGCACCAAAATTAGCTGCTGCTGCTGCTGCTTATCTGCATCCACCATTTTCATTCAGGTAAAACGGTTTGTTACCTAATTTCTTATTTGTTACTACTACCTTTGCTGATCCGGTTTTCATGCGTTGATCTGTTTGTTGTAGGTTGCCTGAAGGTTGAGAATCATGGCTTCGAAACGGATACAGAAGGAGCTCAAGGATTTGCAGAAGGATCCTCCTACGTCCTGCAGTGCCGGTAATTTTTCTTTTTCTTTTTCTTTTTCTTTTTTCTTTTTCTTTGTTGTCTTGTTGTTGTATTTGTATTTATTTGTTGTGAAGGTGATATTTGGTTACTGTTCTAATTTTAGGCTGAGTCGAAATTGTGAGGATAGTCGGGTTTAGATTGACCTAAGTACGAGCTTAATTGCTCTATTGTAAGAATATTTGAAAGTTGTTGTTATCTTGATCTCAGATGATTTGTCCCAGAATCATGTTTTATTCTCTGTAACACTGGTTGATTTATGGCACACTGTGTAATAATAATTATTATGTACTTGTAATCACCATGTGCGTTATTATTCCACCACCTGTTATATCCACGTGTAGTCGTGTACGGAGAATGGTGAGTTTTTTTGATATAGAAGGTTCGAATAGAGTTGGCTGCTGCATATCTGCGTACAATTGCTTCGCTGCAAACTATGTTGACATTCTGAACCATGTATTGTCAGACTCCGCAATTTGATGGGGTAGCATACTCTTTATATTAATGGGCTTAGTTAATATGTAGAATCCTCAATGTCGTTAGTTATCAATTGTACTGTCTCGCTTAGGTTCAAACACGTAAGCAAGTAACCAAATTTTGTTGTCAATGACATTTACAGTCAAACTTGGGCATTATCTTTCAAGTTACTGTGTGCTCGAACAATTGATTTTTTGTTTATATTCTTCTTCTTTTTTTTTTTCGCTTACATTCTGATTGTGGTTTGTAGTCTACTTTTACTTATTTACTTAACCATTGTTGCATAGTGTACTGTAGGTCCTGTGGCAGAAGATATGTTTCATTGGCAAGCTACAATAATGGGGCCTTCCGATAGCCCATATTCTGGTGGTGTGTTTTTGGTTTCGATTCATTTTCCTCCTGATTATCCTTTTAAGCCACCAAAGGTACACATTGTGAAAATTGGGTTCGTCGGTTGCTAAATACATACTAGCAATTATAAGATATCTTGTCTTCAATTGAATAATCCTGAATCTGCATTATAGGGAGATTGTTCAGAGTCCTGTGCTCGATTCTTATTCCTTGTGTCAACAACATAATCTTTCACATTTTGGATTGCTAAATGCTTTTTCTTGGAAAGGTCTCCATTTAGGTGGTATTAAGAATTTGACGACACCATTTGGTACATGTCAATTGTAACTGGGAAAAAAGACGTTGTGTTGGTTCTCATAATGTATTGAAATATTGTTTTTATCTTGGTGTCGTGGTGCATTTAATAGTCGCTAATTACTTATTTCTTTCTGTTGGCATATAGTAGATTGTTTTGCTTTCTTTAATGATATAGGAAAGTTGACCATGTTCGTTGTTTTAGGTTGCATTTAGGACCAAGGTGTTTCATCCTAATATTAACAGCAACGGGAGCATTTGTCTTGATATTCTGAAAGAACAGTGGAGCCCGGCATTGACCATATCCAAGGTACTGAATCATAATCCTTTGTCCTTTTGTTCCTTCTGTAATTTTATGACAGAGTTATTGATGACGAAAATGGAGCTAGCAGCGAAATTATCTAATATGTTCAAAGTCCCTAAATTTAAAAATTAGTGATCATGGTAAATTTAATCAAGAATGCTACCCTCTTTATATTTATGGTTCAGATCCTACTTGACACAACGGTCTAGAACGTTGCTGGGTCTAGTTGTGGAGGGTGAATCTAAGCTTAACAAATAATTTGCATGTCCGACTGGGCTTTATGAGCTATATGATAGCTTTAATCTGAATATTGGTCCAAGATTTTGGCGGAGTTGGGTGTTATATTTTGCTGCAGATTACAGAAATCTCATTCAGTACACAAATGATATTGAATTTTCTTATTGTTCTATCTTGGTCAATGGTGACCATCTAATTAAGTTGGAATTTCAATACCAGGTTCTTCTGTCTATCTGCTCTTTGCTTACGGACCCAAATCCTGATGATCCTTTGGTCCCGGAAATTGCTCATATGTACAAGACAGACCGAACCAAGTATGAGTCTGCTGCACGCAGCTGGACACAGAAGTATGCCATGGGATGATCCTGGGGATGTTACCGGGCATGCTTGAAAACTTCACAATTGAATTGTTTATGTTTAATGCTCGGTTGAAAAATTAAGTACTTTGCCAATGTTTGTTGTTGTATTAGAGTTGGGAACGTACTCAATCTCTCAATTTGTGATATAGTTTCAGTCATCATTTGGAGTAATGACTGTAATGTGTTACTCGACTTTGATGTTTTCAAGTGTCTTGATGGTTCATGCATTGTTTTCTTACTTTTTGAAATTTGTATCAAACGCAAAATTCCATTAGAAATTACGGTCGTAGTTTGGCTCTATAGAGCTGCATTTTGTTCTAGGATGAAATACTGGTCTCTAGCTAGAGTTCAGCACTTCTCAGGATATTAATTTGCACAGGAGCTATTATTAGCAAAACTACCGTGTTATGTCTAATTGGCAAATAACCCCTATTGACAAAAAAAAAAATCCTCTGGTATTCATAAATTAGCAAAATCCTCTTTTATGACGTATTTTTTAATGACAATAACAATAACTAAGGATTTATAAATATTATGATTTTATAATAAACATATATTTATTACAATAAATATTTTAAATCGTGTTATAATTTTTTTAGATTTTTTTAAAATTGTATAAAAATATAATAAAATCAATCGGTACGTAGTTATATTTTTACAGATCTAAAAACTAATGTTTTTTTAAATAAATAAACAAAAATATGCATACAATTTAATTTGAACATCTTTAGTTTCATATGCATCAAAGAAATAAAATAAAAATCACATTTTGAGATAAATCTAAGTAAGTGTGAATTAATTCAGCGTAGTAGGGGGTTTTGCTAATTTTAGAATAACACAAGGGGGTTTTACCCATTAAAATAACACAAGGGGTTATTTACCAACTTGGGATAACACAGGGGTAGTTTTTGCTATTTTTCCATTTGCACGGCGTTCAACGAGAGTAGGAAAGAGAAAGGGGTGAAAGTTCTGAATTGATGTGACATTGTCTAATCGTCTGCCAGTCTGTAACTAAGTTGGGATTGTATTTGTAGAATTAATGCATTACGAATATAAGGTGATTTACAAATTTAGGGGTCTCGAGCATCAATGGAAGACCCGACTTAGGAGTTCACAAATTAATCTAGGTGTTATATTAGCTATAGACATCCAGAGGCTATAAGATCTTGAATGTTGCCAATGGTGTGTAGAATCTAATATGATAGTGATCTTTGATCGTACGTCTTACTATGATGAACATGCAAAATCCTAGTTTATAAGAAGTGTGTGTCTGCACATAAGTCTAAGTGCGCCTTTAAAACGAGTATACATCATTACATATATTTGACCATCAAAGGTACATACCGGCTGTAATTTCTAACCACAATCCGTCGTTTGAAATTCACAAGATTCTCAAGAGATGTATACGATGGGAAGTTAGTGCAACCAAATATTGTGGATTATGCTCATGCCATACATAGATGGACTATGAGTAGGCGTGGCATGCAGAAGAATGTTGGAGTATGTGTAGTGCAACCAAAGGTTGTGGCTAATGCACATACACAGATGGGCCATGTGCAAGCGTGGCATGGAGAAGATCGTTGGAGTGTGTACGTACGATGCGTGTTGGCTCCACATGGCGGGCTTGCATGAAGGTGTTTGGGTACAATGTGCATCTTTATGAATAGACAACCTCGCATGTGGGTGACTAATGTGGTAAATGCGACTAATGTGAAAACGTGAATACATTTTTCTAGTGATAAGCATCTTTGATGGTTTATGACTTGGCAAAAATAGACCAAGATGCTGCACGTCATACTCGTTGTTATGTGTAAGACGTCTTATACTGTTAAAGAACGCATTCTCTCATTCACTAATACACAAACTCACTCTTGAGTAATCGTACACATGGACGTACGTTAATTCCCACTATGCGGCCTCTCGCCTTGTCCTTATGGCTCAAAAGGGCATCTCAAATTTTCGAAAAACCCGTTGCGTACCATTGTTGGAAAAGTGTATACATATACCTCTGTTACCATTATGTCAAGTAAAATAAACAAATTAATTGCAATGTCAATTAAGACATGATATCTATTGAACAAACAAAACTTCGAAAGTTTCTCCAACTTTCTGCCAAGTGATATTATATGACCACCAAAAGCCTTGTACTCCTCAAGGTGAATGTTGATGGTCATCGTCTTGTCATGTAGAAGTGTTGAGATAACAATCGAATAAATGGAGGTACAACAAAATATAATTTGTACTTGCTAATTATTTACATATGTTAGGCGTTTTTGTCAGAATTCATGGTGTATACACATTACCATAAAAAGTTTAATTTTTTGAGTGTGGTTTAAGCCGAAAAAAAAGTGGCTCTAAAACTAATGGATCTGACTCTAGTGTGAATATGGTATTTAGAGCAATATTCGAGTATGGACTCAGTACTTCTTGATGATAAGACTTTTAAATTTAGGAAAAAAATTACTATTGGTCATATATTGTGGCTCTATTATTAATGTAGTCATCTAATGTGATTTGTCTCATATTGTACCTCCATTATAAAAATATAGATGCACGAAAATATGAATTGCTATTTTATAGGGTGGGTAGTTGAACAAAATATGAAATATTATAATATTGCTATGATATACTTTTATTTAAAGAGAGAAAAAGAGGGGTATTTTAGAAAATACAAAAGTTGGTATACAAACTGCTATTTCGTGAGTGTGAGGGCTTTGCTTTTAATATTGTAATAGATTATAGTTCAAACCCTACGGCTGTACATGGATTTGGTTTTCAGTAGGGCCAATTTGGTATCGTAACTTTTACTTTGTGAGTAAAAATAGCCTTCCCTTAATAATAGTAATAGATAGAAAATCTACATATCCTAACCTTAATTTTTATGTAAGAGATTATTTAATAATTATTTCTTTTAATAAAAGTGATTTAAATAATAATTAAGATAAAATAAATTACAGTTATGTCCCCACTAATAATAAACTTTTGTGTAAAATGGTAAAAAAAGAAAATTAAAAGTTTGGTCTCAACATGGCTTCCTTTATATAATAATAAATAATAATAATAATAATAATAATAATAATAGTATAAATAGATAATAATAGAAATAGATTAATAACAGATAAATAAATTAAATTTGTAAGAAGAAACAAAGTAATGCCCATTTATCTCAAGGCCCGGGCCCGTTTAGTGTACGAGTTTGTAAACCCTATTTCTATTATTATAACCCCAAATCCAGCCGCAAAATACTTCACAATCAATTTCCCTTTTCTATTATTGCTGAGAGAAGCATCATCATCATCATCATCACACAGCAAATTTGAGCACTCCGGAATTCACAGGTACTTTTCGTTGCTTTCGTGTATTCGTTTATTATGTATGTGTACGTTTGTTTATCACGCTTTCAATGGAGTTGTAATTGCGAAATACGTTTAATTCGAAGAGCTGTAGTTTATTTTATTTTGTCTTTGAGCGAATCGTGTTGTAATTATTATATCCTGATATTTTGATGCCCGTCGTTAATTTGATTAGGTTTTTTAGTTTTGTTGTACATGTAGTTGGATGTATTACTCCTTAGGGTTTACATGATTATTTGATTTTGATGACGCGTATTACAACAGATCTAAGCACAATCATGGCTGAGGAAGAACATCAAAGCGACATGAAGGAGGATGTTAAGGATGACATTGCTGATGTACGTTGTTTTGTCATTCATTAATGGTTTCGATTGTTATTGTTAGATATAAAACCGAAAGAAAATTGTTGAGTTGAATAGGTCTTTTTTGCTAATTCTCTTTTAATTCCTGGAGGATAATTATTAATAATGTCTACTAAGTATTAGCCTTATTGTGTGTGTAACTATCGTGATGCTTATGATTTATATCCCTTTCTTTGAAACACACCAAGTACTTTTGATATTATTTATTAAGTCCAGATTGAGGCCAAATGTATCACTGTTATTAATTTGTGCTCCTTGAGCAGTTATCTACTTTTGACCCCACAAAAAAGAAGAAAAAGAAGAAGCCTGTGGCTCGAGACCTTGTTGAAGACGATCCTGTTGATGCTCTAGCTGAGAAAACTGAGAGTTTAGCGGGTATACAACTGTAGATTCCATTTACAATCATCACGAATCTCACTTGTTTTCTTGTCACTTTCATATATATATTTTTTTATTTTTATTTTTTATTATTATGTGCAGTTACTGATGGTCTAGAATCTTCATTTGCTGGACTGAAAAAGAAAAAGAAAAAACCGGTTAGTCTGTCTGTGCAGGTTTTTGCTGATTTACTTTTGTAAGTAACTTTGCTTATATGTCACATTGTACTTTACTTTTGTAGGCGCACACTGATCTTAATGAAGAAACCGAGGTTGTTGCTGAAGATGTGGAAGGTAAGCAGTGATTTGGGACCTCTTAAATTGGTATTCGTAAGACTGCACAGATATGTATGCCTATATTTTGTGTATTTCCTTGGCCGTTTTTGAGTAATTATGTTATATTTTTTCACAAAATTTTAGATGTTATTGGAGAAGAGGAGGAAGGAGAAGGAATTGTTCTGCAACAGTATCCATGGGAAGGAAGTGATCGCGATTATGAATATGAAGAGGTTAGTGTCTTTTTCTGCTTTGTACTGTCTTCCGATGAGTCATGAATGATGCAATTATGTATCTATTTTTTGATTTTTATATCTGTTCTTTCTAACCTGTCACTGTATGCAGCTGCTAATAATCCATATGATATACGTCTGTTCTTCGTAGCTTACTTTCTGACACATTTGAATGGTGTTCCAGTGTGTATTCAACGAATAACTCTAATGAAATAGATTCTTGTTCTGTTTTGGGTCTACTCTGGTATGTTGTTATAGGCCTGGGTTCCTCTCACTCCTGGTCATGCCTTATTTAATGAAACTGAGTTCTCTAATATTTTCAGCGTTTCCGTGCAACATTGTTGGTAACGTCACAGTTGGCACTAGCCTGTGGTTTTGATTTGCTTGTGTGCAGTGCTGATTTGTTGATGTACTTGTGATAGAATTAAAACGTGTTCTTTTCTTCGTAATGTACTCTTTCATGAGTTTACTTCTAAATAACCATAAATGATGAATCTCTGCCGTCAGATCTTTATTCGTTCTTAATCTATGTTGGTTGTTAAACTGTGATGAACTTTATGGCTCTTCTTTGCTCTGCCATATTTTTAAGTTCGTAATTTAATATTTCGTTTCTTGTGTAGCTTCTTGGTCGAGTTTTCAACATCCTGCGAGAGAACAACCCAGAACTTGCCGGTGATCGGCGCAGGACGGTTATGAGGCCTCCTCAGGTGCTTCGCGAGGGCACAAAGAAAACAGTTTTCGTCAATTTCATGGACCTCTGCAAAACGTATGCTGTCCCATCTTCCTATTATTTTATTTGTTCATATATTATGTAACGTTTTGTTGATTTTACCTTTAAATTTGATGCTTGAGATAGTCGTGAATTTTTTTAAGCATTCCTTAAAATTGGAAGCTGAATAGTTATACTGGATCCTCATTCTTATTTAACTTTTTAATTTTTTTTATGCTATTTGTGGAAAGCATTGCAAATCCTGGACTTCAGTTTACGTATTATATGATCTTTTATCTTTTACTTGAGTAGAACATTCTGTTATTTGTGTTATTATCCAAATGCTTGATATTTGCTCCGTCTTATGAATTCATGCTAATATTTTTTGTTGTGTTTTCTTGTTCAGGATGCATAGACAGCCTGAGCACGTCATGACCTTCTTGCTGGCTGAGATGGGGACAAGTGGGTCTCTTGATGGACAACAAAGATTAGTAGTCAAGGGGAGGTTTGCACCCAAGAATTTTGAGGGGATTCTGAGACGCTATATCAGTATGTGTCTTTTTTCCTTCTCAAATTTTTAGTGTATGTTGTAGAAACAGATTCGCTTACCATTTGATGACTTAGTCACTTCATGGCACTTTCTGAATTTCTTTACTTAGTGTTTCCTTTTGGTAGCTGCTTTGCTAAAGTTTGGAAACACTATCAAAACACATACTTACTTATATTTTTCCTTATTGTTTGGTATTTGCAATTAATTTTTTCGAGTGTTACCGATTCCTTATAGTATTATTTTTGATTTTTGTGTCCAGATGAATATGTGATATGCAATGGATGCAAAAGTCCAGATACCATTCTCTCAAAGGAGAACCGTCTTTTCTTTCTCAGATGCGAGAAGGTACTATATTCCTTCTCTTCATTTATTTACATGTGGTAAAAAATCTAATATTAAGATTTGTTGGTTCTTTTTATTCTGAAGTGAACAAATTTGCCTGAATAATAAGTGTTCAATTTCTGATATGGTTCTAAGGCCTATGTGTCAAAGTTGATGCTGAAAATGAAATAAAGTTATTTTTCCCTTTTCTTGTATCTCTATCTTTTGTAAACTATTTTCCCAAACTCTTTGCCAATGCTTCTCGACTTTCCCTGAGGCCTCTTAGAAATGAAAATTTTAGATTATTTTAAATAGAGATTCCTGTACAACACAAAAATCAACACTCTTTATCCTAGTTTTTACCTTCGGCACCATTGATTATATTACTGTTTACATTTTCTCTTGGTGATATTATTCTAACTTTTGCATATTCTGAATTTTACATGATTTTAAAGAAAATTCTTAGTTATCTACTTTATTTGTGGCCTATGATGATTAAAATTGCCTACATTGTCTGATGTCATAGTTGAAGAATACTTCTTGACTATCACTGAGGCCCCTTGAAAGATGATAATCCTAGAAAACACTGTAAAAGATAACTTTGACACGGAATTCTACATGCTTTCTTACAGTCTTGCCTTTTGTACCTTTCATGATATTATGCTAGAACTTTGCATATTTGTAAGTGCTCTGTTCAACTCAATAACTTTTCTAAATAAGAAAATTGTTAATTATCCACTTCCTTTGAGGCCTATGATGATCTAAATATTTGCCTACATTGTCTGATATCATAGTTGAAGAATACTTCTTGACTATCACTGAGGCCCCTTGAAAGATGTTAATCCTAGAAAACACCGTAAAAGATAACTTTGACACAGAATTCTACATGCTTTCTTACAGCCTTGCCTTTTGTACCTTTCATGATATTATGCTAGAACTTTGCATATTTGTAAGTGCTCTGTTGAACTCAATAACTTTTCTAAATAAGAAAATTGTTAATTATCCACTTCCTTTGAGGCCTATGATGATCCAAATATTTGCCTACATTGTCTGATATCATAGTTGAAGAATACTTCTTGACTATCACTGAGGCCCCTTGAAAGATGATAATCCTAGTAAACACTGTAAAAGATAACTTTGACACAGAATTCTACATGCTTTCTTACAGCCTTGCCTTTTGTACCTTTCATGATATTATGCTAGAACTTTGCATATTTGTAAGTGCTCTGTTGAAACTCAATAACTTTTCTAAATAAGAAAATTGTTAATTATCCACTTCCTTTGAGGCCTATGATGATCCAAATATTTGCCTACATTGTCTGATATCATAGTTGAAGATTACTTCTTGACTATCACTGAGGCCCCTTGAAAGATGATAATCCTAGAAAGACCTGTTAAAAGGTCACTCTTTGACACAGAATTCCACATGCTTTCTTGTAGTAGTCTGGCCTTCTTTACCCTGGTGATATTATGCTAGAACTTTGCATATTCTTAAGTGCTCTATTGAACTCAGTAACTTTTTGATCTAAGAATATTTTTTATTAATCCACCTTCCGTTGAGGCCTATGATGATCAAACATATTTGCCTACATTGTCTGATGTCATAGTTGAAGAATACTTCCTGACTATAACTGAGGCCTCCTGGGAAGATGGTCAATACTAGGAAAGGACTACATATAATCTTTCTCATAGTTTTACTTTCTGCATTGATGGTGGTATTATGGCAGAACTTTGAATATTCAGAACTTTGTTCTGTTGAACTTAGTATTTGTTCCAATTTAAAAAATTTATATCAATCCACTTTCTTCGAGGCTAATGATGATCCAAGCATTTGCCTACATTATCTGATGTCTTAGTTGAAGAATACTTCTCGACTATCACTGAGGCCTCTAGTGAAGATTGTAATTCTAGGTAAAACATCTGTACAGAGATCACTTAGTTGTAGATTCATGTTCCCTCATACTTTTGCCGTCTGCGCCATTAATAGCATTACTCTGGATTAAGATTTATTCTAAGTAATTCTTTCTGTTAGTTATCCACATTCTTTGTGGCCTATGATTATCCAAATATTTGCCTACATTGTCTGATATTCTAGTTGAAGAATGCTTCTTGACAATCACTGAGGCCTCTAGAAAGATGATAATTTTTCTGAATCCCTGACATTTTGAGATCTTTCTGCTGATAATCGTACAATCTATTTTTTTTGTAGTGTGGTTCTGGAAGATCTGTTGCTCCTATCAAGGCTGGTTTTGTTGCGCGTGTTGGTCGTCGAAAAGCTGGGACTTAATACAACTGAAAGCTGGGACATGAGATTAAACTTCCGTTGTTTTTTGGTACCTTTTGGAGTTTTACTGGAGTCTGTAATATACTTTTGCCATCCATATGTTCAGTTTTCAACTCCTGATCTAACAAATGTCTTTATATGATAATATTGACCGAAGAGTGGTGTGTGGGAATATGGGATGCTGCTTCTATGCCTCAAACTGTGACCAAGTGAAGTTTATTAAGATTTACTCCGGAGATTAAGATGCTGATTAACGTAGGTTTTTTTTTTTGTTGATAATTGTGATTTACGATGGTTCTCATGCTTTATATACGTTAGCCAATCATTTGAGAATGGGTCTTACAAATTATCATTTATGAAGATAAAAATATAATGTATAATCATAAATAATGAGTTTGTATTGTTCTGCGTATTAAATTAGAGTCATGATCATGATCGTGATTGCTTTACTAAAGAGTTATCAGCTTTTCAAAGAAAAAAAAATCATGAAACAAGATCTGCAAAATCCCACCTAATGGTTTACACGATGTGTTCAGTGATGTATTCTAAAACTTTGGAGTTATTTCATTTATATACATCTGCTTGTTTTTCTCATGTTACTGATACTATACTACGTTCTCTTGGCGTTTGACTGGTCCATTCTCCTATAGTGTGCTAAGTGCGACGTGCGTACTCACCAAATTGAAGTAAGAAAGGTTTTTTATAGAGATCATTTATATTACGACCCATTGGGCCAGAAGCGAGCAGCTCATTAAAAAAATTAATCTACCTATATATTATTTGACGAGCTCATTTTTTAATTACAATAATTAATCATTTTTAAGAATACACACCAAAATAGTACAATCGCTGACCTAAATTTATATATGTAGTCGTATTTTTGCATTACACTAGAAAAGACTAGCCATTTATATAAAGGGTTACTTCCTTGATACCCACTGCGGCATAGAAAAAGGTTCAGTACTGCAATTTTAACTTGTTTGAGATTCAGATTACACAACATCATTTCTTTTCCTTTTTTTTTTTCCTTTTCGTTTTGTAATATGGGAATGTGTGCATAAAAACAAACTTTCTCGAAGAAAGGTAAGATATGCTCAAGATACGGATACGGCCTCGCCATCTACGATGCTTACTCAACTCTTCGAAAAACTTATCCAAGACCTAAGATAAGGATCTTCGGAAGCATGACAGGGCCTAAACCGCCATAAAATTCTATCCTCTCACATTTATAATTTTATCCTTGGTAGGAGCTATTAAATTCTGAGCTACTTCTCTTGCCTATAAAAAGGGGAGCCCGGTGCCTTACGAAAAGGCATGACCATAAGAACTCATAAAAAAAGGCCTATTAATAAACAAATTCTAATTACACTCCAGCATCTCATTCTCTTCTTAAGTATCCAGGTACTTTTCTTGGATTTTCTGGAATAAGGACAAGTGTTTCGACTCTAGATACTTACTCCAAGCACCCAGGAGAGTACATATCATCAAATGGCGCCGTATGTGGGAACATTACGGCGGCCTTGAGAACAAACTCTAAAAACCAACCATAAAGAAGAATTATACGGGAATAGGCAGGGAAACAGAACTCCAGAGCCTAGTACACGAATGGCCAACCCAGACGAGTAATTTCGAGAAGGATCTACCGATCCACCGAGAGGGAAACCCAAATACGACCCCATAGCCTAGGGACAAAACTCCCAAAGCCCCCGATAACTTACGTATCCCCCGAAGCGTCTTCCAAGACATCATGGAAACCATGCTGCGAACTCATGTGCAACCCCCCCACATGGCAGCGACGCATGGTATCAAGACCTCCTGATACTGAGGAGGGCTCGAACTAAACCCTCGTGTTCCGACCTCGAAGGGCACCTGTCATCAGGGCAGAGGCAGACATATGCCCCTTATATACCCGTCAACCTAGCCGAGCATTTGGGGGGAGCATTAGCGACCCACTTTTCTACGTTTCCTTTTCGACAAACGACACCACATGCAAGGCCTCCGGGAGCCCCACTCCGTGGATGCTCTAGAAGCCCAAAATCAAGACACTCGCAGCAAGACCAGTCTGACTACAATATTAAAGAATGGACGGACTCCCTTATAGGAGTTGGTGGACAATCTAGAAAGGGAAGTCCATTCCCTGAGGAAAGATGTGAACCCCCGGAAGGAAGCAATCTGTCAAGGAACCTCTTTTGCCCCTCACGTGGCTCAGATTCACGTCCTACCAAACATGAAACCCACCAACTTGCCAATCTACGGTGGTGACAAGAATGGTCGAGATCCGCATGACTTCGTCAACTAATACGTGACCTGGTGTTGTGCCGAGTGTTCCGATCCACTCTTACAGGAAAAACACATGCATGGCTCTCCCATCTTCCAGGAGGGGTAGTCCAAAATTTTGAACAACTCACACAAATGCTCATACATCGATTCGTCTGTAATAGGCGATATCCCAAACCGGTCAACCATCTCTTCACGGTTAAATAAATGAAGGACGAGATCCTCCAAAATTACATGTGTTGCTTCGCAGACGAAGTGTCAATCCAGCCACATTCTCTGAAATACTCGTCCATAGACTCCATTCCGAAGACTTTGCCGACTCTCTGGTCGGAGCCTGGGTCAAAAGCTTAGACGACCTTATGCAGAGGGCCCATATGTTCATCCTACAAGAGGAAGCACGAAAAACCAAGAAACAACTAGAAGGTGAGCAGGCTCCCAAACCCGCCGATCTCAAGCCACAAGAGGAAACTAAGAAAGACAAGGCCGAACAACGACGAGAAGATAAGCCTAGACCAAGGCATCATTTGAGTTCGGTCCCCTACCCCTTATGACCTTCAAACCTTCAGAGGTCCTAGCAATCATGGAGTACGACCGCGCCATGTGCTCACCATAAGAGCCCAAAGAACCCAAAAGGCTGAAGCATACCCATAAATACTGCCTGTATCCTTGTACCTGCGGGCATAAAACCGAAAACTACGTCTAGCTGCAAAAAGAAATACGAAGACTACTCTGCCTGGGATACTTGGAAAAATATGTTCGATGATAATTAGAAAGTGTCGATCGTACTAGTGGCTGACCCGCCCCCATCGGCCAAACTAGGACGACCAAATGGAGATAACCCGCAACTCCAGCCAGCGATAAGAAGCGTGGATGAAAGAATTAGATTCATTACTTCTTCCCCAAATTCCTACGAGGATAATTTGCCAACAGGACAAACGGTCAACATGATCGAATGAGGTACTCTGGCCCTCTTGACCCCCCCCCCCCCTACAAAAAAAAAAGAATGGAAAGAAGGCGAGGAGAAGGCCTGCCGTCCTCGAAGTACTATCAATGAAGGTCGCACCTATACCTCAGATTTCCTTCGGACCAGAAGACCTTAAGGGGATCGTATACCCCCAGGAAGACCCCATTGTCATCCCGACCACCATATTTGGGTCCAAAGTCGAGTGTAGCCTGATCGACATTGGAAGCTTCGTGGGCGTCCTGTTCCTCTCCACTTTCCGTGCACTAGGACTCATAAACAGTCAAATTGACGCAATAGCGGTTCCTCTGGTAGGATTCTCAAGGGAATGTTGCCAGACGGTAGGAACCATAGTCCTCCCCGTATCCTGGGACCAAGGAAAGCTTCACCGAACTGAAGCAATCAACTTCTGGGTAGTAAATGCTCTGACCCGTACGTACAATATGCGGGCGACCCTTTTTACTTCTTTTTGAAGCCGTCCCCTCCACCAAACACCTCAAGGTCAAGTTCCCCACAAATGTGGGCATCGGAGAAGTCTGAGGTAATCAAGCTCGAGCTAGGGAGTGCCGAATGAACGCCATACCGCTCCCCATTTGACCCGATCCAATGGCAGAAGACACCGTACCACCTCGAGATCCATTCCCTAGGAAGACTAAGCCATATATAACCAAAATGCAAGCGACAAAATAATTAAAAATAATGGATATCTAGGAAGAGGAAAACCTCAAGCCAGTTAAAATAGGCGTTAGCCTCGACCCATCGAACGAGCAAAAAATACTTAAAGTTCTCATCTGATATTGGCATGCGTTTACTTGGGAAGGAGGAACACCCAGGCGAATTCCCCCTGAACACTGTCAACACTTTCTCAACGTCAAACCAAATGCTCGGCCCATCCGACAGAAGAAGAGAGCGGTGGGGGTCAAAAGGATCAAAATCATCAAGTCAGAGTTGCAGCGACTTATGGGACTTTCCCAAATAAGAGAAGTCATGTACCCATAGTGGTTGGCCAAAGTAGTGCTCGTCCCCAAAACGGGATGGAGGTGGCGCATGTGTGTAGATTTTACCAATCTGAACGAGGCTTGCCCTAAAGATTGTTACCCACTACCTAGTATCGACCAATTGGTCTACTCCTCAGCAAGATGTGCCCTCTTATACACCATGGACCAAGATCAAGGCTACAACCAGATCTTCATGGAAGAGCGAGACCAAGACAAGACTAGCTTCATTACTAACGTAGGGACCTTCTGCTACCTAGTTATACCCTTTGGCCTAACAAATGTTGGGGCTATATACCAACAATTGGTAAACATGATGTTCGAGAAGCTGATTGAAAGCGCTATGGAGGTATACATGGACGACATGATTGTTAAAAGTCATCAATCACCACCGTCGGAACCACGAAGTCTTAAGGAACCGGCGAATTAACCTTTGTGAAAATTTGACGAATGTTGAGCTCAGGAATAGCCAGACCCGAAGGGAACCCTGGCAAAGCTCGGACAGTATCCCAGCACAATCGGTATCCGATGCGGACTAAGTCACACATCTCTCTTTGAAATGAATCCCGGAGAACGAATGAACCTGATATGCCCAAAACCGCTTGGGCTTTGGCCATCACCACCTCCACCTCATGAGTACGGGACATCTCCAACACCAGTTGACTTGCCGCGTTTCGTTCTCTTGTAATGCGTAGCAATTGCTCATCGAAAAAACGGATTTGGCCCCTTAAGTCTCCCATCCGCTCTTTCAGGCCCAACACCCGAGCCTTTTCTAAAACCAGCTGACGTTCCAGCTCTCATAACCTGTTCTTCTCATGCTGTAATATGTCACCGTGAACTTCCTGGGAAGACTCACGATTCGCCTTAAGACGGGATAACTCCTTCTGGGCCTCCAGCAGACTCCTCTCCAACTCATCCCGACGACGGTACACCAAGCCTGTAACGGAAGAGGAGCCCACTCGGGAGCCGATGGCGTTTAGCACCATATAAATCTGCACCAAGAAAGCCTATTACCACAATGAAGGAATAAAGGTTAGTGGTATATGAACATGCAAATACTATACCTCGCATAAATCTTTGCAGGCTAAGTCCTGAAGGCTGGACAAAGGGAGAGTTTTCATCAACTCACAATCCAGCATGTTCAACAAACCACTTAAGTAGTTCCGACAAAAATTCGTAGCTGAAGTGGCCGGAGGAACGGAACTATCACCCTCCCCGAAGGGTTGGGACCCCGTAGGAATAGGATTTTCTTCAAGGAGTGGGAAGCCCTCGTGACCAGAACCCTCCCCGAGGGAATAAGTCCCCTCATGAGTAGGGGATGGAAGACCTTCCTCCACTACATTTATCATGTTGAAGATATCCCTCTTGGGGGAAGACCGCACCATCAGAGGGGGTGTAGAGGGATCCATACGAAGAGCGACAGCCATCGGACCCTCTTGCACCCTAAGTTCTATCGGATTAACTGGGGGGGCTGCAATCGGCAAAACCCTCCCATCTCTCCCTTCCGAAGAAGGACTCGTTACTACCTCAAAATTTAAATGATAAGAGCCCTCGTCCTCAGAAAGGGCATATCTACAATTCGATATTTGGCCTAAAAAAGCCTTATCGAAAGGCTTAATGGCAAACATTTCCATTTCCGCACCTATCAAGAACACAAGAATATTTTAAGCCCGAATCATTGGAGAATATCTTAAGTTAAAGACAAAAAGAGAAAAACTTACGAAAAAAGAAGTTGGTATGAAGGGGCTGATGAGAGAGATTGAAAATCTCCACCCCTCTTGAAGGCCTGCGAGGACTAGAGACTCGGGAAGCTCTAGCAAACCGTTGATATCATAGGAGCCCGAAAACAAACCCGAACCCGACAAAACCTCCCATTCACGTACCGATGTCTCAGAATTAGGGACAATATATCCTAAGCCCCATCGAAGAGGCACTCTCCATGCATTAGCCGATAGATCCTTCAGACGGATAAAGAAGAACCTACGTCTCCAATCCCCTCGATGAGAATGATGATTGGAAACATGCATGAAGGCTCTGCTATTATCTTGATAGGCCAGACTAAAAAAGGGAGGGCTACCTGAACAAGGGCGTAGGATGAATATTGCCCCCACCCGATAGGGAGACATCGGGAGGTTTAAAAGTTCACAGCAAAGAACATACCCCACCAAATGACGATAAGAGTTAGGCGTCTATTGGCTGGGGCATATCTGCCAATATCAGAATAGGACCTGAAGAAAAGGGTGAAAAAACACCCGCATTCCACACCGTATTTGCTCACAGTAAACGGTTAAATATCCCAATGGGGGATCATATGCCCTCTGGTCGGGGTGGGGAATAACTATGTCATATTTATCAAAATCTAAAGCATACTCAGCAAAAAGGGTCATAATAGACCCCCCGTCTTCGGTACTTACTGCTGATCCTATGCGCCCTCGGCCCATCATCCGGGAAGGGCTCAAAAGGAGCATATTAAACACCGATGAACGGTCAGTGGAGGAGAAAGAGTCTATGTCCGTAAAAACCTCCCTGATATGATTCATTCTACGGGAATCCTCGTACGAAGGCCCTGGCATGGCCCCAACAGAAGAAATCCTCACAAAGGCCGCATAACCTTCATCGGATGCGTGGCTACCACCCAGCCGCAGTGAAAGATTCCGAGAGGAATTGCGAGAAGAATTCCTCGAGGAAGCAGAACCACCAGGTTTATAATGAGGAGGCATCATCTTGTCAAGTAAGTTTTGTATTATTCTTTTGAATGCTTAGTTAAAAACTAACCCGAAAGAGAGCAAAAGCTAGCTTTGCTAAAGAGGGGTAAGCAGCTTGGTAAAATAACTTAGAAGTTTTTAATATGAGTGTGAGAATACTCACTAAATTCCCAATATATATATGCCCGGACCTTCTTCTTAAAGAATCGAGTTTAAGCTTGAGCTGTCAAAATAAAAGTATATGTAGGGACACGTGTCATTGGTTATCTCTATTTAGAGAAAAGTAAATCCATGCAAACGGGCACGTTCTGCTAAAATAAATTACTTGGCCGCCAAGAATGAAAATTAACTCGAGATTAATTAAGAGGGTCCCAGTATTTATATAATAAGGAATCTCCTTTTTATTTTTAGTTAACTATAAATGTGGGAAAAGACAAAAGAAAGAAAAAACAGAATAACCGTTCATTCACAAATAAAAACCGAGAAGTCCTCGGAGTACATTCACAATCGTAAAAAATAATAACTACGAGTGCTAAACTATGAAATTAAAATTTCGAAAATCTTAAAATTAAAGACAAGAAAAATAAAATCCTGGACTATGCCCCCGTGGTCGGAGGAGATGGGGCCGAAGTTGCAAAAGATATCCCCTCGGAGGGAAGAGTCGTTCAGAGGTATTTGAGTAGGGGGCAAAATGATCTCTCGAGAACCACTGGCTGATCTCATTGGAGAAGGAGAGGCCCGCGGAGATATCATTGTATTATGCCTCTCAAAAAGAGCATATGCCTCCTCGGGAGTAGGCCTCTTCAACTTGTGAACATCAAAAACTCTCACATAGTCAATCCCCGGCCGCAATAACCCCATTGCCAGCTTGGCACACTCCAGATACCCCCACAGTGTATGCCCTGTCAAGATCCCTTGCTGACGACTATCGGAGAGCTCCGAACACTGCCGCGCTGTCTCTCTTTGAGCATACTGAACTGCCATGTCCACCTTTGCTTGTAACTCTTCGGGAGAAATGGCCACGGACAATTTCCCCTCGGCTGATTCCGTGCGATCAAGGGCCCGACCCAACTGCTCCTGAAGACTCCTCTCCCTCGATTGAGCCTCTTCCTTCTCCTTTTTGAGAATCTTGATCTTAGCCTGAGAAGTTTTCTCCAAGGCCTCCAACTTCTCATAAGAAGCCTAAAAACTCTTCATCAACTCCTTCTACTTCTTGAGCTCCTTCTGGTCCTCCCCCATCAGAACTCATAATCGGATATCCATGTCCGAAGGAACTAAATTCCTACAAGGATAAAATTGCGAGAAAGGATAGATAGGGAAAAGGGAAAGAAACTCACCATAAGCCCCATCCAGTTGAGGCACGTCTGTATGAAATGAAAGCCATTGGAGGGCGCGACGTTGGACGAAACGAAGAAGCGAAGGACTTCTTGGAAGGTAGCCTCCAATGTCTTTAAAGATGGCAAGTCTGCTAGACGAGGGAGACCCCCTGGAATAGGCATCCCGAAGGAAATGCCTCGGGGAGAAAGTGTCACCGGGACAGGTCAATTGCCTCGGAATTGGTAAATAATGCTCGATGAACTCCCGCAGCAGCAGAGGGACCCGCCATCCCCATGAGAGAATCCAAGAGTGAGATATTGACATCCAAAGATTCCTCGGGCTGCTCCTCGGGAACCTCCGGAACATCCTCGGAGTCACCCAACGAAAACTCCGAATGAGATTTAAGGAGCTGCGCTAACAAATCCCCTCCTACAAAGATGCGAACAAATTAGCTACTAACTAAGGACAACCAGAAATGAAGTAAGGCAAAGGAAGTGACCAAATACCTGAAAAGGGGTCCCCTCTTCGTGAGTTATCGGAGCCTTTCCCTTATCTACGAAACCTGTAGAAAGTAAGGGAGAAATAATTTAGCCCTACGAAGAAGCGAGAATATCAAGAATATTTAAAAAAAAATAAGCAAAAACTTACTAGGAGCAGAAGGCTCAGAAACTGGCCCAACCGAAGGCGCCATAGAAAGTTCATCCACTTTCTTCCGAGGAGAAGAGGAAGGGTCATTAAAGGAAATGGTCACGTACTCCGGCGCCACTACTGAAGACGTCCCCTCTGCGGTCGGACTCCTCTCCGAAGAAAAACCTCCCTTCGAAGCAAACTCTCCGCCTGAAGTCCTCGGAGAGCCTCCCGTAGCAGAACCCGAGCCGGATGCTAAAACAATAGCCGAGTGTGGATCCACGGTGGTAAGAGGGACAGCCTCATAAATCTTACCATCCGCCCCTATAACAAATGGCGAATGGTCTTCCTCCTCCTCTGCCATCGGATGCGTATCGGCGCCCTCAGGAGTATTAATCTCCTCGTCCTCCGGATCCCCTCCTCAGGAATGTCTGAAGTACCGCTTGAGGAATGGGCCGACGAAGTCGCCTGTGCCTTAGACTTCTTTCGACCACTCGGAGCTGTGATATCCTGCCCCGATAGCATCGCGGTCACAAGTGGATTCGATGGGCTCTTACGCGAAAAATATTTCGCCAAAATTTCTCGTGTATCACACAAAAGTACATAAGAACCATGAAGAATCAAAAGAATCATTCGAAAAAATACACAAACAAAGCTGAACCTAAATTGCTTACCAAAAACAGTTCGCCTCTCCGAGGACATAAATAAAGGCTCCACAACGGAGTCATCGAAGAACACCACGTGATGCAGTCCTGCCATTTTGTACAACATGTCCGACTCCATCAGAGATTTTTGCAAAATTATCGGAGAAAAAATTGCCTCCGAGTCCAAAGAATGTGCAGGTGCGTTAGCCTCCCTCTAGTCAAAAGGCATATCCCACTCACCCTCTACCGGCTTCACAAAGAAGTACTTGTCCTTCCAAGTACTGTGAGAACTAAGTGTCTCCTCCAAGATTTTCTTCATGGAATTCTTTACGGCGTCCCGATGGCGGAAATGATAGAAAGGAAAGTCCCTAGGCTAAATTACGAGATCAAAGATTGAAAAAAACTGAGCTACAGTGCATCTCAAACCTTTCACTTGGCACCAGAAAACAAAAATGCATAAAACGGCATGCCTGACTCAGACAAACGTCGCATGCCTTGAAAACCTTGCAAAACAAGGGAGGCATAAACGAATACCAACCATACCTCATCTGGGCGAAATACACCGTGAGGTAACCCATCGGAGGATTATTGGCCCTCTCATCCTTCTTCAAAATCTTGAAGGTCATGTTCTTTTGATATGCCCCCAAATCCTTGAACAGTGAGAGCACCTGACTCCGAGTAGCAGTACTCGCGGTCTTCTCGGCTTTCTGAAGGTTGTGAGTATCGGGCTTATTTGATTTCAAAACCCTAGTCTTCTTTGAGGTAGCGGCGACGCTCTCCTCCTCCGCAGAGGTTCCCGCCTTCCTCTTACGAGTAGACATAGCAAGACTGCTCACCGTAGCACCACCGATGACCGCTGGTGAATTGGTGGCGGAAGTGAAGGCCACGACACTCGAGGCCGACGCGGCAGTAGTGAGATTGGTAGCAGAGGATACCATTTGAATTGATTGAGAAGAAGTGTTTGCAAAAAGCTTGAGAAAAAATTGCGAAAGAGAAGAAAGAATTAGAGAGTATTTGCTCGTGAATTTGCTAAAGAGAAATTTGGAATGAAGAAGTGAGAAGAAGAAGGAGGTGATGGCTATATTTATAGCCAACACCACAACGGTCGTGGGGAGCTATTAAGTCCCCACGTAACCCCCGAGTTGGACGCGTGGACGGCCACGTTCACCCCAACTAGCCGTTGGGGTTTGACCGTTACCAACGGTCAAGTGGCCGTCCGTTACAACGTCCACTTAATATATATATATATATATATATATATATATATATATATATGAGTATACTGTTACTCGGAGACACGACTCACCCAAGGACAAAACTTGCAAGGACTAAAAGGTAATTTCCCTTCTTACGCTTGTATTTTATATATGTAAATATATATCTGCGCTTTAAAAAAAAGAGAGAGATATAAAGCAAGTGCCCCACTCCTCACCGAGGACAAAAAATGAAAGGAATAAAATTCCTCTCGCCTCTACGATGGCGATCGAAATTTGGGGGGCTAGTCTTAACACTAGAAAATAAATATGTGGGTTAACCAAAATATTAAACCCTAAAAATAGGGATTAACCCCAGGATGATACTATCGTCATATATACTCCCGACGAGGAGGGCCATCGAGTGTCACCAACCCAAAGCGGTAAGAAGTGGCACCCGAAGCGGCACCAAAGCATCCCTTGGAAAGTCACGATAAGTAAAGAAAAGATATCAATGCGGCATCGGAGAAAGAGTAAACCCCGATTGACCTGCGCGACTTCGATATCCATCAATGCTCCAAGAGGGACCACAACGGACCCCGAGTCCCAGAAAATATGAGAGCATCCCTCACTGAACATTCCGAAGTCTAAAAAGTCATCGGAACACTCATCCCGAAGGGCAAAACACGAGAATAATGTCCTATTGGAGTCCAAAAACCCTCGGAGCACACGTCATAAAGACCTAAAACCCAAGAGTATTACACTACTAAAGTAAAGAAGCCATCAGAGCCCACCCCGCACGCGACAAAGAGCAGATTTACCTATCGGAGCATATGCCAAGAAAAGAACAACATAAAACAGACCGCTATCAAAACTACAATCACATTGGATGAGTACCCCGCCTCACTTATCAAGCCTTCTTAAGAGACCCATCTTATCGGAGAGAAGAAGTTAAAAGAGCTAACTCATCGGAATCCTCTAAAGCTATCAGAAGAGATAAAATTTAATCCCAGTCAGCGCTTAGTCAGCAAATATGAAGTTTATCCTATCCACTCACGCAAATTGCAACACTTGTATTTTATTTAAACATGCATAACGACATCTGTCCCTAAAAAACCTCTATAAAAGGAGGGACAAGTTGAGTAGAGAAAGACAGATTCAAGAACACACACACCTGCACACCAATGTGCTAGAAAATTCAGAGTGAAATTCGGTGAATACAAAGAGGGATATTTTCGTAATTTTAAGCTTCTGAACCACGGACATGACGTTCCAACCCTAAATAAATCCGTTAATTAGGTAGTAATATCAAACCTGTTAACAAAACGGGAATGAAACACTTGTTGGTCTTCAGTGATTCACAACTATTGGTGCAACAAATTAATGGAACCTATGAGGCCCAAGAATAACTAATGAAGGGATATTTTCAAGTAATTTCCCAAGCCCGAAATTGGTTTGAAGACTTGAAGGTCCGGCAGATCCCCCGTACGGTGAACCATGAAACCAACACCATGTCTAAAATAGCCAGCCAAGTACTACCCGTGGTGACCCAAAAGTCACACTCTTTACCATCCCCCACCCAGAGCGAACCCCTGACACTGTCAAAATCACCGCTTTGGCCAAGGAAGGACGAACTTGGATGTCTGACATCCAGATGTACATACTGGATCTTGAGAAATCCACCTCTGAGGGGAAGTCGTATAAAGAACTCACTCAGCAAGCAACCCGCTTCTTCCTTCGTAAAGAAAACATGTACCTAAATCCTAGCAACCATACCTGCGATGTCTGGGTCAGGGAAGAGATTCATGGAGAGAGCTGTCGAAACCACTCAGGAGGAGCCAACTTGGCACTTCAAGTCCTAGAAGGCTTCTTGTGGCCCACTATGACCTTTGATTGCACGGATCATGTGAAATAGGGACCTCAATGCTAGCGGCATGCCACGCTAATCCATTGGGCTGCCGCCCCATGGGAATCTAACACCATGCCATGCCCTTTTGACAGATGGGGAATAGACCTTGTGGGACCTATGCTCCCTAACAAGGGACATATGCGATATCTCTTAGTAGCGGTGGACTACTTCACCAAGTGGGTCGAAGCGGTACCCCTCGCACAAATTAAGATGGGTGATGTGATTAATTTCCTATGGCGAAATTTCTTATGCCACTTAGAGTCCCACAACATTTTGTCAGCGACAACAGGCTGTAATTCACCAGCAGATCACTGGAAGACTGGTGCGACCACTAGAAGATACGACACCATTTCTCCTCAATATTATACCTTCAGGCAAACGACCAAGTTAAAGTTACTAATCGCTCCTTATTGAAAACCCTTAAAGCTCGGTTAGACCGGTATCATTCACAATGGATTGAAGAAATGCCAGAAGTATTATGGGCTTACAGGATGACTCGACGAACCGCTACAGAAGAAACTTTGTTCAGCCTCGCATAAGGTAGCAAAGCCGTGCTGCCTTCAGAAATGATGTCTCTTAACTGGAGAACCGAAGAATATGAGGAGGTACAAAATAGTTCTAAATTTAGCACTAGCCATATCTCCTCGAAGAGGGAAGACATCGAGCGGCAACACGTATTGAAAATTATAAGGCCTGAATCCATCGGTACTACAATCGCCACGCCCGTAGAAGCAAGTTTCAGGTGGGGGATCTAGTCCTAAAAAAGATAGAAGCCACTAAGATTGGTAAGTTGGGCCCCAAATGGGAAGGACCATACCAGGTAGCCAAAGTCCAGGGACCCGCCACCTATATCCTATGGGAAATGTTGGGAAGAGAATATCTCCGGACATGGAATGCGATCAACCTACATCCCTCCCTCATATGAGCTGCGAGAAGAGTGACATGTACAAAGGTTGTAAATACGAATGAAACAGTCGTTCGAAAGAATAAATGCTTTTTTTCTATGATTAAAGTGTTACCGGTGCATGTAGCAAACCATACAAAACGGGTATACCCCCCAAAGGCCAATGGATACGACATGAATGAAAGTAACAAAACTCAATCATACGATAAAAACAAAAGAATACACAGGACCCACTCTCCCACCAATCCGAAGCCACCCCTCCGTCTAGGGCGAGATGCTTCCCCTCTCGTATGAAAGCCCTACGCTCCTCAGACGTCATGACTGCTGGATCAGCCTCAATAGTCTCCGTAACCCCCGAGGACACTTCGTCTTGAACATCCACTTGATTACTCCCCGATACCCAATGCGGGAGGGCCTTCGCCTACCCCTTGGTCCAACGCCGAACAAACATTCGACCACTCAGGTTCAATAGGCACACAAAGAACCTAGGAAGAGATCCGACCACCTCATGAAAAATATCATAACCCTGGTGGAGGAGTTCCTGAGCACCACATCCTCTCTCGCTCCGTGAGTTGACGCAACAACTCGTCACACTCGTCCAGCGACCGATGCAGTAAGTCACCAACCTCTTCTAAGCGAGCAAACACATTCCTCAACCTACCTTTCAAACGAATCGCCCGAGCCTACTATGAACGCAAGCTCAAATTTAGAGCCCCTAACGATGGAGGGCCACCAGTAAGAATGCTTTCAATTAGATATACAACGAAGAAGCGCACGATTGTCCTGATCGTATGAAGTCATGGCCCCCGCCTTGGACCAAAAAATACGAGGATGATACCTTTGGGGAAAAAGGTCCCATGCATGAGTGTACATCTCATCCTCTAAAATAGCAGAATCTAAACCATCACGATAACGTCATGCTAACCAACGAAAAAGAAGGATAACATAAATAAGAAAACCTCACCGAATACATAGATGAGATGAAAAGGACCCTCCAAAGGCTCTAAAACCCCATTCTGACCATGCAACCTCACCAAGATTAGTATTTAAGGAGAATGCAACATTGATTCCACGTCGTACATACCACTAAATAGGCCCCAAAGCACCAGGTTCTGCCGAGTATGAGATACCACATCTAGAAGAGCACGATTATAAGCTTTGCCCATTGACTCCTAACTTCATATGCATCGAAGGAACCCGTAAGTGGATGCATGAAGAAAAACCCTATCCTCTAGTCCACTTCCGTCCATTCGCTCACGCCCAATTTAAGAAATGAGTGAGCTGAATCCGCAGGCAAAAATCGAAAGAACGGCGAGTTAAAAAGGGCAGAAAAAGACAAAAGATGGCTGCAAACCTAATGGGATAGAATTCAATGCTCAAGGTAACACAACACACGATAAATCCCACCACACACTAATAGGAGCGCAGGGTCAGCTGGCTTGGCCAGATTTTGAAAAAGTAAAGTATCCCTCTCACGTGAGGGTGAAAGAACCACCTCAAACCCACCATTTATTTACTCCAGGTATACCGTGAGATAGCCCAATGTAGGATCGTAGGCTCGCTGCTCAACAGATGAAATCAAAATGTGAAACTCATGCATGTTCAATAAAACGTGATCGAACAACTACTGTACGACCCCTTGCATCATAGAATTTGACGTCACTACTATTCCCCCTTCTCCAATTAGGGAATGTGGGTCGAAGCAACCCGCAACAAACTCTGAGCCCCGATGAGTGGGATAGTCGAACTCCCTGTAGAGGAAGGCCCTGGTTATGCTATCCCCCGACCTGTTTGCAGAGAAAATCCTCCTTGCCAGAAGCAAACTTCTCGCCGGACTCACATCACCCCCTTGGACTTCCTCCACAGACGCTTCCAACCTACATAAAATTCACATAAAAAAGGTGCTATGAGAAATACATCTAGTTGTTGCACAGTGATTTTGCGGACGAGCAAGATTTTGCATTCTCAGGGATTAACATGAAAAAAACCAACTTGGATCAAGTTGCTCTGAGACCGAGGATCATTATTTACAACCTAGTACATGAGTTTTACGCTCACTATGATCGTCCGGAGCCATCGACTATCATTCGACTTCATGAGGTCCAATTCACTGCATAAAGAATAAACGAACATTACACTATAAAGAAGAAAACCATGGAGATGTGGAGCGCTTACCAGAAAATATCAAAGGAGCTCGCATCAGAGCAGTTAGATACAAGCGAGAGAGCGTTCCAATCCAACCAATAAGGGAAGCTTGAAGTCGACTATGGGCCATTTAAGGCTTATTACAAAGAGCTTTATTTATTTGTAAATTTGAAAATTCTACCACCTGTCAATGTAGGAAAAGTTTCATGGGAACAAGCAAAAATTGTGATATGCATAAAATGAGGAGACACTCCAAACATAGGGGAGATCATAATTAAAGCCATTAAGGATCACACCATCAACAATCCTCCAAGCTTTATGTATTTAGGAGCACTCATAACCACGCTCTGTATCAAAGAAAGTTGTCTAAAGATTGATTCATACATCCATCACCGAAATACATATCCCATAAATCACATTGCAAGGCAAGTAATTGAAACTACATTCCACGCTAACGAGTTATCAGCAATAAAGTCAATTGAAGAAACTCTATCACCTTCGGTGAAGAGACAAAAGACGGCGCACGAGCAATTGCAAGAGGTGAAAGAATGACTGGAAAAGGAAAATGCTGAGTTAATGAGCTAGTTGGAAGAAATCAAGGAATATTTCCAGAACAACAACACTCTCCAATGGAGAGAGTTGAGAGAAATTGAGGAGAGTTTTACAAATGGAGAAAGCAACACCACCACTAGTCCGACGAGTGTTCCTTGAGCTCGATCGGAGGAGTCCTCTGATCTTTACTTTAATTCTATCTATTTTATGTAATGAGGACACCTCATGATTTTAAGTTTGGAGGTGGTAGCAACGCTGTTTGTTTTTCTCATTTGCTATATATTTATCCTTAGAGACTGTTTTAGAGTCTTCGTTTTTTTTTTAAAATTAATTCATTAAAATGGAATTTGAAGCATGAAAGCATGATTAAGTAGAAATCTATGATAGTATATGCATACCATTGTACAAATTTGAGAGGAAGAAATACGTTAATATCTTTGGTACATCTTGCGTAATATGGTCAAAATTATGTTTTAGTTTCATATACACCTTTCCAGAGAGAAAACACCATAAACGTCTTGTTCTAGTTTAGTTAAGTCATTGTTTGAGAGAAAATATTTTGTGAAGAAGAAGATAGCAAAAAAGAGTAAGAAGAGGGTTAAGCAACAACGTTCCACCAGATCCGATAAGCTTTTCTTTATCTTTTTACTTTGTCTATGATATTTACTTCTTTATTAATTGTTGAACTCATGACTATGAGGAGCTAACCTACTCGTTGTTTAGTGTAGGGAAGTAACACTGATTTATGAGTATGTTTATTTGCTTTACTTGATGTGTATTTCATGATCTTGAATTTCTAGACTGAAAATTTACTTATGTTGTGTAACTGACCTTATGCTCACTAGATAACACGGAAGCACCTGTGCGGGCAGCACGGAGTGTAAAATGCTAATGATAGTGTTATATATATATACATATATATATATATATATATATATATATGCGATTTGTGAGTTTGGATTTGCGAAAGCAACTGCTGCGCAACCTTTAGATCACACTAGATCAATCTTAACTAAGTACATTTTGTTAACACGATTCAGATGAGTTAATTGTATTGCAGATTTGATATCTCTTTTAAAATAACTGACAACTGGGTTGATCTGTTAACAAGGTAGGTTATTAGAGACTCATAGGTGTATGGTTGAGATAACTCCTATCGTATGTCACAGATGCATTACACATGCGAACATCAAATAACTATTAAGTATTGTAAGTAGGTATAGGTAGTTTGTCTATGAACTATTTGGTTAAATCATTGTGAAACCCGACCACTAAACAATCTTTTCAATTATTGTTTACAACCAAAATCAATCAACCAATCTTTTAATTCTGCTTTCTAGTTTAATTTAGTTTAGTTAGTTAATCAATATCTCTTCCAAATATTCTTAGTTTAATTGGTTCATTAGTTTAATTGTCTTAACTTGCTTTAATTGTTTTCTTGCATTTTAAACAAAAAACCCAAGAAGATATTTAACAACTGTTCTTGCATTCTTAGATTAGGTTCCATTGTATTCTAGTTTAAGCATTATGAGCATAAAATGCATTCAAATCATCTTTAGTTTGGAAATCATTCATAAGCATTACATCTAGCAAACCCACGAGAAAAGATCGTGACAATTGTTAGCGTTTTGCATTTAAGTGATTCATAAACATTCATCCACCACTACCTTGGGATATGATACTCAGTTTGTAACTATACTTACCATTATATTATTACATGATTTGTGCCCTTGCGATAAACTGATATTTAGGTGTAACATTCTCGTGCTGACTTATATTCTACTTTATTACACCCTACACGCCCATCAACTGCCTCAGCTAAAGGCAAGGGCACATTGGGGAATCTGAAAAGGGCAAGGGGAAAGTGGGTGAGTCCTCGGCTCCATAAAAATCAGCTACTCCTGCCGCATCTGGAGTTGCAACTCAGAAGCGCACCAAGGCCATTACCAAAAAACAACCTCGAGGGTGCAAACTTTACAAAACTGCGTCTCACTCTTCTTCTGATGAAGATTAAGAAGAGGAGGTTATTGTTGTTGAGGATGAAAAAGAGGAAAGTGAGCCTCATGGCAAGAAGCAACGATCTACACCGACCCCATCCGTGAAAAAAGGTACACCTCATTCTTCTAAGGAATTTGCTGTTCTTCCTAACGTTGCACCTGCTTCTGTTACCTTGAAAGTTGCTACATCCTATTCCCCTCGCTTCTACACTTCTAAGACTCAAGGGAAGTACATGACTACCTCCATCGAACTATGGTGGATGAATGACCCTTGGTAGTGGATTCATATGCTAAAACTGATGTGATTTTCGTGCTGAAGAAAAGAGGATGAATTGATGCAACACAACGGGTTTTGGGTTACAACCACATTGTTTTTCTAGAATTTTATGCAAACCTTACCATGCAACTTGATATTGAGGGTTCCCTTCAACAGTACAAAGTCTTTGTACGCAACGCACATATGCACCATCACTCCAAGGCTCTTGTCCATTTCCATCACTACAAGATTTTCGGTCATTAGCTACCGCATTTTCGGTAGCTAATGACCCAAATGCGGTCGTTAAAGATCATTACCTACCGAAATTTTGTCGCTAATTTTTGGTAGCTACTAATCGATGTTGAATATTAATGTTAATGAAAATCGATGTTGATCATTAACGTTAATTTTGTCGTTAATGAAAATCAATGTTGATTTGTTAATTTAACAATATCAAGCATTTAAATAAATGAAGAAAGGTTTTTTAACAAAATAATTGTAAAATAAAAAAGGTTTGGAGTTTTGAAGATAGGAAGAAAGTGTTGAGAAATGAGAAATATTTTGAAGATTTGAAGAGAGTGTGGGATTTGATTATTAGCGTTGTGAAGAAAGTGTTTTGCTACCGAAAATCTGTAGCTAATGGTCAAAATTTTTGAATTTTCCAAAAATTTGAATTTCCCGCACATGGGCGCCCAAATTTTTGAAATTTAGCGACTGAAAATCGGTAGAAGATTGTCAATTTTCTGGGTTCTATCAGGATGAATATTAAGTAGCTACTGAGTTCCGGTAGCTAATATTCGTTGAATATTAGTAGCTACCGACAAGTGGTAGCTAATGCCCGTTGAATATTAGTAGCTACCGCTTGGCCGTAACAAATGTTAAATTTTATCTATTTTGTATATTTCTTTGTGTGATTTTGATTTCTTTATGTTTTCAGTTTAGTAATATTACCAATAATAAGTAATAATTAACTTATTTGATAGTAACTGAGTTGTTATTACGATTAATGTATTGTTGTGTGACGTATATATTAGTTTTACTTCTACACTTAATCATGTCTCGTGTATGTGATCGAAATATCGTTGTGACGTGTTGAATGATGTATCGATGAAATGTGATGATTGGTTATGATGTGAAGTTACATTCTTTATTTAACGTTCTATTGGGAGATAGATACATATATATACTATTGAAAATGACAAAAAAGCAAAAGGACGAAAACTCCTTTTCAGTGAGAGTGACACAAAAACATTCGTTTACAAAACAAAATTTGTCTGGACTTGATGAAAGTGATTGTTCAGAAGAGAAGGAATATATAGTGAAGTTAAGGGGACCCGCCCCTAAGGAAGGGACCATCCGAATCCCACTACAATTTTGGTCAATAGCAAGAAGACACGAGAGGGCATGTGTCATTACCCCCCAAAACTCAAAGGGAATGTTCCTTTTCGTTATTCTTGCAACGAGCGGAAACGAGCGGAAGAAGGCACGCAGCTACTATCTAAAATACTCCAAGATAGAGTCAAGAACCTTAAGGTTATCCAAGGTATTAAAATAAGGAGCTCAAGTCCCCAAGAATGTCAAAATACATACGCTTCATTCATATTAAGTATATCTCAACAAAAATTAATACGAGCAAAAGGACAAATTTCATTAAAGACGAAGGAACTCGCAAAAGTACAAATTCAGATACCACCATTACATTAAATAACAAAGATAAAAGAGAGACAAATAACAAAAAGAAAAATAGCTCATAAGAATGAGAGGGTGGGGCGATTGTAGAAGGGGTGGCCGGAGATGCGCCCGATGGATCAGTTATATGCCTAGTTATCGGAGGTGACGGCATCGGAAACACACTACCCCGAATTGGGGGCCTCAGAAGAACGACAGTAATGGGAACACGGGTGGGAGCAACCGGAGAAGGAGGGAAATGAGAACTATGCTTTTCGAAGAGGGCGAAGTCTTGCTCTAGTGAAGGCCGCTGCATCTCCAGAATGTTTATTTGGCGCGGATCGGCCTCAGGGGAAATCCTCCTCCGCACCTGCATAAAGCATTGAAGAAAACCCCACAATACATTCCTTATCAGATAGATACCCGTGGTCTTTTCGAGCATAAATCACCTAGCACTAACGAAGGGTCTCTTCCTGAGTAAACTTGGTGGCGTTATCTAGCCTCTGTTGCAATTCCTCGAGAGAAATACCCCCCGACGCGGGAGTTTTTGCCAGTTCCTCCGTCAGAGTCTCCACCCGGAAAAGGGCTTGGGACAAACTCTGCTCTAACTCCTCCTGCCTCGAAACACTCGCGACCCTCTATTTTTTTGCGAACTCCACCCTCTCCTTCAAGGATATCCCTGAAGCCTCAAGATCCGATGCAGAAGTCTGAAGGCGCTTGTTCTCCACATCAAGCTCAGACATCCGCCGAGTGGCCTTGGTCCAGGCCATTTCATACTTCTCCACTTGCTTCCGCAGAGCCCTATTTTCCTCCTTCGTCTTCCAGAATCTTTCTTTAGCCACAACAACATTCTCTCGCAGCTTCCCGACCTCAAGTAAGGCAAGGGAAAGCACTTTAGGCGCCTAATAACAAAACCAAAATGTGAAAAAGAAACCTAAGATTACATCTAAAGGATAAACAGAAAGAGAAACTTACCATTAAAGCCATCCAGTTGAGACAGGCTTGCAAAAACTTCCAGCCATTCATGGGCAAGGCATTAGTAGAAGCAAAGAAACGGGATATCATCCCGAGAGCCACCTCAACCCCTTCCGTAACAGGCACTTGACCCAAAGTGGGAAAGTTGGAAGAAGAAGCCCCCCTACACGGACACACCTCCCGATAGCAGGACCTGAGTAACCATGGGGCTATCGGATTGAATAGCCGCCAAAGAACTTGAAGTGATGCGGCTCTCGAAGGACGGAGCTACAGACATCAACTCTTCCAACAAAAAAGTACCCCCTCAGAAACAGGGCCTGAAGGCAGGATATCAGGGACTGGAGGAAGAGAATCCCCTCCAAAGTTACAAAACTCGCCCCATGCACACAACCAATGTAACTATGAGGACACTACCCCCTAACTCATGAATCAATTGCAAAGAACCAGAGTTCGAAGGCATACCTAAGTCAAAGGCATCTTCCAACAACGATGCCCCCTCGACCTCAACCATGGGATCTTTCCCCTTATCTGTCAAAATACCTCTTAATAAGTAAAATATTGGACATATCTCTTCAAAACCCGCTTAAAGAAAGTTCCAAAAGTAACACTTACCCAAGGACCAAGTTGGAGTAACAACAGATGCCAAGGGAATATGGGGAGAAGGAAGAATGACCGGCAGCGTCGCCAAAAGTAAATCCGTTGTATCCGCTGATGCAGTGGACTTATCAGATGAAGATATCTCGATAATATCCAACGGGGTGGCAGAAGGACCCATCATAACACCGACGAGAGGAGCGGCAGAGGGTGGTGGGGCAACGGTGAGGGGCGGCAAAGGTATCCCATCAATCTCCACGTCATCATCCACCCCCTATAGGAAGAAGGTAATAACGGCAGCGTCCGCCGAATTCACATCGCGACATTGGGAACCCCGGCTTCACCCAAGACCAATACATTTTCTTGGGCCCCAGTACCCTCGAAAATCCCCGCCCCGCCATAAGTATCAACACCCTCCGCCATGAAAGGCTTCAACGCCTCGGTTGCGAGAAGACCAAGGTCAGTTAAACTCCGATACACCCAAAACACCATAACATCAAAAACTACTAAGGCAGAAGACATGTAAAACTTACCAAAGGCAACGACGTAACCCGCGGGGATATCCAGAGGTTTCTCGATCCTATCCAGAGGAGCAATATGCTGCAAGCCCGCAGTCCGATAGTGAGCCACAAACTTAGTCGACTCCACCAACGCCTTCGCCGCGAACACTGGAAAAAAAAAACTAGAGTATCACCCATAACTCACTCAGGGAATTGGGGCTCTCTTTAGGTATATGGCATGTCCCATTCCCCCAAGGTAGGACGAACATAGAAGAACTTGTTCTTCCAGGTGCTATGCGAGCTGACATTTCCCTCGAAAATGCGGTCATCCTTGCTCCGATGACCAAAACAGTAAAAAGGAGCCCCCAGAGAGAGTTTCAACTCAAAAATGGCAAAGAACCTCTCATTCGTACACTCTATTCCCCTAATCAAACACCTGAAGACAAATAACGATAGAGCCGTAAAGGAGTTTGGGGTGAGCTAACTCGGGCACACATCACATAACTTGAATATTTCACAGTAGGAGGGGGAAAAACAGGACTAAACCCCACCCTCACCTTAGCATAATACACCGTAAGGTGATTGGCGGGAGGAGCGTTACCCCTTTAATCGGCCGCCAGAATCACCACCGTCACATTCTGATACGTGCCTAATTTTTAAATTTAGTTGCTTTATTATTATTTTATTATTCAGCATTTACGTGAGATTGTGTGTTGATCACACTCTTTCTTAAGTTTAATATTATTTAATAGCTTAGTGTTTATCATTTAGTAGTTATTTACTTAAATCATGGAGTGGTGGGGTTAGTGCCTACTTTTTAGGCATCATTAGTTAGTGGGTTAGTACTTAGTACGTTAATTTGGCGATTTAAATTCATTGTAATTCAGAAGTGGAAGACAAGCAATTAATCAAATCAGTTTTTATTTCTTAATTTTGGGAGTTTTAATCCTTTCTCGAATAAGGATTGTTTTAGTTCTTATCATTGGTGCTTTCATTGAGAGCAACTATGCCTCCAAAACCACAAAATACGGAAGAATCAATGCAAATGGCGGAGTCAATACGTTCACTCCAAGGTGAATTAGCGGACGTACGACTCGAAAACAGGGAACAAAAGGAACAAATGGCTGCAATTCGTCGTGAAAATCAGCAACAATCAGAAAGTGTGAATTTTGCATTGGCTGAAATTCGTTCCTTGCTTCAAAAAACGCAGGAAAAAGAGGGCCCACATGTTTCTAGTGCTTCTCACCATGCTCAATCTTCCCAACCACATTATCATGTTGAGAGCCCCACTAACCTAAATCAAGCTAACACCACAACAAATCCCCTTTTTCAATATCCCAAACCATCAAAACTTGAATTATCTATTTTTGATGGCACTGAACCCTTAGATTGGCTTTTTCAAGCTGAACTATATTTTACCACTTATAATATTCCACCAGAACAACGATTAGGAATGGCTGCCGTCCGCATGGTGGGTCGTTCTCGGAGTTGGTATAAATGGATGCACAACAATTTTCAACTTCACACTTGGGAAGCCTTTGAGAGAGATCTGTCTCTTCGATTCGGTCCCTCAAGTTATGAAAATCATCAAGCAACGCTATTCAAATTGAGGCAAACTGGTTCGGTGACTGATTTTCAGGCAGAATTTGAAGACACATGTAATTGTGTGACAGGCTTGAGCCCTGAGGCTATTCTGAATTGTTTTATTTCAGGTTTACGGTGGGACATTCAACAAGATTTGGCCATTCTAAAACCAACAGCGCTGCCCCAAGCCATTGGTTTGGCAAAGGCAATTGAACGCAAACTAAACAGCTCTTACAATCGTGAATATCCACAACGAGTTGGGAACACAACTATTAACACAACAGTTGTGCCAAACACTGCACTGGCGATGCCTGCCCCACGTAATACAAACTCATTACCTGTTCGCAGGTTGAATCAGACTGAGATGCAAGCACGAAGGGCTAAAGGGCTTTGTTTTAATTGTGATGAAAAGTACACCCCAGGTCATCGGTGCAAAGCTGCTCAGTTTCTTACTCTCATCGCGGAAGAAGGTGATTCCAAACTTAATTTCAAGGAAGCTGATTTGGAACTAGAAATTGAAGATTGTGGGATTTAACTAGCCTGGTGGACCAGGCTTTGTCTCAAGCAAGAGGGAATGATACGTGCCTAATTTTTAAATTTAGTTGCTTTATTATTATTTTATTATTCAGCATTTACGTGAGATTGTGTGTTGATCACACTCTTTCTTAAGTTTAATATTATTTAATAGCTTAGTGTTTATCATTCAGTAGTTATTTACTTAAATCATGGAGTGGTGGGGTTAGTGCCTACTTTTTAGGCATCATTAGTTAGTGGGTTAGTACTTAGTACGTTAATTTGGCGATTTAAATTCATTGTAATTCAGAAGTGGAAGACAAGCAATTAATCAAATCAGTTTTTATTTCTTAATTTTGGGAGTTTTAATCCTTTCTCGAATAAGGATTGTTTTAGTTCTTATCACATTCTGACCCAATGCCTCGTACTCAATGCATAAGTTATTCACCTCCTCATGGGTAGCAGTACTGGCAGTGACCTCCACCTTCTGGGTATTTCGAGGAACCCCACCCTTGTCGGACTGCTTCTTAGACTTCTTCGCCTTCTTCGCACTTCCGCTGCCACCCGCCTCCTTCACCGCCGCCGCACCCCGCTTACGCGAAACTGAAGGAGGACCCCCCGTCACCACAGGGGAATCTGAAGCAGATAAGAAGGCAACAACACTGGAGACGGAAGCTGCAGAGACCAAATCAGTGGTGGAAAGAGACGCCATGGAAGAAGAATTGAAGGCTTGAAGAAGATTGATAGGTTGCAGAATTTTTTTGCGGGAGAGAAAGCGCTAGAAAAATTGCAAAGTGTGAAGAAGAATTTGGGGGAAGAGGGTATTTATAACCCTAGGAATTATAGGGTATTAATCACCCACTAACCCCTTGTTACGCCCCACGACGCCACATCCCCTGAACGCGACTTAAATGCCTACTCCCCATTAATAACATCGTCCATAATGGACGTGACTATCCATTACGCACCACCCCCAAGAGACACAACTTTAACAATATATGCCGCGTCATCATAAAAAAAAGAGAAGAAAATTTAAATGCAACAAGTATAACGGGTAAAAAACCGGCCTATCAGAAAGTTAACGATAGCTTACCCGAAACTACCTCCGAGTAGTGCAGTTCCTTTCAAATTCCTCTTGCCTCTCAAAAGAGAGCAATAGGAATTGGGCGGGGCAATTGTTAACCCTAGGCTTTTTTCAAAAGCCTCCTACTCACTCCACGGTGCCTTCTAAGCATCACGGAGATCACCCCGGTATCGACTGACTTAGATGTTCCCCCGATGCTAGATATATGGTGTTCTATCTTTCCTAATAAGTATTTCACAAAGTACAAATTCCGTGCGAGGTATCGGGAGCTTTAAATAGCCTCACGAATGCTCTCTAGGGATACGATACTCTTCCACTTACCTTATCACTCGGGACCTACTCCCTCGTGGCTCATACTGAGGCCTCTCGAAGAAACCTTCTTAAAAAATCCCTCGTGCATTCACCCATCGGTGGCAAGCCATCGGGACAAAATGAACGATACCTGTCATGTTCTTATCTCCTTCAAATCGATAAGGCTTCCCAAAGAATTAACTCAGCATGCCGAAGAAACATGGCCACCTGAACCCAAAGGCCGCAACATCCGGAAGCTATGTCAGCTTCATCAGAGACAATTGTCTATCTAAGAAGCAAATGCTCGATATCCTACCCCATTCATAGGACACCTGTCTAAAAAAGAAATATCCTACTTATATGAAGAGGGATCTCTATAAAAAGAGGAGAGGACATGGAGAATAAGGAGATACTTTTTGGGAGGACAACAAAAAGTGGCTAGATTCTCCTCAAACTCGGGCAATGCGTTATAATCCACCCCAAAACCCCTAAAAAATAAAACAACTGTTAACAAATATCATTTTGTTCGCCATGAAAGAGAACTCTGTTTTTAAGCAACCAAATAGACCACAAGGTGAAAAACCATATGCATCTCTAAATTTTATTTTCTTTTTTTGAACGGAAGAGAGATCTATCCGGTAAGAAATGATTCTTGATGTCTTTCGCGAGAGCCGTATAAACACCAAGCCACTCGTAACACTTCATCCATATTCTGTGAACCGTACTACATTAAAAAAAAATGGTATTTTTCATCGGTGCCATGGTTACAAAGAATGCAATCCAAGTTTTCCATTTCAATGCCTCTATTCGCCATGTTCTTTTTTGTCGGAAATTTATTCAAAATCACTGTTCACCCGAAAGCTAAAACTTTTAAAGGTGCAGGTGAATTCCAATAAATTTTTAAAAAAGCATTAATTTTATTGCTCGCGTTTTGCATCGATGAGAAAATCTAAACTTCTCATTCACCAAGCATTTTTCGATATCTTATAGAAATCTCTATTTATTTTATTTTATTTTATTATGGGAGACATTGTTTTTCTTAAAAGTAGTAAAATATTGCTTATAATAAAGCGTCTATTCACGCCCTGAAGGAAAGTACATATGTTATGTCTCCTATATTTTTTTTCTGTATTTTCAGTTACTAAAAATCTAAAAGCATTATCTTATGAAGACAATAAGAATATATCTTCAGTTTTACGAAAAATAAATCAATAAAACTAAAAAAGTTTGATGGAACGAACTGCCCATGCTGACAAGACCGCATGATTTAGTTCCATACATTGTTGAATATGTTCTATATCATGCATTACAGGAAATTGTAGAACTAAGTGCGACAGGCACCGTTGAAGAAAATCCTAAGTTAATCACTGAACGAGCAAAGCATAATACATATCAGATGTTGGGTCAGGCTACATCATTAATTCTCTCATAAGTAAGTTATATGATGTTTATAGAAATTAAAAAAAAAACATACGAGTTTGAGATGCACTTGAAACTAAATACACATGAAGAAAAGTATTGACATGTTTCTTGCTTTGAAGTATTTTAAATTTCATTTCTTCGACTGCATGCCTCCAATGAATCTAGTTAGATAATTAGAAGTACTTGTTTCTCAAATGAATGAATTGCAAAATAAGCTTTTAGATGACCACAAATGGGGGCAATATTATCAAAACTTCCTTTGACTTGGAATAACTATAGAAGAATTTTTTTTTCATTTGGTTGAAACCTATTCTATTGAGAAACACATTACACACTTGCAAATTGAGTCGTGTAAATCGAACAAGCGATGAATTACTTATGAATTCAAAGTTGAACCAAGTGTATGTTGTTCCAAATAATGGAAACTCATCCTCTGGTGAAACTACAAATAATTTGAAAAAGAAGAATAAGCACTTCAACAAGAACAACAAAGCGAGTAACTTTAAGAAGAATCGTTATTGTCATCATTGTGGTAAGAATGGATACTACATCAAAGATTAAGATTCATAAATAACAACAACATGAATAATAACGATGTTGCATGCTTCTAACTCGGACAAAATCAAAGTCGGTGTTGTTCAAACGAAAAAGAGAGTGTCCACAACAATGATAACAAGACTTCACATAGCATATGTTGCTATGACAAATGATTGGGATTGGACTTTTGTGCTACAGTTCATGTTTGCAACAATAAGGCTCTGTTTAAGACATACCATGAATTGAAGTAACCCGAACAAGTGCTCGTGAAAAATAATGTAGATGCAAAAGTTATAGGCAAGGAAAATTTGAATCTGAATTTCACTTTGGAAAATAAACTTACTCTATTGAATGTATTTCACATACCCAATCCTGGAGGAATTTAATTTTGCTAATTTGTTGTATAAGAGTAACTTTAAATTAAAATTGTTTTGGAATGCATCAATGTGACTGTAACAAAACATGAATTATTCGTTGAAAAAAGATACTCATGTTAAACTATCTATTAATGAATTATGTTGCTTATATTGTTGAATATTTTTCTACTTCATGAAGTGCTAGACTAGGCTTTTGAATTATTATTATTTGTGCTATAGGTCACAAAAAAGTAATTATAAATATGATGGAAAATGTAAAATATGCGTCGAAGAAAACTAACAAAGAAACTATTTTCGAAAATAGAGAGAAGTTATGAATTATTAAAATTTTAAATTCTGATATATGTCAATTAAGTTATCAATGGTAAAAAAGTAAATAATAGTCGAGCCAAAATTAACTAAAACAAGAAACTTGGCATGCAAGTAACGTATATAGTATTTTACTATTTTTGATCTTCTAGGAAGGAAATCTAAAACTTACCATTCTATATAGTTCTATACATATATATACATATATATATATAGAGAGAGAGAGAGAGAGAAAATATGAATAATAATATTTTAATTAACTTATATATATATATATATATATATATATATATATATATATATAGTTGTTCTACTCTCTTAATCATATAGCTATTTAGACGTTCAATTCTGTTTCCTCCCATCAACAAATTTCTTTTTTCCCCATATTTCTGCAACTCCTATATATCAGATTCATATAAAAGATCTCAACGCGCGCGCAATCGTGGCTGAGGAAGAACTTCAAAACGATATGATGGAGGATGCTGATTACGACACGACATACGTAAGTCCAGAAATAAATTGTTTCTTATTATTGGCTGGTAAATCTATACTTTGTTTTGCCTAATATATTTAAATTACATGAGGAAAGTGGCCCATGCATACTCCTAGATTACGGGGTACGTAATTTGTCATTGGCTTTTGAGTAAACTATATGGATTTGAAACCTCTTCTTTAATTGCACCTGCTTGATTTTGTTTGTGTTAATTTTTTTCTGATAAAATTTTGTTCGTGGATGTAATTAATATAATTTGGTTTCACTTATGTAGCTACTTGGTCGAATTTACAACACCCTGCGAGTGAATAATCCAGAACTTGCTGGTGATGATCGGCGTAAAATAGCTATTTCAACACCTCAAGTTCTTCGTGAAGGCACGAAGGAGACTGTATTTGTCAATTTCATCGATATATGCAATGAGTAAGTACTACTGTATCCTTTTATTTTGTTAATCTCCCTTTTCTCCTTATGTTACTTAGTAGGACTTTTAATTATATTGGCATAATACTATATCTTTCAAACTAATTCTTGAGATTATATTGTCCTTTTTATTTCTTAATAGTATTTTCCACCAGGCTTATATCTATACGGTATTATTATGCTAAAAAGAAATTAAGAAAGTAAATTATCATTCTATAATTTAGCTTGAATCTGTCACTTTGCTATATTATCTAGTCTTTTAAATCTTTTGCTGAATCATAGGATATTATTAAATTCATTGTGTTTGTATTTTGACTGCAGGATGCATAGAGAACACGAGCTCGTGAAGAATTTCGTGTTGTCTAACTTGGGAACAACTGGTTCTCTCGATGGCAAACAAAGATTAGTAGTCAAAGGAAGATTTGCACCTAAGGGTTTTGAAAACAGTATCACACGTTTCACTAGTATGTTCTTTGTCTTAATTTCGATCTCCTCAGTCTTAATTACTGTTTCGGTTTTTTCGGTAATCATTACTAGTTCTTCGCACTAGACATGTTTCTACTGTATAGATAAATATTCCCCCCAAAAAAACAGGTCATACGTTATTCTTGTAAGGATTAAATAGACAAATAATTAATCGTTCATGTTTTTATACATATATAGCAAAGTAGCCTCTTTATACTCAGCTTTATAGGATAGGGAAGGTAAATAATCAAATTAATGAGGAGATGTGTCTATTTATCATCACACAACACATTGAAGTATTTTGGTTATATTTTGTTTTTTTCACTCGTGATAATGTGCCTATTCAATGTTCAATGCTCTATTTCTTCTTACTTGTAACATATATTTTTGTATCATGTTGGCAGATGATTATGTGAGGTGCAATAGCTGTAAAGGTCCAGATACTAATCTCTCCAAGGAAAACGGTATCTTATTTCTCAGATGCAACACGGTACTTACTATCTCCATTCTCTCAATTCAGATATATAAGTGCGTAATACTGAATGTTGGGGATATATTAACGTGTAATTGTTAAGTGAATTAATTACTTGTTGATTGTACCTTCACCTATATGATGATTATTACAAATAGACTCTTTGTAACACGGTACTAGCTTACTATCTCCATTCTCTGAATTCAGATATATAAGTGCGTAATACTGAATGTTGGGGATATATTAACGTGTAATTTGTTAAGTGAATTAATTACTTGTTGATTGTTCCTTCACCTATATGATGATTATTACAAATAGACTCTTTGAGGTTAGTATAATTACAGAGACCCTCTTTAGAGTTCAAAAAGCGTTACATGCACGTCATGAGGTAGTAAAATAAGATGTCACGTACGGTGATTATTCGATCAAACACTGGGAGAGGTTTTCGTAATTTTACCAAAACTAGATTAATATTTCAAAAATGTATTGATGTTATCCACTTTGTTTGCTAAACTTTGCATTTCAGAATTGTTGGCTGCCATGGCTAAACTCATTTAACTACACTTCTCTATTTTGTAGTGCGGTTCAGGGAGATCGGTTTCTCCTATCAAACATGGACGTGTTGGTCTTGTTTAAAGCCGAAGAGCTGGAGCTTAATGCAACTTATGTTTTTTTTTAATAGTGGAAAATCCTGCTTTAATAACTTATTATTTTTTTATTAGTGGAAAATCCTGCTTAGTCAGTTAATTAATTTTGTAAAGTATGAATATGATGGTGGTATACGAGTTTCTTGTGAAAATATTAACCCAAGTATGGTGAGGAATGTGTGCCACAACTTTTGCCTCATGGTGATGTCGGTTAAGTTTAAGTGTTTCAATTAATATATAATTTTTGTAATTAATAATTATTTTATAATTTATGTACTAGCATGCACTCCAATATATATATATATATATATATATATATATATATCCAATAATGGGTTTTCCATGTTCATGGCTAAAAATAAGTATTACGTACACCCGGCGATACCCAAACACGTTCATATAGGAACAAGTATAATAATATCTTTAGGGTGAAAAGTCCTCTCTCGTGGGGGTTGGGGGGTCTCTTTCTTAGGAGTTTGCTACCTTGCCGGGAAGGCCTTCTCGATCTCATCGGGGCGTTCATACGAGTTTTGACAACGAATAACAACGATTCTTCTAATCCCTACCATTTTTCCCTTCGTTCTTCTCTCGAATTTTTCTTTCGTTTTTCTGTCAGTAGTCGGCTAGGGTTTATTGGGGTTCTTATTTTTCTTCATTTTTTCGTTACTTTTTTCGTTGCAGATTGTTGTCGGGAGGGAATCGCTCACGGCTTGGCTAACTTGCTTTGACACCCACCGTAATACCGTCCCATAACATTGACTGTGGCTCCATGGATGAAATTGATACGTTGTTGCGTGACAGTCTTAGGGTTACGGACATAGAGGAGGGAATAGTTATTCCGGACGCTGCATGGGAGAACACTAACAAATCGTCGGAGTTAGTGTTGGTTGGGAGATTGATAACGGGGAAAAATTCAACTTTACGGCGTTCTGCACAGTGATTAAGGGATTGTTTAAGGCGAATAAGGGTATTGAGATAACTCGGATCAATGACGACCGGATGCTGTTCACCTTTTTCCACGAACTAGACAAGAGAAAAGCCCTAGACGGCTGTCCGTGGTCTTTTGACAAACAGGTGCTGGTCTTAAGCGCCCTCGGTCTGGATGACGATCCCGCCACTATTAACCTTAACCTATGCAGCTTTTACATCAGGGTTTATGGCCTTTCTCTTGCGCGACAGACACGTGATTTTGCGAGTTCGATTGGTCATCGCCTTGGTTTCTTTGAGGATGTGGTGCTGGGGGAGTCTTGGGATATAACTATGCGCATTAGAGTGAGATTGACATCACCAAACCACTCGCAAGGTTCATGAAGATACGGGGAACATGGGGACAAGAACTTTTGGTCAGTTTTAAGTACGAGAGGCTACCGAACTTTTGTTACTTGTGCGGGATTATAGGGCATACTATGGCAGACTGTGATGAACGATATACGCGGGCACCGGTCACGGACGAGTCTCGTCTCCCCTTTGGCAACTGGCTGCATGAGACATCCATTGATAGGCGACAACGATTCACGGATAAGGGTACCCGTTATGGTGGATTTGTTGCGGGGTCGCGCAACACTAACCAACCTTGGCGTCGACAGCCGACTCCCCCTTCTCAAGCTACACCTGACTCAGTTAGTGAGGCGAATAACCTCATGACTCGCATGCAAATGACACAGGAGCGGGGAAAGGCACTAATGATACATGACGCTAATGATACATGAGAGTACACCAACGCCTATATATTTCCGGGGTTAGAGAAATATAGTTGACAATGGAAAGGCTGCACAGAGGACCACGAGGGAGATGCGTGAGCTTGTGGCAAATAACACGGGGAGTGATTCAGAAAGAACAATGTCGTCAAATCCGCGTGTGAAGGGCAAAGACTCAGGATCAAAGCAAGGGCTTCGGGCAGTTCAAATTAGGCGGAGAATAGGACAGGTGGACGGCATGGACACAAGTACGACGTCGGGGCAGTTCTCGGGTTTGAAAAGGCTAGGGAATGGCACTAGTACGGAGCAGGTTTTGAAAAAGTTTCGGGGTGCACACATCCGTACGGGATCGCACAGCAATGAATTTTTGGCGGCGGTTGCAGAGCAACCCCGCCAATCCCAATGAGTATCCTAAGTTGGAACTGTCAGGGTTTGGGGAACCCTTGGACAGTTCGTGAGTTGAGATAGTTGGTCTCGAAATTTCGCCCCCCTCTAATTTTCCTTTCTGAAATAAAATGTCGCAACAGAAAAGTAGAGGCTATTAAGCGACAATTGGATTTTTTTGGTGTTTGCATGGAAGCTGTTGGTAGGTCGGGTGGCCTTGCATTGCTTTGGGACAAATCACTTGATGTACGATTGGTAAGTATGTCAAGAAATCATATTGACGTTGTTGTCACAGAGGTGGAGGGGTCGGACTGGAGACTTACAGGGTTTTACGGGGAACCCGATGGGGTTCAAAGGATGACTACATGGAACTTGTTATGGAGATTGGGAAACGATTCAGCGAGACCGTGGCTATGCGTTGGGGATTTTAATGAGATTTTGAGTCAAGGAGAGAAGAAGGGTGGCGCCACACGACCTAATTGGCTTATGAGGAACTTTAGAGAGGCCCTAGCGGATATGGGGTTGAGTGATTTGGGATACACGGGGCCAAGATTCACATGGTGTAATCGAAACCCACATCCTGCCACGGTTTGGGAACGGCTCGATAGGGCATGCGGGGATCACAGTTGGCGCCAACTATTTCCGAACGCTTGTATAACGAACAGACCTGCCACGAACTCGGATCATCATACTCTCTTTGTTGAGCTACGGCCAACAGGGCCTCGGGCCTTACAACGACACCATTTTCGTTTCGAGGCAGCTTGGGTGCGTCGGGCTGATTGTGAAACATTGGTGCAACAGTTATGGGGTAGTCATGCAGTGGACACAACGTTAGATGAGCAGTTAAAGGGGTGCAACGTCGGTTTGTTGTAGTGGGACAGTTTGAGCGGGGTCAACATGAAGCGCAAGATTCAGCGGTTGAATGAGAGAATTAAGAAGATTCGGGCGGGTCAGATCACTCAGGAGGGAAAGACAGAGGAATTACAGCTGAAAAAGGAATTGAATGAGTTATATACAGTGGATGAGATTTATTGGAAGCAACGGGCTAAGGTTCAGTGGGTGAGGGAGGGTGATAGAAATACAACATATTTCCACAGCAGAGCGAGCGAGAGACGTCGGAAAAATGAGATTCATGCGCTACGGGACGATGGGGGTGTACTTAGATCCGATCCAGGGGCAGTGGACTTAATCGCAACACAGTATTTTACTTCTGTCTTTGGTTCCACGCCACCTTCGTGGGATGACATTGAGGCGGTATTACGGGACGTAAATGCGCGGGTTAGCCCTGACGTGAATGAACGCCTACTTCAGCAATTTACAGCGGATGAGGTACATAGAGCGCTGAAAGAGATGTATCCTTATAAATCCCCGGCCCTGATGGTTTCTTTGTGTTTTTCTATCAAAAATTTTGGTCGGTGGTAGGGGATGATGTTATTAAATTTGCTCTTGCTTATCTTAATGATCGTGTGCTTGATCCTCTTGTCAATTATACTCATATTGTTTTAATTCCTAAGTGCTCTGACCCTGATTTGATGACACAGTTTCGCCCAATTAGCCTTAGTAATGTTTGTTTTAAGATTGCCTCGAAAGACATTGCCAACCGCCTCAAACCTTTCTTAAACGAGGTGATCTCTCTTACGCAGTCCGCCTTTATCCCGGGCCGCCTCATTACTGACAACATCCTTGCTGCGTTTGAGCTCAATCAATTCCTAAAAAGTAAGAGAACGGGGAATCGTTGTTTTATGACGTTGAAACTTGACATGAGCAAAGCCTATGACAGAGTCGAGTGGTCCTTCTTGGAAAAGGTAATTCTTAGGTTGGGGTTTAATTCTAGTTTTGTTTCTCTGATTATGTTGGGAGTTCGTTCTGTTTCGTATTCTACGCTTATTAATGGTAGAGAATCACCGGTTTTTTTTACCCCGAAAGGGGCATAAGGCGGGGGGTCCTTTATCCCCCTACATTTTCTTATTTGTTTCCGAGGCTTTTTCAGAAATTATTGCAAAGGAGGAGGCTCGCGGTGTGCTAAAGGGTGTGGCCGTCAGCCGTACAGCTCCCCGGGTTTCGCATCTACTGTTTGCAGACGACACATTGCTTTTTTGTGAGGCTACTCGCGAGTCGGCCGAAGGGATTCGGGATATTTTGGCTCGCTTTGAGGCTGCATCGGGGAAGCGTATTAACCTTGAGAAATCCGTGGTTGTTTTCAGTCGAAATACGAGCGTGGAGTGGGCGCAGGCAATCGGGGATATATTGGGTGTGGAGATCGCAACACGTCATGAGAAATATCTTGGCCTTCCATCAGTCGTGGGAAAATCTAAGAAAGAGTTATTTGATTTTATTAGGGAGCGGGTGTGGAAGAGGGACACTGGGTATAAGGGAAAGACTTTATCGGGGGCGGGAAAAGAGGTTTTGATTAAATCAGTGATGCAATCAATTCCCACGTTTGTCATGAGTTGTTTTCGCTTACCAGATACACTACTTCGGGAAATTGGTTCTATTATTTGTGATTATTGGTGGAGTAGTGGGGCAAAAGGAAAAATTCACTGGATTGCATGGGATAAATTATGTCGTAAGAAAGAAGAAGGTGGACTCGGGTTTCGGGATCTTAAGGCTTTCAATATGGCTCTCTTGGAAAAGCAAGCTTGGTGCATATTTCAAAACCCTGAGAGTTTGGTGAGTCGTATTTACAAAGCAAAATATTTCCCGAATTGCTCTTTTCTTGAATCTCGTCTTGGGAGCTCACCGTCGTTCTCATGGAGATGTATTTGGGAAACGATTGTGATTATTAAACGTGGAGTCCGATGGAGTGTGGGAAATGGGAATATAATCTCTATTTGGGATGATGGATGGCTGCCTCGACCCCTCACTTTTCAGCCTATTACACCACGGCCGGGTGACGCAGCAGTGACGCTAGTTCGAGACTTAATTGAGGAGGAGACGGGCTGGTGGAATACCACGTTAATTAGGGAGATTTTTTGAATAATTACATGCACCCTTCATGTTTTGAAAAGTATTACAGATAGACTCCTCCCTCTTATTTAAGAGGGAGTCTATCTGTAATTAACGTGGTATTCCTTTCAGCGGGCCACGTCAGAGAAGAAGAAAGCAAGAAACATTAAGAACAAAAGACTTTTGATGCACAGTGATGATGCAATGGAACTGATGATTACTTGGGAAGAAGCTCAAGAATTGTTTCGTCCATCTCCAACTTCAGAACCAACTGTTTTCATGGTTGAGGACCATGAATTTGAAGAATTCGAAGTAAGTAAAGTTTTATATAGCCATTGTATATCCCTTATAAGATGTTATTTTATTCCTATAATTTCCCATATTGCTATAGTGATTCTGTGGAAGTTGATTATTATTGCTCTGTTGTTTAGGAACCTCCTGTTTTTGGAAAGAGGACGATTTTCACTTCTCGGCCTGCTGGGTAAGGACTTCCGTATTTGATCGTGCAAATAATCTGAACGAGTTCTTTGGAAATTAAATGGGATAACGACACTTACCCTCCGAACTATTGGCTCGCGGGCACTTACACCCCCAACCTTTTATTTGGAGCGCTAACACCTCCAAACTTATTTTTCGAAAGAATTGTACCCCCCGCAGAGCGAGCGAGAGACGTCGAAAAAATGAGATTCATGCGCTACGGGACGATGGGGGTGTACTTAGATCCGATCCAGGGGCAGTGGACTTAATCGCAACACAGTATTTTACTTCTGTCTTTGGTTCCACGCGACCTTCGGGGGATGACATTGAGGCGGTATTACGGGACGTAAATGCGCGGGTTAGCCCTGATGTGAATGAACGCCTACTTCAGCAATTTACAGCGGATGAGGTACATAGAGCGCTGAAAGAGATGTATCCTTATAAATCCCCGGCCCTGTTGGTTTCTTTGTGTTTTTCTATCAAAAATTTTGGTCGGTGGTAGGGGATGATGTTATTAAATTTGCTCTTGCTTATCTTAATGATCGTGTGCTTGATCCTCTTGTCAATTATACTCACATTGTTTTAATTCCTAAATGCTCTGACCCTGATTTGATGACACAGTTTCGCCCAATTAGCCTTAGTAATGTTTGTTTTAAGATTGCCTCGAAAGACATTGCCAACCGCCTCAAACCTTTCTTAAACGAGGTGATCTCTCTTACGCAGTCCACCTTTATCCCGGGCCGCCTCATTACTGACAACATCCTTGCTGCGTTTGAGCTCAATCAATTCCTAAAAAGTAAGAGAACGGGGAATCGTTGTTTTATGACGTTGAAACTTGACATGAGCAAAGCCTATGACAGAGTCGAGTGGTCCTTCTTGGAAAAGGTAATTCTTAGGTTGGGGTTTAATTCTAGTTTTGTTTCTCTAATTATGTTGGGAGTTCGTTCTGTTTCGTATTCTACGCTTATTAATGGTAGAGAATCACCGGTTTTTTTTACCCCGAAAGGGGCATAAGGCGGGGGGTCCTTTATCCCCCTACATTTTCTTATTTGTTTCCGAGGCTTTTTCAGAAATTATTGCAAAGGAGGAGGCTCGCGGTGTGCTAAAGGGTGTGGCCGTCAGCCGTACAGCTCCCCGGGTTTCGCATCTACTGTTTGCAGACGACACATTGCTTTTTTGTGAGGCTACTCGCGAGTCGGCCGAAGGGATTCGGGATATTTTGGCTCGCTTTGAGGCTGCATCGGGGAAGCGTATTAACCTTGAGAAATCCGTGGTTGTTTTCAGTCGAAATACGAGCGTGGAGTGGGCGCAAGCAATCGAGGATATATTGGGTGTGGAGATCGCAACACGTCATGAGAAATATCTTGGCCTTCCATCAGTCGTGAGAAAATCTAAGAAGGAGTTATTTGATTTGATTAGGGAGCGGGTGTGGAAGAGGGACACTGGGTATAAGGGAAAGACTTTATCGGGGGCGGGAAAAGAGGTTTTGATTAAATCAGTGATGCAATCAATTCCCACGTTTGTTATGAGTTGTTTTCGCTTACCAGATACACTGCTTCGGGAAATTGGTTCTATTATTTGTGATTATTGGTGGAGTAGTGGGGCAAAAGGAAAAATTCACTGGATTGCATGGGATAAATTATGTCGTAAGAAAGAAGAAGGTGGACTCGGGTTTCGGGATCTTAAGGCTTTCAATATGGCTCTCTTGGAAAAGCAAGCTTGGCGCATATTTCAAAACCCTGAGAGTTTGGTGAGTCGTATTTACAAAGCAAAATATTTCCCGAATTGCTCTTTTCTTGAATCTCGTCTTGGGAGCTCACCGTCGTTCTCATGGAGATGTATTTGGGAAACGATTGTGGTTATTAAATGTGGAGTCCGATGGAGTGTGGGAAATGGGAATATAATCTCTATTTGGGATGATGGATGGCTGCCTCGACCCCTCACTTTTCAGCCTATTACACCACGGCGGGGTGACGCAGCAATGACGCGAGTTCGAGACTTAATTGAGGAGGAGACGGGCTGGTGGAATACCACGTTAATTAGGGAGATTTTTTGGGAGGCGGACGTTGGCGTGATTCTTGCTATCCCACTGGGTAGTTTGGCTAATGAGGACCGAGAGCTGTGGCACTATGAGAAGCACGGCCGCTTCTCGGTCCGTAGTGCATACAATATGATTATGTCGCAGGGTCTAGCTGCTCGTGGAGGGGGTGATAGGGGCAGCTCGAGTGCTGCGTATAATTGGAAGAAGATATGGAAATTGGAATGTGCAAATAAGATCAAGCTCTTTTGGTGGCGCGCTTGTTTTAATATCCTGCCAACCTGGGTAAATCTTATGCGCCGACGTATTTGTGACACTGCGAGTTGTGTGGTTTGTGGGGGGAGGAGAGGAAAGTCCTAAGCATGTTTTCTTTGAATGTCATGTTGCAAGGCAAGTCTGGTCGTTAGCCAATTTTCCACTTTCAATGACAATCAAAGATGACGAATTATTCATGGATTGGGTGCAAAGAGTGACAGATGTGGTAGGAAAAGAAGAGGCGGGATAGCAGTCACGGTGTGTTGGGCATTCTGGAATAACTAAAACACTATCTTAGCGGGGGAACAAGCACGAGATTCTTCGGAGATTGCACAATTAAGCCGAGAATATGCAGCGAATTAGCGTAGCACTGTGTGTAGGACAACGCCGAGACCAAGTGTCGGATGGGAGGCGCCACGAGCGAGATGTTATAAAATAAATTTTGATGGGGTTCGTTTTGAGAGGGAGGGAGTGAATGACATTGGCATTGTGGTGTGTGACAGCGAGGGGACGGTTGTGGCTCGAGTGCAGCGTCGTATTGTGGCAAACCTTGACCCATTATGCATTGAGGCGATAGCGGCACTTTGGGCGATAAGGCTCGCGGTTGGTATGAGTTGAGATGTGGTTATTTTTGAGGGCGATTGCTTGAATGTCATCCATGAGATTATCCATCAATCGCATGAGTTTGCAAGTTGTGTGAACATTGTAGGAGACTTTCTTCGACTTTTCACTCCTTGCACGAGTTTCTCCATTCGTTGGGTTAGTAGAGCGGCTAATGGGGCGGCTCATGATTTAGCGCGCACAGCTGTTGCAAATGTTAATGAGCCACATGATTTATTTTTTAAGGCTATCTAGTTAGTCTCATTAGTGAGTGCATGTATGGTTGTAATTTTGACGTTCGTATGGCGGTTTTGACGCCAGTTTTATGATAAGTCTTCTTTCTCTTAAAAAAAAAAACACGTTCATAGGAACTTATGGTCATAATTTTATTACCTTTAAATAAATAATATACTATGAAAAATTGGAGCTTTTCTTAAAATCGGGAATTTCATTGTAATGGGCTGGGTCTGAAAAAGGTTTTCGAGTTGGGCCGTACCAGATCGGTTTCCTGGCCCAATTTTACTTCCGCATTCCACCGCACCGCCACCCTTTTTTTCCATACAGTGGAAGGAGCAAGCCCCAATAAAAGCTAAGCTATAACAAGTCGAGGCACAGAGCCGCCAACAATATCATAGCGGAGATAACACGCAATGCTTGCGGATGGTTGGGACAATGTCTAGATGCCATAGGGAATCGAATGCCCAAGGTTTGCTAATCTATCGGCCACAATATTAGACTCTCTACTATAATGTATCTCGCAAGACAAAATCTCCTTCGCATTCCACCGGCACCCTGTGTACCGAAAATGCACCTTTTTCTCATTCTTCTTTTCAGTTCTTAATCTTAGCGTAGGTCATTTATAGTATTATTTATCTTATGGAATATAATTTATATGGTACAATATAAATCACGAGGTCTTATGTCAACGCATCTAATTATGCTAACGTTTCGGCATAAAACATGCTTAATTATTAGTTTTCTAATATAATAACCATAGTTATCTATCAAACTCCATTGACTTATTTTATAAAAATTTGGGTCGTAAACTTCTGCATTATAAGTAACATTGGGTCCCCCAGGTTTATTACTAAGCAAGGTCGTAAATTACGGCAAGGTTCTCACCTCTTCTATACTAAGCAAAAGGATATTGGCCGTCGGATGTCCTCTTTTGATACCATTTTCCTTTCATACAGTATCAATTTATGAAGAGTTTATTTATCAGCAAAATGTTTGAAAAAGAATATCATTTGATAAATTGATAGTTGACAAGAGTTTTTTGATTAAGCATTGGTGGACTTCCGAAACTAATAACGTATTATGATGACCTAAAAACATGTCCAACTAATTACAAAAACACTTGCGGAGCGACAATCTGCATTATCCACTACATCGCTAGCACCCTGCAAGAACTACCCGTTCTCCATGCGCCCCGGTCTCCTAGGCGTGACACACCTCGCACTTTAAATGAGACATGCCTCCTGACGGGTCCATAAAACTTAACTGTGATGGCTCATTTCTAGACAACCCGGGGCCTTCGGGAATTCGTGGTGTTACGTCATTCAACGGGTACCTTAGTTGGTGCGTTTCCCGCGGCCGCTGGAACAACCACTAACTCCATCGCCGAACTTGGAGCTATGCACCAGGGAGTGCTTTACGGTTCACAATTTTCAGTCACTAAATTGATTATGGAGACATACTATAAAATCGTGTTTGACAGCATTTCCCGGACGCAAAAACTGCCGGCCTCGGTAGAAATACAACCACTCTCAAGGACGATATTTGGAGGCTCTGGAGCGATTTTGACCAGTTGAACATCGTGTGTACATATCGCGAGGGCAACAATATCGCGGATGTGCTGACAGGATGGAGCTCCGAAGCGATGTGGCCATGGGGAAACTTGAACATTTGGTTTCGCGTGACATTACCAGTTCAAATTCACGATTGTCGCGCCAACCTTGTTCACACTCCTTGTACATTACAATGTTTTGGTGCATTTAAATAAAATTGTTGTATGTTAAAAAAATGAAATAAATATAAAAGAAAAAAAAAACTTGCGGTCCCGTATGTCTGAATGAAAAAAAAAGAGGGGAGAGTCGGGGCTACAGCTAACTGCATATGCAGTCAAGTCCATAATGTTTTCTTTTGCTATTAGAAAGGCCCTATAAGTTTATCTATTCTTACAACTAAGTCCTTACAAAATATTATCCATCTTTTGAAACACCTATTGCATGTTGGTTAATATAATAAGTAATGCGTGTTAACTGTTAAAGGAAATAAAATATTTAGCATACTGTCAATTTACGAAAGTGTATATAAAAAATAAAATAATTAACATATCATTGTTTCAAAAGATGGATACTTGTTTCTTTAAGAAAAGCTTGATAATTTTCTTTAGTGACATAGTTGTAGGATAAAAAAAATTAAGGGGCCTTTTATCATAGGAAAATAAAATATTATGTCACTAAAGAAAGGCCCATAATATTTTATTTTCCTATGATAAAAGGCCCCTTAATTTTTTTTATCCTACAACTATGTCACTAAAGAAAATTATCAAGCTTTTCTTAAAGAAACAAGTATCCATCTTTTGAAACAATGATATGTTAATTATTTTATTTTTTATATACACTTTCGTAAATTGACAGTATGCTAAATATTTTATTTCCTTTAACAGTTAACACGCATTACTTATTATATTAACCAACATGCAATAGGTGTTTCAAAAGATGGATAATATTTTGTAAGGACTTAGTTGTAAGAATAGATAAACTTATAGGGCCTTTCTAATAGCAAAAGAAAACATTATGGACTTGACTGCATATGCAGTTAGCTGTAGCCCCGACTCTCCCAAAAAAGAGAGAGAGAGAGCAAAAGCTTAAAATAATACTATCTTTCTTTCAAAGTCTTCATGGACTTTTCATTTAAGATTTGTAAAATCAAATTAATTGATGATGATCTGGTCCTTCCCAGAAAAAAATCACTAAAAAACACTCAAGAAATTTTATAAAGCAAGTAAAATGGATACATAAATAAATCTTATGAAGAAAAAGATTCCTCACGAGTGAAAATAGAAAAAATAACAGTGGTGTAAAACCAGTGGGCCGCCCAAAGGTATATGAGACTATAATCTCATATTCTCATGCAATCTATTTATAACTTTTATAGTGTAAATGCATGCACTGAAATTGGAAAGCTCATGTACCCACGCCACTCTGCCTTTATTCTATTTCAATTTTCAAATATCTGCCAGTTTATAATATTAAATTATTCCAACGGCGCACTCATTCACGTGCCCCATTTTTACAAACTAATTTATAAATTACGAATTATTATTTCTATCCAATAATTTTGACAAAAAATACTTTGTGCCCTTTTGTTTCGGCCTCCACTTTTTCTACTCTGCTAGTTTTAATTTTTCTATCAAAAATGCCAAATTTCAGCAACATCAGCTAAATTACTTATGTGGCTGCCTAGTAAAAAAAGTACTACGCCTAGTCAATAAGTTGTCACGACACGTCATATTTTTTAGCCAAAAAACGTTTTTTGGACTAATCCTTATAATATAAAAAATTGCACTTGAACCCCATAATAAATTCATTAAATTGCACTTTAGACCCCTAATATATATATATATATATACATATATTAAACATATATATATATTTATATCTTAAAAATATTTTAAAAATAATAAATATTTTAATAATTTCTAAAAATTAGAAAACCCCAATAAAAATAAAATACATTAATTAAAAAAAATGTCATCATCTTCCCTACCCCCCCGCTCAATCCTGCAGCCGCCGCCATCATCACCACCCCCGTCGCACTGTACACCGCCACCGACCGACGCAATGTTCACCGACCGCACTGTTCACCACCCCACTGTTCACCACCGCACTGTTCACCGCCACTGTCCACCACCACAATTTCGACGGAGAGTCAATTTCGACGAAATTTCGACGGAGTTCACTTCCCACAGAGTTCAATTTCGACAGAGTTCGTGAGAGGGGCCGGGGGATGTGCGTGAGGGGGGGGGGGGGGGGGGTGGCGTGGGGAAGATGACCTTTTCACTTTTTCTTTTTTTGGATTTCAATAATTGAAAAAATAAATCTTCATTTAATTATTTTTTATTTATTAAAGTATTTATATATTTTAATAAATATTACAAAAGTATAAGTTTATTTAAATATTAGAATAAGTTAATATAAAAAATGAATATATATATATATATATATATGTGTGTGTGTATATATATATATATATATATGTGTGTGTGTGTGTGTGTGTTTAATATATATATATATATATATATATTAGAGGTGCAAAATGCAATTTATTATGGGGTTCAAGTGCAATTTTTAATATTAAAAGGATTAGTCCAAAAAAATATTTTTTTGAAAAATATGACGTGGCGTGACAACTTATTGACTAGGCGTAACACTTTCTTGACTGGGCTGCCACATCAGCAATTTAGCTGATGTGGCTGAAATTGGACACTTTTGATAGAGAAATGAAAACTAGCAGGACATAAAAAGTTGACTCGGGAAAAAAGGGCAAAAAGTAATTTTTGTAAAAGTTATTGGGCAGAAATAATAATTCGTCCATTTATAAATAGATGGAAAATTGCTCTCGACTTCTAAATTTCTAACGGCATATGAGGACGAAATGCTAAAGTAGCCGAACGACGAAGATGTTATAGTTACGGTGCTGTTTGCAAATATATATATATATATATATATATAAGTGATTTTAAGATGTTTGCAAATTTATTTTAAAAATTAAAAATTTGTTAAATTAAAAACTAAAAAGTTCTATGTTGACAAAACACTGCTTTTTTCACCAAAGATAGACTATTATATAAAATTCAAGTTTCCAACTTTTAATTATTTTTAAAAATCAGTGACCCATGAATTATGTGTTTTTGCTTAACTTAAAGTTTGAACTTTTAGTGCTTTTTTAAAGAATCTGCAAATAACACCTAAGATTTGTACGAAAGTAGATCTATTTGATGTAGAGTATCCTCGTCAACTGAAAAAAAATACTATGCTTTAGGCAGAGTAACGCTAGAGAATTAGAGTCTTATTTTCAATTTTGTTTGTGAAACATGGGGTTTTTGGCAAGTTTAGTCCTTTATGTATACCCTTCTGCAATGTTAGTCCCTTATGTATACCTTGCTCGATTTTAGTCCTTTATATATACCACATGCTCGAATTTAGTCCTCCGGCCAATTTAATTTGAATTTTGACCGGAACACGTCAACGTGCCGCGCACGTGACGTCTGAGTCAACAATTATTTTTTTATTTTTTTTAAAAAATTGAAATTATAGTCCTTTATATATACCACTTTGCAGATTTAGTCCTTTATATATACACTGTTCAATTTTAGTCCTTTATGTATACACTGCGCTCTATTTTGGTCCTTCAGCCAAATTAATTTTAAATTCAGTCAAAAGACGTCAAGTGCGAGTCATGTGATGTTCGATACGGGTCTCATTATTTATTTATGTCTATGTTAACCTTAAATTTTAAGAAAAAATGTAGATTCGTCAACAAAATGTAGATTTTGTCAAAAGAAGTCGCGTGTCGAGCAAAATCTCAACCCATAATTTAGTTCAATGACACATGGAATAACATTATATATGAATTGACAATGTGTAACAAATCACTACAAGAATTCCGGTGTTTTCCCGACCGGAAAATCCCGGCCGAATTTCGGTCGGGAGCATTCCCGACAAAATCTACCTTTTGTTGACGAATCTACATTCTTTCTTAAAATTTAAGGTTAACATAAACATAAATAAATAATAAGACCCGTATCGAACATCACATGACTCGCACTTGACGTCTTTTGACTGAATTTAAAATTAATTTGGCTGAAGGACCAAAATAGAGCGCAGTGTATACATAAAGGACTAAAATTGAGCAGTGTATATATAAAGGACTAAATCTGCAAAGTGGTATATATAAAGGACTATAATTTCAATTTTTTTAAAAAAATAAAAAAATAATTGTTGACTCAGACGTCACGTGCGCGGCACGTTGACGTGTTCCGGTCAAAATTCAAATTAAATTTGCCGGAGGACTAAATTCGAGCATGTGGTATATATAAAGGACTAAAATCGAGCAAGGTATACATAACGGACTAACATTGCAGAAGGGTATACATAAAGGACTAAACTTGCCAAAAACCCGTGAAACATGTACTAAACAATATACTGGTATTGATAAGCGCTATGATGCTTAAATAATAAATAAGTTGTTAAGTTTAGTAATATGATTCATTCAATAATAACAATCGAATCAAACCTCAAGATGTTATAAGTGTATAATCAAATTATCGAGGTGTAAAATGAGTGAACTATTGATCTCTTAAGTTGTGGGTGAAAAACGTACATGGCCTACGATTGTGGATCTGTAAGAATATTTTTCGAGTTCATTACAGTTCGACCTCAAATCCTCTGAATGCCACATGTTGTTTGATGCAGATTGTTTAAGATCCCTCGTACAATCGAATTGTGTATAGATTATTGTTCAAAATTCGGAGTTAATCAAATGATTATTTAGGGTTATGGGATGATGTCTTTTAATTGTTATTTAATGATCGATTGTGAATCAAATAAAACTATCAAAATTGACAACAAAAAGTTGAATGCGATAATTGTTAAGTTGACTTCAAATTCAATGTGTAATTACCCGTCATGTGTCCTCATGTCGATTTTCTAGATATAGTGTATGAAATATGATGATTCGCTATTACATTAAGAATTATACTTATAAAGAAACAAAAAAATATATGTTGAGTGGTGTTTCTTTATATTGAATTACCAAAATGCATTGTCTTATATCAAGAGACACTTTGGTAATTTGGAATCGAAAAAGAACTTAGCTAAGAAAGAAATTGATAAGATTGACCATTTGGGCGTATTTGGTCTTCTTTCAGTTGACGAAATTCTCAGATGCAAATAAAGTTTTCTATTTCAGAGGGCAAGAAAGTAAATAGATAAAAGAGGGAGATGCAAACTCATGTTGCTTCCACCATTGCATCATAAGAGAAACACGTCGATCTCATACAATGAGTCTTTATCGATGGAAGGTGGGTAGATGGTGTTCATGAAATCAGAAGCGGGATAAGAAACCACTTTCCAAAACTTTTTAAAGACGATGAATGGAGTAGGCCTTCGTTGAGGAACTTTTTGTCCTTTTCAGAAATAAAATTCGAGATGCAATTTGGAGTTGCGACGAATCCAAGAGCTTGGAACCCAATGGTACTAATCTTAATTTCAATAAAAAGTTTTGGAATCTAATGAAATAGGATATATGTTGGTTCATCTTGGAATATGATTTAAACGAAAAGTTGTTTAGATAAATAAATCCCTATTATTTGTTTTTAATCCCAAATAAATCAAACCCCTTGAGCATTAACGAATCCAACTGATTTTCTCATTGGAAGTTGCTACAAAGTCTTGCAAACTACTTGCTTGAAGGCTTGGGAAAATTATGGACAACTTAATTTCTAAGGAGCAATTTGCCTTTATTAAGCGAAGACATATTGTTTATCCCATTCTATCCACGAACGAGATAATTGACGAAGCTATTTGAAAGAAAAAAAAAACCTAATGCTCAAGGTGGATTTCAAAAGAGCTTTCGACGGTGTCAACTGAAATACTTGGATGATATGATGGGATGTATAAATTTTCTTGTACTTGGAGAAAGTGGATGTCAGAATGTATAAAATCAGCTATTGTCTACCTTGGTCAATGGGTATCCAACTGACGAATTTTCTATGTCAAGAGGTATAAGATAAAGAGCAGAAGGACTGAATTCAATAATCAAAAGAATTGTTCAAAATCACTTTTTTGAAGGGGTTAAGGTCGGGAAGGACATGGTTGGCGCTCGGTTCTACAATTCGCAGATGACATAATCATATTTGGTGAAACTACTCCCAATAACATCGTCACAATAAAGTCTATTCTTAAAATTTTTGAGTTAGTCTCTAGACTAAATGTTACCTTTTTTAAAAAAGCAGTTTAATTGGTATCAATGGGGTGATAGAAGATATGGCAAAAAATGTGGATATTCTTAATTGTGAAGTTGACACTTTTACCTTTTAAGTATCTTGGGACTCTTGTGGATGCAAATCCGAGATGCATTGAAACATGAAAGCCAATCTTTGAGCTCTTTCAAAGAAAGTTGAATTCTTAGAATGGCACTCATATTTTGTTCGACATAAATGTAGTTTTTATTAATTATGTATTAGTTGGCTTACACATTTATTTCTTTCATTTTTAGAGCCCAAGAGGCGTTGATTAAATAACTTAAAAATAATCAAATGAACTTTTTATGGGGGGTGAAGCTGGGAGAGCACCAAAATATCTTGGATCAAATGGGAATTGATTTGTCATGAACGTCTTGGCATAAAGAATATGTCCACGTTCAATCTTGCTCTTTTGACAAAACAAAAATGAGATCCCTCAAGATCAAGGTACCATGTGGCATAACATCATCACCTAAAAGTACGGTGCATTTGGTGGAAAGATCTAATAAAAAGTAGCAACAAAGTGATAAATCCTAGTTGGTTCATCAGAAATTGTGATGGGATTATCAGAAATTGCAGGTGCGGTTCAAATACAAAATCCTAACTGATTTATGGATTGATAACGAGCCTTTGTACTTGTGTTTTGATAGATTGTATCGTAAATCAATGAACAATGATGCTTTCGTTGCAGAAAAATGACAATGGGGGGGGGGGGGGGGGGGGGGCGTTCTTGTTGGTTTTGGAAATGAAAATAGAGGAGTCTTTTCGCTTGGTACAAAGTTAACGACTAGCAATAACACTTGAGTTTTAAGTACTTTTGGACTCCAAGAGTACCGCTGGAACTAAAAGAATTCACATGACGAACATTGCTAAATAGAATCCTTACCATTTCTAACTTGACTCGTAGAGATGTTAACATTACTGATGGGACTCTGCTTTGTCTGCGCAACGTTAAGGAGGAAGACGTAAACTATTTTTTGTGTAAATGTAGAATATCATATCAGTTGTGGTGGGGTATTCTTTGGTGGTTTGGGATTTTATTCATGGGTCCTAAAAATTTGGTGGATCATACTTTCTCTTTCACGGTTTTAGAGGAAGCGATGGATGAAAAAACATTTGGTTATCTTTTTTTTTTCTTCATTTGGCAAACCTGGACATTGAGAAACAAGATTAAATTTGATGGTGACCAACTCAACATTAGCAATGCTCTTGACGTTATCAAATTTCAATCGTTGAATTGGATTCGAGAAAATAATAAAGATTCTCGGTACTCTCTTGTAGACTAAATGAATTACCTTCGCTGGTTTGTAACATTTTGGGCATTCTTTTTGTGGAGTATTCTTTGTACTTCATAACTTCTTGAATAAAACTTTTTTTTGCCGATAAATTAAATAAATAAAAAAGAGAGAGATAGAGAGATATACCGTCCTCATTAGCAATTATATTATTTATCTATTTAATGTATTATATGTATTATATATTAGGATTAGTGGACGTAATGGGAAGTTAAGATAGTTAACTTTAGATGATTCATAGCAATTATTAGAAGTTATTTTTTCAATTATTTATAATTTTTTTGAACAAATATTATGAAAAAGAATATTGAAGTTGTTCTTCTTTTTATTTTAGTTAATTTTATCAATCGGGAATGTTTGGCCGGTCCCCTAAAAATAGCATTATTGTAACCGGTTTATGTCGCTCATTTTCCTTTTTTTAAGAACCTTTATAACTGGAACATAAATTACTCACATATATAGCTTTCTTCTTTATAAATTAGGAACACAATTATGAGTAGCTATATTGCAACATATTGTAGCTTTAAACTTCCATAGTCAAGCATACGAGTAACCATCATTGACATTCGCCGGTATCCTAACTCCTAAGACATAAGGAATTTTTTATCTTCCCCATAATACATAGTTTATTGCCTACGAATAACATTACGATATATCAAAATTATATATATTCAAAATACGTAATTTACCATGTACAACAATAAGTTACTTACATAGAAGATATTACTAAGATTTTATTTGTTGGCAAACTTAACATTCTCAATCAAAAAATAATAATGAACTAATATGAAAAAGGAGAAGCAAATATTGAACATAGCAATACTAGCTGAAGAAGCAATGCTTTGGGCGTCTATAGCAAGACACTGCGTATAAATAGTTCAACTAACACAATTTAAAATGCATATTATTATATGTAAGTTTCTTTTATAACCGATTTTTTTTAATTTTTTAAGAAATTTTAAATTAACACGCAAGTTGTATATGCATCTAGTTAAACAATTCTAAAATGTAGTTGTTTTTTTGCTCAAGACTCCTTTCATAGGCATAATATATATATATATATACCCATATAATAAACATATATATATACCCATATAATAAACATATATATGAACTATAGTCGGATAATCACATTTTATGTAAAATAGGATGCATTATTCTCCTATAATAAATTAGGCAAAGTACCCCCTCATTTCGTGTAATGTTAAATAGCCATATTACATTTCTTTTTATGTATTTCTATGTATTGCAAAATTCCCGATCGACATTGCTCGGATAATTCTTTTATTTATATTTTTTAAAAATGGTAACGTGTTCCTATTTTGCACAACACAAAGGAGCAAAAGTCATTAGCTCTCTACTTCATGGTGATATTTTTCAAGTCACCCTAATACGCATAATTACATCAAATAAACACTTCCACATAAATGCATGCGTTTTTAATTAGTACGTAGGATTGTATTACACCCAATTATAATAAGAGATAAAAATATCAACTTCCATGCTCCAATTTATTGCCTCTTTTTCGACTTACTCCTGAACTTTATTTATTAGCATTTTGTCCCTTGAACTTTGTATTGTCAGTTCGATTTGCTCCACAATGTATTTTCAGTCATTTTTGACCAGAATATTCCTCCACGCGACTAATATGTGTTGTACTAGATGTATTTTATGAAAAAATAGGCGAAAAAAACACCTCAAACTAAAATTATTTCAGTCAAAAATGCCGAAAATACAATTGTTGAGCAAATCAAACATACGATATAAAGTTTAGGGGGCAAAATACTGATAAACAAAGTTCAGAGGACAAGTCACAAAATAAGTTATATGTTGGGAGATTTGATGTTCTTAACCCTTATAATAATTACATCTATACTTGTCAGAGTCATGGTGTAATATAGAAACCCCATAAAAAATGAATATTAAGTAATTTTATATCATCATATGTCATTAATTTTAATATTTTATACGTAATTGAGTACACGCTACACCATGTAGTCGTAGTATTCCCTAAACAATTTTAATCGATTGTAAATATTAGAAAAGCAATCATGCATTTTCTTATTATTAGATATTATACTACCATAAAGAATCATTGCATGAAATAATTGCACCCACCCACCTAATCATCGTATCGCTGTCCGAACTCCGAACGCCTCTTCATCATAAAACATAAAAACCCTCAAAAATAAAATAAAATTAATTAAACTCACAAACAAAAATAACAGCAGTTCGGATGAGAGCCGTTTCTTTCACTTGTTGTCGTGCATGCATTTTCTCTTCTGCACCTCTCTCTCTCTCTCTCTCTGTTCCCTTATTGCATGCACCACGCTTTCTCTCTCCACCTTCTCTCCCACAGTCACCACACCCCTTTCTCTCTCTAAAACCTATACATAGGTCATAGTATCATCTATATCCCATTCTTGATTTTGTTTTTTACTTTAATTTAATTTCTTTTTTCTTACAGTAGCAGAACCACCGGCCACCGACCGCCGCCGCAAAAGTCCTTTTTTTCTTTTTTACTTTTGATTTTTATTTATTTTTACTCCAAGATTAAATCGAAGGGTTGAAGTTTGTGCTGTGAGAAATTGAGCACATGGGTTTTGTTCTCGATTGAAGAAACTCACATGCGGACGTTGCATTTGATAGATTTGATTTTGACTTTGATTTGAACTTAGGTAAGTCAAAGATCGGATTTTTATTCATTGATTTGATGTGGGATTTACTTCAATTTTGTGTTAATTGATCCGATTAAGTTGATGGGTTTTTAGGGTTTTGATTTTGTGATTGGGGTTTTAATAGGAGTGTGTGTTGAATTGAATTTGCGAAGAATCAATCAATGGGGTCAAAGAATTGCATGAATGAATTGTGCCGTGCGACGACGTCGTCTGAGTGGAAAAAAGGTTGGAGCTTGAAATCAGGTGGATTCGCGACACTCTGTTACACTTGCGGGTAATTTTAATTTCCTTTTCAAAATGGGCTTCCTAAAATACCGCAGCAAGGGAGATTTTTTCCCTTCATGTTTCTTATCTTGTCTGATCTGAGTTCCCTTTTTACTATAAATAGTTTTAAACTTATTTTTAGCCACATTGCAGTTTGTTACTTGTCTCTTTTAATTCTTTTTCAAGAACAAGAAACCTTCATTTTGTTGTGGGTTTAAAAGATAAGTTAATGACACATTGTTGTAATAGCTGGATTAATATTTGGAATTCTTATGACAGAACTGTGTATAATTGGCTTAGTGCCTTTCATACTGATTATGCACATTTCTCTGTTTTTCTTTGTGTTTTTTCATTCTTTTATCCTAATTATCATTGCTTTTGTCCTATTTTTTGTGTTATGTTTTGCGGTTAACCAGAGTAATAGGAGGTTTGATGCTATGACTGTTTAGGTGTTGGTTTGTCATATATAAAATCTAGTTGGTATCTTGGACACATCGAACTGCATGTTTTCTGTTGCATGTACTAGATTTCTATGTTTCTGGGGTTTACTTTCGTGGGTTAACTATTAGATTTTGAAGCCAAATGACTTAGGTTGCAAAAATGGCTGAGAAGAAATTGCAGTTTTTATGTTACTGTTATTCAGCTTTAACTTATTGTAATGGCAACAAAAGGGAAACTGTAATTTTTTTGAAAGATCTTGTTGAATCACATTATGAACGCATGTATGACTCATGATGGATACGATTCTGTCTGTATTATAACATTGTGAAATTTGAGAGACTTTTATTTCGGCAGACCGCATTTTCTTTTGTTCTTCATTTGAAATGGCTTACTGTGGATTCAGATGTGCCTATGAGAAGTCAAATTTCTGTGAAAACTTTCACAAAGAGGAAACTGGTTGGAGGGAATGCAAAATATGTGGGAAGGTAATATTAATAATAGTTTGAAGTAAATATGCTTTTATTATGAAGATTTCCGTTTTTTAAAGTCTAATGAATGTCATTTGTACTGCAGCGTATTCACTGTGGATGTATTGCCTCAAGATATCTCCATGAATACATGGATTTCGGTGGCGTTGGGTGCATGAGTTGTGTAAAGCGTTTGCAAAATCAAGCGGTGCAACCAGCACAGGTGATATTTGTCACTGGAGCTTGAATAAATCAAGAATTTTTCTTGTTCCTTTGTGATTTTGTTTCTGAATGGATGATATTACTTGACTAGAGTGCTAGCAGTCATGAAGCTGTTATGTGTACTTGATTAATTCTGGATACCTTAGTTATGACATTCAATGAATTTTTGCCCCCCTGCCCGTTAAAAGTTATACCCTTCTATTAGAATTTCTGTGATGCTTGTTTTTTTTTTTTTTTTTTTTTTTTTCTGCATTTGCTGAAATGGGCTCCGTTTGGTTGGGTTTAAGGAATTTCAAGCTCTAAAACTTGTTTCAATCATTCTTCATGTCATACATTTGAAAACTTTGAGTCTCGAAGTCTAAATGACCCCATATGTTTCAGGCTTTCAGCTCATGTTCCATGAAATCTAATTGGTATACATCCAAACGTATTTTTACCGCTTTCAGAACCCCCCATTCTCCAAAGGCCCCATATTTTATGTTCCCCAAAATCCAGCAAGTAGTCAAAACAGTTTTCAATATTTCATCCAAAAGTCTGGGTAATCTACTAAGCATGAAAACTCAAACGTGGAATAATAACTGATCCAAATATGTCACTATTTCTTTATGTTAATTATCTTTGATATTTTGTTTCACACCATGTACAATAAGATAGAGGACACCTTACTATTGCTTAAGATGCACATCTAGCTTATTTGGTTCTCAGGTATTCTGATTTCTTTTCGCAGATTCCTGGTGATATTCCTAATGGCACATTTCTCACTAAGAATATCAGAGATGTTCTCCCTTTAACTATTGAGAACAGAATCAACGATGACAAATTTAGTACCGAGAGGCTTCTCCAGTTGACCAAGGCTATACGAGTCAGTGACGTTACATCAGCACTTGCACAACCTCAACGAGAAGAACCCATACTAAAAAATGTGGAAAGCAGCAAAAACTTTTCGAATCTCGCCCAACCGGCTTTCTCTCCAACTACCAAAGCAGACAACCTTAAACCTCAACAAGCAATAAAGGATACACATGAATCTCAACCTCAGCCATCTCAAAGTTTCTCTTTGACTAATTCTTTAGGTAGTTCAACCCCTGTACTGCCTTTTCCTAGTGGGATCGTTGAAACAAGCGAACCAGGCAAAGGTTCTTACCAACAAGGACTAAGGACACGCCATATTTTGCCGAAACCATCAAAACAGAACCCCACAACTAGTATGGAGACAAATAAAGAAACAATGTCACAGGCACGTGTCGCTAGGCCTCCGGCTGATGGGCGGGGCCGGAATCAGTTGCTTCCGCGGTACTGGCCTAAGATCACTGACCAAGAATTACAGCAGTTATCTGGAGAGTATCCTTGATAATTAGTTCTGCATTGGTGCTTATCTTCCTTTTGAATTTATATATTTCATGAATGAGATAAATTGTGCCCCTGAGTTCTGGTGTAATTCCAAGAACCCGGCTTATGGTTTAATTTATATTATAGATATTATATATTATACACTAAAATAAGGGGCCTATGTGTTATGTTTGTCAAGACAATAGGGAGTGTATCTATAATTACTCATACTTTAGATTCTAATGCTCATTTAACTTTCTGTAATTATTCAAACAGTAGAGGTTTCTCTAGTTTGACAAACCTCAAGGGGTTTGCATTTAAGTATCTCTTTCTTTTTTATGCTTTTGGATTTGAATTTAGCATTTACCTTAACTCTCAATTTTAGCTTAAAATCCACCATTGTACCATTGTTTGAGAAAACTCTGAGTGCCAGTGATGCAGGCCGAATTGGTCGCCTGGTTCTTCCAAAAGCATGTGCTGAAGTGAGTTTCTGGTTATCTCTCACAGCTGAGAACTTCTCCAACTTCTTTTCCTATTTAATCGTAAATAATATGTGCAGGCGTACTTCCCTTCCATCAACCAATCAGAAGGTATACCAATAAGGATACAAGACATTAAGGGAAAAGAGTGGACATTTCAGTTTAGATTTTGGCCGAACAATAACAGCCGGATGTATGTATTGGAGGGTGTAACTCCTTGCATCCAAAATATGGAATTACAAGCCGGTGACACAGGTGCATCCCTTGTTAACTTATTTATGCTGAAGAAGTTGACTTTATTGAATATAATTCTCAAATCATTTCTGGTGCTGTATGATTGTCAGGATTCCTAACTTCAGTACTGTTTTCTTTACTTCCTACTCAAGTATTTTTATGTGTTTTTCTCTTTGCATTTTCCTGGGACAAGCATACAGAGTCTTACTGTTGATGTTGGATGAGTCTTCAAACCTCGAAACATGGACAGAAAGAAACTTTGAATATTAAGCATTTGTTTGATTCTAAGCCATACTTCTTTTTCACTATAGATTGTTGTCTACCATGAACATCTTATACAAGCACCGTGACTTTCTGATAAAGACTAATTCCACCTGTTATCTTTACTTTACTTCTTTTGATCAGTGATATTTAGTCGTATCGACCCTGGGAATCAACTTGTCATTGGCGGTCGGAAGGCATCAAACAATGTTGATGTGCAGGTCAGACACTTGCAGCATTATTCTTGTTTCCTTCCTTCTTGCGTTTCTTTTTGGGCATACAACATCTACACTTCCCGAGCTTTGGTCCAAATAAAGTTCGATTAATTGAAAAGACACCGCTTAAAACTTAATTTCTTAAATAATAGGGAGTCTATCTGTAATACTTTTCAAAACATGAAGGGTGTCTGTAATTATTCAAACTTTACGAGAGTCTATCTATAATATTCTTTTAACATTTGTTATCTTCAACAACATTTAAATACAATCTTCATGAGAGAATCTGTAATATTTTCTTAACTTTCAATGAGTGAACGTGTAATTGTTCAAGCAGTAGAGTAGGTTTCTTTACTTAGACCAAACCTCAAGGGTCCGTAGTTGTTCCTTTTTCTGTTTCATTTCTTTGTTAACAATGTAAATAGCTAAAAAACATGTTTGACAATCAAACAGGATGCCGGAACACCTTCTGCTCAAAATAATGATTCTCTGGGGGAAACATCATTTTCCAGTGTTACTGACAATGTGTTTTCAGTAAGTTGTTACGTTCCAGTTTCCTAGTTTTATCCATGAAACCACTATGTCTGTTTTCTCATTTGACATGATTCTATACTGGAAAGAATGGAGGCAGAATATCCAGTGATTCCTTTCAGCGGGCCACGTCAGAGAAGAAGAAAGCAAGAAACATTAAGAACAAAAGACTTTTGATGCACAGTGATGATGCAATGGAACTGATGATTACTTGGGAAGAAGCTCAAGAATTGTTTCGTCCATCTCCAACTTCAGAACCAACTGTTTTCATGGTTGAGGACCATGAATTTGAAGAATTCGAAGTAAGTAAAGTTTTATATAGCCATTGTATTTCCCTGATAAGATGTTATTTTATTCCTATAATTTCCCATATTGCTATAGTGATTCTGTGGAAGTTGATTATTATTGCTCTGTTGTTTAGGAACCTCCTGTTTTTGGAAAGAGGACGATTTTCACTTCTCGACCTGCTGGGTAAGGACTTCCGTATTTGATCGTGCAAATAATCTGAACAAGTTCTTTGGAAATTAAATGGGATAACGACACTTACCCCCCGAACTATTGGCTCGTGGGCACTTACACCCCCAAACTTATTTGTCGAAAGAATTGTACCCCCGGTGACACCCCCCACACGTGAGAAAGGGAATATTCCACGGAATCTTGGTCTCCGCGTGCGCGTGTCGTCAAACACTAAGGGCAAAACTTGTAATTCGTATATTCAACGGCTCTTTCACACCTTACTCACCACTTATAACCGAAAATCGTTAAAATCCTCAATTCTCCCAAAAATTTCAAGAACCCTAATACCCAAAATCAAAATCAATCATCCAATAAAGTTAGTACTGGGATCTCAGTACTGGGAAATATTTTTCTTCAAGCTTCCTGGCTTGTTATCAATTTGAATTATGCATGGAATACTTTTTTCACTTTGAAGTTTTATGCTATATTTGTATATTTCATGGCTTTTGTTGGATTTAAAAAAATATTTCATGTTTGACAATGTTTCATAATGTTATTAGAGAGCAGGAACAACTTGCGCAGTGTGATAGTTGCTCCAAGTGGCGGAGGTTACCTCAGCATGCTCTTCTTTCTGCAAGATGGACATGTTCAGAGAATATATGGGATCCGAAGAGGTCAGCAACTTTCAAAATTCTGTGTTTATATTCTTAAAAGTTGTATTATGAGAAGGATTTTGTCATATTGTTCCATATTTTCCAGTGAGAAGTGAGTAATTTTTACTTATTAGTTGAACTATAAACAGTGCAAAAAGCAAGAAGTGATGTTTTAATCTATAAAACGGTTATGTGCTTATGATATGACCAGAATATAGCCTGAGGGAAATATTGTGCAGAACCAAATTATATATGTTAGTTCAGATGGGGATTGTTGGAGTAAAATGAATGACTACTATACGTCAATACCCTTAATTTTAAAGGCCTCTGTACTTTTGAACAATGGAGCTGTGTATGTATTAACTTTAAAAAGTAAATCGATGGAGTTCTGCTCACTATTGGTGGGGAAGGTACTCAAAAAAGCATTAGTTTCTTAGAACTGAAGACTTTCAATAAAATATAGAATACTTTATGCAAATATGGATAGATAGATTTTTTTTTAATTCCATTTCCATGATTTTAACTTGTGATTCTATCACAGTTGTATATTTGTTGCTTGAACAGTTGATATTAAGCATGCATTTACGTCCTTAGCCTTCTTCAAGATATATTCTTGATAATTCATTATAGCTTGGGTCTGGCGTTAGCCTTTTTTTGAATTTGTAAAGTGGAATCCTTCTTAAATCTGGCATGGTGAAAAAGTTCTGCACTCTTACTAATAGAGGAAGAGAGTTTCTGCTTAAATCAATGATTAATGATATGTTACAGGTCTTCTTGCTCTGCTCCGGAAGATATAAATCCAAGAAATCTGGAATCTTTTTTCAGTATTAACAAGGGTATGTACCAAGGGTCAATTACTATGAGAACTCTCTTTTGTGTACACACAGTTATTTCTTAAGCATATGCATGCACACACTTGCATTCCTCACCTCATGGCTGAAACTGTTCACCTGTACTTTCGTGAGTGTTGGAGTTTTTGCTTTTCTAGATTTTGTCGGAAGTGTATTTGTGCCTTGAAACCATATATCAAAAATTTGCTTCCAAAATGTGTTTGATAAACCGAAACCTTAAAAACAGATGGAAGCATTTGGGAATATTTGTGAAACAGATAATAATAGTTGCAATGTTCTTAAGAATATATTATCTAGTTTGGTCCTGTTGAATTAAATATGAAATTGCCACATTTACCATGAGAATAATATAGAAACTTTAATCCAGGACTGTAATGTATAATAGTTTATGAACCCATCCCTCAAAGTTTTGGTAAGATTGTATGGGATGATGCAAACTCTTTAATTCCTTAGGGTTAATAGAAAGCACTAGGCCCGATATTGCAGTTTATGTCAAAAATCCTCTCTTCTGGGGCACAGTCTAAACATCAGTAAGTAATTTTAGTTTCAATATTATGTCAGCTTTTTTCTGACTATCCATGCTATAATTACCACGGTCTCTTCCAGATTCCAAGAAACGAAGAATTTCAGACAACAAGTTGCCCAAAGAAGGCGAGCCATGCGGCTTGGATGCCTTGGCAACTGCTGCAGTTCTAGGAGACAACATAGTCGAGATGGGAGAACCTTCAGTCGGCGCCACCACTCGCCACCCTCGTCACCGGCCTGGGTGCACGTGCATTGTGTGCATCCAACCCCCAAGCGGAAAAGGGAAGCACGATCCCTCCTGCAAATGCCCGGTTTGTTTGACGGTGAAACGGCGCTTTAAGACACTAATGATGCGCAAGAAAAAGAAACAATTCGATCGTGAAGCGGAGCTTGCTCTTTGGAAGGACAAGACCCTGAGCGAAATTGGATTAGAAGGTGAATATTTGAACGAAAACGAACATGAAATGGATCATAAAGGGAAGAAACTGGATCTGCAAGACACGGACGGTGGTCTGTTGGACTTGAACTGCGATCCCCACCGTGAAGATGATATTCTTGCAGCAGCAGCGGGGATGAGCTTGACCACGTTGATGAATGCTGCTAGTATGACTCTGGATATGTATTCGTTTCAAAATAGGTCACCAAGTTTGGGACCCTCCAATTCGGGCCCGCAGAATGTTGGTGATGGCGAAGAAAATGTTGCGGATGAAGGAGGGTTAGAATCGAGAGATGTTGAGATAGAGAAGGATGGTAACGACCCGTAAACAGTGAGATTCTTTTCGACCTGAAACGAAATTTTGGTTGTGTTTTATCTTTCAACGCATGAGTTTGTGTTTTTGGATTACATTACATGTGTGTATTTTGGTGACCTCAAGGGTTGTGTTTTTCTTTACTGCTCCTATAGTTTGGATGTTACACCTTTTAACTTTAAAGTGAAACGAGAGATGATTTTTGTTGTTCTTTAAGTTATGTGGATTATTATAGTGAAATAGTTTTGAGTATTTTAGTTGTTTTTCAGTATTCACTCGTTTTGAGTCTTTTGAGCTTGTTTGATCTTTTATTTTTTTTAAAATTAAGTTGCTTATGAGGAGAATTGCTTGTTTCTCTGGTACATGTGATTGTCTTTTGTTTGGGTAAAGTTTTTTAGATCTCGTGCTTATATTTGTCTCGTATAATTTTTATTTTTTTTTATATATTATGTACTTATGGTCAAAAACTTTTAAGTAGCATCATAAAGAAATGAGACAGTCAACAAGGCCTACATGCACCTGAATATAACTGAGAATTTATACATGAGCCCATTAGCTTTAGAAGGCAGATCAAGTCACTTGTAAATTGAAAATAGCACATAACACGTTCTCCATTTTACTCCTTCTAAGATTACTCTTTCTCACATTTAGCCTTATAAAAGTTCTAAAATTAACAGTAATTTCAATTTCAAAATCCATCACATTTAGTTTCATAAAAAATGATAGGCCCAACTGTAGTTTCAATTCGTGAAATTTTCATCACATTTGATTTCATAGAAATACTAGAATCTAAAATAGTCCCAACTTGTGAAACTTGCATCTTCATTACATTCTGCGCCAAATTCAGTTTCCGAAGTATTTGACTCTTTCCCACTCAAAATACTATCTTTTGGCACTTTATACCAGAACATATACTTTTATCAGTTTTGTATGGATATATATATATATATATGAATATAATTTTTTATCCAAATAAATAAATATATAGAAATAAAGTGCATCCTACTGTATGTACGTATTTCTAAGTTTAATGTTTTAAGGTGATTAATCTTCATGAATATATTTTTGTTCAACAACCTAGAGTAAATATTGGAAAGTAGAAGTAACCTAAGAAACATTTTTTGTAGTTTGTACAAACCTTCAGAATATATGTGATCTTTGAATAAAACTAAGACATCTAGCATACATAATTAACAGCGATTTTGTTTTTTGGAATTTACTTAAAGTTTTAATATCTATTATTTAACCCAAATAGTTTTTTACTATTTTGCATTTGCTAAAAAATGACAGCTCTATGGAACCAAAATTAATTAAGAGCTAGCTTGCCTGTAATAAGTCATATCGATTCTTTAAAGGAGTACATAATTCTACTTAATTAGCAAGTCCATTCAGAAAATGGGATGTATATATATATATATATATATAATACTATATATACGCGCACATATATAATTAAGAGTAAATATATCCAATAAACTAAACATAAATCCAACAAAAGTAAACTCAAAAGAGCAACATTGAGAGTATAATAACATCCAAAACAAGAGACAAAAACAACCCCCCCACCCAAACATGAATTAAGCTAAAAACAGACACTCAACACACAAAACAAACTTCCACTATCCCACATTATTATTAAAATGAACAAACAATGAAACTCACTCCTCAAGCTTCAAACTCTTCCCAATTATACTTAACAGGCACCAAATAAAGCGGCAGTTTCTTCCTAATATTCAACCCGAAATCCTCCTCCATGTCAAGCTCCTCACCTTTAGCGCCATTTGGCAGCTCCCAATCAAAACTATACAACACATTCGCACACGTAAACATCACCGAAGTGATCCCCATAGTCATACCCGGGCACGACCTCCGACCCGACCCGAATGGCAAATACTCGAAATGTTGCCCCTTGTAATCTATATCCTTCCCTTCGAACCTCTCAGGTCGGAACTCTTCCGGGTCGGCCCATATCTTTGGGTCCCGCCCGATGGCCCATGCATTGACGAGGACTCGGGTTTTGGCCATAACATCGTACCCACCGATCTTGCATTGTCGGATGGTCTCGTGGGGGATGAGGAGGGAGGCGGGCGGGTGGAGTCGTAGGGTCTCTTTGACGACGAGTTTGAAGTAGGCGAATTTGTCAAGTTCGGTTTCGGGTACGTGTGGTTTTTTGCCTACGATGGAACGGATCTCGTGTTGGACCTTTTTCATGACTTTGGGGTTGCGGATGAGTTCGGCCATGACCCATACCATTGTTACGGAGCTTGTGTCGACCGCGCCAAGGAATATGTCCTGAAATGGAATAAATTAAAGTTATAATTAAGATGTATATTATGCATGAATCAAATGTTTAATCCGCTAATATTTCAACATATTTTTCGATGGGAATTAAAACTCATCAAAATTGTTGGTGTAAAGAAAGTTCAAAATACTTTATATTTCATTTCCACATAATAAAAAAATTGCAAATATTCAGATAATTCTGGGAGAATCATGGAGGGGTTAATTCTAGATAATTTTTTTCATATTTAGTATACTAATACTAAAGGAACAAAATAAAAATTAGTCTTACGCATAATAGGAAAAAAAGAAACTTATGAAAAAAATAGGCAGCTAAAAATTCTTAAGAAAATAATTATTATCCTGTGTTTGTACTAATTCTTAATAAGGATCAAATTATTATTATTAAGTTAAAATATGTATACAGAAAAAAAAAGAAAAGAATTTTGATGAACGAAAGGGAGTAATAATTGACTACCATTTTAGAATCACATGGAAGTTTAATTTATTGCTATATTAATTAGCTCTCAGTATCTATACATGGGTGTGTATTTAATTTACATTCGAGTTTTGCTAAAACATCTTGTGCTTGTTTTAAACTTGAAAACCAAAGACTTATATTTATTTGATGAATATATTCTTTTTTAATAATTAAAAATTATTCAGTAAAAATCCCAACATGTCTTGCAAATATATTACACACGTCATAATAACACAGAAAGTCTATTAAGTGCCAAAATACCACCTACAATTCTTTCCAGACAATTTAAAACCATGTTGCTTTCCAGCCATGTATGTGTGTCCAATTAAGGTTAGATGAAAAAAAAAAAAATTCCAACAGCAATGATGTAATGTAGAATCCAAACCTACTAGTGCATCACCGTATCGGTGCATGCAATTAAAACACATCCTTCATATATATATGTTCAAAAAGTAGAATTTGTAAATCTGAAAAACCAATTCATGAGATTATTAAGATTCATAACTCAAAAATAAAATGCTGCGATATTTAATGAACGAAATAGAAATTTAATTAATTTTAATTTGCCATACCACAAGAATCGCCTTCATGTGCTGTTTGGTCAACTTCACAACCGTAGTCCTCTCCTTGGCCAACCCAAGCATAACATCAACAATATCCTCTTGCTCCGACTTTGGCCTATTCGGATCCAAATGCTCCACAATCACCTTCTCAAAAAACGAATCAAAGCTCCTAAAACACCTCTCCAGCCTCCAATTCAACCCGGTCACCCAATCGATCACCCACCCGAACTTCGGATCGAAAAAATCCGAAAACGAAAACCCGCTCAAAAGCGTCATGGCATCATCAATCACCTCCTTCAACTCCCCGTACTCGAACTGATTCCCTCGATGGTTCGTACCAAACGCGACTTTACAAATCACGTTGTTCGTCAGCTCGAACATGGTATCGTTCATTTCGACCGGTTTAGGAGCGTTCTCGGCAATCGTGTCAACCAAATGTGCTACCTCGGTTTCCCTGACGCGCCAGTAGGATTGGACTCTTTTGTTGGTGAAGAGCTCCATTGTGCACATTTTGCGCATTTCTCTCCAGTACTCACCGTACGGTGAGAAGGCAAGGTCGAGGAAGTCATAGGAGATCCTCTTCTGGCCGCGGGAGAGGGGCCGGGTGCAGCAGTCGAGGTCGTGGGTGCGGAGGACCTCACGGGCTGCGTCTGGAGACGAGACGACGAGGGTGGGAACGCGGCCGAGGCGGAGGAGCATGATGGGGCCGAGTTTTTGGGAGAGTTTTAAAAGGGTTTGGTGCGGAATTTTGCCGAGTTGGTGTAAGTTGCCGATGATGGGGAGTTTGGGTGGGGAAGGTGGGAGGTTAAGTGGTGTGTTTGTTGTTTTTTTGTGTTTTGATGTGAGGAGGAAGTAGAGTGATGTGAGGAAGAGGAGAAGGAGGTAGGGGAGCCATGGGAGGAGAGGGAGTTCTTGAGAGAGTGAGGAGAAATCCATGGAATTTTCTTTTTGTGTGTGTTGGTGGAGGTGAAATTGAGAGTGATGAAATGCATGGAGTTGTGGGCTTATTTATAGGTGGTTTGGTGCATAGGAAATTATTAGGTAAAACAACTGTACAACATATAATATATGGTTGGGATTTGTTTAGGAAGTTAATTAATGCACTTTACTTTAATGATAAAAAAATACACTTTGATTTTATTATAAAAAATTCACTTTAATTTAAAAATCTATGTAATATTAACTTTTATTGTGATTAAGAAAATATAAATTTATATTTTTTGTATTTGTGTATTAAGATTCATGATACTATGTTATTGTTATTGTAACAACAAATTAAATAGCGTGCGACACAAAAGTGTGACACAAGAAACTTGTCCGAGTTTTATGTGTCAATAATGTTTAATTTTTTGTGGTGTTGTTAATTAGATTTTCAAGAGGTGTATTTGGTTAAATTTAATTTAAATTTAGATGAAAATGTATGATTAGAAAAATAAACATTTAGTATTGATATAGATGCCCAAAAGATCAGATTAGAGAAGTAAAAATTTAGTCTTGACATAGACAATGCCCAAAAATAAAGTTAAGATTGATTTTGATATAGGTGGAAAATTTATCTGGATGAGCATATTTAGAAATTTTGGCAATTGGATACTCTTACCAAATAATTCAAAATTTTGAAATATGTAATTTCTTTATTTTTCTCTTAGAAGGTAAAATATATCTAGTGAGAATTGTGTCTGAATTTTAGTAAGTTGTTAATAGTACAATTAATGTTTAATTTAAGTTGCAAATGCTTTTAAAAGGAGCTTATGGCTTTTTTCTATAGAGAAGCCATAAATGAGTGTCTAAAAATTGGACTTTTGCTTCTCCTTATCTTAAAATAAGTCAAAAAATGCACAAGTCCAAAAACTGGGTAAATGGTGCTTCTATAAGGAGCTTTTAATTATTAGTATTTTTTAAATGTTTCTCTCTCCTAATCCCCTCCAAATATCCATGTATACCCCAAGAATTAAAAAACAAGATCTTCTGTAATCTTTGAAAATAATGATAATAAAAAAATATTAGACAATACTTTCTAGAGCCACTAGCAAATAACCCCCATGTGTTACATGAAAGAGGCAATAAACCCCCCTATGAAAATAAAAGAGGCAAAAAACCCTCCTGTGTTATATAAAACATTGCTCACTGCCCCCTTACCTCATTTTTTGTGTATTTTAACGTTAAAAGACTAATTTACCCCCCAAATAGAAAATGTTCTTCCACACCCATGTCATCAGTCATCACATTCAGATTTGCAAGATTAGAACCCTAATTTTGAGAGGCGAAATTGGGGAGAAATCGGGGCTTAGGGCGAAATCGAAGTTTACGACTACTACTCTTCTTCTTCTTTTCTTCTCGTCATCAGCTCCTCTCACGAAACGCTGTTCATATTTTGTCGAATGAAAGCCTTCAGCGCCATTTTCATACTCAGTGTTCGCGGATTGCTAGCCATTCGGTATGAATTTAATGATGATATGTAAATCTTCCTGTTTATTGAATCTTACGTCTTCTCCTTCAAATCCCGCCACCGCTCTGTGCAGCTGCACACCACCCACCACTGCCTTACTGCGATCACAAGTCCCTCACTCTCTTTCTAGTTTCTAGTCTTAGCCTATTTAAAGGAATAGAATTGAGAGTATCACCACCTCCCCAAAAAAAACCCTTCTTGATTTACTCAATCATTAACCCTAATTTGCAATTTGCAATGACGGTAGCAGCGGCGGAACAACTTAACGTGACCGAAGTGCCGGAATGGGGTTCACGAAGCGTCGATTGCTTCGAGAAATTGGAGCAGATTGGTGAAGGAACTTATGGGTATTTTGTATATTTTAGCTGCAATTAATTACGTTTAGTTCCTGCTAAATTATGTGTAAGTTGAGCTAATTGTGGTGTTTGGCTGTTTGCAGGCAAGTTTACATGGTAAGAGATCTCGAAACAGGGGAAATTGTCGCGTTGAAGAAAATATGAATGGACAATGAAAGAGAAGGGGTATGTATACTTTCTTTAGCTGCTCTATGTCTAAAGTTATATAGACTTGATAGTTTACAGTTGTTGTTGGACTCTGCTTATCCTAATATGAAATTTTCACAGCCCCAAATTAAGGTAGCTGCAAAGTCTAAAAATGACATACTGTTTAGCTTACCTAGATATCTGATACTTCTGGTGGAATTGGAAGGTGGCGATCAAATAATTGATTTTTTCCTTATTTTCTTCTTTTAGTGCTATATGAAACAGCTCTTGACAGGGCTTCACTATTGTTTTAAGAGCAGTATTACGGTGATTTGTTATCGTTTGGTACACCTATGTCTATAGGTCGTTTTTTATTCTTTATGTGTTAATTTCAGCTGTTAGGTCATTTTTACTACTGGTTATACGTGTAATATAAATGAATTTTTACTGTTGTATTTTTTGTGCTTTGGTGGTGTTATATTTGCTGGCTGTTTTGCTATTGTCTTTTCTTCCATACTCCTAAAGGTTGTTTTTTACATTAGGTAAAATAAGTCCGTAAAAGGAAAAGGACATCCAAGTCGTCGAAGCATGAAGATAGCCCCCTCGCAAGAGTCAGTTCAAGTTCAGCTCAAGATGCCGAAGTTACAAGATAATGAAGCCAAAGTACAGTTGAAATTGGCCGATTTGCGATGCTAACATAGTTGAATGTCCTTAATCAATTGATTTTGAATACAACAAAAGTATATCGTAAGCTAGGATAATTTTTGATAGCTTAAACGCTTGGATGTTACACACTTGAGCATGTGGTGTTACGGTTTGAGCGCTTGGATGTTAAACGTTTGCATTTATTGTGTTCTTAATGTAACGCCTTATTTTGATGAAGTTTTGTGATTTGCTATCACATTTCATCATTTGCTAAAAAATGGTAGCTATTAAGATAGTGAGTGGTATTTTGCACAAATACTATTTTCAAGAATAAATGTATGTTATTTTATTTAGTATAAGAATAATTGTACATTCATTGTAATTTGAAATAAATTAAGATATAAATGTACTGTTTACATTCATTGTACTTAAGAATAATTAAGATGTAAATGCACTGTTTCATTCATTGTACTTTGAAATCTAAAACAAGAGACATATTTTTGAGCATAAATTATGTGTAAAACCTCTTAATGATATCCACAAAAATTGAGTTAAAAAAGTGGGAAAAGCACATAAATTTTCTAAAAATTGGGTAATGTAGTGTTAATTTAGAATTTTAGGGGTTTATTTGATTTTTTCTCATTTTAGGGGTTATTTAGCTATTTTTATAAACTATGGGTATTATTTGTTGGTTAACAAAATATCATGGATTGGTGTGTTATTATCTAAAAAAGAATAAGGGTAGAAAAGGTATTTTATTAGTAATTATTCACACCCACTCTCACGCGTTGGCAATTGTATCACACTCTCGTACAAAAGGAGGTAGTTTGCTATATATTTGAATACACAAGGGGTTTTTTTGCTTCTTTACATTTCACAAGGGGGTTTCTTGCCTCTTTCGGACAACACAGGGGGGCTTTACTTTATAATAATAAAAAATAAAATATTATATTGGATCCCAATTTATTTAACCACAACATATAAATATTAAAAAAATTAACATCTCTAAATAACATGGATTGTTTTAGAATATAGAATACTCGAGTGTATATATACAAATAATTATGCATTTTGATGTAATAATCATAAATATTGATTAGTTATATCAAATAGTTTATTGTTATATTTTAAAAATATTTTTTAGAAACATATGCTCGTCAAAATTAGGTGCATATTAATTATTTGTATGCATGAAAAATAAGGGTATTTAAGTCTTATTGCATTATAAAACTGCTTCTCACTTATTATTGTAAGCACTACAAAATCAATTTAAACTTCTTTAAGCAGCGTTTTAGAAAAGGTTTGCAAACACTCATTGGTTTAAGTCAAAAAAAAACTTTAAATGACTTTAAGTAAAAGCTTGAAAGAATAAGTTTTATAAGCTTTTGCAAACACCCCTAAATAAGGTCTTATCTAATTGATAAAATTGAGCCTGAGATATAATCGATAGGTCGATAGGCCATGACTCATGGGTCTACTCATGGGCAAACTTATAAATATTTATCTTGCTTAATGTGTACTAATAACATACTTAATTATTATCTGTTGCATGTACTATATTTTTTTTCTAGGCGATGTCAATTTTTATATGATTATGTTATAAATATGGTTAGTGGGATATGCCTATGGGCCATTGTTGAAACTTATATACAAATACTATTTTATAATAGTAGTAGTTGTTGTAAATAGTGTAAGATATTGGAAATTCTTCCCTATATAAGGAGCCATCAAGATGAAGAGAAAAACACTCATTCACAAGTAATATATACTCCTTAAGATATTGGAAATGGCAAAAATATTATTTCCGACCGGTATTCTGTCGGAAATGGTGTAACCATTTTTTTCGACCGAAGGCCGATCGGTAAGTTACAAGTTCCGACCGCAGTCCGGTTGGAAATTTGGCCACCGGACCGCGATCGGAATAATTTCTTCCGACCGGAGTCCGGTTGGAATACTTCCGACCGCGGTCCGGTCAGAATGTGTTACATACCGACCGAATTCTGGTCAGAAATATTTCGACCAGACTCCGGTCGAGATAAAATATTCCGACCGGAATCCGATCGAAAAGCCGATCGGGAAAAGTGGCGACCGGTCTTCGGTCGGAAAAAGCTATTTCCGACCGAATTTCGGTCGAGAAAACTTTTTCGACCGAAGTATCGCCGACCGAATTTTTCCGACCGGCGTGCGGTCGAGAAATGGTCTTTCCCGACCGGATCGGGGTCATTTTCGATCGGATTTTCGGTCGAAAATGACCCATTTTTCTTGTAGTGCTTATTTGCTCTTCTTTCCCTATGTCCTTTTAAATATATTGTTATAAACCCCAATAGTTTTAGCTTTTCTATAACACGTTATCAGCACGATAGTGCTCGATCCGGAAGAATTCAGTTCCTTCGTTAAAGAAAACGTTCAACGTTAAAAGGTACAAAAGTTTATATTTACTTGTTCATCTATCTCCATTATTATAGACAATGCGGATTACCGCCTATCTATATGTTAACAAGGTAAAAATTCACGTGCTTAGAATATACTATAATTTGATAAATTACTGGATATATTATTATATGACTTGCACTCGTTATCGCAAAATACCTGTATCGCTTGGCGAAGGCCCCGAATTCTCCGGGATACTAAGTCACCCCCTATCAGAGAACTCATTCCGAGAGCCTGAATCACAAAAACATTATTTCACGAAGGCCAAGAAAAGCCCTCGGAGACAGAGCGAAGCCCTCGGAAATCAAATCAGACCCCTCGGAAGACACGCCTAAATCACAACCAAGATATAAACACCTATCGGAGTACACTTCAGAAGAAAGAAACCTAACAATGGACCGCTATCGGAACTACAACAGCATCGAACGAACATTCTCACACACCTATCCCGCAACTCCGATAGATCCCCCCTATCGGAAAGAAGGAAGCTAAGAAGACAGCCCCTCAGAACACATTGAAGCTATCGGAAAGTAATTTTGCCTAATCAACGCCCCGTCATCAGATATATCCGGCGGATATAACCTATCTTTTCGCACATGCATAGTGACACCTGTGAACGCATGCATGGTGCCACTTGTCCCTGAGCAACTTCTATAAAAGGTAGAGATGAGAGATCAGAAAAGGAAGACGCCCAAAAAGGGCGCTCCAGAATAGAGCACACTCCCGGGAGGGGAGAAAAGGGAGGTGCTCCTAGGGAACTCGGGTTCTCTATAAAATTAAAAAAATGCTTCACGGGAGAAAAACTTTTTCTTTCTGAAGGCTTCACAAAGGTCCCTTCTTTCAAACAGATAAAATCAACACATCAATAAAATCGACATACTCCAAATTAATCAACACCAAAAGTAAAGAGCAAGAACTACGAGTGGCTTGATTCCCAATCGGGGGATACGTAGGCACCTCGGAAGACATCCGAGCCCAACCCCAAACTAATAAAACCGGCTATCCCCTCGGGTCGAGATTGATGTTCCAACCCAATATAAATATCTTCCGTTAAATAGGGAATAATTCCAAACCCGTTAACACTATAATTTTATGATTAGATGAAAATTCTCTTTATATTTTACTGTCATCTAACTCTAACACTAAAGCTAATTTTAACTTTCGATGATGCTTGAGTTAACCCCAAGTTAGAAAAGACTACTGGCAATTTATAATTATGAAAGGTTTTACCTCCTATTACTGTTGACAACTTATTATTATGGAAGGTTTTACCTTATATTACTACTAACACTTAATTCTTATGGAAGGTTTTACTTCCTATTATATTGCTTAGTTTATTCCACAAGCTCATGAAAGTTTTGACATAGTAATGTGGCGGAAATATCTATATGTATGTACTTATCGTAATATTATTTCTTATGCCCGGTGAAATTTATTAACGCAGTTGAAATTATTTACTTGTTATACAATTAATCATTGTTGCTCGATTGTTAAAGATATTATCATTCATCAATTATGTCAAATTAAACAAAACAAAGAAAAATGATTGTTTTTCTAACGACCATACACGGCTACTTACATTTTTCCTCTACAAATACACAAATTCATAACACAAATTCCACACAAATCTTCACCTTATTTCTCTCATCTTGCAAAACGATCTCTACAACAACAAAGATCTTGATCCTCATTTACCTTTCAATTTTTATGTTTATGCTAGTAGATGAGGACACTCCTATGTTTGTCCCTATGATATTTCTCCCTTTTATCATAATAATGTTCGAGTTCAAGATTTGGCTAGAGATGAGATAATTACATTGTATTATTGTAATAATTGTGCTTCTATGATTATATGTCAAATAAAATGTTTCGATCCTAATTATATTTTTTGGTTATGTATTTAACTGGAAAAATGTCTAACCTCACGAGTACAGTTTGTTATATGCTCAATATCACGAGTACAGTTAGTTGTATACTCAATATCACGAGTACAGTTAGTTGTATATTCAATATCACGAGTAGAGTTAGTTGTATATTCAATAAATGTCCAACAACAATACAGATTGCTGAATATTTTAAAATATCACGACTTGCAACAAAGTTTGTTAATGTCAGAAAGTTACATTAACTTATTGATAAAAAATTATCAATCTCGTTCTCCCAGAGCACATGCATTACCTAAGGTAAATGCCATTAATTTTTCAAACTTCTATGGACGAGGTAACAATGATAATGCCAATCGTGGCCATGGTCGTGGTTGAGGGGGCTTTCATAATCCCTCGCATACCAACACCGTTTTAAAGAATAGGGGAAATTTCAGTAACCTATCCAACATTTGCCTGCTTTTACAGTTTCCGATCCAACGTTTAATTTTTTACACTTTGCAGTCCAACGTTTCATTTCGATCACAGTTTACGATATAACCTTTAATTTTGCCCTATTTCTGCCCAAAAACGTCATTTTGCGACAAAATGACATCACACTGACATCATTTGAAGGGGAAATTTAGTTATTTTACATATTAGGGGGTATAATGCAATATGTATAATTAATTTATACACCCTAAAATTTTATTTTATTATACATTTTACATTTTCCAATTTTTATTTTTTTGTTACTTCAAAAATATTCAAAAAATTAAAAACTAATAAACTTTAACTCATCTAAAATAAAGTAAATTCTTTTTGTTTACAAGTTTAATAGTAAATACTATCAATCTTTTTTTTGAAGAAATTGTGTCTTCAAATGAATTATATTTTTATAAATTAAAACTTTTCAACAAAACTAATTAGTAATTTTTTAAGCTTGCTTTTTTTAAGTTTGATTTATTAATTAGTTGATAATTTAAAACTAAAAAAACAAAAAAAAAAGCTTGATCTTCTCCAACACACCCACCCCCAGCCCCACCCCCTCAACACCTATCAAATCCATCACCACCAAACCCCAAATCCACCTCAAATCGACCTAACTCCATCACCATCGCACTTTCATGAAGTCAATTTTCGATTTTATGGGATTTTAGGTGACGATTTTCGAACGAGGGTTTGGTGGTGGTGGATTTTAAAACTCCAAAACCGAAAAAACGACTTCATAGAAGTGCGAGGGTGATGGAGTTAGGTCGATTTAAGGTGGATTTGGGGTTTGGTGGTGCTGGATTTGATGGGTGTGGAGGGGGAGGGGGTGGGGGCGTGGGGGTGGGGGTGGGGGTGGGTGTGTTGGAGAAGATGAAGTTTTTTTTTTTTGGTTTTTTTTTCAGTTTTAAATTATCAACTAATTAATAAATCAAACTTAAAAAAATCAAACTTAAAAAATTACTAATTTGTTTTGTTGAAAAGTTTTAATTTCTAAAAATATAATTCATTTGAAGACACATTTTCTTCGAGAAAAAGATTGATAACAAAAAGAATATACTTTATTTTAGATAAGTTAAAGTTTATTAGTTTTAAATTTTTGAATATTTTTGAAGTAACAAAAAAAATAAAAAGTAATAACTGAAAAATGTAAAATGTATAATAAAATAACATTTTAGGGTGTATAAATTAATTATACATATTGCATTACACCCCCCATAATATGTAAAATAACTAAATTGCCCCTTCAAATGATGTTAGCGTGATGTCATAAGGCTGAAAAATGACGTTTTTGGCCGAGATAGGTCAAAATTAAAGGTTAGACCATAAACTGTGACCAAAATGAAACGTTGGACCGCAAAGTGTAAAAAATGAAACGTTGGATCAGAAGTTGTAAAAGCGGGCAAACGTTGGATAGGCAACTGTATTTTTCCCTAAAGAATAACTACCAGAACAAAGAAAAATATAAAAACTCACAAGGTTATTGTTTTAAATATGGAATGAAAGGGCATTGGGCCAACAAATGTCGTACATCAGAACATCTTTGTAAGATGTACCAAGAAAGTTTGAAGGGTAAAGAAAAGAAAGTTAACCTTGTCAAACAAAATTCAAATAATGATTCCACCTTTATGGAGGCGACAGACTTTACTAATGACTATGATGTTCGTTTGGCTTAATATGTGTTTTGTGATCTTCTGGCTGAATATGCTTAGTGTCATTTATGTTTTAAGTTGTATTATCTGCTTCCTGCATTTCTTTTGTGTGCTTTCAATAAAATAATATATTTTCAAATATTTACCCTGTTTATTGCAATATTTGTTTTAATATTGTTTATTTGAACTGAAGCATGATATGAAGCACACCGGTGATTTCTGCCTACTTGACTGTTGTACAACTCATACAATTCTCACAAGTAACATATTTAGAGCTCTCAAAATTTCAAGTCGGTACAATAAGATGTTCTATTAAATTGATTGAAGGATCTGGTAGAGCTACTTTTACTTTACCAAATGGAACAAAGTTTATCATCAATGATGCCTTATTTGCCCTAAAATCTAGAAGAAATTTATTGTTTTTTAAAGATATATATTGTCATGGATATGATACTGAGTCAATAACTGTAAATAACGCTAAATATATTTTCATTACTAAGCATATGCCAAGAAAGAAACATTTTCTTGAAAAACTTCTATATATCTCATTAGGGTTGTATTATACATATATTAATGAAATCGAATCAAATATGGTAGTCAATGAAAATCCAGAATTATTAACTATATGGCATGACCGATTAGGCCATCCTGGTTCAACAATGATGTGAAGGATAATTGAAACTACACATGGACATTCATTAAAAAGATCCAAACTCAATCTGAGCAACAATAGTCCATGTGAAGCATCTTCTCTTGGAAAGCTAATTATAAAGCATTCACCAGTTAAAATTAAGACATAATTACCCACATTTCTTGAAAGAATTCAAGGTGATATATGTGGACCTATTCATGCATCATGTGGACCATTTCAATATTTTATGATATTAATTGATGCCTCAAGTCGATGGTCACATGTCTGTCTATTGTCTACTCGCAATATGGCATTTGCGAGATTTTTGGCTCAAATAATTTAATAAGAGCCCAATTTCCTGACTATACGATCAAGAAAGTCAGACTTGACAATGCTGGTGAATTCACATCTCAAGCTTTCAGTGATTATTGTATGTCAACTGGAATTACAGTTGAATATAGTGTTGTACATATACATAACTCAAAATGGTTTAGCTGAATCATTAATTAAACGTCTTCAATTAATTGCTAGGCCATTGTTGATGAAAGCTAAATTGCCAAGTTCTCTCTGGGGTCATGCAATTTTACATGCTGCATCACTAATTCACATTAGACCAAGCTCGTATCATGAATATTCTCCATTACAACTTGCTTTTGGTCATGAACCCAATATTTCTCATATAAAGATTTTTGGTTGTGCGGTTTTATGTTCCAATTGCACCACCAAATCGAACAAAAAAAGGACCACAAAGAAGGTTGGAAATATATGTTGGATTTGACTCACCATCAATAATCAGATATCTTGATCCTCTAACAGGTGATGTCTTTACGGCACGTACCGATTGCCATTTTAATGAGACAAATTTTCCAACCTTAGGGGGGGGGGGGGAAGAAGCAGTTGAAAAAAGATATATCATGGTATAATCCATCTTTGACAAGCTTTGATATGCTAACAAAGCAATGTAATTTGGAAGTAAAGAAAATCTTGCATTTACAAGCTATTGCAAATCAATTACCCGATGCATTTACTGACATAAGCCAGGTAACAAAATCACATATACCAGCTGCAAATGCTCCTGCTCATATTGTAATTCCAAAAGAAACACCAAATGATGATATCTTTGATATGTCTAAGAAAACGTGGACGTCCTGTTGGCTCAAAGGACAAAAATCCTTGAAAAAGAAAAGCAACATCAAAACCTAATGATCCTATTATTGAGGAATCTATGCCTGATGAGTCGCAAAATATGACATATGAGATAACTCAAGAAGTTATCCAATCAGATCCTATAAATAAAGAGAACGTCTCTATAAATTATATCAATACATGAATGGTATTGGATCGAAATGAGATGGAAAATATGGATGAAATATTTTCATATTTAGTCGCTTATGAAATTGTGAATGAAAATGATGGTCCTGAACCCAAATCTGTAATTGAATGACAAATAGGAATGATTGGGATAACATGAAAGATGTTATGCAAGTTGAATTAGATTCACTTAATAAGCGAAAAGTATTTTAACCCATTGTTCTCACACCAAAAAGTGTGAAACCCGTAGGGTTCAAATGGGTTTTCGTTCGCAAACGAAATGAGGAAAATAAAATTGTAAGGTACAAAGCTAGCCTTGTCGCACAAGGTTTTTCTCAAAGACCTGAAATCTATTATGAAGAAACGTATTCTCCTGTAATGAAGACGATTACATTTTGATTCTTTATCAGTCTAGCGGTCTATGAAAATCTAAACATGCATCTCATGGATGTTGTCACTACTTATCTCTATGGATCACTTGATAATGATATTTACATGAAGGTCCCTGCTGGACTTAAATTACCCCCAACATCAAGTTCCAAACCTAGAGAAATGTACTCAATTAAATTGCAAAGATCATTATATGGGTTAAAGCAATCAGGTCGCATGTGGTACAATCATTTGAGTGAATATTTATTAAAAGAAGGATATATAAATAATTCTTTGTGTCCATGCATTTTTATTAAGAAAACATCATCTAGTTTTGCAATTATTGCAGTTTATGTAGATAATTTAAATATCATTGGCACTAACAAAGAAAGTCATTTAACAATTAATTATTTAAATGATGAATTTGAAATGAAAGATCTTGGAAAGACTAAATATTGTCTTGGTTTGCAAATTGAGCATGTTAAAAATGGAATACTTGTGCATCAATCAAATTATACTAAAAAGATATTGAAACGTTTTAACATGGATAAAGCAACACCTTTGAACCATCCTATGATTGCAAGATCATTAACTATAGATAAAGATTCATTTCGTCCTTGTGAAGAAAATGAAAAAATTCTTGGTTCTGAAGTTCCATATTTAAGTGTCATTGGAGCTTTAACGTATCTAGCTAATTGTACTAGACCTGATATATCATTTACTTTGAATTTATTACCCAGATTTAGCTCATCACCTACAAAAAGGCACTGAAAATGAATTAAACATTTATTCCGTTATTTGCAAGGAACTGTGGATCTTGGTCTATTTTATCCTAACAATGCAGAACAAGATTTGATTGGTTATACAGATGCAGGTTTTCTATCAGACCCATATAAATCCAAATCTCAAACTGGATATGTATTCATGTATGGAGGCACTGTTATTTCATGGTGTTATCAGAAACAGACACTTGTTGCAACATCATCGAATCATGTTGAGATTATTGCACTCCATGAAGCAAGCATGGAATGTGCATGGTTACAATCAATGACACATCATATAAGAAGTACATCTGGCTTACCTATTAGAGAGGGTCCTACAACATTATACGAAGACAATTCTGCATGTATTACCCAGATGAAAGAAGGCTATGTCAAGAGTGACCGAACCAAACACATACCCCCAAGATATTTTGCCTACACTCAGGAACTCGAGAAGAACAAAAAAATTAATATCCAATATGTTCAATCATGTGACAATATGACAGACCTTTTTACAAATGCACTCCCTATTGTTACTTTTAAGATACATGTTCAAAATATTGGGATGCGTCACATACGAGACTTATGAAGAATTGGATATGCCAACTTAAGGGGGAGTTCACACGACTGCACTCTTTTTCCCTTATTAAGGTTTTTATCCCACTTGGTTTTTCTTTAAAAGGTTTTTAACGAGGCAGCATAAGACGCGTGTAGAAGACGAATCATGTACATAACAAAATTTCAAATGGCCAAGGGAGAGTGTTATAAATATGGTTAGTGGGATATGCCTAGTGGCCATTGTTGAAAATTATGTACAAATATTATTTTATAATAGTAGTAATTGTTGTAAATAGTGGCAGATATTGGAAATTCTTCCCTATATAAGGAGCCATGAAGATGAAGAGAAAAACACTCATTCACAAGTAATATACTCCTTATTTGCTCTTCTTTCCCTATGTTCTTTTAAATATATTGTTATAAACCCCAATAGTTTTAGCTTCTCTATAACAGATTACATTATTGTTGTGTGATAACTGTACGTGATCTCATATTGTAGCATTTTAATTCTAAGATACATAGATTTTTAAGTATTATTAGAAAACACAAATTTAGTTCAGCCCATATATCAAATCATTGTGGAGTGGAACTACTATGCATGCATATTGTTAGTTTGTTACATAATATAATGATTATGGGCAATTGATTTTTCACTTGGACTATGATAAATTTCAATTTCCGTGTGCAAATAATAATAAAATTATTCGATTATGTTTTTCCTAGCCAACATAGGCTTTTGGTGTTGGACGCAACATAGGCTTTTGGTGTTGGATATTAGACTGCGGCAAGGAGTGAAGAGGAGTAGGCGCCGGTTGGAACCTAGAATTAAGTGGTGGCGGCTTAAGGAGTCTACCCAAAAGGCCTTCGTAGAGCGAGTGGTTCAAGAGGTAGACTGGAAGACTGAGGACGATGCAGATGCAACTTGGACCAAAATGGCTTGTTGTATCAAGAAGGTAGCTAAAGACCTCTTAGGTGAATCCCGAGGTAGTAGCCTGATAGGTAAAGACACGTCATGGTGGAATGAAGAAGTAAAGGCGGCAATCAAGGCCAAACGGGATTGCTACAGGGATTTGAAGAAGAACCATGATGGAGCAAGCTTTGAAAAGTATAAGCTAGCCAGGAAAGAAGCAAAGAAAGCTGTTGGACTAGCGCGAGAGGCTGTGTACAAGGAAATTTATGAGAAGAGGGATAGCAAGGAGGTCGAGAAGGATATATACAAAATTGCTCGCGTTAGAGAGAGGAAGACTAGGGACCTAGATGCAGTGAAATGCATCAAAGATGAAGGTCAGTCTGTCTTAGTGCGTGAGGATCAGGTCAAAGCACGGTGGAGGGAGTACTTCGAGGGTCTGTTCAATGGAGGCCCCACCCAAGCAGTGGGTGACATCTCGCAGTCCCCTCAGGACCTGAACCGCGATTTTATGCGCCGTATTAGAAGGTCGGAAGTCAAAGATACCTTGAAGAGGATGAAGACTCGAAAAGCCGTTGGCCCAGATGGTATCCCTATTGAGGCTTGGAGAAGCATGGGAGAGATAGGGGTGACCTGGTTGACGGACCTCTTTAACAAAATATGGCGAACAAATAAAATACCAGAAGAGTGGAGGAAGAGTACGCTAATACCTCTATATAAGAACAAGGGCGATGTCCAAAACTGTTCTAACTATCGTGGGATAAAGCTTATGTCTCATACCATGAAGCTATGGGAGAGGGTGATCGAACACCGATTGAGACAAATTGTTCCCATATCTGAGAACCAATTTGGATTTATGCCCGGAAGGTCGACCATAGAGGCCATCCATTTGATTCGTCAGCTCATTGAGCGTTTTCGAGAAAAGAGTAGAGATTTGCATATGGTCTTTATCGACTTAGAAAAGGCATATGACAAAGTACCTCGAGATGTATTATGGTGGACCTTGGTGAAGAAGGGGATACCCATTAAATATATCAACATCATAAAAGATATGTATGAGAATGTGGTGACAAGTGTCCGAACTTGTGGCGGTTTAACAGACGCCTTTCCAATTACAATTGGCTTACATCAGGGGTCAGCTTTGAGCCCATTTTTGTTTGCCATTGTAATTGATGAAATCACCATAGCCATCCAAGACCGAGTCCCATGGTGTATGTTGTTTGCAGACGATATTGTCCTCATCGATGAGACGAGAATGGGAGTTAACGCTAAATTTGAACGATGGAGACAAACATTAGAAGCACGAGGATTTCGACTAAGTCGAACAAAAACAGAGTACCTCGAATGCAAGTTTAGCAAACAACGAAGAAACAACGATGGCACGGTTCAGTTGGATGGCCAAGAGATACCGAGAAGTGCGCATTTTCGGTATTTAGGCTCCATACTGCAGATGGATGGAGAGTTAGATGGAGACGTCAACCACCGCATCCAAGCTGGATGGACAAAGTGGAAGAGTGCGACATGGATTCTGTGCGATCGTAACTTTCCTTTAAAGCTTAAAGGAAAGTTCTATCGTACGACTATTAGACCTACTTTGCTTTATGGCTCCGAGTGCTGGGCTATTAAGCAAAGTCATGCACAGAAAATGAACGTTACAGAGATGCGCATGCTTCGGTGGATGTGCGGTAACACTAGGAGAGATAGAGTGCGCAATGAAGATATTCGGCATAAATTGGGTGTGGCGGCCATTGACGAGAAAATGCGAGAAAATCGTTTAAGATGGTTTGGGCATGTTAAACGCAGACCCATAGATACACCGGTACGACGAGTTGAAGATCTCGACTTAGGACAGACGGCTAGAGCTCGTGGGAGACCGAAAAAGACGTGGATGGAGGTTATACAGAACGACATGAAGCTAAAAGATCTAAATGAAGACATGCTCGTCAACCGAAACCTATGGAGGCAGAAGATTCATGTTCACGACTCGACGTGATTCATTCATGGTTCATATAGCCTACCCCAATTTAATTGGGATTACAGGTTGGGTTGTTGTTGTTGTTGTTGTTGTATCTTTTTCCTAGCCAAAATTTGTTGTATACTTGGAGACATATGACAGAAATGTGATGCAAAACTCATTAATATTGTGGGCTAAAGGCACTTTGTACCAGCATTGTCAGAATCGGGCCAAGCATTGAAGTGGTGAGATTATCTATTACAGGTTCACTTGGTCGGACCGACTGAACCAATGGTTGAACCGATTAGTCAACAGTCAACAAAATATATAATTCAAAACTTTAATTATATATAACAAGAGCCATAACAAAATATTCAATTACTAAATCTCTAAATAAATATATTGTGCTAATATCACAACTAATCATTAAATAAGCAAACAAAATATTAAACAACTCCAAAATCTAAATCTATAATTCAAATTCATTCTAAATATTACACTATACTACCAAAATAACAATGTAACCAACAAAATAGTCCACAATTAAGAAAATCAAACACATAATTCCAAATCAAAGTTTTAGCTAGTTGGTTCTTTCACTTCTTTCCTTAATAGTTTTTTCCTTTTCTATTATGTTTTAATGTTTACAATTGTCCACCAGCAAAAATTAATTTAGGGGCAGATTAGTAATTGACCAAAAAAACGAGAAAAAAGGAAATAAAAAGCGGCAAACCGGTTCGCTAGGCCCGATTCACTGGTCGAACCAAAATATTTTTAAATCAGCTCGTTGTCAAAAGAAAACAGTGTTTAATGCTAGAACTAGACTGGACAAGGCACCGGGTTGCGGCCCAACCGGTTCGGTCATATTCATAGAACACTACTTTGCACCCTTAAATTGTTATTTTTTTTGACAATTTGCATCTTTAGATAAAATCACTAATAGCATTGCATCCTCCGTTTAAAATATTAACCGCAATTTATACAATAAAAAAAGCAACTCATAGCTCTTTGGCGAACGACGCATAATTGTGGCGTTAACTGGCAAATCCTCTCATCAGACACTAGAGAATTCATTCTCACGGTGTCAACACCCTATCAAACCAAAGGATGATCGAAATTGTGAGAGAGAATCTTTCAACATTCACTACTAGAGTCTAGCACAACGGAAAACTATTGATATGGGCATTTCCCGCATATTGGGCCAGGCCCAAACGAGGCCCCTATTGGACTATATCGGGGATCATATTCGATGTCATATCGGTAATAATCACCGATATGTTATTGTGGTCCCCGGATCCCGAGGTCTATAAATACGCGGTGCCCGGATTCCAAAACAAGCAATTATTATCCCTCAGCTACCACGCGTCATATCGAAATACATCACCGATATCACTTTCGATATCTTATTTGATATCGGGACTACCACGTGCACCTGTGAGACTTCATACCACCTCATCACCGATACCACATCGGGGGTCTTCTTCGACATCACATCGAAGGCAATCACCGACGTCTGTTCGATCTATTTACCGATATTCCACTCCCATCCAAGCATCGAAGCGTAGGTCCGAGGTGTTCCGGACCAAGCCTACACGAGACACCTAATGTAGGTCTGATTTGAGATAGGCTCGTTGTATTGCTAGACTACTTACTTGTAACCGACACTCGCATATATATAAAACGATCTATTGTCAAATCAGTGGCGCCGTCTGTGGGAACACCAGTTCCCGGACAAGGACGCCGAGATGCAAGAAAGGAGGACCCGATCCGAATTTAGCGGAATTGTGACTAGGGGCGCCATGATGGAGGACACACAACCCCCTTAACACCCAACTGATCAAGAACAGAAAGTGGCTCAAGCCGAGATGGAGCTTCCTCCGCCGCAGAATGAGCCGCAACGAAGGCGTGGGCCCGGAAGGCCGCCGCGAGCCGCGAATGCAGTTCCGACCCTTGTTGCACCAAGTACGGCGGGACCCGAGACTGAGGCCCCGCCCACTGAGAACCCCGCAGCAGACGTTCCAGTAACCGTGATGCCAAATGCTAATTTTCCCGGCCTGGAGGAGACAATGCCCGCGGGACAAAGCACCTTTCACCCCGCTGCCATAACCTCGGAGATGCAAGCGCAGATTAACGCCACAGTAAGAGCAGCGCTGGATTCCACATTGGAGACCTTGCTTCCACGACTAGTGGAGCAAAGGGCAAAGGACGTTCAGGCGAGCCCCATGAATCCAGAGCGGGTGAAGGACATACAAGGCAAGGATATAAGGAACATGAGGATACAGGGGACTCTTTCAGAGAGATATCACCCGCAGCTTACGACAGGACGGAGAGACGGGGCCCCGAAGTCCTGGATCGAGAGGTAGTGAGGAAAATGGAACGGCTTGACCGCGAGAGGGTAGAAGTAATCCGGAGAATGGAACGCGGTCGTGACCGGGTCGAGATCAATGGTTCAAAAAACGAGGATGCAGAGATACTGCGAGTAATTTCAAGGAGGATGGAACAGCTAGACCGTGAGAGGGCGGAGTTAGCAAGGAAGGTGACACAGAGTCATGGGAAGGGTCGCAGTAGGACCCCATTTTCAGATGAGATAGAGGCAGAGGTACTACACAGAGGAGACAAGATTCCAACCATAAAACCGTATGATGGGAAGAGTGACCCGAGGGATCACATCCACGCCGTGGAGAGTCTCTTGAACCTACAAGATTTTTCTGAGGGTATTAAGGCAAAAATAATGGCGACAACACTGATTGGAGCATCGTTAGACTGGTTTAACAGAATCGAAGTAGGATCTATTTCGAGCTTCGAGCAGATGAAGGAGATATTGGAGAACCCTTTTTCCAGTCAGAAACGAATGAAGACAAGCATGTACCATCTGGAAGCGTTGAAACAGAAAGAGAGAGAAACTCTCGGTGAATTCTTGAGCAGATTCAATGAGGAGCTACTGAAGGTGGACAACCCATATGGGGGACAAGTGCTGCAGACCCTGTTCAGGGCAACGATGCACAACAGATTCGCCAAAGAGTTGATCAAGCTCGCAGAACCTACCATCAATCGGATAAACGAGTTGGCGCATACTGTGATCTACGAAGATGCGATGATGGCGGCTAAGATTAGACCCCAGGAATCCGACCGGGAAAGGGGTAGAGAGCTATGGAACAAGAACATGGGAGGAAGAGATAGGTCCCCAAAGAGATATACCCCCCTCAATCGGGACATTCACACTATCTTTGCTGTTGCGCAAAGCAAGAATTGGCTAAGTGCGCCTCGAAAAATCAAGGAGACGGATTTCACCAAGAAATCTAGACGCTACTGCGAGTATCACAACCAAAAAGGCCATAACACGAACGACTGCTATGACCTGAAGGATGAGACCGAGAGACTGATTAAAGACGAAAGATTGATAGAACTTGTTAAGGCGAGCGGGCAGTACGCTGAATCAAGAGAACGGTCCCAATCCCCAAGAAGGGAGGGCCTAAGGGCGATTAAAAGTGGACAAGGACGCAATGCGATAACTAGTGCGCCTTCGAGGGGGTCATCAATGTGATCAGCGGTGGGACCGCATGAGCGAGTTCCACCAACCAGAGGAAGAAGATAACTCGTGGATTGAATGAGGACCGATTCGTTGGATTTACAACGTTGATTTAGGAGCTCCCAGACGAGGTTATCACGTTTTCCGGCAGGGACCTCTTGGATCTTAGCCCCGAGGCCGTCTAGGCAGGCGAGCTCGACTGCCCCCTGGTTGTTCAGCTTGATATCACTAACTACGCTGCACACAAGGTACTTATAGACAACGGTAGCTCAACCAACATTATGTTTGCGCATGCTTTGGAGAAGATGGCACTCGGCCACCACGCAGTTGAACAGGTCCGTACGCCATTGGTAGGGTTTGGTGGAGCAGAGACAATTCCCCTAGGGCAAGTGAACCTTCCCACATCATTCGGACAAGAACTGTACATGCGAACTATTAATGTTCAATACACAATCGTGGACCAACCATTTGCATACAATGTCATAATCGGCAGGCCGACCTTGAACGCGATAAGAGCCGTGGTATCCACATTCCATCAGAAGATGAAGTTCCCAGCAGGAGGGGGGTCGGAGAAGTGGTCGCCAACCAGGAGGAAGCTTGGTTCTGCTACATCACTTCTCTTACGTTGCCAAGAATTAGAGAAGCGGAGGAAGAAGCGATCAGACCGAATCAGGATAGGCAAGCTATGGAGTGATCACCATGACGAACACATGACAATATTTTAGATTTCAGTAGTTTTTAAATTACTCTTGAACATTTGAAACATTGCCCCATCGTGGGTCGGTCTGTAAACTTAAAACAGGGGGAACTACGCCGGTCTGATTCTCCACTCAACGGGATACGTAGGCGGGTTAGGGTTACTTAGCCCTTGACCGTTATCTCTTATTTTGCCCCTTCGTGAGTCGGCATGTAACTTAAAACATGGGAACTACGCCGGTCTGATTCCCCATGCAACGGGATACGTAGGCGGGCTGGGTTTACCTAGCCTTCGACCGTTATCCGTTATTACCTTTTTATTTGTTGTTTGGCACAATCTCATATTGATGCAGGGATATGTCCTAAGCGGACATTATAGAAGTGCATAGAATGGCACAAACAATTGGGGAATGTTCCCCTAGATATATATTTAACACATCGCCCTCTTACAGGTACAAACATGTACAAACAGGTACAAACAGGCACAACATGCACGATAGAGCACAACGGAAACACTATTTCTTGTGTAAAACTGATATTCCCAGATTGAGGGAACATCCCTCAAATAACACATGCACATCATTTCGTGCTTTGGTATTAGCTTTTCTCTCGAAAATCTTTCTTGTCCATAATGTTTTGCAGGGCTTAATGACCTACATATTCAACAACGACAGAGTCACCAAGAGACATAGTCGAAAAGACAATGAAAAGGCTCACCTACAATATCCCCTGTGATAACGGAGTCAATCAAAAATAATTCAATAGGTAGCGGGTTCCCTATGATAACGGGATGCGCCCCTACCCTCAAAAATATCCCATGTGATAACGGATCGATCAAAAATAATTCAATAGGTAGCGGGTTTCCTGTGATAACGGGATGCGCCCCTACCCTAAAAAATATCCCATGTGATAACGGGGTCGATCAAAAACAGTTCAACAGGTAGCGGGTTCCCTGTGATAACGGGATGCGCCCCTACCCTCAAAAATATCCCATGCGATAACGGGGTCGATCAAAAATAATTCAACAGGTAGCGGGTTCCCTGTGATAACGGGATGCGCCCCTACCCTAAAAAATATCCCCTGTGATAACGTGGTCGATTCAAGAAAAAATTTCCTGTGATAACGTGGTCGGTTCAAGAAAAAATTCCCTGTGATAACGGGGTCGATTCAAGAAAAAATTCCCAGTGATAACGGGGCCAGTCCAAGAAGAAATTCCCTGTGATAACGGGGTCGATTCAAGAAAAAATTCCCTGTGATAACGGGGCCAGTCCAAGAAGAAATTCCCTGTGATAACGGGGTCGATTCAAGAAAAAATTCCATGTGATAACGGGGTCGGTTCAAGAAAAAATTCCCTGTGATAACGGGGCCAGTTCAAGAAGAAATTCCCTGTGATAACGAGATCGATTCAAGAAAAAATTCCCTGTAATAACGGGTCCCGTCCAAGAAAGAATATCCTGTGATAACGGGGTCGACAATAAACAGTGCAATGGCAGCGGTTCCCCTGTGACAGCGGGTCGTACTTTAAAGCACGAAAACAGAGGCACCTTCATGCGATAGCCGTGATGACTCGACATAATCTGGTATGACCGATAGGTGACATAACAAGGAGAAGCAAAAATAACACGAGCAATCATACATTGGATTATGTATGAACAAATATATATCAGGACACGCAGAAAAGATCGATTGAATTAACAGGTAAAACTATGAACCATATTACAAGAGGCAACTGCGCCGAAAGAAAAAATACAAACTCCTAGACTCTCAACCAGGATAACGAGGGGCCCCTTTGATGTGTATTAACGCCAAACTCTTCTGCTCGACGATCTCGCGGTACTCCACCTCCGGTTCTAAATCTTCATCGTCATCGTCGGAGTCCTCAGGAAATTCCTCGTCCGGCCCCTTCAACGAATTTATGGCCGAAGGGTCGTAACCATCCTTGAAACCACCTTCCAGCTGAATTTGACCTATGACAGAGGTCTTGGCTTCCTGCCGCTCCAGCAAGCCCCGCTCAGCACATATCATCTTATACGACCGACTCAGAAGGAACTGTTTGGCCGTACTGGTCAGTTGGCTTTTGCTCAGCGTCATGCACCGCATGTGCCTTTCAGCCTGGGCTAATTGGTCCTTCAGAATTGCGACCTAAGCTTCAAGTGCCTCCCGACGAGATGCTTCTTGACCAGCGATAAGTCGAGAATCATTGAGCTCTCTGATCAACCTTTTATTATCATCTAACAGGCCTCCCACATTATTTTTGCTGACCTTCAGAATATCCATGGCCTCGTCTCTCTCATGCTGGAGCTGTACAGTAGCAACAAGATCGTATTCGCCCAGTTTCTCGAGTGAACCATTGGTAACTCGGAGCGACTCGGCATGGTCTGCTTGACCCTTAATGGCCATCGTCAAGAAACCTTTCAGAAAACAGTCACCTGCACGTCCACAATAAGGACTTGATCGCTCAGACAAATGCAAACCCAAAGGAAATATACAGTGAATGGCATAAAGACTACTTACAGAGCGAAAGAGACCACTGTGATCTCCACTTGAACTACCCTCTTCTTTCCTTCTCTTTCGCCCCATGGACGTCCCAACATCAACGTCAGGTTGAGATTGCGAAGCATTACCCACCCCGGCAGTATTCTCACTCGAGGAGGGCACAGACTTCTTTGCATTCTTGCGCACGCCCTCACGACCCCTCTTCTTAACGAGTGGAGGTGCGTCATTTGTAGTGGTTTCGGCCCCCGGCTGTCTAGGTTCCGCTATCGCATCCAGACTACAATACTCCACTAGCTCGGCTGCGAAACACATAAAATAGAGGATCAAGAAATAAATCGAGGGGAAGATATCAAGTTACAAAGATATAACACTTACCAAGCGTAGAGGGACCGTTATACCGCACGGGAGATATCCCACTTGCTCGCAAAACTACGTCTCTACAAAGCAGGGTACCGTTGTATGGATGGTTGATCAAATTCCTCAGAAACTCGAGGCTATGTGCACTAGGCCCGACAACGGCTCGTCTCTCATATTTGGTGTCTTCACACCACACGCTAGGAAGCACGTCAAACTCACCAGTCGTCTTCTCCTGGATGTACATATACTCACACTTATTTCCAAATCCATAGCTAGATTAAGTATATTGCATGAACCTAAGCCCCGCCAGGGCTCGCACACAGAAGAACCCTCTATCACCACCCTTCTGGTTGACCATGACGCTAAAAAGCTCCCAGAACTCGTTAGCTCCGCAAGGGGCACCCAACGCCCTTATAACACAAATGAAAGCTACAAAGTACCCCAGAGAATTGGGGGATAACTGTCCCAAGCAGACCTCGATACTTGCTATAATAGCACTAACCGCAGGATCAATCTGGAAACGCAGCCCGTTCTTGAAGTGCTTGGCACTGACAGTAATGCAGCCTTTTGGTGGAGTATGCATTCGTTGATCCGTACTGGGGAATATAACCTTATACCCCTCGGGAATGTCATACTTGTCAGAGTAATAACCAGCATGATGAGGAACACGAGACGTCATATCCTCATATTTCTCTGAGGTCTTATATTTCGGGGGACTGACCTCAAAGCCCATTCGTCCACATTAGGACCGGCAGCTTCAGGCGGAGCAGAAAATTCAGTACCGCCCTTTTCGCCAGTCAGCTGATCAGGCCCAAACATCTCATTTTTGGAGAACTCCATTCCACCCTCTCCGAAATCCATCTCGGTCGAACCTGCGCCAACACTGTCCCCGACAAACGACATATTAACGCACTAAACGATGCAAGTCAAAGGCGAACGAGATATCGAAAATGGTATCGAATTTAATATCGAAAATTTAAATCAAAGGTAGATATCGAAAGCGAGGTCGAAATCTATATCGGAAGTCAAATTCGACGTGTCTTTCGAAGGGACAACGAAATTTCGCTAAAAGCCAAAGTGGGTTTTGACTTTCCTGACAGCCTATTTATAGATATCGGAGATACTAGATCGAAACATAGTTTCGATCTCACATCGGTACTAACATTCGATATAGATAAAGGACATGGGGATGGACAGGCGCACAAGGGACATCACCCTACCAATAGACATACGCTTCAACCATATCGAAAGATACTTTCGACATCTTATCGAATATAAATTTCGACATAATATTGAAGATAAAACCCGACATCCTACACTACTACGCGAAGAACCGCGAGAATATAACAACTGCCCGACAACCCCATCATAATTTTCAAGGAACCCAAATACCAAGGGAACTAGAATTCAAACGAGGACCTCAAACTATACGTCCACTGCATTGGGAGACGAATCAAAGTTCATCACAAGTGCACTCCCCACAAGTTTGATCTCCGTCATTTGAACTGGCGGGACGAAGGGTACAGGTAACCCAGAAATTTAAAATTAAATTTGCGAATTCTTATCTCTAAGATAAGAATCCCCAAATTGGGGGACTACATGATATGGGCCTTTCCCGCATATTGGGCCAGGCCCAAACCAGGCCCCTATTGGACTATATCGGGGATCATATTCGATGTCATATCGATAATAATCACCGATATGTTACTGTGGTCCCCGGATCCCGAGGTCTATAAATACGCGGTGCCCGGATCCCAAAACAAGTAATTATTATCCCTCAGCTACCACGCGTCATATCGAAATACATCACCGATATCACTTTCGATATCTTATTCGATATCGGGACTACCACGTGCACCTGTGAGACGTCATACCACCTCATCACCGATACCACATCGGGGGTCATCTTCGACATCACATCGAAGGCAATCATCGACATCCGTTCGATCTATTTACCGATATTCCACTCCCATCCAAGCATCGAAGCGTAGGTCCGAGGTGTTTCGGACCAAGCCTACACGAGACACCTAGTGTAGGTCTGATTTGAGATAGGCTCGTTGTATTGCTAGACTACTTACTTGTAACCGACACTCGCATATATATAAAACGATCTATTGTGAAATCAACTATGGGTCGCAAAAATGATCCCATCATTCCTACGAAATCAAAGCCCAAAATACGCTTATGCTCATGGGAAACCCGATGAATAGCCCTAACAGATGCAATCGTATGCTAGCAAAGTCTGGCCGATGGACGTACAAGTCGACGATGCGAAAACATTGGAACAACGTGAATAAATTAGGGTATGTCCACAAATTGAAGATATTCCATTAATGCGAATTCACAGACGATCTCATGGATTTGACGTATGATAAATGGAGATATGCTATTTTGATTAAAAAAAAATCATGGTAAACCATGGTACTACCCTAGTTTAGTCAATAAACTAAGTGCCATGTGAATGTTACCAGCGTGAAGTGATTTGGTAGATTTAGGCTAAGGGTACTACTGTATGAAAGCAATTATGCCTCAACAGAGAGAGTTTAGCTTAACCGAGGGGCCATGGCAAATTGCGGGCAGCTTTCTGTCAATTCGTAAATGGATGCATGATTTCCGTGCTGACAATGACAAGGTTGAACATATTATTTCGTGGGTTAGGGTCATGAATCTACCTGTTGAGATGTTCCGTGAGTCGGTGATTCAAACAATTGCGAATTGCATAAGAGATTCGATCAAAATAGACGAAAATACTTTCACTACAACCCCTGGAAAATTTACATGTTTCTGCATTCAAGTCCCTATTAATAAGCCACTCGAAAGAGGAATTGGAATTGAAGGAGCATATATCAGGTGATGAATGAAAACTTTCCAACTTTTTGCTACATATGTGGACGTTTTGGTCACGCCGAGTATCAATGGTGTAACGCCCCTTACCAAGCACTCTGCTCGGCTCGAAGCCCCACCGCTACAAGATTCATTAGAGAACATCTCACTTCTCTTTTGAAATTTGTAGCTAATCCAAAATTATCGTAGAGCGGAAGATATACTCAAAAGTTGCACCTCAACACGTTCATAAATCAATTACCTTACATCAATATTTGGCTAGGCTTGTCCCACACAATGACCTCTAAGCTTTTCTCGTAAATCTGGAATGAAAACATGACAAAATATCTTTATGAGTCAAAAGGATTCAGTTAGATTTAATGTAGGAGGATTTTCTATAAAAAGTAATTTCTTGCAAAGCATGATTTCACAAGAATGCTTTTCAAAAGAAATTTATGCATTCATGCCAAATCATAATACTTATTAGATCAATCATGTCACACACCAGCCTTATGACTACCGACCTTATACCTCCCCTCTAGGAGCGACCCGGATAAAAGGGAAGGACGTGCCCAGGTACACGCCTCAACTCTGATTCACCCTGCTGGAACACTCCGTCCAGACGTAGAATAGAGTTTGCTCAAAGCGACAATGGATTGTGAAACCTACCTGATAGCCCTATGATATCCAAGAGAATTCCACACATTCATGCCAGGGCCCAATCAATAGTCGTCAAGCGGCATGCCATCAAGTGATAGTAATTTAGCCATCAAAGTGGCTTTAAGAATTGATCAATCATGAAACTAATTTCATGTACAATATTGGCATGTTTTTAAAATAAGAAGCTGAGTACATGGATCAAGATTCTTCAAGGGATAATTTAATGTAATATGATTTCCATAATATCAACGACAATTCATGATTTGTAAATAAGTACTTGAGCATTCCTTAAAATTCACAGGATTTGTAAATAGTTATTCTTTGAAACAACATGTTTGCATAATAGGGATAATAAAATATTTTTGATATAATACGTATAATTTCTATTACAACGAAATAAAATATAATTTTAATTTCAACTCAATCTCACGGCTATATCACCCGCAAAAGCAGTGTTCTTGTCTCACGCAACACCCTATATTTGAGTCACCTACAATGAGAGGTTCGTTTCTATATAAGCAACATTCCCTAAAGTACGACATGAAGGGAATAACCATTCTACCTACAACGCGGTGTCCATAACTGTATTAAGATAAGTCCTTGAAGTTTATAATTTGTACCACTAATTACTACACTTTCTCCTAAGTCATTCGCTTACAAATTAGAGAGTAGTTACATGGGTATAAAATTAGAGAGTAGTTACATGGGTATATACTTGTCAGGGTGTCAGACGTATTATCGCTAACTTGTTCTAATTACTTGTCGAACTTATCACAAGGCAACTTGGATCACCATATTATAGAATTGAGAATTAATACATGGCCATCTATCTACTGGCAGTAATCTCAGCGTATTATTTTCACATTCATGGTTATAAGAATTAAGTGAATTAAGTGGATCAGTTAATTAGATCAATCATAATTAATAACAAGTGTCATGGTAACGAATTAAAAGTTAAAAGTCTTAGATAAATTCCAGTCACGTGCGTAATTTTTCGTACTTAATTAAGCTTCATGTATACCCTTAATTGTTGTATTTAAGTAAGTAGATAAATTATTCTTGTCACCTGAAATGGTTTTCTATAATTTCTCATTAATTAATCCCTAGAGTCCAAATCCAATTGTCCTCTTTCCTATACAAATACCAGTTCTTAATCATTTGAGAACTTTAGTTAGCATAAACTATAACTCTTAACCAAGTTAATAATTTAATTAAATCTAAAAGCGGCGTAACTTGTACCAGGATTTAGATAATTAATTATCTAAAACTCGTTAATTGCAGATCACCTTTAACTCGAACGACTAATGGAACATCAGTAATGTTGTTAATCAAGCTCAAAGTTAAAACGATATTTAAGGACTCAAGAAGATTGGAAAACCAAACCCTTAATCACAATTCAAAAGCAATCACCTGATTACGCAGTGTCAAAGATGAAAAAAAAATTCTGAATCATTTCCCACTTCTTGTTTCAAATATGGCCGATTCTATGCGAAATTGATTAGAACTTGATTTAAAATGAAATAAAGGGAAACTGCATCTCAATCCTGGTATTTTCTCATTTTGGCACGTGTATGTGTGTTTTGTGAATATATGTAATGGATAATTAAGCTAGCGGTAAGAAATTTGGTGGTGTAAATCCTGTCATGGGAAAGTGACGGGTGTAACATGGGTTAACAACTCAAACTTATATATATATACTAGGTTACATGGCCCGTGCTCCGCACGGACGCATTTTATTGTATTCGATACTTTAAATATCATTTTTAAAAGAGTTTTAATTTTAACGATAGCTAATTTGAGTATATATTTAACAAAATTTAATATAACTTTGGAATTAACTTTTACAATGTATAAATATAGTACCGGTTAATTTTATCATGAACAAAGCCTGCAATCTTAATAAATTTGTGTACGCTATATTAACCACGAAAAAATGAAGTCGAGTGGTGCACATGAATCCTTTGCCTCCATTTGTTTCGGCTGAGAAGTAAATATTCACTTACCTCTCTGAGCTTCATGCCGCCATCCATTTCTTCTTCGTCTCCTACGAGCTATAGTGGTACGCCCTAAGTCGAGATATTTAACGCATTTTACCGGAGCATCTATGGGTCTGCGGTCAAAAATGTGGCCCCATAAATGCATAATGTAAAACATTTGAAGGAAAACTGAAAGAATTATAAATTAAAAGTAATGTTCCAAATTTTACAATGGACCACCACATTATTAAGTGTTAATCAATTTTATATTAAGCAAAGCCCAATTGTTTAATACGCACGGGCACACACATTATTTATTACTTTAAAAAAATTGGCTAAAATTTTGGGGCAAAAATGAAAGAATTTCAAAATAAAAGGACCGTACAATAATTTACACTGAGGCCCATAATTAAGTAACATAAAATTTTTGGTGCAAATTTGATAGAATTCAAAAACTAAAAGGACCGTCTGACAGTTTATAGCGGGTGCGCAATGTAAAACGTTTGAGACAAGATCAAAAGAATTAAAAACTAAAAAGATTGTTCAACAATTTACCACAGACCCCCACGCTATTAAATGTGAATCAATTTTATATTATACGGGTCCCAATCAATTAATACCTGCGGACCCACAAGTTATTTATTACTGCAAAACAAAGTAGAATGTAGTAATTAATTGAACTTAGAATGGCAAAATTGGAACAATGAAACATGGACGATAAAAAAATTTCCATTATTACTATATTATAAGATAAGATATGATATGCGGGTCTCAATTACTTAATACGCATAGGACCACAACTTATTTATTATTGCAAAACAAACATGTAGTAATTAGTCGAACTTTAGAACAACGAAAGATGGATGACCAAATTTGTTTCCATTCTTATTATTGAGTATCTATTTTATAATGTATAAGTATGGTACGGATTAATTTTATCATGAATCAAGCTTGCAACCCCTATAAATTGCGGTAGGCTATATTAATCATAAAAGTATCACGTCGACTCACGCACATGAATCCTCTACCTCCATTTATTTTGGTCAAGAAGTAAATCTTCACTTAGGTCTCTGAGCTTCATGCCGTTCCGTACAACCTTCATCATGTCTTCTTTGACCCCGGATATTAATCATGAAAGTATCACGTCGAGTCATGCACATGAATCCCATGCCTCCATTCGTTTCGGTCGAGAAGTAAATCATCACTTTGGTCTCTTAGCTTCATGTCGTACCGTACGACCTTCATCATGTCTTCTTTGATCTCGCACAAGCTCTAGCCATAGCTCCGTATGCCCTAAATCGAGATATTCAACGTGTCTTATCAAGGCATATATGTGTCGACGTTTAACAAGCAGGCCCCATAAGTGCGTAACGTAAAACATACGAGGCAAAACTGAAAGAATTAAATATTAAAAGGACTATCCCAAAATTTACAACGAACACCCTAATTAGTTTTATATTAAGCGGATCCCAATTGTCTAATACACGCGGACACATAAGCTATTTACTGTTGCAAAACAAAAAAGATTATAGTAGCTAAACTTTTAGGGCGAAACTGAAAGATTTTAAAAATAAGAGGATCGTTTAATAATTTACAGTAGGACCCATAAATAAATAACGTAAAACCTTTGGGGCAAAATTGAAAGAATCTAAAAATAAGAGGACCATTTAACAATTTATAAATAATATAAAAATTGGGGGTAAATTTGAAAGAAATAAAATTTAAAAGGACCATTCGACAATTTACAGTGGGTCCGTAAGTGCGAAATGTAAAATTTTAGAGGCTAGATTGAAAGAACTAAAAAATAAAAAGCATCGATTTGCAATTTACGGAGGACCCCAACGCTATTAAGTGGTAAGAAATTTATATTTTGTGGGTCTCAATCGATTAATACGTGCGGGCCCTCAAAGTATTTATTACTGTAAAACAAAACATAATACAGTAATTAATTGAACTAACAGGGGCAAAATTGGAATGCAAAAGTGAACATAGACCGTTTAACAATTTATAGTAGGGCCCATAAATAAATAATATAAAACTTTAGGGTAAATTTGAAAGAAATAAAATTTAAAAGGACCATTCGTCAATTCACAGTGGGTCCGTAAGTGCGAAATGTGAAACTTTAGAGGCGAGATTGAAAGAATAAAAAAATAAAAGGACCATTTTGCAATTTACGGAGGACCCCAACGCTATTACGTGGTAAGAAATTTATATTTTGTGGGTCCCAATTGATTAATACGTGCGGGCCCTCAAAGTATTTATTAGTGTAAAACAAAAATAATACAGTAATTAAATGAACTAACATAGGCAAAATTGGAAAGCAAAAGTGGACAGGGAATCTTACATGGGCAAAATTGGAATGCAAAAGTGAACAGAGACCGTTTAACAATTTATAGTAGGGCCCATAAATAAATAATATAAAACTTTGGGGTTGTAAAACAAAACATAAAACAGTAATTAATTGAACTAACAAGGGCAAAATTGGAAAGAAAAAGTGGTCAGGGAATCTTACAGGGGCAAAATTGGAATGCAAAAGTGAACAGAGACCGTTTAACAATTTATAGTAGGGCCCATAAATAAATAATATAAAACTTTTGGGGTAAATTTGAAATAAATAAAATTTAAAAGGACCATTCGGCAATTCACAATGGGATCGTAAGTGCGAAACGTGAAACTTTAGAGGCGAGATTGAAAGAATAAAAAAATAAAAGGACCATTTTGCAATTTACGGAGGACCCCAACGCTATTACGTAGTAAGAAATTTATATTTTATGGGTCCCAATCGATTAATACGTGCGGGCCCTCAAAGTATTTATTACTGCAAAAAATTAAAATGACCATTTTGCAATTTACGGAGGACCCCAACGCTATTACGTGGTAAGAAATTTATATTTTGTGGGTCCCAATCGATTAATACGTGCGGGCCCTCAAAGTATTTATTACTGTAAAACAAAATATAATACAGTAATTAATTGAACTAACCGGGGCAAAATTGGAAAGCAAAAGTGGACAGGGAATCTTACACGGGCAAAATTGAAATGCAAAAATGAACAGAGACCGTTTAACAATTTATAGTAGGGCCCATAAATAAATAATATAAAACTTTGGGGTTGTAAAACAAAACATAATACAATAATTACTTGAACTAACAGGGGCAAAATTGGAAAGAAAAAGTGGACAGGGAATCTTACAGGGGCAAAATTGGAATGCAAAATTGAACAGAGACCGTTTAACAATTTATAGTAGGGCACATAAATAAATAATATAAAACTTTTGGGGTAAATTTGAAAGAAATAAAACTTAAAAGGACCATTCGACAATTCGCATTGGGGCTGTAAGTGCAAAACGTGAAACTTTAGAGGCGAGATTGAAAGAACAAAAAAATTAAAGGACCATTTTGCAATTTACGGAAGACCCCAACGCTATTACGTGGTAAGAAATTTATATTTTATGGGTCCCAATCGATTAATACGTGCGGGCCCTCAAAGTATTTATTACTGCAAAAAATTAAAATGACCTATTTGCAATTTACGGAGGACCCCAACGCTATTACGTGGTAAGAAATTTATATTTTGTGGGTCCCAATCGATTAATACGTGCGGGCCCTCAAAGTATTTATTACTGTAAAACAAAATATAATACAGTAATTAATTGAACTAACAAGGGCAAAATTGGAAAGCAAAAGTGGATAGGGAATCTTACAGGGGCAAAATTGGAATGCAAAAGTGAACAGAGACCGTTTAACAATTTATAGTAGGGCCCATAAATAAATAATATAAAACTTTGGGGTTGTAAAATAAAACATAATACAGTAATTAATTGAACTAACATGGGCAAAATTAGAAAGAAAAAGTGGACAGGGAATCTTACAAGGGCAAAATTGGAATGCAAAAGTGAACAGAGACCGTTTAACAATTTATAGTAGGGCCCATAAATAAATAATATAAAACTTTTGGGGTAAATTTGAAAGAAATAAAATTTAAAAGGACCATTCGACAATTCACAGTGGGGCCGTAAGTGCGAAACGTGAAACTTTAGAGGCGAGATTGAAAGAGCAATAAAATAAAAGGACCATTTTGCAATTTACGGAGGACCCCAACGCTATTACGTGGTAAAAAATTTATATTTTGTGGGTCCCAATAAACAAAACATAATACAGTAATTAATTGAACTTACAGGGGCAAAATTGGAAAGCAAAAGTGGACAGGGAATCTTTTTTTCGGTAATTAATTGAACTAACAGGGGCAAAATTGGAAAGCAAAAGTGGACATGAAATCTTTTTTTCGATTCTTATATTATAGTTAGATTAATTGAACTAACAAGGGCAAAATTGGAAAGCAAAAGTGGACAGAGAATCTTTTTTTCGATTCTTATATTATAGTAGAAAAGTGAACAGAGACCGTTTAACAATTTATAGTATGGCCCATAAATAAATAATATAAAACTTTGGGGTTGTAAAACAAAACATAATACAGTAATTAATTGAACTAACAGGGGCAAAATTGGAAAGCAAAAGCGGACAGGGAATCTTACAAGGGCAAAATTAAAATGCAAAAGTGAACAGAGACCGTTTAACAATTTATAGTAGGGCCCTTAAATAAATAATATAAAACTTTGGGGTAAATTTGAAAGAAATAAAATTTAAAAGGACCAATCGGCAATTCACAGTGGGGCTGTAAGTGCGAAACGTGAAACGTAGAGGCGAGATTGAAAGAACAAAAAAATAAAAGGACCATTTTGCAATTTACGGAGGACCCCAACGCTATTACGTGGTAAGAAATTTATATTTTGTGGGTCCCAATCGATTAATACGTGCGGGCCCTCAAAGTATTTATTAATGTAAAACAAAACATAATACAGTAATTAATTAAACTAACATGGGCAAAATTGGAAAGCAAAAGTGGAAAGCAAAAGTGGACAGAGAATCTTTTTTTCGATTCTTATATTATAGAAAAAAAAAGAATAAGAAAAAAGCAAAAGTGGACAAGGAATCTTTTTTTCGATTCTTATATTATAGTAGATAAAATAAAACATAATACAGTAATTAATTGAACTAACATGGGCAAAATTGGAAAGCAAAAAGTGGACAAGAAATCTTTTTTTCGATTCTTATATTATAGAGAAAAAAGCAAAACTGGACAGGGAATCTTTTTTTGATTCTTATATTATAGTAGATAATATATATATATATATATATATATATATATATATATATATATATCTCCTAGTTATTTTTAAAGTGCATGTGAAGGTTACAGGTGGAAGCCAAAATTGGTTATGAATTAATTATCAACTAGCATTGTATATTAAATTTGAGTGGGGCAAGAATAGACATAACTTAATTAAATTTGTTAATTGCTAGCATCAATGTGGTCTTTTACATTTAATGATAGATACAAGCAAGCAAATGCTGAAATGGACAAGGAACTAAGAATTATATTTCTAGATGCTACTGTTTCAAAAATTGCAATTTAAACCCTTTGTAAATTCCTGTCTCTATCAGAATATAGCATCAACTTATAAAAGATCCAACGAGTAAATTAAATCGAACAATTAACAATTTTCTCACTTTTGTTTGTATTTATTTGACATAAAATTGATTAAGGGGGACGGGGCATCACAATATAATATAAATTAAGTATGGGGCGTGACAATCACCCCTCCTTGAAAGAATTTGGTCCCCAAATTCTCATTCAATTCTATTATTGTTTTTTCTAATAGAATCCCATAATTACTTATCATCAACCGACTCATAAACTTCGAGGTATATCCATATTTCATTACCAAAACTTTGTCTAGACAGCTTAGAACTAAGGCTTTTCGGTAATTAAGTCTCATTAAAACAAATTACACAAGTGTACTCACACCCAAGTGTAATCCCAACTTCAACATGGGCTGTCGTCAAGTACTAGCACTAAAATGTAGTGAGCGAGACACTGGTTGCGCACCCAAGACTCGAGCAACACATGTTAGCGTTGGCCTAACAAGAGCTTGATTCAAGCCTAACTAAAGATAACACACAACTCCAAATTCAGCATTGATGAGTCATTAGTCAACACAGTGTCCAACTATAAGGATAACATACTAGTTGATCAGGCCAGTTAGAATCCATTAATCGTTAGGACTGAGTTTGTAATAACCATCACAACTCAAACTTAAATCGGGACAAGCCGCCTTCTAGACACTCATCAACTACAAATCAAAATCTTATTCCCGCTCTGATACCACTTGTAGCGCCCCTTACCAAGCACCCTGCTCGGCTCGAAGCGCCACTGCTACCAAATTCATTAGAGAACACCTTAATCTTCTTTTGAATATTGTAGCTTATCCAAAATAATCATAGAGCGGAAGCTAGTACTCAAATATTTCCATTTCAATATCTTCAGTTGACAACTACCTGCTGTTGATTTTCGACTAGGCTTGTCCCATGTAATGACCTCTAAGATTTTCTCGTAAATCTGGAATGGAAACATGAAAAAAATATTTTTATGAGTCAAAAGGACTCAATGAGATTTAATGCATGAGAATTTTCTATAAAAATATATTTTCGCAAAGCATGATTTCAAAAGAATGATTTTCAAAAGAAATTTATGCTTTCATGCCAAATCATAACACTTATTAGATCAATCATGTCGCAACATGTCAGGCTTATGACTCCCGACCTTATACCTCCCCTCCAGGAGCCACCCAGATAAAGGTGGGGACGTGCCCAGGTACACGCCTCGACTCTGATTCACCCCGCTGGAACGCTCCGTCCAGACGTAGAATAGAGTTTGCTCAAAGCAGCGATGGATCATGAAACCTACCTCATAGCCCGATGCTATCCAAGAGACTTCCACACATCCATGCCAGGGCTCAATCAATAGCCGTCAAGCAGCATGCCATCAAGTGATAGTAATTTAGCCATCAAAGTGGCTTTAAGAATTGATCAATCCTGAAACTAATTTCATGTACAATATTGGCATGTTTTTAAAATAAGAAGCTCAGTACATGGATCAAGATTCTTCGAGGGATAATTTAATATAATATGATTTCCATAATATCAACGACAATTCATGATTTGTAAATAAGTACTTGAGCATTCCTTAAAATTCACAGGATTTGTAAATAGTTATTCTTTGAAACAACATGTTTGCATAGCAGGGATAATAAAACATTTTTGATATAATACGTATAATTTCTATTACAACGAAAAAAGATATAATTTTAATTTCAACTCAATCTCACGTTTATCACCCGCAAAAGCAGTGTTCTTGTCTCACGCAACACCCTATATTTGAGTCACCTACAATGAGAGGTTCGTTTATATATAAGCAACATTCCCTAAAGTACGACATGAAGGGAATAACTATGTTCACGAATAATTTCATAAAATTATGAACTACTAGACTTGTGATGCATGTACGGTTTTGAGGCCATGACATTGTGGTACATACTTTATATTTCTAATGTGGCCTACACTCTTATCCAACTTATATAACCATTTCTAAATTAAGTCCATCCTATGATCTGTTAAGTTAAAAAGGTGTACGCATTGGTGATGTAGATTTCTTATGTTGTTAATTAGCGAATGAAAGTTCTCATCTTGCAACAAATAATATCTTAATTACATGTATGAAGTATGAACAAACATGTATGCATGTGTGCGCCTATGTGTTCTTTTCAAATAAAGCATGTGGTTCAATCTCTTCAATTTCTTTAACAAATCTCTCGTACGGTTTAGTGTATTAAATTATTAGTCATCCAATCACAATTGGTAATAAAAAGAATGATATTTGTGCCAATCCAGACCCATGATATGAAATTAAAGAGTGAATATTTCATACATAGGTGTTACTGATCATAATCGAGTTCCTTCAGTTAATGGGGGGTCGGTCTTACTGTCTTTGCTGGTGTTCAATGGTGGGAAGGTCTTTTACACCAATGGGGTCCTCTGTCGGGGGTGGCCAATGGCGGATGATCCATCTGAGCGAGCATGATGATTTCTGCTCCAATAGTCTTCGGTGGTAGTATTGGCCAATGCATGTGATTCGGTCTGCGCCAATAGATGGCATGCACCAGTAGTGTTTGTTGCTTTCTGCCCCCAATGAATGAGTCGGACCAATGGGGTGTGGTCTTTCCTCATTAATAGAGTGGTTGGGGCATTGGGAGAGTCAATGATGAGTAGTGTGTCTGCCGAGTTCAGTCGGAGGTCGTGGTTGGATCGATATGTGGATCGTTCGTCTTGGAATGAGACCTCATGGGGTCGTTCTTCTGAATGTGAGTTGCTTCCTTGGGATTATGATGGGTCTTTGACTTTGCCTTGCCTTCACTCGTGTCCTTAGTGTTTATTATGTGCTTCTGTTTTATCAACTTTGGTTAAGCGTTGGTGATGGCTCCTCGGGCATTTTCAGAGGTTTTGGATGCCTTGAGGAGTGATTCTCTCGGACTGGGAGGGGGGGTCTCTAGTCGCCCATTGAGGGTACCCAGATTTTAGATAAGCGTTGGGTCGTTGAAGGAAACGTGTTCGAGCCTTCGAGGTCTCACCGCATCCCTTTAAGAGGCGATGGTCGAGTCTGGGGGTACATTTGTCCGAGTGTTTAGACCGAGTATCCTTGGTGGGTGTTTTCTGATCGTGACTCGGGGGTACCTTCTCTAGGATCCGGACCGTCGGCTTCAATACGGGCGGAGGTGGATGTGGTTTTTACGTATTTTCCCACAAGACAATAGATAAATTTTGTAGGGTACGCTTTTTTCCACCTCCGAGGATGGGGTAGATTATGCATCATCAGGGCGTTAATCGAGTGCGCCAATTCATAGTCCAACCACCATGAAGAAGATTTCCTATGGCGTCCCCGACGAATCGACAGAGCAATCGACGGTGAGATAAAATATAGGGACGAGTTTGCTAATTAAATAACAACAAGATTGTTTTTCTAGTATCCACGGAAGATGGCTATATCAAACATGAGATTAATTAGTGAGCGTAATGCAAGAGTTATAGGACAAAAATCCAAAAAGATATTGAGCATTTTCACGAAAGTAAAAAAACAATAGACGCATTCGACAATTAAATAGTAATTCGAATAACTTTTTAGTTTTTAATTTTTATATTTGTAGGCACACTTTTGTTGACTTAAATCATGGGCCAACCGGTATGTTTTTTTTATCAGAATTCGGGTCTTAATTGTTAACTTTTGCATTATTAGGATTCACTTACGTGTTTGTTTGTTACAGGATTCCTTAACGGAGACGAAAATGGAAGCGAAATTAAGGAACTTGTTAGATTCTGTCGGGAGTTTTTTCACCGGCGGCGATCAGATTCCTTGTCAGTACTCTCTCCCACACACACACACATTTTTTCCATAATCCCTATTTTTGCGTTGTTAGGGTTTAACAGGTTGCAATATTTATCTCGTTTCAATTGTAACTAAAATTTACCTCACATTAGCTGCAAAAGCCATGGCCGGAATTTTATGACTTGTGTTTTTTTATTTTATTTTAATTATATTACATATGCTTTCCTTCATTTGCGGATGTTATTTGCGCTCCAAGTTTGTGCTTTCATTGACATAATACTATCAGATGAACATGTTATTTTCATGGAACATGTTATCAGATGAACATTACTACCATTAGTATAAAAACATGTTTAATCGTATGATAAAATAACCTAGAGATCTTCAGCTATACTACAACATTTTCTACAGTTCGGTAACATAATATTCACGGTTCTATAAATTAGTTCAACATTGCGCGGGTTATTATTTTGAATACTCAAGAGGACGTGGTGCTATGGAACAAAACGGGGAATGTTTCCTTTTCTTGCGTTTCACAAATACTATCGGCTGAATTCACCTCGAGGCGCGGATTGTAAATGGATTTGGAAGACAAAGCTTAGTAATAAACTGCAACATTTTTTATGGTTGGGCGTTCAGAACCGTCTAGTCACTAATAATTCGAGGAAGGTGCGAAAAATAGCCAATTTGGCAGTCTGTCCACCGTGCGACGACCCCGAAGAAACGACAATTCATATCTTCAGGGATTGTGAGGCTGCGCTCGAAATCTGGGAGAGTTTTCTAAACGGGAAAAACCTGATGGAGTTCGAAAATATCAAGGAGGAAGAATGGTTTTGGGATAACCTCAAAAAGAAGAGTTTGCATGCGCACCTATACCGGATGCTATGCTAGCTGGGATGTTACGTTTGCGGCTACCTTTTGGTACTTATGGCTAGCAGAAAATAACCTGGTCTTTAGAGGGGAACAGAAGAGTACATCGAGTATCATTCAAAAGGTGGGAATTATGAGCAAAAACTTGGTTTTGGCCGTAGAAATTCGAAACTGGGGGTGGTTAAGGAGAAAAGGAAAAAGTCGAGCAATGGCGGGACAAAGTTGAATGTCGATGGGAGTCTGCACTAGACGTAATAGCGGGCCTGCGAGAGGTGTTCTAAGATCCGACAAAGGGGAATGGTTATAGGGATTCAAAGTTATTCTTGTTGCGCCTCCTATGGATGAAGCGGATTTGGAAGCCTTGGGAGGAGGAATGGAACTCGCATGGGAGAAAATATTAAATAGTATTGAGATTGCGACAGACTCTCGTGCTACAAGATAGTCACAGGAACAAGAGGACAAAATATGAGTGAGCCAAACTTGGTGAAGCAATGTAGAGACCTACTTCGTTTGTCTTGGAACGTCAAAATCTGATGGATTCCTAAGAAAGCTAACAAACTTGCGGATGCAATTGCAAATTGGACATTGAGGGGGAGGGCCGAGAAGTATTTTGGGCCACTCCATCAATCCGAATTGCTAGGCTCCTTCAAGGAGATTTAGCTTAGTTTTAGTTATTTATTTGTAATCTCTCTTTTTACCAAAAAAATAAAAAATACCATTCGCTGCCTTATATTTAAATGTCTTGTATATTTAAGTTGTTGTTTCCTGAGCTCGAACATCCTGTTTAATTAGTTTGATGAACTAGATAGGATTTGCCATAGACTGCTCGAATTATAATTATTTATACATCATTGAAAATTGAGTTTAATTTTATCATAATCTATTGTTGTTTAAACCTCTGTTGTGAAAGGCACGCCCGAGGCGATTTTGGCATAAAAACGTCCTTGGGCGCTGTATTGGGGCTCTATTTTTGTGGGGCGCACACCCTAAACATTGGGACTTGCGCCCGGTGACCATTGTAAACGCCCACAAATTACTGCATTTTTCTCTTCTTGTTTTAATTACCTAGTCCAAAAATAAATATAAAGCATAAAATTGGCCCATTCACAATATTGTATGCCCAAAAGAGAAGTAAAGAAAGAAAGAAAAATGGTTTGCAATTGTTAATCTTCGCCGAATATGAAAAGTCATATACGTGGCCTCCTTTCTTCTTTATTTGTTTTCCTTTCATTATTTTAAGATTTCTTCTATAACTTTATCATATAAAAGCATGATATGCATATGATCACCTCTTTGGTTTAACTCCCAACTTTACTTTTTGGTTTACTCCATTTTTTTGTATTACTATATATTTGTTTTATGATATTATGCTTAAAATAAATTAAAATACAACATTTATTGGGCTTACGCCTAACACCTCGAGGCTTACGCTTCGCCTCTACTTATGAAAAATACCTTACTTACGCCCCACACCTTTAACAACACCGATTTAAATATAGTACATATACGTAAATAAAGATTTCATGATACTTTGAAAATTATACTCGATTGATTTGCAAAATCTTATATTAAAATAAGTGCAATTGATCAGAACGAAGATGTGTACTTGTGATAAGAACTCTATTAACATTAGTTTATAGCTTGACTCTGCAAATTCCTCCGATATTTTTAAATAGGAGTTTATTGATAAAGAAACTAAAAGTAATGTGTTCTCCAATGCGGTCAATGCTTCTTTAGGAGCACATTGCGTAAATAATATCTTCCTAAGATATAGTGGATTTGAAGCATATGAGTGACAGTACCATTGTAAATTGATTGTTAAATATGGTATAAGCTTCTTTAAGGAAAAAACAAAATTACACAACATAAAAATTACAGTTGTATATAATCTTATTTTTTAACTATATATTAAGATTACTCGGCATCAACCAAAACTTTTGCAAAGTTTTGTACAAACATACACAGAAATCTTGTTCCACGTGTCATCCAGTGCCTGAAAATATGCATCCCTCCATGACTTTTTAAGAACCAATGTTGTGCAAACAACTGAAAACCCCACTGCATATCCTAAAGACAACAATACATAAAACCAATCAACATTTGATAAGAAACTTATTTTGTTGTCATTCTGATATCCAGGATCAGATGTTCCACCACCAATGTTGCATTTGACAGTGAGTGGAAGGCCACAAAGTTTATTTCCAATGAAGGCTAAAGCATCTTGGCGTTGGAGTTGTGTGCTTTCTGGAATTCTTCCAATCAAATCATTGAAAGAGAAGTCGAGGAAATTCAAAAATGTCAGACCTGCAATGGAATTCGGAATCTCACCAGAAAAAGAATTTCGTGAGAGATTGAGAGACTCTAATTGCTTCATTTCTCCAATGCCATCTGGTATTGTTCCACTCAAGCTATTCCTTGATAAACTTAGTGATATTAGCTCCACAAGACTTGTTATCTCTTTTGGTATATCTCCGGACAAGTTGTTTACTGAGAGATCAATGCTTGTCACCAATGGAAGAATGGTACTACTATATTCCCTTATAGTTCCCTTCACATGTACAGATGCACTCTCTGCAAACCTTATGCCAAATGGGACAAAATGGTACTTCCATTCCATCCACTGCTCTTTTTTGGTCATGCCAGTAAAATTACCAATACACATAGGTATTTTCCCAGAAAGTATGTTCTCTGAGAGATCAAAGATTCGAAGAGAGTTTAGGTGGCAGATGGTATGTGGAATTTCACCATTCAACTTATTTGATCGTAAAATAAGAATTACCAAATTTGATAGGCTTGTCCCCTGCCATGCTGGAACATTTCCAACAAGCTTATTGTTACCAAGGTCAATCTTCAATAGCTTCGTGCAATTTTGAATAGAAGATGGTATTTGACCAGATAGTCTATTATTGTGTAGGTTTAGAGATTTCAGCTCTGTGAGAATTCCAATTGTATCTGGGATGCTACCAGATATATTGTTGCTTTCTAAATTCAACATCACCAACCATGGGACTTCTGACCAGCAAGTTGGTAATTTTTCAGCTGACTGATTTCCCCCAAGATGAAGATGATCAGATGTGTAAGTGCCATTTGCCATGGAGCATAGGAAGTGAGATAAATTTCCTGAAATTGAGTTATTCGAGAGATCCAGTCCTTGTATGGTAACTCCTAAAGGAGGCAACGATCCATTGAACTTATTGGAACGCACGTCTATGTATCCAAGACTACTTAAAGAAGGAATCTTTCCTGAAAGTTGGTTGTTGGAGAGATTCAAAGAATTCAGGCTCCAAAACCAACTAGGAACTTCATCAGAGATTCCTGTATTTGACAAGTCGAGCACTTCAATGTACTTGCTTTGCGTGTTAAGCCATGTCAGAATTGGAGTTCCTGCACCTAAGTCCCATGAACTGAGTTCAAGCCTGTATAGTTTGAAAGGAGGAATCCAGTTCTGGTCCACCTTCAAACTTAGACTGTTACGGGACGCATAGAGCATAAATAATTTTGTGAGATTGGTAAAGTGACTTTCAGTGACAATACCTTCTAGCATGTTATCTGCTATGTAAAGATGTTCCAAATTAAGAAGTTTCCCGAAACTCTCTGGAAGATTTCCAGTCAATTTGTTCATACTTAAGCCTAATACTTTCAGCGATGATAAATTTCCAAGACTAACTGGAATTGGCCCATACAGTGAATTATTCATAAGATAAAGTCTTTGAAGACTCTTAAATTCACCAAAATTATCAGTGAGATGGCCTGAAAGCTGATTGTCATATAGATCTAGATACTCCATGTCTCCCAAGAAGCAATCCGACATATTCCCAAATGCATTTGATATATTTCCTTTCAACTTGTTACCAGACAGGTCCAAGCGTTTCATTTTGCACATCTGTGCAATCCCAATCGGTATTTCTCCAGAAAGCTCATTATTAGATAAATAAAGGTCGGTTAGAGAGGTTAAGTTTTCTATGGCATTGGAAATTGAACCATGTAGAAGTTCGTTGCGACCCATATTAAAATACTCAAGTGGTTCATTCGCATAGATCCAATCTGGTATGGTGGAATTGAAATTATTACTAGAGAGATCAATATATTTAAGCTTGGTGATATTACTATTACTAGGAATCAAACCTTCAAAATTATTAAAGAAAAGATCAAGATGACTAAGCTTATTGAGTTGAAAGATCCATCTTGGAACAACAGAATGAAAATTATTATAAGAAAGATCAAGAAACACGAGGGAAGTAAAATTAACACCAGGTAGAGATGAGAGGACTTCAAGACCACAGCTCCTAAAGCTGAGTTCAAGTAGAGAAGGGAGTGTGTTGATGACCTCAACCCAGCTGTCACTTGCCTTGGTGAGATTCACCCCATTCAAGTTGAGGCGCTTCAAATGAGAAAGGCCAGACAACCATTCAAGCCCGTCAACAAGCCTGTTGTCAACACGCCCATCATCGATAAAATATAAATTTTGGGAGCCCAAACTTAAAGTGCGTAAACTCGAAAGATTCCCTATAGTAGGTGGAATATTTCCATGAAATAGATTACCCGATAAATCTAAATGCTCGAGTTTTGGAAATGAGCCGAAGAAGTCAGGGATCATGCCCCCCAAGCTGTTGAAGCTCAGATCAAGATATCTGAGATATTTAAGATTGAGCAAGGAAGGATTCAGTTTCCCATCAGAATCCCCAAAGGAGGATTGAAGATGTAGTTGATAAACATGGCCAGTAAAGTTGTTACAAACTACACCTTCCCACTTGCAGCAATCAGCTTGAGACTCATTCCAGGAACGCAACAAATCATTATTGGACGAATGACGAGTTTCTGCATACTTTTTAAAGATCAACAACGCTTGTTTTTCTATTCCCGGACATGTATTGATTATGCCATTGTTTACGGAACAATTGATTAAGTTTAAGGATGCTATAGAGAAAATAACTATGAAAAATGCAACTGGTTGTATAGGGCTTAAGACATTCATCTTTTTTAGTAGGAATTATGTATGGTACAATTAGAAACATAGTTGGGGAGTATTTATACACTTCCTATGACCCTTCTCTTCCATTTCATCCACTCCCAGGACAATTACAAGTCACAAGCGCAAAAGTAGAATTATTGCAACAAAACAAACGAGAGGAAAATAATGGAGGCACTTTTGGCTTGTCCTGTAACATAAACATTAAGGAAAATGAAGTGTGTGGAATAACTTTTTGTTGCAAAGATTTGGAGCATTGCATATTAATTCTACCATATATAGTTTTTGTCATCGTGTAATTGGTCTTTAATTTCTTCCACCCAAAGACTTTGAGGTCAACTAAAATAGAACTGTCCAATGGGCAAAGCAACTTGGCGCATACGGTAATCTTGAGGTGTTTTGAAACCACATGTAAAAAAAACGATTAAGTTCTTTTTATTAATGTTGTCATACATATCCTACTTTCTTATTTTGCAGGGTTGGGGTGCATGCCAGTAAATTTATTTTTAAATGAATTTAAATGTTATGAAAATATTATGTAGAAGGTCATTTGCAGAGCTGTTTTATAAAGAAGATTCGATTTCATCAGAGAATTAAGACCGCATTTAATTCAAATATAGAATGTCGCAACAATATACCCATGTAAGTAAACATTTGACCATGGAAAGTGAGAAATTTGCCTGCCATTTGACCTCATTTAATTTATATACAGAAGCAGTGTGCACCAAGTTTCAGATTACATATTACAGGGTAATTTGCCATTTTGTGATTTTGTAATGGTCCTGCGTAAATTTTGTAATTTTTGATAACGTGGAAAGTCTCTAATTTTTATTTTTTTTTGATAATTGGAAAGTCTCTAAATTTTATGTATGAAAAAGTTTCACCAATCATTAATCAATTTAAATTTTGCTTCAGTGTGTACATGCTCTGCACAAACATGTCAGCTATAATCTTATAGAATAATTAATGAATAAAGTGGTTTAACATAATTTTGTTTGTTCCAAGTACCTATGGCTATTACAAAGACTTTCGAGAATACAACACTTGTGATTCAAATTTGTGAACTTAAAGTAAGAGAATAATGGCTCACAATTACAAGATAGAAATGAAAGCGACGGTCTATAGATTTTTTTGGTATGTTTTGCATTCTTCTACTTGTGTATTCAGTGACTAACTTTCTTTTGACTATTCTGTAGGCTCACAATTACAGATGCATATATTGATATTAGTACGTACCTACTATTCTGTAACTAGTAACCTTACTATTGCATAACTTTGTGCTTAAGCTTCTTACTCTGCAGCTAAGTGAATAAACATTCTTCTCATCATCAAATGCTCTTTATAAATCTGAAATATTCCCATTTCTGGCAAACCAACCTTTCCCCGCATAAGTATTACTTAACTCATGTAGAAATATTTGTACTACTACACTAGTTTTCGGAACATTTACTAGTAATGTATGATTGATCAAAAACTGATTCTTACGAGTGATCGGTTTATTTTTTGAATTCTGTGAACTGTATACGTAATGTTTGTGTGGCTGCGTGCATGGCCAGCCCCTGTGGCCCGTTACTACGAATTAACTGGTAACAAAAGACTAATTCTTCTCTTCTTTGCGGTTCTACAATTTAGGAAATGTCTCACTAGGGAGTCTATGTTGACATAGGATTAATAGTCAAAGTTCATAACCTAACAGACTTCCTCATCAAATTAGATCGACAATATAGCACCGATTGAATGCTATTTTGTTGGAACTACTTTAATAAAAAGTATATTTTTTGTGCAAAGTTAAAGAGGTCAACACTACTTAATTTTGCTTAATTGCAATTTGTAAGAATTGTTCAACGTTTGAATACAAGTACGTTACATTGGTCTTTATTATATTCAGAATTCAGTTTCTTTTGTTAATTGAAATGCCAAGCAGCCGTTTTCTCCTCTATAGCCACAATAATGGTTTAGCACATAATTGTCCATTCAAGTGAAACGGTTTTTGACTTAAAAGATCTAGTAATGAATTTGCTGCATATTATTCCATTGACCATATTTATTTGCAATCTGTTATAGAAAAGCTAAAACTATTGGATTTATAACAATATATTTAAAAGGACATAGGAAAAGAAGAGCAAATAAGGAGTATATTACTTGTGAATGAGTGTTTTTCTCTTCATCTTGATGCTCCTTATATAGGGAAAGAATTTCCAATATTTTACACCATTTACAACAACTACTACTATAAAATAATATTTGTATGTAATTTTCAATAATGGTCACTAGGCATATCTCACTAACCATATTTATAACAGTCTCCCTTGGCCATTTGAAGATTTTGTTATGTACATGATCCGTCTTCTGCACACGTCTTATGCTACCTCGTTAAAGACCTTATAAGGAAAAACCCAGTGGGATCAAAATCTTAATAAGGGAAAAAAATAGTGCAGCCGTGTGAACTCCCCCTCAAGTTGACATCTCCAATTATTCATAAGTCTCGTAGGTGACGCATCCCAATACTTTGAACATATTTCTTAAAAGTTACAGTAGAGAGTGCATTTGTAAAAAGATCTACCATATTGTCACATGATTGAACATATTGGATATTAATTTCTTTGTTCTTCTCGAGTTCCTGAGTTTAGGCAAAATATCTTGGTAGTATGTGTTTGGTTTGGTCACTCTTGACATAGTCTTCTTTCATCTGTGTAATACATGCAGAATTGTCTTCGTATAATGTTGTAGGACCCTCTCTAATAGGTAAGCCAGATGTATTTCTTATATGATGTGTCATTGATCGTAACTATACACATTATCTGCTAGCTTCATGGAGTGCAATAATCTCAGCATGATTCGATGATGTTGCAACAAGGGCCTGTTTCTGAGAACGCCATGAAATAGCAGTGTCTCCATACATGAATACATATCTGGTTTGAGATCTGGATTTATGTGGGTCTGATAGAAAACCTGCATCTGCATAACCAATCAAATCTCGTTCTGTATTGTTAGGATAAAATAGACCAAGATCCACAGTTCCTTGCAAATGACGGAATAAATGTTTAATTCTTTTCCAATGCCTTTTTATTGGTGATGAGCTAAACCTGGCTAATAAATTCACTGTAAATGATATATCAGGTCTAGTACAATTAGCTAGATACATTAAAGCTCCAATGGCACTTAAATACGGAACTTCAGAACTAAGAATTTCTTCATTTTCTTCACTTGGACGAAATGGATCTTTGTCTTTTGTTAATGATCTAGCAATGACAGGATGATTTAAAGGAGTTGATTTATCCATGTTAAAACATTTTAAAATCCTTTTGGTATAATTAGATTGATGCACTAATATACCATTTTTAATATGCTCAATCTGTAAACCAAGACATATTTGGTTTTACCAAGATCTTTCATTTTAAATTCATTCTTTAAATAATTCATAGTTAAATGAATTTCTTTGTCAGTGCCAATGATATTTAAATCATCTACATAAACCGCAATAATTGCAAAACCAGATGATGTTCTCTTGATAAAAACACATGGACACAAATAATTATTTATATATACTTCTTTTAATAAATATTCACTCAAACGATTGTACCACATGCGACCTGATTGTTTTAAACCATATAACGATCTTTGCAATTTAATTGAGTACATTTCTCTAGGTTTAGAACTAGAGGATTCAGGCGTTTTAAGTCCTTCAGGGACTTTCATATAAATATCATTATCAAGTGATCCATAAAGATAAGCTGCGACAACATCCATGAGATGCATATTTAAGTTTTCATAAACAGCTAAACTGATTAAGAATCTAAAAGTAATTGTATCCATTACCGGGGAATAAGTTTCTCCATAATTAATTCCAGGTCTTTGAGAAAAACCTTGTGCACTAAGTCGAGCTTTGTATCTTACAATTTCATTTTTCTCATTTCTTTTTCGAACTTAGACCCATTTGTGGCCTGCAGGTCTCACGTCTTTAGGTGTGAGGACAATAGGTCCAAAAACCTTTCGTTTGTTGAGGAAATTCAATTCAACTTGCATAGCTTCTTTCCATTTAACTCAATCGTCTCGATTTTGGCATTCATCCACAGATTGTGGTTCAGGATCATCATTTTCATTCATAAGATCATAAGCAATATTATATGAAAATATTTCACTTATATTTTTCATCTCATTTCGATTTCAAATAACTCCTGAATTAACATAATTTACAGAGATCTCAGTATTGGGATTTGGTTCGGTGATCTCCTGAGTTATCTCATTTGTCACATTTTCTGTTTCATCATGAATAGTTTCCTCGATAATGGAGTTAATAATATTTTCTCCTTTTCTTTTTTTCGAGGATTCTTGTTTTTTGAACCAATAGGACGACCACGTTTCTTACGTGTATTTATTTTATTATTGTTGGATTTGTCCTTCGGAATTTCAACCTGAGCAGGAATATTCGCAGCTGGTATATGTGATTTGGTTACCCGTTTTATGTCAGTAAATGCATCGGGTAATTGATTTGCAATATCTTGAAAATGTAAAATTTTCTTAACTTCCAAATCACATTGTTTTGTTAAAATATCATAGTGTGATAAAGATGGATTATACCATGATATATCCATTTTCAACTGCTTCTTTTATCCCCTAAGGTTGGGAAATTTGCCTCATTGAAATGGCAATCGGCAAAACGTGACGTAAAGACATCACCTGTTAATGGTTCAAGATACCTGATTATAGATGTTGAGTCATATCCAACATATATTCCTAACCTTCTTTGAGGTCTCATTTTTGTTCGTTGTGGTGGTGCAATCGAAATATAAACTACACAGCCAAAAATCTTTATATGGGAAATGTTAGGCTCATGACCAAAAGCAAGTTGTAATGTAAAGTATTCATGATACGAGCTCAGTCTAATGCGAATTAGTGATGCAACATGTAAATTGCATGACCCTATACAGAAGTTGGTAATTTAACTTTCATTAACAATGGCCTAGCAATTAATTGAAGACGTTTAATTAATGATTCAACTAAATCATTTTGATTATGTACATGTGCAACACTATGTTCAACAATAATTTCAGTTGACATACAGTAATTATTGAAAGCTTAAGATGTAAATTCACCAGCATTGTCAAGTCTGACTTTCTTGATCGTATAGTCAGGAAATTGAGCTTTTATTTTAATTATTTGAGCCAAAAATCTTGCAAATGCCATATTACGAGTAGATAATAGACAGAAATGTGACCATCGACTTGAAGCATCAATTAATACCATAAAATATTGAAAATGTCCACATGAAGGATGAATAGGTCCACAAATATTACCTTGAATTCTTTCAAGAAATGTTGGTAATTCTGTCTTAATTTTAACTGGTGAATGCTTAATAATTAGCTTTCCAAGAGAACATACTTCACATGGACTAGTATTGTTCAAATTGAGTTTGGATCCTTTTAATGAATGTCCATGTATAGTTTCAATTATCCTTCACATCATTGTTGAACCAGGATGACCTAGACGATCATGCCATAAAGTTAATAATTCAGGATTTTTATTGACTACCATATTTGACTCGATAGCATTAATATATGTATAATGCAATCATGATGAGAGTTTTGGTAGTTTTTCAAATGTATGTTGCTTTCTTGATATATACTTAATAATAAAAAGATATTTAGTTTTGTTTTTAGTTTTTGAGTTAGTGTCATATCCATGACGATATATATCATTAAAAGTCAACAAATTTCTTCTGGATTTTGGGGCAAATAAGGCATCGTTGATGATAAATAGCGTTCCATTTGGTAAAATAAAACTAGCTCTACCAAATCCTACAATCAGGGCAGTAGGACCTGATATCGTATTGATTTTTGCCTTTGTTGGTTTTAGATATGTAAAATATTTCTTACTTGTGAGAGTTGTGTGAGTTGTACCGCTATCAAGGATGCAAAAATCACTGGTATGCTCCATACTGGCTTCATGTCAAACAAGTAGAGTTAAACATGATATAACAATAAATGAAGCATATATTTGAAAAAAATAAAATAGTTTCACTAAGATACATAAGGAAACACAATTAATGAAAACATGGTACATTACAAGCAGAAATCGCAAATACATATCAATTCAAAAATCACACAACAAGGAATCACATAAGGCAAATCAAACCAGGAATCACGCAGACATGAATCACATAGCTCATATAAAGCCATAGTAACATCATGATCATCCGTGAAATCAGATGCTGCTAAATATGTGGGATTATTAGGCATTTGTTCAACAAGGTTCACTTCCTTTTCTTTGCCTTTACTCTCTTGGTACAATTTTAAAAAATGTTTAGGTGTACGACATGTATTGGCCTAGTGTCCTTTCATTCCGCAGTTAAAACAGTAACCTTCAGATTATTATGAGCATTTTTTCTTTTATTATGATGGTTATTTTTATGGAACGTATCACTAGTCGAAGGGTTGTGATAACTACCTCGACCACATCCACGACCATGACCACGACCACCTCTAAAATTATATCCTCCTCTATAACCACCCCGACCTTGATATTGGCCTCTGCTTCGACCACCATTATTGTAATTTCCTCGCCCATGGAAGTTTGAGAAATTTATGGCATGTACTTCTGGCAACGCCTGTGCTCCAGTTGGGCGTAACTCAGAATTCTTAATCAAAAGATTATTACTATTTTCTGTCGTTAACAACACCCTCTCTAGTTCGTGATACTTAGTGTATCCGACTAGTATGTGTTGCATTTGGATGAGTATATGACTGGCATGAAAAGTAGAAAGAGTTTTTTTAAGCATTTCCTCATCAGTAATTTCTGTCCCGCAAAATTTTAGCATATATCGGATATTATGAATGGCAGAGGAGTAATCATTTACTGATGTAAAATCTTGGAACCTTAATGTGTTACAGTGATGTATGGCTTTTGGAAGTATTGTTTCCCTTTGGTGGCCATATCTTTCAATCAGATTAATCCATAGCTCAGACTGATCTATTATATCGAGAGATTCCATTTGCAGGAAATTATCTAAATGTCTACGCAGGAATATAATTGTCTCGCATCGTTGCTGGTCAGTACATTCATTTTCCTCATCAATTGTTTCTGTGAGGAATTTCGCAGTAAGATGCGTTTTCACATTTGATTCCCATTGCATATAATTTTTTCCCATCGACAGTGAGTTCGGTAAAATTTACTTTCGAGAAATTAGACATATTGCAGCTAAATGAACATTAAAACAAACATAATTAGGATCAAGACATTTTATTTTAATACGCAACCACACAAGCACAATTATTACAATAGTATGATGCAATTATCTCATCTCTAGCCAAATTAAGCACTTGAACATTGCTACGACAAAAGTGAGGAATATAATAGGTAGAAACATAGGGTTTTTCTCAGCTGCTAGCATAAAAATAAAAAATAAAAGGTAAACGAACATCAAGATCATTGTTGACCCGCGGAGCATTTTGCAAGATGAGAGGGAAAAAAATGAAGATTTGTGTAGAGTTTGACTTATGAAATCTGCATATTTATAGAAGAAAGATATCTATAAGTAGCCGTTTTATAGCCGTTAGAAAACAATCATTTTTCTTTATTTTGTTTAATTTGGCATAATTGATAAATAATAATATCTTTAACAATCGGGCAACAAGGATTAATTGTATAACAAGTAAATAATTTCAACCGCGTTAATAAATTTCAACGGGCATAAGAAATAATATTACGATAAGTAAATAATATAGACATTTCCGCCACATTACTATGTAAAAACGTTCATGGGCTTGTGAAATGAAATAAGCAATATAATAGAAGGTAAAACCTTCCATAATAATTAAGTGTTGGTAGTAATAGGAGGTAAAACCTTCCATAATAATAAATTATCAGCAGTAATAGGAGGTAAAACCTTCCATAATTATAAATTTTCAGTAGTCGTTTCTAGCTTGGGGTTAACTCAAGCATCAACGAAAGTTAAAATTAGCGTTAGTGTTAGAGTTAGATGACAGTAAAATATAAAGGGGATTTTCATCTAATCATAAATTATAGATAGGCGGTAATCCGCCTTGTCTATAATAATAGAGATAGATGAACAAGTAAATATAAACTTTCGTACCTTTTAACGTTGAACGTTTTCTTTAACGAAGGAACTGAATTCTTCCAGATCGAGCACTGTTGTGCTGATAACATGTTATAGAAAAGCTAAAACTATCGGGGTTTATAACAATATATTTAAAATGACATAGGAAAGAAGAGCAAATAAGGAGTATATTATTTATGAATGTGTGTTTTTCTCTTCATCTTGATGGCTCCTTATATAGAGAAGAATTTTCAATATTTTACACAATTTACAACAACTACTACTATTATAAAATAGTATTTGTACATAATTTTCAACAATGGCCATTAGACATATCCCACTAACCATATTTATAACACAATCAACAGTTATTACATTTATAAAAAACTTTATCATCAAGAGGAGAATGATTGTATGTGCAGTGTGTGTACATATATTAAGTGATTGTGGCTTTACAAAGGAATGGGATTTTGTAAAAATACTACACAAGCACAATTCTTCAGAAATATATATCATTATACATAATATATATACACACATATTTTATATGAGCAAGAGCAAAGTGTCGGACTAGAGTTTTGTTTTTTTCTAAGTGTGCAGTTAGAAAGGAAACACAACGTGTGTTGGGCTGTTGTATCCTGGAGGCAAACGTGCAAGGTGTGACCCTACTGCATATTCTTCATGAATAGGGGCGCGAATCGTTTTAAAGAGAGTTGTGACCTAATTCGTGCTCCATCCCAATTTACTTTATTATTGTCGGTAATTTATCAATACTTGAGGTAACATTCATCCGATTCGCGCATGAAGTAAACGGATTTGATAAAAAACTAATCAAGAGAATTCTACCCTTTCGGCCATTCCTAAAATTATGGAGTCAATTTCTCTTAATCTTAAATGATATAGTATTATAGTATTTACTTTGTCTTTGTATAAGTCAATCTCTTCATATCTATTTTTTTTCCTTATTGTTTATGATCTTACACGTATGAATGCAGCTTTTAATTTTAGGTAGCTATAATTATGCTTCTAATTATGCAGTAAAAATTGCTTCTAATTATTTATAAAAAAAAACCATGCTTGTAACTATTAGATACAGAGAAATTTTACAAAAATAAAATAAAATTTGTTGATGAAACTGTCAAGAGGATAAAAAAAAATTCTTAAGAGAAATTCCATTAAGGTGTATTTAAAATTTAAGTTATTTATAAGTTTCTTAATTAATTTAATTTTCAGTATTAAGTTTAATACAATTTTTCGTAACACAAAATTAAATTTATAATATCTCTGCTGAGTTTTGTTTAATATATTTATATATATATAGGTTAAGAAAAACTAGACAAAGACTTTGAGGTCAACGCACTTAATTTTGAGCCGGACAGGTAAGCACAGAGACTTTTCAGGTCCACGCAGTTAATTACTAGTTTAGAATGTGATAGGGCAGGAAATACCTAGACGGTATGACAAAATATGATGAGAACTGAGAAGATTCATTTGTCCACTTTTAATGTCCCTATTTGTGTCACTTTAAGCATTTGGTAACGATTAGTTTTTATCTACATCATAGACTCATAGTAACCTGTAATGAGAGAAAGGGAAAGTGTAAGACTGCAAGCACTTGGGGTACTCAATTTATTTAAGTTATTTAAAGCTCAAAAGCGCTTCTTAATTCTTTTTCAATTTTCTGACGGGTAATTGTGCCAGAACAATAGCCAAGCGCAAGGATGTTATCATGCTATAGAGAAAAATAACTAGGAAAAATGTAGCTGCATGTATAGCCCTCAAGCCACTCTATCATTTTTAACTTTTTTCTTTATTAAAGACTAAAAGAGGCCGGAATTAGATAATGTTATGATATTATGACTAAATATAGGGCAAATTTCATTCACCTTCCCTATTCTCTCTCTATATCCAGCTCCCATCTACTTTTAATTTTCTCATCCACCTCCCATGAGTGCTTTGACTATTTGACTCATTAATTTTAGGGTAATCTAGTCAATTTATATATTGTGTTATTTATGATGCAAATAATACACAAAAAATCTTATTATCGCAAAAAGAGAATTTATAAAGTGTTATGCTATTTATTATACATATACTTTTCAAACTTTTAATTTAAGTAATTTTTTTAAAAACAGAAATTGACATAGTTTTACCTTGTGTTATATACCATATACAATTTTTTGAATATTGTGATAAGGTTATAATTCTTACTAGGTATAATTTATCGAATTTTCTTAAGGATTATTCCACTATTAAAATTAATGGTAGATATCACTAGAGGTGGTTTATTTTCACTACAAGAAAAAAGACTATTAGCTACCACCATTGGCTACGGATGGCGTAGGCAATGGTGGTTTTGCCATTGGCTACGGAAAATCCGTAGCCCTTGGTCATTTTTTGGATTTAAAAAAAAACTCATTGGCTACGGATAAATCAAGTCGCTCTTGACCATTGGCGACGGGAAAATCCGTAGCCATTGGTCGAAGGCGACGGGCATACGTCGCCCATAGTCCACTAACAGTTCAAAAACAAAAAAAAAATTATTGGCTACGGCTAGAAGCCGTAGCCTATAGAATAGTCATTGGCTACGGAACAATCCATAGCCAATAATATTTGCCTACTGAATATTCCGTAGCCAATAGTCTTTGCCTATGAAAATTCGTAGGTAATGTGTATTTCATTTTTTTTTCTTTTTTAGTATTTTGTGTGTATTTTTATTCAATTTTTGATTAATTATATTTTTCCCCCAAAAGTTTGTTTATTGTCTTTTGAAATTTTATTTTTTATGAAATTCGAGGAAATATACTAATAAATAGTTTAGAAGTGTTTGGTGAAAGAAAAAATGGAATCGAGTTTGTTTTACGACTTTCGATTAATTATATTTTTTCCCCGAAAGTTCGTTTATCGTCTTTTGTAATTTTATTTTAATGAAATTCGATGAAACACACTAATAAATAGTTTAGATCGTCTTTGGTGAAAGAAGAAATGGAATCGAGTTATGTTTGCGACTTTTGATTAATTACAATTTTTCCCCAAAAGTTTGTTTATCGTCCCTTTTAATTTTATTTTTTATATAATTCGAGAAAAGATACAAGTAAATAGTGTAGAAGTGTTTGGTGAAAGAAGAAATGGAATCGAGTTGTTAATAATGCAACCCCTTTTTGACATACTCAACAATGGTAATATTAATCTTCCTAACAACTTCTTTCCTCCTACGAACAACATTGATGGAACGGGCCCGAGTTGTTAATTTGTTGTTTACTTAATATTATATTAGAATTTGTTGTAATTTTTACTATTCTCATTAGATTGGTGTGTACAATTTTTCCTCGAGGAAAAAAATGTAATTAATCGAAAGTTGTAAAACAAATTTGATTCCATTTCTTCTTTCACCAAACACTTCTAAAATATTTCTTGGTATGTTTTCACAAATTTCATAAAAAAAAGACAATAAACGAACTTTCGGGGAAACAAATATAATTAATCGAAAGTCGTAAAACAAACCCGATTCCATTTCTTCTTTCACCAAACATGATATGGGCATTTCCCGCATATTGGGCCAGGCCCAAACCAGGCCCGTTTTGGAGCATATCGGGGATAACTTTCGATGTCATATCGGTAATCATCACCGATATGTTATTGTGGTCCCCGGATCCCGAGGTCTATAAATGTGCGGTGTCCGGATCCCAAAACAAGCAATAATTATCCCTCAGCTACCACTCGCCATATCGAAATACATCACCGATGTCTCCTTCGATATCTAATTCGACATCTTGACTACAGCACACGCCTGTGACACGTCATACCACTTCATCACCGATCTCACATCGGGGGTCATCCTCGACGTCACATCGAAGGCGATCACCCACGTCCATTCGATCTATTTACCGATATTCCGCTCCCATCCAAGCGTCGAGGCGAAGATCCGAGGTGTTCCGGACCAAGCCTACACGAGACTCGTAGTGTAGGTCTGATTTGAGATAGGCTCGTTATATTGTTGGACCACTCACTTGTAACCGAGACTCGCATATATATAGAACGACCTATTGCCAAATCAAAACACATCTAAACTATTTCTTAATATGTTTTCACAAATTTCTTAAAACACAAAGACAATAAACAAACTTTCGGCGAAAAAAATGTAATTAATCGAAAGTCGTAAAACAAAGCCGATTCCATTTCTTCTTTCACCAAACAATTCTAATGTATTTCTTAGTATGTTTTCACAAATTTCATTAAAAAAAAGACAATAAACGAACTTTCAGGAAAAAAATATAATTAATCGAAAGTCGTAAAACAAACCCAATTCCATTTCTTCTTTCACCAAACACTTCTAAACTATTTCTTAGTATGTTTTCGCAAATGTCATAAAAAAAAGAGAATAAACGAACTTTCGGAGAAAAAATATAATTAATAGAAAGCCGTAAAACAAACCCGATTCCATTTCTTCTTTCACCAAACACTTCTAAACTATTTCTTAGTATGTTTTCACAAATTTCATAAAAAAAAGACAATAAACGAACTTTCGGGGAAAAAATGTAATTAATCGAAAGTAGTAAAACAAAGCCGATTCTATTTTTCTTTCACCAAACACTTCTAAACTATTTCTTTGTATGTGTTCATTGAAAAAAAGACAATAAACGAACTTTCGGGAAGAAAATATAATTAATCGAAAGTCGTAAAACAAACCCGATTTCATTTCTTCTTTCACCAAACACTTCTAAACTATTTCTTAGTATGTTTTCACAAATTTCATAACAAAAAAGACAATAAACCAACTTTCGGGGGGAAAATGTAATTAATCGAAAGTCGTAAAACAAAGCCGATTCCATTTCTTCTTTCACCAAACACTTCTAAACTATTTCTTAGTATGTTTTCACAAATTTCATTAAAAAAAGACAATAAACGAACTTTCGGGGAAAAAAATGTAATTAATCGAAAGTCGTAAAACAAACCCGATTTCATTTCTTCTTTCACCAAACACTTCTAAACTATTTCTTAGTATGTTTTCACAAATTTCATAAAAAAAAAGACAATAAACGGATTTCCGGGAAAAAAAATGTAATAAATCGAAAGTCGTAAAACAAACTCTATTCCATTTCTTATTTCACCAAACACTTCTAAACTATTTCATAGTATGTTTTCACAAATTTCATAAAAAAGGGACAATAAACAAACTTTTGGGGAAAAAATGTAATTAATCAAAAGTTGTAAAACAAACCCGATTCCATTTCTTCTTTCACCAAACACTTCTAAACTATTTCTTAATATGTTTTCACAAATTTCATAAAAAAAAGACAATAAACGAACTTTTGGGGAAAAAATGTAATTAATCGAAAGTCGTAAAACAAACCTGATTTCATTTCTTCTTTCACTAAACACTTCTAAACTATTTCTTAGTATGTTTTCACAAATTTCATAAAAAAAAAAGATAATAAACGAACTTTCTCGGGAAAAAATGTAATTAATCGAAAGTTGTAAAACAAAGTCGATTCCATTTCTTCTTTCACCAAACAATTCTAATGTATTTCTTAGTATGTTTTCACAAATTTCATTAAAAAAGACAATAAACGAACTTTCGGGAAAAAAATATAATTAATCGAAAGTCGTAAAACAAACCCAATTCCATTTCTTCTTTCACCAAACACTTCTAAACTATTTCTTAGTATGTTTTCGCAAATGTCATAAAAAAAAGACAATAAACGAACTTTCGGGGAAAAAAATATAATTAATAGAAAGTCGTAAAACAAACCCGATTCCATTTCTTCTTTCACCAAACACTTCTAAACTATTTCTTAATATGTTTTCACAAATTTCATAAAAAAAGACAATAAACGAACTTTCGGGGAAAAAATGTAATTAATCGAAAGTAGTAAAACAAAGCCGATTCCATTTTTCTTTCACCAAACACTTCTAAACATTTCTTTGTATGTGTTCATTAAAAAAAAGACAATAAACGAACTTTCTCGGGAAAAAATGTAATTAATCGAAAGTCGTAAACAAAGCCGATTCCATTTCTTCTTTCACCAAACACTTTTAAACTATTTCTTAGTATGTTTTCACGAATTTCATTAAAAAAAAAAAGACAATAAACGAACATTCGCGGAAAAAAATGTAATTAATCGAAAGTCGTAAAACAAACCCGATTCCGTTTCTTCTTTCACCAAACACTTCTAAACTATTTCTTAGTATGTTTTCACAAATTTCATAAAAAAAAAGACAATAAACGAACTTTCGGGGGGAAAATGTAATTAATCGAAAGTCGTAAAACAAACCCGATTCCATTTCTTCTTTCACCAAACACTTCTAAACTATTTCTTAGTATGTTTTCACAAATTTCATAAAAAAAATAAGACAATAAACGAACTTTCGGGGAAAAAATGAAATTATTCAAAAGTTGTAAACCAAACCCGATTCAATTTCTTCTTTCACCAAACACTTCTAAACTATTTATTAGTGTGTTTCCACGAATTTCATCAAAAATAAAATTTCAAAAGACCATAAACGAACTTTCGGGGAAAAAAATGTAATTATTCAAGAGTTGTAAAACAAACGCGATTCCGTTTTTTTTTTTAATCAAACACTTCTAAACTATTTATTAGTATGTTTCCACGAATTTCATAAAGAATAAAATTTGAAAAGACCATAAACCAACTTTCGGGGAAAAAATGTAATTATTCAAAAGTTGTAAAACAAACCCGATTCCATTTCTTCTTTCACCAAACACTTCTAAACTATTTATTAGTATCTTTCCACGAATTTCATAAAAAAAATAATTCAAAAGACCATAAACAAACTTTCGGGAAAAATGTAATTATTCAAAAATTGAATAAAAAAACACAATAAATACTAAAAAAGAAAAAATGTAATACGCATTACCTACAGATTTTTCGTAGGCAAAGACTATAGGCTACGGAATATTCCGTAGGCAATGACGGAATATTCCGTAGCGAATAACTATTTTATTGGCTACGGAATATCCGTAGCCAATTAGTATTGGCTACGGATTGTTCCTTAGCCAATGACTATTGCCTACGGATTCTTCCGTAGCCAATAGTCATGGTCTATTCTATAAAGACCCCAACTCTTCCATTCATAAACATATTCCTACAACTCTTTCATAAATCCTACCTTCCACCATAAATTTTTCCTACAATTTCTACCATTCAATATATAAATTAAGTATTCAATTCATATAATTTCCAAGATATTTAACCAACTTTATTTTAAAAAAATTATATTTACTACATTCCATTTAATAATTCCAAAATTATTTCAGGATACAAATATTTAAGCATTAAATATATTACATAATTAATCTTGTAATCATTATTGGCGAATATTACAAATATAATTAAAATATTACGAATATTACATATAAAATTAAAAAATATAATATTTTTTTATTTACGAATATCCGTCGCCAATACTATTTTTTTTAAAAAATTATAATAAGCTGAAAAAGAAGAAAAAAAAATTGATGCTATTGGCTACGAAAAGTTCCGTAGCCAATAATTTTTTTAAGAAAAAGCTGAAAAACAAAAAAGCAAATTTAATGGTATTGGCTACGGAAAGTTCCGTAGCAAATAATTATTGGCTACGGAACTTTTTCGTAGCCAATGCCCATTGGCTACAGAACTTATCCGTAGCCAATAATTATTGGCTATGGAACTTCCGTAGCCAATAGTAAAACGGCATCTTGGTCTTCCGTTATTGGCTATGGAAGATCCGTAGCCAATAGTCATTGGCTACGGCCATCCGTAGCCAATGCTTATCACCTACGAGGGTTTCCCCAACGGGCATTGGCTACGGGATTGGCTACGAAAAATGGGGCTTTTGGCTACGGATTCTTCCGTAGCCAATAACCCATTTTCTTGTAGTGTTTGTAATTAAAAAGAAAAACAATAGACAATTAGCGTGTATAGATTTTTCACAGATGTCAAGTTTGGACCACATTGCTTTATTTAATGGGTTGTAAAAGAAATTCTATCTTCACTAGTTTAAATTATAGTGAAAATGGATATCAATCAAATTCGATAATGTTGTTCCATTAATATAGTCTAAATTTCAAAATAAATAAAGTATTCACTTTATCACAATAACTTGATGTGGATATCTTTTTGTGAATTCAAAGAATAACAATTACTATTTGTTAAAAAAGAAGTATGCAAATCTTTAATATTTGATTCTATTAAACCACTCGAACTTGGTGCTCTACAATGTGCAAATTCTCTATTGTTTGTCTTTTGAAGACACTTGTTTGTTAAAAAGACGAACAAATATTTAAGTCCCATAATAAATTAAAAGAATGTGATATACTTTCTAACATTGAAGGAGATGAAATTAAACTATAACTAATTAATTTAAATTTTATTTTATTATGATATTTAGTTATTTGATGTTTAACAAGAAAATCTCGTGTAACATAAGTCGTGTCTTTTTTTGGTTTTAATAAGGTTTGGTGTGTAATATTTGTATAATAAATAACATATAATAAATAAAATGACTAGAGGTACTCTAGAATTATTGGGTGACTAATAGTTAAATATATTATGGGATAGGTGGATGAGAAAATTAAAAGTAGAGTAGAGGTGGATAGAGAAGACAATACCTCGGGGAGGTGAATGAAATTTTCCCATTAAATATAGTGTGGTTATTTACACATTTCTGCGACCTTCTCTTCAATTTCATAAATTCCCAGGACAATCACAAATTACAAGTTCTAAAGTAGAGTTATTGCAACAAAACAAACGCAAAGGAAACTATCAGGTATTTAGCATGTTATGTAATGTAAAGAAGGAAAGTGAAGTGTGTGGAAGAAAGATTACAAAGACTTGGAGTATGAGGATGATATTTTCTACGCAAGTAGTTTTTTTTTTTCGCACGAAAGGTAAAGTATTATAAATCTGAAAGAGTGTCATACATGATTACATGGGGTAACCCCAAGGTACAATAACAGCATGGACACATGTATGAAGTTCTCATCTTGCAACAAATAATATCTTAATTACATGTATGAAGTATGAACAAACATGTATGCATGTGTGCGCCTATGTGTTCTTTTCAAATAAAGCATGTGGTTCAATCTCTTCAATTTCTTTAACAAATCTCTCGTACGGTTTAGTGTATTAAATTATTAGTCATCCAATCACAATTGGTAATAAAAAGAATGATATTTGTGCCAATCCAGACCCATGATATGAAATTAAAGAGTCAATATTTCATACATAGGTGTTACTGATCATAATCGAGTTCCTTCAGTTAATTCTCTGCCTTAAAATATTATAACAAAAGTCAACAATAAATTGAGAAGACGATATTTTGCAGATGTTCTTTACTATTAATTATAAGTAGCTGTTTTAGATATTGACATTCTCAATTGATCATAATCGAGTTCCTTCAGTTAATTCTCTGCCTTAAAAATATTGTAACAAAAGTCAACAATAAATTGAGAAGACGATATTTTGCAGATGTTCTTTACTATTAATTATAAGTAGCTGTTTTAGATATTGACATTCTCAATTGATCATAATCGAGTTCCTTCAGTTAATTCTCTGCCTTAAAATATTATAACAAAAGTCAACAATAAATTGAGAAGACGATATTTTGCAGATGTTCTTTACTATTAATTATAAGTAGCTGTTTTAGATATTGACATTCTCAATTTATTGTTCCTAAACATCACAAGTTCACAACAGTCATATTCCAATGAATCGGTTTATTTAACATGCTCTCAATAAATAATAAAACGAATTATTACTATTGATTCAAGGCTTAAGTGTTCTGTTCAACATGGATCCTTGAAACTTAACACAATACTGATGCTAAACTGAACATTACTATTTGATGGGGTATTTTAGGAATGGCCCAATATTAATATTGGGCAGGCCCAATGAGAAAGGCCCACTGAAATAGTACATCGAACAGGCAAAATTTGATATTGAACGAGCATCGAACGGACTCGATTCGATCTAAGGAGTCAATCGAATCATCCCAGTTCGATGCACTTTCCCCAACTACCATTGGGACCCGCGGGACGGGGGTTATAAATACCCTGTCCTCTAACATTCTCAACACGCACTTTGAAGACCAGCTCTCACCTATTCAATATCGAACTTGTAGCATTCGATACTTGACACTGCATTGAAGATACATCATTCGATATTCAACAAATCTACTCAATCCTATATCGAAGGACCCCAATTCGATACACTTATAGATCGAAGGACCCAGATTCGATACTCGACCACTCAGCACTCGATGTATCGAACATACCTGATTCGATACAGCCTATATCGAATTCCCTCAGTTTGATACACACCAGATGCGATATAGGCCAATTCGAGATACCCTATATCGAATCCTCTCGATTCAATCGTCATCAGATTCGACTTATCATGGATCGAACAACGCAGATTCAACCGATCTTGGACCCTTAGAGATAAATGAACTACGTTCGGCTTGATTCCCTCAATGTGATACGTAGGCAGCTTGGCAAGTTCTCAAGTTCAGTCCGAAATCATAAGTATCTAACGCCCCCAATTCGACAATCAAAGAGCATGGAATCTATCTCGTTAGACTGTTCCCTCAACTTGGCCATATAGGGATGTTTCTCGTTATCTTATACCTCTCTATATATAATAGGTGTTCCAGACCAAGCTAGTCCGTTCATTGTAATAGCATAGCATTATGATTTGGCAATAGATCGTTTTATATATATATATATATATATATATATATATATATATATATATATATATATGCGAGTGTCGGTTACAAGTATGTGATCTAGCAATACAACGAGTCTATCTCAAATCAGACCTACACTACGTGTCTCGTGTAGGCTTAGTCCGGAACACCTCGGACTCAACGCTTCGATGCTTGGATGGGAGCGGAATATCGGTAAATAGATCGAACGGACGTCGGTGATTGCATTCGATGTGATGTCGAGGATGACCCCCGATGTGATGTCGAGGATGAACTCCGATGTGATATCGGTGATGAGGTGGTATGACGTGTCATAGGTGCACGTGGATGTCCCAATATCGAATAATATATCGAAAGGGATATCGGTGATATGTTTCGATCTGACGAGTGGTAGCTGAGGGATAATAATTGCTTTCTTTGGGATCTGGGCACCGCGTATTTATAGACCTCGAGATCCGGGGACCACAGTAGCATATCGGTGATTATTACCGATATGACGTCGAATATGATCCCCGATATAGTCCAAAATGGGCCTGGTTTGGGTCTGGCCCAATATGCGGGAAATGCCCATATCATGTAGTCCCCCAATTTGGGGATTCTTATCTTAGAGATAAAGATTCGCAAATTTAATTTAAATTTTCTGGGGTACCTGTACCCTTCGTCCCGCCAGTTCAAATGACAGAGATCAAACTTGTGGGCAGTGCACTTGTGATGAACGCCGAGTTTGAGGTCCTCGTTTGAATTCTAGTTCCCTTGGTATTTGGGTTCCTTGAAAATTATGATGGGGTTGTCGGGGCTGTTGTTATATTCTCGCGGCTCTTCGCGTAGTAGGGTGAGAGGTCGGTTTTTACCTTCGACATGATGTCGAAATTCATATTCGATATGATGTCAGCCCCCATGTCCTTTATCTGTACATTGAATATTAGTACTGTGAGATCGAAACTGTGTTTCGATCCAGTATCTTCGATATCTATAAATAGGTTGTCGGGAAATTGAAAACCCACTTTGGCTTTTAGCGAAATTTCGTTGTCCCTTCGAAAGACACATCGAATTTGACTTCCGATATAGGATCTGACCTCGGTTTCGATATCTTCCTTCAATTTTAACTTTCGATATCAAATTCGATACCATTTTCGATATCTTGTTCGATTTTGATTTGCATCCTTTAGTGCGTTAATATGTCGTTTGCCGGGGACAATGTTGGCGCAGGTTCGCCCGAGATGGATTTCGGAGAGGGTGGAATGGAGTTCTCCAAAAATGAGATGTTTGGGCCTGATCAATTGACTGGCGAACAGGGCGGTACTGAATTTTCTGCTCCGCCTGAGGCTGCCGGTCGTAATGTGGACGAATGGGGCTTTGAGGTCAGTCCCCCGAAATATAGGACCTTAGAGAAATATGAGGATATGACGTCTCGTGTTCCTCATCATGCTGGTTATTATTCTGACAAGTATGACATTCTCGAGGGGTATAAGGTCATATTCCCCAGTGCAGATCAACGAATGCATACTCCACCAAAAGGCTGCATTACTGTCAGTGCCAAGCACTTCAAGAACGGGATGCGCTTCCTGATTGATCCTGCGGTTAGTGCTATTATAGCAAGTATTGGGGTCTGCTTGGGACAGCTATCCCCCAATTCTTTGGGCTACATTGTAGCTTTCATTTGTGTTATGAGGGCGTTGGGTGCCCCTTGTGGAGCTAATGAGTTATGTGAGCTCTTTAGTGTTATGGTCAATAGGAAGGGTGGTGATAGAGGGTTTTTTCTGTGTGCGAGCCCAGACGGGGCTTAGGTTTGTGCACTATACTCAATCTAGCTACGGACTTGGAAATAAGTGCGAGTATATGTAAATCCAGGAGAGGACAGCTGGTGAGTTTGATGCGCTTCCTAGCGTGTGGTGTGAAGACACCAGTTATGAGAGACGAGTCGCTGTCGGCCCTAGTGCACACAGTCTCGGGTTTCTGAGGAAGTTGATTAACCATCCATACGACGGTACCCTGCTTTGTAGTGACGTAGTTTTGCGAGCAAGTGGGATATCTCTCGTGCGGTATAACGGTCCATCTACGCTTGGTAAGTGTTATATTTTTGGAAATTGATATTTTCCCCTTGATTTATTTCTTGATCCTCGCTTTTGTGTGTTTCACAGCCGAGCTGGTGGAGTATTGTAGTCTGGATGCGATAGCTGAACGTAGACAGTCGGGGGCCGAAGCCGCTACGGATGACGCCCCTCCACTCATCAAGAAGAGTGGTCGTGAGGGCGTGCGCAAGAATGCAAAGAAATCTGTGCCCTCCTCGAGTGAAAATACTGCCGGGGTGGGTAATGCTTCGCAATCTCAACCTGACGTTGGTGTTGGGACGTCTGTGGGGCGAAAGAGAAGGACAGATGAGGGTAGTTCAAGTGGCGATCACATTGGTCTCTTTCGCTCTGTAAGTAGTCTTTATGCCATTCACTGTGTATTTGCTTTGGGTTTTCATTTGATTGAGCGATCAAGTCCTTATTGTGGACGTGCAGGTGGCTGGTTTTCTGAAAGGTTTTTTGGCGATGGCCGTTAAAGGCCAATCGGATCACGCCGAGTCGCTCCGAGTTACCAATGGTTTGCTCGAGAAATTGGGCGAATACGATCATGTTGCTGCCGTACAGCTCCAACATGAGAGAGACGAGGCCATGGATATATTGAAGGCCAGCGAGAGTAATGTGGGAGGCCTGTTCAATGATAATAAAAGATTGATCGCAGAGCTCGATGAGTCTTGGCTTATCACTGGTCAAGAGGCATCTCGTCGGGAGGCACTTGAAGTTGAGGTCGCAGTTCTGAAGGACCAATTAGCTCAGGCTGAAAGGCACATGCGATGCATGACGCTGAGTAAAAGCCAATTGACTAGTGCGGCCAAACAGTTCCTTCTGAGTCGGTCGTATAAGATGATGTGTGCTGAGCGGGGCTTGCTCGAGCGAAAGGAAGCCAAGGCCTCTGTCATAGGTCAGATTCAGCTGGAAGGTGGTTTCAAGGATGGTTACGACTCTTCGGCCATAAATTCGTTGAAGGGGCCGAATGGGGAATTCCCTGAGGATTCCGATGATGACGATGAGGATTTAGAACCAGAGGCGGAGTACCGCGAGATCATCAAGCAGAAGAGTTTGGCGTTAATCCACATCAAATGAGCCCCTCGTTATCCGGGTTGAGATTTTGTGAGTCTGTATTTTCTCTTTCGGCACAGCTGCCTCTGTAATATGACTCATAGTTTTGCCCGCTAATTTAATCGATCTTCTCTGCGTGTCCTGATACATATTTGTTTATACATATTCCATGGTATGATTGCTTTTGTTACTGTTGCCTCTCCTTGAAGTGTCAAAGTGCGGGCTGTTATCATGGGGAAATCGCTGCCGTTGTAATGTTTTTTGTCGACCCCGTTATCACATGGGATTTTTTCTTGACTCGACCCCGTTATCACATGGAGTTTCTTCTTGAATCGACCCCGTTATCACATGGAGTTTTTTCTTGAATCGACCCCGTTATCATAGGGGATTTTTCTTGGACTGGCCCCGTTATCACAGGGAATTTTTTCTTGACCCGACCCCATGATCATAGATGATTTTTCTTGGATTGGCCCCGTTATCATAGGGAATTTCTTTCTTGAATCGACCCCGTTATCACAGGGAAATTTTTCTTGAATCGACCCTGTTATCACAGGGAATTTCTTCTTCGACTGGCCCTGTTATCACATGGAGTTTTTTCTTGAATCGACCCCATTATCACAGGGAATTTTTTCTTGAATCGACCCCGTTATCACAGGGAATTTTTTCTTGAATCGACCCCGTTATCACAGGGAATTTTTTCTTGAATCGACCCCGTTATCACAGGGGATTTTTTCTTGAATTGACCCCGTTATCACAGGGAATTTTTTCTTTATTCGACCCGTTACCGCTCATGGGTAGGAGCCCGCCCGTTATCACAGGGGAATCCGTTACCGCTCATGGGTATGAGCCTTTTCTTTGTAGATGACCCGTTACCACTCATGGGTAGGAGCCCGCCCGTTATCACAGGGGAGCCCTTTACCGCTCATGGGTAGGAGCCTTTTCTTTGTGGATGACCCGTTACCGCTCATGGGTAGGAGCCCGTCCGTTATCACAGGGAAACCCGTTACCGCTCATGGGTAGGAGCCTTTTCTTTGTAGATGACCCGTTACCGCTCATTGGTAGGAGCTCGCCCGTTATCACAGGAGAACATGTTACCGCTCATGGGTATGAGCCTTTTCTTTGTAGATGACCCGTTACCGCTCATGGGAAGGAGCCCGCCCGTTATCACAGGGGAACCCGTTACCGCTCATGGGTAGGAGCCTTTTCTTTGTAGATGACCCGTTACAGCTCATGGGTAGGAGCCCGCCTGTTATCACAGGGGAACTCGTTACCGCTCATGGGTATGAGCCTTTTCTTTGTAGATGACCCGTTACCGCTCATGGGTAGGAGCCCGCCCGTTATCACAGGGGAACCCGTTACCGCTCATGGGTAGGAGCCTTTCTTTGTAGATGACCCGTTACCGCTCATGGGTAGGAGCCCGCCCGTTATCATAGGGGAACCCGTTACCGCTCATGGGTAGGAGCCTTTTCTTTGTCTTTTTAACTACACCTGCTGGTGACTCTGTCATCGTTGAATCTGTAGGTCATTAAGCCCTGTAAAACATTATAGACACGAAAGATTTTCGAGATAAAAGCTAATACGAAAGCACGAAATGACGTGCGTGTGTTATTTGAGGGATGTTCTCTCCATCTGGGAATATCAATTTTACACAAGAAATAGTGTTTTTGTTGTGCTCTATCGTGCATGTTGTACATGTTTGTACCTGTAAGAGGGCGATGTGTTAAATATATATCTAGGGGAACATTACCCAATTGTTTGTGCCATTCTCTACACTTCTATAATGTCCGCTTAGGACATATCCCTGCATCAAATATGAGATTGCGCCAAGCAACAAATAAAAAGGTAATAAAGGATAACGGTCGAAGGCTAGGTAAACCAAACCCGCCTACGTATCACGTTGAGTGGGAAATCAGGTCGGCGTAGTTCCCCATGTTTTAAGTTACATGCCGACCCACGACGGGGCAAAATAAGAGATAACGGTCGAAGGCTAGGTAAACCTAACCCGCCTACGTATCCCGTTGAGTGGGGAATCAGACCGGCGTACTTTCCCTGTTTAAGTTTACAGACCAACCCACGATGGGGCAATGTTTTCGTTGTTCGAACATAATTTAAAAACTACTGAAATTTAAAATATTGTTCTGTTTGCTCCTCATGGCGATCACTCTGTGCGCGGAATGTATTCTTGGTGCGGGACTTGTATTTCCTGTCTCCTTCTGATTCTTGGGTGCTTAAGCGAGTCCACGTAGCACATCCATCCTTGTACCTGGTCACCTCTAATCTCACCAACTCCTTGAGGCGTCGGGAATTTAATCTTCTGATAATAAGTAGAGACCACCGCCCTGATCTGGTTGAGCGTCGGCCGGCCAATAATGCCGTGGTAGGGAAACAGAGTGTTGACAATCGTGTATTTTATCGGTGTGACCCGGGTGCGTGGGCTTTTGCCAAACATGGTGGGCAATATAACTTGTCCCAGCAGCACTACTTCTGCTCCACCAAATCCGGTCAAAGGGGTGGATATCGGCTTTAGCCGGTCCGGGGCTATCCCCATCTGCTCATAGGCCTTTGAGAATATCAGGTTTGCGGAGCTCCCGCTATCCACCAACACTTTATGCACCTGATAGCCATCCACATTAATTGTGATAACCAGTGGGCAATCTAGCTTCCCGGCAGTCGAGGCCAATGGACTAAGCTGCTCCAAGTCTTTCTTGGTGAAGGAGATCTCCTGCTCCAAGTATGCTTCCGGTATGATTGCGTTGGTGTACCCAACATAGGTTCCATCCTGGAGTCTTCGCGTTATGGTTTTTTGGCCGTGAGCCGTGTCAGCTCCCAAGCCTCCCCCGTTGATCACATCTATAACGCCTCTGCTCGGGGCATTCACTATGGTCCTCCCTCGCTCCTCGGGTGCCTCAAGCGTCTTCTGCTTTCCTCTCCCGAGTGAGTAATCTCTTCTAGGGGACGAGGAACGTTCTGCTCCTCTAGCATCCTCTCTGGCGCTCCTGGCAAACTCGACCAGTTTCCCTTTTTTGATTACTCTTTCGATTTCACTCCTCAGGTGCATACAATCCTCCGTCATGTGTCCAGGCTGACGGTGGTACGCGCAGTATTTGCCCGACGACTTCATCATGGGAGTCTCATTCAATGGCCTGGGTTCCGTCAACCATCTGTTTCTCTTTGCCACGGCCATCACTTCCAGAATGCCTCTATTCAACGGTGTGTACGTCCTCGGAGGACTTTTTCCGTTGCGACCTCTGTCTATATTCCTGTTGGGAAATGAACCTTGACGTGTTGCCATCATCTCATCCGAAAACGGGGTCCTGCCGCGACCCTTCCAATCACTATGAGTCACCTTCCTCGTCAACCCCGCCCTCTCGCGGTCAAGTCATTCCATCCTTCTTGCTATCTCTCGGTCCAGGGTCCTAGGGTCCCGTCTCTCCGACCTGTCGTAAGCAGCGGGCGATATCTCTCTGAATGAATCCCCTGTATCCTCATGTTCGTCATATCCCTGCCTTGCCCTTCTCTCACCCGCTCGGGATTCATGGGGCCTTGCCCGAACGTCCCTTGTCCTTTGTTCTGCCAGTCGTGGAAGCAAAGTCTCCAATGTAGTGTCAAGCGCCGCTTTTACAGAAGCGTTGATCTGCGCTAGCATCTCCAGGGTTATGGCGGCAGGGGGAATGGTGCTCTGACCTGCAGCCATTGTCTCTTCTGAGCCGAGAAGATCTGCGTTTGGCATCTCGATCATCGGGACATCCGCCGCGGGGTTTTCAGTGGTCGGGCCCTCAGTAGCAGGTTCCGCCGTATTTGGCATGGCAGTGGTTGGACCAGGATTCGTGGCTCGCGGTGGTCTCTTGGGCCCGTGCCCACGTCGCAGTTCATTCTGTGCTGGAGGAAGCTCCATCTCAGCTAGGGTCATCGTCTGTTCTTGGTCAATAGGTTGTTGAGGGGTTTGTGTGTCCTCCATCCTGGCGTTCCTAGTCACAACTCCGCTAATCTTCAGATCGGGTCCTCCTTCCTTGCATCTCGGCGTCTTTGTCCGGGAGCTGGTGTTCCCACAGACGGCGCCACTGATTTGGCAATAGATCGTTATATATATATATATATATATATATGCAAGTGTCGGTTACAAGTATGTGATCTAGCAATACAACGAGTCTATCTCAAATCAGACCTACACTACGTGTCTCGTGTAGGCTTGGTCCGAAACACCTCAGACCCAACGTTTCGATGCTTGGATGGGAGTGGAATATCGGTAAATAGATTGAACGGACGCCGGTGATTGCCTTCGATGTGATGTCGAGGATGACCCCCGATGTGATGTCGAGGATGACCCCCGATGTGATATCGGTGATGAGGTGGTATGACGTGTCATAGGTGCACGTGGATGTCCCAATATCGAATAAGATATCGAAAGGGATATCGGTGATATGTTTCGATCTGACGAGTGGTAGCTGAGGGATAATAATTGCTTTCTTTGAGATCTAGGCACCGCGTATTTATAGACCTTGGGATCCGGGGACCACAGTAGCATATCGGTGATTATTACCGATATGACGTCGAATATGATCCCCGATATAGTCCAAAATAGGCCTGGTTTGGGTCTGGCCTAATATGCGGGAAATGCCCATATCATGTAGTCCCCCAATTTGGGGATTCTTATCTTAGAGATAAGGATTCGCAAATTTGATTTAAAATTTCTGGGTTACCTGTACCCTTCGTCCCGCCAGTTCAAATGACGGAGATCAAACTTGTGGGCAGTGCACTTGTGATGAACGCACTTGTGATGAACGCCCCATTGTATCGATTTCTTGGTGTATTGTAACCTAGACCAAATAAGACCAAAATATTGGCACCGTCTATGGGAACACCATTTTGCTTACACTTAAGAGTCTGTTTAGGTAAAATGACAAAGAAAGGGAATGACCCTACGGGGAAAGAACCGCGAAGAGTTTCGGTAGTTATATCAAGGAGAGGAAATAATATGGAATTCAGTCCCAAGAAAATAAGGAGTGGTGCTAAGAGCAATAATCAAATCCACGATACAACCAAGGAAACCTACATCATCGGAAGAAAGATTAGGGAGCCTTCAATCCCAATCGTATACGTTAATCATTTATATTTCTGTTTAAATACTGACATATTTCTAAGAAAGCAAATTCATTATCTTATTACAGGCAACGACTGAGAGGAGCTTCCTCTGCAGTGACATATAACTGTACTTCGAACAGTGCATAATCTGTCTTACTCGTATGAGGTATCGAAGAATCTTACCTGTAGGTGGTATCAAAGAATATTACCCGTATGAGGTATCGAAGAGTCTTACCCGTATGAGGTATCGAAGAATCTTACCCCTAGGAGATGTCGAAGAGTCTTACCCTTATGAGATATCAAAGAATCTTACCCGTATGTGGTATCGAAGAATATTACCCGTATGAGGTATCGAAGAATATTACCCGTATGAGGTATCAAAGAATCTTACCTGTATGAGGTATCGAAGAATATTGCACGTATGAGGTATCGAAGAATCTTACCCGTATGAGGTATCGAAAAATATTACATGTATGAGGTATCGGAGAATCTTACCTGTAACGCCCCAAAAATTAGGAAGAAAATAAATTTAAACTTTAGTCATTGAACTTTTAAAAATTTCTATTTTTGACCCTAAATGTTTAGAAAAATTTGTATTTTAGTCCCTAAACTTAAAAGTTAGTCTTTTATGATTTTTATAGGTCTCTAATCCTAAAACATATATGTAAATTTCAAATCTTAACCAAGATGATGGAATTATCTAAAAAAATTACATAAGTAAATAAGTATGTAACAAAGAAATCTAATTATACCTATTTGAATTTTAATAATTTGAGGACTTGATATGCAATTAACCAATTGATGAAGTAAGCCATTACATCTTTTTGATGAGGTAAGCCATGACATCTTTAAGAGCATGATTAAAAGATTTTTCGTGATTTATTATTAAATAATCAAAGTGGAACCTTAATTAAAATTATTGTAACATGATTTTTGCCTATAAAATAGTAGGTTTTCTTCCAACAATGTTTACACCCAAAATCATTTAGGTTTTTCCTTCTTTCTTCCTATGGATCTCTAAGTTAGTGAGTCTACTTTCAGAAAAAATTCATGCAAGTTCTTATTTCATCATTTTCTATCCGAAATTACCCCCAAAACTTTATTGCGCATAAATTATCTATTCAGCCCTGCACCTTAGAAAAATCATAACTAATTGTAGAAAAATCCTTTTTGATCAAGGCCAATGGCTAAATACTATCCTTAGTGTCTTCTATCTTTTGTATGAAGACATTTTTCTCAAATAATATGATCTAGGAGAGCATAATTCATAAATCGTAAACTGCTACCAAGAAAAACGATAGCAACTCTTATGTTGCAAGAATTATTTAGCATAGCAAACCTTTGTGTTTTCACAAAATCTTGGATTTCCACATCTTTCATGATGCTAGAAACCATAAACCATAAAAAGATTTGAAAACCAAGTTCATTTGGATGTCCGATCATAGGTAAAACCAAAACTACAGTGATTTTTCAGTTTATTTCGCACAACCTTTGTTTTCTTAATTTATAAGTTTAATCGACATCATAATTCAAGTATTTATCACACACATAAATTTAACATGATATAGTATTAGTTATAATTAGATTATTATGATTTATAATCATGAATTGACATTTTGTGATTCTATTTATAGCATTTAAATGGTATATTTATGGTGTTTAACATACTATTTTCGTAAGTCTTACAAGATTATTCGTGTCACTTCATGAACTAACCATCAAATAAGATTATTTATCATTCCTTATCACATGTTTTGATAAACCTCTCATGTTTATATCTTTATATTTAAGTTATAAAACAAGTATATCCGTTTTTTAATTTACTATGTAAAATAAAGTAATAAATGACTAAGTTATACATTTTAAGGTGTTATTTCGTATGATACTTATTTGGTGTGTGGTTATTAAAAAATTAGAATTGACTAAAGACTAAAAAGATGCATTTTCCTAGAGTTAGTTAAGTAATATGTTTTTCTTTAAATTTATCATCTAAAATTTTCATGTTTTGTGTAATGACATAAATTAAGCTTATGTGTTATTTACTAGATTTACATTGTAACTAGCATTCTTAACAAGAACGTTCTCAATTTTACCAACATGAGAATTGAAGAAAAAGTACTAATATTTGTTGTGGTGAATCATTAATTCAGTTGATTAATATTATTTAAATGTGTTCCCCATCAAGGTTCCCCATATGAGTTAAGGTGAGGTTCCATTTCTGATTTGTTCTAGCCCCATTTGGCATCCGGCACTGAGAAACTTGGACAGAAAAGCCACTACTCCGTTACCAAACCTCGAACAACCTATATTTCATCATAATCATGTTTGGCATCTCATCTCATAACATGATTTTCTTACTCATCGTTAAATCATATCCAATCATTTATTATTTATCATATCTATTCATAATCATGATAATTCTCCAATATTATAATCTCATATCCTGGTTCTTGAATTGTGCAAAGAGCAACGAACTATGTTCAGGACATGTAGCTCAAGGAGCAACGGATATTATCTGGTTTACTAGCTTGTTTGATTATTTGTTATACCCATTTGGACGCCTTTGGGAAGTTGGGCCCACAAATTGAGTCGAGTTACTAACGGGCAGTAAGGATTGTCGATTTAAGTAATTTCGCTTGATACCAATTTATCTAGGCACCGCTTGCAGTCAGGAGTTGGTTGTAACCATCGTGTTGGATCAACATGTACTCGAGCATGTCTCTTGATTGTTAGCGAGGTCGCTCCTCGTCGGGAGGTATAAGGTAGAATAATAGAAGTCATAAGGCTGGATTTGTTTATTGTTAAGCACAAGTTCATAAACTATTCTATGAAAACTTAAGTACCATTGCTACATCAAATTGTCTAGTTGAACTGTTTCTACCGGTAAGATCACTCCCGAAATGTATCCAGTAGGTCACAGTAAATTCTTGCATTACCAATTCTTTTATATGAATCTCACTAAGTTATTAAAGACTTATTCCTCGTTTCTTCTATCCATTCCTCAAGATAAAATCAACATGGCAGCATGGACCAAGTGAATAATTGTTCAAGCGTGCAGTTTGGAATATTCGTGTTTTGTCATTAGTGCATAATCATTAAAATAGTCACATTATTTGTAGGGAAAACGACACTTACACCCTTGAACTTTTAGCCCGCGAGCACTTACCCCCCTGAACTTTGTTTTTGAGCACTAACACCCCCAAGCTTAATTTTTGAAAGTTTTGTACCCCCCGTGACACCCCCCACACGTGTGAAAGGGAATATTCCACAGAATCTTGGTCTCCTCGTGCACGTGTTGTCCAAGTCTAAGGGCACAATCGGTAATTCAGGGGTGTAAGTGCTCGCGAGCCAATAGTTTAGGGGTGTAAGTGTCCTTAGTGTTTCACGCAGACCCAAAGATTCCATATAATATTCCCTTTCGCACGTGTGGGGGTGTCACGGGGGGGTACAAAACTTTCAAAAATTAAGCTTGGGGGTGTTAGTGCTCCAAAAAAAAGTTCAGGGAGGTAAGTGCTCGCGAGCAAAAAGTTCAGGGGGGTAAGTGTCGTTTTTCCTTATTTGTAATACCAAGACTTCCGCTGTATATATTAAAATATAATTTATAAAACGTGTATGGTTTGAATCCTTAACAAGTGAGACCCCTTCCTATGAGTTGCGCTTTAGTTTGGATTGGGTAAAGTGGTTGGCCACCACTGTACCAACTCAGATCGGAGCATGGCTTGTGGGGCGTGGTCGTCACATACCCGTATGAGGTATCGAAGAATCTTACTCGTATGAGGTATCGAAGAATATTACCCGTATGAGGTATCGAAGAATCTTACCCGTATAAGGTATCGAAGAACATTACCCGTATGAGGTATCGAATAATATTACCCATACGAGGTATCGAAGAATATTACCTGTATGAGGTATCGAAGAATATTACCCGTATGAGGTATCGAATAATTTTACCCATATGAGGTATCAAAGAATCTTACTCGTATGAGGTATCGAAGAGTCTTATCCGTATGAGGTATCGAAGAGTCTTACCCGTTGAGGTATCGAATAATCTTACCCGTATGAGGTATCGAAGAGTCTTACCCGTATAAGGTGTCGAAGAGTCGTATCCGTATGAGGTATCGAAGAATCTTATTCGTATGAGGTATCAGAGAATCCTACCTGAAGCGGTACGACAAATGTGTCCAAAGCGGCAGCCAACGTCTACCCGAAGTGGTACGACAAATGTGTCCAAAGAGGCAGCCAAGGTCTACACAAAGTGGTACAACAAATGTGTCCAAAGCGACAACCAACGTCTACCCAAAGCGGTACAACAAGTGTGTCCCAAGCGGCAGCCAACGTCTACCCAAATCAGTACGACAAATGTGTCCAAAGCGGCAGCCAACGTCTACCCGAAGCGGTACGACAAATGTATCCAAAGCGACAACCAACGTCTACCCGAAGCGGTACGACAAATGTGTCCAAAGCGGCAGCCAACATCTACCCGAAGTGGTACGAAAAATGTATCCAAGGCGGCAGTCAATGTCTACCCGAAGCGGTACGACAAATGTGTCCAAAGCGGCATCCGACGTCCACACGAAGCGGCACGATGCAAACCTACCTGAAGCGGTACGAATCAAACTTGTCCAAAGCGGCACCAAGAGCATCAACCCGACTAGATAAGATGCAAACCTAAAATCTCAAAAATGAAATATTGGCCCGAATTGGTCAAATAAATTCAAATCAAATATTGGCCCGCAGGGGCCAGATGAAAAATAAAATATTGGCCCGAAGCGGTCAGATGAAAATAAGAAATATATTGGAAATGGACATCGGCCCAGCGTGGTCAGAAACAAACTAAAAACCACAAAGGATAGACATCTATTGGTAAAAGCAGTATGCTAACAACATCTCCATATCCCTGAAAGGCTGGATATGGCAATAGACTTCACATGGCAAGTCAGTTACATCTACCCAGCATGGTACGATGAAAATCTGCCCAAAGGAGTGCATATTTAGAATACTATTAAAGTACTATCACATCAGGAGGTGCATATATCCATTCGTCGAATTAGCCATCAACGTCGAAGAGTAATAACATGTAACAACACAAAGTGCCATAAACAAAACGCGAGCAATCATTGAACAAGGATGCAACAAACTATCCAAATAGGAGCGACACAATGTCCAAACAGAGAAAAATTAGAATTGCACGATATATATTTATGCTCGGGCCTCGAGATTCACGTCTTCCCCATATTGGTCGATCACTTCAAAAGCAATCCACTCTAAGCGGCATGGCGCAGCTCCGCCTATTTGATTATCACTACATTCGCCCTCAATGAAGGCAATGCAAGCCATGAAATATCATGCCTAGAGATAACGATCCAAACCAAACATAACTGCAAAATCAATGCGCAACACCAAGGCTAGGGACTCCCAGGTGAGATGCCATAATTTGCAACTGAAACACAATCTTCATAAAATGAGAGTCATCCTACTGGCAGCAAAAGAATCCGCTATAGGAAAGACAAGATGCATTAGAACGATAAAAAGAATCGAGCAGACTATGCCAATATACAGAAACCAAACCTGATAAACTTCTGAACGACCAAGTCGTGCAAAAGACTAAAATACAGTTACTCCATCGTCGAGAAACAATAATACATGACGTGTACAGAGGTGCACAAAATTGAGATTTCGCATATCGTTTGAGAGACAAACAAAGGGCTACCAGCGCACTACACATGTTCGTGTTGCGCAAGTGAGGATGATAAAACAAGTACTAGTACGTGGGAATTCAGCTCAACACAAAAGTCATAAAGCTCCAAAGAGACAGGCACTATGTCCAGAGTGGCAAATGAATACGAAAATTCTCCAAAAATGAAAAAAAGGATGGACACTTTGTCTAAAGTGGCAAGTGATAACCACAAATCCCGAAAAATAAACATAGGGACGAATACCAAGTCTACAACGACAAATATTATTTAAACATACGCTGGGATGACATAGTGACCACGCACAACGATTGACTAAAAGGAAAACATACAACCCTCTAGAAGTGTGGAATGGCTTTTGAATTATCAAAATAAAGTAAAATGCGATAGCAGCAATTGAAAGAAAAGGCAACGAAAACGAGCCAAATAAGCCAGCAAACCACCACAAGATCGAACTAAAAACATTCGATCGACGAGACCAACATTAATAAAAAGGCTCACGAACAATATATTGAGATCCACGTCTTTTAGACCCCGTCTCCCAATCAGGGGCATGGTTTTCAACATTATCAAAATAACAAGCATAAAGCGACAAGTTAAAAATACAGTTTATACGTTTGGAACCCGCTCTCTGATCGATACTGTCTCCCAAACTCGGGGGGGGGGGGGGGCTATATGATAGGGATATTTTAGGAATGGCCCAATACTAATATTGGGCCGGCCCAAACAGAAAGGCCCACTGGAATAGTACATCAAACAAGCAAAATTCGATACTGAACGAGCATCGAACAGACTTGATTCGATCTAAGGAGTCGATCAAATCATCCCAGTTCGATGCACTTTCTCCAACTACCACTGGGGCCTGCGGGACAGGGGTTATAAATACCTTGTCCCCTAATATTTTCAACACGCACTTGAAGACCAGCTCTCACATATTCAATATCGAACCCGTAGCAGTCGATACTTGACACTACATCGAAGATACATCATTCGATATTCAGCAAATCTACTCAATCCTACATCGAAGGATATCCCAATTCGATACACTTATAGATCGAAGGACCCTGATTCGATACTGGACCACTCAGCACTCGATGTATAGAACATACTTGATTCGATACAGCCTAGATCGAATTCCCTCAATTCGATACGCGCCAGATTCAATATAGTCCAATTCGAAATACCCTATATCAAATCCTCTCGATTCGATCGTCATCAGATTCGACTTATCGTGGATCGAACAGCACAGATTAGGCCGATCTTGGACCCTTAGAGATAAATGAACTACGTTCGGCTTGATTCCCTCAATGGGATACGTAGGCAGCTTGGCAAGTTACCAAGTTCAGTCCAAAATCATAAGTATCTAACGCCCTCAATTCGACAATCAAAGAGCATCAAATCTATCGTGTTAGACTGTTCCCTCAACTTGGCCACATAGGGATGTTTCCCGTTATCTTATACCTCTTTATATGTAATAGGTGTTCCGGACCAAGCAAGTTCGTTCATTGTAATAGAATAACATTATTTTGGTTAAGTCAATCCACATTGTATCGATTTCTCGGTGTATTGTAACATAGACGAAATAATACCAAAATACTATTTTAATTACTTCCACAATCAATCGTACAATAAAAAGAACAAAATAATTCATATTTACCCATTTCGAAGGTTATACACCATTATGATAATGTTTTTGGAATCCTAATATCATGGTTGTTTTCTTTTCCGCCACTCGGTCTTTCTCCTTTCTTATTTTGGTTATACTCAGGGGAAATATGTTAAAGGAATGATATGAGATGAATTCATATCTTGTTGTCTAATATTCCTTGGTCTTGCCACGTGTGCCCATGCATATGTGGTGGATATACTAAGTTGTGTATTTTAATGTAGGCAATTACATATATGACAGGTGGTTGCTGAAGCTTGCTCCTTCTTTCCCTTTGAGGAGTTTATCAACATATTAAATTAAATAAGTATTGTTAGTCATAATGTGTATGAGGGATTTTTTTTTTGTGCCATGTAGTGAAAATGGAATGGTTAGTTAAGAACACGTCAACCCAAGAGTTCTCTGACTTACATTTTCTTAAATTCTCACCACAGCCCTAGCTAATCAAGTTCTTATATTTGGTTCTAAAAATATTGGACAATTTAGAACATGCTTCAAATATTTTGATCTTTAGTATAGATAATAATAAAATCTTCATATGTTGAATTATCTGATTACTCTTTGCAATCTTTAACGTTAACAGTAGGACTAGAGGAATTAAAAAAAATGTTTTCATATGTATAATAGAAGTATTGAAATAGATTATAGTTAATATGACGGGTCGTCACAAATGGACTGTTACGTCTTCGAGTAAAAATGCACCACAAGCTCCATCCCTGATGGATTCGACAGTTGTTCGATCTAGTACAAAGCCAAATCGACGGATTGGCTACTTGAGAAGACTAAGAATCAAGAATTTGCAGAATGGATGGTTGCAGCAAGTCAAAAGAGCTTCAAGAATTCGGGGGAGAAGGAAAAATAAACCCAAAAGGCAAAGGTAAAGAGTAGGCATCGAACTTGATAACGGATGCGATGGGTAATGGTGGTAATTAAAAGGCGAAATTAAGTACTTTCCACCCAGAAAAGAGAATAAAAGTAAGTAGACTTCTACTGATACAAGAAAACCAGTCGCAACTCCTTCCATTCTTAAGATACCTAACATGAAAGGAAAGAAAAAGACTAATCCAGCCGAGCCTAAGAAATTTACTATTAATCTTGATGCCACAACAACTCTTTCTCTGCACTTGCATATGCGGATATTGCCGAGTGGGAGAGTGATAAATTAAGCTTTAATCCGAATCAAGTTTTGGAGACAAGTGCGATATTGAGGAATGGAACCAGAAGGAGAACTGATAATAGAAGTAGAGGACTGGATACTCAATGTGCAAATACCTCAGAATTTTGGGGAGTTTCATACAGTGGTATGCAAGTTTTAGGGACCTTCAAAGATAATATAAATCGCGAGAACTATCAATGTGATATAAATGTCACCCAAAATCTGAGAATTTGAGATCACCACTAAGACTTTGGAGACGGTAGAGAAATATCCTAATTTGTTGGAAAAACTCAATCAGAGCAATTGGGAATCACTTAGGAGGTAGTACTTAGTACATGAAATTATGTGATAGGTGATGTCGATATTGATGGGGCAGAATATTGAAGACCATGTCAAACCGTTCTAGCATTTTAGCGCGTTTATAAAGATTTTCTCTTGGAATTGTCAAGTAGCGGGGTATGAGGATTTTCATGTAAATTTGAGAGAATTGGTTCGTATTCATAGACCGGGTGTATTTTCCTCTCGAGACTCGGGTCTCACCGGATCATGCATATAAGATAGCGTTGTTCCTTGGGTACTTTGATTTCTACATCGCGCTGACTGATGGCAATGACGGGAGAGTTTGGATGCTCTGGTACTCGGCAAACATTGATGTGGACATTCTCAACGTAGAAGACCAAGAAATTCACGCTCTTGTTGGCCCGAATCTTCAGAAGGTTGGAGGATATGGCACGTCAAATTGAAGTTTTGTGTCTAGTTCAAGTAGACTTCAATGAGAGAGATTTTACCCATGAGAAGCAAGGAGGTAGTGTTAATTCTAAGAGGGTTTACAGGACCTCGGAGACCATGGTCATAGATTCACATGGACTAATAAAAGGGAAGGAAGACACTGATTAAGGAGAGAAATTATAGGGCGTTGGGCGCTGGCAAACACGGAGTGGTTTGAAAGATTTCCAGATAACGTGGTGTTTTATCTACCGTGTACGCATGGAGACCACCATTATATTCTTATGAGATGTTTAGGCGCTGGAGTTAGGGAGTGAGCGACCTTTTAGGTTTGAGGCGATGTGGCTGAACCATTGTGAGGCATTGGTTAGGAACACATGGGATGATTGGGTAGGTATTATATGTGCGATTGAGAAGGTACCCAATGTTATGATTATGTGGAATACGAACAATTTTGGAAATATTTTTCAGGAAAAACGCCAACTTCTGAGGCGTGTTGAAGGGACACGGCATGCACTTGCGATATGAGTAAATATTTACCTCAAATATTTGGAGAGAGTCCTCTTGCAAGAGTATAGCGATATTCTCAAAAGGAAGAAGATATTTTTGGCATCAAAAATCTCGTGTGAGATGGCTTAAGGAGGGAGATAGGAATACGACCTTTTTTCACCGGTCTACTATCGCATAAAGAAAGAGAAATTGTATTTTTATGCTCAAAGTGGAGGAACTTTGTATTAAAGACCAGAATATACTCAAGCCGCATGCGATAGAATATTTCAAAACCCTCTTTGAGGCCTCAGGTCACCCCGACAATTACTCTCTATATATCGGGATTCCAGCATACTCTTGATCATGAAGAGGGAGAGCGAGTTGGAAAAGAAGTCACTTTGGAGGAATTAAAGAAGATGGTTTTTGCTACTCATCCGCTTAAGGCACCACGACCCGATGGTATTCAAGCATTTTATTTATCAAAAGTTAAGAGGATGGATTAGCAACCCACTATTGGAATTTATTCAGAATGATTTTCATGACAAAATTTTTGACCCTAAGGTATGCGCGACACATCTCTATTTAATTCCTAAATTACCTATCCCGCACTTATCTCGCATTTTAGACCAATATTTCTGTGTAATGTGATATACAAGTTCATCACTAAATGTATCACTTTGATATTGAAAGATCTTATGCCAAACTTAATTGCCCCGACTCAGTTGAGTATTATTAAGGGGCGTAGTACACTGGATAACATATTTGTTGTTGAAAATATTCCGCACTATCTATGTGTGTAAAAGAAAAATAAAGTAGGTTGCATGATCCTGAAATTAGACTTTAGACTTAGAGAATGCGTATGGTAAAATTAGTTGGAGCTATTTGGAAGATACTCTGAAGGCTTTCAATCTCCCGAGTAACATCAAGGAAGTGATTCTTTTTGCGTGCATAATGCCTCTACCAAATTTCTTTGGAACGACAAACGTTTAGAATCGTTCAATCATGGAAGCGGTCTTCGTCAAGGCGATCCCTTATCGCCATATTTTTTCGTGTTATGTGTGGAGAGATTGTCGTATATCATTCACGAGGTTGTGGAGTCGAAAAGCTGGGATCTGATTCTGACGTGTTGGGGCGGTCCAAATCTTTCTCACCATTTTTTTGTTGACAATCTGGTTTTAATGGGTAAAGCAAACTTGAAGATCGTTCAAGAGATAAAAATCATCCTCGACTTATTTTGTGCCGTATCGGGTGTTAAACCGAATGCCAAGAAATCTAATATTTATTTCTCGAATATAGGTGGAACTATAATGAATAGGAGAATATGTGTGACTCTTAGGTTTGCACAAACATGGAATTTGGGAAATACCTTTGCACAACTAGTTCATTGGAGGGTTGATAAACTCCTTTCTAGGTTGACGGGTTGGGAAAATAAAATACTCTCTTTGGCAAAACGAGCGACACTTATCCAATCGATTTCCACGGAGGTTCCTATCCATATCATGCAATCAAGCTGGCTACGAAAGAGTGTTTGTAAGAGGCTGGACAGAATAAACAGAGATTTTCTTTGGTCGAATGATCCGAATAATAAGAGGCTTCATCTAGTTGGATGGCAATATGTGACGCGTGAAAAGAGGGAGGGCTTAGGACTGAGAATGGCAAGGTTCAATAATAAAGCATTGTTACCCAGATTTTGTTGGAAAACTTTGATGAATCAGGAGTTTCTCTTGGACTGATTTAGTTCGGGCTAAATATCTTAAGAATACACGTCTTTCAAAGTATGTTGTGAAGCGTAGTGATAGTGCAACTTGGAAAGGTGTTGTGCAGTGGCTCATTAGACCGTTCATCCGATGGAAGATAGGCAATGGCAAGGTCATCTCATTTTGGCTTAAAAATTGGTTAGGCAACTTAAGGCTTTGTGAAGTAATGGCGTCGATCACACATGATGACTCGCAATGTATCTTAGAAGATATGATTGACGGTTCGGGATGATGGAATTTTGAGAGTATTTTGACGGATATTTCTGTGGAGTGGAAGAGGAAAATATTGGAATCCCGAACTTGAGTTAAAAGATATATAAGATCAGATTATTTGGAGTGAGACTGCGAATGTAGTTTTTTCTTGTCAAAGTGCATATAAAGTGGTTCATCGTGATAACTCTTCTAGGCCGAACCGCATTATGAATCTTGGTTGGATTTGAAGTTGGATTGCAGCAATAAATAAAGTATTTCATTTGGTTAGCAAGCCAAGATCAGCTGGCTACTAACAAGCTGGGGAAAGTTAGAAAAATCACAGAGGTTGTCGCATGTTTATTTTGCACCGAGAAAGAGGAATCGTTTATACATATTCTAAGACATTGCACAATCCCTAAGAAATTTGGCGTTAGGTAATTCCTAATTCTCTTTGGTACAACTTCGAGTAGGTCACGGACAAAGATCGGTTAAAATCTAACCTGATGGATAAAAGTATGCCAAACTCTGTTTTTCTGACGGCCACATGGAACTTAGTTTTCGTAGCGAGCATTTGGTCTATCTAGAAAGTGTGAACCTTATGCTGGCAGGTCGAACCAAGAAGAAATATCCAACATTCGTGAAGTGAAGAATGATGGTTTAAATTGCACGTGGATGGTAGTGTTTTGGCGCATAACACATTCAAAACTTTTGGTGGAGTTCTTCGTGATGCCAAGGGTGAATGAGTTTGGTGATTTGTCAAGAGTTTTATGTGTTCGACAATTGTGTAACTAAAGTCGAGGTGTTAAGAGTGGGTTTATCGCTCATGTAGGAGAAATGAATTCAGAAATTGGAAACTGAGATTGATTCAGTGGAAGCATACAAGGTAATTTCTGATGAAACCATTAAGAATCACGGCCTCCGAAAGCAAATTGAAGAATGTCGCACTTTTCTTCACAAGCCATGGACCTCTGAGTTTAGATGGATTGAATGCGTAGGGAATAAACTTGCAGATGCCACGACTAAGTACGCAAATATTAACTGCATTGCACCCTCAAATTGTAAATGTTTGGCACTTCACAAGTGTGTGTTTAAGTGTTTACACATGGGTAAAATTCCGAGTTTGACATATGAAATTGTACTTTGCTCCCCAAAATTTAAACAAACAAAAATTAATAAAACAACAACAACGCAACCATAAGAAAAAACACCATAAACGTATTTCACACAATACTCACAACTCGATCAAAACCAAAAAGAAAAAGAGCCTAGAACGTCTGTTTTACCACTTTGCCATCTACAAATCAAAATTTAGCCCCTTACCCATTTACATAACTTTGCCTTGTACTAAATTATACAACCATTTTTCTCAACCAAAAAAAAAATCATGTTTATCACAAGAGTTTTATCATCCAAACATTTTTTTAGTGGAGCATCACATACATTTTTTGCCTTTTTAGTGACAAGTATCATATCAATGACAATAATGTATCTATATATTAAACTTCAATCAAGTAATTGTTTTTTCTGTTCAACCTGCAACTGAAATTTTAGTTTAAACTTATAATGGATTTTTTTACTTTAAGTTTTGGTATTTGATTAATTGGAACTAAATTTGGTCCCTTAAACTTGGCATCCTAACGAATTTGGTCACTTAATTAGTCACTCCAATAAATTTTTGTCCCTTAAACCCAAAACTTTACACCAATTTGGTCTTTTGTTGCACGGATTTTCAAAATTGGCCGGAAAATGCTGACATGGCACCCGTTTGACCACTGTTTACCGATCTTGACCCAAAAATTAATTTTGTACCTTTTTTGCCACCTAATTAGCCCAATCAGCAAAAAAAAAATATTAAAAAAAAATTATGCATTGAACCCAACTTCTCCTGCCACTACCATATCACACTCTACCTTCTTCCCGCTCTTAGCTCGTCACGACCGCGACACACAACCACCCATACCTCCATTTTGAACGCCATTTTTTCGTTGATACTCCGGTCTTGTGCATTGCAACTATGGCGAGGCGTGCGAAAAGCCAAAATCAAAATTGAAATTCGCAATTCGACTAAAATTGCAGACCCAATTATGATTTACGGTGAGAATCCACATGTCTGAATGTTACATATCTATAATTCAACAATTAGTTCAATCTCTATGTCTAAGTCTGTTGTCAAACCCTAAATCCCCAATTCGTGTAAAATCCTAAGTTTTCGAATTTGAGTAAAACCCTTATTCCCTAAATCGAGTAGAACCCTGATTTTCCCAAATTCGAATTGAATTTCCCCAAATCGAGTTAAACCCTAATTTCCCCAAGTCGAATTAACCCTAATTTTCCCAAATCGAATTGAACCTTAATTAATCCTAATTTTCCTACTCTAGTCTAACCTTAATTATTTGTGATGCAGCCCCTGGAGATCTATGTGTTATTTTCCAATTCTACGATGGAGGCATTATGAAATTTGATGGTGTGGTTGGGTATGAGGAAGGCCATAAGAGTGTTTTTGATTATGCTGGGTACTCAGTAAATTAAGTGGATGGTTTGCACCATATTTATGATCATATGGGTTTCATATTGGTGAGAGGAATGTATATAAACAAACAAAGTGTTTTTCTTCTTATTGAGCAAGACACTCACCTGAAGACATATTACTTGGCTTGTCAAAACAGTAGAGTGGTGGATATTTGCATAACGTGCGAGAGAAAGGTTGACAAAGAACAAGAAGGTAGATTTGATGGTGTTAATGAAATAACATTGTGAAGAGGATATTGCAAATATGGAAGATGGAAATGAATTTGAAAATGAAGATCACGGTATTGTTGATGAAGATAATGATGTAGATAATGTTGAATTTGAGTATTTTTCAGATGGCTCATATGGCATGCACGATGACATTCAAATGGGGAAGGGGTTAATGAATCTGTTGTTGACAACATGTTTGAAGTCAATGTTGGCAGCCAACAAGGCCCTGAACAGTCAGCTCCAAAGGAGCAAGATGCTGAGGCCAATGTAATTGTGAAAGGGAATGGGAAGGATGTGGTGGATGAGTCTGAAAAGTACAAAAAAAAGCCTAGAAAGGTGAAAGGAAAGGAGCCTGCAAAGAAGAAAGCGAATCAGTCTACACAGGAGAAAAAGAAGAGGAACAGTGTGGTAGATGAAAAATAATGAGTCAGGGGGTAACGCTAAGTCAGATGAGGGTGATGAATAAAACATTGTGCTAAGTGAAGATGAGTTTGACAGTGTTAAGGGATTAGATGAAGAAGAAGATGATGGAAAAATTAGTGAGCTATTTGATGTTAAAATATCATGAAGCCCACGCTGAAGTTAAAGATGAGGTTCGCATCAAAGAAAATACTGAAGGATGCCAATACTTCTCATGAAATAAATATTCAAGAAATATTAAAATCATCAGGAACTTGTATGCCAAGTGTTTTGGGTTAGAGTGCAAATGAGTATTAAATGTTGTGAAGATGAAGGGTGAAGAAATGACATTCAGGATTAATCGTTTCAGATTCAGGCACAAGTGTCCAGAGTGAACACACTCCACCACTCTCAAGTCTAAATGGTTGGCAAAGAAATACTTACATGTATTCAAATCTCATCCAAAAAGAAATGTAAGGCCTTTTGTATATATGTTTGTAGGGAACTTTGCATTGATTTTTCCATTAATATAGCATACAAAGTCAAGATCAAGGCATTAAGGAACTGAATGGTGATAGTAGAGAAAAATTTGCCAAATTGTGGGATTTCAAAGCTGGGGTTGAGAGAACCAGTCATGGATCTCTTGTGTTATTGGGTAAAAACATACAAAATGGTCAGAATAAGTTTGACAGGCTTTATACATGTTTGTGGGCATTGAATGGTGGGTCTTTGACTGGTTGTAGGTCTATAATAGGTGTGGATGGTTCCCACTTGAAGGGTTACACAAGGGGATATTGTTGACAACACCAGGAATTGATGTTAACAACAATATATACCATTTTATGGCTTGTCGTTGAGAAAGAAGATGTTGATACTTGACATAGCAGTGTTGAAGCTTGATCTCAATATCACTAGGAATGACTAGTGGGCATTCATGTTATACAAACAAAAAGGCATGTTAAATGCATTTCAAAGTGTGTTCCCATGCTCAGATCACATGTTTTGTGTTAGACATATGCATGAAAACTTGAAGAAGGTAGGGTTCATTGGAAATGCTTTGAAAGATGCCTTGTGGAGAGAAGTTAGGGCAACAATAGTCAATGAATGAGGGAGAAGATGAAAGCCATTAAGAAAATTAGCGCAAGGGGCAGGAAGTGGTTGGAGGACAAACCACATGAGCATTAGAGCATGAGTACTGGAATGTGACATTCTTATGAATAATGGATTTGAAGCTTTCAACTCCTGCATTCTGGATGCTAGAGACATGCTAATTCTCTCAATGGTTTAGTGGTTGATGCAATATGTCATGACTAGACACCAGAAGAACATAGACCTCGCTAGGATTAAATGAAACGAAGAGTAGCGTACTAAAATCAAGAAGATTGTCACAGCATTCCAAGATAATCATGCAAGAGTGTGTATACCAAAGAAGTCAGGTGATACTCATTACTTGGTGAAAGAATAGAGTGCAACTGAGTGGGCAGTAGATCTAGGTGCAAAAACATGTGGATGTAGGAAATGAGATACAAGTGGCACCCACATGTTTTCATGAAATTAGTGCCATCAATGCACAAGGGTTAAATGAATATCATTTTATTGACTCTTTTACTTTATTGGTCATTATTTAGAGGTATGAGCGGCCAATCATACCAATGAATTGGACAAAGGATTGGAAAAGACAAACATGATGCCAATTGAGCCGCCTAATGATGGAACAACTGCTGGTAGACCTGAAAGTGTGAGAATGGGTGAACCAGGAGAGAAACCAAAGAAAAAGCAGAGGAGGTGTAAATGAAAAACAGTAATTATGTCAAAGAAAGATCCTACAAGATTCAAGAGGGAACAAAGAATCGCTAAGTGGGGATGCTGCCGTGTACTAGGACTCAATGCTAGAGGTTGTGAAATAAGAAAGAAAGATGAATTTTTTAATCTCATTGAGTTAACATCAGATGAAGTTAGTGAGGATATGGTGGATGTGAATGTTGAAGATATGGACAATGAAGAAGAGGATGAGCTTCGAAATCTGATGGTAGAGTAGCTTAATGAAGATGAAATTGGTGTGTTACTTCAGGACAACCCATTGAATGATGTAGAATTCCCTGAAGAGTGGGATAATGGTGAAATAACCCATGAATGAGAAAATGGCAATCACAAAAAGCAGATTAAGATGGATTTGACTGGATCACAACCTGCTCCTAAATGCACTCAAGAATTTGAAGATGGGAACCCTGAGCCTAGGTTTACTGAAGAGGTGGAAGTTGTTGTTATACCTGATCCTGAGTATACTGAAGAGGTGGAAGCTGTTGTTATACCTGATCCAAAACCATTTCAGAAACTAAAGGTGAATAGATCCTATATAAGTTATAATACATGCTTTTCAACCTCAATGTAAGTTTTCAATTGTTCATTAAATGAATCAATACTTCTATCATGCATCACTTAGAGAAAAAGAAAAAAAAAAGAAAAAAACAAAGGCGCTCCCCAGACTGACATAAAGGTTATTGATGATGATGATGTTCCAATATCTTATTTGCATTGCATCACAAAAAGAAAGTAGAGTGGAGCCGTAATTTATTATGCTTGCTTATGTGTAGTGATTTTCTAAGATTATAATGACATAGCTCTATATTAGATTAACACTTATGGGTCTTTAGAAAACAGAAAAAGAGTAAATGTGCTACCTCAGCCTGTCAATGAAGATACTGAGATGTGTGATGTAGACATCAAGTTGGGTTTGCAAAGCAGTCAAATGAGGAAAACGAATAAAACTGTAAGTTATTATAATTTCTTTTGTATAAATTTATGTTCTAAGATTACAATGATACATTTTCAAAGTACACTAACATCCCTGGAAAGGAGCAAAAGCAATACACAATATGTCAATGAGGGTACAAACATCTAGTTGGGTTTGCAAGGCAATCCAAAGAGGAAGAAGAGTACAATTGTAAGTTTGTTAAACAATAAATGTATTTTTTAAAATTGCATTGTTGATTAATAAGTGAATTAAATGTATTGTGCCTAAACAAAAAAAGTGTAAAGGTAAGAAAAGTGTAATGTCTTCTATCGTGGGAGTGGTTGAACCCTTGGTTGATGTGGAAGAGGCATCTTGCATGCACAAGAGAGCTCCAGTGAGTCACCTAGTAATACCTCTTACATCTCCCAATATTTGGTGCATGATGCTTTGATGTCATCAAAAATGATTGTTTTTTTAATTACTTTATAGAGAAAAATCAAGTGGAATGAGGTGGAAGAGAATCATGATTCTATAGTGAACAAAAAAAGAGGGAAAAGCTGAAAGACTACATTATAGAGCTTGACTATGACACTGGAAAGAAGGTGATAAAATGTTGCCCTTCTACATCATAGCAGATGCATGCAGTTGGAAGACAAGGTGAGAAGAAAGTGAAGAAAATTAGATGAGGGAGGGAGATGCCAGTAATGTTCATGGTGGGTGAGAAGAAGAAGACAAGTAAATTAACCTTAATTTGCACCATATGTTGTTGACTTTGTTGGTCTTTTTTATTTTGTTGGATATCTTTATTTTGTGATACCTAGTATAAGTCCATCAGTTTGTTGACGGTAGTTGTTTATGTTTGCAGTGACATATTTTAGATATCCAGTTGGTCTTATATTTTGTGGGATATCTTTGTTTTGTGATACCTTGTATCAGTCAATTAGGTTGTCGATGATGGTAGCTGTAAATGTTTGGAGAGATATTATAATGGTACAAGATGGTATGATTCTGGTTTTAGTTGATTCACTGAGGTTGTGATTGCATAATGAGTTTTTTTGGAGTGATAGTATATTGATACAAGATGATATGAAGTTGATTATAATTGATTGCATATTGAATTTAGTTTTAAATTTGTTCTTCAATTGTTGCATACTCCATGAAAATGGTTGATGCCTAGGTGACTATAACATACACTAACAGACAATGAATGATGATTTAACAATAGATCGTATAATATATATATGTGGGTCGGTTACAAGTGAGTAATCTAATAGCACAACAAATCTATCTCAAATCAGGCCTACACTAGGTATCTCGCGTAGACTTGGTCCGGAACCTGTTGCTCGAGGTCGAGACTTCACCGAACTGCCTGCTGGTGCTACGTCGATGATGAGTGTCGAACGTATATCACTGATGAGTCTCGATATGATGTCGGGTGTGAGTCTCGATATGATATCGGTGGGCAATCTCGAGGTGATATCGATGGTCAGGTCATTATAGGAGGCTTAGTGATGACGTGGACGAAACCATATCGAATATCTATGTCGGGTATAATATCGAATATTGCTATTCGATGTGACGCGGGCAAATCGAGTTAAGGAATTTTTTGCCTTTCTCGGTGTGCGGGGCGGGGTATTTATAGGCGCGGCTGGTCTATATCAAATTCTATATTCGATGTCATATCGGAGGTGATCCCCGATATGATCGTTCATGGGTCGTGGCTCAGAACGGGCCCAAATGCTAGAAACCTCCATATCATGTAGTCCCCCAATTTGGGGATTATTATCTTAGGGATAAGAATTCGCAAATTTAGTTTTGAATTTTCGGGTTACATGTACCCCACGTCCCCCAGTTCGAAGGATGGAAATCAAAAATGTGGGAAGTGCACTTGGAACTAGTTTTGTGCGCTCCCCCGGTGCAGTTACCGCATTGTATGAGATCCTCGTTTGAACTCTAGGTTGTTTAAAACACGCGATCTTGCAAATACGGATACAAACAATTAAAACATATGATAGTCCCCCATTTTTTGTAGTGCTAAGTTTGGGTCGAGCCCTCTGTCACGTGTAGTGCCATTTCTTGTTTGTACGCTGAACTCATGTCGAAAGTCATATCGAATATGAGTTTTGATGTAATCATCGATATGGTGCATTTAATGTTGCGGGCCTCAGTTTTTGTTTGTTTACAAAAGTCGGTCCCTGCTGTGTCATCCTTCGTTATTTTATTGCCCCGTGTTGTCGCTGTCGGAACTATGTCGAATTTGATGTCGGTAAATTTCCCCGATATCTTATTCGATCTCGATTTCGATATATCTTTCGATATTGCTTCGATATTTTGTGCATTTTTGTAATAAATCGCCTTACTTATTTTGCCAAATGATGGTTCGTGCTAAAAAATCTTCGAAGAAAAAATTTGCTGTATCGCCGCAGTATTGTGAAGTTGGCCCTACTAGGTGAAATGCTTTCGTCGTGTCAGACGGCGAGTCTTCTGACTCTGAAATTCCTGCGAGGGATGCGTCATTGGATGACGGTTTAATGCAAGTTTCTGGAATTTCCAAAAATCTAAGGTTATCCTGAGTCCGTCTTCATGAACAGAACTCTCGGTTCCCTGATCAATATCTCATAATGCAATCAAATATTTATGGTGGCAGCGTTATTGTTAGAGATCGCGCTGCCATAACGAGAGGTATTCGGTTAGAAGAGGATAGGATTAACGCTATGACTGTGGATCATGCTTCCCATCAATGTATGGTTGCTAACCCTTCAGAGGTCAAAGTGACTCTGCCGCCAGAAGGTGCACCAGCTAATTATTGGCACCCTCGGGCTCGGGCTCGCTTTGAAGCGTCGCAAAGAGGGGTTGGGGAAAGTTCTCATTCTGGCACGCATCATTTCGCAGGGTCGTCCGGTGCCGGGAGTGAGGAGCTCGATCCAGATGGGTTAGCACCCTCTTCTGGTGTTGGCAAAGAAAGTATTGATGAGGCTCCCCATGTGTCGGCCGCTCCGAGCTCGTCTACTTCGTCTTCAAGGCATACTGCGGCGCCCCGTGGTAATAATGATACTGAGAAGTCATCCGAAAATAGAGCGCCATCGAAGGAAGATTATTCTTTTTTAAGTGATCCCCTTTCGGAACGGTTAATTATGCGGGTTGGGAATAATAATATCCGTGAGGAGGATGCTATCCGCGGCTTGGAAAATATTTATGGAAATTTTGATCCTTCTGAGTTGTGCCGAGATGTCGGGGTGGAATTAGCACCGCGCATATGTATGATGCTGCTATATATAGTAAGGAGTTTGCCTTGTTGCTTCTTGGTCGTTACTAATGTTCATCCCGCCTATTCTTTACTAATGATTATTCGTTTCCTTGGCAGTTTGGGCACACGTTCCATGAACTGTGCAGAGATTACATGTTGCTTGGGGAGGTGCAGACTCGTCATGATGCTTTGGTGAAGGAGTTGCGCGCGATGATTGCACGTAGTGAGGTTAGTCGTGATCGTGCTAACAATCGGGCTCGTGCTGCTGAGACTCAGAAATGCATTGCACGTGACGAAGCATGGAAAGCATTAGTCGCTAAAGAAGAGATGAAGAAGGAACTGGCTAGAAGCCAGGCTGAGACCCGACGTTTGCGTGCTAAGAATCTTAAGTTAGAGCGTGAACGCAACGCGTATCGAGAGTCCCTCGAAAACTTGGAAATTCAGAATGCGAAATTAGCCGAAACTTTAGCTTGCAACGGGGCAATTGTATCTTCCCCTCGTATTGAGGTGGGTGCTGGTGGCTCTATAAGGGATAGTGATTTTAATGTCGAGGTCACTGCTCCAGCGCATAGTTCTCCCCAACCATATGGTGGTAGCCCCATCGGTGTTGATATGAATGTGAATATCGAGCCTTATGTCGGAAGGGTGCCTGTCTGGGCTATCGCAGGGCCGTACGTTAGGGAACGTTATAGGGTCCCCCGTGCGATGTGGTATTCCAGGTTGTCACCTTATCCAGAAAGTAGTAGTCCGAAATGGAATAAGTATCCAGAGGTTTTGTTTCCCCGGGGAATGGATGAACTTGCTGACGATATTTGTGCGGAGCCCTGGAAGTTTTTAGAATTTGAAATGAATGTATCTGGGCTTGGGCCCTTTCATCAGGAAGATATTCGGGCCGAGTTATTCACTGATCTTGAGAGGAATGAGTTTCTTTATGATATGTAGGTTATGTCGTCGGCTAGTGACGTTTTTTGATATCGTAGCAGTTATTTCCTCGGGAAACTTTTTCTATGTAAAGTGTACCCCACGCCACTGGTTGAAAGCCGTTTTTATGACGTTTAATGAAGGGTGTTTATTTGCAGAAATCTTACCTTGTGCAATTCTTTTTGTGATCATGAATATTCTATCCTTGTCGTATAGTAGTTGTGGTAGCCTAGTGATTGTCTAGCGTTATTGGCATGGGATTGCCTTATCCTTGGTAGGTGACTTGTTACCACTCATGGGTGGGAGCCTGTCTTTTCTTCGTAGGTGACCCGTTACCGCTCATGGGTAGGAGCCTGCCTTTTCTTTGTAGTTGACCCGTTACCGCTTATGGGTAGGAGCCCTCCCGTTATCACAGGGGAACCCGTTATCGCTCATGGGTAGGAGCCTGTCTTATCTTCGTAGGTGACTCATTACCGCTCATGGGTAGGAGCCCTCCCGTTATCACAGGGGGACCCGTTACCGCTCATAGGTAGGAGCCTGCCTTTTCTTTGTAGGTGACATGTTACCGCTCATGGGTAGGAGCCCTCCCGTTATCACAGGGGGACCCGTTACCACTCATGGGTAGGAGCCTACCTTTTCTTTGTAGGTGACCCGTTACCGCTCATGGGTAGGAGCCCTTCTGTTATCACAGGGGGACCCATTACCGCTCATGGGTAGGAGCCTACCTTTTCTTTGTAGGTGACCCGTTACCGCTCATGGGTAGGAGCCCTCCCGTTATCACAGGGGGACCCGTTACCGCTCATGGGTAGGAGCCTACCTTTTTTTCGTAGGTGACTCATTACCGCTCATGGATAGGAGCCCTCCCGTTATCACAGGGGGACCCGTTACAGCTCATGGGTAGGAGTCTGCCCCCTTTTGTTTTGTAGGTGACCCGTTACCGCTCATGGGTAGGAGCCCTCCCGTTATCACAGGGGGACCCGTTACCGCTCATGGATAGGAGCCTGCCTTTTCTTTGGTTGCCTTCGATGCATCTTTTTCCTGGGCTGCGTCTGGTGAAATTCGTGTGCCTGCATGTGACATGCTAGTTTTAATAATATATTGGTGTTGAACCGTATTCGGTTGCCTACGTATCCCGTGTAGGGAATCAAGCCTCGCGTAGTTCTTTACACTGTTAATAGTAATTGAAATACTGATTTTTTTAAGAATAAAAACGCCTAAGGTGTTGCACGTTCCATGGCCTAGGTAGGGGTTCGCCATACATGTCCTCGAGATAATAATAACCTTTTGCGCTGGCGTGGGTAACCCTGTATGGTCCATCCCAATTGGCTTGTAGTTTCCCAACATGCTTACTTGCTTTCACACTCTTCAACACCAAGTCACCCACTTGAAAGCTTCGAAGGTGCACTCGTTTATCGAAACTCCTGGCCATTGCCGCTTTGAAGGCCACTGTCCGTTGGTAAGCTTGCTCCCTTGTGGAACCAATCATCTCGAGGTCCATTTTCCGTAGTCGTGCAGCGTGTTCTTGGTCATATTCTGTTATTATGTATGTTGGCATGCCAATCTCAACCGGGACTACTGCCTCGGACCCGTATACTAGAGTGAACGGTGCCTCTCCTGTAGATGTTCTGGGTGTAGTCCTATATGCCCATAGAATCCTTGGGAGTTCGTCAATCCAACTTCTTCCGGTGGCGTGTAGTCGCCGCTCCAGATATTGTTTAAGAGTCTTGTTGGTGGACTTCACTTGTCCATTTGCCTGTGGGTGAGATACCGCAGCAAAATGTTGGGATATTTTCAATTCTTTGCACCAAGCAACCATTGTCTTTCCTCTGAATTGGGTACCATTGTCTGAGACCAACACTCGGGGTAGTCCAAAGCGACATACAATATTTTTCCAGACAAAGTCTATCATATTTTTCTCCGTGATGTGCATCAAAGCCTCAGCCTCTACCCATTTCGTGAAGTATTCTACTGCTACTAAAAGAAATTTCTTCTGACCTCAAGCCATTGGTAGGGGACCAACTATATCGATCCCCCACTAATCGAATGGGCAAGTGATCTCTAGGGGTTGCATCGGTACAGCTGGCATGTGTATAAGTTTGGTGTGGTACTGGCAATTCTCACAATTGCGGCAGTACAGGGTTGCGTCTTGTCGTAATGTTGGCCAAAAATATCCTTGTCTTAATATTTTCTGGGCTAGAGCTCTCCCTCCTGAATGATTTCCGCAATTACATGCGTGTATCTCCCTCAGTATGTATTGGGCGTCAACTGGTGATATGTATCTCAGCAACGGGCCTTCAAAAGATCTTTTATAGAGTTCACCCTGGTAAATGGTAAACCTGTACGCCTTGTGCTTCAGTCGTCTTTGTGCATTGAGATCGGCCGGGAGGGTTCCATCTGCAATGTAATTATATATCTCATCCTTCCAACACGGTGTACCTGCGATAGGAAAGATAAACTCCACGTCAGCCCATTTTTTTGCTGGCTTTTGTTACTCCAACTGCAGGCCTAGAGGTGGTCAGCAAAGTCATACGCTTTTCCACAAAAACGTCTGAGGAACTAGCAAATTTGGATAGAGCATCGTCCATGGCATTTTCCGATCGAGGTATTTGCGTCAGACTGAATGTAGTGAACTCGGCCGCCAATTCCTTCAACTTTGCCAAATATAAAACCATGGTTTCCTGTTTTGCATCGAAAAATCCCGAGAAATGATTAGCCACTAACTGCGAATCCGTGAAGACTTCCAGATGATCCGAACAGAGGGTCTTAGCCATTCTAACTCCTACCAAGACTGCCTCATACTCCGCCTCATTATTCGTTATAGGAAAATTCAGACTAATAGCGAAATCAAATTCCCTACGATCTGGGGACACCAGGTGAATGCCCGCTCCGCCGCTGTTTGCTGTGAAGGAGCCATCCACATGAAGTAACCATGCCGCGGGTCTCGAACTGGGACTGGGGTCCTGACTTATAGGAAATATATGGCGGCACGAATGGTCTAAACTGTTACCTAGTGTCTCCGCCATAAAGTCGACTAGGACTTGTGCTTTAATAGTCGTGCGGGGACGATACTCGATCCCAAATTCGCCCAATTCTATAGCCCATTTTACCAATCTCCCTGAGGTATCCGGATTGGCCATGATTTGGCAGAGTGGTTTGTCCGTCACGACCGCTATTGGGTGAGCCTGGAAATTGGGCTTCAACTTACGAGCCATCATAACAACGGCCAAGGCAAATAGTTCGATTTGCAGATAATTTTTCTCCGCTCCGTGGAGAACGCGGCTGACATAATGGATCGGAGATTGCTTTCTATTTGCTTCTTTTACTAATATTGTGCTAATGGCATTAGCGGAGACCGCGAGATATAGATAAAGCGTCTCCCCTGGATCTGGTTTCGCCAAGAGTGGTGGTGCCATCAAATACTTCTTGAACTATTGAAACGCTCTTTCACATTCTTCGGTCCACTGGAAATCCTTGGCCTTCTTCAGGATTTTGAAGAAAGGAAGACTCTGTTATGCCGAGGTCGCAATAAAATGCCCCAAGGCTGTTATACGCCCCACAAGGCATTGCACATCCCGTATTGAGCGTGGGGATGCAAGATTCATCACAGCCTCTATCTTGTCTGGGTTGGCTTCAATTCCGCGCTCGTTAACCATATACCCCAAAAATTTCCCCGCTGCCACTCCGAAGGTACACTTCTTGGGATTGAGCTTCATCCCATAGTTTCTCAAAATAGCAAACGATTTCTCCAAATGCTCCACGTGATCCTGCGCCTTCAAACTCTTGATCAACATAACGTCTATGTATACCTCCATTGATTTTCCTATTAGGTTATAAAACATCTTCGCCACCAATCTCTGGAACGTCGCGCCGGCGTTCCTCAAACCAAAAGGCATTACACGATAACAGTACACACCAGTGTCCGTAACAAAGGCTGTTTTCGATTGATCCTCTGTTGCCATAAAAATCTGGTTGAAGCCGCTCTTGGCATCCATGAAACTGAATAGGGCGCACCCGGCTGTCAAATCCACTAGAAGGTCAATCCCTGGCAATGGGAAAGGATTTCGCGGGCAATGCTTGTTCAAATCTTTATAATCCACACACATTCTCCACTCTGCTGCTTTCTTCAGAACTAGGACAATATTGTTGAGCCACTCCGAATAACGTAATTCATAAATATGCCCTGCTTTAAGCTTTTCTACTACCTCTTTCTCTGCTGCCTCGCTCTTCTCCTTGCTAAAATTCCTTTTCTTCTGTCGTATTAGTTTGGCCCGCGGATCAACATTCAGCTTATGCTCTATAATCTTTGGGTCGATTCCAATCAAGTCAGAATCACTCTAGGCAAATATATCGACATTCCTTTTTAAGCATTCAATCAACGCGTTCCGAATATCAGGCGACATTGTAGCTCATATCCTCAATGTGTGCTCCGGTTATCTCGGGTCGATCTCTATCGTGATAAAATCTCCCACCGGCTCCATTCTCGGTTCATTTTGATAAGGAATAACCGCCCTCTCTATCTCGGCGCATTGCCCCTTATGATCAAGCCTCGACCTCTTGCTACTCTTCGTCATATTGGTATCTGTCTTGTTCAGTTCTTGCCCCTCGATACTTCGCTGCCTCTTCCCTGACTCTCGTCTGATGAGCTCCCGATCTAGAGAACCTTGGTTCCCACAGACGGTGCCACTGATTTGACAATAGATCGTATAATATATATATATGTGGGTCGGTTACAAGTGAATAATCTAATAGCACAACAAATCTATCTCAAATCAGGCCTACACTAGGTATCTCGCGTAGACTTGGTCTGGAACCTGTTGTTCGAGGTCAGGACTTCACTGAACTGCCTGCTGGTGCTACGTCAATGATGAGTGTCGAACGTATATCGGTGATGAGTCTCGATATGATGTCGGAGATGAGTCTCGATATGATATCGGTGGGCAATCTCGAGGTGATATTGATGGTCAGGTCGTTATAGAAGGCTGAGTGATGACGTGGACGAAACCATATCGAATATCTATGTCGGGTATAATATCGAATATTGCTATTCGATGTGACGCGGGCAAATCGAGGTGAGGAATTTTCTACCTTTCTCGGTGTGCGGGGCGGGGTATTTATAGGCGCGGCTGGTCTATATCGAATTCTATATTCGATGTCATATCGGAGGTGTTCCCCGATATGATCGTTCATGGGCCGTGGACCAGAACGAGCCCAAATGCTAGAAACCTCCATATCAAATGATAACATAAGTTGAAATACTTATATCTTATTGATGATTAATTTAACATAATATTGTTCATAGTGGATCAACATAGGATCCACAAAAATGCACTTCAAAACAACTTCATACAATTGACTAGATTCACTCCAAAAAAGTTACTTCAGCTTCTTCATCCTCTACTTCATCTCCATCTTCGATTATCAGAGGGTCTTTCAGATTCATGTCGAGCTCCTCAGGAAGCAAAGCCACATTATGGTCCTAGAACAAGCTGAAGTACAAAGCGGCATACTGAAGTCCAAAAGTACGGGAATATCAATCAAACATGATCTATAAAAATTACAATATAAGTATTCTAAACGCACGAACGCATACATATGATGCATATACGATAATAAAGACAACATAAACATTCATACTATTTTCTTGTTGTATGTTTCATCAACGTGCATTTCATAGTCTTTCCCAACACAATGAACTCCACGTAGACCCCTAAATTTCTGAAACAGAACAAAACTCTTCCTATGAAACTTGATCATCCTACGTATCTTGATGATCAGATACTCAATCTGCGTGCCTTTCTCGAGATCATTCTTAATGAACCTCAGCCCCGATTTTAATGCTTACAACTCACTGATCCTATGCCTAACACCATAGGCGCAAAGACTCTGAAGCATTTTAGCTCGGACTCTTCATTAGTGCAAGTATCCATAGAAACTAATCTCAATCTATTGCTGCTCGTGGCGATCATTCTTATAACAAAAACTTGCATTAAAAAAAATCCATCAACTAGAATAGAGAAAAAGTTAAATATCACAAGTCTCCATTAATATTACATAGAACATCCTTACAAATTCGAATAAAACACATCAAAAAAGATACGCAACAACTCGAGATGTTACATCATATGGTAGTCCAAATACAACACATGACTCGCGAAAAAGAATAACACGACAAGAACAAGAAACAATTACATTCTTGAAAAAAAAGATAAAACGATAGAACAAATAACATTACAAACATCAAAATCTCAAGTGAATTGTCGCCTACTTAACGTTGATATTCTTCATGACATCATAAAAGTCATATCCATTGTCTACTCCATCAATTGTGGTAGACATTCGGCTCATTAACTGAGATTTATCTTGTTCAGATGTTATGGAAACTTCTTCTAATCCATGTGATCTTTTTTTCAGTGAAGGAGAGGGGTTGTGTTGAACATAAACGGGTGGAGTCAAGAATTGGTGTCTTCGTGGATTTTATCAGCCCAAATAAAGAAATTTGGGTAACACTCTCTCGCGAGACATATGTAGTAGTAAATGTCGGGGCACTTGGAAGTTAAACTAGCCCTACCATAAATCATTAAGCCTCAGCCACATTCACATGGAAGTAGATAAAGGGCACCATCTAAAATGTACAAAGTCCAAAGTATTTATATATATATATATATATTGATATGTTTAAGCCTAAAATAAAAGACATAACACTCCTAAAATCCAGAGTATTGATATGTTTTACCCTAAGATCAAAGGGTTGTAAGATATGATATGTTTCATCCTAAAAGTTGAACAATTATCCACAAAAACAAACCAAATGAACAAACAAACCTACTGTTTGTGGGAACCATTCACACCTAACCATATGTACAAACAAGCATAGTGAGGATGAAAAGCAAAGTTACAACCATCCTATAATCACATAATTAGGGATCAAGATTTTCGACATGCTCAAAACGGTCCAAACACTATATGCAAACAAGCCTATTGTATATAAAAGCCATTTACATACCTTGTGGATGCGTTGGTGAGTGGTTGAACTTCAAGGCTGCAACTGTGAAAGAAAGGAAAAATAGGGAGTGGGTTAGGGTTTTTTCGACACCAAAAGAGGATGAATATGCAAAAGAAGTAACTAAGATTTAAATGACTGTAAAAATAGGTAAGGATTCATATAAAAATGGTTGAAAAAATTTACCTTTGCGTTAACGTCATTTCTTGATTTTGGTAGGAGTGAAGAAGAAGCAGTTGGGAAGTCTTTAAAGGTGAATGGCTACCTTCACATATTCTTATTCTTTTTTTAATAAAATTTATTTTTCTGGGTCAAAATCGGTGAACAGTGGTCAAACGGGTGACATGCCAATATTTTCCGGCCAATTTTGAAATATCAGGAAAAAATAGATGAAATTGCATGGAGTGACTAATTAAGGGACAAAATTGGTGAGAGTGCCAAGTTAATGGACCAAACAAATGTTTATCCTAAAAAAAAATACTTTACTTGATAAAATAAAACACTTTGTTCAAACTTAGGGTCAATGAAATCAAAAACATGTTACTCAATAAAATAAAATAGTTTGTTCAAGTTTACTTTAACTTGAAAATAAATTATCTACTCCATAAAATAAAATAAAATTTTTATACTTAACTATAAATTTATATTTGCCTATTTCTCTCTATTTTATTGAATGAAAAAACCCAAATACAAAGAATCCATCATAGGTTATACCTCAATTTTTGAATTACATATTGCATTTTATTCAAGTTCAATCTAAAAAGTGAATAATATTGTTAATTATATGGAAATTCTTGCCTCAAAACAGAATAATGTGTGTGTTACTTTGCTAAGCTACTTACTATATTTACAAGATTAAAAAAAAAAGATTGAGAAATCCGACTACAAATTTAATTGGGGGACATTGTGCTCTAACTAATATATTTATATATTTTCAGGGGACAAAATGCTTGACATCTTGACCCACAATACTTCAGAATCTTTAGTAAAAGAATTGAGAAATCATTGGGGCCGAGGACTTATATGGACACATATCAGACAAAGTATTAATTATCTTTTTTCCCGTAAACGGTTGCAGAAGACGCTTTTTCATCTCTGGGCTAACTCGCTCGCCGACAACATGCGATATATGATATATCTTCAACTTTGTCGCTTGTGGGTGCGGTTGATGCGAATAAAGCTTAAACGAATAAGTTGAAATACAATCTATCTCTTTCTATTTCTCCCTCCACGCCCTGTTACATCCGTAATCTCGTTGATTTTGTTCTTGTTACTCCTCTGCAGTAATAATATGTTGTATTCCTATCCCCCTCCCTCAGTTATTGAACCTTAGTTCTCTGTTTCCAGAAATAATTCCTCTAAATCGTAAAGATCATGGAACGCCCCAAGGATTTCCCCTCTTCTTTTTTCGATTCGAGCGTGATATTCACGTAGAATCTTAAATCGTCCTTTGAGGTTCGCAATTCTTTTTTTCATCCCACCGTCAGTCAAATATTTCCACTTTGCTAATCCTAGGCAGCATACCTCAAGCTTTCGAATGATTTGTTGATCCTCAAGGCCTCTTGCTATCTCGTTCCAAATTTCCCCAATAATCTCAACACACTCGGCCTTTTTTGCCAAACTACTTTGAATCGAAGCCTTTTTGCCAAACAGACTCGTTCCTGTATTTTTTTGTTCGGCCGAGCATGGGTATTGATCACGATGGCTAGATGATCGGATCATGTAATAGAAACGTTCTCCACCCATGCAGCCAAAAAATTATCTCTCCATGAGTTACTAGTACAAGCTATATCCAGCCTTTTCTAAACCGTGTTACGCCACGCTCTTCAGCAGCACCATGTAAACCGCGGCCTTGTGAACCCCACATCGCTCAACACCGAGTCAGTTAGAGCCTCATTAAAGTTACGCATACGCTACAAAGGCCAAAGTTTCCCTCTTCTATTATCTTGATGGCAACCAATCTCGTTAAAGTCCCCTACGCACAGCCACGGTTTAGATGAGATCGTGCCTAATTTTCGTAGCAAATCACATGTTTCTATTCTCTTTGTTGTATTCGGCACTCCGTATAAATGTGTAAAGCGCCACTCCTCCTCAAGATTTGTACCCATCACCAAAATATCAATGTGATTTTTACTCATACTCATGAAATGAATATTCATCTCTTTGCTCCATAGTTACGCCAAGCCTCCTGATTTCCCTCGGACGTAGACAAAAACTCCAAACCTATCCAACACCTACTAACCTCTATTTCCTTCCTTTGCATTTGGTCTATGATAGGAAAACTAAAGGGGGATGAAATTGAGAAATCATATTTCACGTATCACAAATTGTGTAAGAACACTCTAAACCCTGACAGTTCCAGCACAAAATATTCATTGGGATCGGCTGAATTTGCACTGTAAACAATCAGACATCCACTTTTCCCTCATCTTTCTCTTGTAGGAAGTTTGCTCACCGCCTAGTTAGCAAGCCTCTTTTTTGCTTTCGGCTTTGCGCGTTGTTTATTTTAAAGGTGTGTATTGCTTATATTCATTTTTTAGACTAAACATGTCCGTGCAAAGCACGTGCCTATTCCTAATCTTTATAAAAAAAAAAGGATCTCATATAATCCAAAATTTTATTTTCATAGTTTTTAACAACTTTGTCTCGATGGTCCAATTTCCTAAAGAAATTAGTAAACTATTCATAATTTTGAAAGAGAAAATATTATTTTGTTGCTTCAAAGCCTTTTGATTTATGAGAAAACTTGCAACTCGTTGTTACCATGATATCTTATAAAAATTACAAAGCATAAATCCTAAAAGTTGTTTATTTCATGACCTAGGAACCCGATGTCACTACCTTTGGGTGCCACACTAGGTAAACCATTTGATATAGCAATAGCTTGCAAATCTAGCTCATGGAACAAATCATACTAGACTACTATTTATAAAAGACATAGACCTAAAGGGCACAAAATCAAGTTGCTTTGTGTTAGATTCGAACTTGAAATCAATGAGTGAATTTTCTACTTAACCAAGTAAAACACTATGGTAGGTGCATAAATCATAATGGTTTGTTTATGACTAGAATAAAATATATGTTAAATATTAGATGTTGAGTCGGAGCCGCTACTTTTGAGTGCTACACTAAGTAAACAATTGATTGAGCAATAACTGATAGAAAATGAAGCACTATTACTCAACTTAAAAGACTTTGTTAAGTGGAGGAAAAACTTCTCTTTATTAGGCATAATCCAAGACCATACCCAAACGATGTGGAATATTTTCTCAACAAGCTTCCTCATGTGTGTCCCGATATTATCTTTGGTGTCATCACGTGGGTAGATCGTGAGCCTACATACATCTTGGGTTGGCTCTGATACCATGATAGAAATTGAGGCTCATATTACCCCACTTAAAAGGCCGTGTTAAGTGAAGGGAGAACTTCTCTTTATTAAGCATAATCCAAGACCATACCCAATCAATGTGAGATATTTTCTCAATAATAACCTACAAATCTTGCCAACCGAGCAAACTATATTAAGGTAACCATTTGAGACATACACAGACGTAGAAGACACAAAATCAATTTCTTTTTTGTGGGATTCAAACTTCAAATCAATCAGTAAGTTTCTTACTCTTTCAAGTGCATAAGTCTTAATGGTTGAATTATGATAAGAATAAAGTATATGTTACATAGATGTTCCGGTCGGTTGTTAAAAATCCATGCAAGTGCACAAGTAAGTTTTTTTTTGATAGTTGTAGAACAAGTAAGTTCTTTTATTATAAATAGGGAAAAAGGCATTTAACCCCCCATCTGTTGGCTCCCGATCATTTGCCCCCCTAACCTTTTTTTTCAAGCACTGCCCTCCTCCCTCCCAATCTTAGTTTTTGAAAGAATCCAAGTCCCTCGTCACCCCATAAACCGGCGAAAAGGGATAAAATACAAATAACTAATTGTATATTTTACCTTAAATTTCTTTATTTATATAATACACCCAAATTCTATCCAGTTTCGTCAAAAATACCATATTTTCCAAATCAAGATTTTTAGATTGTGCTTTGATGTGAACGTAGACATTTTTTATTTATGTATTTACTTTTCATATTAATTATCAGCAAATTAAGTTGGATGTCATGGCAATATCTTATTGTTATTCTTTTTGCTAAAAATATTGTTGTTTATAATATTTTCTCAGATGTTATCACCAACAAAAAAACTTATATTGTTGGTATTTTTGTTAAAAAGTCTTATTATGAGACAATAAATTAAATTTGTCACTAACTGCTAGCGACGAATGTTGTGGTTAGTTAAGTGTTGAAGACAATCCTCATGTAAAGATGTATCGCAAATGATTATCAATTAATCATCATCGTTGGATCATTATACTACTGCACGAAGTAGTTTATGATTTGTTTTAGGAAATTTTATTACTTAGTGTGCGGCTTCTAAATGTGACAATGATTAATAAGTTGATAAATCGACGATTTCAGGAGTTATTACATTGCATACATAGTTTTGAGGTTAATTTTCAAACTTTTAATATCTAAAGATTTACATAGTTAATTTTATTAGTGTTGTTAAATTCCTAAGTGTTTTTTTTTTTTGCTTACTTAACCAACATGTGTATCTTATTTTATTTTTTGTGCTTCTGTGAGTATTTTAAAATGTTGCGAGAACCCGCATCATATTTTCTTTAAGATTCTTATTTTTCAGTATTATTAAACTATTCGCAATTGAATTGAAGGAAGAACATTTAGAAAGAAATTTTATTGATGACTCTTGAATTGAAAGATTTTAGAACATAGTTTGTGACTTAAAAAAACTTCACATAGTGTTTGTGATTCGAAACAAGTTAACAAGCACTTACGATAAAGTGAATACTAACTAATAACCCAAAATAGTTGCTAGGGTTATTTAATAAAGATTACTTATCGTGAACTTGCATTCGATGGAGAGGAAGACGAAAAAATGGAAAAACGGGCATATTGAGGGTTTCACTTTTAAATCAAACAAATTAGTGAGAGATTGATTACACAGTGGAAGCTTGAATTGAAATTGGTGAAAGAGTCTACAACAACAACAACCAAACCTGAAATCCCAATTAAATTGGGGTAGGCTATATGAACCATGAATGAATCACGTCGAGTCGTGAACATGAATCTTCTGTCTCCATAGGTTTCGGTTTGCGAGCATGTCTTCATTTAGATCTTTTAGCTTCATGTCGTTCCGTATGACCTCCATCCACGTCTTTTTCGGTCTCCTACGACCTCTAGTCGTCTGTCCTAAGTCGAGATCTTCAACTCGTCGTACTGGTGCGTCTATGGGTCTGCGTTTAACATGACCAAACCATCTTAAACGATTTTCTCGCATTTTCTCGTCGATGGCTGCCACACCCAATTTATGTCGGATATCTTCATTGCGTACCTTATCTCTCCTTGTGTTACCGCACATCCACCGAAGCATGCGCATCTCTGTAACGTTCATTTTCTGTGCATGACTTTGCTTAATAGCCCAGCACTCGGAGCCATAAAGCAAAGCAGGTCTAATAGCTGTACGATAGAACTTTCCTTTAAGCTTTAGAGGAAAGTTACGATCGCACAGGATCCCTGTTGCACTCTTCCACTTTGCCCATTCAGCTTGGATGCGGTGGTTGACATCTCCGTCTAACTCTCCATCCATCTGCAGTATTGAAGTATTTACAATCGGAAAGAATTGGGTGTATTATATAAATAAACAAATTTAAGGTAAAATAAATAACTAGTTATATGAATTAAACTCGGTGAAAGAGTATATATTAAAGTATTTACAATCAGAAATAATTGGGGTGTATTATAAAAATGAAGAAATTTAGAGCAAAATATATAATTAGTTATTTGCATTTTATCCCTTTCGGCAGGTCTAGGGGGTGACGGGGGACTAGGATTCTTTCAAAAAATAAGATGGGTGGGTCAGTGCTCGAAAAAAAAAAGGTAGGGCTCACTGCTCGGGAGCCAATAGATGGGAAGTTGAGTGCCTTTTTCCCTTATAAATACCTCAAGTTAAATACTGAATAAGGAATATAACTCAAAACTTTACCCAAAAAAAATATATATATAAATAACTCAAATTAATATGAGAAATTTAGATCACGCATAATGACACGTGTATTTTAGTGAAATTCAATTTGAGAAAGCACACATGTTTTGTATTCCATAATAATCCATAAAGTCCCCCCATTCGCACATTCTTTTCCGGGGAAAAGACTCATCATAGTTCAGATTATATATTACTGTAATCACTTTAATCAACTTTAACTCATCTTAGGTACAATAATACTCTCTCTCTCTCTCTCTCTCTCTCTCTCTCTCTCTCTCTCTCTCTTATTTGCATGCAGATAAAATACTCGGTCACAATTGTATTTTGTATTTATGTAGAGATATATGTACAGACTAGTGTTGTGTTGAAGAGCAGATCTGAGGTGTAATATTATATATTAATTGAAATGTTATTCGTTCTGTATGCAGGCAGATGTATCGGTTTGCTAGTAATTTGGTGAAATGAGATAAGGGGAGGATCGCTTATTCGATTGATTGAATAATTAATGTGTTAGAATGAGTGAAGGGCAGAGGTATGAGCTGGGCACCATTGGAGCATTGAGTCTTTCCGTGGTGTCTTCCGTGTCTATCGTCATTTGCAACAAGGCGCTCATTAGCACTCTCGGATTCTATTTCGGTGAGAACAAATATTTAATCAGATATATATATATAGTGATATTTCATTTTTGTGATTTCTAATGTTGTACATTTGAAAGAATTAGATAGTCTCGCCACGAGCTTGAACTTTTAGATGAGAAGACAATTCAATATGGTATGGTATTAGAGTCTATTAGAAAGTGGTGGTTTGGGTGACGACATAGTAAAAAAGATTACAACTTACGCGTGAGGGAATATATATACAAAAAATTAAGTGCACAATCTTTGATGTTGTTTGAGTTTTTAGATGAGACGACAACTTAATATGTAAGAACTTTTTGATCGGTAGTCTTATGCGTGCTATTCTCAGAGGATATCAATAATGTTTTAGTAGGAATCACTATGTCTGAAGAATTTCATGGGAACTTGCTAATGATGGGTCATTAAAGTGCGAGGAGTTGGATGAGGTATTTGTTACTTCATTTGATTTGATGGATCTAAAGGTCTGGTGAACATGTTATGTCTGTTTGCAATGAGTTGCGAGGGTAATTCGTGATTTATTGACATCTATACGTTATCATTCAGTTTGTGGTCATGATAGTTTCTAGTTTGTGTTATATAGTAGTTCTCCTAGTTGGTTGATTTTGGTAAAGAGTGATTTCAAACATTTAACTTGATGGGGCAATAGAAAATGGACATTGAGTAGCCCTCCATTTAGATCATGAAGTTCATCCATTGGCATTTTTGATAGTATGAAATTTTATGATGCTAATAATACATGAATTGAGTTCATTGCTTTTCAATTGTTTGAATCTTTGTTCGAGAAGATGAACAAGTTTTAGTATCTAAAAGAGCTTATCTAAAACGTTTGTCAAACTTTATGGATGTATGCATAAATATCATCATATCTCATTTTTACAGCTGATTCTCATGCTATACACATAATAAAGTTTGACATTGTAATTTTTTGTATAAGAAACTTTGAAGCCATTTTCATGTCTAAAACTCTGTATAAACTTAATTGTTTCAGTCTGCTCTTTCAATTATCTTTGTAACCATACTAGTCTCAGTCGGCTTTCTAGATTCTTGAAAGATTAATTCATAATTTGCCTTCATTTTACTGTCTCAGCTACAACATTGACTAGTTGGCATCTTCTTGTCACGTTTTGTTCTCTTCATGTGGCTTTATGGATGAAATGGTTTGAGCACAAGCCTTTCGATCCAAGAGCTGTCATGGGATTTGGGATTTTGAATGGAACATCGATCGGACTCCTAAATCTTAGCCTTGGCTTCAATTCTGTTGGTTTTTATCAGGTTGATCTCTCATGCTCTTCTGTAGCTTATATTTTTTTTTTATCCTTGATTTTAGCTTGTTCAGAAACAAAAAATTATAATTTTCATTAATTGACTATAACGAAAAACAGTCCCCTTACAAGTCCAGTTTACTAGGTTGTTGGTGTAATTTGTTATTGCAAAAATCAGACTCCCATTTAGCTTCCACCTCGCTCGGTGCTTCTTCAAAAGTCACGTCGCTTGAACTTTTTAACCAGAGCGATCGGACAAGCCTATTGCATAAATTAGATTCTGAATATCCGGAGTCAACGGGGATGGGTTTAATCATAATACTTGCTAAATGGAGAGGGGAAATTTTACAATTTATTTTGAAATATTTGCTTATAAATATATGCATTCCAAACCTTCAGAAATGCCCCATGTTGTTAAAGATGCTAAAGGTCGACTATAATTAGTGTCACGGTGGTCTTGGTTGCAATCGTACTTGTTTTAGTTCATCTATATAGAAATGTCATACTTATTACCTCTGTTTCTATTCCATGTGAATAACAATGTCTAATTCCTACAATCCGTACTATTTACCTTTCAGATGACAAAATTGGCAATAATCCCCTGCACAGTTTTTCTAGAAACTCTGTTTTTCAGGAAAATATTCAGGTTGGATCTATGCTTTGATTCAATACTTGTCTTATTGTTTCAAACTACTTATGTATTGGTCTACTTTGTAGACTCGGTGTTCTGTCTCATTGAACCCAAATTATTATCACATGTTCCTATGCTAAGCATGCCATTCTTTCAGTATATTTTTAAAAAAGTATTATATTCGAGGAGACACGAATAATAATTTTACATTATCAAATGAACTAAATGACCCATGAAATGTGATATTAGTTTGCGATACTATCTCTACCCATATTAATGTTGCAGAGTGTTTTTGGTTTATTATAATACTTTAATGATTATATTCATATGGGATGAAAGGCTTACTTTGACATTTTTCAACTTTTTAAATCAATTTTACTGTATCTTGCTCGTATTTTGAGTAAAATGTGTTTCTGCACATTCAATCATACTTTCACTTTTGTCATAACAAACATAACTTTCTGTTGATCATTGGACTTGCCTTTGAAGTTTAATTTGACCTTTTCAATGCCATTGTGTTCATATCTGAGTTGTAAATGGGGAAATGAGTCAAAATTATTTCGTACAATGTGAGTGCTAGGATTGGAAGTTCAATTCTACATGCTTTAATTTAGGTCTATCTAACTTTCTCACTATGCAGTAGTATTTTCTTTTTTGACCATCTACATGCTACAAATTTTTCTGTTAACCTTAAGCTTATGTATTTTGTGTTTATGTGTGTATATAAATATATATATGTATAATTTCTTCGTTCTGGCTGCTTATACCATTATTTTACACCATTGCAGTAAAAACGTGAGGCTTTCACTCGTCATTCTTTTAATGGGTGTTGGAATTGCTACAGTGACTGATCTGCAACTCAATATCTTGGGTTCCATCTTATCTCTGCTTGCAGTTGTTACAACTTGTATTGCACAAATCGTATCCTTTGTTGTTTATCTAACTTATGTTCTTTGCCATCCCAACCCATCCCCGTCCCTGCTCCACTTATTTATTTTTTAAATAAGCGTGCATTAATTATGAAGTTCTTCTCCAAGATAGTATTAACCTGAAGATAAAGATTACTTTTGTCTTACTGGAAATTTTGATCATCTATATTTTATGTAGCCTTTGGAATCTTAACTTTAACTACCATCAGATGACAAACACCATCCAGAAAAAGTATAAGGTTTCATCAACCCAACTCTTGTATCAATCTTGTCCCTACCAGGCAATCACCCTATTTGTTACTGGTCCATTTGTAGACGGTCTTCTGACAAAGCATAATGTTTTTGCTTTTAATTACACTCCTCAAGTGCTGGTAAGGCTTGTAACTGTTAAACTGCTGCTAATCAATAACATGCAATGCATAACTTCTCGTCCTTATTTCGTACAGGCTTTTATAGTCCTATCTTGTTTGATATCAATTTCGGTAAACTTTAGTACCTTTTTGGTAATTGGAAAGACATCTCCAGTTACTTATCAAGTCTTGGGGCATTTAAAAACCTGCCTTGTGGTAGCATTCGGTTATGGTCTTTTGCGGGATCCATTTAGCTGGCGGAACATCTTAGGGATATTGATTGCCGTTGTAGGAATGGTATTGTACTCATATTATTGCACCATCGAGGGCCAGCAAAAGGCTACTGCTGTGGCATCTCCAAAATTATCTCAGGTGCTTCATCTAAATACTTTATTTTTGTTAGGATTAAAGGCTCGATCTGATTTTTGAAGCAACCTCTACCCTTTGAATCATGGAAACAAAACAACCCTCAAAATTGTAAGAAAAAACATTACAACACCCCTCTCTATAGGTTTGAATAATACTGTAATAGTTTTTCAAGAATAATCTCTTTAATTATTCAAAATTCAACAGAGCCTATATGTATGTTCATTCAAACATTAAGAGATTGTTGACGTTATTCAAACATTACTGATTTTTTTTGTAATTATACCAAGCCTCTAAGGTTGTAAATATAATCATCCCTATATTTTTCCACTACGTAAATGTTTTAGTGTGCTAACTCACTGTTTATGTAAATGAAGGCGAACGACGGGAATCTGATCCTTTATTAGGTGTTGAAAATGGAGGTAGTATTTTAACTGATGGAGGGGCTATCAGCAGTCCTGGATGGAACTCAAGCAAGGACCTTGAGGCATAAACGTATTAGGGTGCCGGTTTATAATTTAATTTAATTACGCGATGACAGTATATCAACGACGAAGATGTCGCTGCTAGTGACTCCATAGTCCATACATGTGGATTACATTTGAGTTTTTTGAATGTTGAGCATTTTGAGTAACAGTTGAGATATAAGATATTGTGGTGCAGTGAGATGCATTTTTGTATAAACTAAGATTGGGAGTTGATAGTTTCCTTCCCTTTGATAACTTTATATTTGAGAAGCAAGTGGTTCAATTTTATTGGATATGCGATGTACCGAGAATTTTAGTTTGTTGATAACTGGATTTGCTACTCGAAGATTTTGTTGTATTCATATTTCATTCAAACTTCTTTGCTGGTATGCTTTTTTCCTGGAAAACAGTATATCTTATTTTCTTAGTTTTCTTCTCCTTTTATAGAAGGAGGTTTCGTTGGATACAAGTAAGAGTTTTACATGTGTCAATTTTGTACGGGTATCATCTTTCTTTTGATAAAGACAAACAACTGTCGTGGCTTCTAGAGGCTTCGGCAGATATTTTGAAGGAGTTGGCGTGGCTTCTTGATGAGATTCTTATCCATCTATCGGGATAAGGATGGTACGTGTGTTCCGAGAGCTTTTGTTATAACGTGGGAGAAACGAGGGTTCCTTGAAAGGAGGTAGGAATATTGCTCTGAGGGCTCCTTGAAAGGAGGTAGGGATATTGCTCTGAGGGCTCCTTGAAATGAGGTAGGGATATTGCTCCGAGGGCTCCTTGAAAGGAGGTAGGCATATTGCTCCAAGGGTTCCTTGAAAGGAGGTAGTGATATTGCTCCGAGGGCTCCTTGAAAGGAGGTAGGGATATTGCTCTGAGGGCTCCTTGAAATGAGGTAGGGATATTGCTCTGAGGGCTCCTTGAAATGAGGTAGGCATCTTGCTCCAAGGGTTCCTTGAAAGGAGGTAGGGATAGCCCGTATATCCAAATGACACGATAGGTGCGAGAGTAGCGTATACCTGTTGGATGTTTCGGAAATCTATTTAAAGTTCCTGACATCTCGCGCGGTATTTGTACTCTGTGAGATATCTGTCGTGGGGATAGAAGGTGTTATATATATTTTTTGGGCTAACAATATATATATATATATATATATATATATATATATATATGACGTGGCAGCCACATCAACAACCACGTCGTTTGGGCTTCGACTCGGCCCAGCTCGAAGCTCACAGGGCAAATTTAAAATAAAAAAATAAGTTAACGGGCAAAAAAAAGCCCGGTAAAAAAAAGGCAAATCTTGAAGTTTATATAAATTAACGGACAAATAAAATAAATCGCCCGTATATAAATGTGTTGTACTGTTCTTTTCATAATACTTCGATACACATAACATTTACTGCTATTATCTTACTTCTCTCAACAATTACAATCACGTTTTACACTCTTATTCTTCTCCATTATGGTGTTTTCCTAATGTTTTTTTTTGTTTTTCTTTGTTCCTTTTATAAGAAATTGGAGAAGATGTGAGAAGTCCCAATCTTAACCAGGTTGAAACAATGTATGGTTGGCGTGCTTCACATGGTGTGCGGTGGTGGCTTAAAAAGTTGACTATGTAACAAATATCATAGTGATACAGTATGAGAACAAATGCAGAATAATATGAAAAACACTTATTTTAGCAATATCAACGTGATACTTCTTTGTAAATTTAATATTAAATTCAAAGATGAATGTTGCTCGAAAATCCGAACCATGCATAACATCCTAAATGGATTGAATAGCTGGTAAAGCTTCGACAGGGTAATAATTCGTAACTATCAATAGGATTCTCTCTCTCTAAAAAACACACTTGAGGTGCGATTTAGGTGCGAAATTAGGGGAAATTGGGGGAAAAATTCCTTCGCCAGAAAATGGCAAAGAAGAGATCAAATGAGGTGATTAGTGAGGAAATGGAAAAACAATAGGGAATAGAGGATGCAACAGAAGAGCGGAGTAAGGAAATCAGAGAAGGAAAAACTAGGGTTAGCGGGGACAGCAGTTCAGAGGAGGAAGAAGGGGAATTAGAGCAAGAACCTACAATCGAAGACCACCATGAGCATGAATATCCTCTGATATTCACATGGATTCGCAAGGTAGATGAGACATAGGGCAAATGCCAGAGAGGAAAACGAAGAGGTGGAACGAGCTTTTTGCTGGAAACCGAAGACCAGAGAATGGTTGTAGGGTGGAATACACAAAGCCATTGGATAGATCGACACTGTAGTTCACAGCTGAGGACGTGAAAGAAACTAGGGAATTTTGGGGGCATGCCATAATGGGTAAGGTTTTGGGACTCAACATCCCATATGAAGCTATAAAACGCTATGTGGAGGCCAGGTGGATACATAAGCCAACAATACATGTAGCAAATAAAGGAATCTATGTGTTCAGGTTCGAGACAGAGAGACAGATGTTGGATGTGCTAGGAGGAGGTCCATGGATGGTGAAGGGGACTCACCTACTGATGCTTAAGAAGTGGGAACCAGGTATGAACTTAGACCCAGCTACATTACAAGATTATCCCACATGGGTGAAGCTGCCAGAGTTAGATCTTCAGTTTTGGTCACCAAGCATGTTAGGGAAAATAGCCAACTTAATAGGAAAACCGTGCTTTATAGATAAGATGACAACTAACAGGGATAGAGTTTCTTTTGCCAGAGTTATGGTTGAACTCCAGTCAGGGGAAAAGTTGATATATAGCATCAGACTGATAGGGCCTAAGGGAGAGATATATAATCAGAGAGTGGTGTATGAAGCTAAGCCTCTACAATGCTACAAATGTTATAAGTTTGGACATGGGATTAGGGAATGTGAGAGTAAGAAAGAGTGGGTAAGGAAAACTGGTTCACATGAGAATAAAAGTGAAGAGAGGAGAGAAAGCACTGTAATCCAGGAAGAGGAAGAAATAAAAAAAATAGAGACTCCTTCTTTTAGTGAGAATCAGATAGGACAATCTAAGATAAGAGAGGAAGAAAGCAGAGATGAAGTAATAGTTGAAGAAGTATGTATGGGGACACCACATGGAAGAATACAACAGGAGAAAGAGAAAGAAAATGCACAGAACAACAACAAGGAAAAAGGAACAACAACAACAGGGAAGGAAAAACAGAGGGAAACAGGGGCAGTAAAGGAACTAGAATGGCAGAATGCAGGGACTAAGAAGTCCAAAAGAATAGAGAAGTACAGAGCAGAAAGGAGTAGAAAACAGATACAGAAAGATAATATAGGGGGACAGAAGAGGGGCTTGACCCCAAATGGATAGTCTCAATATTTGTGGATGGAACTTGAGCGGAATGAATGATCCCCTCAAGTAGGAGGCTTGGAAACAAGCCATGAGAGAGAATAAGTGCCACCTGGGAGCAATCTTGGAAACAAGACTCAGGACAGAGGCACATGACAAAATAAAAAAGAATTTTGAAAAAATATGGGGAGTAGAAAGCAACATGGATCTAAGCAAAAATTGTAGAATAATGATGGTATGGGAGGAAGATAAGATAGACTTGGAGATAATCAAGAAATCTGATCAGATGATTCACAGCAGAGTTAAGTCAAAGGACCATCTATGGGACTTCAATTGTACTTTCATCTATGCTCATAAGTCATAACAGTAGTGATAAGAGGAAACATCTCTGGGCTGATACGGAAAGAATCAACAACAATATGAACAATCATTGGCTCTTAGTGGGAGACTGGAATGTTGTCCTCAATCAGGAGGAGAAATGGAATGAGGGGATGAATTTGGGACCAGTGGGTGAAGAACTTAAGGGAGTGCTAGATAGACTCAATCTCCAGGATCACAAATATTGTGGACCAAGGTACACATGGTCTAATGGACACACCTACTGTAAGCTGGACAGAGTGGTTGTAAATCAAGATTGGATGGCCAATCAATGGGACTCAAGTGTTATGTTTTTATCCTCTGGGATCTTTGATCACTCTATGGGATATATAAAGTTGATCACTCTATGGGATATATAAAGCTGAGCAGGGAAAACAGCAAGAGGAAAATACCCTTTAAATTTAAGAACATTTGGGTTGGGGATAAGGATTACTTGAAATTAGTGCAGAGAGCATGGAGCAGTGACATCAGAGGCTCTAAAATGTACCAGTTGGTAGAGAAGGTAAAGAAAGTTAAAGAAGAGATGAAACAACTTAACGCCAAAAAGTATCAAGACCTTGAAAAGAGAGTTGAAGAGGACCATAAGGCTCTCAAAATGCAACAATAATCTGATTTCAGTGATCCCAGGGACAGAAACAAGCACCTGAAAGTAAAAGAGCTTAAGGAGAAGTATGGAGAAGGTAAGAGGGGTTTGATGAGACAAGTACAATAGGCAGCAAAGATGGACTGGATAAAGGATGGAGATGGATGTACAAGACTGTTCTTCAATAGCATCAAGATGAGAAGGAAGAATAACAGCATTTTAGCCATTCAAGATGACACTGGAAAAACTCTGAATGATAGAAAAGAAATAGCAGACCACATCCTGGAGTTCTATAGAGGATTACTAGGAACTGGGTATAAAACTAAGGAGCTGGATCATAAGGTCATATACACTGGCCCAAGAGTCACACAAATGATGAACTCAATCCTGAACTGCCAGATTACCAAGGAGGAAATCAAGAGAGCTGTCTTTAAAATGAATACAAACCTACAGCTTGCTGCAATGTAGTTTACAAAACAATCACCTTGATAATAGACTGAAGAATATGATGCCTGGTCTGATCTTAATTAGCCAATTTGCATTTGTGCATGGTAGGGATATTTATCAAAATATTTTCCTTGCTCAAGAATTGGTTAGAGGTTACAATAGGAAGAACATATCTCCTAGGGGCATGATTAAGATAGATATTCAAAAGGCATATGATATTGTCAATTGGAACTTCTTAGAAAATGTGCTGCTAGGATATGGGTTTGATCCTAAATTTGTGCATTTGATTATGATTTTTGTGACCAGCCCAAAATTTTCTTTTAGTATCAATGTTAGCCTGGAAGGTTACATTGAGGGAAAGCAGAGGCTAAGATAAGGGGACCCTCTGTCCCCTTATTTGTTTGTTTTCTGCATGGATTAATTAGCTAGACTCTTTAGGAGCAGAATAGAGAATAATGGAGATTTCAATTACCATCCTCAATGTAGTAGAATTAATCTATGCCATCTAACATTTGCTGATGATTTGTTGCTTTTTTGCAGGGGAGATATGGGATCAATGAAGATATTAAAAGAGATATTGAAGGAGTTCTCTGATATGTCTGGACTTCAGATAAGCCAAGCAAAGAGCAACATTTTCCTCGCTGGAATGAATGAGGAAAAGAAAGCTGAGCTAATAGACCTGTGGGGTTTTAAGGAGGGAAACTTCCCAATTAGGTACCTGGGCATCCCACTCAGCCCAAAAAACCTAAAGGTGGCAGATTTTAACCTAAACTGTGATGGTTGTGCATATTATGAAACTAAGTACCCAGGATGGACCAAGAACAGTTTGACAAGAATGGATTAGAAGTTATAAGCTAAAGGGTCTGACAGTATGGAAAGTGACTGCAAAACAAAGTGACTCCCCATGGTGGAGAAAACTACTCAAAATCAGAGACAAAATGATTGAAGTTTTCCCAACAGTAGCACAAGGAGGACAGATCAAAGAAACAAAAGATATTTATACCAGTTTCATCCCAAATAACCCAGAGGTAATGCGGTGGCATCAGGTATGGAATATCTTCTCATCTCCTAATTCTGCTTTTATTAGCTGGCTAGCTATTCAAAATAGACTGGCAACAAAAGATCGAATTAGCAAATTTGTTAATCTGTCAGACATTACTTGTGTATTTTGTGGTGAGTACAATGAAGATCATAAACATTTGTTTTTTAAATGCAAATGGACTTATGAGGTGATCTGTAGAGTAATGAGTAGAGTAATGAGAAGTACAGGGATCAGCAACTGCCCAGATGACCTACTGGAATGGAATAGGATCTTTGCACAATCATAGTAAAAAAGGGCCCACATTTACAAAATTAGAGCAGCAGTACTTGGAGAGGCAATAACTAATGTGTGGAAAGTTAGAAACAAACAAATTTTTGAAGGAAAGATGACCACAGAGACATAATCTTGCAGACATATTGCAAACACTTTGGCAGGAAGACTACAAGGTAAGGGAGGTAAGAATAGAACTTTTAAAGCCATTTTAGAGAATCTATACCAACTATAAAAATATATGGGAGGTATTAGAAGGATCACTGAACACGTACTAACTGCCAGTAAGGCAAAGAGTGTGCTCTGGTTGATGTTTTGCAGGGTAAAACCAAAGCTAGCTGGGAAAGGGGAACAACTAGAGGTACAATTATGTCCCTATCCTCCCTCTTGCCCCAAAAGGAGTACAACTAAGGAGAAAGCCGACCATCTATATCAGCTAAACAAGCTTACACTGAGATGGCCTGGAATGGTAACAGTCATGAACTGGAGCCAAGGAAAAGTGGGCGCTCTCAGCCATAATGTGAAGATGGACACGTTGGGAAATGGTGTAGCGTTGTAGGTCTTGTGGGCTTGATTGTCAGTCATGGACCTAGTCCGGAACTGAAATCTTCCCTAGCTAGATGGTTTCCTTAGTTGAATGTAATAGCTGATTGTAGGAGTGAGTCTATACTTTCAGTGGGCTTTACACTTAAAACTCTGTAAACACTCCGATTTGGTTTCTATTTTATTTAACTGGTTGCGAAAAAAAAAAGCTTCGACAGGGTATGTTGTGAAAATTCATATTACTATATCAATTTGTTTCCACATATATATATATATATATATATAATATCTGGATGACTGTAATTTTCTTACCATAAAGGAGCGTCACTGTAATTATCACATTCTTAGGGGGCGAAAACCTTTTTTGGGCTATTTTGCTTAAGCCCAATAACAAGGGCTTCCTAAAAAAAAAAAAAAAAAAAAGGCCCTATATAAATTTTGGCCGTCATTTCACCTCACACTGGATCTCACTAAACCCTAGAGCACTCGCCAGCTGAGAGAGAGCAGCAGAACCAGATTTCGCTTGAAATCCATCGACAATGGTGACACCATAACTTCCTCCATGATTTTTGCTATTATTTATATACAGTGCACGTGTTAATTAATATTCGTTTGATATATATATTTTGTAGACGTTCAAGAGGAGGAACGGAGGACGCAACAAGCACGGCCGTGGCCATGTCAATTTCATCCGTTGCTCCAACTGCGGAAAATGCTGCCCTAAGGTTATTTATTTGCTTTTTATATTTTCATACGGTGTTGTACTCTTTGCATAGATCGAATATGAATTTAGGGAATTGCATTTAGGATTGAGTATTATGTGATTGTTGTGCTTGAATTGGATCAAAGGTTATTATATAGCTGGATGATTTGGTTTTTATTTGCTGTATCTTCTGATGATAGGACAAGGCGATCAAGAGATTTCTCGTGAGGAACATCGTCGAACAGGCCGCTGTCAGGGATGTTCAAGAAGCCTGTGCTTTTGATTGTAAGTATATCGGTTCGCATCATCACTGTGCAATGTGTGTCATGTTTGTTATGATTTTTTGATACACCAAGTGATTGAATGAATGTGTGCTTGTTTGTATGTAGTGTACACCCTCCCTAAGCTGTACGTGAAGATGCAGTACTGCGTCTCTTGTGCCATTCACTCCAAGGTGGTCAGGGTCAGGTCTCGCACTGATAGGAGAAACCGTGAGCCCCCACAGCGCTTCAGGCGTCCAAGGGTTAGTTTTCTTTATCTCTTCCTTCTTCTGATTTGTTGTGTTGTCAAGTTTCATGCGCTTTTATGTTCATTTTATAGGAACCGTTGTGACTTGTGATAGATGATTAGATATGAATTGGAATAACTATAGATTATGACCGTGATGTTCGTTTTATATGCTCATTTGGTAACAGTTTTTTACTGTCTTTCTACTAAGATAAATATGTTGATGATCATTTTACTGATGTGGCACTGGGTTGGCCAGATTCAATCTTTGCTAACCTGCTGCTACAATAGGCTAAACAATATGTCTACCCTGATTACATGTACCCCCTGATAGGGTGCATTAGGTCCTCATGTTTTCTCAGTTATATTTTTGTAATGATGGATGCGTACTACTTGGGAATCTCTCTCTTGTTTTGTTTGTATAATGCCTTAGCCTGATACCAATATAATACATTTTTTTAGACACTGTTCTTCCAAACGGAAAAAGAGAAAATGAAAAACTGGAAAGAACAAGTGTTATAATATTGCATAGACATATAGCCAGCCTCTTAAATTTGGATGACACTTTAGCACTAGATTCGAACATCATGAACTTGTTGCCATGCGGTTCTGCCAATCTTTGTTTCTCTATTAGAATCTAGACACAAATCCAAATGTTTCTTTTAATCTTCCTATATAACCTATATAGTGCTGGCCTGTGGACTTAAATGCCACCTCTACTGTTGACGCCTGTTTTATTGCATCTCGACCTTGCACTTCATATTATTATATTTGTATCCCGCAATATAATATTTGAAATTTTGTCTTTCTTCCTCTGTTATTTCTTTTTATTGGCTAAGAAACTAAATTGATTGTTTTCCTTTCCTTTTATTGAATTTTACAGGATGATCTTCCAAAGCCAGGCCAAGCTCCACGTGCTGGTGGACCGCCCAATGCTGCTCCCCGGACTTGATTCCTTCTGCTTAGACATTTTGGATTACGCTTTCTCTTGGGGAAAAAAATCACATTATGCTCTTCTATACATTTGTTTTTGACCAATTCTGGGAATTTTAACTTTATGGACTCCATTTTGTCTGCAACTTTTTCCTAGTTCGGTGTTCTTGTTGGATGTGAATTTTACAACTATCTTTATTTTGTATTTGTGTTTCCAATTTAATGCCAGCTCAAGCACTTTTCCTTTTAACTTCAAAGACACATTATAGTGGCTAGGGTGAGTCTTTGTACACGGCTGGCCGCCTGGTTCTGGACAAAGCTTTTCCTTAATTTGTATTTAATTAGGGTTCAAAGAAAATCCTCCACCAACTGATTATCTGTTTGATAGTTTGCTGCTTGTCATTGCCCTACATTACCAACATTTTCCTGCAAATCTTATTAAACCTCGTTTTATTAACCAGGGAAAGTCGTTGGATCAGAGATTTTGTTAACATGAATCAAAGGACGTTTTTAGTGCTTAATTTTCATTTGTTATACTTCAAAACAACTTCTGAATAGCTGCATAAAAATTGCTTCAACTTAGCTGCAGATGGACTGAAATCCTTTTTATGCACTCTGGGATGTTTTTTTACTTAAAAGTCAGAATCTAACCGTCAGTGTGCTCTGAATTCCACCGAACAGTTAAAACTGGAGTATAAACCAACAATATGATAAGTCTAATTTTGTAATATACTTCTCTTATTCAATTAAAACTTAAACGACTATTAGAAAAATAAATTCTGCTTACGGATTAAGATAGTTGACAGAAATATATATTTCAAACAACCGTAGGAGTCGCAATAAAAAAACCAAAAAAAAAACCGTAAGAGCTTTGGCGTGCCTTACGCATGCACGTACCCTGATATCGTTGGCATTGTGGGTCAAACTTAGTCAAGTCTACTAAGTAAAGAGTAAAGACATATTTTTGTTTTAAAAGGCTGTGAGTTTTATAAATTTTGTTATATTGGTAAATTTAGAGATAGGTAGAGCAAAGTAAAATTACAAAATGAGAGTGGAATTTATTAGCAAAGATTTATACTAATTTTAATTTTTCTTAGAGCTAACAAATAAGATATTTGTAGCATATGGCTTCATACAATCATACTTATAGCACAAGTATCGGAATTTTAAATTTCGTTTAATTCAGTAATGAGAAGCTCGCTTGTTTTGTCGTTATGCTACTAAGCTGCTGAACACAAAGGTTTGGAGAAAAAGAAAGCAAACAAAGCTATAATTTTTTTTATTTTTTTTTTGCAAGTTTGTTTCATTTCTTTCATATTACCTTCCCCCATTTTCATTTTTCTTCTCTCTCGTAAAAGCATCCTTCCGATTAATGGAGTTCCTCTCTCTCTATTCTTCGATTTTCGTACCGAGTGACGGTTGAAATAGGTGGTGCCGCCATGGCGGAAACAGTGAACACTGAAATTTTCTCTCTCATTACACTTTGAATTTCAATTTTCTGTTACCTCACACTCACACGCACGTTGCGATGAGTGACGCTGCGGTTGTGAACTTGATCGGACTCGTTTCCGGTTCTCGTCCGCCGGCGTCGTTTAATGACGAGTGTTTGTCTGCGGCGGAGGAAGCGGCTGAGCGAGTGTTGAATGTCGTACGTCCGACTGTTGAATCGGAGAAGAGAAGACAACGCGTCATTCAGTACATTAAACGCCTCCTGAAAAACAGCCTCGATTGTGAGGTAAATCGCTGTTTGTTGGTAAAGTGTAGCGTTACTCTGTTAATCAAGCTTCCAGTTGCTTTTACTGCTTAGTTTGTTGCTATGCGCGTTGAGAGCGATGGTTATGTCAGTTGAGCTGTATTTTATTTCGCTTTTAATGACTGTAGATGTATTTGTTTTATTGTTATAAACCTCATTCATGACTTGCTCGAACTCGAGCTTCGGTTAAATGCTATTCTAGATTGTGGCACTCACTGAACGAGAATAGTTGTAACGTGCCTGCGCAGAACAACGTATGTTAAATGTTTTTGTCCTGTGGCCTCATTGAAGGAGGTACTGTAGGCTTCAACTGTGCTTGGATGGAGTAGAGCTCCTTGTTAGATGTGTTGTACGAGACTTTGAGGAATGAGAAGAAAGAATTTATAGATAGTAGAAAAATATAAAGAACAACAAATCTGATTGTCGAAGAAGAACGAGGTGTGATGGACAGTATTTTAGAGGCCAAAACTCCACTAGTGTTTGTCAAAAGAAAAACAGAGTTAAAATGGGAGATATAACTTAATTGTTCGGATATATTTCTTTTTTTCTATGTATTATAGCAAGTTATCTGCAGGCCGATGGCAGATTCTGGAAAACTATCTTCTAATTTGTATTTGTTTCAATTGTTATTTTATAATCCCTGTTATCCCATTGTTTCCAAAGTGTCCTACTCTTTTCAGTTTTGTAGTAGATTTGGAATACGTGAAACAAAAAAGCCTCAAAAGTGCAGTAGCAGAAATATAGAATCATGTTAGTGTTACATAATGTACGTCCTTTTAGTTCACCTTAATCGAGAATAAGACACTGACAGAAAAATCTAATATTCATGTGTTACTTATATGGCTGTTGGTTTTCTAATTTGTACAAGTGTTGTATCCATATTTTTTTTGTTGTAGTGCGTGACTGTTACGTTGATAGTTTGGTGTTTACATATGGTAGGTTTTTTCCTTCGGGTCAATGCCACTCAAGACATACCTACCTGAAGGAGATATTGATTTGACAGCTATTAAAGGTGCTACTACTGGTAATTCGTTGGCCAAAGACGTTTATGATGTTCTAAACAAGGAGACACGGCGTAATAAACCTGAGTTTCAAGTTAAGGATGTCAAATTTATTCCTGCCAAGGTATTTGCTGTCTTGTCTCCTGCAGACCTCTCTTTGTGCTCTGGTTGATATTTCTGACATTTAAATCAGTAATTATCGTTGTTTTCCACGATGTGTTTTTTCACTTGCGTTAAAGTGCCGTTTTGGGTGTAGGCTTCTTGTTCAGGCTTGGGATCCTGTTTTGACGCCATCAAGTTATTTGAATATTAGAACTTGCTTTTGTCGCGTGGAATTTTTTATGCTCATATGCATTATCTGGTGGATGATGATGCAGAGGCTTCTACGTTGTGCCATCTTATCTACAATTTCGCATTACCTTTTTTCCTTTAGAATGTTCAGGTCACCAATCCAGTTTGTCTAACTATGCTGTGGGATTCAGAGTGTAATTGTGGTTTCATTTTGGGGGTGAACTGCTTGTTCCCCTGACTTTTTTTATGCGCCCTTTGCAATGCCATTGCAAAGAATAATCCAATGCACTGGCTGCTTTTGTCTAGTGAATGAACTTGTCTGCATTCTTTTTGTTCTTGTTATCTTTTTGTATGAATTTGACCTGAATGTGTTCATGGTTCTGATGGTAGGTTGAACTTGTTAAATGCTGTGTCCAGAACTTTGTAGTGGACATAAGCTTCAACCAGTTGGGTGGACTTTATACGCTTTGTTTCCTTGAACAGGTAGCTATGAGGATTCTTTTAGGGACATAATTTTCAAGGTTTTTGTTAATTTCAGAAAATTCATAACTATTCCATCTCGTTTCTTTCTCATTTATTTGATAGATCAGATGCATGTCATTTACAAATGTTTTTCTTTGCAAAACCTTCGCCATAAGTTGGAGCTGCTAGATAAGTTTTGGGTGTCTTATCAATGTCTATTTTGTTCAATCTCTTACTTCTTGCCAGTAACTTGGCCGGCTACAGGCGAGTGCTTAAATTGTCTTTGTGTCGGGACAACAATAGTGTCTTTTTCTGAAGCTAGGCCAAAATGTGACGGATCCCGGAGAAATTATAGGACTTTGATGTTGAATGGCTATATATGCTTTCCAGATGGACTTATTAGCTTTACGAAATTTCATAGCTTACGAAATTTTCACAATTATTTGTGCAACGTAAAGATGTAAGCTATAGTATCATGCTATTGTTGGAGAAGTATTGATTAAGTTACTTCACTTCCATATTCTTCCTCTAGTTTCCCTTAAAGCTGGTAAGACCGATGATTATAGCTGGTGCTGCACTCGTATGCTATTGAAGTCTTATTTTCTTAAGAGTAGCATAAGTAACATCTTTAAGGATTTGACCTTATACGCCTAGTTTAAACAATGTCAATTTCACCTGCTCCAGTAACTAAACTATTATTTTTCTGTAAATAGACATTTAACCCCCTTCGTGAGGATCTTGTGAGATGGTATTATCCTGTTCTTGCATATACCTTTGTAGTTGCTAGGTATACATATCATGCTTAACAATTTCTTTGTTCCAATCTTGTTTATCAATGCAGGTAAATCACCTTGTCGCGAGAAGTCATTTGTTTAAACGCAGCATTATCCTAGTAAAAGCTTGGTGCTTCTACGAGAGCCGCACCCTTGGCGCACAGTACAGTTTAATTTCTACATATGCTTTGGAGACACTGATTCTGTACATACTCCAACTGTTCCATTTATCTCTAAGTGGGCCTTTGTCGGTAATCACTAACTATATAATGTTACAATCTTAACAACACGCAAATGCATGTTTCACTGAGTTTGTTATTATTGTTCATTCTGCTTAGGTGCTCTATAAGTTTTTAGAATACTATAGCCAGTTTGACTGGGGGACTTATTGCATCAGTCTGAAAGGGCCTGTTCGGATATCGTCCCTTCCCAATATAGAAGGTGAGCATTTTGCTTCAGATTATATGACATCACCGGGATCTGCTTTATCATCCTAAGCAACGTATATTTTTCTTCAATTCTTGTCTTTTGTATTTAATTTCATGACAGTGGAGAGCCCAAAAGGTGGATGGAAAAATCTGATGCTTGGAGAAGATTTTTTGAGCTTAATGGAAATGTTTCCATATCTATCGAGGGGTCCTGAAGAAAACAAATTCGAGGAAAGAAATCTTATTATCTTTGACCCACTGAATGAGAATAATAATATTGGACGCAGCGTCAACAAAAGTAAGGAAAATTACTGTCGATTGCTCTTATTGTAATCACTTTCTGCATTTGATGAGATGAATTATAGATTGAAATTTCACACATACTTTGCAATATCAAGCTGTGAAAGTTTTTTTAGATTCTATTGGGACTAATAAGCATGTAGACTATCTTTGCTTCCCAGCCAGACGTTATTGCTTTTGTTCAAGTATAAAAGGGCAAAGGGAAATTCTTTCAAGATACACATTCCCTTTCTTATACCTTCTAATTCGTTTTTAGTAGAATTAGTGATGCTTTTAAATATAGGAATGTTACGAGTTCAATTATTTCAGGTAACTAATCCCTCTTGTGCTTCTTTACAGGCAGTTTCAATCGCATTCGATTTGCTTTCGAGCATGGAGCTACCGTACTTGCCCATAGTCTTTCGCAACCAAAAGATAAAGTTGGTACCGATGTCGATAAATTTTTCAAAAATACCCTTAAGCATGGACTTCGTCTTAGAAAAGAGCCATTTAAGCCAGTAGACGATAGTGAATATTCTCTAAAGTTAGAAGCTTCCGATTTGGCTGACCTCAATGTAGATTATACCATTCACATTGAGACTCTAAAACATGCCCAGTCTTGTCTCTCGTCAACTTCATCTGCAACCAAAGCGCATACTCCCCCAATACAGAATCAAACATCTCAAATTAATACACCGATATCCACAAAACAGAATTCATGCCCGTCTTCTGATCTGGCGTTGCCTACGAATGCTTCTGCTTCTCGCTCTGAAAGAAACCGAGGGCCAAATGCAGGAGGAAGTCGGGTTAACTACCAAATAAAGACTCAAATATCTCAAATAAAAACATGTGCAATATCTGAGGAACAGAATTCGCGCCTTTCTATGGATCCTGCATTGCCTAATGTTTCAAACTCTGGGAGAAACCAAAGACAAAATGCACAAGAAACTAGCACTCACTTTCCACGTGGGGTAGTTCTCTTACCTCTTCAACTTCATCATATCTTATGCTTGTGTTGTTTCTGTTTAAAATAGGTGAATTAACCTGTGACTTTGTTACGTCCTACAGAATGGTTCTCGCCCTAAGAGAAACCAAACAAAAAAGGCAAGAGGAACTCGCACCAACTCTCCAGTACTGAATCCATTTTCTCAAATTCATACACCGCTAATATCCATCGAACAGAATTTGTATCCTTCGCCTGATCCTGCATTGCCTGTGTTCACTTCCCTCTCTGAGAGAAAGCAAAGACAAAATGCAGAAGGAACTGGCACTAGCTCTCCACGCGGGGTATTTTAATCTCATAATATTTTGTTGTATCTTATTCTTGTGATATTTTTGTTTTAGTTATGTGACTTACCTCTGATATTGTCACATCCTACAGAATGATTTCAATGGGGAGAGGCCTTCTCAATCAAGGGACAGAAATGGAGCACCAGGAAATAATAATCGATCCAATAGATACTTCCAAGGTAACGGAAAAAACTCTGAAAGAGTTAATGCTCAATATTGTGAAGTTCCTCGTGGACGAAACAGAGGAAGAAACAGTTTTAATGGAAACGGTAATCATTACACTCTGATTGGACGAGGGGTAGGAAGATCTGATATGCCCCCCCAATCTCGACCTTCAGTTGAAAATGTGAATCAAAAAATTGATCAGTCTTGTAGTTTGTCTGAAATTCAATTCGGGAGAGTGGGGGATCTTGCAAAAGAGTTGCTTTCAAAATGTCATGGTGCAGAAGGAACTCGTACTAACTCTCCACGCGGGGTAATTTAATCTCTTAATATTTTATCGTATCTTATTCTTAGTTATGTGACTTGTGATCTTGTCACATCCTACAGAATGATTTCAACGGGGAGAGGCCTTGTCAAGCGAGGGACAGAAATGGAGCACCATTAAATAATAATCAATCCCTTGGATACTTCCAAGCAAATGGTAGAAGAAGAAATAACTCTGAAAGATATGTTGCTCAATATCGTGAAGTTCCTCTTGGACAAAGCAGGGGAGCAAATAATTTTGAAAGAAACAGTGCTCGTGGAGTTCCTCATGGACGAAGCAGGGGAAGAAACAGTTTTAATGGAAACAATAATCATTATACTCTTATTGGACGAGGGGGAGGAAGAACTGTTATGCCATCCCAATCTCGACCTTCAGTTGAAAATGTGAATCAAAATAATGATGAGTCAAATAGTTTGTCTGAAATCCAATTCGGAACAATGGGGAATTTTGCAAAAGAGCTACTTTCAAAATGTCATGATGCATCAAAAGCATCGGGTAAAACAGGTGCGACAAAGCAACCGAGGTAAAATTTTACTCTCACAGCTTTTACTTAAACAGCATCTATAGTATGTTATATTTGTTCCACAGTCCAAAGGATGAGATTTAGAGGAACAAGTACAAAAAGTTTGTCTAGTTATTATTGATATTTTCCTGCGGTTGAGTATTTCACAATATCAGCACTTAAAAGATATCATTATAAATTTAAATGTTTAGATATCACAGTCTCGCTCTTGACGTTTTCAGAATCAATGTGAAATTTTGCAATTTATATCTTGATATCCTTTTAAACGTTGTGTATCTATATGGATATTCTAAATTCAAGATCTTGTATGATTGGGGGGTATTGCACCCAATTTGTTGGTGTAACTGCTGTTATCTGTAATCTGTAAGTAAAAATATAAACGATTAAGTGCGAATGTAAAATTTAAACATGCACTTAAGCTGAGAGAGAATTTGCTTTTTACCGTAGGCATATTTACATGTATGCACGATTATGCTCTTCTGATAACAATGGCTATTGCATTTTCAGTGATGCAGGTGGTTCAATGCGGCTTACATCTTCTGCCAATGCAGTTTGGGTGAGAAAAGGCGGTTAGATTTCAAACGAAAAGATTGAATGAATATACATATATCTACTGACTACAGGGTTTCTAGCTTTCTCATAGTACAGCATTGTGCACATCATTATACTCGTTAGAATCAAATACATTTGGACATTGAATACTGGTCGGTTAAGATAGTAACAGTGCTTAATTCTAACGATTAGACACCCGTAAAAGTTGCTATCTTGGATCTATAATTGCTATTAACTGTTCAGTTCTTGAACGTGTTAATACCTAGTTCCATGGACAATTTGGTATACTATCACAGAATTTGCGGTTTGAGCTTACTTCTAGATGGAATTTGACTTGTTACATATATGATAGATGTTGTTACCACGTTATGGTAACTTTCTTGAATAATTGTATCTGCTGATCTTTAGTCAGAAGGAAATCTATAACACCCTGAGAGCCTCGAACCAAATGAACATTTTACAAATTCAGAGTCTTTAATACTGTTTAATAGGACCATTAAGTCCCAAATAAAATCAAAATTAGAATTTAATCGATATTAAATGTCCTCGTGTCCGAAACTTGATATGTGATAATTTTGTTGTGCTTGCTTTATTTGGAAAAGCTCGGGTTTTAGTCAGAGTGAAATGTAAAAGGGTCTGCGTCGGAAGCTTTATCCGCATCAAAAAAAGCCTACAGGGTGTAAATGTCAGTTTACTGTGGCGGTTTATCATAATTTGTATGGACCTCAAAAACACAATTTGAAATAATAAAAAAAAACATTTTACTAGTTAACAACCATTGTGTCAGCGAGAGAAAATAAATTCAGAACTCTTCAGCTCAGGTCTCCAATGGTTTTTCCGCATTCTGAATACTCAGTAAAGGCGAAAGTATAGTTTAGCATCATCAGAGCAATAAGAGTTTCAAATGCTAACATAGACAGTGAAGTCACAACATATATATTGAAATTAAAATCTTTGAACGATTAAAAAACAACAAAACATAAAATTTTCAGAAAACTAAATTGGCAGAAAAGAATTGTTTCCTCTCAGACAAATGCCTCGATTGTCATCAATATTTTATGAATGGATTTCTCAGACTCGTCATCTTGTTGTTCATCACCGAGAAAACAATTCCCCAACCTTTAAAATCTCTTTAAAAGAAATACTATCGAATTTAATTTTTAAAAATATAATTCAAGAAGTCGAAAACGAACACAATGATAGAATTGAAATAAATCGGAAATTGGCTATATTAATGTGGAAAATAGAGAAATAAAATTGTAATTTGCCCCTTCAGTTCAGGTCTCCATAATTCTTCCGCACGGAATATTCTCAGAAGAACGAAAGTTATTATTTTTGGTCATCATCAGAGGCACATCAACAAAAATTGATCAAAGAAATATATATTGATTTGATTGTAGAAAGAAATGAATAATTGGCGACAAATAGAAATCAAATTCAAAATCACAAACGTAACAGAGTAAGATCTGATACCTTACAGTTTGGCCATCAGAGCTTATTAAACTGTGCGATGAAACTCGTCAGCTATATATGGTCAATTTATAGTGAAGAATGTAGACCTAAATTTTGATACTTGTGTTATTAGGGCTCTCTTTTAAGCCTTGGGCCAAGTTGGGCCTCGTGGAATGGAAATCTCATAATTTCATCAAACTAGGGTTTCTTTTTTGACGAACTATTGATTGTTTAGGTTTTATTTTAAAGATAAAACTAATTCACAAACTTTTTTGACGAACTTTTTTGACGAACTATTTAACTCTTGTCATTTTTTCTTTTAGACGATTGTAAACTGAAATTTATTTGATTAAATTCACAAAACTACCCTTAATTTATAAGCATTCCCTTCATACATTTTAAAACTCAAAAAACAATTTAAAACATCTATTGTTGTCAAACAATCAATTAAGGGTAGTTTTATTTTTCAAACACGAAACTCATCTTTCGAGGCATGAGTAATAAAACGTAACGGTTAACGAGTTATAAAAATTATGTTGTCAAAGCAATTATTGTTTTATGTCCAGTTTGCCCTTGTCAATCATATACTATAAAAGTTAAAATATGTATACCAACTATTTTTTCTTGTATTATGGAAACTCAATCAATCATATCATAAATGCAATTTATTTATTTTCTCTCTCCAAAATACATTTCTTCTAGCAATATAATTCTTTTGGTCGTAAATAAAATATTACATTTTTATTAATAACCCATTATATATTTCCAAGAAGACCTTTAATTAAAAAAAAAAACAGATTATTATAAAAAATGGTCTAGTCATATCTAAACCAAAAATGTCTCTCTTTCAATCTAAAGTTAGATTCTTATGACATTTTATAGAAAAAGGTAGTATAATACCTATCAATAGAAGCATTGACTTTGCAGATAAATTTCCAGATGAAATACTGGATAAAACCCAATTACAAAGATTTTTAGGAAGTTTAAATTATATATCCTCATATTACAGAAATCTTACTCAAGATACGTCTATCTTATATGAAAGTCTTAAAAGAAACCTTGTTCTTGGAATGAGCAGCATACTAATGTTGTTAGAAGAATTAAAATTAGTTTCTATTAATATAGTTTCATTTAATGGTTTGTCAACCCTTATACATTGAGGATTTAGAGTATATAGAGGTTTATAATAAACTCTATAACAAATACATATAACTTCTGTACCAGGTAAATAATTATACCCATGAGTTTTCACATTTAATGTTAAGGCATCAAGAATATTAATATCTGATAAAGATAATTGTAGATTTGGATATACATCAAAATAGACTCGTCCATGAGCCAGACTAGACTGAATCATTCCCATTAATGATTTTTTCTAATCCAAATTTCTACCATCTCTTAAAGCTGCTATAAAGCTTTCTGGTAATCCTTCAAGAGTTAAAGGTTTAAAAGCAATCTGAATTAAACCTATATGTATAAATTTATGAGTATTTCTATATAAAGAAATATCTTTTTTCACTTAGTAATTTAACTATCATTTCTTCATTATTTAAAGAAATGGATTCTTCAGTTGTTTTAACAACTTGTTTTAAACATAATTTTTCAAAGGTTCCTAACTTATAAATAATTTTAGGTTCGATTCTTGGAATCGCCCATTTATTGAGTAATTCCAGATTTTCTGGAATTTCATACTCTATTTTTATACTGTTTTGAACAATATTATTTCTTCCTATCATATCCATGATTTGGAAGTGTTATGTAATGGATCATTTCCAAAGTATGTTTATTCTGGTCCATGGCTCTGATACCACTTTAAACCCAAGACCTAAGGTCACCACCTTTGAATCATATCAATTTTGTAAGTTACAAGAGTGACACATAGGGGATATTACAGAATAAAAATATGTCGAAGCTTAAACCAGACAAAAGGCACCAACAAAACCCCACAACAAACGCCAACAACAGGGCAAGAAAAGGGGAACAAACGTCGTGCAGAACATGTCTGTTGTTTAAGCTTGCCAAATTAATCTTATGAGACTTGTAACAAACTAATTGATATAAGTCTAGATAGATTGCTTAAATCTTTGATGAAAGGTGATTCATTTCCTCTTTCCAGAATATTCATACAAGGACTCAATCCATTACATAACAAGAACTTAGCCTATCATAAGCTAAGAAAGAATAAGAATAAATAATTAAAATAAACTGAAAATTAAAACTTACGAGAATTGAAAGAGCTTGTACCAGAACCAGATGATTTTATTTCACACTATTGGGAAATGTTTACAATGGATAGAGAGAGAGAGAGAGAGAGAGAGAAAGATAGAAAGAAGGGGGAAGAAAGACTTGCAAAACAAAGAAAGTCTGAAGTCCTTATATAGACTCCCGGACTTGAAAATAATTACAATCTGTTTATGAAACAGTGGTCACTTTTAAAAAGTGCTACAGTAGAATTAAACAGTAGCTCCTCCTGATGTCATGGCTTACGTCATAGCCGCGTTTATTAGGCTTTGTCTGAACTAGAGGTACTTCCTCTTTTTGTTTCCTTAATAGCATATTGTAAGTTTTCATCATGGTTTGACCCCATTGAGGTATCTTCATCATCAAGCTCTGCCATTTCACGAGAAATATCCTTTTGGATTTCCTCGATATAAGTCGCAAGAAGACTTCTTTTATCCATCTTCTCAGATCTTAATTGAATCTTCCGTTTAATAAAGTCTAACGGAGTTTGAGCATCCTTTTTATTTTGACTTTCAGCCAGTTTTTTATAAATCTGTATTTTTCATCAATTTGATGTAAGGTCTCTTGGCCTTCATGTTGATTTGTCTCAGAATTAATCTTCAACATTTTTTCCCAAAATTTGGAACAACTTTTTCTCAATAGACAGGGGATATTATCCTCATTTCTTCCTACTCGGGGAACCATTTCCAGATCCACGGAATAGAAAATTCGGTGAAGAAATAGAAAGAAGATAGTCCTTAAGGACAAGCAATATTATGTTGTCTTTCAATTATCTTGGGACAAATGTCTACCTAAATTTTAAATTTTTCTTTAAAATTTTCAGGTAAATTTTTTATCGAATTACCATAGAACTTCCACCATGTGAGAAATCAATTTGGTATCTCCTTATCATAAACATGGACACAAATTTTTATAAACCAAGTGTGCTTATGTCTATCATTTTCACAGAGAAACACTTTATGAAATGCCTCAACGTAATCCCAATAGTTATATCTGATTGGGGCTTTTGTATTGGGGTTTATTAACTCCCTTTCTCTGATGGAGAAGATCCCCATTCATCAATATGTATAACATGCTTCACAATTATTTTTGAGAAATTATAAATTTCTTTTTGCGTCCCTGTAAAATGGGAGATTTCATAAGATCATGTGTGTTGCATAAGTGTTTCATAAAACATTCTGGACTTATAGGTGCCTGAAATGAAATAAGTTGTATCAAGCTTTCTTCGGACAATTGTCCAAAGCTCATTTTCCCATTTTAAATCGGAATCTTCGATAAGAAGAATAACTTCTGAGTTTGTATTATCAACAAACCCTAAATGAACATCTTCATCCATGGCAACTTTGGCATATGTTGCCGTTTCATTTGGACTATTAACAGTTTCTTGAGTATTACTCACTTTCTGCTGTTTCTTAAAGGCCAGGAATTCCTGGAAATCTTTATTATGAGAAAGGTCAGCGGCTATAAGCCTTTGATTTCCCATCCTGCCCAGATATTCTGGACTTTTTCCTTTTCCTTGACCTCTATAAGAGGAGGAAGCAGCTCATCTACCCTGCATTTCTGTGGAGAAGGAGAAAAGTATTAGACCAGGAATAAACTTGCTTGTTTTTCAAGCCTTTTCACAATATATTTTTGTGCTCGTAGAACAATTTTATAACTTTCTTTAGAACGGAATCCCATTTCTTGAAGAGTATGAGTTTGTAAGAATTCTAAAAATTCTTTACCATCCTTTATATCTTTTGCTATTTTTTTGCAATAATTTATGGGAGGAGTCATGATAAATATTCTCTGGTTAAGAAATCTGGAAGATTATTATCTTCACCCTTTTTTATAAATAATATCAAAATCGAAATGGGCTAAATGCGCTTGCCATCTAGCAAACATCTGTTTAGAAATATCATGTTTAAGATCTTTTAAAAACATGTACTTTGTTGATTTGCAATCAGACTGGATAATAAAATGTTGATTGTATAAATCATCTTGAAATTTCAAAATACATTTAACAGTTGCTAAGATTTCTTTAGTAACTGTGGAATAATTTTTCTGACTATTATTCCATTTTCCTAAATGGAATCTAACAGGAATTTCTTGTTTTGTAACTGGATTGAGTTGTTTAAGAATTCCTCCAAACCCAATCTCTAAACTATCAGTGTCAACAATTTTCTTCCATTGAGGGTTACTTATCATTAGGCATGGTAGAGTTTTAACTCTTTCTTTAATTCTTCGAACAACATTAGTATGATGTTCATTCCAAGAACAAGGTTTCTTTTAAAGTCTTTCATATAAGATTGACGTATCTTGGGTAAGATTTCTATAATATGGGGATATATAATTTAAACTTCCCAAAAATCTTTGTAATTGAGTTTTATCCAGAATTTTATTTGGAAATTTATCTGCAAATGTAATACTTCTATTAATAGGTATTATACTACATTTTTCAATAAAATATCCTAAAAATCTAATTTCAGATTGGAAGAGTGACATTTTTGGTTTAAATATGACTAGACCATTTTTTATAATAATTTGTTTAAAATTTTGTAAATGCTTGAAATGCATCTCAATAGATTTTGAAAATACCAAGATGTCATCAATATAGACAATGATAAATTCACTATAAGGAATAAATATATCATTCATAATTTGCTGAAATTCCGAAGGCGCATTCTTCAGACCAAATGGCATAACATGCCATTCATAATGTCCAATAGGAACATTAAAAGCAGTTTTATAATGATCATCTTTATTAATCTGAGTTTGCCAGTATCCAGATTTTAAATCAAATTTAGAAAATATGATAGAATCATATAATCTATCTAAAATAGGATGCCTAATCCATTTTAAAGCCTTATTAAGGGGTTTATAATTTATAACAAGACGAGGAACGCCTCTTTCTTGTTCTGAATGTTTATTAACATAGAAAGTCGTACAGGACCAAGGTGAATTTAAAGGACTTATCAAATTCTTTTGGAGTAAAGAAGCAATTTCTTTTTTACATAACTCCAAATGTTCTTTATTCATTTGGCAGGGTCTTGCCTTAGTTTTTATCTGTGAATCTTCGAAACTTTCTTCGTAAGGAAGAGAAACAATATGTTTCTTTCTATCCCAAAAGGCATTTGGGTGATCATTACAAATGGTAATAGAAAAATCGTTTATTGAAAATTTTATTTTTTCTTGTAATCATGGATTATTGAGATTACTTTCAATATTCAAACACGTAATTTCTTGTTTTAAGGAATTTAATTGTTTTTCTTTATGAAATAAAGAATCAAACATTTCATGTAAGATTCTAGTATAAGGCTTATTTTTAAATCTGAATAAAACCTTATGCCCTTTATACATTCCTCATAATCCTTCTTCAGTAACTCCTATTGGAAATAATTTTGTAATAAAAGGAGTTCTTAAAACTATTTGCTTTGTTATATCCTTAGCAAGTAAAAAACTTGTAGGAATACATGTTTTATTGATACAAATATAAGCTCTAGGGAGTTTATATCCAATATGTAATCTTTTACCCCCAGCATGCGATAGCGCATGTGTAGTTTTTTGAAAATATCGTGTTGGTATCAATTCTTCACGAATGACATTTAAATCTGCTCCACTATCTAGCAGAACATCAAAAATTTTCGTAAAATAATTATCAATTAAAAGCGTTACCTCAGTATACCATTTCTGAGACTTAATAATTTCCATTGTAGAAAAAAAATTATCATCTTCTTCAGAAATATTTATCTTTCTAGAATCTATTATTTCATTATGAGAAGAAGTATTATCTTCTAATTTAGATACTCTTATATCAAGAGTACTAGTATTACGTTTGAGATTTTTAATCTCTTCTTTGAGATTATTAATCTCTATCTGATGATTTGCATATGCAGGAGTATTTCCTGTTTTTCTATCTTTAAGAAGTTTATAAACTTCCGTCATGGAATATGGACCATATGGAATTATTGGTTCCTCTGGTAACCTATCAGGTGGCTTCTTTATACCTGATGGTCCTGACTCATTTAGAGCAAGTTGATCTATCAATTGAGATCTAAAATCAGTATTCTTAATTTGTTTTAAAAATTCTAACAGAGTATTATCTGTTAAAGCATTTACAGTTGGATTCTGAAATTGAGACAAAAGTTTATAAAACTCGTCATTATTTTCAGAGGTATTCTTCTCACAAGGAAGTCCCAAAGGACAAGTATCACATTCCTCAGATTCAGAAGAAGTTAATTCTTCTTGTGCCAATTCCTCATTGAAATTTTCTTCTTGACTAAGATCTTCATCTGAAGTACTTTCATTATCAGAATTGAGTAAAAGTTTTGATAAAGAATCTTTTAATCCTTCTTCAATATTAAGACTATTAAGCTTTTTCTTTACCCAACAAGTGCGGGCATAGTGGCTAATTTTACCACATTTTTTACAGACTATTAGGTTCTTATTTTGTTTTTTCTGGACATTTCTTTCTAATTTCCTATCACCATGTTGTGCTATTTTCTTAGAAGAAAATTTTCTTTTCCTATAAGTTCATTCAGTACCATCCCTTTTATGAAAATTTTTCTGAGATGTAGTCGGTTTATTAATTCTTAGTGTATCAATACCAAATTGGTCATAAAATTGACCTAATTGTTTTCTTTCTATAAGATTTTGTCTTTTAATTTGTTGATTAAGTTTTATGTCATTACACAAAGCTAAACCTTCTCGAATACATGTACCTATGAGGTTACCGTAAGTATAATTATCATAAGGAACAGAAGAATGTTCTTTCCTTAGATTTCTGTGAATTCTTTCCGCAAATAGACTAGGAAGTCCATCAACTAAGTTGGATTTCCAATGAGAGCTATTGCACTCAGGAAGTTCTATAACTCGACTTAGAAAGTATCCTTGTACCATCTGAAGTCAGTAAGGGTTTTACACCTTAGATTTTGTAAAAAGGTACGAATAGTTTCATTATTATCCGCATATCGACCCGTAAAATGTTTTATAATAGTTACAATTAAATTATAAACCGCGTTTTCATATTGAATATTATTTTCAATTTTTACTGTATTTAAAATATTATCTTTGGCCTCTTTGGATAATTAATTATTCCAACAGCCTTTAAGTTGACCAGTAAAATCGGCAATAATCATATGAGATACCGATTTAGTATTATTATTTTGTTTACATATAGTAGAATACATCAACATTCTATGAGCAACATCATATGTTTGTTTGTCTGTATTACCATCAATATTCCATTCGTAAATACTTTTACCATTGTAAGAATTATTATCGACAAATTCTCTTTCTTCATGAAGAGTATCCATTGGAGAAGGTCTTCTATAATAATATAACCTTTGCGTTGGCCTATCAGCCCATTTAAGTTTATCAATTTGATCATTAATCACTGATTTATAATCTGGATTCTTCTCTAATTCTAAACTTAAAGTACTTAATTCTAAATTTTTAAACTTTTCATCTAAAAGTTTTTCAAGTTCTCCCATGGATTTTAATTTAAAATCAGTAATTTCTGGCGATGGCTGAATATTAGGAGAAGCCATTTTATTAACTTGTGAAGTAGAAGCAGAATCTTCTATTTTAGGAATATTAATGTTATTAATTGCTTTCAGAACCATCTCAAGTCTATTATGAAGAGATGTGATTTGTTCTCCTATAACAATTAGGCATAAATTTGTATAATTTTGTTTCCTTATTAAATCATTTACATGTTGTAATGTTACTAACAAAGTATCAGTTTTCAGTAATTTAGCAAAAGCAAGACAATTAATTTTTCCCATGTGGAATGGTTGTTGAGGAGGATAAACACTGTAAAATATTTCCATCTGAAAGTCGGTAATTCCTTTCAAGGACAGAAATATAATTTTCAATGTATGTGTGGATAAACCACGGTACAAAGGCATATTTTTTAGTCTGCTCTTCACAGAATTGATAAAAATTATCTTGTATAATCTTTTTTTCTTCTGATGGAAAATTATCAAAAAAACATTTTCCGAATTCTTCCCATCTGGGACTTTTGAATTCTCCTCTTATTTCTTGCCTGGCTGGAGATCCAGGGCTAAAATCAATTTTAGACTTAATATCCATTAAATATTGGTGAAATTCATTTCGGAAGCAGTCATATATGCCTCTTTCATATGATGAACATTTTCATATGTACCATGAACAATATTATCTTTATTTATAAATAAATTTTGTATTTTATCAGGTGTATTAACATGTTGTCTTGATGTAGAAGCTCCTGACGGAGTTTCAACAATATAACTCAAAGGAGAAATATAAGATCTCAAAGACTCAGTCTTTGATAACCTATTTTCACCTTGTTCAAACTGTATTTGAACAGTTCCTTCAGATGTTTGTAAAACATTAAATGAATCATTTTGCATTATAGGTTGTTGTATAGGAACATCCTTGTTTATTATCCAATTTTCAAGAAATTGTATTTCATCACATTTTATGGTTCTTCGAGTAGTTATTTTTGATTTTTTAAAATTAGTTTCTATTAATATAGTTTCATTTAATGGTTTGTCAACCCTTCTACATTGAGGATTTAGAGTATATAGAGGTTTATAATAAACTCTATAAAAAATACGTATAACTTCTGTACCGGATAAATAATTATACCCATGAGTTTTCACATTTAATGTTAAGGCATCAAGAATATTAATATCTGGTAAAGATAATTGTAGATTTGGATATACATCAAAATAGATTGCTCCATGAGCCAGACTAGACTGAATCATTCCCATTAATGATTTTTTCCAATCCAAATTTCTACCATCGTTTAAAGCTTATATAAAGCTTTCTGGTAGTCCTTCAAGAGTTAAGGGTTTAAAAGCAATCTGAATTAAACCTATATGTATAAATTTATGAGTATTTCTATATAAAAAATATCTTTTTCACTTAGTAATTTAACTATCATTTCTTCATTTTTAAAAGAAATAGATTCTTCAGTTGTTTTAACAACTTATTTTAAACCTAATTTTTCAAAGGTTCCTAACTTATAAATAATTTTAGGTTCGATTCTTGGAATCGTCCATTTATTGAGTAATTCCGGATTTTTTGGAATTTCGTTCTCCATTTTTATACTGTATTGAACAATATTATATCTTCCTATCATATCCATGATTTGGAAGTGTTATGTAATGGATTATTTCCAAAGTATGTTTAATCTGGTCCATGGCTATGATACCACTTTAGACCCAAGACCTAAAGACCACCTTGACTCATATCCATTTTGTAAGTTACAAGAGTGTTACATGGGGGATATTACAGAATAGAAATCTGTCTAAGCTTAAACCAGACAAAATGCACCAACAAATGCCAACAACATGGCAAGAAAAGGGGAACAAACGTCGTGCAGAACATGTCTGTTGTTTAAGCTTGCCAGATTAATCTTCCAACCATGTTATGAGACTTGTAACAAACTAATTGATATAAGTCTAGATAGATTGCTTAAATCTTTGATGAAAGGTGATTCATTTCCACTTTTCATAATATTCATACATGGATTCAATCCATTACATAACAAGAACTTAGCCTTACGGTCAAATATTTACTAAATGTCACTTTAATGATCTTACCAAATACAAATGTGCACGGAACCCAATCCTAATACTGACTAATCTATGAGCTATAGTTTAGCTAGATAAAACTCAGTAAAATAAGACCAATGCAATACAAGAATTTCTTCTACTCTTTCAGAACTGAATTCTAGTCTTGTTATTATTCTTGATGTCAAGCACGCCTTCTTATAGAATTTGTTCGTTCTGGTTCTGTGGCATGATAGACACGAGTTGGTGATCGTTCTCTTCTTCATTGGATATTTCCGAAACCTCCTTTAGTGTTATCTTCATAAGATCTTCAAATATTATCTTCAAGTATCTTTGAATATCTTCGGCCTATCCTTTCGTTGCTAGCATAGATCTGTACGATCCTTAATACCCTGAAATAATCACAAATAACTACAACTCGTGGAACTAGGTGAGTTTAAGAATAAAGACAAAATAAAATATTCAACTTAAATAAATCGAACAGAGCAGTGTTGAGTTTAGTGTTGTGCCAACATCTCTTTTCAGAATGTTGGACCGACACTTCCAAACCACACATGCACTTTCAATTTTTCTTGCTTTAAGCTTGAGAATTCTTGTATTTCTCAAGAATCCCAACCATAACGTCATCCTCGTAGCTCTACTTAGTCTATAATAAAATATTCCCAGCCAAACCTTCCACGAAGCAAATGATAGTTTCGATTTTAGAAATAGTGAAATGCTGAAATATAAGTCGCCATGTGAACATGTAAAACATATGTAAAACCAACTCGATTGACGTGATGTGTAGTCAGAGCAAGAGGTTGTCAAAGAAACAGATCATTGAGTTTTTCTTATGCTCGCCCAGGACAATCGAAATCCCCTGATGATTCCATGTAAAGTCATGACTCTATATCTTCCCTGCATCTCATTTTCATAATCTCTTCTCCTAAAAGCATTATCCTTACACTTATTAAAGTGCCCCAAAATGTTACCATGAATATCTACTTCAATTCTGTCTACTTCAAAATAAAGCCATTTGTACAACATACCCATGAAAAGCAACATATAAATCCCATAAGTTTCATAATGATTTGCATAGGACCTACTTATGTGAATTTTCCAATACAAAGATCCAACAAACCTTTGGAGCATGTAGTTTCTCCTTAAAATTTCGTTGTCCAGAATTTGAGCAAGCACAATCGTTGTTTCCTTTAGTGATACATACAGAATTCTTTTGAGCGAAAGAGGCACAAAGAGATGTGCAATATTGCCAGAAGAATCAAGTAGCCATAAAATGGCCCCTTCAAGCAACACCAAGCCAAAATCATGTAGAAAATCATGTTGAGGATTATAAACTAAGGATGTCATGAACTCATTTTCTGTATCAGGCCTCATAATTCTCATCATGTGCATCTTGACAAAACTACCATTAACATGCTCAACACTAGTGATAAACAAATCCCCAATCCAACTGATATTTTTCAAATCCGCATGAGTTATGCTCAAATTTTCAGCAATCCTATCAAACTTTGGTATATGGCTCAACAATTTCATTTCCATCTCTCTTAACTTTAGAAAGTAATCCCTTAATATTCAAATAAGCTAATAATATGAGTTTCCATTTATCCTCACTACATCCACCTGGATCAAATAGGTTCACAACTACTTCATCGTGTATGTAGCAACAAAGAATCTTACCTTTGTTGCATTGACTCGCACTTTCCTCAAATGCACCATTATTTTTCGGTGTTACATCATTTATTTCAAATGGAGAAAGCTCATAGGTAAGTCCACTTCCACCTTCTAAGGTGATTTTCTGTTTTTCCTCAAGCTTATCACAAATAAGCTGTTTAGCGAGTTTGCATTTTTCATTTCCCTCATAGATATTTGCTCATGCTCAAGCTTCTGGAGATCAATTGATTCAACATCCATATTCTGGTACACTTCCATAGAACATCATTGTCTCTTTCATAGGCATTTCGCTAAAACATATGGTGGTTGAACAGATTGTAATCTTCTTTGTTAAAGGCTTTTGCAGGAATTTCATCAAACACCTTTGCTGCAACTTCTTCCCTTTCAGGAAATTCATCAAACATATTTGCTGCAACTTCTTCCCTTTCAGATATTTCATCAAAAAATTTTGATGCAACTTCCTCCCTTTTAGATATTTCATCAAACAACTGCGACACACCTTGTGCCATCTCTTTCGTTGCAGCATCACTCCATTTTTCTTTTGAGAGAAATGCTTCATAGTTCACTGTGGTCTTCTCGATATAACAAAATATCTTTGCTGAATCATTTGCCGAGGATGATGGTTTGTTCACCGACTCAAAATATTTATCGATTGTTTTCGACATCTCCTTCAGAGTCTCGATCACCTCACACCTTAATATGTAAGTTGACTTGTGTTCTTTAAGTGAGAAGTTCTCCGACAAGAACCAAATATCTAAGAGACTTTCGTCGTCCAAAATGTAGCAGTCATGTAGACGTACTACACCATTCGCGCTATAAGGAAACTGATACCATAACAGCGCACAAAATTCTTCATGCACCTGGATTATTTCAATATTTTCTATCACTCCATATGCACCGAATACATTTTCCAACATGTCCTCATCGACTGGACATACGATCTGCGAGATTGTTACCACGAGCGTTCGTTCATACTCCATATAGACGGGTTTTCTAATGGTTTTGAGCAATTTTCTAGGTTCAGAACTGCTCTGATACCAATTATAATGAATCGACATCTCGTTGGAAGAATATGCGAAACTCAATTTTGTAAGCAATTATATGAAACGGTAATGCAATGCTAATCAGGACCGACATAATCATGCTATAATTGCTTTAAACTGTAATTCCATGTTAATCGAGTTTAGACAAACCTATAAGGAATCATTTATCAGCAACGACGCACTGTCTTTACGAGAATCAAGAATTAGTGGCGAAAACACTGGTTTCTCTCTCCTCCACAGGTTTCAAGATAATAACGATGATGTTTTGTGTTATGAGGAAATACAGAAACGTAGAGTGTAGTAGTGTGGAGGGAGGACTAGTTTTCTCGTTAATATAGACATATTAGAGTCATAATCCTCATTAACTAAGACTCTTCGTCTACTAGTCCCTTTGACTACCAGACCTTTTGTTTGCATGACTCTTCGTGTCATGGGATATATTTTACATTCTCTCACTTGGCCCATGAGAGATCAAACTTTTATTGCCTATGCATAGCAAATGACAAACGCGAGTCGTGGCGGTCCTACGTCATAATATTTGACAAAATTTCTTTTACCTACTACGATATAAGTGACATGCTATACAAGGTCAATTTGGAAATATTCATACGGTCAATTCTTGTCAAAGTCACATATTTGCCATAATAGTGTACACTAACAATAAGCGACATGAATACTACAATAATTTTAGAAAACATAAAGTTGACGTCATTGTGTCAATGACAAAATCATGCAGATTCTTCAGTATATCATCACTTACTACCGAGACCAATTTATTTAACATGCTTTAAGAGGTCTTTCGTAGTACTACACATTCAAATAATCAATCTCGCACTTGATATTGACACTAAATGTTTTTGAACTTCTTCAATGACAACAAAACTGCAATTTCAAATGCATTTCACATTTGACTATTGTATTGTTCTTTACGTAGAATATTGTTACATCACGTTAATTATTAGCGACTTGGAAATAATGTTAACAACCCCAAGTCCTAAAAGAAAATTATGCAACTTTAATCCATAATGTGGCCTCGAAACACACCACTAATAAGACTTCACTAAGGATGACACTACAACAGTTTCTTCTACCAGCCAAAAGTGAACACTGTCTATACATCCAATATAATTGAAATCAAAATATCCAATAACCTCATATTGATTGGATCTTCTATTTGTGAGCACATTATTTATTTGTTTCTTGCAACAATTATTCACTTTCAAGAATACTTGAAAAAAGATCAAGCATACCAACAAATCATAAAAGATGTTGCTCAAGACTATTACGAGCGTACATCAAACTCCCACTATCAAAATACTTTTACGCATTTATTATTTATTTCCACGTGAGAATATTCTTTTGACATAGTTGAATGTTAAATCTTTATTTCGTAATTTGGGACTATACTAAACGTGTACCATTCATCCCAAACTATATAATAATTTTATGATGTAGCTTTTCGGGTGAGCCCAAGTTACATAGGCTATCTCCCACTATCATAAATACTTAGCAAAACAAAGACCGTCAAAAGAATGCGAGAAACATAAAGTCTGTTCAACTTTACCCCACTAATTCCAGACAAGTATGTAAATCTCAAAGGGAATATTAACTTAGTAATTCAGGGAGTTCAGACATTTTTCTAACACTTACGAAAACCTCTGTTGTGAAAGGCGCGCCTCGGGGTGCGCTCGGGGCACGCCCAGGGCGATTTAAATCTAAAAACGCCCTTGGACGCTGTATTGGATCTCTACTTTTGTGGGGCGCACGCCCCAAACATTGGGGCTTGCGCTCTAAATCATTGTAAACACCCCACAAACTGTTGTGTTTTCTCTTCTTTTAATTATCCAGCCCAAAATAAATATAAAACATAAAATATGCCCATTTACAATATTGTAGGTCCAAAAGAAAAGTAAAGAAACAAAAGAAAAAAAAGGGTTTGCAATTGTTATTCTTGGCAGAATATCAAAAGTCATATACGTGGCCTGCTTTCTTTTTCAATTTTTTTTTCCCTTTTATTATTTTAAACTTCCTTCCATAACATGATCATATGAAAGCATGATATAAAGATAATCACCTCTTTTGCTTAACTCAAGTTTACTTTTTGGTTTTACTCCATATTTTTTTGTATTATTATATATTTATTTTATAATATTATGCTTAAAATCAACTAAAATCCAATATTTATTGGGCTTACGCCCCACGCCTCGAGGCTTACGCCTCGCCTCTAGTTATGAAAAACGTCTCACTTACGCCCAACGCCTTTAACAACATTGTGAAAAACGTCTAAGTTGGTCATCATAAATAAATTATACAAGAAACAAGCTCATGGTAATCATGTAGTTTACCATAAAACACATAATTAGCTAAATCTATAATGTTTACTAAGTAGACGCGAGCCTCATTTGGGTCGACTCTAAAGCTTTACCAAGTAAACTGGTCTATCTCATATTATCATTAATAATATAAAATTTTGTGCACATATATTTCACGCATACAAATTGAATCGAAATTCCATTATGTGAAAAAGGTAACTATTCATGCACAAACTATTATATTTCAAAGAGTAGCGCAAAAGATTTACCTAAAATATTAGATAGGCCACTTTGGTGACTAACAAACTAATATTAACAATCATAATCTTTTTACATTATGTGTTATTTCGTTAATGACCACATATAAATCATTGTGTATCGTAGAATTTCACTAACCAAATAGATCTTTCATTACGTGAAATTTACGAGTATGTGCAATATAATATTAGAATTATAGCATGATTGTAACGCCCTTAAATTTGAACAAAAATATAAATTTACAGTTTAGTCCTCAAACTTTTGAAAATAGCATTTTTAAACTCAAACGTTTGAGAAAAATTACATTTTAGTCCTTGAACGAAAATTAACCATTTTTATTATCTTATATGCTTCAAATATCTTTAAGAAATATATTTTACATGTACATATTGATCTTGGAGTTTTTTTACCTAGAAAAACTCACATAAGTAATTATGTGTAAAAATACCTATTTATTCATATTTTATTTTATTATAAACGGCAAGAATAATATCACATCATAGGTGAATGGTTTTGAAATCAGCCACATCACTCTTGTGACAATTGAAATCAGATTTTGGTGATTAGTTGTTAAAGAAATTAAGGTGGGACCTTAGTTAAATTGTTTTAACATGTATAAATAAAAAAATATATTAATCTATATGTATTTTGTTTGAATTAGACATATCATATTTTAAATTATGGAAGAAAAATCAGCACATCTCCCTATTATCATATTAGAGTCTTCATTAGGTGGCCAAGGATAAAGAAATTAAAGTGGGAAGTATTTTAACATGATTTTTTGATTACAAATATTAGAATCTTCATTTTTGAGTCTACTTCAGGAAAAATTCATCCCAAGTTCTTATTTTATCTTTTTCTACCCGAAAATACCCCAAAACTTTTATTGTGCAGAAATTATCCATTCGGCCCTGCACCTTTGAAGAATCATAACTATTTGTAGAAAAATCCTTTTTTATCAAGGTCAACGGCCGAATACTCCTCATGATGTCCTTTAACTTTCATATGAAGAAATATTTTTCAAATAATGTGATTTAAAGGGTCTAAATTCCTAAACCGTAGACTGTTGTCTGAAAATCCGAAAATAGGTTATATGTTTTCAAGAATTATTTAGCATAGAAACATTTGGATTTTCCTTCCCATTTGGGTACACATGTTCCTAGTAATGTTAGGGATCAGTTGCCACAATTTTCTTTGGAAACAAAGTTATTTGGATATCCGATCAAAAGTAAACTCGAAACTACGATGATATTCAACTTATGGATATATTAATATTTTTGCCCTGTAACTATGCGTTTTTGAAGGAAATGCCCAGTAAGTTTGAGCTATTATAAACTGCCCCGATTTTGACACTGTTTGAAAAATAAATGCCCAGGCCCCGACACATCAGCAAAATCGCGCATGTGACAGCTGACTCGGACCACTCGACACACGCCCTCTCAGAAACGCCCTGTAGATTTAAACATATTGGGCAGAATTCCCAAGTACTGTAAAACATATTGGGCAGAAATCTCAAGTAGATTTAAACATATTTCTGAGAGGGCGTGTGTCGAGTGGTCCGAGTCAGCTGCCACATGCGCGATTTGGCTGATGTGTCGGGGCCTGGGCATTTATTTTTCAAACGGTGTCAAAATCGGGGCAGTTTATAATAGCTCAAACTTACTGGGCATTTCCTTCAAAAACGTATAGTTACAGGGCAGAAATATTAATTTGTCCTTCAACTTATTTTACATACTTTAAGTTCTTTGTTTATGATTGAAAATAATCATCATAATTCCATGATTGATCACACACACATGACTATATAAGATATAACAATCATTAGAATCACTTTAATATGACTTATATTCACGAATTAATATTTTTGAGATTTTTCAATAGTATATAAATAGTATATTTATCATGTTTAACATATCCTTACATAAGTTTAATAAGATTATCATATATTCTTTTGAGGTCTAATCCTCTTATATGATTATGTATCGTAACTTAAACATTCTTTGATCATTTACCTTGATTATGTTTATGTATTAATATTTTTATAAGTTATAGATACAATGTTATGTAATTTAAGATAATCTTGAAGCAAAATAATATTAACTAAGTTATACAATTTACTGGATTGCTTCATAAGGTAGTTGCTTGATTCGTGAAATTTTTGGATGTACTAGAGACTTAAAGAATGATTTTCCATAAATTAGTTAAGTAATATATTTTAAAAATTTATTATGCATCAAATTAATTAGTTTATCATACTTTACTTTATATTATTGTATACTTACCATTTGAAATGATTTTCTAACATTAAAAAAATTATAACTACAATTATAATTATAAATATATGGTTGCTTAAGATAAATCTTGAGATATAAATTACGCATACAAAGTATATTTGATATTTAACTTAACCCTACGACATCAAAGTTTATCGCGTAAGATTTCATCAATGATATGTGCTATTTACTTAAATTAGTATTAGCTACCCTTTTTAAGAAGAACTTCCTCAAAATTCATCAACACGAAAGTTGAATAGTACATATGTTTATAGTGGTGAGTTAAGATTATTCAGTTAACTGATATTATCTTAATGTTGTTAAAGGTTTAACAAAATAATCAACAACGCGCAAGATTCTCCATACAAATAAAGGTGAGGTTCGATTTCTGATTTTGTTCTGGCCCAGTTTGGCCTCCGGCCTGAGGAACTTGGACAGAAAGAATATTGCCCCGTTACCAAATCACGAACAACCTATATTATTCACCGTATTCCTATTTTTGCTTCACATCTCGTCTCATAACATGATTTCCTTACTCATCTTTAAATCATACTCAACCATTAATTATTTATCACATATTAATTCATAATCATGGTGATTCGTCAATTATCTCATCTGCTGGTTCTTGAACTGTACAAAGAGCAACGAACTATGTTCCGGACATGTAGCTCAAGGAGTAACGGATATTATCCGATTTACTAGCTTATTTGTTTATCACCCATCGGGACGCCTTTGGGAAGTTGGGCCCAGGGATTGAGTCGATTTACTGTTGGTCAGTAAGGACTGTGAGTTCAAGTAATCTTGCTTAATACCTATTTATCTAGGCGTCGCTTGCAGTCAAGAGTTGACTGTAACCCGCGTGCTGGATCGGCATGTACCCGAGCATGTCGTCTATTTTGTTTGCGAGGTCGCTCCTCGTTGGGAGGTATAAGGTAGTATTTGGAAGTATAAGTTTGGATTGTTTACTGAAGCACATATTCATAAACTATATCCAGAATATTTCGGTACCATTGTTACATCAAATTATCTTGTTAAATTGTTTCTATCGGTAAGATCATTCCTAGAATTATATCAATTGAATCAGTGTTAATTCTTGCATTGCTACTTATTTTTTATGAATCTCACTAAGTCATCAAATACTTATTCCTTATTTTTTTCCTGCCTGTCCATTCCTCAGGATAAGATTGACGTGGCAGCATGGATCACATGAATAATTTTGCCAATCTTGCCTTTTGGAATATTCATGCAATTGAAAATGATTAATCATCAGTACGTAATTATTAAAGTGTCAAATTATTTTTATTTTCCAGACTTCCAATGTGTATATTAAAAGTTAAATATTTTTTTTTATCATAATGTGTATGGTTGATCCTGGACAGTGATACTCCTTCCTACGAGACATGTTTTAGTCTGAGCTGGGTAAAGTGTCTGGCTAGCACCAAACCAATTCGGATTGGAACACTACTCATGGGGCGCGACCGTCACAATGATAATGTCTATCCTGATTAGCGTTGCATGCTTGCCGTTTCATATAATTGCTTACATGTGGTATCAGTACGTAATTATTAAAGTGTCAAATTATTTTTATTTTCCAGACTTCTGCTGTGTATATTAAAAGTTAAATATTTTTTTATCATAATGTGTATGGTTGATCCTGGACAGTGATACTCCTTCCTACGAGACGTGTTTCTCGGATCGGAACACTACTCATGGGGCGCGACCGTCACAATGATAATGTCGATCCTGATTAGCGTTGCATGCTTACCGTTTCATATAATTGCTTACATGTGGTATCAGAGCTTAGACAAACCTGTAAGGTATCATTTATCAACAATGACACACTGTCTTTACGGGAATCAAGAATCAGTGGCGGAAACACTGGTTTCTCCCTCATTCTTAGGTTTCGAGATAATAACGATGATGTTTTATATTATGAGAAAATACAAAAAACGTAGAGTGTCGTAACGTGGAGGGAGGACTAGTTTCCTCGTTTATATAGACATATTAGAGTCATAATCTTCATTAACTAAGACTCTTCGTCTACTAGTCTCTTCGACTACCAGACCTTTCGTCTGGCTGACTCTTCGTGTCATGGGACATATTTTACAATTTTCAGATTAGGTGAAGGTAATTATGTTTTTTTGGTATTTTATATTTTTAGTGCAGAAAATAAAGATAAAAGAATATGAATAAGATAATGGAGAAAGAGGGAGAATTAGAGAGAAATTGAGAGAGAAGAGATTTGATGAATTTTCTGATTAAATCTCCAAAATGACAGTCCTCAATAATAAGTAGACAATATTTCAGCTAAATGACAAAATAAACTAACTGATTTCTAATGACATCATAACAAAAGTAGAAATATAAAATACTAGCTAAAACGTAATATAAGAAGTGTGATTCTTTCGATTAACGACTCCACAAGCCCCATGGGATTGCGACACGTGTTCAGCCTTGATGATCCCTCCACTTACGTCTAACGACGACAACCCATGGTCATGACAAAATATTAACTCTTGTCATTTTTTCTTTTACACTATCGTTAAGTGAGATTTATTTGAACTAATTCACAAAACTACCCTTAATTTATAAGCATTCTGTACATATATCTCAAAACTCAAAAAACAATTTAAACGTTGAACCAAATTTAGTACGATCATCAGAAAATAGAAAGGATTTAACTACTCGAAAGATGAGATTCATGTTTTAAAAATAAAAAATAGAGTTATGAGTAATAAAAAGTAATGGCTAACAAGTGATAATTATTATTGCCAAAGCAATTGTTTTTTTCCCGTATAATTCACCCTTGTCAATCAAATACTAGTTCTTCTATCTAATTTGCCATTCAAACGCTTGATATGTACTAGGGTGATATTGACTAAATTTGAGGGTGATTGGTGCCATTAGGCATATGTCGATACATACTAGTAGTCCCCCCGATTTGAAATGTGATTTTGGAAAACAAACACATTTTAAACTCTGATAAACTGTTTATTATGGATGTCGATTCACACCAGTGGTCCCCCCAATTTGCATACGGGGTCTATAAAAAGGGTCATACTGCAAATTCAGACATTGCGCTTGATTTATATGTATTTTCCAGATTATAGACATATGTCACTTGATTATATTGTCTTGTTGACCTTGATGCCATTTATATGTTAAAAGCAACTATTTTGCTCCACTTGATTTATATGTATTTTACAGATTAGAGACAAAATATTTCTCAATTAGAGTTGCTTTTAACAAGTTGGCAGTTGCTTATATTGCCTTGTTGACCTTCATTTTTACGAAATACAATGTGAATCTTCTCGTTTTCAAAGATAGCATACGCTTGTTGTGTCCTTCAATATAGCTTTTCATCATTCGAAAAACCATGATAGGGTGGTTGTCACTTGATGAGACGTGTATTGTTGTAAGATGCACTATTTCTGGATAGTGACTTTAAGAACTATTTTTTGGGGCAACCACTTTGGGAAGTGTCGAATACTAAAAAATGGTGAGTAGTTATGCTATTGATTATATACCATGAGGAGTGTTTGGTGAGTTGCTACAAGAGATAGCATGGGTAATGTGAGGTTTAGAAACAGTCATTGTAAGATTAGCTACTAGGAAAATCAACACCCATGGATACAATTTGTGAAGCAGGTATGCTTGACCTTACTTTAGGTCTTGATATAAGAAGGATTATGGATCTTAACAACGAAGATCAAAAATACTATGTTTGGTCGTCGCCCGTTATTCTTTTGGCTAGTAGTCTACATATGTACGGGTTTTCTTGCTCCCCAAATATTGCGTACTATGTTGACATTGTATGAGGATGGGCAAATAAACATGGGTGTTTCACCCACTACTATTGCTTGTAGTATCTGTGTACATTCATCATATGAGTGAAGAATGGATTATCGAGATGCTTGCTAGAATATCCAACTATCAGTGATTGGAGTGCTTTACGAAGCATTCGTTCTTTGGAACGTACTTGCTATTATTGAAATTAATATTTCAGTTGATATGGGTCTTTTATATTCATTGTAGCTCATTTAGCATATTTCTCTACCCTTTCATATTTATGGCTTTATGTGGAGCATGTTAAATCTACTAATGATACGAATTTATGAAATGTCTTGAGTTCATTTAGGACTCAGTAACACCTCGAGGGATGAATCTCTAAAGTGGATTGCTTTTAAGGCAATTGACCAATGTGGGGAGGTCGTTAACGGTCGAGTGTTGGCTTCATTAGTTTGCTTAAATTCTGCAATTTAAGTTTTTGTTTATTTGAGCGTTGCGTTGCGCTTGTTAGGATAATTTTCATTTTAATACTTCATTGCTTCTTGTTTAATGATTGCTTGTGTTTTGCTTATGACCTCTTGTTCTTTTGCTCGTGAGCATTCAAACCTGATTTGGTGAATATATATTTTTGCTTCCTGAGGTAAACTACTTTGATACCTTTTATGATAGCAATTATCTTTGTCACACCGGCTAGCTATCATATGCAATAGAAGGGGGTCTACTTAAGAAGATGCGACATCATCGTATTAGATGTATATAGTGTCATTATAGTTTGGTATAACATCACACCATGATAGGTAGAGATGATGTTGTATCAAGTGGATTTGCAGTGCACCTCTCATAATTAAATGATCTTTGCACAATCTCATGTAGGTTTGCACAACACCATCATGGGTTGATGTAGAGATTCATATTGTACCATAATAGGTGGATTTTCGGGTTATTATACCGCTTTAGGTAGAATTTTGTGACACTTGGGGCTAAGATTTTTTGATACCGCTTGTAGGTAAGATTCTCTGATAACACTTGTGGGTAACATTATTTGATGCCACTCGTGGGTAAGATTATTTGATACCAATTGTGTGTAAGATTCGTTAATACCACTTGGAAGTAAGATTCTTTGATACCACTATATTTTTTGGTACCACTTGAGGCTAAGGTTCTTTGATACCACTTGGGGGTTAGATCCTTTGATACCACTTGTGGGTAAGACTCTTTGATATCACTGGAAGGTAAGATTCTTTGATACCACTTCTAGGCAAGATTCTTTGATACCCCTTTGGGGGTTAAGATTTTTGATACCACTTGTGGGTAAGATTCTTTGATACCACTTGGGGGTAAGACAAGGCCTGACAGTACTTGGAGTGTACTTGTACGACACTGTGAGGGGTGTTAAGACAAGGCATATGCTTGTTTAAACATATATTAGCATTAAGTGAAATATAGATGATTAATATAAAGGACTGGGATTGGAGACTCTAATCCACCTTCTCGAGGAGTGCTCTTTGTGGAGGAACGAGCTTCATGCAAAGTCTAATTCCAATGATGTTTCGATCATCAACACCATTGTTCTTGATGAACTCGATCCATGCTTTTTTGTTGCATGGATGAAATTTATCATCAATGATGTAGTTTTCCTTAGACACAACGTGGATATGACCGCTACTATTAGTGCAATTATTTGTTTGCTCAGCGCCAAGTTCCATGCTATCAACTCTGTAGTTGTTCCACAAAGCCCGACATAGCTAATATTGACTTTGAGATTAGTGTGCTTGTTTTCAAGTGCATTTAGTGTGTTTCCAAAGACGTCTTCACTGATTTGGGATGTTATTGTCTGCTGACTTGGCATGCCGACACTCCATAACCAACTTTTTCCTTTACAATACATGCACTCCAAGCAACACGACGATGGGGGGGGGGGGGGTTGCATCTTTAATGATTCATACTGAACTTAGGTTGTGTCAAGCTGTCTGCATATCCCATTGAGGGAATCAAATCGAGCGTCGTTTATTTGTCTATTTTGAGGGCCGAGCACTGATTGAGCTACTTGATTCACTTGTTTCTGCATTGCGTGGCTTCACAGTTTTGACAATGTCTCCTTGTTGGTAGGTGATGGGCGTGTAGGATGTAATAAAATAAGATATAAGTCAACACAAAAATGTTTAAATCCCACTTTGTCGCAAGTGCACGAATTAAGTAATAATAAAATGGTAAGCATGGGTATGAACCAAGTATCGTATCCCAATGGAGTGATGGTTGTATGTATGAATCACTTAAATGCAAAAAAACTAACAATTGTCACGATCTTTTCTCTTGTGCTTGCAGGATGAATGCTTATGAATGACTTGAATGCTTTTTATACTAAGAATACTTAAACTAGAATGCAATGAAACTTAATCTAAGAATACATGAACAATAATTAAATATCTTTTTAATTTTTTGATTTTGAATGCAAGAAAACAATTAAAGCAATTAAAATAATTAAACTAGTTAAACTAATAAAAATAATTAAACTAAAAATGCTTGGAAGAGAGATTGATTAACTAACTAGATTAAACTAAACTCAACTAGAGAACTGTATTTAATGATTGATTGATTGATTGTAGTTGTAGACAATAATTGGAAAGATTGTTTAGAGGTCGAGTTTCACAATGATTTAACCATTATAGTTCACAGATAAACTATATATATCTACTTACAATAGTTGATAGTTATTTGATGATTGCGTGTCTAATAGACCCGTGACACAACATGACTATCCCAACCATACGCCTACGGGTCTCTAATAACCTACCGTGTTAACGGATCAACCCAGTTGTCAGTTGTTTTAGAAGAGATATCAAATCTGCAATCCAATTAACTCATCTGAATCGTGTTAACAAAATGTACTTAGTCAAGATTGATCTAGCGTGATCTAAATATTGCGCATCATTTGCTTTTGCAAATTCAAAGTCACAAATCGCATATATATATATATATATATATATATATATTATATCCTTAGCATTCTACACTCCGGGCACCCCCACACGGGTACTTTCCGTTTTATCTCAGCGAGAGTAAGGTAAGTCAGCCACACAACATAAGTAACTATTCAATCTAGACATTTAAGGACATCAAACACACATCAAGTCAAGCAAATAAACATATTCATAAATCAGAGTTACTTCCCTACTCTACAAAACGAGTAGGTTAGCTCCTCATAGTCATGAGTTCAACAATCAATAAAGAAGTAAATATCATAGACAAAGTAAAAAGGTAAAGAAAAGCTTCTCGGATCCGATGGAACTTTGTTGCTTGACCCTCCTTGATTTGGCAATAGATCGTTTTATATATATATATATATATATGTGAGTGTCGGTTACAAGTGAGTAGTCCAGCAATACAACGAGTCTATCTCAAATCAGACCTACACTACGTATCTCGTGTAGACTTGGTCCGGAACACCTCGAACAAACGCCTCAATGCTTGGATAGGAGTGGAATACTGGTACTAGATCGAATGTACGTCGGTGATTGTCTTCGATGTGATGTCGAGGATGACCTCCGACGTGATATCGGTGATGAAGTGGTGTGACGTGTCAGAGGTGCACGAGATAACCCCGATATCGAATGAGATATCGAAAGTGATATCGGGGATGTATTTCGATATGATGCGCGGTAGCTGAGGGATAATAATTGCTCTCTTTGGGATCCGGGCACCGCGTATTTATAGACATCGGGATCCGGGGACCACAGTAATATATCAGTGATTATTATCGATATGACATCGAAAGTGATCCCCGATATGGTCCAATATGTGCCTGGTTTGGGCCTGGCCCAATATGCGGGAAATGCCCATATCATGTAGTCCCCCAATTTGGGGATTCTTATCTTAGAGATAAGAATTCGCAAATTTAATTTTAAATTCCTGGGTTACCTGTACCCTTCGTCCCGCCAGTTAAAATGACGGAGCTCAAATTTGCGAGGAATGCACTTGTGATGAACTTCGATTAGTCTCCCAATGCAGTGGACGCATAGTTTGAGGTCCTCGTTTGAATTCTAGTTCCCTTGGTATTTGGGTTGCTTGAAAATTGTGATGGGGTTGCCCGGGCAGTTGTTATATTCTCGCGGCTCTTCGCGTAGTAAGATAGGATGTCGGGTTTCATCTTCGATGTTATGTCGAAATGCATATTCGATATGATGTCGAAAGTAGATTTCGATGTAGTTGAGGCCTCCGTTTATAAGTAGGGCTTGTAAGAGACTCTGAAGTTCATAGTTTTCTGCGTTTTCTCTGTCGTTTAGCGTAACCACATCGGTATGTATATCGGTAGTCATATTCGATATATTCCCCGACGTGTGTTTCGACCTCGTCGTGGTACTTGAATTATTTATTATTATTTTCTCATGATGATACTCTGATTATTCTGCAGGTGCATTGCCTTTTTTTGAGATACTTCATTAGAATGGGGTTTAGACAATTGATGCTTAAACTTCAGGCCGATCGTGACGCTCAGAAAGCTGCTGAAACGGCGGCAAGCGCGGTGGCGCCTGAAATAAGGTATGCGTCTAGCTTTGACCTGAATAATGCAGTCGTTGAGTTTCTGGCAGAGGCGTCGGTAGTCGAGCGACCTCCCCCTAGCACTGTAGTTCCTGAACGTATTAATGAAGAATGTTTTAACAATGTTCCTGCAACGGTTGTGTCCCTTAGCCAGGACATCCTTGACGTGGTGGGAGGCTCGGATGGTGCAGCCAGCCTCTTGGAGGTGTTGACCTCGAAACAAGAGAGTGTGGTTTCTCAGCCTGACGGGGCTGTGGCAAGAGAGAGACCATTTGCGAGGCCTCCTTCCGATGAGTATGTCGCTCCATGTTCTGAATCGTTGGCCGACATTCTTTTGACCAAGGACGTTGGAGGTTCGGAATCGAATACCCATGTCAACTTGGGTGATTTTGTGGATGCGCCTTTTATAGTGGGGTCGGGTTCTTCACGCCCGAACCCTATTAGTGACAAGGGAAAGGCGACCGTTTCAGGTATGACCGACAAGGGTAAGGGGCCACTGCAGGAGCCCTCGATATTGGGTGGTCGTGCCCCTATTTTTCCTGGGATCCCAATTACGAAACCTGCTGTTGACCTGAGTAGGATATCAGGTAATAAAAGGTCCCGTAAGGGGGCTGTCCATAGTGGCCACTCATCTTCGAGTTTGGGCCCTCGGAAGGCGGGTGTAGTCAAACCCTCAAAGCGAGTAGAATTCCCTAAAGCAGATGATGTACGGGGCATGATGCGGGCTTTTCCTCCTCCTGCGAATGTGCGGGTGCTCACAGAATTTGAGCGGGCCCAGAATATACGCCGCAACGCTCACCTGTTCCAAAGTGTATGTATCTGAACCCGACTTCGATCGTTTTCATTTGAATGTTTAGCATACTGTTATGTATTGTATTGTGCAGACGACCAAGCTGGCGGTCTCGTGTTTGAATACCATTCGCGAGTCCAAGGGTGACCCTGACGCTGTTGCTGCCGAGCTCGAGGCTGACATCTTGAAGATGAGGGAGTTCAACCCCATGGTGTTGGAGATGTTGGAGGCTGAAAAAGAGGATGCACTGAAGACATGTCGTACGCTCCGTGAGGAATACAATTTGTTGAAGGGCAACTTCAAAACTTTAGTGACTGAGCTCGATCAAGGAAAGGCGCGTGAATTTGCGGTCAACAAAGAGCTGGAAACACTGAAGGCTGAGGTGTCGGCGGTGAAGGCTGCTAACGAACGTCTCTCGTTGGAGCTCTCCGCTGCCAAATTAACTCCCTTGGACTTGGTATATATCTTGTGTACGATATCTGTTTCTATTTTTTGTCCTCTTGTATTTAATAGAGTTCATTTTGTAGGAACGTCGCCCCGATCTCCTCCGGGTTGGAGCGGAGAAGTTTATGGAAAGCTCGAGCTTCCGAGACTTGGTTTTGAAGGTTCGAGAGGTAGCATTTCATGCTTGCGTAGGGCAGGTATTGAAAAATGATGGTTTCAAGGACTCCCTCGAATTGAGTGGATTGAACCCAAGGCACGAGCATCACGACCTGCCGATTGGTGGGCTAGACGAGGTGGATGAGGGTGCGACCGACCCTGACGTGTTTTCCGAGGTCGTTGAGAAGAAGACTAAATGGTCCCTGTGGGAGTAGCTATTTGTTGCCCTCATTGTAACTTGAATTTATCCCTTTCTGTACTATTTCCCATTCGTGGTTCTGTAGCCGAATATTTATTTCTCTGTTATCTTCATAATTTGTGACTCTTCGTGACCTTGTTGTCTGATAGCTTGTTGATATTTATTGTCATGATGATAGAGTATGCAATATTTCGATGTCTGATTCTGCATTCATTTCGTTCTCGTATTTGATGAGATTTATGGGATTTCCACCCAATAGGCTCTTCACCTAGCTTGGTTTATGGGATTTTCACCCAATAGGCTCTTCACCTAGCGTAATTTTATGGGATTTCCACCCAATAGGCTCTTCGCCTAGCTTGGTTTATGGGATTTTCACCCAATAGGCTCTTCACCTAGCGTAATTTTATGGGATTTCCACCCAATAGGCTCTTCACCTAGCTTGATTTATGGGATTTTCACCCAGTAGGCTCTTCACCTAACGTAATTTTATGAGATTTCCACCCAATAGGCTCTTCACCTAGCTTGATTTATGGGATTTTCACCCAGTAGGCTCTTCACCTAGCGTAATTTTATGGGATTTCCACCCAATAGGCTCTTCACCTAGCTTGATTTATGGGATTTTCACCCAATAGGCTCTTCACCTAGCGTAATTTTATGGGATTTCCACCCAATAGGCTCTTCACCTAGCTTGATTTATGGGATTTTCACCCAATAGGCTATTCACCTAGCGTAATTTTATGGGATTTTCACCCAATAGGCTCTTCACCTAGCTTGATTTATGGGATTTTCACCCAATATGCTCTTCACCTAGCGTAATTTTATGGGATTTTCACCCAATAGGCTCTTCACCTAGCTTGATTTATGGGATTTTCACCCAATAGGCTCTTCACCTAGCGTAATTTTATGGGTTCTTGGATTGGCCCCGTTATCACAGGGAATTCTTCTGGATCGACCCCGTTATCACAGGGATTTTTTTCTTGGATCGACCCCGTTATCACAGGGGATTTTTCTTGGATTGGCCCCGTTATCACAGAGAATTTTTTCTTGATCGACCCCGTTATCACATGGGATTTTTTCTTGATCGACCCCGTTATCACATGGGATTTTTTCTTGGATTGGCCCCGTTATCACATGAAATTTTTTCTTGATCGACCCCGTTATCACAGGGGATTTTTTCTTGGATTGGCCCCGTTATCACAGAGAATTTTTTCTTGATCGACCTTGTTATCACATGGGATTTTTTCTTGCATTGGCCCTGTTATCACAGAGAATTTTTTCTTGATCGACCCCTTTATCACAGGGGATAATTTTTTGTGGGTAGGGGTGCATCCCGTTATCACAGGGAACCCACTACCATTGAATTCTTTCTTGTCGACCCGTTATCACATGGGATATTTTTTGTGTTGTAGGCGAGCCTTTTTGTTTTCTTTTTGACTATGTCTCTTGGTGACTGTCGTCGTTAAATTTGTAGGTCATTAAGTCTTGTAAAACAGCACAAACAAGAATTTTTTTTTGACGTGAAAGTTAATACGAAAGCACGAGATGATGTGCATGTATTATCTGCGGGATGTTGGGAATATCAGTTTTATACGAGAAACAACGTTTCCATTGTGCTCTATCATGCCTGTTGTACCTGTTTGCACCTGTTGTACCTGTTTGAATAGATAATATTGAATAATCTGGGGCAATGCCCCCTGAATCACCCTTTTAATATTCTCTATGTCTTTTTCGGATATAGTAATGTGCGATCCTTTGAGCCATGTACCTGTGAGAGGGCGATGTGCTAAACATATATTTAGGGGAACATTCCCCAATTCTTTGTGCCACTCTCTGCACTTCTATAATGTCCGCTTAGGACATATCCCTGCATGAAATATGAGATTGCGCCAAGCAACAAATAAAAAGGTAATAACGGATAACGGTCGAAGGCTAGGTAAACCTAACCCGCCTACGTATCCCGTTGAATGGGGAATCAGACCGGCGTAGTTCCACCTGTTTTAAGTTACATACCGACCCACGAAGGGGCTAAATAAGAAATAACGGTCGAGGGCTAGGTAAACCTAACCCGCCTACGTATCCCGTTGAGTGGGGAATCAGACCGGCGTAGTTCCCCCTGTTTTAGGTTACATACCGACCCACGAAGGGGCAAAATAAGAGATAATGGTCGAGGGCTAGGTAAACCTAACCCGCCTACGTATCCCGTTGCATGGAGAATCAAACCGGCGTAGTTCCCCCTCTTTAAAGTTTATAGGCTAACCCGCGATGGGGCAATGTTTCAATTGTTCGAGCATAATTTAAAACTACTGAAATTTAAAGTGTTGTTCTGTTGTTCCTCATGGTGATCACTCCGTAGCTTGCTGATCCTGATTTGGCCCAATTGCTTCTTCCTCAGCTTCTCTAATTCTCGGCAACGTAAGAGAAGTGATGTAGCAGAACCAAGCCTCCTCCTGGTTAGCGACCACTTATCTGACCCCTCCTCCTGTTGGGAATTTCATCTTCTGATGGAATGTGGATACCACCGCTCTTATCGCGTTCAGGGCCGGCCTGCCGATTATGACATTGTATGCAAATGGTTGGTCCATGATTGTGTATCGAACATTAATAGTTCACCTATGCGGTTCTTATCCAAATGATGTGGGAATGTTCACTTGCCCTAGGGGAATTGTCTCTGCTCCACCAAAGCCTACCAGTGGAGTACGAACCTGTTCAACTACGTGGTGGCCAAGTGCCATCTTCTCCAAAGCATGCACAAAAATAACGTTGGTGGAGCTACCGTTGTCTATAAGTACCTTGTGTACAACGTAGTTAGCGATATCAAGCTGAACAACTAGGGGACAGTCGAGCTCGCCTGCCTGGATGGCTTCGGGGCTGAGATCTAAGAGGTCCCTGCCGGAAAACGTGATAACCTCGTCTGGAAGCTCCTCAATCAACGTCGTGAATCCGACGAATCGGTTCTCGTTCAACCCACAAGTTATCTTCTTCCTCTGGTTGGTAGAATCTGCCCCCGTGGTCCCACCGCTTATCATATTAATCACCCCCTCAAAAGTGCATTATTTATCGCATCGCGTCCTTGTCCACTCTCAATTGCCCTAAGGCCCTCCTTTCTTGGGGACTGGGACCGCTCTCTTGCTGCAGCATACTGCCCGCTCGCCTTAATGAACTCTATTAACCTCCCATCCTTAATCAATCTCTCAATGTCATCCTTCAGGTCATAGCAGTCCTTCGTGTCATGGCCTTTTTGGCGGTGATACTCGCAGTAGCGTCTAGATTTCTTGGTGAACTCCGTCTCCTTGATTCTCCGAGGTGTGCTTAGCCAATTCCTGCTTTGCGCGACGGCCAATATAGTGCGAATGTCCTGATTGAGGGGGGTATATCTCTTTGGGGACCTGTCTCTTCCTCCCCTGCTCTTGTTCCATAGCTCTCTACCCCTTTCCCGGGCGGATTCCTGGGGTCTGAACTTGGCTGCCATCATCGCGTCTTCGTAAATCACAGTATGTGCCAACTATTTTATCCGATTGATGGTAGGGTCCACGAGCTTGATCAACTCTTTGGCAAATCTATTGTGTGTCGTTGCCCTGAACAGGGTCTGCAACACCTGTCCCCCGTAGGGGTTGTCCACCTTCAGTAGCTCCTCATTGAATCTATTCATGAACTCGTCGATAGTTTCTCTCTCTTTCTGTTTCACCGCTTCCAGATGGTACATGCTTGTCTTCATCCGCTTCTGACTGGAAAAGTGGTTCTCCAACCTCTCCTTCATCTGCCTGAAGCTCGAAATAGATCCTGCTTCAATTCTGTTAAACCAGTCCAATGCTGCTCTTATCAGTGTCGTCGCCATTATCTTTGCCTTAATACCCTCGGAAAAGTCTTGTAGGTTCAAGAGGCTCTCCACGGCGTGTATGTGATCCCTCGGGTCACTCTTCCCACCATATGGTTTTATGGTTGGAATCTTGTCTCCTCTGCACAATACCTCCCTCTCGATTTCAAAACAGAAGGGAGTCAACGGCCATTGGTATCCTACTGCTGTAGCTCCACGACTTTCGTTCCTTCTCCCGGCCTCCATGCCCTTCGTCACTTTGACTGTTTCCCTTAGCGTGTTACGTCTGTCCTCCTCGAATGCCCCGGTCCTTCGGTCATCCTCAGTATCGTCACTTACTTCTACCCTCTCTTCACTTCCGGCCCTAGTCCAACAACCTTTTCCCGCATTGTCCCTTCGACCCCCTTCCAGGATCTCCTCTTCGCCCCGCTCTTGCCTTGTCCTTCGTCCCACCATGTGTGGCAACAAAGTCTCCACCGTAGCGTCTAGCACCGCTTTCACAGAAGTGTTAATCTGTGCTAACATCTCTGGGCTTATGGTGGCGGGGGGAAGGGCGCTCCGTCCTGTGGCCCTCAACCCCTCTGAGCCGGGAGGATTCGTGTTCGGCACCTCGGTCAACAGAACATCTATCGCGGGGTTCTCAGTGGTCGGGCCGTCAACCGCGGGTTCCATCGTATTTGGCGCAACGAAGGTTGAACCGGCATCCGTGGCTCGTGGCGACCTCCCGGGCCCACGCCTTCGTCGAGGCTCGTACTGTGCAGGAGGATGCTCCATCTCAGCTTGGGCCACTGTCTGTTCTTGGTCAGTTGGGTGTTGGGGGAGTTGCGTGTCCTCCATCCTGGCGCTCCTAGTCACAATCCCGCTAAATTCGGATCGGGTCCTCCTTCCTTGCATCTCGGCGTCCTTGTCCGTGAAATGGTGTTCCCCCAGACGGCGCCACTGATTTGGCAATAGACCGTTTTATATATATATGTGAGTGTCGGTTACAGATGAGTAGTCCAGCAATACAACGAGTCTATCTCAAATCAGGCCTACACTACGTATCTCGTGTAGACTTGGTCCGGAACACCTCGAACCAACGCCTCGATGCTTGGATATGAGTGGAATGCCGGTACTAGATCGAATGTACGTCGGTGATTGTCTTCGATGTGATGTCGAGGATGACCCCCGACGTGATATTGGTGATGAGGTGGTGTGACGTGTCAGAGGTGCACGAGATAACCCCGATATCGAATGAGATATCGAAAGTGATATCGGGGATGTATTTCGATATGATGCGTGGTAGCTGAGGGTTAATAATTGCTCTCTTTGGGATCCGGGCACCGCATACTTATAGACCTCGGGATCCGGGGACCACAGTAACATATCGGTGATTATTACCGATATGACATCAAAAGTGATCCCTGATATGGTCCAATATGGGCCTGGTTTGGGCCTGGCCCAATATGCGGGAAATGCCCATATCACTTCGTACTCCCTTTTGCTATCTTTTTCTTCACAAACTATTTTCTCTCTAACAATGACTCTACTAAACTAGAACAAGACGTTGATGGTGTTATCTCTCTGGTGACAACTCTGAATGTAGCCTTCTATTTATATTTTTTCTCTGCTCGGGGCTGCGTTTAGGGTTTCTGACTTGCGGTCCAATTTTCGTCTGATGGCGCGACCCCCACACGGTGTAACTTTCTGATCGCGCGCCACCCGTGCGATGATGTGTTGATCGCAATACCTTCTTATTTCTTCACCGTGGTTGCCTGATGTCTTCTCTCTAATCACGCTATGTCCCGAAATAGTGTCTTGACCAATTGTCGCCTAATACATCAATTTTTTGTCTTATTTAACCTCGTTTCTTCTCGACTCCCTAAATACCTAAGAAAACATAAAATAATACCAAAACAAGTAATTATGCAATCAAAAGTATTCAAAAGCATAAGTAAACATATACTTAAATCACGCTAATTAGACGCTTATCAGTAGGTCAAAACCTCAATCCACTTCTTGGTTCGGAAACGAAACTCATATAGTTTTTGGTGATATATGGCTTATGTCGAATATTTCATAAATCAAGCATATATGTGCGGCCTAACGGTTTGGACTACACCTTCTTGTGTGTAGGCCGAAAACTCAATATGTTTCTTGCTATAGAACTGTGACTCAAATATCTTTCTAGCGATATAAGGCTTATATCAAGATTATATGACGAGCATCCAATACGTAGAATATTCTATGTCTAATATTTATGATTGGGATACGTCGGGCACAAATGCTCGAGGTATCATAATACTTGATGTAAGAGCTCTGAGGATGCGCTCCCATTTTTGTGGTAAGTGAAGGGGCATATATATGCATCGTTGGAGGGTTTATGTAGAGTTTTTATGCTTATGTTGAGAAAAAATACCCGACATATTTGCCAGCTACGCCAAATCTGTGCAGCTCCACCAGTTTGGGCAATACTTTGATTCCAGACTTTCAAATTGCAATCCTCGTGTTGTGTTGTAACATTGAAATCAATGGCTTTCCAATAGCATATTATTATTCATTGTCTAACTCGTTGTTTATATAAGTATTAGTGAACCAAACACTGTTTCCTCGGTTCCACTTTCTAGCCTTATTGTGCTTTCGGGAACTCATTGTGGCGTCCACGTCATATGAGATGTATTGTTAACATATTATGACATATCATCAAGTCTGCTGTGAAGCGACGACTCAGCTTGACAGTACCACCTATATTACTTACTATGTTTGAAATAGAGTTCAACGAATAATAATAATATGCAATAAACCCTTTTAACATGAGACCAAGATTCGAAGAGACCAACCATTCTTGAGTTTAAACACAAAATTTGGGTAAGTGACCAATTTTGTCACTGCTGATCTTGACCTGGTTGGCTCTCTTTGCCTTCCTTAATTCAACCAACGTCACTCTTAAAAATCACAAATTTCCCAAATTTATTAGGTCTAAATAAATCTGTAGTTCTAGTGATTGAATTTGTCCAGGCCAGCGATGGAGGCAGCGCACGAAGCGGAGGTGGGAAGTCTAGAAGCTTCACTCCTTCAAATGATTAATGATCACAATCGCGCCTCTCTTCACCTGCGCGAACACACAGGTCAGGCAGGCTCACTTCATTCCTGTAATTATATTGGAGTTTCAATGATGTGATTTTTGTTTTATTTTTTTATTTTTTATTTTGCTATTATTAATGTTAGAGAAAGCAAAGAAAGAAGCTATTCAAATGTCAATGCGAGTATCAGAGCTGTTGGTGGATGCAGTCAACGGCAGCGTTCAGGAAGTGTTTTTAAACGAGAAGCGAATCGAGATGGAGATTCGAGCACTCACCTCCACTATTATGCGATTCTCTAAGCAGACCGATCACTGGCTCGCCGCTTCTCACTCAATCAACACTGCTCTAAAGGTGTTTCATTATTTTCCGTAATTTTGTTGGCGGACGAGCCGAGCCGTTACTTATTTTGTTTTGCAGGAAATTGGAGATTTTGAGAACTGGATGAAGACGATGGAACTCGATTGTAAGAGCATTGCTGCTGCTATTCGTAACATCCACCAATGATTCTTCTTTCATAAGGCAATCCCATTCATTATTTTCCATTTTGTATGTGTGGAAAGTAGCAATAAAGAATACAATCAGCGGAACATCTTAATAAACACAGTCCGTGGCGGACTGGTGGTGTTTCTGGAATGCAACATATTCTTAAAAGTAAATGAAATTTAAAGCTTTTGAGTATCAGAATCGCGTACGTTCTTGTTTCTTATGTCACATTTTTATGCTTGGAAGCCACCGTTTGACATCCAGCATTAATAATAGGTCATTTGTGAGTTTTTCTTTATTTCATTTTGAGCAGAATATCAAACTTCCCTAGCATACTTGAGTAGATTCTCTCAAACAGTCAAAACTTTGCCTATTAGGCCACCTCGATAGCTGAATGATTCCCTCGGTAATGTCCGGATGAAAACTGATGTCTTTTTGTTTATTTATTAAATTAATGGAAGAAGAAAGTAGCTAGAACTTGGCACCACGTTCTCAAGTGGAGAGAAATTCTGCTTGCAGAATAATTAATTAAACTTCCATTCAACCTTTAAGATTATGTATCTATGTTCTCTCGTTAATGCTTTTTATGTAGATGGTGATGCAAATTTTTATCTTTATTGCTGGTGTTTCAATTTATATGCTATCTGTCTCGCGCACACGCCCAAGGGAATAGCTGACCAAACTGACAGAACCGAGTCTCAGGGTTCAAGCGATTAATTAACCGAGCTTCTAATTCTCTTAATTACCTACATGTAAATTGAAAGCTTTCAATCTGTTAACTGGGTATTTACCTGCAACAGGATGTACTTTTCATGCCTCTGCCTAAGGACGGATAATATTCTCTACTGACGCTTCCTGTCCCTCTCGCTATACATTTCTTATAGCACTCAGAACTAAAACTTATTTACTTGATTGTGGATTAGTCCGTAATTGGCCTACAATGGAGGAAAAAGTTGGTGTTTCTTAGTGCTCCATCTACAAGGCCAGACATTTCTGTATGGAGTCCCAGTTGTAGACCTCGTCATCTATGCTTGTTATGATCAAAGTATCTGATGTGGTTTGTTTCTACCTGATCTCCACCAGTCCATTGAGGAGCTTTACTAGTTGGTTGCATTTTAGCAGTAATGCTGTGGCAGTCTAATGATGTAATAAATAGCAGCATTTTGAACCATTTTTGGTGTTTGAATAGCAAAGGTTAGTGGTTTGATTACGAACACTTCAAGATAGTAGCATAAGAGACTGTATTGTGGCAATTCTTATTTTCTTTTCCACTTTTACTTGTTGTAAGGCTGTGAACCTTGTATATGACGTTTGATTCCGAGTTCAACTTTATGAAATGACGTGCGTGTTTGGCCTGTATTTTAGCCTGTATGTACAGTGAGACCCTACATAATTGCGGGTTGGCATATTTTTCAATCTTTTCGGATTGATTTTATGCACATTTTCTCTGATAAAAGGAAAAATCACTCATGGAAAAGCTACAAGACCTGTTGGTGTTTATAGATAATAGCATATTATTAATACACGACAAACACTACATTATGGAACAGTTGAAAAACTTATAAGATAGTAAAATCCACCTCAACTGACTTCATTGTTATTATTTGTTTTCATTTATGCGGTATTACGTATGTAGTTGTGGACTGATTTGCATACTTGTCAAGTCCATAGTTCTCTTCAGAGGATTAAGCCTCCACGTATGTCTAATTTATCTTCCTGCAATCATTCCTGATCTGACCACTGCTTCCAGTGAGTGGGCTCAGGTTACCCATTTTGAGCATGGCACTGGCAAAGTCGACATGGAATGCTACTGGATTGGTGCTGTAAGTAGTGACTTGAGAATCAGTAGACGCCCCGTTAAAGAGCTCTTGGTCAGAGTGGAGGAGGCCTTTGTTATTGATTAGATTCTTGAAATAACCATGGTCGAAAGCTGTTGGACTAGATGCATCAAGTGGTGAAAGACTGTCATCACTGCCTGTGCTGGGACAATTTGATTGCAGGGATGTTGCAAATGAGGCAAAAATGTTGCTCTCGTTGTAGATTCGAGTTCGAAATACCGCACATCTGGCTTGTCCTATCGTGTGTGCCCCTGTCCAAAAACACGTAATATTGTGGATATAATTTCAAGTAATCAGATTTTTTAACATAATGGATGTCTGGTAGGTGCAAATATGATATCAATTAATTTGAGATAAGTTATTGTGAGGTTTCATATACGATCATTCACCACTATTTTAGTGCAAACATCAATCTTCATATACCACTTGACCATGAACTGAATACTTGATTTCATGAGTTTTAGTATGGCATATTTCTTGAATAGACAATAAATTTGCAAACTAATCCGACTATCCGAGCCCTTTTTACTAACCTGAAAGTGCAACCAATTCTTTAGCAGTGAAACCTTTCTTTGTGAAAGCTGAGATAAGGTCAGGAAGATCCATTACTGGAGACGGAATATCATTGTTAGCGTCATCTATACTTGCCGTGGTTGCGTCCCTTCTTCCCAGCTGAACTGGCCATGAAAATCCACCCAGCTGAAAGAAAAATGGACACATTATGCTGAAACAAACAATAATATAATTTTGTCTTGTCAAAGAAATCTTTTGTGTATCTTAATCTTCTCTAGATTCTAGTGACATGGTTTTGGCTGAGCAGGCGCACACACATTCTCTCCTTTCGTAATAAGGTGAAGATTTATTTATGTCTCGTGGATTTCATGCTTTCTGGTTTCCAATGTTTTCTGTCATTTTATATGCTAATCTTTTATGCAGTGCTGTGTAATTGAAGGTTACAGAAGAGTTCTGGCAGAAGGCACATACAGCAACAACAGAATCCCGGGCTGCAACAGCTAAAATATCAGCACAAGAAAAGACTCCAGGGCATAAGCTCTCGAGTTCAGATTTAATGGAGTCAATCACTTCAAAACCTCTCAAAGAGTTGTTGTTCGGCCCTGCTGTTTTTTCTCCGGTGAAACTTGAGGTATCATCTAGAAGAACTGATGCATCACATCCCTGTTAAACCAACCGCATGCACAAGTGCGCACATGGAGTAAATTTGGTTAGAACATAAAATATGTATTCTCAATTTATATTTGACATTTGAGGCTTCAAATTTGAAATTTTCAACCAAAAAGAACCATTTGTCGATATTGGATTGTACACTTGTGTGGTGGATTTAAGATAAATGGTCATGGGACAAATTAATACATATGAGGGGCGGGAAGGGGGTTATATGTAGTTGCCACGTATAATGTGGTGTATCGTTTTCTTTAAGCATGACGGTAACTGGATCAGGGAGTGTTAACTCCATATAGTTAACAAACTTTCTACATTAATTTGCACATGGACGGGCATGTTAATTACATGTAGCTAACTACTTTGCTCTGTTGGATGAACTGAAAGAATCGTGCATGCATGTTTCTGCATGTATTAGGTGACAATCAATTTCTGTAAGAAAGCAAAACAGATTTAATGTTTATTGCCCGCATACAGCAGAGGTTGTGTGTGTGTGTGTGTGTGTGTGTGTGTGTGTGTGTGTGAGAGAGAGAGAGAGAGAGAGAGAGCATGCATTAACAAAGCAATCGTGGAAATGAAGGCGAAGTAACGATGCCCCCATGCGGTGTTCTTTGGCCACGGCCTTGCTTACGGCCTGGTTGATGGTAAAAAGAGCTCTGGGGCATGACTTTGCGTAGTAATATGTGGATAGTTGACCGCTCGTAATTGAAACCTGCAACCATAAGAGTACACAGAACCTTAACTTTGTATAGGAGCTCATTGTCATAAGGTTTTAGAGTAAAGATATATGTTGAACACAAGATTGTTTTCAGTTTTGTGCTTGGTGGAGTTCAATGAGCTGCTGTTATGGCGAGTTATATATAGAGAGAGATCCCATAGTGCTTACCACTTGGCATTTGAATTTCTCCAAAAGGTCATAACCAAATATTTATATTTTTATGAAAATCAACTATAAGAAATCAATAAGTTTGGTGTGCTTACAAGAAATTGAATAATTAGAGAGATGTCCTCTGAAACTTGACAACCATAAATTAGGGGGTTGTTTGTAATACTTTTCAAACTTTAGGGTGTTTGTAATCAGTTAATCCTCAAAGGAATCTATGTGTACATAATTTTTTTCAAATTCCAATGGGGATTATAATTGTTCATACAGCAAGGGAGATGTGTCTGCATTACTAATTAGACAGATGATTTTGTATGAATGACGATAGGGTTGTAGAAATATTGTCCCTTAAGCCTTATGGTTTTCAGGGTTTCTTTTCAGAGATTTTGGTTATTAACTTTAAAAAATATAAAAATCAGATCAATGAATCCTACAAGTTATCAAAAGTTCATAGATATAGAGCTATTGACTGAAAAATCGCAATTCCAGTTCACATCTATACATAATATAACGGGGTCGAGTGTAGTTTGGCAATAAAATGTGTCACTTTTGAATTTTGAAGTATGTGATAAATATTGTAACAGGTTTATGTCATGTTGAAGTTCTCTAACTGTGATATCACATGCAATGATGATGATGACTGATCATATGCTCTGATGGGATTAGGAAGTGGACTTAACGAACATTGTGTAAAACTTGAGTCGTATGATGATTAATAACTTGATTAACATATCTATCTTTTCACTTTATTTTTCATTTGAGAGATATAATCATGATTGTGGTGTCTAACTGTGAGTTGACTCTTATGCTAGTGCATGGATGCGTGTATTTAGCTAAGAAAATTAACACCTCCCCATCGTACATTAATGAAAAATAAGTCCCACCATCCGAGCATCATGAGAAAAATAATAATTCGATGTTAGAAACACTAAAACTTAAATATTTCATGGTTTATTATAATATATATATATATATATATATATATATATATATATATATATTATGTCTATTAAGCAGGAGCCAGAGCATCTTGAGCTATGTTGCGACGATACTTAGAAAAATAATTATGTACCATGTTAGATACTTTGATATTTCTCCAATACTTTTATGGTTCTACGTTTATGAACATCATGATTAAATATAAGTTAAAACATTTATTTGCTATGAATTATATAGATTATTTTGGATGTATTGTAAGTTCAATCCTCATGCACTGTAAATTGATCTTTCCATATAAGTATTATATAATACCACCATTAAACAAAATAGACATATTTATGTTGTCCTGTACTTTTATTTTCTTTCTAAAGATTGTATTGTCGCTCGACGCACCAATAAGCGGTACGCCGTATCGTATTATATTGGTATTTGTATTATGTAGATCTTGACAGACGCTTAATCCTTTAGTCAAAGCACCAAATGGTTAGTGGAGCTCAAAGCAACATTAACATAGTTATTTAATTGGTAATATGGTGGTGTTTGACATTGAGCTGGTTTGACATTTTTGATTTCTTGCTTTAATCCGATGTGAAAAGAATTATCACAAGAATCATTTTATACCTTCATGGTCTCTTTCTGTTAATAAACCAATGACATTGTTTGTTTTTGCCAGCTTCCCAAACTTTGGAACTTTCTACATGCTGGCTGATTCACCAATAACCGTATTTTCTAGAGTATAGTCTTAATTTCAATTACAGTAGAGCACCGTTTGGTTACCCGGAAAGGAGGGAAATTTCCATGAAAATAAATGTCTATTACTCTATTTTTCATGCGCTTGTACTTTGGCATCACCAGCAAGAAGCTGTACTTTATTTGTTTATTTATCAACATTTTAAAAGTAAAATATGATTATTCTAAATACATGCGTTAAAAAAATATATTATAAATTATTTATTTGTGAAGGGAATAAAGTTAATTCGTTGCTCATAATTTTCATATATTGAACATTCTCAAGGTCAATCTGCGACTTTCGTGGTCAACCGTTAATCAATATTAATTATTTTAGATATCGATTCGGTCTTTTCTCAAACGTGGTGTGCATTTAGAGAAGTTAGTTACAATCCTGATTGTAGTCAGAAACGTTCACATCGCAACTCTGCTTAAATGGGTTATTAGTTGAACATGAACTAACTCGATTGTACTCCATCTAACCAAAGAGAGATGGGGATTAAACAATGAATCCAGACCTTTTTCGACTCTCGTAATGGCTAATGTCCCTCTATGTTGCAAGGATAACTTATAAAATCATTATGTGAACGGATTCGATATTTTCTGTGAACATGTCATATATCATAAGCCGATACTTTTTCGACAGAAATTAGAACGAGGGACTAATAATCGTGTCGGAAGTGGTTCGTTAGCACTTAGTTTGACAATATCTCATATATATAGAATATGGTCGGTTACAAGTACGATACAACGAGTCTATCGCTAAACTAGACCTACTCTAACTATGCTGGTCTCGAGTAGGCTTGGTACGGAATACCTCGAACTAACGTCCGATACAAGGGAGAATGTTGAAAGTATATCGGAGATGACTTCGAAGATTATATCGGGGATGACATCAGATCTTCTATGTCGAAAGTGATCTCCTGCTTACGTCGAGGGTGACATGCGTGATATATATCGGAGATATATCGGGTATTATATCGAATACTATATCGGGTGAGGCTCGATATAGATGTACAGTAATTGCGAATAATTAAGCTTACTTTGATTACCGAGAAGCGGGTATTTATAGACCTCAGGATGCGGGGACCAGTCACGTGATAGACATGTGAGTTGTACTATATCGAAGGTAATATTCGATATGTACGTCGGGGATGATCCCCGATATAGTCAAAATATGGGCCTAGCCCATGACAGGCCCAATACGGGACATGCCCATATCAGCACTCTTCTCGTAATATAGAGATGTCAGTGAATAGTACATAGAAAATTATTGTGTATCTAGGAGACTAACTTGAATAATATGAATAACTTGGATACTGAAGGGTAAAAGTATTTTGGGTTCATGATTGAAGTTGGAGTAAGAATCCAAGAAGTTCATGTATCTCGACGCCGGGAATCAAGTCAACCATGGTTCGTATAGAAGAGGAGAAGTTGTGTAATAATGAGGCTGACTATCATTTATAGGAAAAGGGTATTTAATAGAGTTTGTCGATATTTATGTGGTTGGAATGGATGTTATTTATGGAGGTATGGTCATTATTGATGAGATATATTAACGAGGGCAGTCGGACTAATACACCGGATCTTGTCAACTTCGCTATTGAAGTATTCTTCGTACGAGGTTGGTATATGCCAATCGTGACTAAATCTAAATATATTTCAAGTTATAGAAAATAATAGTATAAATGGTTCGTGTATCAATGCTAAATCTAAATATATTTCCGTGTCCATTCCATACAGTATCCATAATTTAACTGTTGTAAAAAATAAAAAATTGTCGTCGCATTCTAGACAATTAAACGTTAAAGTGCAGTGGCCTAATTTAACCTCCCACTCAATGAACAGAAAGAAGTGCAAAGAAGCCCAACTTACCAATCTGACATCAAAGTTGATAGTTTGGTTCGAGAGTAGCTCCGACTAAAGTACATACAGACACAATAACGAAAAAATGCCGCAGAAATAATAAAGGAAGGACCTATTAATAATAGTTTCAGTTTATTCAATTCAACAGAAACATTGTGAAATTAACACAAGACCTAAAACTATAATCCCATGAAAATCAGGCGCAAATCTTGCCACCGGGAATATAACTAATTTCTGACATTCATCCTCATTAGTGTAAAATAAAATGATCCCAATCTCCAACAAATCTTCAAATGCAGATAATAGGATTGAGATGTCTGAACTTGGGTTACCGCATGAATGGAACTAAGTGGCGCATCTCTGTTCCATTTCCATTGGACAAGAAGAAAATCTTCTTCCAGTTATCCTCTGTAAACGCATCGCGTGTTACTAGCCTTTGCCTGCCATATCGGACGCAGAAAAATTTTAACCATGATACTGCACTTTTGCACTCGAAGAAATGTTATTTTCAAAATTCCTAATAAAGGGGTCAAAAGAAACCCACCTGAGATAGTAATGGCAGACGGTAGCAGCTTCATCCAAATTGTACCGAGGAAGATTGAGTCGAGCATCAATGGGAACATCTGGTAGGTCTTGACGCAATTTCCCTACAGCAGTTGAGTGAGAGAAAGCGCCCACCATCATATCCTCATTCATCATTGACCTAAATGCATTTACCTACAAGATAACACCCTTCAAGAACAGAAAAAGGGGAAAGTTCTTGGTCTTAAAGACCCATAACTTGGAGAATTTCCTCAATTTTTACTTCGTGATCTTATAGCTCATGTCCAATTTAGTGCATCCTATACTAATTTCTCTTTAACAAATAACAAACGACCAAGGATTAATTTAAATACTTTATGTGATGTCAAGTATTAGGGTAGGCTATTGGTATTAGGTAATCTCTGCCGATTATTGCGAAAATGTTGAGTAAGGAAAGAGGCTCTACTATTGAAATATGACTTTCCACTTGCATTTTTTCCCATGGACTTTCAGTCCCAATACGTGTTTCAATAAGTTTATTCAATTTTTATCAGAAGAATATACATAGAAGAAACCAAGTACAGTTTCTCAAAGTAAGATAACTTCATTCTTGCAGAAGCTTTGCGGTATCGTATATTAGAACACGCGTGCGGTAAAATGAAAGCCAAAACCGGGAATGTGTACTTTAAATTAAGCACATGTGTTGATAATTATTTATAATTAAGTAGCTGGACCCACTGAGGAAAATTAAGTGCAGAAAATGAATGTGACCCTTTCCAGTCTGATTATATAGTAAGGGTCTTAGATCAATAAGCTGTCTCAATGGACTGAATGGATTGAGAAAAGGAGCCTGTCAATGTAACCTGTCTTGAGATTCTCTGAACAGATTTTCACTCAATCAGAAATATGGCAGTAGATTATCTACCCAATCCTCTGCTTCTGTTTCTTGCAACTCATAACTATGGAGGGTCATCTTGATTATGTATTAAAGGTAAAACCAAAAAAGGATTTGTAAAACATCCGTTTACCCATAATCTGATAGGTAGTTCCTCTATTACTGTATAACCTTCGCAAGAATACATAGTTGACGAATTAAAAGGAATACTTTCGTACAGATAAACAGTATATAAGCAATCTCTTATATTAAAATCTCAGATAAATTCCCAGTAAATACGCTAACTGATCTAAAACCTTCAGAAATATGACGAATAATAACTATGAATTTGAATCACAGCTTACAGTGGCAATTTCTCTGGCATGAATGTCTCTGCAAGAACGAACAGTCACCACCTCCTCAAAATTACTGAATGTAAACCAACTGTTATACTGTTCAGGCATAAAAATTGATTAGGGCAATGAACATCCAATGAGTTCCAGAAGAAACAGAACCCCCACCCCGAAACAAATGGAACTACCAAAAAAATATGATGTATTGTAAACTCTCACTTGATCAATTGCAAAAAGAACAGGAACACTCGTTACTTTTGACAATTCACTCCTCAAGCGAATTAACGCGCCAACGGCAGCATATCCATTATTTTCTTTTGACAAACCATCTTCGGTTTTTTTTGATGAACCATCTTTGTAATTGAGTGCCGCTTCAATAAGCTGAAAAAGAGTCATCCCTTCAGAAATTTGCATCTTGTCATTACCCTTTGGCCAACCAACACCAATACCTTCTCCCAATGGAATAGGATCGTGTATGTTGCACTTTAGTCCTTGCAAGCATGACTTGTTGTACTTCAGAAAATCCTGGAAGTAAACAAGAAAGTCGGAACCCAAAATGTCTACTGTAAAGTGCATGAAAGCATTATAATATATGAAGCTTTCCTAAATATGCAGGCACCGAGAATAAAATATTATTAGTTATTCAGAGCTAATTTCTTGAATCGGCAAAGAGACAGTAGATCCTATTCATCACAGTAAAACCTTAAACAGTACCAAAAGAATTCGACATATATAAAGACTCTATCCTCCTACACTTTCTCCAACAATAATATTTGATGCAGTAGCATATACAGGCTGCCTTCTGTAGTGACTTCTAATGAGATCATTGCCCAAATAATACATAATTGCTACACCAGATTATTCAAAATGCATTGATTTGTAATAGATAAATTCTTACACACAAAATGTTTGTCGCCTGCACTGGGGTATCCCACAAACCAGTGTGAGGATTTTTATAGAAAAATCCACCATGGGTCCAATCTCTACCTTTTGGGGAATAAAACACAAGCCAACCTTCCTTACGAGCCCAATGAACAAGCATTGCTAGCGCAATACTCTTTCCGCAACTCACAGGACCATCTAATACTATTTGCTTCCGCACTTTGGGAGCTGAAATATAACATCAAGACAAAAGACACTCATTCTCAAAATATCTTTAGTTTTATTTCCTAGAGGAAAATTAATAATAACCGCACGAACAAATATAGATACATGAACTTCTGCTCGTTGGAAAAGACATTTAAGATCAAATGCAAGACAAATAACACATTGAGGGCAAAAATAAATAAAAAGGATTAGATCAAGAAACACAAAAATCAACCAACTGAAGTAATACATTACTTGCGACGAATATATAAACCTTTAGGATTAACGAGAATAGAAGGATCTGCAGCCCGCCTAAAATTATCACGAAGTTCAATGAAACTCTGTCGCACGAGCAAGGCGCTCCTGCTTGATTCCTCAAATTCCTTCACCATTCCTATTGGCAAGCCCTCCGGCAACACCTCTCTTAACTCCTCCATACTGCAAACAAAACCAATATAATAATTACATACAATGACCATTTCCTCTAGCAACACCAATACTATATTATATATATATATAATATATGTATGTATAATCTTTTTTTACCTAAATTTGAAGTAACTGTTTATATCGTCTTTAATGAGCAAAGAGAGAGAAGGTGCGGAAGTGAAGAGAGGGCGGCCATTGGGGCCCACGTCGAGAGACGGATTCTTGTCGTCCTCCGCCAACAGGCGGCGTCGGAGCTCCGCTTCTTGTTTGACGGAAAATAAGGGATCCGTGACCTGTAATTCATCGGGCTTGGAGTCAAATTTGGATTTAGGTTTTTTGACAGCTTTAGGGTTGGGCATTGGCGGCTTCGCGGCAAAACTCCGGCAAATAGAGAGCTGCCATTGCGATTGCGATTGCCGTGCGGCGGTGGTTGCACGGAGGAGACAGCGGACCAGCATTTTTTATTTTTTTTAATTTAGAAAATAAAATGTTTTATTGGGTTTTGGGGTTTAGAGGAAATGTTTTAGTGTAGTGACGAACAGTACACTATCAAGTATAAAGAGCTCATTTCCAAAAACAATTTAAAAAAATAATAGTGCTTTCAATTAATTTTATTTTATATGGCCTTTCAATTAATATTAAGAATATGAAAAAAAGTAATTAATATTAGAATATATCATATGAGACACCCTATCATTAGTTGCACTTCAAGGTCTAAATTTTCTAAATCCTACGATGACGGGTCCTATACTTTTAAATACTTATTTTTCGACTAAGAAATATCATATTTCGACTTTCGAGTGGAGTAGAACGATGTATAAAAATATTTTATGAATACGAGACCACCCTCAAAAGTTTAGAAACTACTCTAAGCACCACATCAGTTTCTCATTATTCGAAAATACTCCCAAATAGTTCTATTTTTTAAAAAAATAGACCGTAACAATACAATAACTTCTCATAATTTGAAAATATTCATAAATTTCAGAAAATATTCTGTAACACCCTTAATACTTTAGAAAATACCACAATAGCTTTTCATAAATCAAAAATCCCTCCACCTTCAATGTTTGGGGGCATTTTTGAATTAAGAAAAACTATTGTGGTATTCGGTGGTATTTTTTTAAAACTTTGAAGGTGTTTTCTAAACGTTTGGGGATATTTTTGAAAGTTGGGAGGGGGGAATATCCACAAACACCCATAATTTTTTAGAAAACACCCTTAAAATTTTAGGAAACAAGCCAAAGTTCTTAAAAACACCTACAAACACCACAATACCTTCTCTAAATCTAAAAACATCACCCCCAATGCCTCTAATTATTTTAAAAATATCCTTAAACAATACAATAGCTTTTCATAATGTTCGTCTAACTTCATGATTTTTTTAGTTTATTTGACCCAATGAAGACAATTTGTTATAACCTTAAATAGTTGGTTACATGCTTTGAATCTTACCAAATAAATAAATAATGATCGATTGGATTGATCAAATGCGATTTAGATTTGAAGCAAGCTTGGTACACATGGAGAGAAAAAATCGAGTATGTGATTTGTTCAATATTACATAGTTGATCACGAAAAATATATGAAAAGAACCAGACATATTGCAATAATTTCTTATAGACCTTAAAAATTGATATAATTCGGAAAATAAACTCTCTCTCAGTTTTGAATAATAATTTATCAACATAATGTATATCTACTAAATAAGAAGCGAATATAATATGGATTTTGGTCAATTTATAAAAGAAATATGTGGTCAATAATATTTTGTTGTTATATTACTATGTTATTAACTAGAATCAAAATTTACACTGTGAAATACATATCTTTAAATGACATAAAAAAAATAATTATTTTTGTATTAAAACTTTTATTGTTACAGCAAGTCGATCAATTTACTCACTACAAACTTATGCACGTCATATAGCATGGAAAGCATTCCCGAGCTACAAACCACAATATTCATTTTCAATATACAAAAGTAATAAAGTAACAATTCAATGATTACAAACCACGGAAATTTCTTGCCATAGTAAAGAGCAATTGAGCTAGGTGCAACACATTATCTATCGAATCTTCCAAATGAAGGCATTGAGATCTAGCGAAGGCCACATCTTCTTTAAACATGTCGCAACATCTTCCTCTATTAGAGTATACTCGTTCATTTTGAATGGAAATGCCTTATAATCATCATTTTTTCAAAAAACATTAGTCTACACGACTCCTGGAGGAATTAGACTTGGATTGTTTGAAGCTCATCTTTGCCATGTCGGGCGCGAAGCGACTTCAGTACCCCCCACCATCTTGTGATCCAAGTATTATGTCTGCATTGGCTACTTTTTGTTAGAAAATGGGAGATTTATATATGATAGAGGCTTTGTACAATAGTGAAGATTTGTATTTGTGTTTATGTGGATAGTGGAGGAGAAAGTTAATTTTAGATGTAGTGGAATGTTTAGAAATTTATAGTGCTTAGAATATGGAATACTAATCTCCAAAATCTTTAGATTGTATTGCTCAAATGTTTTGAGGATGGTTTACAAGATCACCCCAAGGGGTGTATTTATAGGTGTGGGAGAAGGTATCTAGAACCCTCCCATTACATCATTCTAGATTAGTCTTTGCCAGATTTTTGTACATGAATTCTCTAGATAGATTCCTAGAATATTTCTATGAATATTCTTTAACTAGTTTAGTAAGGACTACTCTAGATTCATCCATATTCTTATTACAGTTACATAGATATATTTAGAATACTATAGATTCTTCTAGAAATGCTTCATAGTTCAATACTCCCCCTTGAAGCATTTCTCGGATACTCCACGCATACTCCTTAGCAGTTGAAATCGATCTCTTGAAAGTGCCTTCGTGAAGATATCGACTTATTGTTCTTCCGTGGGGCAATACTTTATCTCAATATATTCACTTGCTTGGACTTCTCTTATGAAGTGATACTTGATAGCAATGTGCTTCGTTCGATTGTGTTGAACTGGATTCTTGGCCATTGCTATAGCTGATTTGCTATCACGGTAGATCTCTGTAGGCCCGTTTTTTGGCTGTCCCATGTCTTCAAGTATTCTTCTTAGACATATAGCTTGACAAGCTGCTCCTGTTGTTGTAACATATTCTGTCTCGGCTGATGATTGTGCAACAGACTCTTGTTTCTTTGAACCCCATGATATTATACTTGAGCCAAGCTTGAACGCGTACCCCGGTGTGCTCTTCATATCATCCACAGATCTTGCCCAATCACTATCAGTGAAATCTGAAAGGTTTCCTTCTGAACTTGTGATTCTTGATGTAATTTTTGATATTTTTACTTTTATTTTTCTTCTAAATGATGAAGAAACATCATTTGAATTTACTATTGTATTTTTAGGGTCGCAATACCTTTCCTATTTATTGCTCTTGGTATGGGTTTACCACTAATATGTAAGTTCAACTGAAATATTGCATCTTGAATAATAAGACATTTATTTGAGTAGTCTTCTTTTATCTATATAGTTGTTATAATGTGTGAAAGGTCAAAACTTGATTTGCATAATTATTTTAAGCTAATAAAATTAAAACGTACTAAACTCTTGCATATTATTAGACAATAATCGTAAGAGTTTAATTTTCTTCTTCCAGAAAAATGGGTTTACGACTTTCTATGGTGTTAAGTGTTAGTCATTAAGGATAAAAAAAAAATGGTCTTTTAGGTATCAATTACAAATAGATATTCACTTTTGGATAGAGATGGACTATCTATCTAGTTAATGAATATAAGTTTGTTAGATTTAAGGAGTGGATACTAGACTGAAAATTTGAAGGTCAAAGGTAAATCTGAGACATATGGAATAGATTAAAACCTTAAGCGAAGTATTATCTAGGTGATTTTGAGGTTATTAGATATTCACAGATTGAGAGTGGATTGATAATTTTCTAGGAGACATTATAAACTTGAGGTTTAGAGTTCGAGTCAAGTTATGGATATGTTCATTGCCAAAGTATTAATTCAATTAAAGATGTGAGGATTTCTTGAAATAATGTTATAGAGGAAATTGATTATGTGGGGTAGAATTTATAATAAGTTTGAGAAGACAAAAATATTTATGGAATAAGTTTATTGGGTTAACATAGGTACTAAGAATTTAAGATCACATGTTTCAGAAGAACCGAAAAGTTTTATGCTGCAAATTTTATCAGGAGGGATCACTAGTTAAAGAAAGTATGATGAAGTAAGAAAAGAATAGGTGAATTCGTAATCCTTTATTTTCAAAGCAATTCAGGTAAGAATCCAGGGACCAGAGTTCTTTAAGGAGGGGGATTGTAACGCCCAAAAAATTAGGACGAAAATAAATTTATACTTTATTCCTTGAACTTTTGAATTTTTTTATTTTGACCCTAAATATTTAGAAAAGATTGCATTTTAGTCCCTGAACGTAGAAGTTGGTTTTTTACTATTTTTGTAGGTCTCTAATCCTCAAACATATATTGAAATTTCAAATATTAACCACGATGATCAAATTACCTAGTAAAATTACATAAGTAAATATGTATATAAAAAGATCTAATTATACCAAACTGATTTTTAATTATAAATAATTAAGGAACTTGATATGCAATTAAATAATTGATGATGTAAGCCGTGACATCCTTAAGAGCATGATTGAATTTAGATTTTTTGTGATTTATTATAAAAAAAATTATGGTGGGACATGAAAATTAATGATTAAAGTAAAATTTCCGCCTATAAATAATCATCATTGTTCAACATTTTATACAGTCCGAAATAATCCGATTCTGCAAAAGTTCCCTGAAATAAAAGTTGTTCCTTTTTGTGTTTTAATTTCGGAAAAAGATTTTTATTTCGTTAATTTCTATCCAAAAAGACGCCAAAACTTTTACTGTACAGGAAATGCCGATTCTGCCCCTACACCTTAGAAAAATCATATCAAATAGTAGAAACATTATTTTACTACCTATTTTAGGATACATACCCTCCTTGGTGTCTTCTATCTTTTGTATGAATACATTTTCCACAAATAAAATGATATAGGAGGCCGTAAAATATAAATCATAAACTGCTGCCAAGAAATTCGATAGCAGCTCTTATGTTGCAAGAGTTATTAAGCATAACAAACCTTTGTGTTTTCGCAAAATTTTGGATACACACATTCATCATGATGTTAGAAACCAGAACCGTAAAAAGATTTGAAAACCAAGTTCATTTGGATGTTCGATCAAAGGTAAAACCAAAATTGCGGTGATTTTTCAGTTTATTTGGCACAACATTTATTTTCTTAGTTTATAAAGTTAAATCACCATCATAAATCAAGTATTTATCACACACATGAATTTAACATGGTATAGTATTAGTTATAATTTATAATCATGAATTGACATTTTTGTGATTTTATTTATAACATTTAAATGATAGATTTACCATGTTTAACATACTACTTTCATAAGTCTTACAAGATTAGTCTTGACATTTCATGACCTAACCATCAAATAAGATTATTATCATAATAAACATTCCTTATCGCATGTTTTGATAATTTCCCATATTTTTATATCTTTATATTTAAGTTATATCATAATTATGTGCATTTTAAACTAACTATGTAAAATAAAGTAATAATTGACTAAGTTATACATTTTAAGGTGTTAACTCATATGATATTTATTTGATTTGTGGTTATTAAAAGTTTTGAATTGATTTAAGGTCTAAAGACGAGTTTTCTTAATGTCAGATAAGTAATATGTTTTAAAGATTGATTATGCTTCAACTATAATATAAATACTCACAGTAACAAGTTTGAATATTTGGTTGTTTAAGATAACTTTGAGGCATAAATAAGGTGGTTAAAACAATAGTTATTCAATATTCAATTGAAGCATATGTTTTTCTTTAAATCCATCATCTAGGATTTTCATGTTTTTTTGTAATAACATAAATTAAGTTGATGCGTTATTTACTAAGATTTACATTGTAACTAGCATTCTTAACTAGAACGTTCTCAATTTCACCAACATCAGAACTGAAAAAAAAAAATACTAATATTTGTTGTGGTGAATTATAAAGATTCACCTCCACACAAACCCTTGGGTTGTCCGGCCGAGTAATTGTTAGAGTACCCTCGTCCATTGGAAGGGGTTTGCCTATGTTTCTAGCAGGATTGAACAATGTAGTCATGTTTGGCAGAAAACCAACACTATCAAAGGACTACGTCACCAGCGACTCCGCCAACGTTACAATTGATACAACTCTATCATAGAGTCTCAAAGAATTGACAAGTCAAGACATAAACACATTGAACATGATTATTCACTCGATTCTTCAGATAAAATGGCTCATCTGGTAAACTGGTAACCTCTTTGAAACTCTTCACAGCAAAGTTGTAAGTCATAACCGAGGCTGAATACCGTGCGCTTGCTTCTACTGTTGCTGAGGTTCGTTGGCTTCAACATTTCTGTATGGAAATTGGCCTCACCCTTCGTTTCGTTTAGTGGGTTTTTCCTTATAAGGTTTTTAACGAGGCAACATAAGACGAGTGCAGAAGACGGATCATATACATTACAAAATAAATCAACACAAGAAAGACTTTAATTAGAATTGGATTGAATGCTAGAGAACTAATTTAACTAATGCAAGAAAGTAAATAAATAGAATTTAACATGATTAGTTGGTCGAATGCTTAGGTTGTAAAACAATTGATTGAAAGATTGTTTAGAGGCTGGGTTTCACCACTGATAAACCATAATAGTTCATAGACAAACTAGGAATATTATTTAAATTTGTTAAAGGCTCGACGAACTAATCAACGACATCAAGGTTCTCTGTACGATTAAATGTGAGGTTATATTTCTGATTTGTTCTAGCCCCGTTTGGCATTCGGCCCTGAGGAACTTGGACAGAAAGCACGTTACTCCGTTATCAAACCTCGAACAACCTATATTCCATCGTAATCCTGTTTTGCATCTTATCTCATAACATGATTTTCTTACTTATCGCTAAATCATATTAAATCATTTATTATTTATCATATCGATTCATAATCATGGTAACGAACAACGAACTGTGCAAAGAGCAACGAACTATGTTCGCGGACATGTATCTCAATGAGCAAATATTATCCGATTTACTAGCTTATTTGTTTATCTGTTATACCTATTGGGACGCCTTTGGGAAGTTGGGCCCATGGATTGAGTCGAGTTACTGCCGGGCAGTAAGGACTGTCGATTTAAGTAATTTCACTTGATACCCATCTATCTAGGCACTGCTTACAGTCAGGAGTTGGCCGTAACACGTGTGCTGGATCGACATGTACTCGAGCATGTCTCTTGATTCGTTTGCGAGGTCGCTCCTCGTCGGGAAGTATAAGGTAGAATATATTAGAAGTCATAAGGTTGGATTTGTTTATTGTTAAGCTCATTAACTATTCGATGAAAATTCAAGTACCATTACTACATCAAATTATCTAGTTGAACTATTTCTACCGATAAGATCACTCTTCGAAATGTATCCAGTAAATCACAGTTAATTCTTGCATTACCAGATCTTTTATATGAATCTCACTAAGTCATTAAAGACTTAATCCTTGTTTCTTCTGTCCATTCATCAGGATAAAATCAACATAACAGCATGGATCAAGTGAATAATTGGTCAAACGTGCATTTTAGAATATTCGTGTTTTGTCATTAGTGCATAATCATTAAAGTAGTCACGTGACTGATCACCACCGAACCAACTCGGATCGGATCAAAGCTCGTGGGGCGCGGTCATCACAACCTTATTGGTGATTGGCTTTTTACTTGGGAAAAAGATCTGGCCACTTGTTAATTTGCCTTTTGTAGTTGTATAGTGCTAGAGGAAATTCTTACATTGACATTCTATGAGTTGTTATTGCCATATAATGGAATCACGTACTTTTCTCATCACCTTGATTTTGCCTCTAACAGTTTCCAAATTAAAGATTATTTTGGTCACTGCTGAAAAGTTCCCTCCAAACTTATCATGGAGTGTAGGATGGGTGTAGGATGGGGTGCTACAGATAACAGATAAGTGCTTGCCTCCCATCTTGCAACTGCAACATCTTAAAGAGTTAACTCTTGTTGGATGTTCCGATATTGATGACATGGGCCTCAAAAATGTAGAAAAATGGTGCACGTCCCTGGAGGTACGTTTTGTCGTACTTATTTCTTGTCAATAAAAACAGCAAAAATTACCATGTCTTTCTCACTACCCCCCCCCCCCCCCCCCCCCCCAAACAAGTTCTATTGGCAAATAAGCCCTTGTGAAAATTTAAAAATTTGCATGCCGCTCATCTCATTTGTAATTTTAAGGCATTTGGATAGTTAGAATGAATTAATAAGTGGCCTTTGATGACTTATCCTACTATATATTCTGCAGGTGCTTAATGTTTCCAAATGCTGCAGTATCATCCATAATGTCGTAAGGTCTATAATAAATGGCAATGAATATCTACCCCAGCGCTTAACTTAGCATATTCCTTTACTGTAAGTGTAAAGGTTGATGCTTTTTTGTTATCTTATAATTTGTTATCCTTTTATGTCCACATTCATGCATCATAATGTGTTCAGTTTATTGAACTACTGCTGGTTTCTTAAGCCCAAAACTTGTAGTATGGATTGTTATACCATAATTTGGTGTGATTCCCTTAGTGGGCCTATCAAAACACTCTTGTCCTACAAATGTATTGGCCCAAAAGGCCCATTCACGACCCAGATCGGCCCAAATAAATCGTCCCGACAAAGGGGCTCAAAAGCCCATTATGCCAGCCCGATATACCATATAAAGGCTTGGCCCATCAACAAAGGCCCATACCTGCTACTACAATCAAGGAGGCTGATCATCTATAAATACCAGATTCCTTCTCATTTACAAGGGACTTTTCACAATCACTCTCATATGACATATTGCATATGACATATCACGTATGGGTTATTTTCATATGAGATATATATAGCATATATCTTTTCCATATGAGATATATCATATGACATATCAAGTATGAGTTATTTCCATATGAGATATAACATATGACATATAGCATATACCTTTTCCATATGAGATATATCATATGACATATCAAGTATGAGTTATCTTCCCATATGAGATATAATATATGACATATCAAGTATGAGTTATCTTTCCATATGAGATATAATCTATGACATATCACATATGAGTTATCTTTCCATATGAGATATAATATATGACATATCACATATGAGTTATCTTTCCATATGAGATATAATATATGACATATCACATATTAGTTATCTTTCCATATGAGATATATGACATATCACATATGAGTTATCTTTCCATATGAGATATAATCTATGACATATCACATATGAGTTATCTTTCCATATGAGATATAATATATGACATATCACATATGAGTTATCTTTCCATATAAGATATAATATATGACATATCACGTATGAGTTATCCCATATGACATATAGTATATAACATATCCCCAATGAGTTATCTCATATGACTTATAGCATATGACATATCAAGAACAACATATCGAGATTACTCTACAAGACTTATAACATGCTTATAGGCTCGTCCCTCAACCAGAAAGTCACACAATACTGAGCCTACAACTTCTGTTCTATGTGCAAAGGCTCGACCTCAGAAGTCCGCTCTTCACCTTCAACCACGATCGGCAGCTACAAAGAAACAATGAACTACGTTCGGCTTGATTCCCTACACGTGATACGTAGGCAGCTTGGCTTAACCGAAGTTCAGTCCGAAATCTATAAACTCCCCAATCCACATCAGTGACTTCTAGCCTGACCTAGACGTGATCAACGAGCACCAACTAACTCAGCATCAAAGCGCCTACTCCAGGTCAACCCCAACATAGTTCACGTGCCGTGTTTTTCAATGCAGGTTTCTCGGACTCAAAACTAACTCGGGACCATCAGGAGCTCGTGTTAGTCTGACGCGGAGTGACAAGTCAGCAGACAAAATTACCCCGCTTCAGTAAATCAGGAGCTCGTGTTAGTCTGACGCGGAGTGACAAGTCAGCAGACGAAATTACCCCGCTTCAGTGGCGTCTGTGGGAAACCACTCAAAGCATTGTAGAAGAAACACACGTGTTCATCACCATGGCTTCCACCAGCAATCAAAGGGCCAACGCCATTAATACTTGTCAAAATACGGACGAGTCCTGCAATCAAACTCTCTTTGAGGGAGCTCTTCTGGCATGAACTGATTTTTCATGCAAAATCCCTGCTTTGAATGAGCTGTTGCAAAAACCTGAAATAAGACGAAGAAAAAACACCCATTTTGCGTCAAAGTCTACAACAATTCACAACTCGAGGCACCATTTATGTGTTCATCCACTCAAAAAAAGCATATTCATCATCCAGGTACGCGAACTGAGGTCACACCCGAACTAATCCACTCGCAACCTCTTCACTCGAAATGAACAACAGTGCAAGAAAACTCCTGCAACGCGCAATCTCCACTGTCGAACAGATTTACAGCGTACGAAATCCTCACTGGGACTCAAACTAAACACCACGCATGAAGTGAACGTATCATAATCTCGCCATTGATCTTTTTGCGCGACCTCTTCATAGGCGAGCAGCTTTGCAATGATCTCCCTCCCGCGACAGACCGCAGACCTGTTGCCTGAATTTCTTGATGAAAACAGAGCTCCCTACGTCCAAACTCTTTATGTCGACGAATAGAGCTTTCAACGTCTGAACTTCGAGCAACTCCGACGGATTCCTGCAGCGTAAACTCAACCACCAAAATCTCAGCATCGGCGAACTTCTGCCACGCCATGTCCGATTGATTTGAACGTGTAAAATCCATCACGTGAACTCCGGCACCTACGCCGCCATGAACGAGTTGTTATCACAACACCACAAACTCTACCTCTCGATCGAGCTCACGAATTCGACCAATCTTCTCCATGTGCACAAATTCTTCACCGGCGAACACCTTTGCAACAAACAGCTTGCGCCAATGAAACTCTTGTTCCACGAAAGGATCTACAACTCCGAGCACCTTTACATAACTCTACCAGCGAACGAACTACTCATCCCATGCGAACTGGTCAGCTTCCCTCTCTCACGCGATCTCTCTCTCTCTCTCTCTCTCTCTCTCTCTTGAACGGGGTGGAACGATAGACGCAGCTGTTGTTTTATAAAAAAAAAAAAAGAGAAGAAGGTGCAGTGGTTATTTGCAAAATAGCCTCTCAAGTCCCGACTTATGGTGGAAGAGACCAAGTCAACCCTAATTGAGATTAAAAACTACCAAAAAGCCAAAGGACCATAATTGGCGCGGGAAATTAACGTGTTCTAAACACGAGCCAAAGGCTCAATTGATTGTGAAAGAAATCATGGAAAAAGGCTTCGAGAAATTAGTGGAGTAAAATATTTTCATCATATGATCCGACATAAAGCCCAAATTCTTCCATAAAACAGCTCCGATTGAGAAAGTTTTAGAAGGCGTGCCATATACACTATTTCAAAATCTGTCAAGTTAAAGTTATGATGCTCAAGAATAGCTTCAGGAAGATTGCATGTAACCCCACATCGTACGCACATTAAGATTGAAAGTAACCCCAAAAAGGTACACACCACTCAAGATTAATTGCAACCTCAAAGAGGGTAAGCACCATTGAAGATTGGATGCGACTCCAAGAAAATGTGCACAATGAAGATTGAACTCAACCTTAGAGAGGATACGTAGAGTAAAAATTAAATGCAGACCAAGAAGGTTTGTGAAGCAAAGAAGTGGGGGATGTTACCAGTACATCGTGATTGCTGCATGTCGATGGATTAACTACCTCCATGAATGAAAAAGGTTGGATCAACTACATCAAACTACAAACAAATATCTCTTATCAAACTGCAAAAAGAGCTTCATAAAGAGTCAAACTGCATTAGGACCTTTGCATCAAACTACTAAGAGTGCTACATGAAGTTACGAATCAACAATGCTTCATTAAGCAACCTGCGCCAAAAAAAAAAACACTTCATTAAGAGACTTAACATCAGCAATGCTACATTAAGTAACTTAAAGAATGACGCTTCATAAAGTGACTAACTCCTCTTAAGGCATTGAACACCTCTCAAGGCACTAAACGCCTCTCACGGTACTAAACACCTCTCAAGAGAATAATTCGACTCATCGATTGTTCCAGAAAAGAAGCCAATGATCAGAACACACAATCTCGCAACAATCAATAGGTGTTCCACTACTTCGTCACTCTACACAACGTGGTAGAGCGTAGTCACATACACTGCACAAGGCACAACATGGACCACCTGACCCTTACAAAGGAATGACGGATGAAAATCTCCCACAAACTGTAGAGATGATAATGTCCCGACACTCCCATCATTGTCAGCTCAACTGCAATATGAAACTGGGGGACTTTCTATATGATTGAAACAACTGGCACAATTTGTTGTAGCTATGCAAGTGATGATGATAACACATGCAACAAACTTTGTCAAGCATCACAACATCTATTTCAAATATCCAGTCACCACACTCAACAATGACAAAAGAGCAATTCTATGCCAACATTTCAGTCGTTGCTCACCTACAAAGGGGCATGGTGGAAAAGAGAAACAATGCATGGCTGACAGAAAATTTTAGGCTACAAGTTCCATAATTGGAGTCCTACGCACTCGAAAAACACAACAAGCAATGAGCAAAAATGCACAAATGCTAAAACTCTCCTGCAAACAAAGCTACATTGATGATCGCTAGCTTATCAGAACAAAGCATCGGCAATGAAATTAAGGCAAGGCCCATACAAGTGAAGACACAAAAACCACACAAGATGATGAAAATAAACTAGGTGAAGAGACTATTGGGCGAATATCCCATAAAGTAGGCCATTATCGTAAGCCTACCGAAATAAACTAGGTGAAGAGCCTATTGGGTGAATATCCCATAAAGTAGGCCATTATCGTAAGCCCTACCGAAATAAACTAGGTGAAGAGCCTATTGGGTGAATATCCCATAAAGTAGGCCATTATCGTAAGCCTTACCGAAATAAACTAGGTGAAGAGCCTATTGGGTGAATATCCCATAAAGTAGGCCATTATCGTAAGCCCTACAGAAATAAACAAGGTGAAGAGCCTATTGGGTGAATATCCCATAAAGTAGGCCATTATCGTAAGCCCTACAGAAATAACCTAGGTGAAGAGCCTATTGGGTGAATATCCCATAAAGTAGGCCATTATCGTAGCCCTACCGAAATAAACTAGGTGAAGAGCCTATTGGACGAATATCCCATAAAGTAGGCGAGCTACAACAACCCTGCCGAATTAAGCTAGGTGAAGAGCCTATTGGGTGAAAATCTCATAAAGTAGGCGAGTTGCAAAAGCCGTGCCGAATTATTCAAGCTAAAGCGCCTACATGAACTCTTATGCAAATTGAAGAAAAAAAAACAAGGAAGAGAAGAAAGAAACAAGAACTCTTCATTGACAAAAGCAAAGATCCAGAAGAACATATGTCTACCAAAGCAAAGTACCAAGCATAAACAAAACCATACTTATTCCAGAAAATACAAGAAAGAAATATCAAATATACTAGAAGTTGAAGAGCAACAACATAATAACCGCCTGACCAGCTATGGCAGCGACATCATACCTCATCTTATCTCTCCACGCACACATGTTCCTCGGCAGTGAAGCTATATAGGCAATAACATGATGGGCAACATAGTCCGGTCCCACAACTTCAGTAGGAGGAAGGGTGACGTCAGCAACAACATCGTCATGATCATACTCCTCTCCCTGATCCCAAAGATATAAACAGGTGCGGTATCACACGCAAAATAGACAACAAGTTATAAATCAAAAAGACAAACACAACTGTCAAAAATTCAAAAGAAGACAAAGGTCCATCAAAGGCACGACGCAAGAAAATGTACAAAAGCTAGAGAAAGGGATAAGCGCCTAAATAAAATCAACAAGAGCCACATCTCCAGCAGATTTCTCTTTAAAAACAAAAATCCCAGTTGTAAGCACTTAATGGCTATTGCGCCACTTTTCAAGCGTATCGTCATAACTCTAACAAGGCCCAGTCATGGCCGCCTAACCATGCGTCACAAAACTGATCTTTGCTTGTGCTTTTGCGACATCCACTGCTACCCTCTTCTGGTCTCTCACAAAAGCCTCTAAGAATAGTCCATTCTGCTCCTCGAGTGCCCTTTATGCAAGAATCTTTGCCTCTTCAACATAGAGAGATTGTTTGACATCAAGACTAACAATAGTGTTTTAACTGGGATGGTTTAGAAACGCATATTATGGCTTTTTGACTGTATATAAGTTTGCAAGGCGCCCGTCTGCTACGACCACCTTACAAACTGGGGGACTTATGTTATACCATAATTTGGTGTGATTCCCTTAGTGGGCCTATCAAAACACTCTTGTCCTACAAATGTATTGGCCCAAAAGGCCCATTCACGAGCCAGATCGGCCCAAATAAATCGTCCCGACAAAGGGGCTCAAAAGCCCATTATGCCAGCCCGATATACCATATAAAGGCTTGGCCCATCAACAAAGGCCCATACCTGCTACTACAATCAAGGAGGCTGATCATCTATAAATACCAGACACCTTCTCATTTACAAGGGACTTTTCACAATCATTCTCATATGACATATTGCATATGACATATCACGTATGAGTTATTTTCATATGAGATATAACATATGACATATAGCATATAGCTTTTCCATATGAGATATAGCATATGACATATCAAGTATGAGTTATTTTCATATGAGATATAACATATGACATATAGCATATACCTTTTCCATATGAGATATAGCATATGACATATCAAGTATGAGTTATCTTCCCATATGAGATATAATATATGACATATCAAGTATGAGTTATCTTTCCATATGAGATATAATCTATGACATATCACATATGAGTTATCTTTCCATATGAGATATAATATATGACATATCACATATGAGTTATCTTTCCATATGAGATATAATATATGACATATCACATATGAGTTATCTTTCCATATGAGATATATGACATATCACATATGAGTTATCATTCCATATGAGATATAATCTATGACATATCACATATGAGTTATCTTTCCATATGAGATATAATATGACATATCACATATGAGTTATCTTTCCATATAAGATATAATATATGACATATCACGTATGAGTTATCCCATATGACATATAGTATATAACATATCCCCAATGAGTTATCTAATATGACTTATAGCATATGACATATCAAGAACAACATATCGAGATTACTCTACAAGACTTATAACATGCTTATAGGCTCGTCCCTCAACCGGAAAGTCACGCAATACTGAGCCTACAACTTCTGTTCTATGTGCAAAGGCTCGACCTCAGAAGTCCGCTCTTCACCTCCAACCACGATCGGCAGCTACAAAGAAACAATGAACTACGTTCGGATTGATTCCCTACACGGGATACGTAGGCAGCTTGGCTTAACCGAAGTTCAGTCCGAAATCTATAAACTCCCCAATCCACATCAGTGACTTCTAGCCTGACCTAGACGTGATCAACGAGCACCAACTAACTCAGCATCAAAGCGCCTACTCTAGGTCAACCCCAACATAGCTCACGTGCCGTATTTTTCAATGCAGGTTTCTCGGACTCAAAACTAACTCGGGACCATCAGGAGCTCGTGTTAGTCTGACGCGGAGTGACAAGTCAGCAGACGAAATTACCCCGCTTCATGGATGAACATTTATTGTTTTTAACATATTCTTCACAAACGCCTTCTCACATACAAGCTTTAAGCCTATCACGTGGCATTAGTATGATAAATGTGTGACGGTGGGGTTCGAACAAAATAACCACATTTTGGTTTGACCCGAATATCATGTTAAAATAACGCCTCATCCGAAAAGCTTAAACTTGTATAGAGGGTAACTTATTGCATTTTAAATATTCTTTGACGCATGTACCTTCCGATCTTACAAAATGCTTTGGAAAATTGTCGAAATTCCAACCTCTAAAGTTAGATGGCTGCCTTGCCTTGTCACATACGCTGGAATAAAAGCAATTGGTGACGGTTGTTAACCTTTAAGAGAGTTGAGCTTAAGTAAGTGCACCAGGGTGACTAACGAGGGTCTATCCTGATAGACTAGATATTATTGTAAATAATTATATGTTAATATTATGACAGATACCTTACCTTAATTAGGACTCTTATTGTAAGTTGTATAAATATCACTCTTGATAAATGAAATACTCACGAATTATTTTCTACATGGTATCACTAGTCTAAAAACCCTGACCGCCCCTCACCCTCTCTCTATTTCTCTCTCTCTCTCTCTCTCTCTCTCTCTCTCTCTCTCTCTCTCTCTCTCTCTCTCTCTCTCTCTCTCTCTCTCTCTCTCTCTCTCATGTCCATACCGCCACCAATCTCAAAAGGCTAACGAAAAATTTCACCTGACCCTCACGGTCTCAAATGTTCGCAACTTCATTTTCATCCATCTCGAGATGGAAAATGGACAATATTCCTCTTGGGCAGAGCTTTTCAAGATACATTGTTGTGCTTACAATGTCATCGATCACATCATACCTTCTCCTCCACAAACACCCCCATTCGTCCAAGTCTCGACCAAAAAACATGCGGTTGTCGACAAAGGACTAGGTCGCGGACTCCTTTCCCGCTGCCGCCCCAACCGCCTCTTCCTCCGCTGCATCGACATCCTCCGATGATGCTCTATGGCGGCGTCTTGTCGAATGGATCTATGGCACGATCTCCAATGATCTTGTTCATACCATTCTCAAACTGGACTCTACTGCGCAACGAGCATGGACACGCCTCCAAAATATATTCCAGGACAACAAACACTCTCGTGTGGTGTACCTGGAAAATTAGTTCACACGTGTTCATATGGACGACTTCCCAAACGTCTCTGCTTACTACCAAGAACTCAAGATGCTTTCTGATCAATTGACAAACGTTGACGCACTGGTTTCGAATAAAAGGTTGGTTCTTCAATTAATTGCAGGTGTTAATGAGAATTTTTATGGCGTGGCTACATACATCCAATAAACCGATCTGCTTCCACCGTTCTATGAGGGTCGGTCTCATCTGATTCTCGAAGAGACACGCAAGGCCAATCAAGCCTCTACTTTCACATCCTCAGCTAGTGCCACCCTCGATGTGGCATCAACTCCAATGGACTCCACCGCTACTGATCAGCGTGGTGGTCCTTCGCGAGGCCAATCATCAAGTGGCCGCGGTCGTGGAAATTAGGGTTGCAGGAATCGAGGTCGCGGTTGGAACTCCCCTTATCTGACCGCATCGTCCTACTCACCTCGTCCTCCCCAACCCTACTCATGGCCATACTATCAGCAGTGGCCGCCTCCGCCATGCCCCTATCCGACCACACCCTACCCGTGTCCACCCGCGTCCTTGCAACCTGGAGTTCTCGGACCACGTCCTCCACAAGCCTACTCAGCTCATGCACCTCCTACCTCGGGTTATCAACTCACGGACCTTAATGCTACCATGAATGCTATGTTTCTCATGCCTCCGGATCCTAATTGGTACATTAACTCGGGCGCATCTTCACATATGACGGCGTCACAAGGTACTATTAAGTCTTATTCAAATAAAAGTATGCATAATAATATTCGCGTTGGTAATGGTCATGTTATTCTAATTCACGGTCACGGTCAAGCATTACTTCCTTCACCTCTCCCTCCTTTACGTCTCTCTAATGTCTTTCATACTCCTAAACTTGTCAAAAACCTTATCTATGTCCGCCGCCTCACCACTGACAATCACGTTTCCATTGAATTTGATCAGTTTGGTTTTTTTGTGAAGGATCTGCAGGCGGGCACCATTATCCTGAGATGCAAAAGTACCGACAACATCTATCCCCTCACCTCTACAAACTCCAAGTTTTTCTGCCTCTCGCCGCCCTCATCTCTTACCGCCATAACACCTTCTTTGTGGCACAACCGTTTAGGGCATCCGGGATCTGCCATCCTCTCCTATCTTTGCAAGAATAATTAAATTCCTAGTTTTAGTTCATTTAATTCTTCTCGTTGTGAGTCTTGTATTTTGGAAAAACATGTTAATCTCCCGTTCTCTTTATCTACCACGCGTACTTTTTCTCCTTTTTATATAATTCATAGTGACTTGTGGACATCTCTTATTCTTAGTTCTAATGGACATAAATATTATTGACTCTTCTTGGATGATTATACAATTGTTTTATGGACTTTTCCTATTGGCAAGAAATCGGATGTCTGTCAAATTTTTGTATCCTTTAGTGAATACGTTAAAAACCAATTGGCATGTCAATTAAAAATATACAATGTGACAATGGTGGTAAATTTGACAATGCTAAATTCAAAACATTTTGCCAAACTATGGGCACCTCTTTTCGTTTCTCGTGCCCTCACACCTCTTCTCTGAATGGCAAGGCCGAACGAAAAATATGTACTATAAATAATGTCATTCGCACTCTCCTTGCTCACTCATAAGTTCCTCCCACTTTCTAGCCTCACGCCCTCAACATGGCCACATATCTTCTCAATATTACTCCATCTAAACTACACAAACTCGCCTCTCCCACCCAACTTCTTTTTGGATGTGTCCCCTCCTACACGCATCTCCGCGTGTTCAGTTGTCTCTGTTTTTCGTTGCACCCTGCATGTACTATACACAAACTCCAATCTCGCTCTACTCCATGCATTTTTATAGGATTTCCTTCGGGTCATCGTGGATACAAATGTTTTGATCTCACCACTCACAAAGTGACCATCTCTCGCCACGTTGTGTTTGACGAAACTAAGTTCCCGTTCTCCTCTCTCTACTCCCGCCTCACGCATATACACTTTCTTGGATGACGATATCCATCCCATTCCACTTTCTCCTATATCGGCCTCTTCTACTCACGACTCGACCGCGCGTCACCTACCGCTGGTAATTCCTACATCGGGATCGCCCCCTCTCTGGATCGCAACCCAGCCCTCACGCTCTGTAACCCGCGGTCCAGCCTACGGTTCCTCCTACACCGCATCACTCTCCTCCCTGTCCAGCCGCACTACCTCCCACTCCTCCTCCCTACCGCTCTATTACCACACAGAGCATGCACGACATATATACACCGAAACGGCACTTCAATTTTTCTATCCACTACCGTTCCCTCTCCTCTCCCCACAAATCCTAAACTTGTTTTATCCGACCCGAATTGGAAACTCGCCATGCTTGACGAGTTTAATGCTTTAATTTTGAATAATACTTGAGAGTTAGTGCCTTGCCCATCTAATTTGAATGTTATATGCTCTATGTGGATTTTTTGTCATAAATTTCATCTGGATGGTTCTTTTGAGTGCCACAAGGCTCGTCTTGTAGATGACGGCATGTCTCAGAAGGTTGGAGTGGATTGTCATGATACTTTCAGCCTGGTGGTCAAACCGGTCACCATTCACACTGTTCTAAGTATTGCTCTCTCCAAACCTTGGATCATTCATCAGTTGGATGTCAAGAATGCTTTCTTGGACGAAGATCTTCATGAAACAGTGTACATGCATCAGCCCATTGGTTTTTGGGATAACTCGTGACTGACTATGTTTGCTTATTAAAATGATCACTTTATAGACTCAAGCAAGCACCGCGGGCTTGGTATCAATGTTTTACAGAATATGCCACGTCGATTGGTTTTTGCCACAATAAGACTAATCATTCGTTATTCATCTATCATCATGGCACCTCTATTGCATATCTTTTGCTGTATCTTGTTGATATCGTTCTTACTACATCTTCTGATTCTCTGCGGTGTTATATTATTGATAAATTGGCCTCTGAGTTTGCTATGAGGATCTTGGACCGCTAAGTTATTTCTTGGGAATTGCGGTCACTCGCACTACTGATGGTTTGTTTTTGTCACAAAGAAAGTATGCCTTAGAAATTATTGAGCGGGCGGGCATGTCATCTTGCAAACCTTCGGCAACTCCCGTTGACACAAAGTCAAAACTTTGTGATTCATCAGGTTCTCCAGTATCCGATCCTATGCCTTACCGTAGCTTAGTCGGCCGCTCCAATACCTCATGTTTATTCGTCCAGATTTATCTTATGCGGTTCAACAAGTTTGTTTACGCGTGCACAATCCGAAGAGTGATCATATGGCCACCCTTAAACGCATTGTACGGTATGTGCAGGGCACGTCAGATTTCAAACTTCACTTATCTCGTTCTTCTTTTGATAGTCTCCATTTTTACAAGGATGCTGATTGGGCGGGCGAGCCAGACACACGTCGTTCTACGTCGGGATTCTGTATTTTCTTAGGTGACAACTTGGTTTCTTGGTCCTCCAAACGTCAACCTACTTTATCCCATTCTAGCGCCAAAGCGGAATACCGTGGCGTTGCCAACGTATCTCCGAATCTAGTTGGTTGTGAAATCTCTTATTAGAACTTCACGTTCCCATCTCGAAGGCCAATATAGTTCATTATGACAATGTCAACGCGATCTTTCTCTCTCGATTAATCTGGTTCAACACCAAAGAAATAAGCACATTGAGCTTGACATCCACTTTGTTCGGGAAAAAGTGGCTCGTGGTCAAGCCTGGATTTTGCATGTTCCTTCGCGGTTTCAGATTGCGGATATTTTCACCAAAGGATTGCCTGGGGTTTTATTTGAAGAATTTTGTTCCAGTCTTAGCGTTCAACTTCCTCCTGCTACGACTGCGAGGGTGTGATAGACTAGAAATTATTGTAAATAATTTTATGTTAATATTGTGATAGATAGCTTACCTTAATTAGAACTCTCATTGTAAGTTGTATAAATATCACTCTTGATGAATGAAATACTCATAGATTATGTCATACATATCCAATATTGTGCCAAAGCATGGGCAATTGTAGAAATTGGACATCACATGTTGTCGCAATGTAACTTATGCTTCGTTGTGCAGCATAACAACTTTATGTTCCCGCTTCACTTCCTTTACAATGGAGAGCTGTGTCATAGTCCTAGAAGAAGCTTTTGTTTTGATTGGACAGTATTGTCCATATCTGGAGGAACAAAATGTCAAGAACTGAATGTCAATGAAAGTGAAATCAATGATAAAGGTTTCTTCTTAGTCTTTTAGTTTGTGTTGTTTGTCTGTTTTTTTTTCTTATCTTCATCCTTTGAGTTTGAAGTGATGAAATCATCAATTTTTCTTATTTTCAGGTTTGGAGGCAATCTCAAGGCTCTCGAAGCTTTTGGATTTAAAGCTCGGATTATGCATGAACATCACGGATCACGGGTTGTCTCGTGGGGAAAAACGTTGGCAAGATATTACGAATCTGGACTTGTACAGGTACAAAACCAATATTTTTTTGTTTTATCTCTGTGCCCATACCATCTTCATTTATTATGAATTGAGTGCCTTAGACATTTTCTTTTACTCAAACTTAGTTAATTAAAGTTCAGAGGCATGATTATTCATTTCAAACTGACCAATGAGTATTTTAATTCATTCTATAGCACTTAAACACTACAAGATTTCAACGGTTTTACCGACCAAAAACTCCCGATCATATTTTGGTCGGGAGCATTCCCGACATATATTCGATCGGGACAACTTTTTCCGACCGATATTTGGTCGGGAAATTTTTAAAAACCATTCCCGACCGAATTGCGGTCAGGAAAAATATTCCCGACTGCAATGCGGTCGAGAATACTCTGGGCGGGAAATTTCCCGCCCCCAGTGTCGCCCTAATCTCGGTCCAGCTGGGCCGAGACTTCCCGACCAAAATTCACATCCACATAGGCGTATCGGACCAAGTGGCGGTACTCCACCAGATCTAGTAGTACCATTTCTACTAGATCATGATCACGTAGCAGCGACGCCATCGTCATCATCTAGGTCATCGTCATCATCGAGGCCACCGTCATCATCGAGGCCTACGACATCTAGGCCACGCTCTACTGAGTCTACACCGGCGGGTCCTAGTACTTCTTCCCCTGCAGACGATGCCGGTGCAGGACCATCTTCAGCGACGCAGCAGAGACCGAGTCGAGGCATATCGAGAGGGCCGCAGGTTCCGGCTGACCGTAGAGCCCGTCGTAGGGTCGAGCTGGATGAGCACGACGTATTTATGGATGGGAGCAAGATAGCGTCGGCGATTACCTCGATCATTAGGGGTTTATGAAGACGTGTATTCCTTCATACACCGAGGTCGATCCAGAAGTCCAGGGACAAATGTGGGCTAAGTTTAAGGTGAGATTTTGAAAGTTTACTAAATATATATACATAGTAAGATTTTTATTTAACGAAACCTTAATTAAAAACCTTATTTAATTGTAGAGCATACACTACATTGATCCAGCTAACATGCTTCGGGCACATTTTGCATACGAGACGAAGGCTAAGAAGTGTTACAAGGAAATCATGTACAATGCGAATAAGAACTATTACGATAGGCTCAATGATCCGAAGTGGGCGACGCGTCCGAAGAACAGTTGGATGAGCGACAAGTTAGAGAGGATGTTCGTGACGCATTGGGAGTCGGCTGAGCATGCGAAGAAATCAGAGTCAGGCAAGAAGAACAGGCGAGAAGGAGAGGCACCAGACCCTGATCGTTCTGCACGAGCTACTCATGCTAGTGGGTCCCGGAGCTACACGGAGATTCGACGTAGGATGGTATATATTATGAAATTGAGTTTCTATACGAATAATATTATTGTCTTAAATTTAAATAGCTAAAATAACAAATGTATATCAATATGCATGCTGCTTCTAGACCTCCAGGGGCCCTTGAGCCTCGGCACGATGAGGCATATCGTTATCAGCACACACATGTGCCCAGTGGTCTGCCAAAGGGAGCTCCACGTCGCCGCGTTTGGGTTCACCCCAAGTATAGGGCTATCTACGTAAGTATTTAACTTGTAAAGCATTCTTTGATTACTGTATTAACATATGTCTTCCTTAATTATGTACTAACAATTATGACAAAATGAACAGGAGGACTAAATGGGCCGTATGATCGAGAGGTACGAGGCGGATCGTTCTGCGTGGCCACCACTAGATCAGGAGTTGTGGAGTCTGGCGATAGGAGGATTGAAGAAGGGGAAGGTTGCGGGTCTCCCTACGGATGCACGTCACGATCGGTTTGGTTTCTCGACGAAGAAGAAGCCAGACACGACACATGACTATGCGAGGGCGTTGGAGAGGGAGAACCGTCGTCTTAGGACTGTTACCGATGAGAGGGTTGACGAGCTTGTTACTCACGTAGAGTACTTGACCCAGCACATCACCTAGACTACATGTACTCCTCCTTCTCGACCCATGCCTACAGGGGGATTCATGCGTGATGCTCGTCGAGTTGGCCAGCATTTCTCGGCCCCCTCCTGATCCTTTTGTGCATGGTGCTCTGGACTGCACGATGTATGATGGTGAGTACGAGGATGACCCCGAGGATGACACTCTCGATGGTGATGCAACCGATCTTGGTGGTGATGGCGATGATGGTGCTGGACCCTCCACAGCTCCTGATATATTTGGCTTTCATGATGAGGATTATGAGTAGTAGTAGTTTTATTTGTTAGTTTTATTTAAGTATTGAAAACTTTGTTAGTTGTTTGTATTTATGTAATTCGTTTGATGCTTGGACCAATTATGTAATGTTAAACTAGTTTCGTATTTATAATGTAATTATGCGGAGTAGTAGTGTATGATCTGTTCGTTTTATCTAAGTATTGAAAACTGTTTACTTGTTTGTTTATTGGTAATTATGTAATGTTGTTATTACTACAAGCACGAATACAAACTATAATATGAAATTAAACAACGTGAATCAATTTTTTTTATATAAAATAGAAATTGACCACTAAATCATATTCGATGCTAGTCATACATACTATCCTCAGAATCTGAGTCACTCATTATCTCTTCCTCTTCCTCTTCCTCATTGCCCTCGTCATCCTCGTTGCCCTCCTCTTCCTCGTTGCCCTCCGCTGCTACCTCCTCGTCAACCACATCAAATCCCTCGTTGGCCAATTGGATATTCATATCGAATGAGGAAAGGTCCACGCATAAGTTAAACCATTCAGATGCATTCTCTTGTAGCACTTGGTTCGGCATCCCCGCGTCGACATCGTTTGATCCCGCAACTGATGACATATCGATTATGTGTCTGACAGGAATAGTGGATACGGCCAACCATCCTCTCTGTCCCGGTCGCCCCGTCGTCTTCTTTGGATAGGGCACATAGTACGCGTGTTTTGCTTGGTTAGCGAATACAAACGGCTCATTGGCGTTGAGGGTACGCCCCAGGTTGATGTCAACCAACTTGTACGTTGAATGCTCATGTGTACCTGCGTTTATATCATACCAAACATGTTTGAACAAGACTATGTACAGGGGTCTGATTCTGCCCCAATATTCCACCTGTATAATGTCTTTCAACATTCCATAGAAGTTGGTAGCATAGGATCCTCCCATGTCTCCCTTCACATAAACACCGCTACAATCACTCTTCTTCGGGCCCAAAATCTTATCGGTGTGAAATCTGAACCCATTCACAATGTATCCCTCGTAGGTTGCCACTGAATAAGCCGGACCTATGATTAGAGGATCTATTTGTACGTCGGTCTCGTATTTCCCACTTGAATATGTCTGCTTGAACCATGCTACGTACTCTTGGTTCCTCTTGGATTGTATCTCCATTGGACTAAGTCCACCGCACTCCTCTTCTACAAACAGTCTGCACATGAAAATTTTCATAAGTTAGTTGTCTTTAAAGTGCTTAATTAACAACCACTTACTCCACCCATTCGTCAAGCTCTTGACAGTTTAGAAGCGTGTAAAGCTCTATTTGCTCCATCTCATCGGAAGTCAAGTATCGCATTTTGTTTAGTGGCCCTATTGGCGCCCCTTTCTTTTGAAATATTCTAAGCTCATCATCCCACTCCGTGCTATCTAGTGTCTCGTTCCTGTTGAGTTTTCTATATTTAGTCTGAAAAGATACATCCAAATATTGAGAACACATATTCGACAGTTCAGCAAGTAGGTATTGATTGGCTATGGATCCCTCCACCCTCGCCTTGTTCAGTACTGAACCCTTCATGTCGAACATCCGCCTAATTCATAAAAACGAAAGATTAGGCAAAGAATCAATATTTGTAAAAGATAATTGTTATTAAAAATATTAAACCGTACCTCTCGAATGGATACATCCATCTATAATGAACTGGACCACAAACTCTAGCCTCGTACGGAAGGTGTATGGCTAAATGCTCCATAGAGTCGAAACATTAAGGAGGAAATATCATTTCCATCTTGCACATGGTAACAATAAACGATTCCTCCAATCGCTCCATATCCTCGGTCGACACCTCTGAGGCGCAAATCTCCTTGAAAAAAAGGCTAATCTCTACTAAGGTCCCCCAAATCTCGGGTTCCAAGAAGTCGCGAAATGCAATCGGGATCAATCTCTGTATGAAGACGTGACAATCATGACTCTTCATTCCATACAATTTTTCTTATTGTTTTTGCACACATCGTCCCAAGTCCAAGGCATATCCATCAGGAAACTTCAGTTCGGTCAGCCAATGAAGCACCATGTTCTTTTGATCCCTCGTAAGACAATATTTTGCCTTTGGCTTTATATACTCACTTCCTCTGCCACTGGGTTTCAAGAACAATTCTTTACGGTTGGTCAACAGCTTAAGATCGTGCCTCGACTTAATGTTGTCCTTCGACTTAGCATCGTCCAACACCGTGTTGATGATGTTCTCAAAAAAGTTCTTCTCACAATGCATGACATCTAGATTGTGGCGAATCAAGTTCGTGGACCAATAAGGTAGTTCCCAAAAGATGCTTCGACGACACCAGTTATGAGTTGTGTTAAATCCATGAAGCTTTGTGGAGTTTCCCCCAAATCTAACCGATCGTAGCCTATCCAAAATTGCCCTCATCTCCGCTCCTGTCTGCCTTCGAATGGGCGCTTCAAGTACCTCCCTACCCTTGTTGAAATCCTTCTTGTTGTACCTCCATTTATGACCCTCTGGTAGAAACCGACGATGACAATCGAACCACAAGGCTTTTCCACCATGCTTAAGTGTAAAATAACCTGTCTCACCCATGCAATAAGGACACGCCAGCTTACCGTGCGTGCTCCACCAGGACAACATTCCATAAGCAGGAAAATCGCTAATAGTCCACATTAGCGTCGCTCGCATTTGGAAGTTTTCCTTTCGTGAGCTGTCATATGTCCACAAACCATTACTCCACAAATCATTCAACTCATCAATCAACGGTCTCAGCAAAAGATCCAAGTTCTTTCCAGAACTCTTTGGATCGGGTATAATAAGGCTCAGAAAAATGAACTCCGGTCGCATGCATAAATCCAGCGGAAGGTTATAAGGGGTAACAAACACGGGCCAACAAGAGTAGTTCTTCCCAGATTGCCCAAACGGTGTGAACCCATCAGTACATAGACCGAGTCGGACATTTCTAGGCTCTGCTGCGAAGTCCGGATACGTACGATCAAAATCTCTCCACGCCTCGCTTACAGCTGGGTGAATCATTCTATCAGTTGACTCTTGACACTTCAAATGCCAAGTCATATGTCTCGAAGTGCCTACAGTATAAAACAACCTCTGTAATCGAGGGCCTAGGGGGAAGTACCACAATTTCTTCCTTGAGACCCTAGACTTTCTACCAGCCTCGTACATATCGGTCTTCCATATCGGTCTTGGTAGTTAAGAACTCGGCAAACCACTGGAGCACAGTCTTCGACTTCTTACTGTTCATTTTTATGTCTCCCATCTGCATCAATTTGTAGAACTCCTTTGCCTCGGGACTTGGATCTTCGTTGCGCACCTCTCCCTCAACAAATTGACCCCCATATGCATCCACAACCAATTCTCTAAACGAAGTATCGGCATGAACCGGACTATCAACGTGAATACTAACGGACGGTGATTCAGGTACATATGATGTAGACGCCTCGCTCGCCTTCTCTCCATGCAACACCCATATCCAATATTGATACACAAATCCCCACATATGAAGATGATCCCGTACTACGTTTCGATCAAAAAACTTTAAATTCGGTCGGGAATAACCCTGACCGTTGTTATTCCCGACCGAATTTCGGTCGGGAATATTAGGGTTTAGGGTTTAGGGTTATTGGCGACCGATTTTCGGTATGAAATAATATTCATATTCTTAATTTCACAATTTCGCTCTCCATTTTAGATAAATTGTTGATTTAATGATCAAGAACATCAATATTAGTTATATATTACTAAAAATCTCAAAAACAAATTAAATTTAGTTGCATGTTGATGAATCGTTTGAACCGTCGATTCATATTGTCACTTATAAATAGATTGTTATATGTAGCTGCTAATAATGTAACTACTTACGATTATGTTAAACATATTCTTTACTATATAATAAGAATGGATATAACAAGCTGCAGACGTACGCAAGCAGGCCGCAGACATATAAATTTTCGTGTTCCGATTTTGCCCATGTAAGTTCAACTAATTACGGTATTGTATTTTGTTTTACAGTAATTAATATCTAGAGGACCCACACGTATTAATGGTTGGGACCCGTGAATAATAAAATTCCTTAATACTTAATAGCGTTGTAGTCCTTTTATTTTTTCACATTTTCCGATCTTGCCTTAAAAGTTTTACGTCTCGCACTTATCAGCCCGCTGTAAATTGCTAAATAATCCTTTTACTTTTTATTTCTTCAATTTTGTCCCTAAAATTTGCTCTTATTTACTTTTGGGCCGCGATAAATTATGAAATAGCCCTTCAACTTTTAAACTTTCTTATTTTTGTCCCAAAAGCTTTCTAATTTAACTCATATAAATTGCAGAATAGTCTTTATAGTTTTTAACTCTTTAAATATTGCCCCTAAAGTTTGATATTATTTACATTTGGTCCTCATAATTAATTGTAAAATAGTTCTACAAATTTCATTTTTTTTCTTATTTTTGCCTCAAAAGATTTATTATTTAACTCATTCCATCGTTCATCTTGTTTTGCAATAGTAAATATCTTAGGGGCACATGTATTAATCGATTGGGGTCCATCTATTATAATATGAGTACAAAAAATTTCGACGTTAATTTTTATATTTCTATTTTGTCCTCATTTCATTTGCAAATTACTTCTCAACAACTGTGTATGTTTTCTTATTCTTGGTAAAAAAAAAAACAATAAACACTCTAGCATGATATTTTTTACTTTTTTTAACCTTGAATATCAAGAAAAATGGGTGACGGTCCCACAATAAGATTTGGCTTATATCTTTTATGTGCAACTAATGGACCCCAATTTTTTTTTTCTTTTTATATCTAGAAAACGGGTGACGGTAAGTTTTGATTTATATTCGTATGTGCAATACACAAAGTTTCTTTGACATGATAAAAAATAATAGAAGATCATAAAATGATAGTTAGTGATCATAAGATGACGTATCATTTTTGTTTTATGGTAGTATATGGCAGTACCAATAAGTATTAATGTTGCAAAACCTACAGCTGCCCATAAATATACTTATCTTATGGTCTGCCCATAGTTTAACGATGTAGTTTAATTAATAATATTGAAAAGCAAGTAATTTCAAAAATTCTCATGAATTGCTTATGTAATTTAGGAAATAAGATTTCACTGCTAAACAAAGATATAATTTGTTTGTACTCTTTTTTGAGGATGTCGACAAATAGATATATACATAATTCTAAACCCATCATTAAGTATATTTATTTGTAATCTCGTTTTCCAAAATTTGAAGGTTGCTTGCTAGCTATGTTGCACGGATACTCCAAAATGGCTCCGTATCCCGTATCGGATACTAAACGGATAAGGATATGCCTCAGATACGCCTCGAATACGTATCGGATACGCCACGTGGCGTATCCTATTTAAATATTTTTTTAATAAATCGGGTACGTATCGGATACTATCCTAAGGCGTATCCGATACGTATCCTCAATAAAATAGGTTATTTTATTATTTTTTGAAAATTTTAGGGGTGAAAAAAGTAATTTATTTATACTACAAACAGCAAAATGCAATTTTCTAATTTATTAATTCATTTAACTCATATAATAGTTCATCATTTTCACTTGATGAACTCGACTTTGAGTTGGTTTTGTTTGTTGATGATGTTGTTTAACAATAAATAAGCTATTGCAATATTAATCTTTGTTATATTATGAAACTTTGTAATATTCGAGTTAAACATATTTATCAATTAATATTTTAGTTTGTGGAATGGTGGATCTTTGTATATGTCTATATGTTGATTATTTTTTGAATTTTATAAGTGTTTAATATTTATTATTTTATATATTTACTTAAATAATATATATATACATATATAATTTTTTAATATTAAATATTCGACGTATCCTTGACGTATCTCAATATGTGATTTTAAAAAAATTCGTATCTTCGTATCCGTATCTTGTCCGATACGTGTCCACGTATCCGTGTCCGTGCAACGTAGCTTGCTAGAAAAGAAGATATGCTTTGGCTACGAAAGAAAAACTCCATTTAATGAAATACTGACACGCCCAATACATGTTAAATTTCTAATGTTTAAAAATGTACTCTTTGTTTTTACTTTGAAATGAAATGGAGTAAGTTATGTAATGAAAAGAAAAAATAACCACATGAAAAAGTGCATTGTGATTTATTGTTGTTTTATAGCAAAATATTATTAAATATAAATATTATTTAATTTAATCTAATTGATACAAATTTAATAATGATAAATAAAAAATAATAAAAATTAGACTTTCCCGTGCGGAGCACGGGCCGGTCACCTAGTATAATATATATATATATATCACAATTAGCCTCTCTATACTAACGTTTGTAACAAATGTTAATCGCCAATTGTGAATACTCCTCTATACTACATATGATTAATATATGTAAAACTCCAAACTAACTTAACTTATATTCCGGTAATCTATACTAATTTCATAATTAAAAGTACATTAAACTAAGTAACTATTAGTGCAATTCATGTATTTAGTGAGATTCTATAGTTATACTTAACAAACACATCAAGTGTTTCCAAAAGATCGAAAAAAATAAAATTTACTATTTTTCCTGACCAATTTGCAGGTCGGGAAAATATTCAACGGCATTCCCGACCGATTTTCGGTCGGGATTAATATTCAAACTTATTCCCGACCGATATTCGGTCGGGAATAATGTTCAAGGTTATTCCCGACCGAAACTCGGTCGGAATAATATTTAAACTCAATCCCGATCGAAATGCGGTCGGAATTGGACAAATTTCTAGGTAGGAATGTATTGCCAACCGAAATTCGGTCGGCAATTTCTGAAAATCTAGCGGGTTGGCAAAATTTTGAAATTTCCCGACCGATTTCCAGTTGGGAATACTCGAAAAAATTGGCGGGACTCGATGGGAAATTCAAAATCTTTTAACTTTTTCTATAAATACACTTCATTATTCTCTTTATTTTTTCCATCTCCAAACAATTTTTTCATCTTCAAACACTTTTTTCATCTTCAAACACTTTTTTTCATCTTCAAACACTTTTTTCTTTCAACCTCAAAATTAAAATTTTCACTTCTTTCTTCAACTTTTAAATAGTCAACACTTATTTAATTTTTTTGTGTGTTTGAGATTGAGCAATGAATCAAAAATTTAATTGTTCATCTAAAACACAAAAAGCTAAATAATATTTTAAAATATTTCAAAATAGTAAAAAACAAGATTACGGTAATTATTCCCGAAATATTATTTTTTTATTCTGATGAGTTTTATTCCCGACCGAAGTGCGGTTGGTAATAGTATGTGAAATTGTGGATCGGGTTGATACGTTGTTGATGTTAACTTAACACTGAAGTTCTAACAGCAGTTTGTGTTTGCTGTTAGTTCGACGATGTTACTTTAACAGCAGACCAGAGTAACAGTTTGCAGCGGAATAAACAAACACGAATTTAAGAAGTGAATATAGGATTATATTAACTTCCGAGCCGTAGGCAAAATACCACAAGGGTTTAACAAAGGCGTTCTCACAACTCTCAAGCTCCTCACTCTCGAATTGTTCAAACTAAGCAAAGCACACAAAAGATGTTTCGACTATCTCTAAAAGCTCCTCACTCTTAGATCTATTCTAACAACTCAAAAACTTTGCTAAAGCAAGACAAACTCTCGACAACTATAAATTAATCTCTTGGATTGATTAGCTCTTGTCTTGTTGTTCGTCTTGATGTACTTCACCCCTATATATATGTTCTTGATCTTCGACTTCAAGGTGTGTTGTACACGGTTGGTAATTCTCTTTGTTTCCTTCTCGAACTCCTCTTCCTTGTTCTCGCAGTCCTTCTTGAATAATAGTTCCTTCGCCAGTGATCTAGCTAAGGAAAGACTCCTTCTTCAATTCAGGACTTTCCCTTGGAAGCTTTCCTAGTCGCACTCGACTTCCTCTTTCCTTTTATAAGCCGTTTGTTTTAATTAAGGAAACTTCTCATCTTGGAAACTTTGAGCGTCCAACCTAATGCAAGTTTATTTCCTGAATAATAATCAAAGACAACTACAACTGTGGAACTCAGTTAGTTAAGTGAATAAGGCAAAACAATAATAATAATAATAACTAGATTGTAAAACAGTTTCTGGACGTGCAATGTTACTCTAACATTGAAAATCTCAATGTTATCCTAACATCCAGAAATCTTGCACTTTCAATCTCCGCCTTTTTGCCTTAATCACAAAACCTAAGAAACAGTTCTTATCAGATCAAATTATTCAGAAAAACTTCATTATATCATAACAATGAAAACTAAGTACTCTCCCCCTGAATATCAGAAGGGACTAATCCAATGTTATTCTAACACTGATACTCTCGATGTTATAACATCCAGCTTTATCAATGTTGGTTTAACATCAGAAAGTTAACACCTGCAAAACAGAGTTAGTACCAGTAATCACAGTTCAATAATAGCATAAGCAGAAACACTAAGTACCCAAAATTAAAAAGTACTTAATTACAGTCCATACTAGCAGCAAGGAACAGACTCCTTGATCAGAATAAAAAAAGAAAACAATTGTTCAAAAGGCTTAGAAACAAAAACTAAAAAACTTGCAGGAAATTTTGAAATTTGATCTACTCTCCCCCTTTTTGTGAGGAAGGCAGATCCTTCAAGTGTTTCCTCAAGCTGTCCAGTTCCTGCAGTCTGACTTGCTTGTCAGCTATTTCCCTCTGGGTGTCCTTGTACTCCTTATCCAGCCAGACCAAGGTTTCCTCAACAAAAGCATCTGCAATCACTGAGCAGCTGTCACCACTGCTCACTGGAACTGAAGAAGCAGCAAACTTGTGTGTCTTCTTCTTCTTCTTCCTGCTGGGACCAGCTTCTCCTTGAGGGTTCCAAGGCAAATCCTGGATCCTCACATTAGTGAAGTAGCTCATGGTGATTGACATTACAGCCTTGTTACTGATCCATCCTTCAGTCTTCTTGGTTTTGAAGCCTTGCTTCACCAATAGGCATGAGATCAGAGAGGGATATGGAAGGATTCCTTTGGGCTTTGTAGTGACTTCCTTCATGTGTCTCAGCACTTTTTCACCAATATTTACACTCAGTCCATTCTTCAGCTTGTACACCAACTTTGCTGACTCTTTTGTCATCACAGTAGTGTTGGAAGAAGGAAGCCAATTGTAAGTGCTGATCTTGTGAAGGATGGCACTAAGAGAAGTCAGCCTGGTGGTGGGAAAGCTCTCTCTCCATTGCCTAGTGAGACCACCTGTTAGATCAGTGATGATCTCCTCCATAGTAGGATCCTCAGACTCTTCAGGATCAGGAAGACCCCAAGCCTCATTGATCATGGCAGGAGTGAGGTCATAAATCTTCTTCCTAACCCAAGCCTTCCCATACTTAGGAGAATCCAGGTTGGTCACCCACTGAGAGAGATTCATGTAGAACTCTCTCACCACATCAGGAACATATACAGACAGATTCTGCACAGAGCCCAAGACTCCTCTAGCCTCAAGCAACTCAAACACCCTGTTTTCTTTGAAAATACCCTCCTCAATAGCCCTTTCCTTGTGGATTACCCTGGCTTGGTATGCCTCCCATTGCTCCTCAGCCTCAGGGGACACATAGAAGTCAGAGTAAGCTTCATGTGGATACTCTTTCATCATCAGATCAGTAAACTGATCATCATCTGATGTTAGAGTAACATCAGCTTCCTCTGGCTCATCAGCCACAAGCTCTTCTTCCTCAACTTCCTCTTCCTCTTCCTCCTCAACCTCTTCTTCTTCTTTTTCTTCTTCTGACTCATCCTCAGAAGACTCAGCCATCACCTCCTTACCTTTCCTCTTCCTGGCAGCATTTGCAAGGACAGCCAAGGAAAGGTTTTCATCCTCATCCTCTTCTTCTCCTTCAACCTCAGCTGGTTGATCACTCACAACAGCTTGGTCACCTTCAGTAGTAACCCCATTATTTACACCAAGATTGCCATCAGCAGCAATATCCTCAGACAAATCCTCATCATGCTCACCAGTAGCATGTCCACTCTCCTCAGCAGCAGCAAACTCCTCATCATTAGCCTCATTAGGCTCAACAGAACTAGCCACAGTTGGCTCTACCACTTCCTCACCCACATTAGCCTCAGCTGGCTCAATCTCAGCACTACCCAACCCAATCACAGGGGCCTCATTCTCCCCCTCAATACCAACATCAACATCAGCAGGTATACTCGGAGTAGGGTTAGCCATTGTTACCTCGATTTCAGGCTTGGTGGGAGCAGGGGCTTGCTCGACAGCATCTGATGTTGAACCAACATCTTTCTTTGAGATCTTTTTGCCCTTGCGCCGTTGAGTGGTAGCTTTCCTCTTTGGAGAGGCGGCGACTGGGGTTTCAGCAGCGGTGCGTCTGGTACTGCGTCGTGGCGCTCGCTCGACTTGCGCAGCTGCTTCTGCAAGAGCATCAATGTTGGACTTGCGAGCCATTGTTAGAGTAACTTTGAGATAAAAAGATTGAAGATTTTGAAAATTTCGAGAGAGATTTGCTTTGCACAGTTGTTAGCGTTAGAATGAAGAAGAAATTAGGGCAAATTATATATATGATTCAGATGAAGAGCATGGAATAGTGGTGTTGTAACATGTTACCATAATAATCTGACCACTATCCTACGTCCCCTACATGTTATTCTTACCACGTGTCAGTGTTAGGTTAACACGTAACCAGAGCAGTCTCCATTCCTGAAAACTTATAAGTTACAATGTTACAATGTTAGACTAACATTGGCAAGTTAACACCAGGGGGGGGGGGGGGGGGGAAGTTTGAGGTGCAGGGCTTTGGAGTAGCATCATCTTGTGAGAGCGTGAGATATTCCTGTACTAGTCTGAAGCTTCAACCTCGTACACAGGTACAATGACAAAACTTAAGATCATCAGTATAAGCAAGTGACAAATCAAATAGGAAAAACATAGAGGATATACTTATCCAGGGAAAGGATTTTCCCACAGCAAGAAGATCACAAAACATAGTGCTTTTACCTGTAGCTGGTCACCCAAGAAGTATGCCTCAACACAAGATACTTAACTACTCCCCCTAAGCCCAAACCGACAAAAGGAAATATGCAGAACTAGAATGAATGCAACCATGTTAGATTAACATTTGAGAGATGGTAACCACATACAAACCGCCTTGCTAACTGAGAACAGGACATATCAATTTATCTTTAACTTTCACTATTTTTAGAAACTCTTTTGAATAAAAAACTGATGAATGTTAAAGGACAGTCTCATCACTGAATGTGGGCAGCACAGGACTCCACACACCCCAACAACTTAACTATCAGCTACAGATCAGGCAAGTACAAAGAAATTGAATGAAGACAACACTTTTATCAAATATTTCTCCACCCCAACTCCTCATGCATACTTGTTTACTAATCTGTTTATCAAGGAAATACTAAGTAATCAATGCTACTGAATGCACACAGTCTAAACTTGATACACCCCAGTAGGAAATATCACTATCATGTAAAAACCTTGGCCATAGACAAAAAGATGAAAATAAGCACAACTGAATGACAATGAGGCCTTCAACATCATGTACCCCAGCTTCTCTTCATACCTTGTCAAACCTAACATGGATAAGTCACAACTGAATATCATCAGAGTAGTGAGCTCTGTGTATCCCAGCTTCTCCCATGATGTTAGGTTAACATTCACAGACTAACATCAGAGTTATTTCTTTCCAAACCTCTTGATATGTACCTGTTCACCAATCACCTTAGCTATTCATACAGATTAACCACACAACCAACAGTTTCTCTAACAAGGATGTAATATACAAGAAGGAAGAATGCAAAAAAGGAACATAAAAGAATTACAGCTACACCACAACCAATAACCAATGCTAGACAGTGGTGTTATGTCAACACTGGTGAACTAACATCTCTAAACAATGCACATGCCAAGAGAGTTCCTCAGACTGAAGAACCTCTTAGTATCTAATGGTTTAGTGAACATATCAGCAAGCTGATTGTTAGTTTCTATATGTTCAATGTCAATAAGCTTGTCTTCCACCATGTCTCTCAGAAAGTGATGCCTAATGTCTATATGTTTTGTCCTAGAATGCTGCACATGATTTTTAGAGATGCTTATAGCACTAAGGTTATCACAAAACATAAGTAAGGTATCACTGTCCAACCCATAGTCCAGTAGCATATGTTTGAGCCATACCAACTGGGTGACACAACTACCTGCTGCAATGTATTCAGCCTCAGCAGTGGATAGTGACACACAGTTTTGCTTTCTACTGTACCATGAGACCAAGTTGTTCCCCAGATAAAAACATCCTCCACTTGTAGACTTCCTGTCATCAGTATCACCTGCCCAATCTGAGTCACTGAAACCTACAAGATTTGTGTTAGTATCATAAGAGTACCATATGCCAAGGGCCAAAGTGCCAGAAATGTATCTAAGTATTCTCTTCACAGCAATCAGATGTGACTGCTTTGGACATGCCTGGTACCTTGCACATACACACACAGAGAACATGATATCAGGTCTTGAAGCAGACAAGTATAACAAGCTTCCTATCATTGAACGGTACAATGTTGGATCAACATTGACACCAGTATCATCCCTGGCCATCTTCACTGCAGATGCCATGGGAGTCTTACAAGGCTTTGAATCTGCTAATTCAAACCTTTTTACCAAATTCTTTGCATACTTTTCCTGACAAAGGAATATGCCAGTACCTGTTTGTTTCACTTGAAGACCAAGGAAGAAATTCAATTCTCCCATCATACTCATTTCAAACTGCCCTGTCATTGATTCAACAAACTTTTCTAACATAGAATTGTCAGTTGAGCCAAACACAATATCATCAACATAGATTTGAGCAATACAGATATGAGAATCTTTCTTTAAAACAAACAGAGTTCTATCTCCTCAACCTCTAACAAAACCAAGACTTAATAGAAATTCTGTAAGCCTTTCATACCATGCTCTAGGTGCTTGTTTAAGACCATAAAGGGCTTTTTCAAGCTTGTACACATGGTTTGGATACTTAGGATCTGTGAATCCCTTAGGCTGTTCAACATATACTTCCTTATCAATCAGCCCATTGAGAAAAGCACCCTTAACATCCATTTGGTATAGTTTTATCTTAAGACAGCATGCAATGGCTAAGAGTAATCTAATAGATTCTATCCTAGCAACTGGAGCAAAAGTCTCATCAAAATCTACACCTTCAACCTGAGTGTATCCCTGAGCAACCAGTCTAGCTTTGTTCCTAACTATGACTCTTTCCTCATTACTTTTGTTTTTAAAGATCCATTTAGTTCCTATTACATTTACACTAGGTGGTCTAGGAACCAACTTCCAAACACAGTTCTTAGTAAACTGTAATAGTTCATCCTGCATGGCATTAATCCAAAAGTTATCAAGAAGGGCTTCAGTCACATTCTTAGGTTCAATAGAGGAAACAAAACATGAGGCATTGTCAACAGTACAAGTGAAATTCATGCAGACACACATCTTGACCATATCACTATAGTCAATTCTTTCTTTGTTGCGTGTTCTTACCCGTTCAGTGATCTCACCTATTACCTGTGATGCTGGATGGTCTTTCTGAATCCTAGCTGGAGGGTCCCTTCTAGATCCAGTGACAGTTTCAACTTCAGAGTCAGAATCTTCTGCTGTTAGTCTAACATCAGATCTAGCTGGTGTTAGTCTAACATTGGGTTCTGTCTCCTGTTCTGCATTTCCAGCTTCATGGTCCAATGTTGGAGTACCATTGGAAGGAGTAACATCGTCAATCTCCACTGTTGGTTCAACATTGGAGACATCAATATTACCAGTACCTGTATCAAGTATGAAATCATCAAACACAACATTCACTGATTCCTGAATTGTCTTCAATCTAGGATTGTAGACTCTAAAGGAAGTACTATTGGCAGAGTATCCTACAAAGATGCATTTTTCACTTTTTGGATCAAATTTATTAAGATAATCCATGTCATTTAGCAGATAACAGTCACATCCAAATTCATGAAAATGTGCAATATTTGGTTTCACACCCTTCAAGAGTTCATATGGAGTCATGTTAGTTCCAGGTCTGAGGTACACCCGGTTACTAATATGACAAGCAGTGTTTAAAGCTTCAGCCCAGAGTCTCTTGGATATATTTTTGGCATTCAGCATGACTCTAGCCATCTCTTGAAGTGTCCTGTTCTTCCTTTCAGCAATCCCATTCTGCTGAGGTGTCTTAGGTGCTGAGTATTCATGGAAAATTCCTTTAACATTGCAATAGTTATCAAAACTAGCATTCTCAAATTCTTTACCATGGTCAGACCTAATTTTAGTCACAGAAGAGCCATATAAGTTTTTAATACTAGCACAAAGAATTTTGAACTGATCAAAAGCTTCTGACTTTTCTTTAAGAAATTTTACCCAAGTATATCTAGAGAAGTCATCTACAATAACAAAGGCATATCTCTTACCATTCAGACTACTCACCTCAATGGGACCCATCAAGTCCATATGTAACAGTTCAAAGCACCTACTAGATCTAGGATTAGCATTATGTACCTGTAGGGGGGCATGAACTGCTCTAGTTTGTTTACCCTTGAGACAATCACCACAGACAAGCTTACCTGGGCAAGATAGCTTAGGTAAGCCTCTTACAGCATCAACTTTTTGCAATTTCTCAAGGTTCATGTAGTGAACATGTCCAAGTTTCCTATGCCATATAGATGTTTCATCTATTTTAGCATGGAAACACTCTGCTTCCTCTTGAGCTAGGTAGCAGTTGTCCTTGGACCGAGTACATGTCATAACAAGTACATTATCACTATCATAAACATCACAAGATGAACTGTCAAATGTAACCAGCAAGTCATCATCACATAGTTGACTGATGCTGATTAAGTTTGCCTGTAGCCCCTCAACCAACAACACATCCTTCAGGGGTGGAAATCCATCAACATTCAGTGTCCCCTTTCCAATGATTTTCCCTTTTGTACCACCACCATAGGTCACATTGCCAGTACTCAAAGAAACCATATTCACAAGATTGTCAATGTTGCCTGTCATGTGTCTTGAGCATCCACTGTCGAAGTACCACTTACCTGAAAGGTTAGAATACACAGCAGAGAAAACAACATTGCAAACAACTTTAATCTTAGGGGTCTTAACTTTTTCTACCCAAGTTCTACCTTTCTGTCCTGAACCTAATGTTGGTCTAACATCAGAAACTACTGTTGTTCTAACATTGGGTTCAGAAATTGTTTTCTTACCACATTCTCTTATAAATTTTCTACATAATGGTTTTATGTGGCCTGGTTGGTAACAGTATTGACAGATAAAAGTAGGTTTACTTCTTACAGTGTTGATGGTACCTAAACTCTTAGAATCAGATTCTTTAACAAAGCTAGAAGATAGATAGGCAGAATTTACAATAGAAGAGGAAGGTTTCTCAACAAATCCCAGACCACATGAACCTGAATTTCCCATGCTTAGTACCTCATCAAGTTTAGAAGTACCTGCATTCCATTTAGCTATGATCTGTGTGTCTTTCTTGAGTTTATCCTTTACCTCTTTCAACTCGGCTTCAGCTTTGTCAAGATCTCTTTCATAGAGTTTCAACATGTTCTTCAGACACTCGATGTCATGAGTCAGTGCTTTGTTCTTCTTTATGAGTTTCACATTCTCTCTCTCAAGCCTGAGGAATGTTGTGTGCAGATCATTAAGAATCTCCTCCTGGGATAATTCTTCTTCTTGGGAGTACTCTTCTTCTAGATCAACTGTACCATGAAAACAGTCAAAGTTAGTATCATCACAATCAGAGAGTTCATCAGAGATAACCTGGGAATCATTGCTGTTCCAGTCTCCAAAAAAGATTTCCTGCTTTGCTGTTGGTTCACCAATGTTAGAGTAACATTGTGATCCTTGGCAATTTCTGGAGTCTTCATTGGTCCAGGTGATCCTTGTGCATAGCGCAACAGTTTTGATTTCCTCTGAGTGTTCTTCGGCACTTGTTCCAGATTCAAAGTCATCTTCATTGAAGTCATCTACACAAACCCAATGAGAATTCCCTCTTGTTCTGAGGGTGTTAGCACATTCATGTTTATAATGACCATACCCCTTACATTCATAGCACTGAACATCCTTTAATTTTTCTACATCTTGAGGTGTGCTCTTAGATGCCATGTACTTAACAAATTTAGGGGGCAATTTCTTGTAACCGGGGCCATCATTACCAGTTAGTTTTTCTTTCTGTTTACCTTTGAAACCTAATTTACTAAACTTTTTGGTAATATTGCCATAGTTAGAAGAGATCAACTCATATTCATCCTCATCACTACCTGCAGAATCTGAACTAGTTCCAAGAAGGGCTAAAGCTAATTGCTTGCTAGACTTTCCTAGAAATTCTAATTCAAATTCTTTCATAGTGTTCATCAAGGTCTGGAAACTCATGTTGGCAAGATCTTTAGACTCATTCATAGCAATTCTTTTGACTGTAAACTTAGAAGATAGTGTTCTAAAGGCTTTATACACCATGGTCTGATTAGGAATCACAAAACCTAAGTTCTGACATTGATTAGATGTATCAAGGAGTTTCTCAAAATAACTATCAATAGTTTCCTCTTCTCCCATCTCAATCTTCTCAAAGTCTCTCAAAAGTTTCCTATGCTTAGAATCCCTCACAGCCACATCACCCTCACAATGTAACTCAAGTGTTTCCCATGCAGTTTTAGCAGTATCACAAGTTTGAACAAGTTTAAACATATGATTACCTATCCAGCTAAAAATAGCATTGAGAGCCTTCTCATTGTAGTTGTAGAGAGCAATTTCAGCGGCTGTCCATTGTCCCCTTGGTTTTGGCACCAGGTCAGCATCTCCATCTCTTGGCAGATAAGGGATGGTATAGCCTTCTAGTACAGCTTCCCAAGCTTTGAGGTCGATGGATTTGATGTGGACTCTGAGTCTGATCTTCCAGTAGGCATAGTTGTTGGGACCTTCCAATACTGGCAACCTGCTGGTATTGGGGTTGGAGCTGTCCATCTTGTTGTATCAACGCCAAACACCGATGAAGTTGGTGCTTGGCTCTGATACCAATTGAAATTGTGGATCGGGTTGATACGTTGTTGATGTTAACTTAACACTGAAGTTCTAACAGCAGTTTGTGTTTGCTGTTAGTTCGACGATGTTACTTTAACAGCAGACCAGAGTAACAGTTTGCAGCGGAATAAACAAACACGAATTTAAGAAGTGAATATAGGATTATATTAACTTCCGAGCCGTAGGCAAAATACCACAAGGGTTTAACAAAGGCGTTCTCACAACTCTCAAGCTCCTCACTCTCGAATTGTTCAAACTAAGCAAAGCACACAAAAGATGTTTCGACTATCTCTAAAAGCTCCTCACTCTTAGATCTATTCTAACAACTCAAAAACTTTGCTAAAGCAAGACAAACTCTCGACAACTATAAATTAATCTCTTGGATTGATTAGCTCTTGTCTTGTTGTTCGTCTTGATGTACTTCACCCCTATATATAGGTTCTTGATCTTCGACTTCAAGGTGTGTTGTACACGGTTGGTAATTCTCTTTGTTTCCTTCTCGAACTCCTCTTCCTTGTTCTCGCAGTCCTTCTTGAATAATAGTTCCTTCGCCAGTGATCTAGCTAAGGAAAGACTCCTTCTTCAATTCAGGACTTTCCCTTGGAAGCTTTCCTAGTCGCACTCGACTTCCTCTTTCCTTTTATAAGCCGTTTGTTATAATTAAGGAAACTTCTCATCTTGGAAACTTTGAGCGTCCAACCTAATGCAAGTTTATTTCCTGAATAATAATCAAAGACAACTACAACTGTGGAACTCAGTTAGTTAAGTGAATAAGGCAAAACAATAATAATAATAATAACTAGATTGTAAAACAGTTTCTGGACGTGCAATGTTACTCTAACATTGAAAATCTCAATGTTATCCTAACATCCAGAAATCTTGCACTTTCAGTATGAATATTATTCCCGACCGATTTTCGGTTGGGAATAATACGAACATAATTCCCGACCGAATTGCGGTCGAGATTACTCGCAAATATTCCCACCGATATCCGATCGGGAATACCGAAAATTATAGTCGACCGATATTCAATCGGGAAATAAATCGAGGCATTCCCGACTAAAAATCGGTCGGGAGTTTTTTAAAAAACTTCTCGACCGAAAAGCGGCCGGGATATATTTTTTCGACCGTTGACCGGTCGGGACTTTTCCCGACTAGTAATCGGTCGGGATAACCGGTGGGGAATTTCTCGACCAGAATTCGGTCGGAATGTTCGGTCGGGAAAAGCCCGGGCCAACCGAATTCCGGTCGGGAAACTTTTTTCGACCGAAGCAATGCCGACCTGCCCGTCCCGACCGAAAATCGGTTGGGAATAGACAATTTCCGACCGAAAAGTGTCATTCCCGACCGACATTGCGGTTGGGAATGACCCAAAAATTTTGTAGTGAAATATCTCGAGAATCTGCTATCTTGTGGTAGATTATTCATTATTATTTATTCAGAAGAAGAAGCATATATGCAGTGTACATGTAAATTATTTCATTTATCTTTATTATTTTGTTGGATATAGTTTCTTATTGCCATACATTTCAACTGGAGTTGAGCGCTCCTATATATTGCTGAGAAATGTTCACTCTTGAATATTTTTTTTTTAGTTTTTTAATTGAAAAATAAAGTTTTACATTTTTCTGTTTTTTTAAAAGTTTTTTCTGTTTTTATAACTTTTTAATTTTTAAGTTTTTTAATTGTTAATTTTAAATTCTTGAATTTGTTTTTTTTATTTTTTTATTTTAACATATTGGAAATACCTTTTTTGCCCCTGTAAAAACACCTACACACACTAAAGGGGTGCAATGTGTCAATAAATTCATTTTAGGGGTGCAAAGTGGTGTCATTTCATTTTAGGGGTGCAAAGTGTCAAAATGGACAATTTTAGGGGTGCAAAATGCTTTTTACCCCTTCAATGGAGATAACGCATGAAAATTGAAAATGATCAACATTTTCTTTTTAAGTAGGCTGCAATATAATCATGGATCAAAATTTCCGTGCGTTTCCTCGAAAAATATCGAAATGTATCTGTTTTTGAGTCTATCGAAATGAAAAGTACATGTTGTTTTCGGTCTATTACATGCTGCGCACATGCATTGTGCGCACCCCCCACATGATTGTGACATGTGGACAAAAAGACAACAAAGGTTTGTCTTTTTGTCCACATGTCACAATTATTATGGGGGGGTGCGCACAATGCATGTGCGCAACATGTAATTTACCGTTGTTTTCATGTTAGATATAACCACAATTTTTACGAATTTTTTGAAACATGCCGAAATTTTTTCAAAATATTACAAAATTTTTCGAATATTTAGATGACTGAAACTTAGTATGAAATCGATATTTTAATCCATGATAGAATTATGTGGGTTCCCTCCTATATTTCTTTTGAATATTTGTTTGACTTAAATAGAGTTTCACATGTTTTTATAAAACTAGACGTACGCGTATATCCAATGCTCATAAGTCAACAACGAATGATATTTTTGAATATTTTCTTGATTTGGTAATGCGTGCCATCAGTGATGACATCATGCAACATGTCACCTTGTCTGACTCTTTTGCTCAAGCTTAGTGAACAAGTTTCTTCGAATATCTCCAACAATGTCGACGGTTCGATACAGCTTTACACAAATGCTCGTGTAATTGCAGATTAAGTACAATTTGTCATCATCATTTTAAATTTTGAATTATAAATTGAACACACGCTGTCGCCAAGCTCATTTCAAAGATATCGTTCAATCACTTTATATACACGTATAGACCAAATACATATTGTACATATCTCTGCTGTTACTAAGTTTGTAAATATCGTCACAAAAATCTATTATATATATATATATTTATTGGCGTACATATTATACAATATATTTAGTCGTTATCATTATAATACTATTTCACATTACTTATAACTCGAATTACATCTCAAACTTCTAACTACCCAATTAAAACCTTTTCATGATGTTATAAAACTTAAAAATTAGCGTCTAAATTGTACTAAAACTATTTTCAAAAAATTTAGCTATTGAAAAAAGTTGGAGGGTAACGTGAAACTCGCCAAATTATGTGTGGTTGTGGCAATAAAGTGGGTCCCTGACCCCTTGAGAGTGACCCAAGGCGCGTTAAGATATATATGTCTTGAGCCGCCACATGCATCTTTTATTGTACATGTAGCTATCTCAGTCAAACCACGAGCTTTGACCAATTATTCTTTGCACATTGTCATCAACGATGTTCACTTTTTAATTTTTTTAACCATATATATATCGAACTTTCTTAATTTTAAATAATAGTCAATACTTATCATCAACCGTCACTTTAAATTATTAAGAAATTATCATATAAAAGATACAAGCTATCCTAAATCCAAAAAATCAAAGTTTTTCCATTAGTATTTAAAAATTATGGTGTGGGATATTAGTTAATAGGGGTTATCACATTAAACCCTCTAGCATTTACTCCTTTTTATAATTTACTACTTAATGTTTGCAAACTTATACTTTGGCCCCCGCATTTCAAATTAATCACCTATAGACAAATCTAGTCCTCATTTGATAAGTTTATAAATTTTCGTTTGTCAATTTTAATTTCAGAGAAAGTAAAACGTCGAAAAAGGGACAAATTGCACTTTTTAAAATATCAAATAACAAGTTGCCAAACAAGTATATGTTAAAGGCTTAGAGAGATTAATCCAATTTTATGTTGTAAGTTAATTTATGGTATGTGGGGTAAATAAACGATATAGTAAACATAGCTTTGTCCGATACGTCTGTACTTATATGCGCCTATTGAGATAACCTAGACCACACTCCTCTATGTATATACATTATTCGACTCATGCCTCCTAAATAAATAAACATGTTATGTTACAAAAAAATTATAGTAAACCTATTTCACTAACTAAAATTTACCCCTTTTCAGGAATTATCTTTGTCCAACAATATCAAAGTGAAACTTCTTAGAAGGTGACTATAGTATTACCAAACCACACCAAACCCAAGACAAAAAAAGACAAAAGCCAAAGCAACAAATAGAATTTGCAGAGGAAAGTATGAAGCAAAATACAAATACGTGCACATTTTCACTTCCTCCTCTTCTTTACTGTCATTACATACAAATCCTTATCACAAACAAAAGCTCATAATATCGTAATTTCCCTCCCCCCCTCTCTCTCTCTCCTCTCTCTCTCACACACACACACACACACAACAAACAGTTTCATTTTTTTTTCCTTCTAAAATCTGAATAAAATATGTCTTCTTTTACAAGTCTGGGTGATCGGATAGCTGAGAGAACAGGCTCCGGTGTACCAAAATTCAAATCCCTGCCGCCACCATCGCTGCCCATATCGCCACCTTCATTAGTTTCTCCTTCTTCGTATTTTGCTATACCGTACGGGTTGAGTCCGGCCGAGCTTTTGGATTCCCCTGTTCTTCTCTCTGCTTCTAACGTAAGCTATTTTTACTTACTTTAAGGATGTTTTCTTGATTGTCCGAAATTTACGGTTTGACTTTGCAGATTTTGCCGTCTCCGACTACTGGGAGTTTTCCCTTTCAGGCTTTTGATTGGAACAACAATTCTGACAGGTCACAGCAGCTGACTATTAAAAATGAACACAAGAGCTTTTCAGATTTTTCGTTTCAGACACAAACAACTAATACATTGGTATGTTTATTTTGATTCATTCCCCTGTTTGTGTAGGCAAATTTATAGAAAAGGTACGTAATGTAAAGGCATAGATTAAAGTTAGGTTTCGGTCAACTAAAAATTTAAAGCGTTTCGTAATATTTCAAGAACTTTTCGTCAGGTTTCGAAAAATTCATAAAATTGTGGTTATAGCTCTATAATATAGAGACTACATGTATTTTTCGTTTCGATAGCGTCAAAAACGGAAACATTTCGGTACTTTTCGAGGAAACGCTCAAAAATTTTGGTATTTTCCAGAAGGCACGGTGTTCTAATTTATTGGTTTCAGTTTAGAGCAGAAGTTAGATATTGTTTTAGAGTGAGATTTAAACGAATTTGGAATCTCACTATCATCCATTTTTATTGAAATATGTCATGTGTCATGTATAACATGAGAGGCGTCTTAGAAAGTATCTACAAAATTTAAGTGATTTTTTCTTTTTCTTTTTTACAAGCTAAAGACTTTAGATAACACTGAACATGATGTCAGAGTTAGATTCTGTGCTCTAATCTATTGGTTTGGCTTTAATAGTCCTCAATCAATTCAATTTCTGTCCGAGTTATTGATAATCTGTCCCGAATCGTTGAAATCAGGGAAACCAAACATGGGATTATCAAGCTTCGATAAATCAGGATCGCATATCATCAGACAAGGCCAATACAAACTCTGAGCTGAATCCAATGCAGAGCTTTTCCCCTGAGATTTCCACTATCCAAACAAACAATCAGACCAACAGCAACATCCAATCAGAATACAATCAGAAGAGACAGTCGAACGACGGTTATAACTGGAGAAAATACGGCCAGAAACAAGTGAAAGGGAGCGAGAATCCTAGAAGCTATTACAAGTGTACCTATCCCAATTGTCCCACTAAGAAAAAAGTCGAAATGTCGTTAGAAGGGGAGATTACTGAAATTGTTTACAAAGGCGCTCATAACCATCCGAAGCCTCAGTGCACTCGAAGACCATCGACCTCCTCATCGGCTACTTCTGTAATAAGTCAGTCTTACAAAACGCAGTCCAGTGATGTTCAAGATCAGTCATATGGTTCAAATGGTATTGGAAAAATGGATTCGTCCGTTGTAACACCGGAGAATTCTTCCATATCGGTTGATGGTTACATTGAGCAGAGCTCTCAAAGGAGCAGGTCAGGTGAATATGATGAAGATGAGCCTGATGTTAAAAGATGGTAAGCTATTAGTTAATAATTAAATTTACATTAAGTTTCGTCTATTTACAAAAAACTTCTCCTATTTTCTTGGAAAGAACTATAGAGACAGTCCATGAAGCTTTAAAAGATGAGTAAAGTATCCCTTAATGAATTGAAAACTGAAAATTTTCACTGATGTGTTGATTTTATAGGAAAGGTGAGACTGAAAGTGAAGGTAATTCGAAGACTGTGAGAGAACCAAGAGTTGTAGTTCAAACAAAGAGTGATATTGATATACTCTTTGATGGTTATAGATGGAGAAAGTATGGTCAAAAGGTGGTCAAGGGAAATCCCAATCCCAGGTAAAAAAACTCACGTTATTCATTTATTTTATAAAAAAATATTGTGCTTATGACAAGTTTCAGCTTAATATAAATGAAACACACGTATTTGACTTTCAGAACTATCTAATATTGTATTCTTTGGGTAATTCTAGGAGTTATTACAAGTGCACTAGCGCCGGATGTTCTGTAAGAAAACACGTGGAACGAGCATCTCACGATGCACAGTCAGTTATTACAACGTACGAAGGGAAGCACAACCATGATGTCCCAGCTGCTCGTGGCAGTGGTAACCAATCCCTCACCAGGCCAGGCTACCATTCCGCCATGTCATTGCCACTTAATCCGAAGTATCCAATGCCAATGAGGCCACAAATGAGTGGAGCTCCGGCCCCTGCCCCATATACTCTGGAAATGTTGCCGAGTCCAGGGAGCTTTGGATATTCGGGATCATTTGGAGACTCGTTAGAATTTGCTTGAATACGACACGAGAAAATGAACTATTTGCTAGAAATGAAAAGAAGTTTTGGCACTTCTTGTAGGTGAAATTGCATTTATTTTATTTATTCAGTGTCATTTATTTGCTTTTGTGTCAATGTATAGAGATATATGTGTATTAGTATTCCTTGTGAAGGATGTTTGTGTAAATCCAAAAAGATGTGTAGTGTAGTTGTAGGAGGGTTTGTAGTGTAAAGTTTGTTCCATGGTTTGTAGTGGATTGACTGCTGAGAAATTCGTTTAATTCATATAAGGAATAACTTGGTTTTATTTTGTTCTCCTCTCCTCATCTTGTAAGCAATTTTTTTATTTTTTTTTGGTTTAACTTATTTCCTTCAGATGCATTTGTCCATACTTGTGTCAAACTCAAATATAGAAACATAGAACTGCGTTGAAAGCTTGGGGATGAAACCAAGTAATTAAATTGCTATTCATAGCATCATGCGCCATAATGTAGTTGATGGAAGATAAAATAAGCTCAGTTCGTTATACAAACAAATATGACAAAATAATCAATTTACAAACTAAATTAAAATGAGCTTGACAAAATAATCCGAAACAAGACAAAGGTTTAATATGATTCCTCTATACAGTTTGTTTTGATTGTAACATATACTTGTTTTGAGAAGTAACGTAATTCGGTATAAAACCATAATAGTGAAAATATCTCGGGGAAGGAAGAAATCACCCTAGTGATAATGACAGATATTAGTCAATTTTTCAAAAGAGTAGGTGGTGCGTGTTGTAATTACTTGCATTCTTTTAAATTTTAATAGATATAAGTAGGTGGTTTGAACTTTGAATGGGTCAAAGGTTAAGAGAGAGGTGTTTGTGTGAAATAATATGATACGCTTTGCTTGGGCAGCACGTTGGTCAAAGTCAATCTTTTACGAGAGAATCTTATTTTCAATTAACTATGGTCCCACCCCGATTAATCCTTTCTAATCTATAAAGCAAAGTGGTGTTAGCAAGGGTGAGGTCTATGGTGGGGGGAGGACCACTGGTCCTCCCTGCTTAAAACGCGACACGTGTCCCATAAAAATTTAAATTTTTTTCTTTTTTTTTCCGTCAGTCTTTAACCTGGGTTGGGACGAGTTGGTTAAAGTGATTTTAAAATTTTCAAATTCCTGTGTTCAAAAAAAAAAAATTCAAATTCCCGCTTCAATGCAATTTCAAATGTTTTGAAAAAAATTCGGATGAGCTGGTATAAAAACGTTTTACAGATTGTCAGAAATTATATTTTCTCTACCATTTCAAAAGTTGCAAACTATCTTAAGCTCTGTCAAGGAAGCAACGACGCCGCCTGAAGACGTTTGTTTCTCCACCTTTGCCCAGCGCTTACCTCCGCTGCTATTCCTACGTGCGACGAAGTTTGTTCGTCGGCGACTGCTAAGTCGCGCTAACAGCAAAAACAATTCAATTTTCCATATTGTAATTGTAGTATAATATTTTTGTCATACAAAATACGCGAGAACATTTCCATAGTTTGAAAACAGAAGTATTATGTGTTATATATGACTGGGAGTCTGGAAGACTGATTGAACTTTGAAGGGTTTGAATGTTAAACAAATCAAACTTGAGGAAGTTAATTCAAGAAGGATTTGTGGGGGAGGAGATTTCTTGAATTTGTACGGATACTTTTCGCATTATATAAATCGTTTGAGTTTGGCACTAAAAAAAACTGAAATGAAGTCTGCAATGGTTCTTCATTTAGCTGTTCCTCTCTTTTTAATATGAAATCTATAATATTACAGTCACTTGCATCATTTTTTTGCTTTCAAATATTGGGACTTGGTTAGGAGTTTTGTCACCCTTACGCTTTTTGTATCAAGCCTTAAGCCTTCCTGCCCAAATACATTAAGATGTTGTTAGACTTCTTTTTCTCAGTTCAGGTGGCTGTTTAGAGTTCCATTCAGTAAATAATTAAAAACAGTTATGGCGCACTAATCTAGTTTCAAAGGGAATAAGGTAACAGCAACCAAAATATGATATCTAGAATAGCCATCACTGAATCTTGCAAGAAAAATTGCAATTCACAACCAAAAATTGACACTGCTTCAGGAAAAACTGCACTTGGCTTACCAAATTGTTCTACTACTCCAAAAAAGTAGTATATATCGCACTATCGTGAGACTGCCCAATTTATTGTGGATTATTAATTCAATTGGTTGATTATATTATCGTCCTTGCTATATATATGAGCTAAAAGTTAGACTCAAAATTCAACTGTAATGTGTCATTTTGGATTTTTGGAGAAAATGAAGGTAAATTGTCCATAACATAAGGACCATGGTTCGGATAATTGTAAATACAAGTACATCCCGGGGAAAAAAGAAAAAAAAAACTTGTTTCCCAGTAGACATGCTGTGTTTCTTTCCATAATATACAATTCTAAGTTGACACACTTCTATGTTTGAGCTGCTTTCTTCGCCGATCATCTTCGAAAAAATTAATTTTCTTTCTGATGACCCCATCGCTGCTAGCTCCAAATTGGAAAAAAGTGGGTCAAATTATTTGAACGCAACAACTGAGCCATCTCCAAAAACGATGTTTTGCACTCAAAGCTTCCCATGTAGTAAAATGTATTAGAGAATTATTAACTGGTAGTAAGATATGGAAGAGCAATGAGATTTCTGAATTTCTAAAACTTGTTTATATAGGGCAGCTCATATTTCAAATTCAAAAACCACCAAAAGCTTTAATGAGCGGGATATTGAAAATTTTGAAATCACTTTAACCAACCCCAGCCAACCCAGGTTAAACATTGACAGAAAAAGAAGAAAAAAGATTTAAAAATTTTCTGGGACACATGTCGCGTTTTAAGTAAGGAGGACCAGTGGTACTCCCCCCACCATAGACCTCACCGGAAGGAAGGAAGCGTTTATAAAAGTTTATTTTTCGTAATTTTTAATTACAAACCTTATTGTTGAAAGAAACAAAAAATAGTTAAACCTTTTTCGGTGTTGACCATTGTTACTGTGAAGCAACTTTAAATATTAATTAAATATAATGAGATTTGATTGCCCTTATTTAAAGTATACAAAATACTATTGTTTCACTCACATTTACACATCATGAGATGAATAGTTCTAATATAAGAAATAATTTTAACATTTACACATCATGAGATGGATATATATATATAAGTGTATATATATTGCATTAAAATGCACAATTTATTTTGTGTAAGCATTTATAATCTAGAAATTATAAATTTATATAAAATATGTTTATATAATAATATCGTACATGTTTGTTGATACTTGATCGAATATTTTATTAAATCTGTAATAAAAAGAAAATACACGAGGGTGTGTCGGCCTTTCCCCGATTAGAGGAATAGGATGAAAGAATAAGGTTAGAGAGAACAATGCTTTTAGACGATCCTTTGTATATAAAAAAAGTTATTTTTTTCTCTAAAGAATAGAGGGGATGACTTTATATAGATAATTGCGGGTGGCTCGTAACTAGATCTCCTCGAATGGCGGTGGAAGCATGCTCGAATGAGAGTCTGACATGTGTCCTGCGCTGATATGGATTTTGAGGATATGATAAGAATTTCGAAGGGCTAGTTGTCAACATCGTCTTTATCTTGTGTTGATCTTTGAGAAGATAAGAATTTAGAGGGACTAGTTGTCAGCATCGTCTTTGTCTTGTGTTGATCTTTGAGAAGATAGAATTCCGAGGGGTTAGTTGTCAACATCGTCTTTGTCTTGTGTTCTTTGAGAAGATAAGAATTTCGAGGGGCTAGTTGTCAGCATCGTCTTTGTTTTGTGTTGATATTTTAGAAGATAAGCGCTTCTTTGTACGAGAAGAGTTTACTAGCTTTCATTCGAGGACCTCAATTCCTACTGTTACCATGAACCCCCCAATTCGCCTCGTATTCTTTGAATACAAGGGGAATTTAAAGCGCTGCTTTGGGAAACAAAAACTTTAATGCAATACGACTCATTGTTTCTCTATGGCTAGATGAGACGCATTGATTATGGCTCAATTATTATGAATTCAGGTCTCTTGACGTGGTGCGAATTTCGGAGTCCGATCAGACACGTGTCTTTTCACAAAGCGATTCATCTTTGGGCGGGAATTGAATGATACCGTTTCGCCGCCTATAAAAAGGGTGTACTGTCATGATTCTATATATCGCAAAAAGATAACCTTATATCTTCTTTCTTGAGCTTTATCCTTCTTTGCTTATAGCTTCTCATTTTCAATTTTTTTTCTTGTGAGACTTCATGGATTCTGGTACTCCAATGCCAGTGATTTCTACTGACAGAGAAGAGAGAAATTTGGGAGATACGATGTATGTGGAAGTGATGCCCACGGAGGTTGGGGCAGAGGTTTTTGAGCAGAGTGGTCGGCATGAATCGTCTTCTCGATGGCGAAGAAGGTTAGAGGCCGAATCTAAGCATATATCGGTGGGTGACATCCCTTCAGCCGTTTCGGACAAATTTGCGACGGACAAGTTTGGTGAGTACGCGATTGATGGTTCGAGGGTGCAATTTAGTGTATCGGGTTCTTCTGATCGGGCCAATGGTCCTCCTACTGGACATGTCACCTCATACAAGACGCAACACAAGGCATGCTTACAAGCATTTACCCTCTCTTTCTTCTGCGAAGTCTTTCAGGCGTGTGGTTTATCTCCTAGTTAGATAGCACCCAAGGGTTATACTTGTTTGGCTTGCTTCGTATTTGTGTGCTTGCTAAAAGGGGCGGTGTGCTCGGTAGAACGGGGTGAGCCTTTCTCCTTCGGGCTCTCCCTTTCACTACTTTACTCCCCAGAAGGCTCAATTTTGGTTTTTATGCAACACCTCGTCGTCGTTTGGAAATTGGAAAACCCATTACTTCTTCGTTCGTCCCTTAGGAGCAGCGTGGGAGGTTCCCTACGTATGGCAACAAAAACCCTTGGGCCGAGATCTCAAACATCTGGATATTTTGGCGAAGGAGATGAACGTTGAAGGTTTTTTCAGTACTATGTATGATGGCTCGAAGTTCTTGGATCCAAAGGTGCTTGGCTTTTTTAATAAGGGCAACTGTCTTTCTTTGGTAAGCGGTAGTCCTTGGAGGCTTCCGTAAATGGACTTCAACACAATCTGTAAGTTTTTACGAGTGTTTTCTTCCTTTATTGTTCCTTTTTTTGTGGTATTCAGACTTAGGTTATGTGGTAGCTTCGTGTGTTTCGGGTCCAGGTGCTCGTATTGACGTGGAGTTGTTGAAGCAAGGAAGTGGTGGGTGATTGACGTATAAGAAAGATGACGAGGAGGAGGTGGGAGCGGCTTCGAGGGAGAATTTGAGTGGAGAGGGGAAATATGGGTCACTGTAGAGGTTGAGTGCGCATGCCCGAGTGAGAAGAAGAAGAATAATAAGAAAGACAAGAAGGAGAGTAGGAAGAGGAAGCGGGTATCTTTAGGGGGCAATTCCTCGGTTAAGGGAGGACCAGGAGGTGAAGGGTCCATGAGGAGAGCGGGAAAGTGTTACTTCAAGTCTGGGGGCTGGTTTGACGAGGGAGGGGGCACGTCCTTTTCGAGTGCTGAGGTGGAGAATCAGTTTGAGCTTCATCCGGTGACACTTCAACTTTCATTGAAGGAGGTGTTCAGAGAAGCGCCACAATTTAGTTTTTTAGAGGGATCTCTTCTAGAAGGGGAATTTGGTGACGTGTTTGCGAGTATTGCCAAGGGTCCTCCGGTCATTTCTTTTGTGGCTTCTCCACCTAGGGCGAGAGGAATAGCGAAGCTGGTCGAAGGAGCCAAGATAGTGTCGGGCTGGGTGTCTGAACCGATAGCTCTGAGCAACGATGAGTCCTCCGAGGGGGTTGGATCTTCTGCACAATGGGAGGCTATAGGGGTGTTTGCCGAGGTAGGAGATGTTGACAAGTTGGGATGGGAGCATGTTCCCTTTCCTCTGATAGAATCGTCTGTGATGATAGGGTTGCACCATCGTTCGCGTCAGGCCTTTGATGAGGCAAATTAGCTTAAGGCGTTGAGTGTCTTTTTATTCTATCTTTGATGACTTACGAGGAGATAGGAGTCCTTTGTTTCATTCTTTTCTCGTGCTTTATTTTGTAGGCATTTGCTTTGATGGGGGAGGTCTGGAGTTTGTGCGACCGAGCTCTAGGCCGGATATGAGAGATGGAAGAAAGAGTGCAATGGAGGCGATGGAGGCTCATTATCAAGGCGTCAATCTGGAGCATTGGGATTGGCATGTGCAAGAGTATGCTATATTAGAGGAGCGCTGAAAAGAGGCGGCTCAGGTAGCCGAGGCTCGTAGACACGAGTGTGAGGAGTTGCAGCTAGCTTTAGATATTGTAGAACTCTGATGGGAGGAGGCCTTGGTGCAGGGCCAACAGCTACGTGGGGCAAACAATGAGCTGGTCGAGGCCACCAAGAAGCAGACAACGAAGGTAATTCTTCTACATGAGGTTTTGACGAAGGCCCATTTTGTTGTTGAGACCACCGCGAAGAGGGTGGCAGAAGAAATGGCTCAACTGCATCAAAATCTTGCCGATCGGGAAGCTGAGTTGACCCATATGCATGACATGCATACATACGAGGCAGTGAAGGAGAATGACTTTGGGACATTGGCTAAGTATAAGGGTATGCGAAGCATTACTTGGCCTTATGGCGTCACTTCGTCAGACATGTTTTGTTCGACTACTAGGGTTATTACGCAAGACGGATAGAACTTGGTTTGTATAAGGAGGATGTTGACTTGTCCTTACTTCGACCACATGAGCTGCAGATCCTAGCCTTTCCTGATGACTTTGTTGGGTCGGTGGGGGTGAATTTGTCTGTCCCTTCCTTTTCTGAAGCGATAGAAATGGAGACAGAAGGAGTTGCATAAATGGGAGGGTTGGTGACACGGGAGAATCGGGTGCGACAGACAAGGAGAGAAAAAAGATCAGCCTCATAGTTTATTTTGTAGGGATCTTTTTAGTTTTATCTATTTTTGTTTTATTTTGCGTTTTAGTTAATGGATAAGTAGGGTACTTGGTATGTCAATAAATATAGTTTTGTGTGTTTTTGCATAAAATTGCATACATGGGTATGTTTCAGAAAAGAATACGAGGGTGGTTTTTTGACGCAACTTTTTTGTATACGCAAATTTACCTTTTTAGAAGAAAGGCTCATTGGTTGTGATAAAAAGAATTTCTTTTATAAACCAAGTTTCTATTAAGATAGATGATAATCAATGTTACGAAGAGGGAGATATAAAGGATCGAACGATTGTTTCTTAAAAGAGGGAAGGGTATTTAGTGAACGCGTACGATTGGAGATTAAGGTGAACGTTTCCTTTTTTGGATGATGGGTTTCTTCGGGGATAGGATGCTTCCCAGTTGGTATATATATATATATATATATTTTTTTTTATAAATATGGGTATATTAGATGCATGTTTTTCCTAAAAGTGTTATCTTTGTTGCAGGGGGGGGGGGGGGGGGGGGGGCTCTTCACGGGGAGTCAGGAGTCTCCCTTAAAGGTAGTTCTTGGGACACATTTTTATGTTGGGATTGAGGTGATAACCTCTCGCCCCTTTTGTTTGTATGTCGGGTTATTTTCGAGTGTAAGGATGTGCCCTCAAACCGTCTTTAGGGCCACGAGACTCATTCGTAAAGTGGCGTTCGCGGGGATCACGGTTTCCCTCGAACTAGTTCCAGGACCAAGAGGTTCATTGTGGTGGATGGGTTCTATCAGAGTTGTGAGTCTCCTTTAGAACTATGCATATGTTTGTATGATGATGACATAATGAATTATGATATAGGTAAGAGAGACAAGTTTTTACGATGGCGGCGAGGATGCCCGAGGGCAAGAAGCTCTAACATTTTCTTTATCCTATGGGTTTTGTTGAACAAGGAGAATCCCTGAGTGGGGAGCCATGTTGTTTTGTGAGTTGGATTGGGGTTGTGGGAGAGTCTTGTGTGAGTATAAAGTTCTTTGTGGCAGATTTTCTAGAATTTGCTTCTGAGTTTTGTTTTCTCCGTACGGAATGATCTTCTTTGTGGGGGTATCTTATATATTTTTCTCTTTTTTCTTTTTGGGAAGTCTTTTTCTTCGAGGAGGGTCTTTTCCTTTTAGGAGTCGGTCGGGTATTGTGTGAGAGACACATAGCTGGGGGATATTGCCACGCTAGCGGTGCCATCTTTGAGTTATCCGGCTTACTCGGCTGCCACACATGCATAAGATAGACATGTCATAATTTTGCTCATTTAAGTGCATTTATGTTCTTCTGCGGCGGTTGTCTAGCAAGCCACGCCAACTGCCGTTATGTCCCCATGATTTGGCCATGTCCTATTAGAAGGTCGTTGCAGTTCCTTCGAAGAGGTGTTAATGTTGAACATGGAGGTATCTTTGGGGGAGTGGCCTATAAATAGGTGCGCTGAGTCATTCTATTTCGCTAACATTTCCGCCTTCTCCTGCCTTCAAAGCATATCTACACACTCATTTCTAAACACTCTTAGCATAGAAAGTAGAACTGCTTCATTCCTCTCTTTTTTGTGTGAAGTGGCTATAGAGCATGTAACCTCAAATGTATCTAATCCACAAGGGGAAGAGTCTGACTCAACTGGCACTTTTAGTTTACTTACGACACCTTCTCCTTCTTTGGTAAAGTTTGGGCAATGTTCGAGTAGACAGTCTGTGATGACCGCGCCCCATGAGCCATGCTCCGATCCGAGTTGGTTCAGTGATGGTCAGCCACTTTACCAATCCAGACTAAAGCGCAACTCATAGGAAGGGGTCTCACTTGTTCAGGATCAAAACCATACACATTTTATAAATTATATTTTGATATATACAACGAAAGTTTTGGTATTACAAATAATGTGACTATTTTAATGGTTATGCAGTAGTGACAAAACACGAATATTCTAAAATGCACGCTTGAACAATTATTCACTTGGTCCATGCTGCCATGTTGATTTTTATACTGAGGAATTGACAAAAGAAACGAGAAATAATTTTTTAATGACTTAGTGAGATTCATATAAAAGAACTGGTAATGCAAGAATTAACTGTGACCTACTAGATACATTTCGGGAGTGATCTTACCGGTAGAAACAGTTCAACTAGACAATTTGATGTAGTAATGGTACTAGAGTTTTCATAGAATAGTTAATGAACTTGTGTTTAACAATAAACAAATCCAGTCTTATGTCTTCTATTATTCTACCTTATACCTCCCTACGAGGAGCGACCTCGCAAACAATCAAGAGACATGCTCGAGTACATGTCGATCCAATACGCGGGTTACAGCCAACTCCTGACTGCAAGCGGCGCCTAGATAGATGGGTATCAAAAAAAATTACTTAAACCTACAGTCCTTACTGCCCGACAGTAACTCGACTCAATCCATGGGCCCAACTTCCCAAAGGCGTCCCAATGTGTATAACAAATAAATAAACAAGATAGTAAACCGAATAATGTGAGGACCGCACCTCCAGATTTAGTTAATATCAAACTCGTCACATGTTTAAACAACACAGAAATAAACTCGATATTAATTTAGTCTAAAGGAAAGGTCTCACGGTCAGGATCATACTATACACAAGGAAAATCAATTTATTACATATCACAGCGAAAGTCTTGATAAAATACAAATAACAACGTCATAGTTGAATAAAAGTAATAATACTTAGTTATTTAAAATATTTATGATTATTAAAATGCATACTCAAAATCACACTTAGCAAAATAACTTCTTGATTTGAAAAACCGCTCACACCAGCCACACGTAAGTCGCCTTTTACTCTGAGGAATGGACAGACAAAACAAAAGAGCAATAAGTCTTTAATGACTTAGTGAGATTTATAGGTTTAGGCAGTAAACTGAACAAGAATAAGTAAAATCCAAAAATGAACTGAACGGGAAAGAATGTCAAAAATAACTATTGAGTGTTAATAACATATGAACATGAAGTAATGAAAATGAACATGTGCACATAGTAACTAGATTCAACCTTTATCAACGAATATACTACCTTATACCTCCCAACGAGGAGTAACCTCGCAACAAAACGAAAAGACATGCTCGAGTACACGCCTATCTAGCACACGAGATATAATCAACTCCTCATTATACGCGACGCCTAGATCGATGGGTATTATGCAAAAATACTTAAACTGACAGCCCTTGCTACCCAACAGTAAATTAACACAATCCCGGGCCCAACTTCCCAAAGGCGTCCCAATGGGTGAAACATAATATCATATGAGCTAGTAAGCCGAGTAATATCCGTTGCTCGTTTGCACAGTCCAAGAATCAATATATAGCTATCATATTAGATCAGGTAATACAATTATGAATTAACATGTCATAAATTTAGCATTTGAACATGAAGTAACAATAGATAAAAGAAACTGAATCGCCAAAGGGAATAAGTAAATGAAACATAAAGGCAATATAAAGGATGAAAGAAGTGGCTCGTGATTCGGGAACAAAAATCCCGATTTTTCTGTCCAAGTTCCTCAGGGCCGGGTGCCAAACGAGGCTAGAATAATCAAAATTAAACCTCGCCTTTTCCACACAATTGCCGCTAGTTGTCCTCGTTAACTTCGTCAATCCCTAAATAGGTTTATAAAGTGTTAATAGTTATACAATTAGCTAGTAAGTTTATGTTTTTCACAAGTTGTTCTAACTAGTAATTAGACTACCCTTTAATATTAACTAAGTTAAAATGTGAGAGAATCGTGTCCTAATATACATCAAAGATTCATACAAAGGATTAATATGAAAGTTAATTAAAGATCACTAAAAAAACATGCATCATCATTAGTAAAAATAAAACATACTCGGCTACTACTATCGTTGCCGTCTAAACTATGATCTAATGAGTGATTTGCTTAAATAACCTTCAATATAGTAGATCTATCATGAATTCATATTTCAACTCTTGATATTAAGCATCATATAAAGAGATTGGTGAAATATTACATAGTATTCTAAAACAAATAACTAAAATAGTGACATGCATAGATTCTTATACTAAATTGACCTTTGTAAACAAATGAATATCATAGTTAAATATTTATTTAAAGAATCAACATATATATAGGAATAAATTCATGGAGTAGGAGTGATAAAGAAAGAGTTTTACTATTTTGTAAAAATTCTTGTGTTATAGAAGTTGTTTTCGGACTTTCTAGACAGAGGCTGATTGTTGCTTGCTTTCGGCCTTCAAAAACTTCTCTTTTGGAAATGGTGTCTGAATATGAAAGATGCATAACTTAAAGGAGAATCTGGATCTAAAATTCCAGGATTTTTGGACTTGATTTGGATGAGTTATGGTGTTTTTAGCGCTCAGATTCGAAAGCATTGTTTATGCAAAATGAAAAGTTTTGGTTCTTTGTAGGTAGAAGGACGATGGGGAAAATTCTGAAATAATTTTCTTATGAAACTAAACTCAAAATGGTTGAATATAATGTAGAAAAACGATGCATTCGCATGTGTAATATGACAACTAAAATTGTTCAAAGTCAGATATAGAGTGCTGACAAATGCTGATAGGTTCATGTGCAATTATAGTAACAAGTTGGCAACTTGTATAGTTGTCTCCTTATCACTTATTTTTTTATTTTATTTTACTTTATACACCTTATAATATCAAATTCAGATCATATATTCATCTTAAATAATTCACAACTTGTAATTGATTAACTATTATGCAATTATAGTTATTATATAAAAGATATATATATATATATATATATACATAATTAAGTAGATAACTATGTAATTAATATGTTTTAAGCTAATTTCGAAATAATCATAATTATTTAGGACCTATAAACCTAATTTAAGAACACATAAATTGTGTAAAGGCTATCATAAACTAATCATAAACGTTTAGAACTAAAATTCTAAAACTATTTAGTGTCAAAATCCTAATTTGTGTAAGTTGAAGGACTAAGTGCAAATTAAACTAAAATAAATTAAAAACGTTATTTTTTTTCCGGGGCGTGACAATACCCCCTCCTTAAAAAAGATATGGATAGCGTTCTTAAAGGTAAGTATGTAAACCTCATTTAATAAGAGAGAAAAAAATAAGGGTCAATTATTCATGGTAAATATATGGCATAACTAATACAAGATAACAAAAAGCATATAACATAAAGTTCATATATTGCTAATCACGAAATACTATGGCCAAATAGTATAGAATTAGGATTAGCATTCTTTTAGACCATTTAAAAAAATTCTCGTCAAATAAAGAAAAAAATTTATGTTAAGCAAAATAGTAGGTTTAAACTTATAAAATTATGACTTTTAAACCTTCTTTTAAAACAATGGCTCTGATACTATACTGTGAGGACCGCACCTCCAGATCTAGTTAATATCAAAACAACACAAAAACAAACTCGATATTGATTTAGTCTAAAGGAAAGGTCTCATGGCCAGTATCATACCATACACAAAGAAAATCAATTTACTACATATCACAACGGAATTCTTGATAAAATACAAATAACAACGTCATAGTTGAATAAAAGTAACAATACTTAGTTATATAAAATATTTATGATTATTTAAATGCATTCTCAAAATCACACTTAGCAAAATAACTTCTTGATTTGAAAAACCGCTCACACCAGCCACACGTAAGTCGCCTTTTATTCTGAAGAATGGACAGACAAAACAAAAGAGGAATAGGTCTTTAATGACTTAGTGAGATTTATAGGTTTAGGCAGTAAACTCAAAAAGAATAAGTAAAATCCGAAAATGAACTGAATGGGAAAGAATGGCAAGAAATAACTATTGAGAGTTAATAACATATGAACATGAAGTAATGAAAATGAACATGTGCCCATAATAACTAGATTCAACCTTATATCAACGAATATACTACCTTATACCTCCCAACGAGGAGTAACCTCGCAACAAAACCAAAAGACATACTCGAGTACACGTCTATCTAGCATGCAGGATATAATCAACTCCTGACTATGCGCGGCGCCTAGATCGATGGGTATTATGCAAAAATACTTAAACTGACAGTCCTTGCTGCCCAACAGTAAATTAACACAATCCCAGGTCCAACTTCCCAAAGGCGTCCCAATTGGTGAAACATAATATCATATGAGCTAGTAAGCCGGATAATATCTGTTGCTCGTTTGCACAGTCCAAGAATCAATATATAGTTTATCACATTAGATCAGGTAATACAATTATGAATTGACAGGTCATAGATTTAGCATATGAACATGAAGTAACAATAGATAAAAGAAACTGAATCGCCAAAGGGAATAAGTAAATGAAACATAAAGGCAATATAAAGGATGAAAGAAGTGGCTCATGATTCTGGAACAAAAATCACGATTTTTCTATCCAAGTTCCTCAGGGCCTGGTGCCAAATGGGACTAGAATAATCAAAATCAAGCCTCACATTTTCCACACATGCCGCTAGTCATCCTCGTTAACTTCGTCAATCCCTAAATAGGTTTATAAAGTGTTAATAGTTATACAATTAGCTAGTAAGTTTATGTTTTTCATAAGTTGTTCTAACTAGTAATTAGGCTACCCTTTAATACTAACTAAATTAAAATGTGAGAGAATCGTGTCCTAATATACATAAAATATTCATACAAATGATTAATATGAAAATTAACTAAAGATCACTTAAAAACATGCATCATCATTAGTAAAAATAAAACATGCTCGGCTACTACTATATTTGTCGTCTAAACTATGATCTAATGAGTGATTTGCTTAAATAACCTTCAATATAGTAGATCTATCATGAATTCACACTTCAACACTTGATATTAAGCATCATATAAAGAGATTGGTGAAATATTACATAGTATTCTAAAACAAATAACTAAAATAGTGACATGCATAGATTCTTATACTAAATTGACCTTTGTAAACAAATGAATATCATAGTTAAATATTTATTTAAAGAATCAACATATATATAGGAATAAATGCATGGAGTAGGAGTGATAAAGAAAGAGTTTTACTATCTTGTAAAAATTCTTGTGTTATAGAAGCTGTTTTCGGACTTTCTGGACAGAGGCTGATTGTTGCTTGCTTTCGGCCTTCAAAAACTTCTCTTTTGGAAATGGTGTCTGAATATGAAAGATGCCTAACTTAAAGGAGAACCTGGATCTAAAATTCCAGGATTTTTGGACTTGATTTGGATGAGTTATGGTGTTTTTAGCTCTCGGATTCAAAAGCATTTTTTATGCAAAATGAAAAGTTTTGGTCCTTTATGGGTAGAAGGACGATGGGGAAAATTCGTAAATAATTTTCTTATGAAACTAAACTCAAAATGGTTGAATATAATGAAGAAAAACGATGCATTCGCATGTGTAATATGACATCTAAAATTGTTCAAAGTCAGATATAGAGTGCTGACAGATGCTGATAGGTTCATGTGCAATTATAGTAACAAGTTGGCAACTTGTGTAGTTGTCTCCTTATCAGTTATTTTTTTATTTTATTTTACTTTATACACCTTATAATATCAAATTCAGATCATATATTCATCTTAAATAATTCACAACTTGTAATTGATTAACTATTATGCAATTATAGTTATTATATAAAAGATATATATATATATATACATAATTAAGTAGATAACTATGTAATTAATATGTTTTAAGCTAATTTCGAAATAATCATAATTATTTAGGACCTATAAACCTAATTCAAGAACACATAAATTGTATAAAGGCTATCATAAACTAATCATAAACGTTTAGAACTAAAATTCTAAAACTATTTAGTGTCAAAATCATAATTTGTGCAAGTTGAAGGACTAAGTGCAAATTAAACTAAAATAAATTGAAAGCGTTATTTTTTTTCCGGTGCGTGACAATACCCCCTCCTTAAATGAATCTGGTCCCCAGATTCATACCTGAATTCTCGAAAAGAAATGGATAGCGTTCTTAAAGGTAAGTACGTAAACCTCATTTAATAAGAGAGAAAAAAATAAGGGTCAATTATTCATGGTAAATATATGGCATAACTAATACAAGACAACAAAAAGCATATAACATAAAGTTCATATATTGCTAATCACGAAATACTATGGCCAAATAGTATAGCATTAGGATTAGCATTCTTTTAGACCATTTAAAAAAATTCTCGTCAAATAAAGAAAAAAATTTATGTTAAGCAAAATAGTAGGTTTAAACTTATAAAATTATGACTTTTAAACCTTCTTTTAAAACAATGGCTCTGATACCATACTGTGAGGACCGCACCTCCAGATCTAGTTAATATCAAACACGTCCCATGTTCAAACAACACAAAAACAAACTCGATATTGATTTAGTCTAAAGGAAAGGTCTCATGGCCAGTATCATACCATACACAAAGAAAATCAATTTATTACATATCACAGCGGAAGTCTTGATAAAATACAAATAACAACGTCATAGTTGAATAAAAGTAACAATACTTAGTTATATAAAATATTTATGATTATTGAAATGCATACTCAAAATGACACTTAGCAAAATAACTTCTTGATTTGAAAAACCGCTCACACCAGCCACACGTAAGTCGCCTTTTATTCTAAAGAATGGACAGACAAAACAAAAGAGGAATAGGTCTTTAATGACTTAGTGAGATTTATAGGTTTAGGCAGTAAACTGAACAAGAATAAGTAAAATCCGAAAATGAACTGAACGGGAAAGAATGGCAAGAAATAACTATTGAGCGTTAATAACATATGAACATGAAGTAATGAAAATGAACATGTGCACATAATAACTAGATCCAACCTTATATCAACGAATATACTAACTTATACCTCCCAACGAGGAGTAACCTCGCAACAAAACGAAAATACATACTCGAGTACACGTTTATCTAGCATGCGGGATATAATCAACTTCTGACTATACACGGCGCCTAGATCGATGGGTATTATGCAAAAATACTTAAACTGACAGTCCTTGCTGCCCAATAGTAAATTAACAAAATCCCGGTCCCAACTTCCCAAAGGCGTCCCGATTGGTGAAACATAATATCATATGAGCTAGTAAGCCGGATAATATCTGTTGCTCGTTTGCACAGTCCAAGAATCAATATATAGTTTATCATATTAGATCAGGTAATACAATTATGAATTGACAGGTCATAGATTTAGCATATATGAACATGAAGTAACAATAGATAAAAGAAACTGAATCGCCAAAGGGAATAAGTAAATGAAACATAAAGGCAATATAAAGGATTAAAGAAGTGGCTCATGATTCCGGAACAAAAATCACGATTTTTCTATCCAAGTTCCTCAGGGCCGGGTGCCAAATGGGTCTAGAATAATCAAAATCAAGCCTCACATTTTCCACACATTCCGCTAGTCGTCCTCGTTAACTTCGTCAATCCCTAAATAGGTTTATAAAGTGTTAATAGTTATACAATTAGCTAGTAAGTTTATGTTTTTCATAAGTTGTTCTAACTAGTAATTAGGCTACCCTTTAATACTAACTAAGTTAAAATGTGAGAGAATCGTGTCCTAATATACATAAAAGATTCATACAAATGATTAATATGAAAGTTAACTAAAGATCACTTAAAAACATGCATCATCATTAGTAAAAATAAAACATACTCGGCTACTACTATATTTGACGTCTAAACTATGATCTAATGAGTGATTTACTTAAATAACCTTCAATATAGTAGATCTATCATGAATTCACATTTCAACACTCGATATTAAGCATCATATAAAGAGATTGGTGAAATATTACATAGTATTCTAAAACAAATAACTAAAATAGTGACATGCATAGATTCTTATACTAAATTGACCTTTGTAAACAAATGAATATCATAGTTACATATTTATTTAAAGAATCAACATATATATAGAAATAAATGCATGGATTAGGAGTGATAAAGAAAGAGTTTTACTATTTTGTAAAAATTCTTGTGTTATAGAAGCTGTTTTCGGACTTTCTGGACAGAGGCTGATTGTTGCTTGCTTTCGGCCTTCAAAAACTTCTCTTTTGGAAATGGTGTCTGCATATGAAAGATGCATAACTTAAAGGAGAATCTGGATCTAAAATTCCAGGATTTTTGGACTTGATTTGGATGAGTTATGGTGTTTTTAGCGCTCGGATTCGAAAGCATTGTTTATGCAAAATGAAAAGTTTTGGTTCTTTGTAGGTAGAAGGATGATGGGGAAAATTCTGAAATAATTTTCTTATGAAACTAAACTCAAAATGGTTGAATATAATGAAGAAAAACGATGCATTCACATGTGTAATATGACAACTAAAATTGTTCAAAGTCAGATATAGAGTGGTGACAGATGCTGATAGGTTCATGTGCAATTATAGTAACAAGTTGGCAACTTGTGTATTTGTCTCCTTATCACTTATTTTTTTATTTTATTTTACTTTATACACCTTATAATATCAAATTCAGATCATATATTCATCTTAAATAATTCACAACTTGTAACTGATTAACTATTATGCAATTATAGTTATTATATAAAAGATATATATATATATATATATATACATAATTAAGTAGATAACTATGTAATTAATATGTTTTAAGCTAATTTCGAAATAATCATAATTATTTAGGACCTATAAACCTAATTTAAGAACACATAAATTGTGTAAAGGCTATCATAAACTAATCATAAACGTTTAGAACTAAAATTCTAAAACTATTTAGTGTCAAAATCCTAATTTGTATAAGTTGAAGGACTAAGTGCAAATTAAACTAAAATAAATTGAAAGCGTTATTTTTTTTCCGGGGCGTGACAGTACCCCCTCCTTAAATGAATCTGGTCCCCAGATTCATACCTGAATTCTCGAAAAGAAATGGATAGCGTTCTTAAAGGTAAGTACGTAAACCTCATTTAATAAGAGAGAAAAAAATAAGGGTCAATTATTCATGGTAAATATATGGCATAACTAATACAAGACAACAAAAAGCATATAACATAAAGTTCATATATTGCTAATCACGAAATACTATGGCCAAATAGTATAGCATTAGGATTAGCATTCTTTTAGACCATTTAAAAAAATTCTCGTCAAATAAAAAAATTTATGTTAAGCAAAATAGTAGGTTTAAACTTATAAAACTATGACTTTTAAACCTTCTTTTAAAACAATAGCTCTGATACCATACTGTGAGGACCGCACCTCCGGATCTAGTTAATATCAAACACGTCCCATGTTCAAACAACACAAAAACAAACTCGATATTGATTTAGTCTAAAGAAAGGTCTCATGGCCAGTATCATACCATACACAAAGAAAATCTATTTATTACATATCACAGCGGAAGTCTTGATAAAATACAAATAACAACGTCATATTTGAATAAAAGTAACAATACTTAGTTATATAAAATATTTATGATTATTGAAATGCATACTCAAAATCACACTTAGCAAAATAACTTCTTGATTTGAAAAACCGCTCACACCAGCCACACGTAAGTCACCTTTTATTCTAAATAATGGGCAGACAAAACAAAAGAGGAATAGGTCTTTAATGACTTAGTGCGATTTATAGGTTTAGGCAGTAAACTGAACAAGAATAAGTAAAATCCGAAAATGAAATGAACGGGAAAAAATGGCAAGAAATAACTATTGAGCGTTAATAACATATGAACATGAAGTAATGAAAATGAACATGTGCACATAATAACTAGATTCAACCTTATATCAACGAATATACTACCTTATACCTCCCAACGAGGAGTAACCTCGCAACAAAACGAAAATACATACTCGAGTTCACGTTTATCTAGCATGCGGGATATAATCAACTTCTGACTATACGCGGCGCCTTGATCAATGGGTATTATGCAAAAATACTTAAATTGACAGTCCTTGTTGCCCAACATTAAATTAACACAATCCCGGGCCCAACTTCCCAAAGGCGTCCCAATTGGTGAAACATAATATCATATGAGCTAGTAAGCCGGAAAATTTCTGTTGCTCGTTTGCACAGTCCAAGAATCAATATATAGTTTATCATATTAGATCAGGTAATATAATTATGAATTGACCGGTCATAGATTTAGCATATGAACATGAAGTAACAATAGATAAAAGAAACTGGATCGCCAAAGGGAATAAGTAAATGAAACATAAAGGCAATATAAAGGATGAAAGAAGTGGCTCATGATTCCGAAACAAAAATCACAATTTTTCTGTCCAAGTTCCTCAGGGCCGGGTGCCAAATGGGACTAGAATAATCAAAACCAAGCCTCACATTTTCCACACATGCCGCTAGTCGTCCTCGTTAACTTCGTCAATCCCTAAATAGGTTTATAAAGTGTTAATAGTTATACAATTAGCTAGTAAGTTTATGTTTTTCATAATTTGTTCTAACTAGTAATTAGGCTACCCTTTAATACTAACTATGTTAAAATGTGAGAGAATCGTGTCCTAATATACATAAAAGATTCATACAAATGATTAATATAAAAGTTAACTAAAGATCACTTAAAAACATGCATCATCATTAGTAAAAATAAAACATACTCGGCTACTACTATATTTGACGTCTAAACTATGATCTAATGAGTGATTTGCTTAAATAACCTTCAATATAGTAGATCTATCATGAATTCACATTTCAACACTTGATATTAAGCATCATATAAAGAGATTGGTGAAATATTACATAGTATTCTAAAACAAATAACTAAAATAGTGACATGCATAGATTCTTATACTAAATTGACCTTTGTAAACAAATGAATATTATAGTTAAATATTTATTTAAAGAATTAACATATATGTAGGAATAAATGCATGGAGTAGGAGTGATAAATAAAGAGTTTTACTATTTTGTAAAAATTCTTGTGTTATAGAAGCTGTTTTTGGACTTTCTGGACAGAGGCTGATTGTGGCTTGCTTTCGGCCTTCAAAAACTTATATTTTGGAAATGGTGTCTGAATATGACAGATGCCTAACTTAAAGGAGAATCTGAATCTAAAAGTTCATAATTTTTTGACTTGATTTGGATGAGTTATGGTGGTTTTAGTGCTCGAATTCGAAAGCATTTTTTCTGCACAATAAAAAGTTTTGGTTTTTTTATGGGTAGAAGGACGATGGGAAAAATCTGAAACAATTTTTTTATGAATCTAGACTCAAAATTGTTGAATATAATGAAGAAAAATGATGCATTTACGTGAGTAATATGACTGCTAAAATTGTTCAAAATCAGATATAGAGTGATGACAGATGCTGATAGGTTCTTGCACAATTATAGTAACAAGTTGGCAACTTGTATAGTTATCTCCTTATCTCTTATTTTTTATTTTATTTTACTTTATACACCTTATAATATCAAATTCAAATCATATATTCATCTTAAATAATTCACAACTTGTAATTGATTAACTATTATGCAATTATAGTTATTATATAAAAGATATATATAATTAAGTAGATAACTATGTAATTAATATGTTTTAATCTAATTTCGAAATAATCATAATCATTTAGGATCTATGAACCTAATTTAAGAACACATAAATTGTGTAAAGGCTATCATAAACTAATCATAAACATTTAGGACTAAATTTGCAAATTCTAAAACTATTTGGTGTCAAAATCCTAATTTGTGTAAGTTGAAGGACTAAAGTGCAAATTAAACTAAAATAAATTGAAAACGTTATTTTTTTGGGGTGTGACAGATAATATCCGTTGCTCTTTGAGCTACATGTCCCGAAAATAGTTCGTTGCTCTTTGCACAATTCAAGAAGCAGCAGACGAGATTACAATACAGGAGAATTATCATGATTGTGAATAGATATGATAAATAATAAATGATTGGATATGATTTATCGATGAGTAAGAAAATCATGTTATGAGATGAGATGACAAACAGGATTATGATGAAATATAGGTTGTTCAAGGTTTGATAATGGAGTAGTGAGTTTTCTGTCCAAGTTCCTCAGGGTCGGATGCCAAACAGGGCTAGAACAAATCAGAAATGGAACATCACCTTAACTCGTACAAAGAACCTTGATGGCGTTGATTAGTTCGTCAAACCTTTAACAAATTTAAATAATATTAATCAACTGAATTGATAATTCACCACAACAAATATTAGTACTTTTTCTTCAATTCTCATGTTGGTGAAATTGAAAACGTTCTTGTTAAGAATGCTAGTTACAATGTAACTCTTAGTAAGTAACACATAAGCTTAATTTATGCCATTACACAAAACATGAAAATCTTAGATGATGAATTTAAAAAAAAAAACATATTACTTAACTAACTCTAGAAAAACTCATATTTTTAGTCTTTAATCAATTTCAAACTTTTAATAAACATACACCAAATAAGTATCATACGAATTAACACCTTAAAAGGTATAACTTAGTCATTTATTACTTTATTTTACATAGTAAGTTTAAAAATGCATATACTTGTTTTATAACTTAAATATAAAGATATAAACATGAGAGGTTTATCAAAACATGTGATAAGGAATGATAAATAATCTTATTTGATGGTTAGGTCATGAAGTGGCAAGAATAATCTTGTAAGACTTATGAAAATAGTGTGTTAAACATGATAAATCTACCATTTAAATGCTATAAATAAGATCACAAAAATGTCAATTCATGATTATAAATCATAATAATCTAATTATAACTAATATTATATCATGTTAAATTTACGTGTGTGATAAATACGTTGAATTATGATGGTGATTAAACTTATAAATTAAGAAAACAAAGATTGTGCCAAATAAACTGAAAAATCACCGCAGTTTTGGTTTTACCTTTGATCGGACATCCAAATGAACTTGGTTTTCAAATCTTTTTATGCTTCATGGTTTTCTAGTATCATGAGAGATGTGGAAATCCAAGATTTTGTGAAAACACAAAGGTTTGCTATGCTAAATAATTCTTGCAACATAGAACCCATTTTCAGATTTTCAGACAACAGTCTACGGTTTAGGAATTTCGACCTTCTAAATCACATTATTTGAAAAACATTTCTTCATATGAAAGTTAGAGGACATCATGAGGAGTATTCAGCCATTAGCCTTGATCAAAAAGGATTTTTCTATAATTTGTTGTGATTTTTCTAAGGTGTAGGGCCGAATGGATAAATTCTGCACAATAAAAGTTTTGGGGTATTTTCGGGTAAAAAATGATAAAATAAGAACTTGGGATGACTTTTCCTTGAAAGTAGACCCACTAACTTAGAGATTCATAGGAATAAAGAAGGAAAAACCAAAATGATTTTGAGTGTGAAAATTGTTGGAAGAAAGTCTACTATTTATAAGCAAAAATTATGTTAAAATAATTTTAATTAAGGTCACACTTTGATTATTTTATAATAAATCACAAAAATCTTTTAATCATTATTTTAAGGATGTCATGAAATACCTCATCAAAAATATGTCATGGCTTACTTCATTAATTGGTTATTTGCATATCAAATTCTTCAATTATTTATAATTAAAATTCAAATAGGTATAATTAGATTTCGTTGTTACATACCTATTTATTTATGTAATTTTTCTAGATAATTCCATCATATTGGTTAAGATTTGAAATTGAAATATATGTTTTAGGGTTAGAGACCTATAAAATAATAAAAGACTAACTTTTAAGTTTAGGGACTAAAATGCAATTGTTTCTAAATATTTAGGGTCAAAAAATAGAAATTTTCAAAAGTTCAAGGACTAAAGTATAAATTTATTTTCTTCCTAATTTTTGGGGCGTTACACAGTCGGTATTGGGTCGGGGAGAGGCTGTAATGCTGGATTCTGGTCTGGCTTCAAGGACACGTTGTTATTGGGCGGCTCAACTTGTTTCTATGGCTAGTCTGCGACGCCATCGTTCTAATCCCGCGGGATCTGGGCTATCAAAGAATGGGGGTGCGAGTTTGGGTGAAGGTATTTCTTCCTCATTAATGCCCCTTCCTACTGTTGATGAAATGAGGGCACCCTTTCTACGTAGTGAACCTTATAACCTTCCTGCTCCAGGGGTCGAGCTGATGTTGGGCTACTTCGAGCTGAATTCTATAGTGGGTGCAGGAAGGATTGAGAGTGCGTCTAGTAATGTGTCAGAGGGGTACGTGCGTAGGTTACTAGATGGGATATCTTTGGATATATCCAAATTTGACATCATTATTCCAGCGGCTGACCAACGAACCCATGATCCTCCTGCAAGATTTTTACCAGTGTATGCAGGGTAGGTTCAAAATGGCCTTCGTTGGTTCTTTCATCATTTCATGTGGGATTTATTGCAGTCTCTCCAAGTTTGCCCCAGTCGATTACTTCCGTCGTCCTTTCAATATGTAGTGGGATTTGTACAATGTTGTGGACTGTTAGATATTGAGTGCTCTCTCTTTAGGTTTTTGGCAGCTTTTCCCTTACAACTCGTAACTACTAATCGTCTCTTTTTTTATTTCAAACCGGTGGGTCCTCCTTCCCTTTTGGAGGCTGGGGTCCTCGCAAACAAGGGTGGTGTTTGGCGAGATGAGTTCTTCTACTTAGCTCCCCATCATTTCACGGTTACGAAATGGGGCATTCGTACGAGGTGGGGCTTGGGCGTGGCACGATTACGTCCTTCTTTAGAATGACAAGTAAGGCAGGATTTGATACGAAGAGGTTTATATACTAGTCTTTATAACACGTATTCTATGTTAAATTAACCGATGACTATGATCATGGTTGGGCTTCAATAGGCCGCTGAGGTATTGGAGTTTCTAGAAGGCCCTCTTCAGACAAACCCCTTGTTCAGTAAGCGTCCCTTAGTATCTATTAATTTGTTTTTTTACCTATTATGTTCCTCTTCGGAGCATGATTTTCTGTTAACGCAGGTGAGTTGATCCTAGGGATTGAAATGAATTTTCATTCTTGAGAGACTTTTTCAATGGCTTCCTTACTTTATCCGTAATATTCAACCGACGTGGGGGCGCTTGAGCCATTATCGAGGGGGTTTGATTCGATGACCTTTATCTTTTCTTTTCCTACTCCATCAGTCAAGGAGCTTCCTAGAGCCTCACCAGTTTTGGGTAAGGGTTTTCCCGACTTGGAGGGTCATCTAACCCGTGAATCGAGTGAAGGTTCTAGTCGTACTTTCTGCCCGTCTGGTGTTCGGATGGGGGAGTTGGCCCAATCTTCTATGTTGAGTATAGCGGACGACCTTTTTCTTTTCACATGAGTGTTGGGGAGCCTACAATACTGCCGGTCATATTTATGCGGACTGCACAACGAGCACGACAGGGAATTTCTCATTCCCTTCACTTTTTCGGCCTTGCAGGATATTTTCAGTAAGAATGCTTGCGAGGTACATGTCTTTTTCCTTTGAAAGGCACTCATTTGCGCGCAATTTTTCGGTGGTCGTTATTCTAATCTGATTTTCTTATCGCTTTTTGTCTTTGAGGGGTGAACATTTATCGCTTTTTCTAGAAGCCATGGGCGAGCATTTTCAAACTGCTCCTTTCGAGTTGCTGATACTACACATGCGGTACAAAGAGCTGGAATTAGCGTTGGAAGAGGCTCGGGGTCGGTTGAAGCAGAAAGAAGCGGAGATAGAAACCCTATGAGCCATGAATATGGGATCTCCAATGGAAGTAAAGGAGATGCTACAATAATTTGAAATTTATGAGCGAGTGGTCCGAACAGGCAAAAACATGGTTAGAAAGTTTGCTTTTTTGCCTTGGTCGGTCGAGTGAGTTGCTTCGTACCACATGGTCAGAAGGGGACGAATACATGCGTCTGTTGATGGAACTGAGCACCGATTTGGAGAGTAATTGTCTAGGGCTCAGGCTCAAGCGGTATTAGGTGCAACACGTTCGAATAGCTCTTTTAGCGATGAGGCGCGACAGTTTCTTTTGATGTGCAATGGTATTTGCCAGGATGTGGTTCAATCGATGTCTGGGTTTCCTTCGGATCTAGTGATTTCTAAGTTGATGGTGGATCCTCCTTTGGAAGCTCCTCTTATACCTTAGACCTTGTCGGTTGTAGGGGCGGGTTTTGTCGGCATGTATGGATTGGAAGAGGAGGGCTCGTCGATGTCGAATATTGCTCCTTTAAGGGTTTCCCTGGCAAAGGTATCAGAGGGAGCACGTCGGGCTGCTGTGTAGGAAGGGAAGCGTCATGTTCCTGACTCGGGGTAATGGTTCGGTCGATTCAAATAATTTTGAAGAGTTCTTTCCGTCTTTCTTTGTATAATATTGGTACGAACCTTTGTAAATAGAGGCGGGTTTTGTAGCATAGGTTTTTTTGAATACATATGGGTGAGAATGATGTTATTTGTAAGGAATGCTTACTAGTTTTATGTTTAAAGTGGTTTGGCGTGCATATCTTTCTATTACTTCCTAATTTTGGTAACTTCCGCCGTTTCGTCTCTGGCTGTCAGGCACTGAGGCGGTCACCTATCGCGGGAGAGCTTTGAATTCCTGGTTACTTTCCTTTGTTACTCATTTCTATTGATTCTTTCTTTTTTAAACCGTGTTTTGACTTAAAAATACTATATATTATTTTTTAAAGAAACTTTGGTGATTCTTGTAAGAGACGACGTTGGTTTGTGGCTTTTCGTCTTGAACTGGCTTTCTTTCTATATAGAGCGAAGGCTATTTGATTTTCCTTACTCGGACTCCAAGGAGTCGTAACGAAGGGGGTGGCATGCGTGGGATTGGTTAGAATGTTTTCTTAATTTAAAAGAGCGAAACATGACTTCCCCTTATTTTTTCCACCCGCAGATGGCCGTTAACTTCCTTTCTTCCTCTGAATCTTTTCATAGGGTGAGAAGGCAGTTTCCCACAAACGGCGCCATTGTTGATAGGAGATTTTATTAATATATGTATGTTGACACTTAAATTTTTTGTCTAATTAAATTAAGTGATGATAATTTTTAAGATGCAAGAAATACAAAATATATTTTATTTAATCTTAATATTTTGAGGGATTAAAATAAATATATTAATTAAATCTTAAGACAAGGAAATAATTGCTCATCAAATCTCAAGACATGGAAAGTCTTCTCCTCCAAGTCTCAATCTTCAAGAGATGGAAATAATTCTCCACCAAATCTCAACACAAAGAAAGAATTCCCCACCAAGTCTCAATATTCAAGAGATGGAAAGAATATTATTTTATATAAATTCTTCCATATCAAGAAATTGTAGACGCGATCTCAACCGTTCATCCCATCAAGAGATTCTAATTGAGATTCACTCCACAACTATAAATAGAGGTGGTCTTGAAGAAGAAAATACACACAAATATTCACAAGTTGAAGAGGGAAAAGCTCCAAGTTTTTCGCTCCACCAAGTTCATCAATCTTCAAGGCGTTCTTCGCGGGATTCAAGGCGTTCTTCGCGAAAACCTCCATTTGATCCGGCGTCAAGCTCCAAGTCCATCAAATAACCGTTTTTGAAGATCGCACTTCTGCCGAGGAAGATCGAGCTTCAACAAATTTAACAAATTCAAGTCAAGTTCATATCGTTCTCCGACAATCTTCAAGAAAGAAAGTCCGTTTGATTCGAGAACAAGCTGCAAGGCCCTCGACAAACTGTTATTGAAGATCAAGTCCCTTTCAAAGAAGATCAAGGTCCACATATCCGAAGAACTGAAGACGAAGATCATATCGTTCTTCAACAATCTTCAAACCAAATTCAAAGTCAAAAGTCCGTTCGATCCGAGATCAAGCTGCCAAGCCCTCGCATCAACGTTTGTCAAGCATCGAAGTATTTTGAAGATCAAAATTCTTCAAAGAAGATTGACGTTCAACAAGTTCAACAAGTCAAGACGAAGATCAAATTGTTCGTCGCGAAGATCAAGTCAAATTGTTGATTCAAGATCAAGCTCAAAAGCCCTTGGATTAACGTTCAACTTAAACCACGTGGAAGCGATCAAAGTCAATTCCGCCGTCAAGTCAACCAAGTTTCATAATTAGAAAAGAATCAGAGGATTACTAGAGATTGTAACCCCATATTCATTTGAATAAATAAAAAATTATTTGTACTTAATTTTTCTTGTCTTTATTTTAAAGACTTAGAATTTTTTAACGCTACAAATTTTGGCACGCCCGGTGGGACAATATCTACCTCTCATCTCTTTTCTAGCAAGTCTACAAGTCACAAGAAGTCAACGTTGCTCAACAATGGACAAGTCAATGGGGGCAACAAGCGGAGGCTCTTCGCAACCGATGATGAAAGCTACACTCACACCGGGGGAAAGACACGAAGCAAAAGAAAAGACTCATGCATCTTCAATGGAGGAGCGAGTTGCTGCGCTGGCGAGAGCTATTGAGAGCTTCACAACACAAATGCATAGACGTGAAGAGCGCTTGAATTGTCTTCTCCAAAAGATAGAGATCCGAGAAGGAAATCACAACATTGAAGAAGTCGCTGACAAAGTCGAAGTTCAAGGATGCATCAAACCTTTGAGCAAAGAAGTTGAAGTTGCCACTCTTCCCGCAAAGCAAGAACACAGAACAAGCAACGGTCGAAGCATGGCGCATGGAAAGGCTACTCAAGGCATTGAAGCTCAAGAATTTGGTGAAGTCCTAAGTGAAAGAATCCGAGCCACTTCTCTTTTTCACAAGTCAAGTTTCGCAAGGAAGGAAGATCAAGGCGTCATGATGCACAAAAGGTTTTCTGGAGAGATCATTCAAGAGGCTGAAGTGGGAGAACATTCCAAGTCCTCAAGTCAACAAATCCAAGTCTCCCCACAAGGTCTTGTCTCTGTCGATGAATTGAAGAAGCTCATCAAAGAAGTTGCAAATGATCATAAAGTGCAACAGAAGACTTTCAAAGCTTACATGAAGCCTTATACTCAAAGAATAGAGCACTTGCAAATGTCGGAAAGCTATCAACCGCCAAAGTTTCAGAGATTTGATGGAAAAGGAGACCCAAGACAACATGTTGCTCACTTCGTCGAAACATGTAGTAGTGCTGGAACTGATGGAGATCTTCTAGTCAAGCAATTTGTTCGATCCTTAGAAGACGTCGCTTTTGATTGGTATATTAATCTTGAGCCAAACTCCATTGACAACTGGAAAGATTTGCAAAGTGAGTTCTTCAACCGCTTTTATAGCACTCGACGCACTGTGAGCATGATTGAGCTAGCAAAGTCCCATCAACACGAAGACGAGCCGGCGATTGAGTACGTCAATAGATGGAGAAATCTATCCTTAAGCTGCAAAGAGAAGTTGTCTGAAACTTCAGATATAGAGATTTGCATTCAAGGGATGGATTGGGGTCTCGCATACATACTTCAAGGAATCAAACCAAGAACATTTGAAGAGTTGGCGACGCGTGCGCATGACATTGAAACAAGCATGAACTCTACTAAAGAAGAAAACTCAATTCGTGTCCTTGATACTGAAAGTGATGATACGGATGACACCAGCGATGAAGAGGGTGCGACATCAAATTTTATTACAACCAATATGCTCCTTGATACGAGCTTAAACTATCTCAAATGCTCAAATTAAGTGCCAAAATATATGCTCCTTGATACGAGCTTAAACTATCTCAAATGCTCAAATTAAGTGCCAAAATATATGCTCCTTGATACGAGCTTAAACTATCTCAAATCCTCAAATTAAGTGCCAAAATATATGCTCCTTGATACGAGCTTAAACTATCTAAAATCTTCAAATTAAGTGTCAAATCATGTACTCCTTGATAAGAGTATAAACTATCAACATTCTCCTTAACACGAGTATAAACTGTTTACATATGTGAACTTAAAGTAAACATTCAAGTCTTCAAATTAATATACAAGTCTTCAAGTCTCCTAGACACGAGCCAAAAGGTCTGCAAATCCTTCAAATCCAAGTCTTCAAGCAAATCCTTCAAGTCTTCAAGTCTCCTAGACACGAGCCAAAAGGTCTACAAATCCTTCAAGTCCTCAAAGCAAATGTTCAAGTCTCCTAGACACGAGCCAAAAGGTCTACAAATCCTTTAAGTCCTCAAAGCAAATGCACAAGTCTCCTAGACACGAGCCAAAAGGTCTACAAATCCTTCAAGTCCTTAAAGCAAATGTTCAAGTCTCCTAGACACGAGCCAAAAGGTCTACAAATCCTTCAAGTCCTCAAAGCAAATGTTCAAGTCTCCTAGACACGAGCCGAAAGGTCTTCAAATCCTTCAAGTCTTCAAATCAAATGTGCAAGACTCCTAGATATGAGATAAAATTGTCTACAAATGTCCAAATCAAATGCTCCATAACACACGAGCTTAAACTGCACGTTACTCCTGGCCTGCATGAGTAGAAACTGTGTACGTCGCCCCCTTTAAATCAATCTTGATTTATTTTGAACTACGTCATGACTTGATTCCTTCATTGGATACGTAGGCAGCTAGAAGTTCATTCTTAGCCCAGTCATATCCCAAAAAAAAATGCTCATGCAACATTCAAGTTGATGGATCCAATGATGAAGCTCACAAATGTTCTAAGCTCAAGAAGTGGATTTATGGTGGTTGAAATTGAAGCACGAGAACAAGAAGAAGAAACATGTCGAGACTTATCCACTCACTCATGCATTTCAACACAAATCGTGAACAAGTCTCGAGGGGGCAATTTGTTGACACTTAAATTTTGTGTCTAATTAAATTAAGTGATGATAATTCTTAAGATGCAAGAAATACAAAATATATTTTATTTAATCTTAATATTTTGAGGGATTAAAATAAATATATTAATTAAATCTTAAGACAAGGAAATAATTGCTCATCAAATCTCAAGACATGGAAAGTCTTCTCCTCCAAGTCTCAATCTTCAAGAGATGGAAATAATTCTCCACCAAATCTCAACACAATGAAAGAATTCCCCACCAAGTCTCAATATTCAAGAGATGGAAAGAATATTATTTTATATAAATTCTTCCATATCAAGAAATTGTAGACGCGATCTCAACCGTTCATCCCATCAAGAGATTCTAATTGAGATTCACTCCACAACTATAAATAGAGGTGGTCTTGAAGAAGAAAATACACACAAATATTCACAAGTTGAAGAGGGAAAAGCTCCAAGTTTTTCGCTCCACCAAGTTCATCAATCTTCAAGGCGTTCTTCGCGGGATTCAAGGCGTTCTTCGCGAAAACCTCCATTTGATCCGGCGTCAAGCTCCAAGTCCATCAAATAACCGTTTTTGAAGATCGCACTTCTGCCGAGGAAGATCGAGCTTCAACAAATTCAACAAATTCAAGTCAAGTTCATATCGTTCTCCGACAATCTTCAAGAAAGAAAGTCCGCTTGATTCGAGAACAAGATGCAAGGCCCTCGACAAACTGTTATTGAAGATCAAGTCCCTTTCAAAGAAGATCAAGGTCCACATATCCGAAGAACTGAAGACGAAGATCATATCGTTCTTCAACAATCTTCAAACCAAATTCAAAGTCAAAAGTCCGTTCGACCCGAGATCAAGCTGCCAAGCCCTCGCATCAACGTTTGTCAAGCATCCAAGTATTTTGAAGATCAAAATTCTTCAAAGAAGATTGACGTTCAACAAGTCAAGACGAAGATCAAATTGTTCGTCGCGAAGATCAAGTCAAATTGTTGATTCAAGATCAAGCTCAAAAGCCCTTGGATTAACGTTCAACTTAAACCACGTGGAAGCGATCAAAGGCAATTCCGCCGTCAAGTCAACCAAGTTTCATAATTAGAAAAGAATCAGAGGATTACTTAATTTTTACTTGTAACCCCATATTCATTTGAATAAATAAAAAATTATTTGTACTTAATTTTTCTTGTCTTTATTTTAAAGACTTAGAATTTTTAACGCTACAATGTAATAAAAGGAAAATACATGAGGGGGGAGTGGTCGGCCTTTCACCGATTCGAGGAATTGGAGGAAAGAATAACTTAGAAAGAACAATGCTTTTTGAAGTTCCTTTGTATGTAAAAAAAGAGTTAGTTTTTTCTCTAAAGAAAGGAGGAGGTGGCTTTATATCGATAATTGCGGGTGGCTACTAACTAGACCTCCTCGAATGGCGGTGGAAGCATGATTGAATGGGAGTCTGAGAGGTATTCTGGTCTGATCTGGATTTTGAGAGTAGGATAAGAATTTTGAGGGGCTAGTTGTCAACATCGTCTTTGTCTTGTGTTGATCTTTGAGAAGATAAGAATTTCGAGGAGCTAGTTGTCAGCATCGTCTTTGTTTTGTGATGATGTTTGAGAAGATAAGAATTTTGAGGGGCTAGTTGCCAACATCGTCTTGTCTTGTGTTAATCTTTAAGAAGATAGGAATTTCGAGAGGCTAGTTGTCAGCATCATCTTTGTTGTGTGTTGATCTTTGAGAAGATAAGCGATTCTTTGTACAAGAAGAGTTTCTTAGCAATGTTGTTAAGTAAAAACTCTTTAAGATAAAAAATTCTATTTTTTCATTATTAATTCTTGCTTTAATTATTTTTCCATTATTAATTTATTACTATAATAACTGCCACCATCTAAAGTTATAGAGAAGATCATGTAAATGAGGAAAGAGAAGAATTATGAGATTTATTTCCAGTTAATTGAGACTAAAATAAGATGTTTAGAGGTATTTGAGAAATAGATTAGTAGAAGGTGCTTGTGGAAGCACCTAATGGTTAGCTTTTCGGCTAATTTTTTTTTTATTATTAAGAGAAGGTGAAGCAAAAACAACCATTGTAAACACTAAATAAATGCTTCTCAATGACTTAAAACTGATAAGTAACTTTTAAAAGCTCTTGCAAACACCATCAAGTTATTTCATTAAACCAAAGTAGGTCGAAGTCAAACCGGGAGTTTCAGTTTAAGTAATTGATGACTGTCACCTTTTTATTGAAGAAGTTTTTAGTACTACAATTTTGACCTTTTGAATATACTAATAGAGGTTTTACTTTTTAGCTTCATATAGAACATGAGGGTTTTGGCAACCTTAGTCCTTTAAAGATATATCTTAGCAAAGTCAGTCATTTAAAGAAGTACCATTCAATTTTAGTTCTTCAAAGATACAACATGTCCAATTTTAGTCCCCCGACCAAATTACTCCAATTTTGACAGGAAATCGTCAAGTTATGATCGATATCTTTTGGAACACTGCAAATTCTTCACACGTGCGCTCTCAATTCAGGGTCCAATTTTGGACCCAATTCTACTTTAGTTTTTGTAAAATCAAAAAAGAAAAAGAAACAACGACATAACTTTACACCCCCACCCTATGTCATAACACCACTCACCCTAAGTCAGGCCCCAACCCCCTGGAATTGTGTTTTTTTATCTCCCCCAACTCGGATCCCCAATTCCCGAAACTAGGGTTCGTGACCCAAATCTTTTTTTCAGAAAGCTGAAACCCCACCCTCGCACCATGTGCAACAACAAGATGTCCTAGAAAAAAAATTGAAATTTTCCTAATTCCATAATTTTAATCGAAGCACATAAATCCTAGATTTGTAAAAATGCCTAATCCCATGTTATCGCCTGTTTTTCGAGAACGATAACACACCTCCTCACTATGGTAAGTTATTTCGCGCAAGTTCTAGAGGCTTTTGTTTTGTTTTACGGGTTTCGGGATCATAGTTGTGAAACGGTTGATGTTCATAGTTCATAGTTGATTTTTTTAGTTTATTAAATGCCATTTGTTTGTTATTTTGGGGTGTTTCTCAAATGGATAAATTAGTATTATGGGTTTAATATGCCTCTAATGGGTGTTTTGATTTTTGGGGGTAGCGTTATGAGGTGGTTGGAGTGGGTGGGGGAAAGTTAATGTGGTTAATTTTTTTTTAAATATTAAAAATAGGATAGAAATTTAAGAAGCAAGCCAATTTTTGACTTGGATATTGCTGCACACGTGGGAATTCACACATCGTGTTCCAGAAATAGACATTCGATCGTCGCTTACTCGCACGTGACGATATTAAGCCAAACTTGGAATCAATTTGGCAAGAGGACTAAAAGAATAAAATTGAAAAGTGCTTCTTTAAATGACTAAATATGATAATGTGTATCTTTAAAGGACCAATGATTCTAACCCGAGCAATGACACACTTATATAAGAAGAAGAAAAAGCAGCTATATGCAACTCTGTTTTAGATTTTGTTATATTCTATGATTTGATCCTAACAAGTACATGATAATAGAGGTTATGTCATAGTTATTGATAGGAGTAGACTACCAAAGAACGACTCAGATATATTTATTTTGAGCTAAGAGGACAGATACATGTCATCCAACTTATAAGGTTGTCCCAGACGAGAGTATAGTCATTCGTCACAAACTTCTAGTGGATAAGTATTAGGATGTACAAGAATTTTAAGTAGAGCAAGCATAAATTAAGTCCTAAAAGTAAGTGGCGACTTCTTAAGAAATCTAACTGAAAGATCCTCTATAGACCACATGATACATGGAGCTAATTACATGCACGATTACAAGAGGATAACTCAGACAAGTTGTATTAAAAACGGAGCTACAGATTGTATGCAATTACAAAATGATAATATATGTATGGTAATAGAATCGACAATAAACATACTAATTGGTCATAAACTTAAATTGATCTTAATCGAGTTTAGACAAACTTGTCATAGGGATCGTTGGGATGCACTATCTTAACAAGAATCAAGAATTGGTGGTAGAATTATTGGTTTCTCCCTCATCCACAGTTCTACATATGATCATTAATGTCGTGCATTATGAGCAAACGCAAAGACTCGTAGTGTCGTGTGAAGGGAGGACCAATTCTTTACGTTTTTATCGACTTATTAAAAACTCTAACCCTCAATAATTCGGTTCTTAGTCTATGGACCAAAAACTTGTTTAACGGGTCTCTAATGAGTTTATCCACAAATGGGTCATTACTTACAAAGAATTGTTGATGAATCCAAACGTAGTTATATACCATCATGGTGGAATGAAGAAGTAAAAGTAGTGATTACGACCAAATGGGGACCCAAAAAATGATGAAATAAGGTTTACGGTGTAGGTGCTAGCCAAGACAAAGGCTAATAAAGTTGTTCATTTACATATAACAAAGTCTATAAAGAAATTTATGAGAAGATTAACACTCAAAAGGCTAAAGAGAGAGAAAGATTATGGATCCTGGTGCTGTGAAATGTATAAAAGATGAAACATCCGGTTTCAATTCTTAGGTTCTATACTCTAAAAGGATGAAGAACTACATAGTGATATGTATCATTGCATTCAAGTTGGTTAGACGAAATGAAAAAGCACTACAGTTTATTGATCAAATTTTTTTTAAGACATAATGAGAAGTTTATCAAAATGCCAGGAGGCATGTTTTGCATATTGCTATATGACTTTAAAGACGTAGATGACGTTGATGTGAAGGACTTGGCCGAGCGACTAGCTTCATTAGAGGATCAGGTACTTTCAAACTCTTATCTCGATTTCTTTCAAAGTTCAGTCGGTCAAAACTTCTATAGCCGAGATGCAAGAGGAGTTCAAGGCCATGGAGGATGAGATTGTTGTTTGTCGGCTAACCGTCGCATATGTGGACGAGCACCACACACCGGCGCCACATCGGGTCGACGTTTCTCGGCCTAATCCATATAACGGGGCATGAAACGCACCAGAGTTGGAGCACTTCTTGTATGACATTGAACTATACTTCTTGTCCGCTCACGTAGACGCCGCCGCCACTCGGTTGAGCACCGTTCCACTCTTTCTTATCGACGTTGCCATGCTATGGTGAAGACGGCGTCAAACTGATATCGAGAAGGGGTTGTGCCACAAAGACACTTGGGACAATTTCAAGGCCGAGATCAAGAGGCAATTCTACCCGGAGAACATTGAGTTTGAGGCCCGAGCTAAGTTTTCCATGGGATTGACATTCAACATGTGGACTATGATTTTGGGGTCGATCCCCTTCAAATCTGAATCTGATGAGGCGAATATGTCAGTGTTCCTTCTCAAACAGTCCACTAGCATAACCCTAATGTTATCAGATATAGATGATCCAATCTGCAATGTCTAGTCCGGTCTCTCTAGGTCAATGTTAATGGTGATAAACTCTCCCACGGGACCCATTTTTTATTTTGTCTGGAAAGGTAAGATCGCCTTTTCCCTCTTTGATAATTCGGTCTGACCGCAAGTCTTCAATCTCATAGGGGTCTGCTACCCTTTTTATCTTCTTCTGAACTGACTCCTTAGTACCCTGAGGTCTCTTCATTCTTTGCCTACACCGTGGCTATTCAATCAAGAGAATTGGTGTTCCAATAGACAGCGCCAATAATTTGACAATAGATCGCGTATTACTAACGGAGTGCAAGATTACAATGATATAGGAACCAATCTATTAAAAACTATGTCAATCTACTACTAACGCTAGCTATAGGTTGACTTTAGTCCGGGACACCAAAGACTCGGGAACGAAAGCCTGACTGGATGTCGAGGATGATGATATGTTGAATCCTGACGGATATTGAATATGTGTGTCGAGGATTAGTGTATATCGGGTTCGAGCAGATATCGGGGATGAATGTATGTCGAAGACACAGGTGTGTCGAGGGCCACCATATGTTGAGGGTAGTATATCGAATGATGGTGTACGATATCGAATATGGGTATTCGATATCAATGGGTATGTGAAGGTATTATATATCAGTATGCCTCAGTATGCGGAGCGGGAGTATTTATAGATCTTGGGATCCAGCGTACCTTGTACTATATCGAATTCCATATTCGATATAAGGACGTATATCGGGTGCCGATCTCTGATATACACGTGTTGGGCTGGCTACTTTCAGGACTCGACCCATATAATCGGGTGAGCTAGCCCAATACAGGAGTTGCCCATATCATGTATGAATGGTATAGTAATGACATAAAATTAAGAAGCCTACATGAAGAGCTCTTACTTGATCCAGATGAACATAGAAGGAGCATTTATGTGTTCGGCTCAACATAAATGTCTTGTTGTTCATTTAGTCTACTCTAATTAATTATAATTACCAATTTAATTAATTGTTGTTGTAAATTGTAATTGGCAATTGTTCAATTGTCCAATTAAGGAGATAAATAAATTTCGCTAGACTTGAATGAAAGTTTATTTTCATAAATCACACGTGTTCTAAACGATATGAACACATAAATGCGGAAGCGAAAAAGGATTCGATTACCTCCCGCCATTGCTTCGGATTTCCAGCGACTAGCATTTTGACTCCGGCGAAATTTGACGGTTCTTCTAAACACTACTCTTACTTTAGATGGTGTATTTTTCTGAATGCTTGAGTGTGTTTAGGGACCTCAAATTAACTAGTATTTATTGGCTCCATTACCATCAAATGGAGGAAACAAATCATCCTTAATTTTGGGCTTTAATGTATTAGTGGAAACTTTCATTATATGGACCACTATAATGGAAAGAGTTTCCCATTAATTCCATAATTTTTGGAAAAGAAATCTTACATTCTCCCACTTGGTCCATATAATTGGACACTCAACTTAAAAAGAAACAAGATATATGGATCATGGCGACAGGTTCTCTATAAGCGAGTATTATCTTCCATGTATCACAATGTATCAAGTCTTTTAATTTATAGCCCATTAATCTTTATGAATAAACCATATGTTTATTCTAAGGTCCATGCAAACGACATCTCTCAATAAATTTAAATGTGCACAACTATATGAGGAATAAAAAAACTTAATAAAAGTTTTATAAAAATCTAAATGTACCATACAAAGAAAATTACATTGTAGAACCAAGTCTCATACTTTCAACGTGATCCTTGAACTTCTTTGGTGGCATGCCCTTAGTCAAAGGATGAGCAATCATCAAATCAGTGCTGATGTGTTGGATGACCAATTTTTCATCCTTAACACGTTCTCTTATGGCTAGATACTTGATGTCGATGTGTTTGCTTTGACTTCCACTTTTGTTATTCTTCGCCAAGAAAACAGCAGCTGAGTTGTCACAGTACAACTTCAATGCCCTAGAAATGGAGTCTACGACTCTAAGCCCTGTTATGAAACTCTTCAACCATACACCATGTGATGTAGCCTCAAAACAAGATACGAACTCAGCCTCCATAGTGGAAGTAGCAGTCAAAGTCTGCTTCGTGTTTCTCCAAGACACGGCTCCACCAGCTAGCATAAAGATATATCCTGAGGTGGATTTTCTTGAATCTATGCAGCCAGCAAAGTCAGCGTCAGAGTAGCCTTTCACCTCCAACTCATCGGTCCGTCTATATATAAGCATGTAATTCTTCGTTCCTTGAAGGTATCTCATTACCTTCTTTGCAGCTTTCCAGTGTTCAATACCTGGGTTACTCTGATATCTACCCAATATTCCAACAATATATGCTATGTCAGGTCTAGTACAAACCTGAGCATACATAAGGCTTCCGACAGCGGAAGCATATGGGATATTTTTCATTTGTTCCCTCTCAAGGTCATTCTTTGGGCATTGATCCAAACTGAACTTGTCACCCTTCACAATGGGAGCTACACTCGGTGAACAATCTTGCATCCGAAATCTCTCCAAAACTTTATTGATATAAGTCTCTTGAGACAAACCTAAAATGCCTCGTGATCTTTCTCTATGGATCTTAATGCCAATGACATAAGAAACCTCACCCATATCTTTCATATCAAAGTTTTGGAGAGAAATTGTTTCACCTCATATAATAATCCATTGTTATTAGTTGCTAGCAGAATATCACCCACATATAAAACAAGGAAACATATGTTACTCCCACTAACTTTATGGTATATACATTGATCCATGACATTCTCTTCAAATCCAAATGAAGTGATTACATCATGAAACTTTAAATACCATTGGCGAGAGGCTTGTTTCAAACCATAGATGGATTTATTAAGCTTGCAAACTAAGTGTTCACCATCGCTAGAGGAGAATCCTTCAGGTTGTTTCATATAAACCCCTTCCTCTAAATCTCCATTCAAGAAAGCCGTTTTCACATCCATTTGATGTAGCTCAAAATCAAAATGAGCTACTAATGCCATAATTGTATGAAGTGAATCTTTCTTTGATACGGGAGAAAAGGTCTCCGTGTAATCGATTCCTTCCTTTTGAGTAAACCCTTTGGCTACAAGTCTTGCCTTATATCTATCAATGTTGCCTTGTGAGTCTTTTTTTTGTTTTGAAGACCCATTTGCATCTGATGGATTCTACACCATCAGGCAACTCGATGAGATCCCAGACTCGATTAGATGCCATTGAGTTCATCTCTTCAATCATGGCTTTATGCCATAAGTTTGATTCTTTAGAACTTATAGCTTGTGAAAACGTTTCAGGATCATTTTTTACTCCAATATTGCAGTCCATTTCTTGCATATACACCTCATAATCACTAGGAATTGCCGATCTTCTAACCCCAGAAGATCTTCTTAATGTTGCTTCATCATTTTCTTGTGGGACAAGTTGTTCAACTGGTTGCTCAATTGGTTGTTCAACATTGTCTTGATTAGCAACTTGATCTACAAGATCAACACCATCAATTTGTGGTATTTCTATAATAGGTTGTGTCACACGCGTTTGGACTTGAGGTGTGTGTACTATCAACCTGTCACTTGATGTAGATGGTTGAGCTTCATAGTAATCCAATTCAGAGTTCTGTATGGAATCACTCCCACTAATCAAATCATCCTCAAGAAATTTTGCATTTCTTGATTCCACAATCCTAGTGCTGTGAGACGAACAATAGAACCTATAACCCTTAGACTTTTCGGCATATCCAATGAAATACCCACTAATAGTCCTAGGGTCTAGTTTCTTTTCTTGTGGATTATAAATTCTTACATCAGACGGGCACCCCGAAATGCGTATATGTCGCAAACTCGGTTTCCATCATTTAAATAACTCAAAAGGCATTTTTAAAACAGCCTTGGTTGGAACCCGATTCAATATATGCACAACCGTCTTTAAGGCTTCAGCCCACAACGATTGAGGAATATTTTTATTACTCCTCATACTTCTCACCATGTCCATTAATGTTCGGTTTCTTCTTTCTGCTACACCGTTCTCATCTGGAGAACCAGGCATGGTGTATTGGGCAACAATCCCATGCTCTTGAAGAAACTTCGCAAATGGTCCATGTGCTTGTCCATTCTCAGTGTATCTACCATAATACTCTCCACCTTTATCTGATCTTACTATCTTAATTTGTTTACCACATTATTTCTCTACTTCAGCCTTGAAAACTTTAAAGGCGTCCAAAGCTTCGTCCTTAGAGCGAAGTAAATAGAGATACATATATCGTGAGAAATCATCTATAAAGGTAATAAAGTATTTTGGACTACTAGCATCCATGTCAGGACAACATATATATGTATGTATAATTTCTAACAAGTCATTACTCCTCTTTGCACCCTTTTTAGACTTATTGGTTTGCTTTCCCTTAATGCAATCCACACAAATTTCGAAGTCAGCAAAATCTAGAGCACTAAGTACCCCTTCATTTACCAACCTCTTCATTCTCAAAATGGAGATATGTCCCAATCTCCGGTGTCATAATAAAGAGGAATTCTCATTCATAACACAACGTTTTAACCCAACAGTGGTATTCAAGGAGTTAAAAGCAGGATCATCTTGCAAAAAAATTGGATAAAGACCACTACACAATGTACCGTAACCAACAATTTTGGATTTATTCAATAAGGTAAAACCATTATCCAAAAAACGAAATTCAAAACCAAAAGGTACAAGTCTTGAAACCGAAATTAAATTCCTAGAAAAACTAGGAACATAAAAAGTCTTTTCTAAATGCAAAATAAAGCCATTGCTTAACATCAAGCTGCAAGAACCAATAGCCTCCACATGTGAGCTCATTCTCCCTCCTGAAAGGATAAATTGCTCATTTCCCACTGGCTTCCGAAGGTATTGCATACCCTGCAAAGTATTTGAGACATGGATTGTAGAACCAGAATCAATCCACCAAGTGTTATGACCATCATTAGTTAAATTAGATTCATAACATACAAACGAAAGTTGAATACCTTTCTTCTCAAGCCAAACCTTGAACTTAGAGCAATCTTTCTTCATGTGTCCTTTCTTCTTGCAAAAGAAATACTTTGACTCTTTTTTAATGTCAGATTTGGCAGGGATCTTGCCTTTCTCTTTAGCATGATCCTTCTTTTTCCTTTCCGAAAAAGTAAGATTCACTTTCTCACCCTCTTCCATAGCCAACCTTCCCTCCTCTTGCACACACATGATCAAGAGTTCATTGATTGACCATTTGTCTTTATGTGTGTTATAAGAGATCTTAAATGGGCCAAATTGTTGGGGCAGAGTGCACAAAATAAAGTGAATCAGAAAGGTTTATGACATGTCAACCTCTAGGGCCTTGAGTTGAGCCGCAATATCCCTCATGCGCATGATATGATCACGCACCCCTCCTATCCCGGTGAGCTTCATGGATGAGAACTTCATGATAAGGGTACTTGCCAAAGCCTTATCCGAAGTGACAAATTGTTCATCAATAGCTTTTATTAGGACATTGACTTTGTTATATTGCTCAATAGAGCTCCAAATCCCATCAGCTATCTTAGTCTTTATGAACACAACGCAGAGGCGATTAGATCGCTCCCACTTCTCATAAAGTTCTTTCTCAGTTGGGGTACTCGTTGCAGTAATTGCAGCGGACTCATCTTTCCTTATGGCATAGTCAATGTCCATCCAGCCCAAATGAAGGAGAACTCCTTCCTTCCAAACTTTAAAATTATCATCATTGAGTTCAGGAACATCACACTTTACATTAGAGAAACCAACAGATTGACTAACTGCAATTTATAAATAAACATGCTTATTAAATTTGTTTTAAAGGCTAATACGTATATCATATGTCACCAATGCAAAAATATTTCGTCCAATCATAAAACTTGCATGTAGGCTAAAGATTTTAATTCAATTAGATTCATAGCAACATGATAAAACTATCAAACAAGTCCCTTTTCCTAATACATGTGGGTTAATTAGGAAATATAGTTTGACATTTTATCCTAATTAATCATACAAATATCAAAATTCATGTGGGTAGATTTCATAATATTCTTTATGATCAACTACAACTATTTATGTGATCTTAATTCTTAAATATACAATCTTAATCAATTACAGATGATGTGGCTACTCTATAACGAACAAAGATTATATAAATCACATAACGTCAATCGATAGAGTTTGCTCTTAACACTATAGCGAACTTTCAGATTTATTGTGCATACTAAATATTATATGTATGACAAGTAATGTCCACAGATTGATTATACTTTTCTAATATACATTTCAATAAATTTTACATTTTATGATAAATCATAATTTCTTAAAGGACATCCAGTTGCAAAATATATAACAAGAGTACAAGACCAATGGTAAAATGAATGGCTTAAATATCAAAGCATTTGATGTGTAAGTAACCTAAAGATAATTATTATACAAACTTGAACATAATATTACCTACATGCCCCGATTATATCCTGTTAAAGAACATTAACATGTCAGCACTCAGGAACCATTTTAATAATATTCAAGTTTCGAAACTGCATCCCATTTTCGGTTCGATGACTTAAAAAATCGAATTATTTCGGTCGTTTACCGAATTTTGAATCCATGGAACAAGGCAATATATTGATTCAAAGTTACCACAATTCATTGACCGACCAACTTTCTCATGCCAACAAAAAATATAATGCATAAATGGCTTACGTAATGATTTTGGCATTGCAATATAATTAGTTTTACTAATTATGATTAAACACTTAATATTGCAAGTCGTCTCTTTCGCTGGAAATGAACAGTGGATTCATACTAAAACATTATTGGTTCTTTAATCATCTCTTCACCAAAGTTTCATGATTTGGAATCAAAGAAAACAAGTATACATGGATTCATAATCTTAGTTTTCTCGACCAGTATCAAATCATGAAACCAAAATAATATAGAACCATCAAAACAAAGCAAGGCAGAGGAATAACATGCTCTGATACCAAATGAAAGTTTATTTTCATAAATCACACGTGTTCTAAACGATATGAACACATAAATGCGGAAGCAAAAAATGATTCGATTACCTCCCGCCATTGCTTCGGATTTCCAGCGACTAGCGTTTCGACTCAGGCAGAATTTGACGGTTCTTCTAAACACTACTCTTACTTTAGATGGTGTATTTTTTCTGAATGCTTGAGTGTGTTTAGGGACCTCAAATTAGCTAGTATTTATAGGCTCCATTACCATCAAATGGCGGAAACAAATCATCCTTAATTTTGGGTTTTAATGTATTAGTGGAAACTTAGTAAAAACTTTCATTATATGGACCACTATAATGGAAAGAGTTTTCCATTAATTCCATAATTTGTGGAAGGAGTTTCCCATTAATTCCATAATTTGTGGAAAAGAAATCTTACATTGAAAGTTTAATACTTATATATGTGTTTTGAGCTACAGAGGGGAAAGAAAAAAGAAACTCATATATGTTTGATACTAAAACAGGCAAACAGAATCCATACGATTAACAATAACCTACGAGAATCTCTTTTTTGGCATACATTGCAAAAAGTTCCGATGCAGTGAATGAATAGGTTATTAAGTGTCCAAAATCCAAATCGCCTCTTTCCTGCCATCAACTTTTTTTTCTGTTTTTTTTTTAAGTCTTTACCGAAAACTGAAGAGGTGATTTTTTTTTATCTCTTACCTACAGGCTACAAGGTAATAAGGTTTTCTAATTTAGCCATAAACCTTAAACGGAACTTTAGCTGTATTATTTCTTTCTCAAAGACAATGCTACTGTCAGTTTCCATGTTTCGTTTTTTTGTGATTATGCATAGTTTATTTCTGATCGCATGTTTTTCCATATTAAATTATGGTACACGTCTATCCTCACGCATGTGTGTCGTGACATGCTTTTGTTACGGAGAATGATTAGCAAATGATGAGATTTGTGTTCTATGAAGTATAATTATTTGATATGGGTATTTTATTCTTATAAATAACGATTAGGTGTTATTTTTTAAGTATCATTAAAGAACTAAGATTAAGTGAAGATTGGCAGCCAGCGAAACCCCACGATTGGTTTCCGCTGCATCTATTATTTCAATTGCTAATTAGGATATAATGCTGTAGATCCAAATCAGGTCAAAAATAAACGAAATCTCTTTTTGAAAACTATGCTAACTTGCATTTAACAGAGAGAAGAACGAAACATTGTGGATAAATATATTGTATTACGTGTTTTAAGAAACTCGCTCATAAATGAATTGACCCCTAAAAGTCTTCAGTAACTTACGGAGGTTTAACTTTCAGTTGATTGACCCATCATATAATGTCCGGAGATAAAAGGAACGCCTTTTGCCCCAAGCTTCAAAACTTATACTCCGAAAGAGACAAACTTAAAGAATTCCGTTAGCTTAATATTTATGTCGCATAAAATATAAAATGTTGAAATGGGGAGTTTTCGGGCGTCGTTACACCTCGTCAGGGTTCACCCCTCGCAACACAAAGTATTTAATTAAAAGCACTTGTCAATTTTCTAGTACGCAAGGCAGGAAGGAAGTTCACAATGATGGCTTTGTGCCGCGAGAGAGAGATGGAAGATTGGGGGAGAAAAATGGCTGAGAGATGTAGCCGAGAGGGAAAAGTCCTCTCTTCGTGTCCCTTCTTCGGTTCTTCCTCTTTTATTTGCTTCAACTTTAACCTAGCTAGTCCCCAGGTTTGGACTTATAGAATCACCTTATGGTTTGCATGAATGAAAGGTGTTTAGTACAAGTGAAGGAAGATGGCAGGGTACGGTGTTAGGAGATAGATAAAGAGGAGTTTAATGACGAGGCAAAGTTGCGAAGCATGGTGGTGAAGAAGAGTTGTGAAGCAGGGAGATGTGAAAATTCCCTCAGCAAATATATTTTTGACATAGCTTGGAAAATCTTTAAATACTTCTATCTTTTTATGATGACTTGAAAGAACTTTATATGCTGCTTACTATAATTCCTCTTCTTTTCGAACACGTTTCAGAAATAGCAATTACATTAATCATCATAACCTTTTGTGCATGAGTTCTCTTTCAGGAATTAATTCAGAGTTATATCTTATATGTTTAATTGACTATCCACAGTTCAGAAAAGAAACAACAATTGAAAGGCCATGGGACTATAGTAATTACTCTTTGAATCATTAACTGATTATACAAACACTCACCAAACTAACTTGAAACAATATTATAAATCCACTCTCCTGAGATTTCATGAATTACACAGACACCATATGAAACTTGTAAAACAATACACTTAGACTATTCATACATATATAATATAAAGTTTAAGAGATGATTTTATAATTTACAACATGAGAGGGTTATCTAATCAGGAATAAACTTCAGGATCGGACTGCAAAAAGATATAATCATCCTAAAGAATTTTCTCAAAAAATGACTTATATATTATTCATATAAATTGTCACATGTCTTCTGAAATGCTGTCGAGATGTGGTCTAAACACTCCGACAGTACTCTTATTGCGACTCAATCGACGGCGAAAACACGTTTTCTTGTTTGGCATAGTTTGCACCTTAGCACCACAGTTTTCCACGGCGCAATCTATCTTCTCTTTAGAAATCTGGTTCGGTGATATAGAAGATGCGGGTACCAAGAAATAAATGGAGCCCCGTTTAAGCATGGATTCATGCGCTAGGATCGAGATTCGACGGAATGGACTTTGAGAGCCATCGGGTTTGGTCAAGACGTGATTCGGATTGATCTTCAAGACTTCACCCACCGTGACCGGACCCGTCAACTCCTCTATGTGCCCATTTGAGTGTACTATTCGGATCAAGTCGAGTGCTCCAAATGGAAAAACACATGCCAAACAACACCTTAGACTACTCCCCATTTAATTCCTTGATGGATTTTTCCGACAAAAACCTCTGTATTTCTCTTCTAATTCGTATATGATGTTTAAGTAGAATTACAATATAATGTGGATATGGAATGGACTTTATATAGGAATTCATTGAAAGGATTTAATACTTTATTGTGTTCAATAATTGATTTGTTTTTAATCCAAAAGGATACCATTATATTTGTCTTATTCGAGTTGCATGAAGCTTGGACTTTATAATAATGACAATCAAAGCGATTAATAATTTGTTTTGTTTAATGATCGAACGTTTTTTCTTGGATTAATTACTTGGAGATATACATAAGATACATGAACTGCCATTGAATTGTCTTTTTCGAGGTTCATGCATTTCCGATCTTCTTGCTTCTGCTACAAATTTTTAAGGTTGTTTTTTTTGTAATGTAGTGTGAAGTGCCATTTGTAGTAAAAACTAAAATGTCACATACGCATGATACAAAGTAGATCGAGTTGATAAACTGTAAAAACAATCACTGTAGTTAATTTATATACAAACAATTAAACGTCTACGTACAAGCTATTTAATCTAATCTAACTTAGTAAAAGAAACTGCATTGAATGATTGTAATTTATGGAGCTTTTTTTTCTTTTAAATTCTGGATAATTGAATAGTTATGAAACATCATGATCATTATTCTCATTCGTGCTGGTCCTTGATTTCAGGGGGAAAATCCCAGATTTTGCACTACCTAATCACAAAACGTCCAAATAATCCAGCTGTAAGAGATCCAGTTCTATTTTCTAATGTAATATTAAAGATATTCCGGCTATTATTTATATTTGTAATAAGATATGAAGCTGCACATAACGATTTCTTAAATAAAACAATACATATAGCTCCTATATGATTTGTAATGCACGTATGATGAATTGATATTTTATTGTACATCCTTTTAAAGTATAGAATGGTATTTTTCTATTTGGCATCGCGCGGCGGATCGCGGTTTGGTTGCAGAATCTTATGAATTATAGTTTTTTTACCTTGACAGTCCGAATTAAATACTTGAAACACGTACAGCCGATTCGCGAGTGATGGGTGTAATTCAGGATTGGCCCAATATAACGTTATTGGGCCGGCCCATAAACGCATCGAATAGAGAGAATTCGATGCGTGCATCGAATCAACAGTATAATCCTTCTTTATTTGGGCCGGCCCAGTGGCGCATCGAATAGGTAATTCGATGCGCACGTCGAACAAAGCTGATTCGATGCGCCTTTCTATATTGGAATGTGGGCTCCATGGGACGGGTTCTATAAATAGCCCGTCCCCTTGTTGTTTGAGGGATTTTCGAGATCCGAACCAGCTCAGCACAGTCAGCATCGAACCTGCCCCATTCGACACGAGTTATATCGAATCAACCCCAGTTCGACACGCACAAAAATACCTTATCTCTATTCGATACCTAAGTACGCATCGAATTCGACATCTACAGCACGTATCGAATTCGATACCTTCCAGATTGATTTTTACCCAGTGATAACTGTACCGCATCGAATTGATCCTCGTTCGACACGTCAGCATCGAATACTTGAAATTCGATACGTATTATTAACATTGTAATTTAGTTATTCTATATAGAAAGCTTGTATTAAGTGTTCCGGACCAAGCTAGTCCGTTAATAATATTGGATAGCATTGTTTGATCTCATTTTGTATAATTTATTGTGTTCTATTATCGTGACGAAATAAGACCAAAACATTGGCGCTGTCTGTGGGGACACAAATTATATTAGCTTGATAGGCAGTATGACTAGAATGACCAGATCCCAGAGTAAAGCTCTAGAAGGAAATACAGGAGAAGATCGACCAGATACACCTGAACGGAACATGCATGATATCGTTGGACCGTCTACAGTACCCCCAGCAGTACCAACTCCGGCCAGGAAAGAGAACCAAGGACCTCAAGCTGAGGAGATACCCAATAATGAAGCCGATACAACTGCAGCTTCAACGACGAGTGCCGCAATTCCAGATAAATTGAAGAATGAATTAATGGCAATGATAAGAGCTGTGGTGACTGAAGCACTCACTCCAGCACCTCCCGCCATGATACCATCTCCTGTTGAATATTCTGAGAACTTGAGAGAGCAAGGTTCAGCTATCTGAAAGCAAAAGGGAAAGGAAAAGGAAAAGTCTCAGCAAGACGACCAAATAAGTAGACATACTTCTGAGGGAATGAAGAGCAAAGGGAAATTCGTACATGAAGAACGGGGAAAGAAGCTAGTATCTGTTGAGATACAATAAAAAAGGCATCATGAGAAGAGACAAAAGGAAAAAGAGGCAGAATGTATTGCTGAGCGAACAAGAAGAGAAGACAGAAGACGTTCAGAGAGCCGTGATTCCAGAAAGGAACGGGATGAGGAAGAGAATCAAAGAGAGGAATCGCGAAGAAGAAAACATAGAGATGACAGAAGACAGTCAGGAGGTCATGTCTTACGTGGCAAGCATAACACAGTGAACAGAAACGTTGGAAGATTGGAAAAGGGGAAAGCAACAGCCGAGACGCAAACAGCAAGAGAGGACAATTCTGTAAATCACAGTCCTTTTTGCCGAGAGATAGAGTCGGAGATTCTGGGGCAAGGAGATAAAATTCCGGAACTAGAAACATACAATGGGAAATCTGACCCCCGAGATCACCTGTTCCAATTGGATAGAAAATTGTCCCTTTACGGTTTCAAAGACAACATGCGAGCCAGGATATTTACAACGACTCTATCAGGAGTGGCTGTTGATTGGTTTAATCGCATTCCTCCTGGACAGATTAAAAGTTACACCCAGCTGAGGAAAATGTTCGAGGATCAATTTTCTAGTCAATCTAGACTGGTTTTGGATCACTCCCATCTATACACGATGAAACATGAAGTTAATGAAAGTCTAAAGGACTTCATGAAACGTTTCAATACAGAGCTATTAAGGATTGATAGCCCGACGGGAGAGATGGTTGCAAGTATACTCTTTCGAGCAACTACCAACACCATGTTTGGTGGAGACTTACTGAAACGAAAACCCACCACAGTTGAAGAAATCAACAAAATAGCGCAAGATGTGGTTCATTTCGAGGAAATGATGGCGACCAAAGTTCCTAATAATGTGGCTGTGAAAGATAGAGAGAGGCAGAGAATATCATAATCGCAATAACAGCAACAACAGGAACAAAAATTACAGAAGGGATAGTTCACCGAGAAGGTACATGTCGTTGAATGCCAACATCATGGCAGTCTTTGGGGCAGCTAAGAGGAAAGGATGGCTGAAGGATCCCAAGCCAATGAGGGAATCCAAAGCAACGATGTTTTCAAGTCAATTCTGCAAATATCATAATCCGAAAGGACATGAAACAGAGGATTGTATAAACCTGAAAGATGAAATAGAACGGCTAATAAAGGATGGCAAACTCGTGGAGTTTGTTAAAAAGGTACAAGAACAGGAGAACCATTTCAACCGGAAGAGAACTCCATCTCCCAGGAAGGATAAGCAGAGGTTGATTGATGAACCGCAACTTTTCCAATACCCTCAAATCGAAGATGGGAACGCCAGGAAAGGGATGATAAATATGATATCAGGAGGTCCAGGGGGTGCGGATTCCACCAATGGCAGAAGGAAGATCACAAGAATGGTTGAATCAGATAATTTTGTGGACATGGCCAATATACTGAGAATCGAGCAGATACCGCACGAAGAAATCACATTTTCTACAACAGACTTGAGAAAGCTGAGTCCACAAGCTATACAGATGTCAAATTTGAATTGCCCTTTGGTGATCACAGTGGATATAGCTAACTATGGAGTCACTAAGATGTTAGTTGATCATGGGAGTTCAGTAAATGTGCTGTTTAATTCTACGCTAATCAAAATGGGCTTGAATAATCAGACGCTAGAACCAGCAAGGATATCTCTTCATGGTTTTGGAGGTCCAGAAATAATACCACTTGGAATGCTCAAGCTACCAACATCATTGGGAACAGCACCACAGAGGAAGACGCTAATGGAAGATTATGTGATTGTAGATATGCATTTTGCATACAACGGTATCATAGGAAGACCTGCTCTCAATAATTTCCGAGTGCTACCCTCAACGTATCATCAAATGGTGAAGTTTCCAACCTCTAGCGGCACAGGAGTGGTCATAGCAGATCATATTGAAGGATGGAAATGCTACGTAACTTCACTCAGGACTGGGCCACAACAAGAAGAGCCAGCGGCAAGGGTATTGGCTCCAAGGCATATGGAGCGTATCGATTAAAGATTCTGTTTCAGTTTACCAATGTTTTTTTTAGCATGTTGAATATTTTGAACAAGTTTTTATTCGTTCTCTCTGCTATAACACGCATGAGAGACAAGAATGTATGAACTTAAAACAGGTACCCCAAGTCATGAATCTGGAGGACAGCACTGGAAGTCATGCAAATGAGCGATGATCAAAGCTCAGTTCTATTTTCATAAGCTAATTTGAATTATTCAAAGAAGATTACGTCCAGTTATTTGATTTGCGTGAGTTTTATCTACTTTGTATAATGTAATCAGTGCAGGTCTGAAAAATCGGGAGAACGGAAACTCGGCCCTAAAGCGGCACGAGATACCGAAAATCCCTAAAGAAATCAGGAGAACGGAAACTCTGCCCCAAAGTGGCACGAGATACCGAAAATCCCTAAAGAAATCAGGAGAACGGAAACTCTGCCCCAAAGTGGCACGAGATACCGAAAATCCCAGAAGAAGATACAGGGACGGAAACTCTGTCCCAGAGTGACACGAGATACCGAAAATCCCTAAAGAAATCAAGAAAACGGAAACTCTGCCCCAAAGTGGCACGAGATACCGGAAGAAGTCAAAGACGACGTAAGGAATGGAAATTTAGCCCAAAAGTGGCATGAGATACCAAAAATTCCTAAACCTATCAGAAGAATGGGAACCCCGTCCCGAGTAACATGAGATACCGAATGAGGCCGAGGGCGAGAAATAAGAAGGAGCCTATTAACAGTGCTCCAAAGGTAATGAATAGACACTACATATGAATTGGTAAGCGTTATAAACTTTATGTTTCAGAAAACATAAACAAACTCTCAAAAGATTAACAATGATTAAGCAAAAATATTAAAAGAAAAAGAAAAATACTATGTCCAAAGCGACGAATATAATCTCCTTTCTTAATGGCATACCAATTTTCAAAGAACAATAAGAAATCATCAAGTTGTCAAAATAAAGTAAAGGACTGAGATAGGAAATTGAAATAAAAGACAACAGTTATTATCCCACAACTTAAGTAACTGATATAAAATTGTTTCAAACACATCAGAGCGACGCAGCGCCATACACAAATTAAATTACGAATGAAAATTGTTCATAAACAAGGAAATATAGAACAGCCATAGCAGAATTCAGTCATCTTCTTCATCCTCAGATGAGGGATATGGTGCAGGCATGTCTCGCGGTGGAGATAATCCTCCGAGGATGAGATTCTCCTTCTCCAGCAGTGAGGCAAACTCATCTGATACTGCAGGCTCAGAAGTTTGACGAGGTGGCAGTCTTTCTAGATTTGGCCCGAGGGACAGATTTAACCATTCTGGTCTGAAACCGCCACGGACATACTTACTGGCGTAAAACTGATGCACGGTTAGAACCTGAGCATTCTGAGCCTCGAGCTGACCTAGACGAGTGCAGATCTCTCGAAAGGTGCTGCTCTGGAGAAATTCTTTAGCTATCTCCATTTTCCGCTGAGGAGTAACTTATCAGAAAAATATATATATTATTATGATGATATGGGAGGTGAAACGCCATTAAAAGGAGTGCATATTACCTCATTCAGACCACGCAGATAACCATTGACATCTGCATTATGGGCTTCCTCTTTGGCTGCACCAACCTCTGTCTTCAGCGCAGTAATTTGCTGGTTAAGATCTTCTTTGAGTTTTTCAGCTTCTTCTCGAGCCTCCTTGGCCATTTCCAAAGATTTTTCCTTGGCGTCAAGGGCAGCTTGAAGCGCAGAGTTATCAGCATTACTGGCAGTTTCCTTAAAATCCATTAAGGCTGAGGCCATGACATCCACGAAACCTCCCGCCTGACAACAAATGAACGGTTAGACCAAAATTTGCAAAGCAAATTCAAAGGAAGTGTAAGTAAAATGAGGAAATCATTACCGCTGACAGTAGATGCAGCGTATTTCATTCCAGCCTTTTCCTTTCTTCATCAGAGATTGGAAGAGGGACGGACAGACCAGGAAGCAATGCCCTTAAATGCTCGATGGCTTCGGCCTCCGAAAGCTGGTACCCAGCGGCTCGAGCTCGAGGGCCCTGGCTAGGTCCAACCATGTAATTTGGCCCAGATGCACCGGCAGGAGGATTTGAGGCATTGGGCCTGCTTGTCTGGCCAATCGTAGGAGCAACCCTTTCAGTTTGCGACTGACTTTGCGGCATCCTTCGTCTCTTACGTTGGACTAGATTGCCGACGTCATCGCCGGTTTCAGTTGCCCTGCCTTCTGACGCTTCAGCACCGCCTGGAATTCCCTCAGGATTATCCCCCAGTAATTCCTCGAAAGGATCAACTGATGGATCAATGGCAGCAGCAGTAGCAGTAGAGGGTTCATAAATTTCCTTCTTGCCCTTACTTTTTCTCTTCCGAGGAGGAGGAATTTCAGGCACAGTGTCAGTCTGGGAACTTGCCATATCCGCAGCAACAACCCGGTTCATCCTTGCGTGTCGACTCATGAAGAACTTGGCTGCAAATAAAATAAATCGTTAGAACCACAATGAGCATAAATCAAAAATTCTAATAAGTTCATATTAAATTACCAAGGGTCATCCTGCCATTATATTTAACTGAAGACAACCCAGCTAAAGAAAGGACCCGGTTTTCAACGAGTTTTTTGATATCAAATTGATGTTCCCTAACTAAATTGGGGACAAATTCGCAATCCCATAGGGTTATGTTAACTCCGCTGGGAATCATTACCCTTGCCCCGGTATACCATTCCTGGCGAAATTGATCGAACTCGCCGTCGTAGCTCTCTTTTATGTAAAAGTATCTTCTTTTCCAATCCTTTCCATACCCGGTCGCCCCACCGTTTAAGAACTTCCGATTCGTTTGAGCCTTGATATGGTAAAATCCTTCTTCACGCCTCGCAATCTCGAATAACCCGTAAAACTGGTTGGGACTTTGTGGTTGGCGCAAAGCCTTCATAACTATGATAAAACCCATGATATTCCCGTATGAGTTTGGCGTGAGTTGCGCGGGAACGACGCTTATTTTCCGTAGAATCCATCTTACCTCATAGGGGATCGGAAAACGCAGACCATTCAGAAGTTGTCCAACAAACACGGTCATATGTTTGGGCGGCGTGGTATGCATCCGATCATTTGGGCCCAGGAGCACGATCTTGTACTTATCAGGTATATCAAACTTCTTACGAAGTCCCTTACGACTATGTTGAAGCCGAGAAATATATTGATCAAATGTCATCACTGGGACCTCGACATGATCGTCAAATTCCCTATTGATATAATCTACGTCCTTTTCACCCTCGCTTGGAGCGCGGTTATCTTTATAAGATGACGTAGATGAGTCATCACTGTCTTGTTCGGCCATCGTGGGTTCAGTGTCTACCGCGGGGGCGTCACCCGCGGGTGGATCAATTGTTGTTATATCTATTAACTCAAATAAATCTACGTCGTCTGTATTCGGGGCCGTGGGTGCTACGAGAGGGTTTTCTGGGGCCGTGAGTGCAACCGGAGGGTCCTCTTTATTAATGGAACTGGTCCGTTCAAAAACCCTAAACCAATATTTACCTTTCCTGTAAACATTACGATCCAAGTCTTACTTAACTTTAATGATTTCTCCTATATTTGGCTTGTCGTATATAGGTAATCGGTCCAATCGTCGCCAAAGAACTAGTCACACCTCTAGCAGAACCACTAACGCGTAGAGTGGACCTGCGATCGCCAAAGAACAAGCCACACCTCTAGCCGAATTCTAAGACCGGGGGCTCTCAGCGGCATAAACTCCCTCACATACATCATACGAAACAAAATCAATTTGTCTTCGCGTTCATTTCGGAGCCTTCCGTACTCCGCTTCTTCTTGTACATTCATCATTGGCAATTCTGGTTAACTTTTATGCGGAGAATGTTATAGGTCGTTTGAGTTCTTTTAGAGAAGAAGAAAATGTAGGCAAAGAGATAATCCAAACCCCAACCAAAGTATGCCAAATCTTCTTTGGTTGGGCCTAGTGTTTATAGTTGGGTTGGTTATACATGAGTAAACCGTTGTATTTTTACTGTTTTAGGTGCAAAAATACCACAAATAAGGGGATATTTCTAAGTATATTTCTTGTATTATTTACTACCTAATTCCTTAAGTTATATTTGCACATCTTGGCAAACTTTCATCAAATAATAACTTGGAAAAATATGGACCTTTCTCCGTTGATATTCTAATTATTGATTTGCAAGATCCACTCGTATGGTTAATTTGTTAATTTTCAAAAATAGTTAAAATAAGCAAACCATCGTATTTGTAACTATAAATTCTAATATCAACGCCTGAATGTTATCATACTTGCAAACTAAATTGTTTAAATGTGAGAAGTCCCAGTAATTCTAGTAATTGTTTTTTTTTTTTTTTTTTTGGTAGAAGGGAAAATTACATTCTGTCTAACTACTCTCGGCTTCTAGTAAGCTCACAACACTCGACGGTGGGGTATCCATGAATACCTCCCGCTCTATTCCACCTATATCAATCTTCGTAATGTGATCCGCCACCATGTTTGCCTCCCGCGGAATCCACTTGCATTCGATCTCCCATGGCATCCGTAATAGTTCTCGGCATTGCATAATCAAATTCGCATTCGGTCCCCTCACATGTCGATTTCCGGATATTAGTTTTGCACATTCTTTGGAGTCCGTCTCAATAATTAATTTCGGCACTCTATGCTCCCACGCAATTTGTAAGCCTTTTCGAATCGCCTCTAGCTCCGTTTCCTCAACCGTTGGTGTGGTGAGTGTCTTCTTAAAGCCCCAAATCCAGCTGCCTATCTCCGATCTTAATACTCCCCCCGCTGCTCCTTGGAATGTAGTCCCACAAAAACTGCCGTCGACGTTGAGTTTACACCATCCCGTCTTCGGTTTCTCCCAATACTCCTTCGGCCTCTCCTCTTCTCTTTTGCTCTCCTTTAGCGCACCATCAAGCTCGTTGCTTAGAATTTTGATTTGGTGCACAATCGATTCGGTGCTCACATGTTTTCCTCTAAAGACTAATTCATTCCTCGCCTTCCAAATGCCCCACACTGATGCCGCGAATACTTGCCCCCAATCCACGTTCGGTGCCACCGTATTGTTAAATTTCCTTTTCCTTAAATTCGTACTCCACCACTCTTCATCCGAGAGCATCTCGAACTGATTCAAATCCGCGGCAGATATCACCTGAGTCCACACGTCATTCGCTAACTCACAATGTCGAGCCATATGTATCACAGTTTCGTCCGTATCGTCGCAAATAGGGCAAGCTGCGAGAGAGGACATCTTCCTAATTTTCCTTAGATGATTTGTCGCCAGTCGACTTTTCATTGCAAGCCAAAGGAAAATTTGTATCTTCGCACTCAAACGCAGCTTCCATATCCATTTATTATTGGGAGCCCGCCTCGGATTTGTCCCGTATCGCTGCTGAAATGCGTGATAGGCTGAGTTACACGTGAAATCGCTGTTCCCCGTTTCGCTCCAGATTAGTTCGTCTCTTGACTCATTTATAGTGATTCGTCTCTTCCGGATTTCTACTTTAACAATATCGGGAATCACTGTCTCAATGTCGTCAAGCATCCACTCCCCATTCTCGGCCAGCACGTCGCACAATTTGAGGTTCCTTTCGTTCGGCCTGATTGATGGTACAACTTCATAAATCTTTCTCTTCCCTAGCCACGCATCAAACCAAAATGAGATTGTTGTTCCGTCCCCTACCTTCCAACGCAAAAATGGTTGCATCAGTCCGAAACATCGCGCAACGCCCTTCCAAGTCGCACTCGAGTTCTGTTTCGGTTTATGATTGAAGAATGATTCGTTCTTGAGGTATTTCTTTTGGATTAGGCTGCTCCAAAGTGTCTCCTCCTCTTTCACTACCTTCCACGCTATTTTGGCTAAAAGACTTTCATTACTCGTCCGACTCGTCCGAATACCCAAGCCTCCATTAGCTTTCGATTGCGTTACATTATCCCAGCCGACTAGGTGTATTTTCCTCCGTTCCATATTCGTTGACCATAGGAAATCCCTATTAAGCTTATCGAGTTGGTCACATATGTGCTCGGGGAGCCATGAGGATTGCATATGGTAAATAGGTAAGGCCGACGAGACTGATTTGATTAATGTGGCACGCCCCGCAAGTGAAAGAAGGCTACTTTTCCACCCTCCAAACCGTTTAATCACACGGTCCATTAATTCGGCAAAGTCCGCGCGGCTTGTGCGCCCATGTAGCAGCCGAACTCCCAAATATTTCCCTAAATTACAGGTTTGCTCGACCCCGAGCACATCACTAATTTCCTTTTTCAAACTTGAACCCGCGACTTTAGAGAAAAAAACCTTCGACTTGGGATAGCTTATTTTTAGGCCGGATTTCTCGCAAAAAGGCTTCAGGACTTTCATTATAGATTTTGCCATGGGTTTTGTCGCCTTTCCCATCAAGATAATATCATCCGCAAAGAAAAGGTGCGAAATCTTCGGCCCTCCCCGACATGGGACTATTGGTTTCCATCTCCGTTTGTCAACCTCCTCCTGTATCATGTATGATAGTCTCTCCATGCATAAAACGAATAAATATGGAGATAGGGGGTCCCCTTGCCGTAATCCACAAGAATGCTTAAAAGGCTCAAGCGGAGTCCCGTTCCAAAGAATTCGTGTCGCTGCGTTTTTCACACAGAACATGATGAGATCAACCATATTTGCTGGGAAATCAAATAGCCGGAGCGTTTCTTCTAAAAAATCCCACCTCACTTTATCGTAAGCTTTTTCAAGATCAAGTTTCATAATCATGTCCCCCGTCTTATTTTTTTTTTTCGATCTCAGTGAGTGAAGAATTTCTTGCAATAGAAAAATGTTGTCCTGTGTGCTGCGCCCTCTAATGAAGCTCGACTGTGTTGGCCCGATCAATCCAGGCATAATCTCCCGCAACCTCATCGTGATGCTTTTCGTGATGAATTTATATATTACATTGCATAACGATATAGGTCGGAATTGGGAAATAAGCGACGAATTATTTACCTTAGGGATGAGGCACAAATGTGCCTCGCACAGTGTTTTGTCGAAGCTCCTCTCCTCGTAAACTTGCATGAGGAATTTTAGTAGTGATTCCTTTAACCACGGCCAGCCCTTTTGGTAGAAAATAGCTTGCAACCCGTCCGGTCCCGGAGCCTTAAGTGGATGCGACGCAAAAACCACCGCCTTTAATTCCTCCATGTTTATCATTCGGCCTAGCTGGTCTTTCTCGTCTTCTGTGAGTCTTCTTTGGTACGCCCTCCCGGAAATAATGCCTTGCACTTGGTGACTATGTGGCGTAAAGAGTCTCACAAAATATGATCTCGCATGCTCCTCCAATACTCCGTTATCCTTTTCCCATTCGTTCTCAACTTTGAGCATGACTATTTTATTTTTCTTTCGTCTAGCCAAGGTGGCTTTGTGAAAGAATTTTGTATTTCTCTCCCCGTCTTGAATCCACTTCACTCGGGACTTTTGTAGCCAAAAAATTTCCTCTTGCTTCAAAATATCATTATACTCCAATATTAGCTCCTTCTCCAACAATGCAAGATACTTGTTGTACCTCCGGCCTTGCGCCTTTTGTATCCCCTCAATACGCGCCATGGCTTTTTTTTTCTTTCTAAAAATATTCCCAAACGTATTCTTATTCCACGGGATCAACACCTTGGGCACCTCCTTTATAGCTTCTATGATTTCTAATTTTTCCTCCCAAATATTTCTCAGAAGCCGCTCACAGTCGAGGTGTTGGAGCCACGCGGCCTCAAAGCGAAATGGACGCCCCCCGTTCGATGACGGGACCCCGGAACAGTGCGTCATGATCGGATTGTGGTCTGATTTCGTCCTCGGGAGATGTATAACCATATTATCTGGGAATTGTTCAGACCATTGTTGATTCGCCATCGCCCGATCAATTCTTCCCCTTATAATCGCCCCGTCCTCTCTCTTATTCGTCCACGTAAAGTTTGGCCCATGGTATCCCAAGTCAATTAGCCCGCACCTGTTCATATAATTATTGAAGAAGCGTAGTCGGCTGACTGAGGCCGTGCGTCCCCCTTCCTTCTCGTGAGCAAATCCAATCTCATTGAAATCACCCGTTACAAGCCATGGGAGGTCATCATTCTCGGCCTCTTCCACCAGTCCATCGAAAGCCTTTATTTTATCCGCTCTTCGAGGTTTTGCATACACTCCGGATAGCTTCCATTTGTCGGGGGAATTCGGCCTAATGACCGCATGTATGGCTTGCTCCTCCACTTTTTTAATCTCAACCTCGGTCACTTCTTCATTCCATAGTGTTAACGGGTTTGGAATTATTCCCTATTTAACGGAAGATATTTATTTAGGTCGAAACATCCTGTCCGTGATTCAAAGGCAACGCGAGATGGACATAATGAAATTAATTGCAAGAATATTCCCTTCCTTTATTCACTGAACATTTCCTCCTCTTTTTATCTTATGTATTTGAGTGATAGATTGTAGTAAGTAAGCCTAATTGCTTTAGCTTCTTCAGCTTGCTTTCTTCTACTGATCACCTCCCTTTATATAGACCTTGGTAGGGGTAGGTGTCATTGTGCATGTGTTTTGATAAGGACAGGTGTTGTTGTTACCTTGATACAGGTGTGAAAATTAGGATAAGGTTTATCGTTTGTCTACTAGGCGCTGACTGGATTAGCTTTTGTATCTTCTGATATCTCCGAGGGCTTCTGATGTAGACTGTTTCTGATAGAGCTATTCTTCCGAGGGCTTTTGTAGACTGTTTCTGATAGAGCTATTCTTCCGAGGGCTTTTGTTTCTCCTTCTTGATTCGGGTATTTTCTTCAACAGTCAGGAGTGATCTCTGAGGGTGGAAATGTGATCTCCGAGGACTTGGTATGACTTCCGAGGACTATGATTTTGTGTCCGAGGGCTGTTTTTGCTTTTCTGAGAGTGAAATTTCTTCACCAGAGTGCTCGGAATGTATTCGCTGGGTGTTCCTGTATTGACTTCTTCCAAAATTGTGTTCTCGGATAAGTCCGAGTGTTGCCTTTTCCGAGGAGTGTTCAGCAAGGAAGTTTTCTTGTAAGTTCATAGGACTCGGGGTCCCTCTTGGTCCCTCTTGGCGCATTGGGTGGATATCGGAGTCATACGGGTCCATCGGGATTTGCTCTTTTCCCGATGCCGTGTTGATATCTGTTTTTCATTCACCGTTTGACTTTCCAAGGGACGCTTGCGTTTCTCCTCGGATGCTTTTATAAACCTTTTCGGGTCAGTGACCGAGAGGTAGGGCAATCCTCCGAGGGGTTTTCTTTATAGGTACATCTCATTGGACGTACTCGTGACAATAGTATTGTCCATATATTATTTTTCCCGAGTAGGAGTGATCTCCTCTATTTTATTTTTTAGGGTTAACACTAGCCCCCCCAAATTTCGATTGTCTTCGTAGAGACAAGCGGAATTTTAAATCATCGTCCTCAGTGAGGTGAGGGGTTATTTTTTGCTTAGTGTCCCTATATTTATTTTTTCTTTTTTGATATTTATTCAATACGTATATATATTTAGAATTTATAAGGATTTTACCTGAATACCCTTAGGGTATCGTTATTAAGCACGCGGAGATCTCGGGGCGCAGGTGGCGGACTGTTGTTGACCAGCTTGGAGATTTGAACTATCTGACCGTTGGCAACGGTCAGAATGGGGACGGCGTGGCACAATCAAGTGGCAGTTACGTGGAGCTTTAAATAAGTTCCACGTTTTCAAAATTCTTGACCGTTGTCACCTTCGGCTATAAATAGGACACTGTTGCTTCTTTTTTCTTCATTCACTCAATTCGTCTTTGTGGTAATTTCCTCTCAGAGCAAAAAAGAAATCTCTTTCCTTAATCTTTATTCTTCATCTTTTGCAATTCAAATTCCCAGCAGACTTACCCGTTCCTCTTCTCTCTTTCAAAAACATTCCTCTTTTATTGTATCCATGGCTTCTTCCGCCAACACTGACTCTATTGCCGCCGCTATCTCCTCGGAAGTCACTGCTCCGATTAATTCTTCTACGAGTGTGAGAGGTATTCCAGTGGGAGTTATTACTCGCAAGCGTAAGGGAGAAATTGCTGCTGCTGTTGAGGGCGGCGCCACTTCCTCGAAAAAAGCTAGGGTTCCCAAATCAAAGGAGCCGCCTCTTCGAACTTTCGCTAAGGTGGAAAAAACGAAGAATATTGCTACTCGTAAGCAGGTAGCAAATCTGTTGACCTCAACCGGAGTCCTTCAGAAGAATATGGTCTTCCGAATCCCGACGAAGGATGAGAGGGCATGCTATCCTCCTCCGGGTATGTTGACAGTATTTTTCGCTCAAGTGAAGTATGGGTGGCGCTCGTTTATGTCCCCTTTTTTCTGCGAACTCTTTAAAACTTGTAATATCAGCCCAAGTCAGATGGTACCAAATGGATTTGCTGCTATCTGTATTTATGTATTTTGGTGCCACGTGAATGGGCTAGAGTGTTCGGTGGATCACTTTCTTTCAATCTTTGACGTGGCGGTATCACCCGGGGGGTATCCTTTCTATAACGTTCGTCATCGGGATAACTCGGGGGATTCCACGAAGAGGATCTTGGGGGCTGCTATTACCTCACATAGCGTCTGGAAGAACAGGTATTTCTTCGTGAGCCCTGTCAACGGCGAGTGGGATGTGCCCTTTGATTGGCGAGAGGGTACTACTCCCGTGCATGCTCTGGATCAGGAGGCGGTGCTATCTCCTATAATTTCTCAGCACAAATTGATGGAGTCGGAGGATTTCACGATGTTATATGAGACCTCTGGGCTTCACCATGTAGTTTTCACTGATGCCGCCGTGGAGAGGCCCTTGTCCCTGTCTCCCGTTGCGAGGAGTCTCTTTCGTAAGTCTCTTTATTCGCTCTTTTATCCTTTTATTCTCTTTCCAAGCACAGTGGTAAATTGTGCTTATACATGTTATTGATGGGATGATGCAGGGGATGTCATGGCGAACTACTATCTGCAGTCGAGTCCGAGGGAGCCTACTCCTAGTGGTGTCTCGGAGATACCAGAGGAGGGAGATCACGAGGAGGAGGAGGTTAATGCTCCCGAGAGTATGCATATGGATTCAGAGAAGGGTGGATTCCACGAAGACCATTCTCTTCTATGCATGGATGCGATGGGGGTCGTTAGGAGCGCTGTTCCTCTGCGTCAAGTAGCACCTTGGGATTTGGCTTTGGTGCCCGTTTCCAAATCGGAGTCAGGGAATTTACCTGCTTCCGAATCTAATATAGGAATTTCTCTGAGAGGTTCCGAGGGGGGTATCTTTCCGAGTGGTGCGGAGGATGAATCTGCTCGGATGGATACTGAGGTAATAGACCTGTCTTCCGAGGATCACTCTCCTAAGCTTCCGACAGTTCCTGAATCTGCTCCTCGGGGTAAGTTTCACGAGTTTTTAATAAGATTTTCATAGCTTTATCTGCAATATTTGCTGATGTGTTGACACCTTTTCTTTTGATGTAGTGGTTATGGATAAAGGGAAAGCTCCGATGGTAGAAGAGTCTTCATTATATGGTGAGTATTCGTCATTTGCCTTTTTTCCATAATTTTTTCTAGTTTCATCCTTTCAATCACTGACAGTTCGTATCTGTTGCAGAGGAGGATTTTCTGGCCCAATTTAACATTCCCGAGCAAGAAGGTTTACGAGGGGACTCCGAAGACACCCAAGGGGAGTTTGATCCTTCTTCAGAGGACCGAGATTTGAAGGAAGGAATTCTGCAATCACTATTAGGAAAGACCAGCCCCTCCACAACAGTAGGTGGTTCACGGGCCATATTTACAAATTCAGAAGTGACGACTCCGGTAAAGGATACGACTCCTCCGAGGGGACATGTCCCGGTGACTTTGTCTCCGAGGGGTCATACATTTCAGGAGCCTATTCCTCCCAGCGGATCCGGGGGGAATTTTCATCTCGTTCAGTGGGGGAGGCCTATCAAGATATCCTCCGATTTTTCGCCTCCTCCAGTTCAGCACCCGCCGAGGGGTACCAATTTTTGTACACCAGTCTTAACTGGTTGGGGCTCATGGTAAGCTTCTTTACATTAGTCTTCTGAAATTACACAATACATCTCTGTTGAATCTTTTATTGTTAACTTTTCTGTAGATTGGAAAGACTCGGGAGGCAGTTACTGCTGTTGAAGAGCGCGGTCGGAAAGATATAGAGGATTTAGAGGCACTCCGGGCGCAATTGGCACCTCTCTTATTCCGGGATAAAGAGAGTCAAACTAGGGAGGACCTTCTTCAAACAAAAATTTCCGACTACGAGTTTGCTCTCAATGAATCAGAGAAGGCGAGGGCAAATTTACAAGGTAGTTTAAGTGCTGCCGAATCCGCTTATATGAAGAGGGAGAAGGAATGGAAAGATTCCGAGGGGGTCTTTACTGCTCGTATTGCGGCTCTCGAGAAGGCGGTGGCGGACGGGAATGAGAGAGAGAGAGTTCTCCAGGAGACACTGGGCCAAGTTACTGATAGGGCAGAATCAGCCGAGGGGAAGTTAGCAAGTTTTCTATCTCCCGAGGACGTGCAGGCTAAGGTGGATGCAGCTGTTCAATTTGCCCAGCGAGAGATCTCACGGCAGCAATCAGGAGCATCCGAGGAGCCTTCTCATGAGCTCTTGATGGGCCATCTTCTGTGGGGTTATTTGGAGTGTGCGAAGGTGGCGAAATCTTTGATAAGGTCGGATGTTAACTTCTCCAAGTCTTTCGATCTTCGGAAATTAAAGAAGCCAACTCCCGATGACTGCCATTTTTTTGTGGGGAGGTTTGGGGGTTTGCTATCCTCTCGGGATTCTCCGACACCCTCTCCAATGCGCTCCGCCACGAGTCCGAGTCCAAGGGCTAGCGGCTCTGGGGGAGTATTCTCTCCAATCTCTCGTCTTGCTCCATTGGGTACTTCCGCAGAAGAGACAACTTCTTCTCTCCCTCCTCCCACGGGAGCTTAGTCTAGTTTTTTGTAATTTTTACTTTTACTTTTCAAATAAACATTCCTTGGTACTTATTACCCCTTCCGAGGGCTCTTTGGTTTAAATCAATAAATATTTTGTGCAATCTTCCTATTTTATTTCCACTGTTTAATTAAGATGGATAATGATAATTCTTATATGGATGCTGACTAAGTAAAATTTCTAAGTAGGAGGTGTTACTTTGCATGGTTAAATAGGATACGTGTCCTCCTTAATCAAAAAGTTTTCCAACACGTGTCCCTTAGTTAACGTACTAAGAGTTTAAACTTCTACTTTTAACTCTAATTTAAAGAGTATATATGCACGTAGGATCTTTATCAATTATGCACTCCTTATTATAGAAGATTTGGCTCGACTTCATCTGGCGGTTCTTCTCAGGATACCGCTCGGGGTCCTTCTGGATCATCAAGGGTTCCTCCGAGGGGCAATCCATCCGAGAATCAAACAACACTTAGTGCTAGTTCCTCTCTTGGAGTGGTTCGTAGGACTCCATCTACAAATTCACGTAGAGTCAATCATATCAGGGAGATATTCATGAGTAGGGAGCCATATCCTTTGGCGGATGAGTCTTCGGAATTCGATCTGATTCCTCTTAATCCATCAAGATGGATAGGCAGAGGACGTGTAGGATCCACAATGAGTGCAGAATGTGAGAACTCGGTAAGATCTCTTTTTAATGGTTATAACTTAGAGTTCGAAGATTATGATATAATAGTGCCTTCCTCGGGCCAAAGGGCTTACGCACCCCCTTCAGGTTATATGACCGTTTATACCGAACAGATGCGTTGTGGTTTACGGACCTTTTTCCATCCCTTTTTCCAAATACTCTTTCGGTATTGGCAGGTGTGTCCGAGTCAGTTAACACCAAGTTCCTATAGTCATTTGGTGGGATATGTCCTTCGTAGTGAGCTTTTAAACCTTCCGATGTCCCCTTATCGGGTGGGGACAATATTTACCCTTCAACCTTGCTCAGAGGGGACTCCCTTTTTTAGCTTGACCTATCGGGACAAGGAAAATATCTTCACTCGTGTATCCAGTTCCCACTCTAGTAGAGGGGATTGGAGGCGGAGATTTTTCTTTATCCGTCCGAGAGGCCAGTCAGCCAGATCGTGGGGTGTACCCATCCGATGGGGTCTGGGATATATCGCACCCAACACCGAAACACGAGGACAAGTGAGGGAGATATTGCTTCACTCGGGACTTTTCTCTGGTTCTTATGATATATCTGGGCTGTTGGATTTCCCCGAGGCTCTGATTTTGGCAGGTTTACAAGAGGGGGTGGAAGGATGCACTCCTGCTTCTCGTCCTCTTCACAGTAATTTTCACTTTCGTAAGTTCTGCTAATCATTCTCTAGTTTATAAATTTTATTGGTGTCCTCGGATCATTTTCCTACTGACATCTTTTGTAGGAGCGGAGATGGGAGCTTTTTCTCTCGGGTCTTCTAATGACGTTTTCCTGGGGAGGGCATTGCATGGTATTCCCGGGGTGACGAAGGTTGGCGATTCTCCTCCCCTCATAAGTGAGGCAATGGTTGAAATTTCCTCGGAGGAGGAGGAACCCGTTGCAGCCCCCCCAGTCATTTATATAACTCCTTCTGGATCGTCGGATCTGATAGCAACTCTTTCTCAAACGGATTGTCACATGAGTCCCATAGTATCACAGCCCATTCCTCACAATTCTACCGTAGTAAATGTATTAGAGGAGTATCTTCACTCTTCTAGTGCAGAGGATATGCAGCCCCAGCAAGATATCCCTGGTCGTATTCCTGCACCACCGCCCGAGGAACACCCTTCCCTCGGGAGAACTCTTCCCCCCGAGGGTAATCAGGATGTTTCTCCTCTCGGATCAACAGTGGGATTTTGCCGAAACTTTCTTAGTGGGTTATTGAACGTAACAGATTGTGAACTGATAAAAACCCTTTCGGTACCCGTTCTCCAAGATTTAGCCTGCAAAGACCTGTGTGAGGTATCTATTCATTTTATTTAATACTAACCTGTCTTCTGATCTGATGCCATTCGTTTTTTGAGCAGATTTATATGGTGTTGGACGCCCTCGGGTCTTACGGGAGTTCTTCCTCAGATCCGGGTTTAGTATACCGTCGTCGGGATGAGTTAGAGCGAGGTCTCTTAGAGGCTCAAGTGGAGATAGCCCATTTGAAGGAAGTTCATGAGTCTTCTCAGGATACTCATATTCATATGTTACAATCCGAGAAGGATAAGGCGTGGGAATTGGAACGCCAATTATCACTTGAAAAAACACGTGTCTTGAGCTTAGATCGGAGAATTGAGGAGTTACGTGGCCAAATGCGGTCCTCGGAGGAGCAGTTAACACAGGCTACGCTGGAAAGAGACGCCTTGAGTCAGCAACTGCTAGGGATAACTCGTTCTCATGCGATAGAGGTGGTCATGGCCCAAGTCCAAGCTGTGTTGGAGGTGGTGGGTCCATCCAGTCTTCGTGAATCTCTTCGGGGAGAGATGCGTGACTTAGTGCATATAGGCTATAAATTGTGCCAAGATGCCGTACAAGCTTTGCCAGAGTTCCCCTCGGGATTGCTCCTTCCTGAACTCAACATTCGTCAAGTCTCCGAGGAACTTTCCCCTTCACCTATTAAAGATTTTGCAGTCGGAACTGTGTTCTTGGATGATCCAGTCTCTCTTTCCGAGGAGCAGCGCCGAAGACTTATCCGAGAGGGGAAACGTCCCATGGGAGGGACTTAGCTTGTAAATGAGTTTAGTTCATAATACAGAGGGTTCTTAGTGTTATCGGATTGTCCTGATGTCTCGTATATAGAGCCATCATTTTGTTGGACAATTCTATTTTCTTTTGTACTATATCCCCTCGTATATGAACACTCTTTTTATTCATATATAACTATTACATTAAGCATAATACTTCCTAAGATTGCTTGCGTTCCACGTGTTGCGAAGTATTGCCTCCTCGGAGTTAGCAAGCCGATAAGTCGCCGGTCCCACGATTTCCACTATCTTGTAGGGTCCTTCCCATCGTGGATCTAGTTTACCCACATTCTTGGAGGCCCCTACTCGTTTCATCACTAAATCTCCAACTTGAAAGGTTCGGAGTCTTACCTTGGTATTATAATATCGTGACATCCGAGCCTTGTACTCTTCCATTCGGAGGGCTACTCGGGTCCTTTTTTCCTCGAGGAGGTCAAGGGCAAGGGCTAGATTTGAGCCATTGGCCACTTCTTCATATTCTTTGACTCGCCAGCTTTCTAGGGAGACCTCCGAGGGCAACACAGCCTCACATCCGTAGGATAGACTAAAAGGGGTTTCGCCCGTAGCAACACTCTGCGTGGTCCGATAGGCCCACAATATCCCGGGTATCTCCTCAACCCACTTAGCTTTATGCCAATCAAGCCGGGCCTTCATGTTCTTCAGAAGGGTTCTGTTGGTTCTTTCTACTTGGCCATTTGCTTGAGGGTATCCCACGGAGGCAAAGCGATGTTTTATCTCCCAATGATCACACCACTTTTGCAATCCTTGATCAGTAAACTGCAAACCGTTATCACTTACCAAGCTCCGAGGGACACCAAAGCGACAAATAATATTTCTCCAGAGAAAATTTGAACTATGTCGTATTCTTCAAACCATTCGGACCTTTGGCGAACAACTCGGAGGTACCCTTGCATTCTTTCTTCTTTGGCCTCATATGACCCCTTAACCTGCTGAACAATCAGTTGGGAATCACTATGAAGGAGTACTCTTTTCATTCCCCCTTCTCTAGCTAACCTCATACCAATAAGGAGAGCTTCATACTCGGCCTCATTGTTAGAGAGGGGATAATCTATTCTAACTGCAAAATGGAGTCTTTCCTCCTCTCCTTCTTGATTTACCAAAACTATTCCGGCCCCCCCATGGGTACTCACCGAGGATCCATCTGCATATACGTGCCATCGTGGCTCCTTTTCCTCGGATCCAACGCCCGTGAGTTCTGTTACAAAGTCCGCCAGAACTTGCGCTTTGATTGATGGTCTCGGAGCATAGGAAATATCGTACTCAGTAAGCTCTACAGCCCATTTTATCATTCTCCCTGATGATTCCGGCTTATTAAGAATTGCTCTCAGGGGATGCTTAGTAAGCACGGTAATTGGGTGGGATAAAAAGTAGGGGCGTAGCTTACGAGCCGTAGTAACCAATGATAGAACGAGTTTCTCAGTTAGGGTATATCGAGTTTCGGCTCCGAGGAGAGTTTTGCTAACGTAATATACCGGGTGATGTTCTCCATCTTGTTCTTTGACTAGGACAGCGCTAATAGCCTCTTCTCCGACCGATAAATACAGAAACAACTCTTCTTGGGGTACAGGTTTTACCAGCAAAGGTGGTTTCAACATGTACCTTTTTAAGTCTTCGAGAGCTTCCTCACATTGGGGGGTCCACTGAAATTCCTTGATATTCCGAAGTACCTTGAAGAAGGGAAGCCCTTTTTCTGCGGACTTGGAGACAAACCGACTCAACGAGGCCATTCTTCCAGTCAGCTTTTGGACATCTTTTACCGTCCTCGGGGTAGGTAACCCCATGATAGCTTCTGCTTTTTCGGGGTTTACTTCAATTCCCTTCTCCGTAACCATAAATCCCAAAAATTTTCCTCCTCGGATACCAAAAGAACACTTCCGAGGGTTAACCTTCATGCCAAAGTTGTTCATAATGACCAACGCTTTCCGTAGGTCCTCAGGATGTTCTTCAGCAGTGCTACTTTTAACTACAGTATCATCTACATAAACCTCTATTGATTTCCCAATAAGTCCTGAGAACATAAGGCTTACTAACCGTTGATAGGTAGCTCCAGCATTCTTTAATCCAAAGGGCATGACTAGATAACAAAAGGTGCCTGCATCCGTGATAAAGCTGGTCTTATCTTGATCACTAGCCGCCATCGGGATTTGGTTGTACCCTTGATCTCCATCTAAAGTTGATAGTAGCGCACATCCTGCGGTAGAATCAACTAGCTGATCTATGCTCGGTAAAGGATAGCAATCCTTGGGGCATGCTTCATTGAGGTTAGTAAAGTCAACACACATTCGCCATCTTCCTCCGTGCTTGGGAACTAGCACGACATTAGCCAACCACTCGGGGTAAATAACTTCTCGTATTTGCTTTAATTGGAGAAGGCGTTGTATTTCCGAGCGGATGATCTTGTTGCGCTCGGGGCCCATTTTCCTCTTTTTCTGTTGGACAGGTTTAGCTCCAGGCTTCACATTAAGGAAATGTTGACATACCTTGTTGCTGATTCGTCCGGGCGGCCCCCCTTCCCATGCAAAGAGGTGATGAAATTGTTTGAGAAGAGAAATCAATTGGCCTTCTATGATTGGAGTCATATGGGTGCCCATTTTGATTACTTTCTCGGGGCTTCCTTCTACTAATTCCACCATTTTTAATTCTTCCACAGGTTGGACTCGTGTTTCCTCGGTTCTACACTTTTTGTTATTTCCGAGTGAAGGTCCGTCCTCTTCTGAGGGAATAGCATTCATGCAGCATTCTCTAGCTTTTGACTGACTTCCTCGGACTTCTCCGATCCCCGAGGAGGTGGGGAATTTCACTTTAAGATGCAAAGTAGAAGGAATTGCCTCAAAGGCCCGAATAGATGGTCTTCCGCAGATCACATTATACGCTCGTGAAGAAGCCTCCACTACCCAAAACTTAATAGATTCCGTTCTTCGAAGGGCTCCTTTCCCCCATGACATTGGGAGAGTAATAGTTCCGAGGGTTTGGCATGCTTCCCCGGAGAATCCTACTAAGGGGACCTCCGCGGTTTCCAACGTTTCTTGTTTCAATCTCATAGCGAGATAGGTCGGTAGGAAGAGTACGTCCACAGAGCTGCCCGTATCTATGAGGATACGTTGGATTTCATACCCGTAGATGACGGCAGATATAACCAAGGGATCTTCATGAGGGTATATTACATCTGTAAGGTCCTCGGGTCCGAAAGTGATACTAGGCAGCTGTGACCCTTGAATGGAGCAGACAGCTAATCCTTGCTCTGCTCGTCGGGCTTCTTTCAAATATTTCTTCTTTTTGCCCTGAGGTGCCATGGAGATTTCACCCCCTTCTATCATATTGATGGTTCTCCCTGTTGGGGGATTATCTTTGTAAGAGTTAGGTGGAGGAGGCAAACTCTGATACCCTGCCGTTTTCTCTCGCGAATTTCGCCGGCGGTCCTTACTTCTCTCTCGGGGTCGGAGACGTCTAGTGGTCCCCTCTCGTGACTTCCGGCTAGGCGTCCTTTCTTCCCTTTCTTGCTCTTCCTCTTCCCTTCGTGATCTCTTCCAAACATTTGCCTTGGGCTCTCCAGGGTTATTTTCCTTAAGGTAGTTCTTCAAGTACCCTATCTCCAATAGGCGAAGCACCTCTAAACGAAGGGTAGTACATTCTTCCGTAGTGTGCCCGTAAGTTTTATGGTACTTACAATACTTCCCAGTATCCTTGTCTCGGTTAGGAAATTTAGTCGGTCTGGGCCAGTGCAACTCGTTGCTACCCCTCATTATGTTGAGCACTTCTGGTGGAGTAACAGTCATCGGAGGTAAGTGCACGGGTCGGAGGAATTTTTTAACCACTCCCCCTTCATCTTTGCGTTGAGGAGGTTTTCCTTCCTTACTTTTTTCTTTGACCTTTGCTTCTTTCTCAGCACGCTCTAAGTGTTCACTATCCTCCTGCTCCATCTGCTTCTTTGTTCCCTCGGCTTCTTCCATCAAAATATGTACTTCTGCCTTTTGCATTAACTCATTCATATCCGTGATACGATTTCCCATAAGGTATCTAAAGAAATCCCCCGCTCGGAGTCCCTGAGTTAATATGTCCGCCATAATGGTCGGGCTAACATTTGGAACGTCGAGTGCTTCATCCATGAAGCGCTTTATATATTCTCGCAAGGGTTCATCCTTCTTCTGTTTAATAGTAAAAAGATGCGTAGCAGATTTAGGGTACCTTCGGTTGCAGGCGAATTGTCGTACAAACAAATGAGCTAGTCGGTCAAAGCTCGTGATGGAACAAGGTGGAAGATGAGTAAACCAGGCTTGAGCCCGCCCTCCAAGGGTAACAGGGAATACGCGGCATAACCCCTGATCAGGAGCGGAAGAGAGGTCCATTCCTGCCAGGTATTGATGGACGTGATCTTGTGGGTCCCTTCCATCAGCTTCTCCGGTATATAGCGAGATATTAACAGGTCGCATCCCCGAGGGGATAGAAGCTGAAGCAATTTCGGGAATGAAAGGAGAGGTCTTGAACGTAGGATCTTCCTCGGGAGCCATGGCTTTCTTGAGATCACCTAACTCTTTTCGTAAATCATCCATCATTCCCCATAAGGAATGTTCAACCTCTCCTCGATACTCTGAAGGGCGAGAAATTTCTACCTGACCCCTCACGGGAGTCCTTTCACGACATACATGTCTTCGAGGACTTTGTCGGGGTGTCTGTCGCCAAGGATTCCAATTTGGGTTCCACGTCCTCGGAGGTACATCTTCTTCCGAGGGGAAATCTTCGTTCTCGGATAGAACAGGGGACGTACGTCCGGGGGGATCATCCCTCCAGGGTGTTCTTTCAGCATATATAAGTCTTTCATAAACAGATCGGGGAATACTAATAAAATCTCTTGTACCTGGTTCATAATTGGACAAAGTTTCCTCTGAGTCATTGTTCGGGACAGGAAGGTTGTCATTTTCGAAAAGACCATCCATCCTAGCTGACGTGTGCCTGAATTCTCTCGAAGACAGATGTTGTGACGTTCCCACAGACGGCGCCACTTTGTTAACGGGTTTGGAATTATTCCCTATTTAACGGAAGATATTTATTTGGGTCGAAACGTCCTGTCCGTGATTCAAAGGCAACGCGAGATGGACATAATGAAATTAATTGCAAGAATATTCCCTTCCTTTATTCACTGAACATTTCCTCCTCTTTTTATCTTATGTATTTGAGTGATAGATTGTAGTAAGTAAGCCTAATTGCTTTAGCTTCTTCAGCTTGCTTTCTTCTACTGATCACCTCCCTTTATATAGACCTTGGTAGGGGTAGGTGTCATTGTGCATGTGTTTTGATAAGGACAGGTGTTGTTGTTACCTTGATACAGGTGTGAAAATTAGGATAAGGTTTATCGTTTGTCTACTAGGCGCTGACTGGATTAGCTTTTGTATCTTCTGATATCTCCGAGGGCTTCTGATGTAGACTGTTTCTGATAGAGCTATTCTTCCGAGGGCTTTTGTAGACTGTTTCTGATAGAGCTATTCTTCCGAGGGCTTTTGTTTCTCCTTCTTGATTCGGGTATTTTCTTCAACAGTCAGGAGTGATCTCTGAGGGTGGAAATGTGATCTCCGAGGACTTGGTATGACTTCCGAGGACTATGATTTTGTGTCCGAGGGCTGTTTTTGCTTTTCTGAGAGTGAAATTTCTTCACCAGAGTGCTCGGAATGTATTCGCTGGGTGTTCCTGTATTGACTTCTTCCAAAATTGTGTTCTCGGATAAGTCCGAGTGTTGCCTTTTCCGAGGAGTGTTCAGCAAGGAAGTTTTCTTGTAAGTTCATAGGACTCGGGGTCCCTCTTGGTCCCTCTTGGCGCATTGGGTGGATATCGGAGTCATACGGGTCCATCGGGATTTGCTCTTTTCCCGATGCCGTGTTGATATCTGTTTTTCATTCACCGTTTGACTTTCCAAGGGACGCTTGCGTTTCTCCTCGGATGCTTTTATAAACCTTTTCGGGTCAGTGACCGAGAGGTAGGGCAATCCTCCGAGGGGTTTTCTTTATAGGTACATCTCATTGGACGTACTCGTGACAATAGTATTGTCCATATATTATTTTTCCCGAGTAGGAGTGATCTCCTCTATTTTATTTTTTAGGGTTAACACATAGCATCCATATTCCGCCCTCCATCCCCGATGTTGGGGCTTTCACATAATTCGAGAACCCGAGTCTCGGCAAAATCTCATTGGCATGTTCGACGTTCACTCGTGTTTCGAGAACAAAGACCACCGACGGATTGTGGTCGCGAACAAGCTCTCTAAAATTTCTCCTAAATTCACCATCCCCCGCGCCTTGGCAATTCCATGAAATAATATTCATCGGGAAACTATGAATTTGGTGTGGCAAGACCGGATTCTCAATCCGAAGTCCCATCCATAGCGCAATCAGCTGCGTCAATGTCTCCAACATTAATGACATTTGTCTCCGGAATTCCCAAACGCTCACCATTATGCGTTTCATCCAAACGGTCGGCTCCTCCTCTTCTTGGACCTTGAAAATCCGTGTGTCTATCTCCCAAACTGATGACGGAATCCTCATGACGGTGACCAAGTTGACCTCCGGGTTGATTCGTAACGTCTTGGAGAGGCCTCGAAACAAACGGACCACAATTGGTATCTCCACCCATCGTGCAATTAGTCCCCCGTTTCTGAAAAGTATTTCCACGTACCTCATTCCGTGTGCAATTTTCTCTATCCTTGGTATTTTCTGGATTGTTCTCTTTACCCTTTTGTGTTTGTATCTGATCAGGGCTGTTGAAGATTATATTCGTCGGAGCGGGTGGGGTTTCCTTCGAACTTCTGATATTTCTCTCTTCCTCCAGCGCACTATTTTCCTTAATAACCAAGGCTGCGAACGAATTGTGGTTGCTGTGCGTCGCAGGGTTATTTTTCTTTCCTTGTGTGGCTGATTTCTTTCTCCCTAAGGAGGTCGGCTTCCTATTTTGCATATAGCTTGGTAGAATTCGCTTTCCAGTAGTATTCTTTGGCTGGTCACTTTCCTTCCCCACTTGGAATTCTTGCCTTTTACTCTTTAGGATTTGTGCGCCATTAGGAAAGGTTTCCTTCCCCCGTTTGTCGACCCCGGTTCTTGCTTGAGGTAGCGGGTTGTTTTTTCCTTTCCCCACGTTCCTCGCACCCTTTTTTGCTTGAACAATCACCCAATCTCCATACTCTTCATTTTTTGCCTTCTCCACTAGCCATTCATTCGGGTTTGGGGCTTGACTTCTCGATGATTCACCGATTTCCATCTCGTTCGTCTTGTTCTCGGCCTCGGGTTTATTTTTTCGACATTCATTTATGTCATGGTCCCCTCTTCCGCAATCATAACAGAACTTTGGGAGATTTTCGTACACCAATTGATAGATCCTCCCCTTGATCCGTATCCCTTGTTTCACCGGTTTATTGAGTGGGATTTGAACACATACGCGCGCATACTTACCTCTTGTGGCCGAGAATGTATTGTCGTCGATTTTAATGGGGTCTCCTACCACACTTGCTATCGTTTCTATCATAGCCTCATAGAATAGTTCGAGTGGAAGGTGCATGATACGAACCCAAGTGATCGCGCAATCGATTGTGTCGCTATCGGCTCTAAAATTTGGAATCCATTGTCGAAGCGATAAGAATGATCCGGCAAGTTGCCACGGCCCTTGCGTTAGGATGTATTCCTTTTGACTTGTCGAGATGCCCTTCAAACAATACGTATTGCATCCGAGGTCCAGCAATTCATAATCTCCGGCGAGTTTCCACATTATGCTCAGTCTATTCACTAGCGCGTGATAGTGCCATGGTCTGCTGAGGATCTTGATGAGTATGGTGTCTCTCCATTGATCACAAAGCATATGATCCGTTTCCTCGTCTAATTCCAGACTAACAAGTGGATCTGTCTCGGAGGGTTTAGTAACCCTAATGCGTGATTTGAATTCCGAATTCTTCCCGCCCCCTATGCGTACGTCCATTGGTTTCAGTTTGCTCGCATACGTTTGTGGCGTGGGATTACTTCTGAATTGTGTGTTGTTGTTCATCTCGTAATCGTTCCTTTCCGATTGCGTTTCGTAGATTTGTCTCGGGCGTTTTGGTGCACTCTTGTCGCTCTCTTCTCGGCCCCCTAGCGTTTGGTCATTTTCCATCAGGCCATTACCGATTGTGTTTAGGATTGAGTTTTCGAACTGGTAGCGATCAGATTCGATCGCCGGGGATCTTGGTTGATCCTCTGGAGTCGCCACTGCTGCGTTTTTTTTATTCTAGTAATTGTCATATAATGTAGTCGGATTAATTTCGTATGGTGTTTTTTTCCTAGTGAAAATGGCAATTTGAGAAGTTTCCTAGCATTAAGATGGCCAATACGAAATTACATTCTCAATATTCCCAATTTGAATACCAACATCAACGAAAAAAAGAATACAAGTCAATTTATTTTCCATAAAATCACTTCAAGACAATTATTGGATTCTTGTACCGTAAGTTTGGAAATATCATGTCCATAACTAAATAGAGACATAATTGCAATTACTAATAGATAAATAATCACCAGGTGCACTCGTCACAATGATTGTTTTTTTTTTTAGTAAAGGACGAATTACAGTCTCAAACTAAGTCAAAATCTAGCAAATTAAGAACTTGAGGCGGGGGACTATCCAAGAATATTTCCCTCTCCTGTACATCCATCCCTAACTTAGCCATAGCATCGGCGACTCTATTCGCCTCTCTCGGAATCCAACGAAGCTCCACATTCCATGGCTTCCTTAGCAGTTCGCGGCATCTCCTAATAAGTTCGTTCCCCGTTGTGCTAAACAGCGCACTCCCAGACAGAAGCTTGAAGCAGCTTTTGGAGTCAGTTTCGATTTCAATCGGCGATACTCTTCTTTCCCAGGCTAATTCGAGTCCTGTTTTCAGCGCCTCTAATTCGGCCTCCTCAACTGTGGGTGATATGAGTGTCGTTTTAAAGCCCCAAATCCAGTCCCCGTTGGATGCTCGTAGGACTTCGCCAGCCGCGCCTCTATTAGTTGTAGTATCGCAACTGCCGTCAACATTTAATTTTGTCCATCCCGTCTTCGGTTTTTGCCACTTTTTCCTTGCCTCTTTCCCGGATTTTCCTGTTTGTGCTGCTCTAAGGTCCATACTCAGGATGCGGATTTGCTGAATTTTGGATGTCAATGTGGAGCTTTTTCTCTCGAAAATCCACGAATTTCGTTCCTTCCATATTATCCAAATAGCTGCAGCGAACAGGAATTCCCAGTCCATCTTTGCGAGGATGGTGTTTGTGAATTTCATCTTTTTCAAGTTTAGCTCCAGCCATTTATCGTCCAGGCATGCGTAGAACTTCCTTATGTCACCCTAGCTCAACACGGTTGTCCAGATCCCTCTCGCAGCCTCGCAATGGCATAATATATGAAGCGAAGTTTCATTCTTGGCTGCACCATTCACACTCGGCCGAACTGATACATTTCCTTGACCTTAGGAGGCTCCGCGACATTAGTCTATTTTGGAGCGGCAACCATAAAAAGTGTTGTATCTTATAACTTAGTCTAGTTCTGCAAATCCATTTGCTCTTCACCACTCGCCTTTGCTCCTCCCCGTAGTGTCGTTGGAATGCCTTATACGACGATTGACAAGTGAATTCCCGGCTACTCGTCTCTCCCCAAATAATCTCATCTTTACAGTCCTTGAGAATGAGTTGTCGGGTTCAAATTTTCTGTTCAAGCGGCCGCGGAAGCGGTGTATTTAGTATGTCGAAGTTCCACTCTTCTTCTTCGTTAATTACATCACAGAGTTTCAGCCCCACATCCGCATGATGGATGACTTTGACATGTTCGCACACACGACTTTCTCCCATCCAATTGTCGTACCAAAATGAGATTTTCGTCCCATCCCCTATTCACCATCTAATAAAATGTTTCATCAAGGCCCTGTATTTGAGAATTCCTTTCCAAGTAGCACTATCCGACGGCTTTATCATAAGATCGAGAAGCGGCTTATTTTTCAAATATTTTGCTCTAATAAGCGTGCTCCAAACCGTCTCTTCCTCCTTCATTATTTTCCAAGAAGGTTTAGACATTCAAGCCTCATTGCTAGGTCTGGTTGTGCGAATTCCAAAGCCCCATTCCGCCTTAGGATTTGTAACTTGATCCCACCCTAGAAGATGAATTTTTTTGTTTTCCGGATTAGAAGACCAAAGAAAATCCCTATTTAGTTTATCAATTTGCGAGGAAACACTCTCCGGAATCCAAGATGCTTGCATATGATAAATTGGCATTGCAGATGATACCGCTTGTACGAGTGTCGCACGCCCCGCCAAGGATAAAAATCTACCCTTCCACCCCGCCATGCGCTTCATAATTCTATCAAGAACTTCTGCAAAAGTTTCACTACTAGTTCGGCCATGAATCATCTTCACGCCAAGGTATTTCCCTAAATTCGGGGTCTGGTCAAAACCGAGTATATCACTTATACACCTCTTCATACTCGCACCCCCCGTGTTGGAAAAAAATATCTTAGCTTTTTGCTCATTAACCTTTAGACCTGAGGCATCACAAAACGTCTCAAGGACTTTTTTAATCACCCGCGCATTCGACTTGGTAGCTTTCCCCATAATAATAAGATCATCGGCAAAAAATAAATGGGAGAGTTTGGGACCATCTCGGCAGGGTACTAAGGGTCTCCATTTTTTCTTCCCCACTTTTTCCTGAATCAAATACGATAATCTTTCAACACAGAGAACAAACAAATATGGGGAGTGCGGATCACCTTGGCGAAGGCCACATGAATGATTGAAGGGGTCCAACGGTGAGTCGTTCCAGAGAATGCTAGTCGCAGCGCCTTTGACACATAACATTATGATCTCTATAATCCCTTCCGGAAAGGCAAACTTCTTCAAGGTTTCCTCCAAAAAATCCCAACTTACTTTGTCGTAGGCTTTCTTGAGATACAGCTTCATGATCATTTCTCCCACTTTATTTTTTTCTTAGAACGCATGGAGTGTAGAATTTCCTGAAGCAAGAAAATATTATCCTGTGTACTCCTACCCTTAATAAAACTTGATTGGGTAGGAGCGATTAGTCCTGGCATAATATCCCACAATCTTATGGTGATGCATTTGGTAATAAATTTATACAGAACATTACAGAGAGAAATAGGAATGTATTGATAAATAATTACCGGATTCGGGACTTTGGGGATTAGGCAGAGATACACCATGCACAATCTAGGATCAAATTTATTGTTCTCAAAAACTCCTTGCATGAACTTGAGCAACGACTCTTGAATCCATTTCCAATTTTTTGATAAAAAATCGCTTGTAAGCCATCAGGTCCGGGCAATTTGAGAGGGTGCGACGCCCATACAACCTCCTTTAGCTCCTCAATATCGATCATTTTTCCCATGAGATCCACCTCATCCGGAGATAAACGCGTTTGGAATTCAGAATTAAGGAGAGGGGGCTGTCTCGCATTATGACGTCGTGTTTATCATGTTTAAAGCAAATGTTAAATCAGCATGAATACAAACACCAATACGTCCTAGTTGATTTGTGAGTAATTAGAATCATACTTGATTCCCAAACAGAACATCCAAATGCAATTCAAGCCACATTACATTCACCAAATAACATATGCCATAGTCTTTAATATAATTTGTCTATGACTTTACTTCCAAAAGACGGTGTGTTCATTTGGATCAACAAAAGGGTTTTACGGTTTGTTTCATTCCGCCAACACACTACGGACAAATTCCTTCTTACCTGCTTCATCCATACTGAAAAACAAAGCCACGTGTGTTTATGACGACACCATTTATTTGGCTTGCCTACCCTAGCACTGATGGTGAACTCTGGGAATTCTTGTAGTGCTGCGAAAATCATATTAACTGCTGGATCAACTTCGCTGGCACATGAAAGTTCGCTAATAGCGGTTTTGGTGCTGGCAAGGGCCGAACTAATTTCTGTAATGATTTTTCGTCGGCTACCGATCCTTCCTCTTTTTAATCCTAGAACGGTTCCATGGCCTAGTTCCCTTGGACTGCGGTGTAGCAGAGGTGGCATCACCATTTTCTGTCGTGATGTCTTCTAGTCCCGTTGGAGTCTGAACCGAAATCGATGGTGCAGTGTTAGCATTTTGGGTTTGTACACGCTGTCGTGCCGCACCAAAGTGCACGGCGTAATCGCCCGTTCCACGAGAGTTTCCAAAAAATAGCTCCCAACTTGTTCCTCATTTAAACCAAGTCCGGGTTCACCTAAGAAACGATATATTTTTTAGTACATATGAAAAATATACTTTCACGTGACCTCTATGTATGTTAGTTTAAAAAATAAAAGTAAATAAGGATGGATTATCATTTACCTTCAAGGCTACATTCCAAATTTCAGTGTTTCCAAATTTCAGTGTTAACAATCTGAACAGTGAAGTCGTTAGGGTCTATAGCAATAGCATTACTCCCACTCTTTCCAAATAACCTTGCTAGTGCACGATAATCACGTACCCATGCGGCCATCTTAGACACAACGTGCGGATCCCCTTTTATATCACTATTTGGAAGTTGAGCGAGGATATTTCTGGCAACTTGTTTATTAAAACCCGGACGCCACCCATCGACTATGAGCTCCTTAACAGCACTCATCAAGGCATCTTCCTCCGGACGAGTCCAACACTTCCTGCAGACACTGAGAGCCGGTGGTGCTTCGCTAGGATTGCGCTTGCTAATTGATGAAAACTCCATTGAGTAATCTACAAATTCAATGTCATAAAACAATGCAATATGGCATGGATTAATCAAGAAATGTTGTTGAGTTTCCTAGACTAAATATTATAGGGTTTGCATGTGATTAAATGATACATGATTTAAGAATATAACAAAAGTCCATGCATGTGACGATCGCACCCTACGAGCCATCCTCCGATCCGAGTTGGTTCAGTGGTGATCAGTCATTTTACCCAACTCAGACTAAAGCGTAACTCATAGGAAGGGGTCTCACTTGTTCAGGATCAAAACCATTCACGTTTTATAGAATATATTTTGATATATACAGCGGAAGTCTTGTATTACAAACAATGTGACTTTTTAATGATTATGCACTAGTGACAAAACACGAATATTCCAAAATGCACGCTTGAACAATTATTCACTTGATCCATGTTGTCATGTTGATTTTATCGTGAGGAATGGACAGAAGAAACTAGAAATAAGTCTTTAATGACTTAGTGAGATTCATATAAAACAACTGGTAATGCAAGAATTAACTGTGACCTACTGGATACATTTCGAGTAGTGATCTTACCGGTAGAAACAATTCAACTAGATAATTTGATGTAGCAATGGTACTAGAATTTTCATAGAATAGTTAACGAACGTGTGCTTAACAATAAACGAATTCAAAGTTATAACTTCTAATATTCTACCTTATACCTCCCAACGTGGAGCGACCTCGTAAACAATCAAGAGACATGCTCGAGTACATGTCGATCCAGCACGCGGGTTACAGCCAACTCCTGATTGCTAGCGGCGCCCAGATAGATGGGTATCAAGTGAAATTATTTAAACAGACAGTCTTTACTGCCCAGCAGTAACTCGAATCAATCCCTGGGCCCAACTTTTCAAAGGTGTCCCAATGGGAATAACAGATAAACAAATAAGCTAGTAAATCGGATAATATTTGTTACTCCTTGAGCTATATGTCCTGAATATAGTTCGTTGCTCTTTGCACAGTTCAAGAACCAGAAGATGAGATTAAAATATCGGGGAATTACCATGATTATGAAATAACAAATGATTGAATACGATTTAACGATGAGTAAGAAAATCATGTTATGAAATGAGATGCAAAACGGGATTATGATAAAATATAGGTTGTTCGAGGTTTGGTAACGGAGTAGTGGTTTTTTTGTCCAAGTTCCTCAGGGTCGGATGCCAAACGGGGCTAGAACAAGTCAGAAATGAAACCTCACCTTTATTTGTACGGAGAATCTTGCGCGTCGTTGATTAATTTGTCAAGCCTTTAATAACATTAATATAATATCAGTTAACTGAATAATCATAATTCACCACTATAAATATATGTACTATTCAACTTTCTAGTTGATGAAATTTGAGGAAGTTCTTGTTAAAAAAAGTAGCTAATACCAATTTAAGTAAATAGCACATATCATTGATGAAAATCTTACGCGACAAACTTTGATGTCGTAAGGTTAAGTTAAATATCAAATATACTTTGTATACGTAATTTATATCTCAATATTTATCTTAAGCAACCATATATTATAATTATAATTGTAGTTATATTTTTTCTAATGTTAGAAAATCATTTCAAATGGTAAGTATACAATAATATCAAGTATAGTATGATAAACTATTTAAATTGATGCATAATAAATATTCAAAATATATTACTTAACTGATTTATGGAAAATCGTTCTTTAAGTCTCTAGTACATCCAAAAATTTCAGGAATCACGACATCAAACAATTACCTTATGAAGCAGTCCATTAAATTGTATAACTTAGTTAATATTATTTTGTTCCAAGATTGTCTTAAATTACATAACATTGTAGTCATAACTTATAAAAATATAATACGTAAACCTAATCAATGTAAATGATCAAAGAATATTTAAGTTACAATACATAATCATATAAGATGATTATACCTCAAAAGTATATATGAAAATCTTATTAAACTTATGTAAGGATATGTTAAACATGATAAATATACTATTTATATATTATTGAAAAATCTCAAAAATATTAGTTCGTGAATACAAATCATATTAAAGTGATTCAAATGATTGCTATATCTTATAAGAGTCATGTGTGAGTGATCAATCATGGAATTATGATGACTATTTTCAATCATAAACAAATAACTTGAAGTGCGTAAAATAAGCTGAAATCGTCGTAGTTTCGAGTTTACCTTTGATCGGATATCTAAATGAACTTTGTTTCCAAATATTTTTATGGCAACTGGTCCCTAACATCACTAGGAACATGTGTACCCAAATGGAAAGGAAAATCCAAAGGTCTACTATGCTAAATAATTCTTCAAAACATAGAACCTATTTTCGGATTTTCAAACAACAGTCTACGGTTTAGGAATTTCGACCTTCTAAATCACATTATTTGAAAAACATTTCTTCATATGAAAGTTAGAGGACATTATGAAGAGTATTTGACCGTTGGCCTTGATCAAAATGGATTTTTCTACAATTAGTTATGATTTTTCTAAGGTGCAGAGCTGAATGGATAATTTCTGCGCAATAAAAGTCGTGGGGTATTTTCGGGTAGAAAATGATGAAATGAGAACTTGGGATGATTTTTTCCTGAAAGTAGACTCACTAACTTAGATATTAATTGGAAGAAAAAAGGAGAAACCAAAATGATTTTGGGTGTGAATATTGTTGGAAGAAAGCCTACTATTTATAGTAAAAAAAAACCATGTTAAAATACTTTTAATTATGGTCTCACTTTGATTATTTTATAATAAATCACAAAAAAAATCTGAATTTAATCACGCTCTTAAGGATGTCAAGGCTTACCTCATCAAAAAAATGTCATGGCTTACTTCATCAATTGGTTAAATGCATATTAAGTCCCTTAATTATTTATAATTAAAATTCAATAAAGTATAATTAGAGTTCTTTGTTACATACATATTTACTTATGTAATTTTTCTAGGTAATTCCATCAACTTGGTTAATACTTCGGTGATATTTTTACTAGCATTGCTAAAGGTCCACTACTGATTTCCCCTTCATCTTCTTCATTGGAGGTAAGGGAAACAGGAAGTCTATTGGGCTGTAGCCTCCATGAGGTTTACATTCAAAGAAGAATATTTAGAAAAAATTTGCATCACCACACTTGAGGCCTAGCACAATAACAATAGGGTGACCGGTGCTTCAGCCTCCATGAGGTTTGAAATTGAAATATATTAGAGACTTGTATATATAATAAAAGACTAACTTTTAAGTTCAGGGGACTCAAATGCAAATTTTTCTAAACATTTAGGGTCAAAAATAGAAATTTTCAAAAGTTCAAAGACTAAAGTATAAATTTATTTTTTTCCTAATTTTTGGGGCGTTACAATTCCTCCTCCTTAAAGGAATCTGGTCCCCAGATTCTTACCAAAATAGTTTTGAAGATAAAGGATTACGATTTCACCTCCAAATTGTTAGTCTTGTGTCCACTATATAAATTTAACAAACTTATATCTATTAACTAGATCGGATAGTCAATATATATTCTAAATTGAATATCTTTTTGTAATTGATACCTAAAAGTCCATCCTTCTTTTTCTTCTTCTTCTTTTTTTTTTGTTTTTTTCGAACAAGACTAACGTAGCACAAAAGAGAAGTATTTTTAACCGTTATCTCGATTAATCCTTAAGGACTAACACTTAACACCATAGGAAGTTGTAAACCCATTTTCTCGGAAGAAGAAAATTAAACTCTTATGATTCATGTCTAATAATAACCGAGAGTTTAGTAGTTTTATTTTATTTTATTTTGATTAGCTTAATATAATTATGCAAATAAAGTTTGGACGTTTCACACATTTTAACAAGTATATAAGTAAAAGGAGATTACTCAAATAAATATCTTATTATCCAAGATACAATATTTCGATTGAACTTACATAATAGTAGTAAACTCATACCAAGAGCAAGAAGTAGGAAAGGTATTGCGCATCCTAAAAATACAATAGCAAATTCAAATGACGTTTCTTCATCATTTAGAAGAAAAAAAACTAGCAAAAATTACAACAAGAATTACTTGAACCATATGATCCATTTTTGGTAGAGAGAAGTTAGATGAAGATGAATGTGTGTTTTGTAGTATAAAAATGATGTATTTATAGAAGGAGATAAGGCTATTGTAGCCGTTGATAACCGTTGGGAGAGGAAAAAAATAAAATAAAATGATTTTTTTTTTTTAATGATTTGAATGGTATGATGATTGGAACAAAAATTAAGATTAAAAATATGTGACTTGTTTTTGAAATATGTGTTAGTTAAAAAAAGTTTTAACTAGCGAGCATAATATAGAGTAATTAGAAAAATCTTTAATACTCTTAAAATCTTGAGTACCAAAAACTTTAAATTTTTTTTGTCGATAAATAATGCTAATTCATATTTATTTATTTGAAAAAATAACTACCACAAAGAACACGAGTAATTTAATTGTAACATAACATAGAAGTTTTTGTGATTTCTTATTATTATTTTAAAATTTTTATATTCAAATAAATAAACCTGGGTATCTAGACAAAACACAGGAGGAAAATAAGGTGACATAACTGTTCCATATAAGTTCATGCACGTATTTTAAGAATTATGCAAATATTTAGTTTTTCAGTACAAATAAAACTTAGACGACCTTATCTATATATACACACACGTATATATATATATATATATATATATATATATATTATTTTCAATAGGCACAAATAATAGATGATGGGGTACAACGATATGAATGCATTTTCATAGATTGGTAAATGTCATATCATAAAAGATGGATTGTAGGAGAAGCTATTTATTAATTATTATTTTTGAAGATGTTGTATTATTATTGTTTCAAAAGTTCCTCGGTACGCTTACTATGTTTTCTTATAAATAGCGGTTTTATGATATCGAAGATCACACATTAACACATACCACATTATCAGGGAGAAAAAAACTTGAGATGGAAAAATCCTCAATTCGAGAAATAAAATCCATTTTGTCTTTTGTGGATCTAGTTTCGAAAAAGATCCTGAGTTTTATAGAGGTAGCAAGTAGTCTGGGAACGCATTGGCAAAGAGAAACATAAAGCTAGTCTACGGAGGAGGAAGTTTAGGGCTAATGAAGTGTGTAGCAAAAAGCGCATTTTCTATAGGTGATAAAGTGTTAGGAATCATACCAAACGCCTTATCGGACATGAATCCCGTTGGTCCAATCATTGGTGAAGAGCTAATTGTACCTAGCATGCACGAAAGAATAGCAACTATGTTGTATAATTCCGATGCATTTATAGCATTACATGGGGGCTTAGGAACACTAGATGAGATTTATTGTGTGGAGCAGGAGTTTATGAAGTCGTCGGCTCGTAAAATTTTCATCTCTGCACATACTGTCGATGAATTGATTGAAAAAGGTAAAGCATACGTACCAAAAGTAGATCCCATATCGTCACAAATTCAATGGCAGACAAGTAGTGACAATAGTCGGGGTAAGAAACGTGCTTTAGATGTAGATACGACACTCACTCTTTTATGTTGGTCAGTGTTTGATGTAAGAATATATGTTTTAATCTATATGAATATTTTAGTGAAAATATCTTTGAGTGATTAATGTTTTTCCAAATGTTTTTAACCAATGGCTCTGATACCATACTGTGACGATCGCGCTTTAGGAGCCATGCTTCGATCCGAGTTGGTTCGGTGGTGATCAGTCACTTTACCCCACTCAGACAAAAGTGTAACTCATAGGAAGGGGTCTCACTTGTTCAAGATCAAAACCATACACGTTTTATAGAATATATTTTGATATATGCAGCGAAAGTCTTGTATTACAAACAATGTGATTTTTTAATAATTATGCACTAGTGACAAAACACGAATATTCCAAATGCACGCTTGAACAATTATTCACTTGATCCATGTTGTCATATTGATTTTATCCTGAGGAATGAACAGAAGAAACGAGGAATAAGTCTTTAATGACTTAGTGAGATTCATATAAAAGAACTGACAATGCAAGAATTAACTGTGACCTACTGGATACATTTTGAGGAGTGATCTTACCGGTAGAAACAGTTCAACTAGATAATTTGATGTAGCAATGGTACTAGAATTTTCATAGAATAGTTAATGAACTTGTGTTTAGCAATAAATGAATCCAACCTTATGACTTCTAATATTCTACCTTATACCTTCCAACGAGGAGCGACCTCGCAAACAATCAAGAGACATGCTCAAGTACATGTCGATCCAGCACGCGGGTTACAGCCAACTACTGACTGCAAGCGGCACCTAGATAAATGGGTATCAAGCGAAATTACTTAAACCTGTTAGATAAGTAGCACGGAAACGAACAAATATAATATATATTGACGAATAAATAAGCAATCAGAAATACAATAATAAGAGGAAGTTCAAAATTGTAACCTCAACCGTGGTGAATCGAACATGCAGATGGTCGAGTTTCTTCAATTTCCTTAAAGCAGATTAGTCCTTCTCTACCGTGCTGAGAACATTGGATTACCACCTCCCAAGATAAAATGACCTACGAACTGGATTACTAGCACTCGTAAAACAGTTCCGGCGAACTCGCACAATAACTTTCTTCACCACCACACAATGATAAAAAATTATTTGGCTACGCAAAAGCCTTTTTTTTCGTGTATGCAAAGTATTTTTGGATGATTAAAACCTATGGGGGAGCGACCCCTTTATATACTAGTTTGGGAGAAGGCTGGATGACTTGGTCATCAAGTAAACGAGTTAAAAGATAATTACGAATCTGTAGTTAAGGTAATTATGAATCGTGTAATTAAGATAAGTACAGATCTCGCAAAAATCTCAGTTGAACTTGGACACGTTTTCAGTTAAAACTGAATCACGAAATATTTTATTTCGTAAGGTAATTTTAATTACCAAAATGATGCTACGAATTTTCTATATATAAAATATATATGAGAAAATGAATAATTATGTTAAATAAAATAGAAAAATAAATATTGGAATTGCAAAACAAGGCCCACGAGAGCAGGAGCCCAACATGCCAAACGGATCGACGTTCGACGCGTACGTTGTCGTGTGCGCGAGCCCAAGTCGCGTTATCCGATGGATTTTGGCCCAAGATTTGCACCCCCTACCTGCGCGCGCGTAGGAGAGGGAGGAGGCACTAGCCAACACATTATTACAAACCCATTTCATTTACCATTTTTTCCAACAATCTCCCACATGAATGAAATTGAATGATCATGCATACACCATGTGGTGGTAGAGTTCTACAGTCTATGCCTGCATAGGGTCGGTAGGACACGCCCTTGAACCTTCCCTTGTGAGAAATACTTTCTTTGCTAGCTGGTAGTATGATATTGATGTCTTTGAACTATCAGTCGTTTGTGCAAACGCTTCATAAATCTCAACACAAGTATATTCCTGTTACCGTTGTGGTTCTCATGGTTTATGTTCATTTTGGTCCTGGACATACGCCTGGTTCTGCAAGAGTTTCTCAGAACATTAAGCCCCCACAATTTTCATCAGAGGCGGCCCCTCCTCTCTCTCACATAGGTGATTTCTTATCTAAGAGTAACCCGCATTACTCCGCTCGGATTTTCGACGCGTAAGAATCATTAAAAGCACAATGCTTAACGTTTTCCAGTACAGGTGTCACTGTTTCATTTAGGAATGAACAAGGGTTGACCCCCCACAGTGACCTTGCAAAGTTCTTACAATTAGGTTGTCCCATTGAACCAAGATCTTGGGATCTCCAGTCAGCATGGTTGGGTTTCCCTTCATAAGAACCTTATGTTTCAATAGGCTTAAGTCCCATTCCTCTCGATGTCTTTTCAACTTGATCTCTATTTAACCCTTTCGTTAACGGGTCCGCAATGTTATCTTTTGACTTCACATAGTCAAGGGTGATAACCCCTGTCGAGATCAGTTGTCTAACGGTGTTATGTCACCGACGTATATGTCTAGACTTCCCGTTGTATAGAACATTATGTGCCCTTCCAATTGTAGATTGGTTATCGCAATTTATGCATATTGCTGGCACAGGTTTGGGCCACTCAAGAATATCTTCCAAGAAGTTATGCAACCATTCAACTTCTTCACTGCATTTGTCTAATGCCAAAAACTCAGATTTCATCGTAGATCTAGTTATAACCGTTTGTCATGTAGATTTCCATGACATGGCTGCACCTCCTATAGTGAATACGTATCCACTCGTTGCCTTGGAGTCTTGTATATCAGATATCCAGTTTGCGTCGATATAACCTTCAAGCACAACAGGATCTCTCGTATAATGTTACCCGTAGTCACGAGTATATCGTAAGTACCTAAGTACTCTCACAATTGCTTTCCAGTGCTCATGCCCTGGGTTACTCGTGAATCTACTCAACGTGCTAATTGTATAGGTAAGGTCTGGTCTTATACAACTCATTAGGTACATCAGACTTCCTATCACTCTAGAATATTCCACTTGTTCAACACTTTCTCCCTTATTCTTGGACAAGTGTTGACTCGTGTCAATTGGAGTTCTAGCTACACCAGAATCACCCTTGCTGGATTTTTCAAGAATCTTGTCCACGTAGTGTGACTGAGTTAATATAAGACCATCTGGCGATCTTTTAATCTTAATGCCTAAGATTACATCGGCCAGTCCCATGTCCTTCATATCAAACCTTGAACTCAGCAAACTTTTAATAGACTTTACCATTCGGTTGTTGCTTCCCACAATGAGTATATCGTCAACATGCAGACAGAGTTTTGACATAGACACACTTGTCGCACTCATTGATTCTAAAGCCAATTGTCAACATGACGTTGTCAAATTTCTCGTGCCATTTCTTTGGTGCTTGTTTAAGCCCGTACAAAGACTTCACCAATTTACAGACTTTCTTTTCGTTTCCAGGAGCTGCATAACCTTCGGGTTGTTCCATGTAGATTTCTTCATCGAGATCTCCATTTAGAAAAGCAGTCTTTACATCCATTTGATGTACTGCAAGATTTCGAAGAGAAGCAATCGCCAAAATCATCCTTATTGAATTTATTCTCGTTACATGAGAATAAGTATCAAAGTAATCATGACCTTCTTGTTGCTTGTATCCTTTCGACACAAGTCTAGCCTTATACTTTTCAATTGTTCCATCCGTTTTCATTTTTCGTTTGAAAACCCACTTGGAACCTAATGGTTTACATCCTGGAGGAAGGTCTACCAGTTCCCACGTGTGATTGTGTAAGATGGAATCAATCTCACTTTGTATGGCTTCTTTCCATAAAGGGCCTTCAGCTGACCTTACAGCTTTCTTATAAGTTTGAGGCTCAGCCTCTATCATATAAGTTAGAAAATCTGGTCCAAAAGAATTTTCTGTCCTTACCCTTTTGCTTCTTCTCGGCTCTTCTTGGACCTCGCTAGTTTCTTCAATCTCTTCTTGATATTGACTATTGTCAATATCCTCGAAAGTTCGTTTTGAAGAGCTTGGTCCAGCCACAGTGGATTTACAAGGAAATATATGTTCAAAGAATGTCGCATTCCTTGATTCTATTATCGTGTTTTTATGAATCTCGGGGTTTTTAGATTTATGCACAAGAAACTGATAAGCAGTGCTATTGTGAGCACAGCCAATAAAAATACAATCCACCGTCTTTGGACCTATTTTTATTTTCTTAGGCAAAGGTGATGACACCTTAGCAAGATACCCCCACACTTTTAAGTATTTGTAGAAGGGTTCTCGACCTTTCCACAACTCATATGGAGTCTTTTCTTTTTTCTTTTTGGGTATCTTATTTAAAAGATAGTTAGCCGACAAAATGGCTTCACCCGCATGTTCTGCGGCAATCCAGAACTTAATAACATGGCATCCATCATGTCTTTTAAGGCTCGATTTTTTCTTTCAGCCATCCCATTGGATTGAGGAGAATATGGCGCAGTGACCTCGTGAATAATTCCATATTGTGAACAAAATTCACCAAATGGTTCAACATATTCACCACCACGATCACTTCTAACCATCTTAATTTTCTTATTAAGTTGGTTTTCAACCTCTTGCTTGTATGGAACGAATTTGTCTATAGCTTCATCTTTACTTTTCAGTAAATATACATAACAGTATTTTGTACTATCATCAACGAAAGTTATAAAATACTTATATCCATCTCTTGTTTGTGCAAATTTTAAATCACATACGACACTGTGAATTAAATCAAGGGGTTCTGTATTTCTTTCAACAGTTGGGAACGATGTTCTCATTAGTTTTGCCTCTACACAAGTTTCACACTTATGTTTGGAATCAATTTTAAACGTTGGTATGTGATTCATGTTAATTAGTCTACGTAAAGAATCATAATTAACATGTCCTAATCTACCATGCCATAGATTAGAAGACTTAAGCAAATAAACGGAAGTAGAAGTTTTATTGCTAGAATTAAAAGAAGTCGGCTTAACAGCCATTACATTCATTTCCACATCCCTTCTTTCACATAACCCTTTTCCAATATGAACACCATGTTTGGAAATCACAACTTTCTGGGATTCAAACACCATCTTGAAGCCATGAGTGCCTAACAAGTATCCAAAAATCAGATTCCTACGAATGTCTGGCACATACAACACATTATGCAGTGTAACCTCCTTTCTAGAAGTCATCTTGAGGCGCACCGTTCCTTTTCCATTGATCTCAGAGGTAGCAGAGTTGCCCATGTAGAGCATCTCCCCATTTTCACAAGAGTAAGCTCGGAGAAGCTCAATTTTTCAAGAGTTGCCCATGACGTGTTGCTCCAATATCGAGCCACCATTCCTTTGGATTAGCATCCATCAGGTTCATTTCAGAGATCACAGCACATAGGTCCATATCAGACACATCCCGAGCAGCAGTGTCCATCAGATTGGCTTCGTTAATCTTTTTGCCTTTCTTCTTCGGCATTCTGCAGTCAGACGACTTGTGCCCCGCTTTGTTGTAGTTATATCACTTCTCCACGAATGTCTTCGTCTTATAAATTCCACCCTTCGGTCCAGTCTTCGACCCATGTTTAGACTTCTTGTTCTTTGAGCCTTTGTCATGCTCCACCACGTTTGCCCTAGCAGTGTTGGTGTTAACAACAGCATTGGAAGACCTTTTATCTCCACCCTTGTCCTCTTCTATACGAAGTCTGACAATCAAAAATTCATTACTCATCTCCTTTCGTTTATGCTTTAGATAGTTCTTGAAATCATTCCAACCAGGTGGTAACTTTTCGATGATACAAGCTACCTGGAAAGATTCACTCAAGATCATTCCCTCAGCATGAATTCCATGGAGAATCAATTGAAGCTCTTGCACTTGAATAATAACAGTCTTCGAGTCTTTCATCTTTTAGTCCAAGAATTGACCCACTAGAAATTTCTTGGCACTAGTATCTTCAGTCTTATACTTATGGTCCAAGGATTCCCACAATTCCTTTGCCGTTTTCTTCACACTATATACTTGATACAACGTGTCTGTCAAACAGTTCAAAATCAGATTTCGACAAAGAAACTCAGAGTGCTTCCATGCATCAATTGCAGTCTGCGATTGTGCATCAATTTTATCATCTCTAACAGAAGGAGGATCCTCTTTCAAGAATCTCGCAAGATTCAGCATGGTGAGATAAAACAGCATCTTTTGTTGCCATGTTTTGAAATCCGCTCCATCGAATTTTGCTGGTTTATCATTATGGCTCATAGGAACCGTGGGAACAGTCGGAGTCTCCAAACTCGCCATACTCAGAGGCTGAGTTTTCAGAACAGAACCAGAGGCATGTGATTTAGACGTTTGAGGCGTCTTCAGATTGGTATCAGTAATAACCATATCCGACGAGTTGTTGTTATCAGACATATCTGAAACGTTTCAGGAAATTTTTTGATATTAGAAAATTGAAGAATTACGAAAATTCTTCACAGTTCCTTTGGAAAAATATGAAAAGAAATTCTCGTTATAGTAGGTGAGGATACCAACAATCCTTCACGAATAAAAACTATAATTTTTATATTTAAGAAAGCTTTTAGAAAACTTTTTTCAGAAAATAATATATATAATTTTTCGTGAAGAAAAAATGCTACGGTTCGATAAATCGAGTTTTGAATAGAAATTATTTTCCAGAAAAAAAAAAAAACTTTCGTCAATATTGTAACCTGTTCGTCTCAAGAGATAATTTGCTTTAAGATTGTTAGACAAGTAGCACGAAAACGAACAAATATAATATATATTGACAAATAAATGAGCAATCAGAAAAACTATAATAAGAGGAAGTCCGAAATAGTAACCTCAACCGTAGTGAATCGAACGTGAAGATGGTCGAGTCTCTTTCAATTTTCTTAAAGCAGATTAGTCCTTCTCTACCGTGCTGAGAACGTTGGACTACCACCTCCCAGGATAAAACGACCTACGAAGTGGATTACTAGCACTCGTAAAATAGTTTTGGCGAACTCGCACAATAACTTTCCTCACCACCTCACAATGATAAAAAATTATTTGGCTGCGCAAAAGCCTTTTTTTCCGTGTATGCAAAGTATTTTTGGATGATTAAAACCTATAGAGAGTGACCCCTTTATATACTAGTTTGGGAGAGGGTTGGACGACTTAGTCATCAAGTAAATGAGTTAAAAGATAATTACGAATATGTAGTTAAGGTAATTACGAATCGTGTAATTAAGATACGTACAGATCTTGCAAAGATCTCGGATGAACTTGGGCACGTTTTCAGTTAAAACTGAATCACAAAATATTTTACTTCGTAAGGTAATTTTAATTACCAAAATGATGCTACGAATTTTCTATATATAAAATATATATGAGAAAATGAATAATTATGTTAAACAAAACAGAAAAAGAAATATTGGAATTGCAAAACAAGGCCCACGCGAGCAGGAGCCTAACAGGCCAAACGACTCGCATTCAACGCGTACGTCGTCGTGTGCGTGAGCCCGAGTCGCACTAATCCGATGGATTTTGGCTCAAGATTTGCACCCATCTGCGCCCGCGTAGGAGAGGGAGGAGACACTAGCCAACACATTCTTACAATGCTAAGAATGCATTCCTATTGATAAACCCCAAAAGAAAGTGCCATTTTCCCCATGTGGGATGGCCATCTTTCCTTTTATGTTTTTCCTCATTTTTTCCTCATATTTTCAGCTTTGTGTAGCTAACTTTGAGCATCAATTTCTCATTCACCCGTGTACCATTTTGAGCGTGTAATATACCGTTTCGAAGCTCTCACATAGGAGAGCATGTGCCCATCTTGAGCTCGTCAAAACGATAAGTGGGACCCACTCAAAATTTGACCCGAAGTCAGCTGTACAAACCCATTTCATTTACCATTTTTTCCAACAAAATTGACAGTCCTCACTGCCCAGCAGTAACTCGACTTAATCCCTGGGCCCAACTTTTCAAAGAGGTCCCAATGGGTATAACAGTTAAACAAATAAGCTAGTAAACCGGATAATATCCGTTGCTCCTGAAGCTACATGCCCCGAACATAGTTCGTTGCTCTTTGCACACTTCAAGAACCAGAAGATGAGATTAAAATATCGGAGAATTACCATGATTATGAAATAATAAATGATTGAATACGATTTAACGATGAGTAAGAAAATCATATTATGAGATGAGATGCAAAACGGGATTATGATAAAATGTAGGTTGTTCGAGGTTTGGTAACGGGGCTAGAACAAATCACAAATGGAACCTCACATTTATTTGTACGAAGAATCTTGTGCGTCGTTGATTAATTTGTCAAACCTTTAATAACATTAAGATTAAGATCAGTTAATTGAATAATCATAACTCACCACTATAAATATATGTACTATTCAACTTTCTAGTTGATGAAATTTGAGGAAGTTCTTGTTAAAAGAAGTAGCTAATACTAATTTAAGTAAATAGCACATATCATTGATGAAAATCTTACGTGATAAACTTTGATGTCGTAAGGTTAAGTTAAATATCAAATATACTTTGTATACGTAATTTATATCTCAATATTTATCTTAAGCAACCATATATTTATAATTATAATTGTAGTTATATTTTTTCTAATGTTAGAAAATCATTTCAAATGGTAAGTATACAATAATATCAAGTATAGTATGATAAACTATTTAATTTGATGCATAATAAATATTCAAAATATATTACTTAACTGATTTATGAAAAATCGTTCTTTAAGTCTCTAGTACATCCAAAAATTTCAGGAATCATGACATCAAATAATTACCTTATGAAGCAATCCATTAAATTGTATAACTTAGTTAATATTATTTTGTTCCAATATTATCTTAAATTACATAACATTGTGTTCATAATCTATAAAAATATTAATACGTAAACCTAATCAAGGTAAATGATCAAAAAATGTTTAAGTTACGATACATAATGATATAAGAGGATTATACCTCAAAAGTATATATGATATAAGGATATGTTAAACATGATAAATATACTATTTATATATTATTGAAAAATCTCAAAATATTAATTCGTGAATACAAATCATATTAAAGTGATTCTAATGATTGTTATATTTCATAAGAGTCATGTGTGAGTGATAAATCATGGAATTATGATTATTATTTTCAATCATAAACAAATAACTTAAAGTACGTAAAATAAGCTGAAAATCGTTGTAGTTTCGAGTTTACCTTTGATCGGATATCCAAATGAACTTTGTTTCAAAATATTTTTGTGGCAACTGATCCCTAACATTGCTTGGAACATGTCTACCCGAATGAAAAGGAAAATCCAAAGGTTTGCTATGCTAAATAATTCTTGAAAACATAGAACCTATTTTCGGATTTTCAGACAGCAGTCTACGGTTTAGGAATTTCGATCTTCTAAATCACATTATTTGAAAAATATTTCTTCATATGAAAGTTAGAGGACATCATGAGGAGTATTCAGCCATTGACTTCGATCAAAAAGAATTTTTCTACAATTAGTTATGATATTTCTAAGGTGTAGGGCCGAATGGATAAGTTTTGCGCAGTAAAAGTTTTTGGGTATTTTCGGGTAGAAAATGATGAAATAAGAATTTGAGATGAATTTTCCTTGAAAGTAGACTCACAAACTTAGAGATTCATAGGAAGAAAGAAGGAGAAACCAAAATGATTTTGGGTGTAAAAATTGTTGAAAGAAAGCCTACTATTTATAGTCAAAAAAATCATGTTAAAATACTTTTAATTAAGGTCCCACTTTGATTATTTTATAAAAATCAGAAAAAGAAAAATCTGAATTTAATCATGCTCATGGCTTACCTCATCAAAAAGATGTCTTTACTTCATCAATTAGTTAATTGCATATCAAGTCCCTCAATTATTTATAATTAAAATTCAAATCAGTATAATTAGATTTCTTTGTTACATACATATTTACTTATGTATTTTTTCTAGGTGATTCAATCAACTTGGTTAGTATTTGAAATTGAAATATATTAAAGACATGCAAAAATAATAAAAGACTAACTTTTAAGTTCATGGGGCTCAAATGTAAATTCTACTAAATATTTAGGGTCAAAATGGAAAATTTTAAAAGTTCAAAGACTATAATATAAATTTATTTTCTTCCTAATTTTTGGGACGTTACAATGCATTTATTTGACATCCATTATTGACAAAGAGGATGTTAACAAAAAGTGTGAATAATAAGTGCAATAACTAATAATAGTAAAAGCTCAATTAGCAAATGACTATTGATTGTCTTATATAAAAACATGACTATTGATTGTCTTATATAAAAACATTAAATAATAAACCACGGAATTACAAAACAAATATTAGAGTTCAACAACAAGAGTTTCTAGTCATCCAAATAACAATTAGTCTTAATCAAATGATACAATTGATGAAATATAGTTTAATAAAAGCCCATGATAAAATGCAGTTTAATAAAAGCCCAATCCTATTTTGTAAACGCCAATAATTGGACATTTCACTAGCCATGTTATTCTGCCAACCATGCCATACCGGGTTTGTACTAATGGAGTCAATGTACTCTTTGTCATTCGGGGGTTCAAACGGGAGCGGAACACCACTTACTTCAAGAGGATCTACTTCCATATGCAAACATATGAAATTATGCAACAACTCACAAGCGAGGCAATATCGCATTTCGTCTGAACCGAAAAATGCGTAGGATGATCTAATATTAGCCATCTCACTTTCAACAACCCGAAAGTACACTTGATGGTACACATGCTAACATGTGCACCTAGGCATCCCTATTATGAATTAAAAAGAAAATGACAAGTGGAAATACTTGGCTTTTTATATCTAATCATAGGTGGATAAGGTTGTTAATTCTTACCGGGATGCTTTTTCAACGTATGTCAGTACATTTAGCCTCAATTGGAGTAGGTTTCACCATAAGGTGATCCATAATCTGGAATAGTGTGTCCATTGTTTTATGGAAGTCATGACTTACGATTTGTCCTCAGCGTTTGAAATAGAAACGCACCACGCAGTTTTTATGGTGATGTGCAAGTGTTTGTAGAAACAAGACAGTCATTTCTTGGACATTCACGTACTTTGAGCTTGTTAGTCGCCCACCATGCTCAAGTAGGTAGCATAGTTTATGGAAACTATTCTTATTCATGCGTAGTATGTCAATGCAATCTTGGTCGTACATGTGAATTAAGTCTTGCATATGCGTTATTTGTCTAGGTAATCAACCTAACATGCTATATTAATAACAACTCTTTCGTTTGTTGTAATTCAAAATACGATGCCTCGAAAAGTAACATGTCATCAACACTAAAATTAGTCGCAAACGAAGCAAAATAAGTTGAGTGCCGACAATTATCATTGCGTTTGCCTTCCATTACATCCTAACAAAAAGTGGCTATAAGGGTTAACTACTAGCATGACATTGGGTTTTGTTAATATTGATCAAATATATAGAGAAATCTTCAATACAACAAGGTGAACGGTTATTACATAAAGGACACCCGATAACATTAATAACGCAAGTACCGCACGCAATCGACAACAAGGTGAAACACAATTAAATAAATGCAATAACATAATGTTACATTGATTTTTCAAAGATGTCTAGTGGCAGAATCAGACTAAGCAAGACAATCTGTTTTCTTAATTAAATTAAGGTTTTCTTAATTAAATTAAGGGGGCAATGGAATCCGCATATCCATAAATTAATTGAGAATAGCAACCATAATCTCTTGGTCTATCAGTTCCTAACATGAGCAATATTATTTCATTGAAAATATACTTGCACACTCATGTTCAAATACAATTATGATGATAACCGTATTTCAAAAATAGGTTCCTACCAGCCATAACTCTTATTTTTTAGCAAAGTAGGGGAGTTATGCCATAACAAAATAAACATTTAGATATTGCACATAACACTGAGGGTTTATTCGCAATCGTAGTACATAATTAAACCATTTAGAGAACGTTAGGGTCAGTATTACTTGCTAGAACGAAATGCGCCCAAATCAACACACTCTATATTTACGGCAAATCCAACTTAACCATCAAGTTGCCATAATTTACAAAGATGAGATGAAATGTGTATAATAAAAAAAACATGGTTAAAATGGTAAACAACGACAAAAGAACATAAAAGAAACAAATTAACAAGATAACAAATCGAATGGGGAGAAAATCGAAACTAGTCCTTTATTGTGTCCTAGTTACAGTTTTCGTCCTTTATTGCGTCCTTGTTTTATTTTGGTCGTTTATTGTGTATTTCATTACGATTTTAGTCCTTAGAAATAAGTCTGAGTCGAAAAATATCACTTGGAAACACTTGTCGGCCAAAATAAAAACTTTTTTAATTCCCACATGCAAATTCTCATGTGGAAACGCTGGTTTCAATTTTTTTAATTTTTATTTATTTAAAATTCTGACCCGGCCAACCCGATTTGACTGGGTTCTTTGGATCGGACAAGTCAAAATTTAAAATAAAAAAATTTAAAATTGTTGTTCCAACATGCAAATTTGCTTGTGGAAAATTTAAATAAATTGAATTTAGGGCGACACGTGCTCCTACATGACATTTTCGGCTGAGATTCCACCCGAAGGACCAAAATTGTAGTGAAACACATAATAAATGACCAAAATAAAACAAGGACACAATAAAGGACAAAAACTGTAACTAGAACACAATCAAGGACCAATTTCGATTATTTCCCAAATCGAATGTGTCTAGTCCACAATTGTTTACCTGATTTTTTTTTTTTTACTGTTTTGAGTGGTGCAAGTCGACCTGTTAAGGCAATGAGAGGCAAAAAAAAAAAGTTTAAGAAAACTTCAATGGCATATGCATAATATTGTTCAACTTTGAATTTGGCTCGAATGCAAAATGGTACTGCCCCAAAATCACACAACTTAGATTTCTTTACCGTAACAAAACGAAGTCGTGATTGTCTTTGAGCAAGGTGACTATGAAGGAGGTCAAATTTCACAAGGTTAACTACAATTTTGAGCAAGGGAAATGGTGACTTGGTGAGTAAGCAACATTCGAACAAAACACTCGTACAAATCAAAAAATCGACAAACCTCTTTACCTCGTAACAGTATTTAGTGGCCACGACACATTGTGCACAGTAAATTTAGCCAGAGAGAGTGAGCTAGGGTTATGGGCTCTTGTCTAATTTGGGGGAAGAGTAGATGGTAATGTGATAACATCATTGATGGCATGATGGGATATAGACATTGCTTTTGGAGGGCATAATTATATTTGTAGTTACCCGACTTTTTAACTGTAGAAGGCAGATTAGCTGAACGACCAGATTTCAGCTTACTATTTTGCTACTTCATACCCGGGGCGGCCGGATTGAAGCTGGAAGATCCGGTTTTAAGTGTTAGCAACCAATCTCTTACTTATGCACAATATATCATTTAAAAACACCTTATAGGGCCTTTAAAGGTCAACCAAACGAGCTCATAATCAAGAATTTATAAGTGCAACCAACTGAGCCCTAAGTAGAACAATATTGGCGTATCACATATGAGATAATGACATATGTACTACTATGTAGCGTTCTTTTTATTTTTTAATTTTTTGATAATACAAAACTCTTCAGCTACTCGATGAACGTACGTCGTGCATTAGCGATTGTACCTTCTATTCTCCAAAACCCTGAAACTCTAAAACAAAATCCCCAAACTCCATAGCTCACATTCTCCTCCAGTTCTCATTCCTGCGGAAAAATGCGATCCCTTCTTCGAGCTGCATCGCAACTCTCGTTCAATACTACTAAAGCTTCTCACAACCTCAAAGCTTTCCTCCCCGCATTTCATAAACCCTATTCTACCGGAAGCGGCGATTCCAAAGAGCCCGATTGGGCCGCCTCTTTCGGGTCAACTGGACCCGACCCGTTGGGATGGGATTCGGGTGCTTCTTCTTGGTCTACAGGGTTGACTAAGGAGCACTTCGACGGTGAAGCCATTGGGCGACAGGTGGTCCCGGATCCCGTTCAGGCTCAGGGTCAAGGTCAAGGTAAAATTGAATTGCCGTCTCATCGGAAAGCTTCAGCTTGCTGAAAGATTATATTTTTATACTCTTTTGTTTAATGTATTTTTCGACATACTACCCGTATGTGTAGGCGGTAATTTTGATTTGTTATGCTTGTCACATTGCATTATTTTGGCAATTGAGGGATGTTATTGTCGAATTTGGCTATACCATTTATCGTCTCGTCTAGAGCTCACACGAGTAGTGAGATTAGATACTTATAGGTTTATATACTTTTCAACAGTTAAACCCAGTGGTGCTCGCTCCCAGTCCCAGGGTGGTAAATGGTATGCAAACGCTAGGTGGACGGATGATGAGATGGAGAAAATGAAGGAGTTAGAGGCGGCAAACCGTAAGGGAAAAGCTTTTGTGGATGGTTGGAATGATAAGATGAATGAGATGGCTGCCTTGATGAAGCAGGTCCAAAAGCATATTTTTTTCCTATGGATATGTGACTGCATGCTTTTTAAATGTTTTCTTAAATCACTGATATGGAAAAGACCCAGAGATTTTTAAGTATAGTATTGGATATTAGGAATATGCAAGTGCAGAAGTTATATGCGTTTATATGTTATTCTTCACAGCAGGGCACTGATTGTCATTGGTGAGTGTGTGTCTGAAAAGTTTTCTCTTTTATATCAGTTTCTTTAGTCATATAAGATTTACATAAATGTAGGCATTGGAAAACTAAGGTCTGACTAAGAAAATAATGAATGCAGGTGAGGGAACCAGGTGCAAGAGGGTCATACTTGAAGGATTCAGAGAAGGCGGAGATGTATAAAAAGCACAAGGAAAATCCCGAAGAGTATACTGTTGAGAGGCTGGCAAAGGATTACAGGATCATGAGGCAGCGGGTGCATGCAATTTTGTGGCTGAAGGAGCTTGAAGAGGAAGAAGAGAAGAAGCTCGGACACCCGTTGGATGATTCTGTTGAGTTATTGCTAGATACTTGTCCTGAGTAAGTACATTTAGAGCTCTTGAGTAAATAGATTTGGTGCATGAGTTGCACGCTTTGATTTCGTAATTTCCAATATCATGTGCATGGTATTCTTTATTTTTTGAGTTTAACTTGAGAAGGTATAGCAGTTTGTCAGATAATCAAGTGTTTATTGGTTATCAGCATGTACATTGAGCTTCAAGATAACATGGAAGAGGCGTCTCATGCAATTTCGCTGAATGTTGTTGCAATTAAAACTCTCATGTTCATGTGTTTCTCTGTTTTTTTTTTTTGTTTTCCTTTCGTTTTTTGGTTGTATGATGTACTTGATGCAACCGTAAGCTTTACTGTCAAAAGCCAAAGTATCAAGCATGTGTTGTAGACATTGAACTTAACTCAGTAGCTGCCTTGGGGGTGTTGTGTATCATTAGAAAATCTTTGGAAAAAAATCAGTTAGTGGGTGTTCCTGTTTCTAGGTAACGTATAAGTTATAGGATATATATCTCAACGTTATTTTTCGTGTCATCTGTTCATCACATGTTAAAAGAACTTTTTTGGTAATTAAAGTGGTATTATTGTGCTTAACATGTTTAATCAGCAAGAATGTTTCTGTTTCAATGTTCTGTGACTATGAATCTTCCATATGTGCTTGCTTTTGCACTTTATACCTCATTGTTTTTCGTTTTCTGTTCGTAAGAGTTCTTAAGGTTTGGCTTAATACAGTGTGTTCAGTTTGATTTGAGTATGATGGTAAAACACAAAGTTGGAGCATTGTGGTATGACAGTGCTCTAGAATGCATACAGAGACATTATACTGGTTTTAACATAATCTTTCATGACCAACCATTGATAAATTAATTTTTTAAGTTTAGTATCCATTGACTAAAGGTGTGGACTTTGTTCACCTGCTGATTGGGAATTCTTGATATCTATTTTTCGTTCTAGTTTAGATTGTTTTTGGTTAATTTTTCCTTAGTGGAAATTGCTAGTTCTGAAGGACTATAGTTTCCGTTGCCGGCGGGTACCTTTCGAGGTGAAAAATATTGTGGTGGTGAAGTTGCTTGGCAGGTTTCATATTTCTTCAGGCTCATAGTTAGCTCAAAACTCACATTCTCAGCTTAAATGTCAGAAACTGGAATACCGATGTGCTATGCTTGTGTGCTATATAAATAAAGTATTGGTCTTGCTCAAGCGGAAACAGTATCTGAAACTGATGATTTAAATGTATAGGACCCTTGTGCGGTTTCAATCATCATACAAATAATTATTTTCTGGTACTTATGGCTTTAAGTATGCAATTGAAGTGCAATTAAAAAGTTAAAAAATCATTATGTAGTTAAGACCTTACCAAATTATTTAGGCCATAATTTAGGATGGTCAGAAATTATTCAGGTGTTGGTTTTATCTTGCAATGATAGTCGGTAACTATCCTGTTTGTTTTTTGCAATATTACGTTGCCAGAGAAAGAGATACTTGCATCTCATTATTAAAAAATATAAAGAGAACTTCTAATTTTATCCAACTTAGATCAATTATGTGGGAGTTTTTAACATGCATTCGTGTGCGAACATGTAAAATTGGAGTTTCCAAATATTCCCTTTTACCTTAAGTAGATCACTTTACTAACCTTAGCAATTTAATGGGTTAAAACAGTTTTTCTTGGTGAACTGCATCTTTGAATGCCTCTGAGATTTGTAATGTGGCTAGTGAGTGCTTTTTGTGTTGTTATATTACTTTAACGCTGGTGTCGATTTCTGCATGTTACTTTCATAGGATGGCGTTATTTTGGGTGTCTCTGACATTAGCATCTACTCTCTGCAGGTTTTTTATTTCCCACGACAGGGAATTCCATGTTGCGACTCTGCCATATAAGCCGGATTTCAAGGTCATGCCTGAGGGTTGGGACGGCACAACTAGGGACCCAGATGAGGTGCACTATGAGATATCAATGAAAGAGGATGAAATGTTGTACCAGGAGTTCGTTCAGAAGATGAACTTCAACAAAATGAAGGTAACCGTTAAAATACTACTATAGAAAAAACAGACTTTCTATATTTTAGTAGGGGTTAGTGAATTACGGTGACAGTCCCTTATATTTCGTCAATTATAATATTTTTGGTTTTTTCTATTGCATGTAATTCAAAGGGGGTGCAATTGAAATTCTTGTTACATAGTCTTTTGTAACTCAACCGATTTTAAATTTTGCTGTCTCTGCTCCATTTAACATCGATTTTCTGTCTTCTAGTTGGCAAACAAGGTGAAATGCCATAAGTACAGCAGGCGGCGTCCATCACAAGGATGGAATTTCATGGTAGAGAAACTAGGTTCCAAGGGCAAGCGTGGTGATGGAGGTGGTTGGAAATTTATCAGTGAAGCAGACGGCTCCACTCGACCTCTAAACGAGTTTGAAAAGATGTTTGTGAAGAGAGAGACCCCTCGAAGGCGGCGAAAGATCCTCCCATGATTTCAATTATGATCGATCTGAGGGGTGAGCAGGGAACATTCGTCTCTACTTTTTTGGCATGGCTCTCTAGAAAGGGATGCGCTCTTTATATCTTTTTGTTCTTCTCGAGTCTAGATACACTATAAGAATGTCTGTGACACCTGCTTCAAGTGCAAAACCTGATAAATAGTTGAAATTTTGCACTGTTATAGGCACTTGTAACTCGTGCTTTTGCTCTTTCAGTGATTCTCCAGAACATATATGCTATTTGCTTTGCTAAGTTAAGGCTATTTGAATGCAGTATGCACTTTTTAGATTCTGGTGGGAGTTTTAGCATATTCTGTATAGTAATAAACTTTATGGGATTGTTGCATGTTGTGTCTCAGTTGACTTACATATTTTGTAGAACATACATACTCATTTTTCCTTGGTTTGAGTCCTGCTTGCATTAGCTCGAGAAATAGCGTGGTTTATACTTTTATAGTTTTATTTTAGTTACTTTTGGAACTTTAATAAGGATGTACTCATGGAGGACTTACTCTTGGTCTATGTTGCACGGGTTCGGATACGGTACGATATGGATACACTGATACGGCATTTTTTTAAAAACAGCCGATATCGATACTACCGGGATACGTCTATGAAAAAAATAATTTTTATTATATATATTTTTTATTTTTAACAAACAACGAAGCTTAAAACTTAAATAAGAAAAATTAAAAATAAAAAAACTACAAGATTAAGGCCTCATATGAGACTGCATATGCGGTCTCAGATGAGGGCTTTGCGGTCGCAGAAAGCCTTCTGCAATCGCAAAGCGTTCTTTGTTGGGCGGTCTAGGATGAGGTCGGTTGCTTCTCATCTGAGATCGGCACGCGGTCCACGAAAACCTTAACTGTAACTGGAATAACTGGAACTGCGTTGCGGTCCCAGAAAGCTAAAGAGTATTTGAGACCGCAAAGCGGTCCCATATACTTGAAGGGCATCTGAGACCGCGGCGCGGTCTCAAATAGTTAAAAGGGTAATTGAGATCGCGTCGCGATCTCAGTAAAAATATTCAAACTCTGGAACCACAATGTGGTCCCAAATAGTATGAATATTAACTAAGACCACGTTGCGGTCTTTGATACTCTGCGAACAAAATAAATAAAAAAACAAATAATATTTCGGTGACAATACAAGAACAATTAATAAAATGAAATTAAGATTTAATAAAAGTATAAATATTCCAAAAATGAAGAAAGGTAAAAAAGATGGACAAAAAAAAAACAAATGAAAGATAAATAAATGAAATTAAAAAATAAAGTTTGTGGAAAAGAAAGGAAGAGAATACTTTTTTATTTTGGGTTTGCGAAAGGTTTGAAAAATGCAATTACTAGTTATTGAGACCGCGTCGCGGTCCCTAATACTTTCATTCGAGACCGTGTCGCGGTCCCTAATAATATTCATATTGTCGTGTATAAATATTATTAGGGACCGCAACGCGGTCTCGAATGTATCTATTAGGGACCGCATTGCAGTCTCGATAACCACTATTCGTGACCGCCATGCTGTCTCAAATAATATTCATACTTCAAAATCGCCATTTTATGGAACTATCTCAATGTGTTTGTGATTTTTAGCAACAAATATCAATACTACATGTGAATTGAACTAATAAATGGTTACAAAACAAGTAATTAAGGTATTAAATAGTAGATTGAATGTGATCGAGCGAGTTATTAGTGTTGAACTTATTTTATGTTCTATCTACAACTCATCATCATACACCTTGTTGATTTGGTATTATGATTTCCTTCACAAATTAAAGTATACATATCATTAATCGGTTTAATTATCTTACACATTACGTTTATATCTATATGTATTTAACCATGATATATATATATATATATATATATATATATATATGTATGTATATGATCGTTGTTGTTCAAAATCTTAAGAATCTTCATAACGGCTTGTCCCACATATATAATGCTTGGATTTGTAATGAGACATTGAAATAATGGTTGTTTTTACTATTATTCAGGTGGTTATCAACTAAAGTAACAGCGTGGTACCTCAAATCATTGAAAACACGTCATGTTAAAGTATGAATATTATTCGTGACCGCACTTCGGTTACAAATAAATTCAATTGCAACCGCCCCCGCGGTCTCAAAAAACAACGGTACTCATAACAGAGACTGCAGGGCGGTCGCTAATAGCAATGGCATGGAGTTCTGCAATCGCCGTGCGGTCCCAGAAACCAACGGCTACTGGTTTATGCGATCGCGACGCGGTTGCTGATAATTGTGGCCGTTGGTTTCTGGGACCGCATGGCGGTTGCAGAAAGCCAATTTTTACCTATATAAAGGCCTCTCCCTCCTCTTCAAACATTCATTCAAAACTTCACTCTTTTTGAAGGTATTCACGTTTTTTTCCCTTACTATCTCAAATTATTATTTTCAATAATATAATTTGTTATTTAATTCTAACTTAAGTTTGTTTGTTTGTTGATAGATACATGTCGTACACACACTGTGTAATCGTGGTGGAAGCAACATTCTTGAAGATCGTTTTTCACGCTTCAAAAAGTAAGTTGACAATTCTATCGCTCTTTAACTTGATTGTGCATGATATAAATTGATTATAGTATAAATTATAATTTTTTTTTTATATTTTACAACTTAGGTCGATAAATAATGGATTATAAAGCGGATAGAGCTTGGATGTATGATAGAGACGATTATTTGCGAGATAGTGTTGTGATTGGGGTTCAGACTTTCATTGAATATGCTATGAAACAAGTCGAATATTAGATATACAATCACAAATTAGGTGTCCTTGCACGAAATGCAATAATTTACGATTTCAAAGTAAATACGCCGTACGTGATCATCTACATAAGTCAGGATTTACGGATGGTTATTTAAAATGGGTATTTCAAGGGGAAACGTCAAAAGAGACTAGCCTGTCGTATTTGCTAGAGACGAAAGGAATGCGTACGATGTAACTACCAAAAGAGACTAGCCTGTCGTATCATGCTAGAGACTGTGAAGTTACTAGCAAATGACACGAAAGGAATGCGTACGATGTTGGAAACAAAGTTAGGGTACGTTAAGCATGATTGTTGTCCAAAATAATGTTTCTTGTATTCCAGTGAGGGTAAGGACTACGACAAGTGCTCGATATGCGGTACAGATAGATACGTGTCTGGTTTGAAATGAAGGTCGCGAAGAAGAAATTGTGGTATTTCTCTATTGGTCCTCGTCTTCATAGGTTGTTTTATACCATAGGAACTGCAAAGCATATGACATGGCATTTGAATTGTGAAGGTGTTATTGATCGAATGATTCACCCAACAGCAGGTTAGGCATGGCAACACTTCGACCGTACGCACCCGGATTTTGCAGCAGATTCCCGTAATGTAAGACTTGGTTTGTGCACCGGGCGAATTCACGCCATATGGAGCATCTGGCAAGAATTACTCTTGTTGGCCAATGTTTGTCACCCAGTATAATTTTCCTCCAGATCTTTGCATGAGGAAGGAGTTCATATTTTTGAGCCTAATAATTTTCGGGCCTTATAGTCCTACAAAGAACTTGGATGTTTTTTTGAGACCACTTATTGACAATCTTAAGGTTTTATGGAGCACTGGGGTCGAGACGTACGACATCTCTAGAAGCCAAAACTTTCAATTACGAGCAGCACTCATGTGGACGATTAGTGATTTTTCGGCGTACAGGACGTTGTCGAGGTGGAGTACGCACGGAAAGTTATTGTGTCCTTATTGTATGGGTGATACAATATCCTTTACATTGGCGAATGGGGGTAAATCGACATTTTCTGATTGCCATCGCCGGTTCTTCCCCATAGAGCACTATGGAGAAAAGACAAACATAATTTCAGAGAAGGGAGAAAGTCACTCGAAGCACCGATTCCTAGGAAGTTAGGTGACCAAATGCGGGAAATTGTGAATGGGCTTCAGCGCGTGGGATTTGGTACACAATTCAAACACCTACCAGACTTTGGTACGAAACATAATTGGTTGCGGAAGAGAATATTCTGGGAACTGCCCTACTGGTCCACAAACTTGGTTTGTCACACTCTAGATGTCATGCACTGCGAGAAGAACTTTTTGGATAACATCATCAACACAATGTTGGATGACTCTAAGACGAAGGACAACATCAAGTCTAGAAAAGATTTGGCCCTCTTGACCAACCTTAGGGAGCTCTTTTTAAAACCCACCGCCCGAGGTGGGGAGTCGATAAAGCCAAGGGCACTCTATTGTTTGACAAGGGAGCAAAAGAAAAAGGTGTTTAAATGGTTGGACCAACTGAATTTTTTGGACGGATATGCCTCGAACCTGGGACGATGTGTGCAGATGCAGCAACAAAGGTTGTTTGGTATGAAGAGTCACGATTGTCACGTGTTCATGCAGAGATTGATTCCGATTTCTTTTCGTTACCACCTGACATTTGGGCTACGCTAGTGGAGATCAATTTGTTCTTTAAGGCCATTTGCGCTTCAGAGCTTTCGGCCAAAGATATGAAGGGACTTGAGGAATCAATCGTTGTCACAATATGCAAGCTTGGGAGGATATTTCCGCCTTCATTTTTCGACTCTATGAAGCATTTGGCGATAAACTTACCGTACGAGGCTAGAGTTTGTGGCCTGGTTCACTACAGGTGGATGTATCCATTCGAGAGGTAATTAAACGTGTAATTAGATTAATATACTTATAAACATCATTAATTTATTGTACTTATCATTACTGTAATTTTTTTTTTCAGGCGCATTTTTGATATTTAGAGGGGTGTGCTGAACAAAGCGAGGACTGAAGGATGATAGCCAATTCATACATACTGTCAGAGCTGTCAAATTTGTGTTCCCAATATCATGATAAAGGCTCTGGTTCTACTCATAAACGAATAAACATGAACGAGAGTTTAGAGTGGGATGATGAGCTCTTGCTATTTCAGAAGAGGGGGCGACCGATTGGGCCGAAGCCGTTGACGTCGGAAGAAAATGAGCATATTGAATTGTACAAACTTCTTAATTGTGAAGAGTTGGACGGATGGCTCGAGTGAGTGAACTTTGTTTTTCATAACCTAATGTTACGTGTTGTATTATGTTAGTGTACTAACTTGTTTGATTTTTGACTCGCAGGTTGTTCATTGAAGAGGAGCGCATTGGATTGAGTCCATTCTAGGTGCAAACGAAGAGGAACAGAAAGTATGCGGCGTGCTTCAAGAAGACGTACTCCAATGCAAAGTACGTGTCAGACGACCGTGTACTACCGTTGATTTATGGTCCCCTCAACACGGCGTTGACGAACGAAGGCTACATTGTTAATGGGTTCCGATTCCATATTGATACTAAATTGGGCCCTAAGAAGAGTGATTGCAGTAGGGTCTACGCGAAGGGTGACATGGTAGACACCGATTCCACCAACTGCTACAGGACTTTGAAAGAGATCTTAGGAGTGGAATATTGGGGAGGAAAAACTGGAAAACCACTGTACATTGTATTTTTCAAGTGTAGGTGGTATGATATCATGTCACGTGGCACTGAGTTCCACGAGACACTCAAGCTGGTTGATATTAACCCACAACGAGCACTCTAAACCGACGAGCCATTTATTTATGCGAATCAAACCCTATAATCTTATTACACGCCTTATCCGAGTCTAACGAATGGAAGGCATGGGCGAAGGGGATGGTTGTCGGTATCTCATATTCCCGTTAGGCACATCATTGCACATCATTGACATGTCATCATTGACGGAGGAACCAATCCTTTAGGAGAACGACTCTTTGGGGCTCAATATATTTGTAGACTTAGGACCGTTTAATATGGATATTCAGTTGGGCATTGGTGAGTTTGAGGTCGTCAATACGCTCGATGCAAATGAAGAAGGGATCTGCGTCCTCTACGTCCTCTTCCCCCTCATTGTCACCACCTAAATCATCAAGGCCATGATGTGCGGTATTGGAGTCCATCAGGTCGGCATCCTCATCATCATCATCGCTGTCAACAACAAACTGTGGCGCTGTGGAAGAACTAGGAGCAAATGGATCTCGTGCTGGACGTGGCAGTCGCGGAACCCTGAACCCCCATTCAGACCTAATAGCTGAGCCAATGAACAACTCCGAGGGAAGCTCGCACATCGGCCGACCTGTACTCGTAGCCACATCCTATCGGAAGTCCTGCAAGAAGTCTAAGAGCATGTCCACTCTCGGATCTTGGGTCGTCCTCAACTCGTGGTTCTCCCTCGCCAACTGCCTGACGTAGCCTGACGTGTAGTCTACCTCCCTTCTGTAGGGCATATCGAAGTCCGTCGGATCAACATCAGTCGGTAACCGCTTCGCCTTCCCATTTTTCACCTTCCCTATGGCCTTCTTCCAACAATCGGCATCCCACTCGGGCAACTCCTCTAGCGGCGGATATCTCTTCCTCAATTCATTTAACTACTTCTTCTGTTGATATAAGAAAAGAAATTAGAATTAACAATTAGAATATGAAAAGGATTGGATTCACAAAAACTAACGAGTACAAAATTGAAAACACTTACGTAAGTAAGTCCGAAACCGTCATCCACCCACTGCCGCCTCAATGGGACACATGTACTATCGCCAGTCCCGACCACCTTCTTCGTATGTCCAACCTTGTACACCTCATCGTGTCGAATAGGGTTCTTGCGGTTGGGCTGATTCCTAGCCTACAAATTTAATGAATAAGTATGTTAAAATAAAGAATCCTAAATTACGACTATATTATATTGTTGATTCAAATAAAGCATACCATCATGCGCTTGATCTGCTCGTAATCGACAAAACCACCAAAAAGGTGGGCGGTGCCTTCGGTAAATCGGATAGATCACGTCCTCCTTGCCTAGTGATCCGTGTCCTCTCGAAAAACTGCCGATGGGCCTCGATCCCCCAGTGAACGGCCACTTTAGCCTCCAAGGCATAGTTCATCCAAGTCTTTTTTTCCCACTAAACTCTGGTTCTTCTAGATCCTTAACGTATTGGGCCTTCGTGTTGCTCATCAAATGCTTATAGCACCCATTCGCATTCGTAACGAAGGCCTTCTGCACCGCGCCCAACTCTAAGTAACAGACCATATATATGTTCTACAATATAATTAAAATTTTAAGATTATTCGTATTTTTGTCATTTATTTATTAATGCACTAATTTATATAATATTATTATGTAATAATTTCTCACCTTAAATCTGGTCCACATCCCCTGTCGTACAAGCTCGGACATTGCTAAGTAGGAGGGCCAAACCTCTGTCATAAACTGTCTGGTGAGGGAATTGATCATTTTCACTACCTCGCGACTAGGAGGTCGGTAATAACTCCGTGTCTTAATGTAATGGTCGGCTTCTCCCTGGGTGGTCGTGGTGCTGTAACCCCAATAGACGGTCCTCTGCCTGATCGGTGCTGCGTGTATGTGGCTGAAGTCCATGTCGACCTCTAGCTCGGTCCAGCTACGGTGGGTGGTGTCCTTTGAGCTCCGCTAGACTCGGTAGATGGCAGTTGATGCGCTCTGGTCGACTCTGATGATCGTGGTTGATGGGCTCATGTGGAATCTGATGATCATGGTCTAACGCCAGATCTAGATGTACGGGGGGTCGGGCGCTGCTCAGCTGCAGTAGGGAACTCGTCATCGTCATATGTAAGCTAGCACGGTAGGGGAGGAGACAACGGTGTAGATCTCTCGCCCGACCCACGAGATTGTGGTGGAAGCGATGGCTCGCCTGGAACGCTAGTCGATGGACCACGACTCGAGTGGACAATACGTACGATCGGTCAAAAACTACCTCGACCACCACTCTTGGTGCTACCACGACCCTCAACCCCACCCTCACTACCAGCACTAGGGCCTCGATATCCACTACCTCGACCACGAGCTCCTCCTGAAGGAGGGCCACCCCGAGACGTACGTGGCCGACGCGGAGGAGAGTCTGACATGATGAACTACGAAACTAAGGAAAAACTTCTAAGTTAGATCATTGATACGTTGTAGAGATTTTCTAAAATTCAATCGTTACTAAGTCATAAAGATTTCCTAAAGGCATCGGAGTTGAGATCCCTAAAAATAACATTGTGTCTAAGTTATAAAAAATCCCTAGAGCCCTCGTCTTATCCAAAGATTTCTAAAGATCATTGGTTCTAATTTATGTAAACTAATTAAACCATTAATTTATCATTTAAACTAACACCTATAAACTTTAAATAACAATAATACTTTTAATATAACACATGTAAACTTTATTTTAAACTAACAATTATACATTATTTAATCTAACATACATAATAACACATATAAATCTAACAATTACACATTTAAACTCTAATTTCAAACTAATCATAATTTAATTTAAACTAATCATCATCAATTTAATTAAACTAAACTAACACTTTAATTAACATCAAAACAAAAAAAATTAACAACTAAACTAACAATTTTCCACTTTAAACTAATTAAACCTCACTTTAATCTAACAATTAGACATTTAAACTAACACTTCAAAAATACTCAATCATCATCTCTTTAATTAATCTAAACTAACACTTTAACAACTAAACTAACAATCCTTAATCTTAAACTAATCATCATCTCTTTAATAATGCATCAATTTAAACTAATCATCATCTCTTTAATTAAACTAAACTAACACTTTAACAACTAAACTAACAATTCTTAATTTTAAACTATTTAATCTAACAATTACACAATTAAACTAACAAGTAAACATATAATTAACAAAATTAATAACAATTAAATATATATTGTGAGGTCCCAAATTCTAAAGTCTCGATTAAGTCTCTGAAGATGATTTGCAAATTTCCAATTCCAACCTTAACGCTACCTCAGTGAGGCTCACCAAATGGAACCATAATAAAGTCAAATATAAATTTATTTATTACAACATAAGCTTTCAAGATTTATAGAGTTCGTCTTATCCAAAGATTTCTAAAGATCATTGGTTCTAATTTATGTAAACTAATTAAACCATTAATTTATCATTTAAACTAACACCTATAAACTTTAAATAACAATAATACTTTTAATATAACACATGTAAACTTTATTTTAAACTAACAATTATACATTATTTAATCTAACATACATAATAACACATATAAATCTAACAATTACACATTTAAACTCTAATTTCAAACTAATCATAATTTAATTTAAACTAATCATCATCAATTTAATTAAACTAAACTAACACTTTAATTAACATCAAAACAAAAAAAATTAACAACTAAACTAACAATTTTCCACTTTAAACTAATTAAACCTCACTTTAATCTAACAATTAGACATTTAAACTAACACTTCAAAAATACTCAATCATCATCTCTTTAATTAATCTAAACTAACACTTTAACAACTAAACTAACAATCCTTAATCTTAAACTAATCATCATCTCTTTAATAATGCATCAATTTAAACTAATCATCATCTCTTTAATTAAACTAAACTAACACTTTAACAACTAAACTAACAATTCTTAATTTTAAACTATTTAATCTAACAATTACACAATTAAACTAACAAGTAAACATATAATTAACAAAATTAATAACAATTAAATATATATATTGTGAGGTCCCAAATTCTAAAGTCTCGATTAAGTCTCTGAAGATGATTTGCAAATTTCCAATTCCAACCTTAACGCTACCTCAGTGAGGCTCACCAAATGGAACCATAATAAAGTCAAATATAAATTTATTTATTACAACATAAGCTTTCAAGATTTATAGAGTTTATTATTACAATCCACACGACATTCAAAACACCGAATACGTAATGAAACACACAATTATTAGGGATTTATTTTTATTGTCACACACTTTTGATTTATTTAAAATCCCACACGTTCATAGTAGTTTAATCCAGTCGCCTTGCTAAGCCTTGCTTATTCTGAGGAATGGACAGAGAAAATGATAGGAGATGTAAGTCTTTGGTGACTTAGTGAGATTTTTAGTAACAATATTAGATGTAACAAATATATGAATCTGATATGGTATGAAAAGAAAACATTAGAACTGAGAGGTAAAGAATAGCAAACGAACAATAAGATAATGAACTCGTGCATTTTATATAACAAATTCAACCTTATTTTATCCAATATACTACCTTTTACCTCCCAACGACGAGCGATCTCGCAAATAGATCAAGAGACATGCTCGAGTACATGTCAACCTAGCACGCAGTTAGAGCCAACTCCTGACTGCAAGCGGTGCCTAGATAAATGGGTATCGAGCGAATTTACTTAAACCGACACCCCTTGCTACCCAGCAATAAACCGTCTCAATTCCTGGGCCCAACTTCCCAAAGGCGTCCCAATGGGTAAAACAGATGAACAATAAGCTAGTAACCCGAACAATGTCCATTGCTCCATTGCTTTTGTGCTACATGTCCCAAACATAGTTCGTTGCTCGTTGCACAGTTCAAGAACCAACATGTGGTTTATCATATTGGAGAAATTATTGTAATTATGAAAAAGGATTAAGAATTCATGGTCCAAAAATATTCAACATTAAGCAAAATGATTAGGTTATGAAATGAGATCATAAAAGAAAACGATTTTGTTGAAAGAATAAGTTGTCTCCATTTAGAACCAAGAATCACAAGTACTATGTCCAAGTTCCTCAGGTCGGGTGCCAAACATGGCTTAAAAGTATTATAATTTCACCTGCGGCAGTAACTTCGTGTTCGAGAAATGTTGCGCCGTCCACTAAATAAATTTAAACGTGTTAATAAGTTTAAACCAAATAATTAACTTTTATAGTTTGTTATTTTTCTCGTATGTTCTTCTTATCTTTGATTACAACCAAGTCAAGAGATAGAAATAGGACAAAAAATTACAATTTAACTCGGTTCTCGTTATTTCACCGTAAGATTATCAGTTTCTTGTTAAAATCTATGTATGAACTATTTAGGCAAACTTATTTTATTTTACGGTTACCTATTAGTTATAACACAAATAACTTTTATTTTAACATGAGACTCATATATAATAATTTATAGAATTTTCTAGGCTTACTACCTATGAACAATACATATTGTTACATATATAAGGAATCACAAAGATATAATTACGTAGAACTAATTTAAGATGAAGTTTAATTATTAACTTGAAAACAAGGTTATATAGTCAGATTATAAATTAGGTCATAACACAATTTCACACCTTGATTTGGAATTAAGGAGAAATTAAGTATGAATATATTTTCTACAACATGTAATTAAAAGAAAAAAATCATAATTACTACCTATACTTGACTAAAACTTATAAAAAATGGGTTTTAACATATCCCCATGACTTTATTAACTACTACATATAATCAATTTTAAGATTAGTATCATTATGCATAGGTTAATTTGAAGAATCAAAAGAGATAAGCTATTTAGGGCTGAAAATTGCAGTAAGCTTAAAATTACCTATAATCGACCCTTCTAATCAATTGCAATTCCAAATATTTTTGAGGTTTTTTGTTCTAAACACACTTAGGAAGATGTTAATATAGCAGTTTAACAAAATATTAAGCCTTGATATTATTTTTATGTCTTTAAAGTTCAGGGGTAAAACTGGAAATTTTGGGAAGAAGTAGAATTTGAGCTTTTTCTCACAATTTTTGAGTTTAGGAACTTCTGGAAATATTTTATTTGAGTAGAGGACGAAAATCAGGAGAACTTTGGTGAAGAAATCATATGCAAACTCTTAGGTTTTGGTGTGGAATTTTTACAAAGAAATGGCTTGTATTTATAGGCAAAACTTACATGATTGAGATAATTAACCCATCAACTATTTTGGTACTATATAGATTATTATATTCTAGTAATTTTCTGTGCTTTTTCCAAAAAATTTAGCCAAGTTTGACGTAATAATATTTTATTCAAATATATCCTATTATAAATTATATGAAATTATTATTATGAAGACTTTTTCCTCAATTCTTTTAATGTTTGGCCTATTATGGTCCTTCATGTCCCAATCATTACTTCTTGGGGTCCTAATGAAGAAACAAAATCTGATTTCAATAATTATTGTTTTTATTATTTTGTCTATGTTTAAATTAAAAAGATTAAATCCATATTTTAAACATTTTGGGCCAAATAATGATTTTAAAAAGATAAAGGTCTAAAAGACAAATTACCAAATAATTTTTTTTAAAGAGTATCTATATAATACTTAAATTCATAAATAAATTATATATTTATATATATATATACTAGGAAAATTTAGGGATGTTACATATATTAACATAAATCGATAATAAAATCGAAAAACTAACAATTCTCCGACGAAGCTACGTATGAGCGACGGTGGAGGAGTGCGGCGGTGAACGGACGAACGGCGGCGCGGCTTAGGGATGGCGGTACGGTCATAATTAACGGTGGGGTGGTCTCTATTGCTATGTGCGGTCGATTTTGGCCGTGAAACGCGGCGAAAATGGGGCGATACGGGTCGAGCGCGGTGGATCGAGGAGAGATTTGGGAGAGTATGGAGAAGAAGAAATGAGGAGATGAGAAATGATTTATATATATATATATATATATATATATATATATATATATATATATATAACAGCTGCGGTCGTTGAAAGTCTCCCTCGGCGGTCCCGAGGGAGACGTCCAAAATTAGGGAAAAAGCCATAGTTTTGGGCCGAACTTTTGGCCCTAATGGGCTAAAAGTTCGGGGCCATTGGATGGATTAGTCCAGCTAATGGGCTTGGGACCGCGATGCGGTCTCAGCCCAACCACGGAGACTGCAACGCAGTTGCTGAACGGTCTCAGATGCGTAGCAACCGCATTGCGGTTGCTAAGAGGCGGTCTCAAAAATCGCCCCAATCTTGTAGTGAAAAGGTTTAACATTAAAAAAAGTCATGTATCAAAACTAAAAGAAAACATACAAACGTGAATTATGACTAACAAGTTAAACAACAAGTTAACAAGCTTGTTGTAATATTACAAAATCAAAATGTTCGATACTCGACGATTAATGACTACATAAATTCATATTAACCAAAAAAAAATTGAATTCATAATAATGTTTTCAAGTAATTCACTTTCAGAATTAAACTGAACATCACAAATTCACAATCTACATTGTTTCTTCACGGACTTCTTCGACAAACAAAATAGATTCAAGTTCAAGTTATTCAAGCGACAAGCCTGTAAAAGTTTGTGGAATTTTCTAAAACATCAAATATTTAAAGTTTGTAAAAAAAAGACCCACAATAATTTCGATCCGCGTGAAAAAACGTATCGGATTTATATCAAGGTTTTTTTATATTTTAAATTTAAAGGATACGCCACATGGCGTATCAGATACATTAGTATGAGTATCGGTATCTGAATCGGTATCGATATGTATCGGGTACCGCAAAGTCGACTTAGTATCGGTATCGGTGTATCACAGATGTTGGTTGAACTGAAGACCAGGTCTACAGTTAGACATTGTGATGCATTTCCTTATTGAAATTAGATAACAAATGTATGCATTTCTATAATTATCATAGTTTTATTACACCTTGTAGTTGAGTCATAAATTAGATTATCAGATTGTATTAAGGAGTGTTGGTTCATTCAGATTAGGGGGAATTATTACTTATGCCCAATAACTTTGCCAAAAAATACTTTTTGCCCTTCTTTTTGCTGACTTTTTCTGTCCTGTTAGTTTTAAAAATTCTATTAAAAATGCCCAATTTATCTTAAATGGGTTAAAACGCTGACGTGTCGGTCCAGTCAAGTAAGCGCTCGTCCAATCAATAAAATGCTACAGCCATGTCGGATTTTTGAGCTCACAAAAAACGTTTTTAAGACCAAATATAACAACACTTCTTTGGCTAACTAACGGTCATTTTTTTTTCAAATCCCAAATTGAACCGTTAGAACCCTAACCCCCAAATTGAAAACTCGATTCCAAATTGTAACTCACAAAAATGTCCGAATCAACGATAAGATCGCACCTACATTGCAAATGTGGAAGATCCACTGTCGTGCGGGTGGCTACCACGGGTGCAAATCCCGGTCGAAGGTTCCATGAGTGTTGGAAAGGTAGATTCAGATGCGGGTTATTTTATTGGGAATACCCGCCTGTTTGTGAAAGAGGGAGGATTATTGTACCTATTTTGCTGGGGAGAATAGAAGGGAGCGAGTCCAAAGTCAAGGAACTCGAAGAAGATATCGAATTGAAGTCGAATCACACTATTGAGAAATTGCAAAGTTTGTTTGACAAAACAAATAAGGAACTTGAAGAGAAGGTGAAGCATCTTCAAATGGAGAAGAAGCTTGGAGGTCGGGTTAGGGGTTGTGTAATGATCATTGTGGTTTTATATGTTGTCGTGTTTAAGATGTATTGAATTTGTATTAGTGCACTGTAAATGGTTGGATTAAGGTTGTCGTAAGTATTTTGTCGTTTAAGGTTCAATTGTGTTTGTTCGATTAAAGTGTTGTAATGGTTTGTTTTAAGGGTTGTAAGGGTTTAAAGTTTAGTGATGGTTTTAATAAAGGCTTGGAATTGAAGAGCCATGTACATTTCTGCCTTGTTTCATCTCCCCCCCCCCCCCCCCCCCCCCCCACCCCCCGTCTAAAAGGTCACAACTTTTTGATTCATTCATTCCCCCTATAGTAGTGTAACAGTCTTCACACCAACCGACACATTTAGGTTATAAATATTTGAATAAAATAGTGTAAGTCTTTATAAATTAATCCATACATTTTTATAAGATATTAAAAATGATCATCACTTAGGCTATGCGGTTTAGGTTGTTCTATGTTGATCCTGATTTCTCTCGAATGGCAGAAACTATTTTCTTGGATAGGTTGCTCAATTATGGGAGAAGGCATAGGTTATCTAATATTCATGCACTAATGAGGGGTCTAAGAATAATCAAAACCGAGTTGGATACACTGGTTCATGATCCATTATTGGAGGGGCAATTGGAGAGGAAAATCAGAGATATGAGGTTGAAATATATATTATTCAAGAGGTTTTGTGATCTCCCAGGTGTTTTCACTGAAGGTCCTGATATGGTGGTTATTATTGCACCAACTTATTATTGGATTGAGCATGTGTTACAAGAAATCCCACTTTTGCTTGTTATTTTTTTACCTTAAATATCCCCTGTTTTTTTTTATAACTTTAATAGCAAATATTTATATAATCCTTTTGTTGTCAAGAGACCCATTGGGAGGTCTATTTCAGAATGTATGGCCTAGCAAATGCAAGATATATGCAAGCCTTGTTTGATGAGCACTAGTGTGCTTTGTTGCCTGGTGAGGAAGGTATATATAAAGAGGAAGAGTTTATTGACCATTCTGGTTATAACTTGGATGTTCCAGAAGAAGCTGAAGTGATTGAGATAGCAGATGAGTTGGATGATGATGATTTAGCTGGTTTTGGTGGTAGTGACATTGACCAAGCAGATTAGGATTGAATTTTGGAATGTAATACAAATAGGATTTTATTGTGTGTTTGTTTTTGCTACTTTAAACTCAGCTGCTGTTGTCTGGTTAGCTGCATCCCAAATGGCATCACTGTAGTCTAAACCACTGAATCCAGCATTACCAGCATTACCAATCATGTGCCTTACATAAAACCGATGACGTGCACAGGAAATATTTCATTGAAAGCATGTATTAAGCCTTTTTGCTTGTCTGGCATGAAAGTAAGTTTGGTGGGGTCATCAATCTCCAAATTCTTCCTCAACAGTGATAAAAACCACATCCAATTATCAGTATTCTTAACAGCTACAACATCATATGCTAGTGGGAAAATGCTGTTAGCAGGGTCTAGTGCAATTGCAGTTAATAATATTCCTCCATTAGGACCAGTTAGGTGAGCACCATCAACACCAATGAATGGTTTGCACCCTTCTTTTTATCCAGCTTTCAGGGCTTGGAAACATATGTACATACACTTGAGCCTTGTCTCACCGCCACCCTCATCGTGCAAATGGCTACTGTGGTGCCTGGATTAGTTTTTCTCAACTCTGTTTGGTACTCAAATAACTTAGAATAGTGATAATCTGGAGTACCCTCCAACTTGCTATTGGAGGTTATCTTTGCCTTATAAGCTTGATTGAATGTCACATTCACATGGAGGGCCTTGATGGAATCCAACTGGAAAGCTGTGGTATTTCTTTTTGGATCTGTCTTGAACACATCCAAAATCTTTTCAGAAAGCCATGATGATTTGAGGTTGCTCACATAGAAACTCTCAGCACAAGTGTGGATATGATTATATTTCCTTATTTGATAGCACTCCTCATCTACAACCTTCAGAGCATGAAGCCTCCAGGGACAATCAACATGATCGCATATGTAGTATACTTTTTTTGGATCACTCTTGTGGACTTTGAGACCCCTTCTTCCTTTGATGGCATGAGATTGAATTGCCAAGTGAAGTTGTTTCGTACTGACAAATTTCATCTTCAGTTTGAATATAGGGTCAAACATGTCATTTTTTTTAAACATCTTAGTACCAGTTTATTCTTCCACTTCAACAGTCTCATTCATTCTCTAAGCTGGAAGATGATCAACCAGTGCTATATTTGGATCATCTGAGTCTGAGTTGTGTTCATTGTAATCTGCAGCTTTAGCACCAGTGCCCTATGCAACAGGTGGAGGAACACCATTTTCCCATGCAACACCTTTATTGTTTTGATCAGGTACAACATCTTCATCATTAACATCACTCAATCATTCTTCATCAATTCTGTCAACATATTCATATAACTCATCATCTGAGTGTTCAGTAGATGGAACATACATATCATCATCTTCATCTTCATCACTTTCTTGTATCTCAGCAGCAATACCCTTACCTTTATCAATCCTCTCTGGATTACCCTCACCAGCCACATCACCACTTTCATCTCTACCACAATGACCATTGTCTTTACCTCATGCCTCTTGCTCTCCAATAACAGGACCACCATTTCCCACATCAGCTTCCACTTCAACATTACTATTTTCTGGCATTTCACCAAAGTACCCTCTCCACAACAACAGTCTGATTATTAGGATCTACCAAAAAAATATCCAACTGTCTACTACCCTTCAAAACTTCCTTACATGCATTATGTAACCAGCCATCATTACTAACAACAATAATATAATCATTGAACTGCATGAAGTACTTTTTCCTACCACACACTCCTACATCAGATGCAATCTTGTCCAATAATTTTCTTTTTACCTCTTTATACAACACATAGTTATACACCCATTTAGTACCTCTTGTGTATACACCACCATGCATGGGTGCTTTGAAAAACCCACCACCAAAGTGATATACTAAAGTCATAAATCCACTTCCAGATTATGCAATAAAGTGAATGACACTTTTGTCAAATATCCAACACATAAAAAATACACTTTCAGTGCAACAAAGTGATTTCAATAGCAGGACCACACAAGGGTAATACAATATGCGAAAAAGACCATGGAATGCAGCAAAAGAACCAAACAAATCAAGGAGCACGTGGTAGGGGACCATGCACTTTCGGACAAACCCCAATACCCCACTTAAATAGTAATAATAAGTACAAAAATACAATCTTTACACCACTACCAACAAAAAAGTTGTCGGATTCCTGACCCACTAACAATACTTTAACGTTTAAACTCAAATAATCACATTAGCACAAATATCGAAGAAAAATACTACTTTAACTTACCGTAATCGGGGGTAGGGGCTTTAATTTCCAAAGGGGCCGCAATTTGATCATCTTGTAGCTGTAACGCGTACTTCCAGTTCGATCAATTTGATCATCTTGTAGCTGTAACACGTACTTTGAGTTCGATCGATTGAGGAGAAAATAGTATAGTTGCAATTTTAGGATTTTCGATTTGGGGGTTAGGGTTTCGTGGATCTTTTTGTAAAAATTATAAGCGTCCGGATTTTTCTAAGCGTTGAAGTGTTGTTATATTTGGTCTTAAAAATATTTTTCTAAGCTCAAAAATCCAACGTGGTTGCAGCATTTTATTGACTGGACGAGCGCTTATTTGACTTGACCGACACGTCAGCGTTTTAGCCCGTTTAAGATAAATTGGGCATTTTTAATAAAATTTTTAAAACTAACGGGGCAAAAAAAGTCGGTAAAAAAAAGAGGACAAAAAGTATTTTTTGGCAAAATTATTGGACATAAATAATAATTCCCCCTTCAGATTAAATGATAAGCTCGTGTAGATTTATCTAAGCATAGTTGTGGAATTAAGTGACATGTTTGGACCTCAATCAAATGAAATCACTTTGGAGTTGGAAGTTTATATATGCTCAACAACTCCAGAGGATCACATCCAAGTCGATTTTGTGCAATTTATGAGCCCAAGTTTGATTCCTTTCTTAGCTTGCACGTTATTGGAAGTAAATTATAAAACGTGGAATTCATTCCGTTCCAAGACTAGTTGCACTTTTCACTTCGTCTAATATACTGATTCCCATTGAATAACAAAGTGTTTCTAGCATTACACAAAATCTTGAAAATTCCACAAGAAGTCTCAAAAATGTTGTACTGAAATGCGAAAAAGTCGCAATCTCATTGCGCTTTCAAGATCTAAAACTTTCTGCCAAGTCTCAGTTGAGTTACCTTACTTTTCATTGTCTTGATAAGAGGTGCAAAAAATTTATTTCACTCAAGTCAATACATCTATGTGTTCTGCAATCAATGGGTTATTGTTCATCTATTCAATAAAGTATAGTCATTTTCCATATCAAATTGATGAAAAGTAAAGCTCGATTTCATTTTATGTTGACCTGATTCTATGGCAAATGGTTTTTTGTTGGCTGCTATTTTGTACCTTTCTCTCATTTCAAGTTCAATGTTTGCCTATACTGTGGTTTATTAATAATTGTCTACCAAATTATAATATGCTCATATAATAGTAATTTTTAGGGTATTTTGAGATTTCAAACACCTAATAATTTTCTTTCAGAGTGGAAAACATTAGGTTTAGGGCTTAGAGTCCTAGATCATTAACCTTTCAAAATATGAGATTTGTGCCTTGATTTCCCTTTATTGGTGTTGCACATATCTTTAATCAAGTTTTTGGCAGAATATTCCGTCTTTAAAGTTGCTCGTATTAAAATCTTAAGCCTAAATAAAATTTAACTCAATTTTATCTTAATTTCAATAGTGATGTATCATTTTTCCTTGAACTTCATCGCGATTTTGAAAACTTTTACAATAAAAGCAAGAAGCATATTATAAAAAAGTATAAACTAAAAGGAACCAATGATTCTTATTAAAATTGTGGCCAAATCTAGGCGAATTCTCATATCCACGTTTATTATTTTTAGCAAAAAATAAACTTTAATTATTAGTAATTTGGCGAGTCTCGGTGTATTACATGCAAAACTCACCAATGCATTCTAAATAATCGGGACCTCTTGGGAGCTCCTAAAAATCACCCTATAAAATAATCTTTCTTGATTCATATTTATGTAAATAAAAAAAAAAATTGTACGTGCCATTCTATATATATTCTGATTTCTATCAATTTTAAAGATCCATTACAATATTAGAAGATCGGAAGAAAAAGAAAGATTAATTCTAATCATTGCATGTCACAAATTAATTTGTTTTTTTCGTTTTCAGGTACATGGGCAAAATCATGCCCATTGGATCTAGAATATCAGTGCACATTGGGAGTTGATCACTCATGCGATGATTATTGCAAAAGCTATATGTTTAATAGGTTTGAATATTTGCACTTCGCCGGCGAATTTTAACTGTTCTGAGTTGGTTACCTTTACTGCCACTCTGCGCACTTAACTCCCCCGAAACAGTCGCCTCCGAATCATACCCAGCATTATGCTCACTGTCCCTCTCCTTCCCGATGACCTGGTCTGCCTTTGCAACCTGTTCACGCTCCCTTTCCCGCGCGAAGTTCGCATTTCCGTTATCAAAAATCTGCACCTGCCGATCAGAATTCCTTGCTGCCAAACCTGCACGTCCCTCAGGCCTGCTCTCGGCTGAACTGCTGGACGGAGTTCCCTTGTTCAAATTCCAATGCTGGTCGAAGTTCCGTGGCCTGTGGGACTGCTGCTCGCTGAACCATCTGGTATTTGAGTTAGCCCGAGGATTTCTATCAGAGAATCGCTGCCTTGCGCCTGCTCTAAATGACGGTTCTCGAAGCCACGACCCATACGGTAAATTATTTTCGTCTATCTCATTCCCCTGTTCATAGCATGCATCACAGTCATTAATAATATGGCCCAAGAGTCCGCAAGCGTAGCAAAAGTTTGGAAGGCGCTCATATTTAAAGGACACCATCAGCTCTTGACCATCCGACCCACGGATTTTTAGGAAACGAAGAAGGGGTTTAGACACGTCAATTTTCACGCGAATGCGCATACTAACCCCCCATGATTCAGCCATGTCCACCTCCTCAAAGAACCCCAGCTTCTGCCCAATAAAAGTAGCCATCCCCTTTGTCTGTTTCGAAATGGGAAGATCGTAGATACGGACATAAAAGCTACAAAAATTCAGACTGACATTAGCGGGATTCTCATCCATCTCAACATCGCGTAAAACGAGCACGTGTTTGTCAAACGACCAAGGACACCCCTCCAACGCCTTGCGCTTATCAATGATGTGAAAAAATTTAAAAAGGAGGCGGTCCCCTTCAATTTGGCTGATCTCAATCCCCTTTCGCGCATTAAACAGATTTCGGAGCAGCGCGCAACATGCATTGAAGTTGTATGATCGACTCGTTAACAATTTCCCGACCAACATTAGCCCATACGCATCGTTGGTTTGCTGCCACGACTCCTCAGGAACCACGTGAGTCGACTCCTCCTCCTCTGTTAGAGAAAGACGCTTACGCAACTGATCACTGACCTCTTCCATAGCCAAAGGCTGGGCGGCGTCGCGAGATATTGCAGGAAGTGGTGCGTGCGAAAGCAAGAGACGGCGAGCCCCTGTCTTCAGCAATCTGTACCAACACCAGCAGCCAAAAACCAAGAACAATACGTGAGAAAGAAAGAAGGAAAAACAAACCCTAGCGGCAAGGCGCGCGGGAAAGAGGAAAAAAACGACTAAAAACCCTAGCAACACAAATTAGAGGCAAGACGTATAAAGAATTAAACAAGAGGACAGAGAAACTAGGAGATCGCCATTGTTGATTGCCATGAACGGTACGCCGAGATCGAAAGAGCCTTGTCGGATGGTAAAACACTCAACTCTCACGTAAGAGACGGCTAACCCTCATGCAGAGAGACCTAATTATATTACCTAATTGGTGAACAAATTTGTTTATTGTAAAGCGACACAAAGTAACTTTGATGAATGATATGGATACACACGTTTTGGCGGAGGTTGCGACGCAACCCCGCTGCTCCTAATGAATGTCCTCAGTTGGAACTGTCAGGGCTGGGGAACCCTTGGACAGTTCGCGAGTTGAGAAACTTGGTTTCTCGTTTTCACCCCCCTCTCATTTTTCTCTCGGAAACAAAATGCAATAAGAGGAAAATAGAGGCGATCAAGGTTCGTTTGGATATGTTTGGTGTTTTTGTTGAGGTTCGTGGTCTGTCTGGAGGCTTGGCTTTATTATGGGATAAGACTCTTGAGGTGCGGTTGGTTAGCATGTCGGTGAATCATATAGATGTTGTGGTTGGGGAGGGGAGCGAGGCGTGGAGACTCACAGGGTTTTATGGGGAACCCGACGCGGCGCAGCGGATAAGAACATGGAACTTGCTTCGTAGGCTTAAGGGGGAGTCTCATCGACCTTGGCTTTGTGTGGGAGATTTTAATGAAATCCTTAATCAGTCGGAGAAAAAGGGTGGTCCGTGTCGAGCGAATTGGCAGATCCGTAACTTCCGTGACGCATTATTAGACTCGGGGCTGAGTTCGTTGCCGTACGTGGGGCCAGAATTTACATGGTGCAATGGGCGACCTTCTCCACATACGGTTTGGGCTCGTTTGGACCGTGCATGCGCAGATTTGGCTTGGACTTCGCTGTTTTCATCGGCGAAAGTGGAACACGTCCCTCTATATAGGTCTGATCATGCAGCTATTGTTGTCTCATTACGGCAGCAACATAGAACGGGGGCTGGTCGGGGGGCTGGTCGGTTTCGGTTCAAAGCCTCGTGGGTTCGTAAGGCTGAGTGTGAGGCGGTAGTTGCGCAGTTGTGGACTGAGGTTGTGGGTAACGAGGACGGACAGCAGCTTATTGGTAAATTGGCAGGGTGTAGTCTAGGTTTACTCCAGTGGAATAAAGTTAGCGGGGCGGATATGCGTAGGAAAATTAAAAAACTGAATGCACGGATACTGGAATTGCGAGCGGGGCCGATTTCCGTGAGAACAAAAGAGGAGGAGAAGATTCTTATGGGGGAACTTGAGGACCTATATGCGTCAGAGGAGTTGTACTGGAAGCAGCGAGCAAAGGTTCAGTGGCTTAAGGAGGGGGATCGGAATACGACTTATTTTCATAATAGGGCGAGTGAACGGAGAAGGAAAAATGAGATTACGGGCCTTAGGGACAGCGTGGGTTTACTCAGCCATTCTCCAGCGGAGATCGACTCGATTGCAATTGATTATTTTCGGCAAATTTTCACTTCTTCCAATCCGTCGGATGATGCGGTCGACGAGGTGTTGCAGAAGGTGGGAGTGCGCGTGAGCCCTGAGACGAATGAGCGCCTTATTCAGCCTTTTACTACTGACGAGGTAACTAAAGCTTTGACTGATATGTATTCATATAAATCCCCGGGGCCGGATGGCTTTTCTGTGCTATTTTATAAAAAAATTGGGATATTGTGAGGCATGACGTTATTGCTTTTGTTCTGGCTTTTTTGAATGATTGTATATTGAACCATGTGGTGAACTTCACTCATATTGTCCTTATTCCTAAAATTACTAACCCCGATGTGATGTTACAGTTTCGACCAATTAGTCTCAGCAATGTTAGTTTTAAAGTGGCATCTAAGGCTATTGCTAATCGACTTAAGCCTTTCCTGGGGGATATTATTTCTCCCTCCCAATCCGCTTTTATTCCGGGTCGATTAATCACTGACAATATTCTTGTTGCTTTTGAGCTTAATCACTTTTTGAAAAATAAAAGGACAGGTCGACGTGGATTTATGACTTTGAAGCTTGACATGAGCAAGGCTTATGACCGAGTAGAATGGTCCTTCTTGGAGAAGGTAATGATTAGATTAGGCTTTGCTTATTCTTTTATGTCTCTTATCATGATGGGGGTTCGTTCCGTGTCTTATGCTACTTTGATTGGGGGGCGAGAATCTGAGGTTTTTTTCCCCCGAAAGAGGCATTAGGCAGGGGGACCCTATATCCCCCTACCTATTCTTATTTGTTTCCGAGGTTTTTTCAGCCCTTATTTCTGGAGCAGAGGATCGTGAGCTGTTGCGGGGTGTGTCAATTTGTAGGGAGGTGCCACGTATTTCTCATTTGCTATTCGCGGATGATACATTGCTGTTCTGTGAGGCAACAAGGGAGGCAGCCGTGGAGATTAGGAGGCTTCTTCAAATTTATGAGACGGCGTCGGGGCAGCAAATCAATTTGCAAAAATCAGTGGTGGTCCTGAGTCGGAATATGAACCCGACTCTCGGGGGGGAAATCAGCGGCATTCTGGGGGTGGCATTGGCTGACTGTCATGAGAAATATTTGGGTCTCCCATCAGTTGTTGGTAGGTCGAAAAAGGAGCTATTTGCGTATATTCGGGAAAGGGTGTGGAAACGCGCACAGGGGTTTAAGGGGAAGACATTATCGAGTGCTGGGAAAGAAATTATGATTAAATCGGTGATGCAAGCTATTTCGACATTTGCTATGAGTTGCTTCCGTCTTCCTGATACCTTAATTAAGGAGATTGAATCAATAATTAGTAACTTTTGGTGGGGCAGCGGGGAAAGGAATAGGATTCATTGGATAGCATGGGACAAGTTGTGTCGTCGGAAGGAAGAAGGTGGGATGGGGTTCCGGAATTTGAAGGCGTTTAATATGGCGCTTCTTGCTAAACAAGCCTGGCGTCTTTTTAATAACCCGGATAGTTTGTTGGGACGGATATATAAGGCGAGGTATTTCCCTTTATGCTCGTTGTTGGACGCTAGGATTGGAAGCACACCGTCGTTTTTGTGGAGATGTATTTGGGAGACTATTCCGGTTTTAAAGAGGGGCTTACGCCTTCGAGTGGGAAATGGGGCGTCAATTTTTGCATGGGAGGATGCATGGATTCCTCGGCCAATTTCTTTCCGTCCTATCACACCACGGAGTCAAGATGACCCATTTGTTCGGGTTAGTGAGTTGATTGATCAAGCTTCGGGATGGTGGGACGTGGAGAGGTTGCGCGGCCTGTTTTGGGAGGTGGATGTGCATGAAATTTTGAAAATTCCGGTTGGAGGGGCGAATCAAGAGGATACGTGGGTTTGGCATTATGAGCGAAAAGGGGTATTCACGGTGAGGAGCGCGTACCATCTTATTGTGTCACAGGGGTTGGTGCGGTCTAACTCTTTGGAGGGTGCGACTTCTCATATTCATAAGGTGTGGAAGCTCATTTGGCGTATTCATTGTCCGAATAAAATTAAGGTGTTTCTTTGGCGGGTTTGCTTGAATATTCTACCAACAAAGTGTAAACTTAGGAAGCGGCGCATTTGTGGCGAGGTAGCGTGCGTGGTGTGCTTAGAAGGGGAAGAGAGTTGTCGCCACTGTTTTTTTGATTGTCATGTGGCGAGACAGTGTTGGGCTCTTGCAAATTTTCCACTCACCTTGATGCTTGGCGCGAATGAGGAGATTCTTGATTGGGTGGTGCGTATTGCGGGTGCATTGACAACGGAGATGGCGGGGCTGGGTATTACTTTGTATTGGGAGTTGTGGAATAACCGAAACTCCATTCTTGCGGGGAATCACGCGCGTGAGCCAGGGGAGATCGCTACTTTTGCTGTTTTGTGTGCACACGGTTGGAGAGACGCCTTTGGCGTCGTTCCCCTCACGGCGGCTGAACGAGGGAAGGTGTGGACAGCCCCCCCGATTAATACCATTAAAATCAACTTCGACGGGGCTTTGTTCGGGGCCGAGAGAGCTGTTGGGATCGGTATAATAGCTCGGGACTCGAGCGGGGCGGTGATTGCGTGGGCACAACGTCGATGGGAGTCCAATCTTTCTCCCGCATGTGTCGAGGCGACCGCGGCAAAGTGGGCGTTAAGGTTAGCTATCGGGATGAAGTGGTCACGGGTTATCATTGAGGGGGATTGCTTGAGTGTTGTGCACGACATTATTGCGGGACAATCGAGTGACGCACTTCAAGCTTCTATTATTGATGGGGTGATTACGGCTATGAAACTGCATGACAATTTTTCGTTTAATTGGGTTCCTCGGGAGGCTAACATGGAGGCTCATACGCTTGCACGTAATGTGACGCTCAGTGCCGAGGGTCCATCCCCTCTTGTTTTTGCTACGTTTTAATCTTTCTGTTAGCGATGTTGTGTTTGCTTTGTTTGAACTTTTGGGTTTCGTTGAATGCATATTTTCTCTTCAAAAAAAAAATAGGTTTGAATATGCAGAGTGTAAAAAAGCACCCTTTCACGTAAATGTTACTTTTTGTAGGTGTTATGCCACATGTGCTGGGAAGAAACATTGAGCATGCCTAATTAAATTGGCATGTTTATATGTATCAGTAGGTTACATGTAAACACCGAATAATGGTGCCTTTATATTTGCAATAAAAATCATCATTCCAATTATAATATGTTGATCCTCGTTGCACGTTGAAATTGTTAGCATATTATTATATTTGTATATTAATTGTTTTAAGGATAAATTAGTCTTTTAGTTGTCTTGTATATATATATGTCTTCTCTTGTAAATCCTAGATATTCCTACATTCATTATTTTGTAAGATTCTTCTTTGTCTTGTAAGATTATTGCTTCCTTCATGAATGTTATCATGGCATCAGAGCCAAATCTTTGACCCAACTGGTAGGCAAACACGACACCACGCTGGTGTGTTGATTGGATTTTTCGTCTTTGTATTGCTACTGTTTTTTTGGTAATCCGCTGCACTCTTTGAACTTGTTGGTGTGTTAATTTCGATTTTGATTTGGTGCAATTTTTGTTCGATTTGTTGCCCCAATTATGTTTCTGGGTTAGTCTTGCTTTGTGTATTACTGCAATTCTCGATTTCTGTTATTATGACGGGAGGAGATGATTCGTTGCAGTCGATTAGTGTTTATTTTGATGGAAAAAACTATGAGTATTGGAGTTATGTTATAAAAAAATTTCTAAAAGGGAAGAAGTGGAATTATATTTCTAGTGTTTTGGTTGCTCCTAAGTCATATGATGCTAATTTTGTTGAGTTATTGAATGTATGGGATACCAATGAGCATAAGATTGGTGTTCAGTTAGCTAAGTTTGATGCTGCGAAAGAAGTTTGGGACCATTTGGAGAGGTTGTATGTGAGGTCCAACTTTGATGTCCAATATCAACTTGAAGTAGAAATTCGTGCTCTTACACAGGGCGATCGAAGTATTCAAGAGTTTTATTCTGAGATGACAAACTTTTGGGATCAGTTGGCTATGACAGAATGCGCTGAACTGAAAGCATTCGGTCCGTATATTGAAAGGCGGGAACAACAACATTTGGTTCAACTGTTGTACAATCTCCACTCTGAGTATGAAGGCATATGTGGATCAATTCTGCAACGTACTCCTTTGCCTTCAGTTGATTCAATTGTGCATGAATTATTGGCGGAAGAAACCCACCTCAAGACTCAGAATGAGAAGTCCACTCATGTTGGTTCTGTTTTGGTTACTCAACCTAGTCATATCAGATCTAAACAAAAGAGTTATGATAAGGATGAGTGTCGTTATTGTCATGAAAAGGGTAATTGGAAGAATAAGTGTCCTTTATTGCACCAGAAAGGCAAACCACAACAGGAATATGGAAAGAGGCCAAGTGACAAACCTTCATATTCACAGAATGTTCGTTTTGGAGGGCAGCCTAATACAGTTGATGTCATGCCTACATTGGATCCAAGTTTTGCCGAGTCATCCTTTTCAGACAACACATCTTTAGTTAATCTATTACAGAACCTTCTTCAGGCAAACAAAACCAGTCTCCACCATATGCTATGTCTGCTCCATCCACATCAGGTAGAAACTCGTCCTTATGGGTGTTGGATTCTGGAGCATCTCATCACATGTCTCCTGATCGCAACTCATTTGCATCTATGTCTCATGTGTTACCATCTACATCTGTTATGATTGCTGATAGCACTCCTATGCCAGTAGTAGGTGTTGGTACAATTCAAACAGAAAATCTCTCACTACATGATGTTTATTGTATTCCTAAATTGGCTATGAATCTTATTTCTGTTAGTCAGTTGTGTGATCGTGGTCTTGATGTTCACTTTTCCTCTACTTCTTGTCATGTGTAGGATCCAAAATCAAAGAGAATACTTAGGACTGGAAGTAGAGAAGGGGGCTTTATGTTTTGGATGGCATGAAGATTAATGGTCAGTTTACAGCTACGAGTATTAATCTATATGCATTCATTTGAATTCTTCTTCTTCTTTGAAGTTTTACGTATGAAACTCTAGACTAAGTCATGTATCTAGATCTTGCTGAGGTTTTTATGTAATAGTGGTGTTTTGGGAGACTTGTAGTCTCAGGATATTTCTGATTGTAGCGGATGTAAACTTGGGAAATTTCTGCAAAACCATTTAATCACAGTACATCCACTTCTTTTGCACAATTTGATTTGATTCATTCTGATGCTTAGGGACCTGCCCCTGTTCCTACGAATGGGGGGGGTCACGATATTATGTTTCTTTCATTGATGACTTTACTCGTTATTGTTGGGTTTATTTGATGAAAAACCGATCTGAATTCATTGACGTTTATGCTCACTTTGTTGCATATGTGAAAACTCAACACTCTAAAGTCATAAAATGTTTTGATCTAATTTGGGTGGGGAATATACGAGTAAGGCACTCTCTGACACTCTTCTTAGTGATGGTACTGTGTGCTAATCCTCTTGTACAGACACACCTCAGTAAAATGGTGTGGCTGAAAGAAAACATAGGCATATTGTTGAAAGGGCACGTTCTATGCTTTTGTCTGCTAGTGTACCTAGTGAGTATTGGGGAGAAGCAGTTTTCACTGCTCTTTATATCATAAATAGAGTTCCAACTCCTAAGAACGTGGGTATCTCTTCATATGCTAAGTTATTTGGTCAAACTCCTGATTATTCTCATTTGCGGTGGGTCCATATGTTTTGTTCTTCGTCCACATGTTGAGCGAACTAAGTTGTCTTCATGTGTTGCAATATGTGTCATTTTGGGATGTGGAAATGGTCAGAAGGGTTATCGGTGTTATGATCCAGTTGCTAGAAAATGTTATGTTTCTCCTCATGTTCACTTAATTGAGCATATTCCATATTTTTCCATTCCCAGAAGCTCCCATAATGTGACACGGTCTGATATTATTCACATTGACCCATTTACTCTTGATGGTTCTGATATTGGAACTAATGATCCAACTGGTGAGAATATTGGTATTGGTGATGTTGTTGGGGATGGCAATATTGGTGTTGGTGATGGAGATGACGTGGGTGCTGCTGAAGAGTTACCCCCTCATGTTCCTTCTCTTACGATTTTGGATCCAGCTCATGAGTGGTATCCCATGCGTACTCATAAGTCTACTCAACTGCATGATTTCATTTACTCTTGTTATTCTCAGCCTTTTGTTTCCTTTTTGGCATCTGTTTGGCCTCTTTGTGAGCCTACCTCTTATTCTGAGGCGGTACAAGATATTGTTTTGCAAGAGGCTATGGCTGAGGAACTATCAGCTTTGAACAAAAATCAGACTTGGGACTTGGTTCCTCTTCCAGTAGGGAAAAGTCAATTGGTTCTCGATGGGTCTATAAAATTAATACCAAAGTTGATGGTTCAGTTGAGCGATATAAGGCTCGTCTAGTGGCAAAAGGTTTTGCTCAACAATATGGCATGGATTATGAGGAGACCTTTGCTCCTGTTGCTAAGATGACATCTGTCAGAGTTCTTATTGCAGTTGCATCAGTACGACAATGGTATATTTCACAGATGGATGTAAAAAATGCATTCTTGAATGGTGATTTACATGAGGAAGTGTACATAACACCTTCTTCGGGTGTTTCTCATGACAAAGGGCATGTGTGTAGACTTAAGAAAGCACTGTATGGGCTTAAGCAAGCTCTAAGAGCCTGGTTTGAGAAGTTTTCTACAGTTGTTTGTTCTCTTGGCTTCTCCTCTAGTCCTAATGATTCAGCCTTATTTGTTAAATGCAATTATGTTGGTCGCATAATGCTTTTACTGTATGTTGATGATATGATTATTACATGTGACGATGTTGAGGGTATCAAGGTGTTGAAACACACCTTATCTCGTTTGTTTTATATGAAGGATTTGGGTCCTCTTCGTTACTTTTTAGGTATTGAAGTCGCCTCATCTCCAAATGGCTATCTTTTGTCTCAGTCGAAGTGTACTTCAGATATTTTAGAGCGAGCTCGTCTTACAGACACTCGTGTTGCTGCTACTCCTTTAGAGGTAAATGTTCGTTATACTGCTACTGGCGGCACACTTCTTCCGGATCCCACTTTGTACAGGTATATTGTTGGTAGTTTGGTATACTTGACTATTACTCGACCAGATATTGCTTATGCGGTCCATGTTGTTAGCCAGTTTGTTGCTGCACCTACCTCTGATCATTGGGCTGTTATTACTCGCATTCTTTGTTATATTTATGGTACTATTTATTAGAGTCTAATGTTTTCTTCGAGTTCTTTCTTAGAATTTTGAGCATATACGGATGCAGACTGAGCTAGTGATCCATCCGATCAAAAATCTACCACTGGATACTGTATTTTTCTAGGTGATTCTCTCATCTCTTGGAAAATCAAGAAACAAGATGTTGTTTCTCGCTCTTCTACCGAGGTAGGGTATCGTGCTATGGCTTCCACCACAATTGAACTTGTTTGGTTACGACGGTTGTTAGGTGATATGGGGGTGTTGTTGTCATCCCCCACACCCATGTATTGTGATAACAAAAGTGTTGTTCATATTGCTTAGAACTCTGTTTTTCATGAGCGTACCAAACATATTGAAATTGATTGTCATGTGACTTGACATCATTTTCAGCATGGTGTTATCTCTCTACCGTTCATCTCGTCTTCGATGCAGTTGGCTGACTTCTTTACGAAGGCACATACGATTCAGCGACACAACTTCTTTGTTGGAAAACTCTCGTTACTTATTGGAGTACCTTCTCGAGTTTGAGGGGGGTATTAGCATATTATTATATTTGTATATTAATTGTCTTAAGGGTAGTTTAGTATTTTAGTTGTCTTGTATATATATGCCTTCTCTTGTAAACCCTAGCTATTCCTACATTCATTATTCTGTAAGATTTCTCTTTGTCTTGTAAAATTATGGCTTCCTTCATGAATGTTATCAGGAATTTCATGGAAATTCTCATATATTTTTGAAACATGTAACAACATTCGAGATATTGCAAAAAGTTTCTAATAATTAATAAGCCGAAACATGCAGCGAAACAAAATTTTGATCCCTGCAAGTAGACAAGCGCTTTCATGATCATAAATTTAAGTTTTATCATCATGACCGTTTAGATAGTAAAAAGAATCTGATTTTGAAAATTGTTTTCAGAAAATTTATGGTTATGATTGGTACGTACTATATGATCTGAAAATATCTTTAATTTTTATTCTTTGCTGAATGAAATTAGTTTCACATGGAATAACTATGTTCAAAATTAATGATGCAAATCAATAGCAAGTCTTGTATTTTAGATATGCAATCACTGAAAGTTAAACCCCTCCAAATATGTAAGTTTCTTTTACGTACCATTGAACAAGTTGCTCAAAAATCTTGTTTACCTCACCATCTTCTGTACACTATACAACAGACTAAACAAACAGGACTATGTACGTACATTCAAACACACAATTTACCAAACAAAACATTCTTCAATACACGACACGCAGACTTCTTCTGATCTCTCAAAACTTGTTGATGCAGTACCAAAACAGAAGCCTTGCTACCAAAATCCTCAGAAGCAACAAAATCCCCTATAACTCCAAGCGCTTTTCTTTCGCTCCAACCCGATAATCCTTCCAAGATTACAGGATTGATCCCATGTTTTCTTCCCACAATCCAAAGATCACAACAGTTGTTGTTCATTGCCCGAATGGCACTGATAGTCTCTTCTCCATTCGTCACCGCCACCTCCCGATAAATAATCCGTTCTTTCCGTTCGTTTTTCACCCAAAACCACGTCACCAAACCGTTATCAAGTTCCGTTTCCATCTCATTAGCTCCCTCACTTCCAGGCGCTAAAAATCTGAAAACTGTTAAATACACGTAAGGACTCGCAGCCATTCGATCTGCGTAAGTCAACGCCTCCCGGGAATCCGGCCCTCCCAAGAAAAGAACAACGATATGGCACATTGTGCTTCTCCATAAATTATTAACAAGGTTCCGGTATGGACACTTGTCGACAAGAATCCCAACCGAGCAAGGCGCGTGAGCCAGAACGTTAGTGTTCACTGGCTGGAGATTCTGTTTCACCCCTTGTATTCCATTAAGGTTGTGTGGTAGTATGATAAGACTAGCTCTCTTGGAAAGTGCAAGCTCACATATGTCCTGGTACATGCTTCTTTTGGGGGTGATTGCGGTGTAAGAATGTATGCTTATACTTTCACCTCTGGTTTCTTGGAACATCTTCAATGTGTTTGAGATCACATTGAAGTTCGGATCCGAATTATTTTCTTGATTTTCGTGATCAATGAAAATGGGTTTCGCACGGCCTATGAGTTCGACCAGGTGTAAGGCATGTACATAGAAAGGACTACTGGAAGTGGGATGCGAAACTTCGAGTAATTCGGTAAGTCCAGAAAGGTTTTCTTCACCATGAATGCAGATTACTATGTTGAGCTCAGTGTTGGGAGGGGTATGTTGAATAGTTTGTCGTTTGTTTACCATATAAGGCCTTGTGGGATCATACAGTACGCTGATCAAAGGTGTAGATAGGGCAGTTGCAGATAGTGTTAGCAGCACCAGAACAGTGAACTGGGGTGGTCCTATCATCTGCAACAAAATTATGCCATAATTACAGTAGTCATATCTAATAACAAAAGTTTTCTCTACTTATTAAACAATTATAGAAGCACCCCTTGAAAATGTAAAAAACATTGCAGATATACCCTCCTGAAGTTTGAATAAATGCAGAAACACCTCCCGAGATATCGAAAAATATAACAGATAAAATCCAATTTTGCTAAAGCTCTGTCTCTGTAATTATTCAGACCTTAGAGAAGGGTTCTGTAATTGGACAAAATCTAGTATAGGTGTTAATAATCCCTATAATAATACCAAGAGTCAAATATACATGAAACAGTTCCAGTAGAAATAATTAAGAGCAGGCAATGAAAAATATATAAACCTACCTTAAAATCCATCCAGTGAATGAACAACACAAGTTCTACTTCACCCCTTAAACTCATTATCAGGCTGAGTGTAAGACTATCTCGAATCGTCATGTCACAGAAACGAGCAACAATGAGAGTGGAGATCATCTTGACAGTATATGTGGATAAAACCATGAGGAAAAGTGGTTGTAAATGAGACCAATTGACGCCTAAAGTCGATATATCAGTCACCAATCCAACATACATAAATGAAAATGGCAGCAAAAGGTTCAAAAGAACCGTCTCAGTCTTCTCCACAAGAATGGACCCTAACGGGGGACCTTCAGGCACAACTAACCCAAACCAGAATGCCCCGTTACCGATTGCTAAACCAAGCGCATCAGCTGCCAAGCCAGCTACCATAACGCCCAACAGTATTAAAACAACAAATATTTGATCCACTTGTTTCCCTTCAGGGGTTGTTCGGACAATCCACATCATGGCTTGTTTCACCCCACCGAAAATCGATCCAGTTACAACGAAAAGCGAAATCAAGTACCAGACGACGGCTATAGGCCTGTGCTCCCCTTGTTTGGAGGCCTCGAATATAAGTAAACCGTTTGCTCCTATTACATCACCTATTATCGCGGTGGACAATGCGAGACGTCCAATTTCTGAGCTAAGTAAGTTGAGTTCTCTCACTATAGGGTATAGGACAGGAAATGCTGTCATGGCTAAACCTGAAGTGATTCCCCAAATGGAAGAAGCTTTTGCCATTTGCTTGTCGAAAGAGTGCCTGGTAAGAACTGCAACAGTTATGCTACAAGAGAGGGGTACTAGTATCCCAATTACGGAAAGATACCATTCTTTCTTTTCGACTTTGGTAATTGCTGCCATATCCATCTTGACTCCTGCTATGAAGAGAAAATACATAAATCCCATTATTCCAATGCTCTTTACCACATACTGGGCATTATCAGGGAAGATGTATGCATGAAATATATCATTCCGGCTGAGAACAGAAGGTCCCAGTATGATTCCACCCTACACATGATCGCACAAACACACATATATAATAAGATTACATATATATGAATATATCTATATATATATATTAATGTTAAAACATAAAATAAAAGTGATCCTAGCTAGACAGAAAGAAACTCACAAGGATCCAGGTGACAATCATAGGTTGTTTGAGAGGCTTGAGGAGAAAACGAAGGAGACGAGAAATAATGACAAACGCGGTAACTTGTAATAAAATGACAGGGAACATATAGTTGAAGGGATTATTGCCGTAGAAAACACCATAGGAATGGCTGGGGTGTTTGGCGCGGCATATAAAAACGGCTTTGTCGATAAGGTCGGGGGATACCATTGCCGGAGAAATGGATGATAATTTAATTATTTACTCATATTCAAATGGAAGTTTTGGGTGTAAGCATGCATTGCATAGCAATAACTAATTAACTGAGGAGAGAGAGATGTGGAAGGATTGGATGAGAGAGAGTGTAGTTTGTTAGCAATTTAATTTAGAGTTGCTAATTATGGTTTATGAGTAACCAATATAATATAGGGATGTTTTTCGGCACCATAAACTTTGTAAATAAGTGTTTTGTCAACCTGCTCGATTATAGGGGTGGTGGCCAAAAGTCGTTATAGTTAAGGGAGTTTGGTTCTTTTATCTCTATAATATATCATATTACTCTTGTACAAATAACAATCAAGAGTATGTGACTACGTGTATATTGACTAGATTTCCGTCCTGATAATCTCGTAATGAAATAATTCCCGCAACAGTTAAACTAATCGGCGGCTAATCGCAGGTATTATTTATAACTTCAGTTAGGTATCAAATGCATATATGTCAACAGTGAATGTAAAAAACAAAAGTCCAATCGGGATTTGATGATCAATTCGAATGTTATCCGTGTTTGATTCGCTTATCCGTCCAACATTCAAAATCACCAGAAAAACTCAGCATAGTTAAATCGAAAGCTAAATAAAAATGACAAATATGAAAATTACGAGTTGCAGGCGAAGCTGATGACATGGCCGACAAAATAGTAATACCTTCCCGCGAGATTATTATGGGGAAAAAAGAAAAAACCAAGAATTTCTTAATTGCACCAGCCGGGAATCGAACCCGGGTCTGTACCGTGGCAGGGTACTATTCTACCACTAGACCACTGGTGCTTCTTGATTAATTTGTCAATAACATTTAAATTTACCTGTACTATAACAGCTTCGCAATTGTAGTCTAATTTCTCTATCACGGTATGTATACAATTTATTATAAAACTATTTCATTGTAATTATATAACGTGTTCTTTACTTGTTTTATTTCAATGCATTAAAAGTTAAATAATTAAGTGGAACGTAACACATAATTGGGCATGCAGAATATTTGAGCCTTACTTACCTTTTTATTTAACGTGCGAAATTAGTCTTCTTTTTTATAATAGTCACATCATTTTGTCAATTTTAAAAAAAAAAAGTTTGAAATGTATAAAGTGCTAACAAGTAAAATATTTGTACGTTACAAAAAATAGGAAGAATGTTACACATAACTACCATATATATCAGGAGGTTGAGCAGGGGCTATTTCGGGGAACCGTGTAAAGTAAGGGGATTAAAATTTGCAATTTGCCTAATAAATAAGTAAATCCATTGCTGACGTGGAGTAATGAGAAGCCTTTCTTTTAAATTTGTGTCTTTCTTTTGTCTGAAAGACAAACAAACAGGTGAGTGGAGATGGCAGCTCCTGTTTTGAGGTCTTTTTGCACCAATAATATTTCTTCTCCAAACACAAACACAAACAGAAACTTAAATTCCATTTCCACCTTTACTTCATCAAAATATCAGCCATTTCACAAAATCAAGAGGAACTCTATTTCTTGTTCACCTCCTTCTGTTTCCAATTTTGTCAGGTATATTTATATAAACTTCTCTTCTCTGTATATGTCCATACTACTTTAATTTATTCTATTAAATAATTTTAATCATTTCTTGATTGTGTAATATATATATATATATATATATATATATCTTTGTAGTTCAGAGGCAGGTGTGTGCTTAAGTGTTGGAACTCACCTAATCCCACATCCCGACAAGGTATAATCACCAAATAACCCAAGTTCACTTTTTTGTAATTTATGCAGTTTGAGAAAGATTTCATAATTTTGTCTCAACACTCAATGGGATAGTTAATTTTAATTTTACAATTTTGTAAAACTGGTTGTTATTTTGTGTGTATGAAGGTTGAGAAAGGGGGGGAAGATGCGTTTCTTGTGAGCAGCTATGGCGGTGGAGTTATTGCCGTGGCTGATGGTGTTTCTGGGTAATATATATTTTTTAAACTTTGAGTTTTTACTTACCTCATTTTAGGCTGCATTGAGGAAATGAATGTTTATGATTGGCAGATGGGCTGAAAAAGATGTCAATCCTGCACTCTTCTCACGCGAACTCATTGCTCACGCGTCTAGCTTAGTCGAAGATGAAGAGGTCCTCTTTCTTTCTTTAACTTTCCAAATAAAATGATCCTTTCTAGATGTCGCCTGATTTTCCTGCACACTCAATCATGCACCCAAGAAGACTCAAACCTGTGCCCTGTTACGGGTGAAGTATCTAACTACCACTCGTGTTTTGTCGTTGAGATGCGCCTTAATGTGCTCGCTAAGTTATGTTGAGATAAATTAGTGTATTCCCACTTCCGCTGTTTGGTGGATAGGTTCTCGAATGTAGTAGTCTAGAAAAAAGCTTGTGTCTTGCTCTCCTAAAAATGCCTCATTATAAGCCACTTTATATTGGAGGGCATGCTACATTTTAGATTCTCAAGACGTGTTAAGAAATTCCACTCTCATTCAAGTTGAGCTAGTATTAACTTTAATCTCGTTTGAATTTGTCGCTAACCTATTGTCTTATGATACAATCATATGAGGGAGAAAAACTAAGTGACTGAAGAGTTACTAGTGATAGTAGCAAAAAGTGGTGATTCGGGCCCTTCTTTTTCGTATCTGTCTTGATTGCTTAGTTAATTTCTTCTTTCTTTGGAGGATAGAAAACATCAAACTCACTGGAAACTTGACCAGTGTTCACTCATTAACAAAGGTCACTGGGCATATTGCTCATTTTGAAAACGGGCGCTTTGGGAGATTGATGCCTTCTACCCTTTTCCGGTTATGACATGGTACCCTGTAGTATAATATGCGACTGTACCACGCTACCAGTGGAAATAATTCTTACATTTTAATTTACAGGTTAACTATGATCCCAGGAATCTGATAAGGAAAGCACATGCTGCTACTACTTCCATAGGATCTGCCACGGCGTATGTTCTTTCAGACATGTTTTCTAGTAATCTATGTCAGCATCACTCTATGATTTTGATTTATCTCATCAAGTTTTCGTGTGCGTACTAGAGTTGTGGCAATGTTAGAGAAGAATGGGATATTAAGGATTGCAAATGTAGGAGATTGCGGTGTGAGAATTGTACGTAGAGGTAATTCTACCTGCTCCACGATTTTATTTCAAACTTGCAACTTTTACTTGAGTCCCGTAACGAACTGAATGCTTGTGATCTTTGCTCCGCTGGTTTTAGGGCAAGTAGTGTTTTCCACATCCCCGCAAGAACATTACTTTGACTGTCCATACCAATTGAGTTCAGAGCCTATCGGTCAGACGTTCCTCGATGCCACGGTATCAGATTTCATTCATCTTATTGTAATAGTTCTTTTTCAGTTTCGCATGATAACGGAGTTTTCTTTCGCTATTACCTCAATTGATCCTAAGTGATCATTAATCTGACCTCGAATGGCAACTCAGACGCAAAACTATTGACTAACAATTGAACGAACAGACTTCTGCTCCGATTGTAATTTAGGATGATTGAGTTTAGAAGCAAAAAGGTCATAGTATGGTTTATTAGAGGTCTTTTGGTTGAAAATTGAAATACAGGTGATCAGTGTTGAGTTGATGGAAGAGGATATCGTTGTGATGGGTTCAGATGGGCTTTTCGACAATGTTTTTGATCGAGAAATTGTTTCTGTTGTCAGCTCAAGCGATGATGTTTATAATGCTGGTAAATCATTTATAGTGAATTCTGATCCACTTGATGTTTGTGTTTCGACGTCTCCTAACTCGTGTATTTCATATGTTAGCAAAGGCATTAGCTAGTTTGGCTCATGACCATTCAAAAGATGCGAATTTTGACTCCCCATACTCGCAAGAGGCTCGAGCTCAGGTGAGTAACGCCACATGCATGCCTCATTTCCATTATCGTGAATCAGATCTTTTTGTAATGAAACTTTCTGATGGTGAACAGGGTTTTGATGTTCCTGGGTGGAAGAAAGCTGTGGGTATGAAGTTAACAGGCAAGTACTTGGTCAAATGGTGCTTGAACATCATATACTCAAAGAATAATCACAAGTACACATTTGAAATTTGGCCTAACTACAATTGCTGCTACATCAAAAGTTATAGTAACGCACACTGAAAAGTGAAAACCGAAGAAACAAAGTCTGAAAAGTTACAAAGACACCAATGGATACCTATGCAACTATTGAAACTTGAAAGATATTTTGGAATTAGACTGTGGCTTTTAGGGGGAATGTATGTATAGTTGTTCCTATATCCATACATAATTTGGCATTTACAGATCTCTTTTATATGAAGTAGGTTCATATATGCTATATTAACTCCATCTCTAACCAAAACGGACAGAATTTGAAGTGAAACAAGTTTGAAAGCAAATTCGTGCAGAATTGATACTAATTGCTTATTTCTGGTTAAAATTGACAGGTGGAAAGCTTGATGATATTACGGTAGTTGTTGGACGAGTGACAAGCACATTGAGCTTGTAAATGCACAAATCATTTGGACATCTCATTAGATAGCGTCTCCGAAGTGAATTTCCCAGAAAAGGGGGAAACAGCCGCTGTTTTTCTTCAAGCCATGTCGATAGATCTGTGTTTTGCTCAGAATAACAGAACCAAAATATCAAGTGAACAGCCAACCGGCTCAACCCCTTATGTTTAGGAGGCGAACTGCAGTTTGTTTGATTCAAAGTTTCAAATGTTAATATGCAATATGTGAAACATTCGGAAAACACACACCTACACAGTGAAGAAGCTCAAAGACCCACACACTGAGCAAACTCAATTCAACCAAAAAAAAATGTGAAACATACAGGATTAGAGACAATATTGCTTCGTGAAAAACATGTATGCACAAGAATCACAAGTTTAATCTGAATATTGGGAGTCAAAATCTGCTAATAAGAAAGACACATGGGGTTAGTTCCCAATGCAGATACCAGTTTTAACTATCACCATGTAAATCAAGAATCGAAGTAAGAGAAACAACAGAAAAATATAAATGTCTTCGTGTCACCATTCAACAACCAAAACTTTCAGGCGTAACTGCCCTTATATCTCTTTTCCAAGTCAGTGGGGTCCTGGAACCCCAATTATGAATTAACTTGGGAATTTATGCGATGAGATCCAATAAATTATAGAAAATGAATCCTACTACCTAGGCTTTATCGCTGCAACTGACAAATTTTTACATTACATTATAGATAAAATGCACCTTATGCAAAAGGTTGCCACCCTGCTACATGTAGAACTAATCATGTGGCGCACTGGCGCCTGCACAGAAACTCTTTGATATCCAAGCGGCCAAGCCCTATTGCTAACATGAAATATATAGGACATCACAAAGCATGCAAACTGAAAATTTGTGTAATCTGCTTGTTACTCAGGTTACATTGGCGCTGTTTTCCATAGAGTTTGATTCCTGAAAGAAGCTTTTGGTAGCTTCATATGTTGACCAGCAAATCGCAGCAGCAGGAGCGTGGAAGAGCATCCTAGGCGCCCATCCTCTCATAAGACCACTGTATCCATCTTTCTTTATTATTGTTCGAACAACATCCCGGATCGAAGTACTAGCAAATCTATCACATCCACACACACCCTGCAAATATTTAAATGATTAAAAAGGGAATACACCATTGTAGAGTTTTTAAACTCAACATCCTTTCTTAAAGAGGAATCTCTGAAAGAGAGTATGTCATCCTTCAAGAAAGACATATCATAGAGTCAAAGAACTGAATGACTGGAGTTAAAAAAACACTCCATGTCAATACCATCTACCTAAGTTACTTATATACGCTAAATATTGCAGTTAAACTGTCAAGAGACTTGGATCTGCATTATTTCAGATAATATAGAAATGAACTGCAGTGTCACATGCTCATATAAACGACCAATTACATGAACTTATTCTCTAAGAAGGCCAATTAGGAAAGCAACTGCAGAGTCATATGCTCAACTATGGGCCAAAACGAGGGCCTTGTTCACATAAAATATTGCTACTTAGCAAGGACTTAGCATACGACAAGTGAAGAAGGAATTATAACGGAAAACTCCAGATACATGATAAGTAATTCTCACTTGTATATTTTAAGCTCACAGTATCACCTACTCAACTATAAGCAGAAGCTACGGCCTTGTTCTTATCAAATTGCTAACTAGCAAGGACCTAGTAATAACAACAATACAGTTAGCAATTCTCACTACTATATTTCTAAGCTCATAGATCATGACATGCAGACAGGTAATCCTCCTAACCATGAGGGGCTAGAGGGAATGTGAGACTTTGTTTACTTCACTAGATAGATAGGGTGATATCACCTGGTGCATATCCGTAAGTACAAGATTTAAGATATTTCAGATTATATGAAACCTCATACAGAACCTCCGAAGGAGCCAACAATCAAATGCTACCTATATCCTGCCTTGTTGTTGCTTTTTTCTAATTTTTTAGGACTATGTAAAACTATTTATCATCTCATGAAGATTACCAAGGTCGGAGATTACAAAATATCATCACCAGAGCCTCTGTTAATGCGATGTTGCAATGTCTAAGCCAGTATGCATCAAATTAAACTAGCAATCAGCTTGCATCATCAGACATTAAAGGAGTAGATCAGAAATTGCAGATTGAAACAACAAAAACAACTTCTTCCTCTATTATCTCCACCAATGAAACCCATGGGCAGATCCGAATCATGCAAATTTTAATCCGTGATATCGGTAGAGCCCCTAAATCACACAATCTAACGGATAGCAGCAGATAATATATACTCATACTACTAATCAACTCCCTAGTGATTATCTCTCAGTTAAATAAGTCCAAATGTACTGAACTGGCAATATAATTACACAAAGTCATGGTCTAAAATTCAATACCTGGCACTGTAATTGAGTCTTCACCACATCAAGAGGCGTCGTCAAGACAGCCCCCAAAGCCCCAGCTCCAGCCCCAGCCGTAGCATGAACAATTAACTTCTCATCACTCACACTATCAGGCGAAATCTCCATCAAGCCACTCTTTGCCGCCTCATACGTCGCAAAATGAACAGCAGTAAAAGGCGCATTCATCAGCACCGTAGTCCTATAAGACGCATAAAACGCTCTCACTCCTTCCTCCCTCAGCACCCGACTCACGCAATCCCACACCCCACTATACGGACTACTCCGCAGCTGCAACCTCTGCTTCACCATATCCATGGGCGTAAACACCGCGTCGCTGGCAACCGTAGCACAAACTCCGGAAACAGCGTGAGCAGCCGAATTATTCGGATCCCCACCGGAGAAATTCTTCTTACAAAGCTCGTAAACGGAGAAATAAACCGCGTGGGCGGGTCCAGCGCCGAGCCCCATCGCTCCGATACCGCGGTATAGCCCTTTTACTCCGTCGGTTTTCAGAATGGATTGGAGGGCTTGTCTGACGGTGGCGGATTTAATGGGGCAAGATCCGAGGGCTTGCATTTGGGTTTTGATGGTGTCGACGGGGAACATGGCCATGTGCTCCACCATTCCGGCGATTGAGCCGGCAATCATGAACTGCCAGAAGTGGAGGCCGTCGTGCGCCTCGGCGATTTCGGGGTGGAATGAAGGGACCGGAATTAGGTCGGGTTTCTGGAATTTGGGGGAGGCGTCAGTGGCCATGGGAGCTGACTGAGGTTTATTTAAGAATGCTGTACTAGGGTTTAGTAATTTTGAAGAATTGTTGGTGAAGGAATTTGGGGAGATTGAAATGGCGGTGGTGTGATTTGGATTTGAGGGTAGTTGAATTTAGGGTTCCAGAAATTCCCAATATTTCTGGAAGAACAGAGCACGGTTCGGACACGTTTGGTGGAAATAATCTATATATATATATATATATATATTTGTGTCCTACAAGAAAATATCGTGTTCTATTTTTCAATTTTTGTATTGAGGATATGGACTCGACTTGATAAGAGATCCAAACCGTATTTGGAAGAATTTGGGCCTTGAAATTAAAGTACTTAACTTAGTACATGGGATCTATTCATTGGGTCATTAGATCCACTTTTGTCTCCCCTTTTTCTCATGTGTTTCCACTTATTATTTATTTACCTTATAATTTATAAATTATCTCCTTCTTTCTTTCGATCATCAATCGTTGGAAGGTAGCTTCGAAAATAATTACTCCTTAGTCCTTAGGTGGTGTTTGCAAACTCTAGTGGAAAAGTAGAAGTTCACAATTTTTAGTTAAGCCAAAAGCACCCCCACACCAGCTTCAAGATTGTGGGGGGTTTCAGCTTAAAAAAAGTTTTGTAACCGAAAAAGCTAGATTTGCAAACACCCCAAAATCACTTGTTCACATAAAAAGCTGATTATAGCTTTTTTTAAGAGTTTGCAAACACCAACTTAGTAGGTAGCATGATTGTCTTGTTTGAGCACGAAAAAAGGCCACTCTATATCACGTGACTGTAAATTAATTTGTTGTTTGATTTCCTTAAACTCACTCTCACAAGTTGAAGAAATATAATTACTACAACGTTTGCTTACCAGTTGTTTGGGACTGAGTTATAAAATATTATCCTTTTACCCTCGAGTTTGGAATTAATTTTCATTCCACTTACCTTTCCCCTAAAAACAGTCCCCCCATCTTTCCCATTACACAACTCTATCTGCACAATAACACTAGTTCAATATTAAATTAAAAGTGACGCTCAGTTTGCACCTATACACTAGAACATTCTCAAGCAACCAACTCATAATACTTTTGCAAATGGGAAACAATGAATGGTAAGGATCGACTTAGAACAGAGTTTGATATAACAACTGCAACAGATAATTCACGAAGAAAAAAGTAAAACCCTTCGATCTCATGAACAGTAAAAGGAGGGCGCCCTTCTCCCAAAGCCCTAGCTTCAACGAATGCAATTGAAATGAATGTTGTGTCTCTCTTTTCTTCCGCAACAATTTAGTTTCAGCGGGAATATTCGGTCTAAGGTTAAGGGTAATTTTGGCTTTTTGTAATGCTTTAAAAACCATCACTTGGAATCTGGGGGGTAGAAGACAACTTGGAGTTGAGAGACAATGCCATGAAGCGACATATATCTCGGGCTTGAGCGTATGGAGTGATGAGATCCAAACGTGGGTTACGCGGCTGACTAGTAATTTATCGGGGGTTTTCGTGGGAAACAAACATGCTCTTTAGAACAATTTGAATATATTGACATTTGATTGATAAGCGATGTTGTATACTCTGCTCCTCATATCGTGTTGTGCAGCAGAAAGAATATTGAATAACAACAATCACCAAAAATAAAGAAACTCACAACAAACAAACGATAAACAACGAAAGAACAACACAAAACAATTTGTTAATCTAGTTCGTCTACGACTACTTCTGGGGACGATCCAAACCAGGATTTCCACTATGATGATGATAAGCGATTACAAAATAAAATACAACAATTTTCTTTCACGGATTTAGAACAATCTCTCACAATGTCCCTCGGATCTTACAAGTGTATTCTATCTTATTTTTAATCTCTTTCACTCTTTCTTTTGGATGATTCAATCACGCACTATTCATACGCACAAAAACTACATATAAATAGCGGTCGAGGCGAACTAGGGCGTCACAACAAAGATGGGCTTAAACTGGACATGTTAGGATCCGCACAACCTGCTTGTCGCCCAAAAGTCACGCGCCACCCGCACGACAGCGTCCAAGGCGGCTCGTGCTGCCTCTTTTCTTCTCCTCTCGCGACCGATCAACTCTATAGAAATATGATATTCAATATGTTTTTCGCTCTTAATCTTTTACAACAAAGGTACAACTCTTTATATACAAGAGAGGAAGAGTAAGCAGTAAGGAAAGATCCTACAACAATATATGTTGACTAGAATAGATAAGGAAAGAATCTCTAGATAGTCTTATCCCTAATACGCCCCCTCAAAATTGTCGTTCCATCAGCTAAGGCAATTTTGGAACACAAAAGCGCGAACTGAGCCCGAGGCAACGCCTTGGTGAGGAGGTCCACAAGTTCATTACGAGTACTAATGTGAGGGACGGAGACAATTCCCTTGTTGACAAAATCGCGAAAAAAATGGATATCAATGGCTATGTGCAAGCCGAGATGAAGATATAAATGAGTAGCGTCAATGTTGTCACAAAAGGTGAGTGGCTTAACTAGTAATTGGATACGAAGTTCACCTATCAGATTTTAAATCCAAAGAATCTCAGCGGTTGTAGCGGCCAATGCACGATACTCAGCTTTGGTGGATAAGCGGGCGACAGCGCGTTGCTTACGAGATCTCTACGAGATGGGATTGTCGCTCAAAAAGACCGTGAAGTCGTCGTTGAGTTGCGGTCCATGGGGTGACCTCTCTAATCAGCATCCAAATAAGCAATGAGTTTAACGGACAAGCGGAGAAGAATAAGTAGTCCGTGAGTGAGGGAGTGCTTGAGGTATCTGAACACGCGCTTGACCGTAGTCCAATTAGTTTTGGTGGAAGCTGAACCAAATTGTGCAAGGCGATTGACAGAGAATACGATATCCGGACGAGTGAAGACGAGGTATTTCAATTCGCCTCTAGCTTGGCGGTACATGTAAACATCACACAAAGTGGTGTCGGATGAGCTCGTGGTTGGAGTCGTGGTGGCCATGGGCGTGAAAACCGATTTGGCTATGCGGTGTCGTTCCAATATGTCATTGATGTACTTGTGTTGTGATAAGAGAAGTCTATCCTATATTGCTACAATGCCAAGAAAATATGAGAATGAGCCCAAATTCTTAACGGCAAAAGTGGATTGTAGTTTGAGAACAATGATGAAAATGAGGGATGAGTCATTGTCGTTGAAGACTATGTCATCAACGTAGACCAAGATATAAAGTTGCACCATGTCTCGGTGGAAGAGGAATGATGAGCAATCGGATTTGGACTGGATGAACCCAAGCGAGAGAAGAGCGGTTCGAATGGCATTGAACTAAGCACGGGGCACTGGTTTGAGGCCGTATATAGATTTCCTGAGGCGACATACATGAGAGGGGAACTATAGTGTCCACAAAACTCGAGGGTTGTTGTATGAAGACAAGTTTAGACAGGGTTCCATGAAGGAACGCATTGCTGGCGTCGAGTTGGCGGATCCATTCATTGGTTACTGCAATAGAGAGCACAATTTGGATGGTAACAGGTTTAACGACCGAGCTGAAAGTCTCATCATAGTCGATACCTGCATGTTGGTGAAATCCTTTGGCGACAAGGCGAGCCTTGTATTTCTCAATTGCGCCATCGGGTTTCCTCTTGACACAAAAGACCCACTTGTAACCAATAATGTTCTAAGTAGATGGTCGTGGCACAAGATCCCAAGTCCCATGTTGGAGGAGAGCAGTGATCTCTTAGGACATGGAGGTACGCCAATTAGGATCAGCTATAGCGGCGAAGACAGATGTAGACTCAACAATAATGGGCAACGAGTGAAGCGACACCGCATGAACATTCTTGGGCTTGAAAATATTGTTCTTGGCTCGAGTCACCATAGGATGTGCCTTACAGGGTGGAGATGGTTGCGGGCTTGAAGAAGACGAGGCCAAAGTCTCTAGACTCAATGTTGCCTCAACATTTGTCCCAATATCAAAAGCAGAATTTTCAGAAAAGACAAGGGCCAAAGTCATTTGTTTCAATGTTACCCCAACATCGAAAGAAAAATGTTCAGAATAGACAAGCACTGCGAGTAACACGTGCGATAGAGATGACCCGATAGGGAAAGAGTCGGTACGTCTAGGATGGGTGGGGTCGTTTCAATCGTTGAGGTAGAAATCAACTTTGCATAGGGAAATTGATCATCACAAAAATGAACATGTCGAGGTATGAACATACAACGAGCAATGGGATCCTAACACTTGTATGCACTTTGAGATAGAGATTATCCAAGAAAGATACATTGTTGGGAAGGATAAGAGAGTTTGCAAGAGACATATAGACGTAACCATGGGTAGCAGAGACACTCAAGTGAGTGAAGCTTGATATAGTTGGAAGCCTTCTCAAAGAGTCGTGCAAAAGACTAAAATTGGCAATGTCGGAAGATGGTAAGCAGTTAATAAGGCACATTGTCGTTTGGAGAGCAAAGGATCAAAAGGACGGCAGTAGTTGTGCATGATGAAGAAAAGCACGCCCGATTTCAAGAATATGGCGATGGCATCCTTCGATGATGCCACTTTGTTCCGGTGCATGAGGAGCCGTGGTTAGCCAATTTATGCCTTCTTTCGAGAAGAAACTCCTCAAGGCTAAAAACTCGCCCCCATTATCACTGTAAAAAAATTAATAGAATGCCCAAATTGTTTATTTACCAAAGGTTTGAATTTGACAAACACAACATGTACTTGCCATTTGAAAACAATAAGAAAGATCCAACAATAACATTTATAGAGATCGACAAATAGCAAGTAGTAGCAAAAACCATCAATAGACATAGTAGTAGGTCCCCAAATATCCGCAAATAAATAATGTAAAATTTAGTGTGCCACAAACGAAGAATCCTCAAATGGTAAACGGTGGGACTTGCTTACAGTGCAGGAATCACAAAACAACGCCTTCGCAGAGGCAATAGTTCGAACTGGTAATTTAAAGCTAGAAAGCAAAAAAGACCTAGTTTGTGGCGATGGGTGGCCCAACCAAGAGTGCCACGTAGCAGGATTGGGACGAACTCCAAATGACGCAAACTTGACATCAGACTACATGTATAGAACGGGGGACGGATGTAATAGACTCCATTACTGCACGTGCCCGTCACCAGTGGGTCCCCCGTAGGATGATCCTTAATCACAAAACAAAAAGAAAAAATTCCAAGGAGACATTATTGTCTTTAGTAAGTTTACTGATGGATAAAAGATTATTTTTGGTAGAGGGTACACATAGAACATTAGATAGATGTAAATTGCAACTCGGAAATTTAAGAGATGAAGTACCAGTGTGAGTTATAGTCATACAATTTCCATCGGTCAAATGAAACACATCCATAGCAGGACTGGGACGAACTCCCAACGACGGAAACTTGACATCAGACTGCATGTAATAGAATGGGGGATGGATGTAATAGACTTAATTACTGCACGTGCACGTCATCAGTGGGTCCCCAGTAGGATGATCCTTAATCACAAAACGATCAAAAAAGAATTTCATGGAGACATTGTTGTCTTTAGTAAGTTTAACGATGGATAAAAGATTATTTTTGGCAGAGGGTAAACATAGAATATTAGATAGATGTAAATCGCAACCGAGAAATTTAAGAGATGAAGTACCAGTGTGATTTATAGTCATACAGTTTTCATCGGTCAAATAAAACTCATTTGTGCCGTCATATTTAGAGTGGCACATGAGTTGGTTCGGATCAGGCATCATAGCGTGAGAGGCACTCATGTCCACAAGCCAGTTGTTGGGAGAAGCGTGTTGATCTGGCAAAGGTAGAGTATGAGCCACGTTCGCAGTCGGAACCGAGTGGTTGAGGAACCGATAACACTGAGGGGTTGCATGACCAAGAGAGTGATAGAGTTGACACGTCACAGTGTCTCGAGGTGGACCAGAAGGACCGCTACCATGATCGTTGCGGCCGTTGTGATTTTGGTTGTTGTTGTTGTAGGTCGCATGTACGACAGAGTTGGCAGTGACCGCAATGGAATGCGAGTCTGAATCAAGATGACGAATATAGACTTCATGATTCAGAAGGGCACCGTGAAGCTCAGGAAAGGTCATGGGACAATCACAGAGACGGGTCGTGGCAGCAATGACTCTATATGCGGCTCCCATGCCATTAAGGACATACAAAGTGATATCATCGGCACAAAGAGGCCGGTCTATCATGGCTATTTCATCTACCTTGTGTTTGACCTCCGTCAGGTACTCCGTGACGGAACTAAAGCCGAGGGTTGTTGAATTCAAGAGTCTTTAAGGGCCATGACGCGAGTTCGATCCAGACGGGCGACCGTGTGCATAATGTTCACCCATGCTTCAGAGGATGTGGTGGCGGAATGAATTACAGAGAGCAACTCATTTGACATGGATCCAACAAGAGCGTCGAAGAGAAGTTGATCCTGTTGGAACCACAAAGTATGGGCGACGATGTTAGACGGATCGGGGCATGGAAACGTACTCTGGAGATAGCCTAGGAGATTGAGTCCATTGAGTTGCAAACGCCACGAGAGATAATTCGTGAGCGTGAGTTTGAGAGGAAAATTTTGGCTTGCCGTGACAATGTTGCGTGACGTTGGCGGTTTAAGATTAGGTGGTGATGGAGTGGCAAAACGTGATGGTGAGGCGGCAATCGAAGGATTCAGAGATCGAACTTCAAACATGGTCGGGCGGCTGATTTTAGGCTTAGTATATCGTGTGATATGCTGACTAACATATAGAAATATGATCTTCAATATATTTTTCACACTTAAGATTTTACAACAAAGGTACAACTCCTTATATACAATAGATGAAGAGTGAGTAGTATGATAATATCCTAACAATAATATATCTTGACTAGAATAGATAAAGAAAGAACCTCTAGCTAGTTGTATCCCTAATAAGCTCTTCCTCCTCGTCGTTCAGGCTCCACAATCCTAGCAGATCGTACGCGACATAATAACATTGTGTTATCATACTTTTGTAACCAACATCGTAATATAGAAGCTTTAACATACAAGCCAACATTGGGAGGGCCTAGACAATGATACTCGAGGCATATGTATCCTTATTGGACGAAGGTGCTACGACGATTCGCTTATACAACTGGTGGGATGGAAGAAAATTAATTGCACAACAAGTCAAGACATTTACCAACTTTAATTTGGCAGATATTTTCACTGTGTTACCACAATTAACGACCCTCGTTCAAATATCTTCAGGACTTGTCTACAAAGGCATGCAGTAGAAGATGCTTGAGAGGTATTTAATACTCCGTTTACTTGGTGAATCAATAATAAAGTATAAGCTCGTACGTGCATTTCACACTATGAATTTTCTCCAGAATAGAATTCATCTCATTGTTCATAAGAGATTTTAGAGATATATTGCGCTCATGTCCTTGTAACGTAGACATGCTTTATCAAATATTTATGATTTTCTTGATTACGTTAAATTTGAAAAAAGTGAAAGTGGGCCCTTTCAGTATAGATTTGTAGTTGTTTTTTTCTTGTTGTTGTATCACGAAAACGAAAACGAAAAGATTATTAAAATGCAACAATTATATTACTGACATGGTGCAATCGACGATCTAGATTAAAAATATTTTTTCAATATAAAAAATAATTATCTATTTAATCACATCTCCGTCGTGTATTAACAGTCATTATATCGTGCTAACAATACAAAAGTTGCATAAAATAATTTCTCTCTATCACGTCTAGAAATTGTTACGGTAAGTTTTGAATCAGGAACTAACTCCAATTAATAAATTTAGCTTGGTCTAAAGTCTAACCTCAATTGACAAAAGCCATCTTGTCTGTCACAATGAGTAGCTTGCATCTTACTGATTTCATCTAAGCACGATAAATCACATTTACAAAACAGGGTTCATCAAACGAAAAGAAAAAGAAAAAAAAAGGTTCGTCTATATTTACCGCTGACACATTCATGTACACCATTCAATCCATGCATAAAGTAAATACATTCCTCTCCTGCAATACATAACTTTGACACTTTTAAGTTTTACCACACTCAAATCAATTTTTAACCTATTCTAAACGGTCATTTGTCCTCAAAACCTCTCTCACAAAATCTTCAACAGCAGCTTCAGTCGAACCCCCCTCTGCACTAGCCTGTCTACAAAATTCGCGAATTTCTTCACCTCGACTCCTCATTGTCTTACCCTCATCACTCTCCAAATCCATAACCCTCATCACTAATTCAGCAACCTCGTCTCTCGATCGGCACCACAAACCCGTCATCTCTTTTCACGCGCACACCAATCTTCCAATCATCAACAATCAATTTACTATATTTGTGACCTGATCCCAAAATATGGGGAATGTCAGCATCGGAACACCAGCGAACGCCCCTTCTTTCGTTGAATTCCACCCGCAATGCGACCAAAACCCCCCAACCGAAGGGTGGCACAATGCCTTCAATTAATCACACCACGGCACCACAATTCCTTTCCCATTACCTGTAGCATGAATTGGATTGTTCATTCAGATAACACATAAGTTTATCTATACGTAAACAGTTGGCATTTTTAGGACTCATGCATGCCGCTTGACTTTGGTCCGGGCTAATGAAAAATGACCACAAACTCATAAACACAAAATAGACCTTATCGTAAAGCCAATGTATGAGAATTGACGAGTGTTCTCCGCTTGTGTGGGTCTAAATATACAGCTATAATATCCTATATATAACATAAAGGGTGATGGCATGTCACGTGAAAATCAGGTAGAACTATCAATCATCAGTGACGAGTTATAAATTTAATTGGGAGGTTACGAAGTAAATTAGTTATAAGTTATAACATTACCATCACCCTGAGGCCAAACAGCTTCCTCTCGTCCCACCAAGAAAAACCGAACACCACTGATAAGAACCCCAGCCATGATTTCGTCCAGTTGGGCTTTCGAGACAGAAAGGAAACTTCCCTGTGATATGTACAATACGGAGTTTGCAGGCTGAGCATCGAGCCATTTCATGTACTCAGGCTTTTCATCGATGGGGGTATTACGTTTCTGAACGTCGAGAAAAGGTATTGCGAGGCCTAAGGGAAAAATGGTAGCAAAAGAAAGGTTTTGTTTCAAGGTATCAAGAACTTGAAGTTCTAGTTCATAAACAGAGGCGAATAGGAGGTATCTCGCCTTTAATGCCAACTTGGCGGCTTTGATGGCTCGGTGCAATAATTCTTTGCCTTTGCCAGTAAAGAATGTTGGAAGGTCTTTAAATCTCAGTGAAGGGACTCCAGGTATGTTAATGATGAACTGTTCCTCTGCTGTCCTTGAACATGAACATTGTGGAAAGAATCAGAAAAACAAATAATCCTTCGCCTCTGTTCCATTTCAATTAACATGGCAAGCATTAATTAGAATACCTTTTCTTTTCTTTTTTTAAGTTTTAATGCAATGTCTAGTTTATAAATCTCTCACATTATCTCATGACAATTGAGGCTTTATCCCTCAGATTCCCTATTCTTCAACTTTAAACACATTATTAATTGACAACTTATTCAATCAAGTGAATCTCACCTGAAGAATGGGGAATGGTGAAATCGCGATTTTCAAGTATAAGTTGAGAGTGGTAGAAAATGGAGAACACAGTTGCGGACATGGGATAAAACGCAGCCACCGGAAAATTCCTCCTATTCCCCAGCCCCACCATCCAGCTCAGATACGCATCGTACACAACCACGCTCGGCTTCAACTGCTCCAACAGCCGCTCGACCGGCTGGCTCTTCCAGCTTAGTAGAAACCGCTTCAAAGAAGCCGACGTAATCCTTAGCTCTTCCGACATCGTTAGGGACTGTGAGGAATCTCAGGTTCGGGTACTGCGGCGGCGGGACGGAGCCGCGGCTGAGTAAGTCGAGCCATTCTTCTGTGACGATGAAGGAGATTGTGATGGAAGGTTGGGATTTGAGGATGAGGCGGCAGAGGTTTAGCATGGGGTTTATGTGCAGCCTCTTCCCGGGTACGGTATTACCACGCGGGGATTGGATCATCCGCCATTCTATTTGTTGGGCTCACTGGTGAGTGGTGACTGTTATTATGGCTCTGCGATTCAGGGAGTAGTAACTTCTCTTATGAATTGGCAATGGCGAAATAAGTAACTGAGTTTGTCATTGTAGTGGTGACCACTGTATGTGTCAGTGTGTATATATATATATATGTATATATGTGGTCCTATTGTTTGTTGGCCATTAATAGTTACTACTGTTTTTTGATGCATATTTCGGATATATGCTTATCGAAGAATTGATTCCCCACTGATATACTAAATATAAATTTTCAGAACTGAATTTACTATTTGTATTTGTAAGTGATTCTTTCAATAAGCACTGCCAAGGGTTTAAAAAGGTGAGTAAATTTGACAATGTACGCGAGAGCGAAAAATGTTAAGTTTAGGGTTTAGCACATGATGAAATGAAGGATAAGATTAATAAAATAGTTCTCTTTAATGAGCGACTGATTTTGATTTAATACTTATTTTTCTTCCGTACGATCTGCTTATTGTAAATGAAGTATTGTATTAAAAAGATTATTCAAACTTTGAGTTATGAAATATGTAAGATAAAATAAATCTCACCACAATTGTTAATGAGTTGGGCATCTTATTTTGGAACGAAATGAATCAAACAAACGGCGAGGCAATGCTTTCGTGAAAACACCTACGAGCTGCAGCGACATCGAAATGTGGCGAACAGCAAAACGCCCGGATGAAACCAATTCACTAAATACAGTGATAGTCCAAATCAATATGCTTAGCACGCTTATGAGCAACCGGATTCTGAGCCATGAAAAACGCGCTTTAGTTATAACAAAAAATGAGAGGCATAGAGGGCAACCGCAGACGAAGCTCTTAAAAGATATTAACAAACCAAACGAGCTCGGAAGCTGTATTAGCAAGGGCTCGATACTTGGATTCACAACTAGAACGCGCAACGGTAGGCTGTTTCTTATCACTTCAAGAAATCAAATTATCACCAAGAAACAGAGCATAACCATAAGTGGGACGACGAGTATCCGTGCGACGCGCCCAATCGGCATCACCATAGCCGAAAAGAGCCCGGGAAGAAGATTATGCGAAGTGAAGGCCAAAGTGCGGGGTGCCCTGAACGTAACGCAGATTCGCTTCATCGCTTGAAAATGCTCAATGTTAGGCTGTCGGACAAACTTACTGACGGTTTTGATGATAAAAGAGAGATCTGGACGCATGATCGTGAGATATTGAAGATCACCAACTAAAGAATGATAATGCATGATCAGAGAAAGGTAAGCCATTACAAACAAAGTTAGAACAAGCAGCCAACAGAGTAGCAACGGAGTTTGCATCAAGCATCTGTGCCCGGGAGAACAAGTCATGAGCATACTTGAACTGGCTCAAGAATAACCCATCAGGCGTATAGGTAACTTCAAGACCGAGAAAATAACCCAGTTTCCTCAAGTGTTTGGCCACAAATTCAGCATCCAACCGAGTGATAAAACGAGAAATTGATAAAGAATCATTTTATGTGAGAATAATTTTGTCAACATAAATGGATAACAACCTTCCTGTGAAGAAATAAGAACAAAGACGGATTAATGCGGATGCAAATAAAACCAGGTGCAATATAAAGGAATTGAGGCGTTGAAATCAAGTGCGAGGAGCTTGCTTCAACCCCTATAGCGCCTTATTGAGTCGAAAAACATGAGACAAGACTTAGGATCAATAAAACCAAGTGGTTGCTCCATATACACAGTCTCACTAAGCTCGCCATGAAGAAACGCATTCCTGATGTCCAATTGGTGAAGCGGCCAACCATGAAGGACAAGAGATAAAATCACACGAACATTTGTTGCCTTAACAACAGAACTGAAAGTGAGTGAAAAATCGAGACCAGGAACTTGAGTGAAACCTTGAGCCACCGAACGTGCTTTCAAGCGCTCAACAGAACCATCACTCTTAAATTTACTACGAAATACCCACTTACCACAAACTACATTGGCATTGGAAGGTCGAGAAACGAGAGTCCAAGTGTTATTATAGTGCAAGGCTGAGACTTCGTCCTTCATAGCACCGAGCCATTGTTGTTGCTTTAAGGCAGATTTGAAACCCTTAGGCTCAACAATAGCATAATAGCATGAAGAGCGGTAATAAGAGCAGTATGTGCAGAAGTAGTAAGGGCATATCGATGATTCAAACGAACAATACCGTCTTGCATACGGGTATGCATACGATGCAGATTAGAGGGTGTATGTGAAGATGGCAGAGCGGGAGGAAAAGCTACAGGAGAAGGAGCAGACGAAGACAGTGGAGATGAGGGGGTAGGAGCAACAAGTAAATGTGGCTTCGGAACCTCACAAGAAGCACACGACGTTGAGCACGAACCCGTCAAAGGAGTAGCAGCAGCTAAAGTAGGTAACGTAGGTAAAGGACTCGACACAGAGGGTTCAAGAAAGGAGGTCACGTCGAAAGAAGCCCCAACAAACGAGGTATTTTTTGTAAAGGGAGAAAGCAGTTCATCAAATTGAGCATGACGGGTAATGTAAATCCTAGAAGTGACTGGATCAAGATACTTGAACCATTTATGTTGGGTGTTATAACCCAAGAATATGCATGGCAAGTTGCACAGGCTATGAAATTGTATGGATCGGGATTGGTACAACATTTATCACTCAACACTGGTGTTGCCGTCCAGTGTTGAGCCAACACTGATTTTACTTAGTATTGTTATAATACCTACTGACAGAGTATATAACACACATTATATTTAAACTGAATGTTACGCCAACATTGAAGTACTCAATGTTGCCTTAACATTCGTAATACGTTGATAGAGTAAATTGTGCACAACGAAATTTAAAGAACACATTAGTTAACTTTTAGGCAGATTATATGAATATAATCTGCCTCAAGGACGAAATAACCACTAATAAATTAATGGTTTTAACAAAAACAAAACAACTGAGGAAGGAACTCAATCCTAACACTAACTCACTACAACCTATGAAGTTTATAGCTTCGTTAGATGAAACATAGTACAACTAGACAAACACACTCGACAATAAGATTTTCCTCTTCGGGTTATTTTCGCTCTAGTCTTCGTGTCTTTTTCTTGATGCCCAACATGCCTATTTATAATATATTGTTCCTTGAGCTTCAAGGCATGTTGTGCACGGTTTTGATTGCTCTTAGATCTTCAAGATCATCTCCAATTTCGTTCTTGAGCTTATCATCTTCTTAGGCTTATCTTTAAGTAAGTTTGGAAGCTTCCTACTTGATCCGGACTTCTCCAACAAAAGACTTCTTCTCTTGATCGAACTCCTCTTTAGATAGACTTCTAATCTTCTAAAATATTCTATATTTATCTTGAAATTCGTCACTTTATCAATAGGAAATCTTCCATCCTTATCTTGCATCCCCAACGCCTTTATCTTTCGAATATTCTTCGCTTGATGAGTACACCACTTGGACTCTTGATTTATCATTATCCTGAAATATAAACAAGATAAACTACAACTGTGGAACTATATTAGTTTATTAAAAAAGGTAAAATAAAATATTACAATTAAATAATTTGTACAGTGCAGTGTTGAGTTTCATGTTGTTCCAATACTATTTACCAGAATGTTGGACTAACACTTCACGACAACACATACACTTACAATCTCTCCTTTTTTGCCTTTCTTCACAAAACCAACAAAGTACACTTATCTTTTTCTGCACAGTGCTCCTGTAACACAACATCATCAATATCTTAAGCTACTCCCCCTTAATATGATATCATTAACAAAGTAGTCTTAAGATACTAATTAGAAAACACAATGAGTTAAACATCACAGTTATAAGCATAACTAGAAAAACATACGATACTTCAGATTTATAGAAACAACACAAAAAATATGAAGATACGATGGCTTACTCTCCCCCTTTTTGAGAGGAAAGCAAAATCTCAACGAATCACTTCATAGGATGAAAGTTCCTATAGCTCTTATTTAGCAGTTATTTTCATTTTCCTTTTTAGAAACTCTATCATCCATTGTTTCTTAAAATGTCCCATAACCATAGTCTTCTCTCCCTGAAAGAGAACCAAAGTTAGTTGTAATTGCAAGTATTACCTCAGGTGTTACCTCTGATGTTGAGTCAACATTGTACATAGAAGATGTTGCCGTAACATCTAGTTCAGACTAAGCATAAATTGACTTCTCATAACCTTCTTCCTCGTCCTCCTGATGTCTGTGGCTTCATCATCATCACCATTCTCAGATTCCTCAGAACCATCTTTCTTCTCTTCACTACTTTCTTCCTCGTTCTCGATCTCTTCGTTCCCCTTCTCTTTCTCATTTTTCTCATCACTATCTTGCAAATACCCAACAACATCATCATTTCTTTTTCTTTATCAGCACCAGCGGCTGAACCACCATTATCACCCACTTCAATCTCTCTAGCAATTTAAGTGTTCTCCCCCTTAGTCAAATCATTCTTCTCAGCAAAAAAAGTTCCTCAACCATTGTCCTCTCAACCGTGTTTGAAGTAAAAACAACACCATGTTCTTCATATTGAACTTGTTCTGTTTCAACAGCAGTGTCTAGAATGGGTGTTTCACCTGTGAGTAAGAACTAAAAGAGCAGAGGTGGGGTTATTTCCTTGATTCTCCACATCAAGAGCCACATTAATTAGATCATAGATAGATGCCATGGATTTTAAAAAAAAAATCAAGAAAAACTCTTAGTGTTTGAGAGAGCTAAGGAATAAAGATAGAAGAGAAATTCAAAGCCAATAGTGACGAAAGTACTAGGCGATTTCTTAAAATCAAGCATGCATAATTATCGCCGGTTGAGTCAATACGTGACACCATGTTTACTTTACATGTGATCAGAGCAGTTTACAAAAATTTATAAGTCACAATGTTAAACCTGGATGTTGGGACAAAACGCTTACAGACAGGGGTTGGTACAACATTGGCACCTGAATTGAATCAACACTGGTTCTAGTGGTTGTGTGGGTACAAGGCTTACCTTCAAGCTCCATTCAAGTAAAGTCATGAGCAAGATCTGAAATATCTAGGACTTAAGACAAGTTTAGCACGTTAGTAACACAAATATTTCAGAGTTATACATGAGTACAGAAACCACACATTTAGGTATGAAGTTAGAATTTTAGAAATAATCAACTTCCAAGGTATAATCAGAAACAACTTAGTGTGTCACTGGCAGCTAAATCACCCAAGGTGTATGACTTTACATGAAACATGACTATTTCTCCCCCTTAAGTCCAAACCAACACAGACACCCCAAGAAAAGAATGAATTAATGTAGGCCTATATGGATGCAGAATATGAATGTCGTGTCAACACGGTTCTGATTTGTGTTGCCTCAACATTGCTTGGTGACATCTGAAATCAGTTTTCCTTTTTTTTTTTTACTTTGAAAAACAACAAAAATATTTACTCTCTTTATCAATCACCTGAAAAGTTAAGAAACGACAATGAATTCACTGAATGTAAACAATAACGAGACCTCATACACCCCAGTTTCATCATAATCAATGCAAATGCACAGGCAAGTACATAGGCGTGAATGAAGGAAGTACATGACCCCAACACCCCAGAATCCTAATGCATACATGTTTACTGTACATCATAAAAAGATTTTAAGCACCAAATGAGAAATAATACTGAACGAAGGTAGTGCAGAACCCCAAACACCTCAGTATTACACCCCCACTATCCTATGCCCATTTGCAAGCATCACAATGTGAATAAGACACAACTAAATACATCATAGTAGTGAACTCCGTGTACCCCAGCTTCTCCACATGCAATGTGTAACTTAGATATGAATAGTACACAAATGAATAGTATCGTAGCAGTGAACTCTGTGCACCCCAACTTCTTCATACTAAGTCACTAACCTCAGAGAATAGAGAGTTTCAATTAAGAACTTTTTAAAACAAATATCATCTTTACAATGTCAAGAACTCAAAAACCAGACCATGCATAACACTTTCATGAATAAGAACAAAGATAAAAATCAAAACAAGCTCGAAAATCTAATGCAATCTATCAACACCACAACCAGTCTACGGTGTATGCATGTGGTGTTAAGGCAACACCAGAATGCAACACTGATCACATATCACTCATGTCGAGAGCCTTCCTCAAATTGAAGAACCTCTCATTATCTAAGGGTTTTCTAAACATATCACCAAGCTAATTGTTAGTCTCTATGTGTTCAATGTTAATCCTTTAACCTTTACCAGATCTCTTAAGAAATAGTGCTTAATATCTATATGCTTGGCTCTAGAATGGTGCAATGGGTTTCTTGAATTACTTATGGCACGAAGGTAGTTACAAAACATTAGGAGGATATCACTCTCAAGCCCATAATTATGCAACAAGTGTTTAAGCCATACAAGATGGGTAACAAAGCTTCCAACTACTATATATTCAACTTCAACTGTTAAAAGCGGCACACAAATCAGTTTCTTGTAATACCAAAAAAAATGATTATTTCCTAAATAATAACAACTTCCACTTGTGGATTTTCAAACATCTAAGTCTCATGCCCATTTAAAGTCACCAAAATCTATAAGGTTTTTAGTTATATCACGTGTATACCATATGCACAAGTCTATAGTACCAGATATATATTTAAGAATTAGCTTCACAACCATGAAATGAGAAGCTTTGAGGTTAGCCTGATACCTGGCACATGCACAAACCGAGTACATAAAACATAGGCGGGTAGTTGAAAGATGCAGTAATCTCCCAATAATGGAACTGTACAGTGTTGAGAAAACACTATCTCTTGTGCCATCTTTCCAATCCTCAAGGTAGAAGCCACTGGAGTCCTTCTTGACTTAGACTCCTCCAATCTGCTCACCAAGTTTCTTGCACATTTCACTTGGCTTAGGAACATCCCATCTTCCTCTTGCTTCACTTGCAGAACAAGGAATATTCAGCTCTCCAGTGATGCTGAACTCCAATGTACTTGTAATAGCCTTAGGAAACTTGTCTAAAGAAGACATGTTAGTAGAAACTAAGACAACGCTATCAACATATAATTGACCTATGCAACCATCAGAACATGTAGCAGATATGCAAACACTCAACATTAATATATATCTACATGTTACCCATTATTTGTTATGTTTTTTGATGCCTTCAGTGATCTGATCAATGACCTGAGATGTTGGATGATACATTTGAATCCTAACAAGTGAATCCCTCCAAACATCTGGACCTTGAACCACATCATAGTTTGAGTCTGTCTGCTCCAATGTTGTGTCAACAACAACAACAGTCGGTGTTGGCAAAACACTAGCTTCTGGTTCAGGTTCAGGTTTTGCAGGCGGTGTTGGGTTGACACTATCTGAATCCAGTGTTGTCTCAACATCGTAATCCAAGAGAGTAGGCACAACAACCTTTTGTACACATGCACCACTTGATAGATCATCAAATACCACTTTTACATATTCTTTAACAGTACTTAATCTAGGATAACGTACTATATATGCAGTATTGTTCAATGAATAGCCAACAAGGAAATATCATCAATTTGAAGACCTGAAGGGACATAGATTTTGTCAAAATATCTTTAACTTGTGTTGGTTTGAAATATGCACAACTTTAAGAACTCCTTGTTGAACATTCCCTCTCACAAAGTAACAATTCATTTGTATATGCTTTGTCCTTTCGCAATGTAGTGGGTTGATGGAAATACAGTAAGCACTTACGTAATCAGAGTATAAGAGTGGTGCTCTTATTTTAGTGATGCACGTGTCATTTAGGAGTTATTTGAGCCATATAATTTCACATGTAGCTATTGCCACTGCCCTGCATTTTACCTCTATAGATGACGTGCTTACTTTAACCTATTTCTTTAATTTTCAGAATATTAGGGAGTTTCTAATGTAGTCTGGGTAGCCTGTTACATTTCTTTTGGTGTCTTGGTGTGCAGCCCTTACTTCGGATGAACTTGAGGTACTTGAAGACTTTATGAGCTATTGCTAAGTGTGAATAGAGCGTACATATTATGTGTAACAAAGTTGACTTCTATAATTAGTTTGCTAGAATATTTCTTACTGCAATTAGTTTCCTAGACTGTAGCTTACTGTGATTATAACCTAGAATTCAGCTTGTTGAATATAGTTTCTAGAATTATTTCATGTAATTAGCTTTTCATATAGGTCTAACAATTTTGCCTATATAGTAGCAAACCTCTCAAAGTGGAAGATTATTGAAAGGTTTAAATATTATGGTATGGTGTCCAGAGCCATACTCTAAGAAGGTTTAGTAAATTCTTTTCCAAATACTCAAGAAATGTGGAGAAATCAGATAATGATTATGTCAAGTTCACTGGCAAAAATTGTGTTGATTGTGAGTTTCAAATGGAGATATTCCTCAAGGGTAAGAAGTTGTGGGACCATATTATTGGTTGCAACAATAGTGACTATACACCAGAAGCCTCATCTACTGAAAATGTAACTTGGGCAGCCAAGGATAGCCAAATCATGTCATGGATTATGGGTTCAATGGAGTTGCGCCTAATTCTTTCGATGCGTCAGCATATGTCTGCAAAATCAATGTGGGACTATCTCAAGCAAGTCTATAACCAATACAACAATGCTAGACGTTTCCAGTTGGAGTCGGGGATTGCCAACTATAGCCAAAGAGACCTATCAGTTCAAGATGATTACTCGGGATTTTTAACTTTGTGGAATGATTATTCTGGCCTTTTTATTGCCAATATTTCTACAGAATCACATGAGGTAGGATTGAGGGAGGATGTCAATAGAGTGTACAAATTATGTCTAACATAGCTGACTTCTATAATTAGTTTGCTAGAATATTGCTTACGTAATTAGTTTCTAGATTATAGCTAACTGTAATTATAACTTAGAATTCAACTTGTTGAATATAATCTCTAAAATTATTCCATGTAATTAGCTTTGCATATAAGTCTGGCAATTTTGCTATATAATAGAAAACCTCTCAAAGGGAAAGATTATTCAAAGTTTTAAATATGATGTTAACAATGGGTTTAGAACGTGTTGGCTAATGATTATATGCTGAAATTTAATCATGTCTTGTAATTGTAAGATATAATAACCTCCCTACTAAACGCCTATAAAGTGAAGGATCAACAAAGATGGGCGAATTATTGCACTTCAACTTGTTGATGGATGCATTCGGGTAGAGCTTGGCGTACAACCAATGTTGTTTGATGTGAAATTTCGATTGTGAATTTTTCATCTACACGTTGTTTGATGTTGTTAAGTCACATTGTTACCAGCGAGGATAATACAATCAACATTAACACACAATGCAGTAAATGAATTATTTTGTTTCTTTATGAAGAGCGAAACATTAGAAATACTTTGAGTGTCGCAAAGTTAGTAATTCATGTAAGTGTGTGAATAAATTAAACCATTATAAGATAAGGGATAATTACATCCACACCTCCTAAGGTCTGGTGTAATTACATATATTGCCTTTTCTATTGCTTCAACCAAAATTTATAAATGAACTTCTACTTTTTTACTTAATAATTTAAACGAAATTTAGGTATCAGGTTAAATAAGAACGGTTTACTTCTTATTATATTAAATTTCAGGATATACAGGTACTGTAAGATAAATATTGCATATTTTATTTTAAAATTACTTGATAAAGATTTTATAACAAAAAAAAAAAACTAACACTAAAATAATTGATTTAGTTATATAAGTAATGTTACTACTTATTTTTTAATTTTTTTTAAAAGTAGTATGGCCACTAACAAAAAGTATATGATATTATACTATCTCTTGATTTCTTATTGGTCTAAAAGAACTATTGGTGCGTGAATAGAAATAAGTGTGCATATGTTAATACTGGAATAAAATTAGCTATGTGTTTATACTTTAGAAATGAGTTATTTAATTAATAATATATTTGCAAATGTAATACAAGAAACAAAGATTTAAATTCATAAGCGAGAACATTAAATGTTAAAATCATTTCCTAAGAATTTATAATTACTAAAAGTGGGAATAATTGAATCTTTTTTAATATCTAATGCATAACTAAAAACATAATTCATTATCATTTATTTTCAATAATTATTTTAAGTTCTATCAATAGAATTCAAATTAGAGCTGTACAAACCTTATAAAGACATCCCTCTCATTCAAACACTGCCTCTAAATGCCTTAAAAGTAATAGACTACGAATAAAATTGAAAGAACATTTATAATTTTTAGGGCAAAATATTTTTTTTGCCCTTTATTTTATGCTAACTTCAGGTTTTGCCATTTAACTTTTCGGGCTTAGAAAATGCCCGCTAACTCCTTACTTTTTTATAAAAAATGTCCGGCGAGCTCAAAAACTGGGCCGGGCTGGTTTTTGGTGACGTGGCATCTGATTGGGCATCCCAGTCAGACGCCACGTCATTAAATTTTTTTTTTTTCGCATATACATGCATATATATATATATATATATGCACAACTTTTTTATATATATCTTAAAAACATATATTATTGAAAATATATATCTTAAAAACAATAATAAATGTAATTCATTTATATATTCCTTAACATATATAAAATTATTATTGAAAAAGAAAAAAAAAGGAAAAAAAAAAAACCTCCCCAGCACCCCCGACCCCCCCCCCCCCCCACCCCCCAAAACCCCGACCCAGCCCCCCCACCCCCCCGAACCACCCACCTCCCCCCGCTACCCCTACCCCACCCCGGCCCCCACCCCACCTCCCCTGCTACACCTACCCCGCCCCCACCTTGCCGCGTCGATTTGACGCCGCCACCGTTGCAGTTGTGGCAGCGTCGGAGTGGTGGCGGCGTCGACTGCAGCGGTGGCAGCGTCGATTTGACGCCACCACCACTGAAAATCGCGGTGGTGGTGGCGTCGAATCGACGCCACCGCCACCATCACCGCGATCGCAGTGGTGGCGGCGTCAAAACCGACACGGCAGGGTGGGGGCAGGGTAGGGGTAGTCGGGGGGAGGTGGGGTGGGGTGGCCCTGCTGGGGGGTTTTCCGATCTGGTTTGGAGGGGGCGGGGTGGGGGGGGGGGGCTTGGGGGTGTCGTGAGGAAGATAAGTTTTTTAAAAAAATGTTTTTTATTTTTTTTTGTTTTTTATAATTTAAATAGTTTTTATAAATTGTTACTAAGAATATAAAAAGGAATTGGAAAAAATAAAACAAAAGTTGCATATATATATGTGTGTGTGGATGATATAATTTTTTTTCTTTGAATGTACTTTTTTATTATAATTTTTATAATTATTATAAATTTGTAGATATAGAAAAAGTATGCTAGAATTATTCTTTTTTTTTTTTGGTTAGTGAAAATGCTAGAATTATTCAACCACTGCCACCTTTGAGAATCTGCAAAATTAAATATTACTAGGAAAACTCTTTAGCCCCCAAACTATAATATAGTTAGTGTCAAAAAATAATAGATGGTGCAGTATTTTGGCCCAAAACTCTTTAGATGCTATAAATATGCACATTACTCTTTCATAAAAAGTAAACGGGTTACTCCTTGTGTTCTATGAAATAAGCACATTAATCATGTGAAAACAAAATTACTGTTGAAAATCACTACAAGCGAATGTTGTGCTTATTTAATAAAACACAAGAAGTAATTTTGTGTATTAATTGTTTGAAGGAGTAAGGTGTTCATTTGTGGAACATATGTGATGGGTGTAATTTAGGATTGGCCCAATATAACGTTATTGGGCCGGCCCAAAAGCGCATCGAATAGGGAGAATTCGAGGCGCGCATCGAATCAGCAGTATAAGCTCTCCTCACTGGGCCAGCCCAACAGCGCATCGAATACGCCTGATTCGATGCGCGTATCGAACAACCATGATTCGATACGGCCTTCTATATTGGATTGTGGGTTCCACGGGACGGGTTCTATAAATAGCCCGTCCCCTTGTATTCAAAGGGACTTTTCGAGATCCGAACCAGCTCAGTACAGTCAGCATCGAACCAGCCCCATTCGAATCAACCCCAGTTCGACACGCACAGAAATACCGTATCTCTGTTCGATACCTAAGCACGCATCGAATTCGACATCTACAACACGTATCGAATTCGATACCTTCCAGATTGATTTTTATTCAGTGATAACTGTACCGCATCGAACTGACCCTCATTCGACACGTCAGCATCGAATACTTGAAATTCGATACGTATTATTAACATTGTAATTTAGTTATTATGTCTAGAAAGCTTGTATTAAGTGTTCCGGACCAAGCTAGTCCGTTAATAATATTGGATAGCATTGTTTGATCTCATTTTGTATAATTTATTGTGTTCTATTACCGTGACGAAATAAGACCAAAACATTGGCGCCGTCTGTGGGAACACAAATTATATTAGCTTCATAGGCAGTATGACTAGAATAACTCGATCCAAAAGTAGAGCTCTAGAAGGTAATGCGGGAGAAGAACGATCGGGTACACCTGAACGGGGTATGCCAGATATAGTTGGACCATCAACATTACCACCGGCGGTACCAACTCCGGCTAGGAAAGAAAACCAAGGACCTCAAGCTGAGAATGTACCCATCAATGAAGCCGAGGTGACTAGAGCTTCAGCGACAGATGCTGCAATTCCAGATAAATTCAAGAGTGAATTATTCGCAATGATAAAAGCGGTCGTGGCTGAGGTGCTCCCTACCGCGCTTTCCGCTATGATACCATCTTCTGTGGAATATTCTGAGAACTTGAGAGAACAAGGCTCAGCTATCCGAAAGCAGAAAGGAAAAGAGAAGGAAAAATCACAGCAAGACGACCGAAGAAGTAAACATACTTCGGAAAGGAAAAACAGCAAAGGGAAATCAGTTCATGGAGAGCGAGGAAAGAAGCTAGTATCTGTTGAGATACAATCGAAAAGGTCTCATGAGAAGATACAAAAGGAAAGAGAGACTGAATGTGCTGCTGAACGAAATAGAAGAGAAGACAGAAGACGGTCGGAGAGCCGTGATTCCAGAAAAGATAAGGATGAGGAAGAGGATCAAAGAGAGGAATCGCGGAGAAGAAAACGTAGAGATGATCGAAGACAGCCAGAAGGTCTTGATTTGCATGACAAGCATAACACAATAAGCAGAAACGTTGGAAGATTGGAAAAGGGGAAAGCAATAGCCGAGACTCAAACGGCAAGGGAGGACAATTTTGTAAATCGCAGTCCTTTTTGCCGAGAGATAGAGTCGGAAATTCTAGGGCAAGGAGATAAAATCCCGGAATTAAAAACATACAACGGGAAATCTGATCCCCGAGATCACCTTTTCCAGTTAGACAGAAAACTGTCCCTCTACGGTTTCAGGGACAATATGCAAGCCAGGATATTTGCAACGACTCTATCAGAAGTGGCTGCTGTTCCTCATGGACACATTGAGAGTTATGCCCAGTTGAGAAAGATGTTTGAGGATCAGTTTTCTAGTAAGTCTAGACTGGTTTTGGATCACTCCCACTTATACACGATGAAACAGGAAGTTAATGAAAGTCTAAAGGACTTCATGAAACGCTTCAATATAGAGCTATTAAGAATTGATAGTCCGACGGGAGAAATGGTTGCAAGCATAGTTTTTCGTGCAACTACCAACACCATGTTTGGCGGTGAGTTACTGAAACGAAAACCCACCACAGTTGAAGAAATAAACAAGATAGCTCGAGATGTGGTTCATTTCGAGGAAATGATGGCAACCAAAGTTCCTAACAATGTGGCCGTAAGAGATAGAGAGAGAGGCAGAGAAGATCAAAATCGCCACAACAGCAGCAACAGGAACAAAAATTATAAAAGGGATAGTTCGCCTCGAAGGTACACCCCACTAAACGCTCACATTATGGCAGTATTTGGGGCAGCAAAGAAAAAAGAATGGTTAAAGGATCCCAGACCGATGAGAGAGTCCAAGGCTACAATGTACTCAAATCAATTCTGCCAGTACCACAATCAGAAGGGGCATAATACAGAGGAATGCATAAATTTGAAGGATGAGATTGAGTGGTTGATAAAGGATGGAAAATTGGTAGAGTTTGTCAAGAAGGTGCAAGAACAAAAGAACAATTCCAACCGTAAGAGAACTCCATCTCCTAGAAAAGATAAGCAGAGGGCAATCGATGAACCGCAACTTTTTCAATACCCCCAGATTGAGGACGGGAACACCAGGAGAGGCATCATCAATATGATAGCAGGAGGACCAGGAGGAGCAGATTCTACCAACGGTCGTAGAAAGATCACAAGGTTTATTGAAGCAGATAATTATGTTCATATGGCTAATATGCTAAGAATCGAAGAAATGCCACACGAAGAGATCACATTCTCCACTGCAGACCTACGGAAACTAAGTGCACAAGCTATACAGATGTCAGATTTAAATTGCCATTTGGTGGTAACTGTTGATATAGCTAATTTCGGAGTCACCAAAATGCTTGTGGACCATGGGAGTTCCGTAAATGTACTATTCAACTCTACGTTGCTCAAAATGGGATTGAACAACCAGGCACTGGAACCGGTGAGAACGTCGCTTCATGGTTTTGGAGGTCCAGCGATAGTGCCGCTAGGAATGATCAAGCTCCCAACTTCATTGGGGACAGCTCCAAAGAGAACGACAATTTGGGAGAACTATGTAATCGTTGACATGCACTTCGCATACAACGGAATCATAGGAAGACCGGCATTGAATGCATTTCGAGCGCTACCATCAACCTACCATCAGATGATAAAATTCCCCACCATTGCTGGCACGGGAGAAGTCATTGCAGATCACATTGAAGGTTGGAAGTGCTATGTTAACTCGCTCCGGACGCGGCCGCAACCAGAAGAAAACGCAGCAATAGCCTTGGCTCCGGGGCGTATGGAGCATATTGAATAAATATTCTGTTTAAATTTACAAGCATTTTTAGCATTTTGAATATTTTGATCAAGTTTTTATTCGTTCTCTCTGCTATAACACGCATGAGGGACAAGAATGTATGAACTTAAAACAGGTACCACAAATCCTGGATCTGAAGGATAGCACTGGAAGTCATGGAAATGAGCAATGATCAAAGCTCAGTTCAATTTACATAATCTAATTTGAATTATTCAAAGAAGATTATGTCGAATTATTTGGTTTACATAAATTTTGTATACTTTGCAGGTCTAGAAAATCAGAAGAACGGAAACTCTGCCCCAAAGTGGCAAGAGATACCGAAAATCCCAGAAGAAATCGGAAGAACGGAAACTCTGCCCCAAAGTGGCACGAGATACCGAAAATCCCAGAAGAAATTAGAAGAACGGAAACTCTGCCCCAAAGTGGCACGAGATACCGAAAATCCCCGAAGAAATCAGAAGAACGGAAACTCTGCCCCAAAGTGGCAAGAGATACCGAAAATCCCTAAATCAATCAAGAAAACGGATACTCTGTCCCAAAGTGGCACGAGATACCGGTAGAAGTCAAAGATGACATAGAGAACGGAGACTCTGCCCCGAAGAGGCACGAGATACCGATAAAAGTTCAAGACAAGAAGGATGAGAAACTGCCCCAAAATGGCATGACGTACCATAAACCCCTAGAATAAAATAGAAGAGGGACGCGCTGTACTGTGACAGACTCGGAAGATCACGAACAACAAATTGAAACAAACAGTTTTCTCCAAAATGACTAAGGTCATTGAGGTAGGAGGCAGATACTACGAAGAATATTAATAAACAATTTTCAATGAAAAATAATGAACCAGCAGGTTGTCAAAATAAAGTAAAGGACTGAGATAAGAAATTGAAAGAAAAGACAACAGTCAATATCCCACAAATTAAGCAACGGATATTAAATTATTTCAAGCACATTAGGGCGACGCAGCGCCCTACACAAATTAAGTTACAAATGAAAATTGTTTATAAACGCAGAAATAATAGACAGCCTGAGTAACGACCAATCTTATTCTTCATCTTCTGATGAGGGATATGGTTCGGGCATTTCTAACGGCGGTGATAACCCTCCGAGAACGAGATCCTCCCTATCCAGCAGAGGGGCAAACTCATCAGATTCTGTAGCTTCAGAAGTTTGACGAGGTGGACGTTTCTTCAAATCTGGCCCCAGGGACAGGTCTAACCATTCTGGTTCAAATTTGCCACGAACATAGCCAGAAGTATAGAACTGATGCACCGTAAGAGCTTGAGCATTTCGAGCCACATGATCATTTCGACGAGTGCACAGCTTTTGAAACGTATTGCCCCGGAGGAACTTTCAGCAATTTCCAATGTTTGCTCGGAGGAAACCTTTTAGAAGGATAAAAAGATATTAATAAGATTGAAAATAAGAGAATAGATGTCCAATTGTAGGAATAATATATCTTACATCTTTGAGGCCTCGAATGTAGCCGTTGAAGTCAGCATTGTGAGCTTCCTCTTTAGCTGCAGCAACCTCCATCTTCAGCGCAGAAATTTGCTGATTGAGATCTTCTTCGACCTTTTTAGCTTCCTCTCGAGCTTCTTTGGTCGTTTGCAAAGCTTTTTCTTTGGCATCGAGGGCAGCTTCAAGTGCAGAGTTATCATCGTTACTGGCAGTCTCCTTGAAATCCATTAAGGCTGAGGCCATAACATCCACGAAACCGCCCGCCTAACAACAAACGAACGATTAGATAAAAATTTGCAAAGCAAAATCACAGAAAATGTAAGTCAAACAAGACGTCATTACCGTTGTCAGCAGATGCAGTGTATTTCGCTCCAACCTTTTCCTCTCTTCGTCAGAAATTGGAAGAGGGACGGATAAACCAGGCAATATTGCCTTCAAATGCTCGATGGTTTCGGCCTCCGATAGTTGGTATCCAGCGACTCGAGCTCGAGGACCCTGGCTAGGTCCGGCCGCGTGACTTGGGCCGAATGCATCGACAGGAGGGTTAGAGGCACTTGGCCTGGCAGTTTGGCCAATCGTAGCAGCAACCCCTGCGGTCTGCGATAAATTTTGCGGCATTCTTCGTCTTTTACGTTGAATGAGATTGCCGGCATCCTCGCCAGTCTCGGTTGCTCTGCTTTCCAACTCCTCGCCACCGCCCGGATTATCCTCAGGATTACTCCCCAATAAGTCCTCGAAAGCGTCAACTGGCAGAACACTAGCAGCAGCAGCTGCAGTAGCAGTTGAGGGTTCAGAAACCTTCTTCTTACCCTTACTCTTTCTCTTCCGAGGAGGAGGAATTGTACGCGCAGACTCGGTCTGGGAACTTTCCATATCCGCATCTAGAACCCGGTTCATCCTTGCGTGTCGACTCATGAAGTATTTTTCTGCAACAAAGACAAATCGTTAGAATGCATAATAAACGTAAACAAGAATATCAGAAAGATCAGATATATACCAAGGGTCATTTTTCCCTTGTACTTCACTGGTGACAACCCAGCCAAAGAAAGGACTCGATTTTCAACGAGTTTTTTAACATCAAATTGATGTTCTCTAACTAGAGTGGGAATAAACTCGCAATTCCAAAGGGTTATGGCAACTCCACTGGGAATTGTTACCCTTGAACCGGTGAACCACTCCCGGCGGAATCCCAAAAACTCGTTTTGATAACTCTCCTTAATGAAGAAGTATCTTCTTTTCCAATCCTTTCCGTACTCGGTTGCCCCACCATTTAAAAACTTTCGGTTAGTTTGAGCCTTGACATGGTAGAAACCTTCTTCGCGTCTCGCAATCTCGAATAACGCGTAGAATTCATTAGGACTGTGTCGTTCGCCCAGAGCCTTCATCACTATGATGAAACCAATCATGCTCCCGTAAGAATTTGGCGTGAGTTGAGCAGGAACGACATTTATCTTCCGCAGAAGCCATTTCAGCTCATAAGGAATTGGAAAGCGCAATCCGTTTAAAAGCTGTCCTACAAACACAGTGATGTGACCGGGTGGTGGAGTATGCATCCGATCATTTGGGCCAGGGATGACGATTTTATACTTGTCAGGAATATTAAATTTTTCGCGCAATCCCCTACGATTATGCTGGAGACGAGACACGTATTGGTCATAGGTCATTCCTGGGACCTCGATATGATCATCAAATTCCCTATTAATGTAATCTACATCTTCCTCACCCTCGCTCGCAGCACGATTATCTCTATAGGGCGAAGATTCATTGCTATTGACCTCAGTTGTCGGATTCATTTCTGGAGCAGGATTATTATCCGCCGGGGAATCGATGGTTATTCTGTCTATTAAATCATAGACATCTGCATCGCCTGTGGTCGGAACTGCGGGTGCGTTTGAAAGAATCTCTTTGTTAATCGAACTGGAGCTAGAGCCTGAACTCGAATCACTCCCGGATTGGGTCTCAATGCTCACCATCTTTGATAAAGAATTAACTGAAATATATTTAAAAAACGAGACTGACTAAGGACGCATACGTCACTACACACTCTCGTATATCACTCATATATATACAATACCGAACGTGTTAAAAAACTAAATGATAAGACACATTAAAAACAATAATTTTTTACCTTAAGTATATTCTCGGTAAAAGAAAGTTTTGCTTGGTTGCTTATATCCTACACAGAGTAAAACAGCAAATCAAAAGCACGCAACGGTAGGATCATAACAAGGATAACCAAAAAATTTAACGCATCGAATTTATACAATTCGATGCTGATCGTATCGAATCACTTATCATTCGATGCGAGACGCATCAAATGACGCAAATTCGATGCGTATTACCTGAAGAGCAGCGTCTGTTAGCAGAATAATGATTTAGCCGATGCAGCACCCCCCTTATATAGGGGACGAGAGGCCCATCAGACCCAGCTAACCTGCCGCATCGAATAACCGCATCGAATAGCTGGAATTCGATGCGCGCTATTTCACGCATCGAATAGAGAACTATTCGATGCGTTGAAAATTATCTTATTATTACAAGAACGGTGAGCTGATCCGATTTTACTATGATTAGAAATATCTCAAATCAGTACAATTATATTTTGCAAAGTTTGGAAGACGATCTCTAAATTGATATCGTCTCCCAAACTGGGGGGACTATATGATGGGTGTAATTTAGGATTGGCCCAATATAACGTTATTGGGCCGGCCCAAAAGCGCATCGAATAGGGAGAATTCGAGGCGCGCATCGAATCAGCAGTATAAGCTCTCCTCACTGGGCCAGCCCAACAGCGCATCGAATACGCCTGATTCGATGCGCGTATCGAACAACCATGATTCGATACGGCCTTCTATATTGGATTGTGGGTTCCACGGGACGGGTTCTATAAATAGCCCGTCCCCTTGTATTCAAATGGACTTTTCGAGATCCGAACCAGCTCAGTACAATCAGCATCGAACCAGCCCCATTCGACACGACTCATATCGAATCAACCCCAGTTCGACACACACAGAAATACCGTATCTCTGTTCGATACCTAAGCACGCATCGAATTCGACATCTACAACACGTATCGAATTCGATACCTTCCAGATTGATTTTTATTCAGTGATAACTGTACCGCATCGAATTGACCCTCATTCGACACGTCAGCATCGAATACTTGAAATTCGATACGTATTATTAACATTGTAATTTAGTTATTCTGTCTAGAAAGCTTGTATTAAGTGTTCCGGGCCAAGCTAGTCCGTTAATAATATTGGATAGCATTGTTTGATCTCATTTTGTATAATTTATTGTGTTGTATTACCGTGACGAAATAAGACCAAAACAAGATGGTAAATCTTCATTAACTGTAAATAATGATTATGACAAATTAAGGACCTGGATTTACTGCAATTAACCACATCATACGAGTTCCGTGGTATTATTTCAAGTCCTTTTGCTCCAAGGCCAACCATGAAAGTGTTCTTGAGAGTTCCTTTGTCCACGGAGAAGCTCTGTTTCATGCCATTATTAATGAACACTATTAATTTCTCAATAATCAGTTTCATCATTTTTCATGATAAAATAAAGTACACATTCGTGTAATAATATGTTGTATTATATTGTTAGATGTAACTGAGAGGAAAACACACATGCATTCACAAAATCCCTTCTCTCGAATTCTCGAACTAGGGGAGCTAGTATCTGTGTTCTTAATTTTAATAATATTTGAACAAACTTTTAAGTAAAACGTAATTGATGCTAAGGCTTCTCTGCCTGCTAACTTTAAGGAAGAAGAGCGAATCGATTTGATCATAACGCCGGATCCCGAAATGAGATGTGGTGAATTTTTGGTGATTTACGACGAAACTCGGGCAAACTTCGTATGTATCCCTTGTAGGGAATTTGCCTATGTATCCCTTGTAGGGAACAAGGAATTAAGTTGCGCGTAGTTCGAATTATGTGGTTGTGTTGCTAATAATTTATTGTGGTTTTGAAGAGGTAGTGTTTCCGTAGTAGTGGTGAAGTTGTAGGTTTTGTGGTGATGTAATGTTTGAGAAACTGTGTGTAAGGAATCTTCTTTCTCCTCCTCCTTCGGTATCATGTGTATTGTTAATATTATTATTCCTTAGGTGCATGTTTGACAAATGTCATTAAATGTAGTAACAATTAATTTATTTTTTCGATTTCCTTCACTTAACAACTGTTTTATTAAAGAATTAAACATATATCTGAAAAAAGATACATAAAACCAACCTCCTAGGCCCCGTTTGGATCGCCTCTCCCCAACATTTTCAAATTTACAAGATTTCAAATTAGGTTGGATCTATTTTGGGATTTTTTTTTTGATGAAAAGAGAAGAACAAATAAGAAACTACATCATGTCTTTAACGACTAAGTCGTTAATAAAACTAGAAGGAGGTTTATCCCATAAGATCAACCCCTCATTACAAGATACCGACAACTTAGAAAGCGCATCCGCAACCGCATTAGCACGTCTCGGAATCCATTTAAAGGATGAAGTCCAACGCATTTTCAATAACTTCTTGCAATCAGCAACAAGGCTCTTGAACGCTGATAATGGTTCCTGCTCCCCTCGGATCATGTTGTAAGTGGCAAATGAATCCACCTCAATGTCAATCTTCTCAATTCTCCTGCTCCAAGCCAATGTGAGGCCTTCCTTCAGAGCCATCAGTTCAGTCTCATCCACAGAGGGAGAAGAAATCTGAAGCTGAAAACCAGCAATCCAATGACCTTGATCAGAACGTAGGAGTCATGCACATTTGCCACAATTCTGCCATTGATTAACACTGTCATCAGTGTTAAGTTTGATCCATCCTTCATTCGGTTTAATCCACTCAACATAGCTGAGTTGGATATGAGTTCTTCTTCTGCCGCAGAAAAGTTCCCAGCTGAGGTTTTTAATCTTTGAGATTCTGCCCTGAAGGTGTGTTTCATTCCTATGAAAAACTCTGTCATTCCTATGAATCCAGCAATGCCAAACTGTTGCCATAAAGATCCACTTCCATTGAGCCTGTGAACTGATCAGGTTCCTGAGATTGAGAGATTTCAGATTGGTCTTGAGCCAAATGTCATCATGAACACCATCAAATGCTGACAAATCCTCAGGGTGTATAATGTGCAGCCATAAGGATCTTGCTTCCTTGCAATGTCTTACCAAATGTAAACATGTCTCCTCCTGGTAATTGCAAAAGGTACAGATGGGAGTCAGAGCAGCATGTCTCCTGAAGCGCATAGAATTGGTGGCTAATCTTTCTTGTACCAGTAGCCATAAGAAATGCTGTAACTTGTGACTAACATCCACCTTCCAGACCTAGTGAATGTTAAGATTGCTTCTGTCATGAATGCAGTAACTCTCCTTGAAAACTCTATAAGCTGACTGACAAGTGAACAAACCATTTGAAGTGCCATTCCAAAGAACAGTATCCTCCTGATCATTAAGAACAATATGTCTATTCTTGATATCCTCCAGAATTGTAGGAGGGATGTAGGAAGCAATAGCATCCAATTTCCATTCATTCTCTGCATCCAGCATATCAGCAAGAGTAAGATTCTTCTCTGATTGAAGAATTACAAGAACTTCCTCATCAATGCAGCTTGATCCTCTCCAATTATCATGCCAAAAGGAGATACCATCTCATTTACCAACTTTCCACCTCAAATGAGGTTTCATGAGATCCAAGCATTTGACAATACCCCTCCAAGTACTGCTATCAGAAGGCTTAGCCTTGTAAGTAGAGAAGTTCTGGTTTCTGAGATACTTAGCTTGAACTAATTGGCACCACAAGGAATTTTCCTTCATCAGGACCTTCCAAGCAAGTTTAGCCAATAAGGATTCATTAGCAATCCTAGATATCCTGATACCAAGTCCACCATCCTTCTTACTTTGAGTCACTCTTTGCCAATTAACCAGATGCATCTTGTGATCTGCAATATCAGTTGACCAGAGAAAGTCTCTATTGAGTTTATCAAGTTTCTTGCACACATTCTCTGGAAGATAAGAAGCTTGCATAGTGTAAAACGGTTGTGCTGATGAAACAGAGCCAATAAAAGTCTCTCTCCCTGCAAGAGAGAGGAGTTTACCTTTCCAGGATTCAAATCTGCCAAGGATTCTATCAAAAAGCTCAGTTGTGTCAGCTCTTGAAGCTCTGCCATGAGAGAGATGAATGCCTAGATATTTACCCAAGTTAGGAGTTTGATCAAATCCTAACACATCACATATGTGTCTCTTCAGATTGGCTCCATGTGTTCTTGAAAAGAAGACTTTGGATTTATGGCAACTAACCTTTAAGCCAGAAGCTGTGCAGAAAGAATCCAAAACTCTTTTCATAGTCAGAGCATTGCTTGTTGTAGCCATACCCATGAAGATTAGATCATCAACAAAAAATAGATGAGATAATGGAGGACCACCTCTACATGGAGTCAAAGGTTTCCACTTCCTCTTCTGAACTTCCTCATGGATGAGATAAGATAATCTTTCCACACATAAGACAAACAGGTAAGGAGAGAGGGGGTCTCCTTGCCTTAGACCACACTGGTGCTGAAATGGAGAAAGGGGGGAACCATTCCATAAGATTTTGGTAAATGCATGTCTCACACAGAACATGATCAGTTCAGTCAGTGCAGTGGGAAATCTAAATGCCACCAGAGTCTCCTCAAGGAAATCCCAACTGATCTTGTCATAAGCTTTCTCAAGATCCAGTTTCAAAATCATACAACCCTTCCTGTTTTTCTTCTTGGATCTCAGAGAATGAAGAACCTCCTGGATCACAGCAACATTGTCTTGTGTACTGCGGCCTCTGATAAAACTAGCTTGAGTAGGAGCCACTAAAGTAGGCATTAAGCTTCTCAGCCTATTAGTGATACATTTAGTTATCAGCTTGTAGATGACATTGCATAGGGATATAGGCCTGAATTGTGTAATTGTTTCAGAAGATTGAACTTTAGGGATCAAGCACATGAAAGCTTCACATAACCTGCTATCAAATGAGCAGCATTGAAAAGCTGATTGAACAAAGGAGATAACAGAGCTTCCCATCCATTCCCACCCCTTCTGAAAAAAGCTAGCATTCAAACCATCAGGTCCTGGTGCTTTAAGAGGATGCATAGAGAACAAAGCCTCTTTAATTTCCAAAGGTTCAATAGAAGCTCCCAGCTTATCCTGCTCTTCAGGGGATAGTCTCACTTGGAACCTGAACTGGTGCAGAATGATACTCTGAGAGAAATCAGGAGTCATACTATCACCAGCAAACAAACTGGCAAAGTACTGAAGGGAGTGAGTTTTTAAACTGACCTCCTCATGCTCCCATTCACCTGCAATTTTCAATTGAGTAATGAGGTTTCTCTTCCTTCTAACCATGGTGGATCTATGGAAGAAACTAGTGTTTCTGTCTCCTGACTTTATCCAATTGATCATGGACTTCTGAGACCAGAAGATCTCTTCCTGCTGAAGAGTCAAATTATACTCCTTCAGAAGCTCATCTTCTAAATTACTAAGATAGGGGTTCCTTCTTCTACTCAATGATTTCTGAATGCCCCCCAATCTTGCCAATAAAACTCTTTTCCTCTGATATATATTACCAAACCTTTCCTTGTTCCAGGTAGTGAACACTCTATGAACCTCTTCAATAGCCTCCAGAATGTTAGAGCTCATGTCCCAAATTCCCCTAAGAATGTCAGCACATTCAGGATTTGAATGCCACATTTCCTCAAACCTGAATGGTTTAGAACTCTTCATCCTATTCTTACCAGTGCACCAAGTAATGATAGGGTGATGATCACTGTAAGTTCTAGGCAAGTTCTCCACCTCAGCAGCACTGTAGAGAGATAACCATTCCTGATTAGCCATGGCTCTATCCAGTTTGGCTTGGATAAGAGCACCATCACCTCTCTTGTTGGTCCAAGTAAATTTAGGACCAACATACCCCAGATCACAAAGGTTGCAATTAGACAGAAAATTCCTGAAGAATTGCAGTCTACTCAAGGATCTTGTTCTCCCACCCCTCTTTTCATGGGCATACAGAACTTCATTGAAGTCACCTGTCACTAACCAAGGCATTGGATTATCTTTAGCCATTCTGGACAGGTCATCAAAAACTTTCACCTTGGCTTTTTTCCTTGGCTGGGCATAAACCCCAGTAAGTCTCCATTCATTCAAGTTACTAGGTCTAATAATAGCCGATATATACTGATAATCAGTTTCAACAATCTCAACTTCAACATCAGCACTATTCCAAAGCATCCAGATACCACCAGCCATACCCTCAGTTGGAGCTATTTGGTAGTTATTGTAACCAAGATAAGGAGCTATATTTCAAGCTTGTTCTTCAGAGACTCTAGTTTCAAGAATAAAAATGACTGTGGGATTATGAATCCTCACCAAACTTCTGAAATTTCTGGAGAAATCCTCATCTTCAGCCCCTTGACAGTTCCATGATACCACTCTCATACTCGAGTTATACAAGTGGTATGGAACTACTGGATTCTCAATTGGAATCCTGTTCTATTGAGCCAGAAGTTGGCTCATGATCTCCACTGAAAGGGAGAGTTGTCTGGTGGATTCCCAGGGAGTCAGTTCCACTCTCTCTTTCCAAATGTGGTCTGCATCTATGTGATCCTCCATGTGGACTTGGAGGCTTATCTCCCAGTGGGTTGCTGGAATAGTTAGGACTGATATAATTCGATCCCAATGGCTGATCTCCTGTAACATTGCTGGTGCCACGAATTGAGCATGTTGAGTGATGTAGTCCCAAGGATTGATCCAATCCCAGGGGTCCATCTCGTCGGCCATGAGAAATCAAAGAAGGTGTAGATGAAACTGCACACTCAACTAAATCTGGAAATTCCACAGAGCTCTCAAGGTTCAGAATGCTAAATGAATTATGGTTATGATTCTGAACCGTTGCCATGTTTTTCTTAAGTAGTGGGGCGTTTGACGTTCTGGTTACTTTAGTAACCGTCCTATTCTTGCCCTTAACCGCTTCTTTCCTTAACTGAGGATTTAAGGAAGCAGGGAGAATCCTTTTGTTAAGAGAGGAGGGACTGGGATCAACAGGTCATGTAGGGACAGTTCCACCAACTACATGATTAACTCTACTACTCCCAGAGGCAGTAGGAGTTTTGCTCTTGGACTGAGAAACAAAATTTCCTTTAGGATTCGAAGTAGAAGACTTTTTCTTGCTCACAAGCATCCAACTGCCATATTCCTTAGCCTTGGCCTTCTCCAGAATCCACTGATCCTTCTTAGCATGCACAGATGTGTCCCTCATCTCCTTATCCTGATCTGAGGACTCCATAACTTCTGGTTGAGACACCTGAGATTGGCATTCTGACTCGACATGACCAATCCTGCCACATTGGTAACAAAGAGTGGACACATTCTCATATACCACTTGATACACTTTGTCATCAATCCAAAGACCTAGTTCAAGTGGCTGATCAATGCGAATCTGCACACAAAACCTGGCAAAGTTGCCCCTACTGGCATTGAAAGTGTTGCCATCTATCTTAATAGGATCTCCAATGCAAGACGCCAGAGTCTGAACCACAGATTCTCGAAGATACTCAATAGGGAGGTTCAGAATCCTAACCCAAGTAATTGAGTTTTGAATTGCGTTTTTTCCTGCAATGAAGTTAGGTGACCATTTGTTAACAATCATAAAACTCCCCGCTAGTAGCCACGGGCCTTCAGTGAGAATGAATTCCCTTTTGGCCTCTGAAAGACCCTTAAGACAGTAGTAACCCGACCCTAAATCCACAAGATCAAAATCATTTTGGAGTTTCCACATGACATCCAACCTTGTCTGCAGAGCCGTGTAGTACCACGGTTTCCCTGTAATTCGAATAATTATAGACTGATCCCATTGTTTATGCATCCTTTCCTTCAACTCAGGCAGAATGTGGACTTGCTTAAGAGGGATGACATCAGTAGCTTCTTTTACTTCAATGAATTTACGTTCTTCCGCTGTTTCCATGTTCATGCACGACAGAGGTTCCCTTTTTGAAGCCGGACATGTCAGGAGAATGTCGTGCTCTTTTAGGAATTCTAGGGCGATCAGCATTAATGTTCACAGAAGAGAAAACATAGGAAATGTTTTCTGTTAAATTCGGCGGCGGTGGATGCGGCGGCGCATGGTTCGGCTCCATGTCCGAATCGGCAGTTTCCATTCGAATTTAACGGTTACAAACTTCCAGAAAGTACGGAGAAAAAATGGTTTTTTTTAAAAAAAAATAACGTATTTACTGTTGGCTATAAATCCCCTATTTTGGGATTTTGGTTTGCTCAAATCCTTGAAACAATTTTCGCCACAATTATTTCCCTATAAAGTAGCCAACACCCTAATCCATTTCTTTTTGAGGTCCCATTATTAGATTATCTCAATCATCTGATTTATTTTTACACACAAAGCTTTTAGGATCCATTTGGATTTATATATAATCAAACAAATTCTTCTAATTATAATGGCACAAAATAATGTTAGTTTTTCTTTCTTTTTCCCGTTTGATTTATCTCTTAAATTATTAAACGTATATCTTTTAATCTTTTACATGCAGCTACGAAGATCTGTCCTTATTAACTTATTTATCTTTCTTGAGTTTTTTTGCCATACACAATTATTTAATTTTGCATCCACAATTAGGAAAAAATTAGAGGATATTCTTCCCATAATTTTAGGAAATGAAAAGATCATCTCCCTTAAGTTGTGTATTCTTTTAGCATAACTTGTTATACTACGAACTAATTATTTCCTAAAATTGTGGCTATTACGTGATCGTTTTTGGCAAATCAATTCACCCAAAAAAAAAAAATAATAAAAATGCAAATCAAATATTATCATCCATAGAGATGTCAAGGAGTCAAGTCGATTATGAATCTACTTTTGTTTTTAAACTGAAATATTTGTATTATTATACAGACAGATATATATATATATATATATATATATATATGTATATAGATTGAAATTATTTTAATAGTAGCTGACTTCTTTATATTGTTCGTATTACCTGTTTGGAAAAAAACCCCTCACTGTTCCATAGTATGATTCTTTTATTTATAATTCTATGAAATATTTTGGATCAATTTCAAGAGCTCTTGTCCCATGATTTCTCATGAAGTGAAATGAAATAACTTGTGAAAGAAAAAGTCTAAATTATTTTAAAGTAAAATATAGCTAACAAAAGTTTTAAAATATATTATATATATATATATATACTTGTAACATTTTTAATAACCTATAAACGGATTCATATGGAAAATTTTAAGTGCTTATGAAAAAATTCGAGGATTCAATAATGTAGATTATATATTAATGTTGTAAACATTTTTATAAATTTAAAGATGGAAAATGGTTTCCTCGGGGAATGTACACTTACACTCTTACAGTCCCATTTTAACGTTAAAATTCCATTTACTAGAACTGGTAACTAGTTAATCAAAAGGTTACTTGTCAAAAAAAAGAAAAATAAAAAAAGATAAGCACTGAATTAGATTCAGTACGGTGGAGGGAGTACTTCGAGGGTCTGTTTAATGGAGGCCTCACCCAAGCAGTGGGTGACATCTCGTAGTCCCTTCAGGATCTGAACATCAATTTTATGTATCGTATTAGAAGGTCGGAAGTCAAATATTCTTTGAAGAGGATGAAGACTCGAAAACCTGTTGGCCTAGATGGTATCCCTATCGAGGCTTGGAGAAGCATGGGAGAAATAGGGGTGACCTGGTTGACGGACCTCTTTAACAAAATATGGCGAACAAATAAAATACCATAAGAGTGGAGGAAGAGTACGCTAATACCTCTATATAAGAATAAGGGCGATGTGCAAAATTGTTCTAACTATCGTGGGATAAAGCTTATGTCTCATACCATGAAGCTATGGGAGAGGGTGATCGAACACCGATGGAGACAAATTGTTTCCATATCTGAGAATCAATTTGGATTTATGCCCGGAAGGTCGACCATAGAGGCCATCCATTTGATTCGTCAGCTCTTTGAACGCTTTCGAGAAAAGAGTAAAGATTTGCATATGGTCTTTATCGACTTAGAAAAGACATATGACAAAGTACCTCGAGAGTTATTATGGTGGACCTTGGTAAAGAAGGGGGTACCCATTAAATATATCAACATCATAAAAGATATGTATGAGAATGTGGTGACAAGTGTCCGAACTTGTGGCAGTTTAACAAACGCCTTCCCAATTACAATTGGCTTACATCAGGGGTCAGCTTTGAGCCCATTTTTGTTTGCCATTGTAATTGATGAAATCACCAGAACCATCCAAGACCGAGTCCCATAGTGTATGTTGTTCGCATACGATATTGTCCTCATCTATAAGACAAGAATGGGAGCTAACGCTAAATTAGAACGATGGAGACAAACATTAGAAGCACTAGGATTTCGACTAAGTCGAACAAAAATATAGTACCTCGAATGCAAGTTTAGCAAACAATGAAGAAACAACGATGGCAAAGTTCAGTTAGATGGCCAAGAGATACCGAAAAGTACGCATTTTCGGTATTTAGGTTCCATACTATAGATGGATGGAGAGTTGGACGGAGATGTCAACCACCGCATCCAAGCTGGATGGACAAAGTGGAAGAGTGCAACAGGGATCCTGTGCGATCGTAACTTTCCTTTAAAGCTTAAAGAAAAGTTCTATCGTACGACTATTAGACCTGCTTTGCTTTATGGCTCCAAGTGTTGGGCTATTAAGCAAAGTCATGCACAGAAAATGAACTTTACAGAGATGCGCATGCTTCGGTGGATGTGCGGTAACACCAGGAGAGATAAGGTGCACAATGAAGATATTCGGCATAAATTGGGTGTGGCGGCCATCGACGAGAAAATGCGAGAAAACCGTTTAAGATGGTTTGGGCATGTTAAATGCAAAACCATAGATGCACCGGTACGACGAGTTGAAGATCTCGACTTAGGACAGACGGCTAGAGCTCGTGGGAGACCGAAAAAGACGTGAATGAAGGTCATACAGAACGACATTGAGCTAAAAGATCTAAATGAAGACATGCTCGTCAACCGAAACATGTGGAGGTAGAAGATTCATTCATAGTTCATATAGCCTATCCCAATTTAATTGGGATTACATGTTTGGTTGTATTGATAAGCTACAGTAAATTAAGACAATTATCATATTTTAATTTGATGAATATAATATGCATGTATTGCGATTTATGATAGCTTGAATTGCTTCTTTTGAGTGGTATGATATATTTATTCCCAAATAGTTAATATATTTTCAGGATCTTAAGGCTCAAATCGGTAACAATATTTGCCCTTAATTTATTGGAGAGCTTGATTAAAGAAGCATTTTGATATACTTCAAATAAAATTTATTTTCTTAATTTATTGGAGGGTCTGTTAGAAGAACATAATGATAAAAATAAAAGATCATATCTCACAGTTTTTTTTAATAAGCATCTCACAGTTGTACTGTGAGATAAGCATAAATCCTTTAATAAATATTTTAATTGCTTATACTGTATCAGTCAAAGACTTGGCCAAATAATTCACACAAAATTCTAAATAATAACCAAGTGGATTTTGAAAAGTTATTGTAAAAAAATATCTATGTAGAAATAGAAAAACTAATTATGCATGCATTATTCTATATACTAATATTCATATATTATTAATCAACAAATAATCATTATTAATTAATATATTATTTTTTTAAATCCTTGAAACCGATTTGATGTTTATTGCCTACCATTTGCCCAAAACTCCATCATTGAAATTACCTCTCAATTTTTTGACACATTTTTTCAAAATATCTTTTCAAACATCCAAACAAAATTGAACCAAACCAAACTATCAAAAATACATCCAAACCAGTGTTTTCAGAACCAGACCGGACGTCGACTCGGTAACCTCACTGGTTACTGGTTTTACTGGTTCGAACCGATCAAACCACTTATCCGACCGGTATGACACAATATAGTATAAAGTCATAAATATATATAAAATATATCTTGCTACATAATTTTATTAGTATCAATTTTAGGAAACGAGAAGTTATAAATTTGTTTCTTCATTGTTAATTGATATGTTTCCAATCATAAAACTCATAATTTAATTCATTTAGTTATTTTTTTATTTAAAAATAAAAAAATTAAATTAGAGTATTTGATTAACATATAATAATTAAAAGATTAAATTACGCATGTAGTGGTTTAAGTTTAAACAAATATGCGTAATATTTCATGAATTCTAATTATTAAAGTGTTCGAAAAAAAATAATACTAGTCTAAGAACATCTACTATATCGAAGAAAATAACATAACAGAGATGCTTTATAATGTAATACTACTAAGTTTATAAAAATAATAGCATAATATATTTGTTTTATATGAGAAAGGTATATTCTATCTATTTATGATATATATTAATAAGTGTGAAGACTATCAATTCAATTGTAGATCAATTGGGTAAAGCGTTTAATATGTACCTATGAGTCTAGGGTTCAACTCTACTACAACAAAAAATTTAAATTTTTATAAAGTAATATACAAATCGATTCAACCATTACCAAACGAGGTCTTCGATTCCCGGTTCTTGATCGGTTCTTACCGAATTTGACCGGTTCTTAAAGTAACCGGTTTTGGAATTCAACCAGACCAACCAAGCTACCAATTACCGATTAAATCGGTTCGATCGACTGGTCCGATCCGGTTTTAATAACGCTGATCCAAACGGTGATTTTAGAAAACATGCCCCAAGCTTGGTGATTTTATCTTCACTTTCAAAAATCCTACATTGAATTCCCTCCTTTTATTATATAACCCGACGTTTTTCCACAACCTAGGTACATTAACTTGTGAAAAGTATACCCTGTACCTGCCTCACGTTATTAATAATTTGCACAGAATTTTGTGAAAATAAAATAATTTATAAGAGGGCATTTGGTTCATATTTTCTAAAATACATATGGATATTCTGCATCTTTCTATGTAGATCTGAAAACACTACCCTAAGTTTCCAACATTTAATGGAGGGAAAAGATACTTACCAGATTAGCTGATTCCCACACGACATGATCTTGACCCTGGGGCAGCAGCGTCTTCCACTCTTTGTGAGGAATGATTAAATCAGAGTAGTCCATTGGTACTCCTAATAATTCATCACTAATTTTCTCTCCTTGATGATCTGGAAACAGATAAGAACTACTAGATCCAACACTACGATCATCATCATCTTCGTAATCGGTAACGGTGCTGGGTTCCCTTGAACTATTCAATGCGATTTCTCTGAGCTCCTCTCTTAGCAGCACAGCACGCACTAGCCTCTCCCAGTTATCATAGTTGTGAGACATGAAATTATGATCTGATCAAGAGACAATTAGACTAATACTGATCTCTTAACTAATTGGTGAGATATATATATATATATATATATATACATATGTGATGATCATTTGTATTTGATTAGATAGGGATATAATTACTTTATCGTAGCAGGTCAACCGTATTAATTAGTCTTCCATGAACAGAGTATGTTAAGTAACGCCACTGACATTTAAATAATTAATATTTGTTAACGCGTTAACTATGAAGAAGAAGAAGAAGAACTTTCGTGGGAAAATGCGCACTACCCTTCCTGTATTTGCAGATCCAGTACTAAAAACCCCTTGTGTTATTTACTAAGAATTTTGTTGTTATTTTAGAAACCCCCCATGGTTTTTAAAAATCACAACAGTAAGTTACTAAAATAAAATTAGTAATTAAGCCCCCTAAATAACTAGTTAATAGTAATTTATTTCATCATTTGAAAAATAATAAACTAATTAAGTATATTGATGGTACAAGTTCCACCTTCGTTACGATGAGACTCGTGTCACTAATAACTCGAACACTTGACTGTGAAGAACTCTTGCTTTACTGAATACGACGTCCATGATCGATTCCGAGGTGCTAAAAAAGTCCATGCTTGGTGTAAGATCTTGGTTCTATAATCTTTTATTTTAAAACTGTTTAATTTTACAATTATGGATAGTTGTAACAGTTAAATGAAAGCAGTAAAGAACACATGGTTCTAACGTGATTCGGTCCAAATAGTCCTACTCCACGGAGATTTCACCAAAATTTTACTCAACTCTTGAATACCTACAATAGAAAGACAATTTTAGGATTTACTCCAAAGTAAAACTAAACTCCATCCGTTTTACTCTTGCAACACATAACCTTAACTATTTCGATATACTCCTTTTGAGTCTGAAAACTTCATGATAACTCAAAATTTCTTTGATAAAAAGTTTTCTAACAAAATACTTTGACTCGATACAGGACAAATGGCAACAAACTACCTCTCAAAGCTTGTCTTCTTTAAGTCTCGAGTCTTCTCCTTATATAGGCATTGGAGAATCTTTGCAGATCGTTGTTGTAACTCTTCGTACGATCCTTGCATATCTTCCTCATGCATCTGATTTATTTTGAACCATATATCTTGTGCATATGACACTATATAAGTCTAGATACATAAGAGAGAATATCATATCAAATAACTTGATCCCGAAGAATAGTCAATCACAAGATATAATAGGTTTATCTAAGATAATTTCCATTTTAAGATATTGACTAAAGAGATTTAATTTCCAAAACAAGATCAATTTAAATAAGTAAGGTCCATAAGAAATCGACCCTAACAATCTCCCCTTTTGATTTGTTTTGTCAAAATCAAACATCCAATATGCACAAAGAGGTTAGACACAAATAAGCAATCAGAAGTCTAATCAAACAGTCTAATCAAGAGCATCGTGCCGGGAAGTAGTTAAAGTTGCATTAGCGGTGCAAGCATCCGTGAAACAAAACAGTTAAAAGTTTAGGAAAACAAAAAGTTACGAGTGTTAAAAAAAAACAAGCTCCCCCTTTAGCACAAGCTCCCCATGAACTAAGCACCCACTTCTCCCTCTTTTTGACTAAATAAATCAAGGGTCGCGTTGAAGTTGCTTTGTCCAATTTAGAATCCATGAGCAGCATGGTGATGCACAATTCTTCATATAACTTGCTTAGTTGGTCATAGTTGAAACGTAATCGAGTAAGCTCAATATGGGCACCCTCAAGACTAACCGCAACATTGGGAGTACGGCTGGTTCCTTGTTTCTTATAGGGACCACCAGTTGCATGACCTTTGGTGTGTAAGGTCTTGTTAATCACCTTGGTGTTGGCTCGCATTGTGGTCTCCTTTTCATTACTCTCTTTGAGATCAAGCTCATTAATCCAAGAGGGCCCTGTAAATGAGAGAGGGAAACCCAAGATAGAGGCAAAACTGGGGAAAAGTCTCACGATACAAGTGTTCAAAAACAAGTTTACCTAGGTAGATTGCAATGTTGGTACCAATGCAAAACAACACAAATGCAACAATGGAATTGATGGTAGAGGTTTGAGTGCAAGGCATCCAATGGCGAACAAGAATGCAAAATAAGAGATTGTAGCTTGTTGTGGGATCAATGGTGATCGGTCAAGAGGCATGAGTCTAGCGTGTAATTGTGCCACCGCTAAGTTCATATGCAACTTTGGCCAAGTTCTTCTCTACCCATAACTCAGTTTGGTCACCTGTATCAACTTTATGGACTCTATTGTAGATGAGAAAATCTCTGGAGTGATGGTGAAGATGTGATTGCAAACGAACACCTTATGTCGTTGGAAGGATCCCCCTGCATCTAGTTGTGTGGTGAGATTTGCATAGAACCCAAAGACAGTGTTGTTGACATATCACATAGCTCGTTGTGTTGCAGTTAGCCAACCTTATTTCTCAGGAAGGGGAAGAACATCAGTGTTTTTGAACGACTCCAACACCAGTGCTCGTTCATCCACCACAATCCGATTAAGATAATCTTTAAGACTCTTCTGGGCCTCAACAATGTTGAAGCAAGGAGGAAAAGCCCTAGAGACCTTTAAGGCAACAAAGGTGGGAGTAACATAAAAAAGAACACCAAATTCATCAAGAGAAGGAGTCATAACCTTTTTCACTGGTGGAGTGTGTGTTGGTCTACGCTTATTTGAAGGAGGAGGAGACGGCGAGGAGTCGACAACAATGGTCTATTCTTCATCTTCCTCAGATGAGAGTTGGGAATTAGTTTTGTGAAGATTTTGAGCTTTGGATACTTTATTAGCAATGGCCTTGAGACATGTCCTAGTTGCAACACCAGAGGTTGCACGAGTACGTTGAGCAGCGTTTTTAGCAAGAGCATCCCCTGGAGTACCAGAATATTCTCTGACCTTAGCTTTCCCTTTGTTAGAAATAGAGGCTTGTTTCTTGGTCGGTGGCACCGATGGAACATGAGGGTCGGGTTTAGGAACTTGAGCAGCAGTGTCAGCAGCTTCTTGCTGATCAACATCCTCTTCTTCCCCGTGAAATTGATCAGTGTCGATTTCTTCATTGGAATCGTGGTTGTTGTCTTAGTTCATCGACAAGAATGGTCCGAAGAGGCTCAATGTTGAGCCTTTCCTCTTCATCGTCATGCTCAAGTATGGCTGGTTTCTTGAAGGAAGCATTCATTTCATCATCATGCTCAAGTAACGCTCACTTGGAGGAAGCATCCATTTGAAAAGAAGAGAGAAACTGCAACAAAGGGGGTGAGTCGGTGGAGAAGATGTAGGGCAACTGATAAAATACAATTACAATTGAAGTATAAATAGGCCTAATTTCTTTAGAGTGCGTTTGGGTCCGGATATAGCGCGGGATAAGCGTGATTATCCCTCGTCGTAGCTAGTTTGGTTTGTGCATTTCTCGGCACGGGCTTTTATCTCAGCCCATCCTAGCCTACTCAAAAAGGGCACTTATCCACCGCTTTTCAATCTCTCCTACCCCACGCGACAAGTTATCTCGACCCTTGGTTGATAACTTCATAAAATGTGAAATGTCTAAATTACCCTCACTTTTACACTTGTTGCAAAGTTGTTGCATGACTGATTTATTCCAATTTCACACAAACACATTTCATTCTCCCCCCAAAAAACAACTCTATTATCCCTCCCACCAAAAATTAGGGTTCTTCATATTCACACCATTGCACCAAAACGGCAGAGAAAAAAGGCGTGATTGGCGATTCTCTCTCACCTCGCTCAAATATGATGTTTTTACTTCTAATCCACTCTATTGTGCATTCATTGTAATATTTTACGCATTTTTTACAACAAATCAGTTCGAAATGCAGGACCATTTTGCATTGTCATTCTCTATTGCTGAACCATACCCCTAATCCAAAAGTTTGCAAGTATACTATCTCTCTTTAAGCTTGTATTTAGTACCAAAAAGCTCGAATTTTGTTGTTTTTGGTATAAAAAGCATGAAAGCATGGGTGTGTGTATCTGCATGTGTTCAATGACGATATATATATATATATATATATATATACATATATGTGTGTGTGTGTGTGTGTACAACTATGTTCGTATTCACGTTATCAGTGACTATTATGATGAAGTTGAGTTTAATTTTGCGTAAAGCTTTGTTCTTTAGCATAAACCCTAGAGTTATTACAGATGAACATCAATATCAGGGTGACTATTTGGTGTTAAGTTCAATCCCAAATAAGACTAGGTGATTAGGGTTTGTGGAAATATTTAGTCTCGACAGCGCTACAGATTGAAGTTACGAAACTGGACATTTGATTTAATGAGCTTTAATTATTGGGTGAAATTATGTTGTGTGGCGTTCAGATGGATCAACGGAGGCGTATGCTAATGTTAGTGCTATTGCAGATTGAACTATTGAGAGTTCGGACATTCATGTTTATGGTCATGATGCACCAACGAATAATTAAAATACGAAATCTTCGGAGGCAGCAAGTTGTACGATATAGCATACTCAGTAAGATTTCTAGTATCAGGAAACACATGGACAAGCTGACGATGAAAATTGATGTTGATTCAATTAAGAACTTAAGGATGGACCGTGAATGCTTTGATAAGCTGTGTTGGATTCTTCGAGAGGTTGGGGGTTTGTGAGAGGAGGAGTTTGTGAGCTTGAAGGAGCTGGTCACCATGTTCATAAAGATCTTAGCACACCACGATACAAATCGGGTTATGGGGTTTTATTGGCAGCGGTCGGAGCTGACCATTAGTCGATATCATGTTGGTTACACCTAAACCATTGGACTTTGATAATGGCAACTGTCAAGAGTCATGGACTTATTTCAAGGTTGGTGGTGTTATTTGCTGGTTCACTAGAAAATGCTTCATTTTTGCTAATTCTCAAGTTTTAACAACTATTTCTTGATTTATTGCAAGTATAGGGTTGCATAGGAGTTTTGGATGGTACCCTAATCAATGTGACAGTCCCGCTAGCTGATCAACCAAAGTACAAATCAAGGAAGGGTCGAATCCACGTTAACGTGCTCGACGTATACGATATTAAAATAAAGTTTGTATACCTGTTGTGTGGTTGGGAGGGTTCAGCAGCCGGCGGAAGGGTCTTGAGAGATGCCGTCTTCCGTCCCGTACCTCATGGTTTAAAGGTTCCGCAAGGTAAGCCCTTAAGATTATTTATGCTACTTACAATAACTACATGTTTCTATACATGCTACGTATACTAGATTATCTAACCATTCATTTCATGTGCAAAGCAACTACTACCTGGTTGATTCTAGCTACGCAAACTGTGAGGGGTTCCTGGAACCATTTCGTGGGAGGCATTACCACCTTAAGGATTGGGAGACCGGTAGAGTTGTGCCACAAGACCATGAGGATTTCTTTAACATGAAGCATTCCAGAGCTTGCAGCGTAATTGAACGGGAATTTTGTAAGCACAAGAACTGGTGGAAGATTCTGAAGCTGACATTACTATTACCCCATTAAGGTTCAGAACCGTATAATCATGGCGTGTGCCATGTTCAACAACTTAATCAGGAGGCAAATGCCGGACGATCCCATTATAGACTCAAGTGGTGATGAAAATAGTGATAGCGACAACAATGAGGATGACGATGACGTTGCACCCCCTACTGACTACATAGAAGGCCTTAAGAGTTCTGCAGTCTGGAACCAATTAAGGGATCAGATTACTATGAGATGTGGAACGATTACCATGCACAGAGGCGCAACCATTAGTGGTGGAGGAGTTGGGTTGGTTGGTTGGGTAAGTAGGTTGAGAAGATGGATGCCTAAGGAGGTGACAGACTTATTAATTAGATGAACAAATATTTTTTAATATTTAGTTACTTGTGCTTTAATTACTATTTACCTTATGTATGAAATGTGTTGCTCTTTGAATTGAATTGTTGATCGTTTACGGGGAATGTATTTATATTATCCGTGTCATTCTTGTTGTGTTGTTTTTCTATTGATTGCTTTATCATGGATTTGTGGTTGCATGAATATGTTGATTATTGTTATTGACACTCATAGTTACACTCATCCTATATACTTCCTTCTATAGAATTCCTGCCATAGATACTCCACTTAAAAGTTGATGCTATAACTGTGTGCTTGCAATGTTTTGAAGGTTGCTGACATTTGAGATGGAGACATTAAGTGCAAGCTCAATCCCAAAACCAACTAAGAAGGTCATGAAAGGTAGAGGAAGGCCAATGGAGACACTAAGAAAGGATCGAGACGTATCTAGACTGTCGAGGAAGAAATTGTTGTTGATCAATGCACTGTATGAGTACAAGGCAGCAGGGAATAAGGTGGACAACAACTTCAAGGCAGGCTACTTGAGAGACTTGGAGGAGTACACAAGAAAATCCTTCCCAGACAACGACATTCTAGGTGATCCTCATATCAAATCTAAGATAATTGTTTGGAAGAGGTTCTACTCACACCTCTACACAATGTTCAAGGTTACTGGTGGGAGTGCTTTATATGATCTAGAAACCCAAGCAATCAAGGTCGACGACGAAAGCTGGTGGAATGAGTACAAGAGGGTAAGATTCTCTAATGTGTAACATAATTATGTTCTTTTTTTTTTACTCCCATTGTTATGATCTAAAAGTATTATGTATTTTTAACTATTCATGGTGTTTTCAATTGATTCAAATGTGCATGACTATGTTAAGACTTACCACAAGAAGAAGTTTCCATTTTATGAGGACTGGGAGAAGCTCTTTGGTAAGGATATGGCTATTGGTGATGGGGTAGAGGACATATCTACTGCTGTTTAGGATGTGATTAACAACCCAAGGTTGGGGGCTGATGTCAATGGGAGACGAGGAACGGTGCTAGAACTCATCGGGGCCACCGATTGAAGACTGGAGAGTTCCAGTAAGTGGAAAGGCATATGAGATCTCCAGTGATCTGGAGGTGGGTTCTAGTGGCACCGACTACAACCTTTCATCGCGCACTAAGGACAAACTTAGGTCATAATGAAGAAGGTTAAAAAGGCTCGTGCCGAGATGAGAAGGCTTACTGCTGAGAAGGAAGCAAATGAGTTTCCTCCATACATGCCACTGAAAGGCTTGTTTCCATGGTCACCCAGCCACAAGTTGTTCCCAAAGATCCAGCGAGCATCCAACATAAGGGAATCTATGAGGCATTAGAGAAGATTCAGAAGTTTGATGAGGATCAGAGGATGGTGCTTGCACACAAGTTAGCTCAGAACAAGGAAGATGCATACATGTTCGTCAACATACCATAGAATTCCAGGCTTGGTTACTTGAAGATGCTCTTGAAGCAGAAGTCTGCAAAGTGATCGCAAGTAAGGTTGTGTGTCCTATGTTGGTGATGGTTTATAAATATTTTATTTTATTTTAATATGTTGGTGTCTGATGAATCCTGAACAACTTAACATTTTGGTTGGTTGGTAGGTGCACTAATGTGGATATTTTGTAATGTGGTCTAAACTTAGGTCTGTTCATAGTTAGATCATATTCATGATCCTATTCTAACTTGGTATGTTTGTCTTGTGCATTTCTATCAGGAGTGCACTGGTGTTTCGATCTTACTTCTAAATGCCATATTTTGATTATGGAAGCAAGAATAGTTATGGATGATGAATTATGTTGGTTTGACTTTGATCTATATGATGAAAAGTATTGGTATTCATTGCAGCCTCTGTATCTTGTTAATTTTGACATATGATTAATGCTGGTATAAATAAGCTTTAGATGGTGAGTAATGCATGGGTTCAGTGTGTACTTTAGTTCATTTTCCATGATTGTGGAACCTTTTGTAAAGCAAATAACTGAGTGCCTCCCAGATGCTTGTAATAATTTTGGGATAAGTTTGCTTGCTTTGATTAAGATGTAAAGGTCATCCCAAACAAAACTAAAACAAACTAAAAGAATAACAAAAACTCATTACACTACATTAGCAAATTTGAGTGTCTAATAACAGTAGGTAGCAAAACACAAGACACCAACCATTAGCTAAAGTTTATTTGCAATTATTCCCACGCAATATACATTGCCCTTGCGTTTATAAGGCACACACGGTCGGATTTTAAAACTCACACGAACATGTCGAGCATGACTCATATGAGCTATGCTCTTCGCCTTCGTTAACATTCTCTCTAATCTCTGAGTAGCTTGGTATATTCACATAGACAACCCTCTTCCCATGGTTATCGAATTGTACATCGCACGAAGCTTGTCCCATTTTCACCTCGGGGTCATTGTTAACTTGTTTAGGCTTGCCTGCAATAAATATACATTGCATACTATGTTGTGTTATGACATGCTTATTTCATTAACATATAGTAAAAAACTAAATTGGTTTCCCGTCTTAGTGAAATATGTATAGTAACTTACTAGCACCACGAAGAATATCCTTGTTGGTTCTTTTAGGAGTGTCGTTAATTACTATAGAAGTTTCAGTGACTACATCAAATATCAATTGTAATTCATCCCATGCAAATTCCCCAATCTCTTTGTAAGTTGCGGCAAATCTGTTCCACTATGGTTTCCAATCGTGTCGAACATCGTTAGCATCAAAATATCCAAACTAAATCAAAATTATATCCAAAACATAACTTAGCTAATACTTTCCGCCACGAAATAGTCCCATGTGGTTGCATCGACTGTAACCGTGTTCTTGGTCATGTCCCAAACCACATTGTCGTGTAGTAAGATCATCTTAAACCATTGATAACGAGCCTCAGTGTTGTAGAATCATTGCAATATCTCTTCACATGTGAAGGTTTTGATGAAAATCTGGTTAACCCGATCCCTACCGTTGGTGATAACCATGTCAAAGAACTTGGTATTTTCAAGTGGCACGCTACCGATAACGCTCTTTGTTGATTGTTGTAAATCGAGAATGAGTTCCTCGTCGTACTTCTCGTCCCAGCTCATGTCGTAGAAATACCCGCATTGTGTTGTGTTTGCTTTACGCATCTTGGATGACGATAGTGAAATTGCATGCCTTATGTTTATTCTATTTTTGTTTTGGTTTTACTATTGCTTACACTTTGAATGAGATTTATTGTGTAGTATTTGGTTTAGAAAGTAGCTCAATTTATACTTGCATGACGAATAAGAGGTAAATAAATTCTCAGAATGTAAGAACAAAATTCTGATGATGTCACACAATAAAAAATGCATGGGAGAATATATTCCCACGCGCTACTTTTGAAACTCCTCGTGACAAAGCTATTACTGGAAACACTAAAAAACACTACTTTTGTAACATCTCTAAATTTTCCTAGTATATATATATATATATATAAAGTGTATATATGAATATAAGTATAACATAGATACTTTTAAAAGAAAAAATATTATTTGGTAAATTGCCTTTTAGACCTTAATCTTTTAAAAATCATTATTTGGCCCCAAATGTTTAAAATATTGATTTAATCTTTTTAATTTAAACATAGACAAGTATTAAAAACAGTAATTATTGAAATTAGATTTTTTTTCCTTCACTAGGACCTCAAGAAGTAATGGTTGTGACATGAAGGACCATAATTGGCCCAAACATTAAAAGATTGGAGGAAAAAGTCTTCATAATAATAATTTCATATAATTTATATTAGGATATATTTGAATAAAATATTTTTACATCAAACTAGGCTGAAAATTCTGGAAAAAGCACGGTAAAATACTTGAATATAATAATTGAAATAATATCTAAATAGTTGATTAGTTAATTACATCAATCATGTGAGTGACTATAAATACAAGCCATTTATTTGTAAAAATTTCACACCAAAATTCCCTAAGAGTTTGCATATTATTTCTTCACCAAAGTTCTCCCATTTACCGTCCTCTGCTCAAATAAAAATATTTCCAGAAGTTGCTAAACTCAGAAATTGTGAGAAAAAGCTTAAATTCTAATTCTTCCCAAAAATTCTAATTTTACCCCTGAACTTGAAAGATATAAAAACAATATCAAGGCTTAATATTTTGGAAAACTGCTTTATACACATCTTCCTAAGTGTGTTTAGAACAAAAGCCCATAAAAATATTTGGAATCACAATTGATTAGAAAGGTCTATTAAAGGTAATTTTAAGCTTGCTGCAATTTTCAGCCCTAATAGCACATCTCTTTTGATTCTTCAAATTAACTTATGCATAATGATACTAATCTTAAAATCGATCATATGTAGTAGTTAATAAAGTCATGAGGATATGTTAAAACACGTTTATTATTAGTTTTAATCAAGTATATGTATTGATTATAATTTTTCTTTTAATTACATGTTGTAGGAAATATATTCATACTTAAATTCCCTTTAATTCCAAATCAAGGTATGAAATTGTGCTATGATCTAAGTTATAACCTGATTATATAACCTTATTTCCAAGTTAATAATTAAACTTCATCTTAAATTAGTTATATGAAATTATATCTTTGTGACTCCTTATATATGTAACAATATGTATTGTTAATAGGTAGTAAGCCAAGAAAATTCTATAAATTATTATTTTATTTATGTTATAACTAATAGGAAACCTTAAAATAAAATAAGTTTGCCTAAATAGTTCACACATGGATTTTAACAAGAAACTAATAACCTTACGGTGAAATCGCGAGAACCAAGTTAAAATGTAATTTTTGTTCTATTTCTATTTCTTGGCTTGGTTGTAATCAAAGATAAGAAGGACCTACTAGATATATAACAAACTATAAAAGTTAATTATTTGGTTTAAACTTATTAACACATTTAAATTTATTTAGGAGGCGGCGCAGAATTTTGAGGACACGAAGTTACTTTGCAAGGTGAGATTTATAATACTTTTAAGCCCTGTTTGGCACCCGTCCTGAGGAACTTGGACTGAGTACTTGTGATTCTTGGTTCTAAATGAAGAACAACTTATTGTTTCAACAAAATCATTTTTTTTTATGATCTCATTTCGTAACCTTTTTTCTTTTGCTTACTGTTGAAATATTTTTTGGACCATGGGTTCTTAATCATTTTTCATAATTACAATAATTTCTCCAACATGATAATCCACAAGTTAGTTCTTGAACTGTGCAACGAGCAACGAACTATGTCCGGGACATGTAGCTCAAAAGCAACGGACATTGTCCGGGTTACTAGCTTATTGTTTATCTGTTATACCCATTGGAACGCCTTTGGGAAGTTGGGCCCAGGGATTGAGATGGTTTACTGCTGGGCAGCAAGGCTTGTCGGTTTAAGTAAATTCGCTCGATACCCATTTATCTAGGCGTCGCTTGCAGTCAGGAGTTGGTTGTAACCGTGTGCTAGGTTGACATGTACTCGAGCATGTCTCTTGATCTATTTGCGAGGTCGCTCCTCGTTGGGAGGTAAATGTAGTATATTGGATGAAATAAGATTGAATCTGTTATATGAAATCCACGAGTTCATTATCTTATTATTCGTTTGCTATTCTTTACCTCTCAGTTCTAATGTTTTCCTTTTATACCATATCATATTTCATATATTTGTTACTGAAAATCTCACTAAGTCACCAAAGAGTTACCTCTCCTGTCATTTTCTTTGTCCATTCCTCATAATAAGCAAGGCTTAGCAAGGTGGCTAGATTAAACTAGTGTGGACGTGTGAGATTTTAAATAAATCAAAGTGTGTGACAATAAAAATAAATCCCTAATAATTATGTGTTTTATTACGTATTCGGTGTTTTGAGTTTTGTGTGGATTGTAATAACAAACTCTATAAATCTTGAAAGCTTCCGCTGTAATAAATAAGTTTGTATTTGGCTTTATTATGGTTCCATTTTAGTGAGCCTCTCTGAGGTAGCGTTAAGGTTCGAATTAGAAATTTGCAAATTCTATTCGGTGACCTAAACGAGACTTCAGAGTTTGAGACCTCACAACTTTTAACAAGGGAATGTACTTGCCACATGAAGACAAATGAAAAAGAAATTAGATAAACATATATATATATATATATATATTTTATTCTCCTTTTTTTCCTTTCAAAAAGCAGCATACAATCGATACCATAGACAAAACCGGCAGCCATTTTTTGTACTTATGTTGCCTATATCCCAACTAATTGTTGCAAATTGTTCATACCATTTACCAAGAAAATAAAAACAAATTTAAAATTTTACTATACAAACAACAATATTAAACTTAATATGCCATACTTAATCTCCTAATCACCCAAAACTCAGAAAAAATCGTTTCAAGATAGGTATGCAAAACCACTCTCAAATGTCACATACCCACCCCGCATCATTGAACTGAAAAAGCTGCTCACATCAGGCCTCTCTTCATACTCCTCATCCTCTTCCCGTTCCATAGGATTTTCAATGGTGCCGACAAGTTCTTCGGGGAACTTCGCAATTCTATACCTCTGGAAAATATCCATGTACAAGTCCCACTGACTTTCCTACTCCAACCTAAATTACCTCTCTACAAATGTCTTTTGCAGTCATGAATTAGAACTTTTCATTTAAATGTGCAGTTTTTAATTTACTTTTAAATTTATATAGTGAAATTAGAGTTTCAGAAGTTTGACCTTGTACATGTGCCTCTTGTATTCCTTGTTAATCAACAACTTGTTTCTGCCAAAGTTGTAGTGTACACCAAGAATCTTCAAATATTTCAAAAACATATCAAACTTGTGCCTCATAGGAGCAATCTTTAGGAGATACGGTTAGTAGAGACATCAGTACTAAAAAACCTTGACAGCTTCATCACCAGCTCTTGCATGGAGAACTCAAGTATCTCCACATCCTTTAGATCCTTTCTGTAGGCAAGCTCTTTGAGGATGTACAGAATTAGTGCCTTGCTCTGCGGGAGAAGATGTCGTCCTTGAAGATTGTCTTCAGTATAAGCTCCCTTGTTAGCACCATCTTTCAAGCGTAATAGAAAATTAATTTTAGATAAGCCATTGATCTTAATATTACATTACTGTCATCTATATAAAAACTCAAATTCAAAGTTACCAAAAAAAATGCTTGAGATCATGAAGATATAACAACATCAATCCATTAATGAAATAGTCATTTTATTACAAATCTCAATACAATTTATGAGTTTATGGATACAATATGAAATAAGGTATTAGGGATTACATGCTTTTCCCAATCAAAGACATACAAAACACAACCACCAACAACATGATAATGAACAATATCTATCCTACACAACAACATAAGACTGTTATCCCTTCTATAGCCTCATTCTCTACCCCAAACCACCCACAAGCCCTTGCGCAGTTACGATTCCCGTCGATAGATCCATTCATTGTTTCGTTTGAACTGGATGCAACATGGGTAATAGTGTGGATACTTTCTGGTGTTGGGTTATTTCTGTTTGATTCATGCAAAATTTGGTTACCGCGATACGTGTACGATCTGGTAGCAGTTGTTGGTCGCGGTGCGTTAGAGTGGGATTCCACATTAGCATGTTGTGCAGGTTTATTTAAGTCACCAACCCTTATGAAGTAAATTTTTGTCTACAATTTCTTGGGCAGAGATAGTAAAACCTACCGGGTCAGGTGGAATTGGGCCCAGCGAGCTTGTAACTCATTGTGCGAAAGCCACAAGAGCAAGGCAAAACAGTTAGATTGGCCATCTACAAGGGGTGATTTAAGTAACATTATCAATACACGTGATAAGTGAACTATTATAGTGAGTTAAGTACCTGATTTCTGAGGCTTTTGTACAATCCTTGTGGCAATTTCACTTGTTTTAGTATTATTTCGTTGTTTTTGTAGTTTGAGTCGAGTTGGAGCAAAATGATGCTTATTTGGAGGATTTCAGTACTTTTTGTAACAAATGGGAATAGAGCTACTGCGCTACCAATCACGCTACTAAAGGAACTAGAAAATAGAATGTAGGGCGAGCAAGAGCACGATCACGCAAGGACGCTGGAAAAACAAAATGTTGCGCGATTAGTGGCAGATCGCGCTCTAGATGAGCGATCAAGACAAAAGTGGGCCGACGTCAAAAACCTAAAATGAAGCCCAAAGCAAAGAAAAACTACAAAAGGAGGCTACGTAGCGTACGAGTTTACAACCTATTTTACACACAAAAAACAAGTTACGAAGAGTTTAAAGAGCATTCTAAGGTTCGGAGAGCAGGAATTCTACCGTTCGTAGCACTACAATCATAGTTGAAGGAAAAAGGTGAACAAGAGGAGTCAGCAATTAGGTAGAGGAAAGCAGCGGGGAAATTAGAAGTTTAATCTTTTCTTTTCCTTATTTGAATAATCTATTATGAATTGTTGTGATTTGAATATGACTACGAGTAGCTAATCCTCTCAGTATCTGAGGGATAATGTAGTTAATCTCATACGGATGCACCTTGAACCTATATTTTGATTATGTTTATCGATGACTTAGTTTTGTTGGATATTATTTGTTGATTATGCTACTTGGTTTGTTTTGATGCACGCGTTTCTATGAGGTATAGTAGTGACATTGAACAACCTTGTATTATGTTGAATTATGCATATGAGATTGTTAATACAACACTAGCATAATAGATTAGGCAGATAAATCTTTAGACCTTCGACATTAGCGTGTTCGTGGAATCTAAATCATAGTTGGTAGCTCTAATTCATTTCTAAAACATTGTATGATCCTATGACATGGAGAACTTCTAGTGCGGGAAAGTGCTTAAACGCCTGACATCATCAGGGATTTGAGGGTTCTTTAGTACATCGAAATGCGGCTAATTTGCTATATCAACGTGGAAACAAAACAATCATCAATAGAGAACGTCTTGCATAAGAGTCATTGGTATTTTGTCGATGAAGTACATGCATCCGAGTTTAATGAAATCCTTCTCTTAAATACCTTTTACTAAATCGGTTTTACAACCTTAGATAGCAATCAATCATTCAATTAAATTCTATTTTAGTTAGTTAGTTTAGTTTTAAGTTCTTTTACAAATCTTTCCAATTACAATCTTTAGTTAATCTTACTTCAGCATTCTAGTTTAGATCTTTAATTGTTAGTTAGTTAGTTAATTGTTTTCTGTCTTTATTTATTTCTTCAACGATAAAAGCAAAAAGAAAAGAAATTCAACTCATTGAGTGTGAAACAATATAATTGCTAAAGTTACAAATATCTACTCTCTTAGGATTCAATACTTGGGTAGTAACTATATTTTCCATTTTATTATTACTTCACTCAAATACTTGCGATAGAGTGTGTATTGAGGTAAAATCAAAACACATACAAAATACGCATCAAGTTTTTTGGCGTTATTTTCGGGGAGTAACGGTATATTTGTTAGCAATTTTCAATATTGGTGTTCTATGAGAAACACTTACTTATGCATTATTATTTCAGGTACTAGTAGTGTGCAACACGAAGAGACACCGTAATGCCATTATTACTTGATCCTGAGATAAAAAGAACTTGTAGACATAATCAAAAAGAAACTCGAAGTATGTCGAGCACTAAAGACAGAGTAACCCCACCAAGATAAACACAAGGGCAGTAAACTGAAAGAAATAATGATCAACACTTAGGAGGAGGATATTTCATTCAACCTACAAGACAAGAAGTCCAACCAACACTTGAAGACACTAGATCATGTATTGTTACAACTGAAGATCATGAACTAATCAAGTCAGGTATATTCTCTATGATCGCCAAAATCAATTCGGGGGAAGAATTACTGAAGATCCAATGACACATCTCAAAGAATTTATTGAGATGTGTAAAGTATTTCAGTCCAGATATGATTCAGCGAAATTGAAGTTATTTCCATTTTCATTGAATGGAGGAGCTAAGAGGTGGCTGAACGAATTGCCAAATAACAGCATCATGACATGGGAGTAGATGGCACAACTATTCTTACAACAATTTTACAGTGGTATAGACAATTGCACCAACCGTCTCAAAGTAGAATATAGATCGGGGTCTAATCAAAAGAACAATGAGAGTTCACGAGATCAACATTATCGTTCAGTTATCCGCACAAATGTACGTCATTAACACCAAATTAACGCATATGAATGCAAGCTCACCAATCATGCTATGCAACACTGTGGAGGAAATCGCCCAATTTTACGATTGCAAAGGAGTAAATGTATCCATTCATGAAGAAGTCAACTATGTTGGTAACTACTCGAGGCAAAACAGTCCATACTCAAACAGTTACGACCAAGGAACAAGAAAACACCCTAACTGTTCTTAGGGAGGGTAACAAAATCAACAATAAGGAGGAATTCAGATACCAATGTGATTTCAACCAGCAGAAAAGAAGGTAAATCTTGATAAAATGTTATATAACTATATGAAGAGGAATGATGCAAGAATGGGACAAATAGAGGCAATATGTCAAAACACCGACAACTCATTAGGAACATTGAGAACAACTTGGCCTAATTGCAACTTAGTTAAATACTCTACCTATTGGAACATTGCCTAGAAATACTGAGACAAACTCGAGGGAACAAGTTAACATGATCTCAGCTGAAGAAGATATTTTAAGCAAAGTCTCAGAGCCAGTGGTGAAGGATGACTATCCATCAATTCCATATCCTTTGAGAATTCATCACGTGGAACAATTTGTTGTAATTTTCAAAAATCTACCGGGATCGATGACACTTGAATAAGCAGAGAGACAAGTACCGAAATATGCTAAGTATTTGGGATATACAAGAATAGTCAAGAGAAAGATGGATGAGATCGGGATTCACAAAGTCTTTACACTTCAAGTAATTGAAGGACTGCCAACAAAGCTTAATGATCCAGTGAGTTTTACTCTACCATGCACTATTAATGATAATTTGATTGAACATTCTTTATGTGATTTAAGTGCTAGTATTAATATCATGCCATACACTATTTATGACCGTCTAAAATCACCTACTTTGCGAGCAACTGATCTAATAATTCAACTTGCTGATAGGAGTATTACTTATCCAAAGGGGGTAATAGAAGATGTTAAGGTTAAGATTGGTAAATTTACTTTTTCGATTGATTTTGTGGTAATTGATATGAGTGAAAAGTATAAATTTCGATTAATTTTGGGAAGACCATTCTTAGCAACTGATAATGCTTTGACTAATGTAGGAGAAGGAATTGTCACTTTGAAATTTAACAAAGAGCATGTTAGTTTTAAGGTTGAAAAAATGGTTTACCCAAAAGAACCACCCATCAAGAAGCTAGATATGGGAGAAATTTTAGCGCATCCATTTAACCATGACAGACCGATTGAGACACCTTAAAATTAGTAGCGTCGAGCTAGACGACGTAAAAAACTAAGCGGTTTTTGGGAGGTAGCCCAAAAGTTTTATATTTTTTTGAGTCACTTATTTTTATTGTGGTTTAATTTTTCAGTATTGATTATTTTAGGAGAAAATTGGGAACAAGAATGAGGAAGTTGGAATTACACAAGATAAAAACGAGTTAGGTTTTTTGACGAAAATCTGGTAGCAGCAGTTTTTCAACCGAGGGAGGCGCGATGTGGCTCATAGCGCGTGTTGATCGTGCGTGACTCTGGACGATTGTGGCGATGCAAATCTTTTGTACTGTGATCGCAGAACCTACTAGAAAAGACTAAAAAACATTCTACCCGAACTTTGATCGCACGCTTCACGCGTGATTAGGGGGCGCAATTGCACTGATCGCGGACCAAATTCAAAACACTTTCTGTATAATGCTGATACGAAAATAAGTTTCATTACTTATTTACTACCTTTTATCTATTATTCTTGTATTTTATATATTAGCATGTTGCCTAAAAAGTTTTTTTTATGAAGGATTGTTTCCTTAGTTTTGAAATTACCTATATGGTGGAATCCTAGTTTGTCTGTACCTTTATGTATTACTATACTATTTATATGGGTGAATTCAAGGTTAAGGTCATTATTCCCCCAGACAAGTTAAAATCCCAAGTTTCTCTTCTTCATTATTATTATATATTCTCTTCCACACTTATTCTACTTGTTCAAACACCATGACATTGCAGAAAAACACCAACAAACGCCTTAGGGATACTTCAAGTTCCGACGAGGAGGAATCACCACCATCATGTCCACACGCCCAACCATACAAGAAGAAAATCAAGGATGATGCACCAACAAAGAAACAAAAGCTCATGAAGAAATCATTCATTACTGAGAGGGGATTTGACGTTTTCAGGACAAAATCCAAGACATTGCTAAACAATCAGGAGAGGTCAACAAAACTATGGTGATTGAATTCTTTACAAATGCAACTGCACAAATATCGGAACCAATTTCATTGAGAGGGAAAAAGATACATATCTCCACAAAGATTATCAATGAATATTGCAAGTTGGACTTTGAGAGAATTGCAGAATGGGAGCACCAGAAGCGAGAACCAACTATGTCAGAAGAAGCATTGAGGGACGTGGTTATCCCACACACCATTGTTCGAGAGTCGGACTTATATAATCCTTTTATCCTTTATAATAAATTGGTGCCAGAATATAAGGCTTGTTATAATTTCATTATCTCACGAATTGCACCTTCTCTAACCACATGACAGATGCATACTGGGATAGAGTAACATACTTGACATGGATACACGATAGAATCCATATGGACGTGGGGCAAGAAATTATGAATTTGATTAACACTTTTGCTACAAGAATATCATTAGGAGCTATCCCACGTGGAGGGTTGATCACAGGGATTTATAGAGCAACGGGAGTTCCGATTTAGCAATCCGACAAGAAGGAATTTGTTAGGGCCGATTTCTTCCGGATTGGGCTAAATTCGGGTAGCCCCAACTAGGGTTAAAAATTGATATTATTTTGTAAACCATTAGTTTAAGTTAGTCTTTTAGATGGTATAACAACAACAACAACCAAGCCTGTAATCCCAATAAATTGGGGTAGGCTATATGAACCATCAATGATTCACGTCGAGTCATGAACATGAATCTTCTACCTCTATACTTTTCGGTTGACGAGCATATCTGCATTTAAATCTTTCGGCTTCATGTCGTTCTGTATGACCTCTATCCACGTTTTTTTGGTCTTCCACGAGCTCTAATCGTTTGTCCCAAGTCGAGACCTTCAACTCGTCGTACCAGTGCATCTATTGGTCTGCATTTAACATGCCCAAACCATCTTAAACGGTTTTCTCGCATTTTTTCGTCGATGGCCGCCACACCTAATTTATGTTGAATATCTTCATTGTCCACTTTCTTGGTGTTACCGCACATCCACCGTAGCATGCGCATCTCTGTAATGTTCATTTTCTGTGCATGACTTTGCTTAATAGCCCAACACTCGGAGACATAAAGCAAATCAGGTCTAATAGTCGTATGATAGAACTTTCCTTTATTAACTTAATCGTTTAGATGGTAGTTATCTTAATTAACTTACCTAATCTTTATTAGATATTACCCTATCTTACAAAGATTAACTTACTGGATATTAACCATATCTCATATCTCTGTATCTAGACATAATATTAGGCATATACGTTGGATATATTTTTGTGATCATGCAGAATCTATTGGACAAGGCAAGAAGATCGGATCGGATTGCAACTAGAATATCGGCGAGCTTATCAGATAAAGAAAGAAGATATGTGAGGATTGCAACTGAAGACCTGATGAAGATTCTGCCTATGCCTATATAAGGAGAAGACTCGACACTTTAGAGGACAAACTTTGAAAAAGATAGTTTGTGATTTCAGTCATGTATCGAGTCAAAGTCTCTTAGTGAAGAACTTCAAGTTAAAGGAACTTTGGGTAATCTTGATGTTATTGGACTCAAAGGAGTATACCGAAAACAGTTAAGGGTTAGGTATTGCAACGATAAATTAGAGGGAGTCTAGATTTATGTTGGAGTAATTCCTATCATTGTAATTCTTAAGTAGGCATACTGTTTCAGTCAACAATTCGGGTGCAAGTCCCATGGACTAGGACCAATTGGATCAAACCACGTAAAAACCTCGTGTTCTTTATCGCTTTGTGTTTAACTGTCTTTTATTACAATCGCAACAATAAAACTGGTTTTAAAGGTTAAAGAACTCACATATGTATTATATTCAGGTACAGTTGCAACTACTGTCAAGTTCAACTGTATCTGTTTATAAGTAATATAGATCCAAGATCTTTCAGAAGTTATTGAAGATGTTATTACAAAGAAGCAAATTGACGGATATGGAAAAGTAAAAGTGTCAAAGCCAAAGCCAACAAGTTTGAAAGAGTTGGTGAAGAAAGCAATAGAAGAGCAGACAAAGCAATGACAAGACTTCATTCGAACTGAGCTCAAAAATGTTCGGGAAGATATTTACAACTCATCGGGGAAAGTTATGATCAGGTTGAATAAGATGAACGGGGAAGAATTTGACACATCACCAGACAACATTCAGGAAGAATTGAATTTCCAGGGGAATCCTCTGTTCTAATTCTTTTTCTGTTTCTTTGTAGAAAGTAGTTCACCGGAGACATTGAACGAGTTAAGTTTGGGGCTGTGTGAATAGTTTCACTATTTAAGTTAGTTTTACTCCAATTTTTTTCGTTTTAGAGTCTGCTTTTAGTTATTTTTTGAGTCTGTCTGTTAGAATAAAAATTTGAAGTAATAAAAACATGCAAAAGTTAGGATCTACGATGATATATGCCTAATATAAGAGGATTTGGGAAGAAATGAATTATGAGTGGATGATAGGAGTACACTTTGGTTTATTTGGTTGAAAGCATGATTATTTCATATACACCATTCACGATGAGCATGAGTAGGAAATATTAAGATAATTGTATGGGATGTTACATAGAAATTATGAATCTTAAGTAATTTACTCTAGTACTATTTGTAGTAACGGTGAATTTGAATTGTTGAGGAAATGAAATAGGACATCTTTTATATATTTGAGTTTTATCCTTTCAAGCCCAAAACCCTTTTGAAGACATATTCCCTTAACCCCACTGAAGCCTTTTCTATGGAGCATTTGTTTATGAAACCTACTCCCCTACCATGAGCCGAAATAAAAAAATCTATATCCTAACCATTTCTAGAGATGGGCGTAGTGGATTGAAGGAGGGATAAGGTATGAGCTCAATACAAAAGTATAAGCCCATTGATATGTCTTTTTTTCTCAAAGTTTGGACATGCCGTCAGCTAGCAGCTTGCACTATTTTTATTGTTATGTGGTTTCCTCTTACTACATGGTTTGCATGTAAAGTACCATGTGTTAATAAATCTCCAAGCGTACACATACTTCATCCAAACGTAATTAACGTGCATGATTTGGGTGTAAAGTTTTTGTACGCTTGAGCGTGAGTTGTCATGTCGACAAATTGTTATTAGGTGTTGATTGGGACTAGGGAGTGTTTAACTAAATATGCCTTTGCAGGCTAGTAAGTGCCTTCAACTTCTCCTGCTTAGGGTATGGTCAAGGATTCTTGTTAAGGGTATGGTCAAGGACTCTTGTTAAGATACTCAGTTACCTTTTGATGGAATTCAAAAAGAGGGCTATTTTTTATCGAAAAAAACCAACTTGAAGTTCAAGTGAGTCGATGTTTAACCAAAAAGTCTAGTGTCTGTTCTAACCAAAGATACTACTTTTCCAAATGAAAACGGCCACCTGAGGAAATTTGAAGGTTTAGAGTGTCAAATGCAGTTTATTACTTCATACAGGACTTTTATGTGTTAGTATGTGTTTTAAAAGTCTTGGGAAACTTTGATATTTCTTTTAATTAGGATTTTCACTTTATAAGTTAGTCGTCTTTTATTCAACTGTTTAGCTTTGATTGAATAAAATTTGTTTTCTCAGTCGTTCATCAATTTTACAGTGTTCTTTGTTAATCAACGAGTTCTTGATTATCCAATTCTCAGTATTCTATAGATCAACGAGTTTTTTTTTATTTGATTTTTTGTCTTCTGCTCGCCACATCACCATCTTTAGTTTGATGTGTAGAGAATTTTTATGAATTGTATTATTGATGGCATAAATTACAATGAGCCTATATCTTCTATTTATACAAGTGTAAACTTGATGAACAAGTAAAGGATAGCTACAAGGAAAGATAAAATAGAATCTTAGACTATCTAATATCTTGGAAAGATACCTGATTGAGATATCGGATGATCTTGAAGTGTCGTGCCATCGGCCAAGGCAATTTCAGACCAGAGAAGGAGAAATCGAGCATGCGAAAGAGCTTTGGTAAGAACATCGGCGAGTTGGTCCTTCGTACTAATATGCGAGGCAAAGAGAAGTCCCTTAGTAACAATATCATGGTCAAGATGGACGTCAATGGCGATGTGCTTCATGCGGGAATGAAGCACGGGAGGAAGAGACAAATGCGTAACACCAATGTTGTCACAATAAACAATAGGTGGCGCACGAAAAGGGGCGTGTAGTTCGGACAGTAGGTGTTGAATCCATTGAACATTGGACGTAGTCGTAGCCAGCGCTCGATATTCAGCCATGGTGGAAGAGCAATCAGCGTTGGAATAAGCACGGAGAATGTTATTGGTTTTCTTGCGTAGCAGCAAGCCGTGAGATATAGTGCCTTTGAGATAGTGGAAAATGTGTTTAACGACAATCCAATGATGTTTGTGTGGAGAATAGACGGATTGAGGTAAGCGATTGAATGGAAAATCAATGTCGGGCCGAGTGAGCGCCAAATATTGTAGTTATCCAATGGCTTGGCGATGAAGACTAGCGTCGCATGAAGCACTGGAATAGACCAAAGATTTAGTGGTGGACATATGTGTAAAAACAATTTTCGCCCCTTCCATTTTATGACGGGCAAGGACATCTCAGATGTACTTTTGTTGTGATAAAAATAAAACTTCAGCACAAGGCATTGCTTCAATGCCAAGTAAAAATGACAGTGCACCAAGATCTTTGATGGAAAACGAGGCACCAAGTTGAGAGATAATCGGAGAAATAAACGCCACATTGTTGTCCGTGAAGATTATGTCGTCAACGTAGAGAATCAAGAAAAAAATAGTAGAATAAATCCTATATATAAATAGGGAGCAATTCGACTTAGATTGAGAAAAACCAAGTGTGACGAGGGACACGCGAAGCGCCAAAACCATTCGCGTGGATCTTTCTTTAGCCCATAAATGGATATGTACAAGCAACAAACATGAGAAGGTCGGGATGAATCAATAAAATAGGGAGGTTGTTGCATATAAACGACCTCAAAAAGTTTTCCATGTAAGAAGGCATTGCTTACATCAAGTTGGTGGATTTCCCGGGTGTGAAACGGCGAGAGCAAGCACAACACGAAGTATGACGTGTTTGACCACGAGGCTGAAAGTTTCCATGTATAGTCAATGTCGGGTCATTGGTGAAAATATTTGGCAACCAGGCATGCTTTATACTTCTCAATGGAGCCATCAGGATGCCGTTTGATGCGAAACATCCACTTGCACCCAATAGTATTAGAAGTAAGGTGACGAGGAACAAGATCACAAATGTTGTGGCTAACAAGTGCGTTGTAATCTTCAGACATGGCGGAACGCCAATACGGATCCTGAATGGCGCTAGACATGCAAGTCGGTTTGGTCGATTCAGGAAGTGGGTGATTGGAGGTGATGGTGAGGGCCTTAGGTTTGAAAATATTACTTTTGGACCTTGTCACCATGTGATGAGTGCGAGAAGGATGCGGCGCGGAAGTAGCGGGTTCTGGCCGAGAGTTATCCATTTAATGGATGGATTCAGAGATAGAGATCGATGCTGGTGAGGATGGTGCGAGTGGAGAGGGAGCAATTGGAGTCAGTGCGGGCAGAGACGGAGCGGGCAACATTAGAAGCGGCGGTAAAGAGACAATTCGCAAAATGAGTGGGTCGGAAGCCACGGATGGGGACGACATGAAAATAGACGAAAAAATATTCTCACAAAAGCGAACATGGCAAGACATGAAGAGTCTATTTGTTGAAATATCAAGACACTTGTAGGCGCTTTGTGAAGTCGAATACCCAAGAAAGAAGCAAGGACATGATAGATAAGAGAGCTTGTTATTAACATAAGGGCGGAGCCATGGATAACATAAAAACACAAAGACCCGAAGCTTGAGATAGTTCAGCGTCTTGTTGAATAGTTTGGTGAAAGGCGTAGAGAAATCCAGTGCTGAAGATGGTAGTCGATTAATTCGATAGACCTTCGTTTGAAAAGCAAAACTCCAATATATACTAAGATTAGTTGATGAAGAAGCGCACGTCCTGTTTCAGCAATGTGTCTATGACGATATTCACCCATGCCGTTTTGTTGGGGAGCATGGGGCACAGTGGTAAGACAACTTATTCTGTTTTGCATAAAAATATTCTTAAGTGACAAAATTCGTCGTCGTTTATCACTGTAAAGGTTGACAATGTTGTGTTGAAATTTCTTTTCTACAAGGCTTTTAAATTGACAAAAAAATGTATGAACCTGAGATTTAGTGGCCATAGGAAACAACCAACAATACCGACTAAACATATCAACCAAAACCAAATAATAACGAAAACCATCTAAAAATGTTTCAGTAGGTCCCCATACATCAGCAAAAACATAGTGCAATGGTCTTAAGGCAACAAACGAACTATCAAAAAATGGTAAACAATGCGATTTTCTCGTTAAACACGAGTCAAAACTATCCTTCGCAAAAGATGAAGTACTAAGCGGTAATTTAAGATGAGAAATAAGTAAAGAACTCGTTTTTGAAGCATGGTGCCCAATTCGAGAGTACCAAATAGAGGCAGTCGTTCGAACGCTAAGATTCACAAACTTTTTCGGATGCTTGAGATAGAATGATGCGGGACGAATGTGATACGTCCCATTACTGCAAGTTCCTATCGCTAGTTTCTCCCCCTAGCCAGATCCTTAACATGAAACTACGAAGGAAAAAAATTCTAGAGTGACGTTATTATCCTTCGTAAATCGATGTGCAGAGAGTAAGTTATGATTCGTAATGGGAACACACAAGACATTGTTGATATGAAATTTTCGCGACAGAAAAGAAATAAAAAAGGTACCGGTGTGAGTAATTGGCATTACCATGGGCATCGGCGGTCTGAACCTCATCCGTACCATCATATTCAAAATGGTAGGTAAAGTTATGTAGGTCACCCGTGAGATGATGAGAAGCACCAGAGTCAACCATCCATGAGGCGGGCGGATTACGTGAAGTAGTCACATGTGGAGTATTCGTGACATTGGCTGTCAGATTCAGGAGGTGCTGAAGCTTGTAGTAGCGGGAGGCAATGTGATTAGGTTTACCGCAAAACTGACAGATAACCTGCTCACCAGTTGTCGGATAAGAGTTAGGAAAATTGGAAAAAACATAACCAGAGGGCTGCCTACCTCGACCACCACGAGATGGACCGTGATTGCCACAGTGAGAACCACGCTCTTGTGAGTGAAAGCTGCCGGTGAATGAGGGTCCGCAACTAAGGCTATGAGAAGCAGTGTTGGCGGTGGTGACAAGGGTCGCGGTCTCAGTTTCAAACCGTTTGATGTAGGATTCATGCGTGACAAGCACATTGTGGAGCTCAACAAAGGTGAACAGTTGTTCACGGAGACGGATGGACGTGGCAATATCACAATAGTTGGCACCAAGTCCATTGAGCACATATAGCGTAACGTCGTCCGAATTCATTGGACGATCTGGCAATTTCATCAATTTTGGACTTCATGTCCGTGAGCTACTCCAAGACAGAGCGATTACCAAGCGAGGCATTGTTGAAGGCGTCTTTGAGTGCCATGATGCGGGTATAGTCTGAATGTGCGAACGCACCCATCAGGAGGACCCATGCTTCTGACAAAGTCTTTATAGTATGGATCAAGGGTATGATCTCTTGTGACATTGATCTAATGAGTGCATAAAGTATGAGTTGGTCTTGTTTGAACCAAAGCATATGTCCAGCAACATCAGATGGATCGGGGAGTGGAAGAGTGCCCTGAAGATAACCAAAAAGGTTAAGACCACTGAGAGTGGAGACGACTTGTAGTCGTCATGAGAGATAGTTTGTAGGCGTGAGGCAGAGGATTAGGTGATGATGAGATGAGACGTTTATGGTGGAGAAGGGTTGGGAGGCGTTGGTGTTTGGATTGGAAGTGGTGGTGCGACCGCCAGATGAGTTTGGGGCGAAGTTTTCGTCGGAGGCGTGCTACATAGTGGCAGATTAAGGTTGAAAAAAAAAAGATCGAGGGAAATCGTAAGATTATAGATGGCGAAGTGATACAATGTAGGGGTGTACAAAAACCCGTTCACCCGCCCGACCCGCCCGCACCCGCCCGCACTCACCCGCGCCCGCCATGATTTTATTTTTTTGTACATGTAGGCGGGTTGATTTTGTGTCAACCCGCTCAATGTCGGTCGGGTGGTGGATTTACCTTGTCACCAGCCCGCTACCCACACATTTGTTTATTATAATAATTCTAAGCTACCTATCAAACTTGTTTTACACAAAAAAAAAAAAAAAAATATTTAGTGTGAATTGTTACTTCTCATCACTTTGATGCATAAGTAGAAATGTAACGATAATAAACCATAAAATTATGAACTTAAGAAATGAAAATTACTATGAATATATTTATTTTATGTTTACGAGAGTGTTGTTTTATAATTTATACCTAATATACCAATGGTGTTTTTTAATAATGTAAATATTTTTTCTCTATATATATATATTAGTAAATTGATGTGTAGTATTGTAAATAAAGAAGTTATAACATATGTATTTCTTGTGGAATTGATTATGTGTATTTGATTGTGTTATAATCCTCCATCCGCCCGCCAACTCGCGTAACCCGTCACCCGCATGGTTTTGAAATTTACATAACCCGCACGGGTGAAGAAATTGGTACCCGCCATAAGTGGGTATGGTGTATTTATTTGTTGCAACCCGCAAATATCCGCCAACATATACCTCTAATACAATGTAGGGAATTCTTATGAATTGTATTATTGATGGCATAAATTACAAATGAGCCTATATTTTCCTATTTATACAAGTATAAACTTGATGAACAAGTAAAGGATAGCTACAAGGAAAGATAAAATAGAATCTTAGACTATCTAATATCTTTGGAAGAAGAGATATCTGATTGAGATATCGATGATCTCGTACACGATGATCTATCTTGAGTGTTCGACCTAGTTACAACCACTTAGAATCCTCGTTTAGCATGTTCTTTTGTTTTTAAACCTGAAAGTCTCTAACCGAGTAACATGCCACGTGCCACGTGTTAGTGCGACCATGAGAAATGGTACATTATCGTATATGATATGACACATATTTTATTACCAAATTATGTACAACGCTACACAAATGTACTTCGTAATTACAACACGAGACAAACTACCATTTTCGATGTAGTTAGAATATTAATGTAGTTTTTATATCTAATTTTGTTAAATTATGAACATATGTTTGGGTATCGAGAAGGCACATGAAGAACATGAATGTGACCGTGAGCCACCTTATCTGGAGCAGCGGGGGATAAATCTGATTTTAGTTATATGTCAACTTATGCTTTTGAGAACAAATATTGTTATGTTCTTAATCATTATGCACAACCATGAAAACAAAATGAGGTTACGTCGTCGACGGAGGGTGATTCGGTATAGCCTTTTGGAAAAAAATCCCTAAAATTGAGAAAGTCATGTTTCAGATGACTGATTTGAATGATGAGTATTGCATAGCAAATCTTAGGATGGACAGAAACTATTTTATGAAGTTGTGTTGGCTCCTTAAAGAGGTTGGGGGCCTACGGGATGAAAAGTATGTTACCCTACGCGAGCAAGTAACCTTATTCCTGAAGAAACTAGCTTACCATGACACCAACCGCACAGTAGGATTTGATTGGCATAGATCCGGGCAGACAGTGAGTCGATATTTCAGACGTACTTTAGAAGCACTGCACAAGTGTAGTGATTTATTGCTAGTGACACCTAAGCCAATTTCTGAGGAGAATGGGAATTGTGAGGAGCCTTGGAAATATTTTAAGGTAATAACAACATATTTATATCTTATCAAATGCATATTCTTTATGCACTCTACTAATGTGTCATATTGCTTTGTAGTGATGTCTAGGAGCACTGGATGGCACTATAGTTGATGTGATAGTCCCTACTCTGGAACAGCCAAAGTATCGGTCTTGTAAGGGTAGAGTACAAGTGAACATACTTGGGGTTTGTGACATAGAGATGAGCTTCGTTTACTTGTTGTGCGGGTGAGAAGGTTTTGCGGCGGATGGCAAAGTTCTTCGCGATGCACTTTATAGACCCGCACCAAATGGATTTAGAGTCCCACAAGGTAGTCATTTGATATTAGTAGTATATGTTGTCTCATGACATGTTTTCAATCTCTAATTGTTGTTTTCTTTATTTGTTTGTAATTTACAACTAGGTTGTTACTACTTGGTTGATGCGGGGTATGCAAACTGTGCTGGTTTTTTGGCACCGTACCGTGGTAGACGGTATCATCTGAAGGAGTGGGGAGAGGGTGTGTTGTTCCACAAGACAAAGAGGAGATGTTTAACATGAGACATTCGCGGGCGAGGAGCGTCATCGAGCATGCTTTCGCCAAATTAAAAAACCGATGGAAGATACTCAAGACTCCATCATCATATCCAATAAAGATTCATAATCGATGCGTGATGGTGGGTGCACTCTTGAACAATTTCATCAAGGTTCAAATGCCTAACTACGTCTCGGACTCTTCTTAGTCGTCTAACAGTTCTAGCTCCGACGACGAAGCCAGCAATGCACCCCCTGATTACATTGAGGGCCTACAAAGTGCACCTGCATGGGGAGGTTTCAGAGATGAGATGGAGACTAAGATGTGGGATGACTGGAGTGCAGCGCACCGGCATTGAGACGATGTTTTTGGTTTTGATGATCGAGTGAAGCGTGTGTTAGGAGAAGTTGTCAAAACAATACTAGGGACTTATTGAATGGTGTTTCATGAGTTATAGTTGACTAGTTGTTCTTTTATTTGGTTTTATGATTCTGTTTGAACATGTTCATTTGTGATTTGGCACTTTGTTTGTGGAATGACAATGTTTGTGTTTTTGGCTTATATGCATTTGATTCATGGATGACAGATTCCTGTTATATTCCTCCTTTGTACATAATAATGACTTTGATCAATAGTATATGGTATATACTCACCTTTTAAATATTCTCTTGTGGTGTATAGATGGCGGTGGCTTCAAGTTGCAATTCTACACCTGTGGAATCAGAATCGAAAGTGGCAAAAAACAGATACAAATGGACTAAGAAGGAGGAATTGGCCCTAATTGATGTTGTGAAAGATCTTAAGGGTAAAGGAATAAAGATAGACAATGCTTTCAGAGCTGGTTACCTGGTAAAGCTGGAGAAGTCAATAAAGAGGATTGTCCCTGCAACCAGAGTTAAGTCTGATCCCCATGTAAGGTCAAAGATGGCAGTTTGGATGTGCATGTATGGCCATCTGTACTTGATGTTTGATGGGTCCAGTGGTGGAACGTGGTTGTGCCCGGTCACTAAGACAATTCAGGGTATCAATGAGGAGTATTGGTTGGACTACGTGAAGGTATACTCTCTTAAAGATAATAAGTCTCTTGCATTGTAATATGTCTACATGTACTAATGTCCCCATTTTGGTTCTTAAAAGGTACATCCCCATATGCTGCAATACAAGGACAAGCAGTTTCCATACTTTGACGATTGGGCAGAGTTGTTTGGTAAGGATCGTGCGACTCAAAATGGTGCTGAAGACTTGAGTGTTGTTGTGCATGATCTAGTTTCGAAGGGGAAGAATATTGTGAATGAAGATGAGCAGCCCAACTCAACTCCCAACACGAGTACTCAAACTGACTTTGTTGATCTGGACATGGACGAGGGAGGCGGTGACAATGATGTACCCTTCTCATCTGGACCTTCTAAGGCATCAACCAAAAAGTTGCTTAAGAGGATCAAGAAAGAATAGGGTATGAAACGCAGACGTGAGAGTAATCCCCCTCTCGAGAGTGCTCCAGAGATACCAGTATATGTGGATGAGTTCATCACGAAGACCAATGATGCCATGGAGGGCATTCCAAACCTTTGTGTTGCTCCAAAGTTGCCTGAAGATCCTGCTACAACCCAGAGGAAGTCTATGTATGCTGCTCTATCCAAGTACGAGGAGTTTGACGAGGATACGAAGATCGATCTTGTACACCGTCTTGAACATTCTCTAGTCGATGCCGATGTCTATTTTGCTTTGCCAGAGGAGTCCCAAGTTAGGTACCTCAATCACCTCCTGAAGATGAAACCCTCAAAGAAGTGAGGTTTTGATGAACTATGTCTGGTTTTCGTTTTGAATACCCAAACAATTGTTGGGTTTAATTTATGTTTGAATTATCGCATTTCTGGTTACTATTGAGTTTTTAAGTAAGACACCTTTAATCCTTACCCCCCAATTTTGTGATCCAGTGTTGACTGATCTTGGAGTAGGGCTAACTAGTATTTTTTTTTGGATGCTTTATTCATTATTCATTTTGCCACAAGGAGCAATGAATTGGCATGTTTGCAAGTGATTTTCTTTAGAGATGTTCGAAAAATTTGTGTGTATGCTTTGGTAGGAAAATCTCCAGTTGTGCATTTGTGTTTATGATATGGTTAGTGGTATTTTTTACCTTGTACTTCATTACAGTCCCTGTGTTTGATCCCATAGATAAGTTTGCACAATTCATCATGAACATAAACATTGAAATAAAAACAAGTAAAAGGGGAATAACCTCATAGGCCATCCTATAACACCTCGACATTCAGAACTCTCCCTAAGAATTGTAACAATAATATGTGACTTTGCGGAACAGGTTACGGGTCACACTCACACTTCTGCCAAAAACTTACGTGCAACAATGATTGATTTACTTTGCATTTTGACCGAAACAATGGACGGTAAATGTCCTTAATTAGTAAAAGAGAAACAAAGCCATCTAAAATTCGAACGACTTTGCCGAACACGATGTTACCGAGGCGGTTGGTTCACCGTAGTAGTTAGTGATTTGGTTTGATTTATCTTTTGCGGGTTTATGGAGAGTGCAAGCAACTCCATTAGTGTCGGAAATGTGGTCGGATGCGGTTCCAAATGACATATCCTTGCCAAATCGCGAAGTGTCTTTTTTATCTTGCGTGTGGCGTTGATAATTTCCTTTGTAGTGCGTTTCTTCTCCCGGATCTTCTTAACATACTCCCTTGGTGGTACGATGCAGGCTTGAACTCTCACTTTCCCAGAAAGCATTTCCAAATCGCCCCATGCAAACTCTCCATGCATCTTGTACGCCTCATGCATCGTGAATTTCCCCTAACAATTATTTCATCAAAAATTAAGAGATTTAAGATAAAAATACTCACAATGGATAATGTGTACGATATACAAGATAATTTTTTAGAAACATAAATAATATAAGTGAGGAAACCTCCTTAAACTCGTCCCACACTTCTGGATCCGTTCGAACTTCATTGTTGTCCATATTCCATACCGTTCCCACATGACCAAGTATTTTTTTTTGAAAACATAGTGTCGCGCCGCCAATCTATCGAAGCGATAAAGAATCTCATCCGCCATGAATGTTGTGTCATGGATGTAGTTAATCGTGTCCATTGCATGTCCGACTATGATATCGAGAAACTTGGAATTTTTTAGAGGAACACACCCATGCTCCGAGTTAACTTGCTCCTTCAATGCATCGATGAGCGTTTCGTCGATGTCGGGAATCTATTCATCATCATAGAACACCTGCCTTTGAAGCTCGCTAGCGTGTGGCAACATACTCAAGATTAAATGAATTTTGGAGAGAAGGGGGACACTTTTCGATTTGATAGAATTTTGTAGATGTTGTATATTTTGCAAGAATGAGACTATTTTATAGACCCACATGTGCATATTAACACATTTAAAAAAAAACAAAAATGATACAATAAAAAGTGAGATTTCATGAACCTCATTGGTTGAGCATACCTCCCCATGTTAACGTGTAGTCATGCCAAAATTAGTGACATGGGGGAAAAAAAAGCAAACAATAAAAACACATATGCAAACAAAATAAAGGGGAAGGGAATCCGAGATTCCCTTCAAAAATATAGCATGCCTAACTTGTTTTTCATGGCATGCTTGTACAAAAAAGTTGGGTTAAAATATGAAAATTAGTGTCATGAGATCCTTGAAAAATTCCATGACATCACACTGACCAAAGTACACCCCCTACTTAGCCAATTGCATAAAAGGTAGATTGTCATTACTTGCAATATTTAATTAAAATACGAAAAGCCATAAGAATGCTTAATAATAGTTCATAATCTCTAACAACGGGTAACGCTCCCTCCATTATCGGTGATGAAGTTTGAAAACACCCCACTCACAGAACTTGCGCGACACCACGATTGTTGCACTCCATCATCATCGACAACTATAGGCCTCGCAATTGTTCCTCATAACTTATAAGGGAGTACAACAGCCTCTTTCATGCAAAACACGCTGTCATAGAGTTTGTAGTGTTCGAAACCGTGAATGCAGAAATGTTTCTCGATAGCGTTTTCCTAGACAATTAAGTATGAATCGAATTACGAAACGATTTTAACCTAGAATAACATTTATCAATGAAGAAAGATAAGATTCAAATTTCGGATTCATACCCTCTTCAAGTAGTGGACATATTCTGGACCAAAGCTCACTAGATTGGTTTTAGACCAACGGTCAAACCTAACTCCAGGAACATTAACCCACCGATGAAATATCTCGATGTGATGCCGCATAGCCTTGATCTTTTCTTGTATCACGTACAACGGGTATTTCTTGCCAACACCATCAAATATACGATCTTGCACATCTAGCACCGCGTATTTCATCTCATGCACACGGGATATGTCGTGCCTCTTGCCAACGCATCTAGTACCAACAACACACGGAAGGATCCATCGGGTCCCATGTCGGGATCCTCAAAACACTTTTTGATCCATTGGTTCCATGTGTAAGGCATGATTCACGACGATAAAAACTGCATATTAATCGTGTTAATGAAAAAATTGTGGCCAAAACAAAGCATCAACATAAAGGGCCTCTCTTGCATTTCAAATAACGAGTTCATAACAGTACAATAACATCCACAACCACCAGATTCGACCAAATCAAACTAACAACATTGAGGAAAATTTAATCACTTTACTTTTGCGAGAAAGAAATGATGATACATGGAATTACAACTAGCACTAGTAGAAAAACTATGACCCAAGCTACAAAGCAACACACCATAGACATCCTAGCTATGGACCTCTCATTAATTCCTTCCACACAAGACTGAATTAGGACACTAAGCGGGGGTGTGTTTGTATCATTACGAGCACCAACTTCGGTTCTCGGAGGAGTATGATCTGTGTATGAGAACTGAGTAGTGGTGTTGTTATCATTGTTATCGGATGCGTTGCCTTTCTCCATTTTGACATTAGATGAGGGCTTGTTACTGTTCATTGTACTCTGACTTGGGATCATTGAAGGTGGTTGGTGGTTAAGTCGTGCAAAACGAGGCATTAACAACTCGTCCGCCCAAATGAAGTAGTCGCGGTATCTTATTTCGGTTGGACAAATGTAGTAGAATCTACCAGGGCATCTGCCTATTTTAGTTACCATACGGTAATGCATCGGACCACGACCGCATGAACAGTTGACGACAAAGGGGGAACACATCTACAACAATCGGAATAACCAACCGACCAAATTAACTAACATTTTCCATCAACCTAAACCTAATGACAGCCCCGCGTATGATGAAGACCATAAACACCAAAAATGAAAACATAAACACCAAGTACGATCGCCAAATTAAAAAACATGCTTTAATAAACCCTAGAAATTTCGGACAATCAAAATCCAAATCAAAATTGATGATTTAATTACCACTCTATCACTAATAACAAGGAATAGCAATTCCGTACAACCAAAATCATAATCAAAGTTGCTAGGGTTTAATTAACACTCGACGACTAATAACAAGGATTTGCATGCACTTGAAATCAAGCATAATCAGTCATTTATCAGACAACATAAAACAAGAAATTCTAATTTCAAACAAAAATTAATGCGTACATCAAGCAAGAAGTTGAAATCCTAAACAATGATGAAAATAGTGGTTGAAATCGGACTTACCTTGTTAGTGAGGGATGAATTTCATAATGGGTGCTCATAATTTACGCCGATTCGACTCAATTTCGCCACAAAATTAGAACTAGGGTTAGCAATGGTCGGATTTGGGGATAAATTTGAAGAAGTCTGTAGAAGGAAATGAAACGCCAAAACCATTATATACCCGGTATTTTTAGGGCAATATAGTCAAATTACGTTAATATTGGATTTAATCTAATGAACCAAACAGTTTTCGAAAAAAGTGGGCTTAGTAATATAAGAATTTAACACAGAAACCAAACCCTATAATAACCGCACTTGTATTATATATTACGGCTTTTATGATGAGTTTTAGTATATCCAGATATTGCATAAGACACGAAACCAAACACCCCCTAAGTGTACGGGTTAGGCAACTTGTACAAATATTGGTAGATGTGTCTTGCAAAGTAGGAAGCCAACAAAAGTTGGGAGTATGTTTATAATTATGTTGCATATACAATCGTGATTCACGGATTATGTCGTGGGGGATTCAGTGATGCTCTTTGTTTGTTTAACAAAGTGGCCCAAAGAGGCATTCCTCCCACTGTCGTCACCTACAAAGTCATCATGTATAACACGATAGTTTTTATATCTATTAAGGGGGGGGGGGGGGGGAATAATGTTTAAGGATTCTTAGGTGGTGTTTGCAAACTCTTCTCCAAAGTCACAAGTTCATAATCTAAAATTAAAGTTGTAAAATTTATTTAAGTTAAAAATTGGAGGTGTTTGGAAAAAACATCTAAAAGCTCACAAAAAGTTACAGTAAAGTGTTTGGAATAAAAAGTGATTTTTAAATTATTTTGCAAACTGACTATAATATCATTAACTACAACATTATATGATTATATCTATCTAATTTTTTTATAATAATCGACAATATTACAACTTAATAAAAATAAACATGTATATAATGAACATGAAGAATTTGTATTTTATTTAGTAGATAGATTCTTATATGTTTAGTATAGCATAATTTCTAAATTATTTTGTGAATAATTCAGTTTTTATAACGTCATATTTTAAGTGGACTTTTACCACACAAAAAAAAAAACTTCACCGTTGTGAACTATGTTAAATAATTGAAATATTTTTTGGGACTTCTATGTTAGCTTATCAAAATTCTATTCAATCTTATCATTAACATCCCTCTTATCATAACATTTAGATGAATTTATCCGTTAAAATCATTAGTTTGTAACATTTGTTCAAAACTCCAAAAACAATAAAAATCTTTAGGATAATGATAAGGTGAGGAGGACAAATGTGTAAAAAGATATTTTTATTTATTTTAAAATTTCCAGCACAAGATTACGTACTGTTTAAAAACGGGAGACTGTGCCTCACGCGCCCAAAAAAACACACAGTATGTGCGAATTTGGGGCGACAACAACGTACCTTCGCCATACATGGCGAAGAGGAGAACGACAAAGAAGATTGGGGACGAGCAGCAAGACATGATGGACGGAGATGATGACGTAGCAGAGGAACGAAATCGCGAAATCAGGAAAAATGAAATTAGGGCAGAATTGGGGGAAGAATCGAAGATTGGGGATGATGAACTAAGATTTGAAAATCGAATTGAAGAGGAGAATAACCATGATATACTCCCAGGAACAGAGATGGGCGACTTACCGGCAAGGAAGACAAGGAAATGGAACGAGCTATTTGCGGGAAACCGAAGGCCGGAGAACGGATGCAAGGTCGAATACACCAAACTCGTAGACAGAGCAGTGCTGGAATTCACAACGGACGATGTGCAGGAGAATAGAAACTATTGGGAGTTTGCGTTGTACGGTACTGTTCTAGGGCTTGGCATTCCATTGGAGGCCATGAAGATGTATGTTATAGCTAGATGGAAGTATCAACCAAAAATTCATGTAGTAGGAATGAATACGTATGTGTTTAGATTTGAAAATAAGGAGCAGATGATGGAAGTATTTGGTAATGGACCTTGGATGGTTAAGGGTAACTTCTTGTTGATGCTAAAGAAATGGGAGTCGGGGTTATCATTGGACCCATCTTCTCTACAAGATTATCCCACGTGGGTGAAATTGTCGGGCCTAGACTTGCAATTTTGGTCACCTAAAATGTTAGGCAAGATAGCGAGTTTGATAGGAAAGTCGTGCTATATTGACAAGATGACTACTAGTAAAGAGAGATTGGCTTATACTAGAGTGATGGTGGAGCTGAAGGCAGGAGAAGAACTAATAGACAAGATTCAACTTAAAGGACCAATGGGAGAAATGTATACTCAGAAAGTGGTGTATGAAAAGAAACCATTTCAATGTTTCAAATGCCTAAAGTTTGGGCATGGAGCTAATAAATGCAACCTAAGAAAGGAATGGATTAGAAAATCAGACTTAACAGATAGCAAAGAAGAAGGTGAAACAGAACAAGAGGATCAGAATACAGTTGGGCAGGTAGAGATGGACAGAGAAAAGAGTGAATATGGGAACATAACTCCCAACAAGCAACATGAGGAGAACCAGAGAGTAGAAGGTAGCAATGGTCAAACTATCAGAGGAGGAACAATATCTATTCCTGTTACCATACAGAGAGCTGGAGATACACAGACAGATGCGCAAGAGAGCATAGTAGGGAGACAAAATGTGACTGCAGAAATTCCAGGCAAACAAAGAGGTACTATAGGAGGCAGAAACAAAGAATCAACACAAGAAGAATGGGACAAAGTAGAGACTAAAAGTTCAAAAAGGATTGAAAAAAATAGAGCTGAGAAGCATGGGAAAATGATCCAAGGAGAGACGAAAAGAGGATCCAGAAGGGTTGTGGCGCCCAATGGATAATCTCAACTTATGTGCATGGAACTTGAGAGGACTGAATGATCCTCTCAAGCAAGAGGCTTGGAAACAAGCTATGAGGGAAAATAAGTGCAGTTTTGGAGCCATTCTTGAAACTAGATTAAAAGATGAAGGTTATGAGAAAATCACAAAACACTTCAACAAATGGAACATGGACAGTAATAGGGGCATGGGAAAGAATTGTAGGATCATGATTGTTTGGGAGGAGACTAAAGTGGATTTGACAAGTTTAAAAAAGACTGACCAACTGATTCACACTAAGGTGAAGACTAAGGACCACAGATTGGAATTTCTATGTACTTTCATTTATGCTCACAACAGCATAGAGGAGAGAAAGCAGTTGTGGAAGGACCTAGAAGACCTAAGTAATCTCATCACCACTCCTTGGATTTTGTGTGGAGATTGGAATGTTGTGTTAAACACATGGGAGAAATCGAATGAAGATAGAGGGGAAACACAAGTAAGTGATGAACTGCATATGGTTTTTGATGGACTTCAGATTCAAGATCACAAATACTGTGGTCCAAAATACACATGGGCGAATGGCCACACCTATTGCAAACTTGACGGGGTTGCTATAAATCAGGCATGGATGACAGCTAGAAGTGACTCTATTGTGGCTTTTCTTCCTCCTGGCAGATCATATCATTCTATGAGCTATATCGGTATTGTTGGTACTAACCACAAGATGAACATCCCTTTCAGATTTAAAAATGTATGGGCATCTGACAAAGAGTATATACATCTCATCAGAGAGGCTTGGAAAAGAAACTTCTATGGGTGCAAGATGTATCAGTTAATCAGAAAGCAGCAAGGGGTTAAGGATAAGTTAAAGAAGCTCAACAACAGAAAGTACCAGAACTTAGAACACCAAGTGGAGGATAGTTTGAAGCGGCTCCAAGAAACACAAGAAATAATTCTTTATAATCCCAACTCCGGGGATGATCAGAATGATATAAAGCTGCTTAAACATGATTATGAAGATAAGAAAAGGCAACTTATGAGCCAACTCACTCAAGCAGCCAAGCTGGACTGGATGAAAGATGGTGATAGTTGCACTAGATTATTCTTCAACAGCATTAAGAGCAGGAGGAAAAATAACAGTATCCTTTCTTTACAAGATGCTGAGGGTAAATTGCTAACTAATAAACATGATATTGTAGATCATATTCTAATGTTCTATACAGGTTTGCTGGGGACAGAATCTAAAGTGAAGGAACTAGACATATATGTAAGTGCAAATGGCCCCAAGATGAATGAGGAAAGAAACACAAGGCTAAATCTGATGATGAGATAAAAAGAGCATTAATGCAGATGAATGACGTGAAGAGCCCAGGGCCAGATGGACTGAACACTTTCTTCTATAAAACAAGTTGGAGTGTAACAGGAGGATTAGGGCCAGATGGACTGAACACTTTCTTCTATAAAACAAGTTGGAGTGTAACAGGAGGATTAGTATGTGAAGCAATCAAGGAAATATTTCAAACAGGGAAGTTGTTAAAACAAATAAATACCATTGCTATCTGCCTTATTCCTAAAATTTAGAACCCTACAAAAATATGTTATTTATAAACTTTTTACCAAAGTTTTAGCTAACAGACTAAAACATTTGATGTCAGATATTATTCTTCCAAGCCAATCAGCATTTGTGCAAGGGAGGGACATCTACCAAAACATCTACCTAGCTCAAGAATTGGTAAGAGGTTATGGTAGGAAAAACATCTCACCCAGTGGTATGCTAAAAATTGACATTCAAAAGGCATATGACACAGTAAATTGGTCTTTCTTAGAACAGGTTCTGAGTAGCTGTGATTTTGATCCATATTTTGTTAAACTGATCATGTTGGGTGTGACATGCCCAATATATTCTTTTAGCATTAATGGCATCTTGGAGGGCAACATTGAGGGAAAACAGGGACTTAGGCAGGGGGATCCCTTATCTCCTTACCTCTTCGTTATCTGTATGGATTACCTTGCTAAGTTGATTAAAAGTAGAACAGATAATAATAAAGAGTTCCAATACCATCCTAAATGTGGTAGGATCAAATTATGTCATATGGCATTTGTTGATGATCTCCTACTTTTTTGCAGAGGGAACCAAAAGTCAATGAATACACTAAAGAACATCATACAAGAGTTCTCAGAGATGTCTGGATTAAAGACCAGTGCTGCTAAAAGCAATATTTTCTTAGCAGGAGTGAATATGAGGGACAAAGAAGACATACAGGAACTTTGGGGGTTTCAAGAAGGCCACTTCCCAATTAGATATATGGGCATTCCCCTTAGCCCCAAGACCTTGAAGACTGAAGATTATGAAAGCTTGATAAAAAAAATGGTGGGGAGGATACAGAGTTGGCAAGTAAAAAACTTGAGCTACGCTGGCAGATTGCAGTTGGTTAAAGCAATTCAGACTAGTATTCAGAACTTTTGGAGTCATATTTTTGATATCCCAATAGGAGTAGCAAGACAAATAGAGAGGATATGCAGGAACTATCTATGGGTGGAAAAAGAGGAAGGCAAGAAGAATTTGGTAGCCTGGAGGAAAATTTGTCAAGATTATGGGAGGGGGGTTGCAGATTAAGGAAGTGCTAGGCTGGAACAAAGCAGTCTTGGCAATGCAGATAATGAAGCTGAATGGTACAAGAGAACAAATGACAATATGGCAGAAATGGGTGGCAGCCTACAAACTAAAAGATAATAATATCTGGGAAGTGGAGCAGAGGGCAAGTGACTCTCCTTGGTGGAAGAGTTTACCGAGAATAAGGGACAAACTGGTAGCACTAATACCAGAAGCAAGATTGACAGGTGAAGTGAGAGTAGGGAAGCTGAAGGGAGCCCAAGCAATGTATAGCAGATTACATCCAGCAGATCCTAAGGTAAGATGGTGGAGACAGGTATGGAACAAGATTGCTCGTCCTAAATCCACCTTTATTCGCCGGCTAGCCGTTCAAAATAGACTAGCTACAAAAGATAGGATAAATAAGTTCATTTCATTAACTGGTAGTAATTGTGTGCTATGTGGTGATCAAAGTGAAACTCATAGTCATCTGTTTTTTAAATGCATATGGTCCTATGATGTTTTGAGGAAAAATCTTAGCAGCACAGGGATAAAGAACTGTCTAGGGAACATAGAAGATTGGATAAGATTATTTGCAAACTCCAGGGCAAAAGGAATCAATATATACCAAATCAGGGCAGCCACAATAGGAGAAAGTGTGGCGGCAATATGGAAAGCTAGGAATCAAATTATCTTCACAGGTAGGAAGGCGACTGCAGACCAGGTTAGTAAGGATATAGCTAACATTCTAATCAATAGAATCCAGACAAAAGGAAGAAATAAGCTTCAAAGCAATAGAGTTACAAAGACCATTTGTTTTAATCTTCAACAGATTTGATGTTTTTATACTATATAGATACTACTTATTGTTTGATGAGCACATGTCATATTGGAAACCAACGGAGAAGCCTTGCCAGTACTTTCATCAGGTATACTCCCTCTCTTTCAGCTTCTCACCCTCAAAAGAGTGGACTGATCATGAGGAAGCAAACAATCTATATTGAAGGCTATCAACACTGCACTCAGCAGCTGGGAAAATGGTCACAGTTCTAAACTGGAGCCATTAGAGGAGAGCTGTTTGAGCTATGATTGGACACCATAGGAGGATGAGGGTGTTTGTAGTGATTGTGGGCTTTGCCTAGTGTAATAGACATAGTCTAGCGCATAGGTATTCCCAAGCTGATGGTTATGATCAGTTAGATTTTGTCTTGTTGACATAGCTTCTGGGCATTGGCCTAAACTCTATGTAATACTCTGAGTTGGGTTCTATATAATTTTTAACTTGCTACAAAAAAAAAAAAAAAAAAAAAAAATCCAGCACAAGCTAAAAGCGGGAATAAGGTAACTTTTGGATTGTGGCAGTTATCTATACTATTATATAAAGGAAGCCATGTTGAGACTAAACTTTTGATTTTCCTTTTTACCCCTTTACACTCTATGAAAGTTTATTATTGTCGGGATATAACTGTAATTTACTTTACCTTAATTATTATTTAAATCTTTTCATTAAAGGAAACAATTATTAAATAATCTCTTACATAAAAAAAAGGGTTAGGATATGTGGATTTTCTATCCATATTTAAATAAAATCTTTACCATATTTATTTAAAAATTAAAAGAAGTGATTAATTGTGCGGGAACCGCATGCCAACGTTTCTAGTTAGTTTAAAAAATTACTTTAAAGAATTATCCTCTGAACCAAACACTTTAAAAGTGGGTAAATTAGATTAAAAGCTGATTCTAGATTTTTTAAAGAATTTCCAAACACCACCTTAAAATTATACAGACTTAAATTAAGGTGAACAAATTAGGTAAAAACATTAACTTTGTCCAATGTTCTAGGCGGCTAGACGGTTAGGCGGTTAGGCCTGATAGAGTTCTAAATATTAAGAAAAATGCAAATAGGCTTTGAATCTCCTACTACGAATTAGTATTACATCTTATACTATATTATATAGAAGCACGCCATAGTATTAAAAGCTTATTCCACTATTAAAAATTTATGATAATTTTACGGGGTGTGTTTTTAATTTTTATGTATTCTTTAGACAAAAGTACAATAGAAATTATTGATTTGTAAATTGTCTATAAATATCAAATCTAGACAAAATCTCCAGACTTTAAAGTTTCAAAACAAGAAGTATGTTTACCAATTTTATTGATACACGTAGCTTTCCATTCTACTAGCAAGGAAGTCCAATACTAAGTAAAAAATAAGTCACGTACAATTAATATCATATTTTTTGTCTCGTGCTTAAATTTCGTAGAAAAAATGAATATTTGTCAAACTCAAAGATGTTCTTTTTATTTATGAATAACTCGATGATGTTGTATCATGAGTATATCCTATATTAACATACAAATACATTATTTAATCTATTCAATTGCGGTTGATATATAAGGATATATTATTGTGCATTAAAAGAATATCAATCATTATTTACCAAAAAAAACCATATGCTCATCTATATTTAAAATTTGATTCTACCATAGTATTCGAATTTGGTGTCGACATTGTGTGCGTAATCTGCTATTTTTATTCAAAAAGTGATTGATTGCTAGAAACTAAGCAAAATATTATTTAAAAATCTAATACGAAATTAAAAAAAAAACGAGATATATCTACTAGTGTTGAAAGACTGTGACTTATGTTATAACTAATTAAATAAAAAACTTAGTTTGTAGAATTATTTTGATAGAATTTTTTAACGTAAACCATAGTATTCTTTGATTTTAATAAAGTTTTTTGTGCATTGTTGGCATAATAAATAATATTTAATCAATAACGACAACGCTATCCTTGGAATTAATTATTGACTAGAAGTCAACGTGAGTGAGGGGAGGTGGATGAGAAAATTAGAATTAGAGGGAAGGTGGATAGAGAGAGATAATACCTCATGGGAGGTGGATGGAAATTTGCCCGTATATATATTAAAACTATAATGTGTATGTGTTCTCTGTTATAAATATGGCAAGTGGAATATGCCTAGTGGCCATTGTTGAAAATTATGTACAAATACTATTTTATAATAGTAGTTGTTGTTGTAAATAGTGTAAGATGCACAAAATTCACAAAAATCTTGATAAAAGCGATTTTCAAACAGTAAAGGTGCGATTTGGAATCGATGCACACGCTCCACGTCGGCCGACCGTCGAAAAAGGTGGCGACGCCGGTAGCCACGTCAGCAAAACCGAAAGCAATTCGCAACCCTAACCATCAGGTACAAAAAGAGAGCATACTAGAGCCAGAGGAAGAAATGCAAAAGAGAGAGAGAAGTATTTCACCGCGGCACAGTCGATCGCCGCCGCCGGATAACATAGTGACAGTAGAGGAGGTACCGAAGCTAGCACCAATACTGCACAAACAATGAAAGACATGAGACCTATATCCTGTTGCAGTACAATACTGAAGATCATTTCAAAAATCCTCACAAGGAGACTGGGCAAGGTGATAAATAGTGTAGTAGATGATAGTCAATCAGCTTTTCTACCAGGAAAGGTCATGCATGATAACATTCTTTTGGCGCGAGAACTAGTAAGGGGCTATGGGAGGAAAAACACATCCCCAAGATGTATGATCCAGATGGACATACAAAAGGCCTATGACACAGTAGATTGGACAGCTTTGAAGAGTATAATGCAGGAGTTGGAATTCCCAAGAAAATTCATGAACTCGATCATGCTACTTGTCACCACTGTTTCATACAGATATTCAGTAAATGGTACACCATCCAGGATCCTAAGAGCTAAAAGAGGGCTCAGGCAGGGAGACTCCATATCACCTCTACTCTTTGTACTGGTGATGGAATATTTACATAGAGTCCTCCAAAAATGAGGAAGATTCCAGACTTCACCAAAAGTGTGAAGCATTAGGACTCACTAATCTATGTTTTGCTGATGACCTCATGATGATGTGCAGAGGAGATGAAGAATCTGTCACAATTCTTATGCAGCATTTTCAGAAGTTCTCCAACTCAACTGGTCTGAAAGCAAGCCCCACTAACTGCAGGATATACTTTGGGGGAGTGGATGATAATGTTCAAAAGAACATACTAGGCATGACTGGATATGCTAAAGGTGAACTTCCAGTCAAATATCTGGGAATCCCCCTAGACAGCAAAAAACTCACAGTTGCAAACTGTAGTGCACTGATTGAAAGAATATTGGAGAGAATTAGACACTGGAGCTCAAAACTGCTTAGCTATGCAGGGAGAATTCGGCTTATCAGAAGCATTATCTTTGCTATGGAAAATTACTGGCTGCAAATCATACCATTACCATAAGGTGTCTTGAAACACATTGAAACTATGTGTAGGATTTTTCTATGGACTGGAAAAGAGGCAGATACAAAGAAAGCTACAATAACCTGGGATCACCTCTGTGACACAAAGAAGGAGGGGCCTGAATATTATATCTCTGGTGGAGTGGAATAAAGATACAATAGCTAAGATCCTATGTAATATCACTCAAAAAGCTGACAAATTATGGGTGCGTTGGATCCACACTTACTACATAAAGGGGCAGTCCACTGAACAATTCCAACCTCAACAGACTTGCTCATGGCTAATGAAAGCAACTTTCAAGAGAAAAGATCAGCTGAAGAGAAATAAAGGTTGGGAGGAGATTGAGAGATGTGGGAAGTACAATACCAAGAAAGTTTACAGGGGGTTTAGAGAGACTAGGCAAGTTGTCACATGGAGGAAAGTGTTCTATGGCAACCATGCTACACCTAGAGCACCGTTCACATTATGGATGGGATGCCAAAAGAGAATGGCAACAAAGGACAAGCTTCTGAAATGGGGTATAAATATTGATGGCAAATGTGAGTTATGTGGAGATCAAGAAAGCATGAATCACGTTTTCTATAAATGCAAAGAGACAAACAGGGTGTGGAAATGAGTCCTTAGCTGGCTTAAAATGCAACATAATCCAGGGGGTTGGGGGGAGGAACTGAAATGGATCACCAAAGCATGCAAGGGAAGAGCATGAAGAACAAACTATTGAAGACAACAGCAGCAGAAACTATATATGCAGTGTGGAGCAGTAGGAACACAATAGTTTTTGAACAGAAAAAGATGAGCAGTTAACTAACAGATATTATCAGTCATAATATCAAATGTAGGCCAAAACCCATGAAAAGCTAAATGTTTACTGTAACAGGTTATAATGCATGGAGGAGAGATAGTCCAGCTTAGTCTTGCTTGGTCAGATAGAATGCCTGGATTGTAAGGATCGGCGTTTGTACTTTCTTGCTTATTGGTAATGGAATTTACTTCTTGCTCCAAAAAAATTAGTGTAAGATGTTGAAAATTCTTTCCTATATAAGGAGCCATCATGATGAAGAGAAAAACACCCATTCACAAGTAATATACTCCTTATTTTCTCTTCTTTCCCTATGTCCTTTTAATATATTGTTATAAACCTCAATAGTTTTAATTTTTCTATAACACGTTATCAGCACGAAGGTGCTCGCTCCGATACATTTCCTTAATCTTTCTTTTTCCCTATGTACAATATATCCTTACTCTCCAAAGAAAAAAATAAGGATTTAGTATAAACCCAAAATATTTATACTATTCAATGAATCCTTCGCCAAAAATTTCGTATAAACCCAGAACGAGGATTCAGTGTTTCAAAATTCAGTTCCAGTCTTTAAAGACAACGTTCAACGTTAAAAGGTACAAAAGTTTATATTTACTTGTTCATCTATCTCCATTATTATAGACAAAGAGGATTATGATTAGATGAAAATCCTCTTTATATCTTACTCTCATCTAACTCTAACACTAACGCTAATTTTAACTTTCGTTGATGCTTGAGTTAACCCCAAGCTAGAAACGACTACTGATAATTTATATTTTACTGTCATCTAACTCTAACACTAACGCTAATTTTAACTTTCGTTGATGCTTGAGTTAACTCCAAGCTAGAAACGACTACTGACAATTTATTATTGTGGAAGGTTTTACCTCATATTATATTGCTTATTTTATTCCATAAGCCCATGAAAGTTTTTATATAGTAATGTGGCGGAAATTATTTAAGCACTTAATTCATTGCAATTATTTTACTTGTTTACATTATTCCTTAAGCCTATGAAAGTTTTTACATAGTAATGTGGCGGAAATTATTTACGCACTTAATTCATTGCAAGTATTTTACTTGTTTACATTATTCCTTAAGCCCATGAAAGTTTTTACATAGTAATGTGGCGGAAAATATATATGTATTTACTTATCGTAATACTAGCAACCCAGTGCACGCGGGACCGCGTGCAACGTACTCTTTGATATAACATATATAAATATTTTACATAGTTGATTTTTAATAATCGATGAAAATAAAAATATTTATGCTTTAAATAATAAAAATGATTTATTTATAGAATGCCAGAGGGTTTTTTTTTTTGGTGAATTGAGTTTAAATGACTTTGCAATGAAGAGTGCATTTGCTATCCTAAACTGCTAGCAAGTGTCTTTCAACAAACGTTTTATTTTATGTACTTTTGTCTTACATGTGTAGCTTTTGTAATTAATTAAACTTAGAAACTATATTATTATTAAAATATTAGATGTGTAGATCAATCGTGTCTTGAATATGATTAATTATATGTTTTCTGTGAATTGAATTTCTAAATTTAATACTTTTAATATTGATCATATGATTCTAATCTTGTACGTTTGTGTCCTCCACCGCCGTTTTTAAGATGTCCTTGAGAAGTCCATAAATTTAACAAAAAGGTTATTGAACAAATGAACAATTTTGTTTTTGAAATTAATAGATAAACATATGCCTAACTTAAATTCTAATTATCAGAGGAGTTGGGAGTGAAACGATTTGATGAGGGGGCCAAGAAAAGTGAAAAAAGAGTTTAAACACTTCTCCTTTCCTCAAAAAGATTAACACGATACATACAGCACACATAAAATTAAATCATAAGGAGTCTCCAAAAGTTTTAAGTTCTACGCCCCAATTCTCCAAAAAAAATTACTTCTAAAACTTTCAAAACAACCAAAGCATAAAAAAGGATATCTTAAAATAAAAGTCTCAACATATACAATAAATATGTACACATACATTGATTCTAAATTTGAATATGTCAAAATAACAATAACATAACAGTAAGAAAAAAACATGTTATTGATTTCCTTTAAAATGTTAGTATAGCTTCTATTGAATGGCTCCTGCACAAAATTCATAAGTGTATTAGAAAATTGCAAGATATATAAACATAAAAGTAAACTCTATGGAACAAAATTTGGAAACATGGCGTGCTTATTATTTTGAAGTCGTACCGGAAATTCAAGGATGACAACTCTTTCTCCCTTGAGTTTTGATGCATCTCCAAGAATCTTCTGCAAAATGTAATTTATTAAACATAATTAAAAGGAAAAAGGTCAAAGATTAGGGGGAAAATTGTTATTACTAATCAATCCAACCAACACACCTACAATAAATATATATGTACAATTTACTGGAGACAATTAAGAAAGCAAATAAAATGGAGAGAAAATGTGAAAGAGAGACGTACGATTAATGGGGATTAAGAATAAAGTTTGGTGGTTGCTTATATATTGGAGATAATCATGGGTGGTTATATTTCAAATTTAAAAACAATTCTCAGATTCAAATAAGTAACAAATAACCGAATTGGAAGTGGGTTAGTGGGGCATGTGCAGTTTTTTAAAATTTGAATTTTGTAAGTTGAAAACTAAAGCTGATAAAACGGATGAGTGGAATTTTAATAATAATAAAATATTAATAGTAATCCTTTTTTAAACTATTTTTTGGTCCGATGGTGTCACAAAATGTTTTGGCTTATATTAATAGAAGTAACAAATAACTGAATTGGAAGTGGGATAGTGGGGCATATGCAGTTTTTTAAAATTTGAATTTTGTAAGTTGAAAACTAAAGCTGATAAAACGGATGAGTGGGATTTTAATAATAATAAAATATTAATAATAATCCTTTTTTAAACTATTTTTTTTATCCGATGGTGTCACAAAATGTTTTGGCTTATATTAATAGATTATTCCATATGTCCATTAAAATATCACTAATGCGGCGAAAATTATTTTACATGTTATTACAATTAATTTTTGTTGCTAAATTATTAAAGACATTACCATTCATAAAACATGCCAAAATGATTATTTTTCTAACGATTATAAACGGCTACTTACATTTTCCTCTATAAATACACAAATTTCATAACACAAATTCCACACAAATCTTCACCTTATTTCTCTCATCTTGCAAAATGAACTCTAGAACAACAGCGATCTTGATCCTCATTTACCTTTCATTTTTTATGTTTATGCTAGTAGATGAGAACACTCATATGTTTGTCCCTATGGTATTCCTCTTTTTTATTATAATAATGTTCGAGTTCAATATTTGGCTAGAGATGGGATAATTATATTGTATTATTGTAATAATTGTGCTTCTATGATTATGTATTAAAAAAAATTGATCCTAATTATATTTTTCTTGGTTATGTATTTAGCTGGAAATATGTCTAACCTCACGAGTACAGTTAGTTGTATACTCAATATCACTGGCAAGAATTATGGACAATGGAAATCAGATACAAAATTGTACCTCAGATCAAAGAGTATCGTTGAAAGTCTTGCTGCAGTAAATACAAATACGGATCCAGAAAAATGTGAGACTGTGATCTATATGAGAAAACATTTAGATGAAACCTTAAAGAGGGAATATCTCGATGTTACCGATCCTCATGAATTATGTACAAGTCTACTAGAAAGATATGGCCATCAAAAGGAAACCATGTTGCCAAAAGCCACTGATGATTGGAACAATTTAAGGTTCCAACATTTTGAAACTGTAAGCGCATACAACTCCGCGCTTATGGATATTCGTTCAGATTTAATTTATTGTGGAAGAAAGCTTAATTATAGAGAAATGATAAAAAAAAAACACTTTCTACTTTCCATGTGTCCATGATAAATGTCCAACAACAATACAGATTGCAGAATATTTCAAAATATCACGACTTGCAACAAAAGTTGTTAATGGCAGAAAGTTATAATAACTTATTGATGAAAAATCATCAATATCGTCCTCCTGGAGCACATGCATTACCTGAGGCAAATGCCATTAATTTTTCAAACTCCTATGGACGAGGTAACAATGATAATGCCAATCGAGGTCGTGGTCGTGGTCAAGGTAGAGGGGGTCATAGAGGAGGATATGGCTATAGAGGTGGACGCGGTAAAAGAGGTGGTTGTGGTAGTGGTCGTGGTTGAGGGGGTTTTCAAAACCCCTCGCATACCAACACCGTTTTTAAGAATAACCACCAGAACAAAAAAAATATAAAAACTCTCAAGGTTGTTGTTTTAAATGTGGAATGAAAGGGCATTGGGCCAACAAATGTAGTACAGCAAAACGTCTTTGTAAGATGTACCAAGAAAGTTTGAAGGGTAAATAAAATGAAGTTAACCTTGTCGAACAAAATCCAAATGATGATTCCACCTTTATGGAGGCGACAGACTAACTGATGACTATGATGTTTGTTTGGCTTAATATGTGTTTTGTGATCTTCTGGCTAAATATGCTTAGTGTGATTTATGTTTAAAGTTGTATTATCTGCTTCATGCATTTCTATTGTGTGATTTCAATAAAATAATCTCTTTTCAAATATTTACCCTGTTTATTGCAATATTTATTTTAATATTGTTTATTTGAATTGAAGCATGATATGGAGCATACCGGTGATTTCTGCCTACTTCACTGTTGTTCAACTCATACAATTCTCACAAGTAAGAAATATTTTACATATTTAGAACTCTCAAAATTTCAAGTCGGTACAATAGGATGTCCTATTAAATTGATTGAAGGATTTGGTAGAGCTACTTTTACTTTACCAAATGGAACAAAGTTTATCATCAATGATGTCTTATTTGCCCCAAAATCCAGAAGAAATTTATTGAGTTTTAAACATATATATCGTCATGGATATGATATTGAGTCAATGACTGTGAATAACGTTAAATATGTTTTCATTACTAATCATATGCCAAGAAATAAATATTTTCTTGAAAAACTACCATATATCTCATCACGGTTGCATTTTACATATATTAATTAAATCGAATCAAATATGGTAGTCAATGAAAATTCAGAATTATTGACTTTATGGCATGATCGACTAGGTCATCCTGGTTCAGCAATGATGCGAAGAATAATTGAAACTACACATGGACATTAATTTAAAAGGATCCAAACTCAATCTGAGCAACAATAGTTCATGTAAAGCATGTTCTCTTGGAAAGCTAATTATCAAGCATTCGCCAGTTAAAATTAAGACAGAATTACCCACATTTCTTAAAAGAATTCAAGGTGATATATGTGGACCTATTCATCCATCATGTGGACCATTTCAATATTTTATGGTATTAATTGATGCCTCAAGTCGATGGTCACATGTCTATCTATTGTCTACTCGCAATATGGCATTTGCGAGATTTTTGGCTCAAATAATTAAAATAAGAGCCCAATTTCCTAACTATACGATCAAGAAAGCCAGACTTGACAATGCTGGTGAATTCACATCTCAAGCTTTCAATGATTAATGTATGTCAACTTGAATTATGGTTTAACATAGTGTTGCACATGTACATACTAAAAATGGTTTAGCTTAATCATTAATTAAACGTCTTCAATTAATTGATAGGCCATTGTTGGTGAAAGCTAATTTGCCAAGTTCTCTATAGGGTCATGCAATTTTACATGTTGCATCACTAATTCGCATTAGACCAAGCTCGTATCATGAATATTCCCCATTACAACTTGCTTTTGGTCATGAACTCAATATTTCTCATATAAAGATTTTTGGTTGTGTGGTTTATGTTCCAATTGCACCACCACAGCGAACAAAAATGGAACCACGGAGAAGGTTGGGAATATATGTTGGATTTGACTCACCATCAACAATCAGATATCTTGAGCCTCTAACAGGTGATGTCTTTACGACACGTTTTGCTGATTGCCATTTTAATTAGGCAAATTTTCTAACCTTAGGGGGAGAAAAGAAGTAGTTGAAAAAATATATATCATGGTATAATCCATATTTGACAAGCTTTGATATGCTAACAAAGCAGTGTGATTTGGAAGTAAAGAAAATCTTGCATTTACAAGCTATTGCAAATCAATTACCTTATATCAGATGCAAATGCTCCCGCTCATATTGTAATTCCAAAAGAAACATCAAAGGATGATATCTTTGATATATCTAAGAAACGTGGACGTCATGTTGGCTCAAATGACAAAAATCCTCGAAAAAGAAAAGGAGCATCAAAACCTAATGATCCTATTATTGAGGAATCCATGTCTGATGAGTCGCAAAATGTGACATATGATATACCTCAAGAAGTTATCCAATCATATCCTATAAATAAAGAAAACGTTGAAATCTCTATAAATTATATCAATACGGGAATGATATTGGATCGAAATGAGATGGAAAATATGGATGAAGTATTTTCATATTTAGTCGCTTATGAAATTGTGAATGAAAATGATTTTCCTGAACCCAAATCTGTAATTGAATGCCAAACTAGGAATGATTGGGATAACTGGAAAGATGCTATGCAAGCTGAATTAAATTCTCTTAATAAGCAAAAGTTATTTGGACCCATTGTTCTCACACCGAAAAGTGTGAAACCCGTAGGGTTCAAATGGGTCTTCGTTCGCAAACAAAATGAGAAACATTAAATTGTAAGGTACAAAGCTCGCCTTGTAGCACAAGATTTTTCTCAAAGACTTGGAATCGATTATGAAGAAACGTATTCTCATGTAATGGATACGATTACATTTCGATTCTTGATTAGTCTAGCGGTCTATGAAAATCTAAACATGCATCTCATGGATGTTGTCACTACTTATCTCTATAGATCACTTGATAATGATATTTACATTAAGGCCCCTGATGGATTTAAATTACCCGCAACATCAAGTTCCAAATCTAGAGAAATGTACTCAATTAAATTGCAAAGATCATTATATGGGTTAAAGCAATCAGGTCGCGTGTGGTACAATCGTTTGAGTGAATATTTATTAAAAGAATGATATATAAATAATTCTTTGTGTCCATGCGTTTTTATTAAGAAAACATCATCTGGTTTTACAATTATTGCGGTTTATGTAGATGATTTAAATATCATTGGCACTAACAAAGAAATTCATTCAACAATGAATTATTTAAAGGATGAATTTGAAATGAAAGATCTTGGAAAGACTAAATATTATCCTGGTTTGCAAATTGAGCATGTTAAAAATGGAATACTTGTGCATCAATCAAATTATACTAAAAATATATTGAAACGGTTTAACATGGATAAAGCAACACCTTTGAACCATCCTATAATTGCAAGATCATTAACTATAGATAAAGATCCATTTCGTCATTGTGAAGAAAATGAAGCAATTCTTGGTTCTGAAGTTCCGTATTTAAGTGTCATTTGAGCTTTAATGTATCTAGCTAATTGTACTAGACATGATATATCATTTACTGTGAATTTATTAGCCAGGTTTAGCTCATGACCCACAAAAAGGCATTGGAAATAAATTATACATTTATTCCGTTATTTGAAAGGAAATGTGGATCTTGGTCTATTTTATCCTAACAATGCAGAACAATAATTGATTGGTTATGCAGATGCATGTTTTCTATCAGACCCACATAATTCCAGATCTCAAACTGGATATGTATTCATGTATGGAGGCACTGCTATTTCATGGCGTTCTCAGAAACAGACACTTGTTGCAACATCATCGAATCATGCTGAGATTATTGCACTCCATGAAGCAAGCAGGGAATGTGTATGGTTACGATCAATGACACGTCATATAAAGGTACATCTGGCTTACCCATTAGAGAGGGTTCTACAACATTATACGAAGATAATTCTGCATGTATTACACGGATGAAAGAAGGTTATGTCAAGAGTGACCGAACCAAACACATCCCCCCAATATATTTTGCCTACACTCAGGAACTCGAGAATAATAAAGAAATTAATGTCCAATATGTTCAATCATGTGACAATATGACAGATCTTTTTACAAAGGCACTCCCTACTTTAACTTTTAAGAAACATGCTCAAAGTATTGGGGTGCGTCACCTACGAGACTTATGAAGAATTGGAGATGCCAACTTGAGGGGGAGTTTGCATGGTTGCACTATTTTTCCCTTATTAAGGTTTTTATCACAGTGGATTTTTCCTTATAAGGTTTTTAACGAGGCAGCATAAGACGTGTGCAGAAGACGGATCATGTACATAACAAAATCTTCAAATGACCAAAGGGGAGTGTTATAAATATGGTAAGTGGAATATGCCCAGTGGTCATTGTTGAAAATTATGTACAAATACTATTTTATAATAGTAGTAGTTGTTGTAAATAGTTTAAGATGTTGGAAATTCTTTCCTATATAAGGAGCCATCAAAATGAAGAGAAAAACACTCATTCACAAGTAATATACTCCTTATTTGCTCTTCTTTCCCTATGTCTTTTTAATATATTGTTATAAACTTCCATAGTTTTAGTTTTTCTATAACATTATCAGTAATTTTGTTACCCAACTTATTAAAATCATATTGATTATATATCTATACTATTATGAAAAGGAAGCCATGTTAAAACTAATTTCGATTCTTTATTTACCCCTCGACACACAATAATTGGGATATACTTGTAATTTATTTAGCTTTGTTATTATTAAAAAAATTTATTGAAGGAAGAGATTATTACTTAATCTTCTCTTCCAAAGATATATATAATGTACTGTTTTTATCGATATATATAACTTACTCTTTATCATATAAATTAATTATATTATATCTTAAAATAAATTGTTAATTACCGGAGTATTCTGAAGGAAAAGAATGTACTTATGAAAATGCACAAAATAATTGTATTTTAAATGGGAAATTTAATGGTTTGATCTCATAACTTGGCTCTTTTTTTAATTTTGGTACAATAACTTGGCACCCCTTAATTTTGGTCCTACAAGTTGGCACCTTAACTGAATTTTGGTCCCATCACCCTTGCTCCGCCCAAATCCACCGGAAAATGTCTATGTGGCACCCGTTGACTGTACAGTAACCAATTTTGACCCAATTTTGGGACCTAATTTAAACATGTGGCAACCACGTGTATAATTAAAAATAAAATAAAAATAGAATACTAAAAAATTGTATATATATATATAGTTCTTAAAAATGTATTCAAAAATAATATGAGTTTCTCTAATATATTTTAATACTAAATTATAATTATTGAAAATATATTATTTTTTATTATTAAAAAAAAGAAAAAAAGGAAAAAAAAAACCATCTATCCCCCCCCCCCCCCCCCGCCACCACCATTGCCATTTGCAGTGGTGGTGCCACTGCAAATCGCAGTGGTGGTGGCGTCTAAGCGCCGCCACACTGCGATTTTTGCAGTGGTGGCGTCTAAGCGCCGCCACACTGCGATTTTCGCAGTGGTGGCGTCTAAGCACCGCCACCGCCACCACCACTGCGATTTGCAGCGGTGGTAGTGACACCACCACCACTGCGATTTGGCAGTGGTGTCGTTGGGGGGGAGGGGGTGAGGCGGGGTGTCTGGGGGGGGGGGTGTCTAGGGGTGGGGGGGATGGGTTTTTGTTTTTGTTTTTCAGTAATTAAAAAATGGTATATCTTTATTTTTTTTAGATTTCAATAATAAAAATTATATTTATGAAATAATGATTTTTTTTCTTTTTATTATATATTTATATATGTTAAGGAATTAAATATCTTATTATTTTTACTAAATAACGATATACACTTTTTATATATTTATATATATTAAGGAATTAAATATCTTATTTTTTATTTAATAAAGATATACTTTTTTATATATTTATATATATTAACGAATTAAATATCTTATTTTTTAAAATATATAAATATATACTTTTTTATATATTTATATACATTATGGAATTAATTTTTTTTATATTTATACATGTGAATGCCATGTGTGTGCCAAGTGTACTTGTTGGTCTCAATTTTGAGTCAAAATTGATGACTATGCAGTCAACGGGTGCCACATAGACTTTTTCCGGTGGATTTGGGCGGAGCAAGGGTGATGGGACCAAAATTTAGTTAAGGTGTCAACTTGTAGGACCAAAATTAAAGGGTGCCAAGTTATTGTACCAAAATTAAAAAAGAGCCCAATTATGGGACCAAACCATTAAATTTTCCTATTTTAAATCAAGAAAAAATTCATATTTTGCTAAACCAGTCCCCGACATCCCAATTGATATCATTAATTCCGCCACCGCGTATGGCGGGGCGAAACCTCACTCCGGCGAGAGACTCAAAGCACCGGCAACAGCAACACCGCCTCTCTCCGCGAGAGCTTCAGTTAATCGAGGACCAGAACCGCGAGATCCAAACCCTACTCCACGACAATCAACGGCTCGCCGCGCTCCACGTGGCGCTCAAGCAGGAGGTCGTCGCCGTCGATCAGGAAATCCGACAACTGTCCGCCACCGCGTCGTCCGTCAAAGCCGAGAGCGAAGCTCAGGTGCGCGAAGTGTACGAACGCTGCCGCAATTTGGAGGCGGAGGCGCGTTCCATCGACGCGCTTCCGGCGGAATTGGATCGAGTTAGGTCCGATGTCGAGGACCTTCGCGCTGACCGTAAGGAGCTGTTGGAGAAACTGAAGGACGTTGATGGTGACTTAACGAGGACGCATTTGGAATTGAAGCAAGTGGTGGCGCTTAAGGTTGAGATTGAAAACATGCGCGTAGAAATACTCCGAGGAAGGTATATTCACATTCGGTTCCAAAGGATAATTTAGAACAGAAATTGTTAAGTTTGCATATACCTACTTGTTTGTTGTTGAAAGCGGAATATGAGTTTCAACTCCGTAAACTAGAGTGAACGTTACGATGAATGTGATACTTGACTGCGATTCTTTCCTTCATATGATTGTCATTCATTGTCTGAGTTGCATTATTGTTGTTGAGAGTGTAATTCCAATGAGTTTTTTTTTTTTTTGGTTGTGTTTGTATAAAGGGCTGCAATTGAATACGAAAGAAAGATGCGAGCCAGGAATTGCGAAATAAGTGAAGTAATGGAAAAGCATTTGGTTTCTTTGTCTCATGAAATCCAAAAACTGCATGCTGAGCTTGCAAATGCTGAGAGTAGAGCAATGGCAGCTGCTGCAGCGGCAGCCGCAACTGCCAATCAAGGTAAGTGGTAACTGATGCAGGAGCATGCTATCAGGGCCGTGCAAATATTATTGTGTTTCATATGTTGGAGGATTTAATTAGATCATAATGTGATGTTGTGTCTTTGCAGATCTTGGGTATGGATATGCTACGTACACCGTAAATCCTGAACCTGGATATGGTGAAAATTCGTTACCTGATCCGTATGTTGTTCATCAGGTCTGAAATCTTGACTGAGCTCAGTTCAATTAAAAAAATTATAATGAAATCTTGACTGAGCTCAGTTCAATTAAAAAAAATTAAAGTCGTTATTATTCAACCATCACTATTGAGCATCTGTTGTTTCGGATGGGAAATAAAAGCTACATTAAGCTGGGTCGCTTAAGCTAGAAAGTACTAGTAGTAGATATATTATGTCATGGATACAAGCATTGGAATTCATGACTCAGATGATGCAAAACTCCATTCTCACTGTTGTCACTGGTATCTTGTCCTTTCTTTGAAAAGGATTATCATGTTCGAACATATTCTTGTCCTTATTATCAAATCGAGGAAGAATCTACCAGTATCATACTTGCTACTTTTTAAAATAATAAATTCTAACAAGTATTCCTTCTGTATTTTCGGAAGATAACGAATGCTAGTCAGAGATTTCCACAGCCAAACATATTTAAGAATCCCGGAAGTCACAGGGTGTGCCAATTACTGTTTTCCATTATGAATCAAGGAAAGAGAGTGGGGGGTGATGGGAAATTCAAACATTAGAATTTTTGAGTATACATTAAGACAGAATGTGAGGGTAAACATATCAAGTGTCTTGAGCTGAACTGAACCATTTATCACTTATTGTCACTTCCTCTAGGTGTAAAGGCTTGAGCCTGAGTTAAATAAGCCCAGACTGCAAGTCTTTGAAAAATCTGGATACTCAAGTATTAGCCAGAATGCATTTCCAGTTAGTAAAGTGCTTGTTGGAAATGAACATCGCTTCCTGTTAAGTAGCTGGTGGATGGATTAAACGCTGACTAAGATGTTATAACTTTCAATTTATTCCCATGTTCTCTTAAATTTGTATTAGTGTGAATGAACCTGGTTGCAACTGCAAAGGATATAAATTTCCACTTACTAATTTTATAGTTGAATTTAGACGTACCTATTATTACTATTATTATTTTGCTCACTGCATTTTAAGTTCTAATTCTTGTTATGGCATTAGTCCTAATTTTGCTCGCTGTCTCTACAAATTGTTGAGAGCAATTTCCTAACGAACCTCCATTTTCTTCCTTAAACTCGAACGACTGGCTTTGTTTCATAACTTTCATGTTCGACGCCTGTGACTTTGGTCATTGATGACTGCTGTCACTTGTCCTGTCTTCCAGCCTAAGGGATAAATGTCACTTTCTTGTTCTGTCTTCCAGACTAAAGGATAAATTTCTAGTTTATAATTAGTTGCAATGTTGAATTTGTGTAACAGGGTACTGTCCACGCCAATTCAAATTACGGGGTTGTAGCTGTAGCCCATGTCGCACCAGGTCCACACGACTTCCAACAACAACATCAAGTACAACAATTAAATGACCAGTGCACATAGGAGGGCTTAAGGAACACCAGTTTTCTTGAGGTCCAATATGGCTTTTGAGTTGGATCACTGTAAGTTTTATTTGCCAGTGGAAATTTTCCGAGCTATACAGAAAATAAAATTGTATGAGGAACATTCTGGGATTCCACTTGGGACTCTTGGAAGTTCAACACTGTGTATATATGTTCATCGTCTTTGCAAAAAAATTAACGTGCATTTGACTTGTGCAATGTTGCTTAGTATCTGATTACAGCCGGATGTTAGTGATGAATAAGTTGTATGCTGAATCAGAATAAGTGCTCTGGGATGCAGTCGATCTAAGCGAAAATATCACCCATTTGCTTTGGGAGTGTTAAGAGTTGGTAAATGAAACCAACACTTTTGGTTCTTGATCAGAGGAACCGATATCCAAATGCAAATTTTTTTTAATGTAATTTAGGAAAGTCTAACTTTGTATTGCACTAAAAGATGCTCGTCTTTTTCATCCAGCAAACACTCTTACTCAGTTCGAGATTTTTTTTTTTTTTTTTACATTTTGTACTATCTTAATTTGTTCGTTTCCTCAATGAAGAATACAACTACACTGCATAGTTTCTATGTATTTTGACGTATCACATTTGGTTATCCATCATCTGATCCTCACTGTGTTTTATTTAGAAGTATCTAAAGTTAAGGCACAACGTATTCTACAAAAAATGAATGAGTTATGTCTGAATCAACCCAACTCCCAAGCTCGAAACGTGCCTATTGTATGTGGATTTTATTTCACCCATGGCAATATCTGAGTTGTTATTCTTATTAAAAAAGAATCGTTGGAGCACTTTGGAGGGTCTTTTTTTTTCTTTTCTTTTTCGGTTTCCTTTTCATAGGCGCACTTTGGAGTATTTGGCTAAAGTAATAATCTAAATTTCAGAAATTACGAGTGTGTTACTGTGTGTTACTGATAAGTGATAACTAAAGTAATGAATGAGGTGTTGAAAAACTCCCTAATATGTGTGTTTTGGTTCAAGGTGGTGTTTGCAAACTCTTAATTTTTTATTTTTTTTACTTAAAGTAAGCTGTTTCGAGTGCCTGTAAATCTAGCTTCTGGCCTTCTGTGGGGATTTTTAAAGGACGAAGGGACTACCCACAGTTTTGGAGACCAAAGTCAAGGCTATCAAGTAGGGGCTGAATTGCATGGGAGAAGCATATCACCAAAATCAGGATCGAGACAGACTCGTACGACGCCTTCAAGTTGATTATGGACAACACACTCTCAAATCCGAAAATTCAAGAAGTTGTTGAAGAATGTCGAAGCCTATTACGTAAAACATGGACGAATGAATTTCGATGTATACCACGGGAAATGAACACTCTCGCGGATGCTATCCCCAAGCTTGGTTATGTCGAGGATTGTGAGATTTGTATTAGGCAAACACCGCATTCAGATCTTATTTCTATTTTGTTGTATTTCTATTTTGTCGAAGGATGTAGCCTAAGGGCACTTTGATTTCCGTTTGTTAGCAAAAAAAAAAATCTAGATTCTATGATTTGAAAACTTTTTTTAAATCAAAGATTCTACAATCTTAAAATTGCTATAAAACTCCTTATAGCTTATACTATTTATCCTTAGATACACTATTAAGTTTTGTTATTAGTTGTGATATAATTATAATTTTATTTTATTTTATTATTATTTAAAGATTTTCATTCAAGGAAACAATTATTATCTAATTCTCTCTTCCATAAAAAAATTGTTAAGAACTTAAGACATATAGATTCTCTATCCATATTTAAGTTATAACCTTTACAATACAAACTAATTACACTATACTTAAAATAAAAGTTAATCACGCATGGACCGCGTGGCAAACTAATTACACTATACTTAAAATAAAAGTTAATCACGCATGGACCGCGTGCCAACGTTTCTAGTTACTAAATTATGTAAATTATATAATACAGCTTTTAGCTTTTATTAACAAGTACCATAATATTTTAAATAATTGCAAAGAAATACAAACTCGATCATTCCTTTTTACACGTAAGGGTCTTATCACTCTATATTTTCTTTTTTTTATCACATTAAAACTTCCCTTTGTCAAATGCAATAGTTCTTTCTCTCGTGAACATTTTTTTATGTTTATTCTTATGAGTTGAATAATAAACCTATAATATAGTCAGTTATTACAGTATATGGGCTCGTTTGGTATGTCATTACCAGGCCTATACGGCCGATTTATCTAGGTGGAACAGTATATATTTTTGCTTTGGTTAGCAGTATAAAAAACCGGTTCAGCCCGGTTAATATGACTGACCCGAAATATAGTATGGAATATTATAGGCAGCTCACCCCCTCGTTTTAACAAAGTGACATGCACAGTTAATTGCAGCGGCAAGTGAATTGACCAAATACCCCCTTATTCCACGTGTAAAGCAAATGGTCTTCATTTCACTCACCTACCACTCTCATTTCCCCCCAAATCCGTCAGTGCCCGTAAACCCTAATCCGATTTGCGCAGCCATTGTTTCTCTCAATTGCATCCAGATTCATCGTCTCCTCAGTTATAATCCACTCAAATTTGTATGTTTTAGTGGTTTTCGTTAACGCTTTGGTATCTCTCACTGATTTCGAACTCTATTTCGCCTTTTTTTGCATGAATCATCGTCTTTCGATATTATGAAATTTCGCGACGTAATCGTGTGGGCATCTTATTTTCTTGATGGTAATTATCCTTTCCTTGTTATTTACCTTTTTTTTATGTAATAATAACCTTGTGTACTAGTCCATGCTCATGATTGTGCGTTTATTTGTTGCATACACCTATGCAGATAGGTTTTTCGAACGAGGTTGAATTTGGGTTGGGATACTTTTCCAGTAAGCAAGGTGCATTTTCTTCTTATTCGATCTCTTTTTTTTCTTACGTTTTATTGGCTGGAAATTGAAATCTCATTGCCATTTTATCGCTTTCATGTGATTCCTAACTAAATTGGATGGCCCCTGAGCTTCTCAATACAACAACTGCCAATCACTTCTAATCATGTGATCTCCTATATTGCAGGTTAGCATTTTATCGTTGTTTACTTTTAATATGTTGTATGATTATATTTATAGGCATTTATATGGAATTTAGCAACTTGTCAATATGTTGTATGAGTATATTTAGGCATCTGTTGATTTGTGTCATCTGTTTGATTACGTGATGTAATCTATTACTAAATTCCAACAAACTGTGATTCCAATGAATATTTTTTAGTCGGGATAGCTAATAATTATGTTTCACCAATTGATTGTATTGTTTCTGTCTTTGTGATGCAATATATGCCTTGTTTGACGCTTTTTACGATTTTCTCGTTACCAAGTAACTTGTTGTTAGGATGGATTGGACAACACATGCCATGATACTAGCTGGTATCCAATTAATTTTGCATCGCCGACGTCTGGTTTTGTTGTTGATAAGCTACCTTATGGCGCGGAGAAACCAGTCACGTCACAATAAGCGTAAAAGGGGATACACTTACAGCATGCTTGCTCGATTACAGCATGTCTTAGGTGTATGTGACATTAATAAAAACTTTGTTTATGTCCTAGCTGGTTGGGAAGGGCCTATACCGGACAGCCTCATACTTCGAGAGGCACTAGTGAGAGAAGACCCCCTAAAGGTGCCACCTGGTTAGTATAACTCCTGTTGGTTAGGTTATTGTTTTAGCAAATATATATTAAGAACTAAAATACTAATATATATGCCACAAGGAACTACTATCTATGTGACATGGGTTATATGAATGGGGATGGCTTTTTGACACCATACAAGGGGAGGAGATATCATCTCAATGAGTGGGGTCCTAGTAGAAACAGGCCCCAAGATCGCGAAGAATTTTTCAATATGAAGCATAGTAGAGCCCGTAATGTGATTGAGTGTGCATTTGGTTTGCTTAAAGCTAGATGGCCTATACTTGATCACCCAACTCATTTCTCCGTTCAGACCAGGTGTGATATTGTCGTTGCATCTGCGTTGTTACACAATTTCATCCGTTTAAATATGGAGGTAGATCCCTTGGAAGCTAATGGTGTGGTCTTGCCGACTGAGCCACCTGATGATACCGAGTACATCGACTCAATTTCAACAACCCCGGCATGGAGTGCTAAGCGTGATGCTATGGCTGGACAGATGTTCAACAACTGGCGTTTCCACCGTTGATTTCACCGTTTTGTTACTTCTTATTATCTATTGCTCAGAACCTCTTATTATCTATTGCTCAAAACATTTATGTAATCTGGATAATTTTATTCCTCTTTTTATTCTGTTGCATGTTGAATGATTATATGTAATGGATACTAATTTTCTAAACATCAACAATAACTTCTCGAATCTTATTGTGTTTGATATACATGTCTACTATTTATTTGCTTCAATTAAGGCATATGTGGTTTGATTTTGCGGTTTTAGATAATATGTAATGGCTGATTGACATGCACATTTGTTCCTTGTATTGTTGTAACACATTATCTCTTGCGGTGTGCTTCCCTTGCTTCATTCAGTGATAATTACTTCAATCATTGTTCATTTCTGTTGGTATTGTAGAGTATTCATGGACTTCATAGGAAGTAGCAGACGTTCCACCATTGAAACATCTCAAAAAGGTGGAACCCGTAAGACTTGGACCAAACACGATGAGGACACACTAGTTAATGTAGTCAAGGATCTCATAGTTGAAGGATGGCAATCTGGAAACGGTTGGCTCTTGGGTTTTAATTCCCAAGTAGACAAACGTATTGTTGTTCTACTGCCAAATAGCGATGTTCGTGGAGATCCACATGTCATTTCGAAGATGCAAGCATGGGGTAGGGATTATCGTTCATTGGCAAAGTTGTTCGGTCGTAGCGGTAACAATGCAATAGCGCTAGACCCAAATGATTACTCTATAACAATTGTGGACACGAAAATATGGGATTCGGCTGTTAAGGTACTTGTTATTACTAGATAACAACCAACAATTATTTCTTTCACTACCAGCTAGGGAAATTGCAGATTATCTTCTGTTTATTAATATTAACTGCATGTATTCTTTATTTAGGTGAACCCCGACCTAGTCAAAATGCAAACCAAATCATTTCCGTACTATGAGGATTGGGAGATTATATTTGGGAATAGTCGTGGTACAAGGGACTTTGTCGTTGACTTTGGGTCTGCGCGCCGTCGAGCACAAAAGAAGAAGGAGCAGCTCCCTACACCCCCGCAATCTGTCCCACATCACACTCCTTCTCCAGAAGAATATGTAACTGCAGATAATGCCAATGGCGATGCTACATCAACGACACCAAGCTCTAATGGAACTGGACCTTGGAAAAGTTCATGTATTAAAAAAATGAAGGTTCCCGATTCTGGACTAGATGATAATATTGTCAATTCTATATCCACCGCTTTGGCCAATAGTGATATTACAATGGCTGAACTCTCAAGTGCCATTCGATCAATTAAGGATGTTGATCCAATGGTCAACAAGGTTTTTGAGGCGCTTCGTCTTTTGCCTGACTTTAGTATTACTGACAGAATTCGAGCGGCTAAAAAAATAATCACTACTCAAATGCAAGTGGCCTTGTTTTTTAGCATGGACGAGGAGGAGAAGTGCGAGTTCGTACGCTCTATTCTCGCAGAGTAATGGTGTATTCTCTTATGAACGAAGTAACGCTTAAAAGAGGACGCTCATTTTGGCAACGTCTAAGACATCATTTTGTCAACTTGGGGCTTTTCGCCTCAAACTATAAGTTACATTGTTAACTAATTTGTCTAATTTTGTAATAACGTACCTTTATATGGTGAAGCGTCTACTTGATTAGGCTAACTTAGATCATGTTGTGTGTGTTTTTATTTGGTGAAAACTATTCCTTATGTTGCTTACCTCTTATAGAGGATCGAGTGGGGTATTTATTTTTTGGACAATCATTTCATGTTGTATACCTGTAAGGTTGGTTCAGACATAATTATGAAGTGTTAATGCCCTTGTCTTATTCAAAATTAGTGTTGTGTTGTATTAACGTTAAAATTGCTTATGACATACACATTACACATTATTTTAAGTAGTTCTAATACATTTTCACGAAACCAACAACTAATATGAAGTCGCCTAGTAAAATGACTTCATTAGGATACAGAGGATGATACACAAAAGTTATGGTTCTAATACATTTTCCATCAAAATAGGCGCAAAACATCGTGTTCGAACGTTGAAAATATACACGACGCAATGCGCTTAAATTTTCACTAATCACTAATAGCGAAAATATAAACCAAAATACTTAAAGCAAACTGAAAACAAACAACGTTAGTAGCACAATACATATACCGACTTTTACGACACACATTTCATTCATGTTGTCCCCTAGCCGCCCACATCTCGTTGAAGATCCTTTTGTACGCCTTGTTACGGACTCTTTCAACGAAAGGTACATCACATACCGGATAAGAGTTTGGGACGTCAAATAATCCGTCATCTCTAGTAGGCAAAACGAATCGAGGATCGTACTCCCATAGCTCGGCCCTCTCAAAAGTTATGGTTCTAATACATTTTCCATCAAAATAGGCGCAAAACATCGTGTTCGAACGTTGAAAATATACACGACGCAATGCGCTTAAATTTTCACTAATCACTAATAGCGAAAATATAAACCAAAATACTTAAAGCAAACTGAAAACAAACAACGTTAGTAGCACAATACATATACCGACTTTTACGACACACATTTCATTCATGTTGTCCCCTAGCCGCCCACATCTCGTTGAAGATCCTTTTGTACGCCTTGTTACGGACTCTTTCAACGAAAGGTACATCACATACCGGATAAGAGTTTGGGACGTCAAATAATCTGTCATCTCTAGTAGGCAAAACGAATCGAGGATCGTACTCCCATAGCTCGGCCCTCTCAAACACGAACGACAATTTGTTCCAATATGGCTCACCCTCATAAAAGTATCTCTCTGATTCTGGTTTAGCCTATAATTGAAACGATATAAACAAAAGAGTGGTTACAGATTATATTTTTTTTTAATTTAAAACGTGGCATTATATTATGATATCAAAAATAACAACGATTATGGTGCTTACGTGTTGCATCGCCAACATCACCGTTAAAGGTATCGACATGACGTTTGATCGACGATCCCAATCAACGGAAGGAAATCCAACAACAAACTGAAAAAGTTTGAAACGTTCGTTTAAAATCTCGTACTGCACCTTGAAGAATTCCTTCCCGTACGCACTTTTGAACGTGTAGTTCATGATGGTTGTTACAACGTCTAAGACATTGCTGATTGTACGTGCGTCGATCATTTCAACGTAACGCCGAGCCTCGACCAACTCGTCAATGAACGAGTCGAGGTGAGTCCTGCCCCCAACGAACGCGGCCATTTGTGGTGTATAATATTGCTTCATCGTAGTCCGATGGATGAGCCATGCAAGACAGTTGTTGCGTAAGTAAATAAGTGTTAATTATACTGTTTTTTTTGCGTGGAAGGTAAGATTTGTTGGGGTGGTAAGATGTAGTGCAGTGAGAGTCTTATTTATAGCTAGGTTATTTACTAGTTAAAGATTAATATATGGTAATTAACTTGTCAACTCAATTTATTTCCATATATCCATCAATCGCCGCTTATATGAAGCCTTTGTCAGGCTTTGGTAAGGTCATTACCATAAATAAGTATGGTTGTGGTAGGTCTGGCTTCAATGCTTAGTGGTTGTGTTATATAGCTATTTGTAGTAATATGTAAAAATAAGTTGAATAAAAGAATGTAATGAGAAGGAAAATTGCATAATTTATGAGCAAGAAGGTGCAAACCAAATCATAGTAAAAGTAGGAAACAAAACAGGATATGATTATTGTAGTAATCATATTTATTACACTTCGATTCACACATGCGGCTTAACCAAAAATAAGGAAAAACATTGTTGTAATTATTGGGAAATAATATTCAAGCATTAAGATAAGTTGAATTATATATATTGGTATAAATCTCCGCTCTGCGAAAGTCAACGTCGTTCACGAACTCAGTTGATGGAATCATGTTGATGTCGAAAAACTCGCCCCGTGTAGTTGGGTGCATGACTCGTGGCTCCGGAATATACGGGTGTGGTACGTCGAAGAGAAATTGTAAATCATCCCACATAGTTTCTCCTTCTCTTACGTATCTAGACGCCTCTGGCCTCATCTACATGTAAACAATCGCATATATAATAGAATGAGTTAATTTTAATAAGGTGAAATTTAGGAAAAAAAATTAAATATTTGAACATACATGACGGATGGACATTTCCATTCCAGGTGGCATGGTAACTGTATTGGTAGACTTGTTGAAATCAACTAATGGGAATGCTATTACATAACCAAATAACTCATATCTTCTCTTGAAAGAGGCAAAACGTTCTTTCAAGGCATCTATGTTAAAACGATGGTTTAAGGATTCAGATAGAACTCGACGGATGGTATTGAGGATTGGTGCAACAACTTTTTCTTCGTGTAGTGGGACAAACTTCCTACTATATAAAAGCTCCCTGATGAATAATTGATCGTGTTCCCCATCCCAAAATGCGTAACCCCATCCGGTATTCATGGCTTCTTTTTTAAAAGAAAAAATGGTAAATAAATTTAACCAAAAAATATTTGAGATATATAGAATGAACATTTTAGGAGGTATTTATAAGTAGATAAAGTGTTACTTTTTATAGACATCGGTTGTCATTTTCAATTGTATATGGCATTAGTCAATATATTCATTATTTGAGCAAATTTGGAAGGTGGGACTCACCCAACATTAGTACCCACTCAATTTATTTATTTGGTTAAACAATAAATAAATAGGGAAATATGATAGATTTATTATAACATAATATGATCAATACATAATGGTCATTCGATTGAATGGGAAACAACAAGAAAATAGGCAACGACAAATAACAAAACAAGGCCAATGGTAAAAAAGGAGAATTAAAACTCCGGAGATGCATTGCGCCGCGACGAGGAGGCTTCAAAACTCGACTCGGATGAAACATTGTAGAATAAGTCCGGTGTACGCCTTCTAGAGGACGTTCCAACATTGGAACGGGGTGTGCTATGAGCAAAAGTGCGAGTATTATTTGGTTGGTTCATCCTGGCACGAACTCTAGTGCGTCTTGCCGATTTCTCATCTATAAAATTACAAACAAGGTGTTAGGATGTCATTTAACAACTTGCCAACATTAAAAACAATTTTTTGGGGGTCATATATTCAATAAATATTAAACGCTTTGCATCAATACCTAAAGAGACATCGGTATCAGATGAAATGTATACATGACCCATATCTCGTGGTGGGCGCGGTACTTCTTCACGTACCGCAAAAATCCTTTTTAGATATTCCCAACAAGGTTCACCTTGATGCCGATACGCGTTCACCAATTCATTTGACTGTTAGTTGATTTGAAAAAATTATAGGTTAATCATCATGATCATTGATCTTTTTCAAATGAAATTTACGTAAATAATTACCATGCACATGTGAGCCCACGTTGAATCGGAGGCGTATAAGATATTGTTGCCTTCATCGTAGGTGAATTCTGGCATTTGTATGAGTTCCTCGAAGGTGTCGTACCGCGCTTTTAGTTTCTCAAATCTTGCAATGCAATATGACATTGAAAAACAAAATGGTTTAAACCTTGTGTTCACTTCTAATTGCGCTTCTTGGATGCTATACATTTGCGTGCTGTTTAGTGGACTTCCAATGCGCGTTGCTTCTTCTTCTAGTTTTATAACGAAACACAAATCCACGAACTCCGTCCAATACCCAGGGTAGAAGAAGGCGCTTTGTGCGGGAATGTGTGGTGCAGCCATAGGTAACTGATGTTTCTAAAGCTTACTAATATGAGTGGTGTATTATGTATTTTACTAACTTAGGAACGGATTGAAATGACACATTTATTAAAGTTTAGCATGCTTATAAACTATTCATAGTCACATTTCACTTACATTATTTCCCACATATATCCAAAAAAGTAGTCCTTTTGATACCCGTGAGTGAGGTAGTGGGATATATCAATTTCGTCCACAAGTGAAGCTACATTATATACAAAATCTTATCATATCATTTTGCATTGGATACCATTGAAAAAGTCTTTCATATATTACAGTGGCATTGAAAATTCTTACAAAAGCATAATATAATGCCAAAACATGGACAAAGTGGTTCAATTATTTCACATGTTGTGGAGCCTGCCTACTGTAATAAACAGCAATCTTCCTGATTACTATGGTGTTTGTCTCAAAGTTAGCTTGTGGGAACATATTCTGGAGAACTTGCAATACAAAACTGTAGAAACCTGGACGCCACCCCGTGTTTATTTTCCATCCCCCGGCGACGCATGAATTCATGGTTACAATTAAGGCCATCTCCTCTTCACGTGTCCACATTCGTTGAATAGATCCAGACGGCATACTTGTTATCCAACGCGTCATTACAAACTAATTAAGATTAGTACCAATCAATATACAACCCTAAACACCATATACTAAACTAAATTAAACTAACAAACAAAATAAATGATAACCTCCAAAAAATAGCATCAGATTCCAAAGAAACATACGTATGAAGGTTTCATATATACACTTCTTTAAGGGGTAAATTCTTCTGCAGATTCATATAAATACAAACCAAATTTTTACACATGTTGTAATCATTTGTACTCAACCAACCCCATAACATAACGATGATCAGCGAGGGTAATTATAAACATAACCAATCCATTTAAAACGGTAAAAATGGATAAACGCACAAATCAACTAAATCAATACCTCGGAATTGGACTTGGTGATCTGTAACTGTAACCCCAAATATAGCGCACTGATTTGGTAAGGACGCTTGATTCCCTTTGATGACGCTTGTTTTTGTTTCTCTGCGAAATTAGGGTTTAATTTTTTTGGAGCAGAAATGTGAATAGACACACCCAATTACACATAAATGTGAAATAATGACTGAATAGTGGGGGCAAGTGGATGAGTAAGTAGTTTACATTGTTAAGGGTATTGTGGTCCTTTTGCATGGGATGATGACATAGCAACATCTTGTGCATGTGACCAAGTGTGATGTCAGTTCAACCATATGTAGTGGGACAAGTAATTATGACCTCCTTCTAAGATGCAATCCTACCTGCATGAATAAAACGCCCAATGTAAGATATAAGGAATTCTTTCTGAACAACAACGCAAATCAGAGAGTTTTTATAGATCACAGCATCACAACTCAACAATTGAATATTATAGAAGTAAATATAGCAAACCAAAGTATATAGTAACAATGATGAACTTGATTTAAATAGCCATGTTACTAGAGAGCCACATAGAAGGCCACAAAATGTCATTACATCAAGTGCATCTGCACCCCAAAATATGAAACCATAATCATCAAAATGCGAATTCATGTCATCCCAAATGCAATGCTACTGAAAATTTGCATCTGGAAATGGAATATAAAGCACAACTACTTAGTAAGTGCAACTGGCACCCGAATAGATAAAACAGTCAACATAAATATAACTAACAACCCCTAAATCAGTTTTTTCAAAATAACCAACAACACTAGAAATCAAAAGCTATATCTTCGGCCTTGTACTGGAAATTGTGGGCCTCCAACTCCTCCGGTGTCAACGCTGCCTTTGCATCGATGTAGAAACGAATATGTCCAAGATACACCGAGCAGTTGACATTGTCGTAATACTCTTTCGCCTCCTTCTGTACAAGAGATTAAAGGAAAATGATAAACACTTAGCATCTTTATACAAGAACATGACATGACACCATTAAGCTTAGAGTAGAGATGTAATGAATGTTGAAGAGTACTCACCGTCATGTTAGGATAGTGGCCAGCGAGGATACGACCAATCTTCCCTTCGATCCAACTGTCTTCTAGATCATTGATATCAAGGAAGGTCTTGAAATAAAGGAAAGGCAGACGACGCCTTCGAATCTGCCTTCTAATCTAATCCTTTGATGCAACAAGTATCTTGCTTGCATAGACAATTGCATCCAAAAGTCTTTCTTCAGTGGTTACTTCATGATCTCTAGAATAAGACACCAAAACTGCATACACCCATGCCTCTCGGTCAAGAGTCCACGCATACTGGTCGATCCTATGGAAAATTTCCTTCTCACGGAGGAAGTAGTAAAGTTGTTCCTCCTCCAGGTAGGCAACTTTTTCATCAAAGAAGAAAACAAAGTGCGAGTAGTACCCTAGGAAGGCTTCCCTGCGGAATTTCTTCTCACGTTTTGACTCCTATAAACTCAAATGTGAATGGAAATATCAATTTCACTAATTGTAGCCAGTAACTTAGTAATAAGTTATTAACACAAGTTGTAGATAATGCGAGTTTGTTATATCGTATCAAGATATGGTTCATACTCTGGATTGGTTATGATGACTCCAGTCTCCGAATTGAAAGGAAGATTATGAGACATGACGAAATTCCAGTGCTCCAGGAAATTAGCACGCATTCTTATTACCTTGTGACAAAAATGCAGCTTTGTAGGAAAATCAAATGTTCCATTCAGTGTCAGAAAGTCGGATGCTGACTCCATTGCCAATTCTAACCCGCCAACAGTATTCATTGGATGTTCGCGGCAATATTTTTGAAGATGTTTGTATAACTGACTTTCTAAGAATGGAGACCGTTCCTTGGCCTCAATATTGTCATCGTCATGGTTAACGTACAACGAAGGCTGCATAACAATTAAAAGATGATCTCATGTATGTCCTCTGATTTATACGGAAAAGCAAAGCAAAATAAGGGGTGTACATTTGGGGTTGACTACGTATAATCTTTATAAAGGCAGCACGAAGAAGTTAATCTTAAATTGTACATTGTACAAAAAAAAATTAACGCACACATAATTCTTTCAATATCGAAGGTTATGGGTAATGTTTCTATCCGCTCAAATTCTTCTGCCTAACAACGCCCACATATTACAACTTATGAATTACACATTTTATACATTTATGCTTGAATATCACCCCGCAACAAAACACGATAAAACATCGAATTAGAGTACGAAAGAGAAATACGAAATGAAGTATTCTAAAAATAGTTAGACTATGGTAGTAAACAATTATAATCACATATTCTCTGGAATAAATCCCTAATTTGCGGCTCACAAGTACTGTAATCAATTATAATTACTTGTAAAAATGGAAGATACCTTCATATTTTCATGCTCTTTTGCAAGGAGTACATATTTAAGAATTGGACCATCGGTGACATTAGGGTGGCGCACGATGCATGTTCCGGACGTAGCATTGTCGGAACACCACTCGTCGGATGTTTTTTTGACGACGACTGATTTCCCCGAGTTACGCGACTTCGACCGCGACGGTTCCGCTTCAGAGTACATCATCATTTTTCTGAACTTTTTGGAGAGCAATCGGTGTTTACGAATTTTGGTCGAGAGATTTTGATTGGGGGGAGAAGAATCGATTAGAAAGGGAAGTTAGGGTTTTGATTTTGGGGGTAAATGATGACTTAATGGTGTTTGCAAGTGGGAGTGTAGTCGTGTCAAACTTGAGGGTATTTTGGGCCTTTCACTAGTTTTCAGGTCATAAAGGGGACTAATATGACCAACCAAAGCTAGCCATCGAAGCAATTCAACTGTTGATATTAGACCTAAAATTAACAACCAAATCTATTAAATATGACCTTAATACGGGATATAGTAGAAGCTATAATAAAGTGGATTAAATAGTGGATTTGCAACCAAACGAACACTATTGTTGTAGATTGAAATATGTTAATCTACTAAAATAAATAATATTGTGATGTAATTATTCCAATGATATTTATGAAGTATTTTGAATTGGTTATTATGCCTATGCAAGGATAAAGGAGGAGGGTTGTGGTAGGCTTGTGACAGGCAACGTAAAAACCCCGTCACATCCTATGATATGAACCATATTATGAATTTCGTTGGGGCGTTCCCTACTCAGCGACGCGCTACATCGGACCCCGGGTGTAGTGATAAATAGGCAAGGGTTGCTAGGTCGTCGCCCGGAAGCGACGCGCCACATCGACGCCCGGGTGTGGTGTCAAATGAGCAAGGGTTCCCTCACCTTCCAGGACGGGTGAGGGTAAAGAAGTTAGTCCAGGAACGACGAGTTCGCCTTGCATCGTGGAATGTGGGGTCACTCACAGGAAGATTGGCCGAGCTAGCTGAGGCAATGTCTAGGAGGAGGATCAACATCTTGTGCGTGCAAGAGACCAAGTGGGTTGGTGAAAAGGCCAAAGTAGTAGACCCTTGGGGTTGTAAGCTTTGGTATACCGGGACAGAGAAAAACCGAAATGGTGTTGGGATCATCATAGATAAGCTTTGGCTCGAAGACGTGGTGGAGGTCAGAAGGAAGGGCGACATGATCTTACTGGTCAAGTTGGTCATAGGCGAGGATATCTTGAATGTCATTAGTGCCTATGCACCACAGATAGGACTAGACGAAGCTGTGAAACGTAAGTTTTGGGAAGATTTGGACGAGATGGTACAAATGATCCCTAGTAGCGAGAAACTCTTCATTGGAGGTGACTTTAATGGTCATGTAGGATCTAACCGTGATGGGTTCGAGGACATCCACGACGGGTATAGCTTTGGGGATCGCAATGAGCCGGGAAACGCTATCTTAGACTTCGCCCTCTCCTATGATTTGCTTGTAGCAAATACTTGGTTTAAGAAGAGAGAGTCTCATTTGGTCACTTATAGGAGTGGGTCAAATAAGAGCCAGATAGATTTCTTCTTAGCTAGGAGGGCAGATATAAGTCATTGCATAGATTGCAAGGTCATGCCCGGGGAAAGTGTGGTTACGCAACATAGGCTTTTGGTGTTGGATATTAGACTGCGACAAGGAGTGAAGAGGAGTATGCGCCGGTTGGAACCTAGAATTAAGTGGTGGCGGCTTAAGGAGTCTACCCAAAAGGCCTTCGTGGAGCGAGTGGTTCAAGAGGTAGACTGGAAGACTGAGGACGATGCAGATGCAACTTGGACCAAAATGGCTTGTTGTATCAAGAAGGTATTAAAGACCTCTTAGGTGAATCCCGAGGTAGTAGCCTGACAGGTAAAGACACGTCATGGTGGAATGAAGAAGTAAAGGCGGCAATCAAGGCCAAACGGGATTGCTACAGGGATTTGAAGAAGAACCATGATGGAGCAAGCTTTGAAAAGTATAAGCTAGCCAGGAAAGAAGCAAAGAAAGCTGTTGGACTAGCGCGAGAGGCTGTGTACAAGGAAATTTATGAGAAGAGGGATAGCAAGGAGGCCGAGAAGGATATATACAAAATTGCTCGCATTAGAGAGAGGAAGACTAGAGACCTAGGTGCAGTGAAATGCATCAAAGATGAAGGTCAGTCTGTCTTAGTGCGTGAGGATCAGGTCAAAGCACGGTGGATGGAGTACTTCGAGGGCCTGTTCAATGGAGGCCCCACCCAAGCAGTGGGTGACATCTCGCAATCCCCTCAGGATCTGAACCGCAATTTTATGCGCCGTATTAGAAGGTCGGAAGTCAAAGATGCTTTGAAGAGGATGAAGACTCGAAAAGCCGTTGGCCCAGATGGTATCCCTATCGAGGCTTGGAGAAGCATGGGAGAGATAGGGGTAACCTGGTTGACGGACCTCTTTAACAAAATATGGCGAACAAATAAAATACCAGAAGAGTGGAGGAAGAGTACGCTAATACCTCTATATAAGAACAAGGGTGATGTCCAAAACTGTTCTAACTATCGTGGGATAAAGCTTATGTCTCATACCATAAAGCTATGGGAGAGGGTGATCGAACACCGATTGAGACAAATTGTTCCCATATCTGAGAACCAATTTGGATTTATGCCCAGAAGGTCGACCATAGAGGCCATCCATTTGATTCGTCAACTCATTGAGCGCTTTCGAGAAAAGAGTAGAGATTTGCATATGGTCTTTATCGACTTAGAAAAGGCATATGACAAAGTACCTCGAGAGGTATTATGGTGGACCTTGGTGAAGAAGGGGGTACCCATTAAATATATCAACATTATCAAAGATATGTATGAGAATGTGGTGACAAGTGTCCGAACTTGTGGCGGTTTAACAGACGCCTTTCCAATTACAATTGGCTTACATCAGGGGTCAGCTTTGAGCCCATTTTTGTTTGCCATTGTAATTGATGAAATCACCAGAACCATCCAAGACCGAGTCCCATGGTGGATTTCGACTAAGTCGAACAAAAACAGAGTACCTCGAATGCAAGTTTAGCAAACAACGAAGAAACAACGATGGCACGGTTCAGTTGGATGGCCAAAAGATACCGAGAAGTGCGCATTTTCGGTATTTAGGCTCCATAATGCAGATGGATGGAGAGTTAGACGGAGACGTCAACCACCGCATCCAAGCTGGATGGACAAAGTGGAAGAGTGCGACAGGGATCCTGTGCGATCGTAACTTTCCTTTAAAGCTTAAAGGAAAGTTCTATCGTACGACTATTAGACCTGCTTTGCTTTATGGCTCCGAGTGCTGGGCTATTAAGCAAAGTCATGCACAGAAAATGAACGTTACAGAGATGCGCATGCTTCGGTGGATGTGCGGTAACACCAGGAGAGATAAAAGTGCGCAATGAAGATATTCGGCATAAATTAGGTGTGGCGGCCATTGACGAGAAAATGCGAGAAAATCGTTTAAGATGGTTTGGGCATGTTAAACGCAGACCCATAGATGCACCGGTACGACGAGTTGAAGATCTTGACTTAGGACAGACGGCTAGAGCTCGTGGGAGACCGAAAAAGACGTGGATGGAGGTCATACGGAACGACATGAAGCTAAAAGATATAAATGAAGACATGCTCGTCAACCGAAATCTATGGAGGCAGAAGATTCATGTTCACGACTCGACGTGATTCATTCATAGTTCATATAACCTACCCCAATTTAATTGGGATTACAGGCTTGATTGTTGTTGTTGTATTAGATTTTACTCTTAAGACATTTAGATATTGATAATGTTTAAGTTATGGGTCGTATTATAGTCATTTCATTAGAAATTTACCAACGCTAATTTTTTCTTTTGCGAAGAGTTTATTGAAAAAAATTATTTTTTAGCTTGTTTTCCAAACACTTTAAAGTTATACTTTATTTTTTAAAAAGAGTTAGCGTACCCCACCTAAGTCATTGAAAATACACAAGCTTATAGAGTTTTAGATATTAATTTACAAATTTTCTTATAAATTCAGAATTCGGTTAAATTTTTCATTTATAAATAGGTATTTTGTGCAAGATCTGAAACGAGCCGTTAAGAGTGGCTAACAAACGAAGAAATATATCTTATACAATGGTTGTACAACTTATGTGGTGCAACCAACGGTCTAAATTTATTACATATTTAGTTTTTCTTAGAATGTAAGAAATAACTAACCCCATAACCCCATCCCAACGTATATTGGCAGTCGTTGCATTGCACCACGTTAACAATACAAACACGGACCTAATTATACAACTTATTATTATTATTAGGTCAGCAGAGCCAAACACGGCCTCATTTCACAACACATCCCTCACTCGAACATTTCATAAGTGCACATCCATAAACCCTAGCATATCTTTTTCGTTACTGTTGGTCGAATATGTCTGGTATGTACGGTCAAGAAGGTGGAGGATATGGTGGCTATGGAGGAAATAGCGGCGGTGGAGGGGGATACGGTGGTAACAGAGGCGGCGGCGGAGGATACGGCGGCGATAGAGGTATTTGAACTTTTGGTGCTTTAAATCAGTCTTTTTTAGATTCTAGGGTTTGGATTTAAGATATTCTATGTTGCAATTACTGTTATTGTTACCTTTTGCGTTCTGAGATCTTTTACCGCGATTGTAGGTGCTGGTGGTGGTGGTGGATATCAAGGAGATCGAGGCGGCCGCGGTGGTGGTGGTGGAGGAGGAGGTGGTAGAGGTGGTGGAAGCGGTCGGGATGGCGACTGGCGTTGCCCTAATTCAAGGTAATTGAGCCTATCTTTGTAGTTTTACTTCTACTCGATATCTCGTTGTGTGTCATGGTCAATAAATCAGTTGTCGTGGATAGATCGAAGGAATGGCAATCTGCGTTGCAATTATTTTCAAGCACTTTCTACTTCTCTGGCTGTTCAACCTTGTAAATCATTTTTTGGGTAAAGAAATGAAATGCAACAAGTGTGATGTACAATAGTTGCTTGGAATTCTTTTTATTTTAATTTGATCTAATTAACATGCAAAATTTCCTTTCCTTTAGTCTTAATTTCTATCTCCACCATGGGGAAGTTGCACTTCAGATTTACTTATTTGTGCTCATTCTCTTGTGGAGTCAAATCTGCAAATGTCTTTCTTTCCTGGAGCACACGGGGCAATAGTAGATTTTTCTTTCTTCATATGTGAACCGAATTGATTCTTTCATCTATTGATGCAGCTGTGGGAACGTGAACTTTGCCCGAAGAACTGAGTGTAATAAATGTGGTGCTCCTTCTCCAGCTGGTAGTAATGATCGTGGGGACAGAGGTGGTGGAGGTCAAAGCAGAGGTGGAAGAGGTGGGGGTTATGAAAGCAATCAGGGTAGCAGAGGTGGAGGTTATGAAAGCAACCAGGGTGGTAGAGGTGGAAGTTATGAAAGCAATCAGGGTGGAAGAGGTGACTATTATGATGGTGGTGCTGGCCGAGGTCGTAATGATTATGGCGGCAGAAGTGATAGAGGTGATTCTTATCGTGGTAATCAAGGAAGATCCGACAGTGCTTATGAACAGGGTGCTCCAGTTGCTCCTCCAACTTATGGAAGTGCGCCACCACCAAGTGGATATGGTGGAAACCCTAGCTATGCTCCTGACGCGGTACCTCCGCCTACAAGCTACACTGGTGGCCCTGCATCATATCCTCCATCATATGGTGCACCTGTTGGTTACGGAGGTGACGCTCGTAGTGATAACCGTGGTAGTGGGCGAGGTGGCCCAACTGGTGGGTATGGTGGTGCTCCAGTAGAGGCTCCTGAAAAGGTCAAACAATGTGATGAAAATTGTGGGGATTCTTGTGACAACGCCAGAATTTACATATCAAACTTACCTCCGGATGTCACTACTGATGAGCTTAAAGAGCTGTTTGGAAGTATTGGCCAAGTAAATGCATCACCCTTTGTATTTTTCTGCTTATGAGTTATTAGCATGCAATTGCTGAAGTTGTTGAAATGATTTGAACTATGATGTTTATTTGTATGGTTCCTTCTATTTTATCTTGTAAATTTCTTTTTGAGCCTCCTCTTTTATTTATGTTTCACGATTACGTGCATTTGTCTTTGTTTTTCAACTGTATCTCCTATTTTTGTATATTTGCAAGTAGCATGATAAATTCATTTGTTTTGAGGCAGCCATGTAGCTCATTACGTCTTGATGTTCTCTTCGAATCGTCAGGTTGCAAGAATCAAGCAAAAGCGAGGCTACAAGGACCAATGGCCATGGAGCATAAAGATATACACAGATGAACAAGGGAACAATAAAGGGGATGCTGTTTTGACATATGAAGATCCATCAGCAGCACATTCAGCCGGTGGTTTTTTCAATAGTACGAAGTTGACTGTGTTCATCTTTAAGTTGGAACTTTTGTTTATGTATTCTTGTTCATCTTTAAGTTGGAAGTTTTAATTATGTATTCTTCTTTTCTTTTCTGTGAGTTAAGCGAATGTGGTTTTTGCTTTTAGTGCACGACATGAGAGGTCATAAAATTAAAGTATCAATGGCTGAGAAATCTGCTCCAAAGGCTCCCTCTGCATTTGGTTCTCGGTAAGCCAATCTAAGACATCACTGCTACTATTTCTCTTGTGTTCCCTGTGATTATCATGGTTTTAAGGGTGGTTCTGTTACTTTTATCATTTACCGCTTTTGTAATTAAACTATACCTATTGTTACATGAACTAGAATTTTCTCTCATATGTGTCTTATATATTGATTTGGACTGGTCTTTTCTTCATACATCTTAAACCGGTGCTGTAATATTTTCTCATTTACTGGGTTAACTTTACCCTTTCTCCGAAACCCCCATTATAACGGATTTCCCCATATTATAGTTTTTTTTTTTTTAACTTGGTGCTCCTAATCACCTAAGGATCCGTTTAATAGTCCATCCTAGCCCCATAGTAAGAGTCTTAGTTCAATTATTGAGCACTATTATGATGTTATGTGGGACTATTATAGATATGGGTCGGGATGATGTAATACAGTCGGCCCTATTTAAGGGCAATGATATAATCTGTCCATCCTTGGGTAAATATTCTACCCAGGTCAGATTATGGTAATGCCTACGTCTTTTGATCATCATCTAAATGACATCGTAGTATATACCTATTATGATATGTGCCTAATTCAACCTCGGTATAAAAAATCAGAACTGAAGGGATTCCTTCTGTTACTTTGGGGTCCCACTTTCTTAAGATAAAAAATCTTTGGTTCAGATCTTGTCTTCCTTTATTTTGATTCTTTATGGTCTCATTCTAGCTACTGCAATGGGTAAAGATGTATATATTAATATTAAGCATAATTAACCTCTCCCTGGTGTACTTTGTTTCCGCATGTTTTTTATGCCTGTAGTCTCATGCTAAAGCAATAGTTTTGACTGATTTGCGTAGTGTACCGGCTGTCTTTTCACAGTTACCTAGTAGGCTTATACAACAAGAGCCAACGCATTTAAGCCCGTTTCATTGTATTTTACAAGGAATTTTATTTCTCAAGGCACCTAATTTTCTGCCGAATGGACTTAACACATGTGATGGACGCTGTGACACTAAGTAATCTCATTATGTATCATGGTTTTGATTTGATGTGCGTGTGTATCATGTTCCAACATTGGTTCTATTTAAGTCTTTAAATTTTTTCCTTCATATTATGCCTATCAACATAATATTTGTCAAAAAGATACTTTGTATCATTATGTTATCTGTATCTGATTAGTTGCTCGTTTAACAGTGGCGGTGGTAGAGGCAACTACGGGGGTGGCGGACGGAGAGACAACTATAGAGATGGTGGTTCTTCTGGTCCAGATAGAAACTATCATGGTGGAAACCGTTCACGCCCATACTAAAATTTCCAGAGAGCTCTTTATGTACTAAAATCTGTGGTGGGAGGGGTATTTGTTTTTATTCCGTATGCGGATTTATTCTCGGACTGGAGATTAAGAGGTAGGTTGTTTGTCACTTTGAGTAATATACTTTGGGGGGGACTCGTTCATTTGGCCTGGGATTGATTTCAGCTGTATGATTGTTTTTTTTTAGTAGGAGTTGATACTCTCCTAATTGATGCTAAAGGTACTTTGACATTTTCAGGTGAGTGCTGCTTTCTTTGAATGCATTTATTTACTCTCTCCAAAAGTGATTCCATTTTGTGAATTTGCTCATAGTTTGACCTCATACTTGTTTTATGTGTGAGCCTAATATCTAAATACAGTTTTCCTTAGGGTCCTAATAATTTGATTTCTCTTTCCTTTGGTTTTGGAATTTCCGTTTGGTCTTCATTGTCCAGTCATAGACGTATTTAAATTGAGATACTTTCGTCTAGAATCCGTAGAGGTTGGATCTAGTTATGAAATCCCTAGTGTTTCTAACACTTTGAAAAACTTCAAAATTGTTCTGTTGGTTTATCTGTATAACTTTTCAAACTTTTAGGGATTGTCTCGATGATTATTTGAACTTTGATGAACCCTATATGCAATAGTTCCCCAAATTTCAAGAGGTGTTTTGTGTAACTAAGACCAGACTTAGGGGGTAAACGTATTATTCCCTAGTTTGTTGGCATACTTTGCCAATCCAACCCCCATCCTGGGGTGGGTTGGGGGTAGGGAAGGGGGTCTATTTTCTTCGTTATTTGTCTGGCCCTCGCTACGCTTTTAAGTTAAATTGCTATGTGGTTATTTCAAGAATCCAACTAAATCTTGATGCTATTATTAGTCTGTCATGGTTGTACGATCTTGCCAACTCCTTTGACTGTTGTATGAAAAGCATAAACCTTTTAGGCCTCCGATTTAATTCAACCAATTTTCATCTGGAACTTAAAGAAAGGGCCAAATCATAGTTTGGATCTATTCAAGCACCAGGATACCGAGGACTGTGGCGTTTGTCTGGGGCTTAAGTTTAGGCGTAGTTCTGGTGTTGAAAAACTCTATTGCAGTTTGACACTTCATAGTTGAGTATTGGTTGTAGCACTATTTTTTTTTTCTTCAACGAAGTATGTTATTGATCTTGAACTATGTTTGTGATTGATGTGTGTCGTACGTATTTGGTGAATGGGTTATTTTCTATTTTTTTCTCCCTTGTATTTTTTGTTTTTTTGTTGTGTCCCTTGTACCGAATCTTTAAATGGTTGTAACGAGTAAAAAAATTGACATTGTCAATCTTTTGGGGTTTTGGCCGTGGATATCTTATCTGCATTGGTTCTGGTCGTAAGTTTTCTCTCGTTCTTTTCCTTTTACCAGATTTGCAAACGCACGCTCAATCAAACTAAAGATAGGTTTTTAACAGTTTAATAAAAATTATAATATTTTGGGGCCCGTTTTGTAGTCAAATAATGAATCGCCTATGCACAACAATATGTTAAACTAAACAAGGTCATCACTAAACTTACGATTTTGATTAAGTTTTGTGTTGTTACATATTGAAAAGGTCTAAATGTTATGGTGTCGTAAGAGTTGTATCTGAAGTAGACGTGGATAAAGCTTTAATATATTGTTTCTGCATGGTTGAAAACAAGCACAATTTTTACGAACTATAATTGGATATGTAATTGGAGTTCGTGTATATATATATATTTGCAGAACTGAAGACCAAACAGTTTTGTTCTTACTTTTTCTTTTTTAATCTTATTGATGAGATGCATTATACAATAATATATTATCAAAATCTATAATCCCATTAATCAAGAACAGTAGTGAAAATATCAAATATACAAATATAATAGATTCGAAAGGTGTAATATAGATACGAAAGGTGTGAATCAGGACATTTATCAACAGCCAGCACGAGATCCAGTCGAGCACATAAGTCAAATATTAAATCCTCCTCCTAATCATCATTTAATATGATGATTAACTTCCAATCATATTGATCCTATTCCATCATTCTCTTCTCCTCTCTTCTCTCTCAGACTCATATACGGACAAAAAAGACAGACGGGCAATAGCTTCTAGGCAAAAACATAGCCACGCCAAGATCGAGTACTACTTTCCAACATGGATTCAAAATCTGCAGCTGGAGAAACCAACCATCCCTCTTCCACCGCAACCAGCAGCGCGTCAACTGATGTGCCACTGCCGCTGCCACCCAACCGCTACGAAGCACAAAAGCGACGTGACTGGAACACTTTCCTACAATACCTAAAAGACCACAAACCGCCCTTAACATTGATCAAATGCAGCGGAGCTCACGTAATCGAGTTCTTGAAGTACCTCGATCAGTATGGTAAGACAAAAGTCCATGTGACTGAGTGTCCATATTTTGGGCAGTCGAACCCACCCACAGCTTGTCCCTGCCCGTCGAAACAGGCGTGGGGAAGCTTAGATGCTTTGATCGGACGGCTGAGAGCGGCTTACGATGAGAATGGCGGGGGCAGAGTACCGGAGTTGATAAATCCGTTTGGAGATAAGGCGGTGGGATTGTATCTTAGAGAAGTTAAAGAAAGTCAGTCGAAAGCAAGAGGAGTGCTTTATGAGAAGAGGAAGAAGCGGAAAAGAGGTCCGACTGCGGTTCCAGGTGATGGTGTTGGTGGAGTTGGAGAGAGGGGTAGCACAGGTGGTAGTCGACGATGACGGAGGTGGGGGTGGTACTGTGGTAGGGTGAAGCTACCAAGAACCAATAACACTGTTATATATACTTGTAAGAATGTGGATGTTTTTTGGTCTAACCACCTATCAATGTGTGCATAATGCATTGGAATTTCATCACATGTAAATGTACATATATTTGTGGTAAATTTAATATATGAAAATTAATTGTATGGTACACGACGTGACACAGAAAGTTTCATGACAACCTATTTTGGCCAGAGTATTTGGACCAAAATCTTCCGTGCTAAAGTGGTGGGGATATAAGTAGTGCCGGTGGCGATGACGGTAGGTAACGGCAGAACTGGTGGTGGGGGAATGGGAATATGGGACTAGTATTTGCATCACGGAGAGCTAGTGTATCGTGTCTACGCACATTATCTTCATTGCAACTTTATATACCTCAAATTTAGGACTTGCAGATGTAATACCTTTTTCATCTATATTATGTGAAATTTAATAGGTTAGCTCTAGGTTGATTAGGGTTATAAAATGTTCCTTCTATAATGAGTATCATTTTTTAGTTACTTTATTCCAGAAGACTGAATACAGCCATGGACTCAACTATTTTCATATTTATTGAGTTAGTACAGATTAGTTTCGCAGTTTTTCTTTATCCATGTGATGATACTATATCGTCAATCTGTATTGTGCACCTCGGTCAATTTACAGTTTTTCGCCTCTTGCAAACCTTAACATTAATTGTTTTAATATATATAACATGTTTTGAGGCAAATATACACAACAAAATTTCCTTAATTCCTTTATTTCATCCCCCGGCGTGTACCGATAAAATAAAATAACATTAGGGTCGTTCTGATTTAACTCCATTTCCAAAAAGATCTTTGAATAATACTAACACGTACAAATAATTGAATCCCCCAATCATAATGGGCCCCAAATGGATATCCTTTCGTCACTGGAGATATAGTCATCGCTTCCTTTAATGTCATAATAATCATAGACGAAAGAAATGGTATACGCACTCGGACAATAGAGACAAAAATTTAGATTAGCAATTTAGCATGGCAATAAATAACCCTTGCTCTAATTAACTAAAATTTGCCAAATTAAAATGAAAGTAACTAGCCGTCAACTCCTTGCCAGTTGCCTCCCACTGGATAGACTTAGGGTCATTCGATTGTTTTAAATGTCGTTTTACAAGGAGGAACAGAACTTTGGTTGTGAGATGTATTGGCGATGAAACAGATCGAACGGTAGATAATAGGTTGGAATTAATATTAATTACAAAATTATAATAATCAGAAAATGACGTTTAGTCCCAATTAGAGCATGCGAATCGCCTTGAGAGGATCATTTTATGTGAAGCATATATACCGTATACGTCCAGAAAAGCATTAGTTTTCTCAAACAATTTACGAGAAAAATAAACTTCCTACCGAATTATTTCAGTATTATATATTTTTAGGGTTAGCTTGGTTCCAAATATTATGCAAGATATAACTATAAACAATTTGATTTTAATGACGCTTTTGTTTGGGCCTGAATCTCAGCCCGCGAAAGTTCAGAGATTATGCCTTTATCTAAATAGATAATATCACTAACCAAACACCAACTAGATATACAGGATAAAAACAATCAATGGAGATTAGACATTCGGGCTATCTCTCGAGATTAAGTGTTCTCTAGAACCAAATGTGCCCTTATAAGACCGAAAAATTCACAGGTATATGCAATGGACTGGTCCGTAAAACAGGGGAATTTGCCACCGGAAGTCCTTTATACCACTTTTCAAAAAAGGTCCCGTATGTTGACATTTAACAGAAAACGTCTTATATGTTGACATCAGTTGCAATTTTCGTCTTATATGTAGACATTTAGCAGAAAATGTCCTATATGTTAGACATTATTTGCAATTACGTCCTATATTTTAGTCCTTTTCAAAAATCTGACAAGAAAATATTTACTTTTCCATCCCTAAATATTTTATATAATTGCACTCACCATAATATATTTTTAGAAATTTAAAAATTTCAACAAACTTAATTAATAATTTCTTAAGCTTGATTTTATTAATTATCTGATAATTTAAAATTTTAAATAAAATAAAATAATATTATACTTGATCTTCTCCACACCCACCCACCCACCCCCAACAGCCCCGCCCCTCCACCGCACCCCCACCCTCCACCCCCACCAAATCCACCACCACGAAACCCCAAATTCAACTCAAATCGACTTATTTTCATCACCATCGCTCTTCCATGATCTCAATTTCGAAAAATGCTACCCAAAATCGTTTGAAATAGTATAAAAATCGTTACCTAAAATCCCACAAACCGAAAAATTGAGGTCATAGAAGTGCGAGGGTGATGAAAATGAGTCAATTTGAGGTGCATTTGGGGTTTGGTGGTGGTGGATTTGGTGGGGGTGGGGGGGGCTGTTAGGGGGTGGGTTTGGGGTGGGGGGTGTGGAGAAGATGAAGAAAGTGCAAAACTAGACCCAACCTATAGGCTTTTTTGCGGAACTATACCCAACGTTTAAAAAGTTGCAAAATTATACGTAACATTTGCATTTTGTTCGAAACTAGACCTAACTTTTAATTCCGACCAAAAAACGTCATATTTCGACGTCATGACGTCATATTCTGTTTTGGACGAGGGCAAAATAGACATTTCACAAATATATACATAAAAACATTAAATTTAAAACATATCAATTTTTTATTATTAAAAAAAACAAAAACAAAAAAAATTAAAACTTCATCTTCCTCCTCACCAGCGCCCACCTCCCCCCCCCACCACCAGAAGATCGGATTACCAGTGGTGGTGGCGTCAAATCGACGCCGCCACCACTGCTTCCATCGTCGGAATCGGAGAAAGGAGACCCCCCACCCCCACCACCAGATCGGACCACCAGTGGTGGTGGAGTCAAATCGACGCCGCCACCACTGCTTCCATCGTCGGAATCGAAGAAAGGAGCCCCCCACCCCCACCACCAGATCGGACCACCAGTGGTGGTGGCGTCAAATCGACGCCGCCACCACTACTTCCATCGTCGGAATCGGAGAAATGAGCCCCCCCACACCCACCACCAGATCGGACCACCAGTGGTGGTGGCGTCAAATCGACGCCGCCACCACTGCTTCCATCGTCGAAATCGGTGAAAGGAGCCCCCCCCCCCCCCCCCCCCCCCCCCGCCGCACCCACCACCAGATCGGACCACCAGTGGTGGTGGCGTCAAATCGACGCTGCCACCACTACTTCCATCGTCGAAATCGGAGAAAGGAGAGGGGGCTGAGCTTCGAGGCGGCGATTCAGAGCTCCGAGGAGAAGGAGTCGGGGAGAGTAGCAATATGATTGAGAAAGGGATAGAGGCGGTGGCGAAGGTGGGGTGGGGGTCAAATCGACGCCGCCGCAATTCTGGACGCGGCGGGGTGGGGGGGTGGGGGTGGGGGTGGGGGTGGGTCGGGGTAGGGGTGGGGGGAGGTTTTTCTTTTTTGTTTTTTTTTTCAATAATAAATAATGATTTTTTTTATAAATTAGAAGTGTAGTACCGATTTTGCCCCTGTAAAATTTAAAAAGTGGCCGGAATTAAACGTTAGGTCTAGTTTCGAACAAAATGCAAATGTTAGGTATAGTTTTGTAACTTTTTAAACGTTGGATATAAGGCTTATAGGTTGGGTCAAATTTTGCATTTTTCTCTATTTTTTTTTTGAAATTTTAAATTATCAGATAATTGATAAAATCAAGCTTAAGAAATTACTAATTAAGTTTGTTGAAAATTTTAAATTTCTAAAAATATATTATGGTGTGAATGCAATTATATAAAATATTTAGGGATGAAAATGCAAATATTTTCTTGCCAGATTTTTGAAAATGACTAAAATTGCAAATGATGTCAACATATAGAACAAAAATTGCAAATAATGTCAACATATATGACGCTTTTTGCTAAATGTCAACATATAAGACGAAAATTGCAAATAATGTCAACATATATGACGTTTTCTGCTAAATGTCAACATAGATGACCTTTTTTGAAAAGTGGTTAACATAAAGGACTTCCGGTGACAAATTCCCGTAAAACAGAGTATCATATTTTGAGGATTTTGCAATTTTAGCACATGCACTACAATCAGTTCAGTAAAAAACAAAAATCCAAAATACCATCAGATAGCTTATTTATTTCTTTGTTAACTAAACAACATTAAGCATTTCCTGAAAATATAACAATTAGAATTATCCTTATACCAACCTCCCCCCTATTTTGTTACATTATAGAAGCCACCTATGGTTTGATGTTTTAAGGGACAGATAACCTATGATAAATTTATACTGGCGACGCCAACAATGATAACTATACACGCCAATATTCAAGAACCAAATGAGTATGCACCAGTTAAAGTGCTTTTTATGCATAAAAAGTTCTGCAGAAACGAATCGCTAGCAAGCAAACCCAACAGCTACCTTTTGTTACCAATTCTTGTCAGCGCCTTCATCAAATGCAGCAGATCCAGTGACTCTAAATTCAAGTTGTTTTTGATGCTTCAAACGACGCCGCTCATCAAAACTCTCCCACCCTTCAAACTGCCAAATGAAATTATGTGATTATAATCACTGAAGACGAGGACTAATTGGTTCCACTGCCTCATAGATGTCAGACAAATATAGTTGTCTAGAAGTTCAAATTTATGGGCAGGATGGCTTTCTTATTTTTAGTAGCCCATTGAAAGCACTTAAAGGGTATGTAATCTGAGCCGACTGTCTTATAAGAGGTCTGATATCCTTACTAGAAATACCGGATGGCCGAATGTAATAGGACATCAGATATTCCCTGCGCTGTTATGCTCATTCCAGGGGATTAGCTAATACGGCTAGAGGCGTTAAGGCCTAAGGGGAGACTAGATTCCAATTACTTAACAAATGGGCATATAAACTTGTAAAAGCCTACTCTAGTCTGCCTGTACTATAATTCACATCTCTCTATTGGCAACCAAGGGGTCCATAAGAAAAGTAACTTCCAGTTTTCTTGCCTTGTGACCTGCCACACTCCAGGTCCGTTACTGGGTTTTTGGTTCAAGATAATAACTTGGTAAAGTAAATTCACAAACAATGACTTATGTATCAAGTAATATAGACCTATTAAAATCAAAGCAGGTCACTTTGACAATTCAAATGGTGAAACTCTTTAAATTTCCAGAGAGGGGAAGAGAAAAAAGAAGGATTCAAAAGACATTTTGTTGATATCATGATATTAGTAGTTGGCAGTGCAGATGTTAGGAAGAGATTTTAATATCAGTCTTGAAAAGGAAGGTATGTGCACACCTTTCGTTAGAGTTCATAAATTTTGAAGTTAAGGCATGGACTGCTAAATGTTAAGATTCCCACATAATGGACGCAATAATTTCAAAAACCAACTAGATAACTCATCAGTTAATGGGAATGTTACACGTACCTGACGCAGAACGTCCATAGTTATCTCTGTGCCATGAAGATCCAGTGTCGAAAGGTTTAAGCACATTTTGAATAGAGTTTTGGGCAGGGACTTCATTCCATTATTACTGAGACATAATGCCTGCATGGCATTTAATATAACTACCGTTCAGCTAAATTGAAGTTATAACACTTCTTTCAATTCCTGGAAATCTATTTCAGTACTGTTGTGGTTGAATAATTAACCTTCAAGTTTTTCAAATTGCCAAATGTCTCTGGTAACTCTATTAGAAGATTACATGAAAGATCAACCTGCACCAAATTATACCTGGTGAATGATCCCAGAGAGTATAGTATCTTAAAACTTCATAGATGTGTTCCAACTTATTTATGGAAACCAAATAAAAGTACAAAGAAGCAAATGTCAGAGCCTTACTTCAACAAGAGAAACACATCTCCCAATACTCACAGGGATACTGTTTAACCTGCATTCGATTAAATAAATCAATTTGACACCCAAACGTCATTAATGGTGGGTTTGGACCATGAGTTTCATATGGAACTGTAAAGGAAAATGATTTCATTCTTCAAATGATAAAACTTTGTGATTCATTGATCTTTTATATATTTTCTTCGTCATTTCCTCAACTCTTCTGACTTAGATACGAGGTCCAAAAAAATTTATATTATACTTTCTAAGAGATCAATGCAGTATATCATAAAGAAGAATATGAAAGCATATTTTATCTCAAAAGTAATCAAATAACATACAACTCAGTTTGAGAAGCAAAATAGTTCCATTAAGCACCTAGAGTCTGAAAGAAATTATAACGAGCAACTACAGGTGCATCAAGACGAGATACCAAAAATCAAAGAATAGGATTAACCAATATGCCCAATGCAGTCATTTCAGAAGTAACCTGTTATTCTGGGCTTTTAGAACCTCGAGCTCTGTCAGAAAACCTATTTCAGTTGGAAGACACGTCAACTTGTTGCTAGCAATATGAAGCTGCTTCAGGCATGTTAAAGAACCAAGTGTAGGAGGCAATTCGGTCAAACTGCGCGAGGGACAATGCAGAACCTAAAACATTAAAACAACATAATAGAGCTGGCAGAGATGTATAAATCTATTAGAGCGATTTTTGTAAAGTGCAGAGAGATACAGACAAATTAATCAAACTGTTATGTTGTTTATAGAAAGATGAAGCAAAGCATTCCTACACAATAGCAAAATGAGGCAGACTGCGACAATGCTGTAAGTGGAAAGGTTAAGTGGGTTTGACGGAGTTCAAACTGAAGTACTAAAAAAATCTGAAACTAGCTGGCGATGGAAATGATAATGAACTTCCTACGAGTAAAAATTCTGAGGAAACTCTAGAACAACAAAAGTCAAAACTGTCCTTTATAATTCATTTAAATGCATGTCAAGCCAGGTGATAGATGAAACAAAACTACAGAGTTAGTAAAGATCGAATCAACTGAACATGAACACATTAAACAGCAGAGGATGAAGTAACTTATGGAGAAAACTATTTGATCTCCAAGTTTATTATGAAAATGAGAGTCATAAGAAGATCTCAGAGAATTAGTACACATACTTATTGCGGTCCAATGACAGAACCATGAGAGACTTCAAAGACGTAACTGCTTCCCAGCAAATGGAATGTTCCAATAAATTATTTCCACTGAGAAGCAACTTCTGCAGAAGTATTAACAAGAGAATGAGCAATGTGGTTGAATAAACAGTACTCTCAATGAAGTCTGACGGTCTACATCGTCAGTAGCTTATGATTCGTTAACCTGTATCGAGCTTAAGCAGCTAATTGCAGCTGGCACATTCTGTAATGAATTGTGGCTAATATCCAGGAATCTCGCAGAAGATCCACAAGCCCAGACTTCTTCGGGTATGGCCTGGCATATCCCAAGAGAAAATATAGATTGATCAAATACTGTATTAACAACTTTGGATACACAAATATTCTTTAAATAAAATGTAAAGCATCTGAATCTAAAATTTTCAATGATCTTTAATTTTAATGAGTACCCAAGGCCACAGGGCCTTAAAGCATGCAGAATCAGCTGTGGTCTACAGGTACCACACTTGCCTATAAAACTTTTATGATTTCTCTATTAAATTTTTTAAAATTTTAATGGCAGAGCTGCTGAAACAGACTAACCAATTGTCTCGCGTATTTATTACTCAAGTGCGTCGAGATTTTCTATCATAAGCTTCAGCAGAGCATAGATAACCTGGATTGCCTATAATCGTAACGTCAAACTCAAATTCTTAAAACAAATTTGAGATCACATCGTTGCTATGAAATATAATTCAGTCGAGATTCAAAATGATAGCATGTTGCTTCCAAATATAGCTAATCACAAACTGTACACACGTTCAGCTTTAAAATACTTTTTCTCCGACACCAGTTCTTTCAAGTAGCAGACAATCATTTCAATATTTAAACAGAGTTTTCTCCTTATCCCAGCTTCAGACAGGACAAAGATAGTGTGCATTCAAGAATTTGTTTTGCTTACCTTGAGGCCACATTCGGACAATGCTATCACTCCAGTGGCTTTCCACCGTTGAAGTTGGTTCTTTGTGACAGAATCATGGCTGTTTTCTGTCTTGCCCCTACTTAAATCCTCCATGATCCTCCTCGTACTGGTTGACGACAAAGACAAACCCTCCTTTTTAACTGGACCGTCCTGTTAAAGAAGCACACATTCACACAATCTATGAATGCCAAAAGTAAACAAACTTAAAGCAATGCTAGCATCAGCTAATCGGATACATTTAATTCTGATTATTTACCCCTTGGTGAAGTCCTTGGGAAGCCATTAGCATAATCTTTGCACCGTCGACAATCCCCGTGGAAGCCAATGTCGATTCATCCGACAGTACTTTCCCTGGAAGGAAACCACAAGAATTATTCAATTTGTAATTAAATTAACTGAATAATACACGAACAAATGAACGAATTGTAGGACGTTAGGGAAAGTGAGAGAGAGAGAGAGACCTTTGAATATGAGTTTTTGACCTCGAGTGAGGACATTGGTGAGGGGTTGAAGTAGGGATTTAAGGTCTTTAACGGTGGAGATTGCGGCGATTTCGAACGGTATCGATCGCCCACCAAACTTTACAGTGAACTTTATGATTCCCTTTTTTTGGTTCTCCATTTTTAGGGTTTGAGGATTCAGTGATGATGATGATGATGATGGAGAGGGAATGAAGCAATTTGATTCCAACAAAGACAATTTGATGCTTATGTTCTAAGTTGTAACTTCTTGCTAAATTACCGTCGGCCAAAATTTAATATGAACTTTAAGAGCTGGTTTGGTTTCATTTTTATTGAACTACCAAGTTTAATGTACAAGACATGAGCTAAACTTTCACATGGTTGTGTTCTTTAAACACATCAAATTAGGTCCATTTATTAATAGGAAAAAAAGCAGACCACACCATTACTTTCTTTCTTACCGTTTTGCATTTTGCCCCAGCTTTATTTTTTAGCACTTTGCCCCCAGCTTTGCATTCCGTCCAACATTACCCTCCGACGTAGCATGATCGTAAAAAAAAAATATTCCGTTAAATTTTGACATGCACGCCTCACGTGGAGGGGGTATTTTCGCCACTTCACCTCGGCCTAACGGCTATGCTATATTGCTGAGAGGGGCCTTTCATAACAGAAATCGCACACTCTCCCCAGATCGAAAAATCACCAAATACGTAAGTTTCATCGTTCTTCACAAATTTGAACCGAATTTCCATGGACTTGAGCATGATTTGCAAGTGCGGTACAAGGTCGATGGAGCACACCTCATGGACGGATGGTAATTCTAGTCGTAGGTTTGTACGATGCGGTAACTGTGAATTCACTTTTGAACACTATAATTGTTTATATTTGTTGTATAGATTTGATATTACATGATTGTTCAACACTTATTAAATACGAAATTCACTAAATACTTTTGTTTTTGAAATAGGGGTATGATGCATGGCAATTTTGGGAGTGGATTGCACCCCCCCCCCCCCCCCCCCCCAATGTGCCAAAGGTCGAACATGATTATTCCATGCCTTTTGAGGAAGATAAATAAGACCGAAGGGGAGATGATGAAGTCTCAAAGAGTCAAAAGGCAGTTATGGGTAGTTATAGCTATACTGTCGGTTGTTGTGTTCTTGAAATGATCCATTATAATAGTTGGTCTTTTTGAGAGGTTGTTGTGTATTAGTTTAGTTCTTGAACGGATGCATTAGTGCAAAAATGTTGTTGGGATGCAAGATTGTGTTAGTTGTTGGAGTTGTGTTGTTAGTTTGTGTTAGTAGTCTAGTATTGTGTTGGTATATGGCATGCGTGTTGTTGAAATTATGTGTACTTGTTGAATGGAAACCTTTTGGTGTTTGTTGAAATGTGTATGGTTCACAGTGCCTTTTTTGACAAATGATGGTTTCAGTTTACATGAAATTGCACAATTAAAACACTGCACATAGTAAAGAAGATGCCTTGACTCAAATACATAGTAGGGAAAGTGCAAACTTGCATTCATAAACTGGTACTAGACCACAAATACAAAATAACATCATGGCTAAAGTTGTTGACCAATCAAATTCACTTACTGGGATTGTACCAGTATATAAGATGATAACAGTTAAGTGATTATTGGATTATCAATCATCAATTCCCTAATCAAACTACATTGGTAAATCCAACTACAAAATAGGGAGTAGTTCAAATTAATGATTACTAATCCAACAAAACATGATGATCACAACCAACCAAATCAAAAAAGGTTCAAACTTGCATTTAAAAGAGAGGCTCCTCTCCAGTGCCTGTGAACATTCTCTGGACTGTTCTCTTATGTACTCCCACTGTCTTCTTTGGTACAGGTGGTTTAAATGTCTTATTGGAAGGAGCGATTATCCCACTTGATTAAGTTAGATTATATGCCAGTTAAGTAGCTGGCACACTTGATCTAGTTGCTTCTCCAACTGTTGTAGTGTTTGTAGTCTCTTGAGACTTCATAGGGCTGCTTACACTCCTTGTCACTGGCCTTCTTGGACTGTGATGTTGAACTCTTTTTAACCCTTCCAGGATCTTGAATATCTTTGGACATTCTTTAGACATATTTTTAACTCTCTCCATTGCTTTCTTTTTTACTCCAACCCTCTTCAGTAGTGTAAATCTAATGCTCTCCAATCAGTCAATAATGGGCAATGATCTTGCCTTCAGTATAAGAGCATTAAAGCTCTCTGACATGTTATTCAACAAGATATCACTCTTGCTGTGTGTTTTGAAGTAAGCTATGCACCATTGCCAATGTGGATTTTCAATGAGCCACTTATAAGCTCCTTCATCTCTTTCTCTCAGTTTATCTATTACATGCTCAAAATCCTCCATTCTTGTACACCTTGCTGCATCCCATAAGATCTACCTTAATGCTAATCTTTTGTGATCTTTCTGAAATTTGCGTAGATATGCATCACACAAAACCTATGTTCAAAGAAATGCAACACTTCTTGGACTTCATCAATAAGGCTTTTTTGTTTGTCACTCATTATTGTCCGTTGAGCACTATTCTGGAGTTTGAGATCATCAACCAGAAGTGACATAAACCACATCTAACTCTTTCTATTCTCTTTCTCAACAATTGCATATGCAAACGGATATACGCAATTGTTTGAGTCCACCCTTACAACAGTTACAAGAACACCCCAATTCGCAGTCTTCAGATGTATGCCATCCAAACAGATAAGTGGTCTACGACCACTCAGAAATCCTCTCCTCAGGGCTCCCCAACATATCTACATCCTTTTAAACTTAGCAGTTTCACCAACAAGCTTGCATTTTATCTTTAAAGTTGTACCTTCATTGGTTTTCATAATTTCTTCACCATCCTCCATAAGAGATTATATTGTTGACATTCTGAACCATGCACATCCTTAAGGACCTTGTGCTTGGCCCTGTACATTTGATGAGTATTGAACTCCAAGGATGCATCTCGGCCAATAACAATAACCATTGACTCAACTGGCCAATTAGGATCACTTCTTATCTTCTTATAATATTGATTTGCTATCCATCTTCAATTTGTATGTGTCGCCACATCTTCTCTTGCACACTCATGTAGGCCTAAGTAATTCTTGATCATCAATGTGTCCTCACTAGGGATTTTTGATATATAAATCCTAAATGGACAATGATCTTGCTTGCATACCACAACAAGCTTGGATTTGTCATTCTTTTTCCATTTGATACTTCTTCCTTCATCAATAGAATATTTCCTCACAGTTGCTCTAAAGGTATTTGCTTCAGTGAAGCAAATACCAACATCAAAAGTGACTTTGTCCAAGCAAATACCAACATCAAAAGTGACTTTGTCCATATCAACAACTGTATTGACAACTTTGTATCCATTGTAGAGATATTGATCCTTTGGAGTCTGCTTCTCAGGTGCAGCTGGTGCAGAATTAGCCCTTGTAGCTGGTCTTTTTGGTGGCAGACCAACCCACTCAACATTTTGATCAACATTATCATCAAACTGTTGGTTGTCTTTAGTGGGGTCATTGTCTTCATCAACAAGATAGTCAGAGTACACGAAATCATTTCCCACACTTACCTCCCCATCAGTGTCATCACTATCAATGACATCTAACATTGCAGCAAGATCTGCATTGCACAGATCCCTTGGCAAATCTCCATTAGCCACTGTACCTCTTGATGTGCTTGCACCATTGGAAGTGATACCAGTATGTACGTTGTTTTTCTCACTTTTAAGGTTTGTATTGTTTTCCTCAGACACATCTTCTACATGTACTTGCTCCTCCAAATTTTGTACTTCTTCCTCACTTAGTCTTGCATTACCTAGTGCTTCATCCTCAACATTTATTTCTTCATCCATTACTTCTTCACTTTGCTCTGTCAGAATATCATCATCACCTACATACTCAAGACCCTCATCAATAGTTGGCAAGTCATCACCAACATGTAACTGTTCCTTCACACTTTGTTCTTCATGCTCATCTTTATCCTCATTGACTCCACCATACGACTAGACAAAAGCATATTGAGCTTCAGTTCTTGGGGAGAAAAAAATGGTTACAATCCTTTCCTTTGAAGCAGCACTGGCCATATCCAATAAACCCTTATATCCATAATGGTGATCAAGCTCCTACAATTGTCCCACCCACATGAATTATAATATAATCTCACATTCCCTCTCACCCCCCACTTCCTTAGCCATGGCAGATATCTCCAACGCTGACATTTCATCCTTAGTGCAAAAGTCTATATAGTCCGTGTTGCCCAAATAGCACAATGACCCAAACTTCATAAACTTCCCAATATGCTGCATCATGATGGTGAAAAAGTATTTGTTGTTTCGTGTGAATGAACAAAGGTAAGTGAGTAAGATACAACATGGAGATATATGCAGTTATGTATTTATAAGTTAAAACAGGGTCATTCTAACAAAAAAAGAAGTTAAAATAGGGGCATATATGTAGGTAAGTATTTATATGTTAAAACATGGGCATTAACATATATAGGCTATACATAGTTAAAACCAAGAATTATATGCATACAAGTACTACCAATTTGGGGGCTATGTACACATGCAAACATAAATTAGCATTGTAATCACTATAAAGCTGAATTTTTTTAGTATCAAGCATCGGATTAACCCCAAAACATAATATTGGTACCAAAAATAGAAAATCTATGGGCCACTCTTCCACAAAAACTTTTTTTTTGACAAAGTACTACGCATATACACATACAGTGGCATTGTAAGTAGCATAAAACAGATTTGTTTAGTATCATGCATCGAAAAAAACCCTAAAGTATAATATTTACCAAAAAGGGCATAAACAACGAATATTTGGATCACACAACCAAAAAAATACGATTTTTAACAAATGGGGACCCCAATCTACACAAATTAAGGAAAAACATTAAAAAAGTGAACTTTACTTACCATAATCGTGATGCACTTTGTGAGGGAGTATAATGTCGTTTTTTCCTCGTACTTTCCAGCCTATTTCGTCATCGCTCAAGGATTGACAGTAGATTGCTGAATTTCAGCTAATTCAGGGTATGGGTTGTGAAGGGGAGTATTTTTTGGCGATTTTTAGGGTTTGTGATTTTAGGGAAACTGGTCGATTTTCCCACCTCAATGAAACTCTGAGTACCAGCCGAGGTGAATTGGCAAAAATGCCCCTGTGCGTGTCAATATTCCACGGAATATTCGTGCTTTTGACAGTCAGGCTACACGCTGGGGTACCGTTGGACGAAATACAAAGTTGGGAGGCAAAGTGGTAAAAGATAAAGCTAGGGGCAAAGTGCAAAACGACCGAAAGCTAAGGGGGTGGTCTGTTTTTTCCCTTATTAATATAATAACTATGTGTTTGTTTGTGGTGGTGTTTGCAAACTCTTGTGGAAAAGTAGAAGTTTATAATTTTAATTTAAGTTTCAAAAGCACTTAAATTTAAAAGTTGAAATTGTTTGCAAGATAATCTTAAATTTGAGATTATCTAGCAGTTTTATTTAAAAATACCTCACCATAAGCCAAAAGCACCCCCTTACTAGCTTTGAGATTGTGGGACTTTCTAACTTAAAGAAAGTTTTGTAATCGAATAAACTAGATTTGCAAACACTCCAAAATCGCTTATTTAAATAAAAAGCTGATTAGAGTTTTTTTAAAGAGTTTGCAAACACCACCTCAATACTTCCAAACAGACGGTCGCGAATGTCCCAGAGGACATTAGCCACCGCCCGGAGGACATTAGCCACCGCCCGGAGGCTGCGGATGGCCTAAAGGTTGGCGGTCGCGAATGAGCTAAAGGCCCTTCTCAACCGTCGGGTGGTCGCGAAAGACCCTGAGGAACTTCACGACAGCAGAGCGGTTGCAAAAGTCTCTAAGGACTTTTGCGACCGCCGAGTGATGGCGAATTGTTCGCTACCGCCCGGTGGTCGCGAATGGGGTACGACGGGCCGCATCTACGACCCGTTGATGGCGACTGCCCGAGCGGTCGCGAATGACCGTGTTTTCTTTTTGTGGAATATGAGCGACTCGAGTACCCCGTGCGTTATAGTTCGTAGATATATTAAGTATTTAGATATGGTCTAGAGTAGCTTAATCAGCCAATATGTGTAAATTCAGATGTGTCGAAAAGTCTTGAGTTGTCGCTTGTGTGAGTGAAAGTTTTGAATTATCTTAGTTGATGAGATTACGCGTTAAACTTGCGTTTTTTTCCTTCTGCTTTTCTTGCGATTCAAACTTTATGTACTAGATATAAAAATAAGTAATAACAAATAAGATCTTACACAAATAAAAATCGAAAATCTTCTATAACATTATCTGTAACATTGTCTACATCATAAAACTTAAATCATTGATTGTAGAGAAAAAAAGTATTTTGATTGCAGCCAGGAGAGAGGGTGGTACTTTTTATTTCTTCCCTTTTTTATTTTTATAAGATAGAAGATTCTAATAAAAACTAACGACAGCAAACAATGGAGCAAAATGAGTCAAATGTTTGTGAGACCCACCTGATATAATTTTTATGTGTTGTAGACAATGTTACCGAGATTGTTATAGAAGTTTTTTTTTTTTTTTTTTTTTAATAACAAAGAGATACAAGTAGAGAGCCTACATGTCTTTAGCAACTTAGCTAGAAATACAATTTGATGGAGGCTTATTCAAAAGGATATCCTCTACATTACTTACTTTACTAAAACAAACTAAGGCATCTACAACTATATTTGCTGGTCTTGGAATCCATTTGAAAGTAGAGTTCCATGGCGTATGAAGCAGTCTAACACAATCATCCACCAAGGGTTTAAAAGCTTGTAATGGTTCACACTCCCATTCACAAGTTTGAAAACAATCAAAGAATCCGTTTCAACTTCAAAGTTATTGATCCGTTGTTCCCATGCCAACTCCCAACCTTTTCGAAGAGCCACTAGTTCTACTTCATCAACAATAGGTGAATTAAGTTGCATGTTGAAGCCCCATATCCAAGAGCCATCACCAGACCTCAGAAGACATGCAGCTGAGCTTGTATTCTTCATCATATTGATCCCACCATTTACATTAAGCTTATACCAGCCTTGCATTGGTTTATTCCATTGTACAGCTTTGGAGACAACTTTATTTTTCCTCCTTCCCTGGAATAGATCATAGGACAGCTGTTTGATCTAGAATACTCTGCCTTGAACCGAATCCTCCTACTTATGAAAGACTCTTGCATTCCCGTGCTTCCAACATATTCATATAGTAGCTAAGAACATCCATTTCCAGTTTGCATTTGGTCTGATCACATTTCTGAACTCCAGCTTCTCCAGGTTAGCTCTTAACCATTCATCATTGGAGAGTGCATCAAATTTGTGTAGATCATCAGGTTCAATGATCTTCACCCAACTCTCTCTTGCTTATTTGCAATGCCTCAACAGATGCAATCCAGATTCTTAAGGATCATCACACATAGAGCACATAGCAGTCAAAGAAAATTGTCTCATGTATCTCATCAGATTAGTAGCTAATCTTTCCTGAAATAATAGCAATAGGAAATGCTGAAGTTTATAACTAGCATCCACCTTCCAAACACACTGAATATTAATATGCACTCTCTAATTTGTAGCATGTCTTCTCTGGAAGCGTTTGTATGCTGAACTGCAAGTGAAGACTCCAGTTGATGATTCATTCCAGAGGACTCTATCCTCTTCATCAGACAAAGTGATTTGTCTCTGAGTAATATCATTTAGAATCTCATGTGAGAGGGCAGTATGAATGTTCTCAAGTCTCCAATCTCCAACTTCATCAATAACATCTCTCTTAAGGTAAGACCTATGTCATCCTGATGAATATTAATATCATCATTACAGAGCCTACCAGAACCTCTCCAATTATCATACCACAAAGAAATTTTACTACCCTTTCCTATTTTCCATCTCAGAAAAGGCACCATCAATTCCATGCACCTCAATATTCCTTTCCAAGCACGACTGTCAGTTGCTTTCTTTTTATAAGTAGGCTTTCTTTTTAAAAGTAGAAAAGGTTTGATCTTTCAGATACTTGGCCTTGATGAAACCATTCCAGATATTATTTTCTCCAGTCAAAATCTTGCGTGCAAGTTTGGCAAGTAAGGATTCATTAATGGTTCTTGAAACTCTGATGCCAAGACCTCCATCCTTCTTTGTCTTAGTAACCTGATTCCAGTTTACCAGGTGCATCTTCCTTTTAGTAACATCATTTGACAAGAGGAAGTCTCTGTTGAGTCTATCTAGTCTATCACAAACATTTTCAGGGAGCCAAGCTGATTGCATGGTGTAGATTGGCATAGATGATGAGACTAAACCAATCAAAGTTTCCCTACCTGCCAGGGACAACAGTTTGCTTTTCCAAGTGTCAAATATCCCTTACACTATGTCCATAATATCCATGTAGGTTTCTCTGGTAATTTTTTCATGGACCAGTTTCACTCCTAGATACTTACCTAGGTTGCATGTCTGTCCAAATCCAAGCAGATCACTAATTTGTCTCTTGATACTGGCCCCATGAGTCTTTGGGAAGTTTTTTATTTTTTTTTTATTTTTGAGGGCTCGGTTTTAAACCAGAAGCAATACAAAATTTGTCAAGGGTTCTCTTTATGATATTAGCATTCTTCACAGTAGCTTTCCCCATCAAAATTAAGTTATCTGCAATGAACATATGTGATAACCTGGGGCCTGCTCTACATGGAACAACAAGACTCCACCTTCCTCTGTCAACTTCTTCATAAATTAAATATGACAACCTCTCAACACACATGACAAAAAGGTAAGGAGAAAGAGGGTTCATTACCTTAGTCCACACTGGTGTTTAAAGGCTTCAATAGGAGAACCATTCCACATAAATCTGGTTGAGGCACTCTTCACACAGAACATGATAAGCTTCACTAGTTTATGAGAAAACTCAAAAGCCCTTAAGGTTTCTTCCAAGAAAGACCAATTGTCCTTATCATAGGCTTTCTCCAAATCTAATTTCATTATCATGCAACCAGTCTTGTTATAGAAGATTTTCGCTGTTATTTTTTCTTCTACTTTTCTTTCTGTTCCAATTCATGTACTAGGTATAAAAAAAGTAATAACATAGTAAGATTTTACACAAATCAAAATAGCATTGCACATTGAAATGCAATCAGTTTTAAATTAAATTCACATCTTCTTTTAATCAGGACAAAACCACTTTAAATCAACAAGCGATCACTACAAGAAAATAAGCCTTTTTCTGACCAGAAACTGGTCGAAAATAACCCGAATTCGGTCGGGAATGACCTTTTCCCGACCGCATTCCGGTCGAAACTCACATTTTCCGACCGCATTACGGTCTATACATTTCCGACCAGAATCCGGTCGAAAATTGTCTTTCAATCGTTTTCGACCGGAGTCCAGTCGGAAATAATATTCAACGCATTTTCGACCGGATTTCGGTCGAAAATAATATTCAACGTATTTTCGACCGGAGTGCGGTCGGAAATAATATTTAACAGATTAAAAAAATATTTCGGTAATAATTACCGATATTTTTTTGCCTTTTTGAAAGATTTCGATTAATTGTCCCAATATAAAATACAAAAAGTGACTGTTAGTCAAAATAGTGTTGAATTAATGAAAGATACGTTAGAACAAGTGTTTGAAAAAAGAAATAAAGAAAAAAATGTTTATTTAAAGATGAAATGAAGAATAAAGTGTTTATATAAAGATAAAATGAAGAATGAAGTGTTATTTAAAGATGAAATGAATAGAAATGAGGAAAAATATGTTTATGTTGAAATATTTTGATGAGATATTTGTGTTTGTGAAAAAAGTGTTTAAAGATGAAGAGAAGAAATGAAGAGAAAAGTGTTGTCTAAATTAGATGAAAATGGTGTGAAAAATGAAATGTATATATAGAAATTGGAGAAAAAATTGAATTTCTGGAAAATTTGAATTTTCCATCGGATCCCGCCTAAATTTTCGAGTTTTTCCGACCGGATTCCGGTCGGAAAAAGTTTAAAATTTGAAAATTTTTAAAAAAAACCCCAATTTGTTTTCTTCAGATTTCCCGATCGGAATCCGGTCGGAAAATCAATTCGGCCCAGATTTTCGACCGGAATCCGGTCGAAATTGCTTATGAATATTATTTCTCACCGGACTCCGGTCGGAAATACTCAAAATAATTGATTATTGGCTTGATTTTAGAAAATTCTTGATGTGTTTGTGAGTTTAACTATAGAATTTTACTAAAAGTACAAATTGAACTAATATTTAGTTAGTTAATGTTATTTTTGACTAAAAATTAATTAATATTGATTAACATAGTAAGTTTACTACTAAACTTGTTTTAAGTTCTACATATATATTAATCATACATAGTATAGAGTACTCTCTCCTTTGCGATTAGCATTCGTTACAAACGTTAGCATAGGGAAGACAATTGTGATATATATATATATATATATATATATATATATATGTTTAGATGTTACTTGAAATTAACATAATCATAAGTAGTTATTAGCGACATATACCAATCTATTTACAAGTGACATTATGAACCGACACTTCAAATGATTCTTTAACGTACAACAATTTTTTTTTTGATTTTGTAACCAATATTGTTGTAATTTATCATTAAATCAACGATTTATCTAAAATTGAAGCGCGAAATGGTTGGTTTAAAAATATGAATATTATTACCGACCGCATTGCGGTCGGAAATTCAGGCATTTCCGACCGAATTTCAGTCGAAAATAACCCTAAACCCTAAACTCTAATATTACCGACCGGATTTCGGTCGGAAATAACCCGCCAAAGTCTCCCAACCGGGATCCGGTCGGGAAAACCAGAGTTCAGTTTCCTGACTGAATTTCCGACCGCAACTCGGTCGGGAGCGTTCGAAAACCCTCCCGACCCGATTCCGGTCAGAAATATCCGGTCATGAAGACGGTCATTTCTTGTAGTGGGTCATACACGCAAGTCACCTCAAAGTCAAATTGGCCAAGTATACTTGCATCGTTATAAATAAAGTCGTTGATTAACTTTTCAAATATGCATGGTAGAGTTTATTTGATGTATCATTTAATTTAGACTTCAGGGTACGTTGTTATATATAGTTGATAATGTGAAAAAATTAGGAGAGAGTAAATGTAAATAATTATCTGGAAATTGATCATGTTCTAGTGTCCGTATAATATATAGTTAGCCGACTATTCGCAATTGGAAAAAGTTATCGTTTCTGATTTGTAAGTATGTGATTCATCACATGTACCAAGTTGGAATATATAGGTAAAGATGACGATTTCCTTTTTCACTTTCTTTTTCTTTTGGCTTTAGCGTTATTATGAAGGAAGGTAGACATACAGATAATACAAGCTAACGCAGTTGCACTGAGGATGAAAAGTGGGAACATAATTGCAAGAGCAAGTTAAGGGACAAGAAACTTAAGAACCAACTTGATAAGCAAACGTGCATATGTATAATATTCATGCGATATGATGAAGAAGAAAAAATACAAGCAGTCATTCATAATGATCTCTCTCTATAGTCTAGATAGTAAAAATTCAAGCAAGAGGAGGCGTAATAAGATGAGTGCGCATCATGTCCTTGAACTCCAAGAAATCGACGCGGCCATCGTGATCCTGATCGACATTCGATATCATCATTTCCACTCTACCAAGCTCTTCACCTTCCTCTTGCAACCCCAACTTCCATAACACAGCCTGCAGCTCGCTAGCGGATATATACCCGTCCCTGTCCTCGTCGAAAACATTGAACGCCTCCAACAGATCCCTCTCCTCCTCTTCCTCAGCATTATTGTTATTATGATCATCCATATTATTACAACGGGCAAAGAAGGCGTTGTTGAGGGATTGGTGCAGGGCCTCAAAGTCTTCGTATTTGAGGCCGACACTGCCCGGTTGAATATAAGACTCCACCATCAACACTAACTCGGAGGAGTCGGCTTGGAGCCCCAGCAGCCCCAGCCACTACAAGAAAACGGGGCTTTTCCCGACCGCAGCTCGGGTCGGGAAAAGCCCTCCTGCGGTCGGGAAAAGCCCATTCCCGACCGCAGGGCGGTCGCGAAGCTGCGGTCGGATAAAGTCTGGTCGGAAATACATTCCCGACCGCAATAGGTCGGCAATACTTTTCCCGACCACAAAATATCGACCGGAGCCTGGTCATAACATTCCCGACCGCAATTTGGTCGAGAAACAATTCCCGACCGCAGTTTGGTCGGGATAATACCCGTCCGCCACGCGGTCGGGAGATTATTCCCGACCAGAATCTGGTCGGGTTGTAGCCCGGTTGCAAAACCGGGCTACGGGCCAGCGTCCGACCACATGGCGGTCGGGAGTAATATTCCCGACTGCAATTTGGTCGAGAAACCATCCCGTATATATTTTAAATAATTTGCATTTCCCGGCCAACACGTGGTCGGGAACTACAAGAAATATCGACCGCCGATTGGTCAAAAATAATATTCAAAGATTCCCGACCACTTTGTGGTCGGAAGTAATATTCATACTTTCTCGACCGGTTTGCGGTCGGGAGTAATATTCATACTCTCCCGACCGGTGTGCGGTCGGGAGTAATATTCATACTTTCTCGACCGGTGTGCGGTCGGGAGTAATATTCATACTCTCCCGACCGGTGTGCGGTCGGGAGTAATATTCATAGAAATAAAAAAAATAATATTCCGGTAAAAATTACCGGAATATTATATTTTATATGTAGCCCAATCTATATGCTCAATATAATTTAATGTTTCTTTATTATATATATTGTTTCAAAGAAAAATAGAATAAAATTGTTTGAAAGAAAAATGAAATAAAAGTGTTTGAAAGAAAAATGAAATAAAAGTGTTTGAAGAAATGAAATAAAAGTGTTTGAAGAAAATGAAATAAAAGTGTTTTAATAAATGAAATAAAAGTTTATGAAGAAAAAGAAAGAAAGGAAAGAAAAGTGTTTGAAGAAAAAAAGAAAGAAAGGTGTTTGAAGGAAAAGAAAGAAAAAAGTGTTTGAAGAAAAAGAAAGAAAAGTGTTTGAAGAAATAAAAGATAAAAAGTGTTTGGAGAAAAAGAAAGATAGGTGTTTCAACAAATAAATGAAAAAGTGTTTAGTGAAAAAATTGTGTGGAGTGATGGCAATGGGGTATGGTTTATTTATAAGTTTTGTGGGATTGGTTTTGATTGGTGGGATGTGAGTGGCGCGGATCATGGTTTGAGTCGTTGGATTGTTTTGGTTAATGAACGGATGAGATTGGATTTTGTTTTGTTGAAAAATTTAAATTGTTGGCGGCCCCGCCAAAACTTTTAACGGTTCCGACCGGCCTGCGGTCGGGACAATTATTTTGCCCAGAAACACACCGATGAATATTATTCCCGACCGCAGGGTGGTCGAGAATCATATGAATATTACTCCCGACCGAACGCCGGTCGGGAATGATAAATTTTTTATTTTTTAAAAATTATTATTGAGCTATAATAATACTAGTTTAATGTTTATTTGAGTTAAAAAATTAATAATTATTTGTTAAATAATATTATGTCGGGGTAACTTTGAGTTTTACGTGTATATCTATGTATATATATCTATATATATTAATTAGTCGTGTGTATATCTATCTATCTATATATATCTATCTATCTATATATCTATCTACCTATATATAGGAATCAACAATTGTTGTAATCGTTAGTGATAAGTAAAGATAAGCCACTTGTGTTATTGAACACATTTGTTAATTAGAGGTATACACATATATATATAACTAAATTATGAGATGATGATTAGTTACGTTACTGAATTATTAGTGTTACGTAAATATATATGACAAGATCAATCGATTCATGATTCTTTGGATAACAAAATATAATATTTTTATTGCACTTATAAAATTTCACCAATGTTTAAAACACTAGATGAATACTAATCAAATAATAATTGAGAAAATATGAATATTAATCGTTACTGAATAGCGGTAAACCCTAAACCCTAAACCCTAAACCCTATACCCTAACATTCCCGACCGCAGTTTGGTCGGTAAGTTATTTTCCCGACCGCGACTACAAAGTTTCCCGACCGCAGTGCGGTCGGGAGATGTAACGGTAACAAAGTTTCCCGACCGCCCGGCGGTCGGGAGATGTAACGGCTAGTAACGGTAACAAAGTTTCCCGAACGCCTTGCGGTCGGGACTCTTTATTACCGTTGGTTTTTCCGACCACCGTGCGGTCGGGAATACTCTGCGAATCTCCTATAAATACCCTCTCCTATTCCCTTTAGAAATCATTCCAACATTCATCATTTTTTAAGGTATGCACGATTTTCCCTTGTTATATCCCAATTTTCCTATTTTATAACCATTAAGCTCATGTTTATTTAGAAACTAATGTTTTTATTGATTTGTTTTAGATATTGCGGTAATTAAATGCAACGAGGGGCGTATGTGTGTGCAACAAATACTTGATCTAAGTATTTTTCTACGCTACAACAAGTAAGCATTTTTTTCCTACGCTATTTAATTTTATAAGATCAAGCTAAATTCTTAGAAGTGTAACAAATTCTTTTTAATTTCCGTAGATTATAAATGGATTATCGTCCCGATAGATCTTGGATGTACGATAGGATAAATAGTAATACCGGTTATTTGAATGAACATTACGTGATTGGGGTTCGTGAATTCATAAAGTTTGCATTAGCACAAACAGATTACGTAGATGGAAAACGTATTAGGTGCCCGTGCAAGAAATGCACAAATTTAAAATATTGGGAACGAAACGTAGTACAAGATCATCTTCATAAGTCGGGGTTTGTGAATCAATATTGGATATGGGACTTGCATGGAGAGGAGGCGAACGAGGCATCCACATCGTATGTACCAGAATCACCGACCCCTAATTTTCACGTTGATAGTCCTGTTCATGCCGATACTTTGTTTAGGGATATGGTTGTGGATGCATATGGGGGTCGATTTGTTGAGGGAGAGGTGCACAACGAAGATCCGAGTCGCGATGCAAAGGAGTTCTACAAATTGATGAAGTTGGGCGACCATAAAATGCACCAGAAGAAGCCTAAGACTGTGCTCCAGTGGTTTGCCCAGTGGTTGACAGTTAAGACGGGTCATAAATCCTCAAATGTCGAGAGCGAAAAGTACTTAGCGTTGTCCAAGGATTGCATGGACCCAGAGATTGAGGAAATGCTACCGAGCACGATTCAAGGCATGAATAAGATGCTTGCGGGTTTGGGTTTAGGGTACGAAAAGATCGACGTATGTTGGAATCTGTGTTTCTTGTACTACGGTGAAAATGCCAACCCGGATCTCACATCGTGTCCGATATGCAAGACAGATAGGTACGAGGCCGGTAGAAAGTCGAGGGTTGGAAGGAAAAAGTTGTGGTATTTCCCCCTAGGCCCTCGGTTACAGAGATTGTTTTATACCATCGGTACTTCCCGACATATGACTTGGCATTTGAAGTGTCGCGCGTCACCTGATAGAATGATACACCCCGCTGCAGGCGAGGCGTGGCGACATTTTGATCGCACTTATCCGGACTTTGCCGCGGAGCCCAGAAATGTCCGACTTGGGCTCTGTACAGATGGGTTCTCACCGTTTGGGCAATCTGGGAGACAATATTCTTGTTGGCCCGTGTTTGTGACCCCTTATAACCTCCCGCCGGATTTATGCATGCGACCAGAGTTCCTTTTTTTGAGCCTTATTATACCTGGCCCGAAGAGTCCTGGAAAGAACTTGGATCTGTTGTTGAGGCCGTTGATTGATGAGTTGAAACAATTGTGGAGTGATGGTTTATGGACATATGACAGCTCACGAAAGGAAAACTTCCAGATGAGAGCGACCCTTATGTGGACTATTAGCGATTTTCCGGCTTATGGAATGTTGTCACAGTGGAGCACTCACGGGAAACTAGCATGTCCTTATTGCATGGGTGATATAGATTCTTTCACACTTGATAACGGTGGAAAACCTTCGTGGTTTGATTGTCATCGTCGATTTCTACCACCTGGTCATAAGTTTAGGTACAACAAGAAGGATTTCACCAAGAAGAAGGAGGTGCATGAGCCGCCTATTCGAAGGAAAACAGGGGAGGAGATGAAGGCAATTGTGGATAGGCTACGATCGGTTAGGTTTGGGTTAAATCCCCCTAAGCTCCCGGGTTTTAACACAACTCATAATTGGTGTCGACGAAGCATATTTTGGGAACTACCATATTGGTCCTCGAACTTGATTCGCCACAATCTAGATGTCATGCATTGTGAGAAGAACTTTTTTGAGAACATCATCAACACGGTGTTGGACAGTGCTAAGTCGAAGGACAACATTAAGTCGAGGCACGATCTTAGGCTTTACACAACACGTAAAGCATTGTTTTTGCAACCCGGTGGAAGAAGAGGTGGTGAGTATGCAAAGCCAGTGGCAAAATACTGTCTCACGAGGGAACAAAAGAACATGGTACTTGATTGGTTGACCAAACTCAAATTTCCTGATGGATATGCCTCTGATCTGGGAAGATGTGTGCAAAAACAACAAGGAAAACTGATTGGAATGAAGAGTCATGATTGTCACGTCTTCATGCAGAGATTGATCCCGATTGCTTTTCGAGACTTCTTGGACACCGAGATTTGGGGTACTTTAGTTGAGGTTAGCCTTTTCTTCAAGGCGATTTGCGCCTCAGAGGTGTCGGCTCAGGATATGAAGATTTTGGAGGACTCGTTTATTGTTACTATGTGCAAGATGGAAATGATATTCCCTCCTTCATTTTTTGACTCCATGGAGCATTTAGCCATACACCTCGCGTACGAGGCTAGAGTTGGGGGTCCAGTCCATTATAGATGGATGTATCCGTTCGAGAGGTACAATTTCATATTTTTAAAATTATTATATTTAAAAATATTTGTTGTTTTCTCTCATCTTTCTTTGATTTAATTGATATAGGCAAATGTTCGTCATGAAGGGTTTTGTACTTAACAAGGCGAGGGTGGAAGGATGTATAGCCAACCAGTACCTACTTTTGGAGTTGTCAAATTTGTGTGCTCAATATCTGGATGTCTCGGCTAAGACTACATTTAAGAAACTCAACAGGAACGAGACACTAGAGAGCACGGAGTGGGATAATGAGCTTTCAATATTTCGGAAGAGAGGCGGTACGCTAGGAAAAATTGACGATAGGCCCTTGACTACCAAGGAAATGAAGCAAATAGAGCTCTATGTGCTTCTAAATTGTCCAGAGCTTGACGATTGGGTCGAGTAAGTGCTCTCTAATTATTCTTAATAACGATATACTGAATTACTTTTAGAATAACTGACTAATGTAAATGTTTATGTGTAGATTGTTTGAAATGGAAGAGTGCAGTGGTCTTAGTCAAAGGGAGAAACAAGCAAAGAGGAACCGTGAGTACGTAGCATGGTTCAAACGGACATATGGCAGTGGTAAATACGAGACTGACGTACGAATAAATCCTCTACTTGATGGTCCGAATACTAAGGCAATAACCTCCGAGGGATACATTGTGAATGGGTTCAGATTTCACGTCGACTCGATATTGGGGCCCAAACATAGTGATTGCAGTGGTGTTTGTGTGAAGGGCGCCATGGGTGGTTCTGATGCTACAAACTGCTATGGAACGTTAAAAGAAGTTTTACAGGTTGTATATTGTAGCCACGAGAGACCCCTATACATTGTCATGTTCAAGTGTGTTTGGTATGATATTAATGCAGGTACAGTGGAACATGCGACGTACAAGTTGGTTGACATCGACCCCAAGCGTACAAGTTGGAGAGACGAACCGTTTGTATTTGCTAACCAAGCACAACAGGCGTACTATGTGCCATATCCAAACTTGACGACGGGGCGTCCAGGACAAGAAGGATGGTTGGCCGTAACAACTATTCCTGCCAGACACATAATCGATATGTCATCAGTTGCGGGAGCAAACGATGTCGAATCAGGGATGCCGAACCAAGTTCTACAAGAAAATGTATCAGAAGTGGTTAACTTATTCGTGGACCTTACCTCATTTGATATGAATATCCAGTTGGCCAATGACGAGTTTGAGATGGTTGATGAATATGCAGTAGAAGAGCCCGATGAACCGATTGTGGAGGTTGACGAAGACGAGGAGGAGGAGGACAACGAGGAAAAGGAAGAGGGAGAGATGATGAGTGACTATGATTCTGAGGAAGATTAATTTTCCGAATATTAAAATTTTTTATTGAAATGTGTTCTTTTTTATTGAAATATTGTCTACTTTTTTTATTGAAATATTGTCTACTTTTTTTCCAAATGTGTTCTTTTTTATTGAAATATTGTCTACTTTTTTCATTGAAATATTGTCTACTTTTTTTATTGAAATATTGTCTAATTTTTTTATTGAAATATTGTCTTACTTAATGTGTTTGTGTTTCGAGATGAATATTAAAAATTTAACAAAATTAATACAAGTCAAAATATAACCATCATCGTCACAATCAAATATAATACAAGACATACATCACAAACATCCCCAAGATAGTAGAAATACAAAACATAATACAAGCCAAAACATAATAGAAGTCAAAACATAATACAAGTCAAAACATAATACAAGTCAAACATAGTCACAATCGTAAAAACCGAAGGTATCCATGGTAGCGGGTCCAACATCACCATCAAGCCCAAGCTCGGCTCCATCGTCTAGATCATCGTCGTACAATGGAACATTCTCCACTCCGTGGGCAAATGGATCCTGAGTAGGGTTCGCTGCATCGGAACCCGTAAAGCTAGGTGTGGGTCGAGAAGGGGCACAACCTGTAGTCTGTGTGATGTGATCGGACAAGTATCCGATGTGACCAACAAGCTCGTCAATTTTCTTCGCCATAGTCTCCCTCTGCTGCTGGCTATCTGTCTGCAATACGCGAATGTACTCATCCTGCTCGGCATTGGGGTTCTGCGTGTCGAACCCAAACACATTGTGAGGTACATCCTGTGGAAAACCAGCAGCTAGCCCCTTCTTCAACCCTCCACTCGCAAGCTGCCACAACTCATTGTCCAAATGGACCCACTGTGAACGGTCCGCCTCGTACCTCCTTGTCATACGGGCTATGTAGTCATCCTGTTCAATAAGACAAAAATGAGTTAGTACATCATTAATTTCATCACGTATGTTATTAGAATGCTTTACAAGTAAAATACTTACATATATAGCCTTGTAGTCGGAATGAATCCACTCTCGGCGACGTGGAGCTCCCTCTGGCACCTCGACCTCATGTGTGTGCTGATAACGATATATCTCATCGTGTCGAGGCTTAGGGGCACCGGGACCTCTAGCAGCAGCCTGCATATTGATATAATGTAAGAATTTAAATTTAAGACAATAAGTATTATATTCGTATAATAAGTTTTAATAAGACATACCATCTTTTGAGAAATCTTCGTGTAGCCCGTTTTTCCAGTAGCATGCGTCCCTTTTGCTTTCTTTCCTGGGACTGGCTCCTCTCCTCCTCGCCTGTTCTTCTTTCCAGTGACGGCCCTCTTCTGATGCTTCTCCGACTCCCAATGCTCTATGTACATCTTCTCTAACGCGTCGCTCATCCATTCATTCTTCGGACGGTTCGCCCACCTCGGATCATTGAGCCTCTCATAATAGTAATGCTTCGCAGCGTGGTTAACTTCCTTGTAACACTTTTGGGCCTTTTTTAGGAACACTTTATGAACTTCATTGAATATAGTGGGATCAATAATATACTTATCCTGCATTTAATTAAAGTTTATTATTAGTTTTTCGATATATAAAATTGATGAATATGTATATATATATATATATTGTAAACTTTTAAAGTCTTACCCGAAAACTAGCCCACCACTTCCCTTTTGTGGCTGCAGGAACCTTGTCAAATCGGTGACAAACGACCCTCATATGCTCTCGAATACTCGTGGTAATGGATTTGGCCACCGCGTTGCTATCCTCAAATTCGCCCAGAGGCGTCAAACGGATCGTCGGACGCCTGGTGCGATCCTGTGGAACCTCTGGAGCTCTCGCTGGGCCTCGTCCGGGTCGGCGCTGTGTCGAAGATGATCCTGCCTGGGCCCCGTCTGGTCGGGAAGAAGTAGTGGGCCCCACAGGTGCCGTAGGCCTCGATCCACCAGATGTCGAGGGCGTCGCAGCTACGTGATCATCAAGTAAACCTGGTGGAGTCTCGGCGACGAGGGAATCACGGGAATCGTCCGTATCAGATGGTGCAGCCTGATCACGTAAGGCGAGACGAATAGGTATCCTCGGTGGTGGGGCAGTAGTCCCGACGTCAGTAGGAGGAGCAGTCGACGGAGCAACGGGAGGAGCAGTCGACCGAGCAACGGAAGGAAGACGCGGTGAAGGACCAGATACAGTACCAAAAGTACTACTACGACGGAAGGGCTCGTCACGATCACAGGAAGACATCTAAATAAAAGAAAACGCTAATTGTAATCAAACACTAAGTTATATAGTTTTTTCCTAAAGGCATTAAACAGTTTTCATAAAAGCACTAATATTTTCCTAATATTTCCTAAAAGCACTAATATTTTCCTAATATTTCCTAAAAGCACTAATATTTTTCTAATATTTCCTAAAAGCACTAATATTTTCCTAATATTTCCTAAAAGCACTATTATTTTCCTAATATTAATTAAATCCACTAATATTAAGTCTAACAATATTCTTAAAACAATTTCTACTAAAATCCTAAAAAATTTAACGATATCTAACAATTAAACATTAAAAATTAAACAAATAAAACATTAAACATTAAAAATTAAACATTATAAATTAAACATTAAACAGTTTTCATAAAAGCACTAATATTTTCCTAATATTTCCTAAAAGCACTAATATTTTCCTAATATTTCCTAAAAGCACTAATATTTTTCTAATATTTCCTAAAAGCACTAATATTTTCCTAATATTTCCTAAAAGCACTATTATTTTCCTAATATTAATTAAATCCACTAATATTAAGTCTAACAATATTCTTAAAACAATTTCTACTAAAATCCTAAAAAATTTAACGATATCTAACAATTAAACATTAAAAATTAAACAAATAAAACATTAAACATTAAAAATTAAACATTATAAATTAAACATTAAACAGTTTTCATAAAAGCACTAATATTTTCCTAATATTTCCTAAAAGCACTAATATTTTCCTAATATTTCCTAAAAGCACTAATATTTTTCTAATATTTCCTAAAAGCACTAATATTTTCCTAATATTTCCTAAAAGCACTATTATTTTCCTAATATTAATTAAATCCACTAATATTAAGTCTAACAATATTCTTAAAACAATTTCTACTAAAATCCTAAAAAATTTAACGATATCTAACAATTAAACATTAAAAATTAAACAAATAAAACATTAAACATTAAAAATTAAACATTATAAATTAAACATTAAACAATAAACAAATTAACATTAAACAAATAAAAAAATACAAGATTAGTCGAAAACTTACCGGATCGGGGTCGCCAAATAAATTTCGGTGTAGAAAAGTGGCGTTCGGTCGGGAGAAGGCGCGGGTATCTAATTAATAATTAAATTTTAAACATAAGTATATATAAAAACATTTTAAACATAATTAATTAAATTCTAAACATAAGTAATTAAATTTTAAACATAATTAATTAACTTTTAAACATAACTAATTAATTAAATTTTACCGGATCGAGAAAGTGACGCGGTGGTGGAGAGGCGGGAAAGGTGGCGGCGCGGCGGTGGACAGGCGGTGGACAGGCAGGGGTGGTTGCAGATGAGAGGGGCGGTGGAGAGGGGCGGTGCGCGGTGGTGGAGAGGGGCGGTGGAGAGGCGGAGGAGAGGGGCGGTGCGCGGTGGTGGAGAGGGGCGGTGGAGACGCGGAGAGAGATAGAGGGGCGGTGCGCGGTGGTGGCGGAGAGAGAGAGAGATTGGAGGTGGAGAGGCGGAGCGCGGTGGTGGAGAGGGGCGGTGGAGAGGCGGAGGAGAGGGGCGGTGCGCGGTGGTGGAGAGGGGCGGTGGAGACGCGGAGAGAGATAGAGGGGCGGTGCGCGGTGGTGGCGGAGAGAGAGAGAGATTGGAGGTGGAGAGGCGGAGCGCGGTGGTGGCGGAGAGAGAGAGAGTGGAGGTGGAGAGGCGGCGCTGGAGGTGGAGAGACGACTGGAACGCGGTCGAGATTAGGGAGAGAGGAAGGCGTCGACCGAACTGCGGTCGAGAGAGGGGCGGCGCACAGGCGGTGGACGTCGGTTAGGGTTTTTGTGGTGAGAGAGGCGAAAATGGAGAGAAAGGGGGAGGAAGACGACTAAATCGTCTGTCTTCCTCCCGACTGCCGTGCGGTCGGGACCCTAAGGCCCAGCTGCGCGGCCCAGCCGGGCCAAAAATTCGGGCTGATAATATCCGGCCCAATACACTCCCGACCGCCCTGCAGTCGGGAGATGTTTTCCTGACTACAGCGCGGTCGAGAATAGTCCTGGAACGTTTCGTAACCACGCTGCAGTCGGGAATGTTTGTATCGACTATTGCGCGGTCGGGAATGCTCACGACCAAATGGCGGTCGGGAGATTGCGGTCGGGAAAAGCCCCGAAATCTTGTAGTGAGCGCCAAGCCGAGCTCCTCCAGGCTAATGATGCTGTCCTTGTTTTTGTCGAATATATCAAAGACGCGGCGGAGGCGGACCGAGTTCAGGCTGGGGCTGCGCAGCTTGAAAGAGGAAGATGAAAGATTCTTACTAATACTAATACTCTTATTCCAGCATGCAGCTCCCGATTCCACTGATTGTTCCATTACAGGTCTGCTGTTAATAGCTATACGTTACAAATTTAATAACTGCTTTATTTGTGTACTAGTAATATATTTTCTGAGAATTCAATTCAGGATTACCTCAACCCGAGCAATCAGTCTATATATATATATATATATTGAATTTGATTCACAAAATAATAGATAGAGATTAATATTGACCAGCTATATTATTTGATAGGAGAGTTGACCCATTTTTTATGCTATGTACGCGTCTCAATATCGTATGGCAGACAGATGCCGACACATCATACGCTGTGATACAACGACCATTTCCTCTCTGTATAGAAAATATTTATTTAGGCAGAATTATTGAAAGGGAAAAAAATCACATTCCCCCTATCCTATTGCTCCAAAATCACTTACCTCCCTATTCTATTTTTTTTTTATCACTTACCCCCCTATCCTATTCTAATCTCATTACATTCCCCCCCTCAAAATGAAATTAACCCATTAATCTCTCCAAATTGCGCACGTGCGGCTCGTGTGCCGCACTAATCAGGGACAATTTCGTCCATTCAAATACCCCAACACATTATAACGGTCATATATTTAAAAAAAATCCCCAATTTCGTCTATTCAAGTGGCCTAGTTTTAGTTTTCCCAAACAAAACCCAAATTCAAATTAGGGTTCATAAAATCGACGAAATTGATGAATTATAACTCGCACATTTGTCGTTGCGAGCGCCGGGTAGCTCAAAAAACTTCATGGACTAATCTTAATCCTGTAAGAAAGTTTGTTACATGCTCCAAGAATCGGGTAAAGCTTCAACTTCAAGCTCTTTTTTTCGTGTAATCTTGTTTTAAATTACTCCAATTAAGTTTGTAATGTTTGTTTTCACAACAAAATGGGTTGTGTGAGTATTGGTTGTGCTACGTGCAAGAGACGGGTTATTGGATTTGGGGATTTAGGGTTTTCGGAATTTGGAGAAAAACATTGTAAGTGTTGATTTGAGTGAATTGGAGGGCATTCTCGATTGTAATGTGTTGGGGTATTTGAATGGACGAAATTGCCCCTGATTAGTGTGGCACACGAGCCGCACCTGCGCAATTTGAAGAGATTAATGGGTTAATTTCGGTTTGGGAGGGGAGGGGGGGAGGGAATGTAATGAGATTAGAATAGAGTAGGGGGTAAGTGATAAAAAAAAATAGGATAGGGGGTAAGTGATTTTGGGGCAATAGAATAGGGGGTATGTGATTTTTTCCCTTATTGAAAATGATGTAACTCTTGTATTTTCTGTAACTTTAATAACTCATATTTTAACATCAAAGGCCGCTGAAAGCCCAATATGACAGATTCAAGTGAAAAAATAAGAGTTATTGGGCATTTTCATTGGTCCAAGCAAAAAATGTAAGAATTACAGGTATTTTCAATAATTCTGCCATTTATTTATATTGCATTCCGCAATTTATATCCTACTTTTTTATTTCTTTTTCTTTTAATGTTTAAGTAATAATGATATACTTAAATTATTTTTCATATTAATATGATTGTTTTTATAACTAATTCATAATTAATTAAAGTTGTGATCTGAACTAGACTTCTTCTTTTCTTTTTTGAAGTAACATCAAGATGTTATTAAAACTGTGCAAACGAAAAACGCGCCAAGAAACCAACGTATTACATCAATAATGCCGCAACATAAGGCCCCAAAACACTCAACAATGTACGTCTAGGAATTTGCAAATATCAAATTTGGGGGGTCAAGAAAAGTCCCCCTTGCCGTTCGCGCCAAATCATGCGCCGCTTGGTTCGCATTTCGTCCTACCCAACGAATCCGGAATCCTTGCTTTTGAGATAAAAGTATCAAATCTACCACCTACAGTTTGCCTTAATAACTTTCAAAAATGAAACTTTGCCCCCAACTTACCCAAAAATATGGGCAAAAACCCTCTTGATGCCTAGTTTGCCAGATTTGTAGATGTATTAGCATTTTTCGTTTGTCAAATTACCTTAGAGTGGGAGTTTGTTGGAGAAACTGCATAAAATCCTCTTTGTGGTTTCAAAAACCTTTACGAAATCTCTTGTGATTTAAAAATTACACAAAACTTTCTTGTGATTTCAAAAATTTGCACAAAATCTCATCCATTAAGTTTCAATTAACTCCGTTAACTTCTTCATCAAATGACTAAATTACCCTTATTTTATTTACTATAATTTTTTTTATATTTTATATATAAATATATTTATATTTGTAAAACGAATTTCTTTTTGCAATACATATAAAAATGTTAAATGACCTGGGTTAATTGTTTTTGTTTTTTCTTCTTCTTAAAGTTATGGGGGTCAACTATGAAACACCACAAAGAGTAGGAGTCTTGACGTTTTTAATTTTTATCTCTTTCTTTTTTTAATCCTGTTGGAATTTGAAAGAAACAATATGCGAAATCATTTATCACTGAGTTTCCAATCAAAAGATTTATTCACTCAATATAAAAATAAGAAGATCATTGATCAGAGGAAGTCACCCTGCATATGCCCATACATATATTAACTCCGTGGACAGCCATGCGCGCCCACCACATGACTTCTGACCGCGCAACTCCCGCTTACTTTATTAATAAAAAAAATTTTGACAAGATGTATTATTAGTAATAATGTCACCACTTATTCTATTAATATACAATAATGCATGTGAATATCCAGATAGTCCAAGTACAGTAGCACTTACAGATTTGAGTTGCTTCGTCAACATTTTATGCGCGCTTATTTTTATTTATGAGGAACTTTGACCACACATGATCAACATAAAAGGAAAAGAAGCAGAAGAAGACGCATTCAGCCACTTTTCCTCATCCTTTAATTTGGCATTTGTTCCATTCCAAGTTATTTTAGAAGAGTGCTCAAAAGAAAAGAAGCAGTTATTTAAGTAGCTATGTACAAGGTAGCTTCCGATTGGGAAAAAATCACTTTTCATACCTTATGTTGTCATCTTTCCAACTTTAGTACCATAAGTTGGCATCCATCAAGTTTGGTACCCCAACTTAGCTACCCTTATCAATTTCAATATCATATGTTTATTCTGCCCAAATCGCCGCCTCCATTTCACACGTGGACAGTCGTTAACCCAGAATTTGGGGATTTTGACCAATTAGTTGCCACATGTGTGATGACATGTATTTTCTTATAATAAAAAAGGCTGCATATTCATATGATATATTTTAAAATAAATTCATTAATTCTTTAAATTATATAATTATATTAAAAATATATATAATTCTTAATAAACTATATTTATATGCCTAAGATTAAGTTAACTAATTCTTAGATGTTTATTATTGAATTCCTTAATATGTGAATTAATCTTAAACATCTTATTTAAGATATTTAAAGTTATATTGTTAAGAATTAAATATTGCATACAAATAGTTATTAATGTTTTTTATTTGAGAAGTAAATAATCATCAATATATAAATCTAATTGTACTTATATTAAGAAGAATTTATCAAAACTAATGTTAATAGATAATTAAAATTTTATATTTTTTAATTCAAAATCAAAGAAAGAAGACCCATCTTCTTCCCCCCCCCCCTCACCATACCGGCGGTGTTTATGGCAATGTCCCCCGATTCTCCGAAGTCGATCGTCCAACACCGACCAAATTCCGTTCAACACCAATCGATTCATCCAGATCCGGCTATGTCAATGGCAATCCAGATTTGCCGCTCGGTTCTCCGACGTCGACCCAATTCAACACCAGCAAAACTATGCCGACAACGACAACGAGGACTCTGACATGACGGAGTAAGTGATGGAGTAGCCAGAGTAAGTTACGTTGGTGTGAATGTCGCCGCTAGTAACATGACCGGGTTTGTGGTTGGAGTCTTGGAGAAGAAGGTCCCGATTGAAAGATGAGGTCGTGTTATTAGAAACAGGTGCTGTGGGGTTGGGTGTTGTGGAGTGGAAGGTTAGGGACTTAGGGTTATGGTGAGGTTATGGTGGATTGGGTGGTGGTGGTTGACTACTGGTGTTGCAGCCACGTGGGATAAGAAAGTCAAAATTCCCAATTGTTTTAGCCAACGGCGAGCCAGGTAAGTGATTTAGGCGGCGATTTGGGCGGAATAAACATATGGTATTGAAATTGATAAGGGTAGCCAAGTTGGGGTACCAAACTTGATGGCTGCCAACTTATGGTACCAAAATTGGAAAGATGCCAACATAGTGCATGAAAAGTGATTTTTTCCCGCTTCTGATCACATGAGATTGGGACTTGCCGATAGTACTTTCACCTTAGGGGACAGATGCATAAAATTAAATTATTTTATCTTTTTTTTTGGGTAAGAAAAAAAATCCTATTTAATACCTTAAAATAAGATAAAGAGGCAGTCATGAAATGCTTTTTCTTCGATTCCGTAAATAAAATATAAATAATACTGTTAAGTTACCGTGTTAATTACATAACATCGTTTTGTGACTTTATCGTTTTTGACCTCTTGTATATATACCTATTAAATTACATTGTTATTTTTTATTAATTCATTCCAAATATATATTCATAATTTTGGGACAATATGGGAAAGAGAATTAGCGGAAAACGTCATATGCGACCGTCGGGAGGTCGCAAATAGGGTACGACGGGCTGCATCTGCGATCCGTCCCCGACAATTGCAGAAGGGGTTTCTGCGACCGCCTGGGCCTGGGGGTCATTCGCGACTGCCTAGCTTTGGTTCCTTTTTGTGGCCGAGCTACAAAAATAGTCTCATCTTGTTGCATTGTCTACATTTAGTTATTTAATGTCAGTTTTCATCCAATTTTAGTGTTCTCATTGCGCCTGCAAAATTTGGAGATTTGGTCCTCACACGTGCTACTTCGCACATAGGAAAGGCATATATTTTTTTTGTTTGTTTGTTTGTTTAAATCACAAACATAACCCATAAACCATAACCCATCACAATTCAGTCATTCCACCCCAAATCAAAAAACCACTCCATCAAAAACGCTAAATCCACAAATCGTCAGTCTCCTTTTCGTTTTCGTCTTAACCCACGAATCACCTTGAATGAATTAATCATTAGGTCGCATAACATCACACACACGCATCATATAGAATGCCACCCAAAAGCCAAAATTCAAAAGTTAAAAGTTTTTGAACTGAATGCGCCGTTTGTGAAAAAATACCGTCTTACAAATGTAACGGAGAACAACCTACCTCATCCCGTTTAAAGTAAGTATTCTTATCGGATTTACTTTGTAGCCCATTGATTTTGTCTGAGTTTTACAATTCGGTCTATGGTGTTAATTATGGTTTCAGTCGAGTTTATTTGATTTGATAATGTAATCAATTTTTGTTATTTATTTATCAATTATTAAGATTATAAACTAATTTTGATTTGTCAATTCTTCTACTCTAAGTTGCACGACACTTAGAGTGCTTTCAAAGTCACTATGAAAATATACCAAGAATACTAATATGACCTCTCTCACTCTCAAGTAAGTACTTGATGGGTTTAGGCTGATTCCCCCAATTTGCCCCAATTTGATTAATTCGTGTTACTTTTATTAATTTATTGTTACGTTTGTCAATTAACAATATTTGAATTATATTTTGATGTGTATATTAATAATATTTGAAACCCGAATCAAATAAAATATCCAATTCGGCAAAAAGTCCAATGTTTGATTGATTTATGTTATTTTTTTGCTAATTAACTGAGATTTCTTGCTTCATTTGGAATTCATCACCAAGTATTAAAGTTTTTTTTTAACAAAATGGAGCGAATACATTATTACTCCATGGTTGAACTACAATGGAACCTTTACACACGGCGACAACAATATTACGTACTATGGTGCTTTGACAAAGATTAGCGATTATATAGGTGCATCTGTATACGGGATACAATATGTTGTGGATCTATGTGGGCATATTGGGATTGAGGGAGCATGTAGGCTATACCTTTATACTGAAATGGTTGTGTGTGGACAATAATGCACGAAAATGATTTAACGGTTGCATTTTTTAAGTTGTTGATCGACAAAAGGATAGTTTGCTTACTATGTGTGTTGAATGCGAGTAAGATGATGAGCCACATGGAGATGATGAGGTTGATAGTACGGCGAGGAAAAGTGATGCTAATTACGAGGCTTGTTTAGAGCGTTGGTCAAATAGTGACTACGAGACTTTGAGTGATGGAGATGCTGGGATTAATGTTGGTGTTGTGAACAATGATGATGAAGTAGATGTAAATTTGAAGGATAAGGATAATTTAGCCGAAAAGGATGCACTCAATTTGAACGAGGGTGATGAAAATTTGCACGAAGAGGGTAATTAGAACAAGGGTGATGGCAATAGAAGAACAAAATATATTACTCGTGCTAGTTTGGTAGATCGAGATGAAGATGATGTGGTGCGCACCACAAACGAGCTAAATAGTGATAGAGATTCATACTCGAGAAAAGGATAGTTACCGAAGATATGCGTCAATGAGGTAGATTTGGTAAACCCTAAATTTGAATTGGGATTGAGGTTCAAGGATAAAGAATTGTTGAGAAGGAAAATCGATGCACATGTCATTGTGGTTCATTGGTCCGTAAAGATTTAAGACGAATAATCATAGGTGAATGCATACAAAATGCAAGGAGACGTCGTGGAAGTGGTGTCTTTGCGCAATTCCTTTACTTGGAGAGAAAACCTTTTGGATTCGGGATTTGATACTCAACCACAGTTATAAGGCTAGTACAAAAGTGAGCAATTTGAAGTTGAAGTGGGTTGGTAAAAAGTTGACACCGTTGTGGAGAACTGATCCGGAAAGGAGCATGTGTACGCTACGGGAAGATACACAATCGAAGTATAGGTGTAACATGCCTATGCAACAAATGTATGGGTCGTAAGGAAGATTTTAAAGAGTTGTTATATTGGTGCAGTTTTTGATTTAAAAAATCCGCCGATCCCACGTGCAAATTGACACTCGTGGGGACCAAAATCCCTGAGTTTTGTCGGCACGTGTTGTAATGTGTAATTCACGGCGCCAAAAACGATAGGAGGACTAAAATTGGACGAAACTCACATTAATGGGATATATCGTTCTCTCTCCTCCTCTTCCGACTCTTGCTTCTCCTCAAAAACTCTAGATTCGTGATTTCAATGGAGTTCACACATACATGTACTAATTTATTCGAAATAAGCATAATATCACACTTCTTAGATGTAATTATATATACTCTGTAAAATTATGTAAAATACGTCGATAAAAAAAGAAATTATGTAGGAAACAATCTATTATTAATACTTCTAGATGTCGAAGGTAATCTAAATTGTTAATATTAGATGTGTGTATTTTTTATTGTGAAATGAGGAGCACTTTCATTTATTTTGGGTTCAATTTGTACAAATTTTAGTTTGTTTACATGAGATAATTATTATTTTATGGGTGGTATAAATTTTAAAAACTACTACTAATTATTGAGTACTAGTTTGCAAATTATCATCACTTGGCCTAGAGTTCGAGTAAGCTCTTACCTGATGGCGGTGGTTTTTTAAATCAATTGCCAAATTTCAAAGTGCATGTGTGTGCATGTGAAGAGAAGAAAAAAATGAGCGGTGCACGTGAAGAGAAGAAAAAATGAGCAAGGCATGTGGAAAGGAATCAAGTTGAATAAAAAATTATTCAAGCCAATGATTTTGTCCTTGAAAGCCTCCTATAAATACCAAGGCTCATTTGCTCAATTCTTCATCCCAAAACACAAATATTTCTCTTATATATAATTAGCAAATAATTAAAGTGAAGAATGGTTTGGAGTGTTGTAATTGTGAGGTAAAAATAGAGAGTTTGTATGACTTTACTAGGGTAAAAGTCAGAGAGTTGTAATTCCTATTTTACACTCATAGTGAAGTTCTTCTACCTTGTCTGTGGTTTTTCACCCTAAAGTAATTTGGGGTATTCCACGTAAAATCTGTGAGTCATTTATTTTTTTGTCTTTTAATTATTGTCGTGTTTTTCTACTCTATCTGAAGGGTCCACTTCACAACAAGTGGTATCAGAGCCTCGGTTCATATCCGGGGTCTCGGTAATATCTGTGGGTGTCGTACTGAAATTATTTTTCAGTGACGGTGGTACATGATAGAAGCAATAACGGAAAAATTCGAGATCGATAAATTCAACGGGAGTAATTTCTCGTTGTGGAAATTGAGGATTAAAGCCATCTTGCGAAAAGATGGGTGTCTCGCGGCGATCGACGACATGCCGATGGAAATCACAAATGATACAAAGTGGAACGAGATGGACGGCAATGCTATTCACCTGACGTTAGGCGATGGCGTGTTGTCAAGCGTTGAGGAGAAGATGACAGATAAGGAGATATGGGACCATCTCAACAAGCTGTATGAGGCGAAGTCCCTACACAACAAAATTTTCCTTAAACGAAAATTGTACACACTGAGGATGGCGGAATCTACCCCGGTAACTGAGCACCTCAATGTTTTAAATACTCTATTTTCTCAATTGACGTCGTTAAGTCATAAAATAGAAGTGGTTGAACATGCTGAAATTCTGCTGCAAAGTCTGCCCGATTCGTATGACCAGCTTGTCATCAACTTAACAAATAATGTCCTCACAGATTATTTGGTCTTCGACGAAGTTGCAGCCGCTATTCTGGAAGAATAGAGCCGACGTAAGAACCGAGAAGACATGGAGGAAAGTACGCAACATGCAGGTGCCTTGTCGGTGACAAGAGGGAGAACGACGGAGCATAGTGCAAGCGGGATTAAGAAACAGGGGAAATCCAAGTCAAAGACCAAGAGCAGTTGTTGGCACTGTGGCAAGAAAGGTCACTTGAAGAAGGATTGTTGGAATCTTAAGGATTCGAACAAGAAGAGTTATGATCCTCAGGGGAACGTTGCTAGCACTTCAGATGATGGTGATGTACTATGTTGTGAAGCAGCAACAATTATTCGAGGTATGTGTGGCTTCGATGATGTATGGCTTATTGATTCATGAGCCAGTTTTCATATGAATTCGCTGGAGGATCTGTGTATAGCTATAAAAATGAACCCTTGAAAGTTGTTGCCATCGGTACGATCAAGCTGGAGATGCATGACGGGATTGTTCAGACCATTCGAGATGTCCGACACGCGGAGGGATTATGCAAGAATTTGTTGTCTTATGGACAACTGGATGATCTTGGTTGTGAGATTGGGTCGCGAAACAAGGTCATGAAAGTTAAAAGGGGTGCGCTTGTACTGATGAAGGCGGACAAAATTGCCGAAAACTTATACATGGTACAAGGGAGGGCTCTGCAAGTGGGAGAAGCATCAGTGGCTTCATCTGAGTCGATTGAGAAATCTTCAATGATTTGGCATCAGTGGCTTGGGCATATGTCGGAACAAGGCATGAAGGTTCTTGCAGAAAAGAAACTACTTCCGGGCCTCACAAATGTATCTTTAGCTTTTTGTGAGCATTGTGTTGTTGGCAAGCAACATCGTATAAAGTTTCGTAGTTCAGATTCTAGAAGTAAAGTCATTCTAGAATTGATTCACTCTGACATGTAGCAAGCACCAGTACTATTCCTGGGAGGTGCAAAGTATTTTGTGTCTTTTATAGATGATTATTCCAGGAGATGTTGGGTGTACATGATCAAAAGTAAGGCAGAGGTGTTCTCGATGTTCAAAAAGTACAAAGCGCTGGTGGAACTTGAATATGGGAAAAAGATCAAGTGTCTGAGATCTGACAATGGAGGGGAATATACTAGCAAGGAGTTTGAAGTCTTCTGTAAAGATGTTGGGATTAAAAGGAAGTTTACTATGGCATACACTCCGCAGCAGAATGGGGTGGTAGAGCGGATGAACATGACCTTGTTGGATAAAACAAGAGCCATGATGCAGGCTGCAAGCTTAGAAAAGTCGTTCTGGGCAGAAGCAGTCAATAACGCCTGTTATGTGGTGAACCGATCTCCGTCAACAACATTGGGGCTGAAAACACCGATGGAGGTGTGGACAGGTAAACCAGTTGATTATTCTAATCTCCATGTATTTGATAGTCCCGCTTATGTTATGTTCAATACTCAAGAGAAAACAAAGTTGGACCCAAAATCCATGAAGTGTTTGTTCTTAGGGTATGCTAAAGGAGTGAAGGGGTATCGCTTGTAGGACCCCACTGCCCATAAGATCGTTGTAAGCAGGGATGTTATCTTCACGGAAGATAAGAAAGGAAATGATAACAGTGCAAGTGAAGAACCAGAAACTACGACAGTGGTAGTCGAGAAGGATGTTGAGCAGGAGGGTCCTGCTGAACCTGAGCATGAACCTGAGGAGACAACGGAGTCTGGAGTCTCGGGGATACGTCGATCGACACGTGTCAAGAGACCACCAGGCTGGCACTAGACTTTTCTATGGAGAATAATGTTGCATATTGTCTCTTAACTGAGGACTGGGAGCCATCAACTCTCCAACAAGCAATGAGTAGCTCAGATGCAACTCAGTGGATGGCAGCAATGTAGGAGGAAATTGAAGCACTCCATAAGAATAAGACATGGGAACTTATTTCTCTACCACGAGGAAGGAAACCCATTAGCAACAAATGGGTGTACAAAATCAAACGTAACAGTGATGACCAAGTGGAGAGGTATCGTGCACGATTGGTGGTGAAATGATATGCTTAGAAGGAGGGATTGATTTCAACGAAATATTTTCTCCGGTGGTCCAAATGACAACTGTGCGGGTGGTTCTAGCAATGTTTGCTATATTTGATTTATATCTTGAACAGTTAGATGTAAAGACGACTTTTCTTCATGGTGATCTTGAAGAAGAGATTTATATGCTCCAACCGAAAGGGTTTATTGAAGAAGGAAAAAAGAACTTAGTTTGCAGGTTGACCAAATCTTTGTACGGTCTGGCACCAAGGTGTTAGTACAAAACATTTGATTCATTCATAATGAGCCTTGGATACAACAGGCTGAATGCAGATCCTTGTGCATATTTCAAGAGATCTGGTGATAACTTTGTTATTTTGCTGTTGTATGTTGATGACATGTTGGTTTCAGGCCCCAACAAAGCTCGTATTGAAGAACTGAAGGCTAAACTGGCTAGGAAATTTGAAATAAAGGACATATGACCAGCAAACAAGATTCTAGGGATGCAAATCCACCGAGACAGAAATAGCAGGAAGATTTGGCTTTCTCAGAGGAACTATCTGTTGAAGATTTTGCGGCGTTTCAGTATGCAAAATTGTAAGCCAATCCCTACCCTCTTCCTGTTAATTTCAAGGTATCATCAAATATGTGTCCTAGCAGTGAAGAAGGGAGGAAGGAGATGTCTCGAGTACCGTATGCATCAGCAGTGGGAAGTTTAATATTTGCTATGATCTGTACTAGACCAGACATTGCACAAGCAGTGGGAGTGGTTAGTCGATACATGGCGGATCCGGGATAAGAGCATTGGAGTACAGTAAAGAGAGTTTTGAGATACATTCAGGGAACCTGAGATGTTGCATTATGTTACGGAGGACCAAAGTTTTCAGTAAGGGGCTATGTTGATTCTGATTATGCAGGTGATCTTGATAAAAGCAAGTCCACGACAGGATATGTGTTTACTCTTGCTGGAGGTGCAGTGAGTTAGGTTTCGAAGTTACAGTCAGTTGTTGCGACATCAACAACGGAGGATGAATATGTGGCAGCTACGCAGGCCAGTAAAGAGGCAATTTGGCTGAAAATGATTTTGGAGGAACTCGGGCACAAACTAGAGAGTATTTCTCTATTCTGTGACAGTCAGAGTGCGTTACATCTTGCAAGGAATCCAGCGTTTCATTCCATGACAAAGCATATTCGGGTGTAGTATCACTTTGTTCGTGAGAAAGTCGAAGAGGGTATTGTGGATGTGCAGAAGATTCACACTAAAGATAACATAGCTGATTTTGACGAAGAGTGTTAATGCTGACAAGTTTGTTCAGTGTCGGTCCTCGTGTGGTCTGCTGAAAACGTAAGCAACATGAAGGGCGAAGTAGAAAGAATGGTGTGAAGATCTGATTAGTTCCTAATCAAATCTTCAAGTGGGAGATTGATGGTGGTGGTTTTTTAAATCACTTGCCAAATTTCAAAGTGCATGTGTGTGCATGTGAAGAGAAAAAAAATGAGCGGTGCATGTGAAGAGAAGAAAAAATGAGCAAGGCATGTGGAAAGGAATCAAGTTGAATAAAAAACTATTCAAGCCAATGATTTTGTCCTTGAAAGCCTCCTATAACTACCAAGGCTCATTTGTTCAATTCTTCATCCCAAAACACAAATATTTCTCTTATATATAATTAGCAAATAATTAAAGTAAAAAGTAGTTTAGAGTGTTGTAATTGTGTGGTAAAAATAGAGAGTTTGTACGACTTTACTACGGTAAAAGTCAAAGAGTTGTAATCCCTATTTTACACTCATAGTGAAGTTCTTCTACCTTGCCCGTAGTTTTTCACCCTAAAGTAATTTAGGGCTTTCCACGTAAAATCTGTGAGTCGTTTATTTTTTCGTCTTTCAATTATTGTCGTGTTTTTCCACTCTATCTGAAGGGTCCACTTTACAACATTACCATGGTCCGCCCAGTAGCCGATCTAGCTAAGTTTTTTCCAATTTATGTTTTACCTATATAAATGTATTGCGTAATTTGCAGAAAATATTTCTATGTTATGTTTAATTGGCAATAATTTTTATATTATTTTAATTAGTTAAAAACTCCCTGTCATGTTAAATGGCAAAATCCGCCACTATACTCAATTAATATTCCAAATATACTAAAACTCATCACAAACTTGATCTTTATTATTTCTATGTGATACATATAAAATTAATGTTGTTCAAACTGAACTTTACGTATATTTTTGAATGTTATTTTTGAAGAAAACATTAGTCTCTAGACCTCTGAAAGTATAAGTACAATGCAAATTAGATTTATTATGTTTTTATACAATTCCAAATAAATCTAAGAAAGTTATCATAGTTTATCATATTTATTGATATATATATGTGTGTGATTTGATAAAAAAAAGATTGTAATGCATAAAAACCTTTGTTTATCGATACAATAATTGTAAACTATATTACTAGGGGATTTTACTTTTAGGAACTAAAAGCTGACAAAACCGAAACACGTGTAGGTTCTCATCGCTTTCAAAAACACCCAAAATAATCAATTCAAAATAGTGGCTTCTTTCTTCAAATATTATTTCGATTCTTTCTCTTCTCAGTTTTCTTTAAATTTTTTGTCAATCGTTCTTTAGGAAAAAAAAACCAACAAAGAAAGTATCAAATTCTTGGATATGCCATTGCGTCTGCCCCATTCACGTCATACCGAAAGGTGATCCGGATCGATATAATAGAGTAAGAGTGGAATTAATGACATTAACATTTTGACGCATTTGGTTTCATAGCTTACATAGGATTATGCGAGAGATTGTGTCTAAAAATGGTTTACTTTGAAAGATTACTTTATTCGGTTTTTACCGAACAATTGCTAGCGATACAGAACGCGTTAATCCAACGAATAATAATCTCAGCTCCCCTACGGTTGTTAATCTTGGTTTTTGACAGCTTGTAGCCTTTGAGCAAATTGACAAAATCTCAAACTTTAAAGCACAAAGTTGTGACTATCAAGTTATTGCTCATTAATCATCGGCAAAAATTTAGTATAAACTTTCAAAAATTGCAAAAACCACAGAAGAAATTTAGATCCAGTAGCCAAATTAAACAAAAGAAAAATATACAATTCTTATGCAAATACGTATATCCGGATGTTGTAGTTGAACGTGTAACTTGTAATTTTGTAACATAGTAATCCATTCATCTTGTTTGCAGATTTTTTTTTTTTTTTCATTAAAGTATTCTGAGATTCAAAAGGCCTGTTGACCACTTCATGTTGTAACAAAACATCCAAGGGAAGAATAGAGAGACAAATCAAGAAACTGAAACGCAGTTAGAAATTAGAACTTCGAAGTTAGAATAGATCGTTAAATTAAATTGGACAAATACCAGAAAAATGTTTTCTAGAAAAAATAAGAAAAGGAGTTTGTGGTAATATGATGGGAAAAGTTATGACTCGTTATTTGTATAAGGAGAAAATCTAAGATAATTTCCGGGATTCCTGTCTCTATAAATAAACTAAAAGTACTTTGGGGGAATTTTGTAAAATTGATCTTTTATAGTAACCACTTTTTAAGATTAATCATCTAAAGTACAAATAGCTATTTTTAGTCATCTAAACTAACCAGGTTTTAAATTTGGTCGTTCGGCGAGGGGATAATTCATTTATTACCAGGAAATTAGCATGTGCGATGCATGTGACTTCTTCTTCTTTATTTTTTTGTAATTTTTATCCAAATACTTTATATAACTACACTCAGACCCCAATATTTTTAAAATAATTATATTTTGCTCTAAATTTGAGTTTATTTTTTTTCTTTTGCTCCAAATATTTCATATAATTACACTCAAGCCCAATTATTTTTAATAAAATGTAAATATTTTCTTATATTGAAGAATGAGTATAATTTTTTTTCTTAAACCATTTATATTTTCTTAAGTTTAATAATAAATATAGATTTAACAATAATATTTAAGAATACAAAAAACTTATATTTATTACTTCAATTGTAAAAACCTTTTTCAATAAGTTAAAAAAATAGCTTAATTTTCTAACAGATAATAAAAGAAAAAAGAAAACAATCATTTTTATCTCCATCTAATTAGTTTTCTAATTAGCTAATAATTTCATCTCCCAAAATCATTTTCATCTCCAACGCCCCCGCCCACCGCCACCAAATGAGTCGGATATGAAGATCCTAAATCATACCAAGACAACATCGCGAATTTGTGATCGATCCGAGTAGACATTTTTTTCTCCGACGTCGATTCAAGATTTGGGACGGCAGAGGGAGGCGGTAAAATCTTCTTCTCCGATGTCGTTTGACAGATCATCGACGCAAATTTCCGTGTGTGTATGTTAAAGTGTGTTTGTGAATGTGATTGATCGATCTTGTATTTGTGTCTGTAATTACTTTTAAAATTACATTTACTCCTACAAAATATTAAAAGTAAAAGTTGTGATGAATACTAATCGTGGTGATGGTGATTGTTAAGAAATGTTGAAGGTGATGATGAATAGTACTGATGATAATACTGAGTTGTGATGGTGATAGGAATAAAATATTAAAAAAATTAAGATAAAATAAATATATTTATTCTAAAATATAAGAAAATACTAACACTTCATTCAAAGAAGTTGGGCTTCAGTGTAATTATATGAAATAGTTGGAACAGAAAGAAAAAATAAACTCAAATTTAGAGTAAAATATGCTTATTTAAAAAATATTGGGCTGAGTGTAATTATATAAAATATTTGGATAGAAAATGCAAAAAAAAAAAAAATATCATATGCATGGCAAATGACAATTTCTGGAGAATGAAGAAATATTCCCTCGCAGAAGGACCAAATTTGAAACTTGGTTACTTTAGAGAACCAAAAACGACGCTTTAAAGGATCAATCTTGAAAATTGGTTACTATAAATGACCAACTATACGAAATTTCCAGTACTTTTGGATGAGGCTTACAATAAGAACATTTTATCATCTAGGTTGATTTTTGAATTATTGAAGCGGGTCCAAATAATTTGGTGCTCCTAATGCGTTTCGATACACCCTTATGAGTTTGGAACTTGCTTAATGTTGAGTCAATTTCATCATGATTAGATGATACCGTTTTTATTTTGAACAAAGATTTGATGATAGATGTATCAGATAACTTTAATTATTAGAAAAGTCGGTAACAGAAAACGGCGAATCTCGTATTCATTCCTATGGTGGTGATTATGGGTGTTCATGGTTCTATTTTTTTTTACCATTGATTCGATTTTCAAAGAATTTAAATTATTGGTTAGCCTAAAAACGATAACCATTAACCAAACCAATAAAATAGTTTGATTTTCATTTAAAATCATTCGATTTTGATTATGGTTTCGAGTTAACCAATCACCTACTCTTTCGAGAGAAAAAATGCTTTCCAAGCAATTAATAAATATATAAAATTCTTTCAAAAAAATAAATTTATATTTAAAAAATCAAATTAAAAACCTATTTCACATTACAAACTTGTTTATTAATAAAAAGCAAGCCATATTTTAAATGTAACACATATATAATTCAAAACCATCTCTCTAAAAATGCATTACCTTACAATCCACAATAATTTATAAGTTATAACACTTATTCCACGATTCATTCCTCATAATTAGTAAATCATATTCAAATATTCATCCATCCGTGTATATAATGCATATCAATTAACCCATCTATCAATTCATAAAATCTAAATAGTCCAACATTATTATATTGCTTTGAAAGTATCCCACAAAATAAGCAAATGAAATAGCAAAATATCACTCATGTTCAACCAAGTGTTTCATCTAAAATGAGCGGTTTTCAGTTAACTCAAATTAATTAACTAGGGTGCACTTATAGAAGAACTTACTTTTTTAAAAACTCCAAAAGCGATAACCAAAAACCGAACCAAATAGCTAATTTTGGTTATCATTTAGCCTAAAAAATTGGTTGTGATTTTTTCGGTTGGGCCTAATCGTTAACACCCCTAAGTAACTATGTTCATGACTTTTTAAGAGTGCTTATAATATTAATGGCAGTTGGCACCTAATGATTCCTAATAATTAAGCTCGTTACCTTACGTCTTGGATTTTTCAACCTACGGAACCAATGACAATCATGTTACCAAATTATTGATACACGTATGCATGTGATCAACACGCACATACTTGCATATACTTGAATAGTTGCGTTTTTACGTAAATACTCATTTGTTATAGAAAAACTAAAATTATTGGGGTTTATAACAATATATTAAAAGGAGTATATTACTTGTGAAAGTGTTTTTCTTTCCATCTTGATGGCTCCTTATATAGAAAGAATTTCCAACATCTTACACTATTTACAACAACTACTACTATTATAAAATAATATTTGTACATAATTTTCAATAATGGCCATTTGCCATATTTATAACAGTCCTCCTTGGCCATTTGAAGATTTTGTTATGTACATGATCCGTCTTCGACACACGTCTTATGCTGCCTCGTTAAAAACATTATAAGAAAAAACACAATGGGATAAAAACCTTAATAAGGGGAAAATAGTGCAGCCGTGTGAACTCCCCCCCCCCCCAAGTTGGCATCTCCAATTCTTCATAAGTCTCGTAGGTGACGCATCTCAATACTTTGAACATGTTTCTTAAGAGTTACAGTAGGGAGTGCCTTTGTAAAGAGATTTGCCATATTGTCACATGATTGAACATATTGGATATTAATTTCTTTGTTCTTCTCGAGTTCCTGAGTGTAGGCAAAATATTTCGGGTGTATGTGTTTGGTTCGATCACTCTTGACATAGCCTTGTTTTATCTGTGTAATACATGCAGAATTGTCTTCGTATAGCGTTGTATGACCTTCTTTAATTGGTAAGCCAGATGTACTTCTTATATGATGTGTCATTGATCGTAGCCATACACATTCCTTGCTAGCTTCATGGAGTGCAATAATCTCAGCATGATTCTATGATGTTGCAACAAGTGTTTGTTTCTGAGAACGACATGAAATAGCAGCGCCACCATACGTGAATACATATCCAGTTTGAGATCTAGATTTATATGGGTTTGATAGGTAACCTGCATCTGCATAATCAATCAATTCCTGTTTTGCATTGTTAGGATCAAATAGACCGAGATCCATAGTTCATTGAAGATAACGAAATAAATGTTTCATTCATTTCCAGTGTCTTTTTTAGGTGATGAGCTAAATCGAGCTAATAAATTAATAGTGAATGATATATCAGGTCTAGTACAATTAGGTAGATACTTTAAAACTCCAATGACACTTAAATATGGAATTTCAGAACTAAGAATTTTTTCATTTTCTTCACTTGGACGAAATGGATCTTTGTATTTAGTTAATGATCTAGCAATGCCAAGATGACTTAAATGAGTTGCTTTATCTATGTTAAAACGTTTTAAAATCCTTTTGGTATAATTATATTGGTGCACTAGTATACCATTTTTAGTATGCTCAATCTGTAAACCAAGACAATATTTAGTTTCACCAAGATCTTTCATTTCAAATTCATTCATTAAATAATTCATAGTTGAATGAATTTCTTTGTCAGTGCCAATGATATTTAAATCATCTACATAAACCGCAATAATTGCAAAACTAGATGATGTTCTCTTGATAAAAATACATGGACACAAATAATTATTTATATATCATTCTTTCAATATATATTCACTTAAGCGATTGTCCTACATCGACCTGATTGTTTTAACCCGTATAACGATCTTTGCAATTTAATTGGGGTACATTTCTCTAGGTTTAGAGCAAGATGATTCAGGCATTTTAAGTCCTTCAGGGACTTTCATATAAATATCATTATCAAGTGATCCATAAAGATAAGTTGTGACAACATCCATGAGATGCATATTTAAGTTTTCATAAACAGTTAAACTGATTAAGAATCGAAAAGTAATTGTATCCATTCCTGGGGAATAAGTTTCTCCATAATCAATCTCAGGTCTTTGAGAAAAACCTTGTGCAACAAGTCGAGCTTTGTATCTTACAATTTCATTTTTCTCATTTCTTTTTCGAACGAAGACCCATTTGTGGCCTACAGGTCTCACGTCTTTATATGTGAGGACAATATGTCCAAAAACATTTCGTTTGTTAAGGGAATTCAATTCAACTTGCATAGTATCTATCCATCTAACCTAATCGTCCCGATTTTGGCATTCATCCACAGATTGTGGTTCGGAATCATCATTTTCATTCAAAAGATCATAAGCAATATTATATGAAAATATTTCACTTATATTTTTTATTTCATTTCGATTCCAAATAACTCTTGAATTAACATAATTTACAGAGACTTATGTATTGAGATTTGGTTCAGTGATCTCTTGAGTTATCTCATTTGTCACATTTTCTGTTTCATCATTAATAGTTTCCTTGATAATAGAGTTAATAATATTTTCTCATTTTCTTTTTCGAGGATTCTTGTCTTTTGAACCAGCATGACGACCACGTTTTTTACGTGCATTCATTTTATTATTGTTGGGTATGTCCTTCGGAATTTCAATCCGAGCAGGAACATTTGCTGCTGGTATATGCGATTTGGTTACCCGTTTTATATCAGTAAATGCATCAGGTAATTGATTTGCAATATCTTAGAAAATATAAAATTTTCTTAACTTCCAAATCATATTGTTTTGTTAAAATATCATAGTGTGATAAAGATGGGTTATACCATGATATATCCTTTTCCAACTGCTTCTTTTCTCCTCATAAGGTTGGAAAATTTGCCTCATTGAAATGACAATCGACAAATCGTGTCGTAAAGACATCACCTGTTAATGGTTCAAGATACCTAATTATAGATGGTGAGTCATATCCAACATATATCCCTAACCTTTTTTGAGGTCTCATTTTTGTTTGTTGTGGTGGTGCAATCGGAACATAAACCGCACAACCAAAAATCTTTATATGGGAAATATTAGGTTCATGACCAAAAGCAAGTTGTAATGGGGAGTATTCATGATACGAGCTTGGTCTAATGCGAATTAGTGATGCAACATGTAAAACTGCATGACCCCATACAGAAGTTGGTAATTCAGCTTTCATTAACAATGGTCTAACAATTAACTGAAGACGTTTACTTAATGATTCAACTAAACCATTTTGAGTATGTACATGTGCAACACTATGTTCAACAGTAATTCCAGCTGATATACAATAATCATTGAAAGCTTGAGATATAAATTCACCAGCATTGTCAAGTCTGACTTTCTTGATCGTATATTCAGGAAATTTGGCTCTTATTTTAATTATTTGAGCAAAAAATCTCGCAAATACCATATTACGAGTAGATAATAGACAGACATGTGACTATCGACTTGAGGCATCAATTAATACTATAAAATATTAAAATGGTCCACATGATGGATGAATATGTCCACAAATATCACCTTGAATTCTTTCAAGAATGTTGGTAATCATGTCTTAATTTTAACTGGTGGATGCTTTATAATTAGTTTTCCAAGAGAACATGCTTCACATGGACTATTATTGATTAAATTGAGTTTTGATCCTTTTAATGAATGTCAATGTGTAGTTTCAATTATTTTTCGCATCAATGTTGAACTAGGATGACCTAGTCCATCATGCCATAAAGTTAATAATTCAGGATTTTCATTGACTACCATATTTGACTCGATAGCATTAATATATGTATAATATAATCCTGATGAGAGTTTTGGTAGTTTTTCAAATATATGTTGCTTTCCTGATATATACTTAATAGTGGAAAGATATTTAGTTTTATTTTCAGTCTTTGAGTTGGTATCATATCCATGACGATATATGTCATTAAAACTCAGCAAATTTCTTATGGATTTTGGAGGCAAATAAGGCATCACTGATGATAAATAGCGTTCCATTTGGTAAAATAAAACTAGCTTTACCAAATCCTACAATCAGGTCAGTAGGACATGATATCGTATTGATTTTTGCCTTTGTTGGTTTTAGTTATGTAAAATATTTTTTACTTGTGAGAATTGTGTGAGTTGTACCGCTATCAGTTGTACCGCTATCAGGGAAATTATGTAATGCAAATCAAATCAGGAATCACGCAGACATGAATCACATAGTTCATATCAAGTAATAGTAACATCATGATCATCCGTGAAATCAGATGCTGCCAAATATGTGGGATTATTAGGCATTTGTTCAACAAGGTTCACTTCCTTCTCTTTGCCTTTACTTTCTTAGTACAATTTACAAAAATATTCAGGTGTACGACACGTATTGGCCCAATGTCCTTTCATTCCGCAGTTAAAACAGTAACCTTTAGATTTATTATGAGCATTTTTTTATTATGGTGGTTATTATTATGGACCGTATCACTGGTCGAAGGGTTGTGATAACTACCTCGACCACGTCCACGACCACGACCACCTCTATGGCCATGACCACCTCTAGAAACATATGCTCCTCTATAACCAGCCCGACCTTGATATTGGCCTCTACCTCGACCACAATTATTGTAATTTTCTCGTCCAAAGAAGTTTGAGAAATTTATGGCATGTGCTTCTAGCAATGCATGTGGTCCAGTTGGGTGTAACTCAGAATTCTTAATCAATATATTATTACCATTCTCTGTCGTTAACAACACCCTCTTTAGTTCATGATACTTAGTGTATCCGACTAGTCTGTGTTGCATTTTGATGAGTATATGACTGAAATGAAAAGTAGAAATAGATTTTTCAATCATTTCCTCATCAGTAATTTATGTCCCGCAAAATTTTAGCGTATGTCGGATATTATGAATGGAAGAGGAGTAATCATTCACTGATGTAAAATCTTGGAACCTTAATGTGTTTCACTGATGTATGGCTTTTTGAAGCATTGTTTCCCTTTGGTGGCCATATCTTTCATTCAGATTAATTCATAGCTCAGAAGGATCTGAAATATCGAGATATTCTATTTGCAGGAAATTATCTAAATGTCTACGCAGGAATATAATTGCCTCGCATCGTTGCTATTCAGTACATTCATTTTCCTCATCAATTGTTTTCGCGAGGAATTCGCAGTAAGATGCGTTTTCACATTTGATTCCCATTGCATATAATTTTTCCCATCGATATTGAGTTCAGTAAAACCTACTTTCGAGAGATTAGACATATTGCAGCTAAATGAACATTAAAACAAACATAATCAGGATCAAGACATTTTATTTTAATATGCAACCACACAAGCACAATTATTACAATAGTATGATGCAACTATCTCATCTCTAGCCAAATTATGCACTCGAACATTACTACGACAAAAGCGAGGAATATCATATATAGAAACATAGGATTGTCCTCAACTACTACCATAAAAATGAAAAATAAAAGGTAAACAAGCATCAAGATCAGCGTTGACGTGCAGAGCATTTTGCAAGATGAGAGAAAAAAAGTTGAAGATTTGTGTGGAGTTTGAGTGATGAAATATTTATATTTCTAGAAAGATATCTATAAGTAGCCGTTTTATAATCGTTAGAGAACAATCATTTTTTTTTTAATTTGGCATGATTGATGAATGATAATATCTTTAACAATCGAGCAACAGGGATTAATTGTATAACAAGTAAATAATTTCAACCGCGTTAATAAATTTCAACGGGCATAAGAAATAATATTGCGATAAGTAAATACGTATAGATATTTCCGCCACATTACTATGTAAAAACTTTCATGGGCTTGTGGAATAATGTAAACAACTAACATAATTGAAATAAACTAAGTGTGTAAATAATTTTTGCCACATTACTATGTAAAAACCTTCATTGACTTGTGGAATAAACTAAGCAATATAATATGAGGTAAAACCTTCCATAATAATTAAGTGTTAGTACTCATTTTTAGCTTGGGGTTAACTCAAACATCAAAGAGTGTTAAGATTATTATTAATGTTAGAGTTAGATAACAATAAAATTATAAAGATTTTTTTTATCTAATCTTAAAATTATAGATAGGCGGTAGTCCGCCTTGTCTATAATAATGTAGATAGATGAACACGTAAATACTAAACTTTAACAACAAAATTATAAACACATATTTATCTAATCATAAAATTATAGATATGCGGTAATCCGCCTTGTCTATATTAATGTAGATAGATGAACAAATAAATATAAAACTTTCATACCTCTTGACGTTGAACGTTTTCTTTAACGAATGAACCGAATTCTTCCGGATCGAGCACTATCGTGTTGATAACGTGTTATAGAAAAACTAAAATTATTGGGATTTATAACAATATATTAAAAGAACATAGGGAAAGAAGAGCAAATAAGGAGTATATTACTTGTGAATGAGTGTTTTTCTCTTCATCTTGATGGCTGTTTATATAAGAAATAATTTCCAACATCTTACACTATTTACAACAACTACTACTATTATAAAATAATATTTGTACATAATTTTCAACGATGGCCACTTGCCATATTTATAACATCATTAAATTTATCCTCTCTTTTTTTTCCAAGAGCATTCAACTTAAGCGGATGAATAGTAAATTAAGGAATTTTTCTCGTGTAACCAAATCAATGCATTTATATTTCATTTCTAAACAAACACATATATATATATATATATATATATCTCGACTGTACTGAACTGCTTACTATTTATTTCGGTAATTCAGATGTCCAGTTTAATAACAATTAAAACAACCTGCTGCGTTTTTTGAATTTCAAAAACTAATCAAACATCTATACTATTATATAAAGAAAGGCAAACTGTGACACCAAACTTTTGATTTCCAGTTTTAGCCTTATAATTTTAGTGTTGCACAAAAATATTATTATTAAGTTCCTAATCTAGCCTTATAATTTAAGTAGAATCATTAATTACAATACTTATGGTGATTGGTGATTTAGTTTCATAAAAATTGAATCTTTGTTTATAAATTATATATCCTTATATATGTAGTCTTTTCTCATTAAAGTAATTTTCTGTCCTACACAAATTAAAAATATATTCACGCGGGAACTGTGTACCAACGTTTCTAGTACTAGTAAAAGCAAAACACCATCAACGTCATTAGAGGATGGTTGTTAAGAGCTGGAAAACAGTTGTTATTAAGTAAAATTTATATATTGAGCTTTATTTCTTTATTGATTTATAAAATCGTAAATTATAAGCAAACGAAATATTTTACTACTCTTGATCCAGCACGAGAACTTTCACATTTTACACGATTCTATCTTTGCGGCTGATTTGCATGTTCCTAATTTCTTTTGTTGGAAGATGGACAGACAAATATCTTAGCCATATTTCGACAAAGATATCTGTCCGTAACATCTGCTTATTACATACGAGGAGTTATAGAAATAAATTTACAATGTAAAATGATTGAACCAAATTCTTATGTCGACATTCTTTTCATCGAATAAAATCTCACTGATTGAACCTTATTACATACATCTCTCCGGGGTGTGTGTGTGTCCAGAGAGCAAGTGGTTAGGGGTCCCATTGCACAGCCATGATAGAAACATAGAGCAAAGCGAACACATAAAGTCCCCAACATTCTGGTCCATTAGCACACAACTTCCCTTTTATGTCATTCTTATCTGTTGGAAAGTCTATTCGTATAAGAATGACTAATAATTACACACAATATACAGACAGAGACATATTTGGACTCTTATATCGTACCTTTAAGATCAAAACATTGAGACAAAACATTTGCATGATGCAAATACGAAACAGAACACTGATTTTCACGCTATCAACTAAGGCTTCATGCTATACATAATGCACCACAGCTCGTATCACTAAATTATGTCGCAAGAGACTTACTGTTCGAGCAAGACATTAGTATTTTCAATTTCTATAGGGTCGAAAAACACTAGGAATAATGTGCTATATGAGCAAAGAGACCGCTTTAATACAGTAATATCAGTATTACTAGACTAGACAAGATGAAAGAACGAAACTTACTACCTAGGAGATTTCATCGTATTGTTGCTGGAACGTGTTAAAGTCAATATAATTTCTGAAAACTGCGGCCGTTTTGTTGGGCAATTGTTCCAGCATTTTATCATCAGCGATCTCAAGGTCTGTGGGCAGCTTTCCGGTATTTCAGGTCGAAGTCCACAGGCAGCTATACCAACAGCAGCTTGCACTGGTGAATAAGCAGAATAAGCAATCTCACCAGTCACCATTTCCCATATTATCATCCCAAAACTATATGCATTACTCATCCACGTCTCTTTGACATTTTCTGGATCACCTGCTATAATCTGTCCATACCAAGAAAAAGTAAGATTTTGAGATCTTAGAGAAATCGTATTTTCCAAAGAGAATAAATTGCAAGAGCATGGTAGGAAGCACCTTAAGGATTTCAGAAAATGAGAAGCTAGTAATTCTTATCTAGACTAGTTTTATAGATCTTATGGCATTGATTTTGCAACATCATGTGATATGTGAGATTATTGCAGCCACATTTCGTGGAAGTCTAAGGCTCAAGATTGATAGAAGCATCAAGATTTTAATCCATATACACCAAAAAACTGTGTTTCAACTATTGAGTTGCTCCAACTTTCTTAAATAGCAGTGCGTACTGACTCCCTAAGATCAGGTTTGATGATAAAAAATCGTTCGACGTTTAGTAAGAACTAAGAAATTACTCAAGATGCACCATCTAAGTATCTGCATAATAATAAGTCTAATATAATATAACTCAATGGAACAATACCTCTGGAGCCAGCCACCTATAACCATCGGTTTCATACTCCATAGCCTCACTACCACTCTTGCAGGCCGCAACTATTCCCATATCACCCAAGCACGCGTTCAACTGTTTATCTAATAAGATCCTCTGAGTATTCAAGTCTCTATAATCAATACCGTGATCATTCATAAACTTAATTCCCTCGGCAACATCTATCAAAATTCTCAAAACATCCTTCATCTGAATCTTCTTTTTCTTCATAAATAATTCATGAACAGATCCTCCTTCCATCAACTTAGTAACGATACACAATCCGTGATTTTCGTCAAGACACACCCCATAGAATGGTAAGATGTTCTTATGCCCGCATGTCATCAACTCCAACAAATCTCTCCTCAGCTCAAAATCATAGGCATTTCCTCTGTCACAGCCCTTGAGCTTCTCAATCCCAACTTTTTTACCTTTATACACCCCCTTAAAGGTACTTGGTCCAATCTGATCCACAATCTCAACAGCATCATAATTCAGCAGCCATTTGCCAATCTCATCTTTACCAAAAACCGCCGTTTGCCATTCATCAACGGAAACCAAAATCGAGTCTTGAGGCAAAGGCAGTTTTACTTGAACTCTCGAGCCTGAGATTTCTCCCCCGTTTTTATAACCCTCGTCCCCACCAAAATCCTCGTCAACGTCTCCCAGATTCTTTCTTTTAGTGATGTCCTCTTGGCATCCACAAAGTCCAAAAGCCATCTTAATGGGATTGTTCTTCTGCTTCTTTACAGCAGATTTCAGTGCATTATCAATCCGTGTCCTGAACATTTTTTCCTCTCCATTTTGAACTAACAACAAAACAATTCCTAGAGTGAACCCCTTCTTCTCAAAGATCTGTAACTTCTTACAGCAAATCGAAGAACTATCGAGTGCGCCCGACATGGCTGGCCAAGAAAAGGTAGAGTTACACGCAAATGTAAGCTTAAATACAGAGCCGTTCATCTCATCATCACACGTATCTTCTTCAATCATAATCGCGGGATGCTCCCCTGCTAATGCTTGCTCTATCAACTTCATGTGCAAAAACACATCTTTCATTTCGAAATCCGCTTGCGCATAGCTATCAATCAGACATAATAAAACAAACAAATCTCAGACATTAAAAAGAAAAGTAAAATTTTTCGAACTTCCTTCTCATCTAAGAGCTTAAGCTTATGCGCATTAATATGTTGTTTTAACAGATTTCCAACACGCCTACACGTTTTATTTAACAAATGAATGGCGGCGGAATTCAAACACTAGATCTAATTTTTTTTATCCAACTCTACTAGTCTAGTGCCATCATTGCCTCATCTAAAAACTAAAGATGAGAGTTGATACATTAGGCATTTTCATTTCCGTACATAATAATAATAATAAATTAGAAAAAAGAAATGAAAAAGGATTTAGACAGACCTGAGGGGTAAAGAATCGTAATGCTTCCTGAGATTGGACACCAATTTCTCCGGCAATTGGCTGCCAGGGTACAACTGCGTCAAGCTTCGTACAACACTGCCCCACACGTGTCTCCGGCACGTGGAAGGAGTGGGCGGCTCACGTGCGGAGTCGAGGTTTAGAGTGTTTTTGAGTGAGGCGATGGCTTCCGATACATTGCGGCTCAGCTTCTGAAACCGCTTCTGAAAAGCAGAGGATTCTCGGAATGCGGCGGCGGTGCCGTCGCCGGCGGAGGAAGAAGACGGGTGATTTTCCGGCAGAGATTCGGATCTGTGATCGGTTCGCATTAGCGTTTGCTCAACAGTGTCTTCGTCGGTGCTGGCTCGGCCGGACCAGCATTCTAGAGCTGCGGCCATGGCTGTTGTTGTATTGTAACAGAACAGAGTGACTGATGAGTCAGTGGGTAAATATAAGTTATTATTATGTTACTTTATTTTTCACCTTTTTACTTTTTACTTTTTGGTTTATTAGTTCAAAAAGATGAACTGTGAATTTCAATAAATGACTGTCGAGGGTAGTTGGAGGAGGGTTACTCTGTGGTGAGGATTACGGGCCAATCCCCTGCACCTCCAATTAGTTGTGTTTTAAGTTTTAAAATCATCTTCTCATTGAGTTTCATTTGGTTAAAATGAAAATAAACTTCAAGTGGGAGGCCTAGTCTAGGTCACATAATCCTTCACATCGTCAAAGTTTTTGGCGTACCGGTCTCGCACTGGCGCATTCAGTCCCCGTGCTTCGCACTAAGACGCATTATAAATTCTTAGTTCTCGCACTAAGATTTCTTAGTTCTTTTATTCAAAATTAATGAATTATCGTAGAAAATTTGTGAAGAACGAAACAAATGAATGATAATATAGTAGAGTTGAAGTAGATGTAGAACAAAACTAGGTTGAAAACAAAATAAATATAGAATATTAGAAGTAGCTTAAAACTTGTACATTTGTCGTTTCACTGTAATAATTTTAAAAATATTATATAAAATTAATTATCATGAGTAGTTATTAAACAATTTCAAATATACACGAAATTATATATCAATATTTAATATTTAATTATTTTTAATAAACGCATTAAGGCGCATTGAAATTTAAGTATTTTTAAATTTGGCGAACTGGCGCACCCGCATCCGCACTCGCACCCGCACTCGCACCCGCACTCGCACCCGCATCCGTCTTATGTGACCTAGGGCCCAGTGGCCAGTGAGTGAACCGAATAATTAATTAGTTTATGCAAATCGTGCAGGAGCTAGCATGGTGTACACAATGCATTTTTGTTGTCCTTTTTTTTTTTTGGTGTAGAAACAATAAATGTATTTTTTATCAAAATTATAAAGGTATAAAAGTCTTGTCTTCACATGAAAGATTCTCAAATTCAACCTTGCAGACCTTTTTCTGCATGTCGGTTTTACACTTTATATAAATGAAATGTGAGATATTCTCTCATAAGTATTATAATTATACATCCGCAACATCACCAGCACAAAATTACTACTTATTCAAAAACTCTACTCGTGGGTGCCAACTTCCGATTCACAAAATGAATTTTGTGCTTAGGTGAATTTTTCTTTGCATATTGTTGAAGGAGGTCAGTCGCGTATCCAGAAATTAAACTTGGGGGCTAACACGAATGACAATATAAAGAAGAAAAATGGTTTGATGTGTCGTGCGTTTTGATGTTAATTCTATTTGTTTTAAGAACAAGACAGCGGGGGAGGTTCTTCTTCGGGGGTCCAGTAAAAATGGTGTCAATCCTATTCAACCTCAAGTTATCCACCCAGAGTCGTCCATACCTATTTTTCTAGCTACTCAAGAGTCTGGTGATGTTTGGCATGCGCAGCTTGGTCACACTTCTGCTAGACTCTTAGGGAATTTATGCTCTACTAAATTTATTTCTTGTTCTTCAAAATTTAAAGACGATTGTGTTTCTTGTAAATTGGATAAAGTTCATTGCTTACCTTTTGAGACAATGACTTAGCAATCTCTGTATCCTTATATTTGATTCATAGTGATGTTTGGCAATCGCCTGTTTTATCATACCAAGGTTTTAAATATTATGTTATTTTTGTTGATGATTATTCACGATTTTCTTGGTTTTATCCTTTGAAATTCAAGTCGGACGTTTATGCGCAATTTTTAAGTTTTCAAAAGATGGTGAAAATTTTATTTAACTCCAAAATTAAAAAAATTCAAAGTGATGGAGGGGGTGAATTTGATAATGCTAATATGCTTCGACAATTTCGTGATTGTGGCGTACTTTTTAGAAAATCTTGCATAGGACCTCAAGCCCAAAATGGTGTAGCGGAAAGGAAGTATCACTCTATTATTGAGATGGCCTGTATTTTTCTTATTCAATATAACTTGCCTGGTCAATTTTGGGTCGATGCTTCTTATACCGATGTTTACACCATTAATAGGCTTCCGAGTTCAGTTTTACGAGGGGTTAGTCTGTTTGCTAAAAAAATCACCACCCACCATCATATGCTTTTCTGAAAACCTTTGGTTGTACTTGTTTTCATCTTCTTATGGATACGTCCATCTACAAATTATAACCTAAGTCAAAACACTATGTTTTTATTGGTTATGCTTCAAACTATAAGGGATATCGTTGTCTTTTTTGAGCAAAAAATTCCCTATTGCTCTCTAGTTGCCTCCGTGCCTAGTCATTTATCGCCGTCTTATGTCACCAACCCATTTCCTGCCCTTCCTATTTGGTGTCCTACTTGTGTCACTACTTCTAGACTTGTTAGGGATCATTTAGTTTCAAATTTGGGTTTTGGTTTCAATGTTGGACTCGATGTTGGGGTAATATTGAAACCAGTGACTTCGGCCATGTTGGACCCGATGTTGGGGCAACATTGAAACCAGTGACTTCGGCCCTTGTCTCTTCTGAACATTATGTTTACAATGTTGGACCCGATGTTGGGGCAACATTGAAACCAGTGACTTTGGCCCATGTCTCTTCTAAATATTTTGTTTTCAATGTTGGACCCGATGTTGGGGCAACATTGAATCCAGAAACTTTGCCCTTGCCTGTTGATTCGAGTGTTGTGTCCAGTCCGGTCTTGTCTCCTCCCCCGGTCGTTTCAACGTCTTTGTCGTCTAATACTCACAACATGGTTACGCGTCTTAAGTTCGGTATCACTAAACCTTGTACTTTAATGAATCTTAATGTGGCCGTTCTTGAGTCTGAACCTGTTAATTATAAGCAAGCATCTCAGGATTCTCGTTGTCGTCAAGCCATGCATGATGAGTATAAGGCCTTAATTGAAAATGACACTTGGGAGTTGGTGCCTCGTAACTACAACTGTAATGTGCTTGGTTGTAAGTAGGTGTCTAAGATTAATATCATTATGATGGTACTGTGGAGCGGTTTAAAGCCCGACTTGTCGTTTTTGGAAACTACCAACATGCAGGTATTGACTATTTTGACACTTTTAGTCTAGTTGTTAAGCCTCATACTATGTGTTTAGTTCTTACCCTTGCTGTTATTTCTAAATGGTTTATCCGTCAATTAGACGTCAAGAATGCTTCTCTTCATGGCTTCTTGTATGAGGAGGTGTATATGAGGCAGCCTCTGGGTTTTGCTGATCCATCTAAACCTAATCATATTTGTCGTATTCGTAAGTCTATTTATGGTTTGAAACAAGCCCCTCGAGCTTGGTTCTCTCGTTTCAGCAACTTTCTTTTATCTATTGGTTTTCTTTGCAGCAGTTGAAACACCTATATGTTTATTCTCAAATATAATGGTCATCTCGTTATTTTACTACTTTACGTTGATAACATAGTTCTTATTGGTAGTTGTCCTAATCTTGTTAGCAAATTAGTTTATGTTCTTTATTCGCAATTTGCCATGAAGGACTTGGAGGATCTCCATTATTTTTTGGGTATTCAGGTTGTGCGTACTTATCAGGGTTTGCTCTTATCTCAGCATAAATATGTTTCTGATCTTCTTCGCAAATTTTATTTACATATTGTTAAACTGTGCGCACTCCAATTGTTTCTAGAGTTACTTTGTTACTTCTTTAAGGTGATCGTCTTGCTGATCCGACAGATTATCGTAGTATGGTTGGGGCCTTGCAATATTTAACTATGACTCATTCAGATATTGCTTATGTTGTTCATATGGTGTCTCCCTTTATGCATGTTCCTCGTACTACTCACCTTCATATTGTGAAAAGAATTTTCAGGTATTTGCAGGGTTCCTCGGAATTTGGATTGCTTCTTCATCATGATAGCTCTCCCGATCTTGTCCTTGCATATTCTGATATCGACTGGTGTTAGGATCAAAGATCCTAACATGTTATATTATTTCGAGCAAGAACGAGCTCCTTAAGAAAATAAGATAAAGAAGAGAAGTTTAAACTAAAAATTAATATTTTTCTTCATTCATTGATTAATTCTCCATTACAACCAGACTTTAAATAGATAAAATAAATAACTACGGCTCATATTCTTAAGGCACTAACTAGGCCACTAAACAACTAAAAAAGGAATTACAATAATGTTGAATTATAATAATAAAATAAACATAAACTAGACATAATCAGAAATAATTAGGAAATAACAATCGGGCACGTATCAACTGGGCAGGGTGTCTTGATAGTCGGCGTTCCATCACGGGTTTTGCGGTGTCTCTGGGCAAGAACATGATTTCTTGGCGTTCAAAGAAGCAACCGACAGTGTCGCGGTCCTCCACCGAGGCTGAGTATTGTGATGTTGCTTACACCACCGCTGAGACTATTTGGATTTGGCAGCTTCTTGCACTGTGTCTTTTTCTTCGACGTCCAGTCACTCTCTAATGTGACAATATTTTTGCTACATATCTTACTGCTAATCCGGTTCAACATGATCACAGTACGCATATTAATTTAGATTATCACTTTGTTCGTGAGATGGTGTCGAAAGGTGGTCTTTGTGTTCGTCATGTTCCTACTGAATTGCAAGTTACCGATATTTTTACTAAGGGCTTGTCCACTGATTTATTTTGTAAACATCGTTCCAATCTATCCGTAGTTGTACCTAGTAAAGATTGAGGGGGTGTATAATTAGAGTATTATGGTAATTGTTTATATTTGGATTTGGTCTCTTGTACATACTCTTTATATATATATATGGGCAAAATATTTTTTTTGCCCTTTATTTTATGCCAACTTCAAGTTATGCCCTTTAACTTTTCGGGCTTAGAAAATGCCCGTTAACTCTTTATTTTTTTATAAAAAATGCCCGTCGGGCTCTTGGATTGGGCTGAATTTTGCCCACGTGGCATCTGAGTGGGCTGCCACTAGGATGCCACGTCAAATTTTTTTTTTATTATTTTTATTTTTATAATGACTGGGCTGAATTTTAAACCATAAAAAATCGTAAAATAAAATAAAAAACATTAAAAACATAAAAAAAAAAAGAAAAAGAAAAATTGGTTCAGATATGTATATGTTAATTCAATATATAATAAAATTAGATATAATTTTGAATTAAAAAGAAAAATTTAACTAAACACTAAAAGTTTGTATAAATTCAAGTTTAATAGAAAATTTTATCTTAAAGTGTTTAGTAAATTTATATTTACTAGTAAATATTAAAAAATAACATAAAATAAAAGGACAACCCGGTGCACGAAAGCATCCCCGCAATGCGAGGGTCCGGAGAAGGGTCCCAACCACAAGGGTGTATAAGGGGCAAGCCTTCCCCTGTCAATTTTGACAAGAGGCCGCTCCCAGGACTTGAACCCGTGACCTCTCAGTCACACAGCAACACCTTTACCAGTGCGCCAAGTCTACCCTTCTAAATATTAAAAATTAACATAATTATCATAACTTTTTTATAATCTACAATTTATAATGGTGATAAAATTATAACACTAAAAGTTTGTATAAATTCAAGTTTAATAGAAAATTTTATCTTAAAGTGTTTAGTAAATTTATATTTACTAGTAAATATTAAAAATTAACATAATTCTCATAATTTTTTTATAATCTACAATTTATAATGGTGATAAAAATTATAAAATGACCATAAAAATAAAAAATAATTCTAGCAACTTGATATATATGTATATATATACACAACTTTTTTATAATCTACAATTTATAATGATGATAAAAATTATAAGAAAACAAAAAAAAAGAATAATTCTAGCATTTTCATATATATGTATGTATATATATATACACAAATTTTTTTATATCTACAAATTTATAATGGTGATTAAAATTATAAAAAAAAACAATTTTTTTTTTCATCGTCTTCTTCACCAGGCGCAACCCCCCCCCCCCACCCCACCCCCACCCCCCATCGGACCACCTGCCTCACCGAAACTCCACGAAATCGATCGAATCCAACGCCCTCCGTTGCAAAATCGTGCAAGGATTACAGAAATCTCCTTCACACACGACGCAAACGAGAGGAAGACGGTCGGCTTAAGGAAATAGTAGCTCTGGCAAAGCTTCAAATTCCGTGGTGGTGGTGGGGTGGGGTGGCGTCGAACATTTAATCTCCTCCACGGTTGCAACTCGTGGTGGTCTGCAACTCCAATTCCGTGGGGGGGGGGGGGGGGGGGGGGGGGGGGGGGGGCTGAAGCGGGCAGAGAGGGGTCTGTTGAAGAAGAAGGGTAAATTTTAATTTCTTTTTTATTTTTTTTTGGATTTTAATAATAAAAGTATATATCTTAATATATATATTTTATTTGAATTTCAATAATAAAAATTATATTTATGAAATAATGATTTTTTTTCTTTTTGTTATATATTTATATATATTAAGAAATTAAATATCTTATTGTTTTTAATATATAAAGATATATTTTTTTTATATATTAATATACAAAAAATTAATGACGTGGCGTCCGAGTGGCGTCCCAGTCAGACGCCACGTCATCCAAAAGCAACCCAGCCCAATCCAAGAGCCCAACGGGCATTTTTTATAAAAAAGTAAGGAGTTAACGGGCATTTTCTAAGCCCGAAAAGTTAAAGGACACATAACTTGAAGTTGACATAAAATAAAGGGCAAAAAAAATATTTTACCGTATATATATATATATATATATCTATATATATATATATATCTATATATATATATATCATGCTAACCTAAGGGTTGGAAAATTCACTCATTATATTCTTGTGCAGTACAATATTTTTTTTATCCACCAAAAAAAGAAAAGAAATGGATAATGTACCTGTTTTAAATAACACGTAGAGGCATTGTACTAAAATCCATTAATAGATTCAATTTTGAATTTAAAAAAAAATGTGCTCTCTCAGCCTAATAAAACACCGCATCAAAATTGTTTGGGTGGAAAGATGGACAAAACTGCGGAACAGTTCACCACCATATTGTCGTTTGTCATTACTCAGCGTATGCATGGATCGGAATACGTGGGGAAAGGCTGCATGTGAAGCGGTGCGGTTCACAAAACTACAATTTGAAGTGTGATACACGTGTAAGCCTCTCCCACTATTACATTGTAATAAAGCTACAGCCTTCCCGCCCTTCTTTTAATTTCAGCTATATATATTTTCACTCAATATCTTTTTGTTATTATATCAAGTAACCAAATAAGAAAAAGAATGTGTGGAATATTAGCTGTATTGGGATGTTCGGGTGATAAGAGGGCACGGATCCTCGAGCTCTCTCGCAGGCATATTTTTTTTGTTCATTTTTATTTTATTTATTTTGTATTTCAGTATCTTTTAGTTCAGAGCAAAGCACAATTTAGAGGTGTTCATGTAACTAGATGAGTATACAAGGGTGTAAATAATGTAACTTATCTAGTCCTTTTGAAAATTTACTGAACAGCAATTCTATCACCATTTGGCTTTTGAATATACAGATTAAAGCATCGGGGTCCTGATTGGGGTGGGCTATATCAGCATGGCGATTGTTTTCTAGCACATCAAAGGTTAGCAATTGTTGATCCGGACTCCGGCGATCAACCCCTCTTTGATGAAGATGAGAAGATTGTAGTCACAGTAAGTTTACTAGAAAAAAGTTCCTGATCTCTTGCACACAACTACTTAATACGCTTTTCGCCGCAATAATGTCTTTATATAATATCACAATGACATTATCTATAGCTACGTAATATATCGACCTGGTTCATTTAGGCAGTGATCACCCTAACTTCAACTTGTCCATTTACAACTGTTGATATCTTGTGTCTGTTTAACTGTATTAGACAAGATTTGGAGTTGAATAATATAAATAATGGAACTGATCAGATTCGTTGTAGCATAGAAATACTTGTCTAAGCCGAGCTTGATTGTAATTGTTTAACAGAACTCTTTATTTTACGACTAGTAGTGTGCCTAGATGTTCGAATGATGTTGTGCTTTATCATGTGGTATATTCAACGGGATTAGGTGAATGGAGAAATCTACAATCATGAGGACATTCGCCGTCATTTACCTAATCACAAATTTCGAACCGGAAGCGACTGTGATGTCATATCTCATCTTGTAAGTATATTGTATCAGATATTCGGAAAAAAAGCTAACTCAAAAAACAGAATTTCTGATACTCTTCCGATTCTTATTAAGTATGAAGAGTATGGAGAGAGTTTTGTGGACATGCTGGATGGGATTTTCTCTTTTGTGCTGCTGGATACTCGTGACAACAGCTTCCTTGCGGCACGGGACGCCATTGGAATAACATCCCTCTATATCGGTTGGGGTCTCAATGGTATTGCTGCTTGAGTATCTTGATCCATTTTCTTCCATGTTAATGAAAAAATCCTTTCACACCCTAAAGGTCTGCCTATACAGATCATCGCCTTCTGTTGGAATAATTACAGACATTCGAAGTTTTTTTAAAAAAAAAGAAACATGACCTTTTGAGGTTTGAATACTTACAAAGACACTCCCTAAAAGTTTAAAAAACATAGCAGATAGACTTCCTATTTTTACATGTTTTTGAAGCTTGGCGGTTGACCTGGAGAGGATTAGACTGAACTTCATAGACTGTGTGAAAGTATTTACAAAATAATAAAATAAAGGCAACTAAAAAGATACGGAATTATGGATGGTTTTCCGCTAAGCGGTTTATATTGTAGGTTCTGTTTATGTGTCATCAGAACTAAAGGATTGCACGACGAATGTGAGCATTTTGAAGTCTTTCCACCAGGACACTTGTACTCAAGCAAGACTGGAGGTTTTAGAAGATGGTACAATCCTCCCTGGTTTTCTGAGGCCATTCCTTCAGCTCCTTACGACCCTTTAGTTCTGAGACGTGCTTTTGAAAATGTGAGTTCTTTGTTATATCTCTATGAAAACTAATTCTACAAAATATAAGTTCAAGCTTATAATCGATGCAGGCTGTGACTAAGAGGCTAATGACTGTCCTGCAGATAAAGGCCCTTCATCAGTATGATTGTTTGCGAGCAAATAAGGCAACGTCTGCTTGGGGTTTAGAAGCTCGCGTTCTTTTTTTAGACAAAGAATTTATAGACGTGGCAATGAGCATCGACCCTGAGTGGAAGATGGTAAGGGCTTAATAACTAATTAATTATCCTGTGTGTTTCTGCTTTGACCCTGAACCAAAGGTAGTAAAGAAAGCATATGATTTTCTAGAGAATACCTTGGCTTTGATTTTATATATTTGATTTCTCTACATTTCTTGCATCACAGATCAAACCTGAGCAAGGTCGTATTGAGAAGTGGATTATGAGGAAAGCATTTGATGATGAGGAACATCCATATCTTCCAAAGGTGTATCAAAAAACAGATGTTTTGACATAGCAACTCGTCATAATTTTTCTTTCACACTCTAACGTGCTCCATTTGATGAACTTCAGCATATTCTCTATCGGCAGAAAGAACAATTCAGCGATGGTGTCGGCTATAGCTGGATCGATGGGCTTAAAGCTCATGCGAAACAACATGTATGTGCATTATTTCGTATGCCTGTCTTAAACTATAATTTCAACCATTTTGAGTTATTTCCAAGTTCTTACATACTAAAGGTTTTTGATTTTTTTTCTAATTCAATTCACAGGTGCACGACAAGATGATGCTTAATGCAGGACACATCTTCCCTCACAACACGCCGACCACAAAAGAGGCCTACTATTACAGAATGATATTTGAGAGACTCTTCCCTCAGGTACCTCTTTTCTAATTCAGAATCCACTATCTATTAAAAGAGTGCGATGATTACGTTACCACTGTTGAGGTTCGGTCTAATTACAAAAAAATATCTTCATGTTCCTATTGTTCGAATAAATACCATCCCCGCTTTGTTGTACCAGCCCCTCAACTGTTCCTTTGACGGCTACTGTTCCTTTGACGGCTATTATTCCTTTCACGACTGCAACTATTCCTTTCACGGCTCCAACTATTCCTTAGACGACTTCTCCAAATTCAGTGCCTATAAATAGAGCTTCAAGAGGAGTTCAACAATCATCCACAAACTACACAAAACACACACCGAGAGAAATTAGAGAGAAAAAGCCGTAGAGCTAAAACGTGAGATTTGAGGGTTGGTTTTTTGTAATAGTCGAGTGAGAGAGTTGCTCCTCCTATTGTACTTTATTCGTATTGTTGAATGAAGAATTTTCCAATCCCAACAAAGTGGTATCAAGAGCTAAAATTTCGTCCGAAATTTTTCGTCCCGAAACCTTGGTTTCTTATCACGGTTGTAAAGCTCTCGGTCTGACGATTCCGAATATATAGTTTTCGAGCTATTTCGATTGCCGGAAAGTGACGATCGAAGACGACCCAATTCGACGTCAAAATTTTTCCGTCCCGAAATCGTGTTTTGTTACTACCGTTGCGAAGCTCGTGTTGCGAGGATTCCGAAAATATATTTTTCGAGATTTTTCGGTTGCCGGAAAGCGTCGTTTCACGCCGACCGAGTTAACGGCGAGTTAACTCGGCCCAACTCGAATTGACGGGCGAAGAAGACGAAGTCCAGATCCGGATCCGACCCGGATCCGACCCGCCCAGATCCTGACCCAGCCAGCTGCTGGTCTGACCGGTCAACGACTGGTCCAACCGGATTTGGTCCGGTTCAATTCCCTCCAACTTCTTTTGGTCCGGTTCAACTCAATTCTTGTCGGTTTTTGACAAAGTCAGAACGGTTCCCAAGGTTTTCCACCGTTCCGGATCCAACCGTGCACTCCGTTTCCCCAAATTCAGCTTCTAAATGTGGGTACAAGCAAGTTTGTTGAATTTTAACATGGAAAATTCAACGTCGGACACGATGATGCGATTGACGCATACTAATTACAACATGTGGAAGCCGCGCATGGAGGATTTGCTAAATTTGAAGGATTTAGCCAGGCCAATCGAAAATAAAGGTGTCAAACCCGAGAAGACAAGTGATGACGATTGGAAAAAGTTGAACAAGAAGACTGTTGCTCAAATTCGTCAGTGGATTGACAATAGCGTGTTCCATCATGTCGCACAGGAAACGAGTGCCCACACGTTGTGGGATAAGCTTGCTAACATGTATCAGGCAAAGACGGCACGTAACAAGACCATGTTGATGAGACGTTTAGTAAACCACAAGCTTCGTAGTGGTACGTCTATACCAGAGCACACGAGTCAGTTCCAGAACCTCGTGAACCAGCTTGCTGCCGCCGATTGGAACCTCAAAGACGAGGAACAAGCGATACTACTTCTAAGTTCCCTACCGGACAATTGGGAGACTCTTGTTGTCACCCTCAGTAATTCTGCCCCCGACGGTAAAGTATCTATGCAAATGGTGACAGATGCTTTACTTAACGAAGAAGCCCAAAGAAGAGAAGTCAGTGCCGACCAATCTTATGCTCTTGTGTCAGAAAGTAAAGGCAGAGGTGGAGGTAGAGGAAGAGGTCGTGGCAGAGGCAGAGGTAGAGGTCGAGGTCAAAATCGTGGACGATCTCAAGATCGAGGTAGATCCCATGAGAGGGGTAAATCCGTTGACAACTCAAGTCGATTCAACGGAAACTGTAATTATTGTGGAATTTACGGTCATATAAAGAGGGACTGTCGAAAGCTTTTGAGGGATCAACCCCAAACCGGCCAAAGCTCCAACAAGAATGAAGGTGAAACCATTGTCACAGTATCATCGGAAATTGCTCTTGTCTCTTATGGAGACGAGACATGTCTACATGTAGGCAATCAAGAAACTGAGTGGGTGATTGACTCTGCAGCTTCATTTCATGCCACTCCACATCGTGATTTGTTTGCTACATACAAATCAGGGGACTTTGGTACAGTAAAGATGGGTAACACCAGTTACTCCAGTGTAGTTGGTGTTGGTGACGTGCACGTGAAAACCAACATAAGATGTTCTCTTATCCTCAAGGATGTGCGCCATGTTCCGGATCTCAGGCTAAATCTGATCTCAGGACTAGCCCTTGACCGACAGGGTTATGAAAGTAATTTTTAAAATGGCAAGTGGAAGTTGTCGAAAGGTGTGATAGTTGTTGCAAGGGGTCATATTTGTGGCACGCTATTCAAAACTCATACAAAATTGTGCGAGTTAAGTCTCAACGTCGTTGAAGAAGAGGCGTCACCAAATCTTTGGCACAAAAGACTTGGGCATATGAGCGAGAAGGGCTTGGCTACACTAGCCAAGAATGATGCTATCAATCTCACAAAGGATGTTGCATTAGATCCTTGCGAGCATTGTTTGTTCGGGAAACAACATAGAGTTTCTTTCAGTTCCACCAGGAAGCAACGCTCCGAGTTACTGAGTCTCGTTCACTCTGATGTGTGTGGACCGATAGAAGAAGAATCTCTCGGTGGAAGCAAATATTTTGTGACCTTTATTGACGATGCTTCACGGAAATTATGGGCCTACTGTTTAAGATCAAAAGATCAAGTTTTTGATCGCTTCAAAGCATTTCATGCGTTGGTGGAAAGACAGACAGGGAAGAAGTTGAAGTGCCTTCGCTCAGACAATGGAGGCGAATACACTTCTCGAGAATTTGCAGTATATTGCACTGAACATGACATTAGGCACGAGAAGACGGTGCCGAGGACCCCACAACATAATGGTGTTGCTGAGCAAATGAATCGCACCATTATTGAGAAAGTTCGTTGCATGCTCAGTATGGCTAAGCTGCCTAAAGCATACTGGGCCGAAGCAGTCCTCACAGCTTGTTATCTGATAAATAGGACACCGTCAGTTCCTTTGAACTTTGAAGTTCCGGAGAAGATATGGATAGGGAAGGATACTTCATATTCTCACCTAAAAGTGTTCGGGTGCAAGGCTTTTGCACATGTGTCGAGGGAGCTCAGGCAGAAACTTGATCTCAAGTCAACTCCATGTATCTTTATTGGCTATGGTGATCAAGAATTTGGTTACAGATTGTGGGATCCACAATCCAAGAAAGTTATCCGCAGTAGAGATGTGATTTTCTACGAAAATCAATTCTATGACCATACTCCAACTGCTCCAGTTCGACAACGTACTAGTGCTCCGGAAGAAGTTACTTCACCACCAGAACCTCATATTGAAAATGAGGATGTCCAAGATAATGTAGACGATGCTGACGAGGATAAAGGTGCTGAGCAGGGGGAGCTCTTACCTCATTTACAAGAAGATGGTGAACCTCGACGATCTGGACGTGTGTCGATACCATCAACAAGGTATCCTGCATCAGAATATATCCTTCTTACGAGTGAGGGGGAGCCTGAAAGTTTCAAAGAAATTCAATCTCACAGTGACAAAGAAAGCTGGAGGCAATCCATGGAAGAAGAAATGAATTCTTTGCAAAAGAATCAAACTTATGAGCTTGTGAAACTTCCGAAGGGAAAGAGAGCACTGAAGAATAAATGGGTGTTCAAACTCAAGAAAGATGGTCGTGGAAATATTGTGAAATATAAGGCCAGGCTTGTCGTCAAAGGATTACAACAGAAGAAAGGCATTGACTTTGACGAGATATTCTCACCAGTGGTGAAGATGACATCAATCCGTGTTATACTTGGGTTAGTTGCCAGTTTGGATCTGGAGCTTGAACAAATGGACGTGAAAACTGCATTCCTTCATGGTGATCTAGAAGAAGAGATATACATGGAGCAGCCCGAAGGTTTTCAAGTCCGCGACAAGGAGCATCTTGTCTGTAAATTGAAAAAAAGTTTGTATGGCCTAAAGCAAGCTCCGAGGCAGTGGTACAAGAAGTTTGACTCTTTCATGGCGAGTCACCAGTATAACAGGACTGCGGCAGACCAGTGTGTTTATTTGAAGAAGTTCGCTGATGGTAAATTTATCATCATTTTGCTCTATGTCGATGATATGTTAATAGTTGGCCAGGATGCATCGCTAATCAACAACTTGAAGAAAGATTTGTCCAAGTTCTTTGATATGAAAGATTTGTCCAAGTTCTTTGATATGAAAGACTTGGGTGCAGCACAACAGATTCTCGGCATGAAAATCACGCGAGACGGGAAAATGAGAAAGTTGTACTTATCTCAAGAAGATTACGTTGAACGAGTTCTGAAAAGGTTCAACATGGGTAAAGCAAAGCCTGTTTCGACTCCGCTCGCAAATCACTTCAAGTTAAGCAAGAGACAGTGTCCTTCTACGATAAAGGAGAAAGAAGATATGGAGGCGATACCATATTCTTCGGCAGTGGGAAGTCTGATATATGCGATGGTGTGTACTAGGCCAGATATTGCTCATGCAGTTGGTATTGTTAGCAGATATTTGTCAAATTCAGGGAAAGAACACTCGGAGGCGGTTAAATGGATTCTTCGGTACCTGAGAGGTACGTCTAACCTATGTTTGTGTTACAGGGGAGCAAAGCCAGTTCTAAATGGTTTCACAGATGCCGACATGGCAGGAGATCTTGATAGTAGAAAATCTACATCAAGTTAAATATGCACTTACGCAGGGGGAGCTGTTTCGTGGCAGTCCAAGCTGCAAAAGTGCATTGCCTTATCCACCACTGAAGCCGAGTACATTGCTGTAGCGGAAGCAGGGAAAGAGTTATTATGGATAAAGCGTTTTCTTCAAGAACTAGGCTTTACACAAAATGAGTACATTATTCACTGCGATAGTCAAAGTGCTCTAGACCTGAGCAAGAATCCAATGTATCATTCCCGTACAAAACATATCGACATTCGGTATCACTGGATACGCGAAGTGATTGAGAAACAACTATTGAAGCTGGTTAAGATTCACACAAGCAAGAATCCTGCAGATATGCTAACGAAGGCGGTGACACGAGAGAAACTTGGTCTGTGTACGAACATAGTTGGGCTGGAGGGGGAGATTAGTTGTACCAGCCCCTCAACTGTTCCTTTGACGGCTACTGTTCCTTTGACGGCTACTATTCCTTTCACGACTGCAACTATTCCTTTCACGGCTCCAACTATTCCTTTGACGACTTCTCCAAATTCAGTGCCTATAAATAGAGCTTCAAGAGGAGTTCAACAATCATCCACAAACTACACAAAACACACACCGAGAGAAAATAGAGAGAAAAAGTCGTAGAGCTAAAACGTGAGATTTGAGGGTTGGTTTTTTGTAATAGTCGAGTGAGAGAGTTGCTCCTCCTATTGTAATTCATTCGTATTGTTGAATGAAGAATTTTCCAATCCCAACACGCTTGAGAATTGTAATAACAATTAACTTTAGACGGGCCTTATAGTTTGAAAAGCGTTAGAGATAAACCTTCTTATTTTACCAAGTTCCTAGCTTCATGAGGTGGTTTTTTAATTATTCAGATGGCAAGAGAGGTTACTATTATTTCCAATTACACCAAGTCTAGGGGTTGTTGGTCTAACCACCCGTAAGAGGTTTATGTGATACTTCTTCAGCATATGACTATGCAACTCAAATATTTGCAGAACTCGGCTGCACTCACCGTCCCGGGGGGGCAAGTGTCGCATGCAGCACTGCCACAGCCGTGGAGTGGGATGTAGAATGGTCGAAAAACCTCGACCCTTCTGGCAGGGCTGCTGTTGGCGTTCACGATTTTGCGTACGAAAAGCTTTTAACTTCTTTTGATACCGGGAATTTGACATCAGAAATTGCAGCCTCGCTCCCACCAGAGGTGGGAGTGGGTGCTTCATAGCTCACTATCAGGAGCTAATTAGCAGATGGATGCGTAAGTTGAAGCACAATTTTAGTTAGTATCCAAGATGAGAATTATGCACAAAAACGATGGTCAAGTCAAAATAAGATTGTTGTAAATTGTATCTTGTTGTAAGTTGTCTTGTTTACGAGTCGAAATAAGATTGTTGTAACTTGTAAGTTGAATACTATTTTGGTCTTATTTCGTCACGGTAATAGAACACAATAAATTATACAAAATGAGATCAAACAATGCTATCCAATATTATTAACGGACTAGCTTGGTCCGGAACACTTAATACAAGCTTTCTAGATAGAATAACTAAATTACTATGTTTACAATGCGTATCGAATTTCAAGTATTCGATGCTGTCGTGTCGAACGAGGTTCAATTCGATACGGTACCGTTGTCGCTGAGTGAAAGCCAATCTGGAAGGTATCGAATTCGATACGTGCTGTAGATGTCGAATTCGATGCGTACTTTGGTATCGAGTAGAAATAAGATATTTTGTACGTGTCGAATGGGGTGAATTCGATATGACTCGTCTCGAACAGGGCTGGTTCGATGCTGACTGTCTGAGCTGGTTCCGATCTCGAAAAGTCCCTTTGAACACAAGGGGACTGGCTATTTATAGAACCCGTCCCGTGGAGCCCACACTCCAATATAGAAAGGCGCATCGAATCATCGTTGTTCGATATGCGCATCGAATCAGGTGCATTCGATGCGCTATTGGGCTGGCCCAATAAGGAAGGCTTATACTGCTGATTCGATGCGCGCATCGAATTCTCTCTATTCGATGCGCTAATGGGTCGGCCCAATAATGTTATATTGGGCCAATCCTAAATTACACCCATCATATAGTCCCCCCAGTTTGGGAGACGATATCAATTTAGAGATCGTATTCCAAACTTTAAAAATATATTTGTACTGATTTGGGATATTCCTATTCATAGTAAAAATGGATCGGTTCATAATTCTTGTTATAGTAAGATAATTTTTGACGCATCGAATTGTGAGCCATTCGATGCGTGAAATAACACGCATCGAATTCTAGATATTCGATGCGGTTATTCGATGCGGTGGCGTAGTTGGGCCTGGTGGGCCTCTCGTCCCCTATATAAGGGGGGCGCTGCATTGGCACGATCATTATTCTGCCAACACACTCTGCTCTTCAGGTAAGACGCATCGAATTTGCGTCATTCGATGCGACTCGCATCGAACGATAAGTGATTCGATACGATCAGCATCGAATTGTAGAAATTCGATGCGTTAAAATTTTCGCTCGTCCTAGTTTTGAGCGTTCCGTTGCACGTTTTTCATTTGCTGTTTATTTTGTGTAGGATATAAGCAAGAAAGCAAGAAATTCTCTTACCGAGAATATACTTAAGGTAAAAAAAAATTTGTTTTTTATTGTGCCTTGTTGTTTAATTTTTAACACGTTCAATATTGTACATATATGAGTGATGTACGAGAATGTGTAGTGACGTATGCGTCCTTAGTCAGTCTCGTTTTTAAATATATTTCAGTTAATTTTCATCAAAGATGGTGAGCATTGAGACCCATTCCGGGAGTGATTCGAGTTCAGGCTCTAGTTCCAGTTCGATTAACAAAGAGAATCCTTCAAATGCACCCGCAGCTCCGACCACAGGAGATGCAGATCTCTTTGATTTAATAGACAGAATAACCGTTGATTCCCCCGCGGATAATAATCATGCTTCAGAGTTGAATCCAACAATTGATGTTAATAGCAATGAATTTTCGCCCTATAGAGATAATCGTGCTCCGAGCGAGGGTGAGGAAGATGTAGATTACATAAATAGGGAATTTGACGATCATATCGAGGTCCCATGAATGACCTATGATCAATACGTGTCTCGTCTCCAGCATAACCGTAAGGGTTTGCGCGAAAAATTTAATATTCCTGACAAGTATAAAATCGTCATTCCTGGCCCAAACGATCGGATGCATACTCCACCACCCGGTCACATTATTGTGTTTGTCGGACAGCTTTTGAACGGGTTGCGCTTTCCAATTCCTTATGAGCTGAGATGGCTTCTGCGGAAGATAAATGTCGTTCCTGCTCAACTTACGCCAAATTCTTACGGGAGCATGATTGGTTTCATCATAGTAATGAAGGCTGTGGGCCAACTACACAGTCCTAATGAATTTTACGCGTTATTCGAGATTGCGAGACGCGAAGAAGGTTTCTACCATGTAAAGGCTCAAACTAACCAAAAGTTTTTGAACGGTGGGGCAACCGGGTACGGAAAGGATTGGAAAAGAAGATATTTCTTCATTAAGGAGAGTTATGAAAACGAGTTCTTGGGATTCCGCCGGGACTGGTTCAATGGTGCAAGGGTAACAATTCCCAGTGGAGTTTCCATAACCCTGTGGAATTGCGAGTTTATTCCCAATTTAGTTAGAGAACATCAATTTGATGTTAAAAAACTAGTTGAAAATCGAGTCCTTTCTTTGGCTGGGTTGTCTCCAGTGAAATACAAAGGGAAAAATGACCCTTGGTATATATCTGATCTTTCTGAGATTCTTGTTTATGTTCATCATGTATTCTAACGTTTTATTTTTGTTGCAGAAAAATACTTCATGAGTCGCCACGCCAGAATAAACCGAGTATTGGCTGCCGACATAGCGAGCTCTCAGACTGATCCCGTGTCCGAAATTCCTCCTCCCCGTAAAAGAAAGAGCAAAGGCAAAAAGAAGGTTGTCGGCACTTCGAGTGCTGCTACTGCTGTTCCTCCTGCCGATCCTTTCGAGGAATTATTGGGGAATAATCCTGATGCTACTGAAGGGGGTGTTGAAACATCTCAAAACGCAGCAGCTGGACAAGATGAGGAAACTGAACACCTTGTCCAACGCAAAAGGCGAAGGATGCCTCAAAGTGGGTCGCAAACCAAAAGGGTTGCTCCTCCGGTAGGAGTAACTGACAGACCAAGTACCTCCAATGCTCCTGTTCATGCATCTGATCCAACTGCAGAGGCCAGGCCTAGTCAAGGCCCTCGTGCACGGGCTGCCGGGTACGAGCTCTCAGAGGCTGAAGCCATTGGGCATTTGAGGGCATTGCTGCCTTGTCTTGCAGTTCCTCTGTCGATTTTTGCCGACGAGAGGAAGAGAGTGGAGCGCAATACGCTGCATCTGCTGTCAGCGGTAACCATTTCAAAGCTTTGAGTTGTATTTTCTTTGAATTGACTATATATGTTCTTTCTCACCGCTCATTTATTGTTAGGCGGGAGGTTTCGTGGACACAATGGTGTCGGCCCTTATGGAGTTTAAGGAATCAGCTAATGGTGCTGACAATTCTGCTCTTCAGGCTGCTCTCGATGCCAAGGAGAAAGCTTTGCAAGCCGCCAAGGAGGCGCAAGAGAGGGCTGAAAAACTCGAAAAAGATCTGAACCAGCAAATTACTGAGTTGAAGTTAGAGGTTGGTGCAGCTAAGCATGAAGCCTTTAATGCCGATGCCAAAGGTTATCAACGTGGCCTCAAAGAGGTAGATTATATGTTCTTTCTTGTCATTTTCATATTTCCTCTACCTGTTATCATTTTAATATATAACTCTTATAGGTTTCTCCTCAGCAAACATTGAGTATTGCCGAACAATTCCTCTGAGGCAGTACGTTTCAAGAAATGTGCGCTCGTCGAGACGATCGCGTGGCTCGAAATGCTCAAGCTCTGACAGTGCACCAGTTTTATGCTACAACGTATGTTCGTGGTAACTTCGAACCCGAGTGGTTAGATCTGTCTTTAGGCCCAAACCGTGAAAAGTTGCCCCCTCGAACATTTGATCCTGCAGATCCTGACAATTTTGCCTCATTGTTGGACAAGGAGGATCTAATTTTCAAGGGTCTTTCTCCACCGCTCGAGATGCCTGAACCATATCCCTCATCTGAGGATGAGGAAGATGAGGAGGAAGACTGAATATTGCTAAGGTTGTTTTTACTATTTTCCTGCTTATGAACAATTTTATTATTAATTTAATTTGTGTATGGCGCTGCGTCGCTCTGATGTGTTTGAAACAATTTAATATCCGTTGTTAAAATTTCTGGGATAATAACTGTTGTCTTTTATTTCAATTTCCTATCTCAATCCTTTACTTTATTTTGACAACTCGATAATTTCTTATCGTTCTTCGAAAATTGTTATAACATCAAGAAAGGACATTATATTCGTCGCTTTGGATATAATATTTTTCCTTTTCTTATAATGTTTTGGCTTTATCATTGTCAATCTTTTGAGAATTTATGTTTTCTGAAACATAAACTTTATAACGCTTACCTTTTCATATGTAATGTTTATTCATTACCTTTGGAGCCTTGTTAATAGGTTCATGTTACTCTGGACGAATTTCCATTCTTCTGATAGGTTCAGGAATTTTCAGTATCTCGTGCCACTTTGGGCCGAGTCCTCATTCCTTAGGACGTCTTTGACTTCTTCCGGTATCTCGTGCCACTTTGTGGCAGAGTTTCCGTTTTCTTAATTGATTTGTGGATTTTCGGTATCTCGTACCACTTTGGGGCAGAGTTTCCGTTTTCTTGATTGATTTGTGGATTTTCGGTATCTCGTGCCACTTTGGGGCAGAGTTTCCGTCCCTTGTAACTTCCTCTGGGATTTTCGGTGTCTCGTGCCACTTTGGGGCAGAGTCTCCGTCCCTTGTAACTTCTTCTGGGATTTTCGGTGTCTCGTGCCACTTTGAGGCAGAGTCTTTGTTCTCCTGATTTCTTTATGGGTTTTCGGTATCTCGTGCCGCTTTGGGGCAGAGTTTCCGTACCCTTGATTTCTCAGACCTGCACTGATTACATTATACAAAGTAGATAAAGCTCAGGAAAATCAAATAATCGGACATAATCTTCTTTGAATAATTCAAATTAGCTTATGTAAATAGAACTGAGCTTTGAGCATCGCTCATTTGCATGACTTCCAGTGCTGTCCTTCAGATTCATGACTTGGGGTACCTGTTTTAAGTTCATACATTCTTGTCTCTCATGTGTGTTATAGCAGAGAGAACGAATAAAAACTTGTTCAAAATATTCAAAATGCTAAACAACATTGGTAAATCGAAACAGAATCTTTAACCGATACGCTCCATATGCCTTAGAGGCAATACCATTGCCGCTGCTTCTTCTTGTTGTGGCCCAGTCCTGAGTGAAGTTACGTAGCATTTCCATCCTTCAATATGATCTGCTATGACTTCTCCAGTGCCGCTAGAAGTTGGAAACTTCACCATTTGATGATAAGTTGAAGGTAACGCTCGGAAATTATTGAGTGCAGGTCTTCCTATGATGCCATTGTATGCAAAATGCATGTCAACAATCACGTAATCTTCTATGAGCGTCGTTCTCTGTGGTGCTGTTCCCAATGAAGTTGGTAGCTTAAGCATTCCGAGCGGTATTATTTCTGGACCTCCAAAACCATGAAGAGATGTCCTCACTGGTTCTAGCGTCTGATTATTCAGGCCCATCTTGATTAATGTAGAATTGAACAGCACATTTACAGAACTCTCGTGGTCAACTAACATCTTAGTGACTCCATAGTTAGCTATATCCACTGTGATCACCAAAGGGCAGTTCAAGTTTGACATCTGTATAGCTTGTGGACTCAGCTTTCTCAAATCTGCTGTAGAAAAAGTGATTTCTTCGTGTGGCATCTGCTCGATTCTCAGTATATTGGCCATGTTCACAAAATTATCTGCTTCAACCATTCTTGTGATCTTCCTTCGGCCATTGGTAGAATCCGCACCCCCTGGACCTCCAGATATCATATTTATCATCCCTTTCCTGGCGTTCCCATCTTCAATTTGAGGGTATTGGAAAAGCTGCGGTTCATCAATCACTCTCTGCTTATCCTTCCTGGGAGATGGAGTTCTCTTCCGGTTGAAATGACTCTCATGTTCTTGTACCTTTTTAACAAACTCCACGAGTTTGCCATCCTTTATTAACCGTTCTATTTCATCTTTCAGGTTTATACAATCTTCTGTTTCATGTCCTTTCTGATTATGATATTTGCAGAATTGACTTGAAAACATCGTTGCTTTGGATTCCCTCATCGGCTTGGGATCCTTCAGCCATCCTTTTCTCTTAGCTGCCCCAAAGACTGCCATGATGTTGGCATTCAACGGTGTGTACCTTCTCGGTGAACTGTCCCTTCTGTAATTTTTGTTCCTGTTGTTGTTGTTGTTGCGATTATGATCTTCTCTGCCTCTCTCTCTATCTCTCACAGCCACACTGTTAGGAACCTTGGTCGCCATCATTTCCTTGAAATGAACCACATCTTGGGCTATTTTGTTGATTTCTTCAATTGTGGTGGGTTTTCGTTTCAATAATTCACCACCAAACATGGTGTTGGTAGTTGCACGAAAAAGTATACTTGCAACCATCTCTCCCGTCGGGCTATCAATCCTTAATAGCTCTGTATTGAAACGTTTCATGAAGTCCTTTAGGCTTTCATTAACTTCCTGTTTCATCGTGTATAGATGGGAGTGATCCAAAACCAGTCTAGACTGACTAGAAAACTGATCCTCGAACATCTTTCTCAGCTGGGCATAACTTTTAATCTGACCAGGAGGAATTCGATTAAACCAGTCAACAGCCACTTCTGATAAAGTCGTTGCAAATATCCTGGCTTGCATATTGTCCCTGAAACCGTAGAGGGACAATTTTCTATCCAACTAGAAGAGGTGATCTCGGGGGTCAGATTTCCCGTTGTATGTTTTTAGTTCCGGGATTTTATCTCCTTGCCCCAGAATCTCCGACTCTATCTCTCGGCAAAAAGGACTGCGATTTTCAGAATTGCCATCCCTTGCCGTTTGAGTCTCGGCTATTGTTTTCCCTTTTTCCAATCTTCCAACGTTTCTACTCACTACGTTATGCTTGCCACGCAAATCAAGACCTTCTGACGGTCTTCTGTCATCTCTACGTTTTCTTCTTCGCGATTCCTCTCTTTGATTCTCTTCTTCATCCCTTTCTCTTCTGGAATCACGACTCTCTGAACGTCTTTTGTCTTTTCTTCTAGTTTGCTCAGCAACACATTCGGCCTATTTTTCCTTCTGTATCTTCTCATGATGCCTTTTTGATTGTATCTCAACAGATACTAGCTTCTTTCCTCGTTCCTCATGAACTGACTTCCCTTTGCTCTTTATTCCCTCCGAAGTGTGTCTACTTCTTCGATCGTCTTGTTGAGACTTCTCCTTTTCTTTTTCCTTTTGCTTTCGGATAGCTGAACCTTGCTCTCTCAAGTTTTCAGAATTATCAGCAGGAGATGGTATCATAGCGGGAAGTGCGGTAGGGAGCACCTCAGCTACGACGGCTTTTATCATTGCGAATAATTCACTCTTCAATTTATCTGGAATTACGGCACTCGTCGCTGAAGCTCCAGTTACATCAGCTTCATTAATGGGTATCTTCTCAACTTGAGGTCCTTGGTTCTCTTTCCTGGCCGGAGTTGGTACTGCTGGGGGTAGTGTAGATGGTCCAGCTATATCTTGCATACCCCGTTCAGGTGTATCCAGTCGTTCTTCTCCCGTATTTCCTTCTAGAGCTTTACTCTTGGATCTGGTCATTCTAGTCATACTGCCTATCAAGCTAATATAATTTGTGTTCCCACAGACGGCGCCAATGTTTTGGTCTTATTTCGTCACGGTAATAGAACACAATAAATTATACAAAATGAGATCAAACAATGCTATCCAATATTATTAACGGACTAGCTTGGTCTGGAACACTTAATACAAGCTTTCTAGATAGAATAACTAAATTACTATGTTTACAATGCGTATCGAATTTCAAGTATTCGATGTTGTCGTGTCGAACGAGGTTCAATTCGATACGGTACCGTTGTCGCTGAGTGAAAGCCAATCTGGAAGATATCGAATTCGATACGTGTTGTAGATGTCGAATTCGATGCGTACTTTGGTATCGAGTAGAAATAAGATATTTTGTGCGTGTCGAATGGGGTGAATTCGATATATGACTCGTCTCGAACAGGGCTGGTTCGATGCTGACTGTGCTGAGCTGGTTCCGATCTCGAAAAGTCCCTTTGAACACAAGGGGACTGGCTATTTATAGAACCCGTCCCGTGGAGCCCACACTCCAATATAGAAAGGCGCATCGAATCATCGTTGTTCGATATGCGCATCGAATCAGGTGCATTCGATGCGCTATTGGGCTGGCCCAATAAGGAAGGCTTATACTGCTGATTCGATGCGTGCATCGAAATCTCTCTATTCGATGCGCTAATGGGCCGGCCCAATAATGTTATATTGGGTCAATCCTAAATTACACCCATCAAATACTATCATATTTAAGCGAGAGCCAGCACTAGGAGTCGCACAAGAATCTTAAGTTTTTTTTTTCTTGTTCTTTTTGTGATTTAAATGGTTATTGCATCTGGTTTGTACGTATGTAATATGTTATACTTGTACTAGAAGCACATGCAATACATGCATAAACTCTTTCTTTATAGTTGATGTCATAAATAAGATTTTGAAAATTAAATATGGCAAAACTATAATTAAATGCGAACACAATATCACGCGAGATAGATATCGGTTAAGGGATCACATGTAGTTATATCAGAGGCACTGGGACTTACACGATGTGTTCTGTTGAGGGGATGGCAAAATTAGTTATATATGAGGCGTGCAGAATTACACGATGAGAGGTATCAAAATATTTTGGGATCACCCAAAATAATCCCACCCCAAACACCGAATTTTAGTTATCACCAATGCGTGTCGAACTTCGACCGCAAAATGGCCGAGCTACAAATTTATACAATCTATTTCATAATTATTAAATTTTAAATGAACAGAATTTTGAGAGGTGACACTGTTAAAGGTGGATAAGAGAGTTATCTTGAGCTTTATGTCTGAAATATTTTCTGTGTTCTTTTATCGTCGCCTTCAAAACATATGGTTGTTACAAGTTCGTGCAAACATGCAATGCATGCCATTATTTTGATAAAATTGGAATAGCTATTCATGTATTTGTCACGGACACGGTGCAGTAACACATGTCGCAACCTCTTCACTGCCACGCGTTATTCCATATTTCCAGGAGCTCATGATTCACGTATCATGACTGTCGACACGTCAAAACTGGAGATTTCCTTACGGTTGATTACAAGTTAATACCTTAAGCTCCAAGTTAACCCAAAATGCAATCTTAAACGAGATTTTGACTAAATATCCATTTCTTTTTCGCATGGAAGGAAGTAAATATATATAGGCATATATCTTCGAGCTAACTCGTTGAGAATAGGTCTCACGCCTTGTGTTTGAGACAAAAAGACCGCACTCAGACTAACGAGTTTATGTGCAGCATTGATGGTGGCCATAATAAAATTTATGTCTAAGGTGGGTCTATACGAGGATATGGGAAGGGTTACATTGAATCGTGTGAGATAATTGGCCTAGGAAGAGTAATGAGAGAGGGCGAGAGTTAATTATTTCATAGGATAAGGATCTTCTTCCACAAAGAAGAACAGGAAAACAAAAAAAGTGAAGTTGAGTTGGCTGAATGAAGGGGCGCCAATGATACTTTGGTCCCTAATTCGTTGCGAGTGGTATCATACACGGGAAAAAATCGAAATTGATCATTTATTGTGTCCTAGTTACAGTTTTCGTCATTTATTGTGTCCTTGTTTTATTTTGGTCCTTTATTGTGTGTTTCAGTACGATTTTGGTCCTTCAGATGGAATCTTAGCCGAAAATGTCATGTACGAGCACGTGCTGCCCTAAATTCAATTTTTTTGAATTTTCCACAAGCATATTCGCATGTTGGAACAACAATTTTAATTTTTTATTTAAAAATTTTGACCCGTCTGATCCGGATAATCCGGTCAAATCGGGTTGGCCGGGTCAGAATTTTAAATAAATAAAAATAAAAAAATTTGAAACCAGCATTTCCACATGTGAATGTGCATGTGAAAATTAAAAAAAAAAATTATTTTGGCCGGCAAGTGTTCCCACGTGATATTTTCGACTCTGACTTCTTCCTAAGGACCAAAATCGTACTGAAACACACAATAAATGACCAAAATAAAACAATGACACAATAAAGGACGAAAATTGTAACTAGGACACAATAAAGGACTAGTTTCGATTTTTTCCCTATCATACACAGACCAAATTTTTTTTTATCTTTCTTGGAAGTACCAAAAATTTCGATTTTTGACCCTCTATTCAAACAAAATACATATACTATCAAAGTTATTTATAACTATAATTTGTAGAAGAATTTTAAACACCGTTGTAAGAAACTCGAAATATTGTGAAAAGTTTCTAATAATTAGTAGACCAAAATATATCTCCGATACAAAAAAACTAGTATTTAGTAGACCAAAACATATCTCAGAAACAAATTTTTGATTAATGCTCGCAGGTTACTTATGTTCTCGTAAGGCTAAGCTTTATCATCGAAACAAACGAGATGATCATTACTAGATAAACTACATCTCCGTGTCCCGATTGATAAGTGTGTGAGGAAAATTTCCACTTAGCCCTACTGTACGACACCAGAATATGAATATCAACGCATCAATATGTGAGCATATCAATATAGTAGCACAATGATTTTTAAAGTGCACGACAATGATGCCTAACGCACAAATGCACCGAAGAAATAACAATACAACACAATAATCAATATGCAAAAGAAAAGGCGGCGCTTCATTAAAGTAACCGCAAAAAAGAACCAAACCAAAGATACTGAAGGCTGCTGCGATTCTGATACTGTCATACTGATATCATCATAACAATTCTATTTAAATATTGCAAAAATAACATATTCCACGACAAGTATCTAAACTCGTCAACACACGCTCGACACCAACAAATTATTAAATTATAAAAAGAAAAAGAAACATAAAAACACTTATCCAAATAAACCTAAGCCGTCAGATGATCACAATCCAACGGCTCAAAACAGACCCGTTCTAGGTTTTTCCATTTTCCACTTTCACTCGGACCTGTTGGCATACCTCTCAACCTTAGCATCGTTCAAATTAATCCCCACCATCGCTTCACCGAGCCCACAGCTAATCTCCGCCAACAGCTCCGGGTCACTGTAATGCGTCACCGCCTGCACTATCGCACGCGCCCTACGCGCCGGATCTCCGCTCTTAAACACCCCCGAACCAACAAAAACCCCGTCGCAACCCAGCTGCATCATCAGCGCCGCATCCGCCGGCGTCGCCACTCCTCCGGCGGCAAACTGCACCACCGGCAGCCTCCCGAGCTGCTTCGTCTGCATCACCAGATCGTACGGCGCCTGAATCTTCTTGGCGAAAGTGAACACCTCGTCATCATCCATATTGCGCAGCACACGAATGTCCCCCATCACGGACCTCACATGGCGCACGGCCTCGATAACGTTGCCCGTACCGGCTTCCCCCTTGGTGCGGATCATGGCGGCGCCCTCGCGGATGCGGCGGAGGGCCTCGCCAAGGTTGCGGCAGCCGCAGACGAAGGGGATCCGGAAATTGTGCTTATTGATGTGGTGCTGGTCGTCGGCTAGGGTTAGCACCTCGGATTCGTCCACGTAATCGATGCCGATGGCTTCGAGGATCTGAGCCTCGACGAAGTGACCGATGCGGGCTTTCGCCATGACGGGGATGGTGACGGCCTGTTTGATTTCCTTGATTAATTGGGGATCGGACATGCGAGCGACGCCGCCCTGGGCGCGGATGTCGGCCGGGACGCGCTCCAGGGCCATGACGGCGCAGGCGCCGGCTTCCTCGGCGAGGCGAGCCTGTTCGGCGTTGACGACGTCCATGATGACGCCACCGCGGAGCATCTGAGCGAGGCCGACTTTGACGGAGAAGGGGGATTTCTTTGTGGTTTCGGTGATGGCGCCGTTGCCGTACACGGCCACTACTCCACTTTCGGCCATTGTGTGTTTGTGTGTGTGAAAATTAGGGATTGGAGAGGAAATTGTGGAGGAATTGGGGGAAGTGAAGGGATAATGGTGTGGTATTTATGAGGACAGGAAGAGGGGTTTTTATTTTGTTTTTTCTTTTTTGGGTTTTTTCTTTATTTATTTATGGTGTGGGTTAAAATAGAGATATATTGTTATTTTTTTTGGTATTTATTATTATGAAAAGGTGTAAATATGTGGATAGTATCATATCCTAAATGTTATTTATCGTATGTGATGTGAGTATGACGTAGCAAATGTATCTACCTGCAAATTGGAGAGTAGCCCTGCAAGTACAAAGGATAATAGAATTTAATAAATAGGTAAGAAAATAGTTACTCGTACCTGCAAAAATTAGAGTCATGTTAATAAGTAAAATTGACGATTTCATCATCTGTTAATAAGTAATTTGCTGGTCTGTTAGATGATTAAATTGATTGTTCTCGAATCTTAGAGAATTCAACCTTCACCAATAGCAGCCCCTCTGTCTTTTTAAGTTTTATTTTTAAAATAAAGTGAGTACCAAAGTCCCATTTTAGGACTATAGGAGTAAACGATTTTGTATTTGTTTGTATTATACTATGAATGATATTGTTGAAAGGATGAAAAAGTTTTAGGAGCTCAATTGTTTAGTATCTTTTAGTGTGTAAATGTTATTATCTACATATATAGATTCTTAAGTGAAGTTGACAGAAGTACACACACTGAAAAAATATCACAGTATCTGGAAAGCTAGCTGCATATGCTAATGCATATTCCTTTCTTATCTGTCCGTTAATTCTTTTCGGTAATACGCCACTAAACTACATGATTTTTCCTAAGGTCAGAGAAGAATCCACATATAGTATACACTCAAATATGTTCGAGAGGATCTTTGTCATAACACACATTAGAGGACTTCGAAGCTACCAAACATCAATTTGTTGACCTCATCTACCCCACCCAACTAGGCTGAAGAATATTTTGGCCAGTAAAAATTTGCATATACCAAATGCAATGGTGTGACCACTTAACCATCAAAAGATTTTTTTCAATTATTAGTTCTACTAAATTTCAGGCTTCAATGGTACCATGCTTTGATGTAGATATCATGGGGTTCAAAAGATTGTCCCTTTTCAGAGAGAGTAAACCTTACCCATTCAATGAGTCCTGGCTTAATATAGCATCTTGTGTAACATAAGCAACCACAGACACAGCTTTCATGATCTGGCTCCTTTTTCAGATCATCGTCTTATAATATAGGTGATATTTCAGCCCAAAATTTATTCTATTTTTGATTGGTATCCTAAAAAAAAAATTAAATCAAAACAAATTGCAATAAATTAGACCAAGAACAAACAACACATAATATATAACTGATAAAAAAAATGTGAAAATCTTCCCAAATTACATTAGTCCGATACAATTTTTTTTGTGAATATAAAGGCAACCACCACCGCCAAGTCTGAAATCACAATTAATTACAGTATGCTCTATGAACCAGTCGAACAGATGAATTCTCCTTAACTTAGTGAGGTGGGACATTCACATAGCAGGTTGAGTAGAAATAACTACAGAAGTTCAATAAAAGATCCTCTTACAAGGTTCTAAAATACCAATGAAATATTACAAAAGATATATTACATATGAACAAAGCCTCATCCGGTAAAAACAAAAGCAAAAGCTATAAGATCAAAGAACCCTACATACTGGCTGCTACTCTTTAGAAGTAATACTAATTCCACCAGAAAATTAGCTTACTAGTGTATATTTCAATTTGATTCAAGATGCAGCCCAACTGCCTCTTTAGCTTACTTTAACATAACTACATTAAATGGCAAGCCAGCTGAGATTCATATAAGGATCTTTCTCAAGGTATGAGATGACATACACAAAGATAAATCACATTAAACATACAAACACATGCCGCCAACATAACTTTCACAATGACAATTACATAAACTCTATTCTTACGAATGCATTACAAATACATGGTAAAATAACAACAGAGATGCATAAGATTATACATTAATTACTAGATGATGCTCCCTTTTGCCAGAATCCGATTTCATGATTCAAAAAATATGAAGAAGAAAGAAAAACTATTGTGTCTCCTCAGCGCTAACTATGTCTGAGAACGATGAAGACAAACCATTATTAAATTGAAGTAGAAAAACCGCAACTACAGAAGAAAAAAAAAATGGATCTAAACCGGCCTACAATTAGGTTTTGAAAAGTAAATTTACAGAAAAGTATACCCATTCAAATGGAAACATACTTCACCGAAAACCTTTACAGCATGGTAGCTGAAATGAAAACATCTTACTAACGGAGCCAATCATCCTCACAGAAAACCCCAAGACAAATCTCATTGGACAACAAATTACTTCGACAACATTTAACCTAAAATAACAGAACAAGTAGATGGAGCTGAAACCTACTTAGTAAAAGGGGCTTGAATCCACATTAAACCTTCCTCCTGTTCCTGCTTTCATATCGCATATAGTGACAAACATACTTTAGATTCTTGACAATAACAGATTAAACGGAATGTATCCTCATCCCCACCACCAACGATCAGAAACAAAGATATCGCATCGCAGTGTACCTAATCCAACTAAATCTCCTGCCTTCTGACGTGAGAGTACTGCAAAGTTTGATTCAGGAGATCATAAAATTATCGATCTTAAGTGGCTTAGCTACGTGAAAAGGAAAAACTAACAAGTAACAAATGCCTCTCATGACCAAGCACTCTTTCATGCATAAGAAAATGCAGGATACTATCTATCACTCAGCCATTTAAGATCTGTCACCTCAACCTAAAAGACATTAGCAAACTAAACAACCAAAAGGAATCATAAAGGTACCTCAATCTCGACAGCTTATTCAACAAATGCAGCTTCATCAATCAATCAGTTCGTCATAAAAACCGCAAATCGGAAAAACATAACACCATAAGCGCTATCATCACATCACATAACCATATCAAAAACAGAAAAACCAACCACTCAAACAGATTAACTAACTCTATGATGATGTTTGACAGCCACAAAAAAACTGACCCACTGACACGTCACACATCAATCCAGCACACAACAAAGCTAAAACCGCATATTTAACAACAAAACAGAGCTAATTTCACTGGATTCAGCTCTGCTCGCGGCGGCGCTGTTGAACAACGGTGGAGAAGTTGGCCGAGATTGCGGAATAAAGGCCGATAACTTTCGACACATTCTCGTTGATCTCGCGAATCAGGTCCACGTTTTCCGCCAAATTACGTGGAGCCAACGACTTGTGATTCTCGTTGGCCTGCTGAATCAAACGGCGGTTGCGATCCAACACCGATTGAACCTCCTCAAAGCCCTTGCTTAGGGTTTTCCATGCTTCCAAATTGCAGCAGTCTTCTTCTTCTTCTTCTTCACCATCGTCATCTTCGACATCGCTGCATCCGCCTGCGTTGATTTTACCGCGATCGGCGGTGGTTCGAGTACGGAAAATGGCGTCCATGGCAGAATTTGTGAACAAGGAATTGAGCAAACAGCATTTTGTTTTTTTGTTTTTTTTATTATGCGTGCAAAAATTGGATTGATGTGTGGAAATAGGCGGTGGGTGATCAGGTCTTGTCGTGGTGGCGGTTTGGTGAACTCCGAGCCTATCACCCAATTATAGTTAATCACTTGTATAACAAGGAATAATATCAGCTTAATTTAATAATATGATAATTAACAATGGCTCACGAGTTATAATATTTTATTTTGCCGTTTGCACCATTACGGGCTGTTAAATATTAAACAAAGAAAAAATGGATCACTGCTTATCTTGATCTTATTTCGTCTCAGTTATAATATATTTCAAATCGATTACAATGGGCTTGACTAATGCCAAAATAATGATAATATATTATAGGAAACGAATTAGCTTAGTTCGGAACACCAACTACGCGTTACAAATATGTAGATAAGCTCTAGTAACTTTAAATCGCTACAACAAAATAGTCGAATGGCAGGCGTTCGATACATAACTCTCGATCCTAACGCTTCGATTCTCTTAGGCCTCGAATCTGAAGACCTGTTGAACGGCAAAAATTTGATGCTAATAACCCTCGAATGTAGGCGGTTCGATGACAAAATGTTGAAGAAGGAACGATCGAACTAGAGAAACGATCGAACGCGCTGACTGACGAACTGGATTAACTATCGAACCGCTAGATTCGATTGTTATGAAGTGGTTGCGAGCCTTGAATGTGTGCATTAATGTCGCGAAACGGGGTATTTATAGACCCCCTCCAGTGGGTCCCAACTAATCTTCGGATAACAACAGTTGAACGGGCTCGGTTCGATCGTCTGGGTAACAGTCGAACAGACTTGGTTCGACTGTCTTTATAACAGTCGAATAGTCATTGTTCGATAGTTTATTTATCGGACCTTTCCTTAGTGGGTCAGCCCAAAATAATATTTTGGGTCTTCTTAAAATACCCCCATCAATCATGATCCGAATTCAAATGAAACCGCTGTTTGTTTTTTCATAGAGGAACTCTTTGATTTTTTTGATGCAAGCATGAGTTATTTTCCCATTTAGTTATATGTCATACATTGATGCACAAATTTTTTAAGTGATCGAGACATGGTTATTCGTCTCAACAGAACCACGGTAGATAATACAATTCCACTCCAAGATATCTAAATTATAATTCCACTAAATATATATTATGATAATGAATAATATAGCGGCCCAACCATTCCTAAAAAAGTCTTTTGGTATATTCAGAGAGATGTACATCTAGAATTACTCTCGATGTATAAGAAATACTAGATCTACCTCAGAAATCGCGGATTGTGATCTGTATTCGGAAGCCGATAAATACCCATGGGTCGATAATCAAGGTAAGTCATTTATTTCGTTATATTGTTCAAAGCTCTTAGGTCGAATATAATAATGAACCTATTATATCCAATATATTACTTATACGTTTGTACTTGATATATAATTGTTACCGGGATGCAATACTTAACATATCAATACATTCAAGGTACCAAGGAACATTCATCTACCAGGATATCTGATCTACACTAGGGACTTAACCTATGCTAATTTTAGATACTCCATAAGAAGCTTAAGATTAACATAGTTGGCGTATTAAGTTAACTATATCGTACCCATATGAAAATACACTAAACTAATGGCGCCATCTGCAGGAACCACCACGACAGCCACAAAAGCGCGATAATGACACGTATGACACGCTACCGATCACAGGAGCAACTGAGAATTCAACAACAAGGGATCAATATATTGTAGCGGGCACCCGCTTGCCACTCAGTCAGGTTATGCCAGTTTCTAGGGCATCACCAGTGGTTTTCGTCTAGCAGACTACGACTCGGGCATCCACTGTCATACCTTAGGAGATGATGCCTAGATCAGTGTTATGTATGCATCACTGGTAGGACCTATTCCTCATGCAACAACAGTGCGACTTGCTCAAGTTGCTCCCCCTGCTCCGTATCAGGCACCGCAACCTCATTCTTCCATTGCCAAGGCTAACAGGGAAGCTAACAGAGCAAAGGACTCGCAAGAGCGTTCTATAGCGTGTTTCCCCGACAGAAGAGGTGGATTCTCACCGCGAGGGTTGCAACGCTCGTGCATCAGACATCCAAGCTGGGAACGTGAAGAATTCAATAGCGAGCTCAAGAAAATCAATAGGAGATCAAAAATTTCGGCTAGGAGAGAGATGAGGTGCAAAGGAGAAAGGCACAAGTGGTCAGGTCGCGCAAGGCAACACATCCCATTGGAGAGATTGAGTCGAAGGTGCAGGACCAAGGTGAGAAGATACCTCAACTGAAGACGTATGGAAGGAAGAATGATCCCCATAAACACTTATCCCACTTGTATGGCATCTTGTCGGTTTATGGGTTTACCGATAATGTATAGGCTAGGATTCTTGCCACTACCCTCACTAGCGTAGCCCTAGACTGATTTTCTAGGGTTCCATAAGGAACAATTGGGAGCTATGAGGATTTGATGAGGAAGTTAGAAGATTAGTTTTACAGTCAGAAGAGAGCTATGATGAACCATAACCATCTATATTTTGTCAAATGGAAGGACAATGAAACGTTGAGAGAATTCATGAAGAGGTTCAACAACGAATTGATGAAGATTAATAATTCTATGGGAGGTTTGTGGTGAGCATCCCCATTAAGGCAACGAGAAACCTATGCTTCGCCGCCACACTGATATCTAAGAACCCAACAACCATTGATTAGGTAAATAATTTGGATCGGAAGGATATACAACTGAATTAAATGATGGCAACCAAATTTACAGACAACCGTCCTAGAATCGTGGGAAAGGCAAAGAAAAAAGAGTTTGGAACAAGGACAAAAGCGACAGTCCAAGGAATAGATTTCTTAAGCGTTATACACCACTGAATGAGGGTATCATCATTGTCTTTACCATCGTGCAGAAGATGAGCCTAGAAGGATGCAGGATTATCCAATGAATAGGTTGTCTAAGAGGTACTCTGCAAATATGACATGCAAAATGGCCACAATACCAAGGATTGTAAGGATCTAAAAGAGGAGACAACGACTCGTAAAGGAAGGAAAGTTAGCAGAATACGTCAGGACCAGAAGGAGTTGGCTAGCAAGGAAGATGGGATGCGATCGCTCTCTCGCTCGCCGAATAAGGACAAGTAGAAAGCTATTGAGACGCCCATACTCACAAGAAGTTCAGGATTAGCGTAGTTGGTCTAATATTATTGTACCCAGAAGAAAATACATTTAACTAATATTACATATTTTTATCCTCAAGCTCTATTGAATAAAACATGTGGAGTATAGCAACTTGTGCATGTTTGGGTTTTTCTCAAAAATTGTCATTTATTGTGGCCTCATTACAAAAATAGTCCTTTATCGCGCCACTGTCTAGATTTAGTCCTTTATCGTGGTTTTTCGTCCAATTTTGGTCCTCCGGCCAAATTTTCCGGCAAATTTTGGGGATTTTGACCAATTTGGGCGATTTTGACCAGAAATTTGGGGATTTTGACTAATTTGGGCGATTTTGACTAATTTGAGCAAAAAAATAAAAAACAATATATAAATTTATAATTTAAAATATATATTGTTTTTATAATTGAAATCCAAAAAAAAAATAAAAAAAAATTCTAATTTAAAATATATAGTTTTTATGGTTGAAATCCAAAAAAAAATAAAAAACAAATAATTTAAAATATATAGTTTTTATTATTGAAATCACAAAAAAAAAACACAAAAAATTTGTAATTTAAAATATATAGTTTTTATAATTGAAATCCAAAAAAAACGTAAAAAACAAAAACAAATTTGTAATTTAAAATATATAGTTTTTATTATTAAAATCCCAAAACAAAATAAAAAAACACAAAAAAGTTGTGATTTAAAATATATAGTTCTTACAACTGAAATCCCAAAAAACATTAAAAAAATTGTTTTTAAATATATTGTTCTTACAATTGAAATCCCAAAAAATAAATTAAACACAAATTTGTTTTAAAATATATAGTTCTCGTGATTTAAAATATATTGCTTTTATTATTGAAATCCCAAAAACAAATAAACAAACACAAAAAAATTGTAATTTAAAATATATTGTTTTTATTATTGAAATCTCAGAAAAAAAATAAAAAAACACAAAAAAATTGTAATTTAAAATATATAGTTTTTATAATTGAAATTAAAAAAAACGTAAAAAATAAAAACAAATTGATGTTTGAAAATATATTGTTTGTATTATTGAAATCCCAGAAAAAAACAAAAACACAAAAAAATTGTAATTTAAAATATATAGTATTTATAATTGAAATCCATGAAAAATGTAAAAAATAAAAACAAATTTATAATTTAAAATATATATTTTTTATTATTGAAATCCCAAAACAAAAATTAATTTCTTTTGGATTTCAATAATAAAAGTAATTTATTTCAAATTACAAATTTTTCGTGTTTTTTTTTTTTTTTTGGGATTTCAATAATAAAAACAATATATTTTAAATTAAAATTTTTTGTTTTTGTTTATTTCTTTTTGGGATTTCAATAATAAAAGCAATATATTTTAAATCACGAGAACTATATATTTTAAAACAAATTTGTTTTTAATTTTTTTTTTGGGATTTCAATTGTAAGAACAATATATTTAAAAACAATTTTTTTAATGGTTTTTGGGATTTCAATTGTAAGAACTATATATTTTAAATCACAACTTTTTTGTGTTTTTCTATTTTGTTTTGGGATTTTAATAATAAAAACTATATATTTTAAATTACAAATTTGTTTTTGTTTTTTACGTTTTTTTTTTGGATTTCAATTATAAAAACTATATATTTTAAATTACAAATTTTTTATGTTTTTTAATTTTTTTTGTGATTTCAATAATAAAAACTATATATTTTAAATTATATTTTTTTGTTTTTTTTTTGGATTTCAACCATAAAAACTATATATTTTAAATTACAATTTTTTTTATTTTTTTTTTGGATTTCAATTATAAAAACAATATATATTTTAAATTATAAATTTATATATATTGTTTTTATTTTTTTGCTCAAATTAGTCAAAATCGCCCAAATTAGTCAAAATCCCCAAATTTTTGGTCAAAATCGCCCAAATTGGTCAAAATCCCCAAAATTCGCCGAAAAATTTAGCCGGAGGACCAAAATTGGACGAAAAAAACACGATAAAGGACTAAATCTAGACAGTGGCGCGATAAAGGACTATTTTTGTAATGAGGCCACAATAAAGGACCATTTTTGAAAAAAACCCTGCATGTTTAAATGATTTGGTCTTTTGATGTTGATTCGGCAAATACCTTTTGCTTTGAATAAGTTCCAAATCACAACTACCATGAATTTATTTGTCTTTTGATAAGTAAAAGCTACCAGGTATTCGAGGGACATTCTTTTTTCCAAGTTTGCGTAATTAGAGTTGACAAGTTCGTTCGAACTATTGTGCATTAAATTTCTCTTTAATGTTGTTTGTTGGGAAGGGCGCTTGGTGAGTTGTGTAACCTATACAATATAGTTAAAAACAACATTTTTTCAAATCATAAAGATTCCGAATAGACAACAATGTTAACAAATTGAACTATGAATATTTTCTTCAAATTTGTTGGCTATTATGACCACATGGTGAGCATGTGTGAAACATATAAACCCATATGGTGCTCGATAGAAACATAAACACGATACGACACTAGCACGACGACACCAATTACGAAAACAAATTGTTATGACTTGATGTGTTAGACATGTATATAGTGATTTTTCAGACACTAATAAATAAAAAGAAAAATTTTAAAAAAAAATCATTATGTAGTTCTATTTCTCTTCCGTTCATAAATTTAGGTTACCAATTTTATGTTTTTGCAGTAGAAAAATATTAAGAAAAAGAGTTATTATTCTCTTCTCTTTCATCCTCGCTCCCTCACTAACCTAATTCTTCTCCTCTCCCACCGTGGCTTCGCCTCCTGTTCATCAACTAAACAAGCCGCGTGTCTCGAATCACAATCTCATTACTCCCTTAATCTCTCTACTTCTGTTTTGTCAAATTGTCCATTTGCAAACAACATCGACTATACAATGTCACCGACTTTTGAAAATTTGGTGGTCGAAAATGGGTTTAGTGGTGGGAATGAGAGTTTGTGGTTGAAGGAGAGAGATGGTGTTGGCAATAAAGGATAATAGGCGAAGGAGTAAGATCTCAAGGAGCAACGAAATAACATGAAATTCAAAGAATACATTTACACTTATTAATTTATAATATTTATAGTTTAACCAAAGTAAAAGAAACTATAATGTAGGTAAACCATTTTGAAGATGTTAAATGTTCTTATTTTGAAAAAACAATTAGGACGTGAGTGTAATTAAATAAATAAATAAAAAGGCAAACACTCAAATTCGACGTTACGCGACAGTCACATGCAATATTTTGAAGAAGAAAAAAATTGAACGCTTCACATTCAAAAAGACTCTTTAAATGTTACAGAAGATTTTTTAGCATTGTATCGATCATGTATAAAATGTTGTAAAACTGACTGCGACACGTCATATACATCCGGTGCTATACGAAATAAATATTTTTCCAACAAATAGGGTTGAGGACTTAACGTGCAATAACTTTACTCATTTCTCTGTTTATAAATACAGTCGAAACATCAACCACCCCATTTCTATGGGAGATTTAACAAAAGGAAGCTATTGCACTACGATATAAGATTTGTCTCACTTCTCCTAGTCCCTAGACATAATTACAGCTCAAAAGGTACAAAAGCCACAAAAGAAAATATAGTCAGCACATTCACGAATGTAACCAGGCAGGCTAGGTAGAAAGCTTTGATCCTTGATATCATTAACCTTTGCGCTTCGAAACAGGCACCTTAGATTTTACATTAGGTTTCCTTTTTGTGTTGAAGCCCTTGGAAGTAAATTTATCGCCGTCAAGATCATCCCCACTGTCATCGTCAAACTTTCCTTTGCGATCTTTCCCACCTTTCCCGCATAAGAGAATCCTACTAGTATCTCTTTGCCGTTTTAACTCGAGATTTTCCTTCGGCCTCCAAATGAAGATGGACCTGAAAAGAAAATGGAAAGCATGTCTGTGTAAATTGCAACCGTAGAATTATTTACAACACAACTCCTTTACTAGAAAATAGACAGCAATTGAAGGAAAAAAAGAGTTTAAAAGCTAACGGCAGATGACCCCTTGTTCTCCCAAACAGGCAAATTACATGATGTGAAGAAGAAGAAAACAAAGTGGGCTACCCCAGTGATCTTAAATCGTAGCACATATGACCATTAACTTCCCCCCCCCCCCCCAATCCCAACTCTCAGAATAGGGGGGATTTTGCTGCACAGGGGGCTGTTTACTCGTTTCTTTCTCTACATGAGGGCAATTTACCAACTCATCATTACATAAGTAGGTTTAACGCCTGAAAACTTATAACTAATGTACCAACCCATGGCAGGCGTAAAGGCAGAGTGGAAGAAAATTTTGCAGCAGCAACTAGTTATAGAGAAAACACTAAATAAGTACAATACAGTACTGAAACTTCTAGAAAAAACAATTACAAGGATAAACAAACAAACCTTGAACTACCAGTAGCCAGAACGTCATCACGTGGATGCAGCTTATTTACAGGGCTGATAGTTGTAATATTAGGATCCATCACCTCAGCAACCAACTGACCAGTGCTTATATCAATGAAGTCAATTGGATGCAATGCTGTACCATTATAATTCTCACTTATATAACGCCCAACGACAACAAGGGACTCTGAGACATCCTGCGAAATGATTGCTAATTAAGGGGCAGTACACAACTAATTCCCGACACAGAAAATCTCAAATGTTTAAGAGCTACAACCAAAAATAAGAAAACATGTCACCTTTGGGTCCCATTCTGCTCGAAAAGGTGTCAAATGTCGATTGAAATCATTACTGTGCACAATTTCTCTGCTTGGAGAATCTAAATTACCGAAGATGGAGTCCCATACCCGAAGTCGGTTGTCTTGTGATGTGGTAAGTATTTTGCTACCAGTTTGAGGAGAAAAATAGGCTGAGTTTACGACGCGCTTATGTGAGAGATCATAAATAGATGATCCAGCCTCAATTCGTCTCATGTCCCATATTCGTGCCTGAAGTGAAAAATATTACGTTTAAGGTCTCATATTTATATATGTACACACACATATAATTCGCAAACAGCAAAAATCATTTCCTGAGATCATCAGTTGTATTATGGAATAGAGAAGGAAAAGAAAAGGCTTGACATCCACAATGGTCCATGGAATAAAACAAAACCAAGTATTTTAGGAAAGAGAAGAAAAATACAAAGTGATCATTTCCACAGCTCAACAGGAGATCAGGTTGAAGAGGATGGCAGTTTAAGCCAGTTACTTTGCTTCCTTTCTTGTGAATCAAAATAGGTTTTCCTGTTAGATTGTTTGTGCGCATGTCTGCCCTGTATGTATACATTTAATGAGAAACACCCATGTCAGTGCAAATCCAACGTATGGCTAACATGCATTAATGCACAGTGACTATAACAATGCGAGATTAGCCGTGAAATCATTCAAGAAATATATAACACAGAAAAATGAAATATAAAGTAAACTGTAGAACATGTTCCCAACGTTTAAAAGAAAAACAGAGAATATGCATTGCTATGATCAATTAGTAAAGTGAGACTTCAGAGAAGAACAACATACTTACTAATTATATTTTCGGTAACAATAACACCATATACAAGGAAATATAGAAAATATGAAATTTTAATACTTCAACTTAAAAAGCCACCAATATTATTTCCTTCAGAAGGATCAATTTATGCAGTAACAGTTCTCCATTTTAATCATACAAACTATAAGGCAAAGGATATACATACATATAGAGGAATCCAAAACTATCCGCAGCAAGCAAAACTCCTCGTTCAGGATTTACATCCAAACCATAGAGCATCCTCCAAGTATTTGGCCCCTAACAGAAAAGCATGACAGAAGAATATGTTAAGGGTTACGACACCATATACATTATATTAAGCCAAAGAACTAAATCTAAAAACAATATAAATATGTTAAAGGGTTACGACACCATATACATTATATTAAGCCAAATAACTAAATCCAAAAACAATATCAACAGCCCCTCCTTACAGGAATTAAAGGAACAAGAAAGCTAATTGCATGAGCATATATTCCCTTTTGTCACTATCACTTCTAGGGTTTAAGTAGAATTCTTTTATCTAGCCCTAAAACATATTAGAAATGAGATGTTACAACCGACATTAAGCTTTACAGTAGAAAATTAGGGCAGTCAGACGGTAAAAGAATTTTGTGGTAAAGATACCAATGGCTTTTGGGTTGAGATGGTAACGGCGTGGAAAGTAGCAACTAGTATCTTACCATCCAGTGGTACCTTCTTCAAGAGACCAATGTACCGAAAACCTTACTGCTCGAGTACATTACAAAGAACCTAACAATAAATAGAGTAACTGCAAATTCCTAAAAGCAAAATAGCCCAGATTGATACAATAAAGAAAATCTCCTCTAATGTATATTATAGATTCTTCCAGTGAAGATAGACAAGCACCTGCCATCCGCCAGGATTAAGGTTTGTCAAAGTTGATGAAATTCCAGTCTCCAAGTCTATACAGCTGATTGTTCCATCAGATGAAGCCCCATAAACTGTTTCATCATTTGAAGGCTTAAACCTATATTACAACGTACAGACCACGTGAATCATGACACTGATTTGCAGAAAACTATATTGCCAAACTTAAGACAATATGACAAAGCAACTGGTACTCACTTCATGTTGTTTAGAATGCAGCTGTGAATGTTTCCATAAACAGTTTTCTCATGCACTTTCTCAAAATCCCAGACTCCAAATTGTCCTTTCTTCAGCACAGAGTAGAGTTGTTAACCATCATAAGTAATCCAGAAACATAACATAAATACTTGACAAGAGCAGACGGAAGCGCACTAACCTTATCACCGGATATAAGAATATTATTCCTGGTTGGATGAAATTCCAAGCATGTAATGCGTCTGCTATGATATCTAACTACCCCACAGTTCAAATATTTAGGGATCACAAATGGTGGCTTGATCTGTAATGAAGCTCAAGTGATATATATGTCAGAACTCCTCACACGCAATAGGCGTCAAATATCATGATAATATATAGTGGCAGTGGCAATGGCAATGGCAATTTACCGTAGATACATGACATCTAAGCTGGCGCTCAAAAACGTAGTCCAGTGAAGTATGGGTAGTCTTGAAGGGTGCCGGGGAGACGCCAAACTCGGTAGCCACTCGATGAGGACAAGTCATAGTGGTGTGCCCTGATCATTATTATTTCCACTATTACTAGTCTAACATTAAACATTTAAAAACGATCAGTAAGCACTAAGCAGCAGCAACATTATGAATATAGTTGTACCTACCAGGCAATTTACAGAGGAAACAGGGTTTCATTGGGCAATCAATATAAGTGGCACCCTTGAACCCGGCTTCGTGACCCGGTTTTTTGCACACCTAGTCAAGTCAACACATAATAATAATCCAATCCAACAACTCCTTCTCATTTAAAACGTTAACAAATATATATATATATATATATATATATTAGAAGAAATTAAAAAGGGGGTTTAGTCATTAGTGTTTACTTTGCAAACTTTTTTGAGGGTAATACTGATGGGCTGCCTCTTACTCTTCTTCACTGCTTCTTCCTCCGCCTCGGCCTCAGCAACGGCGTCGTTTTCAACTTCTTCATCGTCAACGTCTTCTGACGAACTTTCTTCCTCTGTGTCTGATTCTCTTTCTATTACGATTTTCGGAAACGATACGCCTCTCGTTTGCGGTGCCATTTTCAGAAAGAAGGAAAAAACAAAAACTGTTTTGAGTGGATTTGAACAGTGTGTTGTGGAGAAGAAACTGCTCAAAGTAGAGAGACTGTGAGGATTTTGAAGTTAATTAATTAATTGACCGACTTTGGGGTTTCAATCAATTAAACTTAATTATTATTATTATTAATGGGTGGGTAGTTTTCGCTTTTTGGGTGGTTGTTCAATGACCGAAATGCCCTTTGGTTCGTGAATTGGCGGGAGATTACGTGGCCCATTGTTAGCCAATGGCTTGTCCCTACTCCCTAGTGTGTGTGTGTGTGCCTGTTGGAATTTTCCCAGCCACATTTAACAATCGCAACACGTATTTTATTAAATTCAAATAATAGGTTGTCTTTGTAAACTCTTAAAACAACTAAAATCAGCTTTTAACTTAAATTAAGCATTTTATGGTGTTGGTAAATATAGTTTTTTTTTTCTTTTTTTTTTACCAACGGTTGTTGGCTCAAGTGGTAAGAGACTTGAGTTCACTTAAGCAAGGTATCGGGTTCGAGTCTTATGGATGTAAAAAACAACCCTGGGAGAGCTGCCCCCTCAAAAAGGGCCCGACAGTGCTCGACAGGATTAGTCGCATAAGCGGACACCAGTGAGAAATCAAAAAAATATATATATAGTTTTTTTTAAGTCAAAAACCCTCACAATTTTGAAGCTGTTATGGACAGGCTTCTAGCTTATGGTAGCAATTATTAAATTAAGTAAAATATTATTTTTCTTTTATTAACCAATAACATTTACATTTTTAATAATAAATTAAGAAATACAATTCGAGCACTCGCTACACAATATTTTATTTATCGTATTCAAATTTCTTTTCATCATATGCGTGAGTTATTTCTCTCGTGAAGTTTTTTTTCTTGAAAATTTTGACTATTTAAAGTCGAAACCTCTTATGTGGTTAAATATTATTGCTGAAAATTTTCATTAGTAAATATGACGATGTTGTGATTTATTTATATTTTACTTGTATTAGATGTTACGACAATACATTTTAGATATTGGAAATGTATATGTTATGGGTATTGCAGTCATTTTATTGATTTTAGAGCTTAAACTTAAATTATAAACTTCTACTTTTTTAGAAGAGTTTGCAAACACCGCCTAAGGATGGTTGTTAAACGGGTGAAAGTATTTTGCACCACTAAAATGAAATGACACTACTTCACGCCCTTAAAATGTAGTTTTCGACTCTTTACACCCCCTTAGTGTGTGTAAGGTAAGGGCAAAAAATATATTTTCTATTTTAAAATAATTAAAAGAAATAAAGAAAATCTGATATTGCTTCTTTTTTTTTTGATAACTAAGGAATAAATAAAGAAAATTACATTATGTCTCTAGTAACTAAACTAGCAATACAAGAGGAGTGAGGTTTATCCTGAAAGATATCACTCTCTCTATGATCTATGACAATCTTAGTAAGAGCATCCGCCGTTTTGTTAGCGGTTCTTGGAATCCAATGGAACGTAGCATTCCATGGCATGTGAAGGAGATGTTTGCAATCATGTACCAGGCTCATATATTCTTATACCAAATGATATACCACCAGCGAATCAGTTTCAATGGCAAAATTTTGGATTCTTTATTCCAATGCTAGTGACAATCCTTTTTTAAGACAATAAGTTCCACTTCATCCATTGTAGGAGAGACAAGATTCTCGAGAAATGCCCAAATCCAGTTACCATCTTGGTTGTGAAGAACTCCCGCAGCAGCGCCAACATTTTGGTTTGTAAACAGGCCCGCATCAGTGTTCAACTTGAACCAACCATTATCAAGTTTCCTCCAGCCAACACTCTTCCCAACAATTCATGATTTCCTCGTCCCTTCTAATATCTCATAACTAAGTTGCTTGATTTGAAAAATTATCCCTTCAATTTTGGTTTCCTTCTTACGAAACACCCTGGAGTTGCGGTGTTTCCAACATATCCAGATTATAGACATGAAGATCCACTTCCAGCTAGTGTTAGGTCTGATTGGAATTCTAAACTGCATGGTGGTCAGGTTCTCTCTCAGCCAGACTTCATCATTAAGTTCATCAAGTTTCCTTAGGTCTTCAAGAGCAATAATTGTTTTCCAGATAACATGTGCATCATTACAATGTCGAACCAAGTGAACCCCCCCAACTTTCTTCATGAGCATTATAGAGTGAGCACATAGCTGTTAGAGCAATTTGCCTCTGAAATCTGACAAGATTAGTTGGTAATCTTTCCTGAACAAGTAGCCATAGAAAGTGTTGGATTTTGAAACTCAAATCAATCCCCCATACCGATGAAGAGGGCCTGAAATTGCAATCTAATGATGTATGTCGAGCGTGGAACAGTTTGTAACCTGACTGACATGTGAATTGACCACTGGAAGTCCCATTCCATAGAATCTTATCATCATGATCAAGAAGTTGAACCTTCTTGTTAGTGGTGTCGTGTACTAGTGCTTGTGCAAAGTAGAGTTGAGGATCTCTAATTTCCAATCTCCAAATTCATCCAGCAAATCTCTAAGTACAAGCTGCTGATCTGCGGGATGAATTAAAACAGCTTCATCATAGATATTACTTGTTCTTCTCCAATTATCAAACCAAAAGGAGATTTGATCTCCTCTCCCTAACCTCCATCTTAAGTGAGGTTTCATGAGCTCCATGCAATGAATGATCCATTTCGAGGTAAGGCTATCGAAAGTCTGATATTATAAAAAACAAGAAAACCATTTAATTTGTAGAGCCAATACATATGGGGGGGAGGGGGAAACAAAGTAACGAAAAATGTCATTATGGCCACTATAACAGTAGATAGTGCTCCAGCGTGTGGCACCACCGGCGCACACCGCGCTGCCGCACGCCATCATTCGTCTATCCCCAGTCATGCACTACCTATGAGCTCTCCTCTGTCGCGAACTGCCATAATCAAATCGTCACCGTCGCACCACCTCTGCGCCATCGCCTCCGCCACCGAGCACCACCACCACCATCACTTTCTTCTCTTGTACCACAATTTGATGACACACCTCCATCAACTTCCACACTAAAAATAAACAAAACAAAGCAAAAAAAAAAAATCAACTCAAACAACAATTTGCACACTGCAATCAGTACAAAATCCAATCAGTTGTATACCTCTAAAAAAATATTTTGCAATTGTGTCATTCGTCAACAATTTGTGCTAAACGATTACGAAAGAAAAACTTTGGAGCCTTCATTCTTTAATCCTCGACTTAACCAAAACAGATCAACCTCACAATTAACAGATTCACCACATAATTTCAATACCTAATTTGTTTTTTGATCAACCTCACAACTTCAATAACTCCAAATTCATGATAAATTATTGACAAACAATGATGTGATCTGCTAATTTGTTTCTCGGATTCACCACACAATTTCGTTAACTCTATAAACTATTGAAAAAAATTGTTCATAGCAAAGGCAGATCTGAAATTGCCAGATTCGTGGAATTCATATTTCGAAGGAAATTGTGTATCATGACTTCAATGTCAGCTTGAACTTCGGTGAATGGAGGGCGGAGCACTTCCTACGGTGGTGGTAGTGGTTGTTCACAACGGAGAGTTTGGTGGTCGTGCGCGATGAAAGAGAGACGAGTGGTGGCGCCGACAGACTTACGGTGGTGGTGCCATTTTGCATTACTTTTTTTTCATATATATTGGCTTTACAAATTAAATGATTTTCTTGTTTTTTACAATATCATATTAACTTTTTTTCTTTTAATTATTTTTAACATAGAAAATATATTTTTTGCCCTTTGTAAAAATACCTACACTCGGGTGCAAAAGGTCAAAAATTCCATTTTAAAGGTGCAAAGTGGTGTCATTTTATTTTTGGAGTGCAAAGTGTCAAAATGAGCTATTTTAGGGGTGCAACATGCTTGTCACCCGTTGTTAAACTATGCATTTCAACAAAAGTTTTCATTCAGGAAACTATTCAAAAGTATATTATGTTAGTTATCTGTTACGTTTCTTAATATAGAAAGTCTTAGATGTTAGTTTATAATTATAATTAGGACTCTAATTCTCTCGTAATTATGAGAGATTAGGCTCAGTATAAATAGCTCACACCACACACACTCTCATCACTTAACAAATTCAGTTACAATTAAGCTCAAGAACATATTATTAATATTTCAATGAAAATTGTTCAATTATGTTCATAATTATTGAATCAAAATGATGCGAATTGATTATGTTAACATGGTATCAATTTTTTCGTTGAATATCCGATCCAAAATCGCTTTTGCATTTCCTCTCCGATTGCAAATTGTCGTCGTCTCTGTCGTGTTGATTCACCGATCGCCTCTGTCAATTTATGTTACATCTGATCAAATCACCTACTGATTGAGGTATTATGACAACACCAACGACTTCTTCTTCTACTACTCCTGTCGTTCCGGCAAATAATTCGAGTGGAGATTCCTTTTCAATTTGCTACTTAGGTACACACAATTTCACCACTGCCTTAATTGTCAGTGATAAATTTGATTGTAGGAACTACATTGCCTGGAGTAAGAGTGTGATCATGACGCTCAACGTTAAGAACAAGATCTGATTCATTGATGGCACTCTGCCACCACCAGATAATTCAAAACTGGATCAATTAACTTATTGGATGAGGGCTAACACATTGGTATTTTCATGGTTATTCAACTCTATTGAAAAATCTGTTAGACAAATTTTGTTGCATTGTGGAATGAATTGAAAACTATATATGACTACACTGATGGATCAAGAGTTTATCAACTGCAAAAGAATTTGTCCACAATCACACGAGGCACTATGTTCGTTACTGCCTATTATAATCAATTTAGATTGTTGTGGGATGAATTTGTTAGCCAAATGCCCATTGTAGTGTGCACACGTGGTTTGTGTACTTGTAATGTGAGTAAAACTATGGTGGATATGCAACAATATTACTAGTGCTTAAGTTCTTGGTAGGATTGAATGATTCATATTCTGCAATCAGGGGGTTGTATACCCACTGATTGTGGATCAGGATTAGTATATAGACATCGGATTGGAAAATATTGATAGACTCCAAGATGACCTGATCCCCTTCCATCATCTGCATGCTTACACAAGAGCTCACTTGACCCTTTCCCACCATGATAGGAAGTTCTAAGTTCCCCATAAAGTAAACATGCCCATCGGTTGGTTGAACATTGGGGGGTTGGCACAGAAACGCCAACCGAATTTAGTCAGTCGTGGACAACTCAGCCGTTGCCGCCCTAGAACTACCAGCGGGGCACCACCACTGGACATAGCAGGAGGTGTAGCAAGAGTTGTAGGAGAAGGAGTCATCCGTCGTTGACGAGTACGCTGAGATATCGTTGTATCACCTACGGTGATAGACTGACTGTTTGACCACAAAAGAGGAGTTTTGCTCACACTTTGCAAACTCTCATCACTCGAATAAATGGAGGTTGCCTAAGAAACCATGATTCCGAAGGAAAATAGGAGAATAATTATGGGAATGGCAATGTCAATGGCAATATCAAGCAAGAAGGGGATTCGCAAGAAGAAGAAATGCATAAAAAGATTAAGTGCAGTGAGGAAGAAGAAGACTACGACATCTCTATTTATAGAGGGGAGGAACCGGCTCTAGATCCCCGCTTAACATTTGAATGTGGGGATATGACCTTCCAACTGTTCACTCACGACAAAGAGTCTGAAGCGTTGGACGTCATGATAGGAGAGCTGAACTTGTGCCATTAATTACTCTCAACCGCTCCATCAATGGCAGCAGCTCATGAGAGTTGTCAGCAAAAGGGCACTGTGACAACCGTGCCCTATGAGCCATGCTCCGATCCGAGTTGGTTCATTGGTGATCAGTCACTTTACCCAACTCGGACTAAAGTATAACTCATAGGAAGGGTCACTTGTTCAGGATCAAAATCATATACGTTTTATAAAATATATTTTGATATATACAACGGAAGTGTTGTATTACAAACAATGTGACTTTTTAATGATTATGCACTAGTGACAAAACACGAATATTCCAAAATGCACGCTTGAACAATTATTCACTTGATCCATGCTGCCATGTTGATTTTATCCTGATGAATGGACAGAAAAAAACGAGGAATAAGTCTTTAATGACTTAGTGAGATTCATATAAAAGAACTGGTAATGCAAGAATTATCTATGATCTACTGGATACATTTCGAGGAATGATCTTACCGGTAGAAACAGTTCAACTAGATAACTGGATGTAGCAATGGTACTGGAATTTTCATAGAATAGTTAATGAACTTGTGCTTAACAATAAATGAATCCAACCTTATGACTTCCAATATTCTACCTTATACCTCCTGACGAGGAGGGACCTCGCAAACAATCAAGAGACATGCTCGAGTACATGTCGATCTAGCGCGTGGTGTTATAGCCAACTCCTGACTGTAAACGGCACCTAGATAGATGGGTATTAAGCGAAATTACTTAAATCGACAGTCCTTACTGCCCAACAGTAACTCGACTCAATCCCTGGGCCCTACTTCCCAAAGGCGTCCCAATGGGTATAACATATATTGCTCTTTGAGCTACATGTCCCTAACATAGTTCGTTGCTCTTTGCACAGTTCAAGAACCAGAAGATGAGATTAAAATATCGGGGAATTACCATGATTAGGAAATAATAAATTATTGGATACGATTTAACGATGGGTTAAAAAAATCATGTTATGAGACGAGGTGCAAAACGGGATTATGATAAAATATAGGTTGTTCGAGGTTTGGTAACGGAGTAGTGGCTATTCTATCCAACTTTCTCAGGGCTGGATGCCAAACGGTGCTATAACAAATCAGAAATGGAACCTCGCATTTATTTGTACGGAAAATCTTGCGCGTCGTTGATTATTTTGTCAAACCTTAATAACATTAAGATAATACCAGTTAACTGAATAATCATAACTCACCACTATAAACATATTACTATTCAACTTTCGTGTTGATGAAATTTGAGGAAGTTCTTGTTAAAAAAAGTAGCTAATACTAATTTAAGTAAATAGCACATATCACTGATGAAAATCTTACGCGATAAACTTTGATGTCGTAAGGTTAAGTTAAATATCAAATATACTTTGTTTACGTAATTTATATCTCAATATTCATCTTAAGCAACCATATATTTATAATTATAATTGTAGTTATAATTTATCTAATGTTAGAAAATCATTTCAAATGGCAAGTATACAATAATATCAAGTATAGTATGATAAACTATTTAATTTGATGCATAAAAAATCTTCAAAATATATTACTTAACTGATTTATAAAAAATCGTTCTTTAAGTCTCTAGTACATCGAAAAATTCCATGAATCATGACATCAAACAATTACCTTATGAAGCAATCCATTAAATTGTATAACTTAGTTAATATTATTTTGTTCTAAAATTATCTTAAATTACATAACATTGTATTCATAACTTATAAAAATATTAATACATAAACCTAACTAAGGTAAATGATCAAATAATATTTAAGTTACGATACATAATCATATAAGAGAATTAGACCTCAAAAGTATATATGATAATCTTATTAAACTTATGTAAGGACATGTTAAACATGACAATATACTATTTATATATTATTGAAAAATCTCAAAAATATTAATTCGTGAATACAAATCATATTAAAGTGATTCTAATGGTTGTTATATCTTATAAGAGTCATGTGTGAGTGATCAATCATGGAATCATGATGATTATTTTCAATCATAAACAAAAAACTTAAAGTACGTAAAATAAGCTGAAAATCGTTGTAGTTTCGAGTTTGCCTTTGATCGGATATCTAAATGAATTTTGTTTCCAAATTTTTTTTGTGACTAACTGATCCCTAACACCACTAGGAACATGTGTACCCGAATGGGAAGGAAAACCCAAATGTTTGCTATGGTAAATAATTCTTGAAAACATAGAAGCTATTTTTGGATTTTCAGACGCCACTCTACGGTTCAGGTCACAGGGGTCACCACGTGATCAAACAACACAATAACCCTCTGACCGAGACTAAAAATGTCGTCCAATAAAGAACTGAGGGAGGACAACGCTATTAACCCCCATGAAGCAAGGCCAACAACACTAATCGAAAGCCTCACCTTTTGCACTAGCGGGGGGTCCAAGACCTCTATGTACGTCATGCTTCTATAAGGGATGGAGTCACAACAACCCTTAGACTCGTCTCGGTCTCCAGGGAGGCGAGGGAACTCAGACCACATTTCGTCCCTCGAAAAGAAGCGAACCAATTTGGCCATCCCCTGCCTCCTTCTCTTCTGAAAGAATGAGGTTGTTCAACCAAGTTGAACCTACACCCACTCCTTGAATACCCAAGATCCCTTCAGACATGGGCGATCCAGTAGAAGGATTTTCATGACCCCTAGAACATTGGGGAGAAGCCTTACGATCCCTAACCCTAATGGTCGAAGAATCCATGTCCTCCTTAGAATTACTCGTAAGAAGGATCGCAATATCCTTTGAAGTGACCTCCGGTTGCTCCCCCGTCCCATGAAGAGCCAAATAACCAACGCCACCTTCCCTTGCAGGATTCACATCCTCTGGAATTTTCGCTCAGACGACATTCTCCCTTTCGCCCTAAGAAGCTTCACCAATTGTCGTCGAGGCTACATAAGCCTTGGAACCACGGGAAGGACGACTCTTCATAACTCGCTTCATGCGTACGCAAGTCGGTAGCATGGTCGAAGGTGAAAGCTTTAGTCCATTATTAATGGTTTCCAAAAAAAAAACATACACCCTAAGTTAAGTAAATACATGAGGAACCAGAAGCAACAAGAAGATAAGACGAGGAAACTTACTCAGAATGGTGCGTTTGCTACCGTTGTTATGGCCTTCATGCTCATGACATCCAATAGGCAGACTGTGTAGAGGGAAATGAAAGTATCCACCTTCGTCATCAGGTGACAGTCGAACCCTTGATCGAAGAAGCACTCGTTATTCCACTACACTATCGCATCGTCCACATCGTACGAGTCTAGAATAAAAGGCTTGGCATTCGACCTGAGGGGGACACCCCACACAACCCTTTTATCGTTGGGTCGGACAAAGATGGACTTGACCTTCCAGCTGCTGTGAGACCCGATAAGCTTGTGCAGATGTGCTTGGCTCCCTTCCGCATCGTAAAGGTGAACAAAACGTGGCTCCCCGAGGAATTAACCATTTATAGGCCCCAAAAACCCGAGCTACTGTACACAGGTGGTTGTCGGTCAAATAGATGAAAACAAAAATGGCCAGAGTAGCATACCCGTTAGAGACAAGATGACTCGGACACAATCCACAAGCCTTGAAGACCTCGCAGAAAAAACATGAGCAGGAAGGATCAGAGCCTAGATTTCAGCTTGGGATTGTAGACGATCATATGCCTAGCATGAGGGGTCGGACCCCTCTCATCCTTGTTCGGGATCTCAATATTCATGAGAGAAGAGTCTATCCCAAGTTTTGCAAACTCCCATCGACCTCCTCCTGAGATCTCACAGTACTCGATGCTGTCTCATTCGAAAACCCTAGGCAGTTGACGACGCCACTTATTTTTTGGATTCCTTGGAAGGCGTTTTAGACACGTCTGTGGTGGTGGAGGCACAACGACGTCGAGAAGCACCGATCATCTTCGTCACATGCAAAGAAACTGCATAAATTGGAATTTCCAATCTGGCGGAGGAAGCAACCAGCTCCATCCTCACATCACCACCCCCATATCGATTCTCAGACGCCATTGTTGCATTGTGAAACAATCTATGAAAAAAAGAAGAAGAATATGAAAAGAGAGGGGAAAATGAAATCGATTTGAGGAAGTGAGAAAAAGACAAAGGATCGGGTCCCCTATTTGTAGCCCGAGGAAGGGTAACCACCACATCAAGACATGTGGATAACAAAGAGCCACGTGGTCAACATGAAACCCTATACTTAAGAATGCGTGACAACACACTCTAGTTTCGAGTGTTTTCTTCGAAGCACACTTAGAACTGGTGGGACTCTTGATGATGCATATTCTAAAATATAATTAAATTCTCTCATGATAGGGAGTCCGAGCAGTAACATGCGGCATCATAGGGTCGGAGAATAGACTCTCAATACACGCGCACCGACCTCCCCAATCAGAAGGCATTGGGTTGTGTCTCTGGGGCCTCACTGGATCCTCTCATAACTAGAAACGTCCAAAGGGTTCGTTCTCTCGGTGTTACTCGATTACTCCTCCTCCCTCGAGGGACATATATGAGTAAGCCGCTGAGATTAACTCCCTAAAAATCTATCTCCCCTCGCGGATAATGCCTGTTACGCTCGTCTCTATAGTGTCACGACCCCTCAGGTCACACCCACGCCCACACCTCTCCTCCGAGTCCTACTTCGAGAACCGTCTACCAAACAAGTCCTACCCGAGCGAATCTAGACAAACCTCGCACGACTCTCTCTAAGACGGCACCTTACGAATTTTACCCAAGCGACTCCAAACAATCTTACACAAATCTCTCTCGAAAACGACTTGCTTGGATAAACGTTTGAGGGCATCCGACCTACCCTAACAAATATTTCAATCAAATGTCGACAAGTGTCAAAATTAATTATTAGAAATTAAATTAATTAATTTATTTTTTATTTGGGATTTTACTAAATTAAACTCCAATTATTAATAAATTATTTAATTGGTTTTCTAATACATATATTGTTGGCCAATCAAATAAAGCCATGTGACAAAGATGATGTGTTCTAGCCAATCAAAAGATTTCTTAATAAGCAAGGTAGATTAAATTCATGTTTATCTTGAAGAAAAAACCGACCGATCACAAGTAAGGAGAGATCCTCCCTTAGAGAAAAAAAAGACACTAAAATATTCGCAAGTTTGAAGAAGGAAAAACTCAAGGTTTTTCTCTCCATCGAGTCCACCAATCTTCAAGGTGTTCTTTGAGAGATTCAAGGCGTTCTTCGCGAAAACCTCTGTTTGATCTGACATCAAGCTTCAACCATCAAATAACAATTTTTGAAGACCACACTTCTGCCAAGGAAGATCGAGTTTCAACAAATTCATCAAATCCAACACCAAGTTCAAATTGTTCTTTAACAATCTTCAAGCCAAAAGTCTGTTTGATTCGAGATCAAGTCACAAGACCCTCAAAACACTTTTTTTTGAAGATTCAAGTTCCTTCAAGACGATCAAAGCCCAACATATTTGAAGAACTAAAGACGAAGACCATATCATCCTCATCAATCTTCAATTCAAATTCAAAATCAAATTTTTGTTCGATCCGAGATCACGCTGCCAAGCCCTCGCATCAATGTTTGCCAATCATCCAAGTATTTTGAAGATCAAATTCCTCCAAATAAGATAACAAAGATCAAATTGTTAGTTGTGAATATCAAGTCAAGTAGATTGCTAATTCAATATCACATGGAAGAGATCAAATACACATGGAAGAGATCAAAGTCAATTCCGCCTTCAAGTCAACCAAGTTTCAAGATTTAAAAAACAGACTCAGATGATTTCATAGAGATTGTAACCTCATATTTATTTGAAGAAATAAAGTTTATTTGTACTTAATTTTTCTTGTCTTTTATTTTAAAGACTTAGAAATTTTTAAAGCTACAATCCTGTCAACACTTAAAACCACATGTTAACACTTGTGTTGATATGTCTTATTGACTTTTAAAACAAATGAAAAAATGAGCAATACTAGTTAATAAGGGGCCACGAGAGGCTATGAGAGGGACAACACGTGTATAAACTCAGAAAGAACCAACCCCCAACTACCCGTTATAAATGAGGAGAAGACCAAACCTGATTGGCCATTCCCGCATAAGACAAATTATTGGACCTAAAAAGAACGACCCACATTGGTCCAAATCGCAAAAGACACCCCCCGTTGGGCTAAAAGAGTCACCCCCAATTGGCTTCCCCAACCAACGATCCTTATTAGTGCAGATGAAACCCCGCTATAGGTCACCCTCGTCAGAATCCCCAATTGACGTAGAAGTAATCTTACCCCCATTGATTGATTCAACCCAGACAATAACTCCTAGCAGAAGACCGATCGTGATTAGCCATTGCCCCCCCAGAAAATCTTATACACAGTGGACTTGTTAACACTTCCACAAAAACCTTTTTGACAACATTTTTATCACTAAGTTTCAAAAAAAAAAAAAAACTTGCTTTCAACGCTTTTGTATTCTATCTCAACTCTTTTAGCAATATCTCCCTCCCAATCATACTCTTCCATTTGTAGCTCTCTCTCTCTCTCTCCAATAAAAATAAGATATTGCTCCCTCTCTCAGACTCGAAATCAACATTCCGAACAAGACTCACTTGATCTTTATCCTGAAATTCGCCCTCCCGACGGTGTAGGATGATATTGCATCATCACTAGGAATAAATTCTTATTTTACCATGTGTTAATTCCCGTTTCGATGACTATGCATAAAATTAAATGCTTGGTAGTGGATCTCATTCATGATTTTAAGAGCCAAGTATTTTATTTTTTTTGTTAAGGAACCACGCAAGTATTAGATGGTTACAGCCTGGGGTGGGTTGGATAAAACTCAACACATGCGGTAGCGTGCTTCAAGATAAGAGATGAGTTGTGACAATGGGTGTTTTGAGGAATGACGAAGGTAAGTGGTTGGTGGACTTCTCGTATTTTTTTGGGGATGTTTCCATCACTATTATTGAATTAATAGGGTTGATCGGAAGGGCTTCGCATTGCATGGAAGAAAAAGACTTGTGTTATGCTTATTGAAATTGATTCAAAGGTTGTGATTAACTTAATTAATGGAGTTTCAGACGTTGATCATCCTCTAGCATTCATCATTGAAGACTGTAAAAGCCTACTTGCTTTGTCGTGGACTAGGAGGTTGGTTCATAATAAAATGTGGTGGTTGATTAGCTAGCTAAGCTTGATCATTCTTGTCAAAGAGGTTTAATTGGGAAGATCCGTTAGATTTAATTGGTGTTTTGCTTGAAGAGGATTTATAATTTGTTTTGTCTCTTTTAGAAAAGAAAAACAAAAGAAGGAGGAATCTTAAATTCTCAATCATTTAATAATAGAGAAAATCTTGATTTTGTGTGATTGTAAATAGACGAAATTAAAAAAGACAAAAGGAAGGTGAAATAGTTTTATTTAACTAGGAAATGAAGGTGAATTAGTTTATCAATATTTAAGGACTTTGCTATGAATATATTAACTCCTCAAGTTAACCGGTCATAGTAAAAATTGCAATTTTTATTAATTAATCACTATATGGTTCTTGAACAAGGATATATTAACATAAACAAGAAATTTAAGCAATATCAAATACGAAATACATTATAACTTCAATAGAAGTGAAAGCACTGCTCCATGATATATAGAGTTTAGGAAGACGAATACCAACCATGTTCCTCTCTTGTACATACTGTGAGGCGAACGGGTTCCCGGACGTGCTGGCACGCCAGGGATCCAATCGGTCCAGAGTGGACTGCCCCCGACGACCACCGTTTCGCGCAACATGGTTTAGATGCCCGTCTGATTTGGCGCGTTTTGAGTTATGTGATATCAATTGTACATATTTGCGATTATTCCGTCAACCCTGACCCCACACAACGTTGTATATTAAGTGACATCGGCCGCGGTATATAAATAAAGTTGTTGGTGTCATTTTTTTATTTATAAAATTACATTATAACTACCTACTTTTTTCTTAGGAAAAAAGGAACTAACATAATTGTGAATACCATAAATTACCCAAATCCACAACATAGTGAACAAAACTGATGAGGATAAAAAGATAACAACGTAGTATCACAAGGAGAGAGAAGTCGCGTGCCCCAAATTGACGGTCAGGAACCACCGCATCCGACGGCTCGTGTAGCCCCCTCGTTCATCCCCTTTCTTTCTATCTTCCCTCCCACATAATCTTCAACTCCAAAAACGCTCACTAAATTACACACACACTATCGCATATATATTGATTATATTAATTTATTATTATTATTATTGTATATATAATCAATTAATGGCAGCCACCGTCGGACCATCTCCGTCGATTGTTCACCGGCGAATTTCCATGTTTAGATGTAACAACCCCCCCAGCTATTTGCGTAGTTATGCCCTCACATGCAATCGATACAGAGCATTACCGTGCAATACGATGTCGTTTCGGGCACAATTTAGGGTTTCGAAGTCGAATCAAGGATGCTTTTTATCAAAGAGTCACCATCCCCGCTGGAAATTTACCAGAATTTACGCTCACGAGCACGATACGGATTCGACTGACAAAACGGAGACGAATGGGCCTTCTGAGAGCCCGAAGAATCCGAGCTCGGGCAGGAGGGAGAAGAGGGGGAAGAACAATTGGTGGAATAACAGTAATGGTAAATGGACTTGGCAACCGATTATTCAAGCTCAAGAGATGGGGGTTTTGCTCATACAGTTAGGTATTGTCATGTTTGTGATGAGGTTGCTCAGGCCAGGGATTCCGCTTCCGGGGTCTGAGCCGAGAGTTCCTGCCACGTTTGTCAGTGTTCCTTATAGTGATTTCCTGAGTAAGGTGAACAGTAATCAAGTGCACAAGGTTGAGGTTGATGGGGTGCACATTATGTTTAAATTGAAGAGACAAGTTGGGGATATGGAGAGCGTTGTTGGTGGGGAGGTGAGTAGTAAGTTGCAGGACTCGGATACTCTGTTGCGGAGTGTGACTCCGACTAAGAGAGTAGTGTACACGACAACGAGGCCAATTGATATCAAGACCCCGTATGAGAAGATGTTGGAGAATGATGTTGAGTTTGGGTCACCAGATAAGAGGTCCGGTGGAATGTTTAACTCCGCTTTGGTGAGATAACTTTACTTCTTTCCGTGATTATCTTTACCAATCAACTGATGTTTAGTTGCTTTGATTTTGATTCTGAATGCTCGATAGTTAGGACCATAAAGTTGCAGTCTTTTGTCTAATGTATATTTTTAATGTCTGAAATGCTTGCCACAAACAAAATGGATTCTTATGAAATCAATAACAAAGTTTTTCTACTAGTATCTTATAGTACAACTTAGGAAATTTCTGCAGCTACTATGGCTCCGACTATTCTTGAACCTTTCGTCATAGTAACAAAATTCGGCATATTTTGTGAGAACATGAAATGCGAGTTAAAAGTTGTGTTTTTATATTTATTTAAGCTGTTGCTGGTGCATATCGTATAGTTTATCTGTCCAACTCTTGCTCTTTTGAGGAGATATTTTATCTTTGACAAAAGGTCTTAGATTTTACTGTGGGTCTTTACATGAGTAACGGGTTAAGTGATCTCCTAGTTGGTGGCATTGCCTTGCCTGAGTTCTACTTTGGTGTTTGTATGTCTTTCTCGCTCAAGCTTAGAAATTCAACTTATAAGCTATAACTCCAGTCTCGTTCTACAGATGGCTTTGTTCTATGTTGCGGTGTTAGCGGGTCTTCTTCATCGATTTCCTATGAGCTTTTCTCAGGTATGACCTATTTTGCTGGATTTATGTTTCTGAGGCTAATGTAATGGATATGGTTTAATTATTGCTTGCGATTAACAGAATACCCCAGGACAGTTTAGAAACCGCAAATCTGGAAATTCTGGCCATGCCAAAGTGTCTGAACAAGGGGAAACTGTTACATTTGCTGATGTTGCTGGTGTTGACGAGGCCAAGGAGGAGCTTGAAGAGATAGTGGTACGATACCTTTTGAAAGACTAGGTGCTACTTTTTCAAGTTGTTATTATATATCTGAAAAACTATTTGCACAGTTTGAGTTTTGTTTTTATAGTTAGGAGTTACATATTAACTTCATTTTCTTTCTACTGAACAGGAGTTTCTTAGGAATCCAGAGAGGTACATAAAACTTGGTGCACGCCCTCCTAGAGGCGTTCTCTTGGTGAGTCGATATTAACTAAATATGTGGCAAAGAGAACATGTAGAACTAAACAGCGGTTTCCTTGTACTCGTGCTCATCTTATGCGGGGGATTTCTGATGGCATATTGTAAAACTGTTGTGTTCTTCCTTTTTTGATTGGACATGCCACTAAACACTTGCTCCGTTACTTATTTTAATTTGTTGCTCTTATGGAAAGGTTTTATTTTGGTTCCAATCCAGTTTTTCTTATCTATGTGTAGCCCATTGAAGTTTTCTTTTATGATTTTTTGTCTAAGCCCCGCTCTGGTTTTACACAGGTCGGCCTCCCCGGAACAGGTAAAACACTTATAGCAAAAGCTGTCGCCGGAGAGGCTGATGTACCATTCATAAGCTGTTCTGCAAGTGAGTTTGTGGAATTATATGTTGGTATGGGTGCATCTCGTGTCAGAGATCTTTTTGCTCGGGCAAAGAAAGAGGCTCCATCCATAATATTCATAGACGAGGTTACTATTTCTCCTTCTCCCTGACGCTGTTTGTTGGTTGTTCATGTATATCTGACGGGTATTCTGGTGAATGATCATAATTTTCTTAATAACAATTTCTAAATTTGTAGATAGATGCCGTAGCTAAGAGCCGCGATGGTAAATTTCGCATTGTTAGCAATGATGAGCGCGAACAGACCTTAAATCAGCTTCTCACTGTATGATTTTCTGAAACATTGTTTTCCTCTCTTTGTAACTTTACTTCACTTAGTTGCTAGGGGCTTACTCGAATGCAAACTGCAGGAAATGGATGGTTTTGATAGTAACTCAGCAGTCATTGTCCTTGGAGCGACAAACCGAGCAGATGTATTAGATCCTGCCCTTCGTCGACCTGGTAGATTTGACCGAGTGGTCACGGTAAGTGTCCTTTTTTTATCTTCCTTAAGGATGTCACTGGGTGAACTGAGTTTGTACTTGTTTGTGAGATGTGTGATGCACAATGTTTGGTCTTTAGGTGGAAACACCTGATAGGACGGGAAGAGAGGCCATTTTAGACGTACATGTTTCCAAGAAGGAACTTCCTCTTGCCAAGGGTGTTGATCTGAGTGACATCGCTTCCATGACCACAGGTTTTACTGGGTAAATTGTCCTACCCTCTTAATGCCTGACTGGTTGGTGTTTATTATAGGAAACTTGTTTAGATTTTCTTCTTTCCTCACTTTTGGATACTAAGCAGGGCTGAGCTGGCAAATTTGGTAAATGAAGCTGCGTTATTGGCCGGAAGGGACAATAAATCGGAGGTGGAGAAAATTGATTTCATTCACGCTGTAGAGCGGTCGATAGCGGTAAAACATCTACAACCTCGGCTGCTTTCACGTATTTTTGTGAAACCTGCCATTCTGGGAAATATATCAATCTTGTTACTATCCTACTTGTCATGAGCTAAAAAATACATGAATTTTCTATTTTTGCTGATCTTTGTTGGATTAAATTTTAGGTTATCATGGGCTAACTAGATAAAGCCTCTAGTGAGATCCAGTTGGTTCTCTAGACTAACTGGATAAAATTAGGTTATCATTCGCATTGCTTGTATGGTATCTGGTATATAAAGTACTTCAGGTGCTGAAGTTTTACTTCTTCAGGGAATTGAAAAGAAGACAGCCAAGTTGCAGGGCAGTGAGAAAGCTGTTGTTGCACGGCATGAAGCTGGTCATGCAGTTGTGGGAACTGCAGTTGCAAGTCTCCTTCCAGGACAATCTCGGGTTGAGGTACTGCCAGTTGCTGCTGCATTTTCTAATTTTCACGAGTTTCACATTTATCTCAATGGTAAATTCGTTTCGAGATTTATTTCTGCCCTTGTCCTTATAAGGGATGGATTAGAGCCTGATGCACAGTTTGTTTGTAACCAATCGAATGCCAAACAATACATGAAATGGTAGGGAATCGGAATACCTTTTTTTGGGGTAGGAGGGAAGGAAGGAGGTATGGAAGAGGGTGGAAGGGAGTTGTGGTGCTATAGAGCTCTGTGAATAGCAAGCCTGTGGATTATATATTAATTCTCATCAAAAGTTTTCCAAACAAAGACAGTGTTTGCAGTTTTAGAGATTTTGAATGGTGAACCTGCGTGTGTGTAGAAGTCGTTACAGAGACAGTTCATTTAAGTCATCATAGAGAAATGGGCTGTAATCATATTCGTAGCTCAGAGACAGATGAAAAGTCTTCTGTCCTCTGACAAATACAAATAGTGGTTTGGTGTCGGCACTCCCAGACATCTAAAAGATTAATAACTGTCAATAGTGTTGCAGCTTTTTCCTCCATCGAGCTCGTTACTCTTGTTGCGTATAGTTTGTTGTCCTCAAAACATTAAAAACTTTGATCTTCAGTTTTCCAACTTTCTTGATCCTTGAGAATAGGTTAGAAAGAAACTATGAATACTAGGTACTGCCTTTAGTATCGCTTGATACTTTTAAGTTCTTTTTTGATGTTTCCTTTCAGTGTCTTGGACTCGGAGATCATAGAGCAACAACTTGATAAATTTCTACTGATTGTTTTGCTCTTATCAGAAGCTAAGCATATTGCCTAGATCTGGAGGAGCACTAGGATTTACTTACACCCCTCCCACCACCGAAGATAGGTATTTGCTCTTCATTGACGAGTTGCGAGGACGCCTTGTTACTCTTCTTGGAGGACGTGCAGCAGAAGAGTTTATTTACTCTGGGCGTGTATCAACAGGTGCACTTGACGACATACGACGAGCAACTGATATGGCGTACAAGGCAGTTGCTGAATATGGCCTTAATGAAAGCATAGGCCCGTTGTCGTTGTCAACTCTTTCTGGTGGTGGAATGGATGATTCAGGGTCCATGCCCTTCGGAAGGGATCAAGTAACTTTTTACTTCACTTTTATTTGAGTTTATTACTTGTTTGATAGTTTAAGAATGGTTTGTGGCATTTTAAGTGATTGTAAATGTTGACTTGGTAGGGACGTCTTGTTGATCTCGTTCAAGGAGAGGTTAAGGCATTGCTGCAATCTGCACTTGCTGCAGCACTTTCAGTTGTTCAGGCTAATCCTACTGTCTTGGAGGGTCTTGGGGCTCACCTCGAAGGTAAATCAAATATCTGCTCATTATTGTCCTTGCTAATTGGCTTTTACAAAAATAAAAGTGTCATAGGTTAGTGGGTTACACAAATACACACACACCCATATCCGAGAGGGTTTTCCACGCACTTGAAAATATATTGTTAGCCACTGAATCGAAATTCAGACACCATTCTAGAAAATAGTGAAACGGAAGACTCTCGACAGATAAAACTCTTGTCTTCCGTCCATCATGTATTAGAATTTGGAAATACCTTATACAACTGCAAGGCTCTTTTTTTGCGAAGTTTGTGTGGCACTTACTTTTGCTCCTTACCTTCCCTCAATACTTCCTATGTTATGTTATGTGAGGCCTAATTTGGGTTGCTGGATTGTGGTCTCCCTGCATGATATCCAGTCAAAGTGCTGTAGTTCATCTCCATAATTATATATTGTGTGTTCTCTTAGAAAATAAACTTGTGATAATTGATATACTTAAGGGAGAAGGAAGAAAAATAAAGAATATCATTCTCATTAAATACTACAGATTTACCTTACACTTCGGCTTTATGTGCTAGATTGTAGGTGATAGATTGGGATTAATACGATGGATTTTTTAAAACTAAAATATTTTTTCTTCTCTCCTCTAACACTCCTTAACAAGTTTTACTGTAGTTTCCGTCTACATAGCATCTTTATATGTCTCAGCAAATCTGAATGCATACTAATTTATACACTGTTGTATACCCTTATAAGCATCTATGAATTAGTTTTCGTCGGTTTTTGAATGTGAAAGGGTAAGACGAAAAGGCAAATTGTAGTTGTGTATTCGTTATGTTAGCGATATTCTCACAAATGGCATAATTTCAGAGAAGGAGAAAGTAGAAGGCGAAGAATTGCAAGAATGGCTGAAATTGGTGGTTGCCCCAGCTGAACTTACATCCTTCGTCATAGGAAAACAAAGATCTCTTCTCCCACTGCAATCAGGCTCAGTATAATAAACAAACTTTTCTGAAATAAAGACTTCTCCTTCGGCCATTCTCCTGGTCGTCCTGTCAAACTCCTTCGTGCCAAAGTGCTTGGACGCGCACACTTCATGGTAACAAACCCATATGTACAGTTGCTTATTTAGCTGCTCATATATATCAGCACATATTACGGTGCTGGAAATGCCATCCGCGAGATACCTCGAGATAAGAAGCAAAAGTCGCAAGCGAGAAGTGGCTCATGATAGGTAGGACATTATAACTAAGTTATATAACTGATTTGGTCAGCCATGTTGCTGTAAATGTGGCATTTATGTTGTAATTGGCAAATCTGTCCGCGGGTCATACACTGTTATATATGTCATTTACTCGTGGAGAAATCGCCTACAAACATGTTTTCTGGACATGGTAGATGGTGTAAAAGTTCAGATCTCACAGCATACAGATGTAAATTAAAATTAGTTTTAAGTGATATGAAAGAGAAAGGCCTTATACCTGGTGGTCTTCCGAGTTTCTGATGTTCTATGTAGTTGGTTCAACTCTCTGCCCATATACAGTAACGGTGTTATTGTTTTGTTATCATGTTCATGTCACGTTCTGGGGATCTTATTGTTAATTATGAAATAATTGTTTCTTTTATCGAATTGATACATCAACCAGACACGCAAGTGAGACATAATGGTAAGAATTGACCATTAAAAAAGTTCACTTAAGCTGCCAAAGTATGAGATCCAAGGAGAGAGGTGGATGAAAATAATTGCATGATAAAGGCGAGTATATTGGGCTTTTTACTAACAACTGGTGAAATTTGAATATTTAACAAATATTAGTTAAAAAAAAAAGAGGCAGGCACTTTGTTATTTTTTTTGCAAAGTTTAAAATTCATCATCTTTAGTTTAAAATAAGGGTAAAGTAAAAAGGTACGGTTTGCTTTCTAAGGCCAACTTTAATGGAGCACAAGGCAGAAACGTGTTTGCATTGGACGGTTGATCAATTACTCATGGGCATCAGTTGCACCTAAAAGAAAGTAAGTTGGGAGCAATATGTTGTTGGGGTTTCAATGTTTTTTACCCTGGAAGTTGTGTTGTCCTTCGCCCTAGAAGACTAAACTCTAACCATATTGTTGACGAATCAAATATATATATATTTTTTTGGGTGAAAGCTTTAAAGGTTGTTTATTATCCTGAGCCTTAAAAGTTGTGCTGTGTGTTTTTTTAGTTGGTTTGAAAATTTAATTACGAAGCATTGTAATGCACCTGGGCATTTATAATAAGATTTTGAAGAAAAATAGAGCTTTTTAAGTAGGTCCTCATTATTTTGAATCGTCATTTTTTCTAAATATTCTTGGGAAGCAAGCTTTTCAATGACAAACTTGTATGCAGGGCTTTATTAAATGATAAAATGATTCCTATGCAAAGTAGACCAAGGAGATTTTTCACACTAATTAAAAAATATTAAAACATTACTATTGAATTGTCATAGAGAGGGTAGACGTTTAATATTTTATATATTATCTCCAACATGTTCCCCTCATGTGCAGGTGCAAGCTGTAAATTTTTTGTGGGATTCGAACCCACAACGTCTTGTGGCTTGTGCTCTGATACCAAATTAAATTGTCATTTCATCTAAAAGCTTAAGTTGTAAGAGATGGTAGACATTTAATATTTATATATTATCTATCCAAGCTCTTAGAAAGCGTAGACATTTAATATTTATATATTATCTCCAACAATTACGACAAATTTTTGTTTCACTCATCTGTTCCAAATTGTAACACAGGGCATCGTTGGTTCCACAATAAATGCATTGAATTATTCTCCAATCGTTCTTATTAGAAGATAGAAAAGAGAAAAGAGAAAATTGAGGAAAACAAACCAAACCAAAGTACTGTCTCTCTCTAGGGGTAGGGAACGAAGAAATAGGAAGTCGGGAATTTTTTGATTTTCTTAAAACAGGCTTGCCCTCTTCTAGGTGCTTGAAAAACGTGAGAGATTGCCTTCAAGGTTACATCAACTACCAGTTGAGTTGTTTGCACGAACAAGAACAGCTCCTACGAACTCAATTAGTAACTTTCCTCTATCACTAACACGATTGATTCAGAAACATATTTTTACGACATATATAATTTTTTCTTCCTTGTACGCGTCTCTTTTTAACCCTACGGGGAGCGACATCTAGGTCGCGAGAATAAAGAAGGAAAAACTTGATTGACAAATTAATGATGCTTACAACTTTATGTTATCTAAAATATGTAGCAGAAAAATAAAATAATTTCTTAAGAAAACACAAAAGGAAATAATGAGAAATAAGGCCACACGAGTCAAAGCCTAACAGGCCAAATGAAACGATATTAACGTGTATGTCGTTGTGTGTGCGTGCATTGGATCAACTCCTCTACCCTCTACGGGCGCCCGCACGAGAGGAAGCAGCCATGGAACACATTTTATAGCTTTTTATAGATAAACACAAAAAGAGGTTAACTTTTTTCCATTGTATGATAACCATCTTCACTTTTTGGTTTTTTCACCATTTTCTCAATTATTTCATTTTTACATAGCCATCTTGAGCATCGTTTTTTGATTCACCATGTACCAAATTGAGTGTGTGATATCCAGTTTTGAAGTTCTCGTAGAGGAGAACAAGTTCCCATCTTGAACTTGTCAAAACGAACTTGTCAAAACAACAAGTGAGACTCGCTCAAAGTCTAAATCGAAGTTGGTTGTACAAATTCGGTTTTTGGAACTATTTTCCTAACAATGTTAAGAACTAAATAGAATATAGTGTTTCACGGTGACAATATTTTTTAATGTTCCGTTAAGAAAAAAAGTTGCAGCAAGATAACTCGAATATTTCTCTACTCCATAGCTCTGCATCTTCAATTTGTTTTTGTTTGTTCCTTACTTAGTTTCTCAACTGAATATAATTCACTCCTTAGATTTTTTGTGAATAAGTGGAGTTAAAATTATATTGTTCAAATTTTGATATTAATGAAGATGATATTTCTACAAAAAAGGTTGAAGAGAGAGCAAATGTATTTCTTTTTGATATGCTTTGTTTTTCCGGTTTTTCCCACTATTTTCTTTCTTGCAATGAGAATGAAGAGTAAAATAATTCAATGCATTTCACGAGGGACCCTCGATATTGTATATCAAAATTTGATGGGTGGAACGGAGGCGCATAATAGAAAATTTGAGCCGTGTTATAAAATGATACGCGTAACTTGAGAGATGAACACATTGGGTTGCATGCATCCGCACATTTTATTATGAAATCATGAATTTAAATACAAAAAGATAAAGGAACACAACTATGACTCTATGAGGTCAATTTCTATTAAATTATATATTTCAAAATAGAGAAGGTCCATCTTTAGTCATAATAAAACACACACTATTTAGTATTTAAGACACTATCCTAAATTAAAATTATGAATTCACAGTATGCTAAAAATGAGCATATATTTAAATCGAGTGGATTAAGCATGAAAAGCCTTTTTACTATTCTACCCTTCACAAAGGTATATATTATATTATGCCTTCAACACTCACCCCCCCTCTGCATTTCCGGCTCACACTCTCCAAAACCCAAAATCGAATGATTCTCAGTCACTCAACAACACAAGTAGTAGACAATCAAAATGGATCGGGTCCCCGCGTCAAACGAGTTGTCTTTCCGGGTCGGATTCACGGGTCACAGCGGTCATATCCGAATTGAACCTCTCCCTCCCGTCGAGCGCCCTAACCCTCTCCACTCCCTTCCGGACTTCATTCTCGTAAGTGTTTTTCTCCCGTACCGCTTAAAATATTTTTTAATTTATTTTTTTGTTGTTATTTGAGGTTTTGTGAAGGAAATTAGGGTTTGTTTGGAAGCATCTAATGTATGTTTTTTTTTTGTGTGTGTGGTGTGTGTTTGCATGTTTAGCCGCCGGCATTTCCAGAGGAAACACCGGAAACGATAAAGGAGTATGTAAAGGAGAGGTATTTACTACCGAGGTTGGATGAAGATGTTTTTTCTCCTAAAAATGCTGGCAGACAATGGGAGTTTGACTGGTTTGACAGAGCTGAAATTCAGCTGGAGCCGTCGTTGCCGCGATCAGTTGTTGTTCCGTCCTGGGAGATGCCTTCCAGGCGCAAAAAGCACGGGGCGCAGCTGGAAAGGTGGGAGCCAGAGTCGGTGGAGGTATGCGATGTTAGCTGGCAAAAAAATGTTCTCTTTGTACTATCTGTGGTGTGGTCTACATATGGAAGGAGATCAATGAAATTACTACCTAAACTAGGACTCCACTATTCTAACTAAACTAGTCTTTGTTGACAGTGAAGTATCAATCTGTCTACTAACACTGCGTAAAAGTAGGTGCATAATTGCATTTACACTTGCGAATTGGACTTCAGTAGTTTGTGCATGTTTTTCGCCGCACATTTCAGTGACGAAGTAGGAATTCAATTAGTTTATTGATGTTACAAGTAGGTTATGTCCGCTCAATCATTAAAGGTGTGGAAACGTGGAATGATGTTGAAATACCGTCTACCATCCATAAAATCTCAAGGCCCACACTAATTGAAAAGTTATGAGCTGGATAACGGCTTATGCAATTTAATGCCATCTATTGGGCGTCGATAGTTGTGTTTCAAAAATAATCGGAAGCAAGCCCAAACGCAACGAACATGCCTAATATATTTGCTTATCATATGATATCAGGAAACTTTAATGAGGGAGGACTTTTTGCATTTGAGTGCACGTGTATTTGTCCATGTATCTTTCCTCCACTATTTGGCAAATTTGTCGGCTCGTCTAATATCCATTCATCCATCGTTTGGTAGTGAAATTTTTATAAACCGACCAAAGAGGAATGCTTATAAAAAGCTGACCATTTCATTTATTTTTTATTTTGTAGTATCAGACAAGATTTAGGGAAAAGAATTAAATCATGTGTAGCAGTAGACTGGTTGGACATAATCGATATTTACAACTGACATAAGTGCAAAAAGTCCGAAAAGAAAAGTAATGTTTTCTTTAGTATCCAAAGTTGCAAAACCAGGCAACCAACAGAAAATTTCAGACCTAAATTTATTTACGAAGCCAATGGCCACAAAACAAGAATTTGTTAGATATAGCCTCATTTTTAACATATTGTAAAATTCGATTCTTGTTTGCCTCTGTTTATTAATGCTGATTTTAATGGCGAGAAATATAACATATAAGATTGCCACGTGAGTTTGTGGGCCGCTGGGTTTAGATCCAAGTCGTTTGGGTATCTTTTTCTGATGATTAGAATATCTTGTGATCGATTCTAATTATTATATGGGGCAGTGGTTTCCACCTATTTGTGGTTCCTATGAATTTTTGTAATAGATTATCTCCAAAATCCTATAATTTCCCTCTAGGTGCGTTATAATTCCTCGAAAGTGATAAAGCCACAATTTTGTTTTTCGTGACTTCCAGTTTCTTCATGGATCTTTTTCATAGATATATTTTGGGTGATATTTAGGACTTCATTCTGGTATTAAATTATTGAGTATTTTAGGTGGATGTATCAGAATTGACAATAGGAGCCGAGGAATCTGGTGCTTTGCCACGTATTGTAGGGCCGGCAAAGGATTTTGTCAGAGGAAGCATCCATAATCGACCATTCCGTCCAGGTGGACTGGATAATGGTGATTCTTTGGGAAAGATTCTTCCTGATGGTGCATGCAGTGGTGAATGGGCGCGTGAACTTCTTAAAGGGGGTCCTGCACAAGACACTCCCCCTGGTTTTAAAGATGGACTAGATCTAGGTTATCTCAAGGTAATACCATGTTGTTCCAGTAGCTAAAAAGCCCAGGATCACTGAATATAACAAACTATTATTGCTTTTATTTCCAACAAAATCAGCACAACTTCGTTTTTCTTAAATTTCTGAAGGCACATTCTTACACGTGGGACATCTATGGCGATGCTAGTCCCCGCAAGAGCACGCCAGGCGTGAAACTGGTTAGTTGCAGTATACATGAATGCCTTTCTTGATTTTTCCTAGCCTACTGTGATTTTTCTATTTATTCTTTTATTCTTGAACTGTTATCTTTTCATCTGAACTGCAGAACGAGCTATCACTGCAGTTTGATGACTTATTCAAGAAAGCTTGGGAAGAGGACATTATGACGCCCGTGGGAGACGATGGTATGTTTTTTACATATTGATACTCTGATCCTATTTATCTATCTAGAAGTGCGATTTTTCTGGAAGATGGAGACTACATTCATACTATATTTGGCATCCGTAGGGTGCTTGTAATCTAGATTTGTTTTTACTTGATTGAGTATTTCCGTGAGTGGTTCGGGAAGGTTTTTTGTTCAGGATGTCTCCACAGGACAATATTCTCCCTCTTTTGCTGCTTGTGCACACAAAGGGGACAAAACTTGTGTGCTCTATTAGTTTCAGTTTTACATCAGTTTACTTTGTTGCCATGAAATTCTGATATGCATTGTGCTTATCCACTTCTGAGCTGTGTACGGAGTTCCGTACTGTTTTTCCAGACTGTAATTGTCCGTGACTGATTGATTTTAAGGTAAAGCTTCACCATAAGTGAAACTTCTTTGAAAACATTATCGTCCTAATATTAGCGTTTCAGGGTATGGTATTTTTTCTTTGTCTTAACCATGCTCATATTACTTTCATAGCATTTCCTTTTTTCTTTGCTCGACAATGCTAAAATTGCTGCTATTATAAAGGTCATACATCAGAGCCAGAAAACCAGGGGCAATCTTTCAAAGAATCTCGTCAGCCAGAAACTGAAATCGAAGAGCTAAATGTGGTTGATGATATTATAAGGAGCGAGTCGTCTCTTTTAGATGAGATTTTATCTGTTGAATCAGCGAATGCAGTTTCAAGATTGGATGAAGATACAAATAGTGGTGGGCAGCCGCAGAAAGAGGTAAAATCTGTCAAGTTACGAACACTCGTCAGTTTTGGGGATTGTTAAATTATTTTTCGCGACATCCCATTATTTTCGCACCGACTTACTGATTTTTATATAGGCCTGGGTTCTTAGAGGGGGCAGTGAAGAAATTGTGGAAAGGTTTCATGATCTTGTTCCAGATATGGCACTTAATTTTCCTTTTGAACTTGACCCGTTTCAGAAAGAGGTACTCATCATTGTTCTGTTAGTAAATACATTTGTTACTACTCCTGCAAAACACGAAGTGCTAGTCCCTAAGTTTGTATTTTGATGATATGACTTGAATGGGTAGCCTGCCACACACTGTCTGCTGACATTATTGTGGCAGTTTTCTGACGTAGACAATGGGGATAGTCATTTTACTTCCATGAACTGGAATATAACAATTCTTATTTCCATTATTTCATATTGTTTTTGTTATGGGTAGTCACGGTAATTGTAATGGTGAATTCTTTGACTTGGTCTTGGGGTTGTGATTTGGCTTGGACATGCCATCATTCACTTCTGCATATTTGGCCTGGTTACTTATCACGTATGAACCAAGTATTGTTTTATATAACTTACAGGCCATATATTATCTTGAAAGAGGGGATTCTGTTTTTGTGGCAGCTCATACATCAGCTGGGAAGACAGTCGTTGCAGAATATGCTTTTGCTTTAGCTTCAAAAGTAAGTAGCGTTTTTCAGTTTGTGCTCAACTAGTAATCAGATATGAGTGTAAGTTCAACTCAAAGTTGTGGAGTTTTACTCAAAAAAATTCCTAGAGTTATGTATCTTTTTGAAATATTAATGGATTAAGCTTCCAAACCATTAATTTACCCCAAAGCTTTGAACATATGCAGCACTGCACGAGAGCTGTATATACTGCTCCTATCAAGACCATCAGCAATCAAAAGTACCGAGATTTCTGTGGGAAGTTTGATGTTGGCTTGCTCACTGGTGATGTTAGCTTGAGGCCTGAGGCCTCTTGTCTCATCATGACCACGGAGATATTGAGATCAATGCTCTATAAAGGTGCTGATATCATTCGTGACATAGAATGGGTGAGGTTTTCTTTTTGACACATCTCTTACCATATTTGTGTTTGCATAGTTTTTCAAATCTCCCCACTTTCACGTCCTCTTTTATTCCTTATATAGAGTATTGAGACTCTTGCTATTTGTTTGTGTTGTCTATGGAAAGATAGGTTATATTTGACGAAGTGCATTATGTTAATGATGTCGAAAGAGGTGTGGTTTGGGAAGAAGTTATCATCATGCTTCCCAGGCATATCAACTTTGTGCTACTTTCAGCCACGGTATGTACTAAATCTGAATCATATTTTTCATATCTCACATACAAGTGATAGTATCATCGCAATGTCTTCTTTGTCAATTTGTTAATGTTACATATTGTGTGCTGAATATTGTCAAGTACTTCATGTCTCAGGTCTATGAATTAGGTGATATATTGTTTATAGTAATCATAGCTATTCACATTCGTGTTGTGATTTTGATGGTTGTGTAGTGTCGAAAATTTAGGATCAATGATGAACTCAGTGTGAGAACTGGGCAAAGTCATGGCTTTGTTTTTCGCTTTTAAATTTTGTTTCCTAAGAAAAATCTAGTTGTTGAGATAGGACATTGGTACTCTGTATAAAGATATAACCTTCCTTACTCTAGGGAGGTGAATCTTCGTCAGTTTATTGAGGTTAAGGAGCTTTAAGCTTCTTTCTTGTGTTTTCTTGCGCAAAGCCAACTTTGTCTGAGATGACATGGATTTCTTGGGGCGTTGCCATGTTTCCTCTCTCCCTCCCTATATCTCTCTCAATTATATTCTGATCTTATTAATTTCATCAACTTCAGTTTCTTCACCTTATAAACATCATGAGCTGAAATACTTGCTCCTAGCCTACTCATAATACTAAATTAGCTTTATATTGCTGAATTCCTCATGGGTTGTGTCAGTCTCTCCAAAGAGGGCTTAAACAAGTTCAGCAAGAGTGTTCTACATCTTTGAGTTGGAAATACTGTAGTATTCTAAGCCCTTCAGTTGTCTGAACTCAGACCAGTAGCGGCTTGTTTAATTCAAATAACCTGCATGGTATTTTCCATTCCACAGAGAAATTGAAGCTAATGTAGCTTAGATACGGTACAGTGTGCTGTCTGTTATCTATTTCTACATATGGCAGTACGATGGGAATATTACACAGCAAATTTCTTGAACAAAGTCATACTTTTTAATATTTCTCAAGTCCCAATTCCAATAATTTCCATATCATTCTTGATACTATTCTTCAAAACCCAATTTTGAAAGTATAGAAGTAGGTTTGCTACGTCCTTATCTTATTGATGCCACTATAATTAGCTCTCTGCTTGCCTCTTTTCTACCCCCTTCCCCTCGTCGAGAAGAAAATATAAAAGGATGGAAATTATTGTTTTAGCTCTTCTAAAGGATGCCTAGCTCTTTGTTCCCGTGCATGGAAAATTCTTCTTTTACATGCCTGAAATGTTTTTACTTTTTTTAGCAGAGATTGAACTGGTTGTTAAAATCTTGCGAGTCTGGTTTATAAATCGCAGAAATATTTGTAATTAGTATAGCCACACTTTCAAACTTCATTTAGCTAGTGATGGTCACATATATTGTCATTATAATTCGAAAATCATGATGATGACCGTTTGAACTATTAGTATGTTAAATGGTGTCGTATATATCCAGCATGGTGGATGATGCTCTGCATTAAGGATGAGATATGTTTGATGGTTCGTGGAAAACTTGATGTTGACCTGAACCCCTGTATGGCCAGTTTGGGATCTTAGGCCTCTTATCTCATCTTGACACTTGAGATTGTCAAGACAGGTTTTGAAAAATTTGTTACATAAAACGTGGACATGCCTTTTGTATTGATTTTGCTAAATATACTCCAATGTCTCAAGTATGTGGAATTTTTATTTTGCCATTAGGGATGAAACAATGTTTCTCTGTTAGTTATATTAAGTATATATTGTTTCTCTGTTTGAATGCTGAAATTGTTTCTATTACTATATTTATAATATTTTACTCTCTGCAGGTGCCAAACACAATTGAGTTTGCTGATTGGATTGGTAGGACAAAGCGAAAGAAAATTCGAGTCACTGGGTAATTACTGTCTTCTTGAGATGAAACTTCACCCTGAACAATTTTTATCTTTTTGACTTAAATCTAGAGTGTTCGAGAGTAAGGACTCACTTTAGTGGTGATTAAGAGGAAACTATATAGTTACACATAACTTGCTAGGTCTTACTTAATGGTTCCTCGTCTGAAAAGCGATATATTTTGACATTTTTTGTTAGCTCTTGTTTTACCTTATTCATTGTTTCTTAAATAGGACAACCAAACGGCCAGTTCCCCTGGAACACTGCATTTTCTACTCAGGGGAGCTTTTCAAAATTTGTGAAAATGAAAAGATTATCCCTCAGGGGTTAAAAGCTGCTAAAGATTTGTATAAGAAGAAAAACTCACCTAGTGTTACTGGTGGTACCGGGCATTCTGGCCATTCAGCAGCCAATGATAGGGCCAGGACCCAGCGACGTGAAAATTCATCTTATGCAAAGCAGAACAAGCATTCTGGATCACAGAATTTGGTGACTATGTCTGGGAATCATACGAGTGGTAGCAACAGTTGGGGGTCGAGGAGATCAGAAGCTTCTATTTGGCTTTCTCTTATTAATAATCTTTCAAAGAAATTACTCTTACCTGTAAGTTGGAGAATTTTCGTCACTGTATGGTCCCAAACTATCCATTTACTGTAGATAATGTAGACTGTACGTTCTATTACATTTGGTGTTTAATGATATTATTTCGTGCCATAATCTTAATAATCAAATTCTTATGTTCCTGGGCCAGACAATCTCATTTTTGTCATCTATAAAGATTTAAGTGTGCTTCTTAATAAGCTTATTGAACAGTTACTACTTCCAGAATAGACATCTCTTTTCTAAACTAAGATCATTTGGTTAACTGATGTCTACAGGTGGTTATATTCTGCTTTTCGAAGAACCGCTGTGATAAATCAGCTGATAACTTGACTACAACTGACCTCACAACTAGCTCGGAGAAGAGTGAAATACGAGTCTTCTGTGATAAAGCATTTTCAAGGCTCAAAGGATCAGATAGAAATCTGCCACAGGTGTCGTATTCAGATTATATTGGTCGCAAAGTCTTTCGGAATGCTGGCCTTTGACATGCATGTATTTACAGGTTGTTAGAGTTCAAGGCCTTCTTCAAAGAGGAATTGGCGTACACCATGCTGGACTTCTTCCAATAGTCAAGGAAGTTGTTGAAATGCTTTTTTGTCGTGGGGTGGTCAAGGTAAAGGATATAAGCTGCTTATTTCTGAATTTTGCAAGTTCAGCTTGATTACAAGTGTGGTGAAATTTTTTATGTTAGTATTTGTGGTATTTACGAGATTATGGAAATTGAACTAAGTGCTTCATTTGGGATCGGGTTTATTAACAAAACAATACTGAATTTCCTGTCATCTATTATACATGAATCTCTAACATGATTATGGAGTTATTATAAAAACTTTTTTATATAAGTGTGTGTGTGTGTGAGAGAGAGAGAGAGTATTATACATATATATGTGTGTGTCTATAGTCCAAATATAAACATATACACATGCACATATATGTACATGTACATTTGTGTACTCACATGTATCTAGGAAACTTCGACACCTCATAATCACTGTTAAATATATATATATATATATATATGTGTGTGTGTGTGTGTGTGTGTGTGTGTATGTAAATCCAGCGGAAGACGTGCTGCCTGTATTGGATTTGATTTGCACAAGAATATTTGTTACTTTTTTAAGAGGAAAGAGTTATACAAGGGTAGTAACTATATCTTTTGGGATTCAGATTCTGTAAGTTTGAGTTTCCTGTAGTTGCAGACTTAGCGAAATCCAAAATGACCAAGTTATGTCCGTAACATGCTGAAATGACCTAGTCCTGTTTCTAACACCTTTTTTCTTAGATTTCCGAACACCCAAATTTCCTCGGTTGCTGTATGTTTCATCTTTGTTGCATTGTACCCGAGTCACCTGACTTTGAAAGAATCAATTTATTGGAGTTTCCACTGCTCTAGTAGGTGGTTATTATCCTTTTTGGAAAAGAAGAAATTTAGAGAGTTGTTATTGTGTATTATGAATAAAAAATTCGTGGAATGTATGAGCTACCATTTTCTTTTTCATAATAGGCTTTTAGTAGTGTATCTCCGCTTTATGCGAAAACCAAACCACAAACATATGTGTTCACATTGATATTTTAGATACTTACAGAACTGAATTATGTCAAATCAAGCTTGTTTTCTGATTTACTTCTGCAATCAGAAGCACAAAAATTGATAAAAAAAAAATCACAATATTTTTTGTCAATATCTACTGATTTGCCTATACGTAACATGCATGATCACAAGCATATATGGGATCACGCTTCAGTTAATATTGTTTCTAAGGCTTGTTGTCCTTGATGTAATTTGCAGATTTTGTTTTCAACAGAGACATTTGCAATGGGAGTGAATGCCCCTGCTAGGACGGTAAGTAGGTTTCCAATACAGCTGCATATCTGACATCACTGACTTTAGTTGGGTCTTCCTAGTATCTTCCAGTTTAGTTCTCTTTTGTTATTTAATTTTCTGAGTTTTACTACTTCTTAGAACTGGGTTTGGTTCTTAATGTTATGTTACGCTTTTTATCATTTCAAGTCGTGTTTTGTGTTATACCTTTATTGTATCACATTTTCCCTTCCCCAATTAGTTTTATTTGCCTTGCCTTCTTTTGCGTTTTTTTTTTTGGTGTGTCCCATCCAAAGATATCAATAATGCTGAGTCGCATGAATAAATAGAGACTGTGATTAAGCACTTTATAACATGACTTTGCCTTCTCTGGTGGCGCTTATCTCACGATCTCACTTCATTCTAGTTGTTCTTTTGGTATCAGATTACAGAACATGAACAATCACTCACGTCTTTATGCATTAAACAAAAGTATTGTTTTTGGCAGGTTGTATTTGATGCTCTAAGGAAATTTGATGGCAAGGAATTTCGACAATTACTTCCTGGAGAATATACTCAGATGGCAGGTCGTGCTGGTAGGAGAGGACTTGATAAAATAGGCACTGTTGTAGTGCTTTGCCGTGATGAAATTCCTGAAGAGAGAGATTTAAAGCATGTAATAGTTGGTAGTGCGACCAGGCTTGAATCTCAGTTCCGACTGACATATATCATGATATTGCATCTGCTTCGTGTTGAAGAATTGAAGGTATACATTTCTTCTACTTACTGAAGAAGTGAGGTTTTAAATTTCCATAGATGCTTGCTAATTATTTTAATGTGTGAACTCGAGCATTTACCAATAAAGTTTATGCAAACTGTGTTACTAAGTGAACGGTCTCTCCTTTGCCCATCAAATCTATCCAGCTACATTGCAGTCATAACTCGAAAACCATGTAGTCAGCTCGATATGATCCTGGGAGAACCCAACCCAAGAAGCTAAATGTTAAGGTGGAAGCCCAAAGCCATATAAACCCCACACTAGTATCTCACAGTATTGGGATCCAAGTCCTATTACCTTGCGACTAGGATCATTACAATTTCCTTGTTACGTTTCCTGGTTATTATTGGTCTTTTTCATATATCCTTTAGCTAAGGGAGCTTGCTTTTCTGTTGAGGTGCCTGTAGGATGATTAAGAGGAAATGTTAAGCTCTGGAAAGTAGGAATGGATTTTCAAGGAATGTTTGATATGTCAAAGTTGATAAAACTGATGACATTATGTGAGTTGAACTAGCTTAGTATCCCCATATGTTACACGAATGAGGTTAATGGGGAATGCTAGCTAACTTTTGATTTTGTAAAAGAACCATGTCTCGATTGAGCCCTGTCGCCACCCTATAGTTGTGATAGTTTACTTAAAGCTAGTACCGCTTAATAAAATCTCTTAGTCATGCTGTGTTTTTTGGGAACATATCTTCAGGTGGAAGACATGCTGAAAAGAAGTTTTGCAGAATTTCACGCTCAGAAGAAACTTCCAGAACAACAGCAGCTTCTAATGCGAAAGCTTGCTCAACCTACAAAAATCATCGAGTAAGGATCAGAAAGATGTACCTGCACAACATGGCTTCGGTAGTAGATTTAAAATGCTCCTTCACTGGCCTGCAAATACTAGCCTTTGCCGGTAGCAAATATTTCTATGCACCTTTATGGGCATTTAGACTCTTCAATTGGTGGGTTTGTTCCTCATCTTCATAAGAATAGCTTGTTCTTATGATCACTACTCCAGATAAAATGTATACATTGACTCAGGCTGGTACTGTTGTTTTTCTGGATTATACACAATCACTAAAGAGGCCATTGAAAAGAATTTCTCTTGACAATCTAAGTCTTCTTCCAAATTAAGTGGTTATCTCTGTCCTTATTTACTGTATCTCTCATGTCACTATTTGAAACATAGACAAAATGCAAAGCTGCCTTGCAGTTAGATACTGAACGATTGGAGAAGTCACGCAGCCTGGAAAGACAAATTATAATATGGGTTCCACATTAATTAACAATATTCTTTTTTTATTAGGATGCGTACTTTGTAATTATCATGCCTCGTCAGTTCCGTATACTGATTTAACAAAATGCCAGCTCTCAAATTTTACTGACTGCAAATCATTAGATATATCTATTTTCTCTTAAACTTATGCATGTTACAATTTTTGTTAAAATCTTTCGTTAGCCTTAAAATTTATTTTATTTCTAAATATCTAGTAGTTCATTCTGGTAAGCGTACACAGCCTTCAAACTTGAACTGCATAGTTTGTGTCAACTTGGTGATCTTCGTGGCTCCCTTGCACTTGTTGGAAGACCTTGTTTCTGTTATTATGCACTTTATCTGAATTTGGACTTCTATCTCATTTTCAGCCTCCTTGGCCCTATTTTCGTCTATTTGTTTCCCTCCAGAACTAGTTCTGAAATTTTTCCTCTTTCATTTGAATTTCTTTCTAGAGTTTTCATCTAAAGAAATCTGCTGTTCTAGATGTCTTATTTTCTAAACTAGCAGTCGGTGTTTGAAGCCTATTATTGTTCTTTGGAATCGCTAGAATGTGACTATGTGAAAATTCTTTCTGTACATATCTTATTATACATTTTTTAAACTTCGTTGTGTAATTCGCGTGTCTTATTATGCATATGTGTATATAGATGCATAAAAGGTGAACCAGCAATAGAGGATTATTTCGAGATTTACTCAGAGGCCGAGAGGTATAGCCACCTGGTTGCAGAGGCAGTCATGCAGTCCCCCGTTTCTCAACAATATCTAACTCCAGGAAGAGTGGTATTGGTGAAAGCACAGAAGGTGAGTCTATATTCATTTCTGGATTTGCATATAGTTGAAAGCATTGGTGGCAGTTGGACTTTTAGCTATTAAGCTAACACTTTCAAACTCTTTAATCTTAAAACTCTGGTTGAATTGATTTGTTGGAGCATACTCATGCTTATATATACCTATTATTATATATTTTATTGACTACTTGAGATATATAGCAAAGTTAATTTGCTCAAATGGAAGGGTAACTTTATTTAGTTTATTCAGTTTTATAGCTTCTGTGTACTAAGGATTCGTTGGCTTTGGTTGACTTGAGTATGTAAGATACATGAGTTCATACTTGTTGCCGTTGTACCTTGTAAGTACATGTTCACATAGACTGTTACGGCAAAGAATCGTGATTAAATCTTGCCTCCACTTCTTTTAACCATTGGCAGGCTCAAGATCACTTACTAGGTGTCGTCGTCAAAGCGCCCTCGGCTAATTTTAAGCAATACATATGCTTAGTGCTGACTCCTGAATTACCTCCAACCCTGCAAACTCCATTGGTTGGAGAGAAAAAGGGTCTTGATCTGCAAGTATTACTCCCAAAATCAAAACGTGGCTTGGAAGATGAGTATTTCTCTTCAGCTACATCTCGTAAAGGGTCTGGCATTGTCAATATAAAATTACCCCACCATGGTTTGGCTGCTGGAGTTAGTTATGAGGTTAGAGGAGTTGAGAGCGGTGAGTTCTTATCTATCTGCAAAAGCAAAATAAAAATTGACCAAGTTCGGCTTCTTGAAGATGTTAGTGCTGGTGCCTATTCAAATACAGTGCAGCAGCTATTGACTCTGAAATCTGATGGCAATAAGTATCCGCCTGCTTTGGATCCAGTGAAAGGCATGCCCATATTTCATCCTTTAAACCAACAATTTCATCCTTTTAGACTGTTTTTTTGACTTGTCTAAATTAATGACTTTTGCAATCGAAAATCATGTGCCAGATCTGAAGCTGAAAGACCTCAATGCTGTAGAAGCTTACTACAAATGGAATAGCTTACTGCAGAAGATGGCACAAAGTAAGTGTCATGGCTGTGTCAAACTTGAGGAGCACATGAAGTTAGCTAGAGAATTAAATCGGCATATGGAGGAAGTGAATGCTCTTAAGTTTCAAATGTCAGATGAAGCACTTCAGCAGATGCCGGACTTTCAGGGCCGTGTAAGTATTGTTATCTAGGTGGCACAGTTGCAATATTCTTAACTGCAACTACATTAATTGGGTGTTCATGCATTGCTGTTTGACATACTAGTCTTGACAATGCAGATAGACGTTTTGAAGGAAATAGGGTGCATAGATGCTGACCTTGTAGTGCAAATCAAAGGTCGTGTTGCCTGTGAGATGAATTCAGGGGAGGAGTTGATAAGTACAGAGTGCTTGTTTGAGAATCAAATGGATGACTTGGAACCGGAAGAAGCCGTGGCTATAATGTCGGCCTTTGTCTTTCAACAGAGAAATGCTTCTGAACCCTCTCTTACACCAAAGCTCTCTCTAGCTAAAAAGAGGTTCTTAACTTCCTAACTGCTCTTTGTTTTCACTTTACTCTGAAATAGTATGATTGTGTCATACGGTCTGATTATTTTCATTTTACACCGTGGTGGACCATTTAGCGGACAGTTTCTATCAATTTTTTGAATAATAGTCCTCATTTTTAGTTGTGCTAGGAGACGGTTAGTTGTGTACTTGAACAACTACAGACAAACAAACTTTTACTCCTTTTTTAATTGATATTGGCTATATGAATTAGTCAAGAATTACTTTTGAGTTGCGCAATGAATTGTTTTCTCCTTTTTTGATTAATTAATGTCTTCATTTAGTCACTTGGTAAGAATTATCAAATGAACTTTTATGTCACGTAGGCAAACATTGTATACAAGAGTTTGCATCTTTTTTTCTTTTTAAACGCCTTAGTCTAGTAATTATTTACCCAAGTTAAGCGCAAAACTTACCCGCCTTAAGTTACCACCCTGGGGCCCTTTTTTCAAAGTGATGTGTGTTATTTATCTACTGAAAATCCTTTGTGTAAGAAGTGAGATGATTTGATTGAGGAAAAAGAGTAAGATGCTTTGGTGATTCTTGCTTAACGGAGTTCCACTTAAGTTCTTTGCAGGTGTTTAGTTTAAGTGGGATGCTTTGGTTACTAAATTTAAGTATTTTGTTTCAGTCCAATGTAAATTGGTTTCTTTTTTTCTATACTCAATCATCTCTCGCCTAATATCTATTCCTAGTCAAAAGGGAGTGAAAATTTTGTTGTAATTAATGGCAGATAATTAGTTTGCAAAGATTGTAATATTTTTGCATTTATTTATCTGTCTTGCTGGTTTAGCAAATTGGCTTTTTGTTTCAATTTGTTTAGAAGAATACTATATTTACTTCATTTGTTATTTTTCAATACTGATACTTGAGTTTCCTGCGCCTCAGATTATATGATACAGCTATTAGACTGGGAGAGCTTCAATCCCACTTCAAAGTACAGGTCGATCCTCAGGAATATGCACAAGAGAATCTTAAGTTTGGTCTGGTTGAAGTTGTATATGAATGGGCAAAGGTAGTCTTTTTTCTCCCTTTCTCCTCACTTGCGTTTCTCTGCATTTCCCTTTGCCATTTTCTCTCCAGGCCTTTTATGTATAATATCATTAAATCCCTGAATTTTGTTATAGTTCAACCAGTTAAATGATCGTTATTTGCTTCACTAGATGAAATATTGTCTTTGACTCGACAGGGTACCCCATTTGCTGATATATGTGAACTTACCGATGTTCCCGAAGGCCTGATAGTTAGGACGATAGTAAGGTTGGATGAAACTTGCCGTGAATTCAGAAACGCTGCAGCGATTATGGGTAACTCCGCTCTTCACAAGAAAATGGAGATCGCTTCCAACGCAATAAAGAGGGATATCGTCTTTGCTGCTAGCTTGTACATTACTGGGGTTTAGTTGTGATTGTATGCCAATAGCATTAGTTTTAATTTCAACCCCAGGGCAATTTGTTGTACACCATAGAGGGCTTCTTCTGAACTTTATGTCTGCAAAGGCCTTTTGTGTTATAGAGAGGAGTGTTGTAGCTTTTAAGTTGTTTAGAAAAGAATAATGTATTCCCTTTTATCATAAGAGTACAGAAGTGTTTTTTTTGTTTGTTTGTTGATGAATTACAGAAGTTTCTCTTGATTTTAATGAGAAAGACTTATTTGAATGACATATTTAGGTGGTTAATTTGTCCAAATTTGGGATGTTACTGGACTCAATCTGGTTCAAGTACTGAACTACTGATTGCAAATAAATTCCAGGTATATTTTGAGACATCATTGTTTTCGGTTTTTTTTTTTTTCGTCTTTATTTATGAAAGTGTTTTTATAAGATATCCTAATTAAAGTTTGATCTTCTAAAAACTTGAGATCTCATCGATAGGAAAATTTATTATGTGCAACCGTTGTATAGATGATGTGGTACAACCGATGATAGAGATTAAAAATTATAGAAATTAATCACTTAATACCTCATTCCCATCATGTATTAGTAGGAATAACCGACCGGATGTACTACTTCATCATACAACGGCTGCACCTAATAATCTCTCCATCATTAGCCAATACTAATATGTATGCAAAATCGAAAGAGACTCATCGTACAACGGTTGCACCTAATAATCTCTCCTTCATTAGTCAATACTAATATGTATGCAAAATCTAAAGAGATTTTAGCATTGCGACGCTTTTATGACAAATTGTGTGTGCGAACTCTACTGATTTATAAGTTATGCGTTTGATTGAAGTTTTTATAACCTTTTTTTTTTCTTCAGTTTGGTAAATTATAATACTAACTATTTACTGTAAATTGAAACATTAGTATTAAAGCAAGTCGCTGTATCTATGTCAAACCTGATATAATATTTAAAAAAACTAAATTTGTGATGGGGAGAAAATAATCATAATACTCTCATTTGATGGCGGGAATCGTAAATTTGAGTCCTATTTGAACTCCCGCCAATAACAGGCGCCCACTTCACTCTCTATATAATTTTAAACCCTAACCCCACACGCAACGCAACGTATAATCTCACCTCGCGTTCAATTCTCTCTCCAAAATTACCATTAATAATAATCGAAAATGTTGGAGCTTCGTTTAGTTCAGGGAGGTTTGCTGAAGAAGGTGCTCGAATCAATCAAGGATCTGGTCAACGATGCCAATTTTGACTGCTCAGCCACCGGATTCTCCTTGCAGGCCATGGATTCCAGCCACGTGGCGCTCGTGGCTCTGCTGCTCAGATCTGAAGGCTTCGAGCACTACCGCTGCGACCGTAACCTTTCCATGGGCATGAATCTCAACAACATGTCGAAGATGCTCAAATGCGCCGGTAACGATGACATCATCACTCTCAAGGCTGATGACGGCAGCGACACCGTCACTTTCATGTTCGAAAGCCCTAGTAAGTCTCCAAATTACTATTATTGAGATTTCTGTTGCTATAATAATTATTATTATTTTTTTGAGACATTTAGGAATTTTGATTCTGTGTTGTTGTTGTGATTTGCAGCTCAGGATAAGATTGCTGATTTTGAGATGAAGCTGATGGATATCGACAGCGAGCATTTGGGGATTCCGGAAGCCGAATACCATGCGATTGTTAGGATGCCGTCGGCTGAGTTTGCGAGAATCTGCAAAGATCTGAGCAGCATTGGGGACACAGTTGTGATCTCTGTTACTAAAGAAGGTGTGAAGTTTTCAACGAGGGGTGATATCGGTACTGCTAATGTTGTGTGCAGGCAGAATACTACTGTTGACAAGCCAGAAGAAGCCACGGTCATTGAAATGCATGAGCCTGTGTCGTTGACGTTTGCTCTTAGGTATTTGAACTCGTTCACAAAGGCCACTCCGTTGTCGAACACGGTGACTATTAGTTTGTCGTCGGAGCTTCCTGTGGTGGTCGAGTACAAGATTGCGGAGATGGGATATGTGCGGTACTATTTGGCACCTAAGATCGAGGAAGATGATGAAGAAACTAAACCTTGAAGAAGTGATTGTGGTGTTGGATATCTTTGTTTCCCTTGCTTCTTAGTGGGATGATTGTGTTGGATTTTGATGACCTTTTAACATAGATGAAGCTATTATATATGTTGCAATTTATGAGAATTAGTAGCTGTCTGTCTTACTTTTCTTCTCTCCAATGGTTTATTCATATTAACTGATAGTAACTTTTTTGTAGTAGTCATCAAATGGTATAAACTTAAATTGCTTAATTCCCTGTATGTTTCTCAATTCTAAGCAGTGTGACTGGATATAAACTTTCTAGCTGTTGAAAGTACCTTCTTTGCAAGTAGAAAATCACTGAATTCAGAAGTTCAGGACATTAAGTGAAAACCATATTGATACATACTACTATGAGTATGCAATGGTTGTATGACGAGTTTGTGCAACTAATTTGATTAGTAGTAGTTAAGCACGATGAGATGAGATGAGATGTTGAGGAGTAACGGTCTTATAATTTAAGAAAGTCGTGTGATATTGATTTTTTGTTGCATTACTTTATCATACAATAGTTACCTGAGATTTTTCACAAATAAAAGAAAATTTGTAATTTATGTGCCACTTTCAAATACTTCAATGCTCAATGACAACCTATATATAATTATGAGTTTTGTAGGATGTCTCATTAAATATTCAAATACTTCACAATTTGTTACCTAACATTTAAAGAAGTGCACTTAGACTCTAAACATTTCAAAATGGTTCCTTGAGGCTTGAGGACAAATTATGATTTTTGCATATTCGTCCGTCGTGAAGCAGAGTGTTACAATTTCGATAAGTAAGTAAGAGGAAAAGTGGACTTTCTTTTTCGTTGGGTTTTGATCAGGGGCGGAGCCATTATTTTTTTTTCACCTCGGCTACTCTTATACTTAAGTAAGATAAAAAAAAATTAAGTACGAAGATATTAAATAAAATAAGAAATAGTCACTGTTTAATACAAAATTGTAACATAAAAACTTCATACTACTAAACACTAAAAATAATAATACTGTCGGAGATGAGCTCTTCGATCCTTCATGGAATAAAACTCATCTATTGTCGAATCTACATCTATATTTTTTGATAGTTCTTTTTCAATGTAGATAACCAAATTATTGCTCAATACCCTTCTTCCATTTTACTGCGCATAACTGTTTTAGAAATTTGCATTGCTAAAAACGCTCGCTCTGTTGTTGCTGTAGAAATATGACGCGTCAGAACAAGACGAATTAACATATCAATCAAATGATAAGTTTCTCTCTTATTTGTCTCATATAATCGTTGGCGTAATAATTCTGAAACTCCTCATGCTGAATAATATCACATTTATAATAGTATCAAACTACCAATAATTTATAATTAAATCAAATTCTATGATTAAATAATAAAAAATAATGACCTCTTTGATGTATTGTATAATTTTCCAATTGTTTAGGATCTTAAAACAATAATCAATGGCCACCTTTTTTTCCTTGGCAGTTGGCACGGGTGAGGACTGAGGAGACAAAGAATGCTGTTTTTCTTTTTCTTTTTCTTTTCTTCTGCCAAACTCTAAGGTAACATTTGTTTTGTATTATTTTTTTATTTTCTTTGTTCAATGAGTAATGTGATTGCCCGATGGAAAGTAATGAATGGTTGACTTTCTTTGGCACTTTTCTCTTCTTTTTTTAAAACTACATATATATTCTTAGGCTTTGACAGCATTTTGTTTATATATAACATACTACTGCTGGGACTTACTAAATTCTCACCTGGGCTACCAGCTTTAGTTCCACCCCTGGTTTTGATATTAATTATTATTAACCCAATGTTAACTTTGAGCCATGTCGTAACTTGTAAGAAGACATAGAAATATAAATAAGTCACATGTAAAGTGGAAATGTAAATAATAAAATTAAATAGATTAATTATAAGAAATCTCTCCATTGAATACTAAAATAATTTCTGTATGGGCTGCTAAATTAGAAACAGAAAAAAGTAAAAACAAGCCCATTTTGGGGACAGGCCCACCCAATATACATTCAATTCACCACTGCGTTTTGCAATTTCACCATCATCATCTAATAATAATAACATTCAACAGCAGAGATTATAGGAGAGTAAAACGACGCCGCAGCAGCAGCTATGAGGAAATTCGATCCATGGCCAGTTTTCTTCAAGAGAGAATGGAATCGCAATTGGCCTTTCCTCGTCGGATTCGCCGTCACTGGACTCATCGTCACCAAAGTCTCCCTCGGTCTAACAGGTCTGTTGTTACTTAATTATCTCTTTCCATTTTTTATTGATGCTTATTGATTTCTGATTATTGTTGCTCTTTTCTTTATCATCAGAGGAGGAGGCGAAGAATTCTCCATTCGTGCAAAGGCACAACAGAAAGTAAGCCCTCCCTTTTTCTTCCCTGGTTACAAACCCTAGAATTTATGTTTGGATCATGATTTTTTAACTGAATAGAATATATACTGAGAAAAAAAGAGAATCGGTTGAAATCTATTGTGTGATTGCTACAATTGAGCTTGATACCAAGTTGATTAGCTTTGGGAATTTGAAGGGGCTCATAATTATTTTATCCAGCCACGTATTTGTGCCGTTGATTCTGAAATTTAATGTGATGGTGACATTTTACAAGTATATGTTATAGCTGCTGAAAAAAATGCTACTCAATGTTGTAGATTTATTTGGTGCCCAACTCACTTTTAAGAAGTTTGTAGATTCAATTATCGCCGCTTATCATGTATCCCTCTCTGTTGTAGCTTGGTTGTTTGGACCTCTCGGTATCTGTTGTCTTGCTAGTGTGATGTGATCGAACAGCTTCTAGCTGCAACCAATGTTTGTGTTGATATGGAGTTACCGCATTATACTGATTCTTGTTGCGTTTTGCAGATGAAATTGTTCTTAGTTGATGAAGGAAGACCTCCAACTTGACGCAGAGGACTTTTCATTTGTTGTTTATTTTCCTTCTTATCATTTATCACTTGGATGATTGTTTTGTCGCATAAATCTTTCGAATTTTCTTGGTGGAAGCCAGGTTAATGTATGCATTTTCGTTTTGGATTATGCTTAGAAAGGAATAACAAGATTTTACTTCTGTTTTTCCTGTGCACAGCTGCTACGAGCTAATTAACTGAAGTTACTCCTTGGATATGATATTTCTTCCTGAAACCGCGCCACTTCTAAATTTGACTCTCTTCTAGTTCTTATAGTCTCGGAATATAATAGGTATATGCAATAATTTTTACATCTGATGATCTGAAGCAGTGAGAACTTAAGCTAGTTCACTTCCGTATTATTTTGTTATTAAGTTCATATCAATTAAACGAGATCAGCTGTTTCAGATATGATATTTGGATTATTACATTGTTGAATCAGATGCATATATTTGAGGACAAGATATTAGATGGATGAAGCGGTCACAGTATCCTTAAAAATGTATATTCCGTTATGAACTTCAAAGCTGAATTAACCAGATTGATTAGTGGGTGTCTGCAATAAGTGTATGAAATGGCCTTGAATACTTTGTTTCAAGCTATTTAAAGCATATTTAGGTGTATGTGAAATTGAGTTGAAGTAGTTTATTTCTTAACTGTTATATTTTCGAAAGTAGTTTTACAAGCACCCTTATTAATCCAACTGACTGGTCTTAAGTATAAGCGTAACGAGTGCTTCAAAGTTCAAACACCAAAGATTTGCTTACGTGAGTCTAATAGATAATATTATGAAAGTTCTGCAAACAAGCCCCAGTGAACATCTATTTTCTGCATAATTGTCCAGAATATCGGTGCTGTCTTATCCTATAGTCAAGATGGTTTAAGTTATGCACAATTGGCAGTCGAAATTACAGAGGTAGTGAAGATGAAGATATTTCTTATGAATGTGTAAGCTTAATGCGGATGAGAACTGATGAAGGTGAAAGTGAATTTGGTGGGAACGAAAATAACTCTAGCGTAGAAGGTGGTGACCGATGAATGATGGTAACCATGGATGACAGTAGATGGTAGAGATTATGAAGGTCCTAGGCATGCCTTACTGAGCTATATTGAGATACTTTATCCAATTTTTAAAGGGGAATGATATTTAGCAAATAATTATGAGATAAAACAAGCAACTCCGTCTCAATCGCTAATAAAGGAGTCCCACATAGGCGTATTGTCGAAGTGTGACTCAATTACGATAGCAGCATTCTTATTGAAGAGATATGCCAATCATGAGTTCATGACCATACTTGACCGCATTAGAGTATGTGGTGCAGAAGCGGACACAACCCATACTGATGTTCATCAAAGTGGGAATATCTTAGCATATGGCCATATGCCTTAAGATCTGGAGAACATGAGCTGAAAATGTCTCGAATTGTACCCAACATTGTGTTATCTTAGAGAAATTGTCATAAAACTACAAGAATCAAGTATTGTGGTTTTAATGCAACAGTGGGGTACAAAATGACATGAAACATCAATCAAATCTCTAAATGTCATTTCAAAAAATATATGAACGTCTTCATTTTAAACTGGCTGAAAAGAGTCTTAGGGTAGTATTTTCTTCGTTCACTGAATACAACTTTGATCCGTGCATGAATCTACCCTATAGAAGTTATGTGAAGCTAATAATAATATATGGGGTTTGAAAGAAATGCTTCAGAGACCAGTATAAAGCAAATTCGAAAGAAATGCTTCAGAAGACACTTGTTTGGAATTTGATCAATTGAGATATATGCAAAGATTATTTTTGATTATTATTGAGATATATGCAAAGATATATGCAGATAAAAAAAGAACCCAATGAACCTGCAACTATTAAATGTAAGAGAAGGAATAGAGATATGAAGCCCTGTAACATGAAAGGATACGAAAAGATACAAAAACAGTTAAATTTAGGGGGGGGGGGGGGGGGGGGTGGACAAACATAGTGTCAAAGTATGAAGAAAATTGAACATAGTGAAATCAAAAGCAGCTGAAATGAAAGAAACTAAGAGGGTGAGTAGTGTCGATGCAACATAAGTCATGCAGTGCAAGACTAAACCCACCATCAAAAAATAATTAGGTTGTACTAAGAGAAGTGGTAGGTATCAAAAACAGGCTGTGTAGCATGTTGTGCATAAAAACAGGTATCAAAAACAGGCTGTGTAGCATGTTGTGCATAAAAACAGGAAATGCAAAGAGAAATAGCTCCGGCAATATGAAATAAACACAGCAGAAACGAATGGTGAGATTACCATCACCAGCTCTGGCAATAGGAAACATGCTCTGGCTTTTTATATAACCCACATTAGCAGATGGCAGCAGATTCATGGAAAGTTCAAAACGCCCACATTGAAAATCCAAATATATAGCTGTAACGAATTATAAAGTAGCAACTACAGAACATAACAAGTTTTAACAGAAACACAACTGCAGTTGAGTAATTACAACCACAGCTTAAAGTACTAAATTCTACAATCCTGAAACTTTCTCTTCTTTTTTTCTCAGCATCAACCCTCTTGGTATTCCTCCTCTTCATACTCGTACTCTCCATCCTCATCAGCTGTTGCATCCTGGTACTGCTGATATTCAGACACTAAATCGTTCATGTTGCTCTCAGCCTCAGTGAATTCCATCTCGTCCATGCCCTCACCAGTGTACCAGTGTAAGAAAGCCTTTCTCCTGAACATGGCAGTGAATTGCTCGCTCACCCTTCGGAACATTTCTTGGATCGATGTTGAGTTACCAATGAATGTTGAGGCCATCTTCAGCCCAGTTGGGGGAATGTCACAAACAGTGGACTTGACATTGTTGGGAATCCACTCAACAAAATAGGACGAGTTCTTGTTCTGAACGTTCAGCATCTGCTCATCGACTTCCTTGGTGCTCATCTTACCTCGGAACATAGCTGAGGCTGTCAGATAACGGCCATGGCGAGGATCAGCAGCGCACATCATATTCTTTGAGTCCCACATTTGCTGAGTGAGCTCTGGCACCGTCAGTGAGCGGTATTGCTGGGATCCACGTGAGGTGAGGGGAGCGAATCCCACCATGAAAAAGTGCAAACGTGGGAATGGGATGAGATTGACTGCAAGCTTACGCAGGTCAGAGTTAAGCTGACCGGGGAACCTGAGGCAGCAAGTTACTCCAGACATGGTTGCAGATATCAGGTGGTTAAGATCACCAACTGTAAACATAAAACTGAAGTGTTAACAGACAAATTAAAACTAATAAATTGCACTTGTAAGTTAAGTACAAGAACATTGATATTAAGTCCTAAAAAGTAAAACTCGAGTTGTCAAATGGGGGAAATTAGACCATGGGACACAATAGTGAGAAATCCAATCTTTTCTGATAAGCATGCTTGTTTGTTTACAAGACAACAAAAAAGAAATTGCCTAACAGTTTCTTGAATGAGTATGTTCGTATTAAAGAAAGGAAAGTTACTTATAGTAGTTTATACCAATGAAACCAAACCCAGAAGGTAATCACAAAAACTGAGAAAACTTACAGCTTGGAGTGGTTAACTTAAGTGTTCTGAAGCAGATGTCGTAAAGCGCCTCATTATCAAGAACCATGCACTCATCTGCGTTCTCCACAAGCTGATGAACAGACAATGTAGCGTTGTAAGGCTCAACAACGGTGTCAGAAACCTTTGGAGATGGAAAAACAGAGAATGTGAGCATCATTCTATCTGGATACTCCTCCCTTATCTTAGAAATCAACAGGGTACCCATGCCAGACCCAGTGCCTCCTCCCAAGGAATGGCAGACTTGGAAACCTGCATTTCATTTGCAACAAAAGCATAATAAGAACACAAATATTTCATGTATCTCAGTCAACAAAAATCTATATTTCATTGAATTCAAATCTATCATCTCAAACAGACCAAAATAAAAAACTATCGAAATTTATATGACAATAGACTGACATGCCGACTATAATGTAGATATATACAGCCACAAACACACGTCAATACAAAAGCACTGTTTATATCTACAAATAAGAAATGTATTATTATTATTAAGTGGTTAACTGAAACATGGAATGATGAACCATGAAAAGCCGATGCCATAATTTATTGGTTGAACCACATGCTAACAACAACAACACAACCAAATAGAAAGGATCATTGATAAACAGCAAACAAAATTTACATCACGCATTTGTCAAGTTAAACATACTTTCATACAGAAATCCTCAAACGCTTGTAAACTAAATAGAAAGGAACGACGAGAAATCAATCGTGCACACGGACAATTATTCAAACACAACAGCTACACAATCTAAACCACAAAATAATAACCTAATAAACGCCAGATCTAGGCAAAACACAATACAACAACAACAATAAGAATAAGAATGTGAATCGATATATATATATATACCTTGAAGACAATCACAGTTCTCAGCTTCCTTCCTAACAACATCGAGAACGGAATCAATCAACTCCGCTCCTTCAGTATAATGTCCTTTCGCCCAATTGTTGCCTGCCCCGGACTGCCCGAACACAAAGTTGTCCGGCCTGAAGATCTGCCCGTACGGCCCAGATCTGACGCTGTCCATGGTTCCAGGCTCCAGATCCATAAGCACAGCCCTCGGCACAAATCTGCCTCCGCTCGCCTCATTGTAATACACATTAACCCTCTCCAGTTGCAGATCTGACACGCCTTCGTAGCGTCCGGTGCCGTCGATGCCGTGCTCGGCGCAAACGACCTCCCAGAACTTGGATCCGATCTGGTTACCGCATTGCCCTCCCTGAATGTGAAGGATTTCTCTCATTTTCGTTGATTGGTTTGATTGAGAGAGAGAGAGGAGAAATGCAGAGAGAGAAAGTAGTGAGAGAGAGAGAGAGAGGGGGGGAGGAGGAATTTTTTTAGGGTAAATGAGAAATGAAATTTGTGTATCGTAACGGATGGTTTTTATTTTAAAAATGGGTTGAAGGATTTTAGCGGCTGTTTGAATTTTGAATTTTTTTTTTGGATGGACAGGCGTCAATGAGCTGGACTCCTCTACCTTTTCTAACGGATGAAATTGTAATTCAAAGTTTATGGTAAGTAAGTATTAATTAATTATATTTTTTAGGTGAGAAATGAGAATGGAATAAGAAGTAGTTTGGGTAATTATTTAATTTCATTGAGAAATATTTTTAATTAATAGGGGGGGAAACATGGATTTAATCAAATTACTAATCAGGGAGAAAATTTGAAATTTGAAATCCTACAACGTTCTCATCTCCGTTTGGGCTGATTTGAATCAATATACTAATTACTAAAATATTAAATAAATCCCACAAACTAATGAGTTGTTTGTGTCTGCCGGTAGGCATTAACAATTGTCATATATAATCAACCAAGATAATTAATTGAACGACCATATAGTATTTACTTTAATATAACACATCATATTTTACATTTGACTTAATTAAATAAGTAGAAGTAGTTTGGTTCTATAGATAAAGTGAGATTTCTCGACTTATCTCAAGTTATGTTAAGTTTGGCTCTTTGGATTAATTTTTCGGGAAAAAGTGAGATATGGCCGTAATTTTAATTCTATCTGTAAATATGAGACAAATAATCTCACATCTAGCTCTAAGATAAATAATCTTGATTTTGTCTTAATTTTACAGTTCAAGTAAATGTCCATTACACATTTCTATAAATTTATATATCAAATCACTAGTTCATTACAAAAGTAAAATTTATATAAATATTTATAAAGTTTTTCATGGACCATCACTTTTATTGTTTATTAAAGGGGAAATTACAGAATCATAGCCAAACTTTGGATTTTTTTGCCCTTCCATGGCTAAATTTTGAACTTTCGCACTTAGGTATCCATACCTTCATTCGGGCACCACTTTTGTATCTCAACTTTGAAAAAATTGAAATGCGGGCAAGTTCGGGCAACAAACCGTCACTATTCGACCAAGTAACGTAATTTTTCAAGGCAAAAGCGTCAGATCATGTGAAAATCGACTATATTATTCAAAAAACTGCTTAACCCTTCAAAATCAGAAATCCCCAATTCTAAAATCAATCTCTTTTCTAGGGTTTCAAAAAAATCATCAAAGTTGAAATGGAGAACTCTCTAATGTGCGGCTGTGGGCGTAGGGCTTTGAGAAAGACTTCATGGACAAATCTTAATCCAGGTTTGCGCTTCGCGAGATGCGAGAGATACAGGGTAATTCACCTCGATTCAACTCTTTTGAATTCGTTCTTAATCTTTTCGAACAAATTTCTGATTTGGTCGATTTGTGTTTGTAGCAACTTGGGAGTTGCAATTTATGGACTTGGGTTGACCCGCCAATGTGTGATTGGGCAAGGCAAATCATACCCCGATTTGCTTTGTAGGGTGAATCGTTTGGAAGAGGAGGTTGCCCGCAGCAGCAAAATGGTGCAGATTTTGATTGGGTTGCTGGTTGTGGTCTGTGCAGTGTGTGCATCAGCCTTTCTGAAGATGCCATAGTGTGTTGTGTTATTTAGGTGTTAACTCGGGTTTAAGTATGTATCAGCTTAAATTTGAACTTGTGGAGTTTAGTCAAATTGTGGTGGTGTTCGAGTATATGATAAGTGCAGTTGTGTTTAGTCTAATTGTAATGCAAGAGCTTAGGTTGTTGTTGTAGTGATCCTTGAGGTTTCCAATATTTAATGACTTTCATTTTTAAGGTTGTAACATAGAGTTGTGGTGTGTTTTTGTATCTACTATTATTGAATATAAATTTCATGAAAATTACAAGTTCAAACAAATGATAAAATAGAGTTCTAAAACACAGTTGTGAAATGGTAATCAAACACAAACCAAACATTAAAAAAACATTAAACAAAAACATGGCTAAACATATGCCAAAAACAAATGTTATGTTATGTTCCTCATCCCCTCTCATCCCAATAATTAATCATCAAAATCGCATGCATCACCTTCACCTTCGTCAGCCATCTGTTGATCTTCATCTCCATCATCCATTTGCTCATCTTTACCTTCATTATTTAAGGACAACACTATTTCTTCTGGGAACTAGACTTGTAGATCACCAGGGGCAAACCTCAATGAACTCCTCCTCATAAATCCCAGCTTCCTCATGGAACAAAGCACAGTTCATCTCATCAAACAAATGCTAAGTACCTTTGTTGATTGTGTGACTGTTGAAGTCCCCCCGACTTCATTAGCTACAACTGCTTCAGAAGATGCCTCATGCAAAGTGGTTTTCTTTTTCTTAGCTCATTTTTTGTTTCTTACCATTATCAGTTGTCGGTTGCTTCTTTTTTATTTTTAATTTTCCACCATGCAGCCAAAGGGTTGCTCTTTCTCACTTTACAACCCTAACATTATGACCTTTTTTGTGGCAGTAACAGCGAGTCATAGAAACTCCATGCTTTCCTAGTTTGCCCTTCATTGCATATTGCAATTGTTGCCTTTCCAACTCTTCGGGGGTAAGTTTCCTATCATTCTTCTTTGGCCAACCAAGCATGCTCTCTACATTAGGTGGCAGGAGTTTGTTCATTTCAATCCTTGGTTGTGGCCAAACATCTCTACCATGCATATGACCCATGTAATTGTTGTATAGAACAAATCAAGGGGTGCCAGTGCCTAACTGTTCCAACATACAATCAAGCTTGGAGTCCTGCAGCGTATGGATGTGCTCCTCTCCTTGTGCGACTTGGTCAACCACTTAACTAGGCTGTTTAAGCGCGAGAGTTTCATATGGACACCCTCAAGGCTGTCAGATGCATCTGGTAAGGACCTAGTGTCCTTCTTGGATGTATTGCCAGTTGCAACCGAGGATGGTGGTGGTTTGTTCACCACGTTGGTACTGGCCCGCATGGCCTGGACATGGGTGAGATCCTCCCATTTTGCCTTCAAATCTGGGAACTGAGCGGTCAATACCCTGTAGATGAGGGACGGGGAACCGAGTGAGAGGTGCAAATTTGGAAATGCCTTTCGATAGATACGCTCAAAACAAGTTTACCCATGTCAATTGCAACTCCAGTGCCAATGCAAAATAGGACACTTGCAACCTCATAGTGGAGGTTTGCGAAGATGGCATCCAGTGACAGACGAGAATACAAAACAAAATATTGTACCTGAGGTGAGATCGCTGGTGGTTAGAGGTCCGGAAGGCCAGGATTTGACCGTCCCGCAAGTGAGCTTACTGGCAACTATGTTCAGGTTCTTTCCCAGTCGCAACTCGGAGAGGGCATCTGTATCTACGACGTGGGCCTCCATCTCAGTAGAGAGTAGTTCAACAGTAAAAGGGCATACATGATTGCGGACAAAAACTACATGACGCTGGAGCGAACCCTCCGCATCAAGCTGAGTGGTGAGGTTGGCATAGAACTCCTGGACTAGCACCTTCTTGTAACTGCCGACTTTCTCAATTGCAGCTAGCCAGCCCCGTTTCCTCAGCATAGTAAGAACAACAATCTTGGCATAAGACTTTTCATCCAGCGGGCGTTCCTCAACCAATGGTCGTTTCCTATACCCATTGAACCGTACCTGAGCGTAGGCATATAGAATCGATCGAAGTGAGCACGAATAGCCTTCAAGGCTGTAACTGCAGATGCAACGTTGGGCAGGACAAATTGAGTGTCCACGACTAGTAGAGCAGCCTTCTTGGGCTGGGGAGTGGGTCGAACCTTCTTCGTCGGAGGCTCAACATCAGTATCCACCTCCTGTGGATCGTCCTTGTTAGAATCCGATTCAGAGGCACATTTTTCAGATACTTTGTGCTAATGCCCACCGCGGACAGGTTTGCGAGCAGGAATCTTGGTCCACTTCCTGGTTGCAACTCCAGGGGTAGAAGAAGCAGGTGGAGCAGAGGGAACATCGGTCTTATCATTGAAATCACCCTGTGGAGTGGTGGAATCTCCCACTTTTGCCTTCCCTTTGGCCTGAGCGGATGCCCTTGTTGGTGGCGGATCTGATGGCTGAACATGAGAGGGAGGGGGTTGAGGAGTATCTACCTCAGTGTGAGGAGTGCAGTCTTCTTCAGTATCGGAAACAGTTGGTGAGGGCTAAGTCGGAGGTGGAGTTGTTTGCAGGGGATCCATGACGATGGGTTCGTCGGAGTGTGAGGCGGCGGGTTTCTTCACTGAACCACCCATTTGTAAAAATACAACAAGCCAGAGAGAGAAACCATGAGATGTGATTTGAGAGAGAGAAAGATGAAATAGAGTAATGGAAAGTAATGACTACACCAAGTAATAAATAGATACCCTAACCCTATAATTTATGAGGGAAACTTTCCCACCAAAACGCAATCTCTTATCTTAAGATAATCAAATCTTTTCTTTATAAGCATAAATCATAAGATATGCACAACGAGAGAAAACACATAGACAAATCAAGTCGAGAAAATCATGAGGCGACACCATCACATCTTAACAAACTGTGGCAAAATCTCCTAATGCTACACGAAAGGAAACACAATAGAGGAGAAATTGGGATCCCACAAATTATGCAGAATTGAAACCAACGACATAGAGCCACAAGGAATTAAAATTAATCGAAGATAATTACAAATTCCATAATGATACTAAGTCCAAGGATAGAAACTGATATCACGTAATCTCCTCAGTTGCAACGTTGCACAACACACACGCAACTGGTAGTAGTCACTCTGACACATTTGTGAACAAGGTAGCTATTTTCAATGAGTAGACGCGTGGGATAAGAATTGATAGCTTTCACACTTGTTTCTTGTAGGCAGGTAGCTTTTTCCAGTTGCAACTAGAACCTATAATAATATATTCAGCCTCTGTTGTAGAAAGGGTTATAGCGTGTTGTTTCTTACTCAACCATGAGACTAGATTGGCTCCAAGATAGAAACATCTTCTTGCCGTGCTCTTCCGATCATCAGCACATCCAGTCCAATCAACATCACTATAACCTGCAAGAGAGAGGTTATCATTAAAGTTGTAACTGACACCAAAATCAGTTGTACCAGAAATGTAATGAATGGTCCTTTTAACAGTCTTAAGATGCGACTCCTTTGGGTCGGCTTGATAACGTGCACACACTCCAACACTGAAGCATATGTCGGGACAACTCGCCGTGAGATATAACAGGCTTCCAATCATGCTCCTGTAGAGGCTGGGATCCACTGAGTTGTAACTTTCGTCCTTGTTGAGTCGGTCTATTGATCCCATGGGGGTCTTCATTGGTTTGGCATTTTCAAGCCCAAATCTCTTGATTAAGTTCTTGACATACTTAGTCTGAGATATGAATATTCCATCATCTTGTTGTTTAACCTGTAGACCAAGGAAATATGTGAGTTCACCAACCATACTCACTTTGAACTCATTTTTCATAACAGATATGAAGTGTTGCAACTCGCTGGGGGACGTGGAGCCAAACACTATGTCATTTACATATATTTGTGCAATGATAATATGAGTTCCAAAATATTTATAAAATAGAGTGTGATCCACACTTTCTCTAGTGTAACCCTTTCAAGAAGGTGAACGGTGAGTCTCTCATACCAAGCATGAGGTGCTTGTTTGAGACCGTAAATAGATCTTTTAAGTTTTAAAACATGGGTGGGGAAATGAGGATCAATGAAACCTTTGGGTTGTTCAACAAAAACTTCTTCATTTAGAAACCCATTCAGAAAATCACTTTTGACATCCATTTGAAATAGTTTAAAGCGTAAGACACATGCAACAGCAAGTATGAGACGAATAGATTTCGGTTTTGCAACTGGTGCAAATGTATCATCATAGTCAACTCCTTCGACTTAAGTGTCGCCTTGTGCAACAAGCCTCGTTTTATTCCTAACATTGTTTCCAAGTCCATCGGTCTTATTCTTGAAAATCCACTTTGTTCCAATGATGTTAAATTTTGGTGGTCGTGGCACCAGTTCTTAGACATCGTTTCTTTCAAATTGATTGAGTTCTTCCTGCATGGCCTCATTTCAAGTTTCTTCCAACAGTGCTTTCTTCACATTCTTAGGTTCAATATTGTAAGTGTAACTTACAAATCGCACCATCTAGTCATATCTTTTACGCGGGAGATCTCGTGTACGAATACCTTCACTCATCTCACCAATGACCGCCTCGGGTAGATGATTCCTCCTGATGTGAGATGGAGCTTCCAGATGCTCTGCTCTTTCATTCATTTCTGGTGAGGGGTCAGCGGCTTCTGTGACCTCAGGGTTAGTTACAACTGGTGGATCCACATGATCAGTTGCAACTGGTGGAGTGGGTCTGGAAGTCATCGGTCGAGATTCATCCTCTTCTTCTGAATTAATCAGCTTTGTGATCTTGACTTCTGAGGAGGTTGATGCAAAGTCCCTATAATCATCAAATTCAACATTAGATGATTTTACAACAATTTAAGTTCGCATGTTGAACACACGATAAGAGTGATTGTTGCGAGAGTAGCCAACAAAGATACCTAAGTCAGATTTGGGTTGGAACTTACCTCTAGATTCTCTATCATTGAGTACATAGCAAGCACAACCAAAAATGTGAAAGTGATGTACACTAGGACATTTACCTTTTCCAGATCTCATATGTTGTCTTAGTTGTACCTGGGCGTAGATACACACGGTTTGTAACATAGCATGTAGTGATCACTGCTTCTGCCCAGAACTTAAGAGGCAGCTTCTTCGAGTTTAGCATAATTCGAGCCATTTCAACCAGATTCATGTTCTTCCTTTCTACTACACCGTTTGTTGTGGTGTAATTGGGGATGAGTATTCATGAAATATTCCCTTATCCGTCCAAAAATTGTTAAAGATGGAATTTTCGAATTCTTTCCCATGATCACTTCAGATCCTTTTGACTGTTAAATGCTTTCAGTTGCAACAGTGTTGCAAAGGTTTTTGAAAAACACAAAAGATTCATTTGTCTCTTTCAAAAATTCAACCCAGGTGAATCGTGAGAAGTCATCAACATACTCAAATATGTAACGTTTACCAGAGATACTTTCCTTCTGGAGTAGCCCTACAAGATCCATGTGAAGAAGTTCTAGGATTCTTGATGATGGGGTGTGTTGCAACTTGGTTGTTGAAGAGATGTGCAAGGATTTATAGCTAATGTGACCAAGCCTTTGGTGCCAGAGATCTGCAAGATTGTCTGCACTAAAGTTGCAACTTAGTGATCTGATAGCAGCTTTACTACTAGTCATGGTATAGCAGTTTTCAGTACTTCTTAACCCATGTAGTACCCTATTGTGAAACTGATCAATAACCTCACATTCATCTTTAGTGAAGCGAACATAGAGATCATCATCGCATAACTGGTTGATACTAATAAGGTTAGCATGCAAACCATCAACCTGAGTTTAGGGAATCCCTTCACGTTTAGTGTTCATTTTCCAAGGTTTTTTCCCCGGTTACCATCTCCAAAAACCACATCGCCCTTTCGTTCATGTACGAAGTTATTCAAGATGCTTTTATCTCCTGTCATGTGCCTGGAACAACCATTATCAAAGAACCATGAGTTAGAATAGAAGGCATGTTGGGAAGTAGAATTGCAAGCAGTAAGGCATGTAAGAGTATTGGTTATTTTTCAACCCAAACTTGTTTTACTGATTTCTCAGTTGCAACTGGAGTTGTTCTCTGCTTGATTTTCTTCTTCCTTCAATTTTTCCTTTTCTTTTTAAGCTGCCCTTCAGGCTGGACAGAATGGGATGTGTGATGAGTTTCCCAAAGTTGGTAGCAGTACGGTCTGCTATGTCCTTGAACACCACAATGATGACATGTTGGAACAAACCGTCCTATTGGGAATCTGACAAGAGAGACAGAGTTAGAAATAGGTATATTGGAGTTACAACTCGGGTGTACCTGATCATCAGACAGTTGGATATGAGAATAGTCAAGTGGAATCTCAACTCCTTCAGGTGTTCGTTTCTTATTTGATATGGTGATTTTGGTATCTCCAAGAAACTTTGGGTTGACAGGGTTAATATAGCCAACTCCAGTTTTCCCTGTTGCAACTTGTTGAGTGTCTAGAACCTTCTCTAGATTGTTAGTGCCTATAGTGAGTAATTTCACATTCTTAACTAAAGCATCCAACTCCTTTTCAGTGAGATCCACACATATCCTCCAGTGCCTTGTGTGCCTTGAGGGCTGTGTCAAGATCAACAGATAGAAGATCTCTTTCCCTTGTGAGTGAGAGAACTTTTCTTTCAAGTTCCATGATTTTGTTGTTCATTCTGACTGGGCTGCCAAAGGATGAAACAATTTTGAGTTGAGCCTCAAGTTCGGAATTTCTTTTGCAGATGGCATCCACATCGAATATTGGGTCCAGATCATCACTTTCTAGTGAGTGTAATCGGATTCTGTCAAGTTCTGGATTGCAACAGCCATGTTAGCTCTAGCGAACGGAATGAAGGATGAAAATGCAACATCAGTAGTTTCTTCCGTGTCTTCCTCGTTTTCTTCGAATTCATCATCGCTTCAAGCTAGTAGAGCTCTATTCTTGTTTTTTTCATGAAGGTTCGCACAACCAGCCTTATGTGTCCAAATCCTTGGCATTCCCTGTATTGAATGCCCTTTCCAGACATTTTATTGTCAAGTCTATTAGTAGCGGAAGGCTTCTTAAAATTATCAGAGGGACTTGCAACAAGACTAGAAGAGTTACCATTACTCCAGTGTTTGTTCATTTTATTGAACCTTTTTATGAGGAGAGCCAGTGATTGGACCAGTTCGGCGTTGGAACTGCTCTGAGGGCGATTTCAGTGCCACTTCTTTGGAGATGGTGTCTCTTTCTCTCTTGAGTTTCATTTTCCATGCGGTGAGGGAACCCATGAGATTAGCAAGGGGTAGAGTGTTGATGTCTTTTGCCTCTTCAATGGCTGAGACCTTCATTGAAAATCTTCCTAGAACGGATCCCAGAAGCTTTAGTACAATTCTGGATTCTGGAAAGTCGGCTCCAAGGATGGTGGCTTCACTTGCTAGGTGCCTGAGTCTGGAATGAAACTGTGCAATGGTATCAGTCTCTTCCATGTGTACGAAATTTAACTGCTCGTTCAGCAGTTGCAATTTGGACGCCTGGACTTTTGCATTTCCTTAGTGTACGTTCTCTATAGCCTGCCAAGCATCTCTTGCAACTTCACAGTTAGGATGTTTTTCCACGCCTTTTGGTCCTACTGTTTGATGAACTTTTGCATGCGATTCTTCCAGTAGGAGTAATTGGTAGCAGTCATCATCGATGGCTTTATGGTCGATAGACCTTCCCTCATTTCCTCCATAAGAAAAATACTTAAACAAAACAAAGATCTTTAAACCAGAATCTACACTATGAAATATAGTGACTGGCTCTTGATGCCAAATGAAAGATCTTAGATCTATGTTACTTGTAATCAGATGCAGTTGCACTTGAAAGGAGTTGCAACTGCACTCGTAAGTAATACATATAATAGTTCTTTAGCGTTTGAAAGTTGTTTTACTGTTGCAATTGTGAAAAGACAGTTAAACATAAAACAGTAAAAAACACAAAGGTTTTAACGTGGTTCGGTCCAAATGGTCCTAGTCCACGGGGTTTGCACCCAAAAGTTTGACTCAAACAATACCCTACTTAAGAATTACAATGTAGGTTTTACATCAACCCATATAAGATAATTGTGAAGATAACTACAATATCTTATTATAATCTAAACAAAACTTATCATATCTTAACAACAAGTTTTATCTATTTAATAAATATAATTCAAATACATATAATAATTAATTACATAACTAGAAATCTGTTAAATCTACCGATAGCCTCTCTCAAATTGTTGTCGGTGAATCAACTAGCAACAATTTGCTAATTAAAGACATGTCTTTGACGAGTGATGGCCTTAGTGAAGATTTCAACTACTTGATGTTTCGTTGACACGTGATTGAGAATTATAGATCTAGGGTCATAAGCAAACACATGTTTTGCTGTAATCTGAATGGTGGTTGTATTATCAACGTGAAAAGGGGTCGGCAGAAGTCGAGCAGAACCAAGCTCTAAAAGAAATCCACGTAGCCAAATAACTTTATCGTATATTCTGCCTCCCTAAAGGACTTGGACACATACACATGTTTCCTACATTTCCAGGAAATGAGTGAATTGCCAAGAAAACACACATCAACTAGTAGTAGAACTTCGAGAATCTAAATAAGCTGCCCAATCGGTGCCCCGATAAGCAGTCAGCTCAATATGAGAACCTTTAGCGAGAAATAATCCACGATGAGAATTCCCTAGCAAATAACAAATTATGTGACGAGAAACCACAAATGAAGATGTTTGTGAGAATCCATAAACTTATTAATTGTATGAACCACATAAGAGATATCATGGTGCATTATAGTAAGATAAATCAAGTTCTCAACCAATTTACGATATAAAGTTGGATCTGGAAGAAGGTCACTTTTTGTCTTATACTTAATATTTACTTCCAAATGAGTGTCAATAGGACTTGTGTCTTCGAGGTGCCCTAACTGGATTAAATCTTGAATGTACTTGTGTTGATTTAAAAATAAAGCATGTTTGTAGCAAACAAACTTCTAATCCCAAGAAATAGGCCAGATTTCCTAAAGTTTTCATAATGCAGGTATTATGAAGGTGTTGTTGAAGTCTTTTGAATCGAACAATCATGCCAATAATGATAGTATCGTCGACATACACCAACAAGCAACTAATCCCATACCACTGGTATGCAAAACTAAGGAGGAGGCGTACTGACTTTTTTTAAAAGAAAATTTTAGCAAAGTACTATGAATTTCTCAAACCACGCTCTTGAAGACTGTTAAGACCGTATAAAACCCTTTTTAATTTGCACACTTCCGTCAAAAATAGATTATTTATACGAGGAGGAAGCTTCATATATAAATATAAATAAGAAAGTGAATAAAAGAAATCAAAGGGGCATATATGGAAGAATCAAAAGCAATTACATGGTAATAATTGCAGGGGGAGATGATATATACAGAGCAAAATTCCTCAATACAGAGCAATTCTTTTTTTTCTTACTAATTTACCCTTGTCATATCAACAAATTAATCTATCTTCTTTTTTCTAACTCCGTGATTGCACTTACTAAAATAACTGAAAATAGGAATATCCTCTGATGATATTTTCTTTCCATGCAAGAATAAAAATATAAATATTATCCAATTCTATATTGTATAAATATTTTTAATTAAATATGTTATAGCTTCCGCACAAATTTTTCTTTTTGGGTTATTACAAAATTCTTTTTATCACTGCATTTCTTTTTGTTGATTCTTGAGGACTAAATAATACTCTAAAATATGTGTATTTAAACTCGCTATATTTATTCCTAAAAAAAATGAAAAACTCCATACTTTGTTTTCAAAATTATTTTTTCTGGTGAAATCTTTTGACGTAACTTGTAGTAAAATATGTTATTTTTATTTATATTTTATTTTAATACAAATGTTAATGTTGTGTGTATATTTATTTTTATTTTAACACATGTGTTAATGTTGTATGTATAATGTCAAATATTTTTAAATATACGATAATGCTAAAATACCAAAATATGATGAAGAGGAATAAAACATAAAATATAGATTTGGATTTAAGAATTATGGGAGAAGTTACATGACTTAAAAATTTTAAATAAAAAAAGGATGAAAAATTAAATGTTTAAAATTAAGAAAACAGAAAATAAAAACTTTCCAAAGCTTCAGTTCTTTTTCTGATTACTTTTCGTGTAATGAATATAAATATTTTGTTTAGTTTTTTATTAATGACTTATAACTTAATAATTCACAAGATTTATTTACTATTTATATATAATAAAAGATTATCTTATATATATATATAGGAAAGATTGTCTAAATTGAGTTTCTATTATTATTTTACACTAAATTAAAAAATGAGTTGTACAATCAATTAAAAAAGGACAAACTAGTAAATAATAAAAAAATTGCTTTGTATTGAGGGATTTTGCTCTGTATATATCATTTCCCAATTGCATGAATTGTAGGGGCAAATTATGGAGAAGGAAAATAGACAAAAACAATCTTTGAGTTTTTATAGTATTGTAATATAGAGATATAGATGAGAAAGTGAATAAAAGAAATCAAAGGGGCAATGTGAAAAAATGAAAATTGGACGAATGGAAAAAACTCAAGGAATGGGTTCGTGTTTTGCACATGCATGCGTAGTCTAAAACAATTAATACAATCAATACACATCTTCTAAAAAAATTTAACATATTATTAAAAATAAAATTAATAAGTACATTATGTGAAAATTGAAAAAAAAAGATAGACAATTTGTTTTGCAATTTATATCATCATGTAACGCACGGGAGTTCCAACAATTTTAAAACAAAAAAGAAATAGTTTAAGTAGGTTTATGAAATTTGAAGGTTTTTTGGGTTTTTGCGTAGTTTCTAAAATATTTTAGATCTTTGTGCAAAATCTTAATACATCCCTCCTTGCCCCCCTCTTTCGCCTATTCACTCTAAAGCCTCTAACAAGGCCGTCTAAGACAGATTTCTTTGCCAAGTAAAAAGCGGCTCCATTCCCATTTCCTTGGAAGGAATCCCCGATAATCAAATCGATTGAATCACAATCTTTAGGAAGTATTTGAGAAACTTACGAAAAATATTGAGTTTATGCATAATTTATCAGTTCTAAAGTCAAAGTTCTTTTTGTTTTATTATTTAATAGGCTCGTTGTACAATTTTTATATTTTGATGAGTTTCCCAAAAGGGATTATTCACTAAACCCCCAAATTATAGGTACTTTATGCAAGCAAGGCGAGATCTTTGTTTTTAGACCCAACGAGGTCTAAACTTTGGTAGTCTATGTGAATTGCCCTATTTTTCACTTTTTAGTGATTTTTCGACCAAAAATCACTGAAAAAATTATTTAAAGTTTGACTAAAATTTTCCCCTCGATGAGACGGTTCCGATGGTGGTGGCGGTGTTGCAAAATTCAAAGTTATAACACGGTAATTCTAATTCAAGTTCAATACACTTAAATTAAATTTCCCGTGTATTGACTTTGAATTTTGTGACACCGTCACCACCATCGGAACCGTCTCAACGAGAGGAAGGTTTTAGTCAAACTTTAAATAAATTTTTCGACGATTTTTGGTCGGAAAATTGCCAAAAACTAGAAAATGGGGTAATTCGCACAAACTATCAAAGTTTAGACCTCACTGGGTCTAAAAATAAAGATCTGATTCTGAACCCATAAAGTGGCCATAGTTCAGAGGGTTTGATGGAATAATCCTTTTCCAAAACCTTGAATGTCTAGAAGGGGCTCTTCTCCAATTTATTTTGAAATCCACTGTAGTTAAAAATGTTAGAGGGAAAATGTATGTAATTGTCAATTGACAAATTTGATGAACGGAAGACATAAGGAGTTGAGGGAAATTGGAAGAAAAGAGTGGAGAGTGAAATAGATTGTTCTTAATATAGAGAGCTACTGATTGGTTAAACATATATAAGTTTTTTAAGTTTTTTTTTTTTTTGAAACTATAAGTTTTTTAAGTTTACAAGCTATGAGAATAATAGAGCCGACAAAATTCGAGAGCTATCTTCAAATTTGGTTTGATAAATAATCCTATCAGTGTTACTAGCTTAACAATCAACCAAGTCGTTGTAGTATAGTGGTAAGTATTCCCGCCTGTCACGCGGGTGACCCGGGTTCGATCCCCGGCAACGGCGTTATTTTTGGTTTTAATCCCTCTCCTTTTTCTTCTGAATTCTTCTAACCACAGTACCCAGGCCAGTACCCAATCTATTTGAAGGTGTGATTTGTTGAAGACAAGGTTTAAGGACATTTTCAAGAAAAATGGTTGTCTTTGCAATACTTGAAAGACATAAAAGTGGTGTCAAAAAGAAAAAAGAATTTGGTGTTCGTAAACTTTAGCTTTTAATATTTAAAATTTTCTTTTAATTCTCACAATCTCAAAGATGGTATGAACTCGCTCTTACTTTATAATAGTAATTTTAAATAATTTAAATGAAGTTTTACAATCAAATGCTTCTCTTTCAATTAATAAACAATTTCATTAAAGAAAAAGCTTATAATAAGTATTTATTTGGTCCATAGTTTATGAGCTTGTCTTTAATGATCTGAAATTTTTTATTATTATGTTGCGGATTTTGAACTTTTTATGATCCATAAAATTGATATATTTTATTTATTTCTTGTTGATAGACACCCTTAAGAAAAATTGTGCATATTCTTGAATTCAAATAAAATGGAAATTCTTGTGAAGTTAAATATCGTGCCACAAGCCCACAAGCCCACAACTCTTCATTTTTGAATATAATATTTATTAAACTAACAATATCATATGCATGTTTTTGAATATAACTCTTCTAAACATTTTTTACAAATGTTGTTTGTTGTTGTAACTATTCAGTTATTATTTCCTAAAATACCTTAATTTTAAAGTTAATAGTAGTTAATGGTACAAACAGATATTAGTGAATTACTCATAAGTGAGATATATTATGGTCAACTAATATGAATATGAGTAAAGTCACTTTTTATAGCAAACACTCCACAGTGGAAAAATCAGTTCCAATCTGATTTTTCAAACGCGTTGAACTTCAATTTTAAAGTTATATTTAAATACTTTCGCTTAGATTATGAATTTCTTTATTAGAGAAGAGTTTGCATCGCCACAGTATTATTCAATCTTGGGATGAGACATATCTAGCTAGACAGCTTTAACTAATTACTACAACAATAACAAAAACAACACTTTTAACTAGTCAAATCTTTTCCACTATATTTTGAAAATCAAAGTATTAGTTATATATATTTATTTTAGCCTGTCACGGTTTCATAACAAGGAAACAAACTTAATTTTGTTTTTGAAGGCTTTAAGATTAATTTAGTGATTTGTATAATAAAAGCAACCCTATCAACATATTTTGTAGGAGAAGGGTGTTGCATTACTAGTTAACACTTTACATTAATCACATATTATGTATGAGAAATAGACAGTTGCTAGCTACATACTTGTTAATTTAAGAGGGTATACGATTTTAAATTTTGATGTCTATCGAAGCCCGCCCCGGCATATGGTGTTTCTAAAATCCAAAAGCTCTTTATTTATATTACCAAAAAAATATAAAAATCGAAAAGCTACTTTTATTAAGCATTTCGAACACAAGCAAAGTTATTTATTTATTTGACTACGTTCGAAACATTTGCAAATACTTAGGAATTTTAGTTTAAGGTTGTTTTTTTAGTAGCTTCCTAAATATAGCATTAGTGTTTTTCTGCCTTCTTTCTTTCTTTTCGGTTGCTAATTTGATAGGGGCTATTTGCTAATAAGAATTATAAAGAGAGGTTTTTGCAATTTCCCCAACAACTATGTTATGTTGGCCTCGAGCATAAGCTTATTATATATGCATTACATTACATTACATTACAAACACATGGGGGATGAGGTAAGTTGAAATGATGAAAAGTCTTAGTTAGTTTTGTTCCTACACAAAATATTGAATCGTATTACTTAATAGTTAATTCTTCAAGGAGTTTTGGCGGGATTTGTGGAATTTATTGAATAATTTTCTTGCTGATAATACAAGTCAGTCTGTAACTGATGGATTGATAGTATTGTAGACACATTAATTTTGTGTCTAAATTAAATTAAACGGTGGTAACTCTTAAGATGCAAGAGATATAAAATATATTTTATTTAATCTTAATATTTTGAGGGATTAAAATAAATATATTAATTAAATCTTAAGACAAGGAAATAATTGCTCATCAAATCTCAAAACATGGAAAGTCTTCTCTTCCAAGTCTTAATCTTCAAGAGATGGAAAGAATTCTCCACCAAATCTCCACAAAAAAGGAATTCCCCACCAAGTCTCAATCTTCAATAGATGGAAAGAAAATTCTCCTAAATAAAGTCTTCCATATCAAGGAATTGTAGACGCGATCACAACAGTTCATCTCATCAGGAGATTCTGATTGAGATTCACTCCACAACTATAAATAGAGGTGGTCTTGAAGAAGAAAAAAACACACAAAAAAAATATTCACAAGTTGAAGAGGGAAAAGCTCTAAGTTTTTCGCTCCACCAAGTTCATCCATCTTCAAGCGTTCTTCGCGGCATTCAAGGTATCCTTCATCCATCTTCAAGATGTTCTTCGTTGAGAACTTCTTTCAATCCGCCATCAAGCCTCATGTTCATCTAAAAACCGTTTTTTTTTTAAGATGGTGTCTCTGCCAAGAAGATCAAATCTTCAATAAATTCAAGAAATCCAAATCAAGTTCATACCGTTTTTCAACAACATTCAAACCAAAAATCCATTTTGATTCCGGATCAAGTCACAAGACCCTCGAAAAACTGTTTTTGAAGATCAAAATCCATGCTAGGAAGATCAAAGCCCAAAAATCCAAAGAACTGAAGACGAAGATCATACCAATCTTCATCAACCTTCAAATCAAATTCCAAATTAAGAACATCTTTCGATCCGAGATCAAGCCATAAAGCCCTCGAATCGACGTTTGTCAAATCCTAAGTCAAGTTGGTGTTCATCAAATCCTAAGTCAAATCGGTATTCATCAAATCCTAAGTCAAATCGGTGTTCATCAAATCCTAAGTCAAATTGGTGTTCACCAAATCCTAAGTCAAATCGGTGTTCATCAAATCCCCAAGTCAAATTGGTGTTCATCAAATCCCCGAGTCAAATTGGTGTCCATCAAATCCTCAAATCAAATCACCGTTTAATCCGAGATCGAGTCCAAGGACCCTCGAATTGACGTTTTCCATGTTCAAATCATTTCAGCGAAGATCAAATTGAAGATCTTCACTATAAATTTAAATATTGTTCTTGTAGAATTGAATCAGAGGATTAGATAGAGATTGTATCCCAAATTATACTTTAAATTTAATCAAAGATTACTTTGTAATCTTTTTCTTGTTTTTGTTTTTTCAGAATTCAAGAATTTGTGATTACAAATTTGGCACGCCCGGTGGGACCATCTCTACCTCTCATCTCTTTTCCAACAAGTCTCAAATTTGAAGTCACAAGAAGTCAGTGTTGCTCAACAATGGACAAGTCAATGGGGGCAACAAGCAGAGGTTCTTCGCAACCGATGATGAAAGATACACTCACACCGGGGGCAAGACATGATGCTGAAGAAGATGATCAAGTATCCTCATTAGAAGAGCAAGTTGCGGCGCTTGCAAGAGCCATTGAGGATCTTACAAAACAAGCTCAAAAACGTGATGAACATTTGAACCGCCTTCTCCAAAAGCTAGAGTGCCAAGAAGGAGTTGAAAATTCCAAAGAAGTCACCAAAAATATTGGAGTTCAAGGTTGCATCAAGACTACAATCAACGAAACTGAAGTCTCTCATCGTCTCCAAAAGCAAGAGCTCGTGGAAAGTTGCGATCAAAGCATGGCACGTGAAAAGGTTGCTCAAGAGGTCGAAACTCAAGAACTTGGTGGAGTCCTCGGCAAAGTAAGCCAATCCATTTTTCACTTCCAAAATTCGACTCTCTCAAGAAAAGACAATCAAAGAATGGCGCATGCGACAAAGCCTTTGAGAGAAACCACTCAAAATTTGGTTGAAGTAGGAGGGTGCAGAAAAGTCTCAAGCCAAGGAATCCAAGTCTCTTCCAAATGGCTCATCTCCATCGATCAATTGAAGAACTTGGTTCAAGAAGTTGCAAAGGATTTAAAAGCTCAACCTGCAATGACCAAAGCATACACAAAGCCTTATACTCAAAGAATAGAGCAACTGCAAATGCCGAAAAGCTATCAACCTCCGATGTTTCAAAAATTCGATGGGACTGGAGACCCAAGACAACATGTTGCTCACTTCATTGAGACGTGCAATAGTGCTGGAACTTATGGAGATCATTTAGTCAAGCAATTCGTTCGATCCTTAGAAGACTTTGCCTTTGATTGGTACATTAATCTTGAACCAAACTCCATTGACAGTTGGAACGATCTACAAACCGAATTCTTCAATAGTTTTTATAGCACTCAACATACTGTGAGCATGATTGAACTTGCAAATTCTCATCAACAAAAAGACGAACCAATGATTGAGTACATCAATAGGTGGAGAAGTCTATCGTTAAGTTGCAAAGAGAAACTGTCTGAAACTTCAGCCATGGAGATTTGCATTCAAGGGATGAATTGGAGTCTCTCTTACATACTTCAAGGAATGAAGCCAAGAAACTTTGAAGAGTTGGCAACGCGAGCGCATGACATAGAGACAAGTGTAAACTCTATAAAAGAAGAAAACTCAGCTCATGGCCTTGATATTGAAAGTGATGATACAGACGACGACGATGACAATGAAGAGGGCGTGCCGTCAAATTAAGTGCCCAAATATATGCTCCTCGATACGAGCTTAAACTATCTGAAATATTCAATCTAATTATCAAGCGTGCTCCTTGATACGAGCTTAAACTATCTGAAACCTTCAAATTAATTATCAAGCATGCTCCTTGATACGAGCTTAAACTATCTCAAATCCTCAAATTAAGTGCCAAAATATATGCTCCTTGATACGAGTCTAAACTATCTCAAATCTTCAAATTAAGTGCCGAAGTTCACTTCTTGATAAAAGTTTAAACCAGTGTTTTCAGACCCGGCCCGGTCACAGAACCGGTGAGGCTACAGGGTAGCGGGTCAACAGGTAGGACCGGTCGGACCACTGGTTAGACCGGTTTGTTGACTTTAGTCAACGTTCAATAAAATAAATTGGATATATTGGTGTGTCATAATTATAAATATTTATGTATGTTATATTATTTCTCATTATTGATAAATAAAATTAAAGCATCTTTTTTATTAATTGGACTTAAACGCTATGTCTGTGTCTTAATCAAAATTTTCATAAATAAGTAAACTCTCAATTTAATAAATCTTAGTAGGGAACTAACAAATTTATATATTTATCTATGCATCATCCTCTTTTTAAAAATATTAAATATACAAAGACAAAAAAAAAAAAGTTAGCCCATTAAAGAAACAAAGCCCACAACTAGTAAAATAGGTCATCACTTTTTTTTTTCTTTCTTTCTTCCCACTTTCCCAGCCGCCACTTTTTTTCTTCTTCTTCTTATTCTTCTTCCCTTCTTTGTTTTTTGTTTTTTTCTTCCATCTTTGTCTTTCTTTCTTCATTTTTTATCTTTCAATTTTATTAATTTCTTCTTTTCTAGTCCAAGAGTTACTCCTGTAAAAGTTAATAACATCACTTTGTTAGATTGGAGATTGGTGTTAGAGTTTTATTTCTTTTCTCTTTTTTTTTTCCTTTTCAATTTCGGTCGATTCTGGCAGTGCTCACAATTTTTTATTTTTTTTTGTTAAAATGGAGGTAGCAGCAGATCCATCATTTGCAAAACAAAAAAAAAAAAACAAAAAAGGACTCGGCCGGTTCTTAAGCCGAACTGGGTGACCGGGTGAACCGGCCGAGTTTTGCGGTCCATCCGGTGAGGCTCAACAGCCCGTTTTTGTGTGAGACCCGGACCGGTAAGGCCACCGGTTCCCGGTCGAACCGGTCGGACCGGCCGGTCCGGTCCGGGTTTCAAAACACTGGTTTAAACTATCAACATCCTCCTTAATACGAGTATAAACTGTATGCATATCCAAACTCAAAGAAAATCTTTCAAGTCTTCAAAACAAATGCACAAGTCTCCTAGACACGAGCCAAAAGGTCTACAAATCCTTCAAGTCCTCAAAGCAAATGTTCAAGTCTCCTAGACATGAGCCAAAAGGTCTAGAAATCTTTCAAGTCTTCAAATCAAATGTTCAAGTCTCCTAGACACGAGCCAAAATGTCTACAAATCCTTCAAGTCTTCAAAGCCTCCTAGATATGAGATAAAACTGTCTACAAATGTCCAAATCAAATGCTCCATGGTGCACGAGCTTAAACTGCATGTTACTCCTAGCCCACATGAGTAGAAACTGTATATGGCACCCCCTTTAAATCAATCTTGATTTCTTTTGAACTACGCCATGACTTGATTCCTTCATTGGATACGTAGGCAGCTAGAAGTTCATTCTTAGCCCAGTCATATCCACACAAAAAAAAATTCTCATGCAACATTCAAGTTAATGGATCCAATGATGAAGCTCACAAATGTTCTAAACTCATGAAGTGGATGTATCATGGTTGAATTGAAGCACGAGAACAAGAAGAAGAAAGATGTCGAGACTTATCCACTCATTAGTGCTTTTCAACACAAATTGTGAACAAGTCTCGAGGGGGCAATTTGTAGACACATTAATTTTGTGTCTAAATTAAATTAAACGGTGGTAACTCTTAAGATGCAAGAGATATAAAATATATTTTATTTAATCTTAATATTTTGAGGGATTAAAATAAATATATTAATTAAATCTTAAGACAAGGAAATAATTGCTCATCAAATCTCAAGACATGGAAAGTCTTCTCTTCCAAGTCTCAATCTTCAAGAGATGGAAAGAATTCTCCACCAAATCTCCACAAAGAAAGAATTCCCCACCAAGTCTCAATCTTCAATAGATGGAAAGAAAATTCTCCTAGATCAAGTCTTCCATATCAAGGAATTGTAGACGCGATCACAACAATTCATCTCATCAGGAGATTCTGATTGAGATTCACTCCACAACTATAAATAGAGGTGATCTTGAAGAAGAAAAAAACACACAAAAAAAATATTCACAAGTTGAAGAGGGAAAAGCTCTAAGTTTTTCGCTCCACCAAGTTCATCCATCTTCAAGCGTTCTTCGCGGCATTCAAGGTATCCTTCATCCATCTTCAAGACGTTCTTCGTTAAGAACTTCTTTCAATCCGCCATCAAGCCTCATGTTCATCTAAAAACCATTTTTTTGAAGATGGTGTCTCTGCCAAGAAGATCAAATCTTCAATAAATTCAAGAAATCCAAATCAAGTTCATACCGTTCTTCAACAACATTCAAACCAAAAATCTATTTTGATTCCGGATCAAGTCACAAGACCCTCGAAAAACTGTTTTTGAAGATCAAAATCCATGCTAGAAAGATCAAAGCCCAAAAATCCAAAGAACTGAAGACGAAGATCATACCAATCTTCATCAACCTTCAAATCAAATTCCAAATCAAGAACATCTTTCGATCCGAGATCAAGCCATAAAGCCCTCGAATCGACATTTGTCAAATCCTAAGTCAAGTTGGTGTTCATCAAATCCTAAGTCAAATTGGTGTTCATCAAATCCTAAGTCAAATCGGTGTTCATCAAATCCTAAGTCAAATTGGTATTCATCAAATCCTAAGTCAAATCGGTGTTCATCAAATCCTAAGTCAAATTGGTGTTCATCAAATCCTAAGTCAAATCGGTGTTCATCAAATCCTAAGTCAAATCGGTGTTCATCAAATCCCAAGTCAAATTGGTGTTCATCAAATCCCCGAGTCAAATTGGTGTTCATCAAATCCTCAAATCAAATCACCGTTTAATCCGAGATCGAGTCCAAGGACCCTCGAATTGACGTTTTCCAAGTTCAAATCATTTCAGCGAAGATCAAATTGAAGATCTTCACTATAAATTTAAATATTGTTCTTGTAGAATTGAATCAGAGGATTAGATAGAGATTGTATCCCAAATTATACTTTAAATTTAATCAAAGATTACTTTGTAATCTTTTTCTTGTTTTTGTTTTTCAGAATTCAAGAATTTGTGATTACAAGTATATCACCCACTGGAAGACTTACCTGCTATTATTATTTTGGTGAAAAAATTGCGTGTAATAGGTTTGAATTAAGGGTATTAACGAATTGTTTAAAATAGTATCCATAGCAAGTCTCACACTGTTTCATTACTAGTGCAGTCAAGCTAATAGAAGAAACACTTTGTCTTTTACTTTTACAAGAGAAGGGATATGTTGAAGACAGTATACTATATATATATATATGATGAAGCCCAACTTTCATAGGCAATCATCATGTATGTGTAATAAAAGTTATTATTGTTGTTGGTGTTAACCGCCTTTGCCTATCATATAATCAGATATAGACATGGGATGCTTTCCGGAAGCCACAAAATACAACACTCGTGTTACTACTAATTCACACAACTAGATGTAGCAGAAAGACACACTTTTGTTTTATTTAGCTTCTGTTAAGTTTACTCGAACGTTTACGGGGTTTCCAATTTCCCTTGATTGTGTAGCTTGTGACATTACTGGATCTAGGTTATATATATATGAGATATGAAATGCGTTATGTTATCAATTGTTACGTACATGTTTTTGATATATATTCATTTAGAGTTGATGTTGTTGGAAAAACAAAAGGATATATTATTTTGAGAAAAGTTTGTAAATGCACCTCCTTTTTGACATAGATTTTTTCACGCGGAGGTGATTCTCGAGCTTATAGCTTTGAACTGGTGGTGCGCATTCAGATTCAGGCATCTTTTTTAATTGGGAACTCTGATATCACTGTGAGAGTTTTTATGTATAAATTTATTTACATAAATCACACGTGTTCTAAACGATATGAAAATATAAATGCAGAAGCGAAAAGGATTCGATTACCTCCCGCCATTGCTTCGGATTTCCAGTGTCTAGTGTTTCGACTCCGGTGAATTTGACGGTTCTTCTAAACACTACTCTTACTTTAGATGGTGTATTTTTCTGAATGTTTGAGTGTATTTAGGGACCTCAAATTAGCTAGTATTTATAGGCTCCATTACCATCAAATGGAGAAAACAAATCATCCATAATTTTGGGCTTTAATGTATTAGTGGAAACTTAGTTGAAACTTTCTTTATATGGACCACTATAATGGAAGAGTTTTCCCATATTCCATAATTTTCGGAAAAGAAATCTTACATTCTCCCACTTGGTCCATATAATTGGACACTCAAAAAAAGAAACAAGATATATGGATCATGGCGACAGGTTCTCTATAAGCGAGTATTATCTTCCATGTATCACAATGTATCAAGTCTTTTAATTTATAGCCCATTAATCTTTATGAATAAACCACATGTTTATTCTAAGGTCCACGCAAACGACATCTCTCAATAAATTTAAATGTGCACAACTATATGAGAAATATCAAAAACTTAAGATGTATGTTTTCACTTTTTTTGAAAATGCCCGTTATGTTTCCAATTATAGAAAAATGCCCTGTAACTATGCCCTTTTTTTGTAGAAACTGCCTTTTGAGTGTCACATGTGTATTTCGGGTGACGTGGCATCCATTTTGGACGACGTGGCATTCATTTCGGACGACGTGGCATCCACATGCATGCCACATGTTATATATGTTTCTACATATAATAATAATAAAGATATAAACATATATAACTATTTTGTATAAATAATAAATATTTTAACAATATAAAAAATATAAAAAATAAAAAAATCATCATCTTCTTCACCGACCCCCCCCCCCCCGGCGGATCGCAACCCCCACCACCCCGCAACTGGATCGCCCCCCGCGCCCCTCCCCCCCCCCCACCCCGCGCCGGATCGCGACCACCACCGCCGAGTTGCAGCGGTGGCGGCGTCGCCCACCCCGCAACGCCCCCCCACTGCAACTCGCGGTTGCAGTGGTGACGGCGTCAATCACGAGTTGCAGCGGTGGCAGCGTCGATTCGGCGTCGATCGACGCCGCTGCCACTGCAATCGCTAGTTGCAGTGGGGGGGGGGGGGGGGGCGTTGCGGGGTGGTTCTAATTTTTTTTTTTTTATTTTTTAAATATATAAATATATTTATGTTTTAAATTTATTAAGATTTAAGTTTTTATATATGTGTTTTAATTTTATTGAGGAGCCAAAATCGTTCTTTCAGTTTTAAAAAAATGATGTGGCTAGGCGTTTTTTCCACGTGGATGCCACGTCGCCCGAAATACACATGTGGCACTCAAATGGCAGTTTCTACAAAAAAAGGCATAGTTACAGGGCATTTTTCTATAATTAGAAATATAACGGGCATTTTCAAAAAAAGTGGAAACATACAGGGCATAAATAATAATTCGTCCTTTTTTTAAAAAAAAATCCAAATGTACCATACAAAGAAAATTACATTGTGGAACCAAGTCCCATTCTTTCAACGGGATCCTTGAATTTCTTTAGTGACATGCCCTTAGTCAAAGGATCAACAATCATCAAATCAGTGTTGATGTGTTGGATGACCAATTTTTCATCCTTAACACGTTCTCTTATGGCTAGAGACTTGATGTCGATGTGTTTGCTTCGACTTCCACTTTTGTTATTCTTCGCTAAGAAAACAGCAGCTGAGTTGTCACAGTACATCTTCAATGGCCTAGAAATGGAGTCTACCACTCTAATCCCAGTTATGAAACTCTTCAACCATACACCATGTGATGTAGCCTCAAAACAAGATACGAACTCAGCCTCCATAGGGGAAGTAGCAGTCAAAGTCTGCTTCGTGCTTCTCCAAGACACGGCTACACCAGCTAGCATAAAGATATATCCTAAGGTGGATTTTCTTGAATCTATGCAGCCAGCAAAGTCAGCGTCAGAGTAGCCTTTCACCTCCAACTCATCGATCCGTCTATACATAAGCATGTAATTCTTCGTTCCTTGAAGGTATCTCATTACCTTCTTTGCAGCTTTCCAGTTTTCAATACCTGGGTTACTCTGATATCTACCCAATACTCCAACAATATATGCTATGACATGTCTAGTACAAACCTGAGCATACATAAGGCTTCCGACAGCGGAAGCATATGGAATATTCTTCATTTGTTCCCTCTCAAGGTCATTCTTTGGGCATTGGTCCAAACTGAACTTGTCACCCTTCACAATGGGCGCTACACTCGGTGAACAATCTTTCATCCGAAATCTCTCCAAGACTTTATTAATATAGGTCTCTTGAGACAAACCTAAAATGCCTCGTGATCTTTCTCTATGGATCTTAATGCCAATGACATAAGAAGCCTCACCCGTATCTTTCATATCAAAGTTTTTGGAGAGAAATTGTTTCACCTCATATAATAATCCATTGTTATTAGTTGCTAGCAGAATATCATCCACATATGAAACAAGGAAACATATGCTACTTCCACTAACCTTATGGTATATACATTGATCCATGACATTCTCTTCAAATCCAAATGAAGTGATTACATCATGAAACTTTAAATACCATTGGCGAGAGGCTTGTTTCAAACCATAGATGGATTTATTAAGCTTGCAAACTAAGTGTTTACCATCGCTAGAGAAGAATCCTTCAGGTTGTTTCATATAAACCTCTTCCTCTAAATCTCCGTTCAAGAAAGCCGTTTTCACATCCATTTGATGTAGCTCAAATCAAAATGAGCTACTAATGCCATAATTGTACGAAGTGAATCTTTCTTTGATACGGGAGAAAAGGTCTCCGTGTAGTCGATTCCTTCCTTTAGAGTAAACCCTTTGGCTACAAGTCTCGCCTTATATCTATCAATGTTGCCTTGTGAGTCTTTCTTTGTTTTGAAGACCCATTTGCATCCGATGGCTTTTACACCATCAGGCAACTCGACGAGATCCCAGACTCGATTAGATGCCATTGAGTTCATCTCTTCAATCATGGCATTATGCCATAAGTTTGATTCTTTAGAACTTATAGCTTGTGAAAACGTTTCAGGATCATTTTCGACTCCAATATTGCAGTCCATTTCTTGCATATACACCTCATAATCACTAGGAATTGCCGATCTTCTAATCCTAGCAGATCTTCTTAATGTTGCTTCATCATTTTCTTGTGGGACAAGTTGTTCAATTGGTTGCTCAATTGGTTGTTCAACATTGTCTTGATTAGCAACTTGATCTACAAGATCAACACCATCAATTTATGGGACTTTTACAATAGGTTGTGTCACACGCGTTTGGACTTGAGGCGTGTGTACTATGATCAACCTGTCACTTGATGTAGATGGTTGAGCTTCATAGTGGTCCAATTTAGAAATAGAGTTCTGTAGGGCATCACTCCCACTAATCAAATCATCCTCAAGAAACTTTGCATTTCTTGATTCCACAATCCTAGTGCTCTGAGACAGACAATAGAACCTATAACCCTTGGAATTTTTGGCATATCCAATGAAATACCCACTAATAGTCCTAGGGTCTAGTTTCTTTTCTTGTGGATTATAAATTCTTACTTCAGACGGGCACCCCCAAACGCATATATGATGCAAACTCGGTTTCCATCCTTTAAATAACTCAAAAGGCTTTTTTAAAACAGCCTTGGTTGGAACCCGATTCAATATATACGCAGCCGTCTTTAAGGCTTCAGTCCACAACGATTGAGGAAGATTTTTATTACTCCTCATACTTCCCACCATGTCCATTAATGTTCGGTTTCTTCTTTGAGCGAAGTAAATAGAGATACATATATCGTGAGAAATCATCTATAAAGGTGATAAAGTATTTTGGACTACTAGCATCCATGCCAGGACAACATATGTTTGTATGTATAATTTCTAACAAATCATTACTCCTCTTTGCACCATTTTTAGACTTATTGGTTTGCTTTCCCTTAATGCAATCCACACAAATTTCGAAGTCAGCAAAATCTAGAGCACTAAGTACCCCTTCATTTACCAACCTTTTAATTCTCAAAATGGAGATATGTCCCGATCTCCGGTGCCATAATAAAGAGGAATTCTCATTCATAACACAACGTTTTAACCCAACAGTGGTATTCAAGGAGTTATAAGCAGGATCATTTTGCAAAATAATTGGATAAAGACCACTAGACAATGTACCATAACCAAAAATTTCGGATTTATTCAATAAGGTAAAACCATTATCCGAAAAACGAAATTCAAAACCAAAAGGTACAAGTCTTGAAATCGAAATTAAATTCCTAGAAAAACTAGGAACATAAAAAGTCTTTTCTAAATGCAAAACAAAGCCATTGCTTAACACCAAGCTGCAAGAACCAATAGCCTCCACATGTGAGCTCATTCTCCCTACTGAAAGGATAAATTGCTCATTTCCCATTGGCTTCCGAAGGTTTTGCATACCTTGCAAAGTATTTGAGACATGGATTGTAGAACCAGAGTCAATCCACCAAGTGTTATGACCAACATTAGTTAAATTAGATTCATAACATACAAACGAAAGTTGAATACCTTTCTTCTCAAGCCAAACCTTGAACTTAGAGCAATCTTTCTTCATGTGTCCTTTCTTCTTGCATAAGAAATATTTTGACTCTTTCTTAATGTCAGATTTGGCAGGGATCTTGCCTTTGTCTTTAGCATGATCCTTCTTTTTCCTTTCTGAAAAAGTCAGATTCACTTTCTCACCCTCTTCCATAGCCAACCTTCCCTACTCTTGCACACACATGGTCAAGAGTTCATTGATTGACCATTTGTCTTTATGTGTGTTATAAGAGATCTTAAATGGGCCAAATTGTTGGGGCAGAGTGCACAAAATAAAGTGAACCAGAAAGGTTTCCGACATGTCAACCTCTAGGGCCTTGAGTTGAGCCGCAATATCCCTCATGCGCATGATACGATCACGCACCCCTCCTATCCCGGTGAGCTTCATGGATGAGAACTTCATGATAAGGGTACTTGCTAAAGCCTTATCCGAAGTGACAAATTGTTCATCAATGGCTTTTATTAGGACATTGCCTTTGTTATATTGCTCAATAGAGCCCCTAATCCCAGCAGCTATCTTAGTCTTTATGAACATAACGCAGAGGCGATTAGATCGCTCCCATTTCTCATAAAGTTCTTTCTCAGCTGGGGTACTCGTTGCAGTAATTACAGCGGGCTCATCTTTCCTTATGGCATAGTCAATGTCCATCCAGCCCAAATGAAGGAGAACTCGTTCCTTCCAAACCTTGAAATTGTCACCATTGAGTTCAAGAACATCACACTTCACATCAAAGAAACCAACAGATTGACTAACTGCAATTTATAAATAAACATGCTTATTAAATGTGTTCTAAAGGCTAATAAGTATATCATATGTCACCAATGCAAACATATTTCATCCAATGAATCTAAAAACATAAAACTTGCATGTAGGCTAAAGATTTTAATTTAATTAGATTCACAGTAACATGATAAAACTATCAAACTTGTCTCTTTTCCTAATACCTGTGGGTTAATTAGAAAATATAGTTTAACATTTTATCCTAATCAATCATACTAATATCACAAAATTCCTGTGGGTAGATTTCATAATATTCTTTATGATCAACTACAATTATTGATCTTAATTCTTAAATATACAATCTTAATCAATTACAGATGTTGTGGCTACTCTATAACGAACAAAGATTATATAAATCACATAACGTCAACCGATAGAGTTTGCTCTTAACACTATAGTGAACTTTCAGATTTATCATGCATATTAAAATGTTATATGTATGACAAGTAATGTTCACCATATAAGTTCTAATAATTATGATCTCACAACCAAATGAATATATATTAAATAGTGCAAATAGATCAACACTTAACACGAATAAAGCAAAAATTCAAACACACTTACGGTATATTTCAAGGCTTTATAGATATTTGATTTTCATGTATAAAATGAGCAAAAATAATCCAAACTTAAGAATTTAATTCCACACACCATCAAATTATTAAAATAATACATAATCAGATTCTTTCATTTTTCTATATGCCGCAAGAACTGATTTTGACTTCTAAATGAATAAATTAATTACAAAACTTTGAACAAGGCAGAATATTGGTTTGCAATTTTTTTAAACCCAATTAACCGAACCGCATAAGCAGTCCGTTTACAGTTTTCCAGTTTGATTTTGTTTGTTTGTTTGTTTGTTTTTTTTTGGTTGTCCGAAACCCAAAATGACCCAATACGTGAACACTATTAGCAATTTTCATCGTCAAAGTTCTCATAAATTTTTGACTGGTCAACTAGCTTTGTCATGCCAAGAAATAATATAATATATATTATGGCTAAAGTAATGATATATGAATCAAAAGCTTATAATAATATACTTTAATTAAGTATTGTTCATCGTCTTCTTCAGCCAGCCATAACAGAGATCGTCTTCTTCAGCCAGCCATAACAGAGACCTGTAAAATTAATCATGTACTACTAAATGACAATGTTTCGATCCGATCGTTTTCATGATTTAACACCCATAATCAATAGCGAAAACAACATAACAATAATTCATAATTTTAGTTTTCCAGAACAATATCAAACCATGAAATCAAAATATCAGAGAACCATAAACGAAGAAAGACAGAGGTATAAGGGGCTCTGATACCAAATGTAAATTTATTTACATAAATCACATGTGTTCTAAACGATATGAACATATAAATGCGGAAACGAAAAATGATTTGATTACCTCCCGCCATTGCTTCGGATTTCCAGCGTCTAGCGTTTCGACTCCGATGAATTTGATGGTTCTTCTAAACACTACTCTTACTTTAGATGGTGTATTTTTCTGAATGTTTGAGTGTATTTAGGGACCTCAAATTAGCTAGTATTTATAGGCTCAATTACCATCAAATGGAGGAAACAGATCATCCATAATTTTGGGCTTTAATGTATTAGTGGAAACTTAGTGGAAACTTTCTCTATATAGACCACTATAATGGAAGAGTTTTCCCATTAATTCCATAATTTCCGGAAAAGAAATCTTACATTCTGATCATGCTGAGATTGCTCTAGCTATTGTCTTTGTGTGCATGATTGTCCATCTACTATGCTTACAAAGTATAATGTCCATTTGTTCATTTGGATTGTAGGCATAAGAAAGAGATGAAAGAAATATAAGAAAAGTTTTTGTAGGGTTGTCTTGTTTTACATGAGCTCCAATTTAATGATATCAAATGCCACAGTTGCTAGTAACAACTAGTAGAAAGGCCGATTGCTTTTCTTGCCAAACAGACGAGGGCAGTAAGTCGAATAGATCAAGTCAATGAGGAGTGGGAATTGCAGGAGTGCAAACAATGTGACCGGCAAACAAGCCAACGCCACCACAGGTACGAGAATCAACATCTTTCTCCGACCGCTCAAGAGCAAGATCGTGGCACTAAAGGCCACCATCATAAACGTTATCGACATTGAAAGTGTGCTGAGACCGATAATTAACCTCTTTGGTAGAACAAGCAAAAAATCTTCTTCTGCATATCGCGATGTCAATATCGACAAGAACATCAACAGAGAAGTGATGGAAGTGAAGAGTGAGATGGCAACCGAAACGGCATATATATGAAACACAACATCCTTGGAAAAGGTGGGCAAGCCAGTTTTGCCATCATTGCCACCAGGTACGGTTATAGACGCTGCAAACATTACGGTGGAAATTAGCGCCGCAGCGATAGTGAACGAGTTCGCGGTGTCTTTCATCCACTTCTCTCCGGCTTCTTTTAACTGTTTGTGCTCCTCCGTGAATACCATCTGAGGAGATTTCCCGGCAAGGTTCTGCTGTTCTTTTGAATAAGGATGCATAAAATTTGCCACTTCCTGTTGCAGCAAGATCGCGCGCAGACATTGATGATCTGTATCTGTACAATTTACTGCATATAAAAATGATGAGACTACATAGTTAATTACCTTGTACCATTGTAATTCACGTTGCATCTGTAAGGCTGAGCCACAGACATTGTTGAGTTTATGAGAGGGAGCCAGTTTTCCAGCCAAATGCAAGAGATTGTTGCCATTAGCGTCTGTTAGCTGGGGATATATGAGTTTATGATCGCTCATTTGATAAATGAGATTATAGACATCTTCAGAGCGGTTTTCAACTGCCACGTGAAATATGTGTTGATTGGAATCAGGTGTTGTGGAATAAAGAGCAGCAGGAAATGTCTCTACAATCACTTCCACAACTTCAGGGATTCCGAATCGCGCAGCCAGTCCCATGGCGTCGCGGTATATTTCCCAAGCTTCCTCATGACTCAAAGATTCCTCCATTTTCTTGCACACGCATTTGACAAGTTTCAGTGCTTGTTCAGTCTTCAAATACTTGTCCTTGATGCTTCTTGTTTGAATGGGCACTAGATGGACGTCAAATAATGAAGTGGTGGTAAAAGTATAGAGTTTCAAGTTAGTGAATCTTGTGATATATAGGTGTGGACATATTTAAAGGTTTCAGTGTACCTAATCTTTCGATGCATTTCCATAGCGTGGCAGGTGCATGCTTGAATACTACGTCAACCAGCAGAGGCAATGATCATTTTTTTGTAAACGAAATATCTGATCATTTGATCGATAAATTGTAGATTTGCATTGATGTGCATGATTCAAGCAAAGAGAGAATTGTTTATACTCACAGGAAGCAATGAGACGTTCCAAGGAGTTGAACTGAAGTCCACTGGTAAATGCAGACTTTTTTGATGATATCCTTCTCAAAGCAGAATTGCCATCCTGAAGTCCAGTTCGTGCCGTGTGAGGATACTTGTCAACCAAATATAAGGCTACATCTGCCAAAAGGTATTTTTTCCATTAATATTTACTGTTAACTTAACATTGAACTCATTTTTGATCCAAGAATCAATGCTTTGAAAGAAAAAGAAAATTAAAAAAATGCTTTGAAAGACCACAATAAGGAGCTCCAAGTCAAGCGCGTACCAAAAAATTCTGCCTCAATAACTAGATAAAGAAGCCTGACCCCGCTAATATCTGCAAAGGGGTTTATGTCTCCATCATCTTTTGTTATGGAAATCAGGTACCTGAGTGTATCTATATGGGCGTATAGAGCTGCCATCTGTACTGGAAAATCGCCTTGTTTGTTTGGCAAATACAGCAAGCTCGGCATCCGGTTTATTAGTACAACTGCCGCTGCTGTGTTTCCTACAGCTGCCGCAACATGCAAAGCCGTATTGCCAAAAGCGTCCCCTTCGTTTAACGATTCCTCGGACATCAACTGCGCCATTTTCTCCACGAAATGAATGGCTTTCCCTGTCCCTGCTGCTGCTTGTAAAGAAGTTTCCGTTATGCTTTTAATCTGAGTCATGGCTGGATCCTGGTCAAATATTGTCTTAGCCGCTTCCCAGTCGCCCTGTAATGCTGCGCGGTGCAGTGGTAGGTAATTCTTCAAATCTTTGTCTGGTCTTATCCGCTCTATACTTGTGTATGAATATGGCCCTGATAATGATTCAGTATCTAAACTTTATGGCATTGTTTATGTACTTTTCTAAAATAAACTGAGTGGGGGAAAGGAGAAAATGTAATACCGGTCTGCGATTGAAGTTGAAGTTGAGCAGAGAGCCGAAGGAACCTGTTTTCCAACTCCAGCCACAGGTCTCTGGCAGTAGCAAAATTCAGCACAGTAGAAGCAATACTTTCATCCAGTGAGCCCAAAATCCAACCCTTGACGAGCAAATCGGTGCTTCTCCAACAACAGTTAATCGTGGCAGTATTGTCGGTAACTCTAGAAGGTGGCTGTGTAATAGATCCATCAATGAAGGTTGACAACCCTTGGCTCTGTATCAGGCAAAGCATTTGCTCTTTCCATGTTGGATAGTTGGTGCTTATGTGGTGAAAGAATAGCTTTTTAGGTACAAAGTTTGATACATTAACTGATAATAACCATGGGTATTGAACTGTGTCGAAAGCCATGCATGTGAGTCAAAGAAACTAGTTGGTGAGATGGTGAGATTTATGTCTATGGAAAGCATTTAGAATCTAGAAAGAATGAGTTTAACATAACCAAAGGTAGCACAAGTAGAGGGAAAGCGTCACAGCAAAGTAAGGAATTTTTCTCCGCGAGAAGAAATAAGTAATACTCCATATTATAAGTATGTACAGCAAATTGAACCTTTTTAGTTATGATTTAGATTGTGAAAGCACACAACAAAAGCTGAAGAGTTGTCTTTGTGAAAGCAAAGAGCATGAATAGCTCTTCTTTTAAGAAAGCGAATGTGTGCTTAAGCAAACAACGATGTTGGATTACACCTTTTAAACAAGGTTTAGCACATATCAGTCCCATTAGTTAGTGCAAGTACACTGGTAATTATAAGATGTATACATTAAATATCATCAAAAATAGAAGAAAATGCCAAATCATGCATATACTTAAATAAACTTAAGCTTCTGCATATAGTATTCAGATGCACAACTAAAACAAGGTTTAGATGCGTAACTTTAAGCTTCTAGATATATTTTTTCTAGCATTCACAGTGGTATTGGAGTAAGAAAGGATACTAGGCTTCTGAATTTGCAACTCAAAAGAAACAAAACTTAGTTTATACTTTATTGGGATAAAAGCATCAAGCCCCTGAACTATACAAGTTTTTGCGACTTGCACTTTAAACAAAATTAATAAGCGTTTTCCCCCTTAAGCTATGCACGTCTGCTCGATTTGGCCCCTGACCGGATTTTTGGCTAATTTTGGCCATTTTTGGCCGAAATATTTCCCCTTACCCGACTCATATCTGTTGTACTAGATGTATTTTGGTATTTGATGACAAAAAGTAGGCGAAAAACTAGCTCGAACGGGGCATATTTCGGCTAAAATGCGATTTCCCTTTTGTTGTATTTTCGGCCATTTTTGGCCGGAATATTTCCCCTACACGACTCATATGTGTTGTACTAGATGTATTTTGGTAGTTTATGACAAAAAGTAGGCGAAAAAACACCTCGAACGGGGAATATTCCGTTAAAAAATAACCGAGAACCCGACCAGGGGTCAAATCGAACAGACGTGCATAGTTTAAGGGAGAAAATGCTTATTAATTTTGTTTAAGGGGCAAGTCGCAAAAACGTGTATAGTTCAGGGGGCTTGATGCTTTTATCCCTACTTTATTTATAACTACATATTTGTAAAACGGGCTCTTAATAAACTTTGGTACAAAAAACTTTGGTACACTTGGCCTAAATGACGATTTAAGAACATTATTAAAAATGTTAAAACTTGAAAGTGTAGTACAACCACATTCAACGAGCTTACACTTACACGAGCCCGATCTCCCTTAGTCCTTTCTGTTTTTCCGACAACGATGATAGATGATTATGTAAAATGTTTTTACCATGGAGTTAATACATTTATAATCATAAAATAAACTTCTTTAGCTAAATTTTAAACTAAACTTTGTATCTTCTTCTGAATTTTTAAGTCTCACACAAAAAGACACTTATAAGATCAAATTTGTAAATATTTACTCAATTTATTTTCATTCTTCTTTCTCCTTTTACCCAAAAAATAACTTATAAACAATTTATCAAAATTGATGAAATTCTAAAACACATTTTTTATCATTAATTTGTGGTGTAAAGCACCAAAGTTACACTATTAAGTTTATAAATGTCGCTTATCAATTTGTCTTGAAATCAAATATGTCGACAACAGTCCAAATAATAACATTGTGAAATACTTAGCCCCTGTTTGGTTAGCTTTCCGAGAAAAAAATCTTAGAAACGCGTTTTTTTTGTTTGGCTACACTTCTCTAAACGACCTTTTCAACTATTTAGAGAATTGGCTTTTCAGAGATTAGAACTTGCTGCGAAAAGTTTGGTGTAACTTTAGAAAAAAGGCCTACCATGTGGCAAACTATTCATCTGACTAATCTGTCGTCATTATTAGTATATTTGTATCATATTTGTATATATCTTTAGATATCTTTCCTTAGATAGGATTCTTGCTTTGCATGTTTATTGTAATTGTATATATACCTTTGAGACTTAATGAAAGAGTCACAGAATATTTTCCTACATGGTATCACGAGTCTTGTGACCTAGTCGCCCTCTCTCTCTCTCTCTCTCTCTCTCTCTCTCTCTCTCTCTCTCTCTCTCTCTCTCTCTCTCTCTCTCTCTCTCTCTCTCTCTCTCTCTCTCTCTCTCTCTCTCTCTCTCTCTCTCTCTCTCTCTCTCTCTCTCTCTCTCGTTTCTCTCTCCCACCCGGCCTCACGCCATCTCCCATAATGACAGATCAAAAATTCCACCCCACTTTTTCCGTCTCGAACGTACGTAATTCATCCCCGTTACGTTGGAGATGGAAACGGGACACTACACCACATGGGCGGAATTTTTCACGATCCACTGTCGGGCCTATCAAGTCCTCGACCATATTTTTCCGTCTTCCACCTCAAAGGATCCGCCCCTTCCCTCTAAGGTCTCCGACTCCTCGCCTAAAAAGGCAACGGACACCGCCGGCGCGGATCCTTCCGCTTCCGCTACTCCGACAAGCTCGGAAAAACCCACGACCGCCCCTCCTCCCGCTCGTGATGAGGAACTATGGTCGCGTTTGGATGCTATTGTTCTTCAGTGGATTTATGGGACCATATCCACTGATCTCATGCACACCATCTTCCAAAAGAACTCCACCGCGGCCATTGCTTGGGGTCGCCTAGCGCAAGTTTTCCAAGACAACGAGAACTCTCGTGCAGTCTACTTGGAAAATCAATTCACTAGGGTTCATATGGATGACTTTCCCAACATCTCCGCTTACTGTCAAGAGCTTAAGATGCTTGTTGATTAGCTCTCGAGCGTTGGTGCCCCTGTCTCAAACCAACGCCTTGTGTTGCAACTCATCGCAGAGGTCAACGAGAACTATGACGGGGTTGCAACCTTTATCCAGCAGTCCAACCCCCTTCCTCCATTCTACGAGGTCCGCTCTCGGTTAATTCTTGAGGAGACGCACAAATCCAAACAACTTGTCGCCTCTGCCACCACTGCGGGGTCAGCCGTCGTCCACACTGCTTCACCAAACGAGGACCCCTTCACGGCCCGCGGTTCGTCGTCCGCACGAGGAACCAGCAGTTGTGGCCGCGGTTCGCAGCGGGGAAACCGCGGGCACAGCAATCGCGGGTGCGGAAACCCTAACCCGCGTCCGACCGCACCGCAGCCCTACCCGCAGCCATACGGGTATCCTTATGCTTATTGGCCGCCTCCGTGGACCGCACCCCCTGCCCATATCTGACGACAGCTTGGACCCCACGTCCGCCTCCACCATCACAACAACCGGGCATTCTTGGGAGCCGACCCCAACATGCGTATGCGGCGCATACGTCTCTCACTTCTCAGCGTTCTGTTCCGACGGACATTGATGCATACCATGACTCTTGCTCAACCCGATGACCAGTGGTATATGGACTCGGGCACCTCATCTCACATGACGGCGTCGTATGGTACACTCTCACCTTACTTTAATTCGAGCATTAATCGTCATATAACTGTTGGTAATGGACATGATATTCCAATTAAAGGTCATGGTAATAGTGTGCTTCCCTCCACTTTTCCTCCTCTTAAACTTAACAATGTTCTCTATTCTCCTAAATTAATTAAGAATCTCATCTATGTTCGTCGCCTCACGCGTGATAATTCTGTTTCTATTGAATTTGACCCTTTTGATTTTTCTGTGAAGGATCTCATGACGGGCATTCAAATTTTGAGATGCAATAGTGATGGTGACTTATATCCTCTGCCAACCTCCCTCCCCGCTCGGGCCCCAACTCCACAAGCTGCCTTTACCGCCGTCTCTTCGCCCTTATGGCATAATCGCCTTGGTCATCCGGGTACCTCTATTTTAGCTTTTCTTCGTTCAAATAATTTTATTAAATGTAATGGTACTTTGTCCAAGTTTTATGATTCTTGTGTTTTGGGTAAACAAGTACAATTACCGTTTTTTTCCTCTTTATCTACTACTCTTGCTCCGTTTGATATTGTGCATAGTGACTTGTGGACATCCCCTATTTTGAGTTCCGCGGGTCACAAATATTATTTACTATTACTTGATAACTTTACAAATTTTTTGTGGACTTTTCCCATTGGCAAAAAATCCGATGTGTACACTATTTTTTCAAACTTTAGTGCACTCGTTAATACACAATTTTCCACAAAAATTAAAAGTTCTCAATGTTATAATGGTCGCGAGTTTGATAATGTCCAATTTCACTCTTTTTGTAATAAATTTGGCATGCAATTTCGGTTTTCTTGCCCTCACACCTCCTCTCAAAACGGTAAAGTCGAAAGAAAAATTCGCTCCATCAATAATATGATATGCACTCTCCTCCATCATGCGTCTCTCCCTCCTTCCTTTTGGCATCACGCCTTGAACATGGCCACCTACCTCCTAAACATTACGCCATCTAAGCTTCTAAAAAATAAATCTCCCACTCAACTCCTCTATCATCGGGATCCCTCTTACTTTCATCTTCGGGTTTTTGGGTGCTTATGCTATCCTTTATCTCCCTCCCCCACCATCCATAAGCTCCACGCCCGCTCGACCCCTTGTGTCTTCTTAAGGTACCCTTCAAATCATCGGGGTTACAAGTGTTTTGACTTAAAGAAAAATAGGGTCATTCTCTCACGGCATGTTGTATTTGATGAAAATCAATTTCACTTTGCCAAACACTTCTCTCCCCAACCGTCCTCTTATCACTCCTTGGACGATTCTCTCCACCCTATCTTAAACCCTAATCTAAACCCGCCTCCCTCCACGCCGCCACCACCCGCGGCGCAGCCCTCTCCACCTTTGGATCCGCCGCCACCACCAACTCCTCCTCCATCTCCGTCACCACCAAATCCTCTTCCTCCCCCATCTCCGCCTCAAGTCCCCACCGCTCCGCTACCCGCGGCTCCTCCCTTACGGACCATGTCCACACGTAGCATGCATGGCATTGTTACTCCCAAACGCCACTTTAATCTTACCTCCACTATTACTCCTTCCCCTCTTCCTAAAAATCCCAAGCTTGCGTTACCTGATCCTAATTGGAAAATCGCCATGCTAGATGAGTTTAATGCTCTTATTAAAAATAAGACTTGGGAACTTGTACCCCGACCCCCTAATGTGAATGTGATATGCTATTTGTGGATTTTTCGTCATAAATCTAAATCCGACGGTTCTTTTGAGCGCCACAAAGCTCGTCTTATTGGTGATGGCATGTCTCATCAGGTTGGTATTGATTGTCTTGACACGTTCAGCCCCGTGGTCAAACCAGCGACTATACAGATTGTTCTTAGTATTGCTCTCTCTCTTTCTTGGAGCATACATCAGCTGGACGTCAAAAGCGCTTTTCTTCACGGTAATTTGGAAGAGACCATCAGCTGTTGGGATTTCGAGATCCGACTTATCCTGATCATGTTTGCTTGTTGAAGAAGTCGCTCTATGGGCTGAAACAGGCGCCCCGCGCGTGGTATCAGTGGTTCGCTGATTTTACACGCACTATTGGGTTCACGCACAGTAGGTCAGATCAATCTTTGTTTATTTATCATCATGGCTCGGATCTTGCGTTCCTCTTATTGTATGTTGATGATATTTTGCTTACTGTCTCTTCGGATTCTCTCCGTTGCTCTCTTATGTCTCGCCTTTCTGCGGAGTTTGCTATGACTGATTTAGGTCCACTGAGCTATTTCTTGGGCATTGCCGTCTCACGCTACAGGGATGATCTTTTTCTTTCTCAAAAGACATATGCTTTGGAGATTATCGAGCGCGCCGACATGGCCTCATGCAAATCCACCGCTACTCCCGTTGACACTAAGGTCAAGCTTAATGCCTCTTCGGGTACACCTTTTCCGGATCAGACCTTTTTTCGGAGTCTTGCTGGTGCTTTACAGTATCTCACTTTTACTCGTCCAGATATCTCTTATGCCGTTCAGCAAGTTTGCCTTCATATGCATGCTCCTATGACTGAACACATGGCTGCCATGAAAAGAATTATTCAGTACGTTCAGGGCATGATCGACCTCGGCCTCCATCTATCCAAGTCGAACGTGCGGTCTTTGGTCTCTTTCACGGACGCTGATTGGGGTGGGTGTCCAGATACTCGTCGGTCGACTTCGGGTTATTGTTTGTATCTTGGTGATAATCTTATCTCTTGGTCCGCTAAACGCCAAGCCGCACTCTCACGCTCAAGCGCCGAAGCTGAATATCGGGGGTAGCCAACGTTGTTTCCGAGTCATGTTGGGTGTGCAACCTCTTACTTGAGCTTCATTTTCCTATATCTAAGGCTACCATCGTTCATTGTGACAATGTTAGTGCCATCTATTTATCCAATAATCCGGTGCAACATCAACGCACCAAACATATTGAGATGGACATTCATTCTGTTCGTGAGAAGGTTGCTCGTGGTGAAGTTCGGGTTCTTCATGTCCCTTCTCGACACCAAGTTGCTGATATTTTTACGAAGGGCCTTCCTCGCGTACTTTTTGATAATTTTAGAAATAGTCTCAATGTTCGTGAACCTCCCGTTTCGACTGCGGGGGTGTATTAGTATATTTGTATCATATTTGTATATATCTTTAGATATCTTTGATAGGATTCTTGCTTTGCAAGTTTATTGTAATTGTATATATACCTTTAAGAATTAATGAAAGAGTCACGAAATATTTTTCTACAGTCATCCCTATACCCATCACCTTCACCTTTCCATACAATTGGCGCCAACAATGATTTTCAAGCCTCTCAAATATTTGTTCCCTCCTAAAATCTGTCCACATACTCGCAGCAAAAATTTTTGGGCAAAAATTTTCGAAATAAGATTTTCCTCCAATTAATTTCAGCATCCCTCTAATATTCTTGTATATATTAAGGTTGACCCCTAACATTAGTTGTCTGAACCCAAGTAGATTTTAGTAAGGTATATTTTGTTCATATTACACCACTTTTAAATTTCCCCATACATGTACATTATTCTTTCTTCATAATATGTACACTGAATCTTGTCTTTTTATTACACCTCCATGTTTTGTCCTAATTTTAAAACATAATTCTCATTTCATAAGTACACCGAATCTTGTCTTTTTATTACACCAACGTGTTTTGCCCTAATTCTTAAACATACTTCGTACTTCATACGTACACTGACATTTTAATATATTGTGGCTGTTATATGAACTATGAAGGTTGTAACAAGCACGGAATTACAACGACTCAATTGCGCAGGTAAATCTACATACACTCTCCATGTCGTAGAGTTTTTATTACATTAAACGTAGATGTATGTGTTAATTATTGCATTCCACATGTTCGAACAAATGTCTCTACCAATCATGTTGACCACACACCATCTTCATAGTTTTCTATTTGCCGTTGGGTCTATTATTCGGGCCTCCCACTTTTAATACATGGTAAAGGAAACTGAAACTCGGGCTGAATCCACTCGAAGCACCTCAAGGTGCCAAAAGCACCGAGGCTGCTTGGTCAGCCGTAAATGAGATGCTTTTTTGTGAGCTAATGCACAAGGAGTACCTCGCCAGTAATCTTCTCGATACCACCTTCAGTAATGCATCATGGAACATGCTATGCACCTACCTGAGCAACCAAAATGGTCGCATGTATCAGTTTTATGTTGATCAAATGAAGGGGAAATACAGTCGCCTTAAGGCGCAGTGGTGACATATTAAAGACGTGCAGGAGCGAACATGATCTGGTTGGGATGAAGAGAATCAGGTGATAACTGCAATCAATGAGCACTGGACCGGCTAGCTATGGTAAATGTGTTCATTTATGATCAAATGTTGGTTGAAAGTTTATGCAACTCAAGTGTTTACGTCCCATTTATCTAACCTTTGTTTTCCAGGAGCATCTGAAAATTGTTTCGAATTGCAAAAGGCCGCTTCCAGCTTACGAGCTTCTCAATGAAATGTGGCAATACCGGGTTGCCATCGGGTACGCTGCTAGGGCATCAACTCAAGGTGCTTTTCATTCTGAGGACGAGGCGAGGTTAATCTCGGAGATCCTGAAGAAGTTCCTAGCACCATCAACCCTGACCAAACTGAAACGTCACAAGTTGGTCCATTCAGTGGAACCAGTCAAGAAACCCCGACTCCCAACAGTGGACATACTCAAGCTTCTAGTAGCCGCAGTAATTCTGGTCCTACCAATGTTATTGGCAACACTACAAGACGCCCTCAAAAGTGTAAAGAGCCAACTACTGGGAGTCAGAAGATTGAGGCAGGAATTACATCTTGGCAAAAGTCAAATGCTGTTAAGGAGCGGGCACTCAACCAGAATTTGGTTGATAAACAAATATCTCGAGCCACAGATGCTTTGTGTGCACTAGCTGATATTACCCAAGATCTATTTTTTAGGGCCATCGAAAAGCTGAAGGATCCAAGCACTCGTTTGTTCTTCCTAAACATGAAGGCCGAAGATCAGTTGGTTTGGGTTACTCGATTGGGTGTTGAAGAAGCCTACGGCAATGGCGATCATATTATGTAGAGGATGTGCTATTGTTAAGGGTCGAATATTCCCTTGTTTTGGCGTGTTTCAACACTATTTTTTGATGAACTGCCACTTGGACTATTTTGGTTACTACGTTGTGTATCTGACAATTATATCTATGTGCACGTTCTTTTTATGCTTATGAATGATTGTCTTCTTTAGACGTTATTAGAATTCGTGTATTATGCTCCATATTATGGCAATTATGTTAAGCGGTGACAAGTTATTTGGCTAACATACCTTGTCATTCAATTTTTATTAGGTTAATTTGACTTTTTATATGTATGAGCTCTAACTCAGACGACTCAGCTACAAGTGTGTTACACCATCACGATGATCCGAATGACTCTAGCGATGACGGGATGAGTGATTTCATGTTCTTGTCTCTTGTCGTTGCTCCTAAATGGTTTTTTGAGACTGAACGTCGCCAAACCTTGGTGTTGCAAGGTAATCAGTGGGTGTTGGAATTGCTGCATGGTATGGATGATCAGTTCTACGACAACATGCGCATGAATAAAAGTACCTTCTATCTCCTACACGATGCATTGGGCGATAACTATGGACTATCTGATACGTACAAGAGTTGCGTGACTTCCCTTGAAGCCCTCGGTATTTTCATGTGGACAGTTGGTCTAAATCATAGGTACCGCACCGCTTGCGAGCATTTTCAACATTCATATAAGACCATTAATCGTAATTTGCTTCGTGTTCTACGTGCTTTGATCAATTTAAGTGTCCCCATGATACAACCGGATGATCCTAGTATAACCCCTAAATACATAGAGGTCGTTCAAGATTCCATCCATATTTTAAGGTAATATTATTTTGGTAGGGTGATTAAATTATAGAATTCATCCTTAAGTATTACGTTATTTTATTATATTCGATCGTATGATTTTTCCCACATGTGTGTAAGAGTATTTTTGCGTCATAAATGATGTTAGTTTACTCTTCAACATTGATACTCGTTTCTTCCTATGATTATATTCTATAGCAACATTAGGGTTATTTCCAATGACTGACTCGACAGATGAATTATTAGAGGGATTTTTGCGCTTATTCTCTGGTGTAATCTCAGGCTCCAATTTGGGTACAACAAGGATATTGTTTACAGGAATTGAGTCACCCACTCAGGAGTTGCCTTCATGAACCAAATCTTTCTCAAGTTTAATTGCTGAATCCGGATCAAGTTTAATTGCTGAATCCGGAATTGGGAGTCCCACCAACTTGACACTAGGACCATCTCGTCCAAATATAGCATGCAGTTCATTCCATGCCAACTCTCCTTCCTCCACGTACACGTGGGCCCATTCATATTTCTACAAATATATAACTAAGTACATAAGTAAGGGGGTAACTCATTAGTTGACATTTACTATAACACATTTCGCATGATAAGGTTACTTCAAAATAAAATAATAAAAAAGTGTTATAATAAATGTAACGAAAAGATGTAATCTTGGTTACCCCATATTTATTCTAAAAGACTAGTAGAAAATGGAATGTTCTTAATGAGTTCAAATGCATCGTGACGAAGCCTCAACGCCTCAACTCGAGCATGGCACTCGGTGATAGTAATACTAACCCCATGCTTCTCTTTAATTTAATTAATACACTCACATAATACGGACATATCTTCATCACGCAAGTTACGGTCCCATGGTGATTTATGGGCCAACAAGGCGATGAAGGTTGTATCAACCTATAAAGTCCATGGTGGACTATACCATAATGTAGCTTTAGTGACCTTATCACTACAAGAACCCATGACAATTTAATATGCTAGACCGAAATACAATAAATGCTTGGAAATGAAAATTAATGATGTTAAAAGAGGACTGGTCAAACGATGGCTTATGTAGGAAATGTTTGGTGCTCAAGAGTGTATTTGTTAAATTGGGCAGAGAAAAAGCCCGCCATTTTCTCTACAACTAAGACTAGATAACTATGATTAGATTTGTAGATATCAAGCATTAATTGTGAATTGAAGGGCCACAACATGTAATACATTATAGTGAATGTATAAAAATGCATAAATAATATATATGAGATATATAGTGAATGAGATATATATGTTGCAGGGGCACATTAGAGGTCACGTACAACATATTGATAATTCTAGTCTTATGTTGCAACTATAAATTGTGATCTTACACTATGTAGGACTAATTTACGTTATCTGATCAACTGTAATAAAGAGATACAAGGCATTTGCGTATTAGATCAAAAAACTTTTATTATAGTGTCGTATGTTAAAAGATTCGCAGATATATAAACTAGACTTGATCAAATTCAATACTGAAATAGGATGCATAATTTTTATTGGCAATAGCGCCATTCTTTATGTATCAAACATCGACAATAGATAGCCTAGTCATTCTAGTGAAGCAATTCAGCCAATGTTGTTAAATAAATGAAGGTCGTTTGGAAATTGTATTATTACAATGGGGTTTACTTTCCAATTGAATTAACAGATTAGTTTATATTATGTCCTAAATATAATAAAATAGGTGATGTTGCAATTTACTATATATTAATAACTTTCCAGTTGATCAAGCAGTGTTAAGATGAAACTGGTATATAATATGGTAGGATTCTGATAAAATCTTATACTAAACTTGATAGATTCTATAAATATATATATAGCAACAGATAAATTACGACATTGGTTAAATAATATATTTATTTATTTCAAAAATAAAGGGGACTATAGCACCACTAACCCATACGCAGATTCAGATTAATATAACACTCATCGAAATATCATCGATGATACTTCTACGCTATTCAAAACCAATACTCAAATATGGAATTGTTAAATAAAGCTACGACAATACATTAAAAGTCTGGAAGCCAGAAGTTGTGACCATATATCAAAATATATAATATGAATTACACTTAACCAAGGCAATATGATTAGTGAAAAGTCACGACTTTCGAATTATTGAATCCTGCTTACACGAATAGTCTCGAACATTCCTTCTGATACTTTATAGGGAATAGAACATGATGCAATTTCTTCAGATCTAAACAGCGGGGCGCGCTTCACATGGAAGAAGTAATCATATATAAAATAGTTGGGCAAACCAAAGTGTCCAAAATAGTACTCGAGCAGTGATCCTACAATAACAAGAATGATCAATTATTTTTTTGCAGCATTTAAGTATGAAATGTTTCATACAGTGTATTGAAAGAACATATTATACGTACTTCTTTCCTGTGGCTATCATAAGCTTATGTTAACCTAACACGCTCATTGCATGGATCAAATATTACTCCAGGAATGGCTAGGAAGCGCCTGGATTTAACAAATATGTTTCGAATATTCGATAGTCTGAAACGTATCATGTCGGGAGTTTGTTGAGTTGACCCAGCGGACATGAAAATGCTACATTGTTTTATAACCTTTTCCAATAGAACATAGGTTAATTCAATATGTGGTTCGGAGAATTCGCGAATTGCATATGCTAGGTGAGCCTCTGATTCTTCTACCCAAAATTTGGTGTACTTGATAGGATGATTTGATGGACTATGTTCACAAGACACCTATGAATCACAATTATATATTGTACTTTGTGTCATGCGGTTCAACGTGTAGATGCAAAAATACAAAATAAACCATATATAAACTCATATCTACAACATAGTAGCTGAGAGTCGTGTGGATAAGATCGGCCAGTGCTATTCAATGTTGAATCAAGTGACAAAGAAGCAGACATATCAAGGCAAATGTATATGCTCTCCAATATAGGCAAATACAAGAGAATGCAATCATATTTAGTTGATAGGCAATTGGTTACTACAAGTTCATAATTTATAGAGAATCTGAAATTAGTGTAGCATTGAGTGGTTGAGAGCTGTAAATGCTTGATTTGAGGCACAACTGCCATCTACACGTACAATATAAGTATATACTTTTATTTAGTTTAATTTATCCAAAGTATGATTGAATTACATTAGAAAGTAGATGGAATACATTTTTATTTGTATAGGGAATTAATTCTACCATAAAAATGATGGGGATATATAATATAATGTCCAAAATGATAGGCGGACCCAACTGAATATAACCATGTAACTAGTGAATGTTAGGTGATTTAAATCTACCCAAATCATCAGCAAAATAATGTACATCACCACGATGTATATATAAAATTATAAATCAATGGTGTACTCTACTACATCATTAACATTTAAAATCGTCCAACAAATTATATAATCATCAGCACGATGGACACAATTCCTAAAACCTTTCAAGCAAAACGAGCTACACGAACAATCCTTTTTAATTTATTGTTCTGTATCTTAAGTTGTTGGGCTTTCTCAATCCACATATCTCTTTCGATGACAAGTTTAATTTCACTAGTATCTCCTTTGCGCGTATAACATTCATTTGACAAAACTCCCTTTTTTCCATACAATTGAACCCTTGGTTCACAATAGTTCGTTGTCCGCGTTGATACGCATTTAATTTACTCAACAAACCGAGGATTATCCTCTTAGAATGCTCACACATTTCAGGTCAAACCATTCAAAAATCCACAATCACCTGGACCATGCGTATATAAAAGAGGGTTATGAATGAAAACTCTAATTACGAAATGTATACACATATTAACTATGAAATTGATCAATAACCTTGTAACGGTGACATCGAAAATATCTTCGACCAGGATTATCATTCTTCCAGTAAGTAGCAAGTTCCGAAATAATTTCTCAGTCACAATTAAACACGGGGATACGCTGACCAAACCTCATGACACTATATGTTGAACTAGATGCTCTCGACATTGCATAAAATTTGACATAAAATGCCAAAAATTATTCAATTTGATTTTTCGACAATACTTTGCTATATGGATTTAATTAATTTTTTCATAAGAACTTAACACAGCGCGCGCGTGCACACACACACTCACACACACACATATATATATATATATATATACATGAATAATAGGCGATATATGAACAAGAAAATAATATGGCATGTTGACCTAATTTGAAATTTGAATATTAATTACCGGAAAAATAGTTATCCCAAAATTTCAAATGGTGTGGGAAATTCAAATTATGATTTCAATGTTTGGTACAAATATAAAAATATTCGGATCATTCAAATATTTGAATCGGACTAAAGTGTACTATTTATAATTTGATATAATGAAAAAAGATTGAAAGGTCCACATCAAATTACATAGGGAAAGTGAAGCCTACTTATTGGAAAATTGTAGTAAAACGCATTTTACGATACAAAATCACTGTTGCCTGCTTCAATAAGTGAAAACAACCGAGTTACGCGGTAAACGATATATTTTTCTAAAAAATCCAACTTTTCTATATTTCCTAAAAAACGACCCCAAAAAGCTAATCAAAGAGGGGCTTTTATTATTAATATTTTTATTAAGATTAAAAAAAAAACAAATGTTACGAAAGTATTGGGTATTCCACTGTGTGAAATGGCAGTTTTGTAATTCCAGTGGATTAGGCCGGGGTAAAATAGTCTTCGAGGACTAACCTTCTTTAAGTATCAGAGGGGAGAAAAAAATAGCAAAACAATTTCAGTTCATTACTCAAATCAGCGAGAGGGGAAAAGAGGCGAATTAGAAGTAGAAAAAAAAATAAGAAGAGATGTTTTTTCACATAGTGTTGGAGCGTAATATGCAGCTTCACCCTCGCCACTTCGGCCGCGATTTACGCGATAAGCTCGTCGCTAAGCTCATGAAAGACGTCGAGGGAACTTGCAGGTTTGTTTGTTTTTTCCTTCAATTGTTTGTATTATTAGGTTAACAAAAATAAAAAACCCAACAAAAAGGTTCGATTTTTACCCTTTTTAATTGATGTGTTTTAGTGGGCGACATGGGTTTATTGTGGCAATTACTGGCATAGAGAGTGTTGGGAAAGGCCTAATTCGCGACGGAACTGGATTCGTTACGTTTCCGGTCAAGTACCAGTGTGTTGTCTTTCGTCCCTTTAAAGGAGAGATTCTCGAATCTGTCGTTACAATGGTTAACAAGGTAGGGTTTCTTTTTGTTTTTGTTTATTTGCTTGTGTTCTGTTGTCTGTTTGTGGGATTTTTGGGTGACTTTTGGAATTGTTGCAGATGGGTTTTTTCGCTGAAGCGGGACCGGTTCAGATTTTCGTGTCCAATCATGTGAGTGGCTTATGTTCTCGTTAATTTTACGGTGCTTGCAAGCACCTTAGCTGGTTTTCCTTCTTCTTTGTAAAGTTTTCGTCTTTGAAGGAGTTATAAATCTAGAGATGGTAATGGTAGGAATTCATTGACTATTCTGGCTCATGGGTTGGAATTTAAGTTGTTACTTGTGTTATTGAGCTTCTCAGGTTTAAAAAACGACAATTATAGGAATTGAGGTAGCTTTTGAAAATTGTATGATACATCTTATCTTCAGTAGTCACGCTTTGCAATGAACCTTCGTTCTGAAGGCGGCATTTGCTTTTGTCTCCATTTTCGTACACAAGTTGATGTTCTTAGTTCTCTCTACGTAGTTGATACCGGACGATATGGAATTTCAATCTGGAGACGTGCCTAATTACACAACCTCTGATGGATCTGTATGTTCTTTCTCCTCCATTTTTTTTTTCATTTACGAGGTCCATATTTATGCATCTGAACTTTCCCTTGCACTGGCATAGTGACAGTTTTTATCTAACTATTGGCAGATCAAGATTCAGAAAGAAAGTGAAGTCAGGCTGAAGATAATTGGAACTAGGGTTGATGCGACAGAAATTGTATGCCCTCCATCTATTTTGATCTATTCAGGACTTGAGCAAATGCGACAGTAACAAGTTATAATCTTGACACATGTAATTAAAAGTCTGTCTAAGCCCTCTTACGTGCTACAGATCTTGTCTTAGGGGTTTGTGAAATGTACCACCAGTCTCCCACAAGTTTTACCTTTCAAGACATAATATTATAGTATCCTAGAAGTAGTTTATCAATCAAATTAGAAAGTCGTTTAGAAGTCATGATAAGATTCGCTATAGATTATTATATGTGGAATTATATTATGATATTTCATGATTATGGGGTGGTTTGGTAGCATGATTAATCTCCTATTATAAATCTTTTGGCGTAGATTATAATTACACACGAAAGGTGGATTATAGGATACCGGGCCGGTCATGATTATGGGGTGGTTTGGTAGCATGATACCGGCCGGTCAGATTCAATCACCCGACCATGTTCTACACTCATAGTATGTCACCCAAATGACCCTGAATAAGGGTGTGACAGGTGCTGCAAATTGCCCATAGGAATATTAGTCTCGTTGTATTCAGTATACCATGGTTTTGAAATAATCATTTTATAAGTTTCAATTATGCATTGTTCTCAGAATTTCGCTGAGCTTGCTGGGGGAACTGAATCCTTTTTATTATGTTCCCTGGTGTTAAAAGGGAATGAAGGGTTTTGACGTAGCCCCTGTGAGATAAACTGCAAGTAGTAGTATCTGGTGTTGGTCGGTAGAGTTCTTCTGACTTTAGTTTAATTCTTTTATTTGGAAATAGGTTAATGGTATTTTATTTTTTAATAAAAGATCTTATGAAGAATGAAGCAAATCGTTTATTTTATTTTGCCTCTCCAGGATCAAACGAATTCTGATACTATTATCTTTTTTTGCAGTTCTGTATTGGCACCATAAAGGATGACTTCTTGGGATTGATTAGTGATCCAGGTGCAACCTCATGAGACAACTTCCTGGGTGAAGACTGGACTTAGAACTTCCTGTGTACTTAGAACTTCCTGGGTGAAGACTGTACTGTACTCAGATTTCAGAAGCAATTTATGATCTTCTGGACCATATTTGTTATATCCGAGTGCTTATGAAATTCAACAGTGTGAGAGGAAATATTTTCCATGTTCGGATCATCAAAGTCAGCCACTACATAGTTTTTATTGTGCAATCAATTTTATTATATTAAGAGAAATATATGACTATTGTTGGCAGCTTGTTATAGTATTTATTTTGCATCTCTAATAAATAAAAGAGATTTGTGTTGGTAATCAGCCAGCTCTTTGAATAAACAGAGTAAGAAACTGCATTGCAAACATTAGAACCAATCCTTCAACTTACATTATCTATTATGGGTGGCACATATTGGTAATCTTATCCGTGGTTATGTACGATATAGATGAGTTAAATGCACAAATATCATGAGTGTTTGTGTTTGATTGGCAAAAAGATCATTATTACATACAACTATTACGTATAAGGTGGGGATGGGGTGAAGGGATTGTTATTCCTAAATTATAGGAAAACTTAAGGAAGAAAGTCAGAAACGGTAAGTTAGACCCCATATATTCATGTTATACAGTTTTACTCATCCTTTAAATTCTTTGAATGTTGTATCTATGACTTTTAAAAGCTGTTGCATCTGAACTATATTTTCGGCCATCAAGTGTGTCATATAGCGGGGAGGATGACAGATGCAATATTTTTAAAATTTGAAAATACCTCCAAAAATTCAAAAAATACGCCAAACACCAAAATAACTTCTCATAATTCGTAAACAGCCGCAAATGTATCCAATTTTTTTTAAATACCACCAAACAACATAATAACTTCTCAGAATGTCTAAACACGCTCAAACACCTCCAAATTCTCAAAAAATACCCGCAAAATGTTACGTGATATACAATAAGTAAGAACATTTATTATATGATTGAATACAATTATTTTTGTGTTAGTTTCAATTATTTTCTATTAAATTCCATCACGTATTTTTAAAATAAAAGCTTGCCAAATATTCTAAAAGATTAATTGATCAATGACAAAAGTGGAAGCTACTTTAAAGTTTTCAGTTGGAGGAGAAGTGGCGGTAATTTCTGAAACTAGAGAGGAGTTATCTATGATTATACCAAAGTAATATGTCCATCACCAAACCTCGAGAGTGTATGTATATGTATGTAATTATCCATTCCAGGTGTAATATTTTCCCCAAATTACAGTTCGCCACTTATTCTGCTAATTTAATTTTATTGGGATTAATAAAATGGTATAAAAATAATGGAAAATACCCGCCACCTATATACGCACATATACATACACCTGGTAAATTTCGCCCCTCAGCAAAATCATCGTCGGAATTCAAGTCAACGACCGGAGACTTCATGTCAACACTATTCCATTTAATCTAATTAGGTTTAGCTGCAATGAATCATTCGATTGAATTGTCATGAATTCCATCACGTGTGATTCATGATTTAGGAATTATTGAATGATTTTGTAACATTGAATGTGTGAGCAGCTAATCTGATAGTTAAAGTAGTAATGGATTTGGTGGTGGCGACATTGTTGCTCGGACTTGTGCTCGATTTTCTACTCATTTTCCCTCGCCTGCGCAAATATGAAAAAAAAAAAAACACTTTCTCGATTTTCTACTCATTCTCCTCTTGTAATTGTTAAAAAAAAATTACAGGGTAAGAATAATAAATTAAACTGCGCTTAAATCAAGTTACTGTAGCGTTGCTTTAACACGATTTTACATCACACCTAGGTGAATAACAATACTATGTATCCCGTTGTTCGCCTGCTCGTCATTGCTGCTTATCCCGTTGCTCCTTTCGTCTTATGCATTATCTATATTTGTTTTAGTTCTTGTTTAGGGTTTATTCTGTTGTTTTTTGTATTTCATTTGTCTGTACTACATCCTATGGTGATTTGATATGGTGATTTGATGAATGAAACGTTCTAATTTATCAAAAACATAAAATAAAAAAAATACTATGTATCACTTAACATTTTGGGAGTATCTTTTTAGAATTTGGAGGTGTATGGGCGTGTTTACAAATTAGGAGAAGCTAATTGTGTTGTTTGGTGGTATTTATAAAAAAATTGATATATTTGCGGGTGTTTACGAATTATGAGAAGTTATTTTGGTGTTTGGGGGTATTGTTTGGACTTTTGGGGGTATTTTTAAATTTTAAAAACATTAGCATACGTCATCCTCCCGCTATATGGCATTTTTTGGCCGAAAATATAGTTTGGGTGCAACAGTTTTTAAAAGTCAAATGTTGGGTATAATATTCATAAAATTTAAAGGATAGGTATAACATTGAAAATGCGCCAATAAATGAGGTCTAACTTGTCATTTTTCCAAAAATTTAAATAGGAATTTTTGGTTGCAACACGTCACCAATACAATAACTAATGAAAAAAAACTAATGCACAAAATAATGTTATCATATGTTGTCTCTTGCGTGTTGATCACTAAATGAGGAAAGATGGTTGTACCGCGTTGCGGATGCAACGATTACGTTACAATTCAAAAATACAAAAGGATTTTAGGTGTGCCGACCCATCTGAATTCGATCTATTTTTATTTTCTACCCGCGTGTTTTTGCTTCTTCTTTTTACTTGCATAACAATTGAAAAAGATTGAGACTCTCTCTTAGGCGAGTGGCCTTCGGGTTGTGCAATCTACCGGGCACCCGCCCCCCATCGGCCTTCTCATGTATGAAAGCCGAAAGCCCAAAAGTATAAAACCTTAGTTCATTTTCCTACAACACTGCAGTAAATTGAAAAGAGTAGCGGACTAGTAAAAATAGTAGAGATGGCTATAAATTATACTTTAGTTCGCCTATAACATGGTGAGTAATAATTTGATGCGAGAGTATTTGAAAAAAACTAATCCAATGGAGAAAAGACTTTACATATACGTAGTTGATACTCGACTTTCATTAGAAATTTAGATGCTGGGAGGTAGAGCACTACTCCAACACCCCTTTATATTTACATATTAAAGACTTCAAAATTTAAGTTATTTCATTTTACCCCCCATAATATTGTTGTGTTTTATCTAGGTACAAAAAATGGTATCAGAGCCAGTATTTATTTATTTAATGGAAACTTTTATTATAAAATTATAATTTACTTTAAGAGAGGAGTATTTTACGAGATGAATAATCCAGAAATGGATGACATTTGGAACCCCCCGGTTCAGTTCTCGTTTAGGGAACATAAATGTGCAAGTATTAAACATTTCATCAATGTTTTAACAAGAATCCTTGCGTTTGAAGAAGTGCATATCAAATATCATGATGTTCTATGTTGCGATCTGGAACAACAGGGAGAAATTTGTCCCGTCAAGAAGGCTAGGTTAGAAAGAATCGAGCCGATAAAAATTAGTCTTAAAAAAGCTAATAAGCAGAGTTCAATACTAAGCCTCTAAACTATGCATGGTATTACCCTAGAACAAGAGCTCCAACTCTTGATGACTAAGTTAGTAAACCTAGCTAGTCAAAGACCAGCCAATCTCCCTGGCATTAGAGCTAAGTTCATAGCTGTTAATGGCCTCACGGCTGAGATTTCAAGAATTACCAGATTAATTAACGAAAAGAATAATAGATGAGTAATCTGGCTTTGCCAAATTTTCACGAGCTTGAAACTGATAACTCTAAGTTGACACAAGACCTTAGAGAAATTCAGAATACAGTGCAAACATATGGTAATCATCAACACCATATGCCTGAACACATTCAAGAAATTCAGGAAAAGTTGGAAACTATGTCTAAACATCAGAAGGAGATCCTTGAAAATCTTCAAGATATCCAGAGACGAATAAAGAACTTGGAATCACAATCAAGTTCTCCAAGAAGAAAACAAGGAGGATGGCTACCACCATCGTATGGAACAGAACCACTTCTACACCAAAAGGGCAAAGCTGTAGAGGTTAAAAGAGAATTATCCGAGGGAGAAAAGCTGAGAGCTTTATTAAGAGGAGAATCAATCCCTCGAAAGAAGCCATAGACGAAATCAACTTTGGAGATTTGCAGGATCTCAATGATCTCGCAGAATCGTTTGCCGGATTAAATCTGGTGAATATCAAAACTAATCAAGTTGATGGACACTCAGCGTCCACTAGCCGAGCTCCACCATTAGGTAGCGGAGTTAGCAATCCTCGACAAGATCCACACCAAGATGAACACATACCACATCAAGGAGACTTTGCTACTGGAGAACATCTAAACGCAGAGTTCATAAGACCAAGCATTGTTAGATCAAGAAGGAGGCCCGACATAATGCAAACGCCTTATGGAAAGTCTCAACTAGACCCAATACATTCATATGGGCTAATGCTCAATCTAGATACCCTGGATTTCAAAAACAGGGAACTTCTGATTGACGACTGGGCCTCAGCAATGAGGATAGCTGTAGGAACCCTTGATCTCAACAAAGAAGCCTTCATATTACTCCTTAATATGAGTCTGGAGGGATCAGTCAAGATTTCCTGGGAACAGACAGACCAGGGAACCAAAGAAGAGGTTGCGGCAGGAGAGTCTATGAAAAATATCGTAGACAAAATGGCAAAAGTATTCAAAATACTTTTCATAGGGGTTGGATACTTCAAAGATTCAGAAGGAAACTTTGGAGGAGGCCGAGAACAAGCCAAGAGATATGAACGAGCATTGTATAACCTTGAGTTACACGATATATGTAACATAGACTTATACATAAAACTCTTCACGGAGTACATATGGAAGTCGAAGGTTAGTGATGCCACAGCCACCCCACTTTTCTTCGCAAAATCCCAAGTCCATGGAGAGAAATGCTGATCAAGGAATACGAAACGCCTCCAGGAATTGATACGGTGGCAAGACGAATGTCGTTCCTTAAAAGAAAGCTAACTGAATGGTGCCAGAAGGCAGCAGAGCTAAAGAATTACAAGAGACTACGGAGAGTCAACAAAAGTGTTACTCTATGTTGCGAAAACAACGATATCCCCACAAATGTTGGAGAACCCAGAAGGCATAAGAAAATAAAAAAGTACCCTTATGCTAGAGAAGAAGGGCGAGGTAAAGAGAGATCTTCCTGGAAACCCAAGAGATTTTGGTCCAAACAGAAGGCCCGGAGTTACAGAACAGGACAACGATCAGGGCCAAGCAGAGGACGACCAACCACAAGCCAAGATAGATCCAACAAGATATCTACCAAGAGAACTTTCAGAAGAGCCCATACCAGAGCCAATGAAAGCTTCAAAGATTGTAATTGTTGGACATGTGGTGCTCGAGGCCACATCTCTACCGATTGTCTGCAAAACCAAGGAGTTAAACAGTTCGAGGCTACGCCCTAAATCGAAGAGGATGTTTACTATCAAGACCTCATTCAAGTATACTGGTTCGAGGATATCCCTTAGAAGAGAGTATATACGAAGAAGAGGAGTACAACGATGAGTCTTCGGAATCAGAATCAGACTGAAGAAGAAGAAATCTTCCATCAGGAGATCTAAGAGGATGTCTCGGGGTTTTTCTCTCAGACGATCATATCGCACAAAGCTCTGATGAGAATCATGAAGGAGGATCCAAAACTATGCGTCTATGACGGCTTCTCAGTCGGCAAGATGGAGAGGGCCTTGACACAATTAAGTCTAAGGCAAAGAAAGCACCATATCATTTACAAAGTCACAGCGGGAGAACTTGCAATCCCAATAGAGCTGACAAGTAATGTGATGGAGATGCAGCTAGTTCCCATGATGGAAATCAAAGAGGAACTAAACAGACTTAACAGGGAAGTCGCCCAGAAAATGTCATGGGTCCACATCGGAGCCATACGAATCTTGCTTAAAGCAACGTTCAAAGAAGGCATCAATTCCCCAATCGACATCGCTTTCTTTGATAGAAGGATTCAAAACTTGAAAGATGCATGTCTAGGTGGAATTTCAGGCAACTTATTCGCAGGAAAAGTGGCGACGTTCATTTACCCAAAGATTGCCTACAACCTGGCGGATCGAGACTTTAATAGAGTGCTTACCCTTCACCAAGATTTCAAAAATAAAGATTTGATGAAAGAAGGGAATAGACCATACTCTATTACCTACATCATCTCATACGCACTCTCTAACACACATCATTCAGATTTGTTTCGGAGAAAGGAGTTCGTAGAGATACCAGAAATATTGGAGAAGGTGGCCCAAGCAGTCAGGCCAGAAATTTCTGACATGCCCCATATTCATGAAATGGATATGATTATCAAGGATCAACCAGTGCTAAACCAGACAACTAGTCACAGGTTCGAACAAAGGAGAATTTCATTCAGTGAAAATCGAATGACGAGCCAGAGAATAGGGAAGAAGCCAGTTCTCGAAGCCATCACAGGACCAGGACAGTTCATTACCAAAGGAGAACTCCAATGTCCAACAGGGTGGAGTGAAATCGAAGTTATTTTCGATATTACCCAGAAAGATAACATCTTTCCAAGCAATGCCTTGTACTATCTTCAGCAACCCCTACCAGAAAGATATCTAGGACATCTAAAACTGGGAGGTATGAATTTTACAATCCAGGGAATTGCATGAAGAGTGACCGAGAACTTAATACTCGGACTTGAATTTCTTGAGGTACACAAACCTTGGGAAAGGATACAAGACGGAATGAAATTCACGGTGGAAGGTAAAAGATACCGAATTCGATGACCACTAGTCCATTCTCCATATACATCTCCGTAGGGATGTTATATGACAAATACAGGGCAGAGTACTTTGCAGCCTACGTTGATTCAGGAGCTGGGATATGTACGGCAAAAAAAGAAGTGTTTCCTCCCAACATAGAGGAAGAATTACCAGAAGTTGCAGGAAGAGATTTCTCTAAAAATATTATTTTCTTTAAAAGAGGAATTAAACAAGCAGAAATACTCATCGGAGGAGCAGGAGGTAGCCCTTGGTACAAGGTCAGAACGCCGCCTATCTATTTCCATGATACTGGCGCCGATATCTTCCTAGGCAACAACTTCCTGCAAGCCTTTAAAAGGGTCACCCAGGACAATAAAACAAGAAGACTTATCCTCACAACTCCTTGTGACCATAAGATCTTTATTCAGCGACTCAGGCAAGCATTTTACCGCAAAATGCCTCTCGTCTTTCGCAGCAAGCGTGGTGATGAAGGACAACTTCTCCACCCAAAAATGAGATATCAACGCAAGTATGGGGAAGCAATACTCCAATTAAGGGCCGACTTAATAGGAGAAGACAATCCGGAGACAGAGAGAATCCAAGGATCAACAATTGAGCTCCTCAAAGCCATTCTAGAAGGAGTATCACAAACAGATATCACCAGTGAAGGCCAACTATCACTTGAAGATATCAGAAACAAGATTCAAAGGAATTTCAACGAAGATCCTTTGGCATGGTGGAGCAAGAATGAACTCCAAGCCTCCTTAAAACTTCAAAAAGGAAAAGAGCATGAGTTCGAACGATACAAGCCTATCCTAATGAACCAGATGGATCGGAAGGATATGCAAATGATTCTTAAGGAACACCTTAACCTTAAGTTGATATCGCCAGGAGTCTCGCCATACAGCAGTCCAGGTTTCTTAGTAAGAAATCACAGCGAGGTCAAAAGAGGGAAGCCAAGACTTGTCATCAACTACCAAGGCATCAACAAGATCCTAGAGTTTGATGGCTACTACATCCCAAGTCGAGAGCACCTAATTAATTGCGTCCAAAATGCAAAGGTATTCTCTAAATTTGACTGTAAATCTGGGTTTTATCAGATTAAAATGGAAGAAGGAAGTAAAAAATATACGACCTTCTCTACACCACAAGGACATTACATTTGAAATGTGTTACCAATGGGTCTGGCCAACGCACCCCAAATATACCAAAGAAAAATGGATAATCTTTTTAAAGATTACTTCAGTTTCATGTTTGTTTATGTGGATGATATCCTCATAACATCAAAAACGGTCAAAGAACATCTCAGACATCTAGAGATTTTCTCAGACATATGTTTCAAGAATGGATTAGTGTTATCTCAAAAGAAAGCAGTAATTCTAACAAGGAAAATTGAATTCCTTGGCATCGAGATTGACGAATCAAGTATTATCCTCCAAACACATTTGGTTGAAAAGGTACGTGATTGTCCTGATAATTTCAAAACAGTTAAACAACTTCAAAGCTTTTTGGGGTTAGTTAATTTTGCAGAAATATTTATTAACAATCTTGCTAGTTACAGGAAAGTGTTTAGTCCTCTGCTTAAAAAAGAAGCAGAATTCAAATGGACAACTGAACATACAGGAGCAGTACAACAACTAAAGAAGTTGTGCCAGAACCTTCCCAAACTTGCTATACCTAACGATGAAGATGATCTTGTGCTTTACACAGATGCTAGTGATCATTGGTGGGCAGCAGTTCTAACGAAGGTGGAACCAACAAGAGAAGTCCCATGTAGATACTGCAGTGGACTATTCGCTGATAATAATGCCACCAAATGGTACATTAACGAGAAAGAATTCTTTGCTGTTCGCAGTGCATTTAAAAAATGGCCTCTGTTTTTACTAGCAAAGAAATTTACCCTAAAAATTGATAATACAAGTGTTAAGGCTTTCTTAAAAAACAAAATAGAAAGTAAACCCGAGAAAGCCAGACTTTTAAGATGGCAAGCAGAGTGTCAATATTACTATTTTGACGTTCTAATTATTAAATCTCATGAAAATGTTCTTGCAGATTTCTTAACACGAGATGGAGCCAAGTGAAGCTAACAACATCCTTACAAGGTGGAGGCATCACAACGACAACCTTGAAGAACTAAACAAGGAAATTGACAGCCTAGCAATTAATGCAAAGGCTTATGGACATGTACAAGAGAAAAACCTTAACAAGGTCCAAACTGAAATGAAAGCCGCAAGGCTTCATAGCACCATGTTATGGGAAAGCCTTTATGGCCCCCATATGCGAGACGCTTCATAGTCTAAACTTTGCTCTGAACTACGAGCACGAGACGTAAAAATCGAGGTAGGTGACTCAAGCACGATTCACCCAAATACTGGAGAGGACCCTTATGAAGACGATTCAAAAAACGAGAAAGATTCCAAGATGGAAACATCGAAAGAGTTAACTCAGTCTAAAAAATTAGAGACTGAAGTTAACGAGCTTAATCTTAGACCAAGGATTGAAAAACCTAAGGTCAAGAATGAAAAACCATCCCCATTGATGGAATACCAAAGAACATGGGAAAGGTTATATACAAGAATGGGACTTGTCCCGGGTAAATCCTTGGCCGATTGGTCTGGAAAATATCCACGAGTTTGGACTCTTCCAGGTGCAAAACTAGAGAGTGTACGAGAATGGTTTGACTTCGACTGTTTAGCCTCAATCTTCACGACATCACCAGGATTTCTGGAAATTTCAAAATTACCAGAATGGTTAATCGAGGGAGTGTATGGATCGTGGAAAAATAATAATACACTCGGACGAGGAGAAACTCTAGAACTGAAATTTATTTCAGTCGCACCAGAAGTCAATGAAAAAGGTTTCAGTCCCAGCTTTCATTTCATCAAGCTGCAGAGACCATACATGAAGGCTTTAGATTTCATAAAGCCACCACCTGAAGAGCAGCTTCTAGTTGCTCCAATATCAGGAGATGATATTACTACAAGAAGAGCTTGGGGACTTTGGGTTTATCTGACAGAAATGGACAAAGTCAAATACTCGTTCAAAATATTTCACAAGTCCGAAAATGGATCATTCATGCTCAATTCCATGACAGGGACAACCTCCGATTTTTCCGAAAGAATATTTGAAAATAAAAGGCAAAAACTATGGAGAAACGAGATTCCGGCAACATCTGAAACCAGTCGGAAGTTCTGCAACATGATGCATGTTGGAAGATGGAAAGAACAGATCTGTGCGAAATGTCCAGATCAACGAGAACCACTCTTTGGCAAAAGATTCCTTGTGAAAAGAGACAAAAGGGAAAACGACAAAGAGGGCCCTCCAAGAAAGGGAAAGATGCCGAAAGGTGGAAAGTGGGCGAATTTTGCTGGCAAAGCAAAGGAAGCCATATGAAGAATCGAGACAAAATAACCTCCACTCAGAGATAATGGAGGGACCAGATTCCCACTGACAACGGGACAAGAAAAGCTAGTGGATTAAAACGTAAGCCATGACGAATTAATCTAAAAGAAGAAGTGAAGTCCGCAATTTGAAATCCGGATGAGCTTCTATATATACCCAAGTTGAAGGAAGCAGAAGACATCAAACAACCTCCTCTGTTTTCTTATTCAAAAATAATTTGTAAACCAGAAAAATATTCTGAGTTTAGATCGTATTAAGTTTTCTTTTTATGTTGTTAACTAGCGTATGTGTATAGGAAGCATAGCTACTATGAGTAGCTAAACAAGTAACTCTTCTCGAAAAGGGTTATGATATTGTAATAAATAAGTTTCCATTCTATAAATAAAATTCTGGCAATTGCTTGAGCAAATTTCCCTTTTAAATATTCAGTCAGTATCACAAAGAGTATCTTATACGCCTGGAGTAGGAAACGAACCAGGACTGTGCTAGTTGTCGTTGAAGGAGCCATTGTAGAACCATCGGTTGCGATCGCGTGGTTAGTCGAGGAGACTGTAAAACTGGTGGAATACCCGACGACAATTTGGTCAAAAAGAGGTACTATTTTAATTCAGACTGTTTATTTATTCGGACGGAAGCATGTTGGGCCTGATATGGTCGTAATGGACTATATCCATTTTAATAACAAAGATAAAACTATTCAATCTATTGGGGTGAAATTTCAATTTCATAAAAGATGGCTTCTTAAATTGCAAATTGATTAAAGGGTGATTCTGCAAATTGTGGAATGTTTGTGCAGTACTCTACTGCGCTCCCCTTTCATTAATGTAATTAGGAAGATTATTTGCGTAGTTAAAAAAATAAAGGACAAATTATTATTTCTGCCTCTTAACTTTTTTTCTTCTAAACTTATTTGCCCTTTTTTTCCTGGCATGGATTAAAAGCCTCATATGTTTCAAAAATTCTATCAAAAATGCCATTTTTTCCTTATTCGGGCTATTTATTCGATGTGGCGGTACAGTCAATAAGTTGCTCCATCAAGTCATATTTTTTAGCAAAAAAACGTTTTTTTTACACAAACTCTTGTAATTTAACATATTGTACTTATACCCCATAATAAATTACACTTTACACCCCAAAATATATATAAATAATAATAATAAACATATATATATAACTATTTGTAAAAATAATAAATAGATATAGTAATAATAAATATATGTATATATATAATAATAATTAAATATATATATATATATATATATAAATAATAATAATAAACACACACATATATATATAAACATACATATATATATATGTTATATATGTAACTATTCGTAAAAATAATACACACACACACACATATATATGTATATATATAATATATATATATATATAACTATTTGTACAAATAATAAACTATTTGTAGGTGGCGCGATTTGCAGGGGAGTGTGGCGGAGGAGGCGGCGCGATTTGCGTGGGAGTGGTGGCGGAGGTGGCGGATTCAATGGCGGCGCGATTTGCAGTGGATTGGAGCGACGGTGGCGGAACAGAGGTGAAAGAGAGGAGGAGGGGAGGGGAGGGGATGGGTGGGGAGGGTGGTGGGGGTGGGGGAGAAGATGACTATTTAATTTTATTTTTTTGTTATTAATGTATATATTAAGGATTAAATATTTTATAACTTTTAAAAATATATATTATGGGGTGCAAGTGTAATTTTAAAATATTATAAAAGTAGTTTTTGAATTTGTGGTTGGCAAGTTGTGTAATAAGAAGAGTTGTAAAAGGAAAAAACAACTTATTGATTGTACAGTCACGTCGGATAAATAACTCGAATAAGGAAAAAGAGGCATTTTTGACAGAAATTTTGAAACATATGGGGCATTTAATTTGGCCCCGAAAAAAAGGGCAGATAAGTTTAGAAAAAATAAAGTTAAAGAGCCGAAATAATAATTCGTCCAAAAATAAAATAAAAGGACATTTCATTAATACGGTACATGAAAATATTTTACGATGATATGCAACATATTTTATCAATCTGTCTACACCTACCTTGCATGCAATACGAACGGTCTTAAAAATAAAATATTTCGTAGGGTTGAAAAATTTTGGTAGCTCGCAATAGTTAGTTATGGTATTTTTGTTAATCAGAGTCTGTCAAATCCTAACCGGCGGACACCTTAAGAATTTTTTTAAAAAGGTAAATTCTTAGGGAAAAAGGGGATACTAGACCCAATCTATTCGCGTTTTTGCGATGTTGTACCCAACCTTTCATTTTTTACCGCGCTGTACCCAACCTTTCATTTTTAAAATATGTTGTACCCAAACTAACTTTCCGGCCAAAAAACGTCATATTCTGATCTTGTGACATCGGCAATCCGATTTGCACGAGGGCAAAATAGTCATTTCATTTATTTATAATAAAAATTAAAAAAAATTAATAAAAAATAAGAAAAAGCAAAAACCCCCCCACCCACCCCCGCCTCCTTCCCCGTCGCCCCCTCCCCACCCCCCCTCCTTCCCCGTCGCCCCCCCCCCCCCACCCCACCCCACCCCACCCCACCTCCCCCACCCCGATTTTGCAGCAAAACCGCTGCAAATCGCGGTGAATCACCGCGATTTGCAGCGGTTTTGCTGCAAAATCGGGGTGGGGGAGGTGGGGTGGGGTGGGGTTGGGGGGGGGGGGGGGTGGGGCGACGGGGGTGGGGGGTGGAGGGGGTGGGTGGGGGGGGGGTTTGCTTTTTCTTATTTTTTATTAATTTTTTTTAATTTTTGAGTGTAGTACCGATTTTACCCCTGCAAATTCCCAATTTTGGCCGGAAAATTAGTTTGGGTACAACATGTTTTAAAAATGAAAGGTTGGGCACAGCGCGGTAAAAATGAAAGGTTGGGTACAACATCGCAAAAACGCGATAGATTGGGTCTAGTATCACCGTTTTCCCAAATTCTTATACATAATAGGAAAAATCATGTTACAGAAAATGGTTTTTGGAACATTGTAGTATAGAAAATAAACAACTCACCTCGTTGTTAATAGTAATAAGCAAATTACAATCTCCCAGTTATGCTACTAAGGATTCACAACAATTTACATCCATGTGATAAAATATAAAAAGAAAATATATATATTCCATGTGTTATATAATAGAGGGGGAGAGATGTGTACAACTTTTTAGAATCATAGAAGATAATATTGCCCAAATTTTTAATAGGATTTTTGGCACAACACCCCTGTAATGTGCAAAAGAGGCGCATTACCCTCCCTATAAAAAATAAATAAGCATATTACTCCCATGTAATCTTAAAATAATGTAAAATACCCCTTAAGGAAGAAGGTGTAACTCACTTGCCAAGAATTGAGAGTGTGACTAACTTTCTTATTATCATTTTCTCTTACGACATATTTGGTTGCCCCATGAGCTGAAAACCCATATAATTTAGAGTCAAGATTACACTAAATAAAACAATTAATCTTACATTTGGTTACCAAAAAAATTCCCACCTTCTAACCTTTAATTTTACTAAAACTCATGTTTGGTATACACATCAGTGTTTTCAGACCCGGCCCGGTCACAGAACCGGTGAAGCTACTGGGTAGCGGGTCAACAGGTCGGACCGGTCTGACCACTGGTTGGACCGGTTTATTGACTTTAGTCAACGGCCTGTTGCTCAACTTCAAAACTACATGTTAAATGCAAAGTTACAAACAAAACAAATATTACATATTTATAGCCATGATACAATTGAACATAATATGTATATTTATCAAAAAATTTAATATGAAAGACTATTTTTTTTAACTTTTTACGAAAAAAAAGTTATATATATATATACTATATATGAGGTTTAATTATTATATAGTATATTTTTCTTAAATATATAATAATTTATTTAGTTAATAATGTTTTTATAGTTATTTGGGCCAGGCCCAATTTTCATTTGATTAATATGTTTAAACCTAATTTATGGGTTACAGAAAAATTTGAGCCGTCATTTTTTTCTTCTTTCTCTTCTTCTCTTTCTTTCTTCTCCTTTCTTTCTTCTTTCTTCTCTTTTTCCTTTTCTCTTTCTTCAGCCGTCTTTGACCTTTCTCTTCAATTTATTTTTCTTTTCTTTTTTTTTCTCTTTCTTCTATTTCTTCATTCATTTTTCTGTTTTTCTTCTTCCTTTCCCAGAACAAGCGAGTTGCAGCAGCATTATTTTCTTTTTTCTTTTTTTTTTACAGCTCCCACATTTATTATACTCTTCTCAATTATTCAATACTCGTATAATAAAAACCATTCCTTTCGAGATTGGCAGATTTTTATGTAGCAGCGGCAGCCATATTTATGTTAAAAGGATTTGCTCTGGTACGGAGATTATATCTTGTGAAAATAGTACAGACCCATTAAAGGGAGAAGCTAGGATGACGGTGATAGAATGCATCAAAGGCTACACCCGGCCACACCGGTTCGCCGGGCGACCGGTTCTCCGGCCGAACCGGTCCGAGTCACAGGTTCGGCCGCAGCTCATTAGCAACCCGTTTTTAGGGCTGACCCGGACCGGTGTAGCCACCGGTTCCCGGCCAGACCGGCCGGTCCGGTCCGGGTCTGAAAACTATGATACACATCCACATAATTTCCTGAAATACCAAAACTACCCTTAAGTTGCCTACCCCCAAAACAATTCAAATTGACAAACCCTAAACACCCAAATTGGGAGAAATTTTCTAAACTGCAAACCCTAAAAACCCGATTCCCACTCCTTCAAATTCGCCTGTGAAAATGGCAATCCGACTAAACTCGACGGCGGAGATCGTCGCCAAGCTTAAAAAATGCACCTTAGGGGGGGCTTCGACGCAGAACACCCAACCCGTTATTGATGGCCATTCGAAATGCGTTCTAGGAAGCCGACACACCATCATCAAACACCCACCGCCTTCTAGTGACAACTGGTACACAAAGACCCAGGTAACATGAGTGTTAGATAATGTGGGATATTTGTAATTTCGCATTTAGGTTGTCACCGAATTGTGGGAACAAACTTTGCCGATTTGACTTGCAATGTACCATGTTTTTCATTATTATGATTTCAACAAAGTAGATATCGTAAATTTAAAATGGTTATGTGTTGTACTCACACACATCCCATGCATTCATGAACTTCTGGCATGTTCTGCCTTCATGAGTATTAAAGAGGATGACGATCTGGTAACCAATATTGTAGACATTGATTAGTAGTGATACAAAGATTGGGAAAAAAATTAGGCGTTATATGCGTTGCGTTTATAATGGCAGAAATATATAATGCCAACCACGGTCGATGATAGACGTTAACAATATGTTGTCCATGAAATGAGGCTATGTTAGTTGTGTTGTTCCTTGTTTGCATTGTCGTTTTCTGTTGTAATGTCTTTTCAATACTTGGTGTTGTACTCTAAAATCACGTAATATTTCAGCGTTGGGCAACTGTTGTTACTCACTTATTGTGTGTCTAAAATATTTGGGCAGCCAAGGGCGAGATCATTGAGCTGTGAACTGAAAGGTGCAGCTTGGGACGATGATTTGGAGCTTTTTCTATGTCGTGTCTTAACTGATTACGCTAAGCTTGTCGATATTAGGACTTTAGAGGGTATGGTTGGTGCAGTACGCCACACAGCCGTAGTCCTATCCATGTTGCGGGGAAAAGCACGCATCAACGTGGTCCATGTGCGTGAGAAGGTTATCAAGATGCGTGCTTTGTTCTATAAGTTTTGGACGTTTGCGGTGAATTTCCAAACTGCCTTTTGATAACGAAACTGGGAAAGTGACGAGTGGAGAATCGTACAAAGCACTGACTCGAACTGTAATGACTTTCTTGTTCATAGCAGTCATGTAGTGTTATTTTAATTAAGTTATTTGAGGCTTACTAGTATTTTTTGGAATGGGCAGGAAACTGATCTCGAAAGGCATTTCTTTAGCGATAGATTACCATCATTCTGCCTCAAACACAATTTCTTCATTCAGTCGGATGCCGTTTTTTTCCCGAAAGAACTTGTATTAATGTGTTGAAGGAGACTTGGTGTTGTTTTTTATGGATGGTGTTTACTGGGGTTTTGGTAGGGAAGTTGAGTGCTTCAAGGTTGTAGCAACGATTGCACATCAGATGGATGTTACCACTGTGATGGACTACTTTCATGCATTCGCGAGGCAAGCAAGTAGCTTAACACATCCAAAGACAACATACGTAGACGTGTGAGGATTCGGAGGACTCCGTTTGTGACATTTTTTCTTCATTTGCACACCACAGGCCGCGAAGTCATTTTAGACACGGGGAAATTTCCACTGGTAGAGGCTGACAAGTTGTTATCCTCAGAGGTTAGTGGCGATTAAAATATAGAAACCAGTTATTAAACTAAAATTAATTTTTGTCTATTTGCATGTTCTTTCCATTAACTCATGAATTCACATGCAGTTCTTAGCTGAAGTTACACGGTACAGTGCTCATGATTATCCTGGGTTCCAACACCAAAAAGATTTTTACATTCTCAGCAAGGCAGCCATATTGCCTGAAGAAAAATACATTTACTTCTCGGATGATGTTGCTGCTACTAGGCGTTATGATGTGGGCGAGTTACGGGGGATTCCTCCTCACAACTCGGACGAAGATATTCATGAACTGGCGACATCTCACAGCCTAGTCCTCGCGTATGCGCGATCTTTAAATATCGTTTAATGTTGGTTCATGTTGATGTAAAAACATATTTTGGTGCGTTATGGTCGTATGCTACCATAGTATTAGTTGTTGCAGTGTCCACTCTTTTGGGGGGATGTTTTGAGTACAATGTTTGTCTTTTGAATATTGGCAGATTTAGTTATTTACATGGTTTTTGTAAGTTGGGTTAATTATGAATGGCAAAATTTGCATTTGTGCTTATTTTCCTTTATGGTTTGTTGGGACATATGACCGGCGTTATTTACTTGTTATGATTCAGTGAATGTCTCTAGTATTCTATTGATTACCATTTGCAATCCAAAGAGGAAGTTTATCACAAATGCATCCCATAAACGACATTAAACCCAAAATAACATGTAATGAGTTACTTGTGTATTACATTGTCAATTTAAGTTTCTTGTATTACAACAAACAATGATCAGATTGTTTTTAGGGTCAAAATAATTACCAAGTAAAGCCTTGTATTTAATTCCTTACCAACCAAACCTACTAACCATTGCATTGGGTATTATAAATCATGTATTGTGGAAGTAAAGATACCTACAACCTTGTTTGCACACATATTTTTCGGCAGGAGACAATACGTTAACAACGAAATGGCTGGCTTTGGATTTGACGATTCTTGGGTAGAGACGGCCACGTTTAATATGCCACGTGCACGTAACCATAGATTTTCTAACTGAATTCGTACATGTTCATGTGTACTTCAACCCGTTCTTCGCACAGTTTGGTCTAGCGACAACCCCGTTGGGCGACAATGGGCCTGCGCCAATGATAGGGTAAGTAAAATGAAAGGTTTATGTGTACTTTGTTTTTTAACTAATTGCGGCATTTAGAGTTTAGCGATTGTTAAGAAAGTTGTTTTTAAGCAAAGCCTACATGATTTGCATTGAACTTATAGCTAATAAAACCCTCTAATCTCTGTAGGGGTTGCGTCGCGACTACGGTGTGTAGGAAGATATGGAATTACCAGCACATTACAAGTTGATCCTACTTGAACTGCTCTAAGAAAACAGGGAGTTAAGGGCTGGAATGTGGCATTGCAACGAAAATACTCACACAATGAAGATTGTTGTAGCAGTGGTAGTTGTTATGGTTTCAATGTTCGTGTTACTACATTTTACGTATTAGTATCCATTAACCCAATACTTCGGTTATTAGTAATGCCTACATTCTTATTTTCTTGGGTAATTAGGTAGTTTGTATGAGTGATGTTTAAAGGGAGTGTAATGGTGCAATGAATTAACTTGTTTGGATGCTTATTAATCAATGTTTGTAGGTAACTCTATATATTAATGAAGAGATGCTTTTAAGAAATGATGACTATATATATATTGTTAGACCAATCTAGTGCATAAAAAAGTTGTAGTTTGGATGAAATGTTACCATTTACATTGTTTTATATTAAGAAATCTGTGTAAACGGAATAATCATGCCACTGAACGCAATCATATCTTGGGCAGAGTTGGGCAACATTTTTGTATCCTGATGTTTTAATTGGTTGCCTTGCGGGTGATACAGATAATCTGATTTGTGGTGCTTTTCCTTTATCATGCAAAAGGGACAAATGTTACCTACTCCAAATCATGTTAAATGGATGTCTTGTTGTTATGATTTTGCCTTTTTAATATAACATTTAATAAAACTGGTGGTTGAGTTCAGTAATGCCAACAACCAGAGAAGCTTTGTTTCAAACTCAGATGGAAATGTTAATATTCCATAATCCTATCCAAATTGAAATCTATCACAAACTTTTTACAAGAGAAGTGTAGAGCCATAGGTCTGATTTGTGCTGCTTTTCTATTATGATGCAAAAGAGGAATTATGTACTTACTCCAAATCATGGTTAATTGTTGTAACAATGTTATGATTTTTCCTTTTGTAATAAAACTTTAATTATAATGGAGGTTGAGGTGAGTAATGGCAACAACCAGGGAAGGTTGTTTTTAATCTCTGATGGAAATCAACTTCTTAAAAGTCCAATCCAAAATGAATTACAGTCTTTCTTCTAGTACATCGATATGTACCTGAATGACCATGTAGGATTTAACTAGTCAACTTAATGGTGGTAGTTGTGATCATTCGGCTAAATCACTGATGTTAGACGAAAACTAAATGGAGGTTATGTTCAAATAGTGACTTTATTTCTACTACTCATTATAAGTGCAAATTTTTAACTATAAATAGCAATATATGTAAGATTAAGGCCATGCATGCAAGCAAACATCATATAATACTTTCAATTGTCTGCTATAATCAAGCAACTACTCACAAGTATGGCTAACAACAACAATGCTCCGCCATACCCTCGTTCCCAGAGCTCTATGTTTTACACAAGGCACTGGACGTATGTCGTCGATGCAACTTTCATTGATGTGCTCGTTGGCTAGGCTAATCACATGAATCGCTGTCTTACCACCTCTGACCTTGGTGCAATCAGGCTTGGTCATCATACCGTGAATGCCATTTTCAACAAGAGCTTCACCGTTTGTCAGTGCATTGCCCAGTTTCGTAAGCTCGAACGCCGATACAACATCTTTCATTTCATCATATTCCTGAGTGCTGTGTACTACGATGAGACAAAAAACGTGGTTCATCCGTTCGAAGACTTTGTCTAGGACTACTGCTATCTAGTGAGGCCTAATTCTTCCTCTGTCTTGTATCAATGTGGTTTTGAAGCACCGGAAATAATTCATGCTCTGTCGTGTTCAAAATTGCTAATATTAACAAATTGTCAACCTTTTGTTGCTGCAGAAGTATCCGTTTAGCGAGGCATACATGGTGGAGGGCGAACCAGCCTATAGGCAGATATGCAACATCTTCGGATGTTATGCTCGTGTCGAATCTCCCCGTGGTCCAATTGACATGGTAGACTTAACCGTAAATGAGCCTGAGAAAGATGTACCATATGTCCCTGACATTGTTGTAGTTGCGCCTGAACCGATTGTCAAAGATGTTGCGAGCCCAACGAATTCGTTCTGCTCTGACTTGAGAGAGCAAGGGCTGCAGGAGTGGAGTATGCCTCCAGGCCCTGGCCTGTTCCAGACCTTGAGGACAATGCCCTGGAAGTTAACGTTGTTCCCGTTCCGGCTGCTGAAACTGTTAATGAGCAAGTTCCTCGTATCGACCTAGAGCGCCTGCCAAACGAGGAGACTGCCAGGGCATACCCCAATGTTAATCGCTATACAAGTTCAACTGGTTCCTCTACCTCAGTTAACAGTCCATACCAAGGGAAAGCCAGAGTCACTTCGTTGGGCAACAACAGTCGTACAAGTGGGAAGGGTGGTTGGGCCCAGTTCGAGATATATTGTCAAGGAAGGAACGGTGGTGAAGACGTTACGAATGACCGCCAGAAATTGGTGACGTCTTAACTTTGTGGTGTGAAGTAATTATTGTAATATGGTTATTCTTAGAAGTTCATAGTAGTGTGAGTAGGTTTGAAAATATTGGTTACTAGATTTATGCCAGCAATCTTTTTTGGATTTTGTGGTATTTGTTGAGGTGGGTTCTAACACTTCTTCTTCTACCAGTAGTATGGATGCATAGTAGGGAATGTGGAGTTCCTAGTAGTATTTTGTTGGCTTAGGACTAGATCTATTTTAACACCATTTTGTGATACAGTCTTATAACCGCTTCTTGTTAGTTGCGTATTTTGGTTCTGGTCATGTATGAGCGCTCTTACATACTAGTTGCGCATTTTGTACTGTTGGTTAACCAACAACATTTTCAATATTGATGAAGGATAACCAAATTATTGTAGTTGCTTTGAAATTCGCAATGGTATGCTTCCTTTTACTATAGTTCTTGTGTTCTGAGTGAGGGAATGGTTAAGAACAGATTCCTTGTGCCATCGATCTGAACTAACGACCGTAACTTCTCGCCGAAAAAACATAAAATTATTGCACTACTAAATCCACATCTCCAGATCTATTGGTAACAAAATCCAAATAGCAACAACAATTTTATTTAGTCGATCATTATTTCTACTGAATCGACCCATGCGTAGAAATAGTTTTTATCGATATTTCGATGTCTAAAAGCTGTTAATGTTAATATTACCAAATATAAAGTCTTTGACATGTGATTGTGCATTTACAAAATAATCCCTCAATTTGATTACCGCCAAAATTAATTACCAACTTCCCACAACTGTGTTAGAATATATGTGTCATTCTTTGATGCCATTAATTACTAGCCATTACCAGGTGTTGGAACCGGGAGAAGCTGGCCTATGAATACTATATGATTTTCTTGTCAAATCAAAATAATGAAATGAACAGTTGTTACTCTCATAACATCTCTTCTTTATCAGTTGAAAATACCAACAGTCACATTTTCTGAAAAGTTTAATTCCAACACTGCTATAAAATCAGATACTTCAACACCAAACTCTTCAACACATCTCACCAAAATATAGCAGAAATCGATCCTTGATTCAACAACCAAGGACACAAACTCACCCCCAATGGCAAATGCATACGACGAAGAAGACTGGATACACCCATGGGAGTTCCAAACATTCTGTGAAACATTCGAACCACCAACGCTGGTAAGAGAGATGGAAGCGCAAGACCTACTAGTGCTGGTGACTACCATTCCCTCAACCAATTGGGAGATACAAGTGGACGTTAACAGGATCAATCAGGAAGATATGCATCACTTCTGGCGACAGCGGTTGTCGTTAACACCATGGGAGACGAACATGCAACAATACATGGTTTTGGAGTGCCTTAGACAGATCATCTCACTTTACAACGAGAATTGAGTAGACAATCCCGTACTGCCAACCCATATTTACAACAAAGGGATGAAGGCGGTGATGTGGAACTGCCAGGGCGCGGCAGAGGATGAATTTAAGCAGAATTTTCGTCGATTGGTAAGGAGACATCAGCCACCTTTGGTTTTTGTTCTTGAAACTCTTGTCAGTAATGAAGAGTGTTGGGACATAGTACCTGGCTTAGGCTACAATGCTTATGAAACAGGGCCAACAAATGGATTGTGGAATCGGATTTGGATGTTGTGGAATGATTTTGAAGTAGATGTACAGGTAATAAGGTCAGAATTTGAGGCAATGAGTGCTATAATAACACCAAGGTCTCTTGCAACATCGAAAACAATTGAAATACGTGGGCTTCCGCGGAAATCGGCTGAGACCAGATGGTGTAATTCTAAGTTTAAGGAAGTTCAGGAGGATCATATGACGGATCGAGTTACAGAACAGAGGACTGAACTATTCCCTGTTCAAGTGATGAGGTTGAAGGATGATAAGTAACTACCATTTTACCGCCAAAATCAGTAGTTTAGAACTTGTAACTGCCATTAGTTGCATATTTCCTACTGTTGTTTTGTATAATCTGATTCGGTTGGCGCCAGAATCAGTAGTTGTTTTTTCTTTTTTTTTTTTGTAACCAAGCAATTATGAATCCTTTTTGGGTGTATGACTTTTGAAAATATGGATTTGTAGTCTTCATGTCTTTTTCTTAAATTATGTTGTAAATTATATGGTGTGTCTCCATTCTATATTAATCCAAACATCCCCAATACATGAAGGTAAACCTCAACTATTTAGCCGCAACAGGGAAACCATACCGAAACGAAGATTCGAATATACATAATCAGTTCACAAACAACATCAAAAGGAAACGGCACTTGGCAGTTATCCCGATTTACAAAACACATCCAAATAAATTTAAAAACATGCGTAAAGTCATAGGATTCACAGACACCCGCTCTAGTGTAACGATGTGTAATGACAAAAGTTCTCGTAACACCCTCCCCAAAAAGTAGCTAATTCTCATTACAGAACAAAAGGAGTAAGATAATAGCGGGATTCAAAATAAAACCATTCCATTGAGGAACAATTGTTTTTTCTAACGTGGAGCAAATCCCGAGTTCAGACCTCCGTTGATGATCATTTCAACATAAGCTTGACGCGTAACATCATCCATACTTAAGAATATATATGTGTTGTGGGGGCTCTCAATTACCTTGTGGGTCACAGCAATCATCAGCTGGATGGGTTCTATTCCCATCTTTGACACAATGTTGTAGACCTTGGTGCTCTTGCTTGGTGGCTCAACAAGAGTAGGTGGTGCAGGAGTGGGATTGTTTTGAGAGTCAATGCGGTGTGACATCTCCCCCAATTCTGATTGGTCTTCCCCCACAAGGCCTCCTATCAAAGACACAAGTTGTTCAGCTAGTGCGCTCCCCTCACGTGACTTCCTCTTCCTTGATTCTTGATTTGCATTTGGTTCGGCATCACGAGGAAGAGGCGCACCACCAGTCACATGCGCTGAGGTGGTGTTATCCAGTTCATATGCATTGGGGATGGTGTATTCCCTTGGCGTAGAGCCACGGCCAGAGTAGGTGTTAGGTACTGATTTACCTTTTGCACCGTTGACAACGTGAATATCGTACACCTCCTCCGTTAGATCGTGTGGGTGCTCGAGGTCCAAGATAGCATCATCAATCCCTTGGGCTGCATGTCCATTGGCGTAGTCACTTCCAAAGCAGATTTTCCAGTCCTCATTCAGTGGGAAAACATGGTCATGGAATGATTCGGCATCCTTGTACACCTGCAATGAGTAGTTAGATACAAAGATGTACGTTTCTAAAGTAAAATATCACAAATGTTAATTGTTATCAACTAATAATTCGAACATACTACTTGGTGGTGGGATAGAATTGGTGGTTAATTAAATTTCATACTTGCCTTACCATATGAATCCCAAACATCATCAGATGGGATGTCTAGCTTGTTGGTACTGTAGTCAAATGCAAACCTGGAGGTACCAACGACATGGCTGAGTGTGTTGTAGGTTTTTTTTCCACACCGTGATCTTCGATTTTATATTTTTCTGTGACAATGGTCTGCCATTAGGAAACTTTGCCTTCAATGCATTCTCCAGCTGGATTAAGTAGCCTGCTTTGAATCCGTTGTTGGAACGCCATCTATTAGCACATAGGTCGAGCAGTGAATGCAAAAGCGCTGTTTCTTCTACCCTAGTACAAACACGTCGAGTAGTTGCTGACTTCTCCAGGTACAAATTGCGAATGAGGTGGAGCATTTGCCATATGTGATGAATAAAAACAGCCAAAATTTGAATAAACGTGTCAACAGAAATACAATTAAAGAAATTTGTAACCACAAATGATCCTATGTAATTTTCAAGACTAATGGTAGGGTGTCAACATTTAAGATTTAGGCTAAACAAATTAGTGAACGTCCAATGACCAGCAATCATGGTAATAATTGTTTCACCATGTGTACTATGTACATAGCAGCAAGTAGTATATATCCTGCAACCAATTATGTACCAAAGTTAACAACTGTTACAATGAAACTCCACTTATCTAAAGATCACAATAATCCATTAAGTTGGTACATGAAGTTGCAACGCCTGAACAAGGTACAAAACAGATGGTTGAAAACAGGGTATACTTTCATCATATGAATTGCAATTGAATCATTGGACAAGCATATGATATCACTGATATCCACACATGATTAAGTCGAAATCCAGAACTTATCGTTCCGTCACTTCATCCACACAAGGGACACAAAATAACATCTAATAAATAAAATGTACTAATAATTAAATGTGATTATTTCCAAACACCAACCACAGAGTAATAAGCCATAATGTTGAAAAATTGTTTACACAAACACACACACATCAATCCATTAACCAATTTAAAACATAATCACCTGTAAATAGTTTAGCTGAATTCATTACAAATAATAATGGGAATAGTTTTATAAAAAGTCATCGAAGTTAACACTATGGTGCATGCTACTTATGCCTAATGTGGACCACGACGTACTCTCCACGCATTGTACATAGCTAGGGCCATCTCATCTCGATAGTTTGTCCACGCAACAGACGGTTCAACTTCATCGACGTATCTTGTTTCCGGGGGGGTAGTTCCTCAGGGACTGCGGGTACTCTTCATCAAGGTGGGAGTTTGGCATATTCTGCCTGATGAAGTTGTGTAACAGGGCGCAGACCATCACGATCTGGCAGTGAGTTTTGATCGAAAAATATGAATTCTTGCGAAGTATTGCCCATCTACTATGCAAACCTCCAAAGCCATACTCAATGATGTTGTGTGCTCGTGCGTGTTTCATGTTAAAGTATTCCTGGTAGTTTTGAGGTGCACGGTTCCCTACTCCCCATTCCTTCAAGTGATAAGGACCCATCGGTAAGGTACTAGGAACCCCTCTCCATTCATGTACCCCCCCGTCCGCTAAATAATAACAGCCTACATTCACAATAACTATTATCGTTAGTGTTTATATTAGATTATTAATCCAGAAACCTACAATATAAGTGTTACACATCGTACTAGTAGGAACTCTAAGACCATTTGGTCGAGTAATAGCGTCTTTCAGTACCCGACTATCGGCTGCAGACCCTTTCCACCCCGGCAGAACATATATGAACTGACCACGCCGATCACAAACGCACAACACGTTTGTTGCCAATATTCCTTTCCGGGACCTATATCGCGCTTTGTCTACAACTGGGACACGCAGCTGCATATATGTTTCGTCCAAAGCTCCTAAGCAGCCCTAAATCATTGAAATAACATAGGGTGGCGCGTGTCAGTGATCGATACATGGCTGACACAAATATTTGAATTTGTTGTTAGAAGTTTGGGGTTGTTGTTACCTGAAATAACTTCAAAGTTGGATCAAGGTCATTCGGTCCTATGGGAGTTGGCGTAACAAGGAGAATACGATGGAATTTCAATAAGGCTAGGAGAATTTTACCGAAGAACAGGCTAACAGTCTCCCCCAAACGTACATAGTGAAATTTGATTTTCACGTTTTTTGTGTGATGCGCTAAAACATCGAGGAACATGGAGACTTGTGCGGATAAACTTGTATATTTGGACTCACGCATGCCACCATATTCGTGTAATAAATAACAGAACTTCAAGAAACAATCTCGATTCATTCTAAGGTTGTCTTTTATGGGTGTGTCTCCCGTGCTCAATATCCTATCTAGGTACTTTACTTGGTATGGAATACGTCTAACTATGTTATACCTAATGCCACGTCTACGAGGCAGTCGTCCTAACAGCCCATCCTCAATGGCAATAAGTAAAACAATCAAAAACCCAATGACACATTAAAAAGGATTTGATGCATCAACATAAACAAGTGCAGCCGCTGAACGCCATCCATAATGTATCATGATGTATTACACTACAAATGTTAACTAAAAGCTGTTATGAAGAAACACATTCAGAACTATAGCACGAGGGTTCAGTGGTTACCAATAATAATCTTAACCAAGCAACATGAATTTTATGAGCTCATACGGTTATCAGAATAATAAACACGACAACGTATGGAATGCACATTACATTTCAAACCAACAACATAATTATTTTGTAGGAAATAACAACTACAACCACGGAATGCATAATTAACAACGAAAGAAGAGATTGCTAGCTACAAGGATTACCTTTCCGCAAAAGTTGTGGCTTCAATTCTCTGAAATTAAATCGATTCGCGCACCAAATACCTTCTTGTTTAAACTGTAATGGAAGAAAAAGGTTAGAACGACAATTCACATGGATCAATTGTCAAAGAAGTTTGTGATTTGTGGTGAATCAGTACAAAAAAATCGCAACCTTCAGAACCCTAATCGCTAGCTTCGTTCTCAAAGGTAACAGTGATATTGCTTTATGTCAATCAGCTGGGATGTAGGCGCCAGTCCAAGGGTAGTGAAAGGTATTTTTTTTGAAAAAGCAAGGACAAATAAGTCCTTTCACAAAACAGCTGGACCTGGTAGTTGTTGCATTAAATTATCATAGGGGGGAGGTGAGATAGTTATATGGGAAAATGATCCAAAAAAACAATTTATCTTGGGCCTCTTCTACCTTTTATTTGCCAATCAAATGTGGTATAAACCCACATTATTTAATTAATATGGCCTACTAAGGGCATCCAAATGTGCCGTTAAACTTTTATATTTTTTTAGTTGTTTTCACTTTAAATTACAAATAGATGATATAATATTTTTATAGATTACTAGATAAACAAAAAATAAATATTCAAGTACTATAATTTGACAAAGTACAAGTATAAATACATGAAAAAATCGACAGGAAGGCGGTGTGCACCAATTTTAAGATTACGAGGGAGCAGTTTTCCTATTTTATGATTACAAGGGGGTAATACGCTTATTTCATATATTACAGGGGGATAATTTGCCATTTGCTCTTTTCAATAAAAGAAGTTTACGTGTCATATTTGACATAATACATGACCTAATTTGCGAGAGGAAGTTTTTTGGGTATTCTCTGCTTTTTCTTTTTCCGCTGGATAGTCTCTTTTTATATTACACATGATCTAAGTAACATAAGGCGGATGTGTGTGCGATTACGGGTGAGGATGCGAATGCGAGTGCGACTGCTCACCAAATTTTAAAAACATAAATTTCAATGCCTCTTAATGTATTTTTAAAAAATAATATAATATTGAATATTGATATATGACTTCGTATATATTTGAGTATTATTTTATAAATATTCATAGTTTTTAATTTTGTATAATATTTTTAAAATTATTATGGTGAAAAAACAAATGTATAAGCCTTAAATTACTTCCAATTTTCTGTAATTATTTTATTTTCAAACTAGTTTTGTTCTCCACCTCTATTGACTCTTCTTTAATATCACTCATTTGTTTCGTTATTTACAAATTTTCTACGATTATTCATTAGGTGTTTTGTTTTTTTGAAAACGATTATTCACTAGGTTTGAATATAAGAACTATAAAATCTTAGTGTGAGACTGGTGTGTCGAAAACTTTGATGACATGAAGGATTTTGTGACTTAGCACCTGATACAGATTCTTATTTTGCCATTTTGCCCTAAATACTGAACTCATTTGTGTTTCATTGTGACACATCTTGCTATGCTTGAACTCCGTGTCATGTGGCAAAAAATCTCGACAAGAAATATATATCTCAAATTTCCCATATATATATACCTAATACAGAAAAAAAAAATCTGTGTAATTTTAATGTTGCAACAAAGCGAAAAAAACTAAATCCGAATGTTCCAAATTCAGACCCCCCAAACCACCCAACCAACTTACCTTCCAACACCACCCTTTCGCCACCGCACCTCCGCCACTCTCCACCGTCCCTCCACCACTCTCACCACCAATAAAAACCCATCAATCCAATCCCTCTGCAAAAAGGGCCAGCTCAAGCAAGCTCTCCAACTACTCCCCCACGAAGAAAACCCAGTTCAGCACACTTTCGAGCTTCTTATTCAATCCTGCGCCCGCCAGAAATATCTCTCCGACGCGTTTACGGTTCACCGGAGCCTTGTTGATAATGGGTTTGATGAGGACCCGTTCTTGGCCACGAAACTCATCGATATGTACTCCGAATTGCAGGCAATCGAACATGCTCGCCAGGTGTTTGAGGAAATTACGAACAGAACGATATACGTTTGGAACGCGTTTTTCCGAGCGTTGTCTCTGTCGGGTCATGGAGAAGAGGTTTTGAGGTTGTACAGGGAGATGAACCGGATTGGGGTTCCTTCGGATAGGTTTACATATACGTATGCGCTTAAGGCGTGTGTCGTTTCCGAGAGTACGTTTTCTTTGCTTTGCAGGGGGAAGGAGATTCATGCTCATATTTTGCGACATGGGTATGAGAGCTATGTTCATATTATGACTACTTTGGTTGATATGTACGCCAAGTTTGGGTTGGTCGAGAGTGCAGATAATGTTTTTTGGTCTATGCCGGTGAAAAATGTGGTTTCTTGGAGTGCAATGATTGCTTGTTTCGCTAAGAATGGGAGGCCGTTTGAAGCGTTGGAGCTTTTTCGTGAGATGATGCTTGAGAGTGGGGAAATGTTGCCTAATTCAGTCACCATGGTCAGTGTGCTCCAAGCTTGTGCCGCGCTGGCAGCATTGGAGCAAGGGAAGTTGATACACGGGTATATACTTAGGAAAGGCCTAGATTCAATTTTACCTGTTATGAGTGCTCTTGTGACTATGTATGCCAGATGTGGTGATATCACATTGGCACAGAATGTCTTCAATAAGATGGAAAAAAGGGATACTGTTTCATGGAATTCCTTGATTTCAGGTTATGCAATTCACGGCTTAGGATCTGAAGCTCTAGGGACTTTTCGGGAGATGGTGCAGCTTGGCATGACTCCTAGTCCAATATCTTTTGTGAGTGTTTTAGGTGCTTGCAGTCATTCGGGACTCGTCGATCAAGGGAAATTACTTTTTGATTCTATGAAAAAAGAACATGGAATCAACCCTTTAGTGGAGCATTATGCTTGTATGGTTGATATTCTCGGCAGAGCAAATAGATTGGATGAAGCGGCTAAACTCATAGCAGACATGCGAGACGAGCCAGGCCCTAAGGTTTGGGGCTCTCTTCTTGGATCGTGTAGAATTCATGGCAACGTTGAACTTGCTGAGAGAGCAAGCAAAAGGCTTTTTGAGCTGGAACCGACAAATGCTGGGAATTACGTACTTCTTGCCAACATTTATGCAGAGGCCAAAATGTGGGATGAGGTAAAAAATGTAAAGCGGCTTTTAGAAGCTAAGGGACTTCAAAAGGTGTCTGGTTGTTGCTGGATTGAAATCAAAAGAAAGGTATATTCACTCAAGTCGGTTGATGAATTGAATCCTCAAATTGAGCAGATCCATGCTTTGGTAGCAGAGTTGTCGAAGGAAATGATGGAGAAAGGTTATGTGCCGGAAACAAAAGACGTGCTTTATGATCTTGAGACGGAGGAAAAAGAACGGATAGTGTTGGGGCATAGTGAGAAACTTGCCGTTGCATTTGGGTTGATAAATTGCAGTAAAGGGGAAATTATCAGGATTACCAAGAATTTAAGGTTATGCGAAGATTGTCACACTTTCACCAAGTACATTTCCAAGTTTACGAATAGGGAAATTTTGGTTCGGGATATTAATCGTTTCCACCATTTTAGAGATGGGGAATGCTCTTGTCATGATTATTGGTAACAACTCAATTGTTAATTCAGTGTGTTAATACTCTTCGAGGTTTTTTTAGGAGAATTTAGAAAGATTACACATCATAACATAAAGTATCATAAGTTATGTGACACGATGCAGCTTTTTACATGAATTCAACTGGATTTTGCTACTCTTTTGACTATCTTTGTGTCAATTTGTTGATTCGATCAGAGTAGAACTGCACACTACACATCAGTTTTTAGAGTTACAAAGATTTGTCCTTTTACAAGAAGACAACTGCAGAAGCCAGATGTATGAACTTTTGGAGTTGAATAAACTCATTTTTATTAAAATGATGAATACAAATTTGTTTTATTATTGTTTCTGTCTTCATTATTTTCCGTTGCATCAGTTTGAAGTAGCATAACGTTTGTTGAATAGTTTTGTAGCCAGGCTTGCTGTAAAGCCTCATTTATCTTCATATGGAGGGAATGTATTGCAAACTGCAAATTATCGATGTAACTGAAAGCGGATAATCAACACCAGAGTTAAGTACGTTATTAACCAATTTCCCTATGAACTAAGAAATTGGATGAAGCATGCTTATGGGAAATAGACGACGCAACAACACCAATGTTGCACACGTTAAAACAATCATGATGTATTGCATAATTTGTATTCGATACTTTTATACCTTAGCCATAATCTATCTTGCATGCATATTCTTTTCAAAATAAAAACATAGTTGCGTTCTAGTTTGATTAGGTGTTGATATAATAACAAATGAAATAGCCGTATTATGTATCATCAATTATTTAATAATGAATCCTTGTCTTCATACCCGAATAATGCGACATTCAGAACGTACAATATATAGATAAGTAGATAACGTCATATTAATTAATAACCACAACTAGCATCATCGTCTGGGTGGTGTAGTCGGTTATCACGCTAGTCTCACACACTAGAGGTCCCCGGTTCGAACCCGGGCTCAGACAAGGAAAGCCATTGTTTGGTTCTTCTTTTATTTTTGGCTTTTAGTGCTTTTTTTTGGTAGAAAAAGTAAAATTAGTTTAGAATGCTTGGTTATTGTTGTTAATTTTTAGTTTTTATTTATGAGATGTGACAAAGGTTTTGTTAATAAAGACAATGAGTTATTATGGTCCCAACAAATTATCATAATCTTATATTATCTTTAACATGGACATCGTATCTTTACTACCCCTTTTTTCATTATATTCCATTGCAGTTTTATGTTTTGCTTAAGTATTGAAGTTGAGTTTCCCAACAATGAATTGTTTGGTTCTTCTTTTATTTTTTTGGCTTTTAGTGCTTTTTTTTGGTAGAAAAAATAAAATTAGTTTAGAATGCTTGGTTATTGTTGTTAATTTTTAGTTTTTATTTATGAGACGTGACAAAGGTTTTGTTAATAAAGACAATGAGTTATTATGGTCCTAACAAATTATCATAATCTTCTATTATCTTTAACATGGACATCGTATCTTTACTACCCCTTCTTTCATTATATTCCATACCCCTTCTTTCATTATATTCCATTGCAGTTTTATGTTTTGCTTAAGTATGAAGTTGAGTTTCCCAACAATGAATTGTTTGGTTCTTCTTTTAATTTTTTGGCTTTTAGTGTTTTTTTTTGGTAGAAAAAGTAAAATTAGTTTAGAATGCTTGGTTATTGTTGTTAATTTTTAGTTTTTATTTATGAGACGTGACAAAGGGTTTGTTAATAAAGACAATGAGTTATTATGGTCCTAACAAATTATCATAATCTTCTATTATCTTTAACATGGACATCGTATCTTTACTACCCCTTCTTTCATTATATTCCATTGCATTTTTATGTTTTGCTTAAGTATTGAAGTTGAGTTTCCCAACAATGAATTGTTTGGTTCTTCTTTTAATTTTTTGGCATTTAGTGCTTTTTTTTGGTAGAAAAAGTAAAATTAGTTTAGAATGCTTGGTTATTGTTGTTAATTTTTAGTTTTTATTTATGAGACGTGACAAAGGTTTTGTTAATAAAGACAATGAGTTATTATGGTCCCAACAAATTATCATAATCTTCTATTATCTTTAACATGGACATCGTATCTTTACTATCCCTTCTTTCATTATATTCCATTGCAATTTTATGTTTGCTTAAGTATTGAAGTTGAGTTTCCCAACAATGAATTGTTGGAGTTAGAGTTGTGTTCTGGTTTTTCCAAATCTATTTATTTCATATTTTTGCTTCCATCTTGCAATACAGAAATATGTTCGACTTCAGCTCTACCTGGTCGTCTTATTCCAAAATTTAGTCTCTTTTTTTGTTAGTAAATTATTCGAAATTTAGTCTGCATTTTTGGAAATACCTCTATCTTATAGCAAGAAAGAAACAAATAGGTTAAAATTAGATTAAAAAACTCACAAATGATAATGCATTGTTCTCTAGTATAGAAGGGACATCCAATAAAATTAGGACTGGTAGAAAAATGAGTTTGTCACAGTCTTCTTTTTTCTTTTTTTTATCTCTGTTTTCAGTAACTGCTGACATGCATCAGAAAATTAGAATATCATTACATTAAGCACAATCAATAAGTAGCTTACATGACAAACATAACAAAATAGGAACCAATATAGATACAAAGTCGACATAGTTTCATTCAGAAGTTCCAACGCAGATGTGATTCTTACTGGCCACTGCTGATTTTCCTTTTAGCCATGATTTGGATAAAATCCATTGACAGACATGCCACCATCAACACAGATTACCTGGCCAGTGATATAGGCAGATGCCGGTAAACAGAGGAAAGCCACGACGGATGATACCTCGGTTGGGTCACCAAGCCGCCGCATTGGAGTTCTATCGTATACCTCTTCCAAATATTCTTTGTTACTCAGCACCTGGAATTCGAAGAGTGAAATCCACAGAGAGCAATGTACATAGTATGTATGATATTGCACTGTGTGTGAAGAAGACCAAGTTTACTAGATTATAGTCACTTCTGTGTTTCCACTATAAGAGAAAATGCACTATTATATATTCAGTAAAAAAAAAGTACACTATTATATCATAATTTTATTTCAAAACCAAATAATAACAGTAATAGCAGAATCCGTACGAGTTGTATGAACTAATTAACTTTTTAAAAGGCTAAACTTTAACTTGAAAGAACAAAAATTCTAAATCTTTTGAATCTTCAAAGCGCAACATTTTAAAACGGTGGTCTCTAAGACAAGTGAACAGTCGCAGTGAACATTTCTGTAGAACAAAAGAAATGACATAAGAAAGAAATACAAAACCTACTTGCTCCACCATGGAGGTTCTGATGTACCAAGGCGCAACAGCATTAATCCTGATACCATCTTGTGCCCACTCACATGCTAAATTTTTTGTAAGTTGATTTATTGCACCTAGACGTGACAAAAGTTTCAGTTCTGGAGTAAAATTGCAAGAATTTTGCAATTTTAGAATTTGATTGAATCACGCTAGTGTTACCTTTGGTTGCTCCATGGACAGACATACACTTCAATGATACAAAACCTGAGACCGAAGAGGTGAACACAACACTTCCAGCCCCAGATGTTTTTAGAAGAGGATAGGCAAGTTGGCACAAGTGGAAAGCCGATTCAAAATTTGTTCCCATGAGCATGGAGACTTCTTCTGCTGTGAAATCAATCATTGGTTTTCTTATGTTTGTTCCAACATTGTTTACCTACTGATTCACCGATATAAAAGAAGGTAAATCTGTTAGTTTCATGATGTCATCATACATGACATGCACAACCAAGTTGTTCTGAAGAAATGATCAACTCCATGAGTAATTTAATTAATATTATCTATCCCGAGTAGGGTGATCACACAAATTGAAGAGATGAAACAGGAATAAGGGGTATGTGTAGAAAGATAAATATATCCACACAAAGAATGCAGCATTCTCTAACTAACAGGGTTCTAAGTTCTTCATTATCTAATCCCCAACGTGTATTGTCACAAATAACCGAATTGCCTGAACATGATGAAAGTGATTCGGTTACATAAAATAATTCCACCGCCACCTCCTCTCCTTGTCAGTTTGCTTTAGTTTCTTAGATTATCAACACCACTGCCACACACTCTTCAAGACAAGCTACAAAAGCCATACTCCGGCAATGCATTGTGACATGGTTCTTGTTCCAATTTTCAAAAGCTCACCTTGCATTGAGTTACCATATTATGGCTGCAACATTATATTGAAGAATGATCCTCTCTTTCTCTTCATATGACATGCAGAAACAGCCTAAAAGTGTGAGTATTAAAACTGCCAACTTGAGATGTCATCAAGGAGCCAGTTTAATTTCTTCCCATTATCCTTTTTAACAACTTCAGATGATTAATTTGTGAATAACGAAATATAAAGATAAAGCATCGTTCCTATTCAAATAACTGAGAGGACAGACTGTTATGTCAAGCACCAACTTCAGAACCTATTCGTCTCTCCTGGCCTTGTTCCTTTTTACTTTTTGTGACACTCGCATATAGAGTTTGAAAGAGCAAAAACAAAAGAAACTAGTGATTAATTAATCCATTCGATATTCCAGTGCAAATATCCATCAGAAGAGTATCATCTTACAAGAATATTGAGCTTCCCATTGAATTTAGAGGAAACGACGTCCATCAAAATCCCACGGTCTGCCCGAGAGGACACATCGCACACGGAACCAGTGACTTTCAGGCCCTCGTCTTCCCAATCCCTCAAACACTTGTTCAACTCGTCTTCCTTCCTGGCACACGTGTGCACAGTGGCCCCAAGGCCAGCCAACTCATCCACAATCGCATGACTACACAACAAAGCAGAGCAGAAGAACATAACAAATAGAAGATTGCAGCTTCCAGTACATCCTACATTTGTGAATTCTACAAATTAACAAGTACACACAAAACGCATAAACAAACAATCGAGACTTCAATTAATAAAACAGTGAATATCGACAGACAGCGTAAAGTCTTTATATAGCAGCATTCAACGAAAAATAATGTTGGCGTATCATCCTAAATGAAATTATTATAGCATATAGATGAAGTAATTGTAGCCAATACAATACAATGCAATTAAATGAAAGCAGGGAAAAACATTTCAAAATTGCAGCATTGGATAATCTGAGATTAACAACTAAATTACGCGAATAATTTAAAAAAAATGTAAAATTGTTAGGTTATTGGCTGACCCGATGCCTCTGGTACCGCCGGTGACGAGAGCGGTGGAACCGTGAAGAGACCACCGTGATGACGTGGCGGCGGAGGCAGTTGTTTTGAGCCGATTTGAGCTGAGCGAAGTGTTGGGCGGCTTCACTCTGTAAGTCACGACGGCGCCGGAGTATATGGCCGAATACATTTTTCTCAGCAAATTAGAAACCTGTTTTTTAGTTTTTATTTAAAAAAAAAAAACCTTTTAATAGAAGTAAATAAATTCGAGTAAGTTCTAAAAAGAATTAACTGTGACAAGTCCCCGTGAATTTTTAAACATTTTGTCCAAATACTACCCAATATAAACAACTTATCAAAAATCATAGAAAAATGATTATAGTAAGTTTTACATTATCTAAAAATCTATAGAAAATATATTATATATCAGGCAGTTTGCTTATATATAGTAGCCCGCCCCGCTATTTGTGAGAATTTCGCAAAGTTGGTCATTTATAGTAACCAACATTCAAAATTGGTCATTTATAGTACCTTGTTTCGTTTTTGGTTCTTTTGCAGTAAAATTACTATTTTACCCTTAATTTTAGCATGTGATGTGCACATAACCTCCAATTCAATTTCTCTCCATCAATTTACAATCAAATCTTTCCAGTTGTTATATTTACACCCTCATAATATAATAGCCATTTTTTCATAATTTTGTAATAATAATATTTAATATCTTAAAACATAAGCCCTAAAAATTTATTATTATTTCAATTCTTTTTTAGTTGTACAAAATTTGTACATTAACAGCACACTAATAATAATAATAATAATAATAATGAAAATAATTTTACCTCCAAAAATTTAATAAAAGGAAAATCTTGAAATAATTAAAACAACATATTTTCTTCAACTGTGAGATTTTATAGTTTTATTACTTATTATTTGTATTAACAGTTGTATCCTAGAACATTTTAATTAATTTTGAAGGTAAAAAATTAACATTAATATAACCTGAAAACTAAAAAAGAATGGCAAATAATATACTTCACAATTTAAACACATGGTGAATTTTATTATTATATACTTATAATTTTAAATAAATTTTATATTTTTAAGTTGTTATTTTATCCCCCAAAATGCTATGTTAAGCTGATGGTCATTTGAACAACTCCCTTTTTCCTTTAAAAACAAAAATAAATAGGATTTATTTAGGAATTACGCTTAATTAAATCAAACTTGTATTTCAAAAAAAAAAAAATCAAACTTGCGAATAAAATTTCACAATTTACATAGATAAACATGAATGATATTTTGAATTGAGAAAAATAATAATATTTATAATTTCAAATTTGTTTTTTATATTAATTATAGGGTTTTAAAAACTTAGATAAAATTATATAAAGAAAAAACAAATTATAGAAAATTATTAAGTTGCTAATGTACACATTTTGTACAACTAAAAAGAATGACAAAATAATAAATGTTTAGGCTTATCTTTTTAATATGTTAAATATGATTATTACATAACTATCAAAAAAAAATAGTTATTATAAAATTGTGGGGGTGTAAGTATAATAACTCAAAGATTTGTACCAAAATTAAAGAAAAAAATCGAAATTAGAGATCATGTGCAAGTCAAATGCCAAAAAATAAGGGTAATTTCGTAATTTCACAGCAAAAATGACCAAACATGACATATAGAGGACCAAAAATAAAATTGTGGTTACTTTAGAGGACCAAAAACGGCCCGAGGTACTATAAAGGACTAATTTTGAAACGTAGTTAATATAAAAGACTACAAAGTCAAAATTCCCGTTATTTGTTTGTGAAAAGAAAAAACTCTAATGGTTCTATATCTAAAGATCCACCAATACAAAAGTTACATCTATTTATACAAAAAACTAAATAGGCTAATAAACAAATAGAATCTTTACTATTAATAAAAGAAAAAAAATGTAATTGATAATTTCCATAATTATTCTTACATGACAAACATTAAACATTATTCGCAAGGATAATCAGAATCTTCACTACCGTTCATTTCAGAGTTTCTTTCTTGGATTTGAATCAGATTCCTCAATACACCCTCGCAATATGAATGGGAGATCTCGATTACTAAGATCGTTAAGAAGCATATGCAAATATTACGTAGTAAGTGACTTTGCCATTAAATCAGCCAATTGATCCTTAGAAGAAACAAACTTCACTTGGAACCATGTGATGCTTTACTTGATCTCTAATGACGTGGAAAGTAATTTTGAATATGTTTTGTACACTAGGCATGGAACACTAGGTTCGTCGAAAGATATGTAGCATACTAAAGGGTAGGTGTGAAATGTTGGAATAACCAAGATTTGCCATGAGACTGCGTAATCATTGAACCTCTAGTCCAGTATATGCAAGTGATTTATATTCATATTCCGTACTATATGCCACGATTGTTTGTTGTTTACAGCTCCATGAGATGAGGTTAATAACGGGGAACGCACAATAAGCACCTACTAAATGTTAATCATCTTTATCACCAACGCAGTAGGTAAATGCTTGTATGTGGAGACTAAAAGTTATGGAGATAGCAGGGAATAAGAAATTGTATGCTTAAGATATCGTACTCGCTTAATAGCTTCCCAGAGGGACTTCTTTGGCTCGTGCATGCATTTGCATACTTTGTTCACGATAACCGCACAAATAGGATGGGTGAGAGACAAATAATGAAGGCTCTCAACTATACTTTTGTAAAAATGAGGATCTAAAATTGGTGATGGACCAACTCGACTTAAATGGAGAGGAGACATGGGTGTAGAGCATGCTTTTGCCTTATCCATGTTAGCTTTGAACAATAGATCAACAATGTATCACCTTAGAGAGAAACCACCTATCATCTAAGAATAATGATTCAGTGCCGAGAAAAAATGGAGCAGGGCTAAACCTTTATCTGGAAAAGATGTGGCCAATGCATTTATCAAGTGATGCACAATTGCTTCTTGTGAACATGTTACTGTTATATCCACTGTGTAGATGAAAATAGATAATTGCCTGCCCTTTGTGAAAAATAAATTAGGAGGAATCAACACTGCAACCGAGAAAATCAAGTTGTAGCAAGTAATCAGTTAGGCGTGGAAACCAAGCTCGATGGGCTCAACAAGCCCATAAAACGATATGTTCAATTTACAAACACGATCAAGGTATTGAGGATGCTCAAGCACATTGTCTCGCACATATAGACATCTTTTTTTAAATATCATGCAATAAGGCATTTGAATATCAATTTGGTGATTGGGCCAATGGTGAGATATAACAATCAATAAGACAAGCCTCATCGTTGTTGGTTGAATCACATGGCTGAATGTGTCAGCGAAATCAAGTGTTGTGATACCCTTTTCGCGACTAAGTGAGCTTTGTAGCAATCGTATATCTATCTTCTTTTTTACCTTATAAAACTACTTATTTCCATTGGTACTCAAGTGAGTCCGCATAGTAACAAAATTCCACCTCTGGTTCTGTAAAAGAGCATCAAATTCGAAGTTCATCACTGCGAGTGAGGGGACTTCCTTTTATATGTGTAACACATGAGTTCAACAATTTGTATTACAAGTGGCTAGAAGAGCATGTGGTATACGATACTTGGTAATCCGTCCAAGAGTGTCTTAGGTTTGAAAGTATTATTTTTAAAGCGAGTTACCATGGCATGAGTAGTATTATTCTAATTTTGGACAGCTGGAAGTACTGCAACAGTTGGTTGTGACATAGAATCCCCGAGTGTAGCAGCTACATCAACTTGCGACGAAGTTATAGTATGATCGAGTTGATTACCTTCCAAGTTATGTGTTGAAACAAGTTTCGCATTAGATCTTAGAGAATTGGTAGACTCAATTGGGGTAGGATGTCTGATAGTTGTGGGAAGAGATGCGATGAATTTGGGTAGATGGTGAAGTCGTAGTGAAAGGAAGAGAGACATGTTGAAGACCACATGACGAGCGACATAAAGTTTCCATATGGATAAGTCGAGGCATTTGTATTCGTGGTCATTCAGGCTATAGCCAAGGAAGACACATGTTTTCAACAAGAAATCTAGCTTATGCAGAATGTAAGGGCAAATATAATGTCAACACAATCAAAAGCTAAAAAAAAAAAATTTACAGTCCGGTTTTTGATGATATACAAACTCATACGAGGAACTTTTTTTTTCAAGACTAGTGTAGAACGCCTATTATAGATACATCGATTAAAAAGGCTTCTTCCAAATATTCTTATAGCACCCATCTATTCATGTATACGAGAACACGACACTTGATGTTGAATGCCAATTGTTCTATAATAACTAGCTAAACGTCAATATTTCCCTCACTAATTAGATTGTCTAGACTATTTTTTTAAGGGCAAATTGACATTCAACATAGGCTTAGAATTGCAAAAAAACATCAGAGTTAAGTTTTATAAGAAAACGCCATAAGAATTTAGTGTGCTCATCAAGAAAATAAACATACTATCAAGCACCGGTAGTAGACACGACAAAAGCCATTGCCTAGACATATGTGTAAATCAGTTTAAAGGTTTATTAGAAGAACAATTAGTAGATTTAAAAGGTAGACAACGAATTTTGGCTTGTTGATATTGAGGGTAAACATAATATCTCTTACTTGCAGAATCAAAAATAGAAGATCATAGCAAAACACGTTGCACCACTAGATAAGCCGCATGACCAAGGCATTTATGCCACTCAAAATAGATATATCATAAAATTCGAAGTACACAATTATCTTGAAAAAAATTGTGATCTGAAACTAAGTTTCCCTTTTGTATTTCCAGTACTAAGAGAATATTATGAAGAACAAAAGATCGAGAAGGATTGTTAGAGAAGAAAAAACCATCATGCAATATGCTCAAACCAACTTCATTTCCAACTTGGAGCTGATATGCTATGTCATAAATATCATTCAAAATATTGAGATACTCTACTCGTTGGTGATATGTGTAACACCAATATATGGATGACATTTATTGACAAGCTACTAATGATTTATCACAACCATTTATGAGGTTGGGGTTGATAACCTGAAATCATATATGTAGTAACAATGTTTCGCAAAATGGCTCGTCTTATCACATACCTGAGAGGTAACATGCTCGCAATTGAACTAACTTCAGGCATAGTTTTTGTGACGACAGTGCCCTACGAGCCATGCTCCGATCCGAGTTCGTTCAATGGTGGCCTGCCACTTTACCCAATCCAGACTAAAACGCAGCTCATAGGAAGGGGTCTCACTTGTTCAGGATCAAAACCATACACGTTTTATAAATTATATTTTGATATATACAGCGTAAGTCTTGGTATTACAAATAATGTGACTATTTTAATGGTTATGCACTAGTGACAAAACACGAATATTCCAAAATGCACGCTTGAACAATTATTCAATTGGTCCATGCTGTCATGTTGATTTTTATCATGAGGAATGGACAGAAGAATGAGGAATAAGTCTTTAATGACTTATCGAGATTCATATAAAAGAACTGGCAATGCAAGAATTAACTGTGATTTAATTGATACATTTCGAGGAGTGATCTTACCGGTAGAAACAGTTCAACTAGATAATTTGATGTAGCAATGGTACTGGAATTTTCATAGAATAGTTAATGAACTTGTGCTTAACAATAAACAAATCCAGCCTTATGACTTCTAATATTCTATCTTATACCTCCCGACAAGGAGCAACCTCGCAAACAATCAAGAGACATGTTCAGTACATGTTGATCCAACACGTGGGTTACAGCCAACTCCTGACTGCAAGCGGAGCCTATATAGATGGGTATCAAGCGAAATTACTTAAACCGACAGTCCTTACTGCCCAGTAGTAACTCGATTCAATCCCTGGGCCAAACTTTCCAAAGGTGTCGTAATGGGTATAACAGATAAACAAATAAGCTAGTAAACTGGATAATATCTATTGCTCCTTGAGCTACATGTCTCAAACATAGTTCGTTGCTCTTTGTACAGTTCAAGAACCAGAAGATGAGATTAAAATATTGGAGAATCACCATGATTATGAATCAATATGATAAATAATAAATGATTAGATACGATTTAACGACGAGTAAGAAAATCATATTATGAGATGAGATGCAAAACGAGAGGATGAAAAAATATAGGTTGTTCGAGGTTTGGTAACAAAGTAGTGGCTTTTCTATCCAAGTTCCTCAGGGCCGGATGCCAAATGGCTAGAACAAATCAGAAAGGGAACCTCACCTTAACTTGTACGGGGAACCTTGATGGCGTTGATTAGTTCGTCAAACCTTTAACAAATTTAAATAATATTAATCAACTGAATTTATAATTCACCACAACAAATATTAGTACTTTTTCTTCAAATCTCACGTTGGTGAAATTGAGAGCGTTCTTGTTAAGAATGTTAGTTACAATGTAAATCTTAGTAAATAACACATAAGCTTAATTTATGTTATTATGCAAAACATGAAAATTCTAGATGATGAATTAAAGAAAAACATATGCTTCAATTGAATATTGAATATCTATTGTTTTAACCACCTTATTTATACCTCAAAATTATATGAAACAACCATACGTTCAAACTTATGACTATGAGTATTCGTGGTAAAGTCATTATGTCGACAAGTCACAGTAACAAGTAAGATTTTATTAACTATCCAATTTGATGCATAATCAATCCTGAAAAACATATTACTTAACTAACTCTAGGAAAACTCGTATTTTTAGCCTTTAATCAATTCAAAACTTTTAATAACCACACATCAAATAAGTATCATATGAAGTAACACCTTAAAAGGTCTAACTTAGTCAATTATTACTTTATTTTACATAGTTAGTTTAAAATGCACATAATTATGTTATAACTTAAGTATAAAGATGTAACGTGGGAAATTAATCAAAACATGTGATAAAGAATATTTATTATGATAAATAATCTTATTTGATGTTTAAGTCATGAAGTGGCAAAAATAATCTTGTAAGACTTAGAAAAGTAGTGCGTTAAACATGATAAATCTACCATTTAAATGCTATAAATAAAATCACAAAAATGTCAATTCATGATTATAAATCATAATAATCTAATTATAACTAATACTATATCATGTTAAATTTATGTGTGTGATAAATACTTGAATTATGATGATGATTAAACTTATAAATTAAGAAAACAAAGGTTGTGCCAAATAAACTAAAAAATCACCGCAGTTTTGGTTTTACCTTTGATCGGACATCCAAATGAACTTGGTTTTCAAATCTTTTTATGGTTTATGGTTTCTAGCATCATGATAGATGTGAGAATCCAAGATTTTGTGAAAACACAAAGGTTTGTTAGCTAAATAATTCTTGCAACATAAGAGTTGCTATCGGATTTATTGGCAGCAGTTCACGGTTTATGTATTATGGCCTTCTAGATCATATTATTTGAGAAATATGTCTTCATACAAAGATAGAAGACACCAAGGAGAGTATGTATCCGAAAATAGGTACTAAGATAATGTTTCTACTATTTGATACGAATTTTCTAAGGTGTAAGGGTAGAATCGGTATTTCCTACGCAGTAAAAGTTTTGGCGTCTTTTTGGGTAGAAAATGGCAAGATAAAAATCTGGAAAAATTATGTTCCAAACAAAAACACAAAAGGAACAACTTTTATTTCTAGTTACTTTTGCAGAATCAGATTATTTTGGGCTATATAAAATGTAGAACAATGGTGAGTATTTATAGGCGAAAATAGTAATTTAATCATAACTATTTATGTCCCACCTTAATTATTTTATAATAAATCATAAAAAAATTGAATTTAATCATCCTCTTAAATATGTCATGGCTTACCTCATCAAAAATATGTCATGACTTACTTCATCAATTGGTTAATTATATATCAAGTCCCTTAATTATCTATAATTAAAATTCAAATAGGTATAATTAGATTTCTTTGTTACATACATATTTACTTATGTAATTTTTCTAGGCAATTCAATCAACTTGGTTAATATTTGAAATTAAAATATATGTTTTAGGATTAGAGACATGTAAATATAATAAAAGGGGCTCAAATGTAAATTTTTCTAAACATTTAGGGTCAAAAAATAGAAATTTTCAAAAGTTCAAAGACTAAAGTATAAATTTATTTTCTTTCTAAATTTTGGAGCGTTACAGTTTTAGGAAAAGTGAGAAAAGAATTGACCATTACGATCACGCCCGCTGCCACGATAGCCACTACGTCCTCGACTTGATATTTCTGGTTGTGGTTGACGAGTGGCAAAGTTTGCACTCGCATTAGGTCTTCTAAGGTAACATTCTACAAATGAGGGGACCCAATATGAACAAGAGAGTCATACTCATGTCCTAATCCCCAAGAGCATAAAGTTACTATGCTATCATTTTTGAAGGGATCGCCAGCAACAGTAAGCCCATCAACCATTTTTTTAGTTTGCATATAGTAATCAATAATCGTTAAAGCATGTTCCCTCCTGGTAGCTAGTTGTTAGCGAACGTGAACAATCTTTGCATGAGATTGAAAAGAAAAGTTTGTATATAAAGCATACTAAATTACAACTGAGATTTGGTATATGGAAATTTGGACAAAAGGCGGGTACCCAATAACGAGGACTTCTTGGCTAAATTTCAAATGACGATAAGTGGGGTTAGGGACAAAAGTTGAAGTTGTCGTATTAGAAATGAGGTTGTAATTGTTTGTGAAGGTAGTGTAATTTCACAAATGAGGTAACCATACAGATCAATCCCCAAGAAATACGAAACAATATGAATTTTCCATGTTGGACAACTATCCTTATTTAATTTGGTGATAGTGATAAAATTGAGAGTGACAATTGTGGGAATAATAGAGGAAGTTGTCATGTTTGATAAAGAGAAGACGTTAATCTGCAAGCTCTTATGTTATAGTGTAAAAATTTCAAATGATTTTGTATATTTCTCTTTGATCAATGAAAAAAAATTACGTCTATTTTTGCAGCGGAACACTACATTAATAAGAAAACACAATATTAGAATTAATAAAGGAAAATCCTTATGGACGTGTGATGGCGTAATTAGAGAAATTGTTGAATCAAAGGATTCCTAATTCTAGTAATTATTTCTATGTGACAAAGTTTAACAGTATCAACAAGTATGATAAGAATCTTCACTGTCGTTAGTTTTTTTAATCAGATTCCTCAATATTTGTTCACCAGTTATTAATTCTTGTGAACTTTTTTTTTTGTTTTTTTATTTTCAGTATGATTTTGAATCTCATTAGTTGAGAGATTAAGGGCCTGTTTGGGATCAAATTCTCTCCAAGAGTTTCAAAGGTCTATGGGTAAAGTCTTACTTTTGGAACAAATTTCAGATATTAGAGATAGAAGGTTGTCTGTTTCAATGAAAAATAATCTTATTCAAGCTTTTCTGAAAAATGTGAGAAATAAACTGGATTTATATACCTATTTAGCATTGTTAACGCTCAAGTTGTTATCCAAAGATTGTGAAAATTCTGAACACCTTGCCTGCTCCACAGATCAATAAGTTGTGTTATTTATTGCTTGATTTTTTCCGATAATTCTCCGTATTTTCCTTTACACTTATGGCAGTGTTTCTTATTTATAGAGGTTGGTCATCAGTACAACTACCAATTTGCATGTTTTATCTTTGACAAATGGCTCTCTTTCTTCTGCTAATACATCCTTCACATGTTTGCCTGGTTGACAAGTGGTTTGTTATAGCTGACTCGGGTAATTTATTGTTAGACAGCTGGTGTTAACATATAACAATAATATGAGATTTGAATCTCTATCTTCGGTCTCATCTCTGGTCAATCAATGTTTTTAGGGAAACTATCGGATAATGCTAGAAAGTATCGGAGAGTTGCTTAAGGATAATCGTAATCGCATGAGATATCATGGAGTCATCCAAGCCTCGGGGTACCTAGGGGATTTTGTATCCTCTTCACACTCTCATGTCATCGTATTCAAGGCGAGTCTTTCGGATCATCTAAGTCCGATGACTACTTCCTCCGATGGTTATCCTTTTGAGAATAACTTTCATCTAAATCTGATGATTATTTCCTCTGATAGTTATCCTTTTGAGGATTGCTTTGTATATGTTGCCACGATGATGGTGGTATCTATCGGAGATGACAATCCATCCGGTTTACACCTGTCCCCCCGAGTTCCTTCTAAATTCAATAGAATATGGAGGAACTCTATACCTTTAAATTTTATTCTTCCGAAACTCTCATATGGAACTTCATCATTGATTACTCCCATTATGGGGGACGTTTGAATTCCGTAAAGACTCCCATTTTTCGGTAATCGTGCTCCTTTAGTGCTAGGTTATTAACTTCCACTCTTCCACTTCTCTTCTACCACGTTCTCACCCAAATATAAAGAAGAAAACCTTCATTTTCTTTATTCACTTTCATTTCCATCGTTGACTCTTCTGCTCTTCAATATCTTCTTCTTTGTTTTTTGAGGCAAAAGCAAGTGTTTTTCATGGCTGCTATCGGAAACCCATCTGAGCTTATTTCGGCCACATCCGCTACGGGACTGTCTCTTTTGCTCGCAACAACGATTCTCCGGTGGTGACTGGTGTTGCCGCACCTTCTCGTAAGAGGAAAACTGAAAGTAAGGTGGGCGGTGACAACGGCGGTGCTGCGGTAGTCCGTAAGAAAGGTAAGAAATCCAAGAAGTCTACTTCACCGAAGGAAGCCCGCCATTTTTAGAAGGTCGGCGATGTCGCCAGTACGGCGACGGAGGAGGAAGTTTAAGCTCTTTTCAGCAAGTTTCGTGCTTCTTCCAGGAATCTGGTACTCCAGATTCCCACCGAGGACGAGAGGGGTGACAATCCTCCCGATGGTTGTGTCACTATTTATTATATGCAGATCCGTGCTGGGCTTTGTACCTTCTTTCCTCCCTTCTATTGCGAGGTTTTCAAGGCTTGCGATATTTGCCCTAGCCAACTTACAACCAATTGCTTCATCATCCTATTGGGTTTCGTCCTATGGTGCCTCGCTCGTGGGTTGGAATGCACTGTGAAGAGGTTCTTTTCTATCTTCAAGGTGTGCGTATCTTTGGCAGGTGCTCCATTCTATTTTTTCTGCCATCGTGACAGGTCCAAAAAGGTTTTGGTGGGAACCAACGTTTCTTATAGCAGTTAGAAGGACAAGTACTTTTTTGCAAGTCCTAACATCGGGGGAAGATGGGATTTCCCTCTTACCTGGAGGGTGCCAAAGGCGCCTTTGTATCGAATGGACTCTTCATTGGTTTTTGATCTCGCCTATGATGCGGTAAGACTCTCGTCTTCGGAACATTACCACGTCTTATTCCAGACTGCGGGCTTATATAAAATTTCTTCGATAGACTTAGAGAAAGAAGGAGAATCCTTTCTCTCACTACCTGACGATATGAGGCCTACATTTGGTAAAAGTCTTTATCTTCTTCTTCCCCATTTTTTCCTCGGTTTTTATGATAGATCTCCAATGGTTTCTTATGAGAGTTTTTTTTTTACACAGTGGAGTCTTTGTCGAACTTCATCGTACTTCCGAAGGATGAAAGTATTTCTTCCAAAGCTTCCTCGAGAATTAGGACCAGGTCAATTGCCGGGGTAGGTGGTTCTTCATTTGGTGACCTGCCCCAGAGTTCCGAGGATGAAGGTTCGGAAACTGAGGTAGAGGTCACCCCCATTCCTAAGAAGAGTCTGGAGGGTCCTTCAGATGCACGACCTACCACTTTTGCTGTTAGTGATGGTTTTAAGGGTCCCGATTTGCTGACTCTGTTATCGCGCAATGCTGCTTTATCTACAGGCTCTCTTGCTTCTCGCCCCGTCCCTGCAACGCCCCTTACTACTTCGTTGATGATTCCCCCTCCGATACTTGTGGAGGTTTCCAACACTGAGGAGCAACTTTCTCAAGTCAGTCTTCATTCTCTGCCATCGTTGCCTCCTTCTCCTCAGACAAATACGGATACTCAAGAGACTTTAAGCAAGGTTTTGGCTTCAATAATGGTTTCCCTTTCTCCTTCATCATTGCCTCATTCTCCGAGTCTTGATCGCATTCCTTCATCACTAGGCATTTTATTATTATTATTTTCCTTTAGGCCTGGACATTGAAGTTTCCACTGTTGTTTTCTTATCTTTCCATTATTTTCCTCAGATAAGGGAAAAAAGGTCGTGAATTATGATAATCTCTCATTTCCCGTGGGTAGGTTTTTTTCCTCCATCTTTGCAAATACATTTTTAACTATGTACTTACATTTTGACGATACTAATACTTTATACAGAAGATATGTCAGTTGCCCTGCCCAAGATAGCCAAGCGTCTTTCGATAGATGATTTGCTCGACGGCGATGAAGACTTTCCTTGGCGATTTTCTGCTACTAAGGCATCCAAACCTTCATCCAATCCTCACATTCTTCGAGACAATTTGGCCCTTCTGGATAGGATGCTTCCTTCTTTGGTGGTATCAAGTGCTTGGGTGGAACCTACTACTGTTTCACCGGCTATGTTTACTGATTTTCAATAGGTGGTTCGTACGCCTTCCCCTGTTCGAGAAGGCATGTCTTTTTCTAGTCATTTTAATGTGGAAGGCTCCCCCTTTTACAACTTTACTACTGGGGATGGTGCCATCAAAGGCCTTACACCTTCTCATATGAAAATGACTGAGGCTATGCATACCATTACTAGTTACTTGAATTCTACGATAGCTCTGACCCGTCACAGCGAGGGGGTTGCTCGCTTTTGTTCGGAATGGTTAGCTCAAATGGTAAGGTTTTCTTACTTTATATACTTTTCCTTTTCCCCTCTCTTTTTCTTTTATTTATTGGTGTTTCCCCTTCTCATTAGGTTCTGAAGATAATTCCCTCCATTTGGCACGAGGTGGATGCAGGTCAGGCTATCGATGTACTCTCTATGGAAAAGCTTGAGGCGAGGGAGAAACAACTTGCTACTTCCAAGCAGGAGGTTGATAAGCTTCGCACTAACTATGCTCAAAGCCTGGCCCGAGAGAAGATCCAAGAGGACAGGATCAGGGAGTTTGAGGAGTCTCTAGGTAAGAGTCGCTCTTTATGTTCTTCTTACGAAGAGGATACTCTTGCTTCCAGCTCCATCGGTTGTTCCGGCTCCCTCGGGTCCTCATTCCTCCTCAACTACTGCTGGGGCCGACGTTACTTCTCCGGTATCTAGAGTCCCCGAAGATCCAGCGGGTGTCAGTGGTGTTAAAGGAGTGTCTTCTGATCCTTCCTCCCACAACAGCTCAGTGTAGCAAGCTCTATGTACTTTCATTCTTTTTCGTAATGCAACTCAATGTACTCTTTTTTTTCTTCTATTTTTTTCTTTTGAACTTATTTCCCTCGTTCTTCTTTTGTAATGACAACTTACTTTTTATCCCTCGGAATGTTTCGATGGTTATGACCATTTTTCATTTGCCGTGTGACAAGCATCTTCTTTTTGTATTGTTGAACCTTTCATCAGAATGTTTCGAAGGTTGTGACCATTTTTCCATTCACCACGTGACAAGCGTCTTCTTTTTATATTGTTGCATGCTCAATTCCTAGATGTTTTCCATTTTCATATATTTTAATCATGCTCCTGGCATATTTTCAGAATTTGTGCTTTTATGGCATAAACGTGCGACAACTCCTAAGTCAGAGAATGCCACCCATTATGGTTGTCAGTAATCCTTGCATGTCCAAAGTTCCTTCTGCATGGCGCTGATTGGTGAGCATCACCGCCCATGTGGTTTATTATTCTAGTTGCGTGGGTCCTTCATCGTCCATATCTTGCTTATAAATAGTTATGAAGATCAATCATTCATTCTTCGGCTTTCTCAAAAGTTCCTTTTTGTTACTTTCTTCTTCTTTCGACACTTTTCATCATTTTATCCTAATTTCCTATTCATTGATCAGCATGTCTCCTCGCTCCTCCCATTCTTCCTCTCATTCTCAAGAAACTATTCCTAGAAATTCTCCCATTCATCGTACCAGGTCTGGGTTCCTTCACAGTCCTCATGTATCTGCGCGTATGCGAGGGAATGCTGGTGACTTAATGGGAATCTTTAGAGATACTCTTGCCATGACTCCTTAAAACTCCCATCTGACTGACTCGTTGCGCTCAATTTTTCTACACAAGGAACCTTATGCTCCCGCAGATCGATTTCTATTCTCAACACATCTCCTCTGAATACCCGCGCGATGGTAGAAGGTGGAAGAGTTGGGTCTTGTACCAGTATCGAGTCCACATAATTGGTTTCACGACTTTTATCCGAGTATTAATTGGACTCGAATGATTATGATATCTTGATTCCTCGCCCCCATCACTAGGCTTTTGATCCTCCCATTGGCTAAATGACCGTCTACGTGGACCAGGTTCGATGTGGTCTCCGAGTGTTTTTTCATCCCTTCATCTGTTATTTATTTAGATATTGGCAGATCTGTCCCAGCCAACTAACGCCAAACTCATTTCGTTATTTGATCCGCTTCATAATCTATTGTAAAATGCTAGCCATTCCTTTGACGCCTTATCGCGTGAGAGCTACTTTTATCCTACGCCATTGCTCTAATGGTCTTCCCTTTTTCAGTTTAGTGGCTCGAGAGAATCCTCGGAGCTTTATTTCTGTCCCTCTTCGTTTAACTCTTTATATGTATTGGAAAAATCGTTTCTTCTTTATGAAGCCTAAAGGGGGGTTGGCCACTTCTTGGGGGTTTCGGTTCACTGGGGTTTAGGTTTTGTGGTTCCTAATCCCGATATTTTCGTTCGCGAAAAAAGCCACCTTGCCGCGGCAGGTTTATATTCAGGATGATATGATGTATGCGCTTTATTGGAGGATTCCAAAGCGTTGGAGATGGCAGGTTTACAGTCCCGAGGAAATGCTCATGGGCCTTCCTTTGAGTCCTTACATATGGATCTATCATATAGTAAGTCATTTTCCTTAAGCCCTCCAAATCTCTTTTTGACTTCATTCGTGGCTTTAACCTGTCTCATTACGTTTTTGATTTAGGATTGGAGATGAATTCTCATGCTATCGTACCTTTTGATCCAGAATTTTTTCCTCCGATACTTTTCCCTTCTCGAGTTTTTACCGATCGAGGGTCCTAGCCGTTTGAGCATGCACTTCTCCCTGCTCGTTTAGGCCTGTCTAATATTTCTTTTCTAGCGAGGTCAGACTCTCTAGGCTGGCTATCAGACCCTTTACCAATAGATGGATTCTTTGGCGAAATTCCTTCTTCGATGACTGCAGTGGCGAACTCTTCGGAGCTTGACACTTCTCTTGGTTTGAACGCTTTGCCTTCAAGTCATGTTGTTTTCCCTTCCATGAATATAGTAGATGATAATTCATCATCCCCTTCGATTCCTATTATCTCCCCCACGGGAGAAGGTCCAAGCTATGTTTGTGAGCCGCCTGACATTCCTGGATCCGTTGCTCCTAACGCTGACTATTGTCGAGACTTTCTTAGCAGATTGTTGAACCAAACAGATTGTGAGTTATTGGGATCCTTTTCTTTATCTACTCTCAGGGCTCGATTTTGTCGTGATCTTTGTGAGGTACCACATTTTCTCTTTATTATTTGATTCTGTCGTGATCTTTGTGATATTTTCTGGTACTTTTTTTATCCTTAATCCTCTTTCTTTCCAGATTTTCATGCTCGTGGACGCTATGGAATCTCACAAGGATTATTCATCAAGGCGCGCCTTCATATTTTGCCATCTGGAGGATATGGAAAAGGAAATCTCTATACTTCGTGGAGAAAGGACCACGTTCTTGCTAAGGCCGATGCTGATCACAAACAGCTAGAGGATTTACTTTGTGCTTCTCGGGAAAAGCTTAGGATTTAGAGCGTATCCTGGTATTAGAAATGGCTCACAGTCTCGATCTGGAAGAGAGAATTGACAATCTCCTGTCACAAATCAAAACATCTGATGAAATCATTTTTCTGCTTTCTGCGGATCGTGACGCATCTCGTAATCAAGTGGAAAATATGGCCATGTCCCATGAAGTGTCATTAGTTATGGCGCGTGCACATGCCATTATGGATATTCCAACTCTGCCCCAAATTATAGATTCTCTTCGTGAAGATATGAGGGAGATGGTCCTGATTGGATATCGCATTTGTCAGGATGCCGTGAGGAATCTTCCTGGATTTCCTCGTGACTTGATTCTTCCTAACCTAGATATTTACACTTTAGTACAACTCCTATTTTTGCTCCTCCATCAGAACCAAAATCTTCGCTACACGGTGGTTCCTACTGTGACTTTGATGGATCCCTCTGACCTTACTGTGGAGCAGCGCTGCAGGATTATAAAAGATGGTAAGCTCCTAGTAGAAGATGAATAGATGAGATTTTGGTCTTAAATAGTCGGGGTGGGCATATATTATGCACATATTCCTATTATGTTAATATAAGTAAGTTACGATGATTAGGAGTTTTAGTTTCGCAATAGTTGTGAGTTCTTACTATAGAGTACGTTTTGCAGGTCATGATTGCCGCTTTTTGGTACTTCTGTAATACTCGCTTTCCTTGCTGAAATAAAACTTCCCTTTATTTGTTTGCATCTTATTTATATGTACATGATTGCATTAGTTTATGCTTTTAAGTATAACACTTCCTCAAATTCATGGCATTCCACGTGTTGGAATACTCATTATCATCTATATCACTCAGCAGATAAGTGGATAGCCCTACTATTTGGGATATTTTATAAGGTCCCTCCCACTTAGGCTGTAGTTTGGCCACGTTCTTGGAGGCTCCGATTCTTTTTAAAACCAGACCTCTTATTTGGAATGTCCTAACCCTCACTTTTTTTATTGTAATGACGAGACATTCTCACTTTATATCCTTCCATTCTTATAGACGCTCGGGTTTCTCCTTTCCTCGAGTAGATCAAGTGCCAAGGCTAGGTTTGAGCTATTGCGTACCTCTTCGCATTCTTGGACATGCCAACTCTCAGTGAAGATTTTGGGTGGTATCACTGCTTCACATCCATATGCCAAGTTGTAGGGTGTTTGCCCCGTTGCAGAGCTCTGCATAGTGCGATAAGCCCATAGGACGCCTGGTATTTCCTCCACCCATTTGGCTTTGTGCCAGTCGAGCCGTGCTTTTATGTTTTTTAGCAGAGCCCGGTTTGTTCTTTCTACTTGTCCATTACTTTGAGGGTATACCACCGATGCAAAGCGATGCTTTATTTTCCAATGTGCACATAGATATAGCTCGTTACTATTGAACTGCAACCCGTTATCGCTCACAAGGTATCAGGGGATACCAAACCTGCACAGTATATTTCTCCATAGGAAATTGATAACAGCTCCAGCAGTAATCCTAGCCAAAGGCTCAGCCTCTACCCATTTCGTAAAGTAGTCAAATGCTACTAAGAGAAACTTCTTCTGCCTCGCATCGGGTATTAACGGCCCAACGATGTCTATCCCCCATTTTGCAAAGGGGCATGCCAAGAGGTTGGGCTCCCAGAGAGCTGCGGGGAGGTGAATTTGTGGAGCATGCAATTGACAAGGTTTACATTGCTGCGCATATTCCGTACAATCTTGCACTATAGATGGCCAATAATACCCTTGACGTATGATACGATGGGCCATACTTAATCCTCTCGAGTGGCTCCCGCATTGCCCTTCATGTATTTCTTTCATTATTGCTTTTGCTTTTACGCTGTCTAGGCATCGGGTGTGAGGGTTACTATAACACCTTTGCAACAATACTCCATTATGGATGAAACATCGGGCAGCTTTTCGTTCCATCTATCGCTGTTTTTTTATCTTTACCATACCCTTCCGGATTTTCCAAGTACCTCTTAATATATGTCGTCCATTCATCGTTGATAAGCGCTACCATGGTATCCGATAGCTCGAGCGTATCTTTTTTAGACTCGCTTGTCTGCAGTAGAGTGATTCGTCGTGTGTTGATGAGAGTCTCGGAAGCTATTTTTGACAGGCTATCAGCCTCCTGATTTTCCGACCGGGGTATTTGTGTTCCTTGGAATTTTGTAAAGACTCGCTTCCTTTGACAAACTGCCTGAGTGTAGGCTTTTGTTCTTTCTTCTGTTATCTCAAAATTTCCAGTAAACTGTTGTACTATCAACTGAGAATCGTTGTGAACTATCAGTCGTCTTATCCCCATACCATGTGCTAACCTCATGCCTGCTAACAAGGCTTCATACTCAGCTTCGTTGTTAGATAGGATATATTCTACCCTGATGGCAAAGTAGAGCACTTATTCTTCTTCAGATTCCGTACTTCTGAGCACTACTTCTATTCCTTCGTGGGTTCCCACGGATGATCCATCTACAAATGCATGCCACAAGGGATCGTGGTTTTCTTTCAAAATATCGGCCATCTTCAAGATGAAATCCGCCAACATTCGCACTTTTATGGTCGGCCGCGGGGCATATTTGATGTCGTACTCGCTTAATTCCACATCCCATTTTATGAGTCTTCCGGATGTTTCTGGTCGATTGAGAATAGTCCATAAAGGGTGTTTTGTAAGGACTCTGACATGATAGGACAGGAAATAACATCATAATCTTCTTATCGTGGTCACAAGTGTTAATACGAGTTTTTCCATAAGCGTGTACCATATCTCTTCCCCTTGCAGCATTTTGCTAACATAATAAATCGGCAGGTGTTCCTTTCCTTGCTCATTTACTAAGACTGCGCTAACGGCTTCTTCTCCTACCGCCAGGTATGCAAATAGTTTATCTCCTGGCTGAGGCTTTATTAACTGAAAGTGCAGGTATTCTGGCAATGCTAGTTTAACATTGAGAAGTCAATGTTAGAGTAACATTGCTGAGCAGAATCCGATTTACAATCTTGTTTATATTTATTATTATTGTTTTGCCTTATTCATTTAACTAATTGAGTTCCACAGTTGTGATTGTCCTTAATTATTATTCAGGAAACAAACTGTCATAGGTTGGACGCTCAAGTTTCCAAGAAGGGAAGTTTCATTAATTAAGCAAACCGCTCTACAAGGAAAGAAGAGTTTCAGTGCAACTAGGAAAGCTTTCCAAGATGAGTCCTGATTTGAAGAAGGAGTCTTTCCTTAGTTAGATCACTAACGAAGGAACTATTATTCAAGAAGGACTGCGAGAACAAGGAAAATGAGTTCGAGAAGGAAACTAGGAGAATTACCAATCGTGTACAACACACCTTGAAGTCCAAGTCAAGAACCTATATATAGGTGTGAAGTACATCAAGATATACACGAGACAAGAGCTAATAAATCCAAGAGATTTATTTACAAGTTGTTGAGTGTTGTCTTGCTTTAGCAAAGTTTGTGAGTTGTTAGAATAGATCTAAGAGTGAGGAGCTTTTAGAGATAGTCGAAGCAATTCTTGTGTGCTTTGCTTAGTTCGATCAATTTGAGAGTGAGGAGCTTGAGAGTTGAGAGAACGACTTTTGTTAAAACCTTAACGGGTTATTTTTCCTACGGCTCGGAAGTTAATATAATCTTATATCCACTTCTAAAATTCGGTGTTTGTTTATTCCGCTGCACTATTACTCTGGTCTGTTGTTAAAGTAACATCGTTGGATTAACAACATACCAAACTGTTGTTAAAACGTCAGTGTTAAGTTAACAACAACAACGTATCGACCCGATCCACAATTTTAATTGGTATCAGAGCCAAGCACCAACTTCACCGGTGTTTGGCGTTGATACGACAAGATGGACAACTCCAACCCCAATACCAGTAGGTTGCCAGTATTGGAGGGTCCCAATAACTATGCCTACTGGAAGATCAGACTCAGAGTCCACATCAAATCCATCGACATGAGAGCTTGGGACGCAGTACTAGAAGGCTACACCATCCCCTACTTGCCAAGAGATGGAGATGCTGATCTGGTACCAAGCCAAGAGGACAATGGACAGCCAATGAGATTGCTCTCTACAACTTCAATGAAAAGGCTCTCAATGCTATTTTTAGCTGGGTAGGTAACCATATGTTCAAACTTATTCAAGCTTGTACAACTGCTAAAACTGCATGGGAAGTTCTTGAATTACAGTGTGAGGGTGATGTGGCTGTGAGGGACTCTAAATATAGAAAACATTTGAGGGACTTTGAGAAGATATAGATGAGTAAGGATGAAAGCATTGATAGTTATTTTGAGAAACTTCTTGATATTACTAATCAGTGTCAAAACTAAGGTTTTACCATCCCAAATCAAACCATGGTCTATAAAGCTTTTAGAACATTATCTTCTAAGTTCACTGTCAAAAGAATTGCTATGAATGAGTCTAAAGATCTTGCCAACATGGACTTCCAAACATTAATGAACACTTTAAAAGAGTTTGAACTAGAATTCCTAGGAAAGTCCAGTAAACAACTTGCTTTAGCCTTACTAGGAACTAGCTCAGATTCTACAGGAAGTGATGAGGATGAATATGAGTTGATCTCTTATAACTATGGAAACATTACCAAGAAGTTTAGTAAATTAGGCTACAAAGAGAAAAATAAAGAAAAACAATCTGGTAATGCTGCCCTTGGTTATAAGAACTGTCCCCAAAGTTTGTAACATACATGGAATCAAATAGCACGTCTCAAGATGCTGAGAAATTGAAAGATGTCCAGTGCTATGAATGTAAGGGGTATGGTCACTTTAAACATGATTGTGCTAACACCCTCAGAACAAGAAGGAATTCTCATTGGATTTGTATAGATGACTTAAATGAAGCTGACTTCGAATCTGGAACAAGTGCCGATGAACAATCAGAGGAAATCAACACTGCTGCACTTTGCACTCGGATCACCTGGTCAGGAGAAGACTCCAGAAACTGCCAAAAATCTCAATGTTACTCTAACATTGGAGAACCAACAGCAAAGCAGGAAATCTTCTTTGGAGACTGGAACAACAATGATACACAGGTTAACTATGATGTACTCCCTGATTGTGATGATACTAACTTTGATTGTTTTCATGGCTCAGTTGATCTAGAAGAAGAGTACTTCAATGAAGAAGAAATGTCCTAGGAGGAAATCCTAGATGATCTACATACAACCTTTCTCAGACTTGAGAGAGGGAATGTCAAACTCATGAAGAGTAACAAAGCACAGAAGCATGACATTGAATGTTTGAAGATCATAGCCAAATGGAATGGAGGTACTTCTAAACTTGATGAGGTACTAAACATGAGTAATACAGGTACATGTGGTCTGGGATTTGTTGAGAAACCTTTCTCTTCTAATGTTAATTCTGCCTATTTAACTACAAGCTTTGTTAAAGAATCTGGTAATATGAGTTCTCGTACCATCAACGTTGTAAAAAGTAAACCTACTTTTATCTGTCAGTACTGTTTTCAACCAGGACACATTAAACCATTCTGTAGAAAATTCATAAAAGAATGTGGTAAGAAAACAGCCTATGTGTCCAATGTTAAAACTACAACATGTTCTGATGTTAGACTAACATTAGGTGCAGGACAGAAAAGTAGAACTTGGGTAAAAAAAGCTAAAACCCCTAAGATTAAAACTGTATGCAATGTTGTTTTCTCTGCTGTGTACACTAACCTTTCAGGTAAGTGGTACTTCGACAGTGGATGCTCAAGACACATGACAGACAGTAAAGAAAATATTAAACAAATGATACCTTTGAGTGCTGGAACAGTGACCTATGGAGGTGGCACCAAAGGAAAGATCATTGGCAAGGGGATACTAGATGTTGATGGATTCCCACCCCTGAAGGATGTGTTGTTGGTAGATAGGTTAAAAGCAAATCTAATCAGTATCAGTCAGCTGTGTGATGATGACTTACTGGTTACATTTGACAAAGTATCTTGTGATGTTTATGATAGTGATAATGTTCTTGTTATGACAATTACTAGATCCAAAGATAACTGCTACCTAGCTCAAGAGGAAGCAGAGCGTTTCCATGCCAAAATAGATGAGGCTTCTATATGGCATAGGAAACTTGGACATGGTCACTACAGAAACCTTGAGAAATTACAGAAAGTTGATGCCGTAAGAGGCTTACCTAAGCTGTCTTGTCCAGGTAAGCTTGTGTGTGGTGATTGCCTCAAGGGTAAGCAAACCAGAGCTGTTCATACACCCCTACAGGTACAGAATGCTAATCCTAGATCTAGTAGGTGTTTTGAATTGCTACACATGGACTTAATGGGTCCAATTGAGGTAAGTAGTCTCAGTGGTAAGAAATATGCCTTTGTGATTGTAGATGACTTCTCTAGATACACTTGGGTAAAATTTCTTAAAGAAAAGTCTGAAGCTTTTGACCAGTTCAAAATTCTTTGTGCTAGTATTAATAACTTATATGGCTCTTTTGTGACTAATATTAGGTCTGATCATGGTAAAGAATTTGAAAATGCTAGTTTTGATAACTATTGCAATGCTAAAGGTATTTTCCATGAATATTCAGCTCCTAAGACTCCTCAGTAGAATGGGATTGCTGAGAGAAAGAGCATGACTCTTCAAGAGATGGCCAGAGTTATGCTCAATGCTAAAGATGTATCCAAAAGACTCTGGGCTGAAGCTTTAAATACTGCTTGTCACATTAGTAACAGGGTGTATCTTAGACCTGGAACTAACATGACTCCTTATGAACTCTTGAAGGGTGTGAAACAAAATATTGCATATTTTTATGAATTTGGATGTGACTGTTATCTGCTTAATGACAGGGATTATCTGAGCAAATTTGATCCAAAAAGTGAAAAATGCATCTTTGTAGGATACTCTGCCAATAGTACTTCCTTTAGAGTCTACAATCCTAGATTGAAGACAATTCAGGAATCAGTGAATGTTGTGTTTGATGAGTTCACACTTGATACAGGTACTGGTGACATCTCAGTTCCCAATGTTGGACCAACAGTGAAAATCGAGAATGTTACTTCTGATAATGTTACACCAACATTGGAACTGGAAGCTGGAAACACTGAACAGGAGACAGGGAACGATGTTAGACTAACACCAGCGAGATCTGATGTTAGACTAACATCAGAACACTCTGACTCAGAACATGAAGTTGCCTCTGAACCTAGAAGAGATCCCCCAGCTAGGATTCAGAAAGATCATCCAGCATCCCAGGTAATAGGTAAACTCACTGAACGGGTAAGGACACGCAACAAAGAAAGACTTGATTATAGAGATATGGTTAAATTGTGTGTCTATATGAACTTCACTTATACTGTTGATAATGCCTCTTGTTATGTCTCCTCCATAGAACCTAAAAATGTGAATGAAGCCCTCCTTGATAACTATTGGATTAATGCCATGCAGGATGAACTATTACAGTTTACTAAGAAGAATGTCTGGATACTGGTACCTAGACCACCTAATGTTAATGTAATAGGGACAAAGTGGATATTTAAAAACAAGAGTAATGAGGAAGGGGTCATAGTTAGAAACAAATCTAGACTAGTTGCTCAGGGGTACACACAGGTTGAAGGTGTAGATTTTGATGAGACATTTGCTCTAGTTGCTAGGATTGAATCTATTAGGTTATTTCTAGCCATTGCATGATGTCTTAAGATAAAACTATATCAAATGGATGTAAATGGTGCGTTTCTGAATGGGCTAATTGATAAGGAAGTATATGTTGAACAGCCTAAGGGATTCACATATCCTAAGTACCCCAACCATGTGTACAAGCTTGAAAAAGCCATGTATGGACTTAAACAAGCACCTAGAGCATGGTATGAAAGACTTACATAATTTCTATTAAGTATTGGCTTTGCTAAAGGTGAAGGAGATAGAACAATGTTTGTTTTGAAGAAAGATTCTCATGTCTGTATAGCTCAAATATATGTGGATGACATTTTTTTTGGCTCAAGTAACAATTCTATTTTAGAAACATTTGTTGAATCAATGACATGGCAGTTTGAGATGAGTATGATAGGAGAATTAAATTTCTTCCTTGGTCTCCAAGTAAAACAAACAAGTAATGGGATATTCCTAAGTCAGGAAAAGTATGCAAAGAATTTGGTGAAAATGTTTGAATTGACAGATTCAAAGCCTTGCAAGACTCACATGTCTTCATCAATGAAGATATCCAGAGATGTTACTGGTACCAATCTTGATCCAACATTGTACCGTTCAATGATAGGAAGCTTACTCTACTTATCTGTTTCAAGACCTGATATAATGTTCTCTGTTTGTGTGTGTGCTAGGTACCAACCATGTCCAAAACAGTCACATCTGATTGCTGTGAAGAGAATCCTTATATATATATATATCTGGCACTCTTATGACCCTAACACAAATCTTGTAGGTTTTAGTGACTCAGACTGGGTAGGTGACACTGATGATAGAAAGTCCACAAGTGGAGGATGTTTTTATCTGGAGAACAACTTGGTCTCATGGTACAGTAGAAAGAAAAACTGTGTGTCACTCTCCACTACTGAATCTGAATACATAGCAGCAGGCAGCTGTGTCACCCAGTTGGTATGTCTTAAACACATGCTACTGGATTATGGGTTAGACAGTGATACCTTACTTATGTTCTGTGATAATCTTAGTGCTATAAACATCTCTAAAAACCCTGTGCAACATTCTAGAACTAAACATATTGATATAAGGCATCACTTTCTGAGAAACATGGCAGAGGACAAGCTCATTGACATTGAACACATAGAAACTAACAATCAGCTTGCTGATATATTCACTAAACCCTTAGATTCTGAGAGGTTCTTCAGTTTGAGGAATTTCCTTGGCATGTGCATTGTCTAGGGATGTTAGTTCACCAGTGTTGACATAGCACCACTGTCTAGCACTGGCTATTGGTTGTGGTGTATATGTAAATCTTTTATGTTTCTTTTCTGCATTCTTCTTTCTTGCATATTACATCTTTATTAGAGATTCTGTTGGGTTGTGTGGTTAATCTGTATAAATAGTTGAGTTGACTGGTGGACAGGTACATATCAAGAGTTTTGTAAAGTAAGAACTCTGTTGTTAGTCTGTGAATGTTAACCTAACATCTGGGAGAAGCTGGGGTACACATAGCTCACTACTCTGATGTTATTCAGTTGTGACGTATCCATGTTAGGTTAGACAAAGCATGAAGAGAAGATGGGGTACATGATGTTGAGAGCTTCATTGTCATTCAGTTGTGCTTATTTTTGTGTTTTTGTCTATGGCCAAGGTTATGCATGATAGTGATCCTTACTACTGGGGTGCTTTGAAGCTTCGACTGTTTGCATTTAATAGCATTGTTCACTTGGTATTTCACTTGTAAACAGGTTGGTAAACAAGTATGCATGAGGAGTTGGGGTGAAGAAGTATATGATAAATGTATTGTCTTCATTCAGTTCCTTCGTACTTGCCTAATCTGTAGATGATGGTTAAGTTGCTGGGGTGTGTGGAGTCTTGTGCTGCCCACATTCAGTGATGAAACTATCCTTTAACATTCACTAGTTTTTGTTCAAAAGAGTTCATGATAATAGTAAAATATATATTGATATGTCCTGATCCCAGTCAGTAAAGTTGTTTGTACTTGGTTACCATCACCCAATGTTGATCTAACATTGTTGCATTCATTCTAGTTCTGCATTATTTCCTTATGTCGGTTTGGGCTTAGGGGGAGTAGTAATCCTAGGAATCATGTGTTGAGGCATACTTCGTGGGTGACCAACTGCAGGTAAAACACTATGTTTTGTGATCTTCTATGCTGTGGGAAAATCTTTTCCCTGGATATGTACATCCACTCTGTGTTTTTTTGTCTGATTTGTCACTTATTCATACTGATGATCTAAAACTATGTCTTTGTACCTATGTACTTGGTTGAGGTTTCAGATCAGTATACAGGAATATCGCACGCTCTCACATGATGTTGCTTTGGATGAAGCCCTGCACCTACAACTTCCCTCCCCGATGTTAACTTACTAATGTTAGTTCAACATTGAAACATTGTAACTTATAAGTTTTTAGGTTTGGAAACTGCTCTGGTTACGCGTTAACCTAACACTTACACGTGGTAAGTTAAACATGGGCGGGATCGTGTGACAGTGGTCCGATTATTTTGGTAACATGTTACAACACCACTATCACTACTCTTCATCTGATTGCTTATATAATTTGCCCTAATCTCTTCTTACTTCTTACGCTTTCAAAATTCTTGTGCAATCAACATTCTCTGCTAATTAAGATTCTTCTTTTCTTCTCTAAAATTACTCTACCAATGGCACGCAAGTCTTCCATTGATGCTCTTGTAGATGCTGCTGAGCAGATTGAACAGTCAGTACGCCGCAGTACCAAACGTGCAATCACTGAAGCCATCTTCGTCGCCGCACCAAAGAGGAAATCCACTTATCAGCGGCGCAAGGGCAAGAAACCCACAAAGGGTGATGTTGGTTCAACATCCAAAACTGCTGAGCAAACCTCCACTCCCACCAACGCTGAAAACGAGGTAATGATGGCTAACCCTACTCAAGATATAACTGCTGAAGTTGGTATTGAGGGGGAGAAAGAGGCCCTTGTTGTTGTTGTGGGTGAGTCTGAGGTTTTGCATGAGGTCCCTGAGGGTAATGTTGGGGGTGAGTCTGTGGTTGGTACTGATGAAGGTGAAAACCTTGAGGTGAATGCTGAGCCATCTAAGGCTAATGCTGTTGAGCCTGCTGCTGCTGCTGAGGTGGATACTATTCTTGAGGAGAGTAATCAGGTTGAGGAGACTGTGGTCGAGGAGACTATGGTTGAGAAGACTGTGGCTGAGGAGGTTACTACTGAGGGTAACCAAGATGTTGTTGATGAGGGTAAAAATCAACCTGAAGAGGTTGAGAGTGAAGAAGAAGAAGAGAGCCTGACTCTCTCTGCCTTAGATACTGCTGCTAGGAAGAGAAAGGCTAAGCAGGTGGCTGTTGAATCTTCTGAGTTTGAGTCAGAAGAAGAAAAATAAGAAGAAGATGATGAGGAGGAAGAGGAAGAGGAAGTTGACGAAGAAGATCTGCTGTTAGCTGATGACCCTGCTGATGTTACTCCAACATCAGACAGTGATGAGTACTTTGATGTGCTTGATGGGGAGTATCCCAATAAGCCTTATTCTGACTTTTATGTGTCAGCTGAGACATAAGAACAGTGGGAGGCTTATCAAGGCAGGGTTATTCACATGGAGAGGAACATTGATGAGGAAATGTTCAAGGAAAATAGGCTGTATGAGTTGCTTGAAGCAAGGGGTGTGCTGGGCTCTGTGATGAATCAGTCATCATATGTCCCTGATGTGATCAGAGAGTTCTACATGAACCTCTCTCAGTGGGTGTGCCACCAGGGTTCTCCCAAGTTTGGAAAAGCTTGGATAAGGATGAATGTCTATGACATTAGTCCTTCTACGATCAATGAAGCTTGGGAACTTCCTGATCCTGAGGAGACTGAGGATCCTAGCATGGATGAGGTGATCACATACCTCACTGGTGGGCTCACAAGGAAGTGGAATGACATCTTTCCAACTACAAAGCTGATCTCTTTAAGTATTGTACTACACAAGATCTCCACCTATAATTGGCTGCCATCTTCCAACACCACTGTTATGACTAAAGAATCTGCAAAGTTGGTGTATAAACTGAAGAATGGGATGAGTGTGAACATAGGGGAGAAAGTATTGAGGCACATGAAGGAGGTCACAACAAAGACAAAGGGAATCATTCCATATCCCTCTCTAATATCCAGCATTCTGGTGAAGCAAGGCTTCAAGACCAAGAAGACAGAGGGCTAGATCAAGAACAATGCCAAGATGACCATCACCGGAAGCTATTTTACTCAAGTCAGGATTCAAGACTTGCCATGGAATCCCAATGCAGAAGTTGGTCCAAGCAGGAAAAAGAAGAAGAAGACTCTCAAGTTTGCTGCTTCTTCTGTTCCAGTTTCAAGTGGTGATAGCTGCTCTGTGATTGCTGATGCATTTGTGGAGGAGCCTCTGGTTTGGCTTGACAGAGAGTACAAGGACACCCAAAAAGAGATAGCTGACAAGCAAGTGAGGTTGCAGGAGATTGACAACCTCATGAAGCATTTGAAGGATCTGCCTTCCTCACAAAAAGGGGGAGAGTAGATCAAATTTCAAAATTTCTGAGTTCTTTTAATTTTCTGTTTTCTATTGAAGTATGAACAATTCTGTTTTCTTTGCATTTTTCTGTTTCTGTTTCATTCTTCATCAAGGAGTGTGTTCCTTGCTACTTAGTATGGTCTGTAATTAAGTACTTTTTTATATTGTTACTTAGTGTTTCTGCTTATGCAATTTGAACTTTGGTTACAAAGTACTAACTCTATTTTGCAGGCGTTAACTGTTCTCTGATGTTAAGTTAACATTGAGATGTTCAATGTTAGAACATCTGTCTGGACTCAATGTTAATCCAATATTGACAAAGATGGATGTTATGACAACATTGGAAGTATCAATGTTAGAATAACATTGAGTTAGTCCCCTCTGATATTCAGGGGGAGTGTACTTAGTTTTTCATTGTTATATGATAGTGAAGTTTGTCTGAATAATTTGATCTGATTAGAACATGTTCTTAGGTTTTGTGATTAAGGCAAAAATGGGGAGATTGAAAGTGCAGGTATTCTGGCAATGTTAGTTTAACATTGAGAAGTCAATGTTAGAGTAACATTGTTGAGCAGAATCCGATTTACAATCTTGTTTACATTTATTATTAATGTTTTGCCTTATTCATTTAACTAATTGAGTTCCACAGTTGTGATTGTCTTTGATTATTATTCAGGAAATAAACTTGCCATAGGTTGGACGCTCAAGTTTCCAAGAAGGGAAGTTTTCTTAATTAAGCAATCTGCTCTACAAGGAAAGAAGAGTTTCAGTGCAACTAGGAAAGCTTTCCAAGATGAGTCCTGATTTGAAGAAGGAGTCTTTCCTTAGTTAGATCACTAACGAATGAACTATTATTCAAGAAGGACAGCGAGAACAAGGAAAAGGAGTTCGAGAAGGAAACTAGGATAATTACCAACCGTGTACAACACACCTTGAAGTCCAAGTCAAGAACCTATATATAGGTGTGAAGTACATCAAGACATACACGAGACAAGAGCTAATCAATCCAAGAGATTTATTTACAAGTTGTTGAGTGTTGTCTTGCTTTAGCAAAGTTTGTGGGTTGTTAGAATAGATCTAAGAGTGAGGAGCTTTTAGAGATAGTCGAAGCAATTCTTGTTAAAACGACTTGAGAGTGAGGAGCTTGAGAGTTGAGATAACGACTTTTGTTAAAATCTTAACGGGTTATTTTGCCTACGGCTCGGAAGTTAATATAATCTTATATTCACTTCTTAAATTCGATGTTTGTTTATTCCGCTGCACTATTACTCTGGTCTGTTGTTAAAGTAACATCGTTGGATTAACAACATACCAAACTGTTGTTAAAACGTCAGTGTTAAGTTAACAATAATAACGTATCGACCCGATCCACAATTTCATTAACAATGGCGGACTGGTCAAGTACTTTTTTAAATCGCCAAAAGCTTTCTCATATTGCTCATCCCATCGAAATTTACCTAGGTTTCTTAAATTTTTGAAGAAAGGTAACCCCTTGTCTGCTGATCTTGAGATGAATCGATTCAACGAGGCTAACCTGCTTGTTAACATTTGGACATCCTTAATCGTCGTGGGGGTTTTCATTTCTACAATAGCATTTACTTTCTCCGAGTTTACTTCAATCCCTTTTTCTGTTACCATGAACCCTAGGAACTTGCCTCCTTTTATGCCAAATGAGCATTTTTTTTCGGATTAATTTTCATTCCAAACCGATCCATGATACCAAGGGCCTTCTCTAAGTCCCATGGGTGCTATCTTGCATGTTTGCTCTTTACTATTATGTCATCCACCTATACCTTCATCGAGTCTCTGATGAGATCCGAGAACATTAAGTTGACCAATCTCTGGTAAGTAGCTTCTGCATTTTTGAGTCCGAATGGCATCACCTGATAGCAATAAGTGCCGGCGTCTGTGATAAAATTTATCTTTTCTTGATCCCATGCTGCCATTGGTATCTGGTTATATCCTTGATCTCCATCCATGGTAGATAACAGAGCACATCCCGCCGTAGAATCTACTAGCTGATCAATAGTGGGTAAAAGGGTAACAATCTTTTGGACATGCGTCGTTTAAGTTGGTAAAGTCCACGCACATACGCCATCTTCAACCTGACTTAGGTACTAATACCACATTCGAAAACCACTCGGGGTATAGTACTTCTCTGATTTGTTGAAGACGTAACAATCGTTGGATTTTGGAGCAAATAATCTTATTCCTCTCCAGCCCCATATTCCTCTTCTTTTGTTGTATGGGTTTAGCGTTGGCCCTTACATTAAGATAATGTTGGCATACCCGAGGGCTAATTCGTCTAGGCGGCCCATCTTCCCGTGCGAAAAGGTGGTTGTACCTCCTCAAGATCTCAATAATTTCTCCTTTCAACTACGGTCCTAACTCTGATCCTATTTTAACCTTCTTGAGAGTATCCCATCCATGATTTCCACTAATTTGAGTTCTTCAACAGGTTGTACTCTCTCCTCTTCAGCTTTTTGCTTTTTTCCTGGCATGAAGATTTCCTCTTCAAAGTTTAGAGGAATAACGTTCTTACGACATTTTCTCGCCTTAGTTTGACTTCCCCTTACTTCCCATATACCCGACATGGTAGGGAATTTGATTTTTAGGTAGAGGGTTGAGGGAGTGGCTTCAAAATCATGTATTGATGGTCTCTCACATATCGCATTATAGGTTCTCGTGGGAGCCTCAACTACCCAGAACTTTACGTGTTCCGTTCTCTTCAGCACTCCCTCCCCCCAAGACATGGGTAGCGTAACAGTACCCATCGTACGACTAGCTTCTCTAGAGAATCCTACCAACGACGTTTCTGTCGGGTCCAACTGTTCGTTCCTTAATCCCATGGCCCGGAAAGTGGGCGTGAGTAGTACATCCACGGAACTTTCAGTATCTATCAAGATTCTTTGAACCTCTATACCCAAGATGGTTGCCGTTATCACGAGTGGATCATCATGCGGATACATAATTTCTTTTAAATCCTCAGTTCCTAAAGATATTATTGGCAGTTTTGCTCCCTGAACTGAATAGATGGGCATCCCATGCTCTACACTTCGAGCTTCCTTGAGATATTTCTTTTTCCTCCCTGTAGGTATTATCTCTATATCTCCTCCTTCAATCATGTTCACTGTTCTACCCAAATATGGATTATCTTCGTAGGATTCAGGGGTGGAGGAAGCCTTTGATGGTGATCCTCTTCTTCCGGTAGCTCCCGTCAGACTGTCTGACCGTTTTCGCCTTCATCACATTTGATCTTTTTTCTTATGTCAGTCGATCCGTAGTTCTGTTCCTCTTCATCTACATAATCTCTCAAGTACCCCAGGCTCAACAAAAGACGAATTTCCTTTACCAATGTGGTACAACTATCTGTAATGTGTCCATAAGCTTTGTGATACTTATAAAATTTCCCCGAATCTTTGTTCTTGTATGGATACTTAACCGGCATTGGCCATGCAAAATCCTAATGACTCTTCATTATATTGAGTATCTTTGTCGGCGTAACTGTCATGGCTGGTAGTAGAACGGGTTGTAAGTGTATCTTCACATTACTCAGGTTGTCTCTCCGAAAATGGGGAGCTTTTTCATCTTTCATTTTTGGTTTTTGATCATGGACTTCACCTTTGGATTGTAATTTGAATTTTCCGCTTCCTCCATGAGAATATACGTTTCTGCTTTTTGCACCAATTCGTTCATGTCTTTCACCCTATTTCCGATCAAATATCAGAAGAGCTTCCAACTCTCAAAATTTGCGCCATAATGTCTGCAATCATGGAGGGGTCTTTGGCACATCCAATGCTTCGTCCGGAAATTGTTTCATGAAATCCCTAAGGGATTCATCCTTTTGTTGCTTAATTGTGAAAAGATGACATGCTGACTTAGGGTACCGCCTGTTACAAGCAAATTGTCTAACAAATAGGCATGCCAACTGTTCAAACTTGGAAATCGTACCTGGGGGTATCTGTGAGAACCACGACTGGGCTCGTCCGACTAGTATGGTTCAGAACATTCGACATAACGCCGGTTCAGAAGCTGATGCGAGATCCATCGCGGATATATATTGGTTAATGTGGTCCTGTGGATCTCGCCCATCTTTTTCTCCTGAGTACAAAGGCAAGTTCATTGGTCGTATTGTTACCCGGGATGATCGCGTGTGCAATTTTTGGGATAAAATGAGATCCCTGATAAACCGGCTCTTCCCCAAGAGTTATTGTTCTTCTCATATCTTGTATTTCTCTACGCATATGATTAATTATGTCCCAAAGAGTAGGGGTGAGTTCCTTGCCTGTTGGATGTAGGAAGTTGTGAGGTACCTCCGTAAGAATCTCTCTAGCGGGTCGAGCAACATCATAGAATCCATAAGGTCTTTCTTTGTATTCCCTCTTTTGTGCGGGATGGGCGTGCTCTCGGTAGGTAGGGCCTCGGTGAAGAGTCTGAGTCATCTGAGATCCTTGTTCTTCTACGTAGTATCGCTCCCCATATGGCAAAATGGGTTGAATTCTCTGCTCCCTGTCTCTCGTGTGTTCGGATCGTCGAAGGGCAGCCTCCATTAGATCCTCAAACACGTTTCTGGGAATATTTATGAATTCTGCATTGGGGCTAGGGAGGGTGAGGCTGTGGGTACATCCGTAGGGTCTCGGGTTGACACTTCATCTCTCAATCCCGGTTCACCTTCTTGTGGATGGCTGATTGAGTCTTCCATAGTCGTTTGATTAATATCTCTGCGGAGTTACTCAAGGCAATTTCTATGGCGTTCCCACAAACGGCGCCATTTTGTTAACGCTCAAGTTGTTATCCGAAGATTGTGAAAATTCTAAGTGTCGGAACGCCTTGCCTACTCCACAAATCAATAAGTTGTGTTATTTATTGCTTGATTTTTCCCGATAATTCTCCGTATTTCCCTCCCTTTACACTTATGGCAGTGTTTCCTATTTATAGAGGGTGGTCATCAGTACAGCTACCAATGTGCATGTTTTCTCTTTGGCAGATGGCTCTATTTCTTTTGCTGATACATCCTTCACATGCTTGCCTGGTTGACAAGTGGTTTGTTATAGCTGACTCATGTGATTTATTGTTAGACACCTGGTGTTAACATATAACAATAATATGAGATTTGAATCTCTATCCTCGGTCTCATCTCTGGTCAATCGATGTTTTCAGGGAAACTATCGGATAATGCAAGAAGTATCAGAGAGTTGCTTAAGGATAATCGTAATCGCGTGAGGTATCATGGAGTCATCCAAGCCTCGGGGCACCTCAGGGATTTTGTATCCGGTTCACACTCTCATGTCATCGTATTCAAGGCGAGTCTTTCGGATCATCTAAGTCCGATGACTACTTCCTCTGATTGTTATCCTTTTGAGGATTACTTTCATCTAAATCTGATGATTATTTCTTGTGATAGTTATCCTTTTGAGGATTGCTTTGTATATGTTGCCACGATGATGGTGGTATCTATTGGAGATGACAATCCATCCGGTTTACAAGCATTATTTCAACTCTATCCAGTCATTATTAATTAAAATATTATAAATTAAGCCTCATTAATTTGATATTATGTGTGTCATTATTTTTACCTCATTCAATCATCATAACCAAAATATTCTTTTAATATCTTATTCACATTGTTTTCATTTCCATATTTATGTTTCTTAATAACACTCAAACTTTCAAACTAATTGTATTTAAACTTTTTACACATTTTAATCTTTTTAAAATAAAAATGTTTTCAAACACTCAAACAAAAGTGAAACAAACCAAATTAATGAAGCTACATCCAAACAACTGCGTTGCTTATTAATTAGTGGTTCAATTGTCATTGGAGATACTAAATTGACGGGAGTTTCAAGTTGTAATGACCCAACTAAGGTTGTCACATATGATTAATTTAGAGTTGCTTACTAAAACTTGGTCTATTAATTTTTCCACGACTTATGGACCAAAGGAAACAATATTTGAATAACCTAGATACACAATTCCACTACTCGATAACATAAAGAGTGATTCTTATTTCTTACACAAACTAATTGCACCTTTACATTATTTCTTTCTTCCCGTAAAAGGACCTCATTTTTAAGAAATTCGTCAATGGTTTCCAGATACCATACATTTAGCTGCAAACTCAAAGCATCTTAATTTGAGAAAAATAGGTTACAAACATTATTTTTTCGTTTAATGTCTATGTCAAGGACGCCACGTGCTCACCATTATTTTTGTCAACAATCTCTACATGCACGTACCTTGCGATGCATAAATATGAACCTTGTCTAGATGTTTCACGTGTTTTAATGTTTACTCTTATTAAGTCTGTCATGGCATAATTCTTTTAGGCATAGTTGAACTTTAGAGATTAATTTAATTTCAAAGACACATGCCTGGCAAAAGTAAGTTTGTGATGACACGAAAATTCATTAAATGAAGTGTTTTTTGGGACACACAAAGGAAGATCATCTAAGTATAAAATATAAAGACTTTCCAACTTGTTAAGCTTTAAAGCAATTAATGTTCTCTTTGTCGTTGATAATTCAATGAGAGTTTCACCGATTTGATGGGGGATATGACACGTTTTTCGTGAGGTAAGGTGGTCGCTCATGTAAATAGAATAAGGACATTGGTGGTCTTTTTATCCACTAAAATAAGAAATTTCAAATTTCAGGTGCCAAGTTGTGACGACAGATTAATTAATGAACGGTTATTCTGCCACGTAAACTTAAATTTATTAGTGACATATTGTAGTTATCCCAAACAAACAACCCAAATTACATATTAAGTACAATCAAGATAAAAAATAACCTAAGTTCTACTAAATGACACAAAATATTATATTATCATACTCATTCTTTCTAAACTTGGCATAACTATCTAATATACGAACCATGTATTTAAATAATTGTAAAATCCCCCAAGATCAATTACAAAAAAAAGAAATAATGTACAAAATTAGTTTTTTCATGTTGTGCGAGGAAATGGAGCAAAAACAAAAAGCATTATTTTTTGTCTTGAATGAATCATTTGGAAGCAACTTTTGAAAGAGTTTATATCTAAGCAAAAGAATAAAGTAAATGTTTTTAAAAGGGTACTAATTTATTTTAAAAATTAGGGGCGTGTATATTTAACTAATTATGAGAGCAAATAATAAAATGGGCAAATTGGGTGTCACCACGTGGATAGAGCAAAAGAGCGGATGCCAAACCTATTTATATTCCACTCTTTACTCTCTTTTTCTGTTCCGCTTCTTCTCTCTCTCTCTCTCTCTCCGCCATCGGTGCAGTGCCGCACAACTCTCTCTCTCTAGAAAACCCTCACAACAAATCTTCCCCTGATTTCTCGCCACGAGATTCAATTGAGAATAAATGGCGAGCTCCACCACCAGCGATGTTTACATCCGCGTCATCGAGGACGTCATCAACAAGATCCGCGATGAGTTCATTGACAATGGCGGCCCAGGAGATGGCGTACTCACCGAGCTCCAAGGAGTAATGATTTCTCTATTTATTTCATATAATTGAAATGGCAATTGAGTTTTTCGCCTGAATTAGGGTTTAGCAAAATTGTCATTTTTTTTTGTGTGTTTGTTTGATTTGAATAGCACAGGGTTTTGGATCTGTTGTTGGAATAAATGTTTGTGTTGATTGAGTTGTCTGTTGGACTTGTACAGTTATGGGAGCTGAAAATGATGCAAGCTGGGGCAATTCTTGGTCCCATAGACAGGTCGGCATCGCAAAAGGGGATGCCCGGAGGTGGGGGTCCTATCACGCCGAACCCTGTGCATGACCTCAACGTACCTTATGAAGGCACTGAGGAGTATGAGACTCCCACTGCCGACTTACTCTTTCCCCCGGTGAGGACGCTGCCAATTTTGTAAAATTTGGTGTTATTGACGTGGGATAAGGTGTTTTGTGGTTATCTTTTCGTTTGTTGGTACATGCAGACTCCGATGCAGACACCATTGCCTGGGATGCCTCAGACGCCACTGCCTGGTATGGCGCAGACACCATTGCCTGGAACAGCTCATACTCCTCTTCCTGGAACTGACAGCAGTTCGTTGTATAATATTCCTACTGGTGGCACTCCAATCACTCCTAATGAGTACTCATCTTTTAATGATAATGGTCGTGTTCTCGGGGCAAAAACTGTAACCGGAAGACCTAGCCAATATATGGTATCATCATTTCCTTCACTTCTGTTTCATTGGTTGTTAAAGATCTCATTTGCCCTTTTAATTCTCTTCGAAATTGACTGTTTATTAGATGGAAACTGTAGCTTAAGATAAGGCAATAAGTTGTGTCTGCACGTTTCCATTTTCCTCGTGGGTAGGTGTAAAACCTGACGCGTGTATTTTGACTCCTGCAGCAGCCACCTTCAACCTGGTTGAATCAAAGGCCTCCTCTTGATGTGAATGTTGGTGAGTATACTGGGAGAAACTTTGTGAACAAGCGCTATGACATAATTCTGGAATTCAGTGTATATACTCCTCAATTTGATATTAATTCTTCCCCTTCTCTTTGTAGCATACGAAGAAGGCGGGGAGGAGGGTGATAGGGGAGCTCCTCATCAAGCAACCACCCAGGTGATTGTCCTTTTTGGTTCAGGTTTACTAAATCTTCATTTGTTTTATTCTGCACTTGGAGACTTGATGTTCAAGTTAAATGTTGGTAGGTTATTTTGTTCTTATAGCACAGCTCGTGTGTTTGCAAATGCTTCTGCAAGCGGCCTTTTGGCTTTTCTCGAAGGAGAAACACCTTATTAATGTTCAACAACGGCGCTTTTGCTTCTGTCTCTCCAACTTATTTCAAAATCCAAATTTACCTTGGCCATGCTTACCATGACAAGTTGCCACATTTATCTAGGAATATCTTGCTTGCTAGTATCATGTGAAAGAACACTGCTAGTACTTGCATTATAAGAACACTTGCCTGTACTTGCCCACTAGCCATTCTAAAGAGAAAGGAAGGCAAAGCATCAAGAAAGAGTTCCATTAGACATGACTAATGGTGTCTTAAAAATCATTGGCATGAATGGAACTTGCCACTACACATTGTGGCTAGAGCTTCTATGCTCTAAGAGCTTATATTCTAAAGTGGGCCTGGTAGGAAAAATACTTCTAAAATATTCACCTCTAATTGCATGAGAAAGGGCATTCTCAATAATGATCATTTTCTGTTTATTGAAAATTACTCAAATCAAAACCTCCTTGAAGTGATGGACGCAATGAAAAGCTGGTGTACTGGTGACTATTGCATACTTATCGATCTTGAAAAGCACATGTCTTCTTTTCTCTCTCTCTCTCTCTCTCTCTAACAGAATAGATTTATAGTTTTCAATGTTCAAACATTTTATTTTAAATAGCCTATCCAATTAGTCAGAATCACATGGTTGGCTGCCCATATAGTATTCCCATAGTTGGTCCCATGGAAGACCTTTTCCTTACATTAAGGCAGATAAAGGAATAATTGTCCACTGTTAACAGCAGTTACACATAACATGACCTCTTTGTCTTGTCTACAAAGAGAATCTGATGTTTGTTAGAATGTGTGTGTCTGTGTAGAATTGTGAAGTTAGAAGCATATGCGTCACTTGGGACCTGAGATTTCGTAGTTTATCCACGTAGAACTTGTGCTAAGGAGCTTCGGTTGCTTGATAAATATCTCAAGTGACTTTGATCAATCACGAGATAGCCAAATATGAACAACCAATGTTTTGAAATTGCAAGATCTCTAAGACTGTTGATAAATCTTTCCAAGATACTTTCAAGATTGATACTAGAAAATGGAGATGAGAGGTCTTAACCCAAGAACAACTTGTCGTTGCCCAGTGAAACCACCAAAGGGATAAGAGACAGCTCCCACCCCAAGACTCCATATAAAGTGATAAAAGTTTCTAAGAAAAAATCCTTCTTTGTATTAAAGTCGAGGGACTTTTTTTAAGCTCAATTTTATTGCTTTCAAATTTCTAGCATAGGCTGTTTATAGGAGCCTTGACACTATTTCTTAAATGTAAAAATAGTTGCTTAGAGTATTCTAGACCCTGGAGAATATGGCTATTTATATATGTAACTGTGTATGCATGCATTTATGTAATGCGCATCCATATCATTTTTATTCTGTTTTTCTACGGCATATTTTCTTTTTTTATATAACTTTAGGTGCACCTTTTAACTCTGCAACAAATATGATACCTTGACTGTAGGATCTTTTCATGATGCCTCCTGGGAAGAGAAAAAGGGAGGACTTTCGCCCTCCTTACCATGGTGGATACATACCACAGCAAGATGGAGCTGGAGACATAACAGATGAGTTGAAGGTGGGCTGTTATGATGCATAAAAGATTACTTGTTCAGAAACTGCATAGTTTTTTAATGTGCTTGTTCTACTTCTTTTCATCCTCTTATCACTTCATTTTAGAATTTGCAACACTTTTAACCTTCATTCTAGTTGTTTTCAGCGAAACTTCTAGAGAGCCATCTTCTTTTCATCTTTATGTTGTGTTGTTGACTACTTTTCTTGCATTCGTCAATAAAGTTTACAAACGTCATGTGCAAATGAGGCATGCTGAAGGAATAAGTTTGGCACTGCTAAGTTGGTAAAACCTCTATTTCAAAATTCTTGAGATTTCTGTCTTCTTTGGTATTCGTATCCATTAAGGGTATGGGGTCTCTTTTGTATTCACTAGTGAGCTACTGTTGACTTATTAAAGTACATAGTCATCTTCAAATTCATCTTCTAAGATGTGGTTCCCATGATGTGGCTGAATCTGTCTTCTACATGACTCACCAATTCAGTTCAACACTCGAGACATTTTATTAGTAGCTGAAGTGTGTTGATTTCTTGTTTTTCACTGCAGCGGCATAATTTTTTAATGAAATTGACAGGTGACTCAAGGGAGTGTTCAAGGAGGAATGTTGTCTTCTAGGATTCCGCAGTTGGATGGGCCGGCGCCTGATCCATATGATGATGTGCTTTCGACGCCCAATGTGAGTATTCCCTCCTTGTTTCCCATAGATAGAAATAACTCCCTGCTCCCCACATTTGGTGTTTCTTCATTACTCTCATTGCTATCAGCATCACCTTTTTATCCTCTAAAAGCATATCCCTGACTTGATGCTGTCTTTTTAAAACTGAGTCAGAGTCTTTTGGTTGTTATGGTCTGGTCTGTATGCTGTTATGTCTCTTCATTATGGCTACCGGATTATGCAATTTAGCGTTCTTATTCTTCTTTTTGGATTTGTTTTTCCCAGATAATTCTTCTATAAACCCCATTTTATGGCGGTAGGTTACGTCATTTGGTGTTCTATTACTAGTTTTTGGAAACCGTGGCAGACCAACACCTTATTTGACTTGACTTCATTGTTTATAGATAGCCAGTGACCTAGGGTCTGTGTTTGTATGAACTTTGCCATATTTTACGTCATCACACATCAGTCAATGCACACTCCATATGTCTCAATCATTCATCCAGTACATAATCCAAGTCGACTTATGCAGCCACCTTTTCTCCATTATTTTGTCTCAGTTATATTCTGCATCCGTTATATTGTTTCAGATATGTTACCAACACGTGATGAATGGTATAATTTGTCAGATGAATGTATTGGAATTTACTTCCGCTATATTGACTTGGTTGCTATATTTTGCCATTGAAGATCTACAATTACCAAGGAGCTGTAAACGAAGACTACAACGTTGCGAACACGCCAATGACAAATGGTAAACCGAGCATTCATCTAATTTGAACTACTTGGGGTCTCAAAAATATCTATGTTCCAGGACTGATTTTTCCAAATTCTGCATTCTTAGATCTGCAAGCAGCGACTCCTGCTCCTGTTCAGAATGATAATGATGATGAGGAGGACGATGGCGAAGAGTCATTGAATGAAGACGACGATGAAGATGATCTGGACGATCTGGATGAAGGAGAGGATCTGAACACGACACATTTGGTTCTTGCGCAGTTTGACAAGGTACTAACTAGTTTCAAGTGTCCCTTTCGGAAGTTATAGCAGCCCATAGGGTTCAAGGTAGAAAGGGAGGGATGTCCCTCCATTATCTGCCGGTTATTTTGTGGTTTTAGTTCGATGCTGTTAATCACATTTTTTCAAGGGATAATCACAGTTACAGCTCCAGATGTTTTGGCTACGATCAAATGAATTTCCCTTATTGTAAATAATTATAATACCATCAATTCAGAGTTAAAAAAACAGTTCAAATTGAGTCCATAATTTATGAAGTGCATAGATGGCGCATGAACGAACCTTTGAATTCTTTTTACAGACGTGTTTTCATTTTTATTGTTCTTAAGCGTCCAAAGGTGTCTTGTGTAATTATGCAAATTTAAGGGTCAGACCATATGGCATGTGGTGATGTTCCTTCTCAATTGTATTTTTCTGTGGCATTGTTCTTTACCTGGATGCTTGTTTCTATAGGTGACAAGAACCAAGAGCAGGTGGAAGTGCACCTTGAAGGATGGCATTATGCACATAAACAATAAAGACATTCTGTTCAACAAGGTAAGTTTTGTCCATGGAATTGGCGTTCCCGTTTCAACTCATACTGCTCGTTTTACTTCTTCCGCCCGTGTTTTATCTGAACATTAGCGTAATGGTTTGGGTGCCCAATTTTGTCGCAGGCAATGGGAGAATTTGACTTCTGATTTTGTTGGAGGAATCTCAGGCTCTGAAATGGCTTAGCAGAGGAAACCAGATATATCTTGCATCTGTTTTTTAATCGTTGGTTTCGACAATTGAGTGAAAACTCTCGAGAAAGAATTGAGTTTTGGTGGTCACATGTACATAGAGTTTTGCTCCAATATATGAACTTTGAAGCATAAAAACTTGACTGATGTAAAATTTTATTCACTGTAAACTTGGAACATTTTGTTGTCGGTACCATAATTTATTTTCCATCGAGTTAAATTTGATTCTTGTGGGTTTCCAGTGCGATGCAGTTCTATAGAAAGGTAAAAAGTTGAAAAGTCAGATTTTGTAACACACTAAAGGGGTTGTTCTAATTTTCAAACTTCACAGGTGTCATTTTTTTTGTTTCATCTTGATGAAGTCTAAGAGTAGTTGCCAAACAACTCCCTGTTTCTAAGAATAGAAAGCCTATTAGGAATAAAGAAAATGATCGACAGACTCCTTCCTGTTTCATGATATTAACACCCAGTGTAGTATATATTTTGAAGTCAACTCTAAAACATACTTGGTTGCCTCAAGTCAACTGTAGTACTTTGTTTTAAATGAAAATGCAAGAACTTAATTTTGTTTTGTCAAAATTCATTATTAGAACTTAAAATCAATTATTAGTTCTTATTTATGTTGAAGTTTAGTGTAAAAAACATACAGTAACTCAGAATACGCAGACATGATTCTCTTTTATATAATTTTTTTCTACATTTCGAAAAATATAAGTAAAAAAAGTAAGCGAGGTGTAAGTTGCTGAAATTAGCCAACTCATTTTTTATGAATATGAATCGAGCGACTAATTATTACATGCCTGTATGGGAGGTGCTCATCTTATCATGGTTTAGCTTTGTGCATACACCATGTTCAATTTAATTCCTCAATGTATACTTTAATGTATACTGCTGTGTAAATTTTAAATTATTATGTATACCGTACTCAACTTTGTTCTTTATGTATACACCACGGTCAAAAACCATATAATTTCATCATTACAAAAATCAACTCCTAAATTTCCAACAAGTAAGAACAAAATAATATAATAAAAAAAGAATTCTTGATCTATTGCTCTCCCATTTTACAATGTGCAGTTATTTAAAAACATTCAGTTTCCAGAGAAAGCACCTAATACACTCAATTCTGTGGCTTTCCTTCTCAAGAACATTTGCTTCAGCAGTACCTCAGTTAGCCAACATTCAACTCCTTTAACTTTCAAAAGCAGACGGTGAATTCTGCACATACATGATGATGATGATAATGCTAATGATATATTCCTTTTTACAGGTTGTAAAGATCAAAATTTTACGTTCTTTGTGTATAAACTCTAGCAGTGCTTCACAGTGTATCTCAGTCTTGTTCTTATATCCACTTCCATCTATTCCCTTACCAACTCAAATGCGCCCTTTTTCTCATTAATACATCACCACCACCAGAACCAAGCCTTAATTATAACCTCAATTAATTGGGCAAAGCTGTGTGAAACAAACGAGAATCACATTGAGCCGAACACATGGATTCTCATTGTCCACTAGTTTTGGTTGAGTAGAATCTCTTCATTTAATCTGCAATAAATTGTATCAAAGTTTTACCATGTGTTAACGGGTTTGGAATTATTCCATACTTAACAGAAGATATTTATTTGGGTTAGAACGCCCTGTCCGTGATTCAGAGGCAACGATAGGTGGAAATGATAAGATAAGAGTAATTGCAAGAATATTCCCTTCCTTTATTCACTGAACTTTTCCTCCTCTTCTTACTGTGTATACGAGTACCCAGTTGTATTTAGTAAGCTAAGTTAAGTTATCTCTGCCTGCCTTTCTTCTACTGATCACCTCCCTTTATATAGACTTTGGTAGGGGCAGGTGTCATTGTGCATGTGTTTTGGTAAGGACAGGTGTTGTCGTTACCTTGATACATGTGTAAAAATAAGGATAAGGTTTATCTTTTATCTACTAAGCGCTGACTAGATTTAATCTTGGTGTCTTCTGATGGCTTCGAGGACCTTTGATGCGTGTTTGTTTTGGTAGAGCAGCTCTTCCGAGGGGTTTTATTTCTCTTTCTTGATTCGGGTTTATTCTTCAATAATCAGGAGTGATTTCTGTGGGTGTAAATGTGATCTCCGAGGGCATGGTGTGATCTACGAGGGCTTGATTTGGTCTCCGAGGGCATGGTGTGATCTCCGAGGGCTGTATTTGCTCTGTTTGAAGTGAGATTTTTTCATCGGAGTTCTCGGAATATATTTACTGGGTGCTCTCTCATTCACTTCTTGATTTTCTCCGAAAGTGGGTCCTCGGATAATAGTCCGAGAGTAGTCTTTTTCGAGGAGTGTTCAGCAAGGAAGTTTTCTTGTAAGTTCATAGGACTCGGGGTCCATTGTGGTCCCTCTTGGCGCATTGGTAGATATCGGAGTCGCACGGGTCCATCGGGGTTTGCTCTTTTTCCGATGCCGTGTTGATATCTGTTTTTCATTTACCGTTTGACTTTCCAAGGGACGCTTATGTTCCTCCTCGTGTGCTCTTTTAAACCTTTTTGGGTCAGTGACCGAAAGGTAAGGCAATCCTCCGAGGGGTTTTCTTTATAGGTACATCTCATCGGAAGTACTCGTGACAATAGTATTGTCCATGTATTGTTTTTTCCGAGTAGGAGTAATATTCTTTATTTTATTTTTAGGGTTAATACCAAGTTTTTCCGATTCTTCTCGAGAAACACAAACAACTTCATATCACCAAAGAATTAATGAAGTCCTCAAAATTGAACAGTTCCACAAAAGGCCAAGGCCCCCAAATTTCTTAAGATAGACATGTACTCGGTCTTTGAGAACTGTCCTGCAGGCATCATCAGCAAACCTAACAACGGCAAACAATCCCTACCAATCATAACCAGCTAAAGCCTGGCTTTTTCCTAACTCCTTTATCACACATTAGCCTGCGTACATCTGCTGCATCATTCCAACTTCCTTCAGTTGCTAGCACATTTGATAATAACACATATACCGCAGGATCATCGGGAGACAATTCCACGAGTTTTCTAGCAGATCGTACAGCGATTTCCTTATTACCATGAAGTTGACAGGCACTCAACAATGCTTTATATACATGGATTCCAGGTTGAATAGGCATGCTATTAATAAAGGCTTCTGCTTCGTGGAGAAGTCCAGCTCGACCATAAAGATCGACAACACAAGCATAGTGCTCTAACTGAGGCGGTGGAAGGAACTCATCATTTTTCATCCACTCAAAATACTCAAGACCCTTTTCAAGCAACCCAACGTGACTGCAAGCAGTGAGTGCTGCAAGGAAAGTGGTCAGATTTTGTTTAATTCCAGAGCTTCTCATTTGTTCAAACATTTGAATAGCTTCTCTACCATAACCATGCTGAGCACAGCCTATAAGTAAGGAATTCCAAGAGATTAAATCATGTTCATTCATTGATGAAAAAACTTTCTTTGCAGCCTCAATCTTCCCGCATCTTGCATACATAGTAACAAGCCCGTTCTGCACGTATAAGTTCGCAATGCAGCCTGTCTTAAAAACTAGGGCATGTGCCTGCTTTCCCTCTTCAAGCGCTGAACTGTTGCCCAATGCTTTTAGTAAACTCGAAAAAGTGAAAAAATCAACTTTTTGGCCTTCTCTCATATCGGAAAAACATAAGAAAGCTTCCTCCCCAGCACCCAGATTAGAAAATCCCGCGATAACAGCATTCCATGCAACTTGATCCCATACCTCAACACTAGAGCAAATTCTGTATAATTCTCCGAGGCTACAACCACACTCTGAATATACAATCAATAATGTCGTTGCCAAGTAGGAATTAGACTCTAAACCTTCCCGGATAACACGACTATGAATCTGCTTGCAGTGATCCAAATCATCCGGACAACCAAACGAACTCAACAAACTATTGTAAGTAACATAGCTTGCCTCAACACCTGAACGAGACATGTCCCTTGTTAAGACCATTGCTTTGATGGGAAATTGATTATGAGCATATCCACCAATCATTGAAGTCCAAACAACACCATTCTTATCAACCACTCCATCAAAAACCTTTCTTGAATCTTCCACATACCCACATTTCGCATACATATCAATCAAACTACTCCCCACGACAGCATTAAACAACAACCCAGCTTTCCAACTCAAGCCGTGCACTTGAGCGCCGAGCTTGCAGTCTTCTAACTGCGCACTCGCAATCAGAGCAGATGAAACAGCAAAAGGCGTCACGAGAACACCCTCTGCCACCATCTTGATAAACAATCGAATGGCGGTAGCAGAATGATTGGTGGTAACATAACCAGAAATCAATGCGTTCCAGGTGACTTCATTTCTGCAGAGCATTTCATCAAACAGTTTGTGACCGGAAAAGACGTCGGCACATTTTGCGTACATATCGATTAAGGAAGTGTTGATATGGACATTAGATTGAAAACCCATTTTGGTAATGTGGGCATGAAGTTGAATTCCCATTGAAAAACAACCCTCTTTCGCGCATGTCGATATGATTCTGTTGAGAATGTATGGGTCTTGAAGAGAGTTGGGTTGTTGCAATAAGGCCGCACTTGTGTCTAAATTTACATCAGAAGAAGATTGGTTAGTAGTAAGAGTGTTTAGAGCGCGGGAAAGAAGGTAAGTCGAAGTTGATGATGGCTTTCTCTTGCATTTGAATGGCAGGCTCATGGTAGGGTCAGCCGTACAACAGTGACATAATTTGAGAAAAAAAGAAAATATAATTCACGGTTATTTATTGGAACAGAAAGTTTCTCGTGTTATATTGAAAATAATCCACGAGTGATTCAATTTGAGATAACCTACATTGAAAGTTCAAACATAGCATGTACGCGTTGATGGTTGATCTTTGTTAGCATTAGTTATTTTGCTTAGGGTCATTTTTGGAATTACCCTATTGTTGTTAGATTAGTTATATGGATTTTGTTATTTATTTCCCGCTCCTTTTCTGAAAGAAATTTTTATATATGAAATCCTACTTTCTCTCTAAATCTATCATTTAATATGGCGGTTAAGCCTTTTCTGCAAATTCTTTGAAAATCTCGGTGATTTTAGCTGTGCGATCTCGTATTGACACTGCGTGTGCGTGATTTTGAGCTCCAGAATCAATGGCGAATCCTCCTGATGGTGCAATGTCTACAATTGCGGCGAATTCTACTGCGAATCCACGTTCGATCATGGTTCTTTGCATCTGCAAGGATCAGACAACCTTAACATGCGCCTTAATTCATAATTACCTTCTTTGGAGCCGTGAGTTGAAGCTCGCATTAGGTGCGAAGTGAAAATTAGGGTTCATCACTGGATTTACCCCCAAACCTGCAATTGATCATCATAATTATGAAGATTGGATGCGAGCGGACTGTATATTAACCTCCTGGATCTTATCTCCATTGATGGTGGCTTATATGATGCCTCTATGTTGCCTGATTCTACTACTGGTTTGTGGAAACAATTTGAAACTCATTACGGTTTAAATAATGGATCTATATTGTATCAATCGCAACGTGCTATTGCATCTGAAGCTCACAGATCTACATCTGTTTCTGAGTATTATACTAATTTGAGGAAACTTTGGGATGAGTTAAGCTGCATTTTACCCCTATTGTTTGCCACTATGAGGCTGCTAGCATTTGATCTTGCAACATTACATAACACTCACTTGATGCTACTTCTCAGACCATGCTTATGCAGTTTCTCATGGGCCTTAATGATGATTTTTAATATGTTAGGAGTCAGATTCTTGGGATTGAACCCCTTCTACTTGTTGAAAAGGTATATGCCACGAGGTTGAGGGTGGAAAAGCAAAAAGAAATTCAGGATTCACTGTGTAATGTGCATGAAGATGTAACTATGTTGACAAGATGCAACTATGTTGACTATGTCTGGTCCTTCTTATCAACCCATACCTCCTGTTGGTTTTAACTCCAGAGACTCTAAGAAGAAGAACAATGATAGAAGGTGTGATCACTGTCACATGAGTGCCCACACCAAAAAGACTTGTTTCAAATTGGTAGGAGTACCAGACTGGTACAAAGAGTTAAAGGATAAGAAACCCTCTAGTCAAAGATACTCTGCTAATGCAGCAAATACTTAGGGACAAACCTCTTTTATCCATCACTCTGCACCCTGCACTTCATGTTCTAGCAGAAATTTGCCTCATGATCAGTTCCAGCTGACTTTATAAAGATGAAACACATGATGGCATCTAACAAAGGCTTGCTTCAACCTGATGTTGGCAGGGTTAATTTTGTTCACTTTGGGGAGTTTGCTGGTAATAACTTCAACTCTCCCTTCTTGGCAAATATCTTCTACTGTATGGGTTATAGACACATGGGCTCCTAATCACATGGTGATACATGATCACTTATTGTCTAACTCTTATGCCCATGCTGTTCCTACACATATCTACTTTCCTGCCGGCACGATTAAACATATTAGGAGCATTGATAATGTAGCTCTCACACCCACCATCACTTTGACATGAACCTTGCATGTTCTTGTTTTGAAGTTCAATCTCATCTCAGTGCATAAACATTCTAAGACCGCCGAGCTGAAATTCATTTTTCTTCCTCATTACTATCTTTTGTAAGACCTACAAATTGAGAAAGTGCTTGTTGTGGGTCATGTGAAAGTCAATATTTATATTCTGGATCACTCAAATTGTTCTTTTACTGCTTTGCAGAATAGTTGGTTAACCACTGATCCTTTTAGCGTTTCTTTAAATAAGTGTTTTGCTTCAACATCATTGAATTCTACCGATACTGATGTATGTGAACTTGTGGCAAGCCAGATTTGGTCATGCCCCCTATAACACTTTGAAACACCTTGAATATCTTTCTTCTGTTAAGCATTCTTGTAGTGACATTGTTGCTTGTGAAATATGTCATAAATCTAAACAACACAAGTTGCCTTTTTCGTACCAGTACCTCTATTGCTTCTAAACTCTTTGAACCTGTGCACATGGATCTTTGGGGTCCTTATATAATAGCTACTATTACCAAATACTCACTACATACTCACTTTGGTGGATGAATTCAGTAAATGTACTTGGACCTTTCTTCATAATAATAAAGCCCAGGTTCCTAATTTACTGTCTAATTTTATTGCTATGGTTTTCACTCCATTTAATGTAAAGATTCAGAATTTCAGAAGTGACAATGGTATAGAATTTACCAGTCACTCTTGCCAATAGTTATTTCTTGCTCATGGCATTATGCATCAGAAATCAACTCTCTACACCACATAACAGAATGGGGTTGTGGAGCGCCAACATAGGCACCTCATACAGGTTAACATGGCCTTGTTATTTCATGCCAACTTACCTCTTATATATTGGGGGTATCCCTTGCTCATGGTCACTCATATTATCAACAGAACTCCCTCCCAGCTCCTGCATGAGAAGTCTCAATTTTAATTGCTTCATAATTGTAAGCTTAATCTTGCAGCACTCATGACTTTTGGGTATCTGTGCTACTATACAAAAACTGCACCTCACAAAGACAAGTTGGCTCCAAGGGGTTTTAAAGGTTGTTTCCTTGACTATGCCTCTGGTCAGAAGGCATTCTAAGTCTAGTGTTTCTCTAAGACATATGTGGTGATCTCTAGAAATGTAGTGTTTCACGAGAAGTTTTTCCTTTATAGATGTTTCTCTGATGAACCTAGGGTACTCATTTGCCTGCTATTCCCATCACTGAGGCTGACCTGCCCTATACTCCCCTATCTTTACCTTCTACACACCCCTCCTCATCCCAAGTGACACACCTGGACAACTTGCATAAACCTGATACTGATTGTGCTTCTGATTTGTCTTCCCCCTTAACTGCTTCTCCTACATCTATTGAACCTTATTTTGCTGCTGTTCTTCTACGTCGTAGTACTCACCCCTACACTTTACCACAACACATTAAGGACTACATCCTATGCTGCAAAATTGACCCCACTTCCTCTCTTCCTCACTCACATATTACTTCCTCATATATAACTCCCTCACATATCAGTTTCCTAGCAAAGATTTCCTCTTATCCACAACCTACATCTTACTCCCAGGCTGCACAGATCCTAACGGGATCAATGCTATGAATGTTGAAATTTCTGAGGCTAACCATACTTGAGATCTTGTTCCTCGGCCTCTTGGTAAGAAGCCTATTGACTCAAACTGGGTTTTCAAATTAAAGTTGCATCATGATGATCTATAGAAAGGCATAAGGCTCACTTGGTTGCAAGGGGTTACAACTAAGTCTTTGCATTGGACTACAATGAGAGATTTTCTCTTGTGGTTAAGTTAGTCACTGTTAGACTCTTGATAGATGTGGCTATACATTTATCCTGGCCCCTTCACCAACTGGACATAAATAATGCTTTCTTGCATGGTTTCCTTGATGAGGATCTTTACCTCTCACCTCCTCAAGGTTATCAAGTGGATACTGATCAAGTGTGTAAGCTCATAAAGTCTATTTATAGCTGTTAACGGGTTTTGGATTATGTCCTATTAACTGAATTATTTATTTGGATTGGAACGCCTTTGCCCGTGGTTCAAAAACTAAATGCTAGGCTAACAAGAGAGAAAAATTGACAAGAACCTTCCTTCCTTTTATTAACTATATTTCACTCTCTTTTCCGAGTCTTTTCTCGTATTCTTCGAGTCTACCCCCCTTCCTTTTCTCTTCTTCCTCTGCTTATATAGATTTCTTAGGGACATGTGTTCGCTATGCATGTGTTTACAGGTGTCGTTATGCATGTGGTGGTGCTTTACACACGTTACAATGGTCTTTTAACCAATAGGATAACGTCTATCTTGCTGACTGTATCATTTTATCTTCTTCCGATAGCTTTTGTCTTCTTTATGATAAGGGGTGGATTGTCTTCTTTGCTTCCGAGAGCTCATTGATTCATATGGTGACTCTAGGGCCGAGTCTGAGTGTTCTCTTAGTGATAGTGCTTTTCCGAGAGGTGTGTATTCTGGTGTTTGCTTCAGGGTATTTTCCGAGGGGTGTTTGTTTATGTGGTGATCTCCGAGAGGTTTTGGCTATCGTGGATAGGTGCTTTATTTCTCCGAGTGCCCGAAGAGTGTCGTTCTGTAGTTGTTGCGTCATTGTGAAGTTCCAACCTATCGGTTGGTCGACATGAGTAATGTTCCGAGAGCGTTTGTGTTGAGAGTGTATAACAAGGAAGTGTTTTTGTCATGGTTCTGGGACTGGGAGTCCATTGGGGCCCTGCTCGGTGTCGTGATGGATATCTGAATCAGGTGGATCCATCCGAGTTTGCTCTTTATCCGATGCCACCCTGATATCTAGTTTTGATTCATCGTGACTTTCAGAGGGACTCTAGGTGCCCTCGTCGGATGGCCATTCCTACCACTTTGGGTTAGTAACCGAGCGGTATTGGTCACACCCGATGGGCCTCCTCGTTGGGAGTGGGTACAACTCATCGGGAGTACTTGTGACAATAGCATTGTCCATTTATTAATCCTTTTGATTTAGGACTAATATTCTCTTTGATCTCGTATTTTCTTTTATACGGTTAACACTAGCCCCCCCAAATTTCGATCGCTCTCGTAGAGACGAGGAAATTTTATTCCGTGGCCTTCGTGAGGTAAGGGGACTATATTTTATTATTATTATAATTACTTGATTTAGGTCTTTCTAAAATAATAGAAAGGCTTGCTGACTAAGCTAAAGATTAAGGGTGAGGTGTCGCTTGGCATGTAGCTACTTTATCTTAAATAAGAAAATTATTGGACACGTGTATCCCACTAACGAGTTTAGACAGCTCAAGCTTTTTACTCTCTCTCTGAGATGGTATAAATAGTTTGTTCAGTAATTCTCTCAGAATTACACAAAGTTTTTACCGTTTAATGCTTGTCACATTTTCTGAAAAGCGGAGTTTCCTTTTAAGTAAAGTAAGTGAACTGCATACCTTGTTAAAATGATGCCCCCATTTTTTAAGCAGGATGAATCATCTTCGCCCCGTCATTCTCCTCGGAATTTGGTTCGGACTCCTTTCTTATCGTTAGGAGTACGACACACGACCTCGGAGAACTCGGTCTAGGGGAGCAGACATAATGAGCGCATGGTTCGCGGGGGTAGAGGTAATTCTGTGAGGACCGTGTCTATATCTCGGGAGGAATCTCTCTCTCGTATGAACCACATACGCCAAGTGTTCACAAGTCGTGATCCTTATCCCTTGGTAGATGAGTCGTCGGTGTTTACCAGGCTCGTGTTGGAGCCAGAGAGGATGATGGGGCCAGGGCGTGTTGGTACCGCTGTTGGGAGTGAGCATGGTGCTTCTGTTACGGCCCTTTTTGCCCAATACAACCTGGACATTGATGAGTATGACATAATAATACCGCATCCTGAACAGAGGGCTTATGATCCTCCGTCGGGATATCTCACCGTTTTTCGGGAGCAAATGCGGTGTGGGTTACAGGTGTTTTTTCACCCTTTTCTTCAGACTTTGTTTCACTACTGGCAAGTATGTCCGAGTCAACTGACTCCGAATTCCTATCGTTACCTGATGGGATATATTTTGTGTTCTGAATTGCTGAAATTGCCACTATCTCCTTCTCGAGTGGGGGCTATATTCAACCTGCGCCCTTGTTCGGGCGGTCTCCCTTTCTTCAGCCTGGCCCATCGGGACAAGAGGAAGGCCTTTCTGAACGTGTCCCACTTTCGTAATAATAGAACAGATTGGAAAGGGGGATTCTTCTTTGTACGTCCGAGGGGCTTGTCGGCTAGGTCATGGGGAGTACCGCTTCAATGGGGGTTGGGTTATATTACTCCTGCCGAATCGATTTTGAGAAGAGAGTGGGACATCCTATCAAGTAGCAGGCTGTTTTCGGGGATGTACGATATCAGTAGCCTGCTGGAGTTCCCAGAACCACTGATTATGGCTGGCTTACAACAGGGGGTGGAACTCTTCAATCTTCCACAGCAGCCTCTCTATAGCAATTTCTTTTTTCGTTAGTTTCCTTTCTTTTAGAACTCTCTCTTATGGTATTTTAATGTTCCTGTTGTCACTTTTTTTTTTCTGGTTTTGACATGGGCGGAAATGGGGGCTTTTGCCATTGAACCTTTTAGTGAAACTTTCCTAGGGAAGGTAATGAATAGTGGGTATAATATTTCGGACAATGATTTGTCCGAGAGTTTGAGTTTAGATGAGGTGGTTGGCCCCTCGGGGGCAGGGGACTCGCCCGTGGCAGCCCCCCCAGTGAATTTCATGGCGCCTGAATATGATCCGATAGCTGCGCTTGCGCAGACGGATATTCCTTTACCTCCGTTGGCACCGTATTCCTCCTCTTGGGGGGATACGAGGACTGTGCAAGCTTTTGAGGAGGGTGTTCTGTCTCCAGTTGTGGGAGCCAATATTCCGCTCGGAGAGGGTTTCGATCACGCCTCGGGGTCGTCTTTTGACGGACATCCCCCTGTTATCAGGTCGGAGCCACTCGGAAGTGGTGTCCTGTCTCCCTCTGTTATGGGGACGATTAGTTTTTGCCGCAATTACCTCAGCGGTCTTTTGAATGCTACGGATTGCGAGCATATGAAGTCGCTACGCTTATCGGGCCTTCAAGATTTAGTATGCAAAGATTTATGCGAGGTAGTATATTTTTATTTTACTTGATACTAACCTTTACGAGTTTTCTGAAACTATGCAATTATTTGTTCACAGATCTACATGGTGTTGAGCGCCATCGGATCTCGAGGCGGATCATCCTCAGATACGGAGTTGGTGTACCGCCGTAGGGATGAGCTAGAGCAAGGTTTGCTGGATGCTCAAGAAGAGGTGGATCAGCTGCGGAATGATCAGGAGAATTCTGACGAGGCTCATGCTATCCTTTTGCAGGCAGAGCGGAACAAATCATGGGATTTGGAGCGTCTTTTGACGATGGAGAAAGCTCGTGTAACAAGTCTAAAGGATAGGTTAGATGATTTCCGAAAGCAAGTTCGTTCTGTCGACGAACAACTACTGCGGGTTATCGGGGAGAGGGATGCAGCAAACTTACGGGTGCTGGAGTTAACTCGAGCCCATGAAGTAGAGTTAGTGCTGGCCCGGGTTCAAGCGGTTTTGGGTGTTGTGGGGCCTTTTGTCCTCCGCGAATCTCTTGAGCAGGAGATGCGCGATCTAGTCCGCATGGGGTATTACTTGTGCCGGGATACCACGGAAGCTTTACCTGGATTCCCTTCGGACCTGGTGATTCCCGAGTTGGATATTCATAAGGTGTTCCCAGAGGCTCCTCCTTCGCCGGGACCGATCGCGTCTACGGGAGATCCGGGTGATATGTCCACGGAGGACCGCCGCCGCCTGATTAGGGAAGGAAAGCGTCCGATAGAGGATGCTTAGAGTTTTTTGTATTTTTTAGGACTCATGTATGGTCCAATCTTCTTTTTGTGTGGGATCTTGCGTTTCACGCTTGATGGTCCCTCGGATTAGGTTGCTAGTATGACTCATAGATAAGGAGTCATTATTTTGTCGGGCAACCTTATTTCCCGTGTATTGTACAGGCACTACTTGTAAACAACTTTATTTAGATACAAAGCTGTTTTATTACATTACGCATAGTACTTCCTCAGGTTAAAGGCATTCCAAGAATTGCTAAGGATAGCGTCCTCGGAGTTGGCGAGGAGATATGTCGCAGGTCCGACAATCCCCGCTATCTTGTACGGTCCCTCCCATCGTGGCTCGAGCTTGCCTACGTTTCTGGAGGCTCCGACCCGTTTCATTACTAGGTCCCAACTTGAAAAGTCATGGGTTTTACCTTTAAGTTATAGTATCGGGACATCCGACCCTTGTATTCTTCATTTCGGGTTGCTGCCCACATTCTTTTTTCTTCGAGGAGGTCGAGGGCAAGGGCTAAGTTAGAGTTGTTAGCCACTTCCTCGTACTCTCTAACTCGCCAGCTTTCTATAGAGACTTCCGTAGGCACAACGGCTTCGCAACCATAGGCTAAGCTGAAGGGAGTTTCGCCCGTGGCCGCGCTCTGCGTGGTCCGATAGGCCCATAGTATGCCAGGAATTTCTTCCACCCACCTAGCTTTGTGCCAGTCGAGTCGGGCCTTCATATTCTTCAAGAGAGTTCGGTTAGTCCTCTCTACTTGGCCGTTAGCTTGAGGGTATCCTACTGAAGCAAAGCGGTGCTTAATTTCCCAATGGTCGCACCACTTTTCTAACCCCTGGTCGGTAAATTGTAGGCCATTATCACTTACCAGGTCCCGAGGGATCCCGAAACGGCACAAGATGTTCCTCCATAAGAAGTTGATGACCGCGCCTGCGGTTATACGGGCCATTGGCTCCGCTTCCACCCACTTGGTGAAGTAGTCCACTGCTACGAGGAGAAACTTCTTTTGCCCGACATCGGGTATAAGAGGTCCCACTATGTCTATGCCCCATTTAGAGAACGGGCAGGGGGTTGTGTGCGGTTCCCATGGGACCGCGGGCTGATGAACCCGAGGGGCATAAGCTTGGCACGGTTTGCACCTCTCGGCATGGTCTTTGCAATCCTTGGCCATTGTGGGCCAGTAGTAACCTTGGCGAATCAGGCGCCCGACCATATTTTCTCCGCCCGTATGACTACCGCATGTTCCCTCGTGGGTTTCTGCCATAGCTAGTTGAGCTTCTTCCTCATTTAGGCATCGAGCATGGGGGCAGTAGTATGTTCTGCGGAATAATATTCCATCTTTAAGGAAATACCTGATAGTTTTCCTGGCCAGAAGCCGTTGCGTGGTTTTATTCGTGGAATAGCCCTCCGGGTCCTGTAGGTAGACTTTGATTGGGGTCACCCAACTGGCCGGGGGGTCTATAGTGGCATTCACCTCCTGACTTTCGGCCTTCTCGGACTCGGTAACTTGAAGCAGGGTGATCTTCCGAGTGCGAATAACGACCGCTTGGGTGGCCATTTTAGACAGGGCGTCCGCCTCTTGATTTTCCTTCCGTGGGATTTGGACTATTTTGCACTCGTCAAACCATTTCCGTCTGTGGCGAACCGCTTGGAGGTATGTTTGCATCCTTTCTTCTTTAGCTTCGTACGAGCCATTGACTTGCTGCACAATTAGTTGCGAGTCACTGTGAATGACTATTTTTCTGATAGTACCTTCTCGAGCGAGTCTCATTCCTATGAGAAGAGATTCGTACTCGGCTTCGTTATTCGATAAGGGGTAGTCAATTCTGACCGCGAAGTGGAGTACCTCCTCCTCGACTTCTTGGTTTGCTAGAACTATCCCTGCTCCCCCATGTGTGCTCACAGAGGAGCCATCCACATAAATGTGCCATATGGGTGTCCTTTCTTCACTTCCTATTCCCGTCATCTCCGTTACAAAATCTGCTAGTACTTGTGCCTTGACAGAGGGTCTCGGGGCATAAGAAATGTCATATTCGGTGAGTTCCATGGCCCACTTTATCAATCTCCCCGAGGTCTCGGGCTTGTTAAGAATAGCTCGCAATGAGTGTTTGGTTAACACGGTCACGGGATGGGATAAAAAGTAGGGACGAAGTTTCCGAGCCGTTGTAACTAAAGTTAAGACAAGTTTTTCGGTTTGAGTATACCTAGTTTCGGCCCCGAGAAGAGTCTTACTTACATAGTACACGGGGTGGTGCTCCTTGTTTTGATTTTTAACTAGCACCGCGCTTATGGCTTCTTCTCCGACGGATAAATACACAAAAAGTTCTTCGTGTGATGTCGGTTTTACTAATAAAGGAGGTTTCACCATGTAATTCTTCAGCTGTTGGAGAGCTTCTTCACATTGCGGGGTCCATTGAAACTCCTTGATATTACATAACACCTTAAAAAAGGGAAGTCCTTTTTCCACCGATTTGGAAACAAATCGGCTTAAGGAGGCCATTCGGCCCGTAAGTTTTTGCACGTCTTTGATTGTCTTTGGGGTAGATAACCCTAGGATAGCTTTTCGGGGTTCAGCTCTATTCCCCTTTCCGTAGCCATGTATCCGAGGAACTTGCCCCCTCTGATGCCAAAGGAACATTTCTTAGGATTAACTTTCATTCCGAACCGGTCCATGATGGCTAGGGCTTTTCGTAAGTCCTCGGGATGGTCATAAGCGGAACGGCTTTTAACGACTGTATCATCCACATAGACCTCCACCGTATCTCTGATATATCCTGCAAACATTAAACTTACCAATCGCTGATAGGTAGCCCCAGCATTCTTGAGCCCAAAGGGCATCACTAGGTAGCAAAAGGTGCACGCGTCAGTGATAAAACTAGTCTTGTCTTGATCCATAATGGCCATCGGGATTTGATTGTATCCCTGGTTCCCATCCAGGGTGGACAAGAGGGCGCAACCTGCTGTCGAATCTACCAGTTGGTCAATGCTTGGGAGGGGATAGCAATCCTTAGGGCACGCGTCATTGAGATTAGTGAAATCCACGCACATTCGCCACTTGCCCCCATGCTTCGGGACTAAGACCACATTGGCCAGCCACTCAGGATAAATGACTTCTCTGATTTTCCGTAGGCTGAGGAGTCGCTGAATCTCCGACCGAATGATTTTGTTACGCTCGGGGCCCATCTTTCTCTTTTTCTGTTGGACCGGCTTAGCCCCAGGTTTCACATTAAGGAAATGTTGACATACCTTATTGCTGATTTGTCCTGGCGGGCCGTCTTCCCACGCAAAAATATGGTGGAAATTTTTTAAGATGGGAATCAGTTGGGCTTCCACTTCAGGCTCCATTTGGGTACCTACTTTAACAACTTTCTCCGGGCTTCCCTCTACGAGTGCCACTAATTTTAGCTCCTCTACGGGTTGTACTCGTTCTTCCTCTGCTTTTCGCTTTTTGCTATTTCCGAGGATAGATCCGTCCTCTTCCGGAGGGAGGGCATTCATACGGCACTCCCGAGCCTTTGCCTGGCTTCCTCGGACCTCTCCGATACCTGATAGGGTTGGGAATTTTACCTTGAGATGGAGAGTTGAAGGGATTGCTTCGAAGGCTCGAATGGAGGGTCGCCCACATATTGCGTTGTACGTTCTTGACGAAGCTTCTACCACCCAAAATTTTGTGGGCTCCGTTCTTCGAAGAGCTCCCTCTCCCCATGACATTGGGAGCGTCACAGTTCCTAGCGTATTGGAGGTTTCTCCCGAGAAACCAATTAACGGGACTTTAGCTACTTCTAATCGTTCCTTCCTTAATCCCATGGCCAGATAAGTGGAAAGAAACAAGACATCTACGGAACTACCGGTATCAAAGTATCCTTTGGACGTCAATCCCGTATATCACCGCTTCTATTACCAGGGGATCTTCGTGGGGATAAATTACTCCTTTTAAATCTGTGGGTCCAAAAAAAATGCTAGGAAGCTTTGTACCTTGGATAGACCCCACGAATAACCCGTGTTCTGCCCTCCTAGCCTCTTTCAAATATTGCTTCTTTTTTCCTTGCGATGTCACCGAGAGATCTCCTCCTTCTATCATACTAATAGTACGCCCCGAGGGCGCGTTATTTTTGTATGTTTCAGGGGGCGGGGTTTGCCGCCTTACCGTTTTCTCTCGTGGCTTCCGATTGGGAGTCTCTTGATCTTTTTCTTCTTCTTCCTGTCGGGGTCTCTTGTAGGTATAACGAGGGGGATGCCTGGGGTTGTTTACCTTGAGGTAGTTTTTAAGGTATCCGGCCTCTAAGAGGCGGTGCACCTCCCTTTGCAAGGTGGTACACTCCTCGGTGGTATGTCCATAAGTCTTGTGGTATTTACAATACTTACCCGTATCCCTGTTTCTGTCGGGGAACCTGGCTTCCCTTGGCCATCGCAATTCGGTGCTGCCTCGCATCACGTTGAGTACTTCTACGGGGGCAATGGTCATTGGGGGCAAAGGTACTGGTTTAAGGAATTTCTTGACTGGACCACTCTCGTCTCTACGTTGGGGATGTTTTCCTTCCCGGTTTCTTTCCTTGGCCTTTACCTCCCGTTCGGTGGATTCGCGATGTTCATTGTCATTGTTCTCTAGGCGTCTCTTCGTGCCTTCAGCCTCCTCCATTAAAATATAAGTCTCCGCTTGCTGCATTAGCTCATTCATATCAGTGATATGATTTCCTGTAAGGTAACGAAAGAATTCGCCCGCCCGGAGCCCTTGTGTGAGTATGTCCGCCAAAATAGTGGTACTAACGTTCGGAACATCCAGCGCTGCATCTGTGAAGCGCTTTATGTACTCTCGCAGAGGTTCATTCTTTTTTTTTTAACGGTGAAAAGGTGCGTGGCAGATTTAGGATATCGCCGATTGCAAGCAAAATGCCTTACAAATAAATGGGCTAGTCGATCAAAGTTGTCGATGGACCAAGGTGCAAGTTGAGTGAACCACGACTGTGCCCGTCCTCCTAAGGTTACAGGGAACACGCGGCAGAGTACGTGGTCTGGGGCGGAGTTGAGATCCATCCCTACCAAGTATTGGTGTATATGATCATGTGGATCCTTTCCATCTGCATCACCTGTATACAGAGGGCCATTTACGGGCCGCATCCCAGCGGGGATAGAGGCCAAGGCTATTTCGGGGGTAAAAGGGGATGTTTTAAAGGTAAGTTCTTCCTTGGGTCCCATTGTTTTTTTAATATCACCCACCTCTTTCCTTAGACCATCGAGAATTCCCCATATGGTTTGATCCTCCCCTGGAGAGGGGAAGGGTGCATGAAGTTCTGGAACCATTCTTCTATGCTCTTGTTGGCCGACTCGGCGCGCTTCACGATAGTCATAATGTGCTTGACCATTCTGTGGGGTTTCATAGGCCCAGTGTTCGGAGGCAGGGTTCCACCTAGATTGAGCCCGACCTTCCTCGGTCCAGGGATGTTGGGGGCGAGAGGATTGAGGGGATGAATCATGAGGATCCACATATCCGAGTGGGGTTCTTCGAGCTCTAGTCTCTATAAGTCTTTCAAAGACAGAACGAGGGACATTAATAAAGTCCCTCTCTTCGCATCTATGACTGGATAGAGCTTCTTCAGAAAATTGAGATTGTTGAGGACGACTCCCGCTATAGAATAAATTCTCCATGATAGGCATTGTTCTTGAACGCTCTCAAAGACAAATCTTATGGCGTTCCCACAGACGGCGCCATTTTGTTAACGGGTTTTGGATTATGTCCTATTAACTGAATTATTTATTTGGATTGGAACGCCTTTGCCCGTGGTTCAAAAACTAAATGCTAGGCTAACAAGAGAGAAAAATTGACAAGAACCTTCCTTCCTTTTATTAACTATATTTCACTCTCTTTTCCGAGTCTTTTCTCGTATTCTTCGAGTCTACCACCCCCTTCCTTTTCTCTTCTTCCTCTGCTTATATAGATTTCTTAGGGACAGGTGTCGCTATGCATGTGTTTACAGGTGTCGTTATGCATGTGGTGGTGCTTTACACGCGTTACAATGGTCTTTTAACCAATAGGATAACGTCTATCTTGCTGACTGTATCATTTTATCTTCTTCCGATAGCTTTTGTCTTCTTTATGATAAGGGGTGGATTGTCTTCTTTGCTTCCGAGAGCTCATTGCTTCATATGGTGACTCTAGGGCCGAGTCTGAGTGTTCTCTTAGTGATAGTGCTTTTCCGAGAGGTGTGTATTCTGGAATGTTTGCTTCAGGGTATTTTCCGAGGGGTGTTTGTTTATGTGGTGATCTCCGAGAGGTTTTGGCTATCGTGGATAGGTGCTTTATTTCTCCGAGTGCCCGGAGAGTGTCGTTCTGTAGTTGTTGCGTCATTGTGAAGTTCCAACCTATCGGTTGGTCGACAGGAGTAATGTTCCGAGAGCGTTTGTGTTGAGAGTGTATAGCAAGGAAGTGTTTTTGTCATGGTTCTGGGACTGGGAGTCCATTGGGGCCCTGCTCGGTGTCGTGATGGATATCTGAATCAGGTGGATCCATTCGGGTTTGCTCTTTATCCGATGCCACCATGATATCTAGTTTTGAGTCATCGTGACTTTCCGAGGGACTCTAGGTGCCCTCGTCGGATGGCCATTCCTACCGCTTTGGGTTAGTAACCGAGCGGTATTGGTCACACCCGATGGGCCTCCTCGTTGGGAGTGGGTACAACTCATCGGGAGTACTTGTGACAATAGCATTGTCCATTTATTAATCCTTTTGATTTAGGACTAATATTCTCTTTGATCTCGTATTTTCTTTTATACGGTTAACAATAGCCTAAATTAGGCCTTTAGACAATGGAATATTGAATTTACTAAGTGCTTGTTCTCTTATGGATTAAGCCAATCTTCTATTGACAACTGTCTTCTTACAAAAGGTTATGAGGCTTCATTCAGTGCTTTGTTGGTCTATGTTGATGTTATCCTCATCACTGGCCCTTTCATGGCTCTGATTTCTACTGTTAAAGTTCACTTGCATTCCTACATCACCATCAAGGATCTTGGTCCTTCCAAGTAATTCCTTGGTCTGGAAATCCTGCGTACTTCCTCATGTATTTATATCAATCAATGCAAGCACACTTTGGACATCATTTCTGATGCATGTCTCACTAGTGCTAAGCCTCTCAACTTACCTTGCAAACCTGGTCTTAAACGGTTCTTTGAGTGTTATGTTTTCTCTCTCTCTGACTAGTACCACAGATTGACTGTGAGGCTCCTTTATTTGAATATGACTAAGCCTGACATTTGTTTCATAGTCAATCAGCTCAGCCAACTCATGAACTCTCCCACTGACATACACTGAAGGACGCTAAAGATGTTCTTCTTTATCTCAAGGGCTATCCTTATCTTGGATTGTATTATGAGGCTGCTCCTTCTCTAACTCTTTTTAGCTACAGTGATGCTGACTCTTTCTAGCTACGATGGTGCTGACTGGGCTTGTTGTGTTGACACCCGCAGATCCATCACTGGCTTTAGCATATTCCTGGGTAACTCCCTTATAAGCTGGAAAACAAAGAAACATGTCCCTATTTCAAGGTCCTCAGCTGAGGCTGAATACAAGATCATGGCTAGCACTATTTGTGAGTTCAAATGGCTTAGTTTCATTCTTCATGATCTTCAGGTGGTTGTCACATTACCTATTCTATTGTGTTGTGACAACAAAGCTGCTATTCACATCACCAAGAACCCCATGTTCCATGAAAGAACCAAGCACCTTGACATAGACTGTCATGTGGCTAGGGACTCCTTTAAACTTGGTTTTGTGGTTCCTCAACATTTTCCTGTTGCGCTACAACTTGCCGACTTCTTTACAAAGCCCATCCTTGGTCTTACTTTCCAGCAATGGCAGTCCAAGTTGTTCCTGGTAATCCAAAACAAGCTCCAACTTGAGCGAGAGCTGTTAGAATTAGTTATTTTGCTCAGGGCCATTTTCGTAATTTTCCTCTGGTTGTTGGATTAGTTAGCTGGATTATGTTATTTATATTTTTCGCTCCTTTTCTATTAGCGGAGAGTTGTATATATAGATGCTCTTCTTTCCATTCCTGTAACAAATTTATATCTATATGAAATCATACTTTCTCTCTCTAGATCGGCCATTTAACAATCTTCAAAACATCCTAATATTGATCTCTTAATATTATAGAAAAACGACGGGGCAAATGTTGATTTAGTGTCAAATTTGGTCCTCAGGTGGGCTTGGTCAGCCCATTGCTCTAGGTCGGAGTGAGCGTGCCCGTGAACCGTGGATTAAATATATTGCAAGTCAGGGCTAGCTTTGATGATTTTGGTGGTTGATTGCTAACCTTTAAGGCTGAATCTTGGAAATAGAGCTACAGATTCTAACAGAGCTACACATGACAGTTTAGACTTTAGATCAAGCCAAATGCAGACCTAGCTAGTTTTAGATTGTGTACTTAACTACTTTTTAAGGTAGCTAAGAGTGTAACAAGTGTAGATTGTAGACTTATCGTGTGAATTGTCCATTGACCATTATGAAATATAGTTATGCATTACCAACTTATAGATTTTTTATGCTTAGATCAAGTCGTACTATGTGATATTTTTTTACGTAAAGCTCTTTTCCAAACTAGAAACGTGAGCTTTCGTGACTTCGTGACTGCATGCTGATGTCTGAATATTTTATACCACTGTAGAAGAGTAACCTGCAAAAACTTACCTTTAAATTAATTTTAATTTGTTTTTTTTAACAATTGCAAATAACATTGAAAAACAAAATTACGAAAGAGAACCAAGTCTTGTAACTATTAAAGTATTATATAAGATCTTTTATATAGATTAAAACCTTAAAGTTGTGTCTGCGATATGGTATCCCCTTTTGGCAAATAAGTGAATAAACAAAAGCATCTGGCTGCACGGTATAACATGACAAGGTAAAAGTGAGTGTGATTGGGGCAAGAATAATATGAAATTAAGACACAAATAATTGCTCATCATGACAATTTAAGGAGATATACAGAACTTTACTCACAATGATAAACTGTCAAAGCACACCAACACACTGACAAGGTTTTCTAAATAAAACGAATAACTCAAGGACTGTACCTCCGCTGGCTGTGAGTCTGTGACATGCCTTTTTGAAATTTCAACTCCATGAAGTTCTACAGAGAAAGTAATTAAGGATAATTACAACTTCACTTCATAAAACTTGATCTAATTACAAAATATTTTCATGAAATTACATAATTAGATAAATACTCCTAAAGTTTTAAAACAGATAAGAGTAAAACAAGATGGTTTTCGTAACGTTTTCCAAAATTTCAAGAGGTCTTTTTGTCCCTATACTTGCTCAAAATCATGGAAGTGGTGTTGTAATTATTCAGGCAATAGTTTTTTTTTTTTTAAATGAGACCAAACTTTAAGGAGTGAAACCATTATCTACAATATTCTGTGGCAATGGCAAGAGAGCGAGCAAGGGACAAAACTAGAATGGTGTGCCTCGTTTCTCACTCATCCATTGAGGAACAAAGTTCTGACGCTCGTTTGATTCACTCAGAGACCAAGTTCCTTTTTCAACTGAGCGAGTGTTGCTTCAATCTCATCAAGGTTGTCGTTAATGCTGCCTCCTTTATCTGCCTCATTTGAAACCCTTTGCTCATTTCTGTCTTCTACTGTATCTGTATCTGTAACGTTCAGCTCCTTCTCTAAGAACTCAACGAACTCTTCTCCAATTTCCTGCCACGAACCAGCATGAAGGGAACATCAATTTAAAATTGAAAGGAAACAATTCAAAATGTAGTGAAAACGAAGAAAAAGAGAAAAACGCACTTCCAGTTCCTCCCACAAACTCTTTGGTTTTCCTTGTGTGGTGGCACTCTCTTCCCAGTTGCGGAACTCTTCCTGGAGATCTCTGAAGAAGTCTCCTGCATCAGATCAATTTCAAGTCATCACCTAATAATAGCCTTAATCAGCAGAAATGGAAGTGCACAAAGGTTCAACACTGAGATAAGAAATTTATGGGTCCTTGTGATCTTGAATGGAGCATACATCTACCTATCGTTATTTGAACATCCCTCAAAAAGTCACCTGCATCATTGAGGGGTTATTATAAGAACATACAATATAAAAAAAAACTCCTCTGGAGGTAATATCTATATGTCTGTGTGTATCAAGGTATAACTCATTTTCATATAGCTAACAATACTATGCGAGAATATTTGCGAGTGACAAGTAAAATCAGGCAACTAATCTGACCGCTAACGCCATAACTAAGCAAGTCTAGACAAAGACCAGAAGTACGTCTTCCTTTTATTGATAACTTTGACCTCTTACAAAATATTCTAGCCTAAATATTCAAAATTAGACAATTCACAAACAAAATGAAGGGGTGAATCTTATTGTCTTATGCCATTACGCTCGCAGGTCCTAACATCAACTGTAATTAACATGCAAGTGTTTGATCTTCAACAACGTTGATATCTCTCTTCCATTTTGCATTTCCAGGGGAGTGTTGCATGAGTTTAGAAGGGATTTTTTATTTACTGGGCAAGATATAATATTTATATTAAAACTTCAAATGTTTTACTCCTTGAAGTTGACCATCTACCAGGTTCACCACAAACTTTTTCATGATTTAATATTAGAACTTTTTGAATGATATGGTAGAACTTTGGTGACAAGATTCATCAAGAAGGAAGAACTGTGGCCACGAGTTCTCTAGACCTAGTCTTAAGTATGAATAATGACAGTGACAGGGAACACAATAAAATATAGATTATAAATGTATATTGATATTTGACAAGTCTTCTTTTGCGTGTATCCCGAACAGCTTTCATGAAAAATCTAATCAACAGCAAGGTTCGAACATAGTATTATTATTATTATATGAATAAATTGCATTTATTAATAGTTGACTTAAAATGTTACTCCACGTGGATTATTAAAAAAACTCGAAGTTAGGATGTCACTTTACCCAGGTAAAAATGATATAGCTCCCTAAACTTTAAGGTCAGAAAAAAAAGACTTTCCGTTATGGTCTTGAGAGAAAAGTTCAGGCAGAGAAACTATCATAAGCAAAAACGTATATATGGGAAGAAACGCACTACTAAGCACAGGACATCTATATGTTTTCAGGTATGGTTTCAGCATCAACCACAGCAAGTGATGGATATCATACTGCGACATAACCATGGTGTACCAAAAATTCTCATATAAGAGTATAAATTCTTGTTGCACACGAATCATGTCCGGTGATATTTCATTTTTGATCACTGAAAATCAAATTTCATGAACTGTTTCTTATTCGGTAATGCAAATGTTACAGCCCTATATTACAACAAGAGCATGTTGAAGAGCCCATATCTCCCTCCCTTATGATTTACGCAAAGCACCTTTTTTCCAAATTATTATTGGTAAAGCATAAAGCTTGAGCTGCAACATCAAGATCGCATGCATGACGACCGTGAAACATTATTCAACTTAGATTGATGACCTTGTTACAGCATTAGGTGAGGATAAACTGTAGCTTTCTTCTCAAGCTAAGGCAGAAGGCTTAAAATACAACGGCCAGAAGCTATTAATTAAATCAAGCCACGGGTGCTTTATGCGTCAAATATCCAATAAAATTAGTGCTCAAGCAACTTAGGCGTATTTGAACCGACAAATACACCCTCCTGAAACCCCATTTGAAGGGAAAAAAGAAATAGAGAGCAAAGAATAAAAGAAACAAAAGAGCAAAGAATAAGCTAATGATAATAATAGTAACTCCAAATCTGCAGAAAAACCAATGGACACAAGAGAAAATATACTACTGAAGAAATTGTTACAACTATCACAATTTTCCCTAACCCCAGTGTCACCCACTAAATCTTCTCACTAGCAACACCGACTAACTTGCACCTCACCTTAATATAAGAAATGCAAAGATGAATTATAGAAAGAAAATCTATACTGGTTGTTCGAGAATGTAAAACCTATATGACGTGCATGCCTACTTATAGGCAAGCTTCAAAAAGTAAATCCTACACCAGAATTGGTAGGGGAAATGAACCTACCAATCGTTTTCCTCAACCACCAGAAACATCATCACATGGCTTTAAGAGGGCCAAACCTAACAATCTCCACCTTGACCTTTGGCCATTGGGATTATGAGTGTGTTGCAGCGCGAGAGAAAACCAAGACAGTCTTAATCGAGGTGGAGTGCTGCAATAGTCAAAAGCCAAGCTGAAGATTGTTAGGTTTGGCCTTCTTAAGGTCATGGGATGATGTTTATGGTGGTTGAGGAAAACGATTGGTAGATCTATTCCCACTAAATCTGTGACGCTTGATTACATATAGGCATGCCTTCCATGTAGATGCTTTTTCGTTTCCATTTTTTTCTTTGTTGGACAATTTTTGCAGATGTTTTTTTAGGTCGAAATGTGTCAAGGCATTAATATGTTTCCCCACTCTGAATCACTCCGATTATTGGCTCTCCACCTCATTCCCACATAAGAACAACCATTTACTTTGACTTAATCTAGAAACATTTCACAAAAGTAGTAAGCATTCATCTGAAGTAATTTGAACATAAATCACACAAAGATGCAAACTTTTCTTAACATCATAAGAATGCTTTAAAATTTAAAGCACCATTACCTATCGAACAAAGATAAAGATGTCGAAAATAGACAAAGCGAATAGTTTTAAAGCAAGAATCTTTACCCAATCCATAGAATTCTTCTTGAGCTTCTTGAGTATTAGTCTGGTACCTTCCAGCTGACGAGCTCGAAAAATCAGATCCTTGATCCCCAGCACTATAACTCCCTCTTGATTTGGAGTTGAGCAGCGAGTTGTAGGCATGCTTAATCCTCATAAATTTAGCTTGAGCATCAGCCTGTATAGGGAAACACCAACAATTAAACAATTCAACTAAATCAAGAACACACACTTAATCAGTTCAGTTAAATAAAATCATAATTATAGTTATGAACACACACACACACCTGTTTGTTTACATCAGGATGGTACTTGAGGGCAAGTTTCCGATAAGCCCTTTTAATATCTTTGGTAGAAGCAGAGGGCGACACTCCCAATACGTCATAAGGGGACTCCCTGCGGCTCGCTCGTACAAGGGTATTTCTGTAATTTACTTTCTTTGTCTTTCTGTTGTGGTGGTAAGGGTAACCGTAGCTAGATTTTGTAGTGAAAGAAGACTGAGCCTCGCACATAAAGTGTTTGATAAAATGCTCATGCCCAATTCCGGTGGAAAAATAATTCAGCCTCAATTGGGTTCGAGATTTGACGACTAGTGTTGTTGTTGTTGTAAAGGTCAAAATTGATGGAACTGTTAAGGAGGAGACAAATCCATGCATGATGTTTGTCTCAGTTTCATGAATGTAAATGTATCAGATTTGTGTTTCTTGGTTTAACGGTTGGAATTTGTTCATCACCGGAATTACCAGAAAAACCCCATATTCATTGCCTTTAATTTTAACGTCCAACGACAAAGAGATGCACGTTTTTTTAGCAATAAAATAAAATTCATATTATCTACATTATATTGTTTTTTTTAATAATAAAAAGCCAACCTTTTATTAATCAGCAAAGTAGAAAACAATATCAGCATAACTCAAACGAACATGCACCAAAAGGAAAGAGCAACAAAGTTAAATCAAAGCCCATGACGTTGTCAAATCCCCCCATGATTGTGCCGATTTTTGAGATCTAAACACCGGTAATTCTCTTTCTCCCTTCTAGCAGCATCTTGTAATCGTTTTTTGTACCTCGAGTGATTTCTGACTTCCTTTTCCATTACCGCAAACTCTTCATCATCCGAATTTTCGTCTTGATCCCACTCCTCTAAGAAGAGTGCGTTCTCCGAGGTTTCATTAATAGTTGCTTTAATCCGTTGAACCGAATTCTCAAATTATGAATACGTTTGAGATGCTCCTGTCCCCACACTTGATAGCCAATACTAGGCCATGCGACATGAAGAGCTCGATCATATCTGTGTTGGAGTTTATCCACCCTATGATAACCCTCAATGGATTTGGAAATAATATCCTTTACTTCATCACTGGAAGCCGTAACCACAAAATGGAGTTTTCTTGTATCTTCTGGTGTATCTTCTTTGTTTGAACTCTCTTCTTTCTTTTGATCTTGTTCAACATGACTATCTTTTTTGTTTGTGATCTCTTTTGGTGTCGTTTCTTTATTTGAAGTCTCTTCATCCTTTTGGTCTTGATCTACCTGACTATCTTTTTTCTCTTTGAGATTGTTGGACATCTTGGATTTGTTTTTCTCCTTTTTTTGATTTATGGCCATTACAACGAGAATTCCATGGCGGCTGCTTAACCTTGTCAGTGGTGTAGCATTGGTCCGCGCTATGACCGACGTGACTACATACTATACAATAGTTAGGCCTGCCACCATATACAATTTTCTACCAGAAACTACTTTCGGGACCATCGGGACCATCAATAAAGATTTCCTTCATTTCCTCATCAAGGAGATCAATTTCCATGCACATTCTTGCGCAACTAGGTAGTGTAACTCTAGGCGTTGACTCATCAATGCGTAACAGTTTCCCAACCAAAGATGCAATATCGTGGAGGACCTCCTTGTGATGAAGGATAATTGGTAACCTTGGAAGCTAGATCCAAATAGAATGCGGGTTGAACACCAGTGTCCACTTGAAAACTCTCATAGAGAGATCTTTGATCATCTAAGATTGTCTCGTCCAAAGCCGAGTGGAATCATCTTCCAAGGAAAGTTGAATGAAAACATGTCGAGAATCACCCAATAAGAATTGACCCTTAAGCCCAAGTTTAGCAAACCAAGATTGCAAAATCTCTGGATGGGGTTGGCCATGCAAGAACTTCCCAACCAATGCAAACTTGAATTGATGAGCAAAGTGATCAAAATCCTTATGTTGAAATCTGATTGTCGGCTTCCCTTGGAAGGTATTAGGCTTTTTAGGTTTGGTAATACGCTTATCAAGAGCAAAAATTGGATCATCACAAAAAGATTTGCTGATCGCTCTTGGAGATAACTCACACTTCTCAATAAGAGAAGGATCGAAAAGTCTCAAACCTTGTTTGCGTAGGATTAGAGGTTGATTGAGGAGGGGGGATCAAGCTTTAGATAACTCTCGCGATCAAGCTTTAGATAACTCTCGCGGAGAGAAGAAAATGAGGATAAGAGGGACTTTACCAGTGGATTCACGACGGTGGTTGGTAGTGCGTGGTAGAATCCGATGGTAGAGCATTGGTTGGGGGAGGGGCAGCCTTGGGACGCTGCCCTATAACGTTAGGGTTCTTCCAATCTAAAACTTGGTGAGCAAGGAACATCCTTAAAATGTTTTAGGACAAAATTTGATGAACAAGTAACACCTTCAACACCTTCAAAACGCCACGAAACAATGAATGAACTCCCAAGAGGAAGAAGGGCACCCAGTGCTGCCCAACAACAACACAAGCCGTCCACAAACGAGAGCTCCACGGCCAAAGAAAAAGCTGAAACTTGCGTCCCAAGTTTGCTCACAAACACGCTCCAAACCTCGACAAATTACCCAGCAACGATGGAGAGATGGTAGAGGAACCAAACTCCGATCAAAAACAACAAAAAACCACTCAAGATCCATCGGAAAAGGAAAAATCCAAGGACTTGTTGGGAGTTAGAGGTCGCCAAGGAATCGCCAGTTTTTTAGAGAGAGAAAATCAACATTATATTGTTAATTGTAGTATTATTGTCTTCTAATAACTTGTCGAGCACGTTGGATGCCTAAAGAGTATTAATTGATAATTTGTTAACTCGTCAAATGTTTGGATTGATAATTAGAAGCCACCACTAAACTTAGAAATTGTGCCACTTATGGTGACTGAATGGTTAAAAAAGTTGTCAAAATAACACATAATACCTCTTTTGTCCTCAACTTATATAAAACTAATTAAATTTACAAATAATAAAGAATAAAGAAAATGGTAGAGGAAAGGTGAAAGGTCACAACTCTGCATTGAGTATTCTCAGTTCAACACATTGGTCATAGTTGAGACCACGCAGTTTCAAATAAAAGGAAGAGGTGCCTCATTCAATGAGCAAGGTAATTATGAAGGATTTGACAAAATAATTTAATTCATTCGAAAATGCTAGTTGTCCCCCTCCCCCCCACAAAAAAAAGACCTAGGCCACTCGACATTAGAAATTAACTGACAAATTAACATTAGACAAATCTTTTGTTTCTGCTGGAAATTGCAACCACAATTTTATTATCATTCAATTTCACCGTTCCTCTCCAAAAATAAATATAATTTGTGCGTTATCATGTGAATTTACAGACTGGCACGAGAGATTGGAAGTGGAGGGGTATTAAAGTGTTTTTTTTAAACAAAGAATCACAAGGGGTGGGAACTCCCAAAGGAGTTCTTTTACCCTGATGGCAATAGTAATCTTCCTAAGCTTGTCTGTCACCTTGTTAACCTCTCGCAGCACCCATGCCACTTTGTATTCCCACATCTTCCACATTAATTGAACGCACTCCTGAGCGAGTTTTAATCTTTGAGCTTGCGGCTCCAAATCTCCATTAATTAATTTGACAACTGTAAGCAAGTCTGTTTCGATCACTTTCTTCGGGATTCTTCTTTCCCATGCTAGTTCTATACTTTTTCTTATGGCTTTAAGTTCTGCATCATCCACGGTTGGTGTCGTTATATCCATTCTAAATCCCCAAATCCAAACTCCAGTCTCTGAGCGTGAAACGCCCGCTGTCGCACCTCGATTATCATCCTTAAAATGCTCCCATTTGTATTGAATTTAGCCCACCCGTGCTCGGGTTTGCTCCACTTTGACATGTTTTTTCCCAGCGTTTCCCTTCTCCGTCCCAACCATAGGTCTTTACTTAGTATTTTAACTTTGAATACGCTTTCAACTGCACTCTCCATCTTTTCTTTGAAGACCATTGCGTTCCTATTTTTCCATATTTACCACACTCACGCTGCGAACACAAGCTGCTAATCAACTCCCGACATTCCTTCAGATTTCATCACCTTATTTTCCAAAATGTTTTTCAGCGAGAATTCGTCCAGGACACGGTCAAACTCGATGATGCTCTCACTCAAAATAACTTTCAACCACAAACTATGAGATTTGGAGCAATGGCAGAGCAAATGTATAATGATTTTTGTATTGGGCTAACATATTGGGCAAGTCGGTTCCATGGGATTCCTCTCGCGTTTCTCAGCACATTTGTAGCTAATCTATCTTGCCCCACGAGCCATCAAAAATAAAGGATTCTATAGCCCAAATCTTTACCCCAAATCCACTTCACTTTATTATTTATTTGTTGTTCCTCTTTATAGTGTTCGGTGAATGTATGATACACATATTGGCAAGTCAAATCGCCACTTGACGTCTCATTCCATAACACTTCGTCTTCGCTATCCGTGAGAGTGACCTGCCTCTACATTATTTCGGCCTTCAGTAATTCTGGAATTTTCGAGGTCATGTTGTCCAGACGCCAATTGCCATTTGCATTTAATAGTTTATGTAGCTTCACCATTGCTTCCGCGGGGTTAATGACGTAGCCCTCCTCATTCAGTCGCTCCCCCTGAGCCAATTATCGTACCAAAAGGAGATATTTATGCCGTTCTCTATTTTCAACTAGAGGAAAGGTTGCATGAGTCCTATGCAGCACACTTTTCCTTTCCAAGTAGAGCTATCCGACGGCTTCGCTAGACACTCCATGATATTTCCTCCGGATATGTATTTTGCCTCAATAATTCCACACCGTATCTTCTCCCCTAATGATACGCCAAGCGAGTTTTGCCAGTAAATCCTTATTACTAACTCGTGCAATTCGAATTCCCAGGCCCCATTTCTTCTTCGATTTAGTTACTTTTGAGTTTTGACAATTCCACAAGGTGTAACTTTTTCGTCTCAATATCGGATGACCCTAAAGTCTCTATTTAGTCTATCAATTTGTTTACAATCATTCTCTAGAAACCAATATACTTGCATATGTTAAACCGATAAAGCCAAAGAGACTGACTGGATGAGAGTCGCGCGACCTGCCAAGGTAAGTAATTTTCCTTTCCAACCCGAGAACCGTTGCAATATCCAATCAAGTATCACAACAAAATTTCCCCAAGTCATCCTCCCATGAATCAACAGAACTCCAAGTACTTACCTAGATGTCGAGTTTGATCGAATCCAAGCATATCGCACAGAGTACGCTTTGACCTGCCACCATTCGAGAAGAAAACCTTTGATTTTTGTGCAATTAATTTCAGCCTCGAGTATCCTTGGATTACCTTCCCAAATTTCTGGTAACAGGGGAGTGCATTCTGGATGTCGCAACTGAAAATTTTGGACCATGGATTGACACAACACTTTTGAGAGTTAAGCTGGAATTGCCTTAACTCTATTTTGATCTTGTTGATAATAATAATAATGTGCAACGGAAGTAAGAACACAAGAAGATATAATTTTAAGAAGTTTTCAATATTATTAAAAACTTTCGAGCCCTATGCCAAATAACCATAAAGGTTTTATCAAAAACGTTCCTCACAACAATTCACTCACGCCCTTTGTTGATCGGACTCAACGAAGCAGACAAGTAAGAACTACTTAACTTCTATGAACTAGACTTAAGCAGTTGATACAAAAACTTCGCAAAACAAGACAAAGACAATACAAAGAATGATTAATCTCTTGGATTGTTTAGCACGATTGTCTTGTCTCCATCTTGATGAACTTCCCATCTTTTATAGATTTCTTGAGTCTTGAACGCCAAGATGTGTTGTTCACAGTTTTGGTAACTCTTGTTGTTTCCTTGTTGAAATTTGCCTTCTTTGTGAACTTCAAATCTTTCCTGAGAATGTGTTTCCATTGTTACCGATTTAACAAAGTAACACATCTTCTTCAATTCACAGAATCCTGGAAAGAATAGCGTCGTAGAGAACAGCTAGCTTGTTTCCTTCTTTTGAAACCGTGTGAGTTGACTATTCAACTTAGCTTGAATTATGGAAACTTCAAGTAAGGAATCTTCCAAAGCTCTTCCTTATGATAAAGATACCTTCCTGAACATAAACATAAACAACTAAAATCGTGAAACTTGGTTAATATGTGAATAAAGGCAAAACTTAATTTTGGCAAATAAAGAGCAGTTTTCGCACAAGCTCTCGACTTTCAATGTTATCCTCAATGTTAAACCAACATCGTCTAACATTGCATCGTCTAACATTGACTCCAGAAAATTCTGCACTTTTAATCTCCCCCTTTTTGCCTTTCTTCACAAAACCAACACCTGTTCCAATCAAGTCTTATATCCAGAAAGTTATAATCAACAAGAAACAAATTAAACTACTAAACTGCTCCCCCTCAATACAAGCAAACAAATTCAAAGTTAAATTAACAAAGACAAGCATTAAGGTCATCACTACATCCAGATATGTACATATGTTCAGACCTCAACATTCATCAATGTTGCCTCAACATTGAAACCAGTGAGTTTCCTGCACAGAAGGTTAACTAGACAAGTAGTTCAAAATGTACTTTCATAAGTAATAGCAGTTAAAGCAGTTCAACAGTAGTACTTAGAGTTACAGGCCAAAGCAAAAAATCAAGGACAAGCCCCTTGATCAAATAAAACCAATTAGAGATTAATGTACCAGCAATTCAAAGATATTAGCAGTTCATAGAAATAAAACATAAACTAGAAGACTAAAGTTTAAAATTGGAACTACTCTCCCCCTTTTTGTGAAGAAGGGAGTTTCTCCAAAATTTTCACCATGTCCTCCAGCTCTTTGAGGTGTTCCTTTCTTTCCTCAATCTCCCTCTGACAATCAGCAATCTGCCCCCTATACCAGTTCAGCAAATGATCCACAAAAGCAGAAGTTATGACCATGCAGTCTTCTTCTTTGGACATAGGCACTGAAGTTCCAGCAAACTCCTGAGCCTTCTTCTTTTCAGCCCTTGGTCTCACCACTCCTTGTGGGTTCCATGGAAGGTCTCTCACTCTTGATCCAGACAAGTAGCTTGGGAGAATTGTCAGTTCAGTGTCATTCTTCCTCCAGCCCACAGTGACACTTGTCTTCAATCCTTGATTGCTAAGGATTTTGCAGATGAGTGACGGAAAAGGCAGCATGTCATTCTTCCTTCCAGCAACTTCAGACATAGACTTCACAATCCTCTCCCCCATGTTCACAGCTAGCCCATTTTTGTTTTTGTAGACTAAGATTGCTGATTCCTTAGTCAAAACAGTGACATTTTTGCTTGGCAGCCAGTTGAAGCAAGCTATCTTGTGCAAGACATCACTCAGGGAGGTGAGTTTTGTGGTTGGCAGAGCATCTCTCCAGGTTTTAACCAACCCTCCAGTCAAGTCTTCCATCACATCATCATAATAGGGGTCATCAGATTCATCAGTAGTAGGGAATCCACAGATCATGTTGATGGTGTAAGGGTCAATGTTGAAGACTCTCCCCCTTACCCAAGCCTTTCCAAATTTTGGAGATCTGTAGTCCCTGATCCATTTTGAGAGATTTAGGTAGAACTCCATGACAATCTCATGAGCATAGTCACTCAGCTCCATCACTGATTATTGCAACCCTCTTGCCTCAAGCAAGTCCATCAACTTGTTCTCTTTGAAACTGGCCATCTCTATAGCTCTTTCAGTGTGAATCTTCCTTCTTTTGAAGGAATACCACTTCTTCTCAAACTCTTGAGAGAGATAGTAAGGAGAAAAGTAGCTCCCCTCATCATCAGGATAGACCACATATAGCCCATTTGTGTACTCCTCTGTTCCTGATGTTGCCCCAACATCCTGCTCTTCTTCAGTCTCCTCTTCCTTCTCCTCTTCTTCCTCTTCATCCTCAACATCTACTGCCTCAGTTTCCTCATCCACTACTTTCTTTCCTTTCCTCTTTCTCTCAGCAACAGCAGCAGCCGCCTTCTTCTCTTTCTCAGCTTTCCTCTAAGCCTTTTTCTTGGCTAACCTCTCCACCTGTCTCTTTCTAGCCTCAGCCCTTGTCTTAGCAGTTTCAGACATAGTTTTCAACTTATCCCCTGCAGCCTTACTCTTTTTCTTTTGAGTCCTAATCCACTTCCTTACCAATTTGTCCACAGACTTGTCCATGGATTTTTCCATAGTTTTCTCAACCGAACCACTACCCTCCCCCTCAACAGTTAAGTCAACATCAAGTTCAGGGTTGGGTTCAGCAGTGTTTACCTCAATTTTAGGCTCATTGGTGATGGGAGTGGTTGAATCAGCAGTTGGATCAACATTGGAGGTCGATTCACCCTGTTTGGACTTCTTCCCTCGTCGCACATAGGGAATAGCCTTCCTTTTAGCAGCAACAAGAGCATCAACTGTCTTTGCAGCAGCACCTCTAGTGTGTGGCCGAGTGCGTGCGGTAGTGGGTTCACTTCCCAGGGCAACATCTGCAAGAGTTTGCATGGGATACTTGCTTGCCATTGTTAGTAGAGAAGTTTTGAGAGAAATCGCAGAGAAAATTGAGAGAATTTAGAGTTGCGAGAGAAATTTTGCAAAGTAAGCACAAATATGAAAATCGCAAGCACAATTAAGGAAAATAGGGTTTTGATTTTTGAAATAACCGTGAATAAGGAAAGAGAATGAATGTTAATGGGCAGTTACCAAATTTGAACCAAGTAAAACTTTCCCACTATGTTTTCCCGTGCACATACTTTGATGTTTAATTAACAGTTAACCACAACGGTTTTCAAAAAACTGAAAACTTATAAGTTCCTGTTTTCAATGTTGACCTGCGACTGTGCACAATGTTGGGATAACATTCAATAACATTCAAAACCGAAGATGGAGGTACAGGCTTCACCAAGGCAAATTCATGTGAGAGATTGAGATACATCCAAAAATACATCTGAAACTTAACCAATATAGCAAGTGAGTACCTCAGACATATTGTTCAGATCAAAATCATGAGTAAGCAACGTAGATAACAAGAAACACACAGAGATAAGCAGTTATGAATTCAAGGAAAAATTCACTTCCACAGCATAGAAAGTCACATAAAAGTGTGTCACCTGTAGTATGTCACCCAATTGTATGCCTCAACGCATGAATTATACTCCCCCTAAGCCTAGACTGACACAACTCAACAACAAGAAAGAAAATAATGCAGTTCTACATGAATGCAACAATGTAATGTCAAGGAGGCAGATGGTGAACAGTTATGAAAACCCCCTCAAAACAGCATAGTTCACATCTCTTTAATAATCTATATTATTTTCATAACTCATCTGAACCAAAACTGAAGATTGCTAAACACAAAGCTAATGTCACTACTGAATGAGGGCAACCTGAACTCCACACACCCCAGTAACAACATTAACAGCAGCAAGTTAGGCAAGTACAAAGACCTTGAATGTTGGCAATTCATTTATCATGCACCCCAACACCCTAATTCCTTATGCATACTTGGTTACCAACCTGCATTCAAGAGAATCACCAAGTGATCAGTGCTACTAAATGTAAGAAATCTAAACCTCAAACACCCTAGTAGAAAAGATCACCCTCATGTGTTCCTTGGCCAAACAAACAGGAATATGTAAATAAGCACAACTGAGTAACAGTGAAGCTGTCAACATCATGCACCCCAGCTTCTCCACATGTCCTGTACACCTTCCATATGAATAAGACACAATTGGATAGACATAAAAGTAGTGAACTTTGTGTACCCCATCTTCTTCATATGTTAGGTAATCACAACCTCAGACAACAGAAGAGTTTTATTACTTTTTCAAAACAAAGATGTGAAACTAATAACTAGAAAGAGTTGTTAATTAAAGAGTTCAACCACACAAACCAAATATGACAAAACACATATGACATGAGACTCACAAGGAAATGAATTCAACAAAAGGAAAACAACAGAGTACCTACTACACCACAACCAATATACCAGTGCTAGACAGTTGTGTTATGTCAACACTGGTTTCCTCAACATTTTCACATATTGCACATGCCAAGAGATTTCCTCAAACTGAAGAATCTCTCACTATCTAAAGGTTTTGTAAACATATCAGCAAGCTGATTAGTTGTCTCAATATATTCAATGTTGATCACTTTGTCCTCTACCATATCTCTTAGGAAATGATGTCTTATGTCTATATTGCTTAGTTCTAGAATGTTGGATAGGATTCCTAGAGATACTTACGGCACTTAGATTGTCACATAACATGAGAAGTGTATCACTATCTAGCCCATAATCTGAAAGCATATGTTTGAGCCACACAAGTTGGGTAATACAGCTGCCAGCTGCTACATATTCTGATTCAACAGTTGATAATGAAACACAGTTCTGCTTCTTGCTATACCAGAAGACCAAATTATTCCCCAAATAAAAACAGCCCCCACTTGTGGATTTCCTGTCATCCACATCACCTGCCCAGTCAGAGTCACTGAAACCAACCAAGTTAGTGTTAGTGTCATAAGAATACCAAATGCCTAAAGGTGAAGTTCCAAAGATATATCTAAGAATCCTCTTCACAGCAATCAAGTGAGATTGCCTTGGCTCAGCTTGGTACCTAGCACAAACACATACTGAAAACATGATGTCAGGTCTAGAGGCAGAGAGATATAGCAAACTACAAATCATGGATGTGTACAATGTTGGGTCAACATTGCTGCTAGTGCCATCTTTTGTTATCTTCACTGAAGAGGACATAAGAGTTTTGCAAGGCTTGGACTCTTGTAGCTCAAATCTCTTCACCAGATTCCTTGCATACTTCTCCTGGTTTAGGAAGATACCATTCTCCAGCTGCTTAACTTGTAGTCCCAGAAAGTAGTTGAGCTCACCAATCATGCTCATCTCAAATGTTCATGTCATAGACTCAACAAATTTGTCTAAAGTAGACTTGTTAGTAGAGCCAAATACAATATCATCCACATAAATTGGAGCAATGCATATATCAGAGCTTTTTCTAAGGACAAACAATGTTCTATCTCCATCTCCTCTATTGAAACCTAGGCCTAACAGAAAATCAGTTAGCCTCTCATACCAAGCTCTAGGAGCCTGTTTTAAGCCATACAAAGCCTTTTCAAGTTTGTACACATGGTCAGGATGTTTAGGATCAACAAAGCCTTTAGGTTGTTCTACATAAACCTCTTTGTCAATTAAACCATTCAGAAAGGCACCTTTAACATCCATTTGGTATAGTTTAATCCTAAGACAACAAGCAATAGCAAGGAGTAATCTAATTGATTCTATCCTAGCTACTGGAGCAAAAGTCTCATCAAAATCTATACCTTCTACCTGAGTATAACCTTGTGCAACCAACCTAGCTTTGTTCCTCATAATTACACCATTCTCATCAGTTTTATTTTTGAAAATCCATTTTGTACCTATTACATTCACATGTGATGGCCTATGTACTAGATTCCAAACTCTGTTTTTGGTGAATTGTAAGAGTTCCTCTTGCATGGCATTAATCCAGTGACTATCCTTAAGGGCTTCAGTTACATTCTTAGGTTCAATGGAGGACACAAAACAAGATGCATTATCAATAGTACATGAAGAAGACATGCAAACACACAACTTAGCCATATCCTTGTAATTTACCCTATCTTTGTTGCGTGTTCTAACTCTTTCAGTAATTTGTTCAATTACTTGAGAGCCTGGATGACCTCTTTGTATTCTAAGAGGGGGATCTCTTCTGGATACATGAACCACTTCATCTTCAGAATCTGACAGCACCGATGTTGGCCTAACATTGGGGGTTTCTGGTGTTAAGTCAACATTTGTTCCAGTTTCCAGTTCAGCATCTCCAGCGTCTGTGTTCAATGTTGAGTCCAATGTTGGAGTAACATCTGAACCAGTGACTTCTTCAGTACCTGTAGAAACAGTTAAATCATCAAAAATGACATTCACTGATTCTTGAACAGTATGCAATCTCGGATTGTAGACCCTGAAAGCAGCACTATTAGGAGAATATCCAACAAATATACACTTTTCACTTTTGGGATCAAATTTGCTCAAATAATCTCTATCTTTTAGCAAATAACAGTTAATACCAAATTCATGAAAGTGTGCTAATGTTGGTTTTGAACCCTTCAAGATTTCATAAGGTGTCATAGTAGTACCAGGTCTAAGATAAACTTTATTACTAATATGACATGCAGTATTCAAAGCTTCAGCCCAGAGTTTCTTAGATAGGTTTTTAGAATTCAACATAACTCTAGCCATCTCTTGAAGTGTTATATTCTTCCTCTCAGCAATCCCATTTTGCTGAGGTGTCTTAGGTGCTGAAAACTCATGGAAAATGCCTTTAGATTCACAAAAATTAGCAAAGCTTACATTCTCAAACTCCTTTCCATGGTCAGACCTAATTCTTCCTACATAAGTACCATAGAGATTCTTAATACTAGCATGCAAAATCTTGAATGTGTTGAATGCCTCTGATTTTTCTTTCAAAAACTTAATCCATGTATATCTTGAAAAATCATCAACAATAACAAAATCATACTTCTTACCATTCAGGCTACTAACCTCAATAGGAGCCATGAGATCCATATGTAGCAAATCAAAACACTTATTAGTTCTAGGGTTAGTACTCTGTACCTGAAGTGGTGGATGGACAGCTTTTGTTTGTTTACCTTTCAGGCAGTCTTCACAAACAATTTTACCTGGGCTAGTCAACTTAGGTAGTCCTCTTACAACCTCTAACTTCTGTAGTTTCTCCAGATTTCTATAGTGTACATGTCCTAACTTCTTGTGCCACATGACAGATTCATCTACCTTGGCATGGTAGCATTCAACTTCATCTTGAGCAAGATAGCAGTTATCCTTTGATCTTGTACCTGTCATGACACAGACATTGTCACTATTAAACACATCACATGAACTTTTATCAAAAGTAACTAGCAAGTTATCATCACAAAGTTGACTTATGCTAATTAAATTTGCTTTCAATCCTTCAACCAACAACACATCCTTGAGTGATGGAAATCCTTCAACATCCAGTACTCCTTTTCCAATGATTTTCCCTTTTGTGCCTCCTCCATAGGTAACTGCTCCAACAGTCAGAGGGATAACCTCTTTCAGGTTGTCAATGTTTCCAGTCATGTGCCTTGAACACCCACTGTCAAAATACCACTTACCCGCAAGGTTAGAGTAACCAGCAGAAAAGACAACATTGCAAACAATTTTAACCTCAGGAGTTTTTAACTTTTCTATCCAAGTTCTACTTTTATGTCCTTCAGCGTTGTTACCTAATGTTGGGATAACATTCAGATCAGAGGCTCTCCTAACATTGGTATTGCAATTAATTACTGTTTTCTTCTCAATCACAATTTTATATTTTTTTACAATAAGGCTTAATGTGACCAGGTTGAAAACAATATTGACAGATAAAAGTAGGATTTTTCACAGTGTTGGAAGGGATTTCACAACTCAAGTTATTGCTTTCCTTGATAAAACCAGCTTTCAAATAGGCAGAGTTAACATCTTCAGAGGGAGGTTTCTCAACATAGCCCAAACCATTTTTACCTTAATTTCCCATACTCAACACTTCATCAAGCAGAGATGTAGAAGAGTTCCATTTGTCAATGATATGTTCAGCTTTATTTAGTTTTACCTTTACCTCTTTCAGCTCAGCCTCAGTTTTGTCAAGGTCTTTCTCATACAGTTTCAGCATCGCCTCCATGCATCCAATCTCTTCCTTCAAGCTTTTGTTGCTCTTGATGAGTTTGTGATTCTCAAGCAGCAGTTTGTGGTAGATAGACTTCATGTCTTCAATGATTTCCTCCTGGGACATTTCACCTTCAAAGAAATATTCTTCATCTAGATCTACCATGCCATGAAAACAATCAAAGTTAGATTCATCAAAGTAGGACGCAAGATAAGGTTCAAAATCAGTATCATATTCATCCCAATCGGCAAAGAAGGTCTCATGTTCTGATGTTGGATCCTGAATGTTGGGATAACATTGAGATCCGAAGCAGTTCAGGGAGTCTTCTGGCATCCAGTCAATCTGAGTGAGTAGCGCAGCAGTTTGAACATCTTCTGATTGTTCTTCAACTTCTCCAGAACTAATGTCATCTTCATTGAAATCATCTACACAAACCCAATGAGAATTTCCTCTTTTTCTAATAGTGTTAGCACATTTATTAGCCATATGACCATATCATTTACATTCAAAATATTGAACATCTTTTAACTTATCAGCTTAAAAAGGAGTAGGTTTTGATGCCATGTACTTCACAAACTTAGGAGGTAATTTCTTATAACCTGGGGAACTATTACTAAGGTTATTTTCTTTACATTTTCCTTTAAGATTCAACTTATTGAACTTCTTAATAATTTTCCCATAATTTGAAGAAATTATTTCAAAATCATCATCACTTTCATTGTCAATATTTGAACCTCTTAAAGCAACAACCCTATGTTTTCTAGGTTGTGAGGTAAGCTCCATCTCAAATTCTCTAAGAGTATTCATCAAGACTTGAAACTGTAGATTAGCAAGGTTTCTAGATTCACTCATTGCAATTTTCTTGAGAGCAAATTTAGATGACAGTGTTCTCATAGCTTTATAAACCATTTCTTGATTAGTCATAGCAAAACCTAGGTTTTCACATTGGTTAGCAATATCAAGAATTTTCTCAAAATAACTGTCAACACTTTCATCTTCACCCATCTCAAGTTTTTCAAATTGCAAAAGCAATTGTCTATATTTAGAGTCTTTAACAGCAGAATCTCCTTCACAATGTAATTCAAGTATATCCCAAGCATGTTTGGCTTTTATACAATTCTGGATTAACTTGAACATGTGAAGCTTAACCCAACTAAAGATAGCATTAAGAGCTTTTTCATTAGAGTTATAGAGACTTACCTCTGCTGCTGTCCAGTCTGCTTCTGGTTTTGGAACTAGATCACCTTCACCATCTCTTGGTAATGTTGGAAGAGAGTATCCATTGATCACGGATTGCCAGGCTCGAATATCAATAGCTTTGATGTGAGACCTCATCCTGATCTTCCAATATGCATAATTGGAGCCATCCAAAACTGGAATCCTGTTGGTATTAGGATTGACACTGTCCATGGTGTTGTATCACCTCCAAACCACCAGTGTAGTCGGTGTTTGGCTCTAATGGCAATTGAAAATTTTGGACCGTGGATTGACACAACACTTTTGAGAGTTAAGCTGGATTGCCTTAACTCTATTTTGATCTTCTTGAAAATAATAATGTGCCACGGAAGTAAGAACACAAGAAGATATAATTTTAAGAAGTTTTCAATATTATTAAAAACTTCCGAGCCTTAGGCCAAATAACCATAAAGGTTTTATCAAAAACGTTCTTTACAACAATTCACTCACGCTCTTTGTTGATCGGACTCAACGAAGCAGACAAGTAAGAACTACTTAACTTCTATGAACTAGACTTAAGCAGTTGATACAAGAACTTCGCAAAACAAGACGAAGACAATACAAAGAATGATTAATCTCTTGGATTGTTTAGCACGGTTGTCTTGTCTTCATCTTGATGAACTTCACATCTTTTATAGATTTCCTGACTCTTGAACGCCAAGATGTGTTGTTCACAGTTTTGGTAACTCTTGTTGTTTCCTTGTTGAAATTTGCCTTCTTTGTGAACTTCAAATCTTTCCTGAGAATGTGTTTCCATTGTTACCGATTTAACAAGGTAACACATCTTCTTCAATTCGCAGAATCCTGGAAAGAATCGCGTCGCAGAGAACAGCTAGCTTATTTCCTTCTATTGAAACCGTGTGAGTTGACTATTCAACTTAGCTTGAATTATAGAAACTTCAAGTAAGGAATCTTCCAAAGCTCTTCCTTATGATAAAGATACCTTCCTGGACATAAACATAAACAACTAAAACCGTGGAACTTGGTTAATATGTGAATAAAGGCAAAACTTAATTTTGGCAACTAAATAGCAGTTTTCGCACAAGCTCTCGGCTTTCAATGTTATCCTCAATGTTAACCCAACATCGTCTAACATTGCATCGTCTAACATTGACTCCAGAAAACCCTGCACTTTCAGCAACCGTACCGCCTCAAATCTGAAAGGCTGCTTCGTGTTTCTACCTCTGCTGCCATGATTTCATGAGAAGAGGGTGGTGATATGAATGTGTTCTTGGAAGATGCAACACCTCGTTCTCTGGGAAATTTTCAACCCACTCTTGATTAGCTAAAGACATATCGATCTTTTTTTTCTTTTTTTTTATAATGGCACCATCATTATTCGTCCATGTAAAATCAGGCCCTTTAAACCCCATATCCACAAAGTTGTACCTATTCACAAAGTTACGGAAAAACCGTAGCCTACTAAGTGCTATTATGTTACCCCCTGACTTCTCATGACCAAAGCTCATCTCATTAAATCCCATCGCTAGCCAAGGTAAATTGGACCCTCGCTCAATCTACTCCATACTATTAAAGACTAGGATTTTATCCTTTTTTCTCGGTTGCGCGTAAATTTCCGAGAGTCTCCACTTCTCTTGCAGATTAGGATTGGTGAGTGCGTGGATCCCTTGGTCATCTACATCCCTAATTTCCACCTCATTCCATAATATCCAGACTCCACCTATCATACCCTCCATCGCTGCAATAACATAATTCGAGAACCCCAGAAATGGGGCGATCTTCCTAGCCATTTCCTCGTTAACTCTAGTTTCAAAAATAAAAACTACTACTAGCGCATGGATACGCACCAACTCTATAAGGTTCCTCATGAAACTAACGTTATCTGCCCTGGGAAATTCCATGATACTATCTTCATACTCGCTTGATAAAGATGGTACGAAAAAATCGGGTTATCAATCTCGGATCCCCTCCATATCGCATACATCTGTTTCAGTATTTCCAGTGCCACCGTGATTTGTCTTTGCGACTCCCACTTGCTCAACGTTGTTTTCTGCCACCAAACTACCATGTTTTCCTCCCTTTGGAATCTGTATATCATTGTCTCTACTTCCCAAACACTCGATAGGATATTTAGTGTAAATGTATGGACCGAAATTGGTACCCTTTTAATTGATTCACACACTGTGTGTACACTAAATGTTATGCCAACACCGATCGTATTTGGTGTCGTCCCAACACTCGTTGTAGAGTAATAATGCAGTAGAATAACGAACACAGTGAGATGAATTTTAAGCAGGTTATATGAATATAACCTGCCGAGCCTTACGGCCAAACAATCACTAAATGTTACTTTAATGATCTTACCAAATACAACTGAGCAAAGAACCCAATCATAACACTAACTAATCTATGAGCTATAGTTCAGCTAGATAAAACTCAGTAAAATAAGACCAATACAATACAAGAATTTCTTCTAATCACTCAGAACTTAATTCTAGTCTTGTTGTTAGTCTTGATGTCGAGCATGCCTTCTTATAGGATTTGATCGTCCTTATTCTATGGCATGATAGACACGAGTTGGTGATCGTCCTCTTCTTCAATGGATAATTCCAAAATCTCATTTGATGTTATCTTCATGAGATTTTCTAATATTATCTTCAAGCATCTTCAAATATCCTCGGCTTATTCTCTTTCTCCAAGCATAGATCTGCACGATCCTTAGTAAGCTGAAATGATCACAGATAACTACAGCTTTTGGAACTAGGTGAGTTTAAGAATAAAGGCAAAATAAAATATTTAACTTAAATAAATCAAACAGAGCGGTGTTGAGTTCAGTGTTGTGCCAACACTACTTTTCAGAATATTGGACCAACCCTTCCCGACAACACTTGCACTTTCATTCAGTACATGTACCACGGATTCCTCCCATTCCATTAAAAATATCTTTGAGAATTCGAGAAGCTCCTGGTGTCTCATTTTGAAGTCCAAAAATTCCCATTGGGCCAATATCATGTGTTGCCACTGATCGTTGAGATCCATGCTGATTATCAGATGCCATATTATTTTGTGAGGCGTCAAAATTCGCGACTTCCTGGTTGTTATAGACATCATGCGACTTAAATCTGTTTCGACTCCTACTCAAATTCGACTTGCCTCCTTTAGTTCTTTCCTTGTTGATTCGCCTAGTGACTCTTTCCTTCCCCTTCACATTATTTCCTTTTCTAGTGTTTTGGAGTATTGTGTTAGGGAGAACTCGTTGTTCCTGTCCAACTACCTTCCGAGCCAATAACGTCACATTCCCCTCATCCATTCTCACGGTATCCACTTGTTGACTAGGAGCGGTTGTTACTCCTTTTAGAATCTGTTTTGATTCCTTTCTAGTCGTCACGTTCGAGTTTTTCAGAACGTCGACATGATTCGACTTCATTCCCCTATTAACGATCATCAACTCGTCGAATTCGTTATTGCGTGCTTTGTCCACGAGCTAATCAGTTTTATGCTTGTCGTTTTGTGGCACAAAGTTAACGTTAGTCTCATATACGACCTCTTTGCTGGATTTCGTGCTTATGCCAAAATTGCAGTTCTTCTCAAGGTGGTCGACCTTGTCGCATTTGTAGCATAGGGAAGGGAGATTTTCGTACACCCCCTGATAGTACTTCTCTCTGACTCATACACTCAACTTCAATGGTACATCGACACTCACTTGTACACAAAATCTAGCAAATTTCCCATGGGTAGCATTTTACGTGTTCTCATCTATTTTAGTGGGATCACCAATGCATGACGCCAACACTTCTATGATTGGTTCATCGATCAACTCCATTGGAAGGTTGAGAATCCTCACCCAAGTAATTGCACGTATCTGCGCAAAAATTTGGGAACCATTTTCAAATGGATAAGAAGCTTCCCACTAGATGACATGGTCCCTCGATTAGGATCATCATTCTTTTTACTAAACTCAACCCTTTTAGATAATAGCAACTATAGCCGAGGTCCATCAACTCGAACTCGTTGTGAAGGGACCACATTATGTTTGTGTAGAGTGCGGTGAAATACCATGGCTTACCCATAACCCTAATGATAATCGTGTACTTTCATTTGTACGAGATTTGGTTCTTTAATTCCTCTGTGAAGGTCATACTAATGATATTTATAACACTAGTCGACTCGTGGATCAGAATATTCCTTTGGATCTCAGTAGTTTTCTGGCAATCAAATTTCACATCATCATGCTTGCTCTTTGCCTTCGTGATGGACGTGTACGTGGCGTTAGGTTTCTTAGTGTTTCCCCCAATTGAATTCGATTCTTGCATCCTAACATCCATATCCTTCCCAATCCCTAAGGGTTGTGATCTCTTCCGCTGTGAACTGAATTCGAGATCGTCCGACGGGACAAACTCGGTCGATGTAGGGAGGAGATCTACCAGTGGTGTTGAAGACGTAGGGTTTTTCATGGAGGCATTGTTTTATTTAATATAAAGGGGGTTATTCTCAATCAGAGGGGCGGGGGCGGGGGCGGGGGGGGGGGGGGGGGGTGGAAGATGTAGACTAACTATGAGTAGTTTATGGGAAGCTGGTCCACAAATGACCCACAAATCACGGGATTCCGTCAAAGTTTTGATGGCAATCAAAACATGAAATAACTGCCCACTATTTTATTTATCCTACATTTTTGGATCATCCAAAAGTGCCGAAATTTATGTATAGTTCTTGAACTAAAAACTGACTCGTCATTGGAAAAGTTCTAATAAAATAAATAATTGAAATCAGATGGTGCAAGCCAAAAACAAAAACAAAAGTCTGGTACACAAGGAGATTTGCTTCGTGGTTGTGTATCAAAGATTTAGGACTCGTTTGCTTTGCCCAACTAAACATAATTAGATTAATAGTCGTAGATATAAGTTTGTTTGCTTTGCATAATTATTAATTGGGTTTGTCCAATGTAACATGTTTGTCATGTGATTATTAGTTGGGTACCCCCTCCTCAACTAATAATACTCCAACTTAGATTAAATTCTAAAGACCTTAAAGACCTTAATGCCCTCTTGACCAAGATAGCCTTTGTTGACTAGCAATTTACACCATAAACCATACCTTATCTCTTTGAAGTCCAATTAAGAATGGAAATAAGCGCGTAATATTACTATAGTCTCTTTAAAATAAGCCTAAAGAAACACATGTTAAATGAAATAATATATATTCGGCTTGGAAATCGAAACCATATATCGAAAAAAATTTAAGCATACAAACGCAACCACGAACAATATAACAAGATGAAAATTGGTAGTCGGCTAGGCACGCCTAGAAAGTGCCCATTAAGTTTACCGTTTTGATAAAAATGCCCAAAAGAATTCCGTGCTTCAAAATGCCCCGTAACTATACGTACTTTCTGTTGAAAATGCCCAATAGCTCTTATTCGGACTATTTATCCGACTTGGCTGCCACATCGTCGCCACGTGAAAATTCATTTGGGCATTTTCATCAAAATGGCAAACATAATGGACATTTTTAATAATTTTTCCATTATAGAATAATAAAATTTTAGAACTACCCTTATAATTTAAAAATTGCACTTTGCATCCAAAACATATAAGAAAAGTAAATACATTATTTTTCTTAATTTTTTATATTTATATTTTACAAACTAAAATACTAGTATTTATATTTATATCTCAAAAAATTTATTAATATTATACTATTTAAAAATTTGATAAAAAAAGAGTAACAAAAAAAGTAGAATTTCATTAATTAAAGGAAAAAAGTACGGACTATACCCATCGTTTAGCCTCTTTTACGAAACTATACCCAACGTTTGAACTTTTGCAACACTATACCCAACCTTTGAAAATCGTAACTATACTATACCTATACTAATTTTCCGGCCAAAAAACGTCATTTCCAGACAAAGTGACATCATGTCTCGGCAAGTGAGGGGGTAATATAGTCTTTTCGGTATGGGCTCTTATTTAGGAGGGAATAAGGACACAATTCTGTCAATTTTCCCGCACTTAATTGGGGATTCTCATAAACCCTAAAATCTCCCCTCCTCAAATTCCTCAAAATTCGACCGATTCCTTCTCTATCTCTGCCAAATTCCGACAACATCAAAGCTTCTAAGCTTATTTCCGACAATGGGTTGGAGAATTCGAGACGAAAACACACCTTTGCCTCAAGGATCCTTGATTCCCGACTATGGTAAACTTTTTGTCCCTACCAACTTTGTTTTTTTTTACTTTAATCATACTACGTTGTTGTCGATTGCAAGATTTAGGGTAGTGGGTGGTCCTAGGTAAGCATGGGTGCATTTTGCATGGCCGCACATTGTTAGGGTTTTGAAGTTACTTTTGTCTATATGCAGGGGGTGATGAGGATTTTTTTTCAATCATGATTCATCACTCTGGGAATATGGTGTTTCTGGGCAAACCTACATATATGGAGGGACAAATCAGCTTTGTTGACTACTGCACAGCTGATGAAATGTCAAGACTTGAGCTGCTAAATATGGCTGTTGACCTCGGGTTGGGTGATGACTGGATGGTATTTTACAATGATGAGCCAGAGGTGTTTGGTCTTCAGCTTGCTTGCATTACCAATGATGATGAAGCTTACCACATGGCCAAATTTGCTGCTCAACACAAACTGGTGGAGGTTTACCTTATGAAACCACCAACACTAAATGCTGCCTCTCTGTCAGATGATGATAGTGTTGAGTTGTTAGATGGTGAGGCAAGTAAAGATACAGATCCTCTCCCTCCAATTAGTGAGCCCCTTAACTATGGTGGTGATGATGAAGGGAATTATGGGTTTGGTGGTGAAGAGGATCCTGATGGGTTTGCAGAAGAGTTGGAAAGAGTAGCAAGTCAAGTTGAAGATCTCTCTTGTGGAAGTGACAGAAGTAAGGGTAAACAAGATAATTGTAAGGATAAGGCTAATGAGAAAGGTAAGGGTAAACTTAGAGTGAAGAGGAGAAGTAGAGAATCTATTAATGCTTTTGGTGATGGGATAGACAAGACATATGATGATGGTGCTGGACAGTCAACAACTGGTGGACAGACAACAAATAGATCACATACCTCAACTGGGGGAGTTCCAAGAGAACCTGCTACTACTGAAGAGAATGGTGTTGCATCTGGCAGCAATGTAAGAGATTTGCCAAGTTTTATATTAGAGAATTGTGGGCCACTAGTTGCATCCATAATAGACTTGGTGAACAGTGATGACAGTGATGGTGAGGTTTCTGTGGGGTCTGATTCTGAGTACTCTGATGTGATGGTAGATGAAGATAATGATCCAAGGGAGGAAGCCAATCTTGACACAGTGAATGTTGATCTTGAAAGTGCAACTGTCAACACATAACCTAGAAGAGAATGTGATGCCAGTGCAGAGCCATCAAATGCTAATGGGCCAAGTACATATGCCACTACAGAGCCATCATCAGCTGATCAACCTAACACAACTGCCTCTCAATCATGGGTGTCTGATGGCCCCCCTACTTCCTCTACAGTCACTAGAGAAAGCCTTGTGAAAAAGAAGAAGAAAAGTGGATTACTAGAACCTGTAAGGGAGACTTACAGAAATCATGAAGTCTTCAATCCATTGATTGACATGGCAAAGATTGAATTCAGAGTGAAGATGGTATTCCAGCATCCTGATCACTTGAAGGATGCTATTAAGAAATATGCTAGGGATGAAAAAAGGCCAATCAGAATGGTTAAAAGTTGTCCAAAGAAGATTAATGCAAGGTGTGCTGACTTGGAATGCCCTTGGTACATATATGCTTCACAGATGAATGGTGAGAAGAACATGATGATAAAGACACTCATAGAGCCACATGAATGTCAAAAGGAAGACATAGTGACACAGGCGACATCAACATGGCTAGCCAAAAAGTACTACGATAAAATCATCACTAATCCAAATTGGCCTGTAGAGTCAATGTTGACTATTTTCAGAAGGGATACCAACATGGTCTTCTCTAAGGCCCAAGCTTATAGGTGCAAGCGCAAAGTTTTTGAAATGGGAAAGGGAGATGATGCGGAACAGTACTCATATCTCTGGCGATATGCAGAAGAAATGATGAATTCAAATCCAGGAACAACTGTGAAGATAAAATGCAAGTTGTTTGGTGAGATTTGCAAATTCAAGAGGATGTATGTATGCTGGGGTGCCTTGAAAAGTGGATTTTTGGCAGGATACAGGTCAATAATATGTTTAGATGGTACACATTTAAAGACCAAAAATGGTGGGATCTTGTTAAAAGCTGTAGGAGTTGATGCAAATAACAGCACATATCCATTTGCTTATGCAATTGTGGAGAAGGAGAAAAGTAAGACCTGGTCCTGGTTTCTGCAGCTACTCATTGGAGATCTCAACATCAATAACAGCTCACATTGGACCATCATGAGTGACAAGCAGAAAGGGTTGATTGATGCTGTTGAGCAGTTGCTTCCAAATAGTGAGCACAGATTCTGTGTGCTACATCTTTGGGCTAACATGAGGAAGGAATTCAAGGGTTTAACCTTGAAGCATATTCTCTGGAATGCTGCAAGAGCAACTAGGCAAGTTGATTATGATAGATACATCAATGAACTAAGAGAACAAGATCCAGATGCTGCTACATGGTTATTGGAAAGACCACCTGCTCACCGGTGTAGAGCATTCTTTTTACATCACTGCAAGAGTGACCTGCTGCTAAACAATATGTCAGAAAGCTTTAATGCTTTAATTGTGAAGGCAAGATCTTTGCCTATCATTGAGATGTGGGAGTATATTAGAATGCTTCTGATGAAGAGAATTGGAGTAAGGAGGAAGGAAATGGAGAGGGAGACAACATTGCTATGTCCCAATATTGATGTGATGTTTAACAAACTGGTTGATGATTCAGTCCAGTGGATTGCCAACTGGAATGGGAGTCTGCAATTTGAAGTTGTTGGCCCATTTTCATCAGTAAGGGTAATTAATTTGGCAGAGAAGACATGCAGCTGTAATAGGTGGCAACTTACAGGCATACCTTGTGTCCATGCCATCAGTGGCATGAAGTATATGAAATACATGAAGTATATGAAATACAAGAATCTGGAACAATTTGTCCACCTATGTTATCACAGAGAGACTTACCTGAATATATATGGGCATTTCATGATGCTAATGAAGGGAAGAGAAGCATGGCCAATGCCTAGCACCACAGCTGCAAAGTTAGTACCCCCAGAGGCTACAACTATGCCTGGACGACCAAAGAAAGGCAAGAGGAACACAAAGAATGATGAAGTCAAGAAGAAAAAGATGGAAGATTCTATGGAGGCTGGAAAACTTTGTAGAATTGGATTAGGTATGACTTGTAGTTACTGTGGTAAACAAGGTCATAACATAAGAGGTTGTGAAGTGAGGAAATCCAATCCTCTAGCAGGACCAGTTAAGAAGAAGCCTAAGAAGAAAGCTAATCAAAATGAGCCAAATTTGCAGGTTAGCCTTCCCTTGAATTAACTGGTGATATATGTATTTATCCTTGATCTAACTGTTATACAATTTCCTTGTTCTAGGCTGAAGATGGTATTGGAACACAGAACTCTTCAGTGCACCAAGCACCCTTACAAGGAACCAGGACCAACTCTTCCACCCAAAATTCATCTGTTAACACAGGCACAGCCCCTCAAAATGCTGGACCTCTAAAAAATAAGAGAATACAGGCTAGATATTACAAGAACCCTAAGGTATTGTACCCATTTATATATGTTGTAGTAGCTGCAAGATTGTGTTCCTCTAGATTGCTAAATACTCATTTGATATGTTGTAATAGCCACCAACTGCTCCTACAAATGTGCCACCACCAGCATACAACACAACAACAACTAGTGAACCAGGTGTAAACCAGTTCCATCAGTGGTCATCAGCAAGTGAAGTACATGCTACTGTTAATGAAACAGGACAGAAGAGAAAATCACAGGTAGAACCACCTAGGAGAATGACAAGGAGTCAAACAACCCCTTCAAAAGGAACCTCTGATGCAGTTGTGCCCAACTTTCCAGCTCCAACCAGACCACATACAAGAAGCCAACCTCCCCAAGCTATGCCTACTACAATTGGTACATCCAAGCCTGTTGAGGCAAGTAAGAGAAGGTTGTTTCCAGAGTTAACTCAAGCTCCCAATAATATCCCATCCACAAGTGCACCAGTACATGGGAACCTTGAACTAACTCCTCCTGGAAGGAAGAAGTTCAAAGCACCTGCACCAATGCCTAAGGTTGGAGTACCTAAGAGGCCAGTGACAAGATCCTTTGTATCAACTGGGGAGTAATTTGCTAGTGTCTAGTTGTCTTTTGCACATTTTATGATGGTGAAGTATTGTGATGATGATGAAGTTTTGTTGTACTCAGAGTACAATATTTTAGGTTTGCCATCAACATCCATTTTGATGTACTTACAGTACAGTTCTACATCTTTATTAGATGTGACAAAGACAAGTTATATGCTGGTTTTCCATTGAGAGAGTGAATGACCTTTTGAATGATGTTGTTTGCTTTTGTTACATTTGATAATGCTTTTGAAGTGTTTGATTTGTTTCATTCTACATATAGTGCTAAAACAGAACAGAATAAGCAAAGGATAGACAACAAAACCCAAGAACTTTTATTAATATCATTGTCAATGGCAAACAAAACACCATACATTGACAAGCAAACACCAACCATAATAAGCAAACAAAACATCATACACCAAAATCAGTACATATCAATTGTTCAGATACATATCAAATAAAAACAGTAAATTAAAACCACTTAAACCTCACCATTGTTCAGAAACATATCAAATAAAAACGATAAATAAAAGCATAAATAAAGAGTTCTTCCAGTCCCAACAACATCATTCTTCTTCCTCAGGTAGATGTGCCACCCAATGCATCGCAAAGAGATCATGGAGGTATCCAGCGTTCTCGCAACCGTAAATCCTAAAAAACTTCTCAAAATTGGTCTCCTACACAACACAAAACATCAATCGAACAATCTAGTTTAAGAGTAAATAATCTAACCAAAGAATATGAAAGGAAAGACATACCTGGCGAGGGATTGCGTGATAGTCGGCATCGATGCTCACTGTCCACTCAGGCGGGGCACAGTGCACGCCTGGTAGTGCAAGAAACTCCTGCCACCTGAAGAACCGGCGTCTCAGTTCGTTGATCTTCTTATAGATGGTGAGCATCTTGAATTCACCACCGCCCCAGCGGAGGGCATCCAACTCTGGATTGATCAGTCTCAAGCCAGCCTGGAGAGTAGCCAGATCCCTCAAATGGTGCCTACGCCCATAGTCACACAACCTTTTCATCAACTCCTTCTCGAAATAGAGATTGAACTCCCCATCGTGAATCAACAAAGCTACTTCATTGTGGTTTGGGAACTCCATTTTTTTCCTCTTACAAGATTCAGACAAGTTTGGAGGCTTAGAGGATTAAGATTGTTGGTTAAAGTTTGATGTATATAGGGGGATTTATAAGTCATAAGGTGACTGTTCGTATGGACATGACTCTTCAGTCCATTATACGAGCAGTCACCAATGCCACCGTTTCCCCACACATCAAACTTTGGAAACCGATTTGTTCAGTTCAATTAAAGACAATTCATTTCATACACCCACAACCTTGGAACTTACAAACTAACATAATCCTTCACAATGCCAATTCATATTTTTTTCCCTAAAACCTTAAACGATCAAAAGAAACCCCAAAGTACATACATGAACACGATAACAAGTACAATCTTAAACATTTTTTCCCTTTTCTTCACCCTAGCCAATTCATCTTCAAGCCCTCTCACCCTACGGAGCAAGCCGGGTATTATTTGCCTCGATCTAGCGCACATTGGTGGGTCGACCCAAACCCAGTAATTACAACGGCCTACTCCCTGTCAAAAAACATAATCGAATTACGACGAAATCAAATTAAAACGAATTACTACCAAAAACATTCGAATTTGCGGCTTACCCGTCGCCTAGTGCATTGAGAGAATCTACGACCTGGATTGTTGTCGGTCCAAGATGTTTCCAACGAAGCTCTTATCCCACAAAGACACAATTGCGGATTATCCATCTTAATCGACCAATTTCTTCGAATAATTGAACTGGAGAAATTAGGGTTACGAATTGGGGGAAAAAATTCGGTTTAATAGCTGAGGGAGCCGTTATGTTACCGTTGGGAATAGTGACTTACCTGTTTTACCCCTCAAAATTTTGAATTTTGGCCGGAAAATTAGTATAGGTATAGTATAGTTACGATTTTCAAAAGTTGGGTATAGTGTTGCAAAAGTTCAAACGTTGGGTATAGTTTCGTAAAAGAGGCTAAACGATGGGTATAGTCCGTACTTTTTCCCTTAATTAAACTATATTTTTGTTTAATTAATAATCATAAAAAACTTCATCTTCTTCAAATGATATATATTCTTAGAATTTTGAATCTACCTCCAATCGACCTAAACTCATCGCCCTCACACGTCTATGATGCCAATTTTTGATTTTCGTACCAGTACCACCAAATCTTAAATCCACCTCTAATCGAAACTCCAGTCTCGTTCACCAAAGAATCCCTACAACCAAAAATTGACGCAAGTAGGTGTGAGGGCGATGGATTTGGATCGATTGGAGGTGGATTCAGGCTTCGGTGGTGGTGGATTTGGTTGGGGACGGGTAAAGGTACGCAGGGTGGGTGAGGGTGTGGAGAAGATGAAGTTTTTTATTTTTTGCGCACGTGGGGACGATGTGGTAGCCACGTCGGACAAATAGCCTGAATAAGAGCCATTGGATATTTTTAACAAAAAGTATATTCTTGCAAAAAAGAAAGAAAGAAAAGGAAACAACAACAACAAATTTGAAAACCCTAGGTGGGGACCGCCGCGACCGTCACTAGCGTTCGCCGCACCATCACTTCCGTCCGCCATCGCATCCTCCATCAATGCCGTCGCCTCCACCATCGACAGCTCCGCCATTCGTCGCAATTTTGTGCAACACCGCCACTGCTCCCACCAATCTCCACCACGCGATCATCGTCGCCACCCATTGGTTTTCGCCAAATCTCGCCTCCATCCACGCGACTTCAGTCTGACGGGATGCCACTGTCACCGCTGCTACGCCGATCGTAATCAATTGAGTCGTCCAGTGAAGAAGGAGACGCATATTGTAGTTTCAGTCATTTTCTATTATTTATAGTTTAATCGTTAAAATTTGCTAATATTTTATCTTTGATTTTCAGTAGTGTTTGGAATACTAAAACCCTAAATCGGACCAGGCGTGGACTACGATGACATCGGGATTTTGGTGTGCTCAGATTTATTTTGGTAACAATCTTTTCCCGTCATTGACTTTGTGACTTTTTGTTCGTTGGCAAGTTTATCTTATCTTATTTATATTTATCTAAAAGACCAAAAAAAAATCTTTTAAATAGTTGCTTAGTTGTTTTTCTTTATTTCGATTTTCTGCAGTAAAATTGACTCTACTTTATAGTTAATTTACTTGTGCTTTTAATTTGGTATTAGCTGGTGATTTTTTTTTTCTTGTGCATGCCTTTTACGAGATCAATGGCACTAGAACAAAAGATTGAGGAACTCTCCAAAGCACTCACTCTTGGACTCGAGACGATGCGAGCCGAATTTCATGGCACCCATACTGCACTTGATGCTAAGTTAGACGATCACATCTTCCAGTGTCAGCAACACACGATCAGTCATGTCCCTCCACACTCTGACCGTCCTAATGGTAAAGGCGTCATACACGGCCCTGAGAATTCCCCCCATATTCATCAAGCCTTAGGTTAGTCTATTCAGGCAGGTGTTAGAAGCCCACGTGAGAACCACGATGTACCTAGGAGGTAACACCTCAACCCCGACGAGTATGGTGAGGATGATCATAGTTTCGAAGAACATTATGACCCTAAGAATAAGTCTCAAGGTAGAAGTCCTTATGATCACCGTATGTATCCACCTCGTGATGATTCTTACGATGTTACTCGGCGAGTAAGAGTTGACATTCCTAAATTTGAGGGTACGAACGATCCCAATTTCTTCATAGATTGGCTAGATTGCATCGAAGCATACTTTGTCTTTTACGGCTTGAACAACACACAAAAACTTCTCTTTGTCAAAATGAAGTTAGTAGGATCAGCCCAGAAGTATTGGCAAAATGTCGAGAGCGATCGTGTGTATGATAAAGAACCGCCAGTCACTTTGTAAGAGGAGATGAAGCACATTCTGACAGCTAAATATCTTTCGTCTTTCCATGAAACTCAAATGATGAAAGACCGGTTCAATCTCAAATAGTGGACCCTCAGTGTGACAGAGTACTGTTCTCGATTTGAAGATTTGAAGGCTCGATGCAAGATCTAGGAACATCAGTGGATCACAGTCACTAAGTTCATTAATGGACTTTGGGATGATATTAAATGCGACATTACCTTGCATCGCTCTCATACCTTGCATGATGCCCCTCAATTAGCTACAGAGATAGAAAAGCACCTTAGGCCGTCATTTTTCGAAAATTTCCTTCTTCAACCACTGAATCCAAATTTACTAAATCTTCGACCTTCTAGCCACCTCATAGCCCTGTCAAGACTAGTGGCCAACCATCTTAGCCTGTTCGTTCCACTGTGGGTAGCTCACTTTTGTCTTCATCTGTCTCTTCTGTTATATGCCACAAGTATCATGAAAGAGGTCACATAGCCTCTCGTTGTCCACATGGTGCTCTTCACTTAGGCATTGAGACCCAAGACGACGAGCAGACTGAAGAATTCCTCGTGGAGTCTGAGGAATGTGATGCCACATTTGCTGGTGAAGACGTTGATGGTGAAGGCGCCCTAAATGTCATGCGATGTATCTTATCTTCAATGGTTGACCAAGACTCTTGGAAACGCACTACTATTTTTGAGATTCAGGTTTGATATGGGGAGAAAATCTTACGAGTCGTCATAGATAATGGTAGCTCCATGAATGTGGTCTCTACTTCAGCCATTCGACTTCTTGATTTAAAGCGTGAACCTCACCCTTCCCCTTTCAAGGTCGCCTGGGTTAATAAGACTTCCTTGATAGTTTCTGAGCGTTGCTTGGTTCCTCTTTGCTTGGAACCCTATTCAAACAGACATTTGGTGTGATGTCCTATCTATGGATGTGGCCCACATTTTGTTAGGACGTCCATGGCTCTATGATAAGAATGCTATTAATTATGGTACAGACAATTGTTATGTCTTCACTCATAAGGGCGCAAGAGTTAGGCTAGCTCCGGGTAAACTAGTAAACCCTTCCTCACGATTTCTACCCAAGGCCCAAACCACCCAGGCGCTACATTTTTTGTTGCTTGCCATAGTTGCTAAGGCTCCCTTAGAGTTTCCTGATGACACATCTTGCCACAAGCCTTTGGATCTTAGTGCTCTTTGAGAGGAGTTTAAGGACATTAACCCCAGGGAATTAATAAGATCACTATTAAGTATAGGTTTCCCATACCTAGACTTGATGATATGTTAGATCACATGGCAGGGTCTAAGTGGTTCACCAAGATTGATTTGCGGGCAGGATACCACCAACTACGGGTTAGGCGGCCATGAGATGAGTGGAAGATGACATTTAAGACTCCAAACGGACTGCTCGAGTGATTAGTCATGCCTTTTGGGTTAACCAATGCCCCTAGCACCTTCATGCGAGCTATGACTCATATTCTACGCCCTTTCATTGGGAAGTTTTTGGTGGTTGACTTTAATGACATTCTGCTTTATAATGCCACTAAGGAAGAACACTTGCGTGATAAGTTAGTTTTTAAAGTTCTTAGAGCTCAGAAACTTTATATTAATTTGGGTAAGTGCTCTTTCTTTCAGTCTCGTGTGATATTCTTGGATTTTGTCGTCTCTGATCTATGCGTTTCCGCCTACCCAGACAAAATCAAAGCCATTGTTGGGTGGCCTGTGCCCAAAATTGTGTCTGAGGCCCGTAGTTTTCATGGCTTAACTACCTTCTATAGGCATTTTATTAGGGATTTTAGCTCCATCATGGCTCCTATCACTAATTTTGTTCGTAAAGGTGAGTTTAAATGGAGTCCCTCTGCTACAATAGCCTTTGAGTTGGTGAAGAAGAACATGACGGAAACCCCTGTGTCACATTACCCTGATTTTAACAAGGTCTTTGGGTTTTCTTGTGATCTGAAGTAGCCATATGAGGTATTCTGAGCCAAGATAATCATCCGATTGCATTCTTTAGTGAAAAACTCAATGAATCTTGCCGCACCAAATACAACACATACGAGAATGAGTTTTATGCTTTCATTCGTTGTTTAGAGCATTGGCGATACTACCTCTTTTCTAAGGAGTTTGTTCTTTGGAGAGACCATGACGCTCTGAAGTTCATCAATGACCAAAAGAAGCTCAAAGAGAAACATGCTAAGTGGGTTGAAACACTCCAAGACTTCTCTTTTGTTCTTATACATCGTTCTGGTGTTGAAAATGTGGTAGCTGATGCCTTAAGTCGCATAGGACTTCTATTGCAAAAGTGGTCTACTATGGTCGTCGGCTTTGATAGGATAAGAGGTGCTTATGTCTCATGTGTTGATTTTTTGAGATTAATCTGAGGTTTCAGAGGGTCATCATAGTCAGTTTCCAGATTACCAAGGGATTAATGGGTATTTGTTTCATGGGACTTGCCTATGTATCCCTAGCACATTTCTGAGGGATTTTCTTATTTGGGAGCTTCATGATAGGGGTGTCGCGGGTTATTTGGGGAGAGACAAGACTATAATCCTTGTTGCTGATCATTTCTTTTGGCCATCCTTACGCAAGGATGTGGCACGCGTTGTGTCCCAATGTCGTGTTTGTCAACTTAGTAAGCAAAACAGCAAAACACTGGTCTTTATACCCTTTTACCGATTCCCCACTACCCTTGGAAAGACCTTATCATGGACTTTGTGTTAGGCATTCGTCGTACTGCCAGAGGTCATGATACTATTTTAGTTGTGGTGGATAGGTTTTCTAAGATGGCCCACTTTCTTCCTTGCAAGAGAACTGCTGATGCTTATAATATTGTGAGGATCTTCTTCAACGAAGTGGTACATTTACATGGATTACCCTCTTCCATAGTGTCTGATAGGGATGTGAAGTTTGTGAGTCATTTTTGGAATTATTTGTGGAAATTATTTGGTACTCACTTGAAGTTCACTAGTGATTTTCATCCTCAAACTGATGGTCAAACTGAGGTCGTCAATCGTACTTTAAGTAATATCCTTAGATGTCTTGTGGGGGAAAAGCCTAGTACTTGGGACTTGATGTTACCTGTTGCTCAGATAGCCTACAATAATTCCACGAGTAAGTCCACTGGTAAGAGCCATTTTGGGATTATTCATGGGGTAGCTCATCGACTTCCTATTGATTTAGTGCCATTTCCTATTTCTCATAAAACTGCTGAATTTGCTGAAACTTTTGCACAACGTATTCATGATTTACATGCAGATATCTGAATGAAACTAGCACATAGTAATGCAAATTAAAAATTGGCTGCTGATTTACATTGTAGGAAGTTGGTGTTTAAGGAAGATGATTTTGTGATTGTTCGGATTCGTCTTGAACGTCTTTCAAAACCTTCATCTAAGAAGCTCTTTGCTCGTGCTTCATGACCTTTTCGTATCATGAAACGTCTTGCCGATAATGCTTATTTGTTAGACTTGCCTCCTGAATTAAATATTAGTTTATTTTTAATGTTTGGGATTTGACTCCTTATCGAGATACTTTTGAACCTCCCACATTTTCTGCTAGTGTCACATGTGGTTCTGCAACTTATCCGGTCTCGGTGCTCAAGTTACCCCATGTACCACTGTTGGTTATTGATTAGGTTGAAGCAGTTCTTGATGATGAGATTGTTAGCATCACTGATGGAGGTTTCCAGTGTTACATTGTCTCATGGAAAGGTCGCGCCGCTTGTGATAATTCATGGGTTCAGGAAGAAGAGCTTCGTCTTCACTTTCCAGACTTTCTTGAGGAGTACATCAATGCAAACTCTTCCGGGGCGAGTTTTTTCAAGTCGGGGAGAGATGATAGGAATCAAGTTAAAGTCTACCAAACAAGAAAGCTTAAGAAGAATATTTCTTAATTATTTATTTCCTAATTAGTCTATTTTTTAGTAGTTAAGACATTATTTTAAGTATGAGTTTATTTTGGTAAGTTTAATAGAATTGGGACTCTAATTCCCTTTAGTTAGAGTTTTAATTGGAGTAGGTTTCTTTTATCTAGACTATAGGCTAAGACTTTGTTTTGAGACATATTTTGATGATTACTGATATTGCTATTTTATTTCGCTTATAGTTTTCTCTAGTTCTCTTTGTGTTCTTCATTTGTTCGCTCTAATTGGTTGTCAATCTCTATCAGAAAAGCTAGCTAACAACTGTCTAACAAACTCTAACTGATTGCATAAAAGCCCCTGAAGTCTAGATAAATATAACAAAGGCATGAAATGCAAAATATAAAGTCAATAGAAACAATATCTATTTGTCCTCTTTACCTATATGAGGAAAACAAGAGAGTTAATTTGGAGAATATTCAAAAAATTGTTCATATGTCTTGCTAATAAGAAAGATCTCCATGTTTGAGAAATATGAAATATTTCTAAGTTTCTATTGATTCTATCAATTATTGGTTTACATTAGAGCAGAAGATTATAAGAGATAGGCTTAATAATTGTGAATGAATGACTTTCATTAATCACGAAGTTGCTTAAATACATACAAGCTAAGGCTAGTTACGTAATTACAATTACACAAGCTAAATATGGAAAATACAAGAATATATATTAACTAATACGCCTCCGCAAAATGGACGTTCCATCGACAACAGAGATTTTGGAACGGAGCAACTCGAACCGTGAACGAGTGAGCGGTTTGGTAAACACATCGGCGAGTTGATCAAGGGTGTTGACGTAAGAGACACGGAGAAGACCCTTGGATACAAGATCACGAAAAAAGGGTAAGTGGAGCGTGATTTGTTTCATCCGAGAATGCTGAACGAGATTAAAGGAGAAACGCAAGGCCCCCATATTATCACATCGGATGAGAGGTGTCGAGGACAAGGCAAGGTCGATCTCCCCAAAGAGATGTTGAAGCTATCGGACTTCAGCGGAAGCGGCCGCAAGGGCACGGTATTTGGCCTCAGTGGAAGAATGAGAGATGGCCTTTTGCTTGCGGAACGACCAAGAGATTGGATTGAACCCAAGAAAGACGACATACGCTGTGGTGGACGTGCCATGATTGGTGTCCCCGCCCCAGTCGGAGTCCGAGTAAGTCAAAAGAGAGGGCGACGAGGAGTGGCAAAGAAGTATACCGTGAGATAGAGTGTCCTTAAGGTATTGTAGAACGCGCTTAAGGGCGGTCCAATCCGAAGAATCAGGGGCAACCATCTGTTGAGCAAGCCGGTTCACGGAGAGAGCGACATCAGGCCGAGTAAGGGCTAGGTATTGAAGCCCGCCAATAATTTGCCGGAAGGTAGTGGCGTCGACGGACTCATCCGGATTAGAAGCAGGGGGATTGCGTGACATAGGAGTGGTGAGAGGTTTGGCACCCTCCATCTTTTGACGATATAGTAGGTCGTGAATATACTTGTGTTGTGAGAGAAGAGACCCTCAGTGCAACGAAAGACCTCAATCCCAAGAAAGTAACTCAGCATGCTCATGTCCTTAACCGCGAACCGTGAGATGAGGCTATAGATGAGGGACAAGATAAAATTGTCACAAGACCCCGTAACAATGATATCGTTGACGTACACAAGAACAAATACACAAACCTTGGCTTGAATGAGAATAAAGAGCGAGGTGTCGGATCAAGACTGAACAGAGCCGAAGGTATATGATAAATACTTATTTAGACAATGTAAGAAAAACTTCGCCAATGCATGCAGGTACATATATGGTCTACTATATAATGAAATAAATGAATGCCAATATAAAACTAGGGAAATTGGTTGGCATTTCTTCGCAATATTAGTTTTTGAAAACAAAGTGTTTGTGTTTGAGATTCAAACTTAACATTCTCCACCTTTAATGTATTTTGGAGAAAATCAATTATGCAAGTTGTGGAGCTGCAAAACAGAGGTTGGTAATTAATACGAACAAACGCATCATCCGTAATAATGTTACATACAAAATAGAGTCATAATCCCCAAAGTTGTAATATTGCAACATACCAATACATGATTAAGTAACCATGCATTCTTGCGCACTAGCAAGGTAATCCAATTCTTCTTTGGGGGCACACAGAAAAGTATTAATATGTATATATGATATTTTATTTACTCATAAGTAGTGTACTCAGAATTTTTTAATTATGTTTTAAGTATTTACCTGCTAAGATAATTGTATATTTTGTTACTATCTGTTTTACATTTACTCTAAATATACATACGTATTTTTATTTAATAATTAGTAATATAACTTAATCCTGCTGTTTTAAATTCTTAGATCTCCACTGTGTAAACCTTACTTTAATATTCCCTCCGAAAAACCCTGTACCTACTCATGGGACAAAAATGCAGAGAAGATAAATTAAGGATATGAAGGCAAAATAGTAACATGCATCACTACAAGAAATTTCGTCATTTCCGACGGCCTCCGACCGAATTGGCCGTCGGAAATAACGAAAACTTTTTCCGACGACACTTGGCCGTCGGAAAACGTCTTTTCCGACGGCTTAACCCGTCGGAAAAGACATAAAAATAATATAAAAAAAAATTAAAAAAAAATATTGAACGTGGGAGCCGCCGTCTATTCCGTCGGCCATGTGACGACGGAAAAGACGGCGGCTGTCTTTTTCCGTCGGAACATGGGTTTAGGGTTTAGACGGAAAAGACCACCGGCCAAGTTGCTTAAAAAAAAAAATCAAAAAAAATATTTTTAATTCAAAAAAAAAATCTATAAATAGGGGCATGAGAATCACTCTTCAACATCACAATCACTCTTCATCATCTCAATCACTCTTCAAATATATATTTTTTTTTTTCGAAAAATCGTCATTTTTATAAATGGCCGATAAAAATAATCGCAACAAGTTTCTCGATAAAGGAAAAGAGAAACAGAAAAAAGTCCCAAAATATATTTCCAATGTAGGGTTACCGAAAACCCTGGGGATTCTTAATTTTGCTAGTTGTTTTAAATCTCGGCGCGATGGCAACGTTGAAACAAGTAGTCCCGACGAAGTTACCCAACACGTTGAGGAACCTCCGCCACAAACTCAACATACTCCGGTTGCTTCCCAACAACGTCCAACTGCAACTCGGACCCAGGCCCCTACTCCGGCGGACGAACAACCACAACGCCCCACTACCACTCGGAACCGAGCCCCTGCTCCTCGCCTAAGGGACCCAGATACAGTCTTGCCACCTGAAATTACTCCTCCAAGGTCAATCATTCCACATGGCTTGACGGACGAAGTTCCACAAGTTAACAACGAAGGAGCTTCGTCGGGATTGCAACCCTCGCCAGCATCTGTTCATTCTGAATCTGCTTCCACTAGCCTTAGGCCGCCTAGGGGACGGGGAAAGGGTCGAGCTGCTACAGACACCGACGAAGAGAAGCGCAAAATTGGGGGTGAACGACAATTTCATCTTTGATCAAGATTTATGTGACGAGCTTACGAAAAAAATAACGCGATCAATTGGCTTTACGATAAAGTCTTTGGTGACCGAACCGGCGATATTTTACTCTCAATTATCAGAAGCACAAAAACAAATATTTATAACCTACTTCAGGGTATGTTCTTTTAACTTATTTTAACACATTTCGCATTATTTATTTATATTATAATTTTGTCCTTATTCTTATATGTTATTATATTTCGAAGAGTATATACAAATGGAATGACGAGGAAACGCCTAAAATCACAAAGGCATTCCATCGGGTGGCACGATCCTCATGGAAGGATTCTATATACGAGTGCAAAAATATGTACAAGAACCGAGATAAAGACCCCGAATGGTACCAAAAGACTTGGCTACCTCGAGGCTTCGAGTCGACGTACTGTGATCATTGGGAGATGGAAAGGACGATGGAACTCGCACAAAAAGCAAAGCAGAATCGAGAATCCAATAAGACAAAGAGCGTCGACGGTAAGGGTTCCTTAGCTACGTACCATGGTGGATCTATGAGTACACACGAGAGGAGCTATGAAACGGTACGATACGTTACGATTTCCTTATTTGCAAAATATATTTTGTGATATTTAGTTACTGCTTACCATTAATATTGTTTAACAAAATGTTGTTATAGTATGGTACTCCGCATGTGATACGCTTCGACCAACAATACGTGATGGACCACGCAATAGCGGATCCGAATGGACAAATAATCTATTGGGACCCCCCAGAGCCAGAAGGGTATTATGTAAGTTATCTTTAACATGTACATGATTGGTTTGTGCCTATATCTTTTTCATTTATTTACTTTGAACATTGTAGGAACGCTATTTTGAAGCGCTTGAGGAAAATTATGGTCCCCAAGAGAAATGGCCGCTTCATTTTGACGTAGATATCGGGGCCATTGCAGATAATAATGGCACACATGGGAGGATTCGAGGAAAAAATAGGCACAGTACCCTCGCAGATTATGGTAAGTCGCAGGGCGCAAATCCGAACCCTGCTGAGGCGATAAAACTGCTAAAGCGGTCAATGTAGCTACTGCTGGGTTGCAAAAAACCGTTGCGGGGTTGGAAAAAGAAATTCACGATGTGCGGTCGGAAGTGACGAGGGGCCTGGAGGAGCAGAGGCAGGATCGAATTCGTGAGCGAGATGAGAGGGAGCGGGAGCGAACTCGTGACCGAGAAGAGTGGGAGCGTCGTTATCAATGGAACAACAACCCAAACAACTATAATTCAAGCCATTTTCCTCCAAATCAGTTTCATGGAACGCAAAGTCAGTCGTATGATTATTGGTATCAAAACCAGACACAAGGAAACCAGGGTACAAACACGTCGTGGGGGCAAGGAAACCAGGGTATAAACACGTCGTGGGAGCAAGAAAATTCGGGTACTAACACGTCGTGGCAGCCCAATTCGTGGCACAATAACGCCATGAGTCAACCACGTACGTGGAACCAACATAACACCAACACGAACAATTCATGGGAGCAAGCCACAATGCCCAACAATAGTGTTCGGAGTGATTTGGACTACCTGTTGCGGTCTAATAATGATACCCAATTCTCACGTCCGAATGATGCTCAACGTGCCTACGTTAGTAGGGATCGTCCAAGCTCGTCATTGTATACTGTAGCGCCACATGTTACACAAGACGACTCTACTTTAGCTGATTTAGCAAGTCTGCCTCTCCCTGATACTGACTACTCAACATGTGGATGGTTTGATCCTTAAGTGTTGTAGGTTTGATCCTTAAGTGTTGTATGTTTGATCCTTAAGTGTTGTATGTTTAAATTACAAGTTTGTAAGAGGTTTTTTTAATTACCAGTTATATTGTTTGTAATAAATTTACGTATGTTAAGTAATTGATGTGATTTATCTCTTACTAGACTTAACCAATATTAAAACATGATGAATACTAAATATGTGTTTAAAAAATTAAAAAGTTACAACAAATACAATATTGAACTCGAGTACATTGGTATCAATTGTTATCGTCAATGTCGTCTTCAACCAACTCGTACACGTCATCTGCCAATTGTCCTTCTTCTTTAAAGTTATTCAAATCTGCGCACAAGTTAAGTCCGGGTGACTCATCATCTTGAAAGAGTTCTTCGGCTTCTTCTTCCTCTTGCATTGACGACATGTCGACTATGTTCCTTGCACGAATAGGGCAAACTGCCCACCATCCTTTCCTCCGTGACACATGTTGTGCTGGATATGGAGTGTAGTACACTTGGAGAGCTTGATTTGCAAATATGAATGGTTCATTGGTAGTGAGAGAACGCGTAGGGTTGATATCAACCATTCCGTACATCGGGTGTATTGCCGTACCACGACGAGTAATATCGTACCACACACATCTAAAAAATACAATTGATTGGACCATATCGTTGCCGCCACACCAGATAACCTCAATGATGTCCTCTAGCGTCCCGTAAAAATTTGTGCCCTCGACCCCATCGCCGCTGCCCTTCACATAAACCCCACTACAATTTGTTTCTTTGCCCTCATTGAACGAGTCCGTACGGAATCTAAACCCGTTCACTTTGTAACCTGTGTTTTTATTAGTGTGCTCGCCCCTAAGGCGAAGGCGTACAAACGTTGATCTACTTCGTACTTTCCAGAGCAAACAGTTTCTTTAAACCATGGCACGAACTCAGCTCTCTTCTTTCTTTGAATTTGTTGTTGAGTAAGTCCGCCACAAAACAAGTCCTCAAACAACCTATCATATGTGCGTAACATAGTTCTCATCAACATATTAAATAGATAATCGAGATATGTAAAAATATTAATTGTTATATACATACGTGAACCAGCCGTCGACTTCTGGACAATTCATCAGCGTGTAAAGCTCAACTAGCATTAGCTCCTCGGAAGTTAGATGCCGTTGTTTTTTATCTGGATTTAGACCTTTCCCTCTTCGATGGAAAATAGAAAGTTGCCCTGTGAAATCACCACATAATTCGGCCTCATTTCGACTGAGCCTGTTGTATCTCGTTTCAACACTTTTTTCGAAATAGTGCGAACATAAGTGGGTGCTCTCGGACAATATATAAGATGTTGCAATTGAACCTTCAACGCGAGCTTTGTTCAACACAGATTTCTTCAACCCAAGCATTCTCCTATAAACCAACAAGTAATTCAATAATAGTTTAACATAAGTATATGACAAATAATTTTAGAAATATAAAACGGTTTACCTCTCAAACGGGTACATCCAACGATATTGAACCGGTCCACCAACTTTGGCTTCGTAGGGAAGATGTATCGCCAAATGTTCCATAGAATCAAAAAGGCCACGGGGAAATATCTTCTCTAATTTGCAAATTGTTACCACGATAGATTCCTCCAATGATGCCATGTCCGAGGCTTTAATCTCTGTGGCGCACAATGCTCGAAAGAAGATACTAATCTCTACGAGGGCCCCCCATATCGGATCAGGCAGCAAATCACGAAATGCAATAGGTATTAACCTTTGCATAAAAACGTGACAATCGTGACTCTTCATCTCAATCAACCTCAATTGTTGTCTTTGCACACAACGTTTAATATTTGAAGAATACCCATCCGGAAATCGCAAACCAACCAGCCACTTACACACTAGTTTCTTTTGAGCTCTATCAAGACAATACTTGGCCTTTGGCTTTACCGTTCTACCATCAGTGAGATCGGTGACAAAAAGCTCTTCCCGAGTGGTCAACTCCGCTAAATCTCTCCTAGCTTTTAAGTTGTCTTTTGTCTTACCCGGTTCGTCCATCACTGTGTTCTTGATGTTGTCGAAGAAATTCTTCTCGCAGTGCATCACATCCATATTGTGGCGGATCAGGTTCGTACTCCAATAGGGTAATTCCCAAAAGATGCTTTTGTACGACCAATTGTGCTCTACCCCATATCCTATTATTTTTGGTGAGTCTGGATTCGTTGACCTTGGTGGAAGTTGTTCAACAATTGATGCCATTTGAGCACCGGTCCTCCGTTGTGCAGGCCCATCGTATTCTGTGTTTCCATAGAATCCCGTCACGTCATGGCGGAATTCATGGCCCTCTGGTAAGAAACGACGATGACACCCCCACCACGTAGGTTTGTTACCGTGGGGTAACGGGAACGACTTTGTGTTCTCCATGCAATAAGGGCACGATAACTTTCCATGTGTGCTCCAGTGTGACAACATCATGTACGCTGGAAAATCGCTAATAGTCCACATTAATGCAACCCTCAACTGGAAATTCTGACTCCTGAATCTGTCGTAAGCACGAACACCATCGTGCCACAAAACCTTCAACTCGTCGATTATGGGGCGAAGCAAAACGTTAATGTTTTGTTCTGGGCTACGCGGACCCGATATGATCAAGCTCAAGAAAATAAACTCCTCTCGCATGCAAAGATCTGGAGGAAGGTTATAAGGAGTCACGAACACGGGCCAACATGAGTATTGGGATCCGAAGTTTCCAAACGGTGTGAAACCGTCCGTACAAAGACCTAGACGAACGTTTCGTGGCTCAGCAGCAAATTCAGGGTGTGTCCTATCGAAATGTTTCCACGCTTCCCCTGATGCTGGGTGAATCATAACATCGTTCGAAGACCTACACTTTAAGTGCCACGACATGTGCTTAGCAGTTGTTGGAGTCATGAAGAGTCGTTTAAGCCGTGGGGCCAACGGGAAGTACCATAATTTTTTCTTTGCAACATGTTTTTTTCTTCCCACAGTTTCATACCTATATTCCCCACATTCAGGACACACTGTGTAATCGGCAGATGCAAATTCCCCGTAGAACAAGAAACAATTGTTATCACAAACATCGATTGTTTCGTATCCTAACCCCAAACCCTTCATTAACTTCTCGGCAGCATTCAGATCTGCGGGCAAACAATGGCTATCTTCTGGCCCCAAACACTCGCGTGATAATTTGTAATACTTTGCACACTCAGCTCTGCTAGAGTTATACTCTAGCTTGGTAGTAAAAAACTCAGACACCCACTCCAAAACAGACATGTTTTTCGGGCCGCGCATCTTAATCTCAGACCATTTCACCAATTCCAAAAATCGTTTTGCTTCGGTGTTAGGCTCCTCATCGCAATCGACATTTTGAAATTGCCATTGGTAATCATCAACTAAAGCTCCAAAAGAATTGTCGTCTTGAACAGCTATCGGATCGTTTCTAACTGCGTGACTTGACGACGACGCCCCTAAGAGGCTATTATGCTCGTTATAATTTTCCCCGTGAAACACCCATACACGATACCCCTCTACAAAACCCCATCGATGCAGGTAAGCAGCTACTTCGTCAGCTTTCAAATATTTTTTATTGGTGCACTTTCTACATGGACATTTTAGATTTCGACTATCGTCTATATAACGTTCCTGAGCTAACGCAAACTGCAAAAAATTGAATACACCTTCGGCAAATCTTTCTTTCACTCGACCCTTCTCGGCCAAACGATCGTACATCCAATTTCTATCTTCATTTTGATACATTATTATCTATAAAATTAATAGTTTTTACCATTATCAATACGAGAAAATTATATTTCGTATCTACAATTAAAAGAGATGACAGTCTATATATAAACGCGTACGTACCTCTTGTAGAAAATAACTCCGCAAACAACGCTAGAAAGAATCTCTAACACCCCGCCTCGTTGCTATTCTTCAATTTGAAAAACAAAAAGAGCTTAAGTTAATTAATTAGATTATTAACATATATATAGCATAAAATGTATAAAAATATTCCGTAAAATAATAATTAAATATAAATACGAACCTTAATTTTTGAAACGAAAATATTGTGATGACTTGAAATTATAAGTCGATATCGACTATTTATAGCCAATCCGGGCGAAAACTCACCCGGAAAGGGTCTTTTCCGACGGCACCATGCCGTCGGAAAAGACCCTTTTCCGACGGCACGGTGCCGTCGGAAATGATCATTTCCGACGGCATGGTGCCGTCGGAAAAGACCCTTTCCGGGTGATTTTTCACCGGGATCGGTGACGTGGCACCTTTTCCCCTCCCCCATCTATAAATACCCTCAAATTTAACACATAAAATTCATTCATTCATACACAAACACTCCTATAACTACATTTCTTCTCCCAATTCTTTCTTGAATTTTTTTCTTACTTATATTTTCTATATATTTCGTATTTTATTATATATATTTTGTTTTCTTACAATATTATTATTCTTAATTTCGCATATATATTATTACATTCATAACCCATTTTTATTTATCTATATATATTACAAATTAATTTATATTTTTGTTTTTCGTAATAAATAAATTAGTTGTTTTTATTTTGTTACTATATATATATATATGCAACAAATAAAAACTATTTTTATTGTTTTTTCCAAATATTCGGACGAAATTGAGAGAAAATTGAACAAAAAAATAGTTTTTTTTCGTGAAAAACTAAATGTTTTTTTTTATTTTTATGAATATTATTTCCGACGGCATATTGCCGTCGGAAATGAGATTTAAATAATAATTAAATTTTATTTCCGACTGCATATCTCCGTCGGAAATGACATTTTAATTATTATTTTAAAATAATTGAATATGTATTCTAAAAAATAAATACGTATTTCGTTTAAAAAATACGGTATAATTAAAAAGTAAAAAAATACAAAATACAAAAATAACCGCATTTCCGACGGCGTTATTCCGTCGGAAAAGGATCTTTTCCGACGGAATAACGCCGTCGGAAATGCGGTCTTTTCCGACGGAATCACGCCGTCGGAAAAGATCCTCGATAATTCCGACGGCATAAGCCCGTCGGAAAAGAGCTTTTCCGACGGCATTTAGCCGTCGAAAAAGCTCTTTTCCGACGAGACTTTTTCCGACGGTCTTTTCCGACGGGTAATGCCGTCGGAAAAGCCCTTTTCCGACGGGAAATAGCCTTTTTCCGACGGTTTTCGTGCCGTCGGAAAAAGGCTTTTCTCTTGTAGTGCATGTGGTTTAAATCAGTGTTGTCAAAGTCGAGGGGTGTAAGCGAAGTATTTTTCATATCTAGAGGCGAGGCGTAAACTTTGAGGCGTGGGGCTTAAGCTCAATAAATATAATCATTTTAATATATTTTAAGCATAATATAATAAAACGAGTATATAATAATAAAAGAAATATAGAATAAACCAAAATAAACTTATAGCCTTGAGAACATTCAAAATATATATGGGTTAAAACTTAAAACCAAATTGCTCATAAGCAAAACCCCAAAAATATTAGTGAACTCCTCACAATTCACAATAGCTTTTATAAATGCTTTCACAAAAGAACCATACGAGAAGAAATATTGTAGTTCGTAGGCTTCTTGAAATTAAGCAAAAGAAGTGATCATATTCATATCATATTTTTATATGATCACGTTATGGAAGAAACCTTAAAATAATGGAAAGAAAATAAATTGAAGAAAAAAAATAGAAAACTCAGGTCATGTATCACTTATCATATTCTTTCACAAATTACAATTGCAAGCGCTTGTTTTTTTTTCTTTCTTTACTTCTCTTTTGGGCCGAAAGTTTTTAGAGAGGGCAAATTTTATGTTTTTTGTATTCAAACTGGGTAAATAAGAAAGAAAATAAAAATGCAAGTAAGTTTGTGGGGCGGTTGCAATCATCTGGGGCGCTTGCCAAGGGACTTTTTGGACTTCGGGCGCACGCCTCCTCGTGCACGCCCCACAAAGGTGATGCCCCAATACAGAGCTCAGGGGTGTTTTTGTTGGATCATTTATCCAATAATGTTGGATCGTTAATCCAACGTTGGGCTTATATGTTAATAATTATGTGATACGAAATGTCATTAATAATAAGCCCGATAAAAGTGATCTAAAGTTTGGTAAAACTATGGGCTTAATGTATCTAATAGGGTGTGGGCCTTTAATGGGTAGAGACTGTTGTAGCTTGTGCTTACGATGATGGGCCGAAGCCCAAGTTACGGAATTAGGGCACCAGGGTTTTGGTGACCTAATATATAAAGGTGGTCATGGTCCCCAAATCACACGAGTCACTTTCTATACTACATCCCATCGATAGTTAGATCAAGAGAGAACTAAAGGAACTCTCAAGAGGTTCGTGCTGATTTGGAAGATCAACCACATGACGTTTCGCGAGCAATTAATCATACGGTGTAAGGTACGCTTCCGCAATCGAGTTATTTGGCTTATGTATTTAATTCTTGATGATTTGACATGAACGCTCTTGGGTTTCGTTTTCGGTCCCAACAAGTGGTATCAGAGCTACTTCATGTTGAATCATTGGGATTAAAGTTATTAAGTTATGACCCAATGATTAATTGTTATGTTCTCAAATTGATGATACGGTTTGGTGTAAGTTAAATTTGAGAATATTTGTTTGTGGTTGAATTACGGATTATGACTACTTGAATTGAATTCTCTCTTTGAAATTAAATTTGAGAACAGCTTATCCGATTGATGGTTACGGATTTTCAAAATTTCTGGAATTAAGTTTTACTTATTAACTAGGAATTGAAATTTGAGAATATCCTCTTTTGTTTCCAGTTGTATCAAGTTGTAATTGTATTAAGGTTTAAGATTATGTCGATTCTGGAAATTAAATTTGACAACGTGTTTATGCGTGATTTGGTTTAATTTGCATTATGATGTACCTATTAGAATAACAAAAGGAATTTTTGGATTTATTAAGTTCCCTCTATTACGGGAATTAAGAAAGGAAAGAAAATCAAGAATTGATTTCGGTCAAATAAAGAAAATCAACAAAGATTCCGCCGGCGATTAAGAACTTAGGCCACCCGTTTAGGTTTTCACGGCCGCCCGACCACGGCGGACGAGGGCCAGCAGCGGTGAACCGCGCGTTGCAGCTGCTGTTACAAATCTCAAAAAAAAAAAAAAAAAAACGCCAAAGATTCGCAAGACACCGGTGAACGTTGTTCACCGGCGATTAAGAACTTAAGGAGCTGCGGCGGCTCTGTAGTCGCCGCTGCACCAGTTCTCTTAAAAAAAAAAAAAAAAAAAAAAAGAGATGATTTGCTGCGCCGGATCGAAGTACTCTGACGAAAGAGGTACGTCGTTTGGCGGCGAAAGTCTACGCCGGAGGAAGATGGCGGCTGCTACAAATTGTTGAAAGAGGGGAACAGCAATCTCTGTTGAAGAAGAATATGACTCAAATTGCAAAACAGTCCTCAAACTCAAAATAGTTCTTCAATATTGCAATTAAGTCTTATAAAGTGCAATTTGGCCCCTGCCAATTGCAACTCTAGTCCAGATGTTTCCTAAAATTGCACCCCTCTTCTGTTAATTGCAAAACGTCCCCTGACAATTGCAATTTCCGCCCATCTTTTCCCAAATTGGAATCAAGTCTAGTTATATTGCAATTCCAGTCTTTACATCTTACAAATTGCAAACCAGCCCTAATATATTGTAGATAAGTTTCTTATTACTACAAAATAGCCCTAGAAATCTCCAATTCCAAATTGGCCTTTAAGTTTAATAAAATTATATGGCCCAACTATAACTAAAGTTAAAGAATTAAAGTTTTAGCCTTTAATAAAATTAAAGCAAAAGATTAAAAAATTTGGGCGTGGGTCAAGAAACTGGAGCAGGATACAAGTCGAGTTTGACTTGTCCAGTCCCGACTCAGTCAAAGGTCAAAACATTGACCATTGACTTGTGATTAAAAATGATAACCTTTTATAGAAGCCCAAATTTTTCGGTGCAATCTTGAATTCTAATATTGAAAAAGTTATATATATTTTTAGATATGTTAATTGAAGCAACATCTCGCAAAAGTGAGCTCTCTTGTGGAAATTAATTTATTTGAAAATATAAATGGTAATGTGCATGTAACTTATGTGAATGTCCATCGGCCAAAAGGAAGATCGATGTTTATCAGAATTGCATGCATACTTGCAGAATTAAGCTTGTGATAATTACGCAGTTTGGCATGTGAACATAACATCGGCCAAAGGTAGAGTTATGTTCGACATTTATTATCAAAGTTTAGTTACTGCTTCAAGATACCACTTACAAGTTAACATTTGGTCAAAGATAAAATGTTAATGGAGTTCCGGTATCTTGAGATGGGAATTACCAATATTTGAATTTGATTTTTGCTTCAAGGTTAATGTGAGCATGTATAAGATCTATTTCGTTGTAGCACATGCTACTTATAATTACCAACATAACTACCAACATAAATTATATTTCGGTGTTAAAGCACTTCTATTTTATCATGATACTCCATATTGCGTTAAGGATTACTTCTATACCACATTTTAAGGATACAATTTACCTTTGCAACAAGGGTAATATAAAATTGTGGGAGAAAATGATAAACGCATGTGTAGGATATTCATGAACAAGACAATCTTAGTAACTTTTAGGGGTGTTATTTAAAATATATATATTAAAGTTAAGTTCCTTAAGGATATAAAAATAAAGTTGTCCAGAATGATAAGTCTAAAATATATACATTCTTGACAATTTTAATTTTCAAATGTGTATGAGGAAAGGATGATATTAGGGAGTAAATCTCGAAATATCTCGTATTACCTTAACACCTAAGGACAAAGCAAAATGCAATCTTACAAAAGCTGCAAATATAGCAACTCGGAAGAAACAACAAAAGCCACCAATTAAATTGGAAAAGAAAAAGTTGTTTCTCATTTGAGTCTTAATCTTAAGGAGAAGCAATGCACTAATTGTCATGTTAGGCGTGCCAAACGGTGTACTTCTTAATTCGATAATTTCACAGATTAAATCAATTTTGGCTACGTAGACCCATGTGATGAATAGATTAAGTCGCAGTATCTTACATCACTATGTCTATGAAATGTTCTCTAAAATGTCTAAAGTCGAATGATGTTGAAAGATGCATCTATTTGCGTGATGACAATAAGTTCAAGTTGAGGCAATAAAGAAATTTAATTTACTATGAAAGAACTATTTTTCAAGGTTTATTTTGGTAAAGTCTTTCTATTTCGTCTTTCGGGAGAAAATCATTACCTTTTAAATAAATTAAGACATTTATTGATTTATCAAGTTACTAAAGAAAATTCAATTTTTGTAAAAGTTTTGGCTTTAAAAGTTCTCGAGTTCTTTCTACAGTTGCGAAAATCATTTTTTAAGTAGTATAATTGCCTCATAAATCTTTTACTATAGTACTTAAGGTACAAAAGTTATATTAATCTGTGAAAATTCAGTGAAGTTATGGTATATGAGATCAAGTCATACCTCCTAAAGGAGAACAAGGACTCATGTTACTATAATTCTCAAACATAGGGTGTGTTGTTAAAGTTGAGAGTTTACTCAACTTAAGGATCAAAACATTATGTTCATCCAAAATATTAATTTGGTATACTTATTGTTTCAAGTTCACCCAATATAGTTTGTTAAATTCCTATAGAGAAATGTAATATCATCTTTAGGTACATCATAAAGGGTTAATTCCACAATAATGGTGTCACTTAAAAGATGAAATATGACAATTAAAATTTCTCTAAACTGAAACTCTTGAGATTGCAGCTTGCATTATATAAAATATTTACTAAAGTACTTACTTGTTTAGAATATTAAATTAAAAGTACAGTCTTAGTGACTTTAAGAACATAATTTGATTTCAATAGCGGTAAGTTACTTTAAGTATTCTAAAAAGGTCTAAGTTAAAAGTTTTAAATCCCACATTAAAGTTAACTTTTAAGATGAAAGAAATGTTTGGTTCTTTGAGGATGCCGAGTTTGCGGGGGGAGATAAAGTTAAAAACATTGTCTTTCAGAAGGAATGTGTTTGTATTCTTTGGATGTTGAATAGGTCTTGACTTCTTTGTCATTTTATTCAATAGGTCTTGACTTCTTTGTCATTTTATTCAATACTATGCAAGTTAAGACAATGTCAAGGAAACTCCCGTTTAGAGAGTAGTTTCAAAAGAACAAACTTCAGCATCTCAAGAACTTATAACATTAAAGATTTACTATGAATTTTATGAGATGACTATGATTATTGTCTCTTAATGGCAACATTGTGAGACAATATAGATAGTGCATCCAGAAAACTTTGTGTCAAAAGATGCATGGATTATGGCTTGCAACTTTAGAGAACTCATCTCGTGAAATTATTACTGATGGATATAAATAGTGTTTCTCGATGACAACATTGATGATACGATCTATATAGGGCAACCAAATGCTTTATATCTAAAGATAGAAAGATTATGGTTTGCAAGTTTAGGAAATCCATCTGAGTATTTCAGTAAAGTGATGAATGGTATTTCAAGTTTATCAAGCAATTATCTCAATTAATTTTGAGATGAATTTAGTAAATACCATAAGGTCCGTGGGAGTAAAACTATAATGTAATTGCATTGCTTTTGATACTCTTTCTCATAAGAGACTAGTACAATTTAATTAATGCCCTAAAAGTTGTTCTTGAGCAAAAGGTAATAAATAATTTTCCATATGCCTTAGCAATGGAGATTCTTAAGTATGTTTGAATAATAATAAATGTTGGTCAGTTATTTGAGTAACTCATAAAAGACCATTAGTAAGCAGCCAAATGGAGTCTTATAGTACTTCAAGTATTTTAAAGGATACATGCTTACATGCCGGAGGTCAGGTCAGTTTGAGATCGTAAAGTATACTGACTCCGATTTCGGTGGATGCTTAAAAGTATGATTTTACATCAAGCTATGTTCATCTGCTTGTCATGAGAGTCATTTTAGAAAGAGCACTTAACCGTCTCGTATGGTAAATACTTTCATGACAACGGTGTATGTGGTGTGTTATAAGGCGTCCAATTATAAAAGTATGACTGTATATTTTTGTCACGTGGCTGCGTGAAGTGGATAGCGTTAAAACGTGCCACTAAAGTTATTTTGTGACAATAATCAGCAGTTATACATTCTAACAATAGGATATTTATAATGTCAAATTACACTAAACATTATATTCCTAGTTGTTGAATAAAGAGTTCAGAGTAAACAGTTATCTATAAAGCGCATCAACACAAACTCCATATCGTGGATCCACTAATTAAAGAAGTATCATCCAAAAGGTTTTATGAGCTAGTCGCTCATATGGATGACACATCAGTTAAGGAAATTCAGCTTCTGTGGGAGTTTGTAAATGTTTTACCATATAGACGCTTTCGGTTAGTCCGGTTTAAGGACTTTAAGGTTGTTTCTGCAGAAATAAAGTTTCAAGTAAAGTTATACTCTGATTTCAGTTTGAAGTTTGATCTCACTAAGGTTTAAGGGAGGACTAGTTGGAAACAGGCATGTTATGGTCACATTACATGAAGTTTCCATGCTACGCATCCACATCATGATCTATGTCATTCAGTTATATTGACATATGTGATCGTTGATGGGTCGAGTCACGATAAATGCGACAAAGACCCCTTCGATTCTATGTTGGTATGATTGATGGACGGGATTGGTTGTAGATACATTCGGTAATGACAGTAAAGGAGCTCAATTCGAATAAGCATAATTATGAAGTTCACATATAGCCCAAGTGGGAGATTGTTGGATCATTTATCCAATAATGTTGGATCGTTAATCCAACGTTGGGCTTATATGTTAATAATTATGTGATACGAAATGTCATTAATAATAAGCCCGATAAAAGTGATCTAAAGTTCGGTAAAACTATGGGCTTAATGTATCTAATAGGGTGTGGGCCTTTAATGGGTAGAGACTGTTGTAGCTTGTGCTTACGATGATGGGCCGAAGCCCAAGTTACGGAATTAGGGCACCAGGGTTTTGGTGACCTAATATATAAAGGTGGTCATGGTCCCCAAATCACACGAGTCACTTTCTATACTACATCCCATCGATAGTTAGATCAAGAGAGAACTAAAGGAACTCTCAAGAGGTTCGTGCTGATTTGGAAGATCAACCACATGACGTTTCGCGAGCAATTAATCATACGGTGTAAGGTACGCTTCCGCAATCGAGTTATTTGGCTTATGTATTTAATTCTTGATGATTTGACATGAACGCTCTTGGGTTTCGTTTTCGGTCCCAACAGTTTTAAGGCCAAATCCACCCCGGGCGAGCCCCGGACGCGCCCGAGACGCGCCTTTCACGACAGAAGTTTAAATCAACTGAAAATGATAAATAATGGGTAAATAGTTCAAATCACCAACAACTTAATTGGCTATTGCTTGTTTACGTTGGTGTCGCTTTTGGCAAAAAAAAAAAATCATTTGAAGTTATCACACGTTAGTCTAAAGCAAGGTTTTAATTACCTTCATTAGAACTAAGAAATAAATAAAAAGAATTGCTAAAATTAAGGCCTTAGTTGGGAAATTAGCAAGGTTTGATGCTGCAAGACTTTTGATATTAGAGGAAGGGGTAGGAAAACGTAATGCGGAGGAGTTTAGTGCAAATTTAACTAAAAACAACAGAGGTTTATGATGTATTCTTCCGATATATTTTCCCTATATATAAAGATATCCAAGACCAACTTTTAGTACTCATCTTGAGAGTTCTTGAATTTCCTCACATTTTCTCTTCGAGAGAGAAAGAAAACTAAAGATAATGGCGAAGCTAATAAACGTTGCCACTATGATTCTTTCCTTATTATTCATAGCCAACATACCAAAACCTTATAATGCTAAAAAACATTGGATCCAAAATCTCTCATGCCGACAGACGGAAAAGGTAGCAATGCTTCAATTATACATTCATGACATCCTAGGGGGGGAATACAAGACCGTGTACGAAGTGGCTCGAGCTTCGATAACCCCGGATTCTCCGTCCATGTTCGGTCGAGTCGTGGTGTATGATAACCTCATCACGGCTGACCCCGATATAAATTCGGGGCAAGTGGGGCGGCTCCAAGGGCTTAATGCTTTTTCGGATTTGAGAGTCGCGGCCTTGGCTATGAACATTGTCTTCTACTTTACGGCAGGTGAGTACAAGGGGAGCACAATTATCGTGGCAGGAAGGAATCAAATCCTCAATGAAACTCGCGAGCTAGCGGTGGTTGGTGGCACTGGAATATTCCGTGAGGCGCGTGGCTATGCGATAATCAATACTATTTCTCGTGATCTCGTGGTAAATTACTTTGTTCTCGAATATAAGCTTTATGTTCGTTACTTTAAGGAACTTAACGCGCTTCCATAGGCATACATGCGTGTGTGTATGTGTAGGCGAGACGCCTTTGGTCTTTCAATGTTAATGGATTGTATATCAATCATATATATATATATATATATATATATATATATGTGTGTGTGTATATGTATGTTACAAGTTCAAATTTATATGTCTATATCCTGCCACGGTTGGTGCTGATATCATTATGTTCTTTATTTTATCTTAATTACATGTGTTAGCATTTTTTGAAAATAAGAAATTGTTTGTGGAGTAAGTATACTTATCCTAAATTGATAGAGGTGCAAAGGTGACTATACTAAAATTCTACTGGTGAAAAAGTAATTTTTTAAGACACATTTCTATGGAAAATGGAAAAGACCCCCCTATATTGATTGAAATTTTGAAATCCGGCAAAATTGGCTGGATCAGTTTGTCAATGGAAAGGACTAAATCGATAAGATTCATACGTACACTAAAGGGATCGAAACTAGCCATTATCATTAACACTTCAATAATCAAAACCCGACTAATGCCGGAATCGAAATCAAAATGAAAGAATCTCACCCAGACATACATATATGTGTACAGTATAAATATTAGACTATTCGATTTTTGTAAACCCGGATTACACTTAAATTGTATGGAGTTTCGCAAAGTAGCTACCAGACCGGTAAAAATTGCAAATAAAACCCTTAGTCAATTTAACATGCATGTACAAATTAACTCTCCTCTGAGACCACACTCAACGGAAAAAAATGCAAAAACATGGCGAAAGCGAACTGGTAATCAACGGTTGAGGGAAATTAAAGTTGTTCACACAAACTCTATTAATAGGTACACGGAAAGTTTTTTTTTATTTTTGATAGAGTTGGGATACTTTAGGAAAGCTGTTATAATTGAGGGATTTAACGGGTGTCCTCTAGTTTTATATTGCTTCACGTGCATTTTTTTTTATTTATATTTTCATTGGTAATTTTTTTTTTATTAAATCTAGAGTATGATTAATACTCTAAAAAATCAACTCATACATGCCATGGGAAAATATCTAGTCAGGTCAAGCTAGTGCAACAAATTTATTTGGTACATTACAATTAATTAGCCCTGCACCTCGTGCCTAAAAAGAACATAGATTAGTTCAAATTAAGTTTCTTCGTCAACTACAACGAAATTAAAGATTTATCTTCATCGCCATATATAGTACACCCTTGAGCTAACTCATGATTATTCACATTTATACAACAACTTCATATATAATCGAACCCATATTCCCATGCATGCTAGTTACCATTAGATCAAAAGTACAAAACAAACTTTTATCTTTGCTCACTTCGCAGGAAAAAAATAAATTAAGCATGGGGAACCTAATAATAGTACTTGCCATTTCAATCGTTTCCTTATTGATTTCATTTCAAGCATGCCAAAAGCTTACAATGCTCAAAAGCCCGAGAAAACATGGTTCCAAAGCCTTTTTATAGGTAAGGAAAAAGGAGCCAGGGTTCATTTCTACGTACAAGACGTCCTAGGAGGTGAGAATCCAACCGTGTACGAGGTTGCCCGAACCTCCATCACTTCAAACTCCGCAACGACGTTCAGACAAGTCCATGTCCTGAATGATCTACTCACCGCCGAACCCGACTACAATTCGGAGAAATTGGGTCGGATTCAAGGTCTTATCACTTCAACAAATTTGGCACTCACGGAGTTGGCTATGAACCTTAACTCCGTCTTCACGACAGGAGAGTACAACGGAAGCACGATTAGTATCTTGAGAAGGAATCAAATAGATGATGCTAGTCGCGAGTTGGCGGTGGTTGGTGGGACTGGAGTATTCCGAGGGGCACGTGGTTATGCTATAACGAACACCTATTCGTATGATCTTGTGGCGAATTACGGCATACTTGAATACATGCTTTATGTTATCGTATATCAATGGATTCAACGTGATTAGTCAGGCAGATGAATGACTAGTGACAGTTATTTATGCAGTTATATGATTAGATAATGCATACAATATTGATTATTCGTGCAAAATTCCAATGTTCACCATGGTCCATTATATATATCCTTTGAGAATTATCAATTATATATAATTCATCTTTATTAGTTGAATATGTATTCTTGTATTTTGCATATTTAGCTTGTGTAATTGTACTTACGTAACTAGCCTTATCTTGTATGTATTTAAGCAACTTCGTGATTAATGAAAGTCTTTCATTCACAATTATTAAACGTACCTCTTATATGGTATTATGAGTCCTTAGTCTCTAACGAGAATCTCGATCCATGACAAACCCTAGCGACACATCCGATGGCTCATCGTGCCTCGATGTCTCCTCGACGTCGCAGTCTACCGCTCACTCCGGCTCCATGACTCTACCTTCGTCTGGCGGTGCTGCGATCATCCCGATCAATGCGCACCAACAACTTCTGCTCAAGCTCACCGACGATAACTTCCCCACGTGGCGATCTCAAGTTCGTCACTTGTTCTTTGGATATGGCCTCTTTGGCTATCTTGATGGTTCTATCCCTCGTCCCGTGTTGGATGACTCCCCCGCCTCTGTGGCCGCCTATGATTATTGGTCTCGTCAAGATTCCTTGAATATCTTTTCTCTCTTTGGCTCTTATTCGGATGGCATCGCCTCTCTCATAGCCAATGCGACCACCTCCGCCGCCGCTTGGGAAACCCTACACCGCACGTCATGCAGATAAAAGATGTCCTCAACAACCTAAAGCTTGGCTCTCACTTCGTCTCGGAGTTCTTGTAATTGATCAAAGCTAAGGCCGTCGAGTTAGCCGTCATTGATGGACTGATCAAGGCTGACGACCTTACTTTGTATTCCCTCAATGGCCTAGGCCCTACGTATCGCGACATAGTCGGTCCGATCCCTGCCTTGGAGAATCCCATTCAGTTCACGGAGTTACATGACTTTCTTGTGGGTCAAGAGTCTTATCTTCGTCGCATGGAATCCGAGAGTTCCACTTTTGTTGCCACCGCTACTGTCGCCTCGTCTCAGCCTCGCTATCACAACTATGGCAACCGTGGTAACAGCAGTAAATGAAACTGGAGCAATAAAAACCGTGGTGGTCGTGGTTTTTCCAATCAACAGCGCTCCCCTAATAGCGGTGGCTACACCAACCACCCCACGGATCAGTCCTCGCGACCTCCAATCACATGTCAATTGTGCGGTGCTAACGGACATGATGCTCGTACCTGCTGACTCTACCCTGTCCCAAACACCAACTTTGCTTCTCCACCTACTGGATCAAACTCTTAGTGCACCAAGTGGTTAGTCGACTTGGGGGCATCGCACTCACTCACGCCTGACCTGCAGAATCTGTCCGTTCATTCTGAAAATGAGGGTCCGAATGAGGTCAACACCTTTGGTGGCACAGGTTTACCCATTACTCACATTGGCTCCTCTCGTATTGCTTGTCCTACTCTCACATTTACTCTTGATAATGTTTTATGTGTTCCCGCCTCTCAACCAAACTTGCTATCTGTTCACCGGTTTACTGAGGCCAATAATGTTTCCGTTGAATTTTTCTCATCTCACTTTTATGTGAAGGATCTACTTACGGGAACTAGGGTGCTGCGTGGTGAGTGCATTAATGGAGTCTATTGTGTTACTCTTCCTTGGGTTACTGCGTCCTCAATTAGTGCATTTGTTGGTGAACGTGTCAGTTTGGACCGTTGGCATGGCCGGCTCGGTCACCCCTCCACGAAGATTGTGTCTTTACTTTTCCATAAATTTAAGCTTCCCGTTGTGTCATCCGGTGTGTCGGATTTGAGTTATTGTAGTCCTTGCTTATTAAACAAGAGTCAACAGTTATTTTTTCGTGATTCGTCGCTTGTTTTGACGCATGTGCTACAGTACGTTTATGGTGATGTTTGGGGGCCTTTTCCCGTCACCTCAGTTAATGTATGTCGTTTTTACTTAATATTGGTGGATCACTTTACTAAGTATGCTTGGTTGTTTCCTTTGTTTGAAAAATCCGATGTACACAACGTGTTTGTTCAGTTTCGGGTTATGGTTGAGAAACAATTTTCATGTTCCATTCGCAACTTTTATTCAGATAACGGAGGCGAATTTCTTGCTTTGAGCCACTACTTGTCCTTATGTGGCATCAGTGTCTTACCTCAGCCCCTCACACTCTACAACAAAATGGTACAAGTGAACGATGACATCGCACTATTGTCACTATGGGTCGCACGCTTCTTAACTGTGCGCGTCTCCCCCCGAATATTGAGAGTTTGCATTTTGCACGACCGCCTATCTCTATAATAGGCTTCCCACAGTGGTCCTTAATTATCGTTCTCTATTTGAGGCTCTTTTTGGGAGGACGCCCAATTATCTCACTCTTCGGGTCTTCGGATGTCTTTGTTATCCACATCTCCGTCCCTCTTGCCACCCTATCGAGAATGTCTATTTATTGGTTATTAAACCTCCCAAGCTACTTATAAGTGTTTGGATCTTGGCTTGGATTGCATCTATATTTCCCGTCATGTTCGTTTTGTGGAAGACGTTTTTCCTCGTTCTATTGCGCCACCCTCATCTCCGCCGCCCTCGGATCCTAGGGTTTCTATGCCGGCGGCTCCACTCGACCTCGCTAGGGTTCCACTACTTCCAATCCCTAGCGTGGCCACAAACCCTCTGGCCCATGGGCGGGCGCCCGTGACCTTTTTTTTGCTATCGGCTCGTGGCCTATCACCGCATGATCACTCGTTCTCGTAACAACATATTCAAGCCTAAGGTGTTATTTCACTCCACTAAGCACCCGGTTCTAGGTCCTACTACGCATACTTCGATTGCGCAAGCCCTAAAGGACCCGTCTTAGCGTGCTGCCATGGATGAGGAACTCACCTCCCTCTCTTAGCATGGTACTTGGTCTCTCGTCCCTATGCCTTCTAACCGCACCCTTGTTGGCTCTCGTTGGGTTTTCCGTATCATGCGCCACCCCGATGGCTCCATTGAACGCTACAAAGCCCGTGTCGTCGCTAAGGGCTTCCATCAACAAGTGTGCGTGGACTATAAGGAGACCTTTAGCCCGGTTGTTAAATCGGTTACTATTTGTACGATCTTCTCCTTGGCTACTATGAATGGGTGGTCGTTTCGACAACTCGATGTTAGTAATGCCTTTCTTAACGGGGATCTCACGTAAATAGTGTTTATGAGCCAACCGCCGGGTTTCATGACAAGAATGCGCCGACTCATGTTTGCCTTCTTCACAAGTCACTCTATGGCTTGAAACAAGCCCCTCACGCGTGGTAACTCGCGCTTAGCAAAAACACTCTTGTATATGCTATTGCAGTAAATTTAACAATGTCAGGATAGTCCAGTTGTTAGTTGCAACAATAATGATGAGGACGAATTATTATTTTTATCCTTTAATTTTTTTTTTTCTAAACTTATATGCCCATTTTTTGGGCCCCAGATTAAATGCCCAATAACTTTTAAAATTTCTATCAAAAAGGCCATTTTTTGCTTATTCGGGTTAAAAATCCTACGTGGCGGTACAGTCAATAAGTTGTTCCGCCAAGTCATATTTTTCAGCCAAAAACGTTTTCTTACACAAACCATTGTAATTTTAAATAGTGTAATTAGACTCCATAAAAAATTACACTTTGCACCCCAAAATATATATATATATATATATAAATAATAATAATAAACATATATATACAACTAATTGTAAAAATAATAAACACACATGTATAAAATAATAATAATATAAATATATATATATATAACTATTTATAAAAAGAATAAACATATATATAAATAATAATAATAAACATATATATATATAACTATTTATAAAAATAATAAACACATATATATATATCAATAATAATAATAAATATATATAACTATTTGTAAAAATACTAAGTAAATATATATATAAATAATAATTAGCACATATATATATATATATATAAACACATATTTATATATATATATATGTAGAACTATATGTAAAATGATAAACATATATATATATAATAATAATAAACACATATATATATAACTATTTGTAAAAATAATAAATATTTTAATAATATATAAAAATAAAAAATAAAAACAACAAAAAATACAATTAAATTAAAAAAATATCATCATCTTCATCGCACTTCTCTTGTACCCCTCCCCCCCACGCCCCACCCCCGCCCCCTAACGTCATCTTTACCACCACCACCCCCAACAACGCCACACGCCACCACCACCCCAAAATTCCCGAAAAGCAAAAACCCTATTTTTTTTGAGGTTGTGGTGGCGCGATTTGAGTGGTGCCGTGGTGGAGCGATTTGAAGGGGAGCGGAGCCGTGGTTGCACGATTTGCAGGGGAGTGGTGGCGGAGGCGACGCAATTTGTATTGGAGTGGTAGTGTAGGCGGCGCGATTTGCTGGGGAGTGGTGGCAGAGGTTGCGGATTAAGTGGCGGCGCGATTTGCAGTGGAGTGGAACGGCGGTGGCGGAGCGAAGGTGAAAGAGAGGAGGAGATGGGGTGCAAGTGTAATTTTAAAATATTACAAGGGTAGTTTTTGAATTTGTAGTTGGCAAGTTATGTAATAAGAGTTGTTAAAAACTTTCTAGGGCAAAAAAAACATTTTTCGGTCAAAACAAATAGCAACTTATTGACTGTACCGCTACGTAGTATTTTTAGGCCGAATAAGCAAAAAATGTCATTTTTGATAGAAATTTTAAAAGATATTGGACATTTAATCTAGCCCAAAAAAAAAGGCATATAAGTTTAGATAAAAAAGTTAAGTGACAGAAATAATAATCCGTCATAATGATGAACTATATCTTTCTTAATTATAATTAACAAGGACGATGCCTTTGAGATAACTAACAAGATGTATTCAAGTTACATGTTCGTATTATGTGAAGTCATGATCATTCATCAAACTCATTGAATTCTAATTTAGTTTTATTAAAATCTCAGTTTGTATGTAATTATAATACGAGAATAAACATAGTTTTTAAGGAAAAGCCCCCGTGATAGGGTGTATACATCGAACCACGTAAAAATCGTGTATATTATTTTTCATTTTTCTAACTCTTAATTCGTTGCAACTACTTCTACCATTATAACTAGTCAATGAATCAGGTTATATAGTATAACATGATAATAATCTAACATTGGATCCTTTCCGATGAAGTATCTAGGAGTTCATTTGGGCATTAATCCGAGAAGAGCAAGGTATTGGCAGCCGGTTCTTGATGTTATGACCAGTAGGGGATTTTGTAGGTGGAAATTTGGGACAAGACGACAATTTCTTGGTGAAAGGATTATTCTTAATAGATCCGCGCTATTCCAGTGTACTATTTTCATTGGGAACGGTCTGTAAAAGAGAACGAGATTAGCAAGTCTTCGCTTTCAAAATTTGGAGCTGCTCAATCTCACGGTTCATGTGTAGTGGAGATAGAAATTCTTGTTTGACTAGTTCTCTTTGGGGCTCTATCCTTTCGTCATAATAGGGTCATACCACAAGACCATATCCACTTCAATTGGGATTAATACGAATTTGAACTCGAAGGCATAATCGTGGTTTTAGAATATCGGCTCCCTCAACTCGCAACCCGGTTTCACGAATTAGTTTCTGAACGGACTTCAAAAAAGGGGTAGGAGCTTGTGTCAATCTCCTTTTTTGGCAAGACTCTTAAATAGACAATTCACCATTAAAAGAGTGTTTTAATAGGCTCTATCACCGTTCTTGTGACAAGGAATCAACAGTTTTTAGTATGGGCTTTTGGAATGAGTGCAACTGAAATTGGGGACCACGTTGGCATTAGAACTTTCTTGTTTGTAAGGTCATCTTCCTCGTAATCTCACAGAAGCTCTAGAAGGTTTTTGGCCACATTTGGACTAACATAATCACTAGAAATAGACCAATGAGCCATCGGGCTTATTATTGGTAGAATTTTTTAGATGGGGGTACTCGAGTCTATACTCCACAATGCTCAAAACCGAGAGTCCGAGTTTTTCTTATCTTGGCAACCTAAAGCGCCTTTCAAAATTGATAGTTGTAGGATCGGGATTTAGTACCAAATTACCAAACTCAACACTTGTGTTAGCTCCTAGTGTTAATACAACCATCATGCACTTAATGTTGACTTAACACCTACTGACAAAATAATTTTGAACAACAAAACGTAAAGAAAACAGTAGTGAATTTACCTAGCCGCATGGAAAATATTCATTATGATATAGTGAATTTACAAAATCATCACTTAACTACTACATGAACACTCTATGAATATTTGAGCTACAAACCAGCATATAGTGGTACATGAATTCGGAGCCGGATCACCTCCTACAAAATAATCTAGATCTCCTGAGTGTCACGTGTCTATATTAAGATTTAAGAACTTGCCTTTAATTTTCTCTTCATTTTTTTTATTCCCGAATTCATTCCATTCGAGATTTTCTCTCCAAATCTTTTGAGAAAACTCATGCTAAGATGGAATCTTATCATCCTAAATTCGAAAAAGAAACAAAAAACATAAGAAACTTAGATTATCGGAGAAGAACACGAATCAACGATCAACTGAAAATAATTTCACCGTCGTTGAATTTTAGATTTTCGGTCGTTGGCTCGTCCATCGTTCTCAGGGACGGTAAAATAGTGAATTCCTTTCAACTTGCAAATTAAAGATTGTATATTTCTTTTGAATAAAGTTACTGTACCACAATTGCCCACAACATGTTTGTAAATTGTCCTAAAAGAGGTAAAACTTTGAGACCCTAATCGGTTTGTTCCAACTTTCTTAGGGCTCCACTATTCTAAGTGAGTTGCAGCATGCAATCCAAACTGAGGACGGGTTTCTGGGGTTAGCTCACACTCGCAGGATCGTGACCCTTTGCCGCAAGGTTAGAAAAATTGTACGCAATAGGTAGGGCTGTACATTTGGATCGTATCAGATCAAAGCAACACTAGTATTCAATTTCGATCTTGGCAATTACGTAGATTGAAATCAGATCAATTTATAACGATCTAAAAATCATTCGATTTTGATTTGATTTCGATATTTTTTCTTGTTTTTCTTTAAATTTTAATATTAAAGAACAAACATTATATAACCTTTTATTTTGTATCTAAAATTAAAGAAAACTTGAATTATAAATGAAAATAATGAGAATTTATAACAAATTCATAGGGGTTTTCTCATTGGTTATCATTTATGTTAACTACTTTTCAAAAGACGTCATCTATGTTGACATTGCGCACATGAGGTCCTATATGTTGTATCAATTATCAATTTTGGTTCCCCGTAAAACTCCGGCGAGGAAATATTCCACTATTCACCTAACTTTTATATAATTACACTACACCTAACGTTTTTCTAAAAAATAAGCATAAACACTTTCAAAAAATTAACAATAAATTTACTTTTTATCTTGAAATGAACTATTATTGAGGAAAAATTTCAGTTAGCTATCCAAACTTTGGCCTCTTTGACACTTACTTATCCAAACTTACACTCCTGACACTTTACGGTCCAAACTTTCACTTTCTTAACACTCGACGGCCTGAACTTTGTTTTCGACCTATAGGGGTAAAATTGGTACATCACTTATTTTCAACAGCTAACTCAATCAAACTCATTCAAACCCAATTTAAACCTAAAATCAGCCCCAAATCGAATTATTCCACGAGCTCTAAATAACTCAATTCTGAAAATTAACAACAAATTTATCAAATTAACACCACAATCATAATCGACAAATGTCAGAGACTACTGTAATGAAGGAATTTTCTGGCAAGTGTGGGTTTCCAGCGGTTACCCACCTCTCCTTAACTGATAAAAATCGAGGTCGTCGATTCACTCAATGTTACAAGAGAAACAGAGGATGTGGGTTGTGGTTCTGGTTCGATGAACCCTTTTGTGATCGTGCAAGAGAGGTTATACCAACGTCGAGGAGAAGAATCGAAAAGACCGAAGCAAAAGTGAAGGAATTCGAAAAGGGAATAATTGAACCTAAGTTGCATCAGAATAACATTGAGTTGGAGTTGGAGAATAGTAAGCTAAAGACGAGGACGGAGAAGCTTGAAAAGCATGCTACTAATTTAGAGGTTAAAAATAGGAAATTGTGGATTGCACTATTTTTTTTTCCTTTTTTATGTGTTGTATTGTAATTTGATTAAGGCTAATAAGGTGTGATATGGTTGGAGAATAAATTGTGTTGGTTTGGAAGGATAGGTGTTGAATGAAAGAGATGTTTTAGGTGTTTGATTTCTGTTTTGTAAGTCGATGCATGTAGGTTCTACCTTAAACATTCATATTATCACATGATATACTTTAACAATTCAATCATAAATCCAACTTCTAAACACAGAGCATAGCATGGCATCACATGAAACACATAGATACAACCACAAATAAACAGATAATAATGCATGCATAGTCAACATAGGAGCCGTTTGATAAGAAAGTAAGGATTGAATCTGAATTATAATAGATGCGTATTATAATATGCCAGTTGCATGATTAAATTGATGTTTGGTAGACATTTATGTATCCCAACTTCGGTGGATTAAGCAATCCACCAAGAATGGACGGATTATAATATGCCACGAAATGAGGGCCGGCCAAATTACATCCATCCGGCCCGCATCTATAATAAGTCATACCAAATGTTGTAATAGTGCTTAAAACCCGAAGTAATACCCCTTAATATGGGGCTATTATAGGATATCAAACGACTCCATAGAAAACATAATAATAGGTGGAAGCAGAAATAGATTAATGACTTAAACAAAGAAACAAAAGACATCCATCCATTCATAAAATAAAAATAGAAATAAAAACATAATAAAAATTGTTCAAAATATTCAAAAATAACAATAACATCCCTTAGGATCAAAAGGGTGGGGGGCAACAGGGAAGACAAATCCCACCAATTTAGATGTTGACATACTCTATATCATAATTGGACAACACCGTAACGGGTGGGATGTGAAGGCCTCTGATGCAAAGATAATAGTCCAACAAGCAGTAGTTCTTGAATCCCTCATCTGCGGATTTCTTTGCCATATTTGAAGGCTGCATTTTGTATAATAAAGTTTTAAAAAACATGACATATCACTAGTATCCGAATAGACAAAGTTGATATAACGTTTACATTTTTCACAAGGCGCTTGTAGTTGGAATTCGTCCTCACATTCCCCTTCCTCCTACTGAACTTGACCCCTGGAGTCGCGTAAAACTGAGGAAAACGTTGCAGCCGAGTCTGCATTATCCTCAGCCAGTTGAGTGTACACCGGCTACATCGACCCCTTTGTGTACCAGATGTCTTGCTGCACAAGATCACGAAGTTTTCTCAAAAGAAAGTCTTCGTCCTTGGCCATATGGTCGCGAAAGTTGTAGAAGATGGAGGGAAGATACTCAGAGACTTCGTCGTAAACGTCTCTTAGAGTCGATTGAAAGTAGGCTTCCATGTCTGCTGATATGAGTTGTGAGATTTTTTTTGCTAGATAATAAGGTTTGGATGCATGGGTTAATTAGGTTGACGTTTCGTGTATATATAGTAGAATGTGAAGAGTTGTAGGAATAAATGTCTTGCACCGGTCATTTGATTAATCCAACAGTGATCTTGCCGTTGATGTCTAATCGAGTTTAAGTGGCATCAATTATTGAGTCAAATTGAAAGTTGATGAGCCACATTAATATGCAATATAGAAAAAAAAAGATTTGTTTATGTAGAATGACATATTAATAAAGTCATCTTAATCAAAAAAGGAAAAAAAAAGAGTTGATTTAAGTTATCTGCCCTGCCACATTGATATAGGCGTCTTATCAAATAAAAGGAAAAAAAAATTAATATACAAGTTTAGGATCGCGGATGTCAAAATTGTCAAAGTTTGACAGTAAAGTGTTAAAATTATCAAAGTTTGGACCGTAAAGTGTCAAAATGTTCAAAGTTTATGCCGTCGAGTGTAATAATATATATAGTTTGGATAGTCGTTTATCAAACATAAAAAGTTTTTTGTGAGTTGTTTCATAAAAATTGACATTATCCAGCACATCATCAATAGCACAAACATGACATACCAATATCCAGTTATATGGACAACAAAAGCTTACAAAATAGTGGCATGCACTAATGTTCATCATACAAAACATTTAGTTAGTACCATATTCTGCAATACTGTTGAATTACTTATCCCACATTGGTTGGGGACTACCCTGGGCTACTGTTTATTAATAATTTTCCCCTCTCCCTCTAATAAGGCCTTTTATGGGGAAATATGAGGGGGCTCTAATTTCTACATGGTATCAGAGCCTACCCCATCCAATGTTGGGCTTGCCCATCTATTTCTCTCACGTGTAGTTCTGTTCGGTATTGTCCCGGCCTACACGTGAGGGGGGCGTGTTGAATTACTTACCCCACATTGGATGGGGACTACCCTGGGCTACTGTTTATTAATAATTTCCCCCTCTCCCTCTAATAAGGCCTTTTAGGGGGAAATATGAGGGGGCTCTAATTTCTACAAGTACTAATATACATAATCTCAACCACCCTTTTTGGGACTCCAATTTTTTTTTCTTTGGAGCAGGAGGTATGAACCTATTTCTACCTGGAGGAGTAAGAGTCAAATTATGCATGTCAAGTGATGGATTGAAAATTGCATGACCTTGGTGTGTAGATCTTTTGGGTATTTCCTTTGGTGGTTTCCTTCCTCTTGAACTCTCACCTTTTTCTTTTCATTTCCCTTTGCTTGTTTTCTTAATAGCTTCATCTTGCACATGAGCATTTCTGGTCGAGCTTCCAACCCCATCATCAGCAGTTGGTTCCACAATAGGTGGAACAGATTCATTTGGTGCATTAACTTCTTCCTCCTCTAACCCTACTGTCTCATAAGCTCTCTTAAGATAGTCATCATCAGCTGCACATTGTCACTATCATTGAGAGTGTCCGAAAAATCTGAATCATCACCAACTGAGACTTCACCATCACTATCTACACTGTCAACTATATCAACTATAGACTCCAACAATGGACTAGTATTGTCTCTTAAGTGTTGTGGTACATATCTCTGGCTTCTTGGTTCAGTTGTAGGACACTATGGCTCTCCTTATTATCCCTTAAAGAGCTAGGTATATCACTTGCTCTTGCTCTTGCCTTTCTGGCTGCCATGTCTGTTAACAGAATAGCTACATCTTCATCAGGCAATTCATTATTACTCTCTACAAGGCCTTCTACAAACATCTCATCTTCACCAACATTGGCACTACCTCCATTGTTATCACCAATATAATCCAACCTTTCACTCATTGAAGGAAGATTTGGCAATTCACTCTGTGATTGAGTAGCATTTAGTGGTACCTCATTTGTAAGAACATAAACATCTATTGATTTCCTTGTAGATGCCTCAAATGCCATCGCTAGTGAGTCTTTATCATTATTTACTTCAATATACTCACCTGGTGAAGAATCTTGAATGTAACATATTCTTACCACACAACCCTCTATTTTAACACCTACTTCTTTTACCATTTCCAGTATTTCTAGCCTGGACATTTCATCCTCATTATACCAGTCTATGTAGCTCACTTGTCCTTCAAGATAAACCCATTTACCCAAATTCATTAATTTACCCGAATGATGCAAGATTATGGTGAAAGGGTCATCTCTATCTCCAACTGAATAAAGACAAAAAAATAATTAGTATGATATTACCATACAGAAACACACTTATCACGTGTACAAAGTTAAACTAATCACACAACTACACTTAGTGGCAGTCAAAGTGAGAACAACAAAGGAAAAAAAATTAATTATTTTTCACATATGTTCAACTAATCCCTCAAATTTAGCCAAAATGAGGGACCACACGACAAAAATTAGTTCCAAACAAGGAAATATATTAAAGTTTAGATTTGGGGCTTCTTACCATAATCGGGTGTAATTTGTCCTTCGAGAATAATGTCAGTGGGGGTTCTAACCCTCTACATCATTGTTAGATTCAGTCGATCGAGTGAAGAAAACAAGAAATTGAGGTTCGATTTTGTGGATTTGCTTTCGATTTTAGGAGTTAGGGTTTCTGATTTTTGGCGGGTTGTGTGACAGAAATGGCATACTCAGCCCTTATATGTTTGATTTAAACTAATAAACTTAATTTTTGATAGTTACTAATTTTTTTTTTTGGTAAACATTGATAGTTACTAATTTAAAAGGAATAAGAACTTTTCATCTACCCGGCCCCCACCCCACCCAACAATGAGGCGGCTCGTGAACCAGAACGCGAAAAAATTGGGTGTAGTGATGAACAATGATGGTGATGATGATTATTGAAGATGATGATTTTTTTTTCATTAGGTTACATACAGATGATGATGAATGTAATGATTATTAACTCTTTTTCTTTTTTATATTATACTTTTATTTGGTTAATTATTGAAAATTTAAGATTATTTATGAATTGAAATAGTATAAAAACTATACAACATAGCCATTTAAAAAAATTAAGAATGCACATATATATAATTTTAAGGGAGAATTACACAAACTACCCCTCAACTATGGGGTATTACACAAAGCATCCCTCATGTTTGAGAAATTACACAAATTACCCTTATGACCGATTTTTCATGTAAAAATATTAAATTTTGTTGAATGTAAATTCATCCTCCTCATTTATTTTGCACAAGAAACAAAAAATAAAAAATAAATCAAAACTGTTCAGACAACACACATTAATTTGGTTTAAAAAGACAAAAATAACAAAAACAAATAATATATTGAAAGCTGCGGATTTTAGTCTCTGCTATGATCTGAAGGTGTAAGGCTATCTTAATCATTTTAATTTATTCTTACATAATGGTAGTTTGTGTAACTTTCCAAACATGAGGGGTAGTTTGTGTAATTACACCCTAATTGAGGGGTAGTTTGTGTAATTCCCCCTATTTTTAAATATTTTTAAAGTAACCAAAAACTTAAAAATTTTGAAATAAAAAGTTTAATAGTTATCAAGCTTCATATGAAAAATGAAAGAGTCATTTTGTTTTGAAAACAAACTTATTTAACTTTGCAGGCTACTAGTTTGTATATCCTAAATTTCTGAAATTTTTACTAATTTGGCTTTCGAAACTAACTTGTTTTATTTGTTAAATACATCATATGATGCAGGTTACATTTTGTTTATCCCATATCTTGTTTCTTGAAATTCTTTTTATTCTTAAAAAGTAATTAATTGTAAAACTTTGTTATGTTTTTTCACTTATTAATTTGTTATGATTTGTCGACAATTTAAAGATATAAACATAGAGAATCATGTCACTCCACAGCGTAGGTTGAAATTTGAAACAAACGATGATCAAATGGAAGTAGAAAATGATGCTCTCCATGGTGAATATGGAGAAAAAGTTATACGACAACGACACTCAATGATTCCGAACGAAAAAAATACCACATTTGCGTATGGGGTTTGACATCAATGATGTTGCTTATAATTTTTCTAATGAATATGCAGAAGCAATAGGTTTTAGTATTCAGAAAGACGTAGCTCACAAAGATTCTAAAAAGAGGATTTTGGATAGAATATTTTACTTTTTGTGCCAAAGTAAAAGGAAGTAGGATTAAAAGCGATGTACATGTTAGGTCTCATCGTCCAGAAACAAGAAAAGGTTGTTTAGTAATGATAAAGATTAAATCTCGCCATACAACCAGATACATGGTTGCAAAGTTTATTTCTGAACATAGTGGGCATGAATTGGCTAGTCCTACGACGTCGTATTTGTTGAGATGTCAAAGAAGCATGATTGTTGCACAAATGTTACAAGTAGATGACATAAATTACTCTGATATAGCACCAGATGTTGGGTTTTAGTTGATGGCGAAATAAATGGGTTGGCGGGAAAAGCTGCCTTCATTTTCAAAGACTTGAAGAATTATTTGCGTTAAAAAAAACCCATTAAAATGGAAATTGGTGATACCAGAGGGGTACTTGAATACTTGTAAGAAAAGCAATTAGAGGATCCAATATCTTTTTATGCATTTACAGGTGATGAAGACGACTTGATAACAAATATATTTTGGGCATATGCACAAATGATGATGGATTTTGCTTGTTTTTGGTGATCAAGTATGTTTTGACACTACTTACCGAAAGCTTAAAGATGCAAGACCATTTAGTCTTTTTTTTTTTGAGTAAACCATCACAAACAGACCAACGTCTTTGGTGCATCCTTATTATATAATGAGACAACAAAAACATTTACGTGGTTGTTCGATATGTTTTCAAGAGCCATGTCCGAATAAAGGCCACAAACTATCCTAACAGATTAAGATGCGGCTATGACCAAAGCTTCAATGCTAAAATGGCCCAATACATTCAAAATGGTAACCAATAACTAACTAAAGAGTTTTACGACACAACCGCAGATGGAATGGATGAATACACATAAAGTATTACTCGGTGAGCCGTGTTTCCAACAATTTTGACAGTAGTGTCACCAACATTCACTCCCCAATGGGGGTTCTTGTCACCCTTTCCTTTGAGGAGAATCGATGACTGCATCCGGCTTCCAAGAATTTCACTTCTATTGATCTAACCACTGAATATTTAATTTTAATGTGAGATAATTGGACACTTGAGATTCAAACATCGTCAACTCTTTTTGAAGAAAACATCTTCCCAAACATTTAATTCCCAACTTTTGTTACTGTATATTCAAGTGTTTTTCTTTTGTTTTTTTAACTAAGTTACAAAATGTGCCATATAACACTTTAATTTATAGTGGAAAATTGTAAAAATTGTTGTGCCGACATTGCTTTTAAAATCCGTTATTGTGTTCCTTTACGAGTATAGTCTGGTATTGTGAACATTGTGCATTTTAGAGCAAATTTTTTTTGTCTAAAATGACACCTGAGGCACGTGACCCCCGAATTTGGAGAAAACTCTTCGTCGGAGGACTAAATGTAGATTTGTGTCCACCATAATGGATTATATTTGTAAGTTAATACAATAAAGGACGACAAGTCAAATGCGACCACAATAAAGGACGATTTTTTCATTTTTTTCGAGCAAAACTTGTGAATCTCCCTTAATTGTAATATATTATGTAGTTTTACTATCCTCTCGTCTTCATAAAATTTGAAAATATTCGAAGCCAGAGACATGTGCCCTTTGATGTATTAGGTTCCTTGAGGCTCAACAACATTTACTTCTCGCATATTCTTTCTACGAATAGACAGAAAAGTTTTAGCTTATTAAGTTACTCATAGCCAATTATGATTGTCAATTGACATTTCTTTTATATCCACGAGTATGAAACATATTTTGACGAACAAGTCAACAAATTCAACACATTGGAAAATTAGACCACTCGAGAAAAAAATATGCAAAATGTTTGGCCCTTTCTCTAACTCATAGCAATGATCTAACTTTTATAACATCGACGAGATCCTCCACCGAAACACTTTCTTCCTTAAACGTGAGTTTGTTTCTTGCTAATCAGGGTGCCCAAATCGTGAAATACCAGATGCATGACCAATCACACGTTCAACTTTTCCATTAACTTTACGGAGCAAATCGTCCTTCAATTGAAGAAAAAGATTTCTGCAATTTCTGCTAATGTTGTGTAATGTCCGACCCACTTCAAAATAGATATCCAGACCTTGTGTGTAAAGATGCACATACAAAACAAATGATTTGAATTTTCTTATTTTCAATTGACATATTCTAGGTATATTGGTCATGTTTACTAAGATTCTTGATATAAAAGGTAAAATCATTACATTGTTATTCATATATTTTATCTTTAACATTTATTAGCATAAAATGTGTGACTATATGCATCTATATAATATATATAATCTTATATGAATAAGGCGATCATATCAAGAAAAATACTTATTAATTATAAAGTAAAGTAATAGTGTAGTTCGTAAACTCCATGCAATTCATCCTAAACTAAACAAGATCTTGATGTATAAGTCATACTTGTTCAAATTTAATTCCATATCCATTATCGAAAAATTTCAATAATCGTCCTTTATTGTGGTCACATTTGGCTTTTCGTCCTTATTGTGTTCACTTACAAAAATAGTCTGTCATCATGAACAAAAATTCACATTTAGTCCTAATGTCACCCAAATTTTGGGATACGTGCCTCATGCCATTTTCAAAAATATTTTTTGCCATATGATTAAAATCCTCAAATGTCCACAATATCGGGTTATTCTTGTAAATGTACACAAGTCAGACATGCTTTTTGTCCTTATTGTAAAAATGCATTGTGGCAATATTAACGAGCGATTTTTGCAATTTTTCCATCCTAGATGGTATCTTAGTAGGTAGACGTAGAACTTAGCACAAGTCAGACATGCAAAATCTCATTTTCTCAAATGTAGCACACATCGCCAGAACCACCCGCACAATTGTTATTCGGACCACCGGGGAAGATATTTTGTTGAAATCAATCCCCTCATTCTAAGTATATCTTCTCACCACCAATCGTGCACGATATCTCTCCACTTGGTCATCACTGTTACGTTTGATTTTGTACACCCATTTGTTACCAATGGGTTTCCACCCTTGGGTAGAGACACAAGTTCACATGTCTTATTCTTATAGAGTGCTTCGATTTCCTCATGCATTGTTGTCATCCACTGAGCTGCATCTGAACTACTCATTGCTTCCTGGAGAGTTGATGGCTCCCCGTCCTCATTTAAAAAACAATATGCAACATTGTTCTCCATCAAAAAGTCTTGAGTGCCACCTTGGTGGTCTCTTGACACGTGTTAACTGACGTATCCCTGAGACTTCAGACTCCGTCGTCTCCTCAGGTTCATGCTCTGGTTCAGCAGGCCCGTCCTACTCATCATCCTTCTCGACTACCACAGTCGTAGTTTCTTGATCTCTCCTTGCACTGCTATCATTTTCTTTTTTATCTTCCATGAAGATAACATCCCTGCTTACAACGATCTTGTCGAAAGAGGGGTCCCACAAGTGATACCCCTTCACACTCCTTTAGCATACACTAGTAACAAACACTTCATGTGGGTCCAGGTTCGTTTTTTCTTGAGTATTGAACATAACATAAGCGGGACTCCCAAATACACGGAGATTAGAAAAATCAATTGATTTACCTGTCCACACCTCCATCGGTGTTTTCAGCCCCAGTGTTGTTAAGGGAGACCGGTTCATCACATAAAAGGCAGTATTGACTACTTCCGCCCAAAACGACCTTTTTAAGCCTGCAACCTGCATCATGGCTCTTGTTTTATCCAACAAGGTCCTGTTCATCCGCTCTGCCACTCCATTCTGCTGCGGAGTGTACGTCGTAGTAAACTGCCTCTTAATCCCAACATATTTACAGAAGTCTTTGAGCTCCTTGCCAGTATATTCACCTCCATTGTCAGATCTCAAGCACTTGACATTTTTTCCATATTCAAGTTCCACCTGCATTTTGTACATCTTCAACACCGAGAACACACCTCCCTTACTCTTGATCATGCACACCCAACATCTCCTAGAATAATCATCTATAAAAGACACAAAATACTTTACACCTCCTAAGGATAGGACTGGTACTTGCCACACGTCAGAGTGAATCATTTCTAGAATGACTTTACTTCTAGAATCTGAACTACAAAACTTTATACGTTGTTGCTTGCCAACAACACAATGCTCACAAGAAGATAAAGATACATTTGTGAGGCCCGGAAGTAGTTTCTTCTCTGCAAGAACCCCCATGCCCTGTTCCGACATATGTCCAAGTCTCTAATGCCAAATCATTGATGATTTCTTAGTTGACTCAGATGAAGCCACTGACTCTTCTCCCACTTGCAAAGTCTTCCCCTTTACCATGTATAAGTTTCTGGCAATCTTGTCTGCTTTCATCAGTACAAGGGCACAATTTTTAACTTTCATGATCTTGTCTCGTGACCCAATCTCATAGACAAGATCAACCAATAGTCCATAAGACAACAAACTCTTACATAATCCCTTCATGCGTCGGACGTCTTGGATGGTCTGAACAATCCCGTCATGCATCTCCATCTTGACCGTACCGATAGAAACAACTTTCAAAGGTTCATTTTTACAACTATACACAGATCCTCCAGTGATCGGTGTATACTCGTGAAACCACTCTCTCTGGGAAGTCATATGAAAGCCGACTCCTGAATCAATAGGCCATATATAATCGAAGCCACGCATACCTCGAATAGTTGTTGTTTTTTCACAACATAATACATCACCATCATCTGAAGTGTTAGCAATGTTTCCTTGAGGATCAGAACTCTTCTTGTTCGGATCCTTAAGATTCCAACAGTCCTTCTTCAAGTGACCTCTCTTGCCACAGTGCCAACAACTGCTCTTGGTCCTTGACTTGGATCTCCCTTGTTTCTTACTCCCACTTGCACCGCGCTCTGCCGTTCTCCCTCTTGTCACCGATAAGGCACCTGCTCGTTGTGAACTTGCCCCGATGTCTTCTCTATTCTTGCGCCGACTCTCTTCTTCCAGAATAGCGGCTACAACTTCGTCGAAGACCAAATAATCCGTGAGGACATTATTTGTTAAGTTGATGACAAGTTGGTCATACGAATCGGGCAAATTTTGCAGCAGAATCTCAGCACGTTCAACCACTTCTATTTTATGACTCAACGACGTCAATTGAGAAAATGGAGTATTTAAACATTGAGGTGCTCAGTTACCGGGGTAGATTTTGCCATCCTTAGTGTGTACAATTTTCCTTTTAGGAAAATTTTGTTGTGTAAGGACTTCACATCGTACAGTTTGTTGAGATGATTCCTGTCCTCTTCTTCTCAACATTTGACAACACGCCATCACCTAACGCCAGGTGAATATTTTTATAGCGTTGTCGTCCATCTCATTCCACTTTGTATCATTTGTGAACTCTACCGGCCTGTCGCCGATCGCAGCGAGCACCCATCTTTTTGCAAGATGTCTTTAATCTTCAGCTTTCACAACGAGAAATTACTCTCGTTGAATTTTTCAATCTCAAATTTCGCCGTCATTGCTTCTATCAGTTACTACCGTTACTGAAAATAATATCAGTACGACACTCACAGATATCACCGAGACCCCGGATATGAATCGAGGCTCTGATACCACTTGTTGTAAAGTGGACCCCCAGATAGAGCGTAAAACACGAAAATAATTGAAAGACAGAAAAATAAATGAATCACAGATTTTACGTGAAAAACCCCAAATTACTTTAGAGTGAAAAACCACGGGCAAAGTAGAAGAACTTCACTATGAGTGTAAAATAAGAATTACAACTCTCAGACTTTTACCGTAGTAAAGTCATACACACTCTCTATTCTTACGTCACACTAACAACACTCTTAACCACTCTTTATATATTAATTGTTGTTTAATTATATAAGAGAAAGAAAGATATGTTTTGGGATGATTGAAATGAAGAATGAAGCTGGTCATTTATAGGAGGAGGAAACCGCGTCAATTTCGTCATTCAATACCATCAGAAATTTCTTGGATATATGTATTGATTTATGGTACCCATATATTTACCTGATAGAGTTAGGAATCCTATCTCAAGCAATTACATTCCTTCAATGTTTTACCGCCGCAGGATATATGAATGTGTAGGTAGTTACTATATTATGAGCATTATGTTGGATTCTAGTTGATGTATTTGATCTTTGATACATGGTTAAGATTGTGTGCAGGTTCCTCATACAAATATGCAGATTGGCAAGCTTTCTCGGTATCGGGTACATCACATACCAAACCTCATAGTGAGAGACATGTTCTGGTACTTTCAGCTCCTTTAATTTGTTAGCTTAGTACTTTTAAGTTTTAATGGACATGTTGTACCATTCTACTGAAAAAGTTTATGGTTCTTGTTTAACTTATGATTGGTGAATATTGAACATCTTAAAAAGCAAATTATATTATTGACCAAATACCATCGAAAGGTTGTTGATGGCCTAAAGCGTCTTACTTGAGAGGAAGATGCTAGTGCAACTGGGGTGAGTCTTAGGTAAGAGGAAGATGCGAGTGCAACTGGGGTAAGTAGTTGAGTTTTCTGATATTACAACTTTTTCGTAGGACTTTATGTTTTCATTTAGAAATCTGAAACTTTCAAGGACAAGTTATATACTTAATGGTGACTGACAACAATTGTAATTTCTTCATGATAAACATTTTTTTCTTAGTTGTAACCTGATTGTAATATCACAATTTGACTTTTCTAACAGCTGTAGTGCTGGCCTTTCAATGTTCAGAGACTGGAAACAGAAAATATTACAACTGAACTGGAAATGGTAGCATGGACTAACTGAGCTATGCTTATTCATCGTACTCTTAAGTTCTGTCTTAAACAATTCTGATTTTCATAACAATTATGAGTTTGTGATTCTCCAATTAGCTGTTTTTGATATCATATTACCCTGATAAGTCCTCATGCCTTAGATTATTTATCTGATTTAATTAGATTACTTATTTCATGTTATGGTTGCTAACTGTTATTATGGATTACTTGCAGGTCTCCTGCCAAGCTTCCCTCACCGTCAGATTTCTCCACGAGGAAAGATGCTAATTATCATGGAAAGCAAGAAAATTATCAGGAAGATGTATGGCATTCTTATCCTTTTCCCTTTTTTGAACTATGGTATGCTGTTTATAAGACTTGTGTGGAGGCTGTTTCTTGTAACTTATAATGTAAACTCAAGGGGAGGATTCTTACTTATTTGATATAGTTAGATATTGAAGTTCTGAATGAATATAATAAGCATAAAATCTAGCCTAGAAACATAATTCTTGTTAAATCATCAAATTATTCATACATTCTATATCTTTTCTTTGTTAAATCATCAAATTATTCATACATTCTATATCTTTCCATTATTAGAAAGTAGGGATAAAAGCATCAAGCCCCCTGAACTATGCACGTTTTTGCGACTTGCCCCCTAAACTAATTTAATAAGCGTTTTGCCCCCTACACTATGCACGTCTGTTCGATTTACCCCCTGGCCGTGTTTTCGGCTATTTTTTTGCCATTCTTGGCCGGAATTTTTCCCCTAACCCGACACATATGTGTTGTACTAGATGTCTATTAGTAGTTGATGACAAAAAGTAGGCGAAAAACCATCTCGAACGGGGCATATTCTAGCCAAAATGTGATTTCCGCTTCAGTGTATTTTAGCCGAAATATGCCCCGTTCGAGGTGTTTTTTCGCCTACTTTTTGTCATCAACTACTAATAGACATCTAGTACAACACATATTTGTCGAGTAAGGGGAAAAATTCCGGCCAAGAATGGCCAAAAATAGCTGAAAACCAGGCCAGGGGGCAAATCGAACAGACGTGCATAGTTTAGGGGGCAAAACGCTTATTAAATTAGTTTAGGGGGCAAGTCGCAAAAACGTGCATAGTTCAGGGGGCTTGATGCTTTTATCCCTAGAAAGTATTTGTAATTCTGATAATTCTGTTATTAATTAACAGAATTTCAGAAATAGTTAAATTAGCTGTTAGTTAGTTTTAGTTAATTTTTCCTTCCTTTCTCACAATCCCATTTACAAGGGAATTAGGTAGATGTAATACTATATATATACACCATCACACAACACAGATGAATCAATTCAGTTACAATTTTATTCAACAAGAATTCTTCTTCTTCAATAAAGATTCAGCAATGATATTTTCTTGTTTTCTCTTCTTGATGAAACTTAATCTACAAGTTATCATGGTATCAGTTTCTCGGTTACCCTTCCGATCCTAATCCGCTTCCGTCACCTCTCTCCGGTCGCCGATCACCGTCGCTGCTGGTTATCTTCTCCGACCACTGCATCCTATTCCCCTCTGCAACTTTTCTGCAACTCTTCTGCAATTCTCCTCTTTTCTGCACCGGTGTGCCGTTGGTTGAGACACAATGACAGAACCGAGCACTTCCTCTACTACCACCAATTCCCTTCCAGTGAAAAATCCAAGCGAGGATTCCTCCTCCATCTACTTTTTTGGTACCCATGACTACACAGGCCAATCCATTGTGAGTGAAAAATTCAATGATTCCAATTATATTGCTTGGAGTAAAAGTATTATAATGGCTTTAAGTATCAAGAATAAGTTGTCTTTTATTGATGGTTCTTTATTGCAACCTACTGGCAATGATGCTTCTCTACTAGCTTGTTGGGTGAGAGCAAACACACTAGTCTTGTCTTGGCTGTTTAACTCCATTGAGAAGCCTGTAAAGCAAAGTCTGATGTATTTTGATAACCCTCGTGAATTGTGGCTTGAACTCAAGAATAGATATGACAGGACTGATGGCTCTAGAGTGTATCAGTTACAAAAATCCCTATCCACCATCACACAAGGTTCACTTACTGTCACTAAGTACTATATTGTGTTCAGGTCCCTTTGGGATAAATTTGTGAGCCAGAGACCTATTGCTATGTGTACTTGTGGTTTGTGCACCTGCAATGTCAATAGGACAATGGTTGACATGCAGCAATACGATTCAGTTCTCAAATTCTTGGTTGGTCTAAATGACACTTTCTCTGCCATTAGGAGTCACATCCTACTGATTAATCCACTGCCTCCTATCTCTAAAGTGTTTTCACTCCTGCTGCAAGAAGAACATCAGAGAGACCTGTGCGCTAACACTACAGTGGTAGATTCCCTAGCTATGCTTACCAAGCAAAGAAGTGGTCAAGTTCACAGATCTATCAACAGCAAGGCAATTGAAGAAGCTTTGTTCAAAATACCAGCTCCAAGGTCACTAAACCTCCTCTGTCTAAGGAGGAAAAGAAGAAACTGCGTTGTACCCATTGTGGTTTCAATGGACATACAATGGACACCTGTTTTCAGTTCCATGGCTATCTTCCTGGTTGGGAAGGTCCAAGAGGCAAGAGAAAGTTACCAACTAATCCTGCCAACATTGCTCACTCTTCTCCTTCTGAGCCGTCATCCAGTAACAAGCCTCCAGTCTCTGCTGATCTAGCTCTCTTTGAGCAGTTCATGGCATTCAAATTAGCTCATGAGCAGTCCCACACTTCTTCAGCTGGATTAGACACTACACAACATTATGCTGCTTCAGCAGCCACTAGTATTTCTGTCCCTCTTGTCCTTTCCTCTCATTCTATTGCTTCTACACCTTATTGTGATAAATGGATCATAGATACACCAAATAGATAGCAATATTAACATGTGATCTGTCAAAAACCCTGGTTTATTACACCCCCTACTCCTGTTAATATTGCTATCTATTTGCCTAATAACAGTATGACTCATGCTACTTTAATTGGATCAGTTAATTTGCTATCTGGACTTACTCTCCATAATGTGCTATATGTCCCTTCTTTCACATATAACTTATTGTCCATTTCTAGACTGACCTCTAACACTCATCTACTCATTATGTTCCTGGCCTCTTCATGTCTATTATAGGACTACATAAACAAGAGTATGATTGGTTCTGCTAAATTGCAGAACAACTTATATGTTCTTGAAATTGCTCCTTCTCCTACTGATATTGTTATATGTAGTTCGGTCTCCTCTAATAATGTCTGGCATCTGAGACTTGGTCATGCTCCCCTAGATAAGCTTAAGGACATACATGATCTTTCTATCACTGGATCTACTAAAGACCATCACTGTGAAGTTTGCCATCTATCCAAGCAAAATAGATTACCTTTCAGTTCTAGAATTACTTGTACTTCATTTCCTTTTGAGTTGATACACTGTGATGTATGAGGACCTTATTATGTCCCTACCAAAGAAGGATTTAGATACTTTCTTACTATTGTAGATGACTTTACTAGATGTACTTGGTTGTATCTTCTTAAACAGAAATCAGAAGTTAAAAACCATCTGCTTAGTTTCTATCAAATTGTCTTCAATCAATTTCAGATTTCTATTAAAACTATTAGAATTGATAATGGTACATACTTCTTTTTGAAATCTTTCTATGATAAGTATGGTATTACACATCAAACCAGTTGTGTTGAAACACCACAACAAAATAGTTTGGTTGAAAGAAAACATCAGCATCTATTGCAAGTAGCAGGAGCTTTAAGGTTTCAATCCAATGTTCCAATTAAGTTTTGGCACTTCTGTGTTTCTGCTGCAGCATACATTATCAATAGACTGCCTTCTAAAACTTTACAAAATAAATGTCCTTATGAGGTATTATATAACAAGCCTCCTGACTATAATTTGTTAAAAAGTTTTGGCTGTCTATTTTATGCATCCACTGTCACTGCCCATAGAACTAAATTTGATCCTAGGGCTACACAATGTGTGTTTATTGGATACCCAAAAGGTACAAAAGTTTACTTGTTATATGATTTGTTACAGAAAAAGACTCTTATCTCTAGGAATGTAGTTTTTCATGAACATATATTTCCTTTCAAAAATCAAAAAGACAGTTCCACTGATCTCCTTGTTGTGAGCAAAGATATTTCTTTGTGTACTGATCCATTTATCAGAAATAATGCTCCAGTACAAGCTGCTCCAAGGAATATTGTTCCAGTTGAGCCAGTTGAACCAGCTCTTCCTGATGACAGCTTCAGCAACAATCAGGTTCCACAAACTCCTGAGCATAATCAGCAAGTAGAAGTTGATAGCTCCTTTACTCAGTCTCTCACTCCAGGCTCATTGTCTAATCATTCTCTAGAAGTGCAACATGAGAATGTTGCACCAGGTATTTCTGAACCCCACCAAACAATTGAGGAGTTGCTTGTTACTAGAAAGTCTTCCAGAACAATACACACTCCAGCATACTTGAATGTGTATGACTATCACTTACCACAGTCTCTCCACAAAGCTAATCTCACTTATTCCTCACCTCATATAAAGTACCCTATATCTCAGTTCTTGTCCACAACACATCTATCTACATCACATAAAGCTTTTACTGCTTCTATTACAGTGGCTCAAGAGCCAACTTCATACACTCAAGCTAGTAAATCTAAAGAATGGACAGAAGCAATGAACAAAGAGATAGATGCACTGGTTAAAACAAGAACATGGATACTGACTGAACTTCCTTCTGGTCAGAACTTGATTGGATGCAGGTGGGTCTACAAAGTCAAACACAAAGCTGATGGGACAATAGAGAGATATAAAGCAAGGCTTGTGGCCAAGGGCTACACACAAGATGAGGGACTGGACTACTTTGACACTTTCTCTCCAGTAGCCAAGCTAACAACAGTTAGAGTTTTAATAGCTGCAGCAGCAGCAGCAAAGTTGGTTTCTCACTCAGTTAGATGTGAACAATGCTTTCCTTCATGGAGACTTAGATGAAGAAGTCTACGTGAAGCCACCTTCTGGATACCTCAAACCTAAAGACAGCAGAGTGTGTCTCCTAAAGAAGAGTCTTTATGGCTTGAAACAAGCCTCAAGACAGTGGTATCAAAAGTTGACTTCATGTCTGATTACTTATGGTTTTATTCAATCTGTATCAGATTCATCTCTCTTCACAAGGCATCATAACAACACATTCACTGCAGTATGTATATATGTTGATGATATCATCCTAACAGGAAATAATATGGATGAAATCAACAACATAAAGAAGCATTTGGATGATATGTTCACCATCAAAGATTTGGGATCATTAAAGTATATCCTAGGGATTCAGATAGCTAGATCTCAATCTGGCATTTCATTATGCCAGAGAAAATACTGCTTAGATATCCTCACAGAAGCTGGATATCTAGGTTGCAAGCCCAGCAATACTCCAATGGACTATAAACTTAAATTGCTTAGTAATGATTCTAATGAACTCTCTGATCCTTCTGTATACCGCAGACTTGTTGGCAGGTTATTGTACCTCACAATAACAAGACCATACATTAGTTACAACATCCAATGCCTCACTCAGCATATGTCTAAACCAACAACAAATCATTTGGCAGGTGCACATAGAGTATTAAGATATCTCAAAGCCACAGTGGGCAAAGGAATATTCCTATCAGCTAATTCTGAATTGCAAATCAAAGCCTTCACAGATAGTGACTAGGCAGGTTGTGAAGATAGCAGAAGGAGTATCTCAGGCTATGTGATCTTTCTTGGCAGTTCTGTTGTCTCCTGGAAGTCCAAGAAGCAGCCTACAGTCAGTAGGTCTTCCACAGAAGCAGAATACAGGGCATTAGCAGCCACTACATGTGAAGTCATCTGGCTTCAACAGTTACTTAAAGATCTCTCAGTTCAGACTTCTAAAATTCCATTAATTTGCACTGACAACAAGAGTGCTGCAGCAATAGCACTGAATCCTGTCCATCATGAGAGAACAAAACATATCCAGATTGATTGTTATTTTGTAAGAGAAAGAGTTCAACAAAAGGACATCAAAGTGATTCACATATCAAACACTTCTCAACTTGCTGATGTTATGACAAAGCCACTGGCCCCTCAACCATTCAAGGCCATTACCTCCAAGCTAGGCCTTCTAAACATCCATGCCGAGCTTGCAGGGGGTGTTAAGTCATCAAATTATTCATACATTCTATATCTTTCCATTATTAGAAAGTATTTGTAGTTCTGGTAATTCCGTTATTAATAGAATTCCAGAAATAGTTAAATTAGCTGTTAGTTAGTTTTAGTTCGTACTGTTAGTTAGTTTTAGTTAATTTTTCCTTCCTTTCTCGTAATCCCATTTACAAGGGAATTAGGCAGATGTAATAGTATATATATACACCAGCACACAACACAGATGAAACAAGAATTCTTCTTCTTCAATAAAGATTCAGCAATGATATTTTCTTGTTTTCTCTTCTTGATGAAACTTAATCTACAAGTTATCAATTCTCCCTTCCTTTTGATTTAGATAGCCCACTGGAAATATCACTTTAGGACATTCTCCTGAGTTTGACCCAATTTTTTTGAGAATAAATATCTGATAACCCAAAAATATCCCTTGATGCATGCTTCTATCCGACGTGATCTGGTAATTGCTTCATCTTGTTACTGAGTCCTGATAGTCGAAAACCAAATAAGAATGACTTGGCTTGAAATCAATGTTTCTTAATGGCAATGCATGAAGATGCGAGTGGAACAAGAACTGTTGTCGTGCGATCTCCAAGAGGAGTTCAACCTTCTTCTTTTTTTAGCAACCAAATTTTCTATGGTATGTGTATGGCAATAATCTGAGCATGCCACGTGGCACTAATAAAATACGGCACTTCATCGAAGAAGACACGTAAGAGAACACAATAAAAAGGACTAAGCAAAGTTCACTCGAAATTTATATGGAAATATGTCCCTAAATCTCACTTTCGGGACAATATTTCGGGTTAGAGGTACTTTCGGAATAATGTTTCGGGTTAGAGGTACTTTCAGGGACAATGTTTCGGGATAAATTAATTTAGAGACAGTGTAATTTCGACATAAGGAATTTTGGGTTAGGCGTGATTGGTGAAATTATTGGCGGATTTGGTGGCTTAATTTATGGGTCTCATCTACTATATAAACCCCCCACCTCTACTCATAAGGGGGGATTCATTTTTTTCACTTGTGCTAAACCAGAGCTCCACCTATAACTCGAAGCCCCTCCCTAGTTTCGAGATTCGTCTTAACCCGAATCTTGTCTCTTGTGCCTAAGGGGAATTTCGAGAGATAGAGCTGTTTCGAGACAACTTTGTTTCAAGATAGATAAGTTTCGGGTTAAGCACTTTTTGCACACTACATATCAACCGAAATTCGAGACACTTCGAAGTTACCCGAAATTCGAGACACTCTGAGATCAACCGAAATTCGAGACACTTTAAGGTCACCCGAATTTCGAGATACTCTGAGATAACCCGAAATTCGAGATACTCTTAGGTCACCCGAATTTTGAGATACTCTACAATAAACTATATTTGAAATCAAGTTCTACAACTTGCATACTACATACAACTCTCGTATACTGACTTGAGCGTCGGAGTGCCTTCGCGGGGTCAGCCCCCGCCTAGTTCACGCGCCGTGTTTCCAGTGCAGGTTTCTCGAACTCAAAGCTAGCTTGGGACCAATCAGGAGCTCGGGCTAGTCTGACGTTGAGTGACTAGTCAGCAGACGAAATTACCCCACATCAGTGGCGCCATCTGTGGGAAACCACTTAAGTGCACTGAGTTAGAAACACACGTGACCCCTCAAACATGGTTGTAGGCACCAAAGCTCACACTGTAGCTACTAGCCAGCCGCAAGGCCCTTCGACCCGTGGCGAAAGGGACGGCAACAGGGATGAAACTTATGTGACTGATACAACTAGGCTCACAGAAATGTTACGCCAGTGGAGAACCAACAGACCGATCTGTCAGTGATACCTCCTCTACCACCACAGCATGTGGAGAAAATAGTACAAACATTGCAACAGTTGGGTGTCATACCACATGTTGCTCATCAGACCCAGCCGGGACTTCAAAGGAGGACCGAATTTCAGGCACAGAACTCACGTTCGCGTGATCACCAATCGGCTGGGGTAGCCCATCGGGACAGAGGTAGGGAGGAAGATGTGATCTCACGTTCACATAGAGAGACCCGTCAAGCCTCCTCTAATGTTCGTTCATTGAGGCATGTGGGCGGTCTGAGGCCCGAGGATGACATGAGAACCACTGACCCACGCAGGAGGCGTGTGGAGATGGATGATGAAGCGAACTCATATGATAGAGTTCATAGAGGAAGAGATATCGAGAGAGCAGATAGGCGTGATAGAGATTATAGAAGTTTGGAAATGAGGGAGCGCCGCGAGGCCCCTCGTGAGTATAGTCCACCGAGATACGAGGATAACAGAAGGAGAACGGGTGGTTATAATCAAAATAACACCAGGGTGTCTGAACCCTCACCTTTTTGTGAGGAGCTGCGAAGTGTGGTCCTAGGTAGAGGACATGATATCCCAAAAATGCCCAGCTATGATGGGACTACAGATCCATCATCGCACTTGCATGTTTTGGATGGAATATTGAGCCTGGGAGGATTTGATGCTAGATTCTAATTATTTTCCAGTCATTTCCATCTACGATTGTTTCTGAATCACGGACAGGGCGTTCCGACCCAATATAAATATCTTCCATTAAGTAGGGAATAATTCTAAACCCGTTAACAAAGTGGCGCCGTCTGTGGGAACGCCATAATATTTGTCCTCGAGAGAATTCAGCAAACATCAACTGGGATGGATGATCTCTTCGAAAGTGAAAACCTTCCAATCCATTACAGCGACTCGGAAGAAACTCTGTCCAATTATGAATCAGGTACGAGAGATTTTATTAATATTCCCCGATCTGTCTACGAAAGACTTGTAGATGCTACATGGGCACCTCGGATGGGGGAACCTCTCGGAAACATGTCCTCTATATCCTCCGAGGACAGAAATTTCCCTTCGGAGAGGGATACACCTCAGGCGGTGCGGAACCCAAACTCAATCCCTTGGCATCAAGAACCCCGACAAATGCCCCGAAGGTATGTTTATCCTGAAAGGACCCCAGAAAGGGGTCGGGGGGAAATTTCCCACCCCTCGGAGTATCAAGGAGATGTTGAACACTCCTTGTGGGGAATGATGGACGACTTACGAAAAGAATTGGGCGATCTCAAGAAAACCATGGCCCCTGAGGAGGATCCCACATTTAAGACCTCTCCTTTCATACCCGAAATTGCTTTAGCCTCTATCCCCCCGGGGATGCGACCTATCAATATCCCGTTATATACCGGAGAAGCTGATGGGAGGGATCCACATGACCATATCCATCAATATCTGGTCAGAATGGACCTATCTTCCGCCCCTGACCATGTGTTATGCCGCGTGTTCCCTGTTACCCTCGGAGGGCGGGCTCAGGCGTGGTTCACTCATCTTCCACCTAGTTCCATTACGAGCTTTGACCGATTAGCTCATTTGTTTGTACGACAGTTTGCTTGTAATCGAAGGTACCCCAAGTCCGCCACGCATCTATTCACCGTTAAATAAAAAAAGGATGAACCCCTACGAGGGTATATAAAGCGTTTCACGGATGAAGCACTAGATGTTCCCAACATTAGTCCAACCATCATGGCGGACATATTGAGTCAAGGACTTCGAACGTGAGATTTCTTCAGATACCTTATGGGCAATCGTGTCACGGACATGAATGAACTTATGCAAAAAGCAGAAGTCTACATTTTGATGGAAGAGGCGGAAGGAACGAAGAAGCAAATGGAGCATGAGGATAACGAGCACCTAGAGCGCGCATAGAGAGAAGAAAAGACTAAGGAAAAAGGGTAATGAGGGAAAACCTCCTCCGCGTAAAGACAAGGGCAGGGTGGTTAAGAAAGTCCTCCGACCCGTGCCCTTACCTCCCATGACTATCACTCCCCCGGAAGTGCTCAATATAATGAGAGGTAGCAATGAATTTCACTGGTCCGTACCAGTTAAATTTCCTAACCGAGATAAGGACACAGGGAAATATTGTAAATACCACAAAACATACGGACACACCACTGAAGAATGTACCACCCTTCGTAGGGAAGTGCTTTGTCTCCTAGAAATAGGATACTTGAAGGATTACCTCAAGGAAAATAATCTCGGGGAGCCCATGACACACGTATGGAAGAGGTCACGGAGAGAAGAAGAGGAAGAATAAGAAGAGGAAAGGACGCCCAGTCGGAGGTCACGAGAAAGGACGCCCAGTCGGAGGTCACGGGAAAGGACACTCAGTCGGAGGTCACGGGAAAGGATAGTTGGACGCCCATGACCCCAAGAGAGAAACAAAGACCGTCGGGAAAACTCCCGAGAACGGACCATGAAGTACTGGAGTTTGCCTCCTCCACCTGACTCATATAAAAACAATCCCCCGACTGGACGAACCATCAATATGATTGAAGGAGGTGAAATTTCAATGACACCCCAAAGTAAAAAGAAGAAATACTTGAAGGAAGCCAGACGAGCAGAGCAAGGATTCCCAGTTTGCTCGGTCCAAGAGTCAAAGCTCCCTAACGTCGCCTTTGGACCCGAAGACCATACAAGTATAATATACCCCCACGAAGACCCGTTAGTTATTTCAGTCGTTATCTATGGGTATGAAACCCAACGGATCGTCATAGACACAGGCAGCTCTGTGGACGTACTTGTTTTGCCTACTTATCTTGCTATGGGGTTGAAACAAGAAAAATTGGAAACCGTTGAAGTCCCCTTGGTAGGATTCTCTGGGGAAACTTGTCACACCCTCGGAACTGTGACTCTTCCAATGTCATGGGGACAGGGAGCCCTTTGGAGAACGGAGCCCATCAAATTCTGGGTAGTGGAGGCTTCTTCAAGGACATATAATGCCATTTGTGGGAGACCATCCATTCGAGCCTTTGAAGCTATCCCTTCCACCTTGCATCTTAAAGTGAAATTCCCCACCTCTTCGGGAATCGGAGAGGTCCGAGGAAGTCAATCTAAAGCCAGGGAATGTTGCATGAATGCCATCCCTTCGGAAGAAGATGAACCTTCCCTCGGAAACAATAAGAAGCGCAAAACCGAGGAAACACGAGTCCAATCTGTGGAAGAGTTAAAGATGGTAGAATTGGTAGAAGGAAGCCCTGAGAAGGTGATCAAAATGGGTACTCACATGACATCAGCAATAGAGGCTCAACTGATTTCCCTCCTCAAGCAATTCCACCATCTCTTTGCATGGGAAGGAGGACCGCCCGGGAGAATCAGCAACAAGGTATGCCAGCACTTTCTTAATGTGAAGCCCGGAGCCAAACCTGTCCAACAAAAGAAAAGGAAAATGGGACCCGAGCGTAATAAAATCATTCGCTCGGAAATACAACGTCTTCTCAGTTTAAAGCAAATTCGGGAAGTTATTTATCCCGAGTGGTTAGCTAACGTCGTATTAGTTCCCAAGCATGGAGGGAGATGGCGGATGTGCGTTGACTTTACTAATCTTAATGAAGAATGCCCGAAGGATTGTTATCCTTTACCGAGCATAGATCAGTTAGTTGATTCAACCGCTGGATGTGCGCTACTGTCAACCTTAGATGGAGACCAGGGATACAATCAAATCCTGATGGCGGCAGTAGACCAAGATAAAACTAGCTTCATTACGGATGCAGGCACATTCTGTTACCTAGTCATGCCCTTCGGGCTAAAAAATGTTGGGGCTACCTACCAAAGGTTAGTAAGTCTTATGTTTGTCGGACTTATTGGAAAATCAGTAGAAGTTTATGGGGACGACACGGTAGTCAAAAGTAACACGGCCGAGGAGCATCCCGAGGACCTACGGAAATCATTGGTCATTATGAATAACTTTGGTATGAAAGTTAACCCTAGGAAATGCTCTTTTGGTATACGAGGAGGAAAATTTTTGGGGTTTATGTTTACGAAGAAGGGAATAGAAGTAAATCCCGAGAAAGCGGAGGCCATCTTGGGCTTACCCACCCCAAATACGGTGAAAGACGTTCAAAAGTTGACTGGTAGAATGGCCTCACTAAGTCGGTTCGTCTCCAAGTCAGTAGAAAAAGGGCTTCCCTTCTTTAAAATACTTCGAAATGTCAAGGAATTTCGATGGACCCCCCAGTGCGAGGAAGCCCTCGGAGAACTAAAAAGGTACATGTTGAAACCACCCTTGCTGGTAAAACCTTTATCTCAAGAAGAGTTATTCATATATTTGTCGGTCGGAGAAGAGGCTATTAGCGCCGTTTTAGTCAAAGAACAAGATAGAGAACATCGTCCGGTATATTACGTCAGTAAAACCCTTCTCGGAGCCGAGACCAGGTATACCCTAACTGAAAAACTCGTCCTAGCACTGGTTACTACGGCCCGCAAGTTACGCCCCTATTTTCTTTCCCACCCAATTACAGTGCTAACAAAGCATCCCCTAAGGACAATTCTTAACAAGCCTGAATCATCAGGGAGGTTAATAAAATGGGCCGTAGAACTCACCGAGTATGACATTTCTTATGCTCCGAGACCCTCCATCAAGGCCCAAGTCCTGGCGGACTTTGTAATGGAACTTGCGGGCATCGGATCCGAGGGGTCCTCGGTGAGCATGCACGGGGGGGGGGGGGGGGGGGGGGGCAGGAATAGTTTTTGTAAATCAAGAAGGGGGGGATGAAGCTCTTCTTATTGGTATGAGACTAGCAAAGGAAGGAGGAATAAAGAGAATACTCCTCCATAGTGATTCTCAATTGATTCTCCAACAAGTCAAAGGATCCTACGAAGCAAAAGAAGAAAGAATGCAAGAGTACCTCCGAGTGGTCCGTCAAAGGTTCGAATGGTTTGAGTAATATGATATAGTCCAAATTCCCCGAAAAGAAAACCAAGAGGCGGACGCCTTATCTAAAATGGCTACTCAAACAGCCGCCATACATACTCGAAGGATTACTCTACTTCATGTTAACGAGTCTGAAAAGAAGGGAAGGCAAAGAGGTAAATGTCATCCCAGATCCCTCATCTAGTTGGGTGACCCCTATCAAGGCCTATTGGCAGGATCCTGAGGGATACTCCTCGAACAAGAATATCCAGCGGATGATGTTCAGAAAAACCATTTGGTATTTCCTTAAAGATGGAATACTTTTCCGAAGGACGTACTCGTGTCCCCATGCTCGATGCCTTAATGAAGAAGAAGCCCAACTGGCTTTAGCGGAAACTCACGAGGGGACATGCGGGAGCCATACTAGCGGCGAAAGCATGGTCGGACGTTTGATTCGACAAGGCTACTATTGGCCCACGATGGTTAAAGACAGTAAAAGCCATGCTGAAAAGTGTAAACCGTGCCAAGCTTACGCCCCTCAGATTCATCAACCTGCGGCCCCGTGGGAACCCCATCTTACTCCTTGCCCGTTCTCCAAATGGGGCATTGACATACTTGGACCTCTCATTCCTGATTCCGGTCAAAAGAAATTTCTACTAGTAGCCATTGACTGTTTTACCAAATGGGTGGAAGCGGAACCCCTAGCTAGGATAACCGCAGGCGCCGTTATCAACTTTCTTTGGAGAAGTATCATCTGTCGCTTTGGTGTCCCTCGGAGCTTGGTAAGTGACAATGGATTGCAATTTACGGACCAAGGGTTACAAAAATGGTGCGATCATTGGGAAATAAAACACCGTTTTGCTTCGGTGGGATACCCTCAAGCAAACGGTCAAGTTGAAAGGACCAACAGAACCCTTTTGAAAAACATGAAAGCCCGACTCGATTGGCACAAAGCCAAGTGGGTTGAGGAAATACACGGTATACTATGGGCCTATCGGACCACGCCAAGCGCCGCTACGGGCGAAACTCCTTTCAGTCTATCCTACGGATGTGAAGTTGTCCTGCCCTCGGAGGTCTCCATAGAAAGTTGGCGAGTTAAGGAATACGAGGAAGTAATCAACAGCTCAAATCTAGCCGTCGCCCTTGATTTGCTCGAGGAAAAGAGAACCCGAGTAGCCCTCCGAGTGGAAGAGTACAAGGCTCGGATGTCACGATACTACAATGCCAAGGTAAAGCCCCGAACTTTTCAAGTTGGAGATCTAGTGATGAAACGAGTAGGGGCTTCCAAGAATGTAGGCAAGCTAGATCCACGATGGGGAGGACCCTATAAGATAGTGGAAATTGTGGGGCCGACAACCTATCGTCTTGCCGATTCCGAGGAAGTAGTGCTTCGTAACACCTGGAACTCAATCAATCTCAGAAAATATTATGCCTAATGTAATAGTTATACATGAATAAGAAAAGCTATTCATATACGAAGGGTTCCATTACAAAAGAAAATAGAGTTGCTTGACAAAAGGATAACTCTACATATCAGTCATCTTAGCAACCCAACAAAAAAGCCCCTCGTACTATGAACTAAGCTACATAATATCCCTCCACAAGTTAAACCCCTCCCATAGGGCGCTTTCCTTCTCGAATAAGTCGTCGGCGTTGCTCCTCGAAAAGGGAAACGGGATCATCAACAAACACAATCGGAACTGAAGGATCCCTGATAGGTGAAGAAGGAAACTCCTCGAAAACCTGACGGATGTTAAGTGCCGGAATTAGCAAGCCTGGGGGAAACTCTGGCAAAGCTTGTACAACATCTCGGCACAACCGATAGCCGATATGGACCAAATCACGCATCTCATCTTAGAGAGACTCGCGAAGGCTAGATGGACCCATCACTTCCAACACTGCTTGGACTCGAGCCATAACCAATGCCACTGCTTGGGTACGAGTAGCTCCTAGTATTTGCTGATTTAGGGCATCTCTCTCCTTCATGGCCTGCGTTAATTGCTCTTCCGAGGACCTCATTTGGTCACGCAACTCTCCTATTCTCCTCTCTAAATTCAATACACGAGCTCTTTCTAGCACCAGTCAGCATTCTAAGTCCCACGCTTTATCCCTCTCGGATTGTAACACATTGTTGTGGATTTCCTGAGTGGACTCGTGAACTTCCTTCAATTGAGCTATCTCCGCTTGAGCCTCTAAGAGACCTTGCTCCAACTCGTCCTGGCGACGATATACCAAACCAGGATCAGAAGAAGAGCTTCCGTAAGATCCGAGGGCATCTAGCACCATATAAATCTGCTCAAAGAACAAAGCAAATTCCCTCAGACATTGGTGACAGGTTAGTAGTAAATAGAATAGATAAAATAAATAAAATACCTCACACAGGTCTTTACAAGCTAAGTCCTGGAGAACGGACACCGGAAGGGTTCTCATCAACCCGCAATTAGTCACATTCAGTAAGCCACTAAGAAAGTTTCGACAAAACCCCACTGCTGATCCGAGAGGAGAAACATCCTGACTGTCCTCGGGTGGAAAAGATCTCCCTAAGGAGGGATTCCCCTCGGGCGGTGGTGCGGAAACACGATCAGGGACACCCTCAAAGGGCGGCGAGTCCTCCGTATCGGGGGAGAGAAGATACTCCTCTAATACATTCACCATGGCAGAACTGCGGGGAAAAGGTTGTGACACCACTGGAGTCATGTGAGAGTCTGTTTGGGAGGAAACCGCTATCGGATCCGACACTCCAAGAGGAATTATAAAGTTTACTTGGGGGGCTGCTATAGGCGATGCCTCCCATCCCTCTTCCTCCGAAGAAATATCAACTATCGTTTCCTTTACGAGTGGATCAGAACCACCAACTTCCAACAGCCCGGGATTACCATGCAAGGCCCGCCCCAGAAAAACATCATCAGAAGACCCGAGGGAAAACGCTCCCATCTCTGCGCCTGTAAAAAACATCAGTATGCAAACAGTCCGAGGACACCCAGAGAATTTACAAATTGAACATGTAAGGAGTGATCAGTAAAACTTACGGAAATAAAAGTTACTGTGAAGAGGATGAGATGTGGGGGTACACCCCTCCACCCCCTCTTGTAAACCCGCTAAAATCAGGGCCTCGGGGAAATCCAACAGCCCGGATATGTCATAGGAACCAGAAAAAAAAACATGAGTGAAGCAATACCTCCCTCTCGTGACCTTGTGTTTCGGCGTTATGAGCAATATATCCCAGACCCCATCGGATGGGCACCCCCCATGACCTGGCTGATTGAACTCTCGGACGGACAAAGAAAAATCTCCGCCTCCAATCCCCTCTACAAGAGTGGATACTGGATACACGAGTGAAGGTATTTTCCTTGTCCCGATAGGTCAAGCTAAAAAAGGGAGTCCCCTCTGAACAAGGTCGAAGGGCAAATATTGTTCCCACCTGATAAGGAGACATGGGAAGGTTTAAAAGCTCGCAACGCAGAACATACCCCACCAAATGACTATATGAACTTGGCGTTAACTGACTTGGACATACCTGCCAATACCGAAAGAGTATTTGGAAAAAAGGGTGGAAAAACGTTCGTAACCCGCAACGCATTTGTTCATTATAGACAGTCAGATAACCCGAGGGAGGTGCATAAGCTCTCTGACTTGAGGAGGGCACTATTACGTCATATTCTTCAAAATCCAGGTTATACCCAGTAAAAAGAGACCTTACTGAGTTCTCGCACTCCGTACTCGTAGTGGATCCTACACGTCCTCTACCTATCAATCTGGACGGATTAAGAGGAATCAAATCGAATTCTGAAGACTCGTCCGCTAAAGGATATGGTTCCCTACCCATAAATATCTCTCTAACATGATTTACTCTACGAGAATTTGTAGATGAAAGCCTACGAGCTACTCCCAAAGAGGGACCCGCGCCAAGTGTCACATGATTTCCAGACAAATTATCCCTCGGAGAAGAACTCTCACAAGAAATAGGAGGAGCCCTTGATGGTCCAGAGGGAATCCGAGCAGTGTCCCGAGAAGAACCACAAGATGAAACTGAACCACTTCTTCTATAGTAAGGAGGCATCATCTTTTCAGGTATATATTATCCTCGTGCTTACCACTATTGACAAAGTTGAAAAGAGATCAAGGGCTAGTTCTGATTATAAGGTTAGTATTAAGTGCATATATACTCTTCACTCCTTGATTGAAAGAAGAATATTAGACTCATATTACATAAAGTAAGGGACACGTGTCGAGAAACTTTCTTAATTAAAAGTGACACGTATCTTACTTTACCATGCAAAGCAACACCTCCTACTTAGGAGATAAACTTAGTCAGCAATCTTATATGGTTTATCATTATCCTCCTTAATCAAATTTTAACAATAAAGGCAAAAGGTAGAGAAATGAGAAATGATAAATGAAAAATGAAAAATATTTATTTATTTAAGAAGCCGAAGAGCCCTCGGAAAGGGTGATAAGTACAAAGGATATTTATTTAAAACAAGAAATAAAAAATTACAAGGAAAAGACTATGCCCTCGTGGTAGAAGAGTGTGAAGGAGTCGTCTCCTCGGCAGAAGTACCCAGTGGAGCAAGGCGAGAAATTGGGGAAAATACCCCCACAGAACCACTAGCCCTCGGGCTCGGACTACTGGCAGAGCGCATCGGAGAAGGTGCGGGAGAATCCCTAGGAGATAGTAAACCTCCAAATCTCCCCACAAAGTAATGACAGTCCTCGGAAGTTGGCTTCTTCAACTTGCGAAGGTCAAAAGATTTGGAAAAGTCCACGTCCGACCTTAACAAAGACTTGGCAAACCTAGCACATTCCAAATAGCCCCACAAAAGATGACCTGTCAAAAGCTCGTGAGAAGGCGTATCGGAGACTCCCGAGTGTTGCCTGGAGATCTCTCGTTGAGCAAATTGAACTGCTGCATCAATCTTAGCCTGCACCTCCTCGGGAGAAAGAAAGTTTACCAACTTTCCCTCAGCTGACTCAACCCTAATGTCTCCTGAAGTCTCCTCTCTATCTCACAACCTTCAGCCACTTCCTTCTCGAGAGCAGTGATACGAGCATTGAGAACCCTCTCGGACTCCCCTTTTTCCTTCTCCAAAAGGGCTAGCTTGGCCACTGCAGCCTTCTCGGAGACTTCCATCTTCTTACAAGCAGATTCCGCCAAATCCAACCTATGTTGCAGGCCCTCGTTAGTTTTCTCCGCTTCTCGCAACGCGAACTCGTAGTTGGAAATCTTTGTAAGAAGCACTTCTTCTCTCATCTGACTCTCTTTATCTCTGGATACAAGAGGCGTTAATTGCTCTCGGAGAGCTTCCAACTCCTTCACGTCTTTCAGACCACGCTCCTCTACCGCAGTAACTGCTTCACGAGTCTTCCCAATCTGCAGAAAATAAGCACAAAAAGAAGTTATTGCGGATAAATGGTACAACCCTAGAAAAAGAAAAAGGAAAAAACTGATGTAAAGAAACTTACCATGAGCCCCAACCAGTTAAGACTGGTATACAGAAATTGATACCCCTCGATGGGTGTTGAACTAGAGGAAGCAAAGAACTGGAGAATATCCTGATAGGCTTCCCCAACTGTCCGAGATGAAAATCGCCCCTCTGGCCCACTAGGAGGTATGGGTGCCTGAAAGGTGTGACCTATCGGAGAAAGAGTCACGGGAACAGAGGAAGATACTGGAATATGACCCCTTAGAGGAGTAGTTCCGAGTACTGGAGTCATCACCTCCGAGTTAGTGAATACGGCCTGAGAACCACCAGCTACGACGGATGGGCCAGTCTCCCCCAACAGCGAATTCAAGATCCCCTCCTTCACATCTCTGTCCACGGAAGAGGGATCAAACTCCCCTTGGGTATCTTCGAAACCCCCTCGTGAGGCCTCCTGCTCGGGAACACTAAACTGGGCCAAGAAATCTTCCTCTACAAAAGGTAATCATTGTAGGTAAGAAAGAGAATGAAACTAGAAAAAATTATCACTAAAAGAGGACAGATAATGAACGCTTACCATATAAAGAGGGCTCTTCTACCATTGGAGCCTTGCCTTTATCCACAGTTTCTGCATCAATAAGAAAAACATCAGCACATGAATAAAATTTACAGTGAGGATATGAAAAATTTCGTTAAAAACTCATAAGAACTCACCACGAGGGGCAGGTTCAGAAACCTCCATGGGCGCGGGCTCAACTTCATAAGTGGACATAGGAGAGGGATCATCAGAAGACAAGTCTATCACCTCTGTAGTCTTCTGGACAGATTCCTCCTCAGTCGCTCTCGGAAATATCCCTTCTTCGGAAACCCTTGGAGAATTTCCTATATCGGATCCAGAAACGGGTAGATCTCCCGTCTCGGATCTAGAAACTGGCACCAAAGCCAAGTCCCAAGAAGAAGGAGCTACCTGGCGTAATGGAACCGCACTTCTGATAACCCCCGTCATATCTATACACAGAGGGGAATGATCCTCGGGAGCTCCTCCCACCTCCGAAGCCGTGTGCTCGCCCTCGGGGGCGTTAACCTCCTCTTCCTCATGATCGCCCTCCTCTGGCACGTCAGAAATACCACTCGGAGTAGGACCACTCGGACCCGACAAATAGTAATTGGCCATGACCTCTTCTGTATCACCCCAAAGTCAGCATATATAAGTACAATTCACCATTATACGCAGAAAAGGAATAAAAAAAAGAGAGAATAAGGAACTTACGAAAAAGATTCCTGGCCTCGGAAGACAGGGACAAGGGATTTTTCACGGCATCGTCGGTAAACACCACGTGGTGAAGTCCGGACGTCTCAAACAACATCATAAAATCTTCCGACTCCATCAATTTGTGCTGAGAAATCACAGGAGATAAAACTACCTCCGGGTCCAAGGTATGCACTGGAGTTGTGCCCTCTCTCCAATCAAAGGGCATATCCCATTCACCTTGTGCGGGCTTCATGAAGAAATACCTATTTTTCCAGACGCTATGTGAAGTAATTGCCGCACCTAGAATTCTCATCGTGGAATCTCCCGAATTATCCCGATGACGAACATTGTAAAAGGGATACCCCCCGGGCGACACCCCCACATCAAAAATTGAAAGAAAGTGATCTACCCTACACTCTAACCCATTCACTTGGCACCAAAAAACATAGATACAGAGGGCGGCAAACCCATTCGGAACCATTTGACTCGGACTGATATTACAAGTTTTAAAGACCTCACAAAAGAAAGGTGGCATAAAAGAACGCCACCCATATTTTACTTGGGCAAAGTAAACTGTCAACATACCCGGAGGAGGATAACATGCTCTCTCATCCCTCGTCGGGATTTGGAACACCATATTCTTTTGGAAAGCCCCGGTTGAAGTAAATAAATCTAACACTTGTTCACGAGTAGCGATACTCGGAACCTTCTCCACTTTGGCGAAAGTTCGAAGAGGCCCCTTCTTCGGTTTGGAAACCCTAGCTTTTTTAGAAGAAGTAGCGCCGCCCTCAGAGGAGGTAGCAATCTCTCATTTGCGTTTACGAGTAACAACCCCCACCGGAATATTCCTTACATTTGCGGAAGAGTCAATCGGAGCAGTGACTTCAGAGGAGGTGGCGGCGGCAATAGGATCAATGCTAGCAGAGGAAGCCATTTGTGTAATAATTCAGAAGGGGTATTTGTTCGAAAAAGAAAAAAGGTGAATTGTGCGAATGATACGCAAAGTATGAGAAGAAAAGAAGAAGGAAAGAAAAATTTGCTCTAGAGAGAATTTGCCGTGAGAAAAAGTTGTGAAAGTGAGAAGGGAAGAGGAACAGTTCTCATATTTATAGGAAGAAAAAGGACAACGGTCACAAACACTTAACATGTGGAGCGCAATTGAAAACCCACGTAACCCCTGTATCCATGCGGTACGCCATTAACGTCTGACCGTTACAAACGGTCAAAGATTTTGAAACTTTAAAGAACCAACGGTCACCTGCAACAAAGGCTCCGCATCCTCCGCCTACACTGAAACGGAACCCTTAAGGGCAGCACGGTAAAATTCTGTTCGGTCTACCTTTTTATAATTATGCTTATATACACTCCTTCAGAAAAATATCAAAAAATAAATATAAGGAATACTAGAACGTGAACTAGCCCCTCACCTCACCAAGGACGATGATTAAAATTTCGCTCACCTCTACGAAGACGATCGAAATTTGGGGGGGCTAGTGTTAACCATAAAAATAAAAAAAAAAGGGGAAAAGAAGAAGGTTGATCCTAATCGGAAAATTAATAAATGGACAATACAGTTGTCACGAGTACTTCCGATGAGATGTACCCACTCCTAATAAGGAGACCCCCTCGGATGTTGCCCTACCTCTCGGTCACTAACCTAACAAAGGCATAGAAGAGCACACGAGGAGGAACCTAAGCGTCCCTTGGAAAGTCAAATGGTGAGTAAAAAAACAGATATCAACGCGGCATCGGAAAAGGAGCAAACCCCGATGGATCCGCGCGACTCCGATATCCACCAATGCGCCAAGAGGGACCACAACGGACCCCGAGTCCCATGAACTTACAAGAAAACTTCCTTGCTGAACACTCCTCAGTATGAACTGCCCTCGGATCACGTTCCTCAATGAAAATTGCCCTCGGACCATCATCCGAAGACTCATTCTCAGAGAAAAAACCAGAAATGAAGAACAGAGTGCCCAATAAATATATTCCGAGAACTTAGACGGAAAAGTCTCATTTCAAACAGAGCAAATATAGCCCTCGGAGATTAAATCAAGCCCTCGGAGATTAAATCAAGCCCTTGGAGATCAAATCAAGCCCACGGAGATCACATTATGCTATCAGAGATCCTATTACGCTATCGCATTATGTCCTCGGACATCGCCCCGGATCATTGAAGAATGAACCCGAGCCAAGAAAGAGAAATAAAACCCATCGGAAAGCATATACAGCAGTCCTTACTTCCATACGAGCATTTTCACTATGTATCAACAAAAGCATAGCCCTCGGAAGAATAGCGTCCCCAAAATAATCACTCATTGGAGATCCTCGAAGCCATCGGAAAGCACAAAATCAGGTCTAGTTAGCATCCAGTAGATTAAGACATAAACCTTATCCTAATTTTTACACATGTATCAATAAAACGACACCTGTCTTTATTAAAGCACATGCACAATGACACCTGCCCTTATCAAAGTCTATATAAAGAGAGGTGATCAATAGAAGAAGGATAACTCAGTTTAACTTAGCACAACTTACCACAAATACACAAGGATAAGAGGAGGAAAAGTTCAGTGAATAAAGGAAGGGAATTTTCTTGTATCTCTAATTATTTTCTAGTCATTTCCATCTACGATTGTTTCTGAATCACGGACAGGGCGTTCCGACCCAATATAAATATCTTCCGTTAAGTAGGAAATAATTCTAAACCCGTTAACAGTTACCATCTCGTAAAACTGTGAGGGACGTACAGTGCTTGCTAGGAAGAATGATAGCCTTGGGTCGTTTTATATCAACGGCGGCTGAGAAAAGTATTCCATTTTTCAAAATTTTGAAGAAGAATAGAAACTTTGAGTGGAGTGAGGACTGTGAGAATGCTTTTCAGCAACTCAAGACCTATTTGGCAACGCCGCCATTGCTTGCCAAACCCGTAGAGGGGGAAACATTGTATTTATATCTGGCAGTTTCTCCTAACGCCATTAGTTCTGTCTTAGTACGAGCTGAAGGGGCGCATCATTTACCAGTCTACTACATCAGCAAGGTGTTGCATGGAGCAGAATTAAATTATATAGATATTGAGAAGTTTGCTCTAGCGGTAGTTCACTCAGCAAAGAAGCTAAAGCCTTATTTTCAGGCTCATCCAATCGTAGTCTTAACTGACAAACCATTGAAGCAAGTTTTGACAAAACCAGAGACATCAGGAAGATTGGTCAAGTGGGCAATAAAGTTAAGCGAGTATGGAATAGAGTATCGACCCAGACAAGCGATCAAGGCACAAGTCCTTGCTGATTTTGTTGCTGAATCATTTGGAGGAAGAGAAGAAATGACCACAGAGGGTTAAGTATTGGCTTTGGTGGGGGACTTGTCCAGTGTTCTGTGGACTCTTCACGTAGATGGATCTGCGACTACCTCAAATGGAGGAATATGGATCTATCTACGGTCCCCCGAAGGAAGGGAATATGAGTATGCCATTAGCCTCAACTTCACGGTGACTAATAATGAAGCGGAGTACGAGGCGTCCGTAGCAGTGACTGAAATGTGCAAATCTCTAGGGGTAACCCATCTAGCAGTCTTCACTGACTTGCAGCTAGTAGCCAATTAGTTCGCTGGTACTTATGAAGTAAAAGAAGAGAACATGATGAGATATTTGGCTAAGTTGAAGGAGGGAGCAGAGTCCTTCGCGGTTTTTACTCTTAGTCAGATTCCAAGGGCAGAAAACACCAAGGCAGATACACTCTCTAGATTTTCCAGCTCAACTGACGTATACGTTGAACGACGAGTGGTCCTATTGCATCTGAACAACCTCCGATAGGCAGAATTCCACGTACAAAGAAGCAAGAGATAGGGTTTGTGATGCCAATTATTGATGAACCTAGCTGGAAGGATGACATTATCAAATTCCTGAAAGATGGGAGTTTGCCTACGGATCCTCAGGCAGTAAGGAGGTTGAGGTATAGCGCCTCGCGATACGTGATCTTCAATGAGGAACTATACAAGCGGTCTTTTGAAGGACAATTATTGAAGTGTTTATCGCCGAATCAAGCAGAATATGTCATGGATGAAATCCACGAAGGATCATGCGAAAATCATGCAGGCGGTAGAGCATTGGGTCAGAAGATTATGAGGTAAGGTTATTATTGGCCTACCTTATTCAAGGACGCGATGGAATACGTCAAGAAGTGCGAGAGTTGTCAATTGCATGCTCACGCAACTCATGTACCAGCTCAACTCTTATATCCCATGGAGGCAACGTGTCCTTTCGATCAATGGGGAATAGACTTAGTGTGACCGTTACCGGCGGCAAAGAATGGCAAAATATTTATGGTAGTGGCGGTGGAATATTTCTCCAAATGGGTAGAAGCTGAAGCATTAGCAGCAATCATGGAGAAGAACATGATTGAGTTCATCTGGAGAAATATTATCTGTCGTTTTGGTCTTCCACGGGTGATAGTATCAGACAATGGGAAAACATTCACGGGATCAGAGATTACATCGTGGTGTAAAGAGCTAAAGATAAAATAACATTTTTCGGCAGTTTCGCATCCTCAAGGAAATGGACAAGTGGAGTCCACCAACAAGACACTGAAAGACTATCTACAGAAACGTTTGTTTCAAGTGGGTGGAACTTGGCCAAAAACTTTGCCCGGAATTCTGTAGGCTTATAGGACTACGCCAAAGAGAGCAACCGGGGAGACTCCATTTTTATTGGTGTATGGGTCGGAAGCTGTCATACCAGTGGAGGCAGGAATGACAACGCATAGAATGGAGAGTTACAACCCTGAAGAAGCCGCTCGACTAAGGAAGTTGGATTTGGATATGATAGGTGCAATCAGGGAAGAAGCTTTTCAATGTTCGCTTGCCAATAAGATTGTGATGGCAAAAGCGTACGACAAGAGAGTACGTTTCAGAGAATTCCAAGTCGGGGACTTGGTGTTAAGAAAGGTTGAAGCGACAGGAAGGCATGTTGGAAAGCTACAACCAACATGGGAAGGGCCATATAGAGTCGTCAAGGCGAGTACCAAAGGATACTATTATTTGGCGAAACTGGAAGGGAAGATGTTGAAAAGGCCTTGGAATATACAGAATTTGCATCGTTTCTATGCATGAGAAATTCACCAAGTGAATGATGGAACAGGAATAAAGACAGTTTTAAATTTTCTAGCAAATAAAGTGCCTAATGTGCAAGCGTCGTAGATTGGTAGGTTTATTTTTTCTGCAAATAATGAGATCCCGACTTGTGGGAGTCAATGCGAGGTTCCGACCTGTGGAACTCGACGAGATGTAAGCACCACAATGAACTACGTTCAGCTTGATTCCCACTTATAAGGGATACATAGGCAGCTTATCGTGGCCGCAAGTGCAGTCCGAAATAAATAAAATTTTCTTTTTGGCCAAAGGATACTTGCTTGAAGTGTAATCTACGATAAAGATACAAATATGAAGAAAACAAGGGACGAAGGACTGCAAGTAAACTAGGTGAAGAGCCTATTGAGTGAATTTCCCATAAAGTAGGCGAGCTATAAAAGCTCTACAGAAATTAAACTAGGTGAAGAGCCTATTGGGCGAAATTCCCATAAAGTAGGCGAGCTATAAAAGCTCTACAGAAATTAAACTAGGTGAAGAGCCTATTGGGTGATATTCCCATAAAGTAGGCGAGCTATAAAAGCCATGTAGAAATTAAACTAGGTGAAGAGCCTATTGGGTGAAATTTCCATAAAGTAGGCGAGCTATAAAAGCCCTACAGAAATTAAACTAGGTGAAGAGCCTATTGGGTGAAATTCCCATAAAGTATGCGAGCTATAACAGCCCTACCGAATTAAACTAGGTGAAGAGCCTATTGGGTGAAATTCCCATAAAGTAGGCGAGCTATAACAGCCCTACCGAATTAAACTAGGTGAAGAGCCTATTGGGTGAAATTCCCATAAAGTGGGCGAGCTATAATAGCCCTACCGAATTAAACTAGGTGAAGAGCCTATTGGGTGAAATTCCCATAAAGTATGCGAGCTATAACAGCCCTACCGAATTAAACTAGGTGAAGAGCCTATTGGGTGAGATTCCCATAAAGTAGGCAAGCTATAATAGCCCTACCAAATTAAACTAGGTGAAGAGCCTATTGGATGAAATTCCCATAAAGTAGGCGAGCTATAATAGCCCTACTAAATTAAACTAGGTGAAGAGCCTATTGGATGAAATCCGAGAAGAAAAATGAGTTGAAACTTTACAACAAGGTTAAACAGAAACAAAAACCACGTGGTTCCGAATGCTTGAGGAAAAATGCTGACATAGTTGCAAAAGCTCTACCTCAACAAGTTGTTATAGACGACCTACTTAATAAAGTAGCCGCGAAAGTAATCGACCAAAGATTGGATTCGAATCATCAAAAAGTTGAAGAAAGCTATAAAATAGTGTTGTATATACAACAAGTTCACTACAAAAGTTAGTCGCTTTTGATTACGATTATCGACAGATACCGCACATATTAAATACATGCTCCCGCAAAACTCGACATGGATGTGTACGTATGGCTTCTATTCTAATGCAATAAACATTGCAAGAAAAAGTTCGAGAGGAAGCTAAAGTAAAGCAACGAAATTCTACAAAGCTCTAAAAGAGCACGTTCAACAACCAATTAAACATAAATATCTCGGGACTATATAGTTCTCGGATTTCTACTCATGAAGCATGGTGTTGTCGTTCGAGATACATAAAAAGTGGACTTTGGCAGAAAGCAGCAAAAGAATAAACAACATTGATTTATATTACCTTGACTCAAAACTAATTAGGTTTTCATTGTTGAGAAACAGCCAATTTGGAGACCATCCAATTCAAGACAAAGGAGCACTATTAATTTCAACAAATCATAAGCTTCCACCAATATTTCAACTACGGATAGTGACACAAAATTGATATTGAAATAGTGGTGGAACATCATTCTCATTAATCACAGATGTCAACATGATAAACTAATGACAAGCTGGAATCCAACAGATAACCAACTGAAGAGAGAAAAGATTTAAAAGACTATCTCAGAATGATTCACTGCTTTTCAACAAACATACGGCGATTTCTACAGCAAAACTCTGCAAGATTCAAGCATAAAAGAAGAAGATTGAAGTAAGTTCGAATTAATTACCTTAGACAAACAACCGAGCTTCAAAAGAGATATGTGAGAGCAGTTTCGAGTGAAAATTCGGCCGACGCGACTAAACAAGAATACGCAGCGCACGGTATGGAAAGGGAATCCAAAATACGCAGCAAGATCTCAACAAATTTCGTGTTATATTTTGGGCAAAGGTTCAGTGAAGATATTGCCATATTGGAGAAGATTTTTAAATGAAATTTGGCAAACTTGAGCAAATTTTCGAGTTAAGTATTCGGGTAAGTTGCTAAAGTGAATTCGATTGATGAAGCACCCAGTCTCGAGCGAGATTTCGAGATAAATTTCGGGAGAAACTTTTCTATAACGCGTCCCAATTTCAGCAATATTTGAGAGAAGTTTTGGACAGCTGAAAGTACCAACACACCCCTGCTGAGTTAACCCGAAATAACCTTCACATCACGTGGGAATTAAGTGTTTTTTATGCAAACAATGAGAATGGTCGCGGCTTCGTGAAACTTGTTTGTACATCTCAAAAATTGGATAATTATATCTAAGGAGGAAATATGTAATTCTTAAAGAATTGATGCGGATCACAGCTTCTACCTTATTGGTTTAACAAACAACTCTTATCTATCAAGTGGATTCTTAAATTCAAACATGTTATAAACATGATTATCAATACTTATTTCGAGCCAGCTTGAAAAATTCTGAACGAATTCAGCCATGAAGCCCAATTTAGGTGGCTTGGAACAAATTTGGAAGACATGCACTTGATCACTGGATTCCAACACAAATGATTTACTTTTCAGACATAAATCGACGAATTCCTGCATAAGGAGTTGCGAAAATGCCCCACACCAACGCACGCTAAAAAGGTCGTCATCACCCTCCTTGAAAAGCTTTGATAAGTATTATGGCCCACGCTTAAAAGTTCGTACCATTGACAAACAAAATGACAATACTACGAACTGGGGGACTACTGTATGGCCATAATCTGAGCATGCCACGTGGCACTAATAAAATACGGCACTTCATCGAAGAAGACACGTAAGAGAACACAATAAAAAGGACTAAGCAAAGTTCACTCGAAATTTATATAGAAATATGTCCCTAAATCTCACTTTCGGGACAATATTTCGGGTTAGAGGTACTTTCGGGATAATATTTCGGGTTAGAGGTACTTTCGGGACAATGTTTCGGGATAACTTAATTTCGAGACAGTGTAATTTTGACATAAGGAATTTCGGGTTAGGCGTGATTGGTGGAATCATTGGCGGATTTGGTGGCTTAATTTATGGGTCTCATCTACTATATAAACCCCCCACCTCTACTCATAAGGGGGGATTCATTTTTTTCACTTGTGTTAAACCAGAGCTCCACCTATAACTCGAAACCCCTCACTAGTTTCGAGATTCGTCTTAACCCGAATCTTGTCTCTTGTGCCTAAGGGGAATTTCGAGAGATAGAGCTATTTCGAGACAATTTTGTTTTGAGATAGATAAGTTTCGGGTTAAGCACTTTTTGCACACTACATATCACCCGAAATTCGAGACACTTCGAAGTTACCCAAAATTCGAGACACTCTGAGATCAACCGAAATTCGAGACACTTTAAGGTCACCCGAATTTCGAGATACTCTGAGATAACCCGAAATTCGAGATACTCTTAGGTCACCCGAATTTCGAGATACTCTACAATCAACTATATTTGAAATCAAGTTCTACAACTTGCATACTATATACAACTCTCGTATACTGACTTGAGCATCGGAGTGCCTTCGCGGGGTCAGCCCCCGCCTAGTTCACGTGTCGTGTTTCCAGTGCAGGTTTCTCGAACTCAAAGCTAGCTTGTGACCAATCAGGAGTTGGGGCTAGTCTGACGTGGAGTGACTAGTCAGCAGACGAAATTACCCCACATCAGTATGAATTCGTTAAATTATGCCTGAAAAGTTGGATATTATATTTTGACTCTCTGATAAAATCTTAGTCTTTTTGTGTACCAGTCTAGTAGCACAGAAGATGCTTCCATCAGTGGGACTGTTGTATACTGTGGTCAGCATGATGATCTGATTCTCCAGAACTCTGAAGTCTAGGCTTGGACTCCAGGGGAGAACTTTCAGTGCAGCTCTTGAAGATAGTGAAAGAACCTTGCCGAGGTTGTCATGTTTTACGTTAATTTTACTTTTGCATATGTACCTGTCACCTTCTCCTTTTATCAGGTAAAATATTCGTTTATCATATTTTCTTATCATGCTCATTTGCTTATGGTTATTTTAGTAAGTACAGAGCTCCATTTCTTGTGTTTCTGATTATTTAAGTCTGGAACCAACTTCTTGACTGTTTTTTCTTACTGATTTATGTATCAATTTAATTATAATTAGTATAGGCAAACGTGCAATTGATTTGTTGAAAATGATATTGTTGTGCACTTAAAAAGGATTGCAGTGGATCTGTTTGTCATCTCCTAAAAAATTGTGGAGTGTACCATAGCATGACCTTTTGAAGCCGATATATTTTATTTTGTAGGCGAAAGCTGCAATTCAAGTCGGAAGAAAAGAAAATATTGGGGATATAGGTCCACATTGACCAATGCCAACAGAGTGCAAGAGAGCAAAAAGATTGAGAAATCAACGACAAGCTCGATTCATCAAGGTAAATGCTCTATCTGGATTAGATCACTCCAGAAACTTTCCTGACATTTGACCATTGTAATTGTTTCAATGTCATATTTTCCTTGTATGGAACATAAAACTTCAAATGCAGACATTCTATTAACCTATGATTATATGTAATCTGAGATTATATTTAACCTGGGACTATGCACGTTTTTGCGTTTTCGTCCTTAAACTAATTTAATAAGCGTTTTTTCCCCCCTAAACTATACCAGTCTGTACGATTTGCCCCCTGGCCGGGTTTTCGGCTATTTTTGGCCATTCTTGGCCAAAATGTTTCCCCTTACCCGACACATATATGTTGTACTAGATGTATTTTAGTAGTTGATGACAAAAAAGTAGGCGAAAAAACACCTCGAACGGGACATATTCCACCTAAAATACACTGAAGAGGAAATCACATTTTAGCCGGAATATGTCCCGTTCGAGGTGTTTTTTTGCCTACTTTTTGTCATCAACTACTAAAATACATCTAGTACAACACATATGTGTCGGGTAAGGGGAAAATTCCGGCCAAGAATGGCCAAAAATAGCCGAAAATCCGGCCAGGGGGCAAATCGCACAGACTGGTATAGTTTAGGGGGAAAAACGCTTATTAAATTAGTTTAAGGACGAAAACGCAAAAACGTGCATAGTTCAGGGGGTTTAATGCATTTATCCCTTATATTTAATCTTACAGGAAGCAGGTATGGTTACTGCATTATCAATCATACCAGTATATGAAGGGCTAGTTGAAGGTGATCATTAATCTTATAGTATGTGGTTCCAGGTATATATAAAGCCTTTTTCTTGACATGAAACGTTATTGATGGTTGAGGCATGCATGATCGTCTTGATTATCAGTGTATGAATATTCTGAAAAAGCCTGGCTAATAGCAATATCTACTTTATTTTTTGATCTACAGATTCTTCAAGGTATAAAAGTGCAGGTATACATCAAATATATAATTGTTTTTTGAACATTTTGGCAGATTCTTTTTCTTTAATGTGAATCTTTTACTTCAATCACCGATTAGTGGTTTTGTCTTTTTGAAGCTGTCATTCGCTTGCTTGCTTAAAGTCGTGTGGTAAACAACATGAAGAAGCATTTGTTACAACCTTGACGACGAGCTTTTAAAGTGCAGTGTACATCCAAACACTTGTAAAACCTTGTATTGTGGTTAACATTCATTTGCTGAGTTACCATGTTGTCGACTTGTGTCTTGTAGATCATTAGTTTTGAAATATTTAGTTTTTGGAATGTACTGAAATGCAACTCATTTTGAGTAAATATTATCAATGGTAAATGACTTTTATTTCTTTTATGGCATTCTGTATTTATTCCATCATCAGCTATGCTACAGGATTTTGGTGACGCTTTTTATGATACAAAGCATCACTGTATTTATAGATAAGCCACACATATAAGTGTTACAAAGCGTGACTATATGTACATGTAGTGATACTTATTAATGGTCAAAGCGTCACTATAAACATATGGTGATGCTAGTTGGTGTTACTAGATACACATATTGTGACTTTATAAACCGCGACAATATACAAATATTGTGATGCTTTTGTGGTGATGCTATCAAGCGTGACAAGAACCTATAATCACATCTACCTATGTGACGCTTTTTGGTGTCATTAAAACAGATTTTTCTAGTAGTGTTTTTTCGTGCTTTTGGCATGCTTGAAATCAATAAGGAAACGATTGAAATGGCAAGTGTTGGCCATGTAGTGTAGCACCAAACAATTAATGGGGCGGCTGATTAGTCAGAGTTGGTGCAGCATTATCAAAAATGGGGCGGCTGTTTTTAAAAGGAAGTGCAGCATCTTTTAATATTGGGGCGGCCAAATTAATAATTCCTTGGGGCAACAATTCTTGGGCTATAAATGCAGCCTCCGGTTAGCATTTGTGAATTATCCCAAAACAAATATCACTCTTTCCTTTATATGATTTAAGAGTTAATTATAAAGAGTGGTTTAGTAAATTGTTAGTGTGAGGTAAAAATAGAGAGTTTGTGCGACTTTACTACGGTAAAAGTCGGAGTGTTGTAATTCCTATTTTACACTCATAGTGAAGTTCTTCTACCTTGCCCGTGGTTTTTCACCCTAAATTAATTTGGGGTTTTCCACGTAAAATCTGTGTGTCGTATTTTTCGTCTTTTCAATTATTGTCGTGTTTTCGCTCTATCAAGAAGGGTCCAATTTACAACAAGTGGTATCAGAGCCTCGGTTCATATCCGGGGTCTGAATGATATCTGTGGGGGTCGTACTGAAATTATTTTTCAGTGACGGTGTTACGTGATAGAAGCAATGACGGCAAAATTCAAGATCGAGAAATTCAACAGGAGTAATTTCTCGTTGTGGAAGCTGAAGATCAAAGCCATCTTGCGGAAAGATGGGTGTCTCGCGGCGATCGGCGACAGGCCGGTGGAAATCACAGATGATACGAAATGGAACGAGATAGACGGCAACGCTATCGCAAATATTCACCTGGCGTTAGGTGATGGTGTGTTGTCAAGCGTTGAGGAGAATAGGACAGCTAAGGAGATATGGGATCATCTCAACAAGCTGTATGAGGCAAAGTCCCTACACAACAAAATTTTCCTTAAAAGGAAATTGTACACTCTGAGGATGGCGGAATCTACCCCGGTAACTGAGCACCTCAATGTTCTAAATACTCTATTTTCTCAATTGACGTCGTTGAGTCATAAAATAGAAGTGGTTGAACGTGCTGAAATTCTGCTGCAAAGTCTGCCCGATTCGTATGACCAGCTTGTCATCAACTTAACAAATAATGTCCTCACGGATTATTTGGTCTTCGACGAGATTGCAGCCGCTATTCTGGAAGAAGAGAGTCGGCGCAAAAACAGAGAAGACAGGGAGGCAAGTTCGCAACAAGCAGGTGCCTTGTCGGTGACAAGAGGGAGAACGACGGAGTGCGGTGCAAGTGGGAGTAAGAAACAGGGGAGATCCAAGTCAAGGACCAAGGGCAGTTGTTGGCACTGTGGCAAGAAAGGTCACTTGAAGAAGGACTGTTGGAATCTTAAGGATTCAAACCAGAAGAGTTCTAATCCTCAGGGGAACGTTGTTAGCACTTCAGATGATGGTGATGTACTATGTTGTGAAGCAGCAACAGCTATTCGAGGTATGCGTGGCTTCGATGATGTATGGCTTATTGATTCAGGAGCCAGTTTTCATATGACTCCCCGGAGGGAGTGGTTTCATGAGTATACACCGATCGCTGGAGGATCTGTGTATAGCTGTAAAAATGAACCTTTGAAAGTTGTTGCCGTTGGTATGATCAAGCTGGAGATGCATGACGGGATTGTTCGGACCATTCGAGATGTCCGACATGTGGAGGGATTATGCAAGAATTTGTTGTCTCATGGACAACTGGATGATCTTGGTTGTGAGATTGGTTCACGAAACAAGATCATGAAAGTTAAAAGGGGTGCGCTTGTACTGATGAAGGCGGACAAGATTGCCGGAAACTTATACAAGGTACAGGGGAGGGCTCTGCAAGTGGGAGAAGCGTCAATGGCTTCATCCGAGTCGATTGAGAAATCATCAATGATTTGGCATCAGCGGCTCGGGCATATGTCGGAACAAGGCATGAAGGTTCTTGCAGAGAAGAAACTACTTCCGGGCCTCACAAAGGTATCTTTAGCTTTTTGTGAGCATTGTGTTGTTGGCAAACAACATCGTATAAAGTTTCTTAGTTCAGATTCTAGAAGTAAAGTCATTCTAGAATTGATTCACTCTGACGTGTGGCAAGCACCAGTACTATCCCTGGGAGGTGCAAAGTATTTTGTGTCTTTTATAGATGATTATTCCAGGAGATGTTGGGTGTACATGATCAAGAGTAAGGCCGAGGTGTTATCGATGTTCAAGACGTACAAAGCGCTGGTGGAACTTGAATCTGGAAAAAATATCAAGTGTCTGAGATCTGACAATGGAGGGGAATATACTGGCAAGGAGTTTGACGACTTCTGTAAAGATGCTGGGATTAATAGGCAGTTTACTACGGCATACACTCCGCAGCAGAATGGGGTGGCAGAGCGGATGAACAGGACCTTGTTGGATAAAACAAGAGCCATGATGCAGGCTGCAGGATTAGAAAAGTCGTTCTGGGCAGAAGCAATCAATACCGCCTGTTATGTGGTGAACCGATCTCCGTCAACAACACTGGGGCTGAAAACACCGATGGAGGTGTGGACAGGTAAACCAGTTGATTATTCTAATCTCCACGTATTTGGGAGTCCCGCTTAGGTTATGTTTAATACTCAAGAGAAAACGAAGCTGGACCCAAAATCCAGGAAGTGTTTGTTCTTAGGGTATGCTAAATGAGTGAAGGGGTATCGCTTGTGGGACCCCACTGCCCACAAGATTGTTGTAAGCAGGGATGTTATCTTCACGGAAGATAAGAAAGGAAATGATAGCAGCACAGGAGAAGATCCAGAAACTACGACAGTAGTAGTCGAGAAGGATGCCGAACAGGAGGGTCCTTCTGAACCAGAGCATGAACCTGAGGAGACAACGGAGTCTAGAGTCTCGGGGATACGTCGATCGACACGTGTTAGGAGACCACCAGGCTGGCACCCAGACTATTCTATGGAGAACAATGTTGCATACTGTCTTTTAACTGAGGACGGGGAGCCATCAACTCTCCAGGAAGCAATGAGCAGTTCAGATGCAGCTCAGTGGATGGCAGCAATGCAGGAGGAAATCGAAGCACTCCATAAGAATAAGACGTGGGAACTTGTGTCTCTACCACAAGGGAGGAAACCCATTGGCAACAAATGGGTGTACAAAATCAAATGTAACAGTGATGACCAAGTGGAGAGGTATCGTGCATGATTGGTGGTGAAAGGATATGCTCAGAAAGAGGGGATTGATTTCAACGAAATATTTTCTCCGGTGGTCCGAATGACAACTGTGCGGGTGGTTCTGGCGATGTGTGCTACATTTGATTTACATCTTGAACAGTTAGATGTAAAGACGCCTTTTCTTCATGGTGATCTTGAAGAAGAAATTTATATGCTCCAACCGGAAGGATTTATAGAAGAAGGAAAAAAGAACTTGGTTTGCAGGTTGACCAAATCTTTGTACGGTCTCAAACAGGCGCCGAGGTGTTGGTACAAAAGATTTGATTCATTCATAATGAGCCTTGGATACAACAGGCTGAATGCAGATCCTTGTGCGTATTTCAAGGGATCTGGTGATGACTTTGTTATTTTACTGTTGTATGTTGATGACATGTTGGTTTCAGGCCCCAACAAAGCTCGTATTGAAGAATTGAAGGCTGAACTGGCTAGGGAATTTGAAATGAAGGACTTAGGACCAGCAAACAAGATTCTAGGGATGCAAATCCACCGAGACAGAAATAGCAGGAAGATTTGGCTTTCTCAGAGGAACTATCTGTTGAAGATTTTGCGGCGGTTCAGTATGCAGAATTGTAAGCCAATCTCTACCCCTCTTCCTGTTAATTTCAAGTTATCCTCAAGTATGTGTCCTAGCAGTGAAGAAGAGAGGAGGGAGATGTCTCGAGTACCGTATGCATCAGCAGTGGGAAGCTTAATGTTTGTTATGATCTGTACTAGACCAGACATTGCACATGCAGTGGGAGTGGTTAGTCGATACATGGCGAATCCGGGAAGAGAGCATTGGAATACAGTAAAGAGGGTTCTGAGATACGTTCAGGGAACCTCAGATGTTGCATTATGTTATGGAGGATCGGGTTTTACAGTCAGGGGCTATGTTGATTCTGACTATGCAGGTGATCTTGACAAAAGCAAGTCCACGACAGGATATGTGTTTACTCTTGCTGGAGGTGCAGTGAGTTGGGTTTCAAAGTTACAGTCGGTTGTTGCGACATCAACAACGGAGGCTGAATACGTGGCAGCTACGCAGGCCAGTAAAGAGGCGATTTGGTTGAAAATTGTTCTGGAGGAACTCGGGCACAAACTAGAGAGTATTTCTCTATTTTGTGACAGTCAGAGTGCGTTGCATCTTGCAAGGAATCCAGCGTTTCATTCCAAGACAAAGCATATTCGGGTCCAGTATCACTTTGTTCGTGAGAAAGTCGAGGAGGGTACTGTGGATGTGCAGAAGATTCACACCAAAGATAACATAGCTGATTTCATGACGAAGAGTGTTAATGCTGACAAGTTTGTTCAATGTCGGTCCTCGTGTGGTCTGGTGAAAACGTAAGCAACATGGAAGGGCAAGGCAGAAAGAGCTGTGTGTGAAGATCTGATTAATCCCTAATCAAATATTCAAGTGGGAGATTGTTGGCCATGTAGTGTAGCACCAAACAATTAATGGGGCGGCTGATTAGTCAGAGTTGGTGCAGCATTATCAAAAATGGGGCGGCTGTTTTTAAAAGGAAGTGCAGCATCTTTTAATATTGGGGCGGCCAAATTAATAATTCCTTGGGGCAACAATTCTTGGGCTATAAATGCAGCCTTCGGTTAGCATTTGTGAATTATCCCAAAACAAATATCACTCTTTCCTTTATATGATTTAAGAGTTAATTATAAAGAGTGGTTTAGTGAATTGTTAGTGTGAGGTAAAAATAGAGAGTTTGTGCGACTTTACTACGGTAAAAGTCGGAGTGTTGTAATTCCTATTTTACACTCATAGTGAAGTTCTTCTACCTTGCCCGTGATTTTTCACCCTAAATTAATTTGGGGTTTTCCACGTAAAATCTGTGTGTCGTATTTTTCGTCTTTTCAATTATTGTCGTGTTTTCGCTCTATCAAGAAGGGTCCAATTTACAACAAGTACTATTATTAGGTTCCCCACACTTAATTTATTCTTTCCTGCGAAGTGAGCAAAGATAAAAGTTTGTTTTGTGCTTTTGATCTAATGGTAACTAAGCATGCACGGGAAAATTTGTTGCACTAGCTTGACCTGACTAGATATTTTCCCATGGCATGTATGAGTTGATTTTTTAGAGTATTAATCATACTCTAGATTTAATAAAAAAAAAAAAATTTACCAATGAAAATATAAATAAAAAAATGCACGTGAAGCAATATAAAACTAGAGGACACCCGTTAAATCCCTCAATTATAACAGCTTTCCTGAAGTATCCCAACTCTATCAAAAATAAAAAACTTTCCGTGTACCTATTAATAAAGTTTGTGTGAACAACTTTAATTTCCCTCAACCGTTGATTACCAGTTCGCTTTCGCCATGTTTTTGCATTTTTTTCGTTGTGGTCTCAGAGGAGAGAGTTAATTTGTACATGCATGTTAAATTGACTAGGGGTTTTATTTGCAATTTTTACCGGTCTGGTAGCTACTTTGCGAAACTCCCTACAATTTAAGAGTAATCCGGGTTTACAAAAATCGAACAGTCTAATATTTATACTGTACACATATATGTCTGGCTGAGATTCTTTCATTTTGATTTCGATTCCGATTCCGGCATTAGTCGGATTTTGATTATTGAAGTGTTAATGATAATGGCTAGTTTCGATCCCTTTAGTGTACGTATGAATCTTATTGACAAACTCCAGCCAATTTTGCCGGATTTCAAAATTTCAATCAATATAGGGGGTCTTTTCCATTTTCCATAGAAATGTGTCTTAAATAATTACTTTTTCACCAGTAGAATTTTTTAGTATAGTCACCTTTGCGCCTCTATCAATTTAGGATAAGTATACTTACTCCACAAACAATTTCTTATTTTAAAAAAATGCTAACACATGTAATTAAGATAAAATAAAGAACATAATGATATCAGCACCAACCGTGGCAGGATATAGACATGTAAATTTGAACTTGTAACATACATATACACACACATATATATATATATGATTGATATACAATCCATTAACATTCAAAGACCAAAGGCGTCTCGCCTACATACACACACGCATGTATGCCTATGGAAGCGCGTTAAGTCCCTTAAAGTAGCGAACATAAAGCTTATATTCGAGAACAAAGTAATTTACCACGAGATCACGAGAAATAGTATTGATTATCGCATAGCCACGCGCCTCACGGAATATTCCAGTGCCACCAACCACCGCTAGCTCGCGAGTTTCATTGAGGATTTGATTCCTTCCTGCCACGATAATTGTGCTCCCCTTGTACTCACCTGCCGTAAAGTAGAAGACAATGTTCATAGCCAAGGCCGCGACTCTCAAATCCGAAAAAAGCATTAAGCCCTTGGAGCCGCCCCACTTGCCCCGAATTTATATCGGGGTCAGCCGTGATGAGGTTATCATACACCACGACTCGACCGAACATGGACGTAGGTTATCGAAGCTCGAGCCACTTCGTACACGGTCTTGTATTCCCCACCTAGGATGTCATGAATGTATAATTGAAGCATTGCTACCTTTTCCGTCTGTCGGCATGAGAGATTTTGGATCCAATGTTTTTTAGCATTATAAGGTTTTGGTATGTTGGCTATGAATAATAAGGAAAGAATCATAGTGGCAACGTTTATTAGCTTCGCCATTATCTTTAGTTTTCTTTCTCTCTCGAAGAGAAAATGTGAGGAAATTCAAGAACTCTCAAGATGAGTACTAAAAGTTGGTCTTGGATATCTTTATATATAGGGAAAATATATCGGAAGAATACATCATAAACCTCTGTTGTTTTTAGTTAAATTTGCACTAAACTCCTCCGCATTACGTTTTCCTACCCCTTCCTCTAATATCAAAAGTCTTGCAGCATCAAACCTTGCTAATTTCCCAACTAAGGCCTTAATTTTAGCAATTCTTTTTATTTATTTCTTAGTTCTAATGAAGGTAATTAAAACCTTGCTTTAGACTAACGTGTGATAACTTCAAATGAATTTTATTTTTTTTGCCAAAAGCAACACCAACGTAAACAAGCAATAGCCAATTAGGTTGTTGGTGATTTGAACTATTTACCCATTATTTATAATTTTCAGTTGATTTGAACTTATGTTGTGAAAGGCTCGCCCGGGGCGTGCACGAGGAGGCGTGCGCCCGAAACCCATAAGGCGCCTTGGCAAGTGCCCCAGATGGCTGCAACCGCCCCACGGACTTACTTGCATTTTTATCTTCTTTCTTATTTACCGAGTTCAGAAGTAAATACAAAAAACATAAAATAGGCCCTCTCTAAAAACTCTCGGCTCAAAAGAGAAGTAAAGAAAGGGAAAAAAAACAAGCGTTTGCAATTGTTTCGACTCGGGATAGGCGTTCCAAACAATATTCAGTGATAATATCCCCGAATTTTTCGACTTTACGGGGCCCCGACGATATTGCATCACCAATTGAGAATGTGGCTGATCCATGGCTATATCGGAGAAAGTATATCGGGTATGTATATAGGATGGTATATCGGATATAGGAGAAAGTATATCGGGTATGTATATAGGATGGTATATCGGGTAGGATATCGGATGTGATACTGAATGTTGATGTCGAATATATATATCGGGTAAGAGCTCGATATTAAATATGGATATTCGATATGCGGATGAACAGTGTAGGGTAATTAATGAAGCTTACCTTGATTAGCAGAACCCGAATATATATATATATAGACCTCGGGATGCGGGGACCGCACTCGTGATTTTCGCGTATGTTGTACCATATTGAATGTGGGCATTCGATATCGGGACCTATATCAGGTGCCATCACTGATATAAGAGCGTTGGGTCGGCTTCCTATTGGGCTTGGCCCATATAACTGGAGTGGACTAGCCCAATACGAAAATTACCCATATCAATGTCATCATTAGGTTGTAGCACATGAATATTGTTTCATGGTTTATTTGTTTTCTGATCGTCGATCCTTTCGTCTTTTTTCTTGTGTCTTTTGCATGGTCATCACTGCGTAGGTGTTCGGTGTGGTGTTACTGATTTCTCCCATTGTCACGTCGTTAATCGACGTCTCTCTCCTCTCGATTGTATCTTCCAGCTAAGGTTTCTTGGTTCGGTGGTTAACAGGTCTGCTGGTACGAACTCCTGGAAGAAGGATTTCCTAGATAAAGAGACATTTTTTTCCCATAAATTACAGAGGATAAAGATGTTTATTGATGACATCTAAGACTAATTAAACTTATCACTATAACAAATTTCTAAGGAATCTGATGGATCTGATCACACTCTTACGTTTAAGTTTTAATTGACCAGTATGTACCGAAAATACTAGCACATTTGATTTTTATTGTAGTTGTTGGATGCATGTGTAAGAAACAGAACATAGTATAGATCATTTCATAATATTTTCTATAATTTAAAAAAGAACTCAAACATTTAATTGAATAAGCACATATTAAATATAGATATGAAGTATATAAAGATCATTGCACAGTCAAATGTAACAATTGGGGGTATTTCTAATTTCAAATTTCACAGGGGATATTTACGAATAAAAATTACACATGTAGTTTTTGCAATTCATTTCTGTGTTATTACTTAATACTTATTAGTCAGCAAAACTATTTGTACTACCAAGAAAAGTAGCAAACTTTTTGTGATAGAAGAAAAGTAACAAACTAGCAGCAACGATAACAAGCATATACTAGGAAGCCATTAGGCTCAAGTAAAACGAAGGAATGTGAACAAGGTAAAAGGCCACACCAGCCTAGCAATTGAAGGATGAGTAGGAATTTGGAGATCACAAGACAAGGGTCCACTAACCACTGTGAGAATCAAACTAAAGAAGAAACAAAGCAATGTGGGGACATTCCAATCCATTCTTACAATCTAAAACAACAAACATGTCAACTTCACTGTTGCTGAGAGTTGCCAAAGACAAAAAAGAAAACAAGCCTGTGCTTCAAAATAAGTGATTTATCAATATTATCAGACAATGACACTGAGGAAAAAAAAAATTGTTGATACTGTGAGGAAAAAAATATCATCCTGATAACTCGTAACGTGTTCATAGTTAAAATAGGACCATAAGTTATCATTGTGCACAGCAACGCTAATTCTACGGGTCATCACAATACAAACAGATAAGTGAAAAGTTATGGAGGATTCATCTCCTGTGTGTGCAAACTTGCATTCAGCTTAATATTTCCAAATAGGCGCATTTGTATAGGAGTAACAGAGTAATGATATGCGTGGTAACATTATATAGTTATGTTTTGATAATATGGTACGAATACATGGTTAGTATGGATTCATGGAGTATTGGTAAGAACTATACTATAATTTTGTACATCTGCAACTTGATTGGCTCACAAGATTCGAGAAGTGTGTAACTACTGTTGTGTATTTCAGATGAAATATTGTTTGTCATCAACAAGGAACAAAGGAAACGAAACCAGAGAAATTCATAATTGCTACAAATTCAGCTGACGTGAAGATTAAGTTTTATTCTACCTTATGACCAACAATAAACATCTGATGTAAGATATTATGCAATCGGAATAAGTTTACAATGGTGACCTTCTTGGCAGAAACCCAAATTGTTGTCTTAACATGCAGTCAGTTACCATCTCTGCAACTTCATTGTATGACATACAAGCTTTATTCCACGGTAGTTGGAATCCTTTTGAATGTCACTCCACGAGAACCAGTGGAAGTGATAGATCTCACTTTGTCTAACTTCTTGATAAGATCCAATTTGTCCAGACAAGTTTACTTCTTGTTCTGGTAAGAATGTGATGATCTTTATAGAAAATAATAACAAATAATGGAAGTGCCATAAATCAAGTTGAATAATTGAGCATCCGAAATGTAAATTATACACGTGTGCTACGTAGGGGGCATACTGATTTCTCAAGGAGCCACTTATGCACCATCATAGCGAACTGCATAGATGGCTGAAACACAGATGGAAATGTTCGTTGCTACTTCAAAACGGATACAGCTGGTCAACATAAGCTGGTTTAACTTCCATGCAAAATTATTTCAATGGTGAATCTTGTTACAGAAAGATAAAGAGGGATAGTTAAATGCCCCAAATGCAAGGTTAACATTAATTGAGTACAGCCATTCATGCTACCACATATAACATTAATTGATAATTAAACTAGCAGGTCAAGATACACTAACAACCTGCAGCAAGAAGTTGTGCCTAACTTGGATGTGAACTTCAAACAGTGCATCCCAGGGATTTGTGCTGAGTCTTTGTTTTATCAGTTTGCGCCTCATCCCCAATATTACTGTGATTGATCTTGAAGTGTCTGCTATAAATTCTTTCCAATTCCATCATTATCTGACAAATAAAACTTCATAAGTAAAAGTTCCAAGAATATGAACACGAACGATAAAAGCTTAATAATCTAAATATGTCAGAACATTACACATAATAGCAAAGGCATTCAATGAACACTTTGATTAAACAGCAAAAAAAAAAAGTCATAGCACACTGATAAAAGAATAAAAAGGCAAAAAATCGACAGGAATATATTATCAATGCATCCTATGAGTGAAGATGGACCATCTTGGATGTATATCATCCAAATAGAAAGGTTATAGTGATTCTAATGAGTGGTTGGACAACTATAGCATGCTCAAAGCTTCAAGCAAACAAATATAATTATTCAGTAGTTGTTATTAATTAGTTATACGACAAGACTTTACAGTAAAAGTTCTTTCTGTGTTGTTCTTGAAGCGGATTCTTGGAAAATTTCACGTGTCATTCTATATACAACGTAAAATGGAACACATACATATTCATAATTAGTAAATTCTTACTCCCACATTCCCATAAACAAATGGAATCCTTTCTAACTTGCATGGTTTGTTACATAAAAATTCCAAATTCTCTACCAAGCAAACCAAGTTTAGCTATCGGACATACTTCTTAGACAGACATCAAGTACTTCAAGGAGTTTCTAGAATCATTGTTCACCTATGAATTTCAAACATACATTTTGTTATTTTCACAAATTTGGCACTCTGTTACAGCTATATTCACAAATTCCTTGAATTGGGCAATAATGGACATCAACAAAATCAAAAGTCACAAAATATTGTGATGATCCAGAGGAAGGATACCCAAACGTGCCAAATATACCATCAAATCAAATTGAATTGAATATTCTTATGCAGATAAAATCAGTAAAACGACAATTTAATGAAATCTCAATGGCAATTGGATCCAGCAGAGCGAGTTACCTATTCACAATCCGCAAAACTAAAATGGCTAACAAATCCAGATAACAACAACCATCAACAATTCAATGCTTGAAAAAACACCTCACCTGTTTTTCGGACTTCCAAAGTCAATTCAGCCAAAATTTGGCTGATTATTCTGAGTCACTTGATGTGAATAAGTACTATTATACTTACTTCCAGACCAGTCCTGCTGCTGCTGCTGGTAATGATGATGATGGTGATGATAGTGATGATGATTAGCGTTCCCTCTTTCGTATCCATTACCGGTCGATGGATAAGGCATCATCGGAACTTGCACTCCTGCACGATTACCACCGTTATTCTCAAGGCTACCACCACCGCACGATGGCTCACTAAGACTATGCAGCGGCGTGGAAGCGAACAAATGATCCGAAGGCGAGGGCCCCTCGTTCGACGAGGAGCCCTGCATCCTCTTCACATACAATCTATACTTCTGCAAGTGACTGGCAACGTTTTCCCTAGTCAAACCTTCGACGTTCATCAGCTGCATAATCGTCTTGGGCACGGCGTTCTTCAGCCCTAAATGCGCCACCACTTCGACGAACCTCTTGTGCAGCTGCGGGGTCCACACCAGACGCGTCCTCTTCTTCGCCGCCGATTGATCATTGTCGATCACCGAATCTTCGCCGTCGTCAATCCGGCGACTCTTCTTCGAATCGGATCCTCCTCCTCCTCCTCCTCCTTCGCCCGCCTCCGTCATGAATTGATCAAAATTGGAGCCTGATCGGAGCGAGGTGAGCGTGGATTGAGAGGCGCGGTTGACGTCGAGCGCCGTTCGCGGCGGCTCCGGCGAGATTTTGAAGGCGGTGGCGAGTTCGGGCGGGATTAGAGACTGTGAGAGAGGAGTAATATCGTCGGCGGAGGGCAGGCCGGCGGACCAGTCCGAAACGGCGTCGTTCATTGAATTATGCATGAGTTAGTTACTAAATCGAATGAAATGGCATGGGGAATTGGGAGTGAGGGGTAGGAGAGGTAAATAAGGTGAAAAAGGGCGGTGGTGGAATATATATGGAATATTGATTTGTTGATATTGATATGATATGGTAGGGAAATAGAAAAAAGTGCATTGTAAGATTCCAAAAGCGATGCCACGCTGGATGCTTTGTTCCCAGATATTTCTCATCTCTTTAAATATCTTCATCTTTATTGGATTATTAATTATTATCCCCTTTATTTGCTTATTTTCACAAATCTACATTCTAAAATTTGTAACAGCCTCTAATCTATGGTGGGGGCTATAGTTTCCAAAATATGGTAAGGTTAAATATTGATACGAGGAAACTTCGATTATTAAAATTACTAGAGATCGAAATTGCAAGATGTATTATTGACTTAAAGTACTTCGAAGTATCCCTAGTCCTTAGGGTTACAAGTCGAAATCGCTTCATGACGAAGTTTGTGGACTAAGTTGAGTTTTAGTAGACGAACGCTGAACTTTGATATTTTTTTGAATAGTGAAAATTAATATACCTTGTATTAAAGATTAACTACATATATGCTTATTTGTAATAATATGGATGTACATACTGTTGAAAATAATTAATTTTAATAATAACAATTTATGTTATGTAAAAAGTTACTATCTTTTTTCGAGGCTTAGCTTGTATTTTTTAATAAAATATAAATCAAATTGATAAGTATACTTGTAAATCAAAAAACTTTCTATAATTTCATGTTAGATTAATATATATATATATATGAGGCATATATACTAATAGCTGATATTGTGACAAAAATGCCTTCCGTCATTACAGTAGGGAACTGTAGTGACGATTTTATGTTTTGTCACAAAACTAAAATAATATTTTAGAGTCAAACTTAAAAAGACGGAGAAAGAAACCCCGATTTTTTTTTGTCACTGTGACGAAATGTTTTTGTTAACACTAGTTTTTACTAAACCCTATTTTTTTCCTTTACGATGCCTTCAAAGCATCACAGAGATCTACCCCGGTATCGGAAGACCTAGATGTTACTCCCGATACCCGTAAACACGGTACTCAAATACCTCATCGCATCACGATAAGTATTTTACAGAGTACATGTCCCACACAAGGTATCAGAAGTTTTAAATAGCTTCACGAATGCCCCCAATGGATATGATGCTCTAGCACTTACCTTATCAAGATACGATGCGAAACTTGTTGAACGTCACGGGTGTAAAACAGAAAACAAACAAGTATTTAAAGTCGAGGCAAGAGTTGGACTCTTTCTCTTTAAACGATATTTGCCCCGATCGGTGCTTACGGGTTAATCGGCAATCGCTTTCCAAGATGCAACGACTATCTTCTTAATATGGCAGCACCTCGAATATTAAGAAACAGCGAACTAAGATTGTTTTGAACTTTCGGAACAAAACAGACAGAAAGAAAGAATGTTTGTGATTAAATAAAAAATAAAGAAGTAGGGGGGGTCTATTTATTGATTACGAAAGTTGGCCTAGGGGTTGACTGGATAGACATGTCTTTTCCACGTCACAACTTTCCCGCCATATTTTACACCATTTCAGCTGACTGTGCACCTATTTAGATAAAATGTGGCACTTATTCTGCTGACGAGGTGTGTAGGTGACTGTTCGCTGACTGGATTTTCCCTCCAATTTTTGTAGCCACTTGACACACTTATTAGACCAGATTCTGACACCTAATCACATTTAATTAATTATTAAATTCGTTGTTTATTATTTTCTGAATATTTAATTAATTACTTAATTAAACTTTGTCCAAAAAGATAAGTATTTGATAGAGAAGCCCAAGCTCAAGCTCAAGCTCAAACCCAAACCAGGCCCAAGCCCAGGTCCACGGGCCACAGCCCCAGGCCAGGTCAGGGTCTGGTCCGGATGGACGGCGGCGGCGGCGGCGCGCGTGTGGGCTTGAATTGAGGTATAACACATCTAAGTCTTCTGTGAGGACCGCACCTCGAGATTTAGTTAATATCAAACTCGTCCCATGTTCAAACAACACAGAAACAAACTCAATATTAATTTACCCTAAAGGAAAGGTCTCACGGCCAGGATCATACCATACACAAATAAAATCAATTTATTACATATCACAGCGGAAGTCTTGATAAAATACAAATAACAACGTCATAGTTGAATAACAGTAACAATACTCAGTTATTTAAAATATTTATGATTATTGAAATGCATACCCAAAATCACACTTAGCAAAATAACTTTTTGATTTGGAAAACCACTCACACCAGCCACACGTAAGTCGCCTTTTATTCTGAGGAATGGACATACAAAATAAAAGAGGAATAAGTCTTTAATGACTTAGTGAGATTTATAGGTTTAGGCGGTAAATTGAAAAAGAAGAAGTAAAATCCGAAAATGATCTGAACGGTAAAGAATGGCAAGAAATAACTATTGAGCGTTATTAACATATGAACATGAAGTAATGAAAATGAACATGTGCACATAACAACTAGATTCAACCTTATATCAACGAATATACTACCTTATACCTCCCAACGAGGAGTAACCTTGCAAAAAAACGAAAAGACATGCTTGAGTACACGTCTATCTAGCACTCGGGATATAATCAACTCCTGACTATACGCAGTGCCTAGATCGATCGGTATTATGCAAAAATACTTAAACTGACAGCCCTTGCTGCCCAACAGTAAATTAACACAATCTCAGACCCAACTTTCCAAAGGCGTCCCAATGGGTGAAACATATTATCGTAGGAGCTAGTAAGCCGGATAATATCCGGTGCTCGTTTGCACCGTCCAAGAATCAATATATAGTTTATCATATTAGATCAAGTAATACAATTATGAATTGACAGGTCAAAGATTTAGCATTTGAACATGAAGTAACAATAGATAAAAGAAACTGAATCGCCAAAGAGAATAGTAAATGAAACATAAATACAATATAAATGATGAAAGAAGTGGCTCGTGATTCGGGAACAAAAATCACGATTATTCTGTCCAAGTTTCTCAGGGTCGGGTGCCAAACGGGGCTGAAATAATCAAAAGCAAACCTCACATTTTCTACACAATTGCCACTAGTTGTCCTCGTTAACTTCGTCAATCCCTAAATAGGTTTATAAAGTATTAATAGTTATACAATTAGCTAGTAAGTTTATATTTTTCATAAGTTGTTCTAACTAGTAATTAGGCTATCCTTTAATACTAACTAAGTTAAAATGTGAGAGAATCGTGTCCTAATATACATCAAAGATCCATACAAAGGATTAATATGAAAGTTAACTAAGGATCACTTAAAAATATGCATCATCATTAGTGAAAATAAAACATGCTCAGCTACTACTATCTTTGTCGTCTAAACTATGATCTAATGAGTGATTTGCTTAAATAACCTTCAATATAGTAGATCTATCATGAATTCACATTTCAACTCTTCATATTAAGCATCATATGAAGAGATTGGTGAAATATTACATAGTACTCTAAAACAAATAACTAAAATAGTGACATGCATAGATTCTTATACTAAATTGACATCTGTAAAGAAATGAATATCATAGTTAAATATTTTTTAAAGAATCAACATATATATAGGAATAAATTCATGGAGTAGGAATGATAAAGAAAGAGTTTTACTATTTTATAAAAATCCTGGTGTGATAGAAGCTATTTTCGGACTTTCTCGACAGAAACTGACTGTTGCTTGCTTTCGGCCTTCAAAAACTTCTCCTTTGGAAATGGTGTCTGAATATTAAAGATGCCTAACTTAAAGGAAAATCTGGATCTAAAATTTTAGAATTTTTGGACCTGATTTGGATGCGTTATGGTGTTTTTAGTGCTTGGATTCGAAAGCAGTTTTTCTACACAGTGAAAAGTGTTGGTCTTTGGAGGGTAGAAGGACAATGGGAAACATTCTGAAACAATTTTTTTATGAAACTAGACTCAAAATAGTTGAATATAATGAAGAAAAACGATGCATTCACGTGAGTAATATGACAACTAAAATTGTTCAAAGTCAGATCTAGAGTGCTGACAGATGCTCATAGGTTCATGTGCAATTATAGTAACAAGTTGGCAACTTGTATAGTTGTCTTCTTATCACTTTTTTTTTTACTTTATACACCTTATAATATCAAATTCAGATCATATATTCATCTTAAATAATTCACAACTTGTAATTGATTAACTATTATGCAATTATAGTTACTATATAAAAGATATATATACACAATTAAGGAGATAACTATATAATTAACACGTTTTAAGCTAATTTCAAAATAATCATTATTATTTAGGGTTTATGAACCTAATTTAAGAACACATAAATTGTGTAAAGGCTATCATAAGCTAATCATAAACGTTTAGGACAAAATTTACAAATTCTAAAACTAATTTGTGTCAAAATCCTAATTTGTGTAAGTTGAAGGACTAAAGTGCAAATTAAATTAAAATAAATTGAAAACGTTATTTTTTTTCGGTGCGTGACAATACCCCCTCCTTAAAGGAATCTGGTCCCCAGATTCATACCTGAATTCTCGAAAAGAAATGGATAGTGTTTCCGTATCTCGTGCTCTAGTTCCCAAGTTGATTCTTCTACGTTGTGATTTCGCCAAAGAACTTTAACGATGGACACCTTCCGATTTATAAGTTCTTGGAACTTTTGATCAAGAATCTTAACTGGTTTTTCTTCATATGACAAATCACTTTCAATTTGAACCGTACCAGGTGCGAGAATATGAGACTCATCGGGGTAATACTTCCTTAACTGGGATACGTGGAACACATTATGAATCCCAGTAACACTTGCGGGTAATACTAATTGGTAAGCCACTTTCCCAACCCTTTTTGATAATTCAAATGGTCCAACAAATCGCGGGCTTAACTTTCCACCTTTTCCGATCCTCCTGAATCCTTTTCGAGGTGACAATTTAAGAAAAACGTGATCCCCTACTTCAAATTCCAAGTCTCTGCGTCTCTTATCAGCATAACTCTTCTGCATATCTTGGGCTTCTTTGATGCGTTGCTTGATAATATAAACTTTATCAATTGCTTCTTGAATGATCTCGTGTCTCAGTGCTCGATGCAATCCATCAGAAGAGATTCGACGTTCATCTAAATCCCAATGAACTGGTGATCTGCACTTCCTGCCATAGAGAGCCTCGTAGGGTGCCATTTCAATAGAAGCCTGATAACTATTATTGTAAGCAAACTCTACCAAAGGTAGATGTTGATCCCAAGACCCTTTGTGATCTAGTATACATGCTCTCAACATATCTTCAAGAAATTCAATTGTACGTTTAGATTGTCCATCAGTCTGAGGATGAGATGCAGTACTAAACTTCCATTTAGTTCCAGGCCCTTCTTGTAACTGTTTCCATAGTCTGGACGTGAACTTGGGGTCTCTATCTGGAATCCCATGCAATCTGATTATCTCCTTCTTATATAGCTCTACTAAGGTTTCAACCTTATAGCTCGTCTTTACAGGTAAGGAATGAGACGACTTTGTTAGCCTGTCGACAATAACCCATATGATATCATAACCGCCTCTGATGTTGGAAGCCCAGTAACAAAGTCCATGGATATTTGTTCCCATTTCCAATCAAGAATAAGGAGAGGTTGTAATTTGCCAGCTGGGTGCTGATGTTCGGCCTTCACGAGTTGACAAGTCATGCATCTTTTCACATAATCAGCAATATCTCGTTTCATTCCACTCCACCAAAAATGCTTCTTTAGATCTTGATACATTTTTGTACCCCCTGGTTGTACCGTGTATTTAGACTTGTGAGCTTCGTCCAACAACTCATCTCGAAGCTTTTGTGGTACACACATTCTATTTTGAAACATCAATAGTTCTGTAGGGTGTAGGTGATACTTGGAGTTTCTCTCACTCAACATTCTTTTGAGTTTCTGAGTTTCCTCGTCCCCTTGTTGGGCTTTTAGCAACTCGACTTGATAGTCTGACTGGATCCGTATCCCTGTTAGGCGAGCTCGCGATTGAATTACAATATGATTTGCTTCAACATTAGTTGTTACTGCCTCTAAGTTGGTACAATTTGGCTTTTCTGCTTAGAGCATCTGCAACGACATTCGCCTTTCCTGGATGATAGAGGATTGAACAATCATAGTCTTCTAGGAATTCCATCCATCGACGTTGTCTTATATTTAAATTCTTCTGGGAAAAGATATATTTAAAAATCTTATGATCTGTATATACTTCAAAAGTTGCTCCATACAAATAATGTCTCCATTTCGCCAATGCAAAAACAATTGCCCCCAACTCCAAGTCATGTGTTGGATAATTTGCTTCACTTGGTTTCAACTTCCTAAAAGCATAGGCAATGACTTTTTCATTCTGCATAAGAACACATCCAAAATCCTCTTTTGATGCATCTGTGTAGATTACAAACCCCTCTGATCCCTCGGGTAGGGCTAATATTGGCGCATAAGTTAGTCTCTTCTTTAACTCTTGAAAGCTTGCCTCACACTTCTCGTTCCACTCAAAAGGTTGATTCTTCTGAGTTAGTCGTGTAAGTGGAGCTGCCAACTTTGAGAAATCTTGAACGGATCTTCGATAGTACCCTGCTAATCCCAGAAAGCTTCGAATTTCAGTGACATTCTCATGTCGTTTCCAAGTTATGATTGATTCAATATGTGCTGGATCAACCTCGGCTCCTCTGCTGGAAATCACATGACCCAGAAATGCCACTTGATCTGGCCAGAACTCACACTTGCTAAACTTTGCATAGAGTTTGTTCTCCCTTAAGACTTGCAGAACTGTCCTCAAGTGTTGGGCGTGATCTTCTTTTGATTTGGAGAATACCAGGATGTCATCAAAAAAGATAACCACAAACTTGTCCAAATATGGTCGAAATATTCGATGCATCATGTCCATGAATGTTGTCGGGGCGTTCGTTAATCCAAAAGGCATCACGACAATTTCAAAGTGACCATATCTTGAATTGAAAGCTATTTTTGGAATATCTTCATCTCGGATGCGCAACTAATAGTATCCTTGCCTCAAACACAATTTTGAGTAAACTGTTGAACCTTGCAATAGGTCAAATAACTCGTCGATATGAGGTAAAGGATATTTATATTTTATGGTAACACTATTGAGACCACGGTAATCAATGCACATCCTGAGCGACCCATCTGCATCTTCAATTCTTTTAATTCTGCAGGGGCCATTCGATAGGGAGTCCTTGAGATTGGCTCGGCATTCTGCACAAGTTCAATTACAAACTCTATTTCCCTATTAGGGGGAAGAGACTGTAATTCTTTAGGAAATACTTCCGGAAATTCTTTCACCACAAGTACATCTTCAATTTTATCCTTGTACTTGGGTTTATTGATTAAGTAGGCAATGAATCCACAAGACCCATCTCTAAGGATTTTCTTAGCTTCAATCAATGAGATGGTGGCAATAAAATTGCTCTTTAAGGTTGTTTCCCTATTGCATTTGTACCAAGCTTTATTTGCTTCGTATAACAATTCAACTCAGCTTGATATTTATACAACCAATCCATACCTAGGATCACATCATACTCTCGTAGCGAATGTTGTATAAGGTCATTAGGGTACAAAACCTTATTTATCTGTATTGGGCGATCCCTATTCACGATATCAGTAACTAGGCTTAAGCCTAGTGGCATGCTCACTTCGACATCATAGGGTAAGTGTTCAGATTCAAGTGCTAATATTTTGACAAAAGACAAGGCAATAAAAGAATGCGTAGCACCACGATCATATAAACCTTTTCCAACTTGATCAAATATGGAAATGTTACCTTCAACCACTGCATTTGGATCAACATCTGCTTTAGCTGCTTCAAGAGCATAGACACGAGCTTGGATCTTAGGCTTCCTTGACTGTCCATATAGTTTTTGTGTTGATGTTCTTTTAGGGCAATCCTTTATATGGTGTTGATCACTTCCACGTGCAATACATCTCCCTTTCTTTTTCCAGCACATTGGTTCATGGTAGTTTGGATGGCCACAGAATCCACAAGGTCCTTTTGGCATATTCTGAACTTGTGATGCGGTGGAAGGTTGGCCCGTCTTAACCATATTGGCTTGGTTTGTTCGGGGATATTTCTTCCCATTACTTTGTTTTTCTCCTTCATGAGCCATTGAGGAAGTTGTCATGTTCCTCTTCACCCTTTCTTCAAGCTTCACAAGTTCTTTAATCTCAGATTCGACACGTAGTGCTTTCTCCACGACAAATTCATAAGTTGTTAGGTCGACAGAGATTACGGCCCAATGGATCTCCAATTTAAGTCCTTCAATGAACTTTCTCACTCGCCGCTCCTCATCAGCCAAATAATGAGGTGCATACTGGATTAATCGGGTGAATCGAGCCTCGTACTGAGCGACTGTCATGTGTCCTTGAATTAAATCTAGGAACTCTTTCTCCCGACGAATCCACACCACTTGAGGAATATATTTGCCATAAAATTCCTTGACAAAGTTACCCTAAGTGCGAGGTGTGCCATTGCTCTTCCAACGTTGATCTACTATACGCCACTATTGCACTGCATCTTACTCCAGACGAAAAGCAGCAAAAGTGACTTGTTTTTCTTCACTATAGTTGGTGACAGTGAAAATCTTTTCCATCTCGTTAATCCACGACTCGGCTTTTTGATCATCAGGTTCTCCTAGAAATTTAGGAGGCTGGAAGCGGAGAAACCTTTCAAAGAGTTGATCTTCAGGTTGCAATGTAGACCCACTAGTTGCTGCTTGTTGTCGAGCAAACTGCATAAACTGATTCTGAAAGAAAGCATACATGGAGGGAGCTTCTTGTTCATGGTCATTCATACCCGTCTCAGGTACCTGTCCATCGGTAGTGTGTCAAGGGTTTGAGAATTGATCATTACTAACTGGAGATGGTTGCAAAGGTTCGAGACGAGCCTGATTTCGAGTATGACGGGTAGACATTCTACACACCATAATAAAATATAGTTTGAGTTGTTAGTTAACCATTCTTAAAGGTAAGTACGTAAACCTCATTTAATAAGAGAGAGAGAGAGAAAAATAAGGGTCAATTATTCATGGTAAATATATGGCATAATTAATACAAGACAACAAAAAGCATATAACATAAAGTTCATGTATTGCTAATCACGAAATACTATGGCCAAATAGTATAGCATTAGGATTAGCATTCTTTTAGACCATTTAAAAAAATCTCGTCAAATAAAGGGAAAAAAATTATGTTAAGCAAAATAGTAGGTTTAAACTTTTAAAATTATGACTTTTAAACCTTCTTTTAAAACATTGGCTCTCATACCATACTGTGAGGACCGCACCTCGAGATTTAGTTAATATCAAACTCGTCATATGTTCAATAAACACAGAAACAAACTTGGTATTAATTTAGCCTAAAGCAAAGGTCTCACGGCCAGGATCATACCATACACAAAGAAAATCAGTTTATTACATATCACAGCGGAAGTCTTGATAAAATACAAATATCAACGTCATAGTTGAATAAAAGTAACAATACTTAGTTATTTAAAATATTTATGATTATTGAAATGCATACTCAAAATCACACTTGGCAAAATAACTTCTTGATTTGGAAAACCACTCACACCAGCCACACGTAAGTCGCATTTTATTCTGAGGAATGAACAGACAAAATAAAAGAGGAATAAGTCTTTAATGACTTAGTGATATTTACAGGTTTAGGCGGTAAATTGAACAAGAATAAGTAAAATCCGAAAATGATCTAAACGGTAAAGAATGGCAAAAAATAACTATTGAGCGTTAATAACATATGAATATGAAGTAATGAAAATGAACATGTGCACATAACAACTAGATTCAACCTTATATCAACGAATATACTACCTTATACATCTCAACGAGGAGTAACCTCGCAACAAAACGAAAAGACATGCTCGGGTACACGTTTATCTAGCACTCGGGATATAATCAACTCCTGACTATACGCGGCGCCTAGATCGATGGGTATTATGCAAAAATACTTAAAATGACAGCCATTGCTGCCCAGCAGTAAATTAACACAATCTCGAGCCCAACTTCCCAAAGGCGTCCCAATGGGTGAAACATATTATCGTATGAGCTAGTAAGCCGGATAATATCTGTTGCTCGTTTGCACAGTCCAATAATCAATATATAGTTTATCATATTAGATCAAGTAATACAATTATGAATTGACAGGTCAAAGATTTAGCATTTGAACATGAAGTAACAATAGATAAAAGAAATTGAATCGCCAAAGAGAATAGTAAATGAAACATAAAGGCAATATAAATGATGAAAGAAGTGGCTCGTGATTCGGGAACAAAAATCACGATGAATCTGTCCAAGTTCCTCAGGGTCGGGTGCCAAATGGGGCTGAAATAATCAAAATCAAACCTCACATTTTCCACACAATTGCCGCTAGTTGTCCTCGTTAACTTCATCAATTCCTAAATAGGTTTATAAAGTGTTAATAGTTATACAATTAGCTAGTAAGTTTATGTTTTTCATAAGTTGTTCTAACTAGTAATTAGGCTACCATTTAATACTAACTAAGTTAAAATGTGAGAGAATCGTGTCCTAATATACATCAAAGATCCATACAAAGGATTAATATGAAAGTTAACTAAAGATCACTTAAAAATATGCATCATCATTAGTAAAAATAAAACATGCTCGGCTACTACTATCTTTGCCGTCTAAACTATGATTTAATGAGTTATTTGCTTAAATAACCTTCAATATAGTAGATCTATCATGTATTCACATTTCAACTCTTGATAATAAGTATTATATGAATAGATTGGTGAAATATTACACAGTATTCTAAAACAAATAACTAAAATAGTGACATGCATAGATTCTTATCCTAAATTGACCTTTGTAAAGAAATGAATATCATAGTTAAATATTCTTTAAAGAATCAATATATATATATAGGAATAAAAGTATGGAGTAGGAGTGATAAAGAAAGAGTTTTACTATTTTGTAAAAATCCTTGTGTGATAATAGAAGCTATTTTCGGACTTTCTGAACATAGACTAACTGTTGCTTGCTTTCGGCCTTCAAAAACTTGTCCTTTGGAAATGGTATCTGAATATGAAAGATGCCTAACTTAAAGGGAAATATGGATCAAAAAGTTCAGAATTTTTGGACTTGATTTGGATGCGTTATGGTGTTTTTAGTACTCGGATTCGAAAGCAGTTTTTCTACACAATGAAAAGTTTTAGTCTTTGAAGGGTAGAAGGACAATGGGAAAAATTCTGTAACAATTTTTTTATGAAACTAAACTCAAAATATTTGAATATAATGAAGAAAAACGATACATTCACATGAGTAATATGACAACTAAAATTGTTCAAAGTCAGATCTAGAGTGCTGACAGATGCTCATAGGTTCATGTGCAATTATAGTAACAAGTTGGCAACTTGTATAGTTGTCTCCTTATCACTTTTTTTTTACTTTATACACCTTATAATATCAAATTCAGATCATATATTTATCTTAAATAATTCATAACTTGTAATTGGTTAACTATTATGCAATTATAGTTATTATATAAAAAATATTTATACATAATTAAGGAGACAACTATATATTAACATGTTTTAAGCTAATTTCAAAATTATCATTATTATTTAGGGTTTATGAACCTAATTTAAGAACACATAAATTGTGTAAAGGATATCATAAGCTAATCATAAACGTTTAGGACTAAATTTGCAAATTCTAAAACTAATTGGTGTCAAAATCCTAATTTGTGTAAGTTGAAGGACTAAAGTGCAAATTAAACTAAAATAAATTGAAAACCTTATTTCCTTTCGGTGCGTGACATCTTTTCTCCTTCAAATACTTGTGGTACCCCTTGGGGCCCAAACCCCTATCACAAACAAGCAACTTATTAGGTGTACTAGTTTAGCTCAAACCTTCGATGTGGGAAGGTGACTTTTCACCTTCCCACCTATTTCCTTTCATTTCTTCAAGATAATTTATTTCAACTATCTTACTTGTGTATTTAATTTCTCATTCATCCCACAATGGTTTTGAATAATCAAATATACTAGATTCATCTACACGAAACGTAGATTTCATTAAGCTAATGAAATTCCTATTTTTTAAAGAGGAACCTACTCAAATAAATTATCAAAATCATGGAAAATTCATAATTTTCCAACAAAACTCACCCTATCAAGATACGATACCCCATAAAAGTAATATCAGACTCTCTCGTAAAAAATCTTTCAAATAAAATCTCCCCCGAACGAGGTCTCCCTATCGGAGAACAATGCATCGGAGCAAAAGGACAGTACACGTCGAAGGAAAGATTAACTCAGCACACGGGAGACACACGACATCAAGAATCCAAAGGCGGCAACTCCTTGAAGATATGTCAGCCTCCTCGAAGACAGTTGTCCAATATAGAAACATACACCCAACTCTTATACCCATGCATAAGAACACTTGTCAAAAGGGGCTATCCTACTTGTACTAAAACTGACTCTTATAAAGAGGAGGGAATATTGAGAATCAATGACATATCACTTTTGGGAAAAAGAAAGAGAAAGTAGTCAGTATTAGCTAGAGTATATCTTTACATATTAGTTAGAGTATATCTTATTAGCTAGAGTATATCTTTTAGAATATCCTTGATATCTTTCTATCTTTGATTTAGGATTATTGTTGTATTTAGAATAGATCTTTCCGTAATTATTCTTGTACATGTAATTATATAAATACTCTATTTACAATTAATAATATTCATCACTTTTCTCATATCTCTTATATGGTATCAGCTTAGCCTTACCGCTAACGAGAAATTTCGATTCAATCTCAAGCCCACCAAAAGACTCCGGCAACCCTATTTCCACCGCCGCCCCTAGTGGTGCTGCGTCTTCGGACGTTTCTTCGACGCGTCGGTTCTCCATGGTGTCGTCCACTAGTAATGATATGCTTGGCGGTGACTCCCCTATTCTGGTAAACGCCCATCACCATCTGCCGCTTCGTCTCACCGGTCTCAGTTTTCCATCATGGTGATCTCAAGTTTGCCATCTGCTGTTTGGGTATGGCCTATTTGGCTTTCTCGATGGGACAACTCCGTGTCCGCCTTCTGGCACCGATCCCGAGTCCATAGCTGTACACATGTTATGGCTTCGTCAGGATTCCCTAATCCTTTCGGCCCTCTTCGGCGTTGTCACCCCGGAGATTTCTACGCTTATATCCAACTGTGACTCCTCTGCTCATGCATGGCGTGAACTTTAGCGTATTTATGCAAATCGCTCTCGATCTAGAGTTATGCAACTCAAGGATGATCTCAACACGCTCAAGTTGGGCTCCAAATCCGTCTCGGATTATCTTCAAGCCGTCAAATCCAAGGCGGACGAGCTTGCTATTATTGATGGACCACTTAAGGATAACAATCTTACTCTCTACATTCTGAATGATCTCGGTTCCAACTATCGAGATATTGTTGGATCCATCCGAGCTCGAGAAAACCCAATCCAATTTGCTGAACTCCATGACCTGTTGGTAAGTCATGAGAGTTATTTGCGTCGTCTGGATTCTGATAACGCGTCTCTAGTTGCAACTGCAAACATGGCTGCCTCCTCCTCACGCAACTCTTGTCAAAAATCTCGCGGACGAGGCCACAACAACAACACTGGTGGAAAAGGGTTCTCCAACAACCATCAACGTGGCTCTGCTGATTCACGTTTGCATCCTATTCGTTTGCAGAATCAGCCTCTCCTCCTTCTGTACAACACCTTTCACAAATTGTATGTCAGCTTTGCAACATCTCGGGCCATGGTGCACACACTTGTCGCCGTTATGGTCCCCCCAACGCTCATTATGCCGCTTCTCCTCCATCGGACGAGCCCTGTAACACAGACTGGCTGGTGGACTCCGGTACATCCCACAACCTCATGCCTAATCTTCAGAATTTGTCCATTCACTCGGAGTATGATGGTCCTGATCAAGTTGCAACTGTTGGTGGCTCAGGTTTGCCTATTACTCATACTGGTTCTTCTCTTGTTCTATGTGGTGCTCATGAGCTTCTTCTTGATAATATCTTATGGGTTCCAAAGTCTCAACGCAATCTTCTATCTGTGCATCCGTTTACAAAGGCAAATGGTGTTTATATTGTGTTTCACCCCTCTCACTTTGTGGTTAAGGATCGCAGAACATGAACTAGCTTAATTTCGGGACCTTGCATTGATGGTGTTTATCGAGTTCAGCTTCCTCGCACGTTGTGTCCTCCTGCCAATGCTTTTGTTGGTGAACGGGTCACTCGAGATTGCTGGGATAATCGTTTGGGTCACCCCTCCTCTCGGATTAGTTCTCTAGTTATTCGCAACTTTGGTTTACCATGTGTTAACGGGTTTGGAATTATTCCCTATTTAAAGGAAGATATTTATTTGGGTTGGAACGCCGATCCCGACCCGAGGAGATTGTTGGTTTTCATTGATTTGCGGCTGTACTCGATTTGTTTCGAGATGCCTACATATCCCTTCCTCGGGAATCAAGCCACTCGTAGTTCTTGTTTTTGGTGTTGGATATTTGGTGTTTACCGATTGTATCGATTTTGTCATTGTTGGAGGAATTGTCCTCGTGAAGAGTCCGAGTTGTTGGAGGAATTATCCTCGTGAAGAGTCCGAGGGGGAGAGAGAGTTCTCCGAGGGGAGGAGAGAAAATGTTTTCTGTATGTAGGGAAAAGAAGTTCTGTAGGAATTCTTTTGTAGAGAATTCAAGTTGTTGCCTTTTTTTGGACCTTGTTCTCCTACTGTTGCTCTTATCCCCCTTTTATAAATTACAGTCTTGCTCCCTAAGTTTGGAATCTTTATTATTTTAATATTAGTTATTTTTATATTATTATCTGTTATTTTTATTTATCTGTTTAACCAGCACAGTAAGCAACCTTATCTATTTAGGTTGTGTTAACAGCCACGTGTTGTGGTCTGTGCGATACGGGTATTTTGTGAATACGAGTTATTTCACCAGAACGGATATAAAATCGTACATGTAATAATATATCGGGTCGTGAGACATTTTATAAAAACGAGCATAATCCATGTAGTATTTTAACTATAAAATCGGTCGATAGCTGTGTGTCGTGATTTACGATATACGAATAGTATAATTTTTAACCAAGTAAACCGGTATTTAAACCGTGTTATAATGTGATGTCGTTTATAAATTATATAATATACCAAGTAATTTTGGTAATCGAATTATCGTGTATTTTAAGCAGGTGATTTTCTACCCAGTTAACAAAGCCCCCCAGTTTTTAGTGCAGTCGGTCATTATGACTGCACTAGAAACTTAAAAGTTGGGAGTTGTGAGGGTTCGAGTATCGCGGATTTTCTAGAGAGGTATCGTAGCCTCTTGTAACGAAGTCGTTCTAAGGCATTGTTTCGAGCCTTTTAAAGTATTGTATGTCCTATCAAGACATCTTTGTCTTTTTAAGCATCGTAGGGGCTGCTTCGACCTTTTTAAAGTATCGTAGACATTCGTCGAATGATGTTTATATCGGTTTAACACAAGCCCCCCCCCCCCAGTTTTTTACTTGCTTTAAAAGAGGCGAGGGGAATATCGTGGTTGCCTTCTTCGAGGCGAGAAGTTTTTTATTTACGATGCCTTCGTTGAGGCGTGCCTTCGTTGATATTTTATCCGTCGTGACTTTTCAAGGAATGTTTCAGTGCCTCTTCGAATGCCACGCCGTACCGCCTCGGGTATGCGGCATTCGATGGACTTTAGTATTTTCTCGGGTGCTGTACCGCACTCGGGTAGGTGACACTCGAGAAGCTTCCTTATCGGGAGTGGAATGATAGTATCGTCATTGGGTTAATAACGTTTATGTTTTGGATTTTTACTTCGCATTTTAGCGTTTGCAATTACTTTTCAGGCTTTGTAAGCATTTCTCCGAGGAGTCCTCGGCTTTGGATAAATACGCAATTATTTTGCCCTTCATTCTATTTCGTCTTTTCCGTGCTAATATTCATCATAACTTTTCAGCACTTATAAATACTTGGACTCTCTCCTTTAATTGTAGGATTTAATATTGAGTTTAAAGAGATGAGATAGTATCCCATTCTTACTGGCCAAGCAAATTACTTAGCATGACGTGTCCGTTTGCAGTGCAAACTTTGGAGATTTTTCTCTGACTAGAGGTATCACCCGACACGTAATTGTGGCTGTAATAGAGCTTGGACAGCTCAAACTTAATTCGGTCATCCGAGGAAAGATTCCTAAGTATATATATAGGTGCTTTGGAGTTTAGTGAATATTCTCACTTACTTCCAAAAAATCTTTTTCAGTCGAGTTGTTTACTCATTTCTTTCTTCGGAGAGTTTACATTCTTGTTATTTTGTGCAGGCAATGCCTTGAAAACTATATCATAGTTTGTTTGTCCACGGCCATGCGGTCCTCGGAGTAGGGTGTTCCTACCCGGAGGGGGCACGCTTTAAGACACCGTAAGGCTTTTTGAGGCATCGTAGGCCTCTTACGCCACCGTTTTATCTTTTATTTTGTTTATAAATCTTTTTGGGATATTCTCTTAGTATATATATTGGGATTAGTGAATGTTCACTTAATCCTAAAGGTTTCCGTTGCAAGCTTTCACTTTTGGAGTTTACTTGTTTGGAAAGGTAAAGTTATGTTTCCCTGTTGAGTTTTATACTTAGAGTATAAGTTTATCGAAATCAAAATTGTGTAAGAGGTTCGTAGCACTTATCTGAGTCCATATGCCTCCTCATTCCATGCGCGCTAATTATCAAGGAATTCTCTTCGGAACTCCCTTCGAAACCCTTTTCTTCTATATGGCGTTCGTCACGCTACATCCGAGGTTCTATAATGCCTGCGTGTAGCTTAAACAAATAGCTAGCTTTGCTCGAAGTTTCCTCCGGCAACGTCAGTGTTCAAAAATATATAGAGCATAGTCCATATTTAAGCACGAAGACCTCACGGATTATCGATTTTGGGTATATTTATACTCTATTCGTGTTTCCGATGGAAAAACTATTTATCTCATGATAAAATTATACAACAATCTTGGTGAATGGGTGCGTATTCCTCGTAAAGTCCGAGAATAAGACCCGTTGTATTTGGTTTGGGAAGAAATACATATTGGCAATAATTCGCACTTTTTCCGCCATATTTAAAGAGTTTTTGATTTCTCGTGTAAATACCCGTGAATCACTCTCGATTTCCCGCGTGGGTAGCCGTAGTCATCGTATTTTATATATATATATATATATATATATATATATATATATATATATATATATATATATATTTGACTCCTTTGGGGGTGGTCACCTGCGATCCTCGTGGTCGGGGTCGTTGCGAGCTCCCGTTTACCTCATGGGTAGGGGTCATCGCGAGCTCCCGTTTTGAGTGTTCGTAAGTGCCATGCCCTGAGAGTGCTTAGTCCTTGTTCCGATGCTCAAAGCTACCACACTTAGAAAAGTTCGATTTCATACACGGATACTCGTGAGTATCATAAGAGGTTAATAAATTTACTCCTAAATCTAGGGTTTAGTATTGTTATAAAGCAATAGAAGCTTGTCCCACTGGTATGAGCAAGAAATTTTATTAAAGAGGTCTCGTGTTCGAACTCCTCTCGGAGCAACTTCTCGTCTCTTTATTTTATTTATTTTTTCTTTTTGCTGGAAAGAACAAAAATAAAATCCACCATCGGGGGATTCGAACTCGGGTTATCGGGGAACAAACTCCTCTAAGGGTTGTTCGGATACCATTGGGCTATGCCCATTTTTTATAATGAATTTTTCATTCTTTGTTTTATAAGATATATAGCAGCGTTTTTTATAACCAAAAAAAAAACTTTTCAGAATGGGATTCGAACCCTGGTCGTTTAGGTGAACGCCCTCGGAGAGCAGCTCCGACCATTGGGCCATTCTCGTTTTTGTTTATGAATATATTACATTCGCTACATATCATATAGCAAAGAATTAATAATAATAAAAAGGCTCATGGAGGGATTCGATCCCGGGTCCTTTCAGTTAGATGCCCTCGGAAGCTGTTTTCTTACCACTGGACCACTTCCCCTTTTTGGATAAGGAGAGCTTTTTTCCTTTATTATTGTATTATGGCAGCACATTTTTTTAAAAAAAAATACATGCTCGGAGATGGGATCGAACCCAGGTACTTCGTGTGGATGCCCTCGGAGAACAGCTCCGAGGACCGCTGGACCACACCATCATTTTGTTCATAAAAGATCTTTAACTATTTTTATTATAGAGGCTTTTCATATAAAAATAAAAGCCTTCGGAGGTGGGAATCGATCCCGGGTTACTCGGGAAAATGCCCTCGGAGAGCAGCTCCGAGGACCACTAGACCAGCACTTCTTCAATGTTTACCAACAAGAGATTTATTTATTTATTATCATATGATGGCAGCAAAATAAAAATCCAATCGTGAATGGGATTCGATCCCGGTTCCTCAAAGAGTTGTGTCCTCGGATAATACCTCCGACCATTGGACCAAGTACGTTTTTGTTTAAAAGACGACATCTTTATGGTTTTTATTACATAGGCTCTTCATATAAAAATAAAGCCTTCGGAAAGGAGATTCGAACTCGGGTGCTCCGCGCAAATGCCCTCGGAGAGGCTCTCCGAGGACCGCTGGGGCGTCCCTTTTTCTTGTTAATAACAAGAGGTTTTTCTGTTTTATTATTATAATATGGCTCTTCATAATAAACAAAAGAAGGCCTCGACGGTAGGACTCGAACCCGGATCCTCGGAGAGAGGTTCTCGGAGATGCTCTCCGAGGACCACTCGGCTACACCTCTCTTCTGGTTATGAATTCGTTTATTTTCGTATTAATATTAGACTAGCCCCTTTTTTAATTATACAGATTAGCCATTAATGAGTTGATTAATATATATATATTTTTTTTATAACTCAACTCACCACCGTATGACACGTTTTTATCAAAAAGAATAGTGTGAGACATGTGTCTCTTTCACATCTCAAATTTGTCACAGGAGTCACGTGACTCCCTTTTCTTCCATTTCTTTTATTTCTCTCATGTTTACTCTTTCTCTGTTCTCGCTTTTTCTTTCATTCTTCTCTGTGTTCTCATTTTATTTTCTTCTTCTTCTCAGTTTTCGCTCTTTCTTTCTTCTTCTCAGTTTTCTCCTTATATTTTAATTTTTATTTATATATTTTCTCTGCAACTCTCAAGCAGTAGGCAAAAGAATTCACATATCTAAGAATTTCTTTCAACTCCTACCCAAGTCTTTTACAGACTTCGCATAATACACTTATATAGCAATTAGAAAATCTTATGATTTTCAAAGAGATCTCCAAAATTGGAATCGAATCACGAAAGTTTGGAGAAAGGAAAATTTAACTTCGGAGCGTATCGCCCCGTGGCAGTAGCACCTGGTTTCCCTTTTGGTTTTGGCAGCGATCACCTCGGGTTTGCTCAAGGATTCAACGACGTTTCCCACAGACGGCGCCACTTTGTTAACGGGTTTGGTATTATTCCCTATTTAACGGAAGATATTTATTTGGGTTGGAACGCCGATCCCGACCCGAGGAGATTGTTGGTTTTTATTGATTTGCGGCTGTACTCGATTTGTTTCGAGATGCCTACGTATCCCTTCCTCGGGAATCAGCCACTCGTAGTTCTTGTTTTTGGTGTTGGATATTTGGTGTTTACCGATTGTATCGATTTTGTCATTGTTGGAGGAATTGTCCTCGTGAAGAGTCCGAGTTGTTGGAGGAATTGTCCTCGTGAAGAGTCCGAGGGGGAGAGAGAGTTCTCCGAGGGGAGGAGAGAGTTCTCCGAGGGGAGGAGAGAAAATGTTTTCTGTATGTAGGGAAAAGAAGTTCTGTAGGAATTCTTCTGTAGATAATTCAAGTTGTTGCCTTTTTTTGGACCTTGTTCTCCTTCTGTTGCTCTTATCCCCCTTTTATAAATTACAGTCTTGCTCCCTAAGTTTGGAATCTTTATTATTTTAATATTAGTTATTTTTATGTTATTATCTGTTATTGTTATTTATCTGTTTAACCAGCACAGTAAGCAACCTTATCTATTTAGGTTGTGTTAACAGCCACGTGTTGTGGTCTGTGCGATACGGGTATTTTGTGAATACGAGTTATTTCACCAGAACGGATATAAAATCGTACATGTAATAATATATCGGGTCGTGAGACATTTTATAAATACGAGCATAATCCATGTAGTATTTTAACTATAAAATCGGTCGATAGCTGTGTGTCGTGATTTACGATATACGAATAGTATAATTTTTAACCAAGTAAACTGGTATTTAAACCGTGTTATAATGTGATGTCGTTTATAAATTATATAATATACCAAGTAATTTTGGTAATCGAATTATCGTGTATTTTAAGCAGGTGATTTTCTACCCAGTTAACAAAGCCCCCCAGTTTTTAGTGCAGTCGGTCATTATGACTGCACTAGAAACTTAAAAGTCGGGAGTTGTGAGGGTTCGAGTATCGCGGATTTTCTAGAGAGGTATCGTAGCCTCTTGTAACGAAGTCGTTCTAAGGCATTGTTTCGAGCCTTTTAAAGTATTGTATGTCCTATCAAGACATCTTTGTCTTTTTAAGCATCGTAGGGGCTGCTTCGACCTTTTTAAAGTATCGTAGACATTCGTCGAATGACGTTTATATCGGTTTAACACAAGCCCCCCCCCCCCCCCCCCAGTTTTTTACTTGCTTTAAAAGAGGCGAGGGGAATATCGTGGTTGCCTTCTTCGAGGCGAGAAGTTTTTTATTTATGATGCCTTCGTTGAGGCGTGCCTTCGTTGATATTTTATCCGTCGTGACTTTTCAAGGAATGTTTCAGTACCTCTTCGAATGCCACGCCGTACCGCCTCGGGTATGCGGCATTCGATGGACTTTAGTATTTTCTCGGGTGCTGTACCGCACTCGGGTAGGTGACACTCGAGAAGCTTCCTTATCGGGAGTGGAACGATAGTATCGTCATTGGGTTAATAACGTTTATGTTTTGGATTTTTACTTCGCATTTTAGCGTTTGCAATTACTTTTCAGGCTTTGTAAGCATTTCTCCGAGGAGTCCTCGGCTTTGGATAAATACGCAATTATTTTGCCCTTCATTCTATTTCGTCTTTTCCGTGCTAATATTCATCATAACTTTTCAGCACTTATAAATACTTGGACTCTCTCCTTTAATTGTAGGATTTAATATTGAGTTTAAAGAGATGAGATAGTATCCCATTCTTACCGGGCAAGCAAATTACTTAGCATGACGTGTCCGTTTGCAGTGCAAACTTTGGAGATTTTTCTCTGAATAGAGGTATCACCCGACACGTAATTGTGGCTGTAATAGAGCTTGGACAGCTCAAACTTAATTCGGTCATCCGAGGAAAGATTCCTAAGTATATATATAGGTGCTTTGGAGTTTAGTGAATATTCTCACTTACTTCCAAAAAATCTTTTTCAGTCGAGTTGTTTACTCATTTCTTTCTTCGGAGAGTTTACATTCTTGTTATTTTGTGCAGGCAATGCCTTGAAAACTATATCATAGTTTGTTTGTCCACGGCCATGCGGTCCTCGGAGTAGGGTGTTCCTACCCGGAGGGGGCACGCTTTAAGACACCGTAAGGCTTTTTGAGGCATCGTAGGCCTCTTACGCCACCGTTTTATCTTTTATTTTGTTTATAAATCTTTTTGGGATATTCTCTTAGTATATATATTGGGATTAGTGAATGTTCACTTAATCCTAAAGGTTTCCGTTGCAAGCTTTCACTTTTGGAGTTTACTTGTTTGGAAAGGTAAAGTTATGTTTCCCTGTTGAGTTTTATACTTAGAGTATAAGTTTATCGAAATCAAAATTGTGTAAGAGGTTCGTAGCACTTATCTGAGTCCATATGCCTCCTCATTCCATGCGCGCTAATTATCAAGGAATTCTCTTCGGAACTCCCTTCGAAACTCTTTTCTTCTATATGGCGTTCATCACGCTACATCCGAGGTTCTATAATGCCTGCGTGTAGCTTAAACAAATAGCTAGCTTTGCTCGAAGTTTCCTCCGGCAACGTCAGTGTTCAAAAATATATAGAGCATAGTCCATATTTAAGCACGAAGACCTCACGGATTATCGATTTTGGGTATATTTATACTCTATTCGTGTTTCCGATGGAAAAACTATTTATCTCATGATAAAATTATACAACAATCTTGGTGAATGGGTGCGTATTCCTCGTAAAGTCCGAGAATAAGACCCGTTGTATTTGGTTTGGGAAGAAATACATATTGGCAATAATTCGCACTTTTTCCGCCATATTTAGAGAGTTTTTGATTCCTCGTGTAAATACCCGTGAATCACTCTCGATTTCCCGCGTGGGTAGCCGTAGTCATCGTATTTTATATATATATATATATATATATATATATATATATATATATATATATATATTTGGACTCCTTTGGGGGTGGTCGCCTGCGAACCTCGTGGTCGGGGTCGTTGCGAGCTCCCGTTTACCTGGTGGGTAGGGGTCGTCGCGAGCTCCCGTTTTGAGTGTTCGTAAGTGCCATGCCCTGAGAGTGCTTAGTCCTTGTTCCGATGCTCAAAGCTACCACACTTAGAAAAGTTCGATTTCATACACGGATACTCGTGAGTATCATAAGAGGTTAATAAACTTTACTCCTAAATCTAGGGTTTAGTATTATTATAAAGCAATAGAAGCTTGTCCCACTGGTATGAGCAAGAAATTTTATTAAAGAGGTCTCGTGTTCGAACTCCTCTCGGAGCAACTTCTCGTCTCTTTATTTTATTTATTTTTTCTTTTTGCTGGAAAGAACAAAAATAAAATCCACCATCGGGGGATTCGAACTCGGGTTATCGGGGAACAAACTCCTCTAAGGGTTGTTCGGATACCATTGGGCTATGCCCATTTTTTATAATGAATTTTTCATTCTTTGTTTTATAAGATATATAGCAGCGTTTTTTATAACCAAAAAAAAAAACTTTTCAGAATGGGATTCGAACCCTGGTCGTTTAGGTGAACGCCCTCGGAGAGCAGCTCCGACCATTGGGCCATTCTCGTTTTTGTTTATGAATATATTACATTCGCTACATATCATATAGCAAAGAATTAATAATAATAAAAAGGCTCATGGAGGGATTCGATCCCGGGTCCTTTCAGTTAGATGCCCTCGGAAGCTGTTTTCTTACCACTGGACCACTTCCCCTTTTTGGATAAGGAGAGCTTTTTTCCTTTATTATTGTATTATGGCAGCACATTTTTTTAAAAAAAAATACATGCTCGGAGATGGGATCGAACCCGGGTACTTCGTGTGGATGCCCTCGGAGAACAGCTCCGAGGACCGCTGGACCACACCATCATTTTGTTCATAAAAGATCTTTAACTATTTTTATTATAGAGGCTTTTCATATAAAAATAAAAGCCTTCGGAGGTGGGAATCGATCCCGGGTTACTCGGGAAAATGCCCTCGGAGAGCAGCTCCGAGGACCACTAGACCAGCACTTCTTCAATGTTTACCAACAAGAGATTTATTTATTTATTATCATATGATGGCAGCAAAATAAAAATCCAATCGTGAATGGGATTCGATCCCGGTTCCTCAAAGAGTTGTGTCCTCGGATAATACCTCCGACCATTGGACCAAGTACGTTTTTGTTTAAAAGACGACATCTTTATGGTTTTTATTACATAGGCTCTTCATATAAAAATAAAGCCTTCGGAAAGGAGATTCGAACTCGGGTGCTCCGCGCAAATGCCCTCGGAGAGGCTCTCCGAGGACCGCTGGGGCGTCCCTTTTTCTTGTTAATAACAAGAGGTTTTTCTGTTTTATTATTATAATATGGCTCTTCATAATAAACAAAAGAAGGCCTCGACGGTAGGACTCGAACCCGGATCCTCGGAGAGAGGTTCTCGGAGATGCTCTCCGAGGACCACTCGGCTACACCTCTCTTCTGGTTATGAATTCGTTTATTTTCGTATTAATATTAGACTAGCCCCTTTTTTAATTATACAGATTAGCCATTAATGAGTTGATTAATATATATATATTTTTTTTATAACTCAACTCACCACCGTATGACACGTTTTTATCAAAAAGAATAGTGTGAGACATGTGTCTCTTTCACATCTCAAATTTGTCACAGGAGTCACGTGACTCCCTTTTCTTCCATTTCTTTTATTTCTCTCATGTTTACTCTTTCTCTGTTCTCGCTTTTTCTTTCATTCTTCTCTGTGTTCTCATTTTATTTTCTTCTTCTTCTCAGTTTTCGCTCTTTCTTTCTTCTTCTCAGTTTTCTCCTTATATTTTAATTTTTATTTATATATTTTCTCTGCAACTCTCAAGCAGTAGGCAAAAGAATTCACATATCTAAGAATTTCTTTCAACTCCTACCCAAGTCTTTTACAGACTTCGCATAATACACTTATATATACTTATATAGCAATTAGAAAATCTTATGATTTTCAAAGAGATCTCCAAAATTGGAATCGAATCACGAAAGTTTGGAGAAAGGAAAACTTAACTTCGGAGCGTATCGCCCCGTGGCAGTAGCATCTGGTTTCCCTTTTGGTTTTGGCAGCGATCATCTCGGGTTTGCTCAAGGATTCAACGACGTTTCCCACAGACGGCGCCACTTTGTTAACGGGTTTGGTATTATTCCCTATTTAACGGAAGATATTTATTTGGGTTGGAACGCCGATCCCGACCCGAGGAGATTATTGGTTTTTATTGATTTGCGGCTGTACTCGATTTGTTTCGAGATGCCTACGTATCCCTTCCTCGGGAATCAGCCACTCGTAGTTCTTGTTTTTGGTGTTGGATATTTGGTGTTTACCGATTGTATCGATTTTGTCATTGTTGGAGGAATTGTCCTCGTGAAGAGTCCGAGTTGTTGGAGGAATTGTCCTCGTGAAGAGTCCGAGGGGGAGAGAGAGTTCTCCGAGGGGAGGAGAGAGTTCTCCGAGGGGAGGAGAGAAAATGTTTTCTGTATGTAGGGAAAAGAAGTTCTGTAGGAATTCTTCTGTAGAGAATTCAAGTTGTTGCCTTTTTTTGGACCTTGTTCTCCTTCTGTTGCTCTTATCCCCCTTTTATAAATTACAGTCTTGCTCCCTAAGTTTGGAATCTTTATTATTTTAATATTAGTTATTTTTATGTTATTATCTGTTATTGTTATTTATCTGTTTAACCAGCACAGTAAGCAACCTTATCTATTTAGGTTGTGTTAACAACCACGTGTTGTGGTCTATGCGATACGAGTATTTTGTGAATACGAGTTATTTCACCAGAACGGATATAAAATCGTACATGTAATAATATATCGGGTTGTGATACATTTTATAAATACGAGCATAATCCATGTAGTATTTTAACTATAAATTCGGCCGATAGCTGTGTGTCGTGATTTACGATATACGAATAGTATAATTTTTAACCAAGTAAACCAGCATTTAAACCGTGTTATAATGCAATGTCGTTTATAAATCATATAATATACCAAGTAATTTTGGTAATCGAATTATCGTGTATTTTAAGCAGGTGATTTTCTACCCAGTTAACACCATGTACACCGAATTCGGATATTGACAGTTGCAACTCTTGTTTACTTAATAAAAGCCTGCACCTTCTTTTTCTTTGGATGGTTATGAGTATTATTTGATTCTTGTTGATCATTACACTAAGTATTGCTGGTTGTTTCCTCTAGTTGCAAAGTCCGATGTCTTCCGTATTTTTGTGGAGTTTAGATCCCTTGTGGAAAAATAATTTGGTTGCTCCATCCTTAATTTTTACTTTGATAATGGTGGGGAATTTTTGGCCTTGCGGCGCTATTTTGTTACTCATGGCATCATTTGGCTAACTACGGCACCTCACACCCTGCATCAAAATGGTTCAAGTGAACGTCGTCATCGCACAGTTGCAACTATGGGACATGCACTTCTCACTCGTGCTAACTTGCATTCACCTTATCGGGCCTATGCCTTTGGCGCCGTTGTCTATCTCTCGAATCGCCTTCCTACTCTTGTTCTCAGTTCCTACTGATGTTGCAACTCATGTTGATGTTGCAACTCCCCTGCATGTTGCACAATCAGTCCCTGCTGATATTGCAACTCCTATTGCTGTTGCACCTCCTTCACCCGTTGCGGTTGTTCCTTCTGAACAAGTTCCTGTTGCAACTGTGAATGCTCATCCTCCCTCTAATAGGGCTCATTCTATGATTACTCGTTCGCAAAATAATATCTTTAAGTCGAAGCAGATCCACCTTGCAACAAAGCATCCTATTGATTGTCCAATAGCTCCCACTTGTGTGTCCAAGGCGTTATCTGATCCGGCTTGGCGTGCTGCCATGGCTGAAGAAATCACATCATTGACCAAGCATGGCACTTGGACACTTGTTCCTTCTCCACCTGGTTGCAACATTATTGGCTCTAAATGGGTCTTTCGTATCAAGAGGCACCTGGATGGGTCAATCCACAAGTACAAAGCTTGTCTTGTTGCCAAAGGTTTCAATCAACATCAAGGTCTTGACTACAAAGAAACCTTCAGTCCCGTTGTTAAGCCAGTAACAATTCGGACTCTTCTCTCACTTGCAACTATGCAGGGCTAGACCTTGTGCCAACTAGATGTTAGCAACGCATTTTTACATGGGGATCTGTCTGACACAGTTTACATGCGCCAACATGTTGGTTTTGTTGATCAATCGGCGTCGAACCATGTTTGCCTCTTGCGCAAATCCATCTATGGTATCAAGCAAGCTCCTCGTACTTGGTATCTTGCTCTTAGTACTGCACTCACTTCCTTTGGATTTATCAATCCAAATCCGACACTTCTCTCTTTATTCTCATTCGGGCACATTATTCGAGTTTATGTGCTTGTTTATGTGGATGACATTATCGTCACTGGTTCGTGTCCTTCTCTAATTTCCTTAGTTATTTCACGGCTTAGTGCTCGTTTTTCTGTTAAGGATATGGAGCACTTACGTACTTCTTGGGGATTGAGGTATGTCGTTGTCGTGAGGGTTTATTTCTTTCTCAACACAAATACATACTTGACCTTTTAGCTCGTCACAAAATGGATGGTGCTAAACCTCTTGCAACAACAATAACCTCCAATCCTCCATCTTCTTCCTCTTCGTCTGATGTGGACGCTACCGCATATCGCCAAATTATTGGAGGCCTTCAATACCTCACTTTAACTCGGTCGGATATTGCCTTCTCGGTTAACCGACTTGCCCAAAGGATCTTTGTCCCAGATTCAGCCAATTGGGCTGCCTTGAAACATGTCCTTCGGTATCTAAAAGGCACAATTTCGCATGGCATACTTTTTTGTAAAATACATACTCAATTGAATTAAAACAAGTAATTAGAAACTAACACAAAGTTTTAAGGCGTTGAGTTGGAAGGTGAAAGAGAGAAAATTAAAGTTTGGCTATGTATGCGAGGACAATTTCCATGTGTTTAAAAGTAAAGATAAAGACATAATCTTGAAAAGGCACGCAAGTATTGTATCGTACGATATGACTCATCAACATTTTGTCTTAGAGAAATAAGTAATGACAGATATAATGTCCTCGTGGAGTTCTTAAATTCATTCCGTATACGATGAATGAAAAAGTGGTTCTGACTAATCAACGAAAAAAAAAACAGAAAAGGAATGATCCTCAAAGGGAGATCATACTTCACACCCAACTTCTTTTCCTTCTTTTTCTTCTTCCCCTCTTCTGCTCCTTCTTCAGAATTCCCCTACCTCTTGCTACTCTCACCTCGTGCCATCTCCTCATTCTTTTCTTTTGTGTTCCTTTAGCTATCCTCATCTCGAGATCCTTTCGCATCAACTACTTCAGTACTTCTTTCTTGTGTTGCTGTTGCAACAACCAACTCCTTTTTCTTTTCTTTTGTTTTTTTAGCACCACTAGACAGCCGCACAAGGCTGGCTACAATAATTTGTAAATAAGAGTGATGTTTATATGGACGAAGAATCTCCATCTTCTTGACAGCTTTCATGTCAACAATGTCGAACCAAATATATGATGCGCTGTCCATTGCATTTAAAACCTCATTTTTTTACTTTTCATACTGGCCTACTAAGTACACGACGATTCTCGGGTAGATCTGTAAATGAAATAACCTCCCGCCATGAGGTTTCTCTCCCATATTCCTCCATAATCCATACGTCCAACCTTGCCCGGTAAGAAAAGCTAATTACTAAACAACCATCTAAAACCTTCAACTCTTAGGAATACCAATCGTCAACTTCAGTACTAGTACATGATGTAGAGAAAGTTGGCGGAACTCTTAGCATGCTGTAAGTTTCGGTTTGAACGTTAAAGACCATTATATATTTGACCTGAGCTTGGACTTCTGTTTCATAAACTGATACTATCCAGTGGAGTGCCCCATTTACGAAAGCTCCATTCTACATGGTAATGGTGGGGGGGCTTCGACTCGCCTCCACAATTTTCGATTTCAGGTTGAACACCAATGTCTCCAGATCATTAGGAATACCAAAGGGCTTCCCACTTTTACTAATTCTAACGACCTTGTAATCCTCCGAGGTGCTCTCATAATCGATCCCGCCAATATGACCATATGGCACTTGGCCACATTCCCAAAGGACGGAAATTGGATGCATTCGGTCGTGAAGGGGTTCCACAACCTCCAAATACTGGAATCTCTATGATGATTAACCAACAACAACAGGCCATTGCACGTGCTCATTTATTCTGAAACCAAGTTATTTCCTTACTGTTGCTATTAAGCTCTTTTGTGATGACAGTTTAACATATTGACTCGTCTTTATTCATCTTTAATTCTTAGTTCAATTTTATGTTAACTTGATTCTCTTTGCATTGTTTTTCCTATATAAGTGCATAGTTCACTCAACGATATATGTCTGAAGGAAATTGGAGGAGTTGTTAATTGACTTATTGTTGCTTATTCATGCAATTCAAGGATCAACAAGTGAGCTGAAATTTTTTCCTTGATGTTTGAAAAAGTGAAAGTCATAGGTACATATACAAGGAGCCGGTCTCAATGAACAACACAAATCCATCTAATCTAACAACCATAAAGGCTAAAGAAATGTTCTACACTCTTCTTATAGTAAACTGAGTTCGTCAATCCTTGTCATGTTCTAGAGAATTCTAACGTTATTATATACAAGGAAAAATCTAGAATTGGGCTAAATAATAATGTTAGATATCCACGCGCGCGTCATTTCATCTGCTTTCGTGCCTGGCACGTTGTGCTGGCTGGATGATGTGATCTCCTGCTTGTGAGATTGGTGTGTGGCACGTTTTGATGTTGGCACCATTGAATTTTGGAATTTGTTTCTTGCAGTACCAAAAATACTTTTTAATGAAACTTGCTACACATCGTTGCAATGATTTATTCATTGTATTTCTTCGAAAATGTTTCGCTATGTGTGTCTAGCTTTGTTTGATTATAACACGGTACTCATATTTAGTACTAATTAAGTGCATAATGACGCTAATACAATGTTATACAATGACATGCAACTTATGAATTACGGGCAAATATTGATGAGATAAATCATCATCCACGGGCTAAACTTTAGAATATTATTGATGAGAATAAATCATCTCTCTCTTGTGCGCGCGTCTACGTGGGGCCCTACATGAAGCTTTGCTCTCATATATTCTCTTGTCTCCTCTTCGCAATGCCTCCACCCTCTCTCTCTCTCTCTAACGGAACTCTATTTTAATTAGTGAATACATTAATTAAATCTTAGATTACTCCCTTATCAATTATTAGAGCAAAATTTCTCTCTTCCCATTTCTCCTTTCCTGTCTCTTCCCTCATTCACATAGTGACATGTGGCATGTAAAAAGCCTACATAAATTAATCTTCCAAATTACCCTTCAAATTGATTGAGTTATTTTCTTTCCTCAACTCATAACAAATAAATTAGGAAGCAATTTAAATCATTATTTAGAACGAAATTGATTAGCAATAAAAATCATTGAAATTCCAAGCAGCAAATTATTTTCCATCTTATTTAATTAGAACATAATATCGGTCAAATTCATGCCATGACATAATAATGAAGATTAATCACGAGTTACAACTTACAACCCCACGAAAATTATGATTACACTAAGTATGAGACCAGCTCATGAGATTTCTGTACAATTACCATGTGAAGTTATTTGAGGACTGAGGTTGAAGATCATTGTCCCCTTTATTTACGGGAGGTGAAACTAAAGACTGAAAGTGCGGATCGTAAGGATGGGAAGTATATCGATTCAATTTTTGCGGGACAATTGATTTTTTTGTAATTTTATTTGAGGAAAGAAAATAATTAATTTCATAATATAGATTAACCGAATCAATTTGATGGGTGATTTGAGAGAGATAATTTATGTGATTGAGGGAAGAGAGAGGGAAATAGAAAATAGGAAGAGAGAAATTTTGCTCCAATTATTATGCTCTCTTTATAAAAATTAGCAAAACAATCTCTGTCTATATATAGACACATACATATATATTATTATCAGTGTTGTGAAAGGCGAAAAGCGCAGGGCGAGCGTTTTTTATACTTAGAAGCGAAGCGTAAGCTCAGAGACGTTAAGCGTAAGCTCCACAAATGTTGGCATTTTTATTTTATTTCAAATATAAAAATATAATTACGTAAACAACATTGGAAAAAATATTGACTAGAACAAAAAGATGCAAATAATATAATCTTCAGAATGTTCAAAAATATATTTCAACTAAAAGTCTAAAACCAATATTTCTCAGATTCAAAAATATCCATAAAGATCATTCATAGTCGCTTTCACAAAAAATATAAAATATAAAAAAACATATTAAAGAAATACTTAAAATTGCAATTTGTGAACCATTTTTTGCCACGAAAACTTTTTTCTACTTCATTTAATGTAGGTTTTGGGCTTTAATTGAACAACCCACTTATTTCTTTCCGTAGCCTACACTTTATTGGGCTAAAGTTAAACTCTAAACTGGTAAAGAAAGCAGAACTGGGCTGGGCTACGAAAAAAAAAAAAAAAAAAAGAGAAAAAGTTGAACTTGTGCTCTAAGCGCGCTCTAACAGCGCTTGGAGCGCGCCCCGAGCGCGCTCTAACAACGCTTTATGAAAAATGCGCCCAACAGCAGCGTTCCTGCGCGTTTTTCTTCGATTTTCGCTCAGAGCGCGCCTCGAGGCGCGCTCGGAGCGCGCTTTTGACAACATTGATTATTATCTATATACTATTATATAAAGAAACCCATTGTGACACCAATCTTTTGATTTCCAACTTTAACCTTTGAGTTTTAGCTATATTGTAAAAGTATACTATTAAATTCCCAAAATAACCGTACAAATTAAGTTAGACTAATTAATTACACTATTCATTATAATTAACGATTTACTTTCCCTATAATATATTTTTCTTCCATTGTTATACTCTAAATTTATGTCACATGTTATCTTGATAAATTTTCTTCTTTAACCCACATAGAATGACATTGGAAAAAGAATTATGCTCGCGGGAACCGCGTGCTCCATTTGCTAGTTATAATATAATAATCTTTATCACTTTTTCGTTCCTTAAATATTCTCACCCCCTTTCCCAATAATTAATAGCACCCTAATGTATTTAGTTTATTACTATTTTGTAATTAGTTTTTAAAAATAAACATTAGGTAATTAGTTCCCGATTAACCTTTTTTGCACAAATTATTTTAATGTATACGTTAGCTGGCTGTAATAGTACTCAAAATTCATTTATCAAAAAACAATAGTACTCAAAATTCGAACTTAGAAATATAATGAAGATTTTAGAGTGAATAATAGTTTTTTTTCTTTAATGTAATATTTTTGTTCATATGAGAAGAAAATAAACTAATATGTGAAAATAAAATAGAAAAGAAGTGTGTTCTATTTTTAAATTAGAGACAGTAATAAAAACGTCATACGTTTTATAGTAACTTATCACTCACAGTCTTTTTTTTTTCTCTCACTGGTGTCCGCTTATGCGACTAATCCAGTCGAGCACTGTCGGGCCCCTTTTTAGGAGGCGACTCTCCCAGCGGCGTTTTTTACATCCACAAGGCTCGAACCCGAAATCTTGCTTAAGTGAATTCAAGTCCCTTACCACTTGAGCCAACAACCGTTGGTCACAATCTTCAGTATATATAGAAATTACATATTATATTGTTGATCTATATTATGCCTAGAGTCACAAATCATACCTAATTAAGTTTATTACTATAACCTGCCTTTATACTATACTAGAAACGTTGGCACGCGGTCTCCGCGTGATTAAAATTTATTTTATATTGTATGGTGAAAAAAATAACTTAGTAAGATTATATATATAAGGATAGGAAATTTATATAGAATGTTCTAAATTTTGGGAAACTAAATCCTCATAATTGTAGTAATAATAGTTCTACTTAAATCAAGGCTAGATTAGGAACTTAATAATAAACTATTGTTCCAGAACTAAAATTATAAGGCTAAAATCAGAAATCAAAAGTTTGGTGTCACAATTTGCCTTTATTTATATAATTGTACTAGAATCATTGGCATGCGGTCCCCGCGCGTTAATCTATATTTTAAGTATAATATAATCCATGTGTGTTGTAAAGATTATAAGGTAAATATAGATATAGAATCTACATATCTTAACCTTCTTTTTATGTAAGGGAGAATAAAGTAATAATTATTTCCTTTAATGAAAAGATCTCAATAATATAAAGCTAAAATAAATTACAATTATATCCTAGCTAATGACAAACTTCAATAATGTGTCCAAGGGTAAATAAGAAAATCAAAAAATTGGTCTCAACATGCCATCACATGGCTTCCTTTATATAATAGTATAGATTATAGATTATGCATATATTAAGATTTCTAACAAACACAACATACAGAAACTAAAAAGAGTACCACGCACAAAAAAAGGACATTTAGGTGGTTCAAATAATTATTGGGGATGGGTAAATAAAATCTTCTCAAATATAAAAGTAATTTTAATATATCAAAATTTCAATAGATTTTTTTTTAAGAAAAGACTCCGTTAGATGAGAGAGAGAGAGAGAGAGAGAATCTTGGTTATCATATTTCATAATAAAAAGGGTATATTAGGAAAATTTATTATATACATCCGTTGTATGTACAACCGATGGTTGAGATTAAAAGGAGATCCCTAAATTGTAGGTATAACCACCCAACACCCCATCTCTACCGTGTATTGGTAGTGGATGCACATACAACGACTGCACCAAATAATCTCTCGTATATTAGAGATAGAGACAAATCTTTGTTTTGAGTTGCTAAAATATGGCTACTTGGCTAGCCTAAAAATAATGATAACTACAAATCAAATCTTTACAGAAGCTACACACGTATATCCGGAAATGTTAAAATTTGAAAGCTTTAATTTAATTTACATAGTTAGTATCTTTTGATATTTGAATTTCAAAGCTTTAAAGTATAGTAAATTGCAAGAACTTCCTTTTTGTTTTATCTAATGTTATTTTAATTAGCAAAAATCTCATTGTAATGGTAAATGACTAGTCCACGTTGTTTATATATGCATATATTTGATCAAACAAATGTGATCATATGTAGGGTTATTATACCGTTATCCTATAACATATGTTACTCAAAATTGAAGTGCAAAACGAAATTCTTGTAAGCGTTCATATTCTTTAAAATTCTTGTATGCATTTATATTCCGATTATTTCTCTTCGTATTTCTTTCCATTAGTCTTTCCCAAAACAAAATTTAGCCTCTCAATATTCGATTTCTGAATACGCTATTGAGTTATTTTCGCGTTATTCAAATATATTCATGGGTTAATTAATACATTTTGACCAGAGCATGTTAATATATGTCCTTTTTAACGATGTTATATGATGAGTAAGTAAAAATGATTAGCGCTTATTAGTGAGATGACTAAATAATCTCGTGTAAATAGATGGCTAATATTGATGGTTCAAGGTCAGAGTCGTTTCCTCGTAGGAGGGTTAATCCCCTAGTCGCTCTGATATAGCAAGTTGGCCTCTTGAAAATGTTGAAACATTTATCGACATAATGCATGATGAGTTCTTAAGGGGTCAACTTATTAGGCATGACTTTCGTACAGATGTATGGAAAGATATAGTCGACCGCATGCAAACCAAAGTTCTAATCCCACATCCTCATCCATATACAGTGGCTCACCTTAAGAAAAAATGTGGAAGAATAAAGAGACAGTGGAAACGGTATTTTGATCTTTTCATTAAACAAACATGTTGGGGATGGGACCCAACTACATACATTATTGATGCTTCAAATACTGCTTGGAATGATCAAGTTAGGGTAATATTAATTATAGGATTCCCTAATATAGGTCCCGTTACAATATATTTTTCTAATAACCACTACAACTCTGCAATTTTAGGCACACCCAAATGATGACATTCTAATGAAAATACCATGGCCACGGTACCCACGATGTACTGAAATGTGGGCTTCTCGTACGGCAACTGGACGTTATGCTCGGTGTTCGTCTAAGCCACAACCTGTTAGGGAATGGGAAGGTTATACAGAGCCTGTGGAGCAAGAAGAATCTTACTATGTTCCACCGTCGAATGAGTATTTACCCCAATCCGATTGGCCTCGATTTCCAGGGGTTGGTCCCTAGTCAAAGTTATATGTTATATTTTCTCAAAATTTGAAAATGTTTAATAGAAATGAGTCGTCGAAACGTAACTATTCCGGAATTGTGGGGGCGTATTCAATGGGGAGATGTTAAAGAAATATATTTATCGATGGTTTGGTCAGCCACAAGTCGTTCAAACCATTTACTTATGAATCGATCATTGATACGAGCATAGAAATAATTGCATGCAACATGTCCATGCACTTTCGCCGCCGTATAACTCCACATTTTATAAGGAGAAAGATGGAAAAACTGTTTCAAAGGTATAAATTATTCGTTCAGTTGTTACTTTATCATGGATTCCAGCATGACTTAGAAAATAATCACATAAAAGTTTCTCAACAATCGCGGAGTTACATACTTGAGGTACTTATATAACTGGTATTTATACGTATAATGTTTTACTTAGATAATTAAATATAACAAATAAGTTGTCAATTGTTAATGTTTATACTTTATAACCATGTAGGACTTCCCAGAGGCGCGAAGGTATTTTGAACTAGGAGAGCCTCGTTGGAGTGAATTAAAATATTTGTTTGACATGCCACAACATGAAGACATTCGTTCATATGGTGATACTTCTTATTCACTAGTAAGTGATAATAATTCATCTATTGGCAGCAACTGGGGATAACAGTCTGAAAAGCTTCGAGGAACTACACCGCAAAATATGGTTAATCCCATTAGACATTATGATACCGATGATAGAGGTTGAAGAGCTTCACGTTTCAACCCTCTGTTACGCTCTGCATAGTTGCAGTGTCTAGGTGATCCAAACACGGAAGCTATTCCCGGCCGAGGGGAAAGTAGAATAGGCAGATCGCGGAGGGCCTAATAGATATGCATGTTAATAAATGCATCATATATGTTGTCCAAAATTTATATTTGATTTTCAGACAAAACTTATGTATGGTATATTAAACTTCTCAAGTGTGTTTTGAGTGTGATGGTTGCATGCATCAACTTACATTATTGTCGTAGCTTTTCGAGTAATTTCTTTTTCTTTTTTTTTTCCAAACGATTTATGAAAAGATTAATAAAAGATCTCATATTTTCATGACATTTACCACAACATAAAATTATTATATATATATACATATATTTTAAAAAGTTATACCTTTTTAACTCAATCTTATCTGTATATGGAAGTAAACTTAAACTAAATCAATGTGTTTTTTTAGCCTTCCTAAGACAAAAATTGTAAATACAATATAGTTATCAACCTTGTAGCTATATACACGACAAGTTGTACTATATAATTTGTTCGTTGCTAATATATTGCGATGAAAACCCATCTAATAATAATAATAATAATAATAGTAATAATTAAATTATCATGGTTTGTGAATATAAATTAGAAAAGAAAAGTGTCATATGTTTTAAACTACTCATAGCTATTCTAAGTACCCTGATTTTGTAGAGTACATAATTGATTTTGTTTAGAAATGATAAATATTATATTATTTAAATATTATTTTCATAGTATTTAATTATTATTAGGTTATGATTTAATAACATTGGCAAATTTAGGATTCTAAGTTATATTGTTACTTTTATTAAAAACTCTAATTTTGGTAGATTTTTATTACTTAGTCTATAAATATAAGGCTAAAAATTTATTATTAAACACGTTTATGATTATTGATATTGAATTGTTATGTCCCTTCTCTTCTTGTTCTTCTAATTATTTTATTTCCCCCTTTGTTGATCTTCTTCTCCAGACGTCTGCCTGCTTCCTTTCCTTTCCTTTTATTCGAATTTCAGAAATTCTTAGTTTCTTCATCTTTCAACTCCTGTCCATCATCCCCATCAAATTTTCTTCTTCCGTTTTAAGTAGTATTCTCATTCTACTCTAAGCAAAATTTTAGCATGTTCTTTGAATAAGAGTAAAGTAATTTAAGGTAGGTGGACAGCGGTAAGTTAATAATAATATTATTAGTGGTTTGTTGAGAATGGAAGAAAGGAATGGATGCACAGAAGCTGGAATTGAGAAGCTTGAATATAATAATAATAATAGGAAAAGGGGTGGGGGTAAAGGAGGTGATGAGAGTAGTGATAAAAGGAATTTACAGCTGAAAGTTCGGAAGCTGAATCCTGCAAATACCACTTCCTATGTCCAGGTAATTTGAACTGGCTCATTCACTAACTTTATTATTCTTTTGTTTTAATAATGGTGTCATCATGTTACTGTTTGTATGAGTTGGGTTCGTCTGATTTCTTCGATTAACAGCTTTTCTGCACTCAAAGTTTGTATCTTTTGCCCTATAATTAATTGAGTTGGCGTTTTTGTTCTTGTTTTTCTAACCTTCGGATTTTAAACTGTCTTTCCCTTCTTCTTCTTCTTTTTTTTTTTTTTTTTTTTTTTTTTTTTTTTTATCTTGTAGATTCTTGGGACAGGTATGGATACGCAAGACACATCACCATCAGTGCTGCTGTTTTTTGACAAACAGAGATTTATATTTAATGCTGGAGAAGTGAGTTTTATTTTTCAATTTTTGCTGCATAGTACTGATTCATAATATATGGTATTATTCTACCTCCTAGCTGGGGATGGAGGATAATATGCACATTTAAAAGTTTGGTCTGCTTGGGTTCGGTTTTGAATGGTCTGTAATAGGTTGATTAAGCAGCCTAAAGGGGGAAAACTACTATTCAATTGAGTAGTACCTTTCAAATTACCTGCCTACAAAAACAAAATACATCATTCACAATTACCTCTTTTATCGACTTATTCTTGAGATTGAGGGATAATATGGTGCAATAAGTCTTACCTCCCAGCTCGTTTTTGTATATTTGTGCAGTGGTGCATTCGCTTCATACTTATTATGCCAATATATGATGCTGCCTTGTTTCATGAATCCTGGCAATAAGACAACAACCACTACCAAACATTTTCTTGCTTTCTGGCATATATCAAAGTTATTGATTCTCCTGGGCTCCCGTTTATTCTGAATGCATTTAGGATTCTTTCTTTGCCTCTCGACTTATAATTTCTCGTTGTTTTTGACATTTTCTCCAGGGACTGCAGCGCTTCTGTACTGAGCATAAAATTAAATTGTTGCAGGTATTTTCTCAACATTTCTCCGATTACTTAATTATGCTTTCTTAATTCAACTATTGTTTACCCACTTATTTGATGCAAACATCTCTCTCCAGATCAATCACATTTTTCTCTCACGTGTCTGCTCAGAAACTGCAGGTGGACTGCCCGGTACGTCATTAAACCACTTTTATTCTTAAAACACTTTCTTTCTTTCTTTCTTTCTTTCTTTTTTTAGCATGCATGAATAAGTCATCTGCCCCTGATACTTTCTTGATATAAATCAAAGTCGGGTGACTATGTAATTGTTTCAACAAGTGAAAACACTTTGATATTTTCACTGCAGGCCTCTTGTTGACTCTGGCTGGCATGGGAGACAAAGTAAGTCTTAGTTTCTTCAACTAATTCTTGAGCTATGATGAATGAACTCTTAATTGTTCTCTTTCCTTGAAGGTTAATTTATGGGGTTCCTCGGATATAAAATATTTAGTGGACGCCATGAAATCTTTCATCCCCCATGCTGCGATGGTTCACACACACACTTTTGGGCCACCACCTGGTCTAAACACATCCGACAGTGTCCCGCCAAATATGTTTGACAAACAATTTGTACTTATCAATGATGAGGTGGTTAAAATATCAGCTGTCCTCTTGAAGCCCGCTTATTTAAAAGCTTCCGAGCCAATGGATTCCCCTGAAATTAAGAATGGACCTCAACCCAGTGATCTTTCTGTTGTTTACGTTTGTGAATTGCCAGAAATTAAAGGAATGTTTGACCCGAAAAAAGCAGCATCTCTTGGATTAAGACCGGGCCCAAAATATCGACAACTGCAACTTGGAAATCCTGTGAAATCTGATGAGCAAGATATCATGGTTTGTTTCTTAATGCTTAAAACGCTATCTCAGGAATCTCCTAGTTGTTCCCTACCTAACATTTTCGTCCCATGTGGTGTTCAGGTACACCCGAGAGATGTAATGGATCCTTCTATCCCAGGTCCAATTGTAATGCTTGTCGACTGCCCAACGCCGTCACATTTGCAAGACTTGTTGTCTTTACAATGTCTTGCCCCTTATTATGTAGATGAAACTTTCAATGCAACAGAAAACTCCAAAGTTGTGAATTGCGTAATCCATCTAAGTCCCGCACGTGTCACAAACACAGATGATTACCGTATGTGGATGTCAAAATTTGGTGGTTCTCAGCATATTATGGCCGGGCATGAAATGTTCGTTTCATTTTTTAATGATTTCTTGTTTTTTTTTGTTTCTTTCTTAATGGTAATAGATCATTGATTCATCAGTATTTTCAGGAAAAATATTGGGGTGCCAATTATGAAAGCAAGTGCTAGGATTGGCACACGTCTTAACTACCTGTGTCCTCAGTTCTTTCCATCTCCTGATTGTTGGTCCTCTCAGCACTTGAACTGCTTGCCGTCTGATCCAAAGGCAATGTAACTAGATTATGTATTATACTTAGATGATTATGAGCAATAATTTGCCGGTTTTATCCTAAATCTTATCCTCGTTTACTTAGATGGTATTGTCAAGACACAGTTCGTTGGTTCCTGCACAGAATCTTCTCAAGGTATGCATAAATCTCATGATAAAATCAGTTCCCAAGCTTGGCTTTTGATTTCCTTTTTTAATATGTTTCCTGGACTATAACTTGGATCTGCTACGCAGCTGGCTTTTTATCCTTAAACTCTTCGTTGTCTCCTGAGAATGTGCCAGCGTCAATTTGGATTTTCAAAGTGTAATTTCAAGGGGAAATAAACAGAATTGAATGCTTAGGAATTGGGATTTTGAGGTTTTCACTTAAACTAGATCTTACCATGATTTTTTGATGTTTTCATCACACATGGGAATTGTTAGCTATGCTGTTGGTTTAACTTTCGGTTCGTAGTATGCCGGGGGAGATTAATGTATAAAAGTAGCTATATACTGCATTTAAAAAAATAAAACAAAATTGATAGCAGTCCAGCTTCCATGAAATTAATCATTCATGAAACGGCCAAGTTAGAGTTACTTTTAGTCAAAAGAATGTTTGTGTGAACTTGCAGGCTCAAATGTACATTTTTCCCCAAAATTATTTAGAGTCGCTAAGTATGGTTATTATGCGCAAATCCATTTTCTTGTTATTGTTGTACTTGTAAGTTAGTCTTAAAGCAGTTCGATTCAAAAGAAGTACTTGGGAGCTGTGATTTGAGCGTATGTTTCCAAGAAGTTTCTAGAGAGCTTAGCTTAAGCTCGGCTGCTCTAGTAGGTCGCGACGTATTAATATGTTTATTAATCTGTAAATACCTTGAGGAAATGCTAACCTTTATAAACAATTTTTATCATGTAAGTTCTTGAAATAATATTGCTCCACTTAGTTATAGTAAGTGTTTCTTTCTGTTGCCTTGTTATTAAATATGTATGTCTGCTTTGAACAGTTTCATCTGCGACCATATGCAAATCTTGGAATCGATAGATCCGGTATTCCGATTTTATCATCTCCTTCAGATATCATTGATGAGTTACTATCAGAGATTCCAGAGATTGCAGATGCGTCTAAACAAGTGACCAGGTTGTGGTCAGGGAATATTATGGATTCTTGTGAAAGTATGACGGAAGAAAGTGCACGCCCAAGCTGTCTTGAAGGTATAAGTAGAGATGATACGGAAATTGTTCTTCTTGGCACTGGTTCATCTCAGCCCTCAAAGTACCGAAATGTCAGTTCCATTTTCATCAATTTTTTTTCGAAGGGAAGTTTACTTTTAGATTGTGGTGAAGGAACGCTGGGGCAACTAAAAAGAAGATTTGGGGTCAAAGGTGCTGATGAAGCGGTACGAGGTTTAAGATGCATCTGGATTTCACATATCCATGCTGACCATCATGCGGGTCTAGCAAGAATTCTGGCTGTGCGACGTGATTTATTAAAAGGATTACCGCATAAGCCCATTGTCGTAGTTGGTCCTGGGTTGCTTAAGCCATTTCTGGATGCATACCAAAGGCTTGAGGATTTAGATATGCAGTTTCTTGACTGTTGGTATACTGCCATAGGCGAGGTTTTTGAATTGGAAAAAGAAATGTACCCGTCGTGGAGTCCTATGCAAAGTGCTGCTGCTGCGATTCCATTAGTCGAGTCCTTGAATGAGGTTCTAAATGAAGCTGGACTAGAAGCACTGATAAGTTTTCCTGTTATTCATTGCCGAGAAGCGTTTGGGGTCGTTTTGAAAGCTGCAAATAGAATAAATAGAGTCGGAAAATCAATACCGGGTTGGAAAATTGTGTACTCTGGTGACACCAGACCTTGTACGGAACTTATCAAGGACTCACATGGTGCGAGCCCGACGGTGCTTATTCACGAGGCAAGTTTTTTTCACCTTAAATGAAGGAATAAGAACTTCTGTGCCCCCCAAGATTTAATCTACTGCACATACCTCCCTTAAAATCCCTATAATTATCGAAGTACCCATTGAAAGCTGTCATAACACTAAAGGTAGGTTTGTTTGTAATGTTTTCAGAACATCTAAAAGTGTAACGGATATGCTAGACGAATAAGGGAATGTTTGAATCTTTTGACATGTACAAAACTTGTTGGCCTTTGATTGCAGGCGACGTTTGACACCAGCTTGGCGAAGGTAGCGGATACTAAGAATCACAGCACGACTAAGGAAGCCACTACAGTTGGAAAGTCTGTGGGGGCATACCGAATTATTCTTACTCATTTTAGCCAAAGATACCCCAAAATTCCGGTGCTGGGTAAAACAGCCTTGCGCAAAGCTGGCATTGCTTTTGATCTTATGAGTGTGAACTTGGCAGATATCCATCTGCTTCCAAAAATGTTGCCATACCTAAAACTCTTATTTAGAGGTGACATTGTGGATACGGGTACGACAGTTGCTTAGTTGAAAACTGTTGAACATTGTGATTTTATCATATTCTTCTTAAAAATTGTTTAAGAGTGATATTTTTCTTGACTTTACTAGAACTAAATAAAACTATTTTATAAGGTGCATACCAAGTTTTGTAGAATATTTTATTTGTTTAGTTTTAGTTGGTGGATTTTAAATGCACATGATGACTTTACATATATATATATATATATGTTTTTTTTTTCATTACAAAATAAATGTGGTTTTTTTTGTTTATCCAATTCCAAGTGTAATTTCAGACAGTTTCATAATTTTAAATAAAAAATAAAAAAACCAGAATTATAAAGAGAAACGGTAACATTTTATAGGATTATTTGCATGATATGTATCTAGTATTCATTCGGATTATTAATTTATGTAGGTTAGTATAAATATTTTTGGCTTATGTAGTATGCTGGGAGGTGAAATGAGAGAATCGCAGTATATATATATATAAATGTGTGTGTGTGTGTGTCTACTACGTATGTATTTCTATCTTGTTAGTTGTTACTAATGTGTTGTGACTTTTTTTAAAAGTTTAATGGGTGTCTTTCATATAATAGAAAATTATATGGCTTATTGTATTTTATATAACACGCTTAACCATTAGGCGAGTATTTAAATTAGGAAAAAAAAAGGTTCATGCACTAACCGACTGTAGGTCTGTGAGAATTTTTAAGTCTGTTAGTTAATCACTACTCTTTACTTCATCCCCAAAAGTATGATGAGTTATGTCTTCATCAAAAAACATTAAGATGTACAAACTATGCGCATGAGTGTTATTATGGTACACTTGAAATCTAAAAGACTGTTTTTTCATAAAAGATACTAAAATAAGATTTACTATTTTTTAGATGCACAAAGAAAGAAAATGTAATTTTTAACTTCAAGCTAACAAAAATGCATTTGGAGCTCCAAACTCCAGAACGGACTCAAACTTTTCCTCTGCATTTTTAGCGTTATTCCTACACAAAATAAAAGTTTATAAAGAAAGAAAAAGAGGAGGGGAGGGGTACTACATGAAAAGAGTTGTATAGGGTACCCATCCCATACGATCAAATGACCAAACAAGAGAGAATTAGGGGGGACGAAATGCCAGTCCCAAAAGCTAATCTCTACGACAAAACAGAGCATATCTCAAAATGGATACCTCGAAAAAGAATGTGAGCCTAGTGTTGAAAATGAGAGAGAGGCCTATTACAATGACTAGAAAGCAAAAATTGCAGCAAAGTATTTGTTCTTGATTTTGGCATAACATCCATCCAACATTGCATCCAGAATACTTCATATGTTCATCACCATAAGCTTGCTCCTATATCCGGATCGGGTCCGCATCTTGTGTTCAACTTTCTCTTCTTTTTTTTCCGTTGACTTTTGCTTTTATAGGTGGAGAAATCTTGCTCTCCACTTTTATTCTTCGCTTCTTCAAGAGCCCATCTTCCATTAAGTTCTTTTTGAAGCCGCTTCTCTTCGGAATCTTGAACTAGCTTTTGCCAATAAGAATCATCTTTTGTAGAAGTTGAGTTTTCAAGATCGTTCGTTACTACTTGTTTTGGGATTGGAGTAGAGATTCTTCTTCGATTAAATGAGGATTCCCCGTGACATTGGTTGACCTCCACCATGGGACCTCCATTTCCTATATACTCATGGTTTGGAGTAGTAGGAGTACTAGAATCCTCGCCCTTCTTGAAGTTGTCTCGGGCTCTTGGAGAACGGGCTTTAGATTGTTGTATACATTGTGAGTCCGAAAACCATGCTACATTATCATTATCATTGTTTAGGATGACATCCTCCATCTCCTTCTCTTCGGCTTTTCTCAAGATTTCTTCTTCATTGATGGTCGCATTAACCAAAGCCTCATTAGAATGGGTTTCTTCCTCCACATTAATCAATTCTTCGTTCAAGTGCATCTCATTCTCCATTTGTGACCCCTCCATGATCCCCTCATCATCTTGGTTAGTAACGCCTCCATGCCCAAGAACCTCAAAAGGATTCGGATCACTCTTCTTCAAAGGTTGATGTGGAGTTCTGTTGGTGATGGGAACCTCGTTTTTTATCGGGATCCATGCACGTTTAAACGTAGAAAACTTTTCACATCATGGTTCTTGAGCTTGCTCACCCTTCCACATTCTCTTGTGGTTTCTCAACTCCACAATCCATAAGAAGATGACCTAGACGTTGACACTTCCTACAAAAAATAGGAAGATTCTCATATATAGCCCATTGCTTGATATAGGTCGTAATTCGATTGATTTCGACACCCCATTAACTTCTTTCTTCAAAGGCTCGAGGAGATTTACTTTAACGCAAATTCTAGGGTAGTCGGGTCGTGAAAGTGTCGTCGCACCCTCATTGTGACGGTCGCGCCCCATGAGTCGCGTTCCGATCCGAGTTGGTTCAGCGTTGGCCAGACACTTTACCCAGCTCAGACTAAAACACGTCTCGTAGGAAGGGGTGTCACTATCCAGGATATTGACTTTAATATACATTAGGAAGTCTGGAAAATACAAATAACTTGACACTTTAATAATTACGTACTGATGATTAATCATTTTCAATTACATGAATATTCCAAAAGGCAAGATTGGCAAAATTATTCATGTGATCCATGCTGCCACGTCGATCTTATCCCGAAGAATGGACAGACAGGAAAAAAACGAGGAATAAGTCTTTGATGACTTAGTGAGATTCATACATAATAAGTGGCAATGCAGAAATTAACAGTGATTCAATTGGTATATTTCTAGGAGTGATCTTACCGATAGAAATAATTTAACAAGATAATTTGATGTAACAATGATATTGGAATATTCTGAAAATAGTTTTTGAACATGTGTGTTAACAGTAAACCAATCCAACCTTATATTTCCAAATACTATCTTATACCTCCCAACGAGGAGCGACCTCGCAAACAAAACAAGCGACATGCTCGAGTACATGCCGATCTAGCACACAGGTTACAACCAACTCCTGACTGCAAGCTGCGCCTAGAAAAATGGGTATCAAGAGAAATTACTTAAACCGACCGTCCTTACTGCCCGGTAGTAAATCGATTCAATCCCTAGGCCCAACTTCTCAAAGACGTCCTAATGGGTGATAACCAAATAAGTTAGTAAACCGGATAATATTCATTGCTCCTTGAACTACATGTCCCGAACATAGTTCGTTGCTCTTTGCACAGTTCAAGAACCATCAGACGAGATAATGACAAATTACCATGATTATGAATTAATATGTGATAGATAATTAATGGTTGAGTATGATTTAACGGTGAGTAAGGAAATCATGTTATGAGACGAGATAAGTTGCAAAATTAGGAATACGGTGAATAATAGGTTGTTCGTGATTTGGTAACGGGGTAATGTCTCTTTTGTCCAAGTTCTTGAGGCCGGATGCCAAACTGGGCCAGAACAAAATTAGAAATCGAATCTCATATTTATTTGTACGGAGAATCTTGCGCGTCGTTGATTAATTTGTCAAACCTTTAATATCATTAAGATAATATCAGTTAACTGAATAATCATAACTTACCACTATAAACATATGTACTATTCAATTATTGTGTTGATGAAATTTGAGGATACTAATTTAAGTAAATAACACATATCATTCATGAAAATCTTACGCGATAAACTTTGATGTCGTAAGGTTAAGTTAACTATTAAATATACTTTGTATACGTAATTTATATCTCAAGATTTATCTTAAGCAACCATACATTTATAATTATAATTGTAGTTATAATTTTTTCTTATGTTAGAATATCATTTCAAATGGTAAGTATACAATAATATCAAGTATAGTTTGATAAACTATTTAATTTGATGCATAATAAATCTTCAAAATATATTACTTAACTGATTTATGGAACATCGTTCTGTAAGTCTCTAGTACATCCAAAATTCCAGGAATCATGACATCAAACAATTACCCTATGAAGCAATCCAGTAATTTGTATAACTTAGTTAATATTATTTTGTTTCAAGATTATCTTAAATTACATAACATCGTATTTATAACTTATAAAAATATTAATACGTAAACCTAATCAAGGTAAATGATCAAAGAATATTTAAGTTACGATACATAATCATATAAAAGGATTAGACCTCAAAAGTACATATGATAATCTTATTAAACTTATGTAAGGATATGTTAAACATGATAAATATACAATTTATATACAATTGAAAAATATCAAAAATATTAATTCGTAAATAAAATTATATTAAAGTGATTATAATGATTGCTATATCTTATAAGAGTCACGTGTGAGTGATCAATCATGGAATTATGATGATTATTTTCAATCATAAACAAAGAACTTAAAGTATGTAAAATAAGCTGAAAATCGTCGCAGTTTCGAGTTTACCTTTGATCGAATATCCAAATGAACTTTGTTTCCAAATATTTTTATGGCAACTGATCTCTAACATCACTAGAAACATGTGTACCCAAATGGGAAGGAATATCCAGAGGTTTGCTATGCTAAATAATTCTTGAAAATATAGAAGCTATTTTCGAATTTTCAGACAATAGTTTACGATTTAGGAATTTCGACCTTCTAAATCACATTATTTGAAAAATATTTCTTCATATAAAAGTTAGAGGACATCATGAAGAGTATTCAGCTATTGGCCTTGATCAAAAAAGATTTTTCTACAATTAGTTATGATTTTTCTAAGGTGTATGGCCGAATGGATAATTTATGCGCAATAAAAGTTTTGGGATATTTCCGGGTAGAAAATGATGAAATAAGAACTTGAGATGAATTTTACCTGAAATTAGACTTACTAACTTAGAGATTCATAGTAAGAAAGAAGAAAAAACTGAAATGATTTTTGGTGTGGAAATTGTTGGAAGAAAGTCTACTATTTATAGCCAAAAAATCAAATTAAAATACTTTTGATTAAGGTCCCACTTTAATTTCTTTATCCTTGGCCAACTAATGAAGACTCCAATCAGATAATAGGGAGATGTGGCTGATTTTTCTTCCATAACTTAAAATATGATATGTCTAATTCAAACAAAATACATATAAATACATATTTATTTATTTATACACGTTAAAACAATTTAACTAAGGCCCCACCTTACTTTCTTTAACAACTAATCACCAAAATCTGATTTTAATTGTTATAAGGGTGATGTGGCTGATTTCAAAACCATTCACCTATGATGTGATATTATTCTTGTTGTTACAATAAAAAAAATATGAATAAATAGATATTTTTACAGATATTTACTTATGTAAGTTTTTCTAGGTAAACAAAACTCCAAGAGTAATATGTACATGTAAAATATATTTCTTAAAGATATTTGAAGCATATAAGATAATAAAAAATGGTTAATTTTCGTTCAAGGACTAAAATGTAATTTTTCTCAAACGTTTGGGGTCAAAAATGCTATTTCCAAAAGTTTGAGGACTAAACTATAAATTTGTATTTTTGTTCAAATTTCACGGACGTTACACTCATCAAGTCTCAAAGGCCGACCAAAATATTGGCTAAGATTCCTAAGGGCACTTTTCTCGCAAAATCTCATGTTGAGGTTTGGGAGAGCAATCCAAACGGGAGAAACCCAAGATGTCCATTTGTTTGGGAGAGAAATCCAACTCGAGATCAAAATCCGGTGTCCATTTGTATATTGATCCCCTACTATCAAGAAACCCAAGATCTTTTTTCAACCATAGTCTTGTGTAATCCTCTTCCTTATCAAGCTTCAACATAACACGTCTCGGACCAATGGGGCCAAGAGTGTATGTGCCTTTCAATTTGAGACGTTGTATTTTTCGATGAATGAATGCATAACTTGGTTTTTTCGAGGGGAAACCGAAGAATTATAACGAGTTTAAGCTTATCATCAAGAGCCTCTATTTCCTCCTCCTTGAAAATGATCATGGGCTTGACTTTCTTGAATTGGAACTCTTTTGGCTCGATCGTATTATCATCGATGAATGAACGGTTGATATCATAGTTGCGGTGTGGGTTGACCGCTTGAGCAAAAGTGCCACGTTGAAGTGGTGGCCGAACTTGAAATGGTTGCGGGTTCTCCCGGGCAATGTTATTCTTGACCTCCAATTTTCAAAGAAGCAATGGGAGCTAACAATGATTTCCCATGTCGTATGTAATTAGACGAGATATGTGGGAAATTAGTAGAAATCAAGTTCTTATGAGCCAAACATGCATCTAACCCCCTTTTAGCTTGCTCAAATGATTGATCCAAGGTGAGATTCGAATTCACCACACTTGAATTAGGGAGAGAGGAGTTTGAAGAAAAATCACCTTGATTTTCGGCTGATTACGTGGCAATAACCATGTCCACGGTGGCGCCACATGGTTCGGATGAATCAGCAATGACCGAAGTCAACACAAGTGAGTTGTCATTTGGATAAGCCATGTCACTACGAGAGAGGGCCAAAAGTGGAGAAAAAGTGGTTTGATGACTTATTGCCGAAATCGCATTGAGCAAAAAGCAAAAAGGTGATGTTGACAGGCTAGGGTTCGGCCTAGAACTGTTGCGCGCCACAACTGTCAGGTCCGAAGACTGACGGCCTGCTGATGGAGATCGCTCAGCAGCGCTGGCCCGGGCTAGATGTGACCGAACTTACCAAACTACCTAGGGGAAAGAGCGACCGCCTGCTATAGCCAAAAGCTGAAAGTGACCGGTACCAACTCCACAAAGATCAGAAAAGACTGGATGACAGAACCTTAGCACTTTCCAATGAAGGGACGGCGGAAAAGTGGTGGGAAAATACGAGAAAAGCCAAAAAAAACCTCTCAAAATGCTCGAAAATGAACGAAAAAGCGGAAAAGAACACCAAAAATAACAAAAGAATACCAAATAAGACCCAAAAAAACAAAAGAGAATGAGAAATCAACACACAAAAGAGCTAAAACATGGAGGAAATTCGCACTCAATCGAAGGGCTCCGAAACACACCTTGGAGATTGAACACACAACCACAAAAAGCTCTTCAAATGTCAAATGAGAGTGTCAAGACCAAAGCAATGACCAAGGTCAATAGAGGAGCATGACACTCACAAGTAACAAGTGGTGTGAAGATGAACAAGGAGAGGGAGAGGAAAGACGAACTATAGGACTAGCAAACCACGAAAACCAAACAAAAGGGCAAGAAGACCAATAATGCATAGAACTGCCATGGAAATGAAGCTTGAATCCGAAAGTAAGCTAACCAAAACCCATGATGATGATGATGAACGAAGAAGACGCCAGTGTCATCTGAGTCAACGGAGAAACTGAGTCAACAGAGAAGACGCCAGTGTCCTCGTGAGGAGGTCACCTGCTCCGATGATCGGAAAAAAAGATGACCAAAATAAGTCAACACACATTCTTTGAACCTAAATGCACTCGATCGGAGCCTATGTGATAATCTCTCTTTTTATTGCCTAAGTCAAGACTTGCAAACAAGAATATGAAGTTCCATATCTAGCATTATTCCTACCCGCTCTAGACTGAAATGCCTCTTCTTCATTCCCAACACCTCCCGCACCCTCTGTAACATGGAAAAAGAGTTTCTTGAACACTTATTCCTCAAATGTAGCTTTGTTACTAGTCTCATGGTCTTTCAATCTGTCTAGTTTTTATTCTGTTAGAATTGCTGATTGGATTCTTTTTTTCCATGAACTGTAGATTACCAGGAGGTTCTAGCAAGTTTTATAGATGATAAAGAGTTCAAATCATTGTGTGCCCTGACCATGAAAAAAACTTGGATCAAGAAACAGAATTACCCACAATACTCTCTTGTGAACTCCCAAAAATCACTCACAAGGAAGCAAGTCTTCATGCTAAAGTCATCACTGACATGCATGTCTTCAAAGCTTCCTCTGCTTCAGCCACCTGGAAATGCCCCCCTCACAGCTGGACCAAAATTAACACGAGCGCTTCACACTGCAACAACTCTACCCTTACAACATCAATCTGGAGGATCTGCTCCGAGTCTACCATACTTGAAATTGCTAACAACTCCCTATGCCTGGATGATGCCTCAGCAAAAGCAAGAGCAATTCTGGAAGCATGCAAAATCGCGAACTCTAGGAAAATGCCTAAAATCATGTTCGAATCTCACAACTAAAGAGTCATTTCTATGATGAACTCTAGGATTTCTGGCAATAATTGCAATAACTAATCCATGAAACACCTAATTCAAAAACTTATTTTTCTTTGTTAAATGTTGAAAGTTGAAACATACCAATATACCACATTTCCCGAGCAGATCAGGTGCACAGATAAGGTGGTGCATCCAGTCGGTTGTTGCTATCAATACACGGTGGACATGGGGTATTGAGTAGTTATTTCCTATCATTTGGGAAACTATTTTTAATCTCAACCCTCGGTTGTACCACGTCATCCATACAACGGTTGTACATAATAATTTTTCATCGTTTGAGAGCTATCAAGGAAAAATGAGAATGAGGAACTCTAATTTACGAAGACAGAAGTATGGAACTTTCCCCCTCTTTATAATATGGTTTAGGAGTTTCTGTTTGAACTTTCGATTAATCTTTCAACACATCTTACCAAGATTATGCAGTTATTTATTTTCATGTACCGAACTTATTTTGTTATACCTAAAAATATCATTAGTTCAGTATCATGCTTATATCTTCTGATAGCACAAAGTGTATACGATTTTCTAAAATTACGTAAATTTTACATTATTTCATTTATGTTCAAATTCAGGAATTGTACCCCGTGCGGACGTACACTCTTCAACGATGAGGAAAATAATGTCTACTAACTATTTGGGTCTCATATTTTATTTTATTTTGCCAATACTTAAGGATTTCAAATTGCTTGCAGATTTTGCACGTCAGACATTACTCTATTTTACTTCTGATAGGAGCCTGGGGATATCATAACGATGAGGAAAATAATGTCTACTAATTATTTGGGTCTCATATTTTATTTTATTTTGCCAATACTTAAGGATTTCAAATTGCTTGCAGATTTTGCACGTCAGACATTACTCTATTTTACTTCTGATAGGAGCCTGGGAATATCATGTATGAAAGAGAATTTCTATTATAAAGTATTTGTAATAATAGGCATAGCCTAATTTAGTGTCTATTGCTTAAGCCAGAAATTGAAAAACCAAACCTTTTACCATGAAGTTGTCGTTTTGGTGCAGCAAATTTAAAAGACCATTATACTTTTCTGAGACGATAAATATTGATTTTCTAGAAGCAGGTTGTTCTATTTTACTATGCTTCAAGCACATAAAATAATTTTTAAATGTTCAAAAGTTTCTTTTTTCAGTTGCATAAAATTTGTACTACTACAATATTATTCTTTGGCAGGAGCTCTTTGACCTTCAATAATAGAATTGTGCTAAGACGTTCGGCCGATGGTGTAAAGTGGAAAACTCTATGATTGTTGTTTGTGGTAATGCGTGCTAAAACGTACAAATGCTCCAGAGATGAATCAATAGTTATGAAAACTTATTGCTACTCTATGAATCTATGATATAAAAAATGAGTATTACATGAAGAGTTTTATGACAAAAAAACTTCCAGTATTAATTATCAAACTTTAAAAGGGCACACTCATAGATAATACATATTTCTAAATAATATTTTGATACTCAATTGATAACCCAATACATACTCTATTGAACACAATTTTTTAAGGCGTTGAGTTAGAAGGTGAAAGAGAGAAAATTAAAATTTGGCTATGTATGCGGGGACAATTTCCATGTGTTTAAAAGTAAAGATAAAGACATAATCTTGAAAAGGCACGCAAGTCTTGTGCCGTACGATATGACTCATCAACATTTTGTTTTAGAGAAATAAGTAGTGACAAATATAATGGCCTAGTGGAGTTGTTAAATTCATTCTGTATACGATGAATAAAAAAGTGGTTCTGACTAATCAACGAAAAGAAAACATAGAAGGAAACAAACACTCTCATAAAACATCACTAATAATCCTCAAAGGGAGATCAGGCTTCACACCCAACTTCTTTTGCTTCTTTTTCTTCTTCCCCTCTTCTGCTCCTTCTTCAGAATTCCCCTTCCTCTTGCTACTCTCACCTCGTGTCATCTCCTCATTCTTTTCTTTTGTATCCCTCTTGCTATCCTCATCTCGAGATCCTTTTGCATCAACTACTTCAGTACTTCCTCCTTGTGTTATTGTTGCAACAACCAACTCCTTTTTCTTTTCTTTTGTTTTTTAGCACCACTAGACAGCCGCACAAGGCTGGCTACAATAATTTGTAAATAAGAGTGATGTTTATATGGACGAATAATCTCCATCTTCTTGACAGCTTTCATGTCAACAATGTCGAACCAAATATATGATGTGCTGTCCATTACAATTAAAATCTCATTTTTACTTTTCAGAAAAGCTACTGGCCTCCTAAGTACACGACGATTCTCGATCGGGTAGATCTGTAAATGAAATAACCTCCTGCCATGAGGTTTCTCTCCCATATTCCTCCATAATCCATACGTCCAACCTTGCCCGGTAAGAAAATTTAAGTACTAAACAACCATCTAAAACCTTCAACTCTTTGGAATACCAATCGTCAACTCCAGTACTAGTACATAGTGTAGAGAAAGTTGGCAGAACTCTTAGCATATTGTAAGTTTCGGTTTGAACGTTAAATACCATTATATATTTGACCTGAGCTTGGACTTATGTTTCATAAACTGATACAATCCAGTGGAGTGCCCAATTTACGAAAGCTCCATGACGCTCTACAGGGTAATGGTGGGGGGCTTCGACTCGCCTCCACAAGTTCGATTTCAGGCTGAACACCAATGTCTCCAGATCATTAGGAATACCAAAGGGCTTCCCACTTTTACTAATTCTAACGACCTTGTAATCCTCCGAGGTGCTGTCATAACCGATCCCGCCAATATGACCATCATGGCACTTGGCCACATTCCCAAAGGACGGAAGTCAGATGCATTCGGTTGTAAAGGGGTTCCACAACCTCCAAATACTGGAATCTCTATGATGATTAATCAACAACAACAGGCCATTGCACGTGCTCATTGGCATACCTGTGAAATGTTGGTTAATTGGCTTGAGGAGAGGTGCTTTGAAACTTTGGGTGTAACAGATTGAGTTAGTAAGCACGTCGATATCACGTGATACGAACTTAGATGTAAAGACTCGCGGATTACTAAGTGTCTGCATATTAGCATAACTCAATAACTAAAGGGATATTAGAGAGATGGAGAAATTTAGTGAGAGAAAAAGACAAAAAGATTGCTAAAAGCTATGCAAGTGAGCTGGTTTTTTTTTTTCTTGATGTCTGAAATAGTGAAAGTCATGGGTATATATACAAGGAGTTGAGCTCAATGAACGGCCTCGATCAATGTAATATAACAACCTTAAAGGCTAAAGAAAGGTTCTACACTCTTCTTATATTAAAATGAGTTGGTCAGTCCTTGCCACGTTCTAGAGAATTCTAACGTTATTATCTACAAGGAAAAATCTAGAGTTAGGCTATTTAATAATGTTATATATTCACGCACATGTCATTTCGTCTGATTTCGTGCTTGGCACGTTGTGTTGGTTGTATGATGCGATCTCTTGCTTGTCGGATCGGGCGAAAGTGTGGCCGTATGTGTTGATATGTTTAGCATGTTGTATTCAATTATATTATTTATATATGACAATAATATTTTCTGTCCTGTGACTTTGTCTAAAACTTTTAGATGACCAATTTGATTTGGGCCGACTAAAAATGTCCCGTAACTTTTATTTGTTGTACTAAAATGTCCAAATTCTTTTAATGGGCTAAAGTGCTGACGTGGCTATTCAGTTAAGAAAACGCTAGTCCTCGTCAATAAATTGCCACTCCACCTGGATTAAATTCGCCACCCACGTCATTTTTTACTCTAAAAAACATTTTTTATAAGTACCAAAATAACAAAAATAAAAAACAAAAAAATCAAAAAAGTACCCAAAAAAAAGTCATCCCCCTTTTACCACCACCGCCAACAACAATGGAAGAAGCATCATTGTGTTGATGTAAACCCAGAACCAACACCAGAATTACCATCAGAATCATGATATAAACCCAGAATCACATGGACTCCTTTCGAGACATAAACCTCGTCGATCGACATCTTACTCTGCTGATGCGCCGCCTTCTTCTTCGATGGTTTTTGGTAATTGAGATCAGGCTACGCTTTCTCTTTGAGTGCTATCTGCAACAACTCGTCCTCGTCTAAATCCTCTCGGTTGCTCGACACTTCTCGGTCGAATTAGTGGAGGTTGTGAGTGAGCACGTGCGTCATTACGTATCAATGTATGTGTGTGTATGCAATTGGATCTGGTGTGGTGATTGAGTGATGGCGTTAAACGAATGAAGAAGAAGAAGAATGAAAGGGGAAGGGATCCGGAGGCGGCACGACAACGCTTCTTCTTGGTGTCTGCCATTGTTGGTGGTGGTGGTGATGAAAGGCGGGGGGGGGGGGGGGGGGGGATGGGATATGACCTTTTTTATTAATTAATGGTGGTGCAAATGCAATTTCAAATATTACAAGGGTAGTTTTAGAATTTGGGTCTCGTCAAGTTGTGTAATAAGAGTGTTGTGTTAAAAAAAAATTTGGACAAAAATAGACGGGGGGAGGGGGGGTGGGGCGATTTGTTGACTAGGATTGGCGTTTCTTTAACTGGATAATCACGTGAGCAATTTAGCCCGAATAAGAGGAATTTGACATTTTTAGTAGAAAAATAAAAGTTACAGGGTATTTTTAATTGGCCAGAACCAAAAAGGGCTATAGGGAGAAAAAAATAATTCGTCATATTTATATACAAAGACTATAATAAATTTATTGTTTATTATTATTTAATTTTATTTTATGGTAAAAGATAGTCTTGTACATGTAAACCAAACTTATTATTTTATTGGGACTTTAAAGTAATATTATTAAAGGTCTTTTTATATGTATATACTAAAAATTTCTTTATGTAGTTCTATAAATAAACAAATATTTTATTTAAGTAGAAACCAATGTATCCTAATAGCTCGTTTACAAGTGCTATTGATCAATTTTATTTTTTCATATTTTTTTAGAAGATTTTTCATAGAATTGTAGAGCTTAACTTCGATAACATCTTTATTTAATATATAAATTTTATCCATTTGTACAAAATGGTAATATTTTATACTATTGTATACATTTTAATATATATATAGATATATGTATGTATATATATATATATATATATTATTTTAATTAATTGCAGCCCGGGTCCTAAAATTGTTGACTCCGACCCTACCCGCATGCAGTCTACGTGATATGAAACAAAAGCTTGAGAACATGGAGAGAAGAATATTCTCTTGATTCAAAATGTTGTAGTAAAAGTGAATATGCTTTACAAAGAGTGTTAGCCTATAAATAGAAAATCTCACCCTAAACCTAAAGGACAAAAGTACAATGATAACAAAAGTAACAAATATCCTAATTACTTTATTTTCTCTTTCCTATCAACTTTATTTCCTTGTTGCCCGCACAATGTTGGCTGGTCACTTGATGAGTTGGAGGGTGATATGGATTCGACTTTCTGAAACTCCCATCAACCCCATTTCATGCTGTCATCCAAGAGTATACGTAGATAATGTATCGTTGTTCTTGATTAGCACTGCTTCTGATCATAAGCATGTTTGCCACAACTGATAGTAGACAAAATGATATTGATTGCTTGAGATCAATAAAACAGTCCTTGCAAGATCCCTACAATAGCTTATCCACATGGCAATTGGAAAAGAACTTGGGTGACAGAGGTATCTACATTTGTGCGTTCATTGGAGTCGAGTGCTGGGTTGCGTTCGGAACTAACACTATTCTGAACATCAAGCTTAACGGCATGAGGCTTATGGGTGAATTCCCTCGTGGCGTAGCTAACTGTAGTGGTTTTACTGATTTGGAGCTTTACAACAATAGTATTCATTAATCCATCCCATCTGATATATCTAGTCTGCTTCCCTACTTGACTTATCTTGATCTTTCTAACAATGAAATTTCAGGTGAAATCTCCGTGGGGTTGCAAATATTTTGCATATTAATATTTTGAGATTGGATAACAACTTCCTGACAGGATAGATCCCGGCAGAGCTTGTCACTCTTCAGCGTTTGACGATTTTAACGGTTGCTAATAATCGTTTGTCTGGTCCTGTACCCAGACATTCATATTCAGAATTCTCTGTTGAAAGCTTTGCAAATAATTCGGGGCTTTGTGATTATCCATTAGACCCGTGTGAGTCAGGAAGCCATAGAAGTTCATTTTTGAATGGATTTATTGTTGGTTAGGACTTAGGCAGTATTCTGTTTTCTGGCTTTTGTTGGTAGATTTTTTGTGTCTATTGAGAGGTATATGATCAAGATTAAGAACAGTATGCGGAGGATTCCTCGAAGACAACAATCTCTTTCATTAGACGACAGAACCGACAACACTATGGTAACTTTATTTTCTTAGGGCACGTTTGCTTGCCCCAAAGAGCCAAGATAAAATTAATAATCCTGGGTAATCTTGTGTTTGGATAGCACTACGGAAAAAGGCGGGCACCCATGATAACTCGACTATTTCGCATTATTGGCAAGATTATAAATCTCACCCTCACCCCTCAGATTATTTATCATGCATTTTATGGGCACCTTCAAATGACCTCGTTGCCCCTGAAAATCACTCCCGCCTAAACTTGAAAAGCAGAACTGACAGGCCCTCTGCTCTCTCAGGCGTTCTCCACCACAACAAAACTCCACTTCTTCTCTCTCCTCGCTTCACAAATCTCAGCCGCGCAAAAGCTAAGGTTCTCTACAGTGATTTTCTTTTTCTCTTTTCTCTCAGCCAAAAACTATGTTCAAAATGAGTGAATCCTCTCTTTCTAACATTTTGCGTTTTGCGTTTCTGTTTGCAGGTCATTGTTAGCTGCATTGAAGCCGTTCTCCTTGTACCTTGCGCATTTAAGGTTTGTTGTTGTACTCTTTTGCTCTGGATGTTTTCGTAAATTGGGTTAAATTCAAGTTTGGCACAGAACGCAAGTCATCGAGTGTCCCCAAGTTGCGTTTCATATGTTCGAATTACATGTTGTTGTGTTGTGTTCATATGTTGTTGAGTTCTGTTGTTGTTGAGTATGCTAGTATGCTGATATTGCACGACACTTATGTTTTTGTATGATGGTCATTTGAACTTGTAGTTATTGCGGTTGTTGATGTTCTCGGTTGCTATTTGTTTTGCGTTAGTGTGTGATTTTGCCTGTGCTGATAACGCTTAGGTTGTCATAATTATTCTTGCCACAGGTTTAGTGATGGATCCTATTCTGAGGTTGCAATGGATCCTATTCTGAGGTTGCAAATTTTTATGCTAATGCACCAACACATGTATAATGATTCACTCATTGCACTAGTAGTTGTTCTAATATTAGAGCTTGAGTGCGGTTTGTTTGGTCGCCAACCGCGTAGACGTGGTATTACATACAGTATTATACGCTGAATTCCTTTCCAAATTAGGGAATTGGATAAAATTATAAATATGGGGGATACCACTTTGAAAAACAGCGTTCAGATGGATAGAGACTGCTTTTTGAAGTTCTGTGTTTTGTTGCATGATTACGGTGGGCTCCGAGAGTCTAAGTATGTTGGAATTTCAGGCCAAGTTACGATGTTCTTGCATGTTCTTGCTCATCACACCAAAAATCGTATAGTAGGCATCCAGTTTGTACGATCCGGGGAAACAGTTAGTCGCTTGTTTCACCGTATCTTATTAGCGTTGCTTAGATGCCATACTATTCTCTTAGAAAAACCAGATCCGATAGGTCCGGATGACCTTGACCCTACTTGGAAGTTATTCCAGGTATTGTATCTACTTCCTCACCTCAACTCTCGACCTCGTCTAATTATTTACTTCTGGTATGAATCTTGACTATGAATATCGTGTCATGTGTTATCTTAGGGGTGCCTTGGGGCACTCGATGGCACATACATGCAGGTTCGGGTGCCCATGGCAAACAATCCTAGGTACCGAACGAGGAAGGGTACCTTGGCAACAAATGTGAAAGTGCAGGTATTTAGTCAATGTTAGATCAACAGTGTAACTGCAATGTTAGGTTAACATTGAACACAGAAAAACTGCACATTCGGGATTATTACTATAATTGTGTTTTGCCTTTATTCAGTTACTAACTTAGTTCCACGAGTTGTAGTTGGTATTTGTATGTGCTCCAAGTCAAGAGACTTTAAGGAAGGATCTATTTCCTTAAAGAGAAGTTTCCATTCAAAGAGAAGTTTCAAAAAAAGAACTTTCCATAATTAAAGAAGGAAAGATGTGTGCGCTACAAGGAAAGATCATGGCGTGTGAATTGCAAGAAGGAATGAAGATTACTTGCAGTAGGATTCTTTCTATAGAAGACTACAATATGGAGAAGTATACTTTACTTAGAAGACTTCAAGTTAAAGAAGGAAATATTTCTATTGAAGACTTCTAGTCAAAGAAGGAAACCTTTCCATTGAGGACTTCAAGTTGGACAAGGAAACCTTTCCCTATTGAAGGAGACTTGCCATGAACGAAATTAGAGTCATACAAAGAGATCTAATAGCAACCAAAAACGTGCACAACATGTCTTGGCCATCAAGGAAGACTACACTATAAATAGGCATGTTGGGCATCAAGAAAAAGATACGAAGACAAGAGCGAAAATCTCCCGTGAGGAAATCTTTTTAGTCGAGTGTCTTCGTCTTGCTTTAGCAAAGTTTGTGAGTTGTTAGAATAGATCTAAGAGTGAGGAGCTTTTAGAGATAGCCGAAGCAATTCTTGTGTGCTTTGCTTAGTTCGATTAATTTGAGAGTGAGGAGCTTGAAAATTGAGAGAACGACTTTTGTTAAAACCTTAACGGGTTATTTTGCCTGCGGCTCGGAAGATCATATTAATATATTATCTTCTTAAAATTACATCTACTTGCGTTCTTTATTTATTCGCTGCGTTATATTCTCTGTCAAGTAGATTTGTGCTAACGATTAACTGCTGTTAAACGGATGTTAAGATAACATCGAGAGTCCAACATCAGCTTAACATTGGAAGAGTTGATCAGTGTTAGACTAACATCGAAGGGTTAACACTGTGTGACAAGTATCAAGTCCCGATCCAACAATTTCAATTGGTATCAGAGCCAAGCACCGACTTCACTGGTGTTTGGATTTGATATTAAAGGATGGTCAACCGGAATTCGAAAAACAACAAATTGCTTGTCTTGGATGGATCCAACTATTCTTATTGGAAGGTTAGAATTCGTGCACTCATTAAATCATTCGGTTGGCGAGCTTGGAAGACGGTGATCGAAGGGTATGCAATCCCTATGTGTGCTCCAGATGAAGATCTTTCATTATTAGCCTCAAATTCTCAAAATAACGATGGTGAGGATTTCAATTATGGATCACGTACTGTGGCCGAAGGACAATCAGATGAGATTCATACAGTTGCGCTACTCGCTCATACTTACTGAACAAAAGGAGACTCCCAGAACTGCCACAAATCTCAATGTTACTATAACATCCAGGATCCAACACCAAAACATGAGTTTTTCTTTAGAATTTGGAATAAATATAATTCTTGTATGAATTATGATTCCTTGTCTATTATTGATGACTCTAACTTTGATTACTTTTGTGGCACTATAGATACAGATGAAGATCATGACGCTGTTCCTAAGCCAAAATCAGAGTGGACTCGAACTGAGCTAAGTAACGTTTTCTTCAATGAAAAAGCCCTAAATACCATATTTAGTTTGGTTGCTTTTCACATGTTTAAGTTAATTAAAAATTGTTCAACTACAAAGCATGCTTGGGATATCTTACAAAATCATTGTGAAGGTGATGTATGTAGTAAAAAGACTAAGCTATGCATGCTTTTGAGCAAATTTGATAATTTAACAATGGGGGAAGACGAAAGTATTACTGCTTATTTTGTGAAACTCATGGATCTTGCTAATAAAATTCAAGACTAAATGAGTCCCTGTCTACTAAGCAATTGGCGTACAAAGCTCTGAGAACTCTTTCTAAGAAATTTGAGGTGATTGCTATGCAAGAAGCTAGGAATATGGACACGTTGGACTTTTATACTCTACTTTGCACTATGAAAGAATTTGAGATAAATCTTGAGAAAGTAGATGATAAAGAAGAAATTCAAGCTTATAATGGAACTGTGTTTGAAATGTTAAATAAGCTTAGTCTAATTAATAAAAATATTCTTGTTGATTTAAAGAAAGATTTCTCTCAAGAGATGACCAAATATTCTTGTAAACCTACTCCTCATGATGATACACATCTCAAAAAGATTCAATGTTATGAATGTAAATGTTGGGGCCACTTTTCTTATGAATGTGGTAACAACCTTAGAACAAAAGGGAATTCTAACTTGGTTTGTGTAGATGATAATGATGAGACAGGTTTTGAAGAATATGGTGATGGACAGGTGCCAACGATTGAAGAAACTCAAACAACAGTGTGTGCAAAGGTGGACATACCTGCTGGTGTCAAGGCTTGGTGTTCTGCCAACATCCAGACAGCTCGATGTTATGTTAACTTCCAGAAGACAACACCAGTCCGGGAGATTTTTGTTGACAATTGGGATGAAACCATTTGTTTAGACAACTCTGAATGTTTGATTTCTGATTATGATGAGTCTGATTATGATGAGTTTGAGTATTTGCATGATTCTATAGGTTTGGAAGATGATAATGTCGTTGAAGGTAAATTGATTCAAGAAGAGTTTCTTGATGAACTTAAGATCATCTACCAAGACCTGCTTAAGGAGAAGAACAAGTTGAGTGGAATTGAGAAGTCTATGGAAGAGAATGAAAGCTTGAAGGCTACAATCACTCAACTTGAGGTTAGTTTGGACAGAGAAGATGATGAAATAAAAAAGGTAACTTCTAAGCTAGAAATTGCTGAACACACCATTGCCAAGAGGAAAACATGTACTTATAAACTTGATGAAGTTTTATATTTAGGCAATGATGGTAATTCTGGTTTAGGATATCAAAGTAAAGTTACTCACTCAACTACTTCTGTTGAATCCACTATTCCTGGTTTAGAAAAGGCAAAGTTACTTTCTAGAGAATCTAAGAAAATGACTTATATTTGTCAATACTGTTTTCAACATGGACACCTTGAAGCATATTGTTATAAATACAAAAAGTCTCTTAAATGGAAAACAGTTGAAAGTAATAGGGATTTATGCAATGTTGATGCTGGTGTTAAGCCAACACTGGAATCTGAACATTCCAATGTTGATACTAGTTATTCCAGTGTTACCTTAACATTCGGTTCCAACATTGTTGAACATAATAGTGGGATGGAAAACACTAGACTTTGGTTGCCTAAAGCTTATATTATTATCTTTCCTTCTATGCATACTAACCTTGCAGGTAAGTGGTACTCTGATAGTGGGTGTTTTGGGCATATGATTGGATACAAATCTGATTTGATACGCTTATACACGATGTTAAGACAACACTGGATAACCAATGTTACCTTCAGATTGAGAACATATTGTATTGCCTTAACACTGCTTAAGACACATGATTGGAACGAAAGCAAATCCAATTTTAAGGAGTGTGCACCACTAACCACTGGAACTTTCACCTATGAAGATGGAAGTAAAGGAAGAATCATTGTCAAAGAAGTGTTGAATGTTGATGGATCCGCACACTTGAAGGATGAGATATTGTTGGATGGATTCAGTGAAAACCATATAAGCATCAGTCAATTGTGTGATGATGGCTTATTGGTAAGGTATAATAAAGATTCTTGTGATGTATCTGATTGTGCAAATGTGTGTGCTTTGATAGGTAATAGGTTTGAAGACAAATACTTGGTGATGGATCAAGTAAATTGCTTTCAAACAAAGGTGGACTACTCAGTTTCCAAGAACAAGAGACTTGGACACATGCACAACAAGAATCTGGGCAAAGTGCTGAAACTTGAAATCGTGAGAGGCATTCCCAATCTTATGAGTTCTGGTAAGATGGTCTGTTATGATTGCTCAAAAGGTAAGGTGACCAAAGCTTCTCATATTCCAATCCAAGTGGATGAACAGGTTACTAGTACCTCTAATTGTTTTCATCTACTTCATATGGATCTCTTAGGTCTTATTGAAGTAAATATAGTTGGGGGTAAACAATATGATTGTGCGATTATGAATGACTTTTCTGGATATACTGTGATTAAATCTTTCAAAGAAAAATCAGAAGCTCTTAATACCTTTAGAACATTACATGCTAGTACTGATAACTTACATGATGCTTCTTTTGGTAATATTTGGTCAAATCATGATAGAGAATTTGAAAATAGGTCATTCTCTGGCTTATGTGTGATTAATGAAAATATTCATAAATTCTCTATTCCCATGACTTCTGATGTGATGATGAAAAAGAAGAAACATGATCTTGCTCATTTTCATGAATTTGGACATGTTTACTATACTTTAAATGACAAAGATCTTTTGAGTAAATATGGTCCAAAAACTGAAGAATGTATCTTTGATGGCTATTCTTTGAACAATACTGTTATTAGAATGTTTGATCCAAGATTAAATATTGTTCAAGAATCTGTATATGTGGTTTTTGATGATTTACCAAGTGTTGCAGGTGAGCTAGAAGCTGATATGCCAAGTCTTTTGGATTCTGATGTTACTCTAACATTGACGCCAGACAATGTTATTCCAACATCACCTGCAGATCCAGAACCTGAACTGGAACATGAACCAGAAGCTGATGTTACTCCAACACTGACTCCAGACAATGTTATTCCAACATCACCTATAGATCCAGAACCTGAACAGGAACATGAACCAGAAGCTGATGTTAAGCTAACATCGACCAGTCCTGATGTTGACACAACATTCGAGCAGTCAAACTTACATGAAAAGGTTCAAGTTCAAGGGGTTTGGAGGGTTACAGCTGATAGAATTCAGAGATATCATCCTACATCTCAGGTTATGGTTCAAATCATTAATGACATCAAAACACACAATAAGAAAATGGTAAATTGTAGAGATGTGATAATGTTGAGTGTTTACATGTCTGCCGCATGTTCCGATTATTGTTTAGCTCAAAGATTTGCTGATTACATTGTCTTTGTATATACTAACAAGTATATTGTAGACAAGTTTGTTGAAGCTTTGACAGGTACATTGGTGATGAGCGTAATTGGTGAACTGGATTTCTTCTTGGGTTTGAAAGTGAAGCAAAATGAGGATGGGATGAGCATGATTGGGCTAGAGGAGTCAAAATTGAGCAAGACTCCAATGTCTTCTACTTTGGTAATTCAAAAAGGAGACACAAGCTTGCTATATCTATCCGTCACTAGCCCATTTATTATGAACTCGGTTTGTGTCTGTGTTTGTGCCAGGTATTACGCTGAACCTAAAACTTTTCACTTAATTAACACTGAATTATATATCTGGTACTGTAGACTTAGGCATTTGGTATAAACATGATGCAACTACAAACCTTGCCGGTTTTGATTCTGACTGGGCTGGAGATTTAGCTGATAGAAAATCTACATGAGGGGGTTGTTTTTATTTGGGAAATAATCCTTTTTCATGTTATAGCAAGAAACATAATTGTGTGTCATTATCAACTGTTGAATTTGCAGCTCGCAGCTGTGTTACCCATTTTATATGGCTTAAACACGTGTTGCATGATTATGGGATAAAAAGTGACACATTGTTGTTGTTTAGTGATAACCTTAGTGCCATTAACATATCAAGAAATATGGTGCATCATTCTAGAACAAAGCATACATTTTCTATGCATTATTTCTTGAGAAAACTCGTAGATGACAAGGTTATAAACATTGATCACTTAGAGACCAACAATCATTTAGCTGATTTGTTTAAAATGTCATTAGATAGCGAGAGGTTCTTCAATTTGAGGAAGTCTCTCGGCTTGAATGTTCTGTGATTCAGTGTTGCATTCCGGTGTTTCCATAACACCACTGGCTAACACCGTAGTCTGTTTGTGGTGTGTAGGATTGCATTAGATTTTTCTATTTGATTTATATTTTGTTCTTGTTTGTCTTCATGAATGCTTGTTATTATTGGTTTGTGTGGTTGACCAGGATTATTAGCTAAGTTTACTGGTGGACAAGTTCATGTCAAAAGTTTTGTAAAGTAAAAACTCTGCTGTTAGTCTGAGAATGTTAACCTAACATCAGGAGACGCTGGGATGCACATAGTTCACTACTTTGGTGTTATTCAATTGTGACTTATCCATGTTTAGGTTAAACAGAACATGAAGAGAAGCTGGGGTACATGATGTTGAAAGCTTCAGTGTTATTCAGTTGTGCTTATTTTCATGTTTCTATTATATTTGGCCAAAGAAATGCATGATGGTGATCCTTTCTACTCGGATGTTTGGAGTTTCGACTGCCTCACATTCAGTAGCACTAATCACTTGGTGTTTCTCTTGTAAACAGGTTGGTCAACAAGTATGCATAAGGAGTTGGGGTGATGAAGTATATGATAAGTGTATTGTCTTCATTCAATTCATTTGTACTTGCCTAATCTGTAGCTGATAATAGTGTTACTGGGGTGTGTAGAGTCTTGTGCTGCCCTCATTCAGTGATGATATTATCCTTTTGTAACATTCTTCAGTTTTAGTTCAAAAAGAGTTTATGATAATTGATAAAGATTTGAATTGATATGATCTGTTCCTAGTCTCTAAAGCTGATACTCCATGGTTACCATCTACTAATGTTAACTTAACATTATGTATTCTGCATTTCACTTAGGCTTGCATTCATTCATTCTTTCCTTCATGTGTCTGTGTCGGTTTGAGCTTAAGGGGGAGAAATAGTTATGTTATCATGTGAAGGCCTATATTTTGGGTTATTCAGCTGCGGTGACACACTACGTTGTCTCTTGTTATGACTTGGAAGTAGATTAACACCTTTAATTTACTTCATACCCAAAATGTTGGATTTTCTGTTAATTAACTCTCCTTTCCATGTACAGGTCTGAGATATCTGTGGTACTAATTTGCTAATATGTCTTAAGTTTCAGATATGTGTTTTCAGATCTAGCTCATGCTTTTAATTGAAAATATCTTGAGGGTAAGCTCAATACCTCCACATTCACAAGAACCAATGTTGATTCAGAACAGGTGTCAATGTTGTGCCAACATCAGTCTGTAAGCATGTTGTCTCAACATCCAAGTTTAGCATTATGACTCATAAGTTTTTTTTGAACTGCTCTTGTCATGTGTGAAGTAACTCGGTGTCACTTGTTGTCTCAACAAGCGGTAATTATGCATGATTTATTTTAAGAACCCGCTCATTACTTCTTTTCACTTGTGATTTTGAATCTCTAATCTCTTTCTGCCCAATTCTCTGAAATACTATGAATTTTCACTTGTAATTATTTTTGAAATCCTTGGCATGCATCTCTGATCTTGATTGTGGCCCGTGGTATGGTGAATCAAGGATATAACCCCACCCCTACTCATGTAGTTCTTTCTCGTAGGAACAACACTCGTTCTGGACATTATTGCTGAGACAAAACAAGTTAAAACTGAGGAACAAGGTGTTGTTTTTGTTGGTACTTCAAACACAGTTGAGGAGACAGTGCTTGAGGAACATTTTATTGAGGGGGAGAACATGTTAGTTGTTGGAGATACTAATGTGGGTGATAATGGTGGTTTTATTGCTAGTTTTTGTAAACTCTTGTGCAGGTACATTCTGGTTCAATGTTAAGACAACAACGATAAACGTCAATGTTAGAACAACTTTCTGGATTCAATGTTAAGTTAACATTGTGAAAGTCTGATGTTATGAAAACATTGATAGATGTCAATGTTATGCCAACATTGAGTTTGATAGCTTGCATTAAGGGGGAGCAGTGTTATACCACTGGTACTTGTAAAACAAAAATGTTGATGATGCTAGGTAATTGCAAGGTGATGAGGAGAATGAGAAAGAGAAGGAGGTCAGAGAGGTTGAGAATGAAGATGAAGTGGTGAAGAAGAAAAATATGGTTCTGAGGAAAGGGATTAGGAAACTGAGAATGGTGATGATGAAACCATTGAGATCAAAAGGATAAGAAAGAAGGTTCTGAGAAGTCCGATGATGCTGAGTCTGAGCTAGTTGTTACAACAACATCGCTGGAGAACAATGGTGACTCAACATTACAGGTAACACTGAGGTAATATCCACAATTGAGGCTAACTTTAATTTCCTGTTGGGAGATAAGACGGTGGCTATGGAGGATTTTAAGAAACATTGGATGATAGAGTTCTTAAAGAGAGAAATGGAAATAGCTGCTAAAGAAAGAGCTATAGAACTTTATCTTATGAAGTGATTCGTCAAGATTTTACTTTCCTCAAAAAAAGGGGGAGAAGTAAGCCATTTGATCTTCATGTTTATTCTACTATTTCTACAATTCTTATATAGTTAATGCCTTCTTAGTTATGCTTATAATTGTGATGTTTAACTCGTTGTGTATTCTTATTAGTATCTTAAAGCTACTTGGTTAATAGTGTCATATTAAGGGGGAGTAGCTTAAGATATTAATGATGTTGTGTTGCTGGAGCACTGTGCATAATATGAGTCGTGAACATGTTTGGTTTTGTGAAGAAATGCAAAAATGGGGAGATTGAAAGTGCAGGTATTTAGTCAATGTTAGATCAACAGTGTAACTGCAATGTTAAGGTAACATTGAACACAGAAAAACTGCACATTCGGGATTATTGCTATAATTACATTTTGCCTTTATTCACTTACTAACTTAGTTCCACGAGTTGTAGTTGGTATTTGTATGTGCTCCAGGTCAATAGACTTCAAGGAAGGATCTATTTCCTTAAAGAGAAGTTGCCATTCAAAGAGAAGTTTCCAAAGAAGAACTTTCCATAATTAAAGAAGGAAAGATGTGTGCGCTACAAGGAAAGATCATGGCGTGTGAATTGCAAGAAGGAATGAAGATTACTTGCAGTAGGATTCTTTCTATAGAAGACTACAATATGGAGAAGGATACTTTCCTTAGAAGACTTCAAGTTAAAGAAGGAAATCTTTCTATTGAAGACTTATAGTCAAAGAAGGAAGCCTTTCCATTGAAGACTTCAAGTTGGACAAGGAAACCTTTCCCTATTGAAGGAGACTTGCCATGAACGAAATTAGAGTCATACAAGGAGATCTAATAGCAACCAAAAACGTGCACAACATGTCTTGGCCATCAAGGAAGACTACACTATAAATAGGCATGCTGGGCATCAAGAAAAAGATACGAAGACAAGAGCGAAAATCTCCCGTGAGGAAATCTGTATAGTCGAGTGTCTTTGTCTTGCTTTAGCAAAGTTTGTGAGTTGTTAGAATAGATCTAAGAGTGAGGAGCTTTTAGAGATAGTCGAAGCAATTCTTGTGTGCTTTGCTTAGTTCGATTAATTTTCCTGCGGCTCGGAAGATCATATTAATATATTATCTTCTTAAAATTACATCTACTTGTGTTATTTATTTATCCGCTGCGTTATATTCTCTGTCAAGTAGATTTGTGCTAACGATTAACTGCTGTTAAACGGATGTTAAGATAACATCGAGAGTCCAACACCAGCTTAACAATGGAAGAGCTGATCAGTGTTAGACTAACATCGAAGGGTTAACACTGTGCGACAAGTATCAAGTCCCGATCCAACAATTTCAAAATGTATTAGACATCTGTGATAGGCATGTAAGGTTTTTGTACACCTTACCAGGCTGGGAGGGTTCCGCTGCCAATAGTCGCGCGCTTAAAGATGCCATAAATCGGCTAAATGGCCTTGAGATCCCAACTGGTACGATTTTCATATACAAATACATCCCCTTAAATCCATCATCATTGTACTGGATTCCAAAGTTAGGTTCTGTCATTTACTAATGTAGGGATACCAATTGTAGGTTGTTATTATTTGGCCGACGGGGGATACACGAATGGTGAAAGGTTCTTAGTTCCATACCGGGGGGTTCGTTACCACCTTAGAGAGTGGGAATCAGGTAGTAGAGCGCCTCAAAACTATCAAGAATACTTCAATATGAAGCATTCACGAGCACGAAACGCAATTGAGTGTGCCTTTGGAGCGTTGAAGGGTCGTTGGGCAATTTTAAGGAAAATCTCTTATTTCCCTATAAAGACACACAATCAGATTATCCTTGCTTGTGTCCTACTACACAATTTCATTCGACGTGAAATGGTTAATGCTCATTTGGACGAAGTCTATCCCCAATCAAAAGGAGAAGAAGGCCATCATCCCGGTTATGTTGACGTTGTTGCCCCATCCCCTAAGTGGACTAATTTCAGAGACCAAATGGCGATGGATATGTATACTGCGTGGAGAAATCGCCATTGAAGACTATTTTTTTTAAAAAAAAATAATATGATGAAGCCGTGTTTTTTTCTTTACCTCCTTTTGTTAATGAGATTTCGAGGGAGAAAACCTTATGGATTGATTAATGTAAAATAGTTTAAGGTTTAAAATTAACTCCCACTGTTCTTGTTTAATGTCTTTGTTATATGTTTGCTAACTGGAATTGAAATGTTAAGTTTATTTCCATAACTGACTTTATCTACTTCAGTTTGGTAATGAGATTACTAGGTAGCTAACCTTGTCAATTCATTAACGTAAATGATGTTTGGTAAAAAAATGTGTGTGTCACTGAAGAGTGAAGATTACTATGCGTATGCTTATTTCTAGTGTTTGTCACTGAAATTGTTCAGCAATTCTTGTTTTTAAGGCTATAACATTTATAAAACCTGCAACAATAGGAATAGTAATGGATTTGAAATGATAATTTGTATGTTCTACGACTTGTGAACGTCCACCTTAATTGTGCAAGCACAGTGAGCTTCTATTTTGTGATTTACATCTACTGATTGCTTTGCAGTATTTGGTTACAGATGTCTGCTCTGCAACCAGCAAATAAGTTTCAACCTAAGCCATACAAGAAGCCTGGAACTTCACGCCGTGTATGGAGCAAGCCAGAGGAAATGGCTTTCATTGATTTCTTGAAGGACCTGGTTGTCAATGGTTGGAGGTGTGACAATTCCTTTAGGCCTGGGTACCTAGTTAAGTTGGAGAGCGATATGATTAGGAAGTTCCCCGACTGTGGTCTAACGCAAAAGAACATTAGCTTCAAGATCATTGTCTGGAAGAAGACAAATTCTCTACTTTCTTCCATTCGCGGCACTTCTGGATTCAGCTTTGACCCTACAACTTGCATGATTGGGGTCCCCTCTAACGATGTGTGGGCAGCGTATGTTAAGGCAAGTACCACTTTTACAACCAAATTTATAAACCTATGTTGGGCATTTCAGTGCAGGTGATCATGAATTGCTGCTGGCCTTTTTTTTTAAGTGGTGAAGTGGTTTGATACAGCAATCCGCCTTTCTTTACACTAGAAATTAGAATCTGACTTTCTGCCATTTCCTTTTGCTATTTATTGATTAATATGATGACCATCATGGCACAAGAGTGTTGCTACTTCATATGTTTTTAGAATGACTACAAATTATCCTGTGAATGCGGTTTTACAATCTATCATGTTATTCTCTATTGATATTTGTTCCCTTCACACCTATTCACCACCTTCGTCTATTAATTTTTGCCCTTCGTTGTCTGAATACCGACTTATGCAGGTGTACCGGGAGGTGGAGTCCTTTAAGACGAGAACTTTCCCTTACTATGAGGACTGGAAAATCATATTTGGGAATGATAGGGCCAACGGTAAGGGTGCAGTACAGATTGAAGATGCAATTCTGGACTTAGAGCATCCACACAACATCAATGAGAAGGTTTACGACGTACATGTTGTGAATGGAGCAAAGAGAAAGGGAACGGCTGCTCAGAGTTCGTGCCGCGGATCCAATCACAGGGATAACATTGGCCCTGATTACAACGAGTTTGAGGACACGACCTCTGCCTTCCACGGCGGTAATACTGTGAACAACAATGAAGAACATGTGATTGAGAATGGGCCTAAGTGGAGGAGAGTTGGTCCAAACCACGCTGTTGTGGAGCAGCTTGTAGGTATACTTGGTTCACTGGTTGAGAAGACTAACACTAATTGGGATGACGTTGCAACGAAGGTGGTGAAAATGGTTATCCCACCCGCCCCAGCTGTGCAGCCACCAAGCCTAACAAAGATGGTGGTTGACCTCGTTTCAGCAATGGGAATAGATTCGGTTCAACTTATGATTGCAGTAGCGCACAAAATTGTCGGCAACAAAGAAAACACTGAGCTCTTTTTATCAATGGACGAGAGACTACGTGATGCGTACGTTACCATGATCATCAACGACGAACTTAACCATGGTCATGCTAGTAAGTAGGTCTTCTACAGAAGTGGCCCTACTCTTCGTATGAGGCGCCACTTCTCATCTTGAGTATACTAATGTTGGTAGACGTAGAAAGGTCCAACAAACAGTATGCCTTTGTCGTATAATCCATTTTGGAGGTAGTATCTTATGTATGTTTATATTTATGAAAAACTAAAAACACGTGGCTGTTGTATTGCTGTGTGAAAATGGGGTACTCCATTTCACCAATTTTGTTATTTTCTTGTTTATAACAACATTAGTTATGTGCTGCATCCAAGTCTGTTGGTGCGACTGTAGTCGTCGTAAACTGTTTGAATGTTTTGCACTATGAATTATGTTTTTTATTCGAACTTGCCATTGTTACTTGTGACATGTACTATATATCAGGTTTATTGTTGAAGTCCAATATTTGTTGTTGTTAGTAGAAACATATGTATATATCTACTATCTAGTTAGACAAACCAGAGGACATTTCATTTTTGTTTAGCGAAAGATATAGCCGCTTCATTTAGACTGCGCAAAATGGATCGTAATCTGGCAACGATAATCAACCATGACACTTGCTTTGATTACTATAAAATGATCAAAATTTTCTGATATGTCATAGCTAACAACCGTAGTAGTACATGTATAAGGCCATGGTGGTTACGCTTAAATTGTATGTGAATAAGAAAGATTTTATGGTGATGGTTAGATTCCAAATTCCAAATGGGAGCAGGGCCAGCTGAGATGAAGTTGACATGTTAACCTCTTTACAGTCTTGTGTCCATTCGCTTGAAACCCGTGACTTGTTATAGCTATATCTAGCCATGTTGAAAATATAATGAAGGGGTAGTGTGTTGTTAAATCAGCATTGTAGTCTCTATTTCCCTTACTAAAAGTTACATGCAAGTACCCCCAAAACGAATTCACATGAATCCAACATGTGATTGTCCCTCCTAGATATGGGTGTTTTGTTCTTTGTTAGAGCTTGCATGAGGACGTAGTCAACAAAGGTCCACACATGACAGCGAGTGGACCATGTAAGTACACAATTATTGGCCATACAAATTTAATTATAATGAAATGATAGCCCATACATCTCAAAAATGTACTATAAATAACATGAGGGGTGGAGGAATGTATTATTCATACTTGAAAAGCTTCATTCTCCATTAAATCTGTATAGCATTGTCGGCATGAATGGAGGTGGGGGTGAGACTTCGTGGCGTGGCATACACGAATTTCAGTAAGATCTGAAATTTGCTCGTACATTTGTTCCTCTTAACAGTGCAGTAGTTGTCGAATTTGTGTTAAACGTTATTGCGCGGATCCTTGCACATAGGTTTAATAATGATAGTTACAATTCTTCCTACTTATGGACAAGGTTTACTGAACTGCAATATCGTCATTCCCTCTTTGGTTTTGTCGTTGGTTTTCCAGGTGTTTATCACGACGAGGCTAGTAATCTAATGCGTATGGTGACTGAAACTGAGATGCGTCTCCTGCATGTAAGTTTATTATGCTTCCTATCTTCCATAAATGTATTGTAGCCCATTCAGACTCTATATATAGGGTGTTCCTTTACGTTCCATCGACGCTTGGTTTCACATGATTGGAAATTGTGAAACTATGAACATGATTAAGCTTTTATGGCACATATAATTTAACTGCAGATTAATTCGCAATGTGAGCGCTATTTTCATGAGGGTGAACCAATTCGAGATCAGCTCCAGTTTCTGTTTAACCACTCATGCGAATTCATTAATGAGCCAAGGGTGCTGCATCCTACATCCCGTGTGGATATGATTGATATCACACAACTTCATCTTCAATCCAAACTTACCCCATTTCAATTTGAGAATGCCATGGAGTACTGTGAAATCTACAACATGGTTTACATGAGCGTTTAATTGGAGTATAAGATTCCAGTGATAAGTCTGTAATATCCCATATTTGTGACCGCATTGTATGGCATGTACTTCTTATTATCGTTTTGAATATTTCCCGTTCTATGTAATTAGTATGAATTGCGATTACCTTTATGTCATTCGATCTTATGGTAGTATTGCTATTAATATATCTTTCCGCACTTAGTCATGGGCCTGTTTCCTATATATAATCTGTAAAATGCTACTAATCTAAATAAGTTTAACTCAGCTATTGGTGCAAAACTTTTGTCTAAGTTAAACCACATAGAAAGGTTACTTATAATGCTCTTTGTACCCGTTTAATGCTCCTCATCTACCTACCATACTTTCCTCCTACAAGTAATAAAAGGTGGTGCTCATTACTTGGAAATATTAGAATTATATAAGTTCAAGCTTCAGTTACCCTGTTACTTATTATAGTAGTAAGGCTGCACAACCAAAATCATACAAATGGCTAGTGATAACATTGTTCCTGATGAGAGTTGGGTTAAGACAACCACTTTCACCATGCCTCATTATCAAGCAAGGCAATCCGGGTTGAATCGTATTGCGAGTTGCAGCTGTGGCAGTGCAGCTGTAATTCGCACAAGCTGGTCTCCAGAGAACCTGGGCCGCCGATTTTGGAGGTGTTCCCATGACCGGGTAAGTGCCGTTCCATGATTCATTATCGACACCACTCTTATAACGTCGTTTATATATACACTAGTTCCCCTTTTGCAGAGAAAAAGTTTTTTCGATATGGTTAATTAATTATCATTGAAACTACAGGGTTTTCGTTGCGAGTATCCCGCTTGGGAAGATGGCGAATTAACAAGGCATTACAAGGACGTGTTTAATGCAGCAGTGCTTAGGAATCGCGACCTTATAGCTTTGATCATGCATTACAAACACAATGTTCTGGTGTGCAAGCTTGCTTTAGCTGTAGCAGTTTTCTTCGTAGTGGGATTACTCGTTAGGGGTTGGTTAGCCTAGTTGGATCGAGTAATCAAGGAAATACCATGGAACAAGTGTAGTTTGTTGGGAATTCTATTATTGCACGCCAAATGCAGTGTTCTATCTTCTTTAATTTTCATGAACCGAAATCTTTTTTCACTGGATGTTCTCTAAGGCAAGAGTTTTTATTTTGTACTCAGCTTTGGTATAATGGTGTTTAGTATAATCTAGGCTGCTTTGTGCATGGCCGATGACATTTTTGTGAATAGTGGTGCTGCAGGTTTTTGAACAAGTGGTAATGTAACACATTGTTTGGTGATTATAATAGCTGTAATCTTTTATCTGAGGTTTAATTGGTTTCAATAGTAATTGGTAGGTGTTGCATCTGGTTGGTGCATTAAACTAGAATATGAAGAATAAAAGGAGCTCATTGATGGTGTACACTTATTCAACGGTACCATAAAAAGTCACAAAATCTTTACACAGTCTTACAACAATATCTAAAGTAAGCTTTTTAATAAATCAAATATTTAACTTGACCATTTTATTTTCTTGCCAATGCGGCTGAGTGATGGGTCGAATCATTGATCCATTGAATACAAATCTCTTGTGATATCTGCTAAAATCATGACAGGGCTTATCAACATCTTGTACTTATAAATGGAACCATTTACATGTATATAACACACATGTCTCTTTAGGCTGATAAGAATTACAACCAACTTCCCTTTCACAAAACAATTTGTGTCACCTTCTCACCATGCCTCCACACAGTGCAGCCCTAACTAATCCTCGACCCCAAGCTCGTTTGCTCTACAGCTCGGCTTGGACGTATGCTGTCGACACAACCTTCATCGAAAGTCTTGTAGAGGATGCTCTTCTCCTACGTCGTAACCTGAGTTGTAACGACATAGGTGCTATCCGCCGTGCACGTAACAAAATCAATGCAACCTTCCATAAGGAATACACTGTTCGGGAGTGCATCACACGCTTTCGGAAACTAGTTATGCGACACAGCATATTTAACTTCATCCTTTCTCTAACTGCAGTGTTCTACGACAGGGAAAACAATGTGATAGTGCCTTTTGAGGAATATGTTTGGGACTATTGTTATTTTGTAGGTGTTGAGTACTCTGTATAATTTAACTCACATGGCAATACGTCTTTATAACTATATGGTTTGCGTTTGTACATAAATATCCATTTAGCGAGGCTTATATGATTGCCGGAAAACCTGCATGGAACAACTTATGCATCCTATTTGGTAATGGAGAGCACCATTCTCCTGAACGTGTCTTGGAACCGCTTCAAAACGAGGAGAGCGGAGACGAAGAACCAGCTATTGTACCTGGAGTTCCCGTAACTGCTATCGGCCAAGTGTTTGAGAATGAGCCGCATAGTCCAACTAACCCGTTTTGGTCTGATTTGAGGGACCATGAAAGCATTGAGTGGGGACTCATTTAAGAAGTGGAGGGAAACACTGACATTGGAAGGACTGTTGTGGAGCAGCCTCTATCCCTATCTAGGAATGCAGAAGAACTGGTGATGTTGGTTGCCGAGGACACCACTACTCATGCAAACAATGATGGTGGCAATAACACTACATCTGTAGCCTCGGGGGAATCTGTTAGCAACATGCACGACGGTGTTGGTAACAGTACCTTCCCAGATGAGGAGGTTCGCCCAACAGCATTAGGATGTTAAGCTTCAATCAACAATAACAACCATTACTGGTGGTGTTCTCGGAGAAATCTTGTCCTGGAAGCCTTCATATTATACCGTTGTTCTTTTAATGTACTGGTCGGGTCAGACAAAGGTTGCTATGTCTGATCTTTTTATTTACTTTGCCTTGTCTATGTTTAATTATGCTTATATGAGAGGGTATACCTCAATAGTAGTTTGTTGCCTAGTTGTCTTTATCGTAGTTCCTCTAATGGACCATAGTAACTTGAATGTCGTACATTTCCTTTTCCACCGTTTTCAAAATGTAAGACTCCTTCGGCAACTAAAAACACCATTAGGTTTCCTTATGTATTTGGGGTGCAAAACCTTCTGATTTGTGTTATGTAAGTAGATGTGATTTAAGTTAACTAATGAAAACAGGAATTCTGCTGCATGTAAAAATGACTTATTAAGCTAAATTTTATAATGTACGACAAAAAAAAAAAAAACCAAAGTAAGATGAATCCTTTAGTACTGGAAATATGGTTACTTGTAGAAAAGGTGTAGTAGGAATGTAGGACTCAAGTTTTTTAAACAAAACAACAGCAGGCTGCTCTACTTTACTGATATCAATATACCAGCAATCTTGACACCATACTCTTTAATTTTGTTGCAGAATCCAAAAGCTCAATTAGAACAGTCATCCAGAACGTGAAACTAACTCGTTATGACTTCATTGAGTAGGAATTCCTTCATAATATACATATGTAATGACATAAAACTTGAATGTATAGAAAACAAGATACATATGTGTCAAGAAATAATGTTATATGAATGTTTGCATTTTACATGTCAAAATACCAACATCGATATAACCTTCTGTTAAAAGGAAATTCAATAGCATATCATTTTGGAACTTCCAATTGAAGCGTTACAAATTCTTTGAAATGCAAGTGAAACTAGTAGTTGAGTAACTGAAACCAATACTTGACTTCCTATCTTTTGGTAAAAGAATGTAATATACGTATCCAACCAAAGAACAGTCATGAATAGGTAGGTATATACAAAAAGCCATCACTGTGTGGGTATATAATGTGTTGCGTTTAAGCATGTATGAAGAAGAGCAGTCATGGGCCATACAAATCATGTATAACCTTCTGCCATTAGGCTTCTGAAAATGCCAGTATCATGTTTTTCAGAAATAAATTCAATAAAGGTTGGGGCAATGATGTTATATATCATTTAAGATTACTTTTCACTCATTATTTGGCACACCTTCTAAAATTATATTTTTTTTCCTTGCAAGGAGAATGAGCTTTTAAATTGAAAATAAATGTGCTTGTTGCTAAATACATTACTCTTACACCAAATCCAATAAAAGATAAAAAATAATATAGCCACCTGACTGCAGTACAAAAATACACTATTCAACCACCATTTAAGAATGGACTTAAATGGACTTATGCCTGAATGGACTTATGCCATTGACACGATGTTCATAGACTGCTTAGTCATCGAGCGCAACAGGCTCGGTCGACCACTAACCACGAGAGACACAATCTCAATGCGAACTGCACGAAACCAGGTTAACGCGGTGTTTAACAAGTCTTTCACCAATCGTGAGTGCATGAATCAGTTAAAGAAGCTTCAACGCCGCCATACCATCTTCCACTTCATTACCTGCCTAACTGTTGTTTACTACGATGAGACGAACAACGTTGTCCACGCGTTTGAAAACTTCGTATGGGACTATGTTCTGTTGGTAAAGACTATAATCCTCCTTGCGTATATCGAGCTAATTATGCGTAACCTTATCAAATTTTAGTGTTGTTTCACATAGTTGTCATGTTTGGTAATTTACAGAACGTTACTTTTGTTCCATGCAGAAATATAAGTTAGGCGAGGCATATATGCTGGAAGGCGAACCAAGATGGACTTCGTTGTGCGAGATATTTGGCACGCCAACTGCTATTTCCCCATGTCGTCCAGTAGAGACGATCGATCTAACAGGGACCGATCTGGAGGGCAGCATCACAATACCAATTGTGGTTGAGGACAGTAGTGAGCAGGCAACACAAAATCTTGTGCAACCTTCGCGTTCAGGCACAGTTGATAAAGAAGAGGTTTCAAGCCAAATGTTTATACCACACTCTAGTATTGGGACTCCATCCTTCTGGTCCGAGGTCGTAGGAAAGGGCTACCAGAAGTGGGCAAAACGTGAAGGGTGCACCAGCCTGCCTAATGCAGTCCGCCATGGCTTGTCGGAACCTGGAAAACCACCAATGGCGCCATGAAAGTTGTTTGAGGATGCTGCCAGAACAGGCAAGAACATTGTCGAAGAAAGAAACATGAAGGATGCGGTCCATCGTAGCAACAACCATACAAGCTCTCAAGGTTCTTCAGCCTCTTTCACATGACCAATGCATGTACCCCCGAAAATGTCCTGGCTTCATACGGATACTCGTCAACGGTAATGGATCGCTATACTAAGTTCAATTGTACATCACATTTTCCCTGCGTTGAACTAGTTTCAACATTTATCTGCAGTGTATTTGGTTTATGTTTGTTGTCTAAGTTTATGTTTGTATTATTATGTAATAGTCGGCGACGTATAACATTCGTTATCACTTCACCAGTCTGCATCCTACTGGTATTTTGAGTTATTTTGGTTTTCGGCAACGATGTTCGCTATATGATTGGAGCACCGCGTTGCCCTTGTTTTTTAGGTGACTTCAGTGTTCGACTACTTTGTCTGTCCAAATGTAGCTTCTGTTGGACTACGAAATGCAATTATGTATTTCTACTAGTAATGTTAGTTCTGTCTGGTATAACTCTGACCATTAAACATAAGTTTGTATTTTGTGAACCCCATCGCTATGGGCTTCTTATGGTATAATATATGGTAATTTTAAATGGTGTGTATATGCTTCTTTTCACACATTACATATTAACCTTGTCATGGAGCAGTGAAAGCCTTTTAGCTGTTGTTGTCAACGAAGAACCAGGGAGTACTACAACGAAGAACACATCTTTACTAATTTATTTGACAACCATGGTATATATGCATATCATTAATACATGTACCATTGATGTGCAGACCATTCAGCATATATTTAGGCAGTTATAAGTTTGTTCAAAAGTGAAGGGTTTTTTTTTAATTAGAATTAACATAACAAGTTGTAATTACAATGCTACTTAACCTAATATAACAGAATTACATTAACATGGAGGGAAGTGTTACACATCACCACTAATTCCATGCAAACTTCAAAATGCATCAGCAAGTTCCATTTACATCGTCTCCTTTTCCATTCATCCACTACGGGTTCCAGGGCTTCAATCGGTCGCACGGTTAGCGGCGACTTCATTGAATTCTCCTGTTACCAAACAGGGCTTCGATTGAATCTGTGCAACAGAGCACAACTCATCAAAGACTGTTATCTTTGCTCCCTTCTTCGGTTGTGCATGGACATCATTACTTGTCAACCTTTGAACCATCGTAGGCCGTATAATGGCCTCGATACGCTGATCGTAAGCATGAGTTATCTGGACATCAACTTCATAATCATTCCATAAAAACCATAGTCCACCAACCATTCCATTGGCTGGTGAAATCCGATAACTGTTATATCCTAGAAATGGAACAATGTCCCAAGCATCCTCATCAGGTACTGCTGTTTTCGTTACAATAACAACAGCAGGTTTATGAATATGTACCAACTTTCTAAAGTTTCTTCCAAACTCTTCATCACCTGCCTCTTGGCAATTCCAGCAAACCACTGTCATTCCACTTGTGTACAGTTGGGTTTGGTGAACTGGATTCTCAGCTGTTATCCCAATTGTCTGCCCCAAAATCTGTCTCATACTCTCTAGCATTAGGCTTCTCTGCCTGTTCAACTCCCACTCAGTTAGATCCATTCTCTGCCACCAAAATTGAAATGTCATGTAAACTTGTAGTTTAATCTCCCAGTGAGTTGGAGGGATAATTGTTACAAGAACAACTCTGTCCACGGGCTCATTGTTGGTGATGAATGTTGGTGCATCAAACCGCTCGAAGAAAGTGTAAAAATCCCAGGGGTGTATCCAGTCTTCCACGTCCAAGATGGCTGCCATTTTGTAATGAGAAAATTTTATAGCCAAACTTGTGTTGATCAATATTCCAAGTGATTTGATAGAATGATAGAATGATAGAATGGCGACAGTGATTTGATAGAATGTTTTAATTTTTTGGAAACCAGATTATTTTGTCTTTATTCAGTGTTGACTATTAAGCTTCCATGTAAAAGTGTTAACCAATACAATGTTGCTATTAACTACCCATGTCTTGAAGTTAGCATTGAATGATGTTGGTAAGATTGTGTTGATGGGGGATATTACATGTTCTAATTTATTCTTTTGCATTAAGTATTTAGTAGGCTGCATGCTCTATTTTTTAAAATGGGGTGTTATTACATAGCAATGAAAAACTCATTTTCTGTTGGGGATGTCTTAGTTTGATTGGGAGCACTTCCACCAGATAGGAAAAAATATCATTTTTTACCCCCTCTTGTGACATGTGTTATGTTCTAATGCCACTTTATTACGCTTAAGACCCGTTCACATTGGTGTTAATTTATTTGCATTTTCAGCCTTTTTTTAGCTTGTTTAGTGTTCGAAACTCATGTTGTATGGTCCAATAAAACAACAACAACAACAGAAACAAAGCTACGAACATAACACATGAAGAAGAAAATTATATGTTCACGACATCATTGTAGGTTAGAGTACAAAATAGGCTAAAAACAGAGACATAAGTAGTCCCTTCGAAAACCATCCATTTGTTATCCCAACATTCAAAATAAGGTTTGCATCGAGCAAACATCAGCTAAAATTCTTATATTACATATGCTAACTGTTGGCCACTAAACAGACTCTTAACAAAATGAGAGCTTCCATGAAGGCACGACGCTCCCGTCTCTGTTCCCACCACCTTCTACTTATGCAGTTACCAACGGACAATGTTCTGGTTTCACTTTAGCGTAGTTCACAGCTAGCTCATCGGGCACTAACGCCGCCTTAGCCACGATGAAAAAGTTACGCATGTCGGCGTGGCTAGTGAAACCGAATTCACCCAACTCTTTGACCCTATGCAATACATGTTCCATTGACAATGTAGGTTATATACCAATTAACTCTGATAAAATTGCAAGAGTTATAGTAAGCAATTAGGTACCTCGTCGGGAACTTCGTAATCTTCGTCCTCCAGTATAATCCTACCATCAACCCACAAAATCACTCGCTCATGCTCATTAAAAAAGTTCCAGAGAGTCATGAAAGGGATACGTCTTGACCTGACGCATCGTTGAATTCTGTCAGCCGTGATGCCTGGCATCTCTTTGGCGGCTGTGTCTATGGCATTCAGTACACCGTCCACCGTTGTGACATCATTCTTCTTTGAGTAGTCGCTAAGGAGGCGAAATAGACGCTCATCTCTCCATGTAACCCAGGTTCTGATCTCAATTTCATGGAACACATCATCCTTTCCAGCATAATAATATGTGTGTTCTTCAGGGAAGAAAGCTGCGTCAGACTGAATGAAAAACACATGAGCATCAAAGAACCCAACAAAGCCATTGTGTCTAAAATGGGTCTGTATCATCGTCTCCTGAGAAACAAATTCAATGGGTTCAAAAGTTGATGACTATTAATGTTTTGTCAATGTAGTCAAGCAAAGAGTATAGAATGTTAATTTTTTTACCTCTCGAATGTAAGGCATGTAAGCGAGGGTTATGGTTACTTGGCCAGTTTCAGAATTTAAGGGCAATTCATTACATAGCACAAAATTGTAGAACTGAAAAAAGACAGCACATAGATTTGCAATTTTCGCCCTCACTTGGCTTTCAGACGGGAAATGCGATCTACCGAACAATGTTAGATGCTGCGATGCGTTAGTCACTGCCATCAACAGACCTGGTAGAGTGCGCACATTGTTGGCGGCACAAAATGCACGCAAAAAGGCCAACGAAGCTTTCTCAGAGATTTCATCCCAAACCTCGCGACCGAGTTGATACTTAAGAGTGCTGCTTTTCGTTTTGGTTGTAATAGAGAACAGTGAGCATTAAACAATTGCATAAATTTATAAAATAGCAAGGCAACAACCTATAAAAGTTGAACTATGAACATACCTCAATGTAGTTTCATAAGTCAAATACCAGCAAACAACTGACATCTCTACCACAACAAAAACAACAATTAACTTATAATGAAGCAAACACAACCATTCAACATATATGCGGTACAACGGCAATGATACACCCGACTTTGTTGGAAACCATAAATATTACAAACATGATAAAGGATGATAAGGGGTAATCAAATTAATCGAATGTTCCAAAAGGTACGTATAAGCTAATCAACCAGTTTAATGACGCCACATACTAATTTCAACAACATAAAGATATTGAAAATTGCACTCCAACACATACACCAACAAATCAGTCCAGCATTGCGTAATAAGATATAATAACCGTAATAGGGGCGCAAACGATCACTCGTAATTTAGTGTCTATTAGGTGACAATTATTTGAAAACAATAGACCCATATTTTTGTATACTACGAAGTCTAATTTGTCCCCAAATGTAACTGATCAGAGATTATGAACAACAAACTCGAAGTGCAACTAATGGTATAATAACCATTTACTACATGCATTGCTTGTGTCACTAAGTTACCTTGCTAGGAGGTGAGGCAGTAGAAGAACGGGCTCTTCACCGACTTCAATGCTGCCTCCCTGGATGTTTTTAAAGGAACTTCCCTTGCCATTGTTGCAACGACGTAGTTTGGCAAGTATTTCAGACGAGTTAGAGATAATGTTCGACATTATCTCAGTTAACAAACGAAAATATATTGGGGGGGAAGAGGATGAATTCGACAAAATTAGGGTTCCTGCGTGACTTGATTTCCCCAAATTCCCGAATTGTGATTATTTTAAAAAACAAAAAAAAAAACTGAAAATGGTTATTATAATCAATAAGTGTGAACTTGGGGGTAATTATGTGTAATGTTACAATTTAAGGTAAATGAGTAATTTACTCTCATGTAAGCCAATTTTTCTTGCCAGCCAAACATGAAATAAGATATAGTATTAAAGTTATAGGGTATTTAGTGTTACAATCCAAATGTGCTATTAAATAAAAAATAGCACAAGCAATTCATAGATTAATTGTTTCTATGATTCAGATTTGGGGCAAGCAAACGTGCCCTTAGTTATATGATGATTATATTCTTTTCTCAGCATGTGTTATGAGACAAAATCCTGGAATTGCTTTATAGTTTATTTTACAGGCTTACTTACTTGATTACTACTTAAGAATTTTCACTTTATGCAGGTGTCAATGATGGAGAAGTTCTGCAGTAGAATGAGTTATCTCGAACTGAGTGATGTAACCGATAATTTCAACAAGGGAAATGCAATTGCAAGTGATAAAACAGGAACAACATACAAAGTGACCCTCTCAAATGGCTGGTGCCTGGCAATTAAGAGGTTTCATACTTTCCTTCATCTAGAGCATGATTTCATTTATGAGATCACGACTCTAGGTAGAATTAGACATAAAAATTTAGTACCACTTATGGGCTTCTGCTACGAGTCAAAGGAGAGATAAAAGTAAGGGCAATAAAGTAATTTAATATTTTTTTTTATATTATCTCTAATGTAATTTTTTTAGTATTTGATATTTCTTATATTAACGAGCATTCGTAATTATGACGATTTCTAGTATAATTTGAACTTAAATTATACAACATACATGAAATTGATGCATCTTTATTTAAAAAATTTAACAATTGATTTATGATTTTATTTTTAAAAATTTTACTTGTAAAAATAAACAATATGTTGTTTTTTGTATTTTAACTATAACTGATTTACAAATTATTAAAATAAAATCTAGTTATAACAAAGTGTCATAGCTCGATTTTTACATGTGGACAACATTAGGACAAAATACACTCTAAATAAAGGACAAAAAGCAAAGAATTTTTTGAAAGGCAATGGATTCTATTTTTTTTAAGCGTGAAAAGATAAAGGACAAAAAACAACTTTTGATATTGTGGCGGACATATATAAAATAAAATTTGCCTATTATCTAATGACGTCTATACAGAAAAAAAAACAATTGGTATGGCGGTAATATCATCAACAATCTAGTAACATTGAAATATTTATAAAAGTAAATTATAGATGATTGCAATAAAAATACATTGTGATTTATATAGATGCCGTTGGATAATAGAAATTTTATTTTATGTTCGGTCTAATATAGAAATCTGCTTTTTATCTTTTATCTTTTTGCGCTACAAGAAATAATAAATCATTACTTTTAAAAAATTCGACAAAATATTTTCATGGGATCGCCGAACGGGGTTCAAAAAATTTAGAGTGTATTTTGTCCTATATGTTGTGCACATGTAAAAATCGAGTTATAACACAATTCTAGTTATAACTTGATTTATTTTTAAAATTTGCAAATTAGTTCTAGTTATAACTTATAATACAAGAAACAATATATATTTTATTTTTACAGTGAAAATTTTTAAAAATAAAATTCTAAATCAAATGTTAAAATTTTTAAATAAAAGGCATAAATTTCATGTATGGTGTATAATTTAAATTCACATTAAACTAGAAATCGTTAATTATAAATGTTCATTGATTTAAAAAATTATAAATACTTTAAAAATAACAACAAATATAATACAAGAAAAAATATAGTACTAAATTATTTTATCACCCTTACATTTAACTGTTGACTAGATAATCAACTAACAGAAGATGATATTTAACAAAGTGCCAAACCTCAGAGGGTGTTTGGCAAAGGACCAGTATTTAACGAAGTGTCAAATCTAGGGTGGTATTTGCCAAAGGACCAAACCTCACGGGGAGAGGTAGATGAAACGTACCAACATAACTAGCTAAAATATTGAAATACAACTAGTCAAATCTACAACTCTCAAGTCTCAAGTCAACACATTTGAAACTTTCAAATTGTCTGTTGTTGGACTTTGTTGCTTCACATTTAAATTTGATACAAGTACAACACCATTTCCAAATTCCTACTCTATCCATCTTGGAGTATACATGATCCATGCATAATGGGTCGTTGTTCTCGAATAGGATGGCTGCTGCTGATCATGATCATGTTTGTCACAACTGAGAGCAGTCAAAATGAAATCAATTGCTTACTATCGATAAAACAGTCCTTGCAAGATCCCAACAACAGATTATCCACTTGGCGATTCGACAACCCCGGTGATAGTGATAACTTCACGTGTGCGTTCCGTGGAGTCGAGTGCTGGGATAGTTCCAATAGCAACCGTGTCTTCAACATCAAGCTTAGTGGCATGGGACTTATGGGTGAATTTCCTCGCGGCATAGCCAACTGCAGTACGTTAACCGGTTTAGACCTTTCCAACAATCATCTTTATGGATCCATCCCAGCTGATATATCACGTTTGCTACATTACCTGACTTATCTTGATCTTTCTCACAATGAGATTTCAGGCGAAATCCCTCGTGGTATTGGGAATTTTTCGTATATTAACGTTTTGAAATTGGATAACAATCTCCTGACTGGACGTATTCCGGCAGAGCTTGTCAATCTTCAGCGTTTGAGGGATTTTACGGTTGCTAATAATCGTTTGTCAGGCCCTTTACCTAGACATCCCTATTCAGAATATTCTGTTGAAAGCTTTGCGAATAACTCGGGGCTTTGTGGTTATCCATTAGACCCCTGTGAGTCTCATACAAGTCCATTCGTGAATGGATTTATTGTTGGTTGGGCTGTCTTTTGTTTTTTGGTTTTGGTTGGTGGTGTTTTTGTGCCTATTGAGATGTATATGATTAAGATCAAAAACAGGTTATGGAGGATAACTCCAAGACAGCAAACACTTCCTTCAAACGACAATCATATGGTAACTTTATTTTCTTTAGTTAGAGATAATTCTACTCGTATTATTTCCGTTTATGTTGTCAAAGAAAATACAGGAGTTGCTTGATCGTAGTTTTTCCTTTACTCGACTAAGAATTATCACTGTTTTGGTTTGTCTAGTCTTTTAACACTTTCCGAGGAGTGCAGAAATGGTGCCTGCTCCATTTGCGTTCTTCTCTTGTACTGATGTGTTTCTAATACAGCCACATGTCTCATTGATGGAGAAGTTCTGCAGCAGAATGAGCTATCTTGAACTCAATAGCGTGACCAATGATTTTAGCGAGGAAAATGTTGTTGCAAGTGATGAAACAGGAAATACATACAAAGCAACGCTTGCAAATGGATGGTGCCTGGCAATTAAGAGGTTTCACCCTTCCCTTCATCTTGAGCAGAAGATTTTGTCTGAGGTCACCACCCTAGGAAGAATCCGGCATAAAAATGTGGTCCCACTTATTGGCTTCTGTTACGAATCAAACCATAGATTGCTAATCTACAAATTCATGCCAAATGGGAGCCTTCTATGATTGCCTATTTCCACCAAACGACAAGTCCAAGGTCATGGAATGGCCTTTGAGAGTCAAGATTGCTGTTGGAATAGCGGAGGGCATAGTCTTTCTCCATAAGAACAAAGTGTTTGATTGCAACATTAGTTCAAAATACATTCTTTTGGATGAAAACTTTAATCCCAAAATATCGTACGTGGGAAAAGCAATAAACGTGGTTGAGAATGATACTAAGGCAAGTTGGAAGCCTCTGTTGAACAGAGGATATCCGGCGCCAGGCTCGTACGAAGAGGATGTATATGGGTTTGGGAAGGTTCTTCTTGAGCTGATCACGGGAAAGAAACACTACGATATGGTTTACTCTTTTGAGAGAATCCACCATGGTGATATGGTGGTAGAAATGTGTACTTGGTTAAATCAGCAATGTGGCGATGAGATCTCTCGTTTGTTAAACATTGCAGGGAAATGTTTGGGATGGGATCAAGGAAAATGTCCAAGTATGGTGGAAGTATACCAAATGATAACCGTATAAAGGGACATAATTTGCTAGATAGTGGCCAGCTCAAAACAAATCCATAGGTGTTTTCTTCGACAGCATCCTTCACGTTTTTAGGCTTTGCTCCCAAGTGAAATCCACATCTATGAGGTTCATCTAATCTAGATTATTATGTATCCTCTGAAACTGAATGGAGAAAGAAATTATCAACGATATATGATATATAGGTGCACAGTTCCCTTAATAACTTGCAGAAGTAGGTACTCTAAATTGTAGGTTCAGGAGTCCTTTACAAGTTCGGTAGTTGGTACAACTATAAACTCAGTCTGTCTGTGTTTGATGGTTTAAAGGACTGTCTCTTCATGTAAAACCATACTTTAGTAGTCATTCCAATTATGTGTTAATGAGATTTCAGTTTCTTTTAAGGCATTAGCAGTCGTTTTTATAGAAAATAACAAGAACGGGATGGCTTAATATTCGAGTGAGACTACGTGTGTGTGCACATTATAAAATGATAATTGGAAGTGCATGATATTCTCATTAACAAGGAAGGTATAAATACATAATTACAATCTTAAGTTTAGTAACTAGATCGCTATGAGAAAGGAAAGATAAATAATTACAAGAGATTTACAAGAGATTACAATATCTTTACAAGATAATATTCTAGTTAGGTCTATTACGCCCCTGCAAAATCGACATTCTATCGGCAACAGAGAGTTTGGAACGTATTAGTTGAAAACGTGATCTAGCTAGAGGCTTGGTAAGAACATCGGCTAATTGGTCAAGAGTGTTAGCATAGGAGACTTTGAGGAATCCTTTGTTAACTTGGTCACGGACAAAATGAAGATCCACGGAGATGTGCTTCATGCGCGAGTGTTGAACCGGATGAAGCGAAAGATGGATGGCACCCATGTTGTCGCAACGAATGTGAGAGGACGGAGGGACGGAGAAACCGAGCTCACCAAAAAAGTGCTGAAACCAATGAATCTCGGCCGCGGCATTAGCGAGGGCCCTATATTCGACTTCGGTAGAGGATCGGGAGACTGCACGTTGTTTGCGGGACGTCCATGAGATAGGATTTCCGCCAAGGAAGATCAAATAGGCCGAGGTAGAAGTACAATGTAGAGTGTCACCCGCCCAACCCGCATCGGAGAAGGCGGATAAAATAAGGGAGGTCGAACGGCGAAGAAGCAAGCCGTGCGATAAGGTGCCTTTGAGGTAGCGCAAGATGCACTTAAGAGCAGCCCAATCCGATTCAGTTGGAGATGCCATACGTTGCGCAAGTCAATTGACGGCAAAAGCAATATCCGGGCGAGTGAAGGCCAAGTAATTAAGAGCGCCAATGATTTGGCTATATGGCGTGGGATCGACCGGAGGCCGAGATGGATGAGGCGGGATTGGACGTCATCGGAGTGGCGAGAGGTTTCGCGCCATCCATTTTGTGTTGTGCCAACACATCAGCGATATACTTATGTTGAGAGAGAAAAAGACCCTCACGACAACGAATAACCTCAATGCCGAGAAAATATGTTAAGGCACCAATGTCATTAATAGCAAACTGCGCACCAAGCCGAGAGATAATTGTCGAGACAAATGAGGGGTTGTTCCCCGTGATAGTAATGTCGTCAACATAAATAAGCATAAAACAAAGAACCTTGTCGCGAGAAAAAAATGAAGAGTGAATTGTCGGACTTGGATTGGACGAAGCCAAAGGAGATAAGGGCCGAACTTAGTTCCAAATACCACGCGCGCGGTGCTTGTTAAGACTATATAAGGACTTGTGGAGATGACATACGCGACGAGGATGTAGAGGATCCACAAAACCAGGTGGTTGACTCATAAAGACATCTTCACTAAGCGTACCATGGAGAAACGCATTGCTCACGTCAAGTTAATGAAGTGGCCACTGACGAGAGACTGCAAGAGTAAGAATTATGCAAATTGTCACGGTCTTGACAACGGGACTAAAAGTTTCTTTGAAATCGAGGCCCGGTCGTTGATGAAATCCTTTGACCACAAGGCGCGCTTTATATTTATCAATAGTTCCATTGGGAAGACGTTTAATGTGAAACACCCACTTGGAGCCAACAATATATCGATGGGGTGGTGCATCAACAAGGGACCAAGTTTCGTGTTTGGCAAGGGCTGTGAGCTCTTCATCCATAGCCTTGCGCTAATTCGGGTCTTTTAAGGCTTGAGTGACACACGTTGGTTCTATAGGCCCGACTATGGGATGCTTGGTGGCAAGATTTATTTGCTTCGGCTTAAAAATGTTATTCCGAGAACGAGTGACCATCGAGTGAGCACGATCCGTGGGAACCGGAACAGGAGATGGCGGCGGTTCGGTAGCAACTGGTTCGGGATCCAATGGAGGATGAGCCGAAGGAGGCGGATCGGGTGCAGTCAAGATGTGCTCAGGTTGTGGCGGAGAAAGAATAATAATAGGCGTAGAGGTGCTAAGTTTCGGTCGCTCAACTGAGAGAGGTCCATCAAACCCCGGAAAACAATCTTCAACAAAGCGGAGATGGCGAGAGATATAAACCCAACAAGTTTCAAGATCAAAATACTTGTATGCAGATTGAGTCGTAGAATAGCCTAGAAAAAGGCAACGACGAGAAGGCGGGTCGAGCTTGCCATGGATATAGGGACGAAGGTGAGGGAAACAGAGACACCCAAACACACGGAGACGAAGATAATTGGGCCAACGCCCCCTGCAAGATGGAGAATGGTGACGCGCCATTAAGGATATGCGTCAGAAGTTGATTTATTAAGTATACGGCCATAGCAAAAGCAAATTCCCAAAAGGTAGAGGGAAGGCGAGCCCGAGACAGTAACATACGGCCGAGAGAAATGACTTGCAAGTGGAGGCTTTCCATTGTTCCATTTTGTTGTGGAGTATGTGGAGTCGTGGTTAGCTAACTTATACCGTGAGCAAGAAGATAGGGGCATAAGGAAACAAATTCACCCCCATTGTCCGTATACAAATTTTTGATCACCAGTCCAAATTGTTTCTCAACAAGACCACGAAAATAACCAAAAATATTAGCAACCTCAGATTTATTAGTCATCAGAAAGAGCCAGCAATATTTCGAATAATGATCCACCAATAAAAGATAGTAACGAAAGTCATTAAGAGAAGTAGTAGGCGCCGGGCCCCAAACATCATCATAAAGAAAGTGCAACACATGCTCAAAAACAAGAGATGAACGAGTAAATGGCAATTGTTTGCTCTTATTCAAAAAACAATGTTCACATTTATTGTAATTCAAAGCAGACGAATCCTCACATGGTAAATTAAATTGCCGTAAAATAAAAGTGCTAATCCGAGATGAGGGGTGACCCAAATGGTTATGCCAACGATCCTTGGTTGTTCGTTCGCCAACAAAATCTTGAACACGAGGCCGAAGAGCCTTGGGAAGCCGTAATTGATAGACACCACTCAAGCAAGGCCCAACTAGCAACCTATCCCCCGTACTGCGATCCTTAACAACAAAGTGAGACGAGAAAAACTCAATAGTCACATCATTAGATTTAGTGAATTGATGAACAGATAAAAGGTTTCGTCGGGACGCAAGAACACATAAGATATTATCTAGAACAAAACGACGATCTGAGTAGTTAATAAGGGAGGAGCAAACATGCGATATTTTCAAACATGTGCCGCCAGTAATAGCAACCTCATCGGGGCCATCATACTCGCAGTGAACAGAAAGGTTTTGAAGGTCCGAGGTGAGGTTTTGGGACGCGCCCAAGTTAACAAGCCAATTGTTCGCCGAAGAGGAAGAAGGACTGGTCGAAGTTGTTGCAAAATTTGCATTCGGCTTGTTGAACAATTTGCACGTGCTAGCGGCATGACCCGGAAGGCAGCATAGCTGGCATATGACGTTCGGCCCAGAGGAGGTTCCATTGGAACGATTTGTCGACGGACGGGTCTGATTGGCACTAGGGGACCCATAGCTACGATGAGTGCCATGAGAAGACTGACCGCGTCCATTTGAGTTGCGACCGCAACCAGAGTTGTGACCACGACCACGGTGGTGGTTAGAGCGAGGCTGAGATGCACCATAATTGGCCGTGGCTACAAGAGATGCAGCTTCAGACTCCGCACGACGAAGAAAAGCTTCTTGAGCAAGCAAGAGGTCATGGAGTTCACTGAAACGTATCAGATGTTCGCGAGCACAGATTGGGGAAGCCAAGTCACGGTAAGCGGGGCCAAGACCGTTCAACACATAGAGAGTTATGCCATCGTCATGAAGAGGGTGGTCGATAACGGCGAGCTCATCCGCCTTTGCCTTGACGGCGTGAAGAAATTCAGTAACCGAGAGGTTTCCAAGTTTGATGGTGTTGAGGTCGTCTTTTAATTGCCAAACACGGGATCAGGATCGATTCGCGTAAGTGCGGTGAAGAGTAAGCCACGCATCCGCCGATGTTTCGTCATTGGAGATGAGGGTCATGATCGTGCCAGTGACGGAATCACAAAGAGCGGTGAGGATAAGGGAATCTTGTCGTGTCCAATGAAGGTGACAAGCGTGAGATTTCGACGTGGTGCCACAGAGAGGGCACAAGGTGGTGCCATCAAGATAGGCGAAGAGGCCAAATCCGTGGAATAAGTGGCGAACTTGTGAACACCAAGCGACATAGTTAGTGCCATCGAGTTGAACCGGAAGGTGCTGATGAGCACTGATGGGAACGAGCGGGTCGGTGCCCATCGCTGCGGCGACTCCAAGCGGCCGAGAGGTGAGTAATGAATCACCGGAGGACGACTGAGCGTCGGTGGGGCTGGAGGTGGTAGGGCCAGCCATCGGATCAAAATTATCTCGTTAGAGAATTTTGACTCTTGATACCATATAAGATAAAATAATAATTGGAAGTGATGATATTCTCATTAACAAGGAAGGTATAAATACATAAGGGATAATTCCTTCAAACCCCCTGAACTATAGTGACTTTTGGACACCACCCCCTAAACTTTAAAAATAAGCAGTTTGCCCCTAACCTTTGCCAACTTGTTCGAGTTGCCCCACATCAAATTTCTGGCCAAAACTGAACGGAATATTCGATTTTGATACCCTCACATGACACGCACGTGAAGGTCATAAGGGTATTTTCGTCCATCAATTATATTTGATATACCCCCCCCCAAACTATGCACCCAATAGCGTTATACCCCCTGAACTTTAAAATTTGGAAAAACTTGCCCCTTGAACTTAGATTTTTTTAAAAGGTTGCCTCCTAAGGGTATTTTCGTCCACACACATTTTCACCTTGTAAATATTTGTTTCAGAGGGTAAAACATTACCAATTCTCATACTTAGCAAAATTTCGTGCGAGAAGAAAACGGCTAGGGTTTATACGCGATTCAAAATCCTTCATTTCTCTGCAAAATCGAAGGCGTTTTCAAGCGAAAATGGTGTGGCGACGGAGGGAAGGAACCGACGCAATACCTGACAGCCTACAAACACCCGATTATGGTAAGATTTCGTTATACCTAAAACCCTAGGTCGTTTTTATTTGTTAATTTGTTACATGCATCCATGCCTAAATGCGTTAATTGGACCCCTTAAGGGTTTGTCACCTTTTTGTAGTTAAATTATGCAAAGTTGATTCTGTTAGGCCCACGAATTGGTCCCCAATGTTAAGGTTTTGCGTTTTTGCTGCAATTGATGTATGGAAATAGTATTATAAGGGGTGTGTGTTAGTTTTCAACTAAAAAAATTGAGAAAAGTACTGGATTCACTTGCATGGACCACACAATGGTCCCAATTGTCTAGCTTTTATGGATTTTTATGGATTAATATTAAGTGTTGGTGGGTTTTGTAAAGTTAAAGTACTGAAAATATTCAACTTTTTCCCTTAAGGGTTTTGTTGTTATCTGGTCTCTAAATATTGTAGACTAATAGTTTGTAACTTATTGACTTGCAGACACTTCCAAAGAGTTCTTCACTATTAGGTTACACCACCATGGGGTCTTTAAGAGGCTGGGCAACACTATACATTTCATTGATGGTCAGGTTGACCGTTTTGATTGGTGTGAACAAGACTTGATGAGCATGATAGAAGTTAAGGCCATGGGTAAGCTGGTGGGGTATGATGAGGATCATCCTTGTGAATACTATGTAAGCACAGGGGATGTGGATGAGTGTCAGAATGTGGATTATCTGTGGGATGATAAGGAAGCAGTTACAATTATGAAGTACATGAATGAGGAAAGGGTGGTTGGGGTGTTTGCTCATGACTCAGAAAGGGAAAGAGCAGTTGATTTGAAGAGTGGAGCAGGTCCATCAACAGTTAATCAACCACAAGAAAAAGATGTTGAAGTTCCCAATGCTGAAGTTAATCAACCACAAGAAAATGTAGAAGCTGAGATTAATGAGAAAATTCTTGAAGAAGACAATGTTGGAGCACAATCTGGAGATGCAGATATTGATTATGATGCAATCATACATGATGGAGAATGGACTGATTCTGATGACTCTCAATCTGTTGGGAGTGACTCTGAAATTTCTCAAATTATGGAGGATAGTGAGTGTGAGCTAACAAATGATGAAAGTGCATATGTTGATAGTGCTGAGACTGAAGATGAGTTGGGATTGAGAAGTGTCTCAAGAAATTTGTCTCAGTTTACTAGTAGAGGGGTAGGTGGTAAAAGAGGACAATGGGTTTATGAAGGGAAGCCAATGTTTAATCCCAATGTGGACATGCAAGATCCCAGATTTGAGCTAAAGCAATGTTTTGAAGATGGTAAGACTTTTAGGGCAGCTGTTAGGGAACATGCTATCAAGGTGGCCAGGGATATTAAGTTTGTGAAGAATGACAATGATATGATAAGGGCAAGATGCAAGAACAGTGCTTGTCTTTGGCATATTTATGCATCAGAGATAGGAAACTGTGGAACCCTTCAAGTGAAGGCATTACATGGTACTCACAGTTGCTCAAGATTTGAGATAGTGAGAGCAGCCACATCTACATGGTTGGCTAGGAAGTATCAGTTTATGATCAGGAACAATCCCAAGTGGCCAGTAGAGGCTATGAAGCAGTTGTTTGAAAATGATAACAAGATCAGACTTTCTAAGTTTCAAATGTATAGAGCCAAAGACAAACTGAGGACACTATCAGTGGGAACAGAGAAAGAACAATATGCTATGTTTTGGAGGTACGCAGTCGAGATTGTAAGAAGTGACAAGAATAACACTGTAATGATCAAAACCCAACCATCAGTCAATGGACCAGTCTTCAAAAGATTGTATGTGTGTTGGGGTCAATTGAAAATGGGATTGCTTGATGGCTGTAGGCCAGTGATTTGTCTTGATGGTTACCGCTTGAAGTCCTTGAGTGGAGGAATTCTATTGACTGCCATTGGGATAGATGCAAACAATTGCATGTATCCCTTTGCCTATGCAGTAGTTGAAAAAGAGAAAGCTGATAGTTGGGTATGGTTCTTGGGGTTGCTGGTTAAGGATTTGGGTATTACAATTGATGTGAGTGGGGGGTGGCTGGTAATATCAGATAAACAGAAAGGACTCATAGATGTTGTTGACAGATTGTTGCCATATTGTGCACACAGATTTTGTGTGATGCACATGTATAGTAACTTCAAGAACAAACACAGAGGTTTGACCCTGAAGTTCTTGGTGTGGAAAGCTGCAAAGGCCACCAGGATTTGTGATTTTGAAAAGACTTTAGTGGATATTAGAAATAGGAATTTGGCTGTCTTTAAGTGGTTGGCAAAGAGACCAGCAATAGGGTGGTCAAGAGCCTACTTCAAAGCTGATATCAAATGTGATGTACTCCTTAACAATATGTGTGAGAGTTTTAATGATCTCATTCTGGAGGCGAGGCCCAAGCCAATTATAGACATGTTAGAGCACATTAGATTGATTTTGATGAAGAGGGTACAAGTCAAGAGGGATATGGCATTTAAGTGGAAGCATGGAGTTGGTCCAAATATTAAGAAGATCTTGGATGACAACCATGAGAAAAGTATGGCCTGCCAAGCTTACTGGAATGGAGCAGAGGAATTTGAGATGCAAACTCCTGATGAAAAACTTACAGTCAATATTGGGAGCAAGATTTGCAGCTGTAGAAAGTGGCAACTTACTGGCTTGCCTTGCAAGCATGCCATTGCAGCTCTCAGTCATAGGGAGAGAAATCCAGAAGACACTGTCCATCCATGCTATTTCAAGAGTACATACATGAAGACCTATAGAAATTGTATGCATATTCTGAATGCACCAGAAGATTGGCCCAAGAGTAATCTGACTCCATGCCTACCTCCAATACCTGAAAGGTTGCCAGGTAGACCCAAGAAAAAAGAAAGGGTGATGGTTCCAGTCCAGTCACTAAAAGGTCCAAAAAATTAAACAAGGGTAAGGGGAAATCTGTGAGCAAGGGTGGCAAGGGTGGTCCAATGAAGGCAGGAGAGAATGAGGTGAATACTTGTAAAGAAAAGAAGAGAAAGGTATTCCTTACTAATTCAGTTAAGAAACTTCTTATCAAATATTCCTTACAAGTCCATTAAAAAAGTATCTTCTTGTTTTTCAGAATGAAAAGGGAGAGTGCTCTAAACAAAATGTGGTGAATGTGTCTAAGAAGGATGGCGAAAAAGGTAAGGAAAAGGCACAAGAAAAACCACATGAAAAAGCACAACAGAAAGGCAAAGCAAAAGCTCAGGAAACAGCACAAGAGAAAGGCAAAGCAAAAGCACAAGAAAAAGGCAAAGCAAAAGCAAGTGTTGAGTCAAATGCAGGAGTTGCAACAAAGAATAAGGAGAAGGGTGTTAAGGTATAAGTAGCATAAAGTGCATATTATAAAACATTTATCTGTTGCAATGTGTATTTTGTTACTTACAATTTTCATGCAAGTGGTGTGATTCTTTAATGTTTGTGCATTGTTCACGGAAAGTCAATGGGGAGAGCTCTACTCAACCTGAGGTTGTTGTGTCTAAGAAAAGAACAGTTACTGAGAGTGGTGTAGCACAACCTGTTGTGCATGAACAGAGGGAGACAAGGACTAGAAAGAAGGTGTGTAGGGTGGTGGAAGAGGTCAGTGGCAAGAAGCAGACCAAAAATGATGCACCACCAAAGAGGGTTGTGATGAACACTAAAGAGTCACTCCTAGAAGCCATGGATGAGGTAATACTTCAATCATAACTTATGCTCAAGTATTGGAGTTCTATTACAGTTCATAGTCTATGGACTAAGTGTAACAACATTTTGCTTTATGAAATTGCAGCTAAAGAGGGTTGCAGAGATGAATAAGAAGATTATGAAAGATATTAACAATTTTCCTGACCCCATAGGTGGTCAAAGACATTCCAGGAGGCATCCAGGACTTGAAAAGGCTATTGGAGATATTCTGAAGAGGTGAGGATTTGCTTGTTAGCTTGAGTGTAGTATGGCAGTAATTTTAGAACAGTTTGGTGTTATTTTGGAAAACTTTTTTTGTTATGGGTTGGTTTGCATTTCCAAATGCATGGAAGTGTTATTTTTGTTCACTGCACCATTACTCTCTACAAACTATAAGTTGTATTGTACAACACTCAGTTGGGTATATTTGTTTGAAAGTATATTTGATTAGTCTATAGGTTGTGTATATATCTGACCAAATGCACTAAAAGAATGAACTAAAAACTACTTATGTTTATAAAGAAACAAATTAGACACTGAAATCCATGATGTGCCAAAAAACAAGAAAAAAGAAAAACTTAATTAGGGGGCAACCTTTTAAAAATAATCTAAGTTCAAGGGGCAGTTTTTTCCAAATTTTAAAGTTCAGGGGACAGTTCGCTAAACCAAAGTTCAGCGGGTATAACGTTATTGGGTGCATAGTTTGGGGGGTATATCAACTATAATTGATGGACGAAAATACCCTTATGACATTCACGTGCATGTCATGTGAGGGTATCAAAATCGAATATTCCGTTCAGTTTTGGCCAAAAATTTTATGTGAGGCAACTCGAACAATTTGGCAAAGGTTAGGGGGCAAACTGCTTATTTTTAAAGTTCAGGTGGTGGTATCCAAAAGTCACTATAGTTCAGGGGGTTTGAAGGAATTATCCCAATACATAATTACAATATTAAGTTTAGTAACTAGATCGCTATAAGAAAGAAAAGATAATTACAAGAAATTACAAGAGATAATAATATCTTTACAAGATAATATTCTAGCTAGGTCTATAACACATATCATCTCTATCTTGCTAAAAAGAAAGGTCGATCAGAAGTCGTCTCCATAACCTGATAGAAATTGAAACCCATCATTCTCTACTTTAAAGGCTTTGTTAAGTGGAGGGGAAACTTCTCTTTATTAACATTAATCCAAGACCAAACCCAAACGATGTGGGATAATATTTCTCAACACGCCCCCTCACGTGTGGTCTGGTAATTATCTTCGGTGCCATCACGTGGGTAAGTCGCAGAGCCCAACATACGTCTTTGGGTCGGCTCTGATACCATGATAGAAATTGAAGCTCATTATTCTCCACTTAAAAAGCCTTGTTGAGTGGAGGGGGAACTTCTCTTTATTAACATTAATCCAAGACCAAATCCAAGCGATGTGGAATAATATTTCTCAACAACTTTCACCAGTCCTAATGAAAATAATTAGATGGTTATGAACTTGGCTTAAGAAGATATATAAGATTGAACATAATAATCATAATAATGATCGTTCATGAAGATTAATGGTGCATGATAATGCTTTGCGAGAAAGAACTTGGAAACTGTAACTAAACTGCATATATCTGTTTTTCCAACTATAATTTTGCAGAACTTAGAATTCAGGAAACTAACAAAATTATAGAACTATGTAAAACGTTCAGTGAACCATCAAATAATCTTATCTTTTGAATTTTTTTCAAATAATGGAAAATCTGAATTAATCATACTGAAATTTTTTCGATATAACTTCATGATAAAGTGTGTGTCCATTCTTCAATTTTATTCATAATGACGTATAAGGACCCAAAAATCTGTCTGTGATCTCGACACGATTCCGGTCATTGGTACTAGAAACACTTCGGTCAGGGACAGGTCATGTGAATTACGACCTGCTCTATTTTCTATATTTTCTATTCGTTGCATGGGTTAGTGACTAAGCTGATGTCTAGCGTCAAACTGAACTTAGCTAAAATGAAATAAGCTAATCAAATCCGCTATTGCTTTCAGTCAACTCCACATATTTGAAACTTTCAAAATGCCTGTTGTTGGACTTTTTTGCTTCACATTTGATTCAACCCCATTTCCTACTGTTATCCAAGAGTATAAGTCGATAATGGATCGTTGTGACCCCTGTGAGTCAGGAAGCCGTAGAAATTCATTTTTGAATGGATTCATTGTTGGTTGGGCAGTATTCTGTTTTCTGGCTTTTGTTGGAGGATTTATTGTGCCTATTGAGAGGTATATGATCAAGATTAAGAACAGTGTGCGGAGGATTCCTCGAAGACATCAATCTCTTCCATTAGACGACAGAACCGACAACACTATGGTAACTTCATTTTCTTAGTTATTATATGATTATATTCTTTTCTCAGCTTATGTTATGAGACAAAATCCTGGAATTGCTTTATAGTTTATTTTACAGGCTTACTTACTTGATTACTACCTAAGAATTTTCACTTTATGCAGGTGTCAATGATGGAGAAGTTCTGCAGTAGAATGAGTTATCTCGAACTCAGTGATGCAACCGATAATTTCAACAAGGGAAATGCGATTGCAAGTGATAAAACAGGAACAACATACAAAGCAACCCTCTCAAATGGCTGGTGCCTGGCAATTAAGAGGTTTCATCCTTTCCTTCATCTAGAGCAAGATTTCGTTTATGAGATCACGACTCTAGGTAGAATCAGACATAAAAATTTAGTACCACTTATAGGCTTCTGCTACGAGTCAAAGGAGAGATTGTTAGTTTACAATTTCATGACAAATGGGAGCCTATACAATTGCCTCTTTTTACCAAACAACGAGTCCAAGGTCGTGGAACGGCCCTTGAGATTGCAGATTGCTGTTGGAATAGCAGAGGGCATAGTTTGTCTCCATAAAAACAAAGTGTTTCATCGTGGGATTAGTTCAAAATCCATACTTTTGGATAAAAACTTCATTCCCAAAATATCATTCATGGGAATTGCAGCAAATATGGCTGTGAATAGAAGTTATTCGGCATTAGGCTCGTATGAGGAGGATGTATATGGGTTCGGAACAGTGTTGATCGAGCTAATTACAGGAAAGAAATACAACGAGATGGCTAACGGTTTTCAGAGGACCAACAATGATATGGAGCAAGGAACTGGTGATGAGATCTCTCGTTTGTTGTGGATTGCAGAGAAATGTTTAGAACGGGATCAAGGGAAGTGTCCAACTATGATGGAGGTATACCAAATTATAACGACTAATGGAGATATAGTGCATGACTTTGATAAAGGGGACAATGTTTACTAGATAAAGGCCAGGTTTCCTGATCTTGATCTTATTGTATCTTTTACAAGTGACATATATAAAGATATCATTAATTATTATACGATCTGTAGGTGCAAGAAGTAGTACTTGCTTAACTGAACGGTTGATGGCTTAGCATTTCTGACTTTAAATCTTGTTTTAGAAATCTATCTTATTAACGTTGTGACGTAGAAGTGAATATATAAGGTAACATGATTTTAATTTAAGGTGGTTCAACCAATTGACCTAATTCACGAGGTTTTCGTCCTACCAAATTAATATTTCACGAGACTCAAACCAGACAAGGAAGCTTCATTTTCCCGGTTATGGCGGCGATTGTATACTCTTCTCAGCTACTCTGTCTAATTCATTTTTATTCGTAGTATCTTTGAAGTCAAACTCTCTTCTAGAACACTGTAAAGAAGAAAAATTATCAAATGCTTGGCTATCAAATTTGCCTATCTCTGTTTGATTGCTTAAAAGAATGCGACATCAAGGTTAAAATATACTTCTAACCTAAGAAATAGTAGTGGTAATTTATGGATTCTAATAATAAGTAATAACATTCAGTTTTACACTTTATGATGAGCTTTGAAAGTTGTTTGGAAATAAAAAGAACTAAAAATATTAATCATCTTTAGTAGTCAGACAGCTGCCAGAGCGTGTGAGTGCATATCATCTTAATCTTCCTTGAAAGGTGTATCAGATGTCATCTCCATGTACTCAAACCAGCCCTACATGAAAAATGATTGACTTGGTTATGAAATTGGTTTAATAGGAAATAAATAGGATTGAAGATACGGCTGATAATATTGCCCAATTCATGAAGAATATAATGGTGCAAAATTATGCTTTACCAAAGAACTTGACCAGTGAAAGTAAAGTGCGTGAATATGTTTTCTCAAATATATATAGTTCTGCAAAATGTAAAATTTAGAAAATTCTGTATGAAATACTTTTTTTTTTTTTTTAGACGGGCAGAAGGCAATGGCATTAAGCAAAGAAACAAACCCAATGTTAATACTTAATTACATCACTTGAAAGAACAAAGACAAAAAACATACTCTAGACAAACCGAGACACCCCTCAAACACAATTTAAAGGAAATTCCAAATTAGAAAACGCATTTCAAGCAATCATATGTTCGTCAACGTTCACCTCTCGAAACACCCACCGGAGAACAAAAATATCTTTTGTTTGCGCAAAGCTCTCGAACATCTCTAACAATATTGAAATATTCCGCGCCTCCGTCCGTACTGTAAGAGAGATCATTAATCATTCCCATACAATCCCCTTCAACAATCACATCATTCCATTGCATATTCAGCGCCAAAGAAACCGCAAGGCGAGCCGCCAAGATTTCGACGACGTTCGCATCCAACAGAGTTGATACTTGACGCCACTCCCATGCAATCATCTTTCTGGAGCTATCTCTCGCCAGCACCCCTAAGCCACTCGCATTTGAATCCGGATAACAGGCACCATCAAAATTTATTTTAACTGTTCCATCCCCCGGTTTTTGCCAAGTTAGAACTGATCGCGTTCGCTACATCTCCATCACTGGTGCATGCGCAGCTATCCATACTTTACCAACGTTGCTTACAAACTCCACAATCGCAGATGGACTTGATGCCTCTTCCTTGGCGACGATTCGATTTCGATTTCTCCATAAAGACCAACAAAGAAATTGCAACTTGAAAGAGTTCCAGCCCTGAGTTTCTTCCCGTCGCGCGCTGAAGCCATGTGAGAATATCCTCGCCATCCCGGATTCTCTCGTTCATTGGAAAATTCGCGAGAGTCCACACTTGTCGTGCCACATCACACGTAAAAAGGCAATGATATATATCTTCCTTACCGCCATTACACACGGGACATAAATCCTCTGCTATCACCCTTCTTCTCACTAAATTCCTCCTCGTCGGCAAGCTATCCAAGCACGCTCACCATAAGAATATATTGATCTTCCGCGGACATTTCAGATTCCATAAGATTTTTCATGGCCTAGACCCGAAGTGGCTGGATGTTGCTCGATTCTCTCATCGATGCAATCCGTTCTCCAAAATAAGATGGTATGCACTTCTAACAGTAAACATCCCCCTCTTCTCATAGTGCCATACGATCTTATCCTCATTATTTACCCTTCCCAACGGTATTGAAAGAATGAGTTTCGTATCCTCCTCCCAGAATAATTCTTTCACTAAATTAACGTTCCACTCTCCTGTTTTGGCATCCACCAGATCTTTAACCAATTCAACTCCCGTATCGACCGGTCTTGGCGAGAATATCCGAAAAAAGAGATGGTCGCGGCACCCACTTATCCGTCCAAATAGAGATAGCTTCTCCATTCCCCACTCGCCACCTTAGACCTCGCTCAAGATAGAAACTGATTCCTTGATAGATCGCCAAGAAAATGAAGGATTATTCCCCACCTTCGCATAAAAAATAGAGCAGCTATGGAAGTATTTCACCTTGTAAATTTGTCCCACCAAGCTATCCGGATTCTTGAAAATACGCCAAGCTTGTTTAGCTAGTAACGCCAATTTAAACGCCTTCAAGCTGCAAAATCCCATACCTCCCTCTTTCTTTCCTAGACAGAGTTTATCCCACGCGACCCAGTGTATCTTATTAGAGGTCTTTTTTCTCACCAGAAGTTACAGATAACCGATTCAAGTTCAGCTATTAATGTATCAGGAAGCCGAAATCAACTCATAGCAAAGGATGGAATCACTTGAAAAATGGACTTTTTGAGAATTTTCTTACCCGCACTAGATAGATTTTGTCCCTTTAGCCCTTGTGCTCTCTTCCAAACCCGTTCCCTAAGATTTTCAAAGAGCTCCTTCTTCGACTTTCCCACCACTGACGGAAGGCCAAGATATTTCTCATGCTTATTTGCTACCTTCACCCCAAGAATATTTGGGACCTCGCGTATCGCCTCATCCCCCATATTGCGGTTGAAAACAACCACGAATTTGTCCAAGTTAATTTCCTGCCCCGACGCCTTTTCATATTTCTGAAGGATATAAACAATCTCTCGTGCTCAATTTGGATTCGCATCACAACAAAGAATAGTGTCATCAGCAAACAGAAGGTGTGAAACGACAGGTGCATGACGGCAAATAGAGATTCCTTTAATCGAGCCGCTAGTCTCAGCCTCCCTAATAAGTAATAAAAACACCTCACAAACAATTATAAACAAATAAGGGGATAAAGGACCCCCTTGACGAAGTCCTCTCTAAGGATAAAACACAGGTGTATCACGGCCATTAACAGTCACAGAATACGAAACGGTCCTCAATCCAATCATAATTAAACTCACAAAAGAATAATCAAAGCCTAATCTAATCATACCCTGCTCCAGGGAGGACCACTCGACTTTGTCATAGGCTTTGCTCATGTCCAACTTTAGCGTCATAAAACTTTGTTCCCTGTTCTTTTATTCTTCAAGGAGTGGTTAATTTCAAAGGCAACCAATATATTATCAGTTATTAACCGGCCAGGAATAAAAGCGAATTGAGAATAGGAAATAATGTTGTTGAGTAACGGTTTTAGCCTATTAGCAATAGGTTTAGAAGCAATTTTGAATCTTACGTTACTCAAGGTGATCGGTCTGAACTGTTGAATATTCTCAGGAGTTTTATATTTAGGAATAAGGACGATATGAGTAAAATTTATAGAGGGATTAAAGGACTGATTATTTAAAAAATCAAGCACAAAGGAGATAACATCGTGACTAATAATGTCCCAGAATATTTGATAGAATACTACAAAAAAACCATCCGGACCTGAGGATTTGTAAGGATACATCTCATTCAGGGAATGTTTTACCTCTTCTGGTGAGTAAGGTTGGAAAAGTTGCTCGTTCATGTTGGCACTGACTTTAGTTCGTACGACACGTATCAAGTCCTTTATTTCGTCAACAAAGGTGCCGTTGGAAGCAAAAATACCTCTAAAATAGTCATTCACAATCCGATCCACTTCATGCGGCTCTTTTTTCCATTCCCCGTTGCAATCCAGCAATCCCTTGATTTCATTCTTCTCTCTCCGGTTACTAGCACGCCTATGAAAATAGGTTGTATTCCTATCCCCTTCGCGCAACCATTGTACCTTGGCACGTTTCTTCCAAAAAAGCTCTTTTGAGTCCTTAAACCTCTCCAATTTATATTTTAGCTCACGCTCATCATCTCTCAAAACAGGCGTTAATGGTCCCTTACTAATTTCAGCGATCCTACGTGAGAGTTTTTCAATCTTCTTTTTAAAGTCTATCCCGCTGACTCTGCCCCATTTGATGGGTCCCAACCGACACTTTGCAAGCTTCGCCGCCAACATATCATCTATCTGCCTCTCCTCAATGTCTCACCAAATTTGCTCAATCACCTTCTTACATTCCTCTTTCTTAATCCAGACTGCTTCAAACTAAAATCTGTGTGGCTTTTGCTTGCGTTTATTCACAAAAAACTCGGCTTTTAAGGACACAAGTAGGGCCATGTGATCAGAATGACTCATCGCCAAATGATCCATCTGAGCCATATCAAACAAATGTCTCCACCCCGTATTCGCGCATGATCGATCCAGCCTCTCCCAAATAGTATCCGGTTCTAATATCCTATTACACCACGTGAATCTCGACCCGTAAAACCCAAGATCACTCAACCCTGCATCGCACAATGCTTCTCTAAATTGGCGTAAAGCCCAATTCGATTTCTGATTGCCCCCTTGCTTCTCTAAGTGACATAACACCTTATTAAAATCTCCCGCACACACCCACGATTTAGTAGAGACGGTCTGTAGATGTCGAAGCGAATCCCATGTAACTTTCCTATTCGACCTGTGTGGTTCTCTGTATAAACCAGTAAATCTCTACTCGACCACTCATTCCTCAATCGAAACGAGTGCGTCAACATGGTAGAAAGACATACTCATCAGGTGCACATTCTCATATTTCCTCCAGAGAAGGGCCAAACCTCCCGACTTTCCTCTCGAATCCACAGAAATCCCAAGATAACCAACTTGCTGTTTTATTTTTTCAATTTTTTTTTTGTCTACATTTAGCCTCCATGATGAACATTAAAGAGGGCTGGAAATATTTCACCGTTTCCTTCAACTCACGAACTATCCAAGGGTGCCCTATTCCCTGACAGTTCCAGCTCAAAAAACTCATAATTCTCGGTGGGGCTGCGCCGCAATCTCCGCCATTGTTGACACATCGTAGATAGCCAGCGCTGGATTTTTTCATTTCATCTTTCTCATCGGTAAACTGCTTTCTCTGTCATCTGACAATCTTTTCAAGGGAGTATATTGAACGCCCTCCATAGGAACCGATTACGCGTTCCACCTCCGCGCCACCACTTTTTTCTTTTTTTGCGCCGTTGTAGAGCCCCGGCTTGTTGAAACCCGAGCCCCATACAATACATTTGTAATGTCTCACAGAGCCAAACCCTCGGTCTCCTTTCATTTCCCACTGATCCCAGCATGCAACAATTGAGTCTCGCTCCCTTTATCACCATTACCATTCTGACCGAACCCCAACCCCCGAAAATCCCTTCCCCCGCCGTCGTCCTTTTATTTTTCTGTCAAAACTAGATCTATAGACTGCACATCCTCCATATTTCCCCATGCAAGAGCAGCCCCTTTTCCACTCCCATCAGCATTCTTGCTCACCCAACTCGACTCCACTTCATTCTGCTTATCCGGAACATTCTCTTGTATTTTCTCAACATTGCGCAGCCCTCCTCCTAACAGAGAAGTCGAAGATTCATCTCCGAATTCCTTCTATTTGCTGGACGTGCCTGCTGGTCTATTAGGCATTTTATTCCGCAAATTATCAGACTTGGATGCTCGACTCATGTTCGGCATAGCAGAAAATTTTTGAACGCAAAAACCCCCTATGCGATCTGGTAGTTCCGGAAGCCATGCTCCATAAAGGAGATTATCTTTCGGCACCTCGCCATCGTATTCATAGCGTTTCTCATAATCATCGAAAATATGCCCGATGATACCACATAGAAAGCAAAAGTTCGGGAGGCGCTCATATTTAAACGTGACAGTCATCGGGAGGCGCTCATATTTAAACTTGACAGTCATCCCCCTGCTCCTTCACCATGGACCTTCGAGAAACGAAATAAATGTTTTGTCACGTTTATTTTAGCCCGAATACGCATGCATTCTAATTCCCCCCGCCTCATTCGGATCCAGCTCCTCGAACCCCACAATCTGTCTTCAATCGCTTTCGCTATTTCCTTCGTCTGACACAGGAACGAAATATTGTAGAGGTAAACAAAAAAACTGTAGAATCAAGGTTCACGTCCGCCGAATTTTCATCTTCCTTCATTGAGTTGAGGATCAAGATTTTTTATCAAACGACCACGGACATCCTGCTAGCGCCCGATTTTTATCTATGACATGGAAGAACTGGAACAGAAGACGTTCGTCGCTTATTTTCTAAATTTCTATCCCCTTCCCAGATTTGAAGAGACCTTTTATCACGGTACAAAATGAGTTAAAAGTTGTAGTTTCCATTTGTGAGTAACCTTCCCACCAAGATTAACTTTACCGATCCATTAGTCTTGCTCCAGGTCTCTTGTGGACGATTAATACAAACCTCCTCCTCTGATATGGAGAGTTTCTCGCACAGCTGATTAATGTTCGATTCCATACTCAGATTTTGATGAAGCAGAAGCGTGATAGTATAGTACGAAATCAGTCAGAAACCGGTGCCACAAACGAACTTCTAAAGGCCTAAACACAAAAAAATAAACAAATCCTAAATAAAAACGATCGCACCACAGAACCCTAGGACGAGACGGTAAAACTGAGGTACACGATCAAAAGAACAATAAAAAAGGATGGAACAGAATTAGATAAAGAATCACGATGTCGACAAACCTTAGCCAGTGAAAGACAAACAAAAACGAAAAGAATGATAGAAAATTGATATCACCCGAGAAATAAATCAATAACGAAGAATGATGAACGTGGAAACCGAACATAATCCCCTAAATCCGATGAGATCGCCATGCAGAGCTCGATCATGGTCTTACCCAGAGGCAATTTAACTCTCACACACAGATACTCGCACTCTTACTCAAGAGACTCACACTCTCACGAGGAGAGAGACTCAGTGATTCCTATATCCTAAGGGAAGTACTTGGTCGCCGGGAAAATGGAAAATAAAAACGATTGGAGCAAAAGTATTTTTTTTTCTAGTTGATGGGCAATTTAAGATTTTCCCCAAAAGAAAAAAAAAACTTTGGAAACCTTGAAACTTTATCTCAATAGCATATTATCTCTCTTCCTTACAAAAGTAGGAAAATTTTATCAAATACTTCAAGTCTTTTTATAATTCAAACTTAAGTGTTTCCACCAAATTAAATTTTATCCAGATTTCTCTACTACATAATAGATACAAAATAATAAAAAATAATATCAAATTTATGATATCTCAAATTTTTAATCTTTCTTCCTATAAAAAGGGTTGAAAATATTATCAAATAATAAAAAGTTTACACTTTTCATTATAATTATACATTTTTAAATTTTCAGAATATTTTTTTAAAAGTTTCTTTTTTTTTTTGGGTTAGAAATAGAGGTGGTAGCTAAGTAATAAGTCACATAATCCTCTACACCGTCAAAGTTTTCAGCGCACCAGTCTCGCACTGATAACTTCAGTGCCCGTGCTTTGCACTAAGACGTTTTACAAATTCTTGATTCTCGCATTAAGGTTTTCTAGTTCTTTTATTGAAATCTAGTGAATAACCATACAAATTAATTTGTAAAGAACGAAGCAAATTAGTGATATTGAAGAAGAGCTAAAGCAAGTGAAAAACGAAACTAAGTTGAAAATTAGATAATTACAGAAAATTGAAAGTAATTTAAGGCTTATAAATTTGTCTTTCCACCATAATAATTAGAAAATATTATACAAAGTGAAAAACGATTAGTGTATATTAAACAGTACTCAAATATATATATATATATGGACTTATATATCAAATTCAATATTTTAGTATTTCTAATAAATGCATTAAGATGTTTTGAAATTTAAATATTTTTAAATTTGGCGAACTGACATACCCGCATCCACACCTAAACTCGCACCCGCATCGCCTTATGTGACTTAGGGTGGTAGTAGGAAAATGAGTAAATAAAATGTTGAATTCTTTTTTTCTTCATTGTTGTTCGAATCAACTAGATTCGTGTTATAGATCCTTCACAAGGTTGTTAGAGCTTAAATTCCTTTTTCCGACTTACTAAAATCTCGACATATGCAGCAAGAGAATCAAATAGGAAGAATTGGGGTTTTGAATTATTGTGCCACTGGTATTTTTAAAAAGTTTCATGTGCTAAGTTTGATTGTGTAAAGATTATATGTCGCAATTATAAATAACAAATCCTCGTACATCTCTACTGTTTTAAGTTATATATAAACAGTTCATGTATGTGAAGGGAAACCACAAAGAGTTTCACATACTAAGTTTCATTATAATAAGACTAAGGGATGCAATTACGCCTTTAGATTTTGTCAATTCACACAAAGCTCAATAATTGAATATTATAAATTAAAATACACATTTCAAGTTGAAAGAACATGCATGAAGAAGAGACTCCCTTTTGGATAATTGCTAACACGTACACAATAAACCTAGAACTCTATTTTGGGTTTTACATAAACTATAATTCTAGGACCATGATCAGAACTCAAATAGTGAGTAATGGGGGGAGTTTATACAAACATAATGTACATCAAACTGATAAGCGAAAGGAAAAAGTCATGAAGCAGATAATAATTAGAAGAAAAACTAGATTTTTAGGAAAATAGGTAATTAGGGAATTTACTAACACATTGTCGATGGGCTGTTGTGACAATGTGAATAGAGAGTTTTCTTAGATTATATCAGGCCTGTTTTTAATAAAACACGACTTTTGCTAAGTAGTTCTTTAGTTCGTTTATTTTGTCTTTGAACCCCACTATACTATATAAGGGCTCTTTAAATTATTTTTCTATTCATTCAATCGTTATTTTCTTTTCATGCTACAATGAGAGAGCTCTAGGTTTGAGTGTCTCTTCCGCCACCACTGTAAATTTTCAGTTTTCATTGTTGAATAAAAGTTTTTCTTCTGTTTTACTTGTATCATTATCTTAGGCAATCTAGATCATGTCTTCCGCTATTACTTTCCTCTTCGCGAAACCCTAAGTTTGCCCAGTTTTTTCTGCGTGAAACGCTAATTTCACGATTTTTTTCTCTGCTCCTATCAAATCGCTATTTCATATTCGACGACCACCTCCTCTACTGTTCGGCAACCTCGTCTACCTATATTGGTACGACTCCGCCGATGCCACTTGTTTCGCCGAAGAATTTGAGCAATGACTCGTCCTTGATGTACTATTTGGGTGCGCATGATGTTCACGACTCCTCAATCGTTGTAGATCAACTCAGCGGCGATAACTATGTGTCCTAGATCCGTGCCATTCAACTGGCGCTCAATATCAAATATAAAGGTCATTTCATCGACGATCTCTGTCAATTTCTACTAACGATGATGTGCTTCGTGTCGGCTAGACGAGGGCGGACAATCTGGTATTCACATGGCTAATGAATTCGGTTACCAAGGATTTGCGTCAGAGTCTGCTGTTTCAAACCATCGCCCTTGAACTCTGGTCTAAACTCAAAACTAGGTATTATCGAGCCGATGGTTCTCGGGTTTTTCAATTGTAGAAATCACTCAACATGATTTTCAGGGTAACCTCCCTCTTACTCACTACTATAATGCGTTCAGGTCGGTTTGTGATGAGTATGTGTGCCAAAGACCCCTTACTCTATATTCTTGTGGTCTTTGTGGGAGTCATGTTAATCAACATTTACTTAACTAGCAACAACATGATTGGTTGGGGGTTCATGATTGGATTGAATGATTCTTTTACTGCTATCCGTAGTCAAACCCATCTCATGTCCCCTCTACCCTCCTTGTCTAAAGTTTACTCCATACTTTTACAAGAAGAAAACCAAAGACCTTGTATTCCAACCCTATTGTGGATCCTTTGGCTATGTTTTCTAGGGGTAAGTCTTACCAAGAAAACCAAGGATCCTCACCCCTTCTACGTTTAACAAATCTGATTAACCTCATGTTCTTAAAGATAAAAAGAAATTGAAATGTACCCATTGTGGGTTCATGGTCATATTGTTGGCAAATATTTTCAAATTCTTGGTAATTCCCCTGGCTGGGAGGGTCCCAATGGCAAGAGATCTCTGTCTTCCAATGCTAACTTTGTGGTTATTGAAGATCAACATATTAATGGTTCTTCTGAGAAATCTAATCACAATCTTCAGAATCTGTTTGAACAACTCATGGTTTATGAAAAATCTCAACACGCCACCAATCCATCAACTGGTGGCCCTCCTACTCATGCCTATGTTGTTACTACCTTAACTGATATTAATTCTATTTTTGTTGCGAACACTTCTGTTCTTAAAGGTTTTAAGAATATTAATACTTGGGGTTTTAGACATTGGGGCCACTGGCCATATGGTATGTTCTTAAAAAAATTCACTTCAAAGCCTCAAAGTGTAAATATTCATGTGCAACTTCCAAATGACAGTAGTACTATTGCTACCTTCATAGGAGACATTTATATTTCTCCTTATCTCACTTTGAAACAAGTTCTTTATGTCCCTAAGTTCTCTTTCAACTTAGTCTCTATGTCTAAGATGAGTGTTGCTCCTGAAATTTGTCTTCTCTTTATTTCCTCTATGTTTCATGCAGGACATCTTCAAGAGGAAGATGATTGGTTGTAAAACGGGCTTTACATTCTTGATTTTCATGTTACTGACTATTACTTTTGAAATAACTGCTCCTACTTGCAACTCTACTACCACACAAATTAATCAGAATCATATATGGCACAGCAGATTTGGTTACCCATCTAATGAAAAGTTGTCCAAAATTCCTTACATCATTGATCCTTTTTGTACAGATACAGTTTGTGAAACTTGTTATTTTTCTATACATAAAATGTTGTCTTCTCGTATAAGTTCTTCTGTTACTACTTTACCTTTTGAAATAATACATGGTGATGTGTGGGGACCTTTTTCTGTTGTATCATAGATGGTTTTAGATTTTTTTTTCTTACTATAGTGGATGATTTTACTTGATGTACTTAGAATTTTTTGTTGAAATCTAAATCTACGGTTGAGTCCAAGATTAGATACTTCTTTATATGATTCAAAATCAATTTAACACCAAAACAAAGATTATTAGGACTGATAATGGTACTGAATTTATATTGAAAAGATTTTTTTGAATCTTTTGGTATATTCATCAAACAAGTTATGTTGAAACCCCTCAACAGAATGAGTTAGTTGAGAGAAAACATCAGCACTTACTTCAAGTTGCTAGATCATTAAGACTTCATCCAGCTTACCTATTGAGTATTGGTGTAGCTGTGTTGCTACTACTGTCTTTTTAATTAATAGGCTTCCTTCTAAAGCCTCTAACAATAAATCTCCTTTTGATTTACTCTTTCTGAAGCCTCTTGATTATAGTATGCTTAAATATTTTGGTTGTTTATGTTTTGCTTCTACCATTTCTGCTCATAAACATAAATTTGATCCCAGCTCTGTTAAATGTGTGGTTTTGGTTATCCCTTGTGTAACAAAGGTTATTCGTTACTTAACTTACAAACATTTAGAACTTTCATTTCAAGAAATGTGGTTTTCTATGAAATTGTGTTTTCTTTTACCTCTACTTCTCTTTTTCCTAACACTACAAGGCAGGACATTTCATCTGTCAGCACTAATCCTTTAATTGCTTTGCAAGATGTTGTGGCTCCAAGTTCTAAGGTTGATGTCATACCTCATGCTCCCCCTGGTGTTGTAGATGATCCACCTCGTGGTCCCCTGCCTACTACCTCCCAGGATGACACTGGATCATACATTGCAACACCATATTAGCACATGGAGCTGGATTTCAACCCCCACCTCATTGATGATTGCACATCCAAGACAAATGAATCTTCTAGTAACCCTGAACATTCTCTTATATCTGATAGTGCTCCATTGATGCATGATATTTGGGTTAGAAGATCTAGTAAACATGATGCATGATATTGGGGTTAGAAGATCTAGTAGACATGTTGTTCCTCCTGCATATTTAAATGCTTATGATTACCAACTGCCTGCATCCATACATAGAAGCAATGCCACTTCATCTCACAAGCATATTAGATATCCTACTGAGTCACGCATCACCACTAATAGACTTAGAAGTTCTCATAAAGCATTTACTATATTTGTCTCTTCTATTGTTGAGCCTAAGACTTACAAACATGCTGCATTACATCCTGAATGGCAGAAAGCTATGCAGCCTGAGATTGAAGCCTTAGAAAAGCCTAATACATGGGTTCTAACATATATGCCTCCTGGCCATAGTTGTATAGGACGTAGATAGGTCTATAAGGTTAAACTTAGGTCTGATGGGACTATAGAAATGTATAGGGCTAGGTTAGTTGCTAAGGGATATACACAGGAAGAGTGGTTTGATAATTTTGACACTTTTTTCCCCTCTAGATAAACTTACTACAATTAGGGTTCTTTTAGCGTAGCTGCATCTGAAAACTCGCATTTGCATCAATTAGATGTTAATAATGCATTCTTACATGGGGTTTTGGGTGAGCAAATTTACATGACTCCACCCCTGGCACTTGCTCTCATATCAAAATAAAGTGTTTTTACTTTAAAAGAGTCTTTATGGCCTAAAACAGGCCTTTAGACAATTGTACAACAAACTTACATCTTGACTCATTGCATATGGTTATGTTCAATCTATCTTTGATTGTTCCTTGTTCATAAAGCATAAACATCAATCCTTTACATGTTTATGCATATGTTGATGGCATCATCCTTGCTCGTAATGATGTAACTGAAATTTCTACTATTAAGTCTCATTTGCATGATTAGTTTACTATAAAAGACATAGGAAACTTGAAGTATATTCTTAGGTTAGAGGTAGCTAGAATTTCAAAAGGCAATTACCATTTGTCAAAGAAAGTAGATTTTAGATATTCTTTCTGACTATGGTTACTTGGCTTCTTAATCTACATATGTTCCTGTGAATTCCAATGTGAAGTTACAAGATAATGATTCTTCTGGTCCTTTATCTGATGTAACTGCGTCATGAGATTGACTGGCTGGCTTTTGTACTTAACCATAACTAGGCTTGACCTGAATTTTAGTATTTCGTGTTTAACTCAATATATGGCTAACCCCACCACTACTCATCTTGCATCTACTCATAAAGTATTAAGATACATTAAGAGCAACCTAGGGGAGGGCCTTTTTTACCCCTCAAGTTCATAAACTCACTTGAAGTCTTTATGCGACAGTGACTGGGCCAGCTGCATTGACTCGAGAAGAAGCATAATTGGCTTTGTAGTTTACTTAGGGGAGTCATTGATTTCTTAGAAGACTAAGAAGCAATCCACTGTCAGGTCTTCCACAGAGGAAGAATACAGAATACAGGGCATTGACTGCAACTACATGTGAAGTGTTGTGGCTTGATCAATTGCTAAAGGATCTGCACATTCCTCAAACGAGAACTCTAGTTATTTTTACAGACAACAAGACTGCAGCCTGCATAACAGTTAATCGGGTTCAACACGAATGAACAAAGCATATCCCGATCGACTGTTATTTCGTTCGGGAAAAGGTTCACCATGATCTAATAAAAGTACAACATATTTCCAGTGAGCATCAGATAGCAGATATTTTTACAAAACCCATGGGAGTTCAACCTTAATGATGTCCAAGATGGCCATTATTGACATCACTGCCTATCTTGCGGGGGGGGGGGGGGGGGGGGGGTCTTACATTATATATTATGCGTGTTTTCAATAAAATACGACTTTTGCTAAGTAGTCGTTTAGTTCATTTATTTCGTCATTGTAGGGCTCTTGTAATTATTTTTCTATTCATTGAAGTCATTATTTTCTTTTCTCGCTAGAATGAGAGAACTCTAGGGTTTCAAGTGTTTAATTTTCAAAAAAAAAAAAGAAGGAAAAACCTAATATTTAATCTAAGAAGTTTTGAGTTCTGGATCGGATGAAAGGTCTAGTGGGTTTGAATCCTAATGTGGCTGTGTAATACTACTTTATTATCTAATATATAAGGTCGAGTTTCGGAAGGTGGAAAGATTTGTATATTTTGAACACATAATTAAGAATTGTCAATTGTGACAACAACAGAAACCCAACTTAAATAAGATTTTTTTTCAGTTTAAATTGAAGACATAAAACGTTCCTTTATTTATTCACAACAACCCACCAAATATATACATACATTTTATGAAGAGTCTTAGAACTTAAAAGAATCCACAGGTCCGATGGAATATTCTCTTTTAATTTTTATTTAAGGAGAAATACTCTCCTAATTGAGCTACCAAAAAACGTAAATTACAATATGTGCTTCCGCTTTTGATTCTGTTATTAAGCTACATACTTGAAGAAGTACTGGAGAATAACCAGAGAAAGAGATTCCAACTTTTCACGATCCACAACAGGGGTAAAAAGTAAAATCTAGAACAAGTAGATGAAAAATAGATCAGCAAACGGAAAAGAACATATTTAAAGAAGTCGGTACAGTTACTGTTCAAATTATTGGTACTTGTGTCGATTTTCATTATCTTCTGACATAAAACAATAATGTTGCAGTACATGAAAAATTCTATGGCTGTAAAACGAATCTTTCTCCCGTCCAATGCTTACAGAAAATCAGCTCAAACAAATTCACTTTTTACTAATTAACTAACAACTCTATAACCATTTTACCACGCTATATACACTAAAATATTTATCTCGATCGTTTTATCGACCCGGAACAAACACAGGCGAACAAGTTTTGTATTTTCAACTCGACAAGATTTAGGTTTAATTCTTATAACCTTATCCAATAAACTGAGATTACAAATTTGTTTTGGTTGTAACGACCCTATAATAATTTCAGAGATAGCCGAGTCAATTGGCATCAAATATGAAACGTTAATTAAGAATAAAGTCCAAATAATTTTCTTATCCAGTCTCAAAGAAAGGAATTGGGACAAAAAAAAAATCCCTTTAAAACCTAGTAAATATGAAGTAAAGTCTCCATATTTCAAATTAAATGATAGAAACATGTGAAATATCTTTATCATAACTTGTTTCTTGATGAACGACCTTTATCATATATAAGTTCATAACCTAATAACAATAAAACAAAAAAAGAAGTAGATACGAGCTTTCAAGAAATGTATCTACTATTTCTGGAATACTTAATCAAAATCCCCCGAGAAGTTCCAAGTTGTTATGTTAATGTTTGACGCATAAAAATAATAGACTTTGGGATTTTCTTAGCAAACTGATGCATTAAATTTATTAAAGGATACAAATTTTCAAATTTGTTCCAGTGATAAAGGAATATCTTTGAATCTATTTTTCTTAAGTTGCAGATTGAAACATTTGAACTAAGAATCTACCCATTTGACACAAAAGAACTATTATGTATAGCCACTGTAGTAGTAATTCCATTTTCACAGTGTATTAGTAAAAAAAAAAAAACTATTTTCATCTTATATTGATAAGAATAATCCAGTATTGATAAGAATAATTAACTGGATGTATCACCTTATCGTGCAGAAACTGCATCTAACAATTTCTCATTTGGCATGTATGTTTGATCCTACTCCATAGCACCTTTTAGCTCTCAATTGTTTGGGCACAAAAGAACGCAGTGTATTAGCAATTAACAAGGAGAAATGACCATACATATACAATACATACACATTAATGTAATTGTAATCTACCAATAAACTCATTCTGGAAGGACCCATTTGCAATATATTTATATTGATCATTTGAATTCTCAATATTGTAACAAAGTTACATAATGCTGCCACTCTTCCAAAATCAATCTCAGACTCAGTAATATGAATAACGTACATTTTGCCTCTTCCACCATGTGACTGCATGCCCGCTAGTGCCACTCATATAATATATATCTTCCTCCAAAGTTACACAAAAACCCCAACAAAACTAGAATATATGATTTCCACCCCCACTACTTATCCCCATTCTTTTTCCAGTTAACAAGCATACCAATACACCTCTTGACAATATAAAATTTGGCCTTCTGCTCCTTTGCTAAGCTGCTGCATTTGCGCGTAAATTCCGAACACTTGTGCGATGAGCTTCTGTTGAGAGTAGAAGAATTCTTAGTCGAACCGCTTCTCTGCATCGACGAAGAAGGTTTCGTCGAAAAACTCCGAGGTAATTTACGCGACGAGTTCTTCTCGTCTCTCGAGAATTTAGATTGCTCGTCCATGTAATACTCCATATTTATGATTATGAATGTGTGTGTGTGAGAGAGTGGATTAATTAGGTGTTGAATTGAAAATAGTTTGGTAGTGAGAATGGTGGAACTTGATTAAAATTTGTGGAATTTGGAGGTGAGGGGTGAAAATTTATAGTGAGTTAGTTATAACTTATAAGGGACAGTGATGGTAAGTAACAGGGGGTGGGGTGGGGGAGGGTAACAGATATGCAAGTGGTGAAGAGTGTTGGTAATGAAGCATGACATGTGAATGCTTATGTAGAATTGTCAGAGATTTTTAGCTAAGCTTTTTTTTTTTATATTTTATTACAAATATAAATAATTCAGGGAATTTCTGTGCTGGATCTGGTTTTATATAGGACCCAAAATTTTGGGGAGCATCGCGGCTGCCTTTAAATGTGGTGCAGCCAGCCGCCACAATAATTTAATATTTTTTACAACTAAGCCCCTGATGACTTATCATCTCCTAAAATCATGCACATACTTTATCAGTTTATCTTATACTTCAATTAAATTAGATAAATTAGCATATATCGATTAATATTTAATATTTCTTATTTTAAAATTATTTTTTTAACATTTCCACTTATATATAATCTAAACCACCCTTTTAACGGACTTAATTTTGATTTTAGTTTTCTTAGAAAACTTCTTAGTTAACACATGTGGCATAAAATAATTAATAAACACCTTAGCAAAATCTATGATTGGGGCCCAGAATTTTTTAATTTCTTTTCCTGTAACCAAGGCATAAAATAAAATATCATTTTTTTGAAGCATTTTATCTTTGAGATTAGACCTCATCTTTTTGAAGCATTATAATTAGTAGTATGCAAAAAAAAAATCACTTTACAAATTATCTTTTAGAACCAGCACTTATAAATTACACTAAGAAGATTTTAATTTCAGACACTTCATCTAGTTAATAACATTACAAAAAACGTGAGTTAAGAGAGCAAACTAAATATATACTTCGTAACTTTCTTTATATTAATATATATATATATATATATATATATATATATTCAAAAGAATTGGTGAAAAGAATATAAAATTATTAAACACTCTTATAGTTTCATTGAGCTAAATCTTTATGACCTAACCAAATCTATGATGCATGAATAATTTTTTCTAACCATTTTGAAAAGATAAATAAAAACCCCAGAGATAAATATTCATTGTTTAGAATATATATATATATATATATATATATATATATTAAAATTGAATCTAAATTATTTTTTTGATATGGGTGAATCTAAATAAATTAAATTATGAGAAGAAATCTAATTTTGCAATTAGGATAAATAATTTTGTTGAAAGCTTTTGACTGCAGCAAATATTCATTAAGGAGAATTATGCACAAAGTTTTAGTTTAAAAAAATTAATTTCAAAGGTTTAGTTTAAAAAAGTTAATTTAAAAGTGTTCCTGTTAAGAAATATTCGTCATATGATTTCATTTTTTTTTTTCATAAAAGAGATAATTTTGTGGAGGGCTTGATTGTAGGACATGATAAGACTGGGGGCCTAAAATGAAGGAAATTTAAAATTTTGGGGAGTTAACTGCTGTGCAGTTAACGGGAGCCCCGATGCTCCCAAAATTTTGATGCTGCCTCCTATGTATTATTTGAATTTTAAACAAGTAAAAGAGTTATTAATAGGTTCAAAAGAAATTTACAGAGGGACAAAAGAAAGGAAAAAGTAAAAAAGCAAACGCTAGCATTAATGACAATGATGAAATGTTGATTTTGCCAGGTTCAGTTTATCAACGTTTTGCTACTTGTCAGACAGACAATTAGTTATACGTTTTTTTTTATAGAAAAGATGAAAAGGTTATTGGCTATTATGGATGACAATGTTGGAAGTTGGAACTATTTGTGATACACTTTAACTACTTAAGTAAATTTTGAGTAAAATGTATGACTTCATAGTTAAAGGGTTTACCAACAGTTTTGTTTTCATTTCGAAATTATTGATTCTCTCCTTTTTGTGAAATTAGCATATCCTTATTTTACTTGAAAAATGACATGGTACATTCTTGTTTTGTTTCAGTACAATTATTTTAAGGATTGTTCTTTTCTTAATTATAGTAATCGAAAATGTATGTTAAACACTTTCATGCTTAGAGTATTAAACCACAAGGGGGCCGGCCACGTATTAATGGGTTGGGCTTCGCCCAAGAAGTTGGAGCGGAACGTGACAGGTATTATGTATTACTTCAAAATCTTCACTATGGGATATATATAATAACATGCGTATAGGGTAGTAAATTATTCTTTTTTTACAATGTATGGTGCATGCTAATCTTTACAAAAATAGCAGTGTTTTCAAAGTTTAGTAACGTTATTGGTCGTAATGTGGAAATAAATAAGCATCTCATTTTTCTTACCTGATAGTTTGATTTTTTTATATGTGCGTTTTAATTAGAGATACGTTGCGTATTGTGTTTAATTAAGTTATCAACGCAAATAAAGCATACATATCATGAATACACGTTTTGGCAAATCACTCCTCATGTTATGTCAATTAGTAAGTTATCCCACATAATATATAAATAGCCCAATTACAGTATAATGAAGATATTTATTCTTATATATATGTATATATATATATATATTTCTTTTGGTTGTATAATTTAAAGCAGAGATAAAAAAAATGATTTGGAATTAGATTATGATTTGCTAATCTATTTCTTTACATTTATCTTGTACTTTTATTTTAATCTATTCCTAAGAATATAGGATTAAATTTCAAAATTTCAAAAATGTATTTATTATATTAATAGCTAGCAATGGTCTGGCTAGCTAACATATTTGACTAGTACTGTTCAAAAAAAATTATTTGACTAGTACACTACACAAATATGGAGGGGACACTGTGCAACTTTATAAAATCGTATTGAAACTTCTTAATAAGAACATATATAGGATATTTTGTTTATTAATTAATCTTCAAGATTCGTTTGTCAAACATAACGTAATTCACGGATAATTTGACCAGATTCCCATCATAATCATAAAATCTTACAGTTTTACAAGATTTCAGGACGTAGTTTTGACACGGGAATATATTTAGATGGTAAATCAAGTACCAAAGTAAGAATATTTTTTTGACAAATTATGGAGATGCGGCCTCTTGTGCTCCACGCAACGGTTATATTTTGGTAATAGTTGGTAATAAAGTAACGCTGTCTGAATTCTTTAAGAGGGAAACTCACGCGTACACATGTAGCATGAGAAATTATTTCAGGAAGAAAGTACATAGGAAATGTGATAATAATCTTGAATAACAGGAAAATGTTGTTGAAATTCGGTTTCATATGGGCAACAGGTCGGCGAACATTAAACTATCTTGTACTTTCACTGCCTCACATTTTTTCGTGCTAATAAGTGCTAACCCCACTCCTCCTCAGACTACCATCTCTCTCTTAAATATATTATCTTACCTTTCTTGAGTATGGTCTTAATTTAATGTTAATAAAGAGAAATTCCCTTGTTAACAAGACATTTTAAGTGGAATAATATGGGCTTCAATTTCTATCATATGGTATCAGAGCAAACAAAGATATATGTTGGGCTCCGCGACTTACCCATGCGATGACACCGAAGATAATTACCGTGCCACACGTGAGGGGGCGTGTTGAGAAATGTTATCTCACATCGCTTGGGTTTGGTCTTGGATTAATGTTAATAAAGAGAAGTTCCCCCTCCACTTAACAAGGTCTTTTAAGTGGAGCAATATGGGCTTCAATTTCTATCATGGTATCAGAGACAACCCAAGACGTATTGTTGGGCTCCGCGACCTACCCACGTGATGGCACCGAAGATAATTACCGGGCCACACGTGAGGGGGCGTGTTGAGAATATATTATCTCACATTGCTTGGGTATGGTCTTGGATTAATGTTAATAAAGAGAAGTTCCCCCTCCACTTAACAATGCATTTTAAGTGGAGTAATATGGGCTTCAATTTCTATCAATATATATATATATATATATATATATATATATATATATATAATTTTTCGTGATTTTATAGCTAGAAATGAAATCCATGAACATTGTTATCACCTATGTAACTAGTATTGTTGACGCGATATAATGGGATCAAGTTGTGGAGATCAGTGTGCGGAAGATGATTTACATGGCTCTCAATGCAACCGATTTCTCTGTACTAATATGAATAGATGGTGTAATTAAATGTGAAAACAACCTTCTAATAACTTATGAAAAATGTGCAATTTTTCCTTGCTTTTTTTTGATGTAAAATGTAGCAGATAAAATGAATAAATGTGTTCAAAGTGAACGATTGACCAATGGTATAGTAGTGCTCGCACAAATTTAATGAATTATGAGGGAAATTTGACGTTTTATAAGTTTAATGACACTTTCCACACTCCATAGTTTAGGAAATTCACATTAATTAGAACCTACAAATAAAGGCAGTGAAACCTCTCTTACAAAAGTGTGCTACATCTTCTTCTACATCATCTAGAAAAGTGACATGGGAAATAAATAACTAACCATGTTAGGTCACGATGAAAAAAACAGTGATAAGTAACAGTTGATTTGGCGATAGATCGTTTTATATATATATGAAAGTGTCGATTACAAAGGAGTAGTCTGGCAGTACAACGAGCCTATCTCAAATCAGACCTACACTACGTAAATAGATCGTGTCTCGTGTAGGCTTGGTCCGGAACACCTCGGACCAACGCTTCGATGCTTGGATGGGAGAGGAATATCGGTAAATAGATCGAATGGACGTCGGTGATCGTCTTCGATGTGATGTCGGGGATGACCCCCGATGTGAGATCGGTGATGAGGTGGTATGACGTGTCACAGGCGTGTGTTGTAGTCACGATATCGAATGAGACATCGAAAGTAACATCGGTGATGTATTTCGATATGACGAGTGGTAGCTGAGGGATAATAATTGCTTGTTTTGGGATCCGGGCACCGCGTATTTATAGACCTTGGGATCCGGGGACCACAGTAACATATCGGTGATGATTACCGATATGACATCGAAAGTTATCCCCGATATGCTCCAAAATGGGTCTGGTTTGGGCCTGGCCCAATATGCGGGAAATGCCCATATCATGTAGTCCCCCAATTTGGGGATTCTTATCTTAGAGATAAGGATTCGCAAATTTAATTTAAAATTTCTGGGTTACCTGTACCCTTCGTCCCGCCAGTTCAAATGACGGAGATCAAACTTGTGGGGAGTGCACTTGTGATGAACGCCGAGTTTGAGGTCCTCGTTTGAATTCTAGTTCCCTTGTTATCTGGGTTCCTTGAAAATTGTGATAGGGTTGCCGGGGCTATTGTTATATTCTCGCGGCTCTTCGCGTAGCAGGGTAAGGTGTCGGGTTTTAGCTTTGATCTTATGTCGAAATTCACTTTCGATATGACGTCGAAAATGTATTTCGATGTAGTTGAGGTCTTTGTCTATAAGTAGGACTTGTAAGAGACTCTGAAGTTCATAGTTTTCTGCGTTTTCTCTATCGTTTAGTGTAACCACATCGGTAAGTATATCGGTAATAATATTCGATATGATCCCCAACATGTGTTTCGACCTCACCCCGATACTTGAATTATTTATTATTATTTTGTCATGCTGATAGTCTGATTATTCTGCAGGTAGATTACCTTTTCCTGAGATACTTCGTTAGAATGGGGTTCATACAACTGATGCTGAAACTTCAAGCCGATCGTGAGGCTCAGAAAGCTGCAGAAATGGCGACCGTCGCGGTGGCGCCTGAAATAAGGTATGCGTCTGGCTTTGACCTGAATAATGCAGCCGTTGAGTTTTCGGCAGAGGTGTCGGGAGTCGAGCGACCTCCCCCTAGCACTGTGGTGCCTGAACGTGTTAATGAAGAATGTTTTAGCAATGTTTCTTCAATGGTTGGGTCCCTTAGCCAGGACATCCTAGACGTGGTAGGAGGCCCTGATGGTACGGCCAGCCTCTTGGAAGTATTGACCTCAAAACAGAGGGTGTGGTTCCTCAACCTGACGGATCTGTGGCGAGAGAGAGAGCATTTGCTTGGTCTCCTTCTGGTGGATATATTGCTCCACGTTCTGAACCGTTGGCCGACGTTCCTTTGAGCCAGGGCGTTGGAGGTTCGGAATTGAATACCCATGTTAACATGGGTAATTTTATGGATGAGCCTTCTACAGCGGGGTCGGGTTCTTCACACTCGAGCCCTATTAAGGGAAAATCGACCGTTTCAAGTACGCCCGACAAGGGTAAGGGGCCGCTGCGAGAGCCCTCGACATTGGGGGGCTTTGCCCCTATTTTTCCCGGGATTCCGGTTAAGAAACCTGTCGTTGACCTGACTAGGATATCAGGTAATAAAAGGTCTCGTGAGGGAACTGTCCACCGTATGCACTCGTCTTCGAGCTCGGGCCCTTGGAAGGTGGATGCGATAAAACCCTTCAAATTAGTAGAATTTCCTGAAGCAGACGCTGTGCGGGGCATGATGCGGGCTTTTCCTCCTCCTGCGAATGTGCGGGGGCTTTCAGAATTTGAGCGGGCCCAGAATATACGCCGCATCGCTCATCTGTTCCAAAGTGTATGTATCTAAACACGACTTCGACCGTTTTCATTTGAATGTTTAGCATAATGTTATGTATTGTATTGTGCAGGTGGCCAAGCTGGCGGTCTCGTTTCTAAAGACCATTCGCGAGTCCAAGGGTGACCCTAACGCTGTTGCTGCCGAGCTCGAGGCTGATATCTTGAAGATGGGGGAGTTCAACCCCATGGTGTTGGAGAGGTTAGAGGCTGAAAAAGAGGATGCACTGAAGACATGTCGTGTGCTCCGGGACGAGTACGATTTGTTGAAGGGCAACTTAAAAACAGTAGTAATTGAGCTCGATCAAGGAAAGGTGCGTGAATTTGCGGCCAATAAAGAGCTGGAATCACTGAAGGCTGAGGTGGCGGCGGTGAAGGCTGCTAATGAATGTCTCTCATCGGAGCTCTCCACTAGCCGATTAGCTCCCTTATACTTGGTATGTATCTTGTGTACGATATCTATTTCCATTTTTTGTGCTCTTGTATTTAATAGAGTTCAATTTGTAGGAACGTCGTCCTGATCTTCTCCGGGTTGGGGCGGAGAAGTTTATGGAAAGCTCGAGCTTCCAAAATTTAATTTTGAAGATTCGGGACACAACCTTTCATGCTTGCGTGGGGCAAGTGTTGAGAAACGACGGTTTCAAGGACTCCCTCGAGTTGAGTGGGTTGAACCCAAAGTATGATCATAATGATCTGCCGATTGGCGGCCTAGATGAAATGGAAGAAAATTCGGCCGACCCTGACGTGTTTTCCGAGGTCGTGGAGAGAAAGACTAAAGGGTCCTCGTGGGAGTAGCTGTTTGTTGTCTTCATTGTAATTTGACTTTATCCCTTTCCGGACTATCTTTGATTCGTGTTTCTATAACTGGATATCTATTTCTCTGTTGATTTCATAGTATGTGACTCTTCGTGGCCTTGTTGTCTGATAATTTGTCGGTTTTCTTTTATTGTCATGATGGTGGAATATGCAGTATCCCGATGTCTGAAGCGCGGTCATTTCGTTCTCGTATTTGATAAGATCTGTTCAATCGGTCTGTTGTCAATCAAGGACTGATTAGAATTTCCTTGGTGTTGGTAGAAACGTGTGTAAGCTGCCACTGTTCCTGTGTTTAGGATTGACCGCATTGTTACAGGGTATATTCTTCTTGTGGTTAGGGGCCCATAGAACCTGCCTCTTCACCTAGTTTGCTTTATGGAATTTTCACCCAATAAGCTCTTCACCTAACGTAATTTTATGGGATTTCCACCCAATAGGCTCTTCACCTAGCTTGATTTATGGGATTTTCACCCAATAGGCTCTTCACCTAACGTAATTTATGGGATTTCCACCCAATAGGCTCTTCACCTAGCTTGATTTATGGGATCTTCATCCAATAGGCTCTTCATCTAACGTAGAATCGACCCCGTTATCAAACGGGAGTTTTTCTTGGATTGGCCCCGTTATCCCAGGGAATTTTTTCTTTAATCGACCCCGTTATCACAGGGGATTTTTTCTTGGATTGGCCCCGTTATCACAGGGAATTTTTTCTTTAATCGACCCCGTTATCACAGGGGATTTATTCTTGAATCGACCCCGTTATCACAGGAAATTTTTTTTGTGGGTAGGGATGCGTCCCGTTATCACAGGGGTCCCACTACCGTTGAATTGTTTTTTATCGACCCCGTTATCACAGGGAATATTTTTGTGGGTAGGGATGCGTCCCGTTATCACAGGGGTCCCACTACCGTTGAATTGTTTTTGATCGACCCCGTTATCACAGGGGATATTTTTGTGGCGTAGGCGGGCCTTATCATTGTCTTTTTGACTATGTCTCTTGGTGACTCTGTCGTCATTGAATATGTAGGTCATTGAGCCCTGTAAAACAGCATAGACAAGAAATTTTTTTGATGTAAATGCTAATCCCTGTACCTGGTCACATATAATCTCACCAACTTCTTGAGGCGTCAGGAATTTAATCTTCTGATAATAAGTAGAGACCGTTGCCCTGATCTGGTTGAGCGTCGGCCGACCAATAATGGCGTGGTAGGGAAACGGAGTGTCGACAATTGTGTATTTTATCGGTGTGACCCGAGTGCGTGGGCTTCTGCCAAACATGGTGGGTAATATAACTTGTCCCAGCGGCACTACTTCTGATCCACCAAATCCGGTCAACGGGGTGGATATCGGCTGTAGCCGGTCCGGGGCTATCCCCATCTGCTCGTAGGCCTTTGAAAATATCAGGTTTTCGGAGCTCCCGCTATCCACCAACACTTTGTGCACCTGATAGCCATCCACATTAATCGTGATAACCGGTGGGCAATCTAGCTTCCCTGCGGTCAGGCCAATGGACTAAGCTGCTCCAAGTCTTTCTTGGTGAAGGAGATCTCCTGCTCCAAGTATGCTTCCGGCATGATTGCGTTGGTGTACCCAACATAGGCTCCACCCTGGACTCTTCGCGTTATGGTTTCTCGGCCGTGAGCCGTGTCAGCTCCCAAGCCTCCCCGTTGATCACATTTATGACGCCTCTGCTCGGGGCATTCACAATGGCCCTACCTCGCTCCTCGGGTGCCTCAATCATTTTCTGCTTTCCTCTCTTGGGTGAGTAATCTCTTCTAGGGGATGAGGAATGATCTGCTCCTCTAGCATCCTCCCTGGCGCCCCTGACAAACTCAATCAGTTTTCCTTCTTTGATTAATCTTTCGATTTCGTTCCTCATGTGTGTGCAGTCCTCCGTCCTGTGTCCAGGTTGACGGTGGTATGCGCAGTATTTGCCGGATGACTTCATCCCGGGAGTCTCATTCAACGGCCTGGGTTCCGTCAACCATCTGTTTCTCTTTGCCACGACCATCACCTCCAGAATGCCTCTATTTAACGGGGTGTACGTCCGTGGGGGCCTTGCCCTGTTGCGCTCTCTGTCTGCGTTCTTGCCGAAAAACGAACCCTGACGTGTTGCCATCATTTCATCCTCGTAGACCAGTTGGTTGGCAAGCATGTTGATCTGTGCTATGGTGGGCTCCGTTAATTTGATTAGCTCCCCGACAAACCTACGGTGGGTCGTACCCCTAAACAACATCATCATGACTTGCCCGCCATGCGGCCCATCCACCTTCAATAATTCATCGTTGAACCTCTTCATATAGTCTCGGAGGTTCTCCATTTCTCTTTGCTGCACAACGCCAAGGTGTAGCAGGTTGGTCTTCATTCTCTTTTGGCTAGAGAATTGGTTCTCAAATTTCTCCCTCAGCTGCTCGTAGTCCGTTATGGATCTGGCCTCTAGCCTAGCAAACCAATCCAGTGCAGCGCCCGTTAAAGTGGTGGACAAGATCTTTGCCTTTATGTTCCTCGAGTAGTTGTGCAGGTTCAGGATGCTATCGACCTGATGGAGATGATCCGTAGGATCACCTCTTCGATCGTATGGCTTGATTACCGGGATCTTGTCCCCTCTTTGCAATACCTCGGCCTCTATCTCATCCGAGAACGGGGTCCTACTGCGACCTTTTCCCTTACTCTGAGTCAACTTCCTCGACAATTCCGCTCTCTCCCGGTCTAGCTGTTCCATCCTTCTTGAGATTACCCGTAGCATTTCTGCATCCTCATTCTTTGAATAGGCGACCTTGGCACGATCACGCCCGCGTTCCATTCTCCGGACTACTTCCGCCCTCTCGTGGTCAAGCCGCTCCATCTTCCTTGCTATTTCCCGATCAAGGGCCCCGGGGTCCCGTCTTTCCACCATGTCGTAAGCAGCGGGCGATATCTCCCTGAAGGAGTCCCCCGTGTCCTCATGTTCGTCGCATCCTTGCCTCGCCCTTCCCTCATCCGCTCTGGATTCAGTGGGCCTCGTCCGGATGTCCTTTGCCCTTTGCTCCACCAGACGTGGGAGCAAGGTCTCCAATGTGGAATTCAGCGCTGCTCTCACAGTGGCGTTGATCTGAGCTTGCATCTCCGGGGTTATAGAGGCGGGATGGACGGTGCTTTGTCCCGCGAGCATTGTCTCCTCCTGGCCGGGAAAATCCGTATATGGCGCTTCGGTCACTGAAACGTCAGCTGCATGGTTCTCAATGGGCGGGCCCTCAGTCTCGGGTTCTGCCGCACTTGGTGCAACAAGGGTCGGACCTGCATTTGTGACTCGCGGCAGCCTCCCGGGCCCGCGCCTTCGTTGAACTTGTGGTGGAGGGAGTTCCATCTCGGCTCGAGCCACTGTCTGTTCTCGATCAATCGGGTGTTGTGGGGTTTGCGTGTTCTCCATCCTGGCGCTCCTAGTCACCACTCCGCTAAGTTCGGATCGGGTCCTCCTTCTTTGCATCTCGGCGTCTTTGTCCGGGAACTGGTGTTCCCACAGACGGCGCCACTGATTTGTCGATAGATCGTTTTATATATATATGAAAGTGTCGATTACAAAGGAGTAGTCTGGCAGTACAACGAGCATATCTCAAATCAGACCTACACTACGTGTCTCGTGTAGGTTTGGTCCGGAACACCTCGGACCAACGCTTCGATGCTTGAATGGGAGAGGAATATCGGTAAATAGATCGAATGGACGTCGGTGATCGCCTTCGATGTGATGTCGGGGATGACCACCGATGTGAGATCGGTGATGAGGTGGTATGACGTGTCACAGGCGTGTGTTGTAGTCACGATATCGAATGAGACATCGAAAGTAACATCGGTGATGTATTTCGATATGACGAGTGGTAACTGAGGGATAATAATTGATTGATTTGGGATTCGGTCACCGCGTATTTATAGACCTCGGGATCCGGGGACCACAGTAACATATCGGTGATGATTACCGATATGACATCGAAAGTTATCCCCGATATGCTCCAAAATGGGCCTGGTTTGGGCATGGCCCAATATGCGGGAAATGCACATATCAACAGTAATTATGCATCTAATCATGCTTAACACAGATAGACTACATAAATTCAATTAATAATTGACATTTAACCAAGCACGTGATTTCTTAGAATTTGAAGATATAATCAGATTATGACGTCTTTTTTTTTAATGTTTAGTAGTACCCATAGATTTAGTGGACACTCTTTATGAGACTGAGAACTTCCATATCATATGAATTGGAAAAAACTGGTTTTACTGTTTCACTGCATCCAAATTCCAAGGACGCAACTATTAATTTTCTTCCGAACTAATAATTATTTCACTTTTTAGTTTTTAGGACAAGTTATTGTACATTTGAGTATCACTCATCATGTGACTTATGATTAATCTAATGTGGCTAAACTGCCTGGACCACATTTTGTCTGACCCTCATACCATTTAGCTTAAGTTCCAAATTGCGTGGCCTCAGTCAGTCATAGGAAGAAACTTTCGGTATCTGATTGACTAAAATTAGTAGTGCTAATTTAATTAGTGATTCCCGCTAATCATTAAGTGATATACAAAATTCCAACTTGTATCTGTCAACTGTCACATGTCATTATATCAAAATGTAATAACATCGTCAATGTGTCATCCCGGCTCCAATAAGAATTGTTTGTGCAACAAACTGTGAAACAACGAAATATATCTTATAGTAATGTTTATTTTTTTTTTTTTTTTGGTAAATAAAGAAGTACTAAGATATTACATCATATCCTTAACAACAAGACTATTAATAAGACTAGAAGGAGGTTGATCCCATGAGATAACCTCCTTATTACAACTAGAATGAAACTTAGAAAGAGCATCCGCCACTTCATTAGCATTTCTTGGAATCCAACGAAGAGATGTAGTCCATGGCAACCGCAATAACTGTTGACAATCAGCAACCAAATTTCTTAACTCTGGTATAGGTTCATGCTCCTTATTGATCAGTTTGAGGGTGGTTAGAGAATCAACCTCCACCTCCAGTTTTTCTACTCTCCTATTCCAAGCCATTTGGAGGCCATATTTGAGAGCTGTCAACTCTGCTTCATCAACCGAAGGAGAAGTAATATGCATGGAGAAACCACAAATCCAGGAACCACTTTCTGATCTCATCACACCTGCACATGTACCTTGGTTAGAGTTGTAGGGAACACTGCCATCAGTGTTAAGTTTGAACCAACCAGCAACTGGTCTCTGCCATTTAGCATCTTTTTGAAGTTTATCAACATGTCTTCTGCCCAAGAAAAGCGCCCAGCTTAGATTTTTGATCTTGGAAATTCTTCCCTGAATGTTAGTCTCCTGATGATGGAAGACTCTATCATTTCTGTGAATCCAGCAATGCCAAATGGTAGCCATAAAAATCCACTTCCATTCAGCATTTTTACTTATCAAATTTCTGTATTGTAAGGTGGTAAGATTACTTGGCAACCAGCAATCATCACTCACAACATCAAACTTAGGAAGATCTTCAGGGTGGATAATCTGCAGCCAAAGTGATCTTGCTTCTGGACAATGTCTCAAAAGGTGAATACCAGTTTCCTTCTGATAATCACAAAATGTGCATACTGGAGTGAGAGAGGCATGTCGTTTATATCTCATGGCATTGGTGGCAAGCCTTTCTTGTACCAGCAACCAAAGAAAATGCTGGAACTTATTGCTAAAATCAGTGTTCCAGACCCAGTGAATAGATGATGAAATACCACTGGAGCCATAATGAAACTCTTGGAATAGCTTATAGGCAGACTGACAAGTGAAGTTACCACCAGATGTACCATTCCAAATCACCTCATCTTCCTCAGTAGTGAGAACAATGTTAGTAGTATTGATCTCATGTAAGAGCTCAGCAGGGAGAAAAGTAACAAGAAACTCCAGCCTCCATTCATTGTTATGATCCAACAAATCTGCTAGAGTAAAATCTTTATCCTCTTCATGAATATCAGGGACCTCATCATGAAGGCATCCTGATCCTCTCCAATTATCATACCAGAATGAAATAGAGGTACCCTTCCCAATTCTCCATCTCAAATGAGGATGCATCAATGTAGCACACTTGATAATACCCTTCCAAGTACTGCTGTCTGATTGTTTGACAACATACTGTGAAAGGCTTCTGCTCTTAAGGTATTTAGCCTTCACCAACTGACTCCAAAGTGAGTTGTCTTTCTTGAGAATTTTCCAAACCAGTTTAGCCAGTAGTGATTCATTGGCAATCCTGGCAATCCTAATGCCAAGTCCACCTTCTTTCTTTGGTCTAGTCACTCTTTTCCAGTTCACAGAATGCAACTTGTGAATCTCAATATCTGTGGACCACAAGAAATCTCTATTTAACTTATCCAGCTTGTCACATACATTCTCAGGAAGATATGAAGCCTGCATATGATAAACTGGCTGAGCACATGAAACTGAAGATATGAGAGTATCTCTTCCTGCCATACTTAGAAGTTTACTTTTCCAGGAATCAAATCTTCCAAGTATCCTGTCAAATAACTCAGCTGTATCTGCTCTGGAGGCTCTACCATGACTGAGTTTAATACCAAGGTATTTTCCCAAGTTAGGAGTTTTATCAAATCCCAAGATATCACAGATGTGTCTCTTCAAATTGGCACCCTGTGTTCTTGAGAAAAACACCTTGCACTTGCTGTAACTGAGTTTCAAGCCAGAAGCAGTGCAGAATCTGTCAAGAACAGCCTTTATACATCTTGCATTTTTTGCAGTAGCCATTCCCATCAGGATGAGATCATCTGCAAAGAACAAGTGGGATAACTGTGGACCACCTCTACAAGGGACTAAAGGTATCCATTTCTTTCTATGAACTTCCTCCTGGATTAGATAGGAGAGTCTTTCAATGCATAAGACAAAGAGATAAGGAGAGAGGGGATCTCCTTGTCTTAAGCCACACTGGTGTTGAAAGGAATCCAAAGGTGAACCATTCCACAAAACACTAGTAGAAGCATTCCTCACACTGAACATTATAAGCTCAACTAAATCAGGAGGGAATTGAAATGCAAACAGTGTTTCCTCCAGAAAATCCCAGCTTATTTTGTCATAAGCTTTCTCTAAGTCTAATTTCATGATCATGCAACCAGTTTTATTCTTTTTCTTAGATCTTAGAGAATGAAGCACTTCCTGTATAACAGCAATATTATCTTGAGTGTTGCGCCCCTTGATAAAACTAGCTTGAGTTGGAGACACAATACCAGGCATCAAGCTTCTAAGTCTATGAGTAATACACTTTGTAATAAGCTTATACAGGACATTGCACAAAGATATAGGCCTGAATTGTGAAATAGTTTCAGGAACTGGTACCTTTGGAATCAGACACATGAAGGCTTTGCAAAGATTGCCATCAAAAGATCTATGTTGAAAAGCTGATTGAACAAAATCAGTAATAGACTGCTCCAACCATTCCCAACCTTTCTGATAGAAGCTGGCATTTAAGCCATCAGGGCCAGGGGCCTTTAAAGGATGCATTGAGAACAAGGCATCCTTAATCTCTCTTTTATCAATGTCTGAACTAAGCAGACTATAGTCTTCACCAGAAATCTTAATCTGGAATTTTGATGTTGGCAAGATATATTGCTGAGTGAAATCTGGAGTCAAAGAGTCTCCAGCAAACAAACTTGAGAAATATTGAAAACAATGAGATTTCAATGTATCTTCATTCTGTTCCCAAACTCCATTAATCTGCAATCTAGAAATTCTATTTCTTTTCCTCCTGATCATGGTAGATCTGTGGAAGAATTTAGTGTTCCTGTCTCCTTCCTTGATCCAGTGAATCCTTGATTTTTGTAGCCAAAACATCTCCTCCTGCTTGAGTAGTTGGTTATACTCTTCAAGGAGATCATCCTCCAGAGAACTAAGAAACTGATTTGGCCTCTTACTAAGAGCTTTCTGAGTTCCCTTAATTCTAGCCAACAGCAGATTTTTCCTCTGGAACAAATTACCAAATCTTTCTTTGTTCCATGGAATAATTACCCTAGGAACCTCCTCAATAGCTTCCAACAAGTTCGAATTTCTCTTCCAAATATCTTGTAGGAGAGAAGAACATTCAGGGTTGGAGTGCCACATCTCTTCAAACCTGAAAGGTTTAAAGATATTGTTTTTCTTTCTGCCATTACAGTATGTGATGATGGGGTGATGATCACTGTAAGTTCTTGGCAGATTTTCAACCTCAGCTGCACTATACATGTTTATCCACTCTTGATTTGCCATAGCTCTATCAAGCCTAGCTTGGATCAGGGCACCATCACCTCTCTTGTTGGTCCAAGTAAATTTAGGACCAAAGTAACCCAAATCAGTTAGCCCACAGTTAGACATAAAGTTCCTGAAGAATTGGAGTCTTCCTAAGGATCTTGTTGAGCCCCCTCTCTTCTCATGAGCATACTGAATTTCATTGAAATCACCAGTCACAAGCCAAGGCATTGGTTGAGTTTGTGACAGTATAGCAAGATCATCAAAAACTTTGATTTTGGCACTCTTTCTAGGTTGAGCATATACACCAGTTAGTCTCCAAGCATTATTGTTATGGGGTCTGATAATTGCTGAAATGGCTTGATAATCCACAACAATAATCTCAACCTCTACATCATAATCATTCCATAGTAACCAAATGCCCCCCATCATACCCTCTGTAGGAGCAATTCTGTACTTATTATAGCCCAAGAATGGAGCTATATTTCTAGCCTCAGCTTCTGAAACTCTAGTTTCAAATATAAAACAGACAGTAGGATTATGAATCCTTACCAAATTTCTGAAGTTTGTGTAAAAGTCTTCATCACCAGCCCCTTGACAGTTCCATGATACCACTCTCATGCTAGAATTGTATAAGTGGTATGGAAGCACATGATTATCAACAGGAATCATGTTCCAATGAGCCAGAATCTGACTCATGAGTTCCAGTGAAAGTGTGGTCTGTCTGTTGATCTCCCATGGGGTCAGGGAGGCTCTCTCCACCCACACATTGTCCTCCTCCTGATGCTCCTCCAGATGAACATCCAGTCTGATCTCCCAGTTTGTTGCTGGTATGTGTAGTATTGATATCAATCTGTCCCACTCCACTATATGTTGTGTCATTGAGGGCCCTTGGAACTGAGCGTGTTGTATTCTGTATTCCCAAGGATTGAACAGATCCCACCACTCGTGTTCCTCTGCCATGTGAAGTATGTTTGATAGGAACAGGAATCGCACTCTCAACAAGTTCAGGAAATTCTTCAGTGTTGTCAAGATTCAGAATATCAAATGAATTGTGATTATTTGTCTGAATCTTTTCTGTATTTCTTGTTAGAATAGTAACCTTTGGGGTCCTTTTAACTCTAGTAACCGCCAACTTCCTGTTTGTAACCGTTTCCCTCCTAAGTGCGGGATTCAAAGAGGCAGGCAAAATCCTACCCTTAGTTGTATTAAAAGAATTTGTCCTGGAAGTTGTAGGGACCTCTTTATGAGGAGACATTCCAGTAGGCTCAGTAGGTACAGAAGGGGTCTTAGGAGTCACTTTAGGAGGGTAAGAACTCTTCCTAGTTTGCTGAGGCATCTTCTTTTTTTGGACCAACATCCAACTGCCATAGTCTTTAGACATAACTTTGTCTAAAATCCATTGCTCGTTCTTATCCACAACAGGAAGAGTTTCTGGTGCCTGTTCTTGAACTCCAATATCCATCTCACTGTGGACATTGTTGACAGTAGGACAATCTTGTTTGGCGTGACCTATTTTTCCACATTGATAACATAAAGATGAAATATTCTCATATACAACTTGGTATATGTTATTATCAATCCACAGTCCAATTTCAAGTGGTTGATCAGTCCTGATCTGGACACAAAACCTTGCAAAGTTTCCTCTTGATGCATTGCAAGTATGGCCATCAATTTTGATTGGTTCACCAATGCAGGAGGCAATGGTTTGAATTACAGCTTCTCTCAAATATTCTATGGGCAGATTAGGGATCCTAACCCAAGTGATGGTACTTTTGATGGCATCTTTTCCTGGTCGAAAGTTTGGTGACCACTTGTTGACAATCATAAAACTACCTGCAATTTGCCAAGGCCCCTCAGTGAGAATGAAATCCCTTTTAGAAGCAGAAAGACCTTTCAAGCAATAGCAGCCATAGCCTAGATCCACAAGTTCAAACTCATTGTGTAACTTCCACATTACATCCAAACGAGTTTGCAGGGCCATGTAGTACCATGGTTTTCCAGTGATGCGAATAATAACAGCATTTTGCCACTCATCCTTTAACATATCTTTGTAGTCTTGCAAGATATGAATCTGTTTAACAGGAATAGCAGCATCAGGAGATTTAATCTCCATAAATTGTCTTTCTTTTGCTGTTTTGCTCTCATCAATGCGAACATCCTTATTCTTCAGTTTTTGTGCAACTACATTGGCATAGGAATGAGGCACAAATCCTTCCTTAGGAAGAGCATGAAGTGGAGGGAAACCTTTGTCAAAATCAGACATATCAGGAGAGGGGCGCGCTCTCTTCTGGATTCTTGCACCACTAGATTCAGTCGATAATGAATTAAAGACATAGGGAACCGTGTTCTGAATGTCTGGAGGCGGCGGCGGCGGCGGGGAGTGATCGAATTCCACCCCTGGCATGGAAGAATCCATGTCGGAAACCGTTAAAATTTCAAAAAAGAAAAGGCGGCAAAAGCGGTTTAAGCGGTTAAAAAAAATAACTGCTGCAGAGCTTTTTTGGAACGTATTAGTAATATTAATTAAATACTTTTTGAAAAAACATAGTAATGTTTATTTATTAACTACTAAACAGTAGAAATATCACTTAATTCGAAGTTTCGAAAAATACTTAGTTTTGGCCATCAGTCATAGATTTTTTTAGTGAGGACTAAATCTGAAACTTACAGAGTTTTCATCAGTTTGATAACTTGATCTGAACAAGAATTACCAAAATAACAAAACTATTTTGGTCTTATTTCGTTCGGGTAATAAAATACCGTAAAATATTACAAAAGAATAATCAATTGCCAAAATAATGTTAATATATTACAATGAATGAACTAGCTTGGTCCGGAACACCAACTGTATATTACAAGCAATGAATTACTTTGTATCCTATTTAGACAAAGATTCGGGAAGATCGTACCGATTGCGTTCGATCTATACATTGAACGGTGGTGATTCGATGTTGCTGATGATCTGATTTGTGGTGCTTCGAATGACGTGGATTCGATGCTATGAATCTCAAATAGTTGCGGTTCGATCTTGGTCAAAATCAATATGAACAGTGTCAAACTGAGTCATGTATCGAACAGAGCTGGTTCGATATATTAGGGTTGGTAGTCTGTGAATTCTGCTCTCCGAGAAGACGATGAGACAGGGCATTTATAGACCCCGTTCTGTGGGTCCTTGTAGCTACTTGCACGTGAGTATCAAAGTGGGGCCGTTCGGTCGAACGATCTACTTGCACATGAGTATCGAACTGAGGCCGTTCGATACTCGATTAACATCGAATTGCAGTTGTTCGATGTACTACTGCAGTGGGCCTTTCTACTCGGGCCAGTCCAATATTAGTATTGGGCCGCTCCTAAAATATCCCCATCAAAGACTAATTTATTTGTCCTCAAGCATAGATAGATATATTTAATAATTTGGAAAGGGCTAGGCTCATTTGGGGTTTTTTAGCATCATTTCTATAAGACTCCTCCTGCGGTGTTCACATAGATATATACATTTAATAATTTGGAAATGGCTGGGCTCAGTTTCTTACTGAGGTGCCTATGTTTTCCCGGCTTTGCACGGGACTCAAGACTTCGTAATTCATATAGTTTATTAGCTCATGATCGTAATTGTTTCTAGTCCTATGCATAGTAACGCCTAAGATGTTGCACATTCCAGGATCCCTTTAGCTTTTCTCCCTGCATAGTTTCTAAGTAATAATAGCCTCGCGAACTGGCCTGTATGATCTTGAAAGGCCCCTCCCATTTTGGTTCAAATTTTTCGATGTGTTGTTTTGCTGCTATGCTTCTGAGTACCAGATCTCCTACTTCAAAATCTCGGAATTTGACTCTTTTGTCATAGCTTTTAGTCATTGCTGATTTGAAAGTTACAGTGCGTTGGTACGCATCTTCCCTTGTTGTACCTATCATGTTCAGATCCATCTGACGCAAACGGATTGATTGTTTGAATCATGTGTGTCGGCATTCCTATTTTGGCAAGCAGAACGGCCTCAGTGCCGTAAACAAGAATGAAAGGTGTTTCTCCTATCGATTTTCTCGGGGTTGTCATGTATGCCCATAATATTCCTTGAAGCTCCTCTGAACAGGTTTTTCCGGTGTCTTTTATCCTCCTCTCGAGGTAATCTTTCAATGTCTTGTTGGTGGACTTTGTTTCGCCATTCGCTTGTGGATGATAAAAAGAGGTCACGTTGTGTGATATGCGTAGTTCCACAAACCAGGACTTGATTTTCTTGCCAACGAATTGCGTGCCATTATCATATACCATATATTTGAGAATCTCGAAGCGGCATATGATATTTTTCCAAAGAAATTCAATCATGTTATTTTCGGTGATTGAAGACATAGCTTCTGCCTCGTCCCACTTGGTATAATATCCAACTACCACTAACAAAACATTTTTTTGCCCTTTGGCCACAGGCAGTGGCCCTACGATATCGATTCCCCATTGATCAAAGGGGCATACCACGTCGAGTGGTTGCAATGGTTGCGCAGGCCTGTGAATAAGGTGAGTGTGGTATTGACAACTACCACATCGCTGCGAGAAAGTTGTTGCATCGTTTAGTAAAGTCGGCCAATAATATCCATGGCACAGAATTCGTTGGGCCAACGCCCTTCCCCCAGAATGATTTCCACAACATCCAGCGTGGACCTCTTTCATTACGTAATCAGTCTGAGTTGGAGTCAGGCAACGGAGCAGCGGGCCCTCAAATGTGCGTTTGTATAGTTCTCCATTGTGAATCGTGAACCTGTAAGCCTTGTATCTCATTCTGCAACGCGCATTTGCATCCGTTAGGAGTATCCCTTCCCGTCGATATGTTATAATCTCGTCCTTCCAGGAAGGATCCTCTTGAATCGACATTACATATTCCACTCTTCCAGCAATACCATTATATTTTGATATTCCGATTGAAGTCTTGTCCGTGGCTAGTAATGTAACTCGATTCCTTACTAAAATCTCCGAAGAACTGGCGAATTTTGATAGTGCATCGGCCTTGCCGTTTTCATCTCGCGGGATCTAAGTGATGTCGAAGAAACTGAAGCATTAAGCATGTGCTTTTCTTTGGCAGCGTACAATTTCAATATCTCTTCTCTCATCTCATACTTTCCTGAAAAATGATTTTTACCAACAAAGAATCGGTAAACACGTCCAAGTTTTCAACGTTGAGCCCCGACGCCAATTTGATTCCTGCTATAATCGCTTCATATTCAGCCTCATTGTTAGTAACTATGTAATTCATGCTAATGGCGAATTTAAATTCTCTGTGATCTGTAGATAATAGGTGAATCCCGACCCTTCCTCCATGACTGGTGGCGGATCTATCTGTATGTAACATCCATGTGGTGGCAGACCAGCTAGTTCGTGTTTGGTCTGATATAGAAAAAATGTAATTTGTGGAACCGACCAATCTGTTTCCCAATATTTCGGTCATGAAATCTGCTAATGCATGCGCTTTAATTGCGGTTCACGGTTTGAATTCAAACCCAAACTCGCTAAGTTCAATTGCCCATTTCACCAATCTACCGGAGGTTTCAGGTCTTGCTAGCACCTGCTTTAGTGGCTTATCTGTTACAATCGTGATTGGATGAGACTGAAAATATGGTCTCAATTTTCGTGCGGTGGCCACGATAGCCAAGGCGAACAGCTCTATCTCCAAATAGTTCCTTTCTGCCCCTTGCAACACTTTACTTACATAGTGGATGGGTAACTGCTGGATTCCTTTTTCTTTGACTACGACTGTACTGACGGCATGGGAAGACACTACCAAGTACAAATATAACATTTCGCTCTTCTATGGCTTGGCGAATAGTAGTGGGCTTACCAAGTATTTTTTCATCTGCTGGAAAGATTCCTCATACTCTGGTCCCCAAATTAAATCTTTGTTATTTCTCATAACCTTGAAAAAAGGTCAATTCTTTTCTGCAGAAGTTAATATGAATCTTCCGAGGGCCGTCAAACCAAACATTGCACATCCTTCACCGTTCTCGGTGATGGTAAATCCAGTACTGCCCGACTTTTGTCTGGGTTGGCTTCTATTCCTCTTTCGTTGACCACATATCCCAAAAACTTTCCTGCTGTTACCCCGAATGTGCATTTTTTCGGGTTCAGCTTCATCCCGTATGTTCTCATGATAGCAAATGCTTCATCTAAGTGGCGCACGTGCTCTTCGACCTTGAGACTCTTGACTAACATGTTGTATGTGTACATTTCCATTGACTTTCCGATCTGATGGTAAAACGTTTTCGCGATAAGTCTTTGAAAAGTCGCTCTAGTATTCTTCAAACCAAAAGGCATTACCCTGTAACAATACATCCCTGTTTCAGTTACAAACGCCGTTTTGCTCTGATTCTGCACTGCCATGAAGATCTGATGAAAACCACTTTTCGCACCCATCATACTCAATAGTGCACATCTTGCAGTAGAATCGACTAATAAATCGATTATTGGCAAAGTGATGGGCAGTGTTTGTTTAAGTCTGTGTAATCCACACACATTCTCCATGTTGCTTCCATTTTCATGACCAGAACGACGTTGCTCAACCATTTCGAAAACCTTAAGACGTATATACGTCGAGCCGCTAAGAGTTCATGTACCTTTTTTTTCGGCCGCTTCATTCTTTTCTTTACTAAAGTTTCATTTCTTTTGCCTTACTGGCTTTGCGCTTCTGTCCATGTTTAGCCGGTGCAATATGATTCTGGGATCAATTCCTTGTAAATCGGAATATGTCTAGGCGAATATATCTGAATTACGCCTGAGACAGTCTACTAGTGTGACCTCTATCATTGGTTCCAATCCCGCCCCAATTTTTATTATCTTCTCGGCGCTTTCTCTGAATAATTGAACGGTTTTGAATTCCCCTAAAGGTTCCATTTTACATTCTTGCCATTGTCTTAGTAATTAATTTTCTGCTTTCTCCCGACCTTGCTCCTGAGACTCGGGTTGTTTTTCATTCTCATCTCTATCCTCTTTGGTTTTCTTCTTTGGTTTGGGTGAATCATCGGGTCGCATCCGACGTGTCTTTGTCATGCTAGCTACTTATATCTAAAAGCAATTTAATCGGTGTTCCCATAGACGGTGCCAATATTTTGGTCTTATTTCGTTCGGGTAATAAAACACTGTAAAATGTTACAAAGGAATAATCAATTGCCAAAATAATGCTAATCTGTTACAATGAACGAACTAGCTTGGTCCGGAACACCAACTGTATATTACAAGTAATGAATTACTTTTGATATCCTATTTAGACAAAGATTCGGGAAGATCGAACCGATTGCGTTCGATCTATGTATATCAAACGGTGATGATTCGATGTTGCTGATGATTTGATATGTGGTGCTTCGAATGACGTGGATTCGATGCTATGAATCTCGAATAGCTACGGTTCGGTCTGGGTCAAAATCAATATGAACAGTGTCGAACAGAGTCATGTATTGAATGGTAAAAAGTAACAAACAGAGCTAGTTCGATATACTAGGGTTGGTAGTCTGTGAATTCTGCTATCTGAGAAGACGATGAGACAGGCTATTTATAGACCTCGTTCCGTGGGTTCCTGTAGCTACTTGCACGTGAGTATCGAACTGGGGCCGTTCGATACTCGATTAACATCGAATTGCGACTGTTCAATGTACTACTGCAGTGAACCTTTCTACTCGATATTGGGCCACTCCTAAAATATTCTGATAAAAGACTAATTTATTTGTCATCAAACTGAGCCAACTTGTAATGTTATTTAATCGAGAGCGCTAAATAGTCAAAATTAACAAATAGTTTTACTTTATAATTAAGTATGTCACGTCGTTGTTCACTCCAAAGGCGTGACGCAAATCGATTAGTTTGTAGTTAAATTGTACTGGGAGTGAAAATTTAATTTGAACGCCACGTGGTTGGTAGTGTGTGATGATGGTAATAATCTAATAGACACACAAGTTTTAAAAAAAATAAGTAGGGCATGTGAAATGAGAATATACGCATTTGGAGGCCCACATGCAAACATGTGGGCTACGATCGAGCAGTCCAGTGGAGTACAGGTCAATCTTCAAGCCTTTCAAATTTCGATGAATATATTATTATTTTGTTCTGTTTAACGGTTAATGAACCGTACTGGTTGTTGTTACAAAAACTATCAACTTCAATTACACTTTGTTGACCGTGGTTTGGACCACTTTGATCCGTAATTTATTAATTATCCTTGGATCAGTATAATTATATATATATATACATATGGCTTAGGTGTGTTTTGGTGTGTAAGAAAGAAGAGAGACATATATAATTTTCACTATATTCAAACTTATGAATCAAAATTTCGTTTCTGAGTATGTTTCAATCCACAATCCGTTAAATATTAGGAATTTTACTTAATCTTTTAAGTCTTTTTGATACACTTTTAAAAAATCATTAAAAGTCTAATTACAATGAAAACTATGTTTGCATATGTCATTACGTTAGAGTTAAAAATTAAATTGGTTTGCAGATCACTACAACAAATAAGGGATGTAGCGACACTTAAGTTGAGGCAAATCTGATAACTGCCCTTAAATAATAATGTTGGGACACTTACTTAGTACTCTGTTTAATTTTTCCTTCTTTTGCCTTTTAAAAAAATAAATAAATAACGGGTTGAAAGTTCAAATTAAACATGTAATTAGATTTTAGATCAAATCCAAAAAACCCTAACCCCCAGCCTCCCTCATTTCTCTCTCTACAATGAGTGAGCATTTGCTCCCGCTTCTCTCTCTACAAATCACATTTTTTCTTCCATTAACGGTCCAACATTCCTCCCCCATTCTGCGGTCTCTATCATTTGCTCTGCTGCACCTGTCGTAGTTTCGCATATTTGAATTTGAGCCAAATTCGATGTATTTCAGCTTAGATTTAATGGCTGATTATCTTCGCCGGACCGGATCTGAGTATGTATTACGCTTCGATTTCATTCTCATCTATGGCGATTTTCTGAATTTGTACTGAACATGTCCAATTTTATTTACTGGAATTTGAGATCGATTCACTAACAGATGATCTAATGTAGGACTGAGAAAATTGTGCTGGAGGAGAAAGAAAACTCTTCAGCTTTGGCGATGGATCAACCGGTAAGTTTTTGCAGTCATGGATTGATCTTTCTCTAATATGTGTTAAATTCTCATGCTGTGTTGGTTTTTGAGTTTAACTGGTTGTGAGAGCGAATGCTTCGTGTATTTTATTTTATCGATACGTTGGATTAATATGATGTATACATTTTATCCTGAATATTTTGATAGCTATTGATGCCTGGACACAATTATGGACCATTGTTGTTTGGTTGTGGAAGCTATTCACCATATTGAACTAAAACAATGAAGGTAAAAGAAAGATCATGTTTCCTCTGGTTCTTTGTTATTCTTATCCAGATGATGGCTCATTGCGGTCTTTAGGATGAGAGTTTTGGAATAATTGCAATCATTAAAGTGATGCTCCAAGTGCTTCTCTTTGAAGTTCAAAATGTGTCTTGAAGTTTAGCGGTTGAAAATAGAAGTACCTAAACTAGTTCTTGATGTCAATGAACTTTATATGCAGGTTTCTATTCACTTGAGAGGTTTCATCCCTGATACAGTTAATTAATTATCTTCATTGTCAATTGATTGTACTCCTTTATTGTTTCATGGTATGTTGTTTACTAGTTTAGTCCAATTAGTGTTACGTTAACCTAATGTAATTTTTTCCCATAGTATTGTTGTTCCAGTTAGGTAGCTTGCTCATCTCTGTATCATGGTTTAGTTACACTGCTTTAAGACTATGCATTAAGTTCTATTTATGCATAGGTACTCCAGGCCACTAGCACTTGCCATTTTGCTTTTAAATGATTCGTGAATAGTTATAGCTCACACTTATCTTCTCTTGCAGATAAGAAAATGAATTCATTGTTGCTACACGGGAAGGGGAACCTTTTATGTGGATGCCTGACAATGGCTCAAAGTATGCTCGAACTTGAATATGGTTTTTTCTTTTCTTCCTCTCCCAACCTTTAAGATATAATATAAGAACCTTGTTTTCATGTATTCCATCATATCCATCAGTTTCTTTGTTTAGATAGGATTTTGATCTTTCTTACTTTCATTTACATAGTGACTTTTTCTCTGCATCAGAATATACTATTTGCATGACTGCCATGTGATGTATCTAGTACTCAAGTCCTGGAAAAGCTCAACCACGTAACTGTCCTGAACTTCTAGCATTTTTTAAAGCCGGTTGATCTAGCCCATTGAAGGCCTTGGTTAAAGTTTGACATCTTTGTATGTTTGTTTAAGTGCATAAACAAAGATGATGCGAAAAGTAAGTTCATGTGTTTGTTGACTCTGTGTAGCACTTAGCACTTCTTAGCCTAATGCCTTATTCTCTTTGTGCTGGTATTGAAAATTTCTCTTCTAATTTGCAGTTAATCAAGCCTTTATTTGATGATGATAGTAGGAAAAATTCAGAAGGTAGAATAGGTCTAAGTGGTTGCTCGTTAAAGTACCAGAGGAACATAGTTCTGGAGCAAATATGTCAATCATTGGAACGTGAAAGTGATTTAAGAAAATGCATGCGAAATGCCCTTGCATTTCATCCAGGAAGTGGTAGCAGAAACTTTGAAGGTATGTCCTTACTTCAGTGGTAGCATAGGACCTAGGATTGTTGATTTTTTATTTGATATAGTATCTAATGTGTTAAATAAATGATTTAGGTGGACTTTAGGATTGAATGTTGTTTGAACTTTATAAAAAAAAAAAAGCAAATTTCACTGCACCGAAAATCACTCGGGTGGTGAAATGAGCTCATGTTTCTCGAAGTTTCCAATCATAAAGTACAGTCAGTGCATAAAGATCTTTGACAGAGTTTTGTGGTCTTGGCACAGGAATCTGTTCATTCTTGTGAGGACGGATGCAAATGCACCTGAGTCTGTATCAAATGGTCTCCGGAATGCAGCTAAGGCCAGTTTGGGCATGACATCTAGTCAATCAGGTCACAAACTGAGTTGTGACAAAGTCACAGAGCTATGTCAGAAAAGTTTGGCGAGGTCTGTAGCTTACGTCTTGAAAACGTTCAAGGGGCTGGGGTAAACAAATTATTTGATTGTGACATAAGCTCAAGGATGAATGACAGAAACTATGAAAAATCACCCGCGCGATTTTATTCAGATGTCCAACAGGTACTTTTCTGAAAGTTGATTGCCTATATCTGCTCATTTACCGTCCTGCTGAGTTTTATCTTAATTGGTATTACATGAACAACTGATGTTTAACTTAGTTTTCTGACCATGTCGTTTGTGCTGAAATGTCTCTTATACTCGTCTTATGCCTGCTTGGAAAGAATATGGCTGATTGCGAAAATCATGGTTAGATATTTGTGTTGCATGGTTTTGCCGGCTATAGTTATTGAATACAAAGTGCAAATCTGTTCTCTCTCTTTTCAAAGTCTTATTTGTGAGGGTTTCACTGAATAGCTGCATAGCATAGGTATATTACTATCTTTTCTTGACAAACCTGTCTGTTGTCGATTTTTTAGTTGGTTTCGAGATGTTTCTTTTGATAGTTAGCTTTTGAGGATTCCAAGTTCTGTAGATTGTAAGAAGGAATACATCTTTTGAATTGAAGCAATAGATTATAACTGGAATTTTTTTCTTCTGATGCTTAAGGCTCTGGGAGACCTTCTGATTGTTCACTACGGTAATTTGGAAGAAGAAACCTGAACATTGATATTTAATGATAATTTAGGCCATGAGCAGACCTCAAGTGCCATAGTAATTTGGAAGGCGGCCAGCACTCACAGTTTTTGGTACTGATTATGGAACTAAAGATGGTACATGGCGGTCAGACTAAAGGCGGCCAGACTTCAAGTACGCTTGCATATTCTATAGTTGTAAGGCGTTCCCTACATTTTGTGTATTATGTGTTAACTGAAAATCTGAGTTATATGTGCCCTTCGTTCATAGTTTGTGCCCTTTTGCATTGGTAAAAGTCAATGTTGTTGATACCTATGTGTTAGAGAATAGTGCAGAAGTGAAAACTAACATGCTAAATGATGTAATGGTTCTCGCCATGATGATCTGATTTTCGTATAAATGCCAAACTGTGCGAAAAATTTGAGTAACATGCCATAAAATGTTTTAACAAATAATTTTTTATTGTTTGTAACACTCCCTCAGGATGTCCCCTTTTTTGCTTATGCTACTCAAGTTTTTTGATATTTTGACTGAATACTACCTGTTCATTTGAAGCTCCCCCTTCATAATTTGGAATTTATATGCAGTTACAGTTTCTGCTCTCAAGATATCGATTTACTAACCATTGTCTACATATATTTCAGAAGCAGATGGAGGAATGTGTTAAAATGAGGATGATACATTAAAGTAAGAATGATATTCTGAGTTGATCTACATGCAGGTATACTCAACTCCATGTCCATGTCCACCATGATCTTCTGAGTTGATCTACAGCAAAGTATTTTCTTACATTCTCTGAAGTCTTCTTTCCTTGAAATGTAGATAATCACCGTGTCCGTGTATTGACACGATCTAAGTCAAAAGCACAATCAATTTTTCCGGGTAAGAAGGTAATGGACCTATAGTTTGTATCCAGTTTTTGTAGTATTAATGTGACATGTGATGAAGTTGGAAAATTACTCGGAATGTTCTTTTGTTTTCTTCAAGATGATAAATTGTTTTAAGATTTTGATTTCTGCTGAAATAATTGGAGATCATGAAAGTTATTCTATTACTCCGCAATTTCATCACACTTTACAGAAAAAAGTTACACCTTGCAGTTTTTTGCTCCACTTTCTCTGATACAACTAACCTTGTCAAAGTTCACCTTTCATTCTTCATTCGATTATATTTACATTTAAATATTTCTATAGTCAGGGACTTCCCTGGAATTATAATAGCAGAGGAGTCAGAGTGGAGAAACTGCATTCAATGTTCAACAGTTGTCGTAAATTTGGCTGGAAAGCCTATAAGCACAAGATGGTCTCCTAAGGTATGTTGTGAAATCTGTACTAATGCCTAGAGTATGTCTCTTTTGCTTTCCTTTTCCATGCAAAATTTCTTTTAGCACCCTTGGTGATATTGGCTGTTTTATCTGTAAGAAATAAGCTCTCCATATCGTTTACTGACAAGTGTACAATTTAATAGAGTACTGATCAAAACGAATAAAGCCCGTCTGATGAGTGTCTTTTTTTTTCTAATCAAGAGCTATAGTTTGTATAAGTCATACGACTGATTATGCAGCCTATACCTCATATTTCACTACATGCATTAACCTTTGGCTCAATGTTGCAGATCAAGAAAGAGATCAAGGAAAGCAGAATTAGAGCTACTTCAAAGGTTTCTCATAAATAATGAATCTTTCTAAGTTGCAACTCCTCTCTGACTAGGTTGGCAAGTTATTGATTAGAGTTGTAGTAGGAGATTATGTGCTTATATATTTGTAATAATAGCCTTGTGACTTGTTAACTGGTGGTTATATGTTATTTCTTTGATTTTAGAAATGTTGAGTTGGTCGGTTGACGTTAATAGTTTGATACCAATTATTGTTACATGTAAAGATTGAATAAATTTTTAATAAAGTTGTTTTTTTATTTTAACATTGTTATTGTCTTTAGGTATTATCTTGTACACTTGAAAGAGATGTGAAATGGAAGAAAAATATATTTTTGTGTGCGGTACATTAAAAAATAAAACTCATATGAGAGGAGATATGTTACTTAATAGAGGACATCTTGGGGCACATATAAAAGTTATTGAGGCACATATATCTGTCTCTAATTTGCTGTCTTGGGACAAATATAAGTATTATTGAGACATTTTTATTTGTCTCTAAAATAACTTTATGAGGCATATGTAAGGGCTGTTGGGGCATAATTATATGCCTCTAAAAAGATTTGAAAGGGCACATAAAAAGTGTCCTTAAAGCTACTAACTCTATCGCGACATAGGTTTTATCCGACAAATGATTTAAGTGCCTCAAAAATCTTAAGTGCCTCAACAGACACCTATAAAGGCACATTTTTATGACTCTAAAGACCTTTTTTGTTGTAGTGGATGTAAAGAGTAACATGTTTACTGTGATTATTTCTCAACGTTGTTCCTATATCTAATGAGAAGACGATTAATAAAACAAACAAACCATTAAGTTAGGAGTTAGTGAAAATATAAAGATTCTATTCATCACAAATATATATATATATATATATATATATATATATATAAAGATTGAGTTCAAATTATAATATGTACATACAATAGTTGTACCATTTGCATGATCAGAAGACAGTTTGATAGGAATTGCAACACATGATTTATATTAGTGCATGTCTGTCAAACCTATATCTGAAATAGACCTTAGCAAACTCTATAATGTGATTAACGACCAAAATAAGAACTTTTTATATGAGGATAATGGACAGTTAACCAAAGTTTTCGGAACTTTGAGCCTATTCTTTGGGAGGTATAAAAATCTACGCATTAAAAATTGTTTGTAATTATTCTCATTTTATAAGACAAGATTTGTTCTTTATGTATCCAGATTTCTAAACATTTTCTCAAAAGTTGAAAAAGCTAAATCTATTTAACTCTATCAAATACACTAGTACTTTTCAACTGCAACGCTTTTACGAATTCTACTAAAGATGTCGAAAAATAGCTAGAATCCTTGCTAATAATATTTTTTTAATAGTAAAACGAAACATAAATATGAGATGAAGATTTGGCCCACGTGTAAGAGTCATTTTTGGTGTGATATCATTATGTATCGGTTGTTCTGTGAATTTAAATTCAGATATTAACAAAGAGAAATATACCTGCTACGTAAATACTAGTTCTTGATTATTAAGAATTAAAACAAAATCAAAACGGGGCAAAAATGTAGCTATAATTTGCATTTTGCACATACTAATAATGCTTTGGTGCAAAAGCCAAAATTCAATTATTACACTATGCTGATTGGGCTGGGTAATGGGGACTAAAAATGTGCAAGGAAACCACGTGGACTTGTTGGAGGAATTATTGCATTGGATGAGATTGGAATCCTAAGAAGAAAATTGTAACTTTTGCACTAGTGATTCTTAGCTTGCAAAATATATAGCAGTTTTGTATCAGGAATAAAATGTTATTAGCTTAAATGCATAGTGTATTATTTGTTTTTTTTTGATAAATAAATGCATGGTATAATTGCTACTGTAAATCTGAATGCATGTAAAATAATAGCTAAAGAGTCTGCCATATACGTGTATTACATGATATTGCAGTAAGGGGTAGATTCCCTTTCTTTTAGTGTTAGGGCCGTTCCTCACTTGGATTAGGCTTAGATCCGATCGGCCCATTCAGTTATTATTGATGTTGTTTTGTTTAAATCATTAGGGTAAAGATTGAATTCTAGATGGAAGTTATCTTGCTAAGATATTATTCCAACTTACCATTTAACTACTTATTATGCATCTAGACATGTTTAGGTAGCATATATAATTGGATATCTTGTATGATATTGCAGGAATCTCTCGGATAAGGCAAGGAAATATATTCGGGTTACAACCGGATAATTAGACGCGCTTATCTATAAGGAAAGAAGATTCGTTAGAGATACAGAGATCTTATTCACCAAGGGAAGAAGATCTATGATGGTTGCAACTAAGGATCTGCAGAGATTCTGCTCATGCCTATATAAGGAGAAGACTCGGCACAGTTAAAATGTACTTTGAAAAAGATATTAGTGAGTGAGTACTGTATCGAGTTAAAGGTTTTTGAAGAGCATTAAGTCAAATGAACTATGGAGTAGCTTAGTGTGTTCTTCGATTCAATCGAGTATTCTGGAAATAAATTAAGGGATAGGTATTGCAACCGCAAATATTAGAGGGAGTCTAAGGTTTGGGTTGATGTAAAACCTACATTGTAAATCTTAAGTAGGATACTGTTTGAGTCAAACATTTGGGTGCAAGCCTCGTGGACTAGGACCATTTAGACCGAACCACGTTAAAATCTTTGTGTGTTCTTTACTGTTTTATGTTTAACTGCCTTCTATTAGTTGCAACAGAAAACTGGTTTTAAAACATAAAAATACAGTAATATGTTCTACTTATGAGTGCAGTTGTAACTACTGTCAAGTACAACTGCATTCAATAATAAGTAGGATAGACTTAAGATCTTTCAATTGGCATCAAGAGCGGGTCACTATATTGCATAGCGTAGATTTTGGATCAAAGATCTTTTTAGTTTTGTTTTGTTTAAATATTTTCATGGAGGAAATGAGGGAAGGCCTGTCGACTATAAAACCTCCAATGCTAACTGCAACAAACTACTCCTACTGGAAGAATCGCATGCGAAACTTGATCAAACAGCAGGACCAAAAAGCATGGAAAATCATTCTAAAAGGATGGACCCCACCTACCAATGAACATGGAAGGGTCAAATTCGAACTAGAGTGGACCGATGCGGAAGAACTTCTTGCAAATTATAACTCTACAACTTTAAACATTATCCTCGTTGCAGTAGATTATGATCAATATAAAAGTATTTCTAACTGTGAAGTTGCAAGAGATGCTTGGCAGGCTATTGAGAACGCGCACCAGAGAAACGCTAAAGTACGTGCATCCAAGTTGCAACTGCTCAATGATCAATTCAACTTCATACGAATGGAAGGAACATACACCATTGCGCAGTTCCATTCCAAACTCAGACATCTAGCAAGTGAAGCCACCATCATTGGAGCCGACTTTCCAGAGTCCAGAATTGTACTAAAGCTCCTAGGATCACTTCCAGGAAGATTCGCAATGAAGGTCTCATCCATTGAAGAGGCAAAGGACATCAATACCCTACCCCTGGCAGATCTCATGGGTTCCCTCACTGCATGGGAAATGAAACTCAAAAGAGAAGGAGACACTATCTCCAAATGAGTAGCGCTACAAGCAAACCTCCCTCAGAACAGTTCCAACTTAGAAGTGGTTCAGTCTCTGGCTCTCCTCACAAAGAGGTTCAATAAAATGAACAAACACTGGAGTAAAGGTAACACTTCTAGTAATGTTGCAAGTCCCTCTGATAACTTTAAAAAACCTTCCGCTACTAATAGACTTGACAACAAAAGGTCTGAAAAGGGTATTCAATGCAGGGAATGCCTAGGCTTTGGACATATTAGGGCTGACTGTGCAAACCTCCTTGAAAAGAACAAAAATCTAGCATTGTTGCTTGGAGTGATGACGAATCTGAAGAAAGTGATGAGGAGTTAGAAGAAGTGGCAGATGTTGCACTCTCATCTTTTATCCCATTCACTAGAGCAAACATGGCAGTTGCATTTCAAGCTCATGTTGAATCCAATTCCGACTCACTGGATAGTGATGAAGAGGAACCTACAAACGACCTGGATACCATCCTCAAAAGAAACTCGAAACTAGAGGCGCAACTCAAAATTGTATCCTCGTTTGGCAGTCTAGTCAAGATGAATAACAAGATCATGGAACTCGAGAGAAAAATACTCTCTCTCACAAGGGAAAGAGACCTTATATCTGCTGATCTGGACACAACACTCAATGCACACAAAGCTCTGGAAGAGGTGTGTGATCTTACTCGAAAGGAATTGGAGTCACTAGTTAAAAATGTAAAGTTGCTCACACTAGGAACTGAAAAACTGGAGGAAGTTCTGGATACTCAGAAAGTCGCAACTGGAAAGACTGGGTTAGGGTACATTGACCCAGTGGATCCCAAGTTCCTTGGAGAACTAAGATTACCATGTCCAAAAGGAAGCGAGTACCCAAAGAAGGGGAAATTCCACTTAACTACAACCAGATTCAACCTTCTCGGGTTCAAGTACTTCCTAGTCGCAACTCATTTATTCCATTAGCTAATCATGACTCTGTCAACATATTTCCAACAGGGCGCTTTGTTCCAACATGCCACCATTGCGGAGTACAAGGGCACATAAGGCCTTACTGCTGTCAACTATGGGAATCTCATCACGTGTCTCATCCCATCAAGGCTGGTGTAGAAACCAAGAAGAAAAGAAAGAGTCACAGGAAGAAGAAAGTCAAGAGGACTGGAACAACAATGTTTGTTGCAACAGACATACCAATGAAACAAGTTTGGGTTAAGAAATTACCCAACAATCTTACATGCCTTATAGCCTGTAATTCCACATCTCAACGTACATCTTCTTCTAACTCCTGGTTTTTTGATAGTGGTTGCTCCAGGCACATGACAGGAGATAAAAGCATCCTGACCAACCTCGTTTACAAACAAAAAGGCAATGTGGTGTTTGGTGATGGTAACTGAAGAAAAATTCTTGGAAAAATAACACTGAATGTGAAGGGTTTTCCTAAACTTAGAGATGTATTCTATGTTGATGGGTTGCATGCTAATCTTATCAGTACCAGTCAACTGTGTGATAATGACCTGTATGTTCATTTTACTAAAGATGAATGTGAGGTTATTGATCAAAATCAAAACAAGGTACTACATGGATTAAGAAGTGCAGAAAATTGATATACTATGATAAATTGTAACTCTACTATTAAGTCTATAACTTACAACTTTAGCTCAGATAATCTTGCAGATCTCTGGCATCATAGACTTGGTCACATCAACTACAAGTCTCTTTCTCACCTTTCCAGTAGCCAAAGTGTGAGAGGTCTACCTAAGCTTGGACCAAAACCCCTTGAGAAATGTGGACCATGTCTTGAGGGAAAATAGTAGAAAGTGAGCCATGATGCGTTGCAACACACCCCTTCTGTAAGATTCCTTGAACTCCTGCACATAGATCTGGTAGGACCCATCCAAAAAGAAAGCATCTCAGGTAAACGATATATATTTGTGTGTGTAGATGATTTCTCACGATTCACATGGTTTGAATTTTTAAAAGAAAAGAACGAATCTGAAAGTGCAGGTATTCTGGCAAAGTTAGATTAACATTGAGAAGTCAATGTTATAGTAACATTGCTGAGCAGAATCCGATTTACAATCTTGTTGTCATTTATTATTATAGTGTTACCTTATTCATTTAACTAATTGAGTTCCACAGTTGTGACTGTCTTTGATTATTATTCAAGAAACAAACTTGTCATAGGTTGGATGCTCAAGTTTCCAAGAAGGAAAGTTTCCTTAATTTAGCAAACCGCTCTACAAGGAAAGAAGAGGTCGAGTGCAACTAGGAAAACTTTCCAAGTTGAGTCCTGATTTGAAGAAGGAGTCTATCCTAAGTTAGATCACTAATGAAGGAACTATTATTCAAGAAAGACTGCGAGAACAAGGAAGAGGAGTTCGAGAAGGAAACAAGGAGAATTACCAACCGTGTACAACACACATTGAAGTGCAAGTCAAGATCCTATATATAGGTGTGAAGTACATCAAGACAAACACAAGACAAGAGCCAATCAATCTGAGAGATTAATTTACACCTGTTGAGTGTTGTCTTGCTTTAGCAAAGTTTGTGAGTTGTGAGAATAGATCTAAGAGTGAGGAGCTTTTAGAGATAGTCGAAGCAATTCTTGTGTGCTTTGCTTAGTTCGATTAATTTGAGAGTGAGGATATTGAAAATTGAGAGAACGACTTTTGTTAAAACCTTAACGGGTTATTTTGCCTACGACTCGGAAGTTAATATAATCTTATATTCACTTCTTAAACTTAGTGTTTGTTTATTCCGCTGCACTATTACTCTGGTTTGTTGTTAAAGTAACATCGCTGAGTTAACAACATACCAAACTGTTGTTAACACTCCAGTGTTAAGTTAACAACAACAATGTATCAACCCAATCCGCAATTTCAATTGGTATCAGAGCCAAGCACCAACGTCACCGGTGTTTGGCATTGATACGACAAGATGGACAACTCCAACCCCAATACCAGCAGGTTGCCAGTATTAGAGGGTCCCAACAACCATGGCTACTGGAAGATCATACTCAGAGTCCACATCAAATCCATCGAGCTAAGAGCTTGGGACGCAGTACTAGAAGGCTACACCATCCCTTACTTGCCAAGAGATGGAGATGCTGATCTGGTACCTAAGCCAAGAGGACAATGGACAGCCAATGAGATTCCTCTCTACAACTTCAATGAAAAGGCTCTCAATGCTATTTTTAGCTGGGTAGGTAACCATATGTTCAAACTTATTCAAACTTGTACAACTGCTAAAACTGCTTGGGAAGTTCTTGAACTACATTGTGAGGGTGATGTGGCTGTGAGGGACTCTAAATATAAAAAACTTTTGAGGGACTTTGAGAAGATAGAGATGAGTGGGTATGAAAGCATTGATAGTTATTTTGAGAAACTTCTTGATATTGCTAATCAGTGTCAAAACTTAGGTTTTACCATCCCAAATCAAACAATGGTCTATAAAGCGTTTAGAACATTATCTTCTAAGTTCATTGTCAAAAGAATTGTTATGAATGAGTCTAGAGATCTTTCCAACATGGACTTCCAAACATTAATGAACACTTTAAAAGAGTTTGAACTAGAGTTCCTAGGAAAGTCCAGTAAACAACTTGCTTTAGCCTTACTAGGTACCAGCTCAGATTCTACAGGAAGTGATGAGGATGAATATGAGTTGATCTCTTCTAACTATGGAAACATTACCAAGAAGTTTAGCAAATTAGGCTACAAAGATAAAAATAAAGAAAAACAATCTGGTAATGCTACCCTTGGTTATAAGAAATTGCCCCAAAGTTTGTAAAGTACATGGCATCTAAGAGCACGCCTCAAGATGCTGAGAAATTGAAGGATGTCCAGTGCTATGAATGTAAGGGGTATGGTCACTTTAAACATGAATGTGCTAACACCCTCATAACAAGAGGGAATTCTCATTGGGTGTGTGTAGATGACTTCAATGATGCTGACTTTGAATCTGGAAAAAGCGCCGATGAACAATCAGAGGAAATCAACACTGATGCGCTTTGCACTCGGATCACCTAGTCAGGAGAAGACTCCAGAAATTGCCAAAAATATCAATGTTACTCTAACATTGGAGAACCAACAGCAAAGCCGGAAATCTTCTTTGGAGACTGGAACAACAATGATACAGAAGTTATCTATGATGCGCTCTTTGATTGTGATGATACTAACTACGATTGTTTTCATGGCTCAGTTGATCTAGAAGAAGAGTACTTCGATGAAGAAGAACTGTCCCAGGAGTAAATCCTAGACGATCTACATACAACTTTTCTCAAACTTGAGAGAGAGAATGTCAAACTCATAAAGAGTAACAAAGCACTGAAGCATGACATTGAATGTTTGAAGAACATGTTGAAACTCTATGAGAGAGACATTGACAAAGCTGAAGCTGAGCTGAAAAACGTAAAGGAGAAACTCAAAAAGGACTCACAGATCATAGCCAAATGGAATGGAGGTACTTCTAAACTTGATGAGGTACTAAACATGAGTAATACAGGTATATATGGTCTGGGATTTGTTGAGAAACCCTCCTCCTCTAATGGTAATTCTGCCTATTTAACTACAAGCTTTGTTAAAGAATCTGGTAATATGAGTTCTGGTACCATCAACACTGTAAAAAGCAAACCCACTTTTATCTGTCAGTACTGTTTTCAACCAGGCCACATTAAACCATTCTATAGAAAATTCATAAAAGAATGTGGTAAGAAAACAGCCTATGTGCCCAATGTTAAAACTACAACAGGTTCTGATGTTAGACCAACATTAGACGCAGGACATAAAAGTAGAACGTGGGTAGAAAAAGCTAAAACCCCTAAGATTAAAATTGTATGCAACGTTGTTTTCTCTGCTGTGTACTCTAACCTTTCAGGTAAGTGGTACTTCGACAGTGGATGCTCAAGACACATGACAGGCAGCAAAGAGAATCTTAAGCAAATGATACCTTTAAGTGCTGGAGCAGTGACCTATGGAGGTGGCACCAAAGGAAAGATCATTGGCAAGGGGATACTAAATGTTGATGAATTCCCACCCCTGAAGGATGTGTTGTTGGTAGATGGGTTAAAGGCAAGTCTAATCAGTATCAGTCAGCTATGTGATGATGACTTACTGATTACATTTGACAAAGTTTCTTATGATGTTTATGATAGTGATAATGTTCTTGTTATGATAGGTACTAGATCCAAAGACAACTACTACCTAGCCCAAGAGGAAGCAGAGTGTTTCCATGCCAAAATAGATGAGGCTTCTATATGACATAGGAAACTTGGACATGTTCACTACATAAACCTTGAGAAACTGCAGAAAGTTGATGTGTAAGAGGCTTACCTAAGCTGTCTTGTCCAGGTAAGCTTGTGTGTGGTGCTTGCCTCAAGGGTAAGCAAACCAGAGCTGTTCATACACCCCTACAGGTACAAAATGCTAATCCTAGATCTAGTAGGTGTTTTGAATTGCTGCACATGGACTTAATGGGTCCAATTGAGGTAAGTAGTCTTAGTGGTAAGAAATATGCCTTTGTGACTGTAGATGACTTCTCTAGATACACTTGGGTAAAATTTCTTAAAGAAAAGTCAGAAGCTTTTGATCAGTTCAAAATTCTTTGTGCTAGTATTAAAAACTTATATGGCTCCACTGTGACTAAGATTAGGTCTGATCATGGTAAAGAATTTGAAAATGCTAGTTTTGATAACTATTGCAATGCTAAAGGTATTTTCCATGAATATTCAGCTCCTACGACTCCTCAGCAGAATGGGATTGCTGAGAGAAAGAACATGACTCTTCAAGAGATGGTCAGAGTTATGCTCAATGCTAAAGATTTATCCAAAAGACTCTGGGCTGAAGCTTTAAATACTGCTTGTCACATTAGTAACAGGGTGTATCTTAGACCTGGAACTAACACGACTCCTTATGAACTCTTGAATGGTGTGAAACCAAATATTGCATATTTTCATGAATTTGGATGTGATTGTTATCTGCTTAATGACATGGATTATCTAAGTAAATTTGATCCTAAAAGTTAAAAATGCATCTTTGTAGGATACTCTGCCAATAGTACCTCCTTTAGAGTCTACAATCTTAGATTGAAGACAATTTAGGAATCAGTGAATGTTGTGTTCGATGAGTTCACTCTTGATACAGGTACTGATGACATCTCGGTTCCCAATGATGAACCAACAGTGGAAACTGAGAATGTTACTCCTGGCAATGTTACACCAACATTGGAACTGGAAGCTGGAAACACTGAACAGGAGTCAGGGAATGATGTTAGACTAACACCAGCGAGATCTGATGTTAGACTAACAGCAGAGGACTCTGACCCAGAACATGAAGTTGCCTCCAAAACCTAGAAGAGATCCCTCAGCTAGGATTCAGAAATATCATCCAGCATCCCACGTAATAGGTGAACTCACTGAACGGGTAAGGACACGCAATAGAGAAAGACTTGATTATAGAGATATGGTAAAATTGTGTGTCTGTATGAACTTCACTTGTAATGTTGATAATGCCTCGTGTTTTGTCTCCTCCATAGAACCTAAGAATGTGAATGAAGTCCTCCTTGATAACTTTTGGATTAATGCCATGCAGGATGAACTATTACAGTTTACTAAGAACAATGTCTGGATATTGGTGCCTAGACCACCTAATGTTAATGTAATAGGGACAAAGTGGATATTCAAAAACAAGAGTAATGAGGAAGGAGTCATAGTTAGAAACAAAGCTAGACTAGTTGCTCAGGGGTACACACAGGTTGAAGGTGTAGATTTTGATGAGACCTTTGCTCTAGTTGCTAGGATTGAATCTATTAGGTTACTTCTAGCCATATCATGATGTCTTAAGATAAAACTATACCAAATGGATGTAAAGGGTGCGTTCCTGAATGGGCTAATTGATAGGGAAGTATATGTTGAAAAGCCTAAGGGATTCACAGATCCTAAGTACCCCAACCATGTGTACAAGATTGAAAAAGCCCTGTATGGACTTAAACAAGCACCTAGAGCATGGTATGAAAGACAAACAAAATTCCTCTTAAGTCTTGGCTTTGTTAGAGGTGAAGGAGATAGGACATTGTTTGTTTTAAAGAAAGATTCTCATGTCTGTATAGCTCAAATTTATGTGGATGACATTGTTTTTTAGCTCAACTAACAACTCTATTTTAGAAAAATTTGTTGAATCAATGACATGGCAGTTTGAGATGAGTATGATAGGAGAATTAAATTTCTTCCTTGGTCTCCAAGTAAAACAAACATGTAATGGGATATTCCTAAGTCAGGAAAAGTATGCAAAGAATTTGGTGAAAAGGCTTGAATTGGCAGATTCAAAGCCTTGCAAGACTCCCATATCTTCATCAGTGAAGATATCCAGGGATGTTACTATGTTGATCCAACATTGTACCGTTCAATGATAGGAAGCTTACTCTACTTTTCTGCTTCAAGACCTGATATAATGTTCTCTATTTGTGTGTGTGCTAGGTACCAAGCATGTCCAAAGCAGTCACATCTGATTGTTGTGAAGAGAATCTTTAGATATATATCTGGCACTTTGGCCCTTGGGATCTGGTACTCTTATGACACTAACACAAATCTTGTAGGTTTCAGTGACTCAGACTGGGAAGGTGGCACTGATGATAGAAAGTCTACAAGTGGAGGATGTTTTTATCTGGGGAACAACTTGGTCTCATGGTACAGTAGAAAGCAAAATTGTGTGTCACTCTCCACTGCTGAATCTGAATACATAGCAGTAGGCAGCTATGTCACCCAGTTAGTATGGCTTAAACTCATGCTACTAGATTATGGGTTAGACAGTGATACCTTACTTATGTTATGTGATAATATTAGTGTTATAAGCATCTCTAAGAACCCTGTGCAACACTCTAGAACTAAACATATTGATATAAGGCATCACTTTCTGAGAGACATGGTAGAAGATAAGCTCATTGACATTGAACACATTGAAACTAACAATCAGCTTGCTGATATGTTCACTAAACCCTTAGATTCTGAGAAGTTCTTCAGTTTGAGGAATTCTCTTGGCATGTGCATTGTCTAGGGATGTTAGTACACCAGTGTTGACATAACACCACTGTCTAGCACTGGTTATTGGTTGTGGTGTATCTGTAATTCTTTTATGTTTCTTTTCTGCATTCTTCTTTCTTGCATATTACTTCTTTATTAGAGATTATGTTGGGTTGTATGGTTAATCTGTATAAATAACTGAGTTGACTAGTGGACAGGTACATAGCAAGAGTTTTGTAAAGTAAAGACTATGTTGTTAGTCTGTGAATGTTAACCTAACATCTAGGAGAAGCTGGGGTACACAGAGCTCACTACTCTGATGTTATTCAGTTGTGACTTATCCATGTTAGGTTAGATAGAGCATGAAGAGAAGTTGGGGTACATTCAATTGTGCTTATTTTTGTGTTTTTTCCTATAGCCAAGGTTATGCATGATAGTGATCCTTACTACTGAGGTGCTTTGAAGTTTCGACTGCTTACATTCAGTAGCATTGTTCACTTGGTATTTCTCTTGTAAACAGGTTGATAAACAAGTATGCATGAGGAGTTGGGGTGAAGAAGTATATGATAAATGTATTGTCTTCATTCAATTCCTTTGTACTTGCCTAATTTGTAGCTGATGGTTAAGTTGATGGGGTGTGTGGAGTCTTGTGCTGCCCACATTCATTGATAACTATCCTTTAACATTCACTAGCTTTTGTGCAAAAGAGTTCATGATATTGTAAAAGATAAATTGATATGTCCTGATCCTAATCAATAAAGCTATGTATACTTGGTTACCATCATCCAATGTTGATCTAACATGGTTGCATTCATTCTAGTTTTGCATCAGTTTCTTATGTCGGTTTGGCTTAGGGGGAGTAGTAATCCTAGGAATCATGCGTTGAGGCATACTTCGTGGGTGACCAAATGCAGGTAAAGCACTATGTTTTGTGATCTTCTATGCTATGGGAACATCTTTTCCCTGGATATGTACATCCACTCTGTGTTTGTCTGTCTGGTGTGTTACTTATTCATACTGATGATCTTAAACTATGTCTTTGTACCTATGTACTTGGTTGAGGTTTCAGATCAGTATACACGAATATCTCACGCTCTCACATGATGTTGCTGTGGATGAAGCCCTGCACCAACAACTTCCCTCCCTGATGTTAACTTGCCAATGTTAGTTCAACATTGTCACATTGTAACTTATAAGTTTTTAGGTTTGGAGACTGCTCTGGTTACGTGTTAATCTAACAGTGACATGTGGTAAGTTAAATATGGGTATGATCGTGTGACAGTGGTCCGATTATTTTGGTAACATGTTACAACACCACTATCACTATTCTTCAGCTGATTATCTATATAATTTGCCTTAATCTCTTCTTACTGTTTACGCGTTCCAAATTCTTGTGCAATCAACATTCTCTGCAAATCAAGTTTCTTTTTTTCTTCTCTAAATTACTCTAACAATGGCACTCAAGTCTTCCATTGATGCTCTTGTAAATGCTGCTGAGCAGATGGAACAAACAGTACGCCACAGTACCAGACAAGCAACCACTGAAGCCATCACCGCCACCACACCTAAGAGGAAATCCATTTATCAACGGCGCAAGGGCAAGAAATCCGCAAAGGGTGGTGTTGGTTCAACATCAAAAACTGCTGAGCAAACCTCCACTCCCAGCAACGATGAAAACGAGGTAATGATGGCTAACCATACTCAAGATATAACTGCTGAAATTAGTATTGAGGGGGAGAAAGAGGCCCATGTTGTTGTTGTGGGTGAGTCTGAGGTTTTGCATGAGGTCCCTGAGGGTCATGGTAGGGATGAGTTTGTGGCCGTTACTGATGAAAGTAAAAACCTTGATGTGAATGCTGAGCCGTCCGAGGCTAATGCTGTTGAGCATGCTGCTGCTGAGATGGATACTCTTCCTGAGAAAGATGATCAGGTTGAGGAGACTGTGGCTGAGGAGGTTACTACTGAGGGTGACCAAGATGTTGATGATGAGGCTAACAATCAACCTGAAGAGGTTGAGAGAGAAGAAGAAGAGAGCCTGACTCTCTCTACCTTAGCTACTACTGCTAAGAAAAGAAAGGGGAAGCAGGTTGTTGTTGAATCTTCTGAGTCTGAGTCAGAAGAAGAAAAAGAAGAAGATGATGATAAGGAGGAAGAGGAAGAAGAGGAAGTTGAGGAAGATCAACTGGTAGCTGATGACCTTGCTGATGTTACTCCAACATCAGGCACTGATGAGTACTTTGATGTACTTGATGAGGAGTACCCCAAGAAGCCTTATTCTGGCTTTTATGTGTCAGCTGAGGCAGAAGAACAGTGGGAGGCTTATCAAGCCAGGGTCATTCACATGGAGAGAAACATTGATGAGGAAATGTTCAAGGAAAATAGGCTGTTTGAGTTGCTTGAAGTTAGGGGTGTGTTGGGCTCTGTGATGAACCAGTCATCATATGTCCCTGATGTGATCAGAGAGTTCTACATGAACCTCTCTCAGTGGGTGTGCCACCAGGGCTCTCCCAAGTTTGGTAAAGCTTGGGTAAGGATGAATGTCTATGACATTAGTCCTTCTGTGATCAATGAAGCTTGGGAAATTCCTGATCCTGAGGAGACTGAGGATCCTAGCATGGATGAGGTGATTACTGACCTCACTGGTGGACTCACAAGGAAGTGAAATGATAGTTTTCCAACTACAAAGCTGACATCCTTAAGTGTTGTACTTCACAAGCTCTCTACCTACAACTGGCTGCCTTCTTCCAACACCACTGTTATGACAAAAGAATATGCAAAGTTGGTGTACAAACTGAAGAATGGGCTGAGTGTGAACATAGGGGAGAAAGTTGTGAGGCACATGAGGGAGGTCACAACAAAGGCAAAGGGGATCATTCCATATCCATCTCTGATATCCAGCATTCTGGTGAAGCAAGGCTTCAAGACCAAGAAGACAGAAGGCTGGATCAAGAACAAGGCCAAGATGATCATCACCAGGAGCTACTTCACTCAAGTCAGGATTCAAGACTTGCCCTGGAATCCCAATGCTGAAGCTGGTCCAAGCAGGAAAAAGAAGAAGAAGACTATCAGGTTTGCTGCCTCTTCTGTTCCAGTTGCAAGTGGTGATAACTGCTCTGTCATTGCTGATGCATTTGTGGAGGAGACTCTGGTTTGGCTTGACAGAGAGTATAAAGATACCCAAAGAGAGATAGCAGACAAACAAGTGAGGTTGCAGGAGATTGACAGCCTCAAGAAGTATTTGAAGGATCTGCCTTCCTCACAAAAAGGGGGAGAGTAGATCAAATTCAAAAAAATTTGAATTCTTTTAATTTTCTGTTTTCGATTGAAGTATGAACAATTCTATTTTTTTTGCATTTTTCTGTTTCATCAAGGAGTGTGTTCCTTGCTACTAAGTATGGTCTGTAATTAAGTACTTTTCTATACTGGTACTTAGTGTTTCTGCTTATGCTATTTGAACAACGGTTACAAAGTACTAACTCTGTTTTGCAGGTGTTAACTGTTCTCTGATGTTAAGTTAACATTGAGATGTTCAATGCTAGAACTTCGGTCTGGACTCAATGTTAAACCAACATTCACAAAGATAGATGTTATGACAACATTGAAAGTGTCACTGTTAGAATAACATTGAGTTGGTCCCTCTGATATTCAAGGGGAGTGTACTTAGTTTTCCATTGTATAAGATAGTGAAGTTCGTCTGAATAATTTGATCAGTTTAGAACAGGTTCTTAGGTTTTGTGATTAAGGCAAAAAGGGGGAGATTGAAAGTGCAGGTATTCTGGCAATGTTAGATTAACATTGAGAAGTCAATGTTAGAGTAACATTGCTGAGCAGAACCCGATTTACAATCTTGTTGTCATTTATTATTATAGTTTTGCCTTATTCATTTAATTGAGTTCCACAGTTGTGATTGTCTTTGATTATTATTCAGGAAACAAACTTGTCATAGGTTGGACGCTCAAGTTTCCAAGAAGGAAAGTTTCCTTAATTTAGCAAACAGCTCTACAAGGAAAGAAGAGGTCGAGTGCAACTAGGAAAGCTTTCCAAGTTGAGTCTTGATTTGAAGAAGGAGTCTATCCTTAGTTAGATCACTAACGAAGGAACTATTATTCAAGAAGGACTGCGAGAACAAGGAAGAGGAGTTCGAGAAGGAAACAAGGAGAATTACCAACCGCGTACAACACACCTTGAAGTCCAAGTCAAGATCCTATATATAGGTGTGAAGTACATCAATCAATCCGAGAGATTAATTTACAGTTGTTGAGTGTTGTCTTGCTTTTGCAAAGTTTGTGAGTTGTGAGAATAGATCTAAGAGTGAGGAGCTTTTAGAGATAGTCGAAGCAATTCTTGTGTGCTTTGCTTAGTTCGATTAATTTGAGAGTGAGGAGCTTGAAAATTGAGAGAACGACTTTTGTTAAAACCTTAACGGGTTATTTTGCCTACGACTCGGAAGTTAATATATTCTTATATTCACTTCTTAAACTTGGTGTTTGTTTATACCGCTACACTATTACTCTGGTATGTTGTTAAAGTAACATCGATGAGTTAACAAAATACCAAACTGATGTTAACACTCCAATGTTAAGTTAACAATAACAACGTATCAACCCGATCCGCAAATTCAGAATCTTTTGTAGTTTTCAAAAATTTGTGCAATACTGTTGCAACTGAGAAATATTTATCTGTGAAAAGGATCCGTAGCGATCATGAAAGGAATTCAAAAATTCTAGTTTCAATGAATTCTGTTCTGACAAAAGTATATCTTATGAGTACTCATCTCCAATAACACCACAACAAAATGGTGTAGTGGAACGAAAGAACAGAACCTTGGTTGAAATGGCCCGAGTTATGCTGAACTCGAAGAAACTGGCCCTTAAGTTTTGGGTGGAAGTAGTAAATACTGCATGCTATGTTACAAATCGTGTGTATATGCGACCAGGTACAACTAAAACTGCATATGAGCTCTGGAAAGGTAGGCGTCCTAATGTCCAACATTTTCACGTATTTGGTTGTGCCTGCTATGTACTTAATGCTAGAGAATTTAGAGGTAAGTTCCAACCCCAATCTGATTTAGGAATATTTGTAGGTTACTCTCACAGCAGTCCCTCTTATCGTGTATTCAACATTCGTACCCAAGCTATTGTAGAGTCATCTAATGTTGAATTTGATGACTATAGGGACTTTGCTTCAACATCCTCAGAAGTCAAGATCACGGAGCTGGTGAAGAAGAGGATGAACAACGACCACATATGCCTAATCGGGTTGTAACTGATCTTGTTGAACCTCCAGAGGAAACTACCTCTGAAGCCTCAGTGGAAGGTGACCTCCCACCAGCAACAAGTGAAAGAACTGAACACCTGGAGGCAGCACCTCATATCAAAAGAAACCATCCACCTGAAGTAGTCATTGGTGAGATGAGCGATGGCATTCGTACACGAGGTCTTCCACGCAAAGGATATGACCAAATGGTGCGGTTTGTTAGTTACACCTCCAAAATTGAACTCAAAAATGTCAAGGAGGCACTCCTGGAAGAAGCCTGGATTGAAGCTATGCAAGAGGAACTGAATCAGTTCGGAAGAATTGAAGTGTGGGAACTAGTACCTAGACCTGATAAAGTAAACATCATTGGACAAAGTGGATATTCAAGAACAAGACCGATGAGTTGGGGAACATTATTCGAAATAAAGCACGAGTTGTTGCACAAGGCTACACACAAGTCGAAGGAGTGGATTATGATGACACATTTGCACCAGTTGCAAGACTAGAATCTATTCGTCTCTTGCTTGCAGTTGCATGTGTCTTGCGCTTCAAACTATTTCAAATGGATGTTAAAAGTGCCTTCTTAATGGGTACCTAAATGAGGAAGTTTATGTTGAACAACCCAAAGGGTTTATTGACCCACACTTTCCCAACTATGTACTGAAACTCAAAAGAGCACTTTATGGTCTCAAAAAGGCACCACGTACGTGGTACGAAAGACTCACTGTTCACCTTTTGAAATAGGATACACCAGATGAAGTGTAGATCGAACCCTATTCTATAAACACTTTGGCACACACATTTTGATTTCACAAATATATGTTGATGACATTGTATTTGGCTCCACCTCCACTAGCGAGTTGCAACAATTCATCTCTATCATGAAAAATGAATTTGAAATGAGTATGGTTGGCGAACTCACATACTTTCTTGGTTTATAGGTGAAACAACAAAATGATGGAATATTCATATCCCAGATAAAGTATGCCAAGAATCTCATCAAACGATTTGGGCTTGAACATGCCAAACCGATGAAAACTCCCATGGGTTCAACTGATCGACTCAGCAAGGACAAAGGTTGCAACTCGGTGGATGCCAGTCTATACAGGAGCATGATTGGTAGTCTGTTGTATCTCATAGCTAGCCGACCAGACATATGTTTCAGTGTTGGATTATGTAACGCCCCAAAATTTTTGGTTTCATGGATAATTAGGATTATTTTTTTTTACTCAGCCCTGCATAATTAAATAATATAATTAGATTAATGGAGTGTATTATTGATATATATATATATATAAGTATTTTAGTCATGTTAATTAACAATAAGTGCAGATTTAGTTTAAATAGGAATTGTGTGTTTAATATCAGTAATTATCTTAGACTTAAATAATAAACCCTTATATATAAATAGTCATGATAGAACTTGAGGGTTAAAGAGTTTTCTTCAGAACTTGCGCAGCCGCAATTTATTTTCTTCCTAGTGTTCATTAACTGCATATCATTCTTTCCGCTGATCCAAGGTAGATAACATTTCTCTTTCTATAATATTCTTTCTCTTGATTAATGACCATGAATAGAATAGCTTGAGTAGTTTAATCAATATAATTCAAATGAGGCCACGATTGTTCATTAGGCATGGAATTCATAGTATATTGCATGCATCAAGTGGAACCATCATGCATCAGATTATATACATCCATCATAGTTGATTGTGACTTATGATAATTAATCGAGAAATTAATAGAAGTATCAGTTTCTAGCAAACACCTTTTCCAATAATCTGATTAATAAATTGGTGTTCTGTCAAATCTAACATACAATAGGTGTAATCTAATACAAAGGCTACGGTTTACATGCTTGGGGGATTTATATTATGGTATAGAATTTTATCTTCTGAATCATAAGTGAAGATTTAACTAATTATTAAATCTGTTGATGAACTCGCTATGGATTTGTCGATTAAGTTGTACGGCATGCGGATCTGATTGTAACAAGTGCGATTAAGAGTCTTTATAATTTATTAGCCAATTGATGCTCATGCACCGAATGTAAAAAGAATTATGATATACACTGGTACTCTTAAATCGTGAATAGAACATAGTATGATAAGTAAACTAGGATTAGTACGTGGTACTCAGTAGGGTAGAATAGACTTAAATTATGGATTTAATGCAAATAGCATCCCTTGATATTTTTATGATCAAATAGGAAATCGAACCGATTGTTGGCGCTTACTCTCCTCCAGTTGTATATCAGGTGCGTGTATATATATATACGTACTAAACTTATTTTCGAAAAGCTGGAAGGGTATGTGCTAAATGTTTCATCATGGCTGTGCATGTGTTTATATTTACGTAGTAAATGTGCTCATTCGTTATCATGATCGTCTGTTATTGTATTTGTGCAACTTGCTACGTGGGTGTCATGATTTTGAATATCGAACGTTTTTGGTATTGATTGGATCCACGGCTTGGTCAGCACGGGGTACTACTGGGCAGCAGCGGGCTGTCGGTGGGATCTCGTGACGCCTTGCCCCTTTCCCTCATAAGTATCGGGAGTTCGTTGCTTTTAAGGGGATCAACGAGCATGTACCTAGGCATGCGTGAACGTTTTCAAGGTCGCTCCTTGAACGGAGTGACAAGGTAACGAACGTGGGGTTATAAGGTGGGATGATTTCAACGACTTGGTAACGATTAACGCTATCTGAGATGTCTATGAACGTGAGTATGTGCTTGTCTGCCTAACCTGTTGCATTTAATTGTCTTATTATCTTGTACACTTGCACACACTCGTAACACCACTGAGATTTTTATCTCACTTGCCTGCCCCTTCCTTCTAGTTTGATGTAGGATCTTGGGATCGACGAAGAGAGGTGACTAAGGAAGCTTAAGGCTCAGTTGCACTTGTTTTGGTTTCATTTTAGAGTTCTTCTTCTTGTTTCAAGACTGTAATGTTGGATTTAGTTATCTTTCAGTATTGTTGGGTTCCCGTTTTTGTCTTTGGACATTGTCGTTTTGTAGCCAAACTTTCAGGCATTTAAGAATAATGTACCTTTATGAATTCCTAGTTGAACGTTACTTTGGTTATTTGTTAAAAAAAAGTTGGGGCGTCACAGTTGGTATCAGAGCTTGGGTTAATAACCACCCATGCTTTGTCAGGATAGGATCTTCGGACCTAGTTAGAATTGTTTGACCTATCATTAGAGCTTCCGCATAAGTCGTAGGGCGTACTAAGTACCAAGGGTTGATGTATTATCGTTGGGCGGCCGACCTTTGATAATCCATTGCGAACCAAGGTGTGACGTACCAACCCATCTTTAGAGAGTCGGTTTAAGAAGTGATCTGATGAACTTAGTTACTTGGTCTTTCATTTTGTCATAACCGTGTTACTTGGCTTGCTTGATAATTGTCTTATAGTTTTTCATACTACTCCTTGGTAAATTATCTCTGGATACTTGAATTTTTGTTGATTCTGAATATCTACCCAATTTAAATTCATGAATTATATGCACTAAGTTGCTCGCTTTATTCGTTACGTGCTACCTGATTAGTTGCTTGATATTATAAACTGCGTGATTTTATAATTAACAACTTCTTTAGACTTTATATAGGGAAACTTGGCATGGTTTTTGTTAGGAATGCTACGGCGACATACATATGCATGTTATCCTCTTCTTAGAGAATAGAAAAACTTGACATTTGTTTTATCTTTGGTTGCCCTTTGATTATTCCATTAAATGTTACTTACTTGAGATTCTACCATGTGGCTTATTTGCTCTTATCATTTAGCTGAAATAGATGAATTTCTTATTTTTCCTTGTGCTTACAAGCTATATAATCAAAACCTTCGATCTTATTGTTTCTCTTAGTCCAACTTACAGATAATATATTATAATGACTAGCTTCCGCTACAACTTTCTAGATAGTCCATACTGCACTTTTGCTTTGTTTCTTCGTAAATGATCAACGACTTTAACAATCTCACTTTTTTCGCCTGATATGATTATCTATATGATAATGCGTGTTTTAGTAATGCTCTTTGATGATGCTGAAAGTCCTATTTGATTTAATATTTTCCTTTTCAACTATTGGGTTGAGATAACTTTTATAATTTTATGAACATTGTGTGCTCGTTACTACGCTTTTGACATTAAGTTCTGGCTTTTGACTTTTGAGTGTTTTGAGAATCAAGACCACAACATAAGATATTTCTTAATTTAACTATTTCGAACCTGGGGTACAATATACTTAGCTTTTCATCTTGCTTGACTTATTATTTGTCCTTGTGTGCTTTTATGCCTAATTTGAGTTCTTGTTCGTTCTCTACATGTTAAAGCTAAACAACTTATTTAATGAAGAAACCCGCAAACACTTGAAAAGCATGTTATGATATGATATGGAATTGACTTATCCGATTCTTGGTGTCTCAATATCTCGTTTTGTCTTCTTCTCTTCTTAATGAAAGGAAACAGCTTGACCTTTTTGTTTGTCGTTGATTTGCTCTTTCATTATTTTTATAGAATCTCACATATTTCAAATTTCATCTCGTGGTTTCTTTGCTCTTATCTTGTAAGTGAAATCGATATTCTTTTCATTGTGATAATAAGTAAAATGATCGAAACCTTGAATCTCATTCTCTTAAATGTCATTACTCTTCATCTATCTTTAAAACATTGTATTTTTTTATAAAATTGCTCACATGACACTTATGCTTCAATTTTTTTCAAAAGGACCAATTAATCCAAAACATTTTTTTTCTTTTTTCATCTCACGTCATGTTTATTTATGTTATATTGCTTGTTGTAGGAATTTCCTTTGATGTTGCTAAAGCTATGTCTAATATAATCATTCTCATCTTTTACCGTTATGCAATACTTCTTGCATATAACTTACTTTAAGGATATAATTGTTGAGTCAATTGCTTTAAACTTGTAGCATATGTGAACCAGGACTAATGCCATTTCTTTTCTTGCCTAACCTTTTAGCTGCTATTGTGGGTGTTGTATCTAGTGTGTTTGTCTATGTTGATCTATATTACCAGACAACGCTTTGCTCTTTTCTGTTTTTATTGAAAGATTTACTTTATCAAGAACAAAAATGTATAAATGTATGTTGTCAATGTAAAAGATTTGGTGTGGAGTTGACTTACTAAATAGTATGTGAATTTGGGGACCAAATTCCTTTAAGGAGGGTAGATTGTAACGCCCCAAAATTTTTGGTTTCATGGATAATTAGGATTATTTTTTTTTTACTCAGCCCTGCATAATTAAATAATATAATTAGATTAATGGAGTGTATTATTGATATATATATATATATATAAGTATTTTAGTCATGTTAATTAACAATAAGTGCAGATTTAGTTTAAATAGGAATTGTGTGTTTAATATCAGTAATTATCTTAGACTTAAATAATAAACCCTTATATATAAATAGTCATGATAGAACTTGAGGGTTAAAGAGTTTTCTTCAGAACTTGCGCAGCCGCAATTTATTTTCTTCCTAGTGTTCATTAACTGCATATCATTCTTTCCGCTGATCCAAGGTAGATAACATTTCTCTTTCTATAATATTCTTTCTCTTGATTAATGACCATGAATAGAATAGCTTGAGTAGTTTAATCAATATAATTCAAATGAGGCCACGATTGTTCATTAGGCATGGAATTCATAGTATATTGCATGCATCAAGTGGAACCATCATGCATCAGATTATATACATCCATCATAGTTGATTGTGACTTATGATAATTAATCGAGAAATTAATAGAAGTATCAGTTTCTAGCAAACACCTTTTCCAATAATCTGATTAATAAATTGGTGTTCTGTCAAATCTAACATACAATAGGTGTAATCTAATACAAAGGCTACGGTTTACATGCTTGGGGGATTTATATTATGGTATAGAATTTTATCTTCTGAATCATAAGTGAAGATTTAACTAATTATTAAATCTGTTGATGAACTCGCTATGGATTTGTCGATTAAGTTGTACGGCATGCGGATCTGATTGTAACAAGTGCGATTAAGAGTCTTTATAATTTATTAGCCAATTGATGCTCATGCACCGAATGTAAAAAGAATTATGATATACACTGGTACTCTTAAATCGTGAATAGAACATAGTATGATAAGTAAACTAGGATTAGTACGTGGTACTCAGTAGGGTAGAATAGACTTAAATTATGGATTTAATGCAAATAGCATCCCTTGATATTTTTATGATCAAATAGGAAATCGAACCGATTGTTGGCGCTTACTCTCCTCCAGTTGTATATCAGGTGCGTGTATATATATATACGTACTAAACTTATTTTCGAAAAGCTGGAAGGGTATGTGCTAAATGTTTCATCATGGCTGTGCATGTGTTTATATTTACGTAGTAAATGTGCTCATTCGTTATCATGATCGTCTGTTATTGTATTTGTGCAACTTGCTACTTGGGTGTCATGATTTTGAATATCGAACGTTTTTGGTATTGATTGGATCCACGGCTTGGTCAGCACGGGGTACTACTGGGCAGCGGCGGGCTGTCGGTGGGATCTCGTGACGCCTTGCCCCTTTCCCTCATAAGTATCGGGAGTTCGTTGCTTTTAAGGGGATCAACAAGCATGTACCTAGGCATGCGTGAACGTTTTCAAGGTCGCTCCTTGAACGGAGTGACAAGGTAACGAACGTGGGGTTATAAGGTGGGATGATTTCAATGACTTGGTAACGATTAACGCTATCTGAGATGTCTATGAACGTGAGTATGTGCTTGTCTGCCTAACCTGTTGCATTTAATTGTCTTATTATCTTGTACACTTGCACACACTCGTAACACCACTGAGATTTTTATCTCACTTGCCTGCCCCTTCCTTCTAGTTTGATGTAGGATCTTGGGATCGACGAAGAGAGGTGACTAAGGAAGCTTAAGGCTCAGTTGCACTTGTTTTGGTTTCATTTTAGAGTTCTTCTTCTTGTTTCAAGACTGTAATGTTGGATTTAGTTATCTTTCAGTATTGTTGGGTTCCCGTTTTTGTCTTTGGACATTGTCGTTTTGTAGCCAAACTTTCAGGCATTTAAGAATAATGTACCTTTATGAATTCCTAGTTGAACGTTACTTTGGTTATTTGTTAAAAAAAAGTTGGGGCGTCACAGATTATGTGCGCGATATCACGCCAATCCTAAGGAGTCGCATCTAAAGGTTGTCAAAAGGACCATTTGAAAAATCGCATGTACAACTGAGTTCGGTCTTAGTTACAACTTTAACAATAACTCTTCACTTGCAGGTTATTGTGATGCCGACTGGGCTGGATGTGCTGATGACAAGAAGAGTACTACAAGAGGATGTTTTTACCTTGGCACTAACCTTGTGCCATGGTTCAGCAAGAAACAACACTCCATCACCTTGTCTACGGCTGAGGCGGAATACATTGTTGCAGGGAGCTGTTGCACCCAGCTAGTTTGGATGAAGCAAATGTTGGAAGATTACGGTATCACTCAGAATGTGATACTCATTTACTGTGATAACACTAGTGCTATTAACATTTCGAAAAATCTTGTTCAGCACTCACGCACTAAGCATATTGATATAAGATATCACTATATCAGGGAAATGGTAGAGGCTAAGACTGTTGAGCTATATTATGTGTGTACTGACCTTCAACTTGCAGATATCTTTACGAAGGCTCTAGATGTTACATGGTTTGAGCACCTTCGAAAGTCTTTAGGCCTCTGCCTTATGTGAATTGCAACAGGGACCCTGTTGCAACTAAGGGTGACAGTTCTGTGTTTTAATTACTCATCCCATTGATGAACAGTCCTCTTAGTTATTTTTGTTGTCTGTCTTCTCAGTCCCAACTGATGTTCAACAAAAACAAAAAGGAGAAAAAAAAAGGGTGTGTGTGCAAAAGCATTCAGCAAGCCAGTTCCACAGGCCTGCAGTTGCAACTGGAAAAAGCTACCTGGCCTAAAAGAAACAAGAGTGAAAGCTATCAATTCATATTCCACGCGTCCACTCATTGAAAAGAGCTACCTTATTCACAAACCAGTCAGCGTGAAAGCTACCAGTTCCTTACACAAATTGACTTCAGTTGTAACTGAGGAGCCAACACGGCCTGATTTATTTTAGACTTAGTTCTTCTTATGGGGTTTGTAATTTTAACTAAGAATTTTTCATCCATTGGGGCACAATGTCATTGTTTGTTTTAATTCTAATTAACTGTGGAGCCATAATTATTTTAAGATGGTAATTATACTCATGTAACAGGGCAACTTTTACATTATGTCTGTATTGATAAGGATAATTCCCCATGCTTAGCTCTACATGATTTGACTCTATCCTATCTCTAACTGGGGATATCTTTCATTGATTAGATTTTATTTTCCTTGTTAAGCGTGTGTTTTGGAGGGAATGTTTCCCCCTTTTTCTCTAGGGTTCATATATATATATTAATTGCACCCACTACGTGTTCCCATCATCATTAATCTGTCTAATCTCTCTTTCTCTCTCACCGTCTTTTCCTAGTGCTCTCTGTCTCTCTCTTTTCTTCTTTCAAAATGGGTGGTTAGATGATACGCTCGGCAACTGTGCACTCTGACTTCGATGAACCCATCACCATGGATCCACTGTAGTCTCTCCCTCCTTCACCACCACTACCTGCAGACCATCCTGATGAGCAAGTTCCTCCTCCTGATCACTCCTCTCCGACCACCACTCTGCTGCCTTCTCCACCACAATCCCCTGCCAGGGCCTCTGCCCAGAACAAGGGAAAGGCAAAATCGAAGAATCCTCCACTGCCCAAGATGTATCTGGTGATGCTAAGGACGAACCCTCTGTCCTTCCAACTGCTGCTGGTGTTGCAACCAGGAAGAGAACCAAGGTTCTCGCTCGCAAGTCCGTTCGCCCAAGGAGACTGCATAAGATCTCTGAGCAGTCTGCATCTGAAGGTGATTCCGATGATGATGCCTCCACATAACCACCTGCTACTGAAGACAAGCTGACCCCAAAGAAGCGCCGACAGGCCTCTGCCTCCAAAAAGATGGTCATACCCTCAACTGAGGAACAATTTACTTACCCAGAGGTTGCACCTGCTTCTCTCGCCTTAAAATCTGCGCGAGCATACTCTGCCCATTTCTATACTCATGAAGCCCAGACTCGCTTCACGGCCTATCTGAAGCGCATTCTGGTGGAGGAACGCCCACTTGATCAAAAGTCCTACTTCAACACGGACATTCTGGATTGGCTGACTGCAAGGGGTTGGTTGGCCGCAACTCATTCCAACTTGACTCCACAGCTGGACGCTGAGGGTTCTCTTCAACGACACATGATCTATGTGCGCAAGAATGTCTGCCCCTTTACCCCCGCCATTACCTATACTACCATGGGTGTCCCTGAGGTGGACATTGGTGATCAATCTGAGTTGCGACTAGAGTGCAACATGAACAAAGTTGCAACCGAGCTCACTGGCGGGCTTATCCATTCTTGGCCCTCAGACCCTCTCACCACTAGTGACCTCACCAACAGGTACAATTTACTTTTCCGCATTTTTGTTAGTCAGTGGATGCCTTGTACCCATGTCTCCTCTATGCACGCGGACGTCGCGAGTGTTTTTTACCGTATTAGGATGGGAATTCTGATTGATCTGGGCAAGCTAGTGTTTGAGCGCATCTATCGTGAGGCCTTTCAAGATGCACACCTCTCCCTTGGTTTTTCGTCCCTCATCTACCGCATCATCACTTCTCATGTGCCATCCCTCAAAGCCAAGTCGGAGGAACTCACAAGTGTACAAGCAATGCGTGCCAATCCCAAGGTGGTCAACAAACCACCACCATCTTCAGCTGTAACCAGAACCCCTTCCAAGAAGGGCTCGGGATCACTGTCAGATGCCTCAACCAGTTTTGAGGGCATTCACATGGAGCTATCGCGACTCAACGACCTGCTTGAAAAACTGGAAAAGTCTCATGAGGAGATGGGCACCTCTCTGGCCTTACAAGCCTCCAACCTCGATCGCCTGTTAGCCCAGTCTAGCGCGAGCACCCCTTGATTAGTTTTCTCAAAAAGGGGGAGATGGATGGGAAGGTTGGGTAGTTGCAAGTCAGGGGGAGTAATATATGTTAACTCTGAACAATCTTTACTTAACTCTGAACAATCTCTACTATTTTTATTGATGTCATTTTGTCGGATGGTTGCACCGATGTTGCAACCACTATCCTTTGGTATTATTTCAATTACTTGCATTGTGGACACTTGTCTTGTGATATTCTAACCACTTGTGCAGATTGATAAATGATTTTGACAAAACAAATCAAAGGGGGAGATTGTTAGAGTTGTTCCTCACTTGGATTAGGCTTAGATCCAATCGGCCCATTCAATTATTATTGATGTTGTTTTGTTTAAATCATTAGAGTAAAGATTGAATTCTAGATGGAAGTTATCTTGCTAAATATTATTCCAACTTATCATTTAACTAACACATATCTCCTTATTATGCATCTATACATGTTTAGGTAGCATATACAATTGGATATCTTGTATGATATTGCAGGAATCTCTTGGATAAGGCAAGGAAATATATTCGGGTTACAACCGGATAATCAGACGGGCTTATCTATAAGGAAAGAAGATTCGTTAGAGATAACAGAGATCTTATTCACCAAGGGAAGAAGATCTGCGATGGTTGCAACTAAGGAGATCTGCAGAGATTCTGCTCATGCCTATATAAGGAGAAGACTCGGCACAGTTGAAATGTACTTTGAAAAAGATATTAGTGAGTGAGTACTGTATCGAGTCAAAGGTTTTTGAAGAGCATTAAGTCAAATGAACTCTGGAGTAGCTTAGTGTGTTCTTCAATTCAATCGAGTATTCTGAAAATAAGTTAAGGGATAGGTATTGCAACCGCAAATATTAGAGGGAGTCTAAGGTTTGGGTTGATTTAAAATCAACATTGTAAATCTTAAGTAGGATACTGTTTGAGTCAAACATTTGGGTGCAAGCCTTGTGGACTAGGAGTATTTGGACCGAACCACGTTAAAATCTTTGTGTGTTCTTTACTGTTTTATGTTTAACTGTCTTCTATTAGTTGCAATAGAAAATTGGTTTTAAAACATAAAAATACAGTAATCTGTTCTACCTATGAGTGCAGTTGCAACTACTATCAAGTACAACTGCATTCAATAATAAGTAGGATAGGTCTAAGATCTTTCATTTAGTGTTTGAACTTTTGACCTGTTGAATCTTTGATTCCTTCTTGCAGTTTTGAACTTTTGATGGTTTTTCGAATGATTGCATCGATGTTGCAACTTTAACAGTTTTTCTGCACTTTGGATGTTTTAGACACTTTTTTTTAAAATATCTGTCTAACCGTTTTGTGTAAATTGAGTCTTTGATTTTGACAAAACAAATCAAAGAGGGAGATAGTTAGGGCCAATTTTCTCGATTCTTATTCATTTTAATTGATCTTGTTTTTAAAATCAAACCTCGCTAGTCAATATCCTAAATATGTAAGTTATCTTGTATTATCTTATCATATCATGTGATTGACTAATCATATCATTATGGTTATTTAGTCTGATATGTATTCCTACTAATCTAGACGTGATTATGGTGGACATTCGTAGAATATACCTGTATTTTATTGTTACATGTGAATTAGATAAATTAGAAAGATATGCAAAGATCCGCAGGATATGTTACAACAACGATCTTCCAGGCATCTCCAACTTATAGAAGGTGAAGACTCAAGAACGATGATGGACAAGCTTTGATAGATCATTTGTAGCCATTTGTCTATATCGAGTCACAATATTTTTGTTAAAGAAACTTCTTTTAAAATTTTCTAACTCAGATGAGTATACTAAAATAGTTTATGCTTAGGTGTTACAACAGTAAATATAGGGAGTCTAGTTTACTTTGTAAGTTAATCTTAAGATTGTAGATCTTAAATTAGTGAGAGAAAACGAAGAGAGATACGGATGTGGGGAGAGAAAGCCTCACGATACATCTGTTCAAAAACAAGTTTACCCAAGTCAATTGTAACATCAGTACCAATGGGGTACAACACATATGCAATCATGGAGTTGATGGTAGAGTTCTGAGAGCAAGGAAGCCAATGGCGAACAAGGATGCAAAATAGTAGATTGTACCTTGTAGTCAGTGCACTGGTGATCAGAGCTAAGCCATGAGGCCATCGGAGACGGATCCACCAGTAAGTTCAGTTGCAGCTTTGGCCAAACCCTTATCTAGTCGTAACTCATATTGATCACTCGAATCAATTAGGGACTCCCATAGCGGAGGATAACACCTCATAAGTGATAGTGAAAATGTGACTTCATATAAACACCTTGTACCTTTGCACATATCCTTAAACATTTAGTTGATTTGAGTGGACATATTGGCATAAAACCCATGAACAATATTAGTAACAAAACGAGTAGTCCGTTGTGTGGCAGACAACCAACCTCTTTTCTAGAGGAGGGGGAGAACAACAGTCTTCTCAAAAGAATCAAGAACCAAAAACTTTTCACCAACCAGCAGAGGGTGATTGACATAATCCTCAAAACGTTTCTTAGATTCAAACACATAAAAATGAGAAGAGAAAGCTCTAACAATTATAAATGGAGCAGAGGCAGAGACAACATCAGGCAGTTTGCAAAATTCATCAATGGAAGGAGAGTTACCCTTGTCCACAGGCAAAAGAGGTGTTGCAGCAGTGGTCTTGCTTCTCTTGGTAGGAGGTGAAAATGATGAGGAATCAACAACAATGGGTTTCTCTTCGTCTTCGTCAAAGGACGAACTTTTAGCAATTTTCTAGAGTCTGCATCCTTGAGGAGGCTTTTAGGCAATAGCTTTGACATAGGGTTGTTGTGCCCGAGTTGCAACTAGATGATGATAGAGTGGTCTGAGCAGCAGGTTTATCCTGAGGAGTATCATCAATTGCAACAGGGAAATCAGAAGCTTCACCAACCTTGGCTTTCCATTTGTCTGAACCAGAGGGGCGCTTATTGGACATCGGAGCTTGAGGGGCAAAACGCTCAGGATCGATGGTTGGAACTGTAGCAGCAGTGGTAATAGGGTCGACATCATCGTTCTCCCCAATGGAATTTTTAGAGTATATGTAGTGCATCGATACACAAATCTGCACCAGTTGATTGCACAATTGGTTCGCACAAGTTGCAATTGGTAACAGTATTTACCATGTAAATCAGAATGGAGAATAACCAGAGAATCAAAGAGTAGAAGAACAAATACACAACGATTTACTTGGTTCGGCGTTCTCAGATCAATGTGATCTAGAACCCTAATCCAAAGAGCAAGAAGAGGAGATTTTATTATGAAGTCGTGTACAATTACAAAGGAATGAGTTTCTCAGCTGCTGAATTGAAATGATCTAAGTTACAACTATTTATAGAGTTTGGATTCTGCTCAATCTGCTTTGCATGTGCACATCACATGTTACAATGGGCTCACACATCCAGCCTGTTATGTAACGAACTCACGTGCTCTGAAACCACCTCACGCAATTTGTAACAGAATTTCAAACTGCCCCTTGAAACTACCAAACTGCCACTGCGTGCAATACTGAAACACCCAATCCAGTTGCAACTCTAAGCCAGTTTCAACAGCACTTCAGCTCCCACAGTTCTCCACCTTGTTTCCGTGATTGCACTCCATCACAACAAATAACTCCAACTCCCAACTGCTCACCTAGCGTCAACCTCAGGCTAATGACACTTTAACTGAACAAGGCCCAAGCAATATGTGAACTTATTGCTTGGTAACACCTTAGTTATCATGTCTCGTGGATTTTCCTCAGTTGCAAATTTCCTTACCATTACAAAACCATTTTATATAACTTCCCTGATGAAATGAAGTTTAATATCAACATGTTTAGCGTGTTCATAGTACATCTGATTCTTAGATATATGAATCGCACTCTGATTATCTTAATGCACATTTATGGTTTCATTTTGGACCTTTAGCTCCTTAGCAAAGCCATCCAACCACAAAGCCTCCTTAATGGCTTCTCCCAGAGCAATATACTCTGCCTCTGTGGTAGTTAAGCTACAACCTTTTGCAAGCTTGATTTCGAGCTAATAGTAGTCCCCAAACAAGTGAACACATAACTATTTAGTGACTACTTGGTGTCTAGACATCCAGCATAATCAGAATCAACAAAACCTTCAATTCCTTGAATATTTCACTGATACCCTCTTGCAACATCATAAACCAGAACCTTTCACAAAGTTCCCTTCACATACCTCAAAATCCATTTAAGAGCTTGCGAATGACTCTTTCCTGGATTTGCCATAAATGTGCTGACCATACTGACTGAATAGGCTAAGTCAGGCCTTGTACACACCATAGCATACATGAGAGATCCAACTACATTAGCATAAGGTATGTTATCCTCACTCGTTTGAGACTGATTAGCACACAGTTTGAACTGTTGCAACAGTGGTGTGTTTACAGACTTTGCCTCTGACATGCCAAATTTCTCAAGAAATTTCCTGAGATAGAGTAAGAATACCCTTTGTCCTATCCCTCCAGATTTCCATCCCAAGTATATTCTTAGCAGATCCCATATCTTTTATCTCAAACTCCTCTTTGAATTTAGATTTCACCTTAGTAACCTCACTCTTCATGTTACTAATTATCAGAATATCGTCAACATATAAGAGTAAATATGTATAAAAATCATCATCACTGAACTTCAAGTATACGCAGTGATCAAACTCACTCCTGTTGAAACCAATTATCATCATGAACTCATGAAATCTCAAATTCCACTGCCTGGGGGATTGCTTGAGTCCATACAGTGACATGTTCAACTTGTAGACATGATCCTCCTTTCCCTTAACTTCAAAACCCTCTAGTTATTGCATCTAGATAGTTTCATCCAAGTTACCATACATGAATGCAATCTTCACATCCATTTTTTCTAGTTCCAAATTGTTTTCAGCTACAAGAGACAACATGATTCTTATTGATATGTGCTTGACAATAGGTAAAAACAACTCATTATAATCTACCCCCTCTCTCTGTGTAAAACCTCTTGCCACTAACCTTGCTTTATACCTTCCTTGCTCAACTCCAGGTATGCTATGTTTCCTCTTGAATATCCATTTACATCCAACTACTTTAGAACCTCTTGGTTTCTCAACTAAGTTCCAAGTGTGGTTAACTTCCAGTGATTTCATCTCTTCCTCCATTTCTTTGAACCACTTGTGTCTGTCCTTGCTAACCACAACAGACTTATAGTCCTTTGGTTCTTCATCAAGAACATCACTAGCTGCAACTAAGGAATAAGCCAACAAATCAGTATAACCATACCTCTCTGGAGCATTAGTTTGCCTTATAGTTTTGTCTCTAGTCGGCATGTAAGATGGATCTTCTTCATCCTGATCAATCACTTGATCACTTTGCATAATCACTGTTGCAACTGGTTCATCCTCCAGTTTCTAGCATGACTTGTCAAATGCTCCACCTCAAATTGATGAGTCTCACCTCCTTCAGTTCTTTTTGTTGACTCGGAAGGTAATTGAAACTTCATGGGATATGCCATAACCTGCTCATTAAAGATTACATCTCTACTGATGATACACTTCTTATGACCAGGTTCTAGGCACCACAATCTATATCGTTTCACTCCCTCAGGATAACCAATGAACATACACTTCAATGTTCTTGGTTCCAACTTATTCTGTTTTATGTGAGCATAAGCAATACAACCAAACACCTTTAGTGTTTGCATATCAGGTTTATATCATGGCCAGGTTTCTTCAGGTATCTTCATATCCAGGGCCCTAGATGGACATCTATTTATGAGGTATCCAACTGTTACAGCTGCCTCAACCCAGAAAACCTTTGGAAGGTTAACATTATGAATCACATACCTCACTCTCTCCAAAATAGTTCTATTGAACCTTTCTACCAAACCATTTTGTTGAGGAGTACCTGCAACTGTCTTGTGTCTAGCAATCTCATTCTTCTTGTAGAATTCATTAAACTCCTCAAAACAAAATTCCAAACCATTGTCAGTCCTCAACCTCTTTATTTTTCTACCAGTTTGATTTTCAATGAGAGTTTTCCAGTTCTTGAAAGTCTTAAAAGTTTGATCCTTTGTTTTTAAAACAAATATCCACAACTTCCTTCAGTAATCATCTACAATGGATAAGAAATATCTTGCTCCAGAATGTGATGGGTCATTGAAGTTCCCCAAAGATTAGAATGTATATAATCCAAGGTGCCCTTAGTTCTCTGTTGCCCAACACTAAACTTCACCTTATGAGTTTTTCCAAGAACACAATGTTCACAAAAATCAAGCTTATCAAGCTTCTCAGATCCTAACAAACCTTGTTTGCTTAGTTCTAATAAGCCTATTTCACTCACATGAGCCAATCTCCTGTGTCACAATTCTGTTGTAGTGAGAGTTTTCTGGTCTACAGTTGCAACTGGTCCTGTAGCTTCACTGCCAATTCTCTGAGCTACATTTGCAACTGACCTTCTCACTGCACAACCAAGCAAGATGTACAGACTATTCCTCCTCATTCCCTTCATAATTACCAGAGACCCCTTAGACACTTTCAAAACTCCATTCTTACCAGCAAACTCATGATTCTTCTTTTCCAAATCACCAAGAGAAATTATATTTCTCTTTAGGTTAGGAACAAACCTAACCTCATTTAAGAGTCTCTCCACTCTATCATGGAGCTTGAACCTGACAGAACCAATGCCAACAACCTTACAAGGCTTGTTATCACCCAGAAATACATAACCTCCACTTGTTTCTTCATATTCCTCAAACAGAGCCTTATATTGTGTCATGTGGAATGAGCACCCTGAGTCAAGAACCCATTCATCCTGAGGATCTAACGAAGAAACCATCAGAGCATCTGATGATTCATAGCCTTCAGTTGCAACTGCAACATTAGGAGATTCAACAATGTTATCACCACTACTATTCTGCCTTTCTGGACAAAATCTCCTAGTGTGCCCCTCATTTTCACAGTGATAACACTTGAAACTCTTCTTTCCTTTTTGTTTAGACTTCTTCTTCTGATTCCTACCATGCACTGTTAATCCCTTACCAACAACAGAGTTCTATAAAGAGTTTCTCTCATTCAACTCTTTTGAATTCAAGGCAGATTGAACTTCATCAAGAGTTAAAGATTCTCTTCCATAGATCAGTGTTTCCTTAAAGTGATTATTAGATTTAGGTAATGCACTTAACAACAACAATGCATGATCCTCATCTTTAATATTCACATCAATATCTTCCAAATATATAATCAGTTTATCGAATACATCCAATTGCTCTTCAATCGATTTGTCATCTAGCATTTTAAACGAATACAAAGCTTGCGATTTACCAGCGATTTTGTCATGTACAAGCTTTCCAGCTTAATCCATACGCCAGCAGCGGTTTTCTCTTTCGACACTTGCCTCAGCACTTTATCACCTAAACTCAGGATGATCGCACTGTGCACTTTATCGAGCATCATCTTCTTTGATTTGTCATCCAAATCCTTATCAATGCTCTGCTCATTAAGCGCATCTAACAGCCCATGTTGTACGAGAAGAGCATGCATTTTCAATCGCCATAATCTGAAGTCATTTTGACCAGTGCTTTTCTCCACATCAAACCTTGCACTCTCCATTACAATCGTTTCGTGTTCACCGCACCAATTTGTAATGAATCGATACACAGATCTGCACCAGTTGATTGCGTAACTAGTTCGCACAAGTTGTAATTGGTAACAGTATTCAACAGGTAAATCAGAATAGCGAATAACCAGAGAATCAAAGAGTCGAAGAACAAACACACAATGATTTACTTGGTTCGGTGTTCTCAGATCAATGTGATCTAGAATCCTAATCCAAGGAGCAAGGAGAGGAGATTTTATTATGAAGTTGGGTAAAGGAATGAATTTTCTAGCTGCTGAATTGAAATGAGCTAAGTTATAAATATTTATAGAGTTTGGATTTTGCTCAATCTGCTTTGCATGTGCACATCACATGTTGCAACAAACTCATGTGTCCAGTCTGTTATGTAACAAACTCACGTGCTCTAAAACCACTTCACGCGCTTTATAACGGAATTTCAAACTGTCATTTGAAATTACCAACCTGCCACTACGTGCAATACTGAAACACCCAATCCAGTTGCAACTCTAAGCCAGTTGTAACTCTGAGCTAGTTGCAACAGCACTTCAGCTCCTACAGTCTGCTTCTTCATCGAAAGAGACATGTTTTTGGAACATGTTAGAGGTTGGAATAGTGGCGAGAGGCTCAATATTAAGCCCTTGGTCCTCTTCAGAGGAGGCGAATTGTTCCGGAACAGTGGGTTTCTTGGCGAAGGCACCCATTAGAGAAAGCTACAACGGAGAGTGAGCAGACAAGGAAACAAATAGGGGTCGATTAGGATAATATATACAATAATAAGGCAGTTGTGCCTATTTAATAGGTTCGGGCCTCGAAAAGACATGCATACTCGAAAATGGAGGGAAGTTTCCCTCCAAAACTCAAAACACTTCTTCCAATGGAGACAAATACGTATACAACCACAAAGCTAGTTAGATACATAGAGAAAGGATGATTATGGAAGAAGTTCTGAATTCACAAAATCTGTTAAGATAAAATTGTACAAAGATGCTACAACTGCTTTCCTAAAATTACGCTTGCAACAACACGTACAATTTCAGAACTAAGGAAAGTAGTTTCGATAGAATCTCCGCATGTAAATCCATTAGCAGAGCAAATCTTTAAATAAGAAACGTTAATCCAAAAGAATCTTCGTAATCTAGCAAAAGATTGAGTGCAATGAAGTCTGATAACACGACATAAGGAGCAATCAAAAAATCTCTTGAAACATGAAGATTTCACCAAAAATAAAGTCTGGCAGCTTTCGCACTGACTCATTTTTACGATAAGGTAGCTCTTTTAAATGATGGGAGGCGTGGGATAAGAATTGAATGCTTACCCACTTATCTCTTATAGGTTAAACAACTCTTTCCAGTTGCAACACTAGAGCAGATTGTTAAGATCAAACAATTGTGGTTTTCTCCCCATTTTGTTTTTTTTCGATTTTAATTAAAACTGGTGGGAAGAATTGAGGCAACGGTATCTCAAACAAAAATGTGCGCACAAATGATCATGTACAGAACCTGATGGAATAAAACTAAAGAGGATGAACAAAAATTTGTCATGAAATACCATCATTAGTTGCAACAACACTGCCTTTGTGACTAACATGTGATAAACTCCCAAAGACTTTTTCAAGTACTCAAATCTTGTAGCGTTTAGTGCCTTTTTAAAGATGTCATCAAGTTGAAGATGTGTACTAACATGTGACAATTATTATAGGATGAACTCAATTCTATTCTCTTAGGGGTGGACATTTGAAGCGGGAACCTGCTCTTGTATCCATCTTATTTGGATATTTCCCGTACTAAGTGGGTAAATAAACAAAAATCCAAATCTAAATCATCTTCAATTCATGTCTCACGACTTGATACTTCATCATCTTTCATGGTCGTCCAACCCTTGCGGTATTCTTCCCACAAGTTTTGCGATGTCTGAATTTTATTATATTCCTCTTGAATTTCTACTTGGATGTAAATATTGTCGTATTGAATATTTAATATACCGTTATGCAACTAAACCCATACATGTATCATCTTGTAATTTATAAAAAAAAAAGTAAAACTTTGCTACGACGTGTTTATATCTTGCATGCGTCCAATTGTCCATGCACGTTCACGACGGTATCCCTGTCCATCGAATTCGCAAAACTATCCTCATTAATCACCCATGAAATACAGGTAGATGAGTGGATTCCCTATTATAGCACATATGAAAAGCATATTCGCCAAAATCCTTGATAGATATTGCAATGAGTAGGGTCTTACCATGCCCCTACCCTGAAACTAAGCTCATGGTATTTACCCTTTACCCTGATTCATTTCATGGTAAGGGTCACGATTCATACCTTATAATTTTTAGAACTCAACTCACGCAATGGATCTAGACACTTATTCTAAAACTTTCATCTAAAATCACTTTAAATGATGCATTTTTTTAGGAATGCTACGAAATTCGCTAACGACGAAAAACATATTTCACACGAGGGAAGTTTATTAATGGGCCTATGTTAACAATAGGCTTTTCTCAAAAGGCTCGTACTCACTCCACGATGCTTCTTAAGCATCACGGAGATCACCCCGGTATCAGCTGACTTAGATGTTCTTACGATACTGGATATACGGTGTTCTATCTTTCTTGATAAGTATTTCACAGAGTACAAATCCCGCGTGAGGTATCAAGAGCTTTAAATAGCCTCACGAATGCCCCCTAGGGATACGATACTCTCGTAGTTACCTTATTGACCGAGATCTACTCCCTCATGACTCATAATCTCAAAGAAGATATACTAGGGCCTCTCGGCGAAATCTTCTTAAAAAACCTCTCCTCACCCATCGGAAGCAAGGTATTGGGACAAAATGAACAATACATGTCATGATCTTATCTCCTTGAAACAATAAGGCGACTAACAGAATCGACTCAGCACACGGGAGAAACATGGCATCAGGAACCCGAAGGCGGCAACTTTAGGAAGCTATGCTAGCCTCTTCGAAGATAGTTGTACGAGTTAGAGGCAAACACCCAACTCCTATATACATGCATAAAACACATGTCAAAAGGGATACCTCACTAGTACGAGAATTAACCCTTATAAAAAGGGAAAATTTGAGAATAAAAGGATAGACTTTTTTCGGAGGAAAAAAGAGGATTATATTTTCTTCAAACTCGGGCAAGGCGTTAAAATCCACTCCTAAATTCCTCAAAAACAAAGAATTGTTAACAAAATGGCGCCGTCTGTGGGAATGCCATAGAATTTTGCCTTTGAGTACGTTTGAAAAGATCTCCCCGTCCAAGCCATGAATAATTCTCCTTCTTAGAGCAATCCCCAGGATCGCTCGGAGCCACAATCCTCTCCCCCAACAGAAAGATAGGACTTTATAAATATCCCCCGATCTGTGTTCGAATGCCTTGTAAAAGGGTCCACCTAGAGAAGCAGGCAAGAAGCAACATATCCCCTCGAGGAACCCCCCCCCCCCCCCCCACCTCGACAGCCCTATAGGGAACGATACGACTCCGAGGAGTACGAGTCCCGCCCAGGACCCAACTTCCAGTGGGATCATAGGCGCTATGATACCCCTTCACAAAATTAAGTGCCTAAGACCCACTTAGAGGATAATAGCGAGAGAGGGCCACGTAACTAGGAGGAAAGGATGCATCCATACCCCTGGAACCACCAGCTACCCCTCACCCTCGCTGGGGTAGACGACTCATTATGGGACATGGTTAATAGCTTGCGTAGAGAGATGAGGGGCATAAAGAAAAATATAACTCCCGGGGAAGAACTTATGTACCACGAGTCTCCCTTCGTCCCTGAAATTGCTCAAGCCCTGGTACCCTCGGGGATGTGGCCTAGCAATCTTCCCTTGTACACAGGAGACAAGGACGGAAGAGATCTGCAAGATCACATTCATCAATACATAGCTATTATGGATTTAGCATCGACACCCGACTTCGTCTAGGGCCCAAGCATGGTTCTCTTAGCTGCTCTCCGGTACCATTTCCCAATTTGACCAATTGGCATGCCTATTCGTGCGACTGTTTGCCTGTAATAGGAGATATCCAAAATCTGCTAGTCACCTTTTTCACGGTTAAACAAAAGAAAGATGAGTCCCTCAGGGACTATATGAAGCGATTCTCGGACGAAGCCTTAGATGTGCCAAATGCAAATCCTTCGATCATAGCGGACATCCTGACCCAAGGACTTAGAACAAGGGATTTCTTCAGATTCCTTATAGGTAACCAATTCAAGGATATGAACGAACTCATGCACAAGGAAGAGACCTATATTATCATGGAATAAACTGAAGTTCCAAGACAAAGTCAAAAAATAATGATCAAGAGCATGAGATAAGATCCCATGACAAAGCCAAAGAAGGAAAAGCACCCCCAGACGAAAGGATGACGAGAATATAGTGAAACGGCACCTCCAGCCTGCACCGCTACCCCTTTGACGATAACCCTAGCAGAGGTCCTCAACGTGATGAGGGGAAGTACTGACTTGCAATGGCCACGACCTGTTAGAAGGCCCTAAGAGAAGAAGGATACGGGCAAGTTTTGTAAATATCATAAAGCATACGGGCACGATACAGACGCATGTACTAACTTGATGAACGGCTTCTCAGCGTCGAATATTTGGCGAACTACCTAAAGGAAAACAATCAATAGATGTTTAAGTCAAATGTCTAGAAGATTATTCGGTCCGAGGGACCTGCGGAGGAAAGGCAACCTAGTACGAAGTATCGTGAAGATATCTCCCCTCAAGGTTTGCCTACACCTCCAGATTCTTACAAGGATAATCCCCATTTAGAAAGAACGATAAACATGATCGAATGAGGGGATATCTCTGTATTGCCCCCGGAAAGAAGAAGAAATATTTAAGAGAGTCTCGGTGTGTAGAACAAGGGCCGCCCGTATGTTCAATATAGGGAACTAAGTTGCCCACTATTTCCTTTGGGCCAGACGATCTAAAAGGCATATTGTACCCCCACGAGAACCCGCTAGTCATCGAGGCCACTATCTTCGATATTGAGGTTCAATGCATCCTAATTGATACGGGTAGTTCAGTGGACGTTCTCTTCCTACCTGTTAACAGGATGATAATTCACCTGCTTAAAATAAAACAATGAACCAATTACTGGAATTACCAAATATATTATGCGACCTAATTCTGCAATACAGGTATCACACCTCTCGGAGCGCATTTCCGACAAAAGCCAACATGAGGAATGCAAGGCTAAGGCAGAATCTCATAAATGAAGGCTCTCGGAACTCATGCTACTGACCAAGAAAAGTAAAGCTCTCGGAAAGAATGCCCCAACGGACAACAGTCCCAGAACCTTGACAAAAAACCCTTCCTTGACTATACATTCCAAACACGAAAGCTCTCGGAACACTACTCTCAACGATCAGACTAAAAATCAGAACGTTACTCAACTAACCTCTCTGGACACTCGGAGAAAGAAAAACACCTACCCACGATAGCTCAAAAACCTCTCGGAAACCAACTCACCCACACCCTCTCGGAAAATACCTTGAAACACTTACTTCAGAATACGCATCTCTCGGAAAAGCGCTATCATTAAACGGGAATGCTCCAAACTTGGTCCTCGAAGCTACCATTAGAGACAGCAAAGAAAGTAATCTACCCCGTATTACAAAGAAGACCAAAGCCCTCGGAAAGGATACAGTCAGCACTCAAAGTGAACACGTTATCTTATTGGCTGAATAAACATTGTAACACGTGTAAACATAACCACATGCATAACGACACCTGTAAACACATGCATCATGACACCTGCCCCTATCAAAACCTATATAAAGGGAGATGTCAATAGAAAGGGAGCAAGGAGAGGCACGAGACTGAAAAATGTAAGAAAATCCACTCGGAGAAAAGAATGAAGTATAGTCAATAAAAGGAAGGAAAATTCTTGTCATAGCATTTAGCCTTTGAACCACGGGCAAAGGCGTTCCAACCTTAATAAATAATTCAGTTAATAGGAAATAATTCTAAACTCGTTAACACTACCTACTTACCTAGCAATGGGATTAAGAAAGGAATGCTTGGAAGCGGCCGAAATCCCCCTGGTAGGCTTCTCGGGAGAAGCATGTTGCGCTTTGGGAACAATCACCTTGCCCATGTCCTGGGGCGAAGGGGTCATGAGACGAATGGAGCCTACCAAATTCTGGGTAGTGTAAGCATCCTCTCGGACTTACAATGCCATATGCGGATGGCCATCTATATAAATATTCGAGGCCATCCCCTCTACCCTCAACTTGAAAGTAAAGTTATCTAAACCTTTGGGCATAGGGAAAGTTAGGGCCAGTCAAGTCAAAGCTAAGGAATGCCGCATGAATGATATCCCCTCTGAAAATGACAAGAACACCACCCCGCCCATCAAAAAACATAAGACGAGCAAAGAATCAAAGGTACAACCAGTGGAGGAGTTAAATATTATCGAATAGTAGGAGGGGACCCTGCAAAGACAGTCAAAGTAGGAACGGAGATGAGTTCAAAAATAGAAGAAAGAGTAGTATCCATGCTCAAACAATTTAACCATCTCTTCGCTTGGGAGGGCAGACCCCCGGGAAGAATAAGTGATCGTGATTGTCAACACTTCCTGAATGTCAAGGTGAAAGCCAAATCAATACAGCAGAAGAAGAGAAACATGGGCTCTGACATAAACAAAATTATTTGATCTAAGATACAGCGTTTGCTTAACCTACGGCAGATTCGAGAAGTTCAATATCTGGAATGGTTAGCCAAAATGGTCCTCGTTCCTAAGACCGGGGGAAGATGGCGAATGTGCGTTGATTTCACCAATCTAAACCATGCATGTCCCAAGGATTGTTATCCCCTCCCCATCATAGAACAATTAGTGGACTCCACGATAGAGTGCGCCTTATTGTCGACAATGGATGGAGACCAGGGGTATAACCAAATCCCCATGGCTGCCCTAGAACAAGATAAAACTAGCTTCATCACTGAGGTAGGTACCTTCTGTTATCTGGTGATGCCATTTGGTCTAAAGAACGCAGGAGCCACATACCAACGCCTGGTAAACCTCATGTTCGCGGGCCTACTCGGGAAGTCAATGGAGGTATACGTTGATGACATGATCGTTAAGAGTCCCCAAGTAGAAGACCACCCAGAGGACCTATGCAAGGCGTTAGCAATTATGGACCGATTTGGGATGAAGATTAATCCCCGAAAATGCTCCTTTGGCATCAAAGGGGGGAGGTTCTTAGGATTCATGGTAACGGAGAAGGGGATAGAAATGAATCTCGAGAAACCCAAGGCTGTCATCGATATGCCCACTCCAAGAACTGTCAAAGACGTTCAAAAGTTATCAGGAAGAATGGCATATTTGAGCAGGTTCATTTCCAAATCGGCCGACAAAGGATTACCCTTCTTCAAGGTTCTGAGAAATATCAAGGACTTCCAGTGGACCAAACAGTGCGAAGGCGCCTCGTGCAATTAAAAAGCTACTTAACCTACCTTCCATTGCTGGTAAAATCGATACCTCAAGAAGAGTTGTTCGTGTACTTAGCAGTCGGGGAGAAGGTCGTGAGTGCCGTGTTGGTCAAGGAGCATAATAGGGAACAATGCCATGTGTACTACATTAGCAAAACGCTACAAGGAGCGGAAGGAAGGTATACCCAAACTGAGAAATTAGTATTAGCTCTTGTTAGAACTGCGCACAAGCTACGCCCCTACTTCCTTTCGCATCCAGTCACGGTGCTGACTAAATACCCTCTGTGAACCATCCTCAACAAGCCCGAGACTTCAGGTCGGTTAATAAAATGGGCCATTGAACTCACCGAGTACGACATCTCTTATGCCCCCAGACCCTCAATCAAAGCTCAAGTATTAGCAGATTTTGCCATGGAAATGGCGAGCATAGAGGTCATTCAAGACCCGCCCCTGTGGCACGTGTTCATCGACGGGTCCGCCACCACTACCCATGGTGGGGTAGGGGTAGTCCTGTCGAACACTTAAGTGGAAGATGAAACCATGTACTTCGCTGTTAGGCTTGATTATCCCCTATCCAACAATGAAGCAGAATATGAAACCTTATTGATAGGAATGAGATTGGCCCAAGACGGGGGAATCAGAAAATTAGTAATTCACAGTGATTCCCAGCTGATCGTGCAACAAGTTAAAGGTACATAAGAGGCTAAAGAAGAAAGAATGTGTAGCTATCTACAAGTTGTCAGTCGAAGGCACGCTGGGTTCGAAAGTTGTGAGACCGTCCACATCCCTAGCTCCGATAACAAAGAAGTGGATGCTTTGTCTAAAATAGCCTCTCAAATTTCTACAATACACACCCGTCGTATTACCCTTCTCCAGGCTACAGAATCGGAGAAATATGAAATCGAGGAAGTAAATACCGTGGTAAACTCGGCCAAGGACGAATGGATGGGTCCAATTTGGCTTACCTAGAGCACTCGAAAGAATATGCCATGAATAAAGATGAACAACAAGCAATGGCCCGATGAGCGGCCAGGTACTTCCTTCACGAAGGCATCCTATTCTGGAGATCTTATTCCCACCCCCACGCTAGATGCCTAAATTAGGGGGAAACAGAACAGGTTATTAGGGAAATTCACGAAGGAACTTGCGAGATCCACACGGGGGGAGAAAGCATGAATGGACGCATCGTCCGCCAAGGCTACTACTATCCTACGATGGACAGAGACTGCCAAGAGCACGCTAAGTGATGCAGTCATGCCAGATCTTTGCTCGCAGAATCCATCAACATGTGGTACCTTGGGTATCGGGACTGAGTCATTGCCCCTTTGCAAAGTGGGGGATTGACATAGGGGGACCCCTGATCCCCAATGCGGGCGATAAAAAGTTCATGTTAGTACCCGTGGATTACTTCACTATATGGGTGGAGGCAGAACCCCTAGCTAGAGTTACCTTGGGAGCAGTCATCAACTTCCTATGGAGGCACATAATATGCCGCTTTGGTATACCCCGATACCTAATTAGTGACAACGAACTCCAGTTTACGAGCCAAGACTTGGAAAAATGGTTCGATCACTTGGAGATAAAACACCGCTTTGCATCTGTGGGCTATCCTCAAACCAATGGTCAAGTGGAAAGAACTAATCAAACCTTGCTAAAAAAAACTTGAAAGCAAGGTTGGATTGGCACAAGGCTAGGTGGGTAGAAGAAATTCCAGGAATCATATGGGCATATAGGACCACTCAAAGAACCACCACGGGAGAAACCCCATATAGCTTGGCCTACGGTAGCGAAACGGTCATACCCCTGAAGTTGTGGTGGAAAGCTGGCGAATTCGATAATACGAGGAGGTAAGCAATAGTTCTAACCTTTCCCTAGCCTTGGACCTCCTAGATGAAAAAAAGGCCTTCGTGGCCATTCAAATGGAACGATAAAAGACACGTATGGCGCGACACTATAATGCTAAGGTGCGAGCTAGAATCTTCCAAGTAGAAGACTTGGTACTGAAAAGAGTGGAAGCCTCCAAGAGCATAAGAAAACTCCGGCCTAAATGGGAGGGACCCTTCAAGATCGCCAAGATCATTGGGGGCGCCACCTACCTACTGAAAAACCATGAAGGGAAAGTGTTCCACAACACTTGGAATGCATATAACTTAATAAAATACTATGCTTAATGTAAACATACTATGTATCTAAATAAAACAATGTTTACAGTAGATGATTCGTATATTATTAAAAGAGGAATAGCTTTGCCATTACAAATTATAGTCTTAAACAGACTATAAGCAAACCTATCCTATGACGTCATCTACCTACAAACACACCAAAAAAAAACATAACACAATATGTGTATCGCTAGAAGCTAATACACTCGCTCCCATCTAATTTTACAAAGCCAAGCCAAACAAAAAAAGAGGGGGAGTTCAATGATTTTCATTGGGCGTTTTTCCTCCCGGATCAACCAGTGTCGCTGCTCCTCGGATAGGTCCATCGGCTCGGCTAATTCAACAGAAGGTACAACTAGACCCTCAGAAACTGGTGCGGACTCCAAAGACAGAACCAAGGGGGTACCCAGAAACTTGGGCACAATATTTAAACGAGGGATAACAGAAGTTACAGGAAACTCAGGAAGAGATCGCACAGCCTCCTCGCACAGCTTATATCCTATACGCACTATGTCCATGAACTCCTCTCGAAGCACATCCCGAGGGTGAAGAGAGTTAGATATATCCATCACCGCTTGAGCTCGGGCCAATACCAGAGCTACCTCATGCCTTCGAACCCCCTTCGTTGTCTTCCATAGCGCCGCATCCCTTTCCTCCAAAACCGCAAAAAGTCATTCCTCTAGAATGCGAAGTTGGTCACGGAGGTCTTCCACCCCCTCTTCTAAGCAAACTACCCTTGCTCGCTCCAACGATAGGCAACACTCTATATCCCATGACTTCTCTACCAAACTCTTCAAAGCTCCATTATGAATATCTCGTACCATCTTACTACCAGCCTCGAGCTCCTCTATCTTTTGTCTGGCTAATAGGAGTTCCCTCTCCAGATCATCCCTATGATGATATATCAGTTCTATCTCCGATGAAACTTGGTCCCTCCGAGAGCCCACGGCGTTGATCACCATAAACAGCTATAAAGGTAAACAAGAAGAGGAACGAGTAAAACATCAAAATAAAGGTTACTCCCAAAAAGTGGAGGAAAATGAACTATACCTCGCAAAGGTCCTTACAAACCAGATCCTGTAAGGAAGACAAGGAAAGGGTACTTAGCACGGTACAATCTAACTCATTCAGCAAACCGCTTAAAAAGGTCCGGCAAAAAACCATGTCATGATTAATTCCAGGGAACCGCCCCGCCCCCATTGATGCTTCCCCATGTTCATCTCCCCTAGCCTGAGATCCCCTATCGGGAGGAAGCGATACACGCTCCTCGACCACGTTTACCATGTTCCTCCCAAAGCTATTAGGATGGTCCACTTTTGGAGCGCCCCTTCCCCCGATAGGCTGGGAACCTACTCCAAGTGAGAGAAACATACCCGAAGTCACCACAGGCTCCCCTATTCTTGGAACCCTCTGACAGAGACTTCCTACCTCTACCTCATGATTCTTTACTAATCGCCGAGGAAATTGATCTGGGGCTAACCCCAAACCAGAACATAAGGATCCTCCTCCATCCTCACTGCTTGGATTTTCCCCAGAGGCACTACTCAGCGAGATTCTATCAAAATCCTTCACGGCAAAGAACTCCATTTCGGACCCTCTAAGGAAGAACGAGTACGAGGTAAGTTACAAAAGACAAGCTAAATCCAGTCACAAAACAACGGAAAATGAGAGACGTTGCGAAAGAAAAAGTTGGTATGCAATGGGCGAGGTGGAGATTCTCGTGTGGCCGCCCCTTCTTGTAATCCCGCCATAGTTAAAGCATATGATAGTTCCAACAAACCACAGACATCGTAACTTTCCACAAACAACTGGCTATCCTGTAAAACCCTCGCCTCTTGAACGGTTGCTGTAGGACTGAGTATAACGTATCCCAACCCCCAGGGAGTAGGCACCCCCCACGAAGAAGCTAGCCCATCCCGAGGCTTCAAAAAGAAGAAACGGTTCTTCTAGTAGTCGCGAGGAGTGACACGCCTGGTGATGGTCGTAAATGACTGACGATAATCTCGATACACTAAACTGAAGAAAGTGAGCCCGCTAGGGCAAGGCTGTAAAATGAAAACGCTACCCACCTGATAAGGTGTGAGTGCTAAGTTCAAAAGTCCACTGCAAAGAACATATCCCACTAAATAATGATAGGAATTGGACGTAAGTTGGCTAGGACATCTCTTCCAATACTGGAAAAGCGATTGCAAGAAAGGGTGAAAGAACATGCAAAAACCACATAGAATTTGACCTGATTACACGGTCATGTACCCCGCGGGAGGATCATAAGCCCTCTGATTGGCTCGGGGTAACATGATATCATACCTGTCAAGATTCAACTTATACTCTAGGAATAATGACGCCACGAAATCCAGGGATTCTGTACTTACAACAGATCCCCCTCGACCCCCACCTATCAAAACCCGAGGCTTGATGGTGATAGTATTGAATACCGAGAAACGATCTATCGGAAGGTACACTTCTCTACTCATAAACACATCCCTTATGTTATGTGTTAATAAAATATACGCACAAAGCTGCACGGGGGACATAGTAGGAGAAGGGCCCCTAAAGATGGAAGACAAACCACCCTTCGTTCGCATAGAACGTGACGTGAAAATGTTGTCGGGAGCACGACGTACCATGCACATAGAAGGGGATCTCCGAAGGGAAGCAAAGTCACCTTGGGAATGAGAAGAGCGATGAGGAGTTATAGTATACTCCTAGCCTACTAAAGGTAATACTTCTCTTTTATTAGCCTAGCACAACGACGCCAAATGGTGAAAATAACAAGAAGCAAAGTAATGGAAATTCCTTTTCAGTGAGAGTGACACCAAAACATTCATTTATGAAACAAAATTTGTCTAGACTTGATGAAAGTGATTGTCCAGAAGAGAACAGAATATATAGTGAAGATGAGAGACCTGTCCCTAAGGAAGGGACCATCCGGATCCCGCAACAATTTTAGCCAATAGCAAGAAGACACGAAAGGACACGTGTCATTACCCCTTAAAAGTCAAAGGGAATGTTCCTTCTCATCATTCTTACCATGAGCGGAAGAAGGCACGCATCTACTATCTCATTTACCCCAAGATAGAGTCAAAATATTTAAGATTATCCAAGACATTAAAAGAAGGTGATAGTAGATCCCACTCAACCCCCACCTATCAAAACCCGAGGGTTGATGGTGATAGTATTGAATACCGAGTAACGATCTATCGGAAGGTACACTTCTCTACTCATAAACACCTCCCTTATGTTATGTGTTAATAAAATATCCGCACGGAGCTGCACGGGGGACATAGTAGGAGAAGGACCCATAAATATGAAAGACAAGCCACCCTCCGTTCGCATAGAACGTGACGTGAAAATGTTGTCGGGAGCACGACGTACCATGCGCATAGAAGGGGATCTTCGAAGGGAAGCAAAGTCACCTTGGGAATGAGAAGAGCGAGGAGGAGTTATAGTATACTCCTAGCCTACTAAAGGTAAGACTTCTCTTTTATTAGCCTAGCACAAAGACACCAAATGGTGAAAATAACAAGAAGCAAAGTAATGGAAATTCCTTTTCAGTAAGAGTGACACCAAAACATTCGTTTATGAAACAAAATTTATCTAGACTTGATGAAAGTGATTGTCCAGAAGAGAAAGGAATATATAGTAAAGATGAGGGACCCGCCCCTGAGGAGGGACCATCCGGATCCCGTGAAAATTTTGGCCAATAGCAAGAAGACACAAAAGGACACGTGTCGTTACCCCCTAAAAGTCAAAGGGAATGCTCTTTCTCATCATTCTTACCATGAGCCGAAGAAGGCACGCATCTACTATCTCATTTACCCCAAGATAGAGTCAAAAAATTTAAGATTAACCAAGACATTAAAAGAAGGAAGCTCAAGTCCCCAACGATGTCGGAATGCATTACGATTCATTTAAGTATATCTCGACAAGAATAAACACGAGCAAAAGGACAAATTTCATTAAAGACAAAGGAACTCGCAAAAGTACAAATTCGAATATCACCATTACATTACATAAAAAAAAGAGCGAGATAAATAACAAAAAGAAAAATAGCTCCTAAGAATGAGAGGGTTGGGCAGTTGTAGCAGGAATGGATGGAGATGTGCCCGATAGGTCGGCCATCGGTCCCATTACTGGAGGTGGTGGCATCGGGGAAGTACTACCCCGAATCACGGACCTCGGGAGAACATCAGTGAGGAGGACCCGGGCGGGAGCTGCCAGAGAAGGAGAAAAGTGAGAACTATGCTTCTCAAAAAGGGCGAAGGCTTACTCTAGCGTGGGCCTCTGCATCTCCAGAATATTTATCTGTCGTGGATCGGCGTTAGGGGCATTCTTCCTTCGCACCTGCCCAAAACATTGGAGGAAGCCCCACAACACATGCCTTATCAAATACTCGTGGTTCTTATGGGCGTGAACCCCCTGGCTCTAACGAAGGGTCTCCTCCTGGGTAAACTTAGTAGCGGCAGCCAACTTCTGTTGCAACTCCTCAGGAAAAATACCCCTCGATGTTGGAGTCTTCTCTATCTCCTCCGTCAGAGTCTCCACCCGAAAAAGAGCCTGAGACAGATTATGTTCCAACTCCTTCTGCCTTAACACCCTCGCGGCCTTCTCTTCCTCGAGGAGCCCCACTTTCTCCTTCAGGATCATACCCGAAGCCTCCAGCTTTGATACGGATGACTGAAGTCGCTTGTTCTCGGCTCCCAAATCTTGTATCTGTTTTGTGGCCTTCGGCCAGGCTGCGTCGTACTTCTCTACCCGCTCCTGCAAAGCCTTATTCTCCACCTCTATCATCCAGAATCTTTCTTCAGCAGTAGTGGCATTCTCGTGCAACTTCCCAACCTCGAGTAAGACAAGGGGAAGCACTTTAGGCGCCTAAGAACAAAACCAAAATATGAAAAATAAAACTAAAAGTATTTCTAAAAGATGGGCAGGAAAACAAACTAACCATTATGGTCATCCAGTTAACGCATGCTTGCAAAAATGGCCACCCATCCATGGGCAAAGAATTGATGGAAGCAAAGAATTGGGTTGTCGTCCCGAGATCCGCCTCAACTCCCTCCGCACCAGGCACTTGTCCCAAAGTAGGAAAGTTGGAAGAAGAATGTCCCTTTAAAGGCACACCCCCTGATAGCGGAACCTGAGCAACAACGGGGCTATCGTACTGAATGGCTGCCAAAGAACTCAGAGCGGCGTGATCGCTAATGGACGGAGCCATAGACATCAACTCCTCCAACAAAAAGTAACCTCAAAAACAGGACCCGAATGTAGAGTGTTGGGGGCCGACGGAAGAGAATCACCTTTGAAATTGAAAAACTCACCCCATGCGTACAAACAATACAACAGTAAGAAAGCTACTCCCTAACTCATAAACCAGTTATGAAAATTCAGAACTCAAAGGTTTACCCAAATCAAAAGCGTCCTCTAACAACGACGCCCCTCGACATCGATCATTGGAGCTTTCCCTTTATCTGTTAAAATACCTCCCGAGTAAATACGATATTGAGCCAACCTCTTCCAACGTACGTAAATAAAGTCCTAGAAGAAATACTTACTCAAAGCCTGAGTCGGAGTTATAGCGGAAGGAATATTGACGGGCGTCGTCGCCAAAAGTAAATCTACTGCATCCGCTGATGCCGCGGACTTATCTGAAGAAGATATCTCGATAATATCCGAGGAATTAACAAAAGGACCCATCGTAACTCCGCCAAGAGGAGCAACGGAAGAGAGAGGAGCGGCGTCATCATCCACCTCCTCTAGGGAGAAGGTAATAACGGCAGCATCCTCTGAGTTCACAGCTAAGCCTTCCTCCTCAGGAGCGTCCGACGTCCCGTTTGACGACCGAGATAAAGCCGTCAAGGTCGCAGACCGAGTCCTCACCTGATCAACAATAACCTTTGCGGCATCAGGAATCCCAGCTTCATTTGAGACCAAAACATTTTCTTGGGCCCCAGTACCCTCGAAAATCTGAATCCCGCTATAAGTATCAGCACCATCCACCATGAAAGGCTTCAATGCCTCCGCTGCGAGAAAACCAAGGTCAGTTAAAACTCTGATAAACACAAAATATCATAACGTCAAAAAAAATACTAAGGCAGAAGACGTATAAGACTTACCAAAGGTAACGGCATAACCATCGGGGATAGCCAAAGGCTTCTCGATCCTATCTAGAGCAACATACTGCAAGCCCGTGGTCCGATAGAGAGCCGCAAATGTATCCGACTCAACCAACGCCTTCGTCATGAACACCGGCAAAAAAACTAGAGTATCGTCCATAACCCGCTCAGGGAATTAGGGCTCCCTCCAAGTATAGGGCATATCCCATTCCCCAATGGCAGGACGAATGTAGAAGAATTTGTTCTTTCAGGTGCTATGCGAGCTAACATTCCCCTCGAAAATGCGGTCATCCTTGCTCCGATGACCAAAATAGTAAAAATGAGCCCCCTCCCCCCAGAGAGAGCTTCAACTCAAAAATGGCAAAGAACCTCTCCTTCGTGCACTCTATCCCCCTAATCAAACACAAGAAGATGAACAACGACAGAGCCGTAAAGGAATTCGGGGTGAGCTGACTTGGCACACATCGCAGAACTTGAAAATTTCACAGTAGAAGGGCGGAAAAAATGACCGCATCCCCGCCCTCACCTGAGAATAGTACACTGTAAGGTGATTGGCAGGAAGAGCGTTACCCCTTTGATTGGCCGCTGGAATCACCATTGTCACGTTCTGACCCAAGGCCTCGTACTCAAGGCATAAATTCTTCACCTCCTCATGGGTAGCAGTACTAGCGGTGACCTCCACCTTCTCGGTATTTCGAGGAACCCCTCTCTTGTCAGACTGCTTTTTAGACTTCCTTGCTTTCTTCACGCTTCCGCTGTCGCCCACCTTCGTCACCACCGCCACACTTCGCTTTTGCGAAATTGAAGAAGGAGCCCCCGTGGTGGTCACCACAGGGGAATCGGAAGTAGATGAGAAGGCAACGGCACCAGAAACGGAAGCCACGGAAACTAGGTCAGTGGTAGAAAGGGACGCCATTGAAGAAAACTGGAAAGCTTGAAGAGAATTGATAAGTTGCAGAGGAATTTGCGGAAAAGAAAGTGCTAGAAATTTTGCAAAGTGTGAAGAAAAATTTGGGGGAAGAGGATATTTATAATCCTATGAACTAACGGGTATTAACTACCCACTAACCCTATTTCTTAACGCCCCACGATGCCACGTCTCCTACATGTGACTTAAAGGCCTGCTTCCCATTAAATGACACCCTCCATAATGACACATAATATGAAGAGTTCGGACTGTTACGCCCCCACGATGAAGGGACGTGGCTATCCGTTACGCACCACTCCCCAGAGACATGACTTTAATAGTAAATATCACGTCATCAAAAAAAATGGGAAGAAACTTTAAATGCTACAGATGCAGTGGGTAAAAAATCGGCCTATCAAAAAGGCAACGATAGATTGCTCGACACTACCTCCGAGCAATACGGCTCATTTTAAATTCATATTGGCTCTCAAAACAGTAGGAATTGGGGGGGGGGGGCTATTGTTAACAATAGGCTTTTCTCAAAAGCCTCGTACTCACTCCATGATGCCTCTCAAGCATCACGAATGTCACCCCGGGTATCGGCTGACTTAGATGTTCTTCTGATACTGGATATACGGTGCTCTGTCTTTCTTGATAAGTATTTCACAGAGCACAAATCCCGCGCGAGGTATTGAGAGCTTTAAATAGCCTCACGAATGCCCCATCGGGGTACGATACTCTCGCACTTACCTTATCACCCGAGACCTACTCCCTCGTGACTCATAATCTCAAAGAAGATATACTAAGGCCTCTCGGAGAAATCTTCTTACAAAATCTCTCCTCTCCCATCGGAAGCAAGGTATCGGGACAAAAGGAATGATACACGTCATGATCTTATCTCCTTGAAACGATAAGGCCACCAACAGAATTGACTCAGCACACGGGAGATACATGGCGTCAGGAATCCGAAGGCGGCAACTTTAGGAAGCTATGTCAGCCTCCTCGAAGACAGTTGTACGAGTTAGAAGCAAACACCCAACTCCTATATGCATGCATAAAACACCTGTCAAAAGGGGATACCTCACTAGTACGAGAATTAACCCTTACAAAAGGGGGAAATTGAGAATGAAAGGACGAACTTTTTTGAGAGAAAAAAAGAAAAGAGAATTAAATTTTCTTCAAATTCAGGCAAGGCGTTAAAATTCACTCCTAATTTCCTCAAAACCAAATAACTGTTAACAGTCTAGTTAGACCCTTACTCAATCAACTGAGTAGGGACTGAATCCACATAACATGACCCTTAGCGGGCCTACGAGGGGGCAATGATCCTACTGAATATTAGACATAGTCTTAACAGGTTTCAAGTAAGGGCAAGGCAAAAATCATACCCATTGGCGTGCCTAGTTGCCTAGTTCGAGAGTGCAATTCCTTTTGCATTTTACAAAACATAATTGTGCTTGATATTGATCACTTGTGTGCACCAACTATGATAGTCCCCAGGCTAGCAAAAGAAAAAGGGTCATGCACTAGGATAAAAAGAACAATAATTTTGCCTTTTGGGCGCCCATCACTTGCCTTATACTTCAAAAATGCACTTTACCAATTTCTTTAATTTCGGCATCGCATCTATATGTTATCGAAACACAATATAGGTAATTAATGCATCATGACATAATGAAAAAGATGTCATGCATCTATGCAAAAATCAATTTTTGTTTATGAAACATACCCAACTCATGAAGAAAACAGTGTTAATATCGTATTCACATCCAGCCGGCTACAACTACAAGAATGATGCAACTGAGTATAAACCATTAGACTCGCAAGCAGCATAAGAAAAACCTTTAAACAAAATACTTCTCGGACTTAATCTACTGATCAAGTCAGGCCAACCATATCATAACCTACACTGATACATGACTTCATCGAAGAACGGTAGAAAGTAAAACTTCCTTGTCGCCTTGTAAGATAGCCACATAATCCATATGTTAAAAAACCTATGACGTCCCCTCTATCAAGCAGCACGGATCAATATTACGGACAAGAAACACCAACTTATCTTGCTATATTTCGACCTTATGACCTCCTCTTGTTGCAGCAGCAAATTATCTGAGAAAATAGCTTTTGCATTGTTAGCATATAAATTCCAGTAACTCAAGAGGCTTAAAGAAAAAAAAGAGAACCAAAAACAAGCTGAATAATACAAGCGTACGTTAAAGGCTTGCGACACACCTATTAATCGCATACAAGATGTGAGCAAATATGCATAACAAAAGCCAACAAGGGACTGCGGTTTGCGATTGTTAACTTCATCTCAACTTTTTTTGTCATAAAAGTGAACTTTTTGGTACTATATATACCATACATGTGTCCGAAAGTGCATATAATAGAGAAAATGAGAAAACTTCACATGACAAAAGCAAAGTAATGCACACCAGCTCGCTTTAGTCATCACTAAGCGGTAACACCCTCCAAAATAAATTCGTCAGTAGAACCGAAGGATTTCCATATAACCCGTGAATGTTTAACCTTGCTCTGACAAGGGTGCGACATGGTTCAGACTTTTAGATTGAATATTCAGCCCCTTCTTCTCTTGTTCTCGCCTATTTCTCATTTTCACAATACCTGCTGCCAGATGGAAGGACCAGACATAGCTCTAGGAAGGGGGTAACCAGGTGAGACAAACTCACATGTTTCGCCGGGGATGGGTAGGGACAGTAGAAATGAGAAGTTACATTTCTGTGACTTTAACAATCAATTGTTCTTTTTTTTATATAAAACGCATCAAAGAATAGACGACTCTGTGTCTCACATCACAATGACAAAAGCCAAATCATGCACAGATTAATTGTCAACTAAATCAGAAAAGGAGTAGTTTCTGCTAATTACACACACACACACACACACACACAGAGAGAGAGAGAGAGAGAGTAACTTGTGATTTTACTAAATTATTTTTCTCATTCCCCTTCAGAATTTTGAAATGGAAGAGGTACTTACTTCTCTATGCAGGGACCCAGCAGGAGCTAGCGCAAATAATCCGCCCTTTCCATCCTTGTAACATCCAGTTGCCATCTCTAGCAAAGAGAAAATCTTTGTGATAGCCATCAGTAACCTTAGTCCTCAGTTTCTCCATGATCTCGACATTCAAGGGTAATTGTTTAAACCCAGCCCTTATATGGCGAATTTGCGATTGCTTGTATGTCTCAGGCCTTTCGACCCTTTCAGCACCCTCACATGCAATAACATTTATCACCTCACGTCCATAAAAGTCTTGCTCAAAATTCAACCTTTGTGGGTCATCAGGTGGTAGAGTAGCATCAAACATATCAAAAAGTGTCGAATAGTGGTACAGTGCCTCCCTGAAACGCGTAACGTAGAATGGAGCACTATATAATCCATTTGTAACAGCATTCACAAATATATCAGGTTTCATTTTCCTAATCAAGTTCAGAACCGCATCCCTTGGACTGTCAATGATAACAGTCTCGTCAAGCAATCTATCAAATCGAAGCAGACAATTCACAGCCAAAAATTCACCAGGTGCAATCTTCAGCTCCTCTATTTTAATCGTCTCCCAGTTTTGGGTTGCAATGGCTTGGTACTCGAATGGTACACCGAAACGCTCACAATGTTTCTTCAAGCGATCCCCCGTCTCATCTACTCCTTCTGCTGGCCTAAACCCGGGTTGCGGAAGCTCAATTCCCGTGATCCGCAGCTTTGGGGGCCCACCGGGCATTCTTGTTTGAGTTCCAAAAGAAGAAAAAAAAAAAGTCATCATGTCAAACATCTCAAACGTAGAATTTGCGCAATTGGATGCATCTTGAGATAATTATTTGCAATGGGTATTGAATGTAGAATTGCACTTGGATGCTAAAAGCTTTGGCGATGCTATTAAAACTGGTAACACATTACCACAAAATAAAAGGTCAACAGCTATGATTTTCATACTTCACCATCTTACTCCAAAATTAGAAGGGGAGTATGTATCACTCAAAGATCCTGCAGAACTTTGGACTTGTCTCAAAGAAAGGTTTGAGCATCGTAAGGCTGTTATCCTTCCTAAAGCTCGACGTGATTGGATACACCTTCGATTGCAAGATTTTAAAACTATGGGAGAATACAACTCCGCAGTATGTCAAATTACTCAGCGACTGAAATTATGTGGAGAAACTATTACTGATGATGATATGCTCGAAAAAACGTTCTCTACTTTTCACGCCACAAATATTATTCTTCAACAACAATATCGTGAAAAAGGTTTTAAAAAGTATTCTGAACTTGTTTCATGTCTAAATAACGAGTTGTTGATGAAAAATCACGCGTCTCGTCCCACTAGTTCTACCCCATTCCCTGAAGTGAATGCAACATCACACAATCCTTTTGGCCATGATTCCTTTCGTGGTCGTGGGTATGGACGTGGTCGTGGACGTGGACGTGGATATGGACGTGGTCGTGGACATGGTCAAGGCCGAGGAAGAGGTCGTAATAACAACTTCAAAAATGGCCATAATAAAAGAGCATATAATGAGACAAAGAAAAATGTAGATGATGGGTCGACAAAGAAAATTTATGAAAGTACTTGTCACCGATGTGGTATGATAGGCCATTGGTCAAGAACTTGCAAAGTAGCAAAACACCTTGTTGATCTTTACCAAGCATCAAAGGCGAGGGGTGAAAATATCGAAACGAATTATGTTCAAGATGCAAATGAACACGGACAGATTGACATGGCACAACTTGATGTTGCCGACTATCTTGACCGCCCTGAAGGTGGAATAGGACACATGGTGTTTTCTGAGAATAACTAAATGGTCTTAAAGTCTAGTTTTTCCATTTCAGCATGTTGTTTCGTTTTAAGTTCAGTATTATCTTATATGTACATTTGTTTGTTGTCGTGTGTGTTTTCGAATTTCCTTGTAACCTTTTTCTAAGTTCAATAAAAGTTTTTTTTTTAATATGTATCTCCTTATCCTTTTATTTTTAGAAACATGGAAATTGATTTGGCAACATCTTCAAACAACGAATGAGAAATATGTCTAGCAGATTGCGCTACTACTCACTCCATATTCAATAATAGAAAATACTTTTCTCACTTAAATATGGAAAGTGCAAATGTCAGTACTATAGCTAGTACTACAAAATTAATTGATGGCTCCGGAATATCAACTATCTTACTACCGAAAGGAACAAAATTGGTAATTGAATATGCATTGTTTTCTCGAAAGGCTCGAAGAAACTTATTGAGTGTTAAAGATATTCGTTTGAATGGATATCATATTGAAACACAAGAGGAAGAAAATAATGAATATCTCTATGTTACTTATACTGTTTCTGGAAAGAAATATGTCTTAGAAAAGTTGCCAACTTTGACACCAGTATTGTATTTTACCAAAATCAAAATTATTGAAACTTATGCCACAGTAAACCAGAAGTTTACTAATGACTTTCAAATTTGGCATGACCGGTTGGGTCATCCTGGTTCAATAATGATGCGAAGAATTATTGAGAATTCAGTTGGTCACCCATTGAAAAACCAGAAGATTTTTCAATCTAATGAACTTTCATGTGTTGCTTGCTCTCAAGGCAAACTAATCACAAGGCCATCACCAATCAAAATCAAACATGAAAATCCTAAATTTCTTGAACGTATTCAGGGTGATATATGTGGGCTTATCCATCCACCGTGTGGGCCATTTAGATACTTTATGGTATTGATTGACGCATCAACTAGATGATCACATGTGTGTTTGTTATCCACTCGCAATTTAGCATTTGCGAGATTGCTTGCACAAATAATTCGTTTACGTGCACAATTCCCTGATTATACAATAAAGAAAATTCGTCTTGATAATGCTGGTGAGTTTTCGTCCCAAGCCTTCAATGACTATTGCATGTCAATTGGAATAGATATTGAACATCTCGTTGCTCATGTTCATACACAAAATGGTTTAGCTGAATCGTTTATTAAACGTCTTTAGTTAATTGCAAGACCATTAATTATGAAATCTAAGCTTCCCACTTCTGCTTGGGGACATGCTATTTTACATGCAGCAACACTTGTACGCATCAGGCCAACAAGTTATAATGCTAGTTCCCCTTTACAAATGGTTTCCGGTCTAGACCCAAGTATTTCTCATCTGAGAATTTTCGGTTGTGCAGTATATGTTCCGATATCCCCACCACAACGCACAAAGATGGGTCCACAAAGAAGACTTGGGATATATGTTGGATATGAATCTCCATCTATAATAAAGTATTTAGAACCATTGATTGGAGATTTATTTACAGCAAGATTTGTTGATTGTCATTTTGACGAATCTATTTATCTAACATTAGGGGGAGAGATTAAACAGTTGGAAAAGACTATCTCTTGGAGAGAATTATCACTAACAATTAGAGATCCTCGTACAAAGCATAGTGAACTTGAAGTTCAAAAGATAATTCATATGCAAAATATTGCGAATCGGTTGCCATATGCATTTACTGATTCAAAACGAGTGACTAAGTCTTATATACCAGCTGTAAATGCTCCAATTAAAATTGATGTCCCTGAAGGACAACCAAGTATTGCCAATGAGTCTGTAACACGACAAAAGCGAAGAAGGCCTATCGGTTCCAAAGATAAAAATCCTCGAAAAAGAAAAGGGGCACATGTTGAAAATGATCAAAAAGAGGAAACAACAATTCTCGCAGAACCTGTTGACATAGATGACAAGGTTCTAGAAGAACCGCAGTCACCAAAACCTACTGAAAATGAAGAAATATCAATCTACTATGTCACAACAGGCAACAAATGGAATCGCAATAATATTCACATTGATGAAATTTTCTCTTACACTGTAGCGGTCAACATTATGGAAGAATGTGATGATCTTGAGCCTACATCTATTTCAGAATGTCTGCGTAGAAAGGATTGGCCCTTATGGAAAGACGCAATCAATGTTGAATTAAATTCACTTGCCAAACGTCAAATATTTGGATGTGTGGTTCGCACACCAAATAATGCACAACCAGTAGGATGTCGATGGGTACTCGTACGTAAGAGAAATGAAAATAACGAAGTTGTGCGATACAAGGCAAGGCTTGTGGCACAAGGATATACCCAAAGACCAGGTATTGATTATGAAGAGACATATTCTCCAGTAATTGATGCAATTACCCTAAGGTATTTGATTTGTTTGGCAGTACGTGAGAAACTTGAAATGCGATTAATGGATGTCGTTACAGCCTATCTCTACGGATCCTTGGAAAATGATATTTATATGAAAGTCCCTGAAGGATTTAAGTTGCCTGAAGCACAAGCTTTAAATCGTAACGAGATTTATTCAGTTAAACTAAATAAATCTTTATATGGATTAAAGCAATCTGGGAGAATGTGGTACAATCGCTTGAGTACATTCTTGTTGAAAGAAGGTTATAAAAATGATCCTATATGCCCTTGTGTTTTTATCAAAAGATGCGGATCTGAATATGTTATCATTGCTGTCTATGTTGATGATTTAAATATTATTGGAACTCATGAAGAGTTATCAAAAGTTATGAATTCTTTGAAAAAAGAATTTGAAATGAAAGACCTTGGAAAAACAAAATTTTGTTTAGGTCTTCAAATTGAGCACTTAAAAGACGGAATATTTATTCATCAATCGAATTATACCTCAAAAGTACTTAAGCGATTTTATATGGATAAAAGCACATCCATTAAGTACACATATGATTGTGAGATCTCTTGATGTGAAAAAATATCCATTCCGACCATCTGAAAATGATGAAGAACTACTCGGTCCAGAAGTACCATACCTTAGTGCAATCGGAGCGCTAATGTATCTTGCTAATAATACGAGGCCTGATATATCATTTGCAGTGAATTTATTAGCAAGGTACAGTTCTTCCCCAACCAGAAGGCATTGGAATGGCATTAAGCACGTTTTTCGATATCTTCAAGGGACAATCGATTTAGGATTGTATTATTCATCTTCGTCCAAATCGGATCTAACTGGTTATGCAGATGCAGGATATTTATCAGATCCACACAAAGCACGATCTCAGACAGGGTATGTTTTCACTTGTGGTGAAACAGCTATTTCATGGAGATCAGTAAAACAAACCTTGGTCGCTACATCAACTAACCATGCAGAATTATTAGCAATTCATGAAGCTAGTCGTGAATGTGTTTGGTTACAATCTACGACGCAACATATTCTTGGAGCATGTGGTTTGCCGACCAAGCAAGAAGTTCCAACAACCTTTTATGAAGACAACACAGCATGTACAGCACAATTGAAGGGAGGGTTTATTAAAGGGGATAGAACAAAGCACATTTCGCCCAAATTCTTCTTCACTCACGATCTTTACGAGAAAGGCGAAATCAATGTTCAACAAATCCGTTCAAGTGACAATTTGGCAGATTTATTCACTAAGTCCCTCCCTATAGCAACATTTCAGAAACTGGTGCACAAGATTGGAATGCGACGCTTCAAAGATATCAATGGAAGCAATGATCAGGGGGAGTAAATATGCACTGCACTCTTTTTTCCTTCGCTAAGGTTTTTCCCACTGGGTTTTCCTTAGCAAGGTTTTTAACGAGACAGCTTCTCTCAGCATATTTCTCCTGGGACCGGACATTCAAGGGGGAGTGTTATGAAAATATATGTGTATGTCCTTGTCCCACATTGGAAAGTTGTAAAGACTTCCACCCAAGCCTTCTTATAAATAGAAGACCTATCACCTTTGTAATACACACTTCACATCTTATGGAATAAGAAAGAGTTTGATAGCTAATATTACTCTCTTTTATTTTCCTTTGAGTTCAAACATTTATAACATTTACCAATTTCTTTAATTTCGGTATCACATCTATATGTTATCGAAACACAATATGGGTAATTAATGCATCTTGACATAATGAAAAAGATGCCATGCATCTATGCAAAAATCAATTTTTGTTTATGAAACATACCCAACTCATGAAGAAAACAGTGTTAATATCATATTCACATCCAGCCGGCTACAACTACAAGAATGATGCAACTGAGTATCAGCCATTAGTATTAGAATAATATACATAACCTGTTTGGTGGAATCGATAATATGGCCCTATTAGAGACTAGAGAGGATTGGTCTTAGGTTAATAGTATCGACCCAACCTCCACTCACATCAACTACAGAGCATACACATAATGCATTTTGAACCCTATTGTAACACCGAATCGACCTGATCCAATCCAACCGACCTGGTATTTATTACATATGCAATTATAACCCACGTTTTTAAAGTGCATTCTAAATTATAGTAGGAAGAGGCTGATTCAATAACTCAACACAATCACATTACCATGCACAGTCCAACATACAACTATCATCTCAGGTAAAACATATGTACTAGATCAAAGTCCCCAATGCCTACATTAGACTCACAAGCAGCATAAAAAAAAACCTTTAAACAACATACTTCTCGGACTTAATCTACTGATCAAGTCAGGCCAACCATATCATAACCTACACTGATACATGACTTCATCGAAGAACGGTAGTAAGTAAAACTTCCTTGTCGCCTTGTAAGATAGCCACATAATCCATATGTTAAAAAACCTATGACGTCCCTTCTATCAAGCAGCACGGATCAATATTACGGACAAGAGACACCAACTTATCTTGCTATATTTCGACATGATGACCTCCTCTTGTTGCAGCAGCAAATTATCTGAGAACATAGCTTTTGCATTGTTAGCATATAAATTCCAGTAACTCAAGAGGCTTAAAGAAAAAAAAGAGAACCAAAAACAAGCTGAATAATACAAGGGTACGTTAAAGGCTTGCGACACACCTATTAATCGCATACAAGATGTGAGCAAATATGCATAACACAAGCCAACAAGGGAATGCGGTTTGAGATTGTTAACTTCATCTCAACCTTTTTTGTCTTAAAAGTGAACTTTTTGGTACTATTTTATACCATACATGTGTCCGAAAGTGCATATAATAGAGAAAATGAGAAAACTTCACATGACAAAAGCAAAGTAATGCACACCAGCTCGCTTTAGTCATCACTAGGCGGTAACATCCTCCAAAATAAATGTCAGTAGAACCGAAGGATTTTTATATAACCCGTGAATGTTTAAACTTGCTCTGACAAGGGTGCGACATGGTTCAGACTTTTAGATTGAATATTCAGCCCCTTCTTCTCTTGTTCTCGCCTATTTCTCATTTTCACAATACCTGCTGCCAGATGGAAGGACCAGACATAGCTCTAGGAAGGGGGTAACCAGGTGAGACAAACTCACATGTTTCGCCGGGGATGGGTAGGGACAGTAGAAATGAGAAGTTACATTTCTGTGACTTTAACAATCAATTGTTCTTTTTTTTATATAAAACGCATCAAAGAATAGACGACTCTGTGTCTCACATCACAATGACAAAAGCCAAATCATGCACAGATTAATTGTCAACTAAATCAGAAAAGGAGTAGTTTCTGCTAATTACACACACACACACACACACACACACACACAGAGAGAGAGAGAGAGAGAGAGAGAGAGAGAGTAACTTGTGATTTTACTAAATTATTTTTCTCATTCCCCTTCAGAATTTTGAAATGGAAGAGGTACTTACTTCTCTATGCAGGGACCCAGCAGGAGCTAGCGCAAATAATCCGCCCTTTCCATCCTTGTAACATCCAGTTGCCATCTCTAGCAAAGAGAAAATCTTTGTGATAGCCATCAGTAACCTTAGTCCTCAGTTTCTCCATGATCTCGACATTCAAGGGTAATTGTTTAAACCCAGCCCTTATATGGCGAATTTGCGATTGCTTGTATGTCTCAGGCCTTTCGACCCTTTCAGCACCCTCACATGCAATAACATTTATCACCTCACGTCCATAAAAGTCTTGCTCAAAATTCAACCTTTGTGGGTCATCAGGTGGTAGAGTAGCATCAAACATATCAAAAAGTGTCGAATAGTGGTACAGTGCCTCCCTGAAACGCGTAACGTAGAATGGAGCACTATATAATCCATTTGTAACAGCATTCACAAATATATCAGGTTTCATTTTCCTAATCAAGTTCAGAACCGCATCCCTTGGACTGTCAATGATAACAGTCTCGTCAAGCAATCTATCAAATCGAAGCAGACAATTCACAGCCAAAAATTCACCAGGTGCAATCTTCAGCTCCTCTATTTTAATCGTCTCCCAGTTTTGGGTTGCAATGGCTTGGTACTCGAATGGTACACCGAAACGCTCACAATGTTTCTTCAAGCGATCCCCCGTCTCATCTACTCCTTCTGCTGGCCTAAACCCGGGTTGCGGAAGCTCAATTCCCGTGATCCGCAGCTTTGGGGGCCCACCGGGTAACTCTGCAAGTTGCTGAATGAGTACAGACCACTGCAACCCGTAAAGAATACCAAAATCCACTATATGCAGCGTACTGGCTTCCGATGCCATTAATACAATCATCTTGTTTGCAAAGAAAATTGACATTTTCTGGAATGGACAGGCTGATAGATAAACCTGGTAGGTTTTTATCTTCTCGGCAGCAGTAGTCTTTCTTCGTGCAAGGGATTCATAGAGCTGCATACCGGTACCACCCAAACGCGCCTCAAGACCACAGATAAATACATTTGCTAACCTCTGATACACATCACCGGTTGGAGAAGAAAGCTGCCTCAACTGTTTTAATTGTTCATGTGCAGTACTATAATTATCTGCAGCAACAGATTGAGCACAGTTAATTAATAGTGTTCTCAGGTCAACAGCCTCCCCTTTACTCTCAATTTTCTTGGGATGGGTTCTTCCACTAAAAGACCCATTTACCAGATCATCTTTGTCATTGGAGCAAAGCAGAACCTTGTCAAACATTTCACTTAATTCAGCCTCGTCAATATAAATTGCCGACTGTTTACTGCCCCTACCAGTATCCTCTGAATCACCATCATCCATATGGTGATGCTTCCTTCCCTTCATCCCAATAGGGTATTGATTACTCCCACTGTTTTCTGCCTTGACTGAAGCAGCAGAAGTAACATCATCTGACTTCTGAGGCAAAGCATACTTATCCAAATCAATAACCAAAGGCTTACTAGTGGGCAGGAATTTACTAGCTTCTTCCATCCCTCTCTTGAACTGCAAGATGGACTCCGCATCACTGAACATATTCTGAAGCATGTTTGTGTTTTCCAAAGGATTCATATAATATTGAAAATGATCATTGGATCCATTAACATTACGAAATGATGACTGTGAACCAACACCCAAGACTGAGTTTGACGAAGATTCCTGCAAATGACTTTGTTCCATTGAAGAATTATATTCACCAGGCTCAACATGATTACTACCGGCATTACTGCTGTTTGTATACTCACTACAACTCCCAACAATGCTATCAGGGCTGTCATACTTATGGTTTCCAAAATCTGTCGGATGATAAGACGGCGGTGGGTACTGTTGTCCAATAGCTTCGTACAAAGATTTCTCGGTGGCGCGGAGAGCTAGAGGATCATGGAACATGCTGTGCTTCTCTTCCAAACTTTCTTCAACCAGTATCTGGTTAAGAAACTTGAAGACTGGATCAGCGTCTTGCTCGTCCGGTGAGGGAGTCCTAAAACTGACGGTGGCCGATGGAGCAAAATTATCAGGGCTTGGACTTGATGGTAGGAAAGGGATATCAAAAACATTAATATCCAAATTATCGTAATTAGCCCCATTGTCGAAGTTCCAGGATTGTTGTTCAGGTCCAGGACTGGCTAAAAGATTCTCGATGTCAGAACCGATTCCGTAGATTGAAGTATCCTGTTCACCGAACAGGGGATCCATGATAAACGGCTAGCTTAAAAACCCTGATAAAACAAAACTACAGCAAAAAATGAGTCAATCTCTGAAGAACAAACAACAGTCAGCAGACAAGAATTCACGTAATCAAAAAATAAATAAAAAAATCCCTAAACACATCGAAGACTACGCCTGAAATAGAATTCAAAACCCTAAAATATATGGCAAAGTCCCCCAAGATTAATTCTTTTCTTAAAAAAATTAAGATTTCCAAGCAGAAAATTCCAGTTTCCTTAGATAGAGAAATTGGAATAACATTATTAAAAAAAAAAAAAAAAAGGTCAGTTAATACAGAAGGATGAAATTGGCAGAAATAGTTCAACTCTGCTATATGCATGAACCCAGTAACTCAATTTACAGAACATACAAGAACCAAAATAACACAGAATTAATAGCTGAACTTCACTACCCCATCAAAAATATCATTTTTTTAAACAGCTATATATAGCCCAAATTAAACACATAAAACCTAGAAAAATATAAAACAAAAAACCAAGCTAGAAACAAAGAAAGAAACATGGGTTATATTATATTAGCTTGATTTTAATACATACATACATGCATACCTAGTAATTTTCGAGAACCCCAAATGAAACGAAAGTGTACAGTTTTCCGACCGACAAAAGATTCGCGTTAGAGTGTTTGAGAGTAAAGTTGAAATGGCTGAGCTGAATAGAGAGTGAGTGGTTCACCATTTTATATATAAGAACAAAATCTCAATTGCCTACTAAGACTCTAATATTCGAGTATTTGCACTCAGGTCCTCAATGAATGGACCATTAAAAGTTGGATTTAACTTTTTGCTCATATAATTGTCAAATAGAAAAAGAAGAAGAAAAAAAAAACACATAAAACATAAGAACAAATGACACATACATAAAATCAATAATGTCATTTATAATTTATAATGCACCTCGACTTCCATTATTTATCTTTATTAGAAAATCAATCAAAATGTTTTTTATTTGAGTTTATTCTGTATTTCGTTTCTTAAAGTCGAGAAAATTCATCGACTGTTAGATGAAATAAAGTTATAAAAAAAAGAATCTTTCTTTCTTATTAATATCGTCGGTTGTACCAACCGCTGCCTTCTCTCACCTTGCATTTATTCGATCTCATCTATATACGTCATAAACAACCTTATTTACTGCCTATTTTTCTCTGATCGATTATCATCCGCTCATATGTGTACTAAATATATTTTAATCCATGTCACGTCGAAATCAATTGTGTTCATACCTCTGTTTCAAATCTCACATTATCTATTTCATCATCTGTTTTACCTACATTACCGTGCTAACAGTGATATCCACCTTTCTCAATTTTCTGCCCTATTATTTTTATATTCTCACCTAAACTATTAAATAATTTTGTGTCGACAAACGATATTCTCATCCCCACTCTTATATTATCTAAATACTTTTGTATTATAGACTCTAGTATATGGTTTATGTATTTACACACACATACATGTATATGTTTTAACTAGAGTTTTTTCTTTTTAAAGAAACTTATAATCATCTTTTTCGTAACAACTTCACTTACTTTGTTTCCATTTATTAATACAATAAAATCAATTGAAATGTTTCATATTTGAGATTATTCATTATTTTATCTTAGACTCTTTCAGTTGAAAAACATTATCCACATGTAGATGAAATAAAATAAGAAAATATCAAAAGAAAACTTTGTTATTAATGTTGTCGGTTGAATCAACTGCCACCTTCTCATATCTCGCGTTTATAGAATTTCATCCACGTGTCATCAGAAACGGTTGTAGTTCGTCACTCTTTTTGATCCCGTTCTCATCCACTCACCTAAATTATTAATATATTTGATTCCATGTGACGCCAAAATTAATATCGTCCATTGTTTTATTTTCAAATCTAACATTATCCCTTTCGTCATCCAATTCACCTACATTGTCATGTTAACGATAATATTATTAAAATTTGTGCCCTCGGTGCAAATAAGTATGGACCCGTGTAATTTGATGAAATAAAATGACTAAAATGAAAAGTATTTTATTTGAATCATTTGTGATAAGAATCCTTATGATATGTTGAAGTGTTTTAATAAATATATACAATGGTTTATGTGAATAATAATATTTGATATTATCGTTCTGAAAGGATTTTGAGAATCCCTTATCGCTGAATTATGAAGTTAATAATTCAACATATATGTTGTTGTATGCATGATGAATGAATTTAAGTTTAGTGGATCATAATAAACAGTCAATAACACTTATCTTATAATTGAGAACCTATAAATGAATTAAGTCGTGAATGTAGTACATCGTCATAATTGAAAGAGTTTTTGGATTAACAGATGTGATGACATCTAAATGTTTACACTATTATACAAATCGTTTGTATAAAGGACTGGAGCACAACGAATAAAACAGAAACGTGTAGATGCCATTAACAAATAGCTTATCTTTTAATCCTTCATCAATATTGATGGTCATTAACGTATTGACCTCAATCAATCATCTATCATAGACTCATGCTCGCCGTTGAACTCCTTTTTGACTTAGACATCGTGATGTCGTCCAAATGGCACAACACATAAAACCCTATCTTGGTTGGATTAGGTGCGAGTAGATAGGAATGTGAATGGATTGTATGGAATCCTGAAATATGTGCTTCTTCTTGTAACAGTTAGGAAATACCTGTCTTGATATGAGCACTCATAGTCAATGATATAAAATGTGACTAGTAGGATAACAGGTTTTACCTATTATATTACAGAACGAAGTAAAAAGGATTGAAGTAACCATATCAATGGACACTTAGAAATTGATAAGAGTTCGTTATCAGAAATTTAGTGAAAATATTCTGATATTAATGAACGAATTAATGGAACAAGAGTTGTGAAATAATTTGGGACATTGGAGCTTTGATTAATAGGTTCACCTGCTCCACTTACGTTTCAATTACTTGTAATAATTGAATGTCTGATTGCAAAGTATTTTTAGTGTATGAAGAAATAATAGTTATTTCTTAGATCTACTAATTTATTTAATCGATAAATAATTTAGTTAACATAATTAATCAAATACTTAATTAATATGATTAAATGATTTTATTTTATTGATTAATCAAATAAATAATTAATAAGATTAAATTAGTATTCTCGCATTAATAAGGATCATGAAATTATAAATTTCTAAGTATGTGGAATTTATATTCTCTAAGATTTGATTTCATGAGATAAAGTTGAAAATTAATTTTTAATTGGATTTTCTTATTTGAGAAATAATAAAAGGATCTAAGTAAAATATTTGAGCCAAAATTATATTATAGGACGCCGCATTGATTAAAAGAGAATATTTTAATTAATTTAGTCTTCTCTTACTCATTCTAGAAATATTAAATTAAATTAAAATTTAAGAATTAATTAATTAATTAATTAATTAGATATTTTATTAGATGATATATTTATTAATTATCTAACTTATCTAAATAAGAGAGATACTGAAGGAATATTAGATAGGTTTGACTAACCATATATGCGAGATTTAATGCATGGAATTTTCTTAGAAGTTGAGGAATTGGTTAGGGAAATGATTTTAAAGACTTTGAATTTATTTTTTCCTTTATATATCATCATATGCACACGTCTACCTCACTTTGAGGCTAAACCATGAAAATTCTTGATACGTTTTGGTCTTGGTTTTCTCTCTTTTATGCTTCAGTTGATAAAAGTAGAGAATTAGTCTAAAACAAAACAAGAATAATACATACCCTATCTTTACAATTCAAGAGCTCAACAAAAGTGTTTTTGAGATGATGCTTGAATTTGATTTGCAAAATACAAATGAGACCACTCATTCGGGTTTGTAAGCATTGCTATAGCGAGTTCGGCCGGTGGCTTTGAAGCCTTAACGAACTCTTTATCGACATATGAACTGCAAGGGTTGAACATGTATAATTATATTCGTTAGTTTATATTTTTGCATGATTTATCACTTGTCAAATTTATTAATAAAAAAGTGCGATAATGTGTGTAAATCACAATCACAAATCCTCGATATTTGATGCAAGTGGTTGCTCGAAGGATTTTGTAAATTGCTTAGATCATAAGATGAGTCAAAAATTATTTTCACAAAATTCCACTTATGCAAATTCGAGGACCTGGATCTTTATGATTCGAGGATAAAAATATTAGGGGTTGGTCATAGGGCACGTAATTCGGATACCCTATTCGAACCGATCGGATAATACCCATTTTCTGGGTCAGAACACATGAACCGAACCCGGACGCCCGCAAAACGGTTCGGTTTTGGGTTGGGCTCCTTGACAGATCAGGGTACCCGATTAACCTTTTTCCCTTTTTATTCATTTTAACTTAACATAACTTAAGATAAAATAATAAAAATTAAATAAATATTAAATAAATAAACCACACCTCCCTCTCTCTCAGTCTCTCACGCCACTCCACCACACACATACATTGTCCGCACTCACCATACACACACACATTGACCCACTCTGTTGCACCTCCACAAACTCCACCACACCTCATTTTCCTCTTCTCACTAGTCCACGGTTGCGCGATTTGAGGTAAGGGTTTTCTTAATATTATTTTTTCAAGCTTGTTTGCTTTTTGTGTTTTATAGTTAATTGGTGTTATATTTTCTTTGTGTGTTTTATAGTTTAATTGGTGTTGTATTGTTTATATGTTGGTAAACTTGGACTCAATTGGAGTTTTGTGTCGTTAAATTTTGGACTAAATTAGTTTTTCAGTTAGTTAGGTTTATAAATTGGGCATTTTAAATTTTGAGCTCAATTGGTTTTTGTGTTGGCTTTTGTGTTGGTAAATTGGGATAAATTAGGATCTTAGTTAGTTAGCTAGAGTTTATTAATTGATAATTGTGGTTTTTGGGCTCAATTGTTTTCTATGTTGGTAAAATTTGATTTATGAATTGGTAACTTTGTTGTGTTGTAGTCAGTTATAGTTTATGAATTCATTTGGATCAATTTGTGAATGCGATATAAATGAGATGGAGTTCATGCATTAGGAGTTCTTCATGAATGTGAAATACTTGATGAGCTCAACTGCTTCAGTTTAATAATTTACTGCGTTAAATTCATATGATGTTAATTTTATGAACTTATTATGCTCAATTGCGTAATTTATAGGTCATGACTTCAATTTCAAAGGGAAAACAAGTCATGTCTTCAATAATAAGGGAAAACAAGTAGCACCAAAAGGTCCAAAATGCTTGAGTGCCAAGGCCAAAGGGAATCAAGTAATGGATGATAGTCCAAAGAAAAAGGAGCCTTCTAGAAGGAATCCAAACACCGAAATTTCTATCACCGATGAAGAGGTGCGATCTTCACAACCTATCGCACCGCAAGATGTTGATCTTTTGAATAGGGAGTTCGATGAAAGTGAGACCAATTTTGAAGGTGAATCAAGTGATTATAGTGTACGTGATTGGAGTAAAGTCGCTGAAAAGATGAGGCTTAAGAGGAGGAAAAAGCTTGAGAAAAGCTCCAAAATTTGGGACCATTTTACACAATTCGCCACAAAAAATTGGATGTTGAAAAGGGTAGATGTAGATGTTGTAAGAGAGGACTGTAGAAAAACGTGGGTTTTGGCTTTTCATGGGGGTTTCATGTCCTATGTTTTCCATTCCTGCGTTGAAGACGTTGACGAAGAACATTTTATAACTGTGTTTAAATGAGAGGATGAGGCTAATGTCTTTTATAAAATCACATGCTTAGAGGGGTTTCCATTACTACAGATACATGGACTTCTATTCAGAGAGTGAACTACATGGTTATTACCGTGAATGTCATTGATAATGATTGGAATTTGAACAAAAGAATCATTAACTTTTGTACAATTTCTAGTCATTACGGTTAGGATATAGGGGTCACCGTTGAGAAGTGCTTGATAGATTGGGGCATTGACAAGTTGAATACGGTTACAGCCGACAATGCTTCACCGAATCATAGGGTTGTGAAGTACTTGAAGGAGATACATACGGCGAGGAGAAATAGAACAATGCTTGAGGGGGAAAATGTATGTGGCACATATCATCAATCTTGTCGTGTGAGATGGTTTGAAGAAAATAAAGAGATTACATGTATCGCACATAGAAGAGGTGACATAAGATATGTTAGGGGTTCACCGACTAGGCTAAAGAAGTTTAAAGCATATGTGGAGCAACAAGGGCTTCAAAGTAAGAGGTTGGTATGCTTGGATGTCCCTGCAAGGTGGAATTCAACTTACTTGATGTTGGATGCGGCAATAGCTCTTAGGAAGACTTTTGAGGCCTACGAGTATGTTGACACCGAGTATTTAATGATTGAAGATGGAGTTCCATATGTCGTTAATTGGAAACGGGCCAAGTGCTTAATGTTATTTCTGGAGCCATTCTTCATCTTTACCAACCGTGTCTCAAGCTCCTTGTATGTTACATCTAACACCGTCTTCAAGGAAATATGTGCAATCCATACACTTATTGACAAGTACGCCAAAGGTAATCAGCGGGATCAATTGACTATCAATGGAATATTCAATGAAAGAGAAGTTTGGTAACTATTGGGGGGTACTTGAAGATGAATAAGATTTTGTATTATGTCGTGCTTCTTGATCTACGTTACAAATGGGTCTAATTGGATTATGCATTGGAGATGATGTATTATGAAGATCTTATAAAGTCACCTCCAGAAATGGTTATTGATTTGCTAAGTGGAATTCGTATTGGCTTCAATGATTTGTTCAATGAGTATAAGCGAGTTTACAATGGTTCTTCTTCTTCCACTCAAGGTGAATGCACTTATAGGGCACGTGTTGATGGCTCTTCCTCGAGAGTTGGCCAGCATAAATAGTATGGTGAGGTGCATGATGGTTTTAATCAAATGACGGCACAAAGAAGCACACAAGTGAAGTCCGAGCTTGAGATATATGGATGAGGATGTTGTGATGGATTTAGACACTTTTGATATCTTGAATTGGTGGAGAGTATAATGTTACCGATTTCCAATCCTTTCTAAGATGGCTTGTGACATTCTGGCGATTCCATTCTCGATAGTGGCTTCTGAGGCAGCGTTTAGCACGGTATGGCGTGTTCTGGACACATTTAGGAGTTCCTTGTCTCCTAAGATGGTACAAGCACTCATTTGTAAACATGACTGACTACACGAAGATTATGTGCATATATCCGTGGAAGAGGACTTATACGAGGTGGAGCAATGGGATGCATGTAATTATGTTTTAGTCTTTTATTCAAATTGATATGAAAATGGTGTTGATTTACCTTACTGCTTAGTGTTAATCAAAGATGTATTATTTTGTCTTGTAGAGTTCAGCGCCAAATGCCAAGATGCTTTTGTGCTTGAAGAATAACTGATGAGGAGAAATGAATAAGGGTCGTTGCTTATTTGGTTGGATAATTGTTGATTTTGGGTTTTCGATATTGCTTTTGATTTTGAACTTGGCGAATTGTTGCTTAATTATTTTTGAACTTGTTGTTCCTTAATTGCTCTTGAACTTGTTGTTGCTTAATTTTTTTTGAAATTTTTATTGCTAGTTTTCTTTTGAACTTGTTGATTTTGCAGATGGGTTATGTTGCGACGTTGAGATGTGGTTGACTTATTGAGTTGTTATTATTTAGTGATTGTAGTTTGTAAATTCGTTATCTTGAGAGAGATATACCTTGTTTGTGTAATTTTAATTGAGTATATCTTGTTAAAGAGTGGAAGAACTTCTTGTTATATTTTGTTAAACCAAAAACAAAAAAGGGAAACAACAGGTTCTGTTTTTTAATTTTATATGATTTTAGAACATAGGATTAAGGGAAAGAAACAGGGGTACCCTAAATAGTTAGAGCGTGATTTTTATTTATTTCATGTGATGAAGGAGTTAATGAATGAATGTTTGGATGATTGGTTGTTTGAAGTTCTAGATCGAATTGCTTTCATAGGTTGTAATTAATTTGTTGATAGCTTGTATTAGTAAATAAGATTTATTTTACGGTTTTTTGTTAGGATTTGTTAGTTTGCAAATTTATATAATTTAAAGACTCGAAGAATTCGAGAGATGTGGAGAGGATTATGCTGGGGAGGATGACTTTTTTTAAAAAGAAGAGAATGGTGAGGCTGAGGAAGATGAGTATTTTGACATGCTGATGAAAAACATCCCTATGACTCCTTATTCTAGACACTACATGTCTAAGGAGGCAGAGGAGAAGTATAAGAAATTAAAGCTAGGGTGATCCATGAAGAGAAACTGGTGGAGGTGGCACGCTTTAAGAAACATAGAGTGTTTGAGTTCCTTCAGGCTAGAGGCGTTATAGGGTCTATGCAAAAGTTAAGGGCTTATGTCCATGGGGTCATAATAGAGTTCGGCATGATTCTATCTATGTGGTTTGTGCATGATAGCTCTCCCAAATTTGAGCAGGCATTTGTTAGAGGAACTATTTACAACTTTAGTTCTTTGGTGTCAATGATGCACGAGGGACTCCTGACCCTAACTGAATGACGTGATTGAGGATCTGACTGATGGACTGATAAGAGTTTGGACTGAGAGACTTCCAACCTCCATATTCACTTCCCTAAGTGTTGTTCTATGCAAGATTGCATCAACTAACTGGCTCACTACTTAAATTTCAAATGTTCTTACTATGGACACTGCAATATTAGTGTACGAATTGAAGAATGGTTTGCCAGTGGATATGGAGAAGAGGATCCTTGCTTCCATGAATACTGCTACTAAGAGAGACCAGAGCATTCTCCCATACCCATCACTCATCTATGATATACTAGTAAGACAACGTTTCTAGACCAAGAAAAGTGCGGGATGAAAAGAAATCAAGCGGACATGAGTGTTGTGTCCAGCTACTTCAGCAAACTCAGGATTAGAGATCTCCCATGGACTACTCAAGATAATCCGGAGATCATCATAGGCAAGAGGAAGAAGAAGAAGGCACATAAGTTTTTTGTTAGCTCTACACCAACTTCTGATGACCAAGAAGCCTTGGTCATCTCCTCTGACTTTGTGCACCAGCAGCTCAAATGGCTGAAACACAGTGTCAAGGATATCGGGAGATTCATTGCTCAGAAGGAGGTGTACCTCAAGGAGTTGGATTCACTACTGGAATACTTGAGGAATCTACCTTCCTTACAGAAAGGGGGAGAGTAGATTAATTTGAAAAACTTCTACGATTTTTGAACAATTTTCTACATGCTTGCACTCTATTTTGTTATGCTTTGATGAAGGATGTTCCCTGAGTATTTACAATGGGTCTGTAAAATACTTATCTACTTTTCTTATGATATATGTCTGCTCAGTTTTATATTGCTAATCTTTCTGTGCAGGTGTTATTAAGCGTTATGACAACACTAATGAAAGTCAGCGTTATGCCAACATTGGATATAACTATTTTGCATTAAGGGGGAGCAGTGTAAATAGTTTGACTACTTAACTCTGGAATATATTTAGTTTTGGTGAACATGTTTTGGTTTTGTGAAGTAAGGCAAAAAAAATGGAAGATTGAAAGTGTAAGTGGTGTACAATGTGATCATAACATTGAAGCTGTGAGATATTATCATAACATTGAGCTTATGAAGTGTTACCACAACACTAAACACAAACACTATAACACTAAACAATCTTGAAATACTTTGAACCTCTTTATGTTTTGCATTTATTCACATTTTAACATAGTTCCATGATTGTAGTTGTTTATGAATATTTGAGGTTTAAGTTAATCGTGAGGCGAATCAATTATTTCCATATTCGATATTTTCTTAAATAGCTTAACGCGTTCTAGTTAAATAAGGACGTTGAATCCAAGAAGGATGCTACAAGGGAAGAGATTCTATGAAGATACTTTCCAAGGATGAAGTCTACATTAAAGAAGGAGACTTTCTTAATAAGAACTCGAAGTAATTAAGGAAACCTTCTTTGATTAGGAGACCGAGACCGAAGGAAGCAGAATTCTATAAGGAAGGTTGAAGGCATTCAACAAACGTTTACAACTTGCCTTGGAGATCAAGATACACACATCTATATAAAGGCGTGAAGTACATCAAGATAAATAACGAGACAAGAGAGCTAAAGAATCCGAGAGATTAGAACTATCGTCTTGAGTAATTTATCTTGCTTTGCCAAGTTTTTAGATTAGCGAATTAAGTCTAAGTTGTGTTAAAATTAAGGAGCCATTCTTTGTTTGCTTGGTTGAGTTTGAACAATTCGAGAGTGAGGAACTTGAGAGTTGTGAGAACAATCTTTTGTTAGATCATTATTAACTTAGTGATTATTTTGCCAAAGGCTCAAAAGAATATATTTGCATATTCTTCTTAAAATCAGTTCTTGCGGTTGTTTTATTTTGCTACAATATTTTGTGTTCAAACTAGTTTTGAGATAACATTAGATCTGTCTAGTATTATCAAAATATCAAGTAACATTGTATCAAATTCCGATCCTACAATATCACATTCTAATTAAAAATAATGTTTGATTGAAAGTAACATTCTAACCCGTTTAGTTTTCTAAAATTTTATTCCTATATTTCGCATGTGAAACATCACATGCAAATAAATTTGCGCAATCTAGAGACAAAAAGTAAAAAAAAAAGCGTGTTAGATGTGAATTGCGTTTATTTGCCTTCCACGTGTAGATTGCAAATAGTCACAATTTTTATATTGAACCGACGATTGTATCAATAAATATATTGCAAAAATTTGCAGGCTATGCACTGAAGCACACGGAAAAAAAATATTACTCTCTCTATCTTTATACTAAGAATTAAAGGATGAACTACTATTACTGCCATGTTTGTAGAAATGATATTATTGCGTTCAATGTAGATTATGCAAAGGTTATCAGAATCTACAAACAAAAAAAACAACCAAAATAAATAAAACAAATATATATATATAAGAATGTTAACACAAGACAAGCATAAACTTGCTCTCGTTAGCTACATACTAAAAACTGAGGGGTGGACTATTATTGTTATGTTTGTCGAATGGTTTTTTCCTTCTGATGGTATAAGCGGCACAAATCTTCATGCTTCCTGATATGCCAATGGTGGCACCACCTCCTCTCCCTGCACCCAATTTGATGTGGGTTTGAAAAGTGTCACATTTGTGATAGAACCTTTGACTCACCCGTCTATAGGTGGGCACATGGCCCACAACTCTATGAAGGAGACAAAGAGGTAGCGCTTATTGGAAGTGCAAGACATGGTCAAGGCAGGGCCCACCGGCAGCATGGATAGTGAGAGATTTTGATCTCTAAGAACTACCACCACTTTAAGAGAAAGAAGAAGAGTTGGAAAACTAGCTAATTTCTAGATTTTTTTTTTACTTATGTTTCACTATTGTTGTGGAAATTAGGAATTTTCTTCTTTAGTCATTTTTTATGTGTGTAACATTAACTGAAGTGGGGCTATAATATAGTTATGGTTCTCTTCAGTTAAATGATGATCCGTAAAAAAATATTGTTAACATCTTAGACTAGAGTGGTTTTCTCTTTTCTTGTCTTTTCGCTAGTGTTGTGTAACTGTAGAGGAGTTATATTATCATTATATTATTTGCAACATTTTCAAAACATTTTTTTCTTTACCATGCTACACTTACCAATTAAATTGCCTCTTCTAAAACCTGAACACTACAAGTTTTTATTGATGAATTTGGAAAAACAAGATGGGGTTACACTCACATTCCAATTAGAACAAATATTTGATTAAGGCAACGACCGCCAGCAACACGGATCGTGAGAAATTTTGATCTCAAAGAACTACCACCACCAGAAGAGAAAGAAAATGAGAAGGAAAACTAACCAATTTTCCAGTTTTTTGTTACTTATCTTTTGCTATTGTTGCCGAAAGTTTAGGTTTTCTTCTTGTTTGTCCTTTTTCATGTGTTACCACATTAACTGAAGTGGGGGTTATAATATTGTTATATATATTTTTTTTCAATTATATGATGTTTCGTAAAAAACAAATGTTGAAATTTTAGGCTATTGTGTTTTTTTTTTTTTGTCTTTTCCTTTGTGTTGTGTTAATTGAAGAGTGATTATAATATCATTATGTTATTTGCAACATATTCAAGATATTTTTATCTTTATAATGCAACACGTACTAGTAAAATTGTATTTTCTAGTACCTAAATACTACAAGTTTATATTGATGGATTGGGTAGAAATGAAAGGGACTGCAATCTTTTTTTATATTACAAAGCATTTTCGATTGAGAGTAATATTCCAACCTATTTAGTTTGCCAAAATTTGTCCTGTATTTTTGCATGTGAAACAAGTTTGCGCAATTTAGAGACAAAAAGTCAAAAATAGAAAACTCGTTTTAGATGTGACTTGCGATTATTTTCCTTTCACATGTAGATTGTGAATCGTCACATGTTTTATATTTAACCATCGATTGTGTTAGTACATAGATTGCGACAAATTGAAGGCTATTCACTGAAGCAAACGGAAACAAATGTTGCTCTATTTATCTCTATACTAAGAATTAAGAGATGAACTAGCATTACTGCCAGGTTTGTAGAAATGATATTGTTGCATTCAATGTAGATTATGTAAATGTTATCAAATCTACAAAAAATAAATATAAAAACATAGTATCTCTTTACATCTAAAAACATTTTTTTTCCGGTTTTCAGATTTTGCTAGTTTTTCAAACTGGTATTAAGCAAATACACACAAACATGCATTCACAACTTGTTTCTTTGGATATATATATATATATATATATATATATATATATATATATATATATGTGTGTGTGTGTGTGTGTGTGTGTATGTGTGTGAGTGTTAACACAACACAAACATAAACTTGATGTCTTTAGCTATATACTAAAAACTGAGAGATGGACTACTATTGTCACGCTGTTCGAAGGGTTTTTTTCGTTTCGATGGGCACACATTTTCATGTCTTCTGGGCACACATTTTCATGTCTTCTGATATGCCAATGTTGGCGCCACCTCCCCCCCCCCCCCCCCCCCCCTCTCATCTTGTTTGATGTGGGTTTGTAAAGTGTCACGCTCTGTGAAGGATAAAAATGGGTGGCGCTTATTGGAAGTGCAAGCCATGGTCAAGGCAGCGGAAGCACGACTGCCAGCAACACGGATATTGAGAGATTTCGATCTCAAAGAGCTACCTCCACCTGAAGAGAAATAAGACGAGAAGGAAAACTAGATAATTCCAGGTTTCTGATATTTGTGTTTTTCTATTGTTGCGAAAATTAAAGGATTTCTTCTAGTTTGTCCTTTTGTATGTGTATAACATTAACTGAAGTGGGGTTATAACATAGTTATGTTTTTCTTCAAGTAAATGATGATCGGTAAAACTTTTGGTTGAAATTTTATATCATTGTGTTTTTTTTTTGTTTTGCTTTGTGTTGTGTTAATTGAAGAGGAGTTACAATATCATTATTTTATTTGCAACATTTTTAATTATTTTTTTCGATGCTACACTTACTAATTAAACTGCATTTCCTAAAAACCTAAATACTACAAGTTTGTATTGATGTGTTGGAAAAAACGAAAGGGATTGCAATCCCATTCTAATTAGAAAGCATGTTTAATTGAGAGTAATATTCTAACCCATATAGTTTGCCAAACTTTTATTCATGTATTTTTGCAAAATTTAGAAACAAAAAAAAAAAAAAAAAACATTGTGTGAGAGGTGGCTTGCAATTATTTGCCTTCCATTTCGAATAGCCATAATTTTTATATTGAAGCGTCGATTGTGTTAGTACATAGATTGCAAAAATTTGCAGGTTATGCACTAAAGCAAACGGGAAAAATATTGCTCTCTCTTTCTCTATACTAAGAATTAAAAGATGAAGTACTATAACTACCATGTTTCTAGAAAATATAATGTTGCATTCAATGTAGATTATGTAATGTCATTATAAAATAAAATAAAAAAGTTATGTTGTGATGTAATATCATCCGGGGACCCAAGGAGGGGTGAAATCGGAGATACAATCAAGTGAGTTTTTTGGAACGCCGATCCCGAGATTGAAATAGAGAATGTGGTGTTATTTTATTATAAGAGTAAAGATGGATTACAATGGGGGGTCGTGTATAGGGCAGAAAAGTTTTGCCGAAAGCAAGTGGGGGTTGTGGTACTAGTCTAAGTACAAAGATTGCTTAATGTAATTATTGAGAATGAACTTTATTAATTAGTCTTTGGTTGTTGATGTGGTGCTATTTATAGGAGTCCTTTGGGGTCTTCTAGCCAATAGTCGTGAGTCTTCCTTTATAACTCCCGAAAATGGGGGTGACCAATGTTGTGAGATGCTTTCTACACCAATGGGGCGTGGTCGGTTGGTAGTGCCCAACGGCTGGAGTTTGACTAAGCTTCCTTGATCAGGTATTGAATGTGTCTGCTCCAATCGTCTTGAGGGGTCTTCTGTGCCAATAGAGGTGGGCTTGTTCTGCTCCAACGGTCGTCTTCGGTGAGGAAGGACCAATAAGGTTTACTATTTGAGGGTCTAATCCAGGTCTCGGGCCAATTAGGTAAAGTAGGGTATCATGATGGTGGGTCATTGGGAGTTGTCTTTAATGGTGTTGGTTGCACGACATCTCCTCCGAGGATCTTTTTTCGAGTGCAAGTCTTGCGCTCTCCGAGTGTTGCGATGGGTTCCCCTGGTTGCGACATGTTTGTATATATCCTCTCTTTGTATTTTGCACTGCTTCTCTTCCCGTTGTGAACTCTTAGTTTGGCTAAGTGTTGAGTAACAACAACCAACTGTTATGGCGAGTGGACTCGCGATGTTTAAGAGGCGAGGAAAGCTCATTGTATGTTGGGGTCGTATACAACCGGGGAGATACCTCAAGCTTTCAGGGGGGGTGGGTCTTGATGGGTACTGGTTAGCTGGGCGAAATAGTCACCCGAGGCCATCAACCCCGAGATATATCCGGATGGATACTCGAAGGCTTGGGGTTGGATATTCCCAGAGCTTTTGCGGCGATGTTGAGCCGCTTTATAGATGACTGACACACCTTCACGAGGCAAAAAGGTCGGCAGTGGTGGCGCCGCCTAGGGTTTCGGAGAATAACACAGTGAGCACGATAAAGTCACGTGAGGAGGTCGTGGCTGAATTTACCAACGGGGAATGGATTCCTCCGACCTAGAGATTAAGGTTCCTTGAGAGGATGAGCGGCTACGACCACATGCAAGGGCTTTTTAATGGCCTACTACATCCAGCTCAGGTTTGGACTAGGATCCTTCCTCCCGATCTTTTATTGTGAGGTTTTTAAGGCATATATGCTCTGCCTGAGTCAACTTTCTCCTAACGAGTGAGCTGCCTTGGTAGTTTTTACTTTCATCTGCTTGGCCAACGACCACCCATGTACTGTGGCTCGATTTTTTGGGGCCTTTGATTTGGCAAGCTCCTAAGGGAGCTCTATTTTTTATACTTTTGTGATGCGTAAGGGGACTTCATGAGTCCTTCATAATATCTTGGGGTCTCACAGTAGTTGGAAGGACAAGTTTTTCTTAGTCCAACCCAAAGATGAGTAGGCGTCGTGGGATGTTCCTATGGAATGGAATGAGGATCCCAAAGTTCGAGAGGGGTATGGCCCTGAGGGTAACTTGGCTCAGCTTGAGGCTGAGAAGTTCATTGCCCAAGGCTTTGATTGGAAAGGGATGATGAAAATCAACACCTTCATCTCTTTTTATATTGCATGTGGCTTGTCCGATGGGACCACTACGACTGCTTACAACAGGGACCGCTATTCTTTTCGGTCGATTACACCTACGAAGGAGGAGTTTGCGGGCTGAATTCTAATGATCGTATTGATGATGATACGGGGTGGAGGGATACAACAGTTATTCGAAATATTTTCTAGGAAGTTGATGCGGCGTTAATTCTGTCTATCCCGTTGGGAAGCCGAGAGAATAAGGATTAGAAAATATGGCATTACAATAAATCCAGATGTTTTTCGGTAAGAAGTGTGTATCACCTTATTTTGGAGCATGGCGTAATTACAAAAATACCGACCACCTCGGGTTGCTCGAATTTTGATTGAAATGAGATCTGGAAAGTTCAAGCTCCAAATAAGATTACACACTTTTTGTGGCGTGCTCGCTCAAGTATTTTGCCTACTCGTCACAAATTATTATCTAGGCATATTGGGTCAGAATCTGGTTGTGGTTTGTGATAGCGAGAATGAAGATATTCGTCATGTAGTATTCTCGTGTCATGTAGCACAGCAAGTTTGGGCTCTTTTTTTTTCGGTGTTGACTTTGTTGAAGGGTAACGAATGTTTTATTGCATTGTTGACATAAGGCGACAAGAGCGGTGATCATCTGTTGGTCTCTAGTGTTTTATAGGAATAGACTACTAACTGGAGAACATGGATCATCACCGATCAAAATTGTTGACTATGGTAGAAACTATCACATGATCTGGTAGAAACTATCACATGCGCTGGACAGAGAGTTGTGGCGCAGCGCCTCAGACTGATGTTGAGAAAGGGATTGCGTGATTGCCTCCATGTAAGTCGTGGCTCAAGTGCAATTTTGATAGCTACGCTTGTTGAGGATGGTGATGCGGGGTTGTCATTATTTCAGGGATTATAAGGGACATGTTGTAGCGCGATTACTAAGAAGAATTCCGGGAAGCATTGGATCGCTTCATTCTGAAATCTTAGCAGCCTTTGAGTCGATTAATTTTGCAATTGATCGCTGGTGGGAGAGTATTGTCTTTGAGGGTGACAATTTAGAGGTGATAAACTTTATTTTTCACAAGAATGAGCTTGGAGCGCAGGTGGTTCAATTATTAATAATATATGTGATCGTTTTCGCGGGCATAATTCTTTTTTCTTTGAATGCAGGGAAATATTGTTACTCATGAACTCGGTAGGACAACTCTTGTCGATGTTACTTGGTTCGGAGAGTTGGAGGAAGAACCAAATTGATCCTTTGTTTTTGTTCTTTTTTCGGGTTCTGTGTCTCATTTTTCTTAATCATGTGTAGCATGATTTTCATGCAACAATATTTTAGGTTGTTGGCCTCTTGATATGATATATCATTTCCTTAAAAAGAAATTGATATATACATAATTTTCCGCATATCTTAATTCTAGTTACCTTAATTAATATTACAACAATATCGATTTAATGTACCTAGTTCGAGTTTAGGAGGGACTCCAAAAAATGAGATGAGAAATTTAGAGTAATTAAAAAAAATACTTTATTAAAATTGGAATAAAATGCTTACAAATGATGGTGTTAGAGATGGTAGACATTTAATATATATATATATATATATATATATATATATATATATATATATTATCTCCAAAATACTCCTTCACGTGTAGGTTGTAAATCTTTTTGTCACGCTTGTCACGTGTTATTTTTTTGATAATTGAGTAGCGGTGGGATTCGAACACATGACCTCTTGTGGTCTAATATCTGATACCATATTGAATTTGTCATCTCATCTAAAAGTTTAAGCTGTTAAAAAATATAGACATTTAATTTATATATATATATATATATTGTCTCCAACAGATGAAAATAAATAGAGATTCGGGCTGACTATTTCAGTTCACTACTAATTTAGAAACTGAAATTGCAACTAAACAACTAAGACAGCAAGACTTAACAGAAAATGGAAATGACAATAGTAATAAATACTAATGCTGAAAAAAAAAAACAATTGTACAAAGGCAGTAATCCAGTTGGGCTTTCTTGGCGGTGCGCTTGGGCCCTTCCAACAGCAGATTGGGCCGTAACAATTGCCATATACTCATATTCAATTCTAATGCTTTTGTTCATGCAGAATTAATTTTAATCGAAATCATTTAACAATGCGTCGTCATTGGTCAATGAGTTCCAACAATATGAGTGAAAATTTAACATCAAAACTCAAAACTAAGTTATACACGTGAAATATATATATATATATATATATAATGAAAAAGATAAATATTCGTATGCGGCAAGAATTGATTAGCTAAGGCATACAAGCGGCATCACAGGATTCAGGAGATCGAGAAAGTTGTAACTTTTAACTTATTTTCAACGCACGTGATAATACGTACTACCTAAACCATTGAACTGACTACTCTAACAAATCGGGCTTTAATTAATTAACAAGTTAATTTACGGACGGCAACAATTCTGGATAAAGACTTTTACCCTGATTAGCAGCAGGTTAATTGTTATTTAATTGAATCTGACAATCCCTATTTTTATTTCAAATGTGAATAAACTATGAGATTTTTTAGCAAATGTTATTTGCTTCTCGTATACATACATGCATAAACCCGGTCAAGGCCACAAGAAATAATTATTTCAAGTTGAAGTATGGCATACAGATGTAGTTCAAAAGGTCGCGATATTTTTCTTAATAATAATATGTTTTCGCAACTTCATTTCAATCGGGCATTACATTAATTAGTATTACCATATACCATCATGCCTGATTTTCATAAAATAATTATTTCCTACCTAGACCAGTCATACAATTTGCGGAATCTTGGGTCGAATTATAGTGGGTGTTTGCAAGAGCTTATAGAAGCTCCTTCTTCCAAGATTTTACTTAAAGTCACTAAAAGCTCATTTTGACTTAAAATAATGAGTGTTTGCAATCCTTTTTAAAAAAGTAACTTAAAGTCGTTTAAATTAATTTTGTAGTGTTTGCAATAATAAGTAAGAAGCAGCTTTTATAATGCAATAGGACTTAATTATCCTTATTTATCGAGCATATAAATAATTAAGATACACTTACATTAGACAAGTATACATTTTGTTAAATAAAATAAAAAATATAATTTGGGAATGAGTTGGATATGGAAGAGAAAAGATTAAAAATATTTTTTATTGTTGAAAATGGATGAAAACGATTATAAAATATTTTTTTCCTTAATTGTAGGGGTATAGGCGGCACTTTGAGGGGAATTAGGAGAGAGAAATATTTTTATAATGCTAATAATTAAAATGAGCTTTTAAAAGCACCATCTACCCAGCTTGTGGGCTTGTGCTTTTTTTGGCTTATTTTAAGACAAGGAGAAGCAAAAGCCCTGTAATCAAACAATAATTTATGGCTTCTCTATAGACAAAAGCACACAAGCTCCTTTTAAAAGCATTTGCAAACACTCTCGTGCAAGAGCCGCAAGACCTGAATTTGGTTCTAAAATTAACTAAAATCGTTTCAGCCATGGCTCGATAGCATTTGTTACTACGATTTGATTGTTTTAACATTGAAAAACACATCGATTCATAATTATTTTAAGCCGTAGTATTATCCAATAATCTTTAAGCATAATGTTGAATAATTAGAAGAACTTCTAGTTTTATCAGAGCACAAACAAACACAGCATCACTCACAAACAAAAGAAGTGAAGATCAAATAAACTCTATATCTCCAAAGCCATGTCAAGAAAACAGACAATCTTCGCGAGGAAACTTCAAAATAAATAAGAATTCGGTTATCAAGCGCTCTTAAGATGATAACACGCCATTTACAAGTGCTACCACCTCTGTATCGTTGCTAGAGCTAAAGTACTAACACATCAACAACTACCACAAAATCACACTAATTTTCTACACAACCTTTTTACATAGTAAGTAATAATCACAATATATCATATAGAGTAACACTAGCTAACGCTTCCTTAAACACGATACATGTTTATGCATCTCAATTAAGTTCTACTAGTTTTGTACGATAAATCTTTCAGAGAAGAAGGCAGGTCTCTGGGTGAGACTTGAGCTGGTGTTTGGCTTGGTGATGGGACCAATAAGCATGGGCAGCCAAAACTCTGTCCAGGAGCTCCTGGGGCACAGGTTCGCCCCGTCTTTGCTGAGGAGATATTCTTGCGGTATGGACCAACGTTTTCCACTTATCCTGGAAGAGAGTTCATCTCATGAAAAAGTTGAAACTTCCAAGGAAATAGAATTATATAAAACATCAACACACTAACTTCTCTTACTGCTTGAACACCTAAAATGCCTATTGAAAAGTAAAAGAACCTTTCAGAGGACAGCCGTGAGATTTGGCAGTTATTGTCTTACAGAGACCCCTCTGAAGTTTTGAAAAACATTACAGATAGGCACAGTGTCTTTAAAGCTACAAGGGGTGTCAAAAACTATTCCATCATCCAAATGTAAGATGGCCATGGACCAACTTGGGTATATGAACCTAATGGTAATTATAAGAGATAATAGATCACGAAGAAATGCAAACAACAGAAAAAAAAAACGAATAATAAAGAGCATAACGTGAAAACACTGGCTGTCATGTAATGGCATGAGAAAGGATCGTCTCTCTTACCTTAAGATCCACATATGTTCTATGTTTAGCGTTATCAAAAGCTCTCAACTTAACATCACGCCATCTGCAGTATAAAGTTACATCGATAAACAAACTAAACAACCATCATCCAACTTTTTTTCTTCTTTCAAGAATCAGTTCTGAGGTTTCAACAAATATACCTTCCAGTTCCAAGCTTCTCAACAGCATGAACCAGAGCTTCCACTTCAGAAACAGTGAAAGGTCTACGGATTCGACGTTGAGCAGATTCTGAACGCTTTGATTTCTGGAAAGGAACAGCCACCAATGCATCTGGCTCCGTTGAAGGTACTGAGACCAGTGCTTTTGATTCTAAAACAGTTTTCTTTAACGACACATCCAGAGGGAACGGAGCTGAATCACGATCACTTTCTGCGTAATTGTTGGAATTTGTTTCTGGAGGCTCCAATTGAGCAGTACGTAGACTTTTTGCCTGGATGGCATTCCAAGAGATACCAGGAGTAGGAGGATACCTGGCAGCAAACCAAGCTACTTTATTACTCGGTCATTCAGTTACAGCTATGAAAGATAAGGCAATATTGCTCACCGACCTTCAAGTTTGACCTCATATCACAAGCTTCTCTAAAAGTTTCAATAACACAACGACAACCACGTGACACGTCATAGCTAAGGATTATAATAGAAAAAATAATACATGTCAACAATCTGTTTCTAGTTAACTCTTTATGCGGTAGGACCTACCTCTGGAATATGTAACTGCAAACCTTTGGAAATGTCACCTTTTAAAGGAGTTCGGCACTATTAGACTAAATCACAGAGTGTTGGCATATTTTCCAAGAAGATTAAGTGTGGATAAGAAAGCATATAGAACAAGCCTTGGATATTAACCGAGTAATTACACCAAAAAAGATGAGAGAAGTGGATAATACCTTGCCAGTGGTTGTGGATCATCATGAAGACGGTGAGCTGGACGGTCGGCACGGAATTTTATCGGGGTTTGAGCGATATTCGGCTCAAGAGTAAAACCAAGCGTCTCCATCTTGTTATCATGAGAAATCCCAGTTTGCAACAAAGTTCTGTTATCATCTCTAATCTTCTCACCCTGGAGAATAACTCCAACCCGTAGCCCACCACCAAATACTGCATTCACTGCTTCCATAACCGTTTTCTGAAATAAAGAAGCCACTAACAATGTGAAACTAGATCATCATTAAGAAATATTTTAAGGGACAAAGAAACCATATGAAGATTATAACTTATAATTTTGTACATATTCGACCATTAGTACTTTCAGTGTAGCCACCATATTGTTAGATTCATCTGTTGCAGGCTAGAAGAGTCAAAGTGGAAGTCCAAATTACCTTAAGAAAACCAACGGTCGTGCTCTCTGGAAATTCAAGAAACATCTCTGGGACCCTAAAAGACTTGATCTTAAGCTTCACTGAACCAAAGCAAAACATATCTGGATGAGAACCTCTGTGAATATCGGGCATAGCTCAACTAAAAACAAGTTGATCACCCCAGGAAAAACTCTTGTACCTTGGTGATTGGAGCCAAAAGATGTATTCCCTCTAGCTGCAGAAGCTGGAGTACGGATTAGCGCATCTTTTGCCAAGTTAATCAACTCAAAAGTTCACATACCCAATAAAGAAAGCGTGCGTGTATGAGAGAGAGAGAGAGAGAGAGAGAGAGAGAGAGAGAGAGAGAGGGTGAAAGATTTACCTCCTTGCAGTACCGGACCAGAACTTGAAACACCTCCATTAGTGCTATTTTCAGGAACACTATGAACTCTATCACTCTTAGTCCCTTCGACAGAATTAGACACCGAACTACAATCATAAAGCTTTCTCTTTTTCAAAGGATAATCCCTCGCAGATCTCTGCAGTTTCAAATTGTGCTTCCTATTGAGGTAATTGCATCTTTCTGTAACTGAAAACATAATAATAGCAGACTTGAGGACACCCATCCAAATAAAATTATGTGATAATCATTTTTTCATAAAGCAACTCACCGGCATCAAAACAATCGTCGTCTCTCACACTGGAAGTAACTTTCGGCAACTTCCTAATACGAGAATCTCCAACATAACCTGAAGGTCTAAAGACCTTATTTCTGGTACAAGATTCAGTGTACTTACAGAAGTTTTCATCATCATCTCTATTTACTAACTTTACATTGCCCCGATTAACAAGATAAGACCCACAAGGAGTGTGGTCTCTGCCTAAAGGGTGGTTTACACTATCAACTGAACTAACTACGGGGTAAGATTTTTTATCCGAAGCATCCCGATGCCCTGAATTAGATACTTTAGCCATCTTACTATTCGATAAGTTCCTACAATTTATATAGTCCGTCTCTATTTGGTTCCTGTTCTCGTCCTTCAATTCACAATTTACAGATGTTCTAAGATCAGATGACTCAACGTTTACTATAGGAGTACAAATTCCAAGTCGAAGCTTGCAATCGTCAACCAATTGCTCTGCAAAAACGAGAGATGTAGGCCTCGAGGCTGCATTGTTTTGAGCACATGGAAATTCTTCTCGACAACAATTTGAATCCGGAGCTTCTGAAACGAGCTCGGTACATAAAAAGTTCCTTTCTCGGAACTCTTGATCACAAGACTTATCATCTAAGGGCTTATCCGTGGAATTTTCTTCCTTTGACGTGCAATCATCTACAACTGATGGTGAAGAACTTTTCCTGTCTGACAGTAAGTCTCCAGCTACAGTCGCCAATAAGTCAAATGCATGCATTTGTTGGTCATATCTTTTGCTCTTAACTAAGGATCTCCTCTAAAAGAATTGACAAAAAAACAAAATAAGCGTGAGTAACTTTTCAGAGCTACAACTGGGCAAAGAAGTACAAGAACCACGGAGATGAGGGGAGTCCAGGATTACCCTGACTGATCTGGCAGCTCTAGGTACGGGAGGATCGCCTGAGCCACTAAACCCACAATCTAATCTCTTCTGCGACACCATAACTTAGAAGTGTATGCGGTGAAATTCATCGTAAGTAGAAAGCATCGGCATTCTTAAAATTCCTTACAAAGAAAAAATACATTGCAACGAAAACCAGCAAGACACCTACGGCAAAGAGGCAAAGAACAACAGACCTGCCAATACAAGAAAACAGAAGTAGTAATATATAGATGGCAACATCAAAGATTGCTTTTTCTTATGGTCAAATAGTTGAATGTCAGTAATCCATCGAAGTACAAACAAACACAAGAAAGATATAAATGCCGTCAACGAGGAAATCAAAAGCATTAACGTATTACAGGTAACATTCCACTTCTGCCCCTGTGGCCTGTGTTCTGAGGCACACATAGTCGTCATGAGAGAAGGCACACACACACGTATAATTGAAAACTCAAAAGAAGAATGAACATATAAAAGGAACACCCACAGAGATCTTGCTAGGATGCATTTGAAAAGCATTTGCCATAACACACACTCTTATCAAATGCATTATTGAGTTATTCAAAATAAATCACAATAAATACAAAAAAAAATCCTAATGATCAGAATACTTCACACCATCTGCAAAAACTAAAATGGTTCTCAAATAACTCTTATCTAATGGATCTAACACATCCATATTTTCAGAAACAAAAATGGAGGAAAAAAAGACTCTGAAAGAATTCTCAATAAATCAGAGAAGCTCCCCCAAAATTCAAACTTTTTTAACTTTCAGATGAATTTTTCACCCCAAAAAGAAAACTTTGAACAAAAGATTCCAACTTTACCAAAACACATCATAAAACAAAGAAAGACAAAGAAAAAAAAAAGAAATAAAAAGTTGAGTTTTTTATCATCTCACCTTCAAAGAACCAAACTTTCTTCCATGCTGCCTGAATTTCCTTCAGACCGCAATTCATTTCCTTCACCCAAAAAAAAAAAACACCCTAAAAGAATTTCCTAAATATTACATTCACAACAATTCAACATTTTTCTACCAAGGCAAAAATCTAACTAACTTTTAAGAAAAGAAAAAAATGTTCCCTCACTTTCAATCCTTTCTTCTTTTTCTTTTCTTATCTAAATCTGAATGTGATATTATTATTATTTTTTTCTTTTTAGCAAAGCAAAAGAAAGGCCAAAACCCTGTGAAAACCACCCACTCTTTTTGCTTAAACCCCAATTCTTATTATACCACTCACTCCTCTGTCACCGGAACTATTGGTAAATGCCACATGGTTAACCGGCTATTGAAGGTCAACTGTACAAACTGCCACACGACTTTTTCTTCTGCTGATGTGGGATCCCGCCACGTGGAAGTAAGATGTGAATCTTGTGGTGATTCCTCTCGACAAAACCGCTGGGTCACCGAGCGAGGAGTTTTTTCTTTCAATTTTATTCCTTTTTTACACTTTTAAGAAAAATATATTATACTTTTCACTGTATATCATTTCAGTATAACGTGCCTATCAAAACGCCATAATGTTAAAAATTAAACCGTATGTATTTTAAAAACCGCGGCAAAATATGTGTTACGTCGTATAATATAATTCTTCCCTTTTTTGGGGTAATGTTTATTTAGTGACAATGAAATCCGAATTACAAGGAGCTCTGTTTAAATGTCCTAACAAATTTGTAACTGATTTTTTGTTAGGGTTTTTTTTTTGCCTCAAATAACATACAAAACTCATGCCTAACCAAGAAATGCATGTGGTGTCACTAAAACTTAGCGTAAACACTCTCTTTTATTACCTAATTTGATGTAAATAATAAACCATACAAACCCCCCTAAACCTGAAATAGCACTAAAATTTTATGATGCGATATAACACACGAAGAAGAGTGCACGAGATCTAGCTCATATTGAATAGTCTTATTCTCGCAAGTGCATCACATTGTAATGGTGTATATGAAATAATCATGTTTTCGACAAAATTAAACAAAGTGTGCTCCTTTTATCCAAACATAATCTCCTTTCTTCCCAAGTCCTTCTATATTAGGCATATATCATTATAGATCCTAAATTTTGCATGCTTTTATTACTTCAAATTTTTATTCTAACATACTGTAAAAAAAACTAAAAACAGACTCCAAAAAAAAAGTAGAACTAACTAAAAAATGGTGAAAACATTAAATAGTGAATCCCATTAATACTTTAGTAGTTTACTTTTTGCTTCCATTTACTAAGACCATAAGAAAACAATTGTCTTCCTGTCGTTTAATGGGTGTTTTAAAACAAACCAGACTAAAAACTGTCAACATTTATTATGTTGCATCATATGTTTCACGAAACTTAGATAACTTAATTTAATGGAGATAAAAGCATAAAAAAATCGGTGGTTTCAGTTGTTTTACAGTTTGTCTTCATAACTTATGAAAAGAGAATTTTAATCCCCAACATTTGCAAAAATGTAAGAGCACGTTTGGTTACTTATTCTACAGTGTTAACCATCTCTACTTCTCCTTTGGTTGGCCCTTTTCAGACCCGTTTGAACTCATATTAGAGCAAAATTCCAAATTTACCCTTTGACAAGGAAATGATAATAATTATTGTAAATTTCTTGTTTTCTTGTAAAAAAGAAAAGATACTTCAAAAGATCAGTAATTAAAAGGAAAAATAACATACCAAAAAACAAAGTAAAAAAAAGGAAAGAAACGTGTCAAAAACAAAAGAAGAAGGAAGAGACGTGTCTTCTTTTCCTTTTGCATCCCAATTTTTATGGTAGGTGAAAGAAAAACCAATTAATCAATCATCCCCAGATTCACTCTCTTTCTCTCTCTCAAATTCTCTTTCTCTCAAATTCTCTCTCCTCTGTAAATCACGAGTACACACAAATTGCACTAATCGCATTCATCTGTAAATCACGAGTACAAACACAAATTGCACATACAAATCGCACTACTCGCACAAATCGTATTACATAGATCCCAAATTTACTGAAATTTTGTTGTGGTGGTGTTCACAAATCAACATTGACGAGATCGGCTGAAGATTTAGCGGTAACAACAAAATTCGCGAAGATTTGGCGGTAGATCGGCTGAAGATTTTGTTGTTGTTGTGGGACGTTAACAATTCGAGTTGTCCGTTGAAATTCCGGCGACCACAGGATTAGGTATTTGTACGGATTTGTTTTTTTAAAACTGTAGTAGCAGCGGTTTCTGCGGTGTTTCAATTAACTACACGCAATGGATTAATTTTTTCCCAAGCTCGAATGAAATGGATCCACCAACAAAATTCGATGTTGTTGTTGTTAATGTCCAATTCATGTTTGTTGGTGGTCCTCTGATCTGAGCTTTATGTTGGCAGGTTAATTTCGTTGTTGTTGGTGACATGGTGTTACCTCAAAAATTTTACCGTTAATATGAGGGACAAATAAGTCTTTAATTTCAATCTCACTTTACACTGTTCAACCTATTTTCCGAAAACGATGGGGGGAGGGTCGTGCAGAATTCCTTGTTGAAACCCGGGTCAGTCATTTTAAACATGACTGGCCCTGGTTTTAATATTGCAAACCAAAGTTACAAATTCTTCTATTCAATCCGGATTATTTGCCATATAATGGCATACAATGCCCTACCAAACGGGCTCTAAGAGTTTTCCTCCTGATGCACAATTTTGTCGCTCAATTTACATGTGAACTGATGCACCTTACTTAGTAATAAGGCGAATCAACAAGTCCAATTTCGAGAATGGACGATCTCCTAAGAAATTTAGAAAGAAGATAGAGAAACTTGATAATATTTTCTGCTAAAAACTACAACGGTTCTTAACACAATTATAAATACAATAAAACTCGTAACTTCCTTAAACCACTAATCCCACTTCATAAAATAGAAATTACATTAATATTTTATCATAAACAACTAATAGGAATTAATTATAAAAGTCAGACAAATAGTTGGGCCTCGTAACAACACGCCTGGGCCTAGTAGCTGAAATGAGTTGGGCCGTATCATTACCCTCATCTGGAGAAAGGACCGAGTCCGCGCGGTCCATACTAGCTGAGTTGCTGGGCAACGACTCTGTCATCTCAGCCGTTAATTGTGGAAGCAAATCAGAGCCCTCAATTGTAGGGTAAGTAGCAGCCAACACTTCATCATCCACCCATTCACTCTCTTCACTTCCAAACCCTAGCCATCCTACCAAGCTTTGACCAATTTCTTCCCCATTTTTCCAGATCCGGCGCCTCTCCAACACCTTTTTCGGCTGAACCACAACCACCCCGTCTTCCGAAATCTCTGACAAATCGCTTGACTGCCCCGGTATATCACCAAAATGAGCTTTCAACAAGGAAACATGAAAAACATTATGAATCCTTGTAGTACTCGGCAGATCCAGCGCATAAGACACCTTACCCACTTGTTTCAGAATCCGAAAAGGCCCGAAATAGCGGCGGCTGAGCTTGGACATCGCGGCGGTGCGTGCACTGAGTTGACGGTAAGCCTTCAACTTCACAAAAACCCATTGGCCCACTTCGAATGTCTTATCTTTGCGATGTTGATTAGCCTGATTTATCATTCGGGTTTGTGCACGAGCCATATTTGCTTTTATTTCATTCAATATATGCTCTCTGTTTGTGAAAGTGGAGTCGATGCAAGCATTATTTGATGTACCGATAATATATGTTGGCATAGAAAGAGGTGGTCGGCCAAATAGGGCGTGATATGGTGTCATGTTGATGCTACTGTGTTTACTTGTGTTATGCCATTGTTGTGCTAAGGGTAAAAAGCGAACCCATTGTTTTGGCTGGTCCATTGTAAAACAGTGCAAATAGCATTCCAAACAGCGATTCACCACTTCCGTCTGTCTATCAGATTGTGGGTGATAAGTTGTACTATAATGGAGCTTGGTCCCCAAACATTTGAACAACTCTTTCCAAAATGAACTTACAAATATAGGATCTCTGTCAGAAACAATACTCTTTGGAAGTCCATAGATACTACAGATGTCAGTCATGAAGATATTTGCTAAGTAAGCTGCGGAATATTTTGTTGGTAAAGCGATGAAATGAGAAAACTTACTTAAACGATCTATTAACACCCAAATTGATGTTTTCCCCTGAGATGGCGGAAGATGGGTAATAAAGTCCATCGTGATATCTGTCCAGACTTGAGTGAGAATGGGCAGTGGATGAAGTAACCCATATGGCTTTTCAGTTAAATATTTCTGTTGTTGACATATTGTGCATTCCTGAATATACTTGCTGATTGACTCCTTGAGTTTCTGCCAATAAAAGATCCTTGAAATTCTTGCAAGTGTAGCCTTAATGCCTAAATGACCACCCAGCGGTGTATCGTGAAATTCTTGCAACATTTTTGCCTTTAACACATCATTATTTGGAACATATAATCTGTTTTGGTAGTACAACAGACCATGCTTTGTGTGATATTGAGCATTTGTTGTATTATCCTTGCATTGCTGAATCAAATGTTGCATTTCTTGCGAGGATTGAACACACATGTGGAGCTCAGACAGTAGATTAGAAGAATGAGCAGTGATGGCCAAATATGTAGGTTGCTCAACTCGTGACAAAGCATCAGCAACCATATTCTGTCTACCAGGTTTGTAACGCACCTCAAAGTCAAATCCAAACAACTTAATTAACCATTTTTGTTGTTTTGGCGTATTAAGTGGTTGAGTTAACAAATAGCGTAGACTTTGTTGATCAGTGTAAATAATAAATCGACGACCCAACAAGTAATGACGCCATTTTTTTACTGCCTCGGTTAACCCATATAACTCTTTATTGTAGGCTGACTCGGAGCTCATACGAGGAGACATTTTTCGACTGAAGAATGCAATTGGACGCTGGTCCTGAGATAACACGGCACCAATGGCCACAACTGAAGCATCAACGGTCAATTCAAATGGCTCCTCAAAATTAGGTAGAATGAGGACTGGTAGGGTAGTCATTAGAGTTTTCAATTCTTCAAAGGCATGCTGAGCCAATGTACCCCATGTAAAAGACTGATCCTTTAATAAAGATGTGAGCGGCGCGGTGAGGGTAGCATAGTGGCGAACGAATCACCGATAATAACCAGTCAAACCAAGAAAACCTCTTAGGCTGTTTGAGAAGTAGGCACCGGCCATTGTAAAATGGCAGCAATCTTGTCGGTATCGACCGACACCCCCATCTGCACTAATAACATGGCCTAAGTAGTTCACAGAATCCACAGCAAAAACACACTTAGACAACTTAGCAAAATAATGATTGGTGGCAAGTAACGACAAAACAACATCCAAATGCTTGTAGTGTTGTCTTCGAACGACTATAAATGAGTATGTCGTCGAAAAAAACCAACACAAAATTTCGCAAATGATCACGAAGTAGATCATTCATAGCTGCCTGAAATGTTGATGGAGCGTTTGTCAGACCGAAAGGCATGACGACAAACTCGTAATGTCCATCACAAGTTCGAAATGCAGTCTTGTGGATATCTTTGGAAGAGACTCTTGTCTGATGATAACCTGATCTCAAATCCAACTTCGAATAAATACATGCACCTTGTAGCTCGTCCAGTAACTCGTCTACAGTAGGAATTGGAAACTTGTCCTTCACTGTGACAGCGTTGAGTGCTCTGTAATCTGCACAAAATCGCCAAGTCCCATCCTTTTTTTTAACCAATAAAACTAGGGATGAAAATGGACTTGTACTGTGTCGAATCTGTCATGTTCGTAACATTTGAGTGATCATATCAGTCATAATTGACTTCTGAAAATGTGGGTACTTGTAAGGCTTGATATTCACTGGTTTACTGTTTGGCTCCAAATGAATATGATGATCATGTAAACGATGTGGAGGCAATTCAGTAGGTTCAGCAAAGATAGCCTTGTACTCACTGAGCAGTGCGTCCACATTGGGATCAACATGTGTAGACGGTGACGCCTGCAAACTCATGAAATGTGGCACAAAAGAAACATTAACTGCATGCATGGATGCAACCGATCCTGTATGCAACATCCGCTTGAACTTGGCAGGGGTATTTTCCCGTAAATCAGTTTCACCAATTAAGGTGACCTACTCGTTACCATTAAAAAAACTGAGTCGGGGAACATTATAGTTAGCAGAATAATCGCCCAACATACACAACCATTGTACACCGAGAACAATATATGCACCGTGTATTGATAAGACAAGCATGGAAAGGTTAAATGTTGTACCTTGCAAAGAAAGATGAACATCTATGCATTGTCCCTCGCATGGAATGTGTGCTCCGTTACCAACCATAACTTGAATCTGATCTTGTGCCAAAATAGGCAATTTCAACTGTTCTGCAACACGAGATTGAATAATGATATGGGTACTCCCAGAGTCCACCATTACATTAACTCGTTTGCCATTCACTATTCCAGTCACTCGAAGGGTTTCTGGCGTACGCTCACCCTTATATGTTGCCATTGACATGAAAACCTGCCCTTTCTGAATAACAGAATTGGTAAACACAAATCCGGTTGGAGACACCACGAGGTTTTGGATTTCCTCATGTGAGGTTATACCCTCCTCTGAATGTGCTACATTTTCCTCATCAAAATCCTCATCATCTGCAATCAGTGTGAGAAATTGTGGTGTCTTACATTTATGTCCAAAGACATACTTTTCATCACAATTATAACATAATCCTTTCGCTCGGCGCTCTTGCATCTCCATTTGAGACAAACGGCGAATTAGATATGATGATGATGTACGTGGGACTTGTGCAGTCGGCTTATAAGCTGACAGAATCGGATCTGAACGAAATTGCGTCGATATCAGCTTATAAGGAGGCCGAACACGAGTCTCACGAATTTTTGCTTCAATCAATTTAACAAGATCAAGAGCATGATGAACGTCTTCTGGTTTCAGAATAGCCAATTTTGCTCGAATATCTGGTTTTAATCCAGAAATAAAACAGTTCATCAAAGCATCTTCGGATAAACCCTTAACAAGATTAGATGTGCGCTCAAATTCCTCATAAAATTCAACCACAATTCCACCTTGACGCAACTTAAACAAAATTGCCTGATAATTATCAAATGTAGATGGACCAAATCGTTTAAGTAAATCACCTGAAAATTGTTCCCAATCGTGCAGCTTGTCATTATTTTCCATCCATGTAAACCAATTAACTGCTTTACCCTGCATATAAAAAAAAAACCAAGCCAATGCGATCTGCCATTGGTATGTGATACAACCGAAAGTATCGTTCATCTTGACTAACCCAATCTGCAGCATTAGAGCCATCAAACGAATTTAATGTCACTTGTGCGGGCTTTGGTACATTAGAAGAACTGGAACCCGAATACAATGGATTATAATTGGTGGAGTGGGCTGGACTGGGGATTGGTTCCATGTCTGACGGTCGTTGTAGTAGACTAGCCATATAAACGCGCAACTCATCCAATTGATGTCTATTTTCTGCACGAATTCTGGCGAATTCCTCACGAGATTCAGCACGTTCAGCAATTGAATTTTCTCGTTGTTGATCATGAGCCAAACGAACTTCAGCCAATTCCTGTTGAACCTGACGCAGCGATTCAGCAAAGGAAACTTCATTTCCAGAATTTTGAGATTGATTTCGTGGAGCCATAAGAACAATGAAAGCACCAAAATGATGCACCTTACTTAGTAATAAGGCAAATCAACAAGTCCAATTTCGAGAATGGACGATCTCCTAAGAAATTTAGAAAGAAGATAGAGAAACTTGATAATATTTTCTGATAAAAACTACAACGGTTCTTAACACAATTATAAATACAATAAAACTCGTAACTTCACTAACCCACTAATCCCACTTCATAAAATAGAAATTACATTAATATTTTATCAAAAACAACTAATAGGAATTAATTATAAAAGTCAGACAAATAGATGGGCCTTGTAACAACACGCCTGGGCCTGGTAGCTGAAATGGGCTGGGCCGTATCATGAACTTAATTAAATGGAGATAAAAGCATACAAAAATCAGATCGCTTCAGTTTTACAAATTGTCTTTGTAACTTTGGAAAAGAGAATTTTACCCCACAACATTTGCAAACATATACGAATTTCTCCTCATGTACAATTTCACCGCTCGATTTGCATGTGAATCGGTATATTCTTCTGTCTCCCGGAGGGGAAACTTCACATGCCCTTTAGGTTCGAAGGTCAATTGTTCTTTATGAAACAATACAGTAGCAAGATACAAAACAGCTTCGACGATGTAATACTTCCCAAAGAGCTATTGAAATCAGTGTTTTGAAAACCGGCACGGACCGGTCGATTAGACCAGTTCGATCGGGAATCGACGCCTTGGCCGAGCCGGTTCTGGCTATATAGCGGGTTGTTGGCTGCTTCGGGCAAACCGGCGCTTTAGGCTGGTTCGCCCGGCGACCCGGTCGCCCGGTTTCGTTCGTGAAGCGGGTGGCCCTCTTTTTTTATTTTTTTTTTCTTTTTTTAGTTTTTGGTCAATTGCGAATCAGTCTTATTTTTTTGACAATTACAAACTTGCCTCAAAAATTTTAAAAAAAGGAAGAAAAAAAATGCAAAACTTTAAAAGTCCATAACTTTGCGTAGGAACGTCCGTTTTGGATGCGTTTTTTTTTTATTTGGGGTATCTCGACGAGACCTATCCATCGCAAACAGCTTACGGCGGTTTGAGCCAACAAATTTTCAAAAAAACGTTGTTTTCCATACTTAATTTGACTTTGAAGCTAAACGAGCATGCATTCGAGAATTTCGTGCATAGTATTTCGTTCGATGCTAAATTTATTTTCCAGATTTTAGTGTCACATATTGTTGTTCTTGTATTGAATTTTGTGATACGGTTGGCCAACATTAAAAAATCCAAAACAATCTTTTAACTTGTATTAAATATAATGTTTGTTGAATTATTTAGTAAATTGTTGGATAGCTCAATGGTTTTCACTACTTTTCAAGAGCTTTTTTTGTTGAAGGTCAAGTGTTCAAGTCCTAGTTTTGTGATAATCATATTCTTATATTTCTTTTAATATAACAAAATATTAGTGACTTAAAAGTCTTATAATTTTTTATACAATTAATTTTTATATTAATTTTTTTATTGAATGTTGACTAAAGTCAACAAACCGATCCACCCAGTTGTCCGACCGATCCGACCTGTTGACCCACTACCCGATAGCCTCACCGGGTCAGTCACCGAGCCGTGTTTCAGAACACTGATTAAAATAGTATTTTGGGAAAAACTTTATAATATTTATCAAAGAGGTATATTTTTTTATCATTATTTAATATTGATTAACAAAAGATATAAGCGCATTAACATAACAGTCTACAAAAATAACTTTCGATTCTACCACTTCTTGAAACGCATATATGTCAATTACTTTATTGCATAAATCGCCGACAAGTAAATCAACACTAGGAAATTGGGTCGACTCTGTCGGGAAAAGAAATTTGGCGATTTCCAGTTCAAATGTAACTTTATTTTCAGAAAAGAATCTTCACTAGGTGAAAGGAAATAATGCTTTTCAGTTTTCATCATAGTATTAAATTAATTGTGGGCCGTCACTTTTTGAAACTATGCTGGTGCCAGATAAAATAATTTGAAATGAAAGTGATACTCTAAAATTTCATATGCTTTTAAAATAATTTTCATCACTTTTTTAGCCAAACACAAAGCATATCACCTTTTAGAATGATGAAAATTTACAGCAGATCCAAAAGCAGCGCGACATATATGCAACAAGGCCATTTAATATACGTAAAAATCCGATCTCAAACAAAAGCCAAATGATTCAGGAAATTTTGTGGCACGAACGTCAAACCACAAGGTAAATAAACAATAAATTGGAACAATAAATAAAATCATTAATATGTTAACGAAAGTAAACTTGCTAACACAATCTAACCACAAAATTTGCAAATAAATTACAATTTTCATGCATTCCCCATAAAACAACCTAATCCTAAACAACAGAAATAATTGTCCGAAAATTGTCGTGGAAGAAGCAACTGCAAAACTACTACATATATCACGGATTACCTCATTCCTCAGATTCGTCACCATACTGCCATGGATTAAACTCTATTGACTGGGCATCAGTTGTGTTAATAGCCTCAAATGCCTCGATAGCATTACAATGCTCGGTATATTTACCATTATACTTGTATACTTCCAAGTCTCCCCAAGGCGTGGCTGAAATTTCATCGGTTGGATCGAACCATTTTGGCGTAAATTGATCGGCTTTCGCCTCTCTTTTTTTCTTCTCAGCTCTTTGCCTTTCCTCCAGTCTGAAAGGAAGTATAGTGGGAAAAAGTTGGAATTACTGAACAGAAAAATTAGCCAAACTACTAATCAGATTGAACGAGGTTCAAGAGATGAAAAGATTTTACTTGTCAGAAGGTAATTCCATTGGAATATCAAGCACAAATATGAAAAGAGTTACAGGTATCAGACTGGAACTCTTCGTTTCAAGTATATAAAACAAGTAATATCAAACAATTATGTTTATTTAAAAAAGGTCCTCAACAATGAAAACAATTCTAAACCTCTAGATAACTTCGACCTTGTTTAAAAGAAAAAATAGTGCACATTTGTCATTTAGGATAACACATGGGAGGAATATTTATAATTACTAAAGAGAGAATTTATAAGCACTGACCAATGTGTCTAAGTGCATCTAGAGGCAGGCAAAGAGACATGCAGTGTGAAGATAACGAGGGAGGAAAGAGACATACCTGCTCTTCTCTGCACCAGCCTTGGAGAGGTCACCTTTTTCAAGCGCCCATCTATCCGGACGTAAACGAGAATCTGAAGCTAACAACTCTTTCGGAGCAGTGTCAAAACTGTTTAATTTATGAGCAAAGTGGGTGTACTGAAATTTATCATTTTCTGGAGGAGTAGCTAGTCTCCAGACCTGCAACATTTTTTCTTAAGTTATCTGACCACCAGTCCATGATAAAAAAACTACTTGATGAATGTGCATACTACTTTCCAGTATATATATATATATATATATATAGAGAGAGAGAGAGAGAGAGAGAGAGGGATGGCAACAAAAAAGCAGCAAGCCTGGGCCAGGATATATCAATTTAATTTAACATATGTTATCCATCCATAGTCCGATACGCATCTTGAGACACAAGAGGATTAAATTGAGCATTTATGATCAATGTGGTGCAAAAAGAGACTTGCTACCAAAAAAAACAAAAGAAAAAAAACTATAATAGAATATTTACAACTTAAGTACTCGGGAAACCACAAGATGACAATGCCACGACAAATGATCCCCTCGGCTGTTTATGGTTAATGAGATGGGCAAAGAGAGTGATTATCAGAATAAATAAACCGATCAGTTACTTAAAAGTCTCTAACAAGGTCCCAAAAGATAAGGACAAAACAGGTAAAAGGATAACACCACGTTAACACCGCATAGCATTATTTCATCCCTTGATTGAACAAGAAAGTCATGCGCCATAAGGTCATCGTTATGAAAAAAGTTATTACATCAGAAAGGAGTAGGAGATCTCCAGTTTATATTGCAGTCTGTAATAGATACCAAAGAATGGAGAATATCAGAAAACTAACCTCCTTTAGTACTGAGCCAGGAAGAGGCTCTCCCTCCAAATCACATGGTTGACAACTTAAGGACTCGCTCCATTTTCCAGTCATTAGTATTTTAGGTTCTTCATTAGCATTATAAACGTATCCATCAACTTCATACCTGTTCGCTCTGCAACCCAAATGGTATAAAAAACATCACGAGCAGTTCAGATATTATGTTTTACAATCACAATCAATTAATATAAGATAGACACCAAAAGGTGAGAGGATAAAAAGTTTCAACTATAGTCACTACGGCAGGATGTTTTATAGGCGGTTCTCAACACACTCAAATTTTTGGTAGTGATTATATTTAATATGGGTAAGGAGATCAATAATTGAAGCTGCAGGAATCAGACTGCTTCAGCATCAATAATATTTTTTGTCTGCTGAACCTGTAAGCAACTAAAAGTCGGGGGCCCTCCTCCCTTCTACAACTCATCATCTGAAAGAATCATTTCTAGATTTGGTCCATAGTAAATCTTATTATAAGTTTGTCACAGCAATTTGCAATACAGGTCAATGAAATTTTACTACACAACACTGTTCACAAGCATCAGACCCTGAAAATGAGCGCAAACAGCAATGGCTGCCAGATGAAAAGTACAAAAACAGAAACACAGTAAAAAGCATATATAACTGGAAGCTTTAACTTGGAGCTTTTCATCTGACATTTACAGGAGGACCGTTAACAGCATATATTACGAAAAGAGTATTCCATCCAGACTAATGTAGGTGCCCATAGGAGGAAAATGGCTAAGGAAAGCTGAGAAGAAGCAGTGGAAAGGGAAGTAACATACCCAAACCAACCACAGGGCTGAAAATAAAGAACGACTTTGTCCCCAGTTGTCAAATTTGTCATGACCATCTCTCCAGGTGAATCCACCCAAGTTCTTCCAAAAATCAAGTTGTTAACTTTGGAAAGAGGAGGAACCAATTCCAAGACAACTCCATCTCGTTTGAGAACAACACGTGTTCTGCATTAGGAAAATAAGAAGAGGTTGTAAATTCCCTTACAAAAAGAGTGAGTTGAATGAATAGCGACACCAATACATAATGATCTCAACAGAACATATTCATATCCAAAAATCAAAACCAGGACAACCAACAGCTATGAAATACAACAAAGTAATACTGCCATTGATAAAAGGAACACCAACAAACACAGAAAACTTACTTTCCAACGGGATAAATATCAAGGGAGTTCCCTAAGAATTTTGTTTTTACTTTAGATGTGACGTCATATATGAAGTGCTCATTTTCTGCATGACCGGCACTTATAGGAGGATGGTGGCTCACCTGCAGAGACATAAACTTCGAATTAAATAAAAGGAGAAGGCATCTAGGAGCATGAATACAGAAAATCATGGTAAAAACCATACAATCCGTGTATTGTTTAATTATGTTCATGGTAAATTCCTTAATACCCTAAGAACTGCTGCCCGCATATGTACGAATGGGTATTCAGTACCATCACCAACCCACCCCAACCCCAACAAAAAGAATCAGCAACTGTCTCCAGATGTGTACTAAAGCCAAGTCAAACAATTTAAGAATCAATCAAAGTTTATGACGAAGTGATAAACCAAATAATGTACAATGCGTAACATCTATCAGGAAAATCGAATTGTTAACAATAATTAGAAAAATGGCTCACCTGCTCTGAGATCCATCTAATACCATCATGGTTAACCATTTCAAAGGTCTCACCAAGAATTGGATTGAAAGGCTTCCAAGTGCGTTGAAAAGCAAAGTAAACAGACACTGCCCATGATGCTGCATCAGAAAATCCCAATAGAATTTCCTTCAGATTAGATATGCACATACCAAAAAATCACTCAATCAAAGCACTGAATGTCTCCAAGGCTTAACAACAGAATACATACATGCATAAACCAAACGCATGTACGGATCTTCGCATTCATCTGCTTGATCTAAAAGGGGTCTGTATTCCATTAGCTGTAGTTATAAGTATAAAGAGAATTGTTTTAGATGAAAACAGCATAATATAGCAGCAGTAGTGAGAATAAACAAGGAGAAATGCACAGACCTCTGCCATTTTCTGAAGCATTGACATTGGCTCAAATATGAGGACTGGGAGAGTCACCATTGAGGTTACATCAGATCCAATATATTTTTGCATCATTTTCCAGTAACTGTCCCGATCCTTTTAGGAAGAAGTATATCTATCAGTATATACTCCACGTATGAAGCATGCATAACAGCAAATATACTTCGGGATTCAAGAATAATCATAACAAGCATAGAACATAAAACCACATAGAATCAAATCAATAAGAGGACTCATGATGCGATTTGGGCGGTATTATACTACTTTTTTCTCGCATCTTCTGCAAATTGTTAAGGTATAAGCAAATCAATAACCAGGCTAGAACTTTTGGGTGGCAATATACTAAATTTTTCTCGCATCTTCTGCAAATAGTTAAGGTATAAGCTTGGTTTACACCTGGACTTTACTTGATAAACAGCAGATGACTTCAGAATATCAATCACATTAACCTAAACTTCTGAACTTTGACCTGAGTGTTATGTACATTAAGGAAACACAATCGTCACAAAATGCTACCTATGAAATAAACGAATAATTTACAAAGTGCAACAAACAATTTAATCAACAAGCATGAACGTCACTTTGTGGACAAGACAATACAATCAAAACCCTCGTCAAGAGAGAGCATAACACAAAAACAACTCACCTCTTGCTTCCATCTTCCTTTCTGGAATTCCTCTTCAGCATCTTCCTTGCCGCCTTCTGGATTTATGACTTCCACCCCTTCATACCCTAGCAATCTAGCAGTAGGGTAAAAGGAACATATATTAATGAGATAATGGGGGAAGGAGGAATTACAAGCAAAACAAACCTTTAGTACAAATTAGACTAATTACCAAATAAGTATTGACATATACAAATGATCTGATTAATTAGTACAGTTCAAGAGTTAAGAAGGAAAAAAAAAAGTCAAAGAATTTGTTGAATCAGCTCATAAGTCAAAATTAATTCCATTCGTAGCCAAGGATATTTCGTAGAACTTTCTTCTTTTGGTGATACTTTCCTCTTCTACAGCAATAAAATCCATACACATTTGCTAGATTTAAGTTAACATCACACATAACACCGACACGGTACGCGGATTTACTCCTTCTGAAGCTAGTCACCTCCAAATCCAATGCATACTACTTTTCAACAGAAATCAAAATCAAATTGAGGCTTACAACACGAAACCACAGCAATCAGCTTAAAAGCAAAGCATCAAACTTCATTATCAAATTCCACAAGAAAATCACAACAGTAGGCACAACACATACCCGTTGACGGATCTATGAACGGCGGTGCTGAACATCGACAATCCCGATGACATTGCGGAGAAGAAACCTCCTTTGCCCTCATTTTTCTTCGGGCTCCCCATTTTTGTCGATTGACTGACGATTGCAATTACCTGAATTTGATGAATCAAGCTTCAAGCACGAAACCCTAATCTGGAAAAGGGATCTGAACGAGGGTGAAAATGATTTTAATTAATTAATTAAAGTAGAGAGATGAGTGGCATTATCGACAGTGCGAGAAATAGAAAGAGGGGCAAATAAATGCCAGAGCTATTTTGATCAAGTTGGCGGTTTTGGCCTATGCTTTGTTGGCGTGAATAAATTGCATTTTGGTCCTTCAAGTTTTGTGTTATCCGCCAATCGGCCGGTATAGACTTTCTATTTCATCCACCCCTTCCCCACTTTTCTTGTAAATTTAGTCCTCCAAAGATATTTATTTTCAGTTTTAGACATTTAAAGTGTGACTTCTTAATTCAAGTATTTTGAAGATATCTTATCATGTGCTCAACTTTGATAGTCGGCCAAATCAATTTTAATTTTGGACAGAAGTCGTCACGTGTACAGCACGTGAGAGAGAACTGAAAAAATAAATTCGGAAGCCACACATGCTAGTTTTTTGCAGATTCAGTCCTCTAAAATACCATGTTCAACCTTAGACATTTGAAAGTGTTATGGTTTAATTTTGGTCCATGTGCTCAATTTTCGTCCTCTAGTCAAATTAATTTCAGTTATGTCCGTAAGTGGTCACGTGCACATCATGTAATTGCTAGTGTTAACGGGTTTGGAATTATTCCCTATTTAACGGAAGATATTTATTTGGGTCGAAACGCCCTGTCCGTGATTCAGAGGCAACGCGAGATGGACATAATGAGATTAATTGCAAGAATATTCCCTTCCTTTATTCACTGAACATTTCCTCCTCTTTTTATCTTACGTATTTGAGTGATAGATTGTAGTAAATAGGCTTAGTTACTTCAGCTTCTTCAGCTTGTTTTCTTCTACTGATCACCTCCCTTTATATAGACTTTGGTAGGGGTAGGTGTCATTGTGCATGTGTTTTGGTAAGGACAGGTGTTGTTGTTACCTTGATACAGGTGTGAAAATTAAGATAATGTTTATCGTTTATCTACTAAGTGCTGACTGGATTAGCTTTTGTGTCTTCTGATATCTCCGAGGGCTTCTGATGTAGACTGTTTCTGATAGAGCTATTCTTCCGAGGGCTTTTGTTTCTCCTTCTTGATTCGGGTATTTTCTTCAACAGTCAGGAGTGATCTCTGAGGGTGGAAATGTGATCTCCGAGGACTTGGTGTGACTTCCGAGGACTGTGATTTTGTGTCCGAGGGCTGTTTTTGCTTTACTGAAAGTGAGATTTCTTCATCAGAGTGCTCGGACTGTATTCACTGGGTGTTCTTGTATTGACCTTTTCCAAAATTGGGTTCTCGGATAAGTCCGAGTGTTGCCTTTTCCGAGGAGCGTTCAGCAAGGAAGTTTTCTTGTAAGTTCATAGGACTCGGGGTCCCTCTTGGTCCCTCTTGGCGCATTTGGTGGATATCGGAGTCATACGGGTCCATCGGGGTTTGCTCTTTTTCCGATGCCGTGTTGATATCTGTTTTTCATTCACCGTTTGACTTTCCAAGGGACGCTTATGTTTCTCCTCGGGTGCTCTTATAAACCTTTTCGGGTCAGTGACCGAGAGGTAGGGCAGTCCTCCGAGGGGTTTTCTTTATATGTACATCTCATCGGAAGTACTCGTGACAATAGTATTGCCCATATATTATTTTTCCCGAGTAGGAGTGGTATTCTTTATTTTATTTTTAGGATTAACACTAGCCCCCCCAAATTTCGATCGCCTTCGTAGAGGCGAGGGAAATTTTATTCATCGCCCTCAGTGAGGTGAGGGGTTTATCCGAGATTTAGTTTTTATTTTTTGATATTTTTCCGAGGGGATATGCATATATATCCAGAATTTATAAGGATTTTACCTGAATACCCTTAGGGTATCGTTATTAGGCACGCGGAGATCTCGGGGCGCAGGTGACGGAGTGGTGTTTGACCAGCTTTGAAAATTGAAATATCTGACCGTTGGTAACGGTCAGAATAGTGATGGTGTGGCGTGATCAGGTGGCGGTTACGTGGAGCCTTAAACAAGTTCCACGTCTTAAAGATTTTTTGACCGTTTGTTGTCTCCGGCTATAAATAGGGACACTGTTACCCTTTCTTCTTCATTCTTCCAATTCATCTTTGCAATAACTTTCTCTCAGAGCAAAAAATTCTCCTCTTCGTCTTTTGTTCTTCAAATTCCCAGCAGATTTACTCGCTCTTCTTCTCCTTTTCGGAAACATCCCTTTATTATTACACCAATGGCTTCTTCCACCAACACTGATCCCATCGCCGCCGCTACCTCCTCTGCAGTCACTGCTCCGATTGACTCTTCTACGAGTGTGAGGGGTATTCCGGTGGGAGTTATTACTCGCAAACGTAAGGGAGAAATTGCTGCGGCTGCTGAAGGCGGTGCCACTTCTTCGAAGAAAGCTAGGGTTCCCAAATCAAAGGAACCGCCTCTTCGAACTTTTGCTAAAGTGGAAAAGACGAAGAATATTGCTACTCGTAAGCAGGTAGCGGATCTGTTTACCTCCACCGGAGTCCTTCAGAAAAATATGGTCTTCCGACTCCCGACGAAGGATGAGAGGGCATGCTATCCTCCTCCGGGTATGTTGACAGTATTCTTTGCTCAGGTGAAGTACGGGTGGCGCTCGTTTATGTCCCCTTTTTTCTGTGAGCTCTTTAAAACTTGTAATATCAGCCCAAGTCAGATGGTACCGAATGGATTTGCTGCTATCTGTATTTACGTATTTTGGTGCCACGTGAATGGGCTAGAGTGTTCGGTGGATCACTTTCTTTCGATCTTTGACGTGGCGGTATCACCCGGGGGGTATCCTTTCTATAACGTTCGTCATCGGGACAACTCGGGGGATTCCACGAAGAGGATCTTGGGGGCTGCTATTACCTCACATAGTGTCTGGAAGAACAGATACTTCTTCGTGGGACCTGTCAACGGTGAGTGGGATGTGCCCTTTGATTGGCGAGAGGGTACTACTCCCGTGCACGCTCTGGATCAGGAGGCAGTGTTATCTCCTATAATTTCTCAGCACAAATTGATGGAATCAGAGGACTTCACCATGTTGTACGAGACTTCTGGTCTTCACTACGTAATTTTTACCGACGACGCAGTGGAACGTCCTTTGTCTTTATCTTCCGAGGCGAGGAGTTTCTTTCGTAAGTCTCTTCATTCGTTCTTTTACTCTTTTATTCTTCCTCCGAGTACCGTGATAAATTGTGCTTATACATGTTATTGGTGGGATGATGCAGGGGATGTCATGGCAAACTATTATCTGCAGTCGAGTCCGAGGGAGCCTACTCCTAGTGGTGTCTCTGAGATACCAGAGGAGGGTGATCACGAGGAGGAGGAGGTTAATGCCCCCGAGAGTAGGCATATGGATTCAGAGAAGGGTGGATTCCACGAGGACCATTCTCTTCTATGCATGGATGCGATGGGGGTCGTCAGGAGCGCTGTTCCCTTGCGCCAAGTAGCTTCTGTTTCTTGGGATTTGGCTTTAGTGCCCGTTTCCAAATCGGAGTCAGGGAATTTACCTGCTTCCGAATCTAATATAGGAATTTCTCCGAGAGGTTCCGAGGAGGGTATCTTTCCGAGTGGTGCGGAGGATGAATCTGCTCGGAAGGATACTGAAGTAATAGACCTGTCTTCCGAGGATCACTCTCCTAAGCTTCCGACAGTTCCTGAATCCGCTCCTCGGGGTAAGTTTCACGAGTTTTTAATGAGATTTTCATATCTTTATCTGCAATATTTGCTGATGTGTTGACACCTTTTCTTTTGATGTAGTGGCTATGGATAAAGGGAAAGCTCCGATGGTAGAAGAGTCTTCATTATATGGTGAGTATCCATTATTTGCCTTCTTTCTATAATCTTTTCTAGTTTCATTCTTCCTCTTACTGTCAGTTTGTATCTTTTGTAGAGGAGGACTTTCTGGCCCAATTCAGCATTCCCGAGCAAGAAGGTTTACGAGGGGACTCCGAAGACACCCAAGGGGAGTTTGATCCTTCTTCAGAGGACCGAGATTTGAAGGAAGGGATTCTGCAATCACTATTGGGAAAGACCAGCCCCTCCACAACAGTAGGTGGTTCACGGGCCATATTTACAAATTCAGAAGTGACGACTCCCGTAAAGGATACGACTCCTCCGAGGGGACATGTCCCGGTGACTTTGTCTCCGAGGGGTCATACATTCCAAGAGCCTATTCCTCCCAGCGGATCCGGGGGGGAATTTTCATCTCGTTCAGTGGGGGAGGCTTATCAAGATATCCTCCGATTTTTCGCCTCCTCCAGTTCAGCACCCGCCGAGGGGTATCAATTTTTGTACACCAGTCTTAACTGGTTGGGGCTCATGGTAAGCTTCTCTACATTAGTCTTCTGAAATTACACAATACATCTCTGTTGAATCTTTTATTGTTGACTTTTCTGTAGATTGGAAAGACTCGGGAGACAGTTACTGCCGTTGAAGAGCGCGGTCGGAAAGATAGAGGATTTAGAAGTACTCCGAGCGCAATTAGCACCTCTCTTAGTCCGAGATAAAGAGAGTCAAACTAGAGAGGACCTTCTTCAAACCAAGATTTCCGACTACGAATTTGCTCTTAATGAATCAGAGAAGGCGAGGGCGAATTTGCAAGCTAATTTAAGTGCTGCCGAGTCCGCTTATAAGAAGATGGAGAAGGAAAGGAAAGACTCCGAGGGGGTCTTTACTGCTCGTATTGCAGCTCTCGAGAAGGCGGTGGCGGACGGGAATGAGAGAGATAGGGTTCTCTAGGAGACACTGGGCCAAGTTACTGATAGGGCAGAGTCAGCCGAGGGGAAGTTAGCAAATTTTCTTTCTCCCGAGGACGTGCAGGCTAAGGTGGATGCAGCTGTTCAGTTTGCCCAGCGAGAGATTTCACGGCAGCAATCAGGAGCATCCGAGGCGCCTTCTCATGAGCTCTTGATGGGCCACCTTCTGTGGGGTTATTTGGAGTGTGCGAAGGTGGCGAAATCTTTGATAAGGTCGGATGTTAACTTCTCCAAGTCTTTCGATCTTCGCAAGTTAAAGAAGCCAACTCCCGACGACTGCCATTATTTTGTGGGGAGGTTTGGGGGTTTGCTATCCTCTCGGGATTCTCCGACACCATCTCCAATGCGCTCCGCCACGAGTCCGAGTCCGAGGGCTAGCGGTTCCGGGGGAGTATTTTCTCCAATTTCTCGTCTTGCTCCATTGGGTACTTCCGCCGAGGAGACAACTTCTTCCCTTCCTCCTTCCACGGGGGCTTAGTCTTATTCTTTGTAATTTTTTACTTTTAGTTTTTTTAAATAAATATTCCTTGTGCTTATTATCCCTTCCGAGGGCTCTTTGGTTTAAATCAATAAATATTTTGTGCAATCTTCCTATTCTATATTTTATCTCCACTGTTTAATTAAAATGGATAATGATAATTCTTATAAGGTTGCTGACTAAGTAAAATTTCTAAGTAGGAGGTGTTGCTTTGCATGTTTAAATAGGGTACGTGTCATTCTTAATCAATAAGTTTTTCAACACGTGTCCCTTAGTTAACATAATAAAATTCTAAACTTCTTCTTTTAACTTTGATTTAAAGAGTATATATGCACGTAGGGTCTTTATCAATTATGTACTTATCTCCTAATCCTTATTAGTCTTATTGCAAGTACGAAAATAATACTTACTTGATACGATGATGCCCCCTTATTATAGAAGATGTGGTTCAGCTTCGTCTTGTAGTTTTTCTCGGGATACCGCTCGGAGTCCTTCGGGATCATTAAGGGTTCCTCCGAGGGGCAATCCATCCGAGAATCAAACGACACTTGGTGCTAGTTCCTCTCTTGGAGTGGCTCGTAGGACTCCATCTACAAATTCACGTAGAGTCAATCATATCAGGGAGATATTCATGAGTAGGGAGCCATACCCTTTGGCGGATGAGTCTTCGGAGTTCGATTTGATTCCTCTTAATCCATCTCGATTAATAGGCAGAGGACGTGTAGGATCCACTACGAGTACAGAATGTGAGAACTCGGTAAGATCTCTTTTTAGCGGCTATAACCTTGATTTCGAAGATTACGACATACTAGTGCCTTCCTCGGGTCATAGGGCTTACGCACCCCCCTCAGGTTACATGACCGTTTATACCGAACAGATGCGTTGTGGTTTACGGACCTTTTTCCATCCCTTTTTCCAAATACTCTTTCGGTATTGGCAGGTGTGTCCGAGTCAGTTAACACCAAGTTCCTATAGTCATTTGGTGGGATACGTCCTTCGTAGTGAGCTTTTAAACCTTCCAATGTCCCCTTATCGGGTGGGGACAATATTTACCCTTCAACCTTGCTCAGAGGGGACTCCCTTTTTTAGCTTGACCTATCGGGACAAGGAAAATATCTTCACTCGTGTATCCAGTTCCCACTCTAGTAGAGGGGATTGGAGGCGGAGATTTTTCTTTGTCCGTCCGAGAGGCCAGTCAGCCAGATCGTGGGGTGTACCCATCCGATGGGGTCTGGGGTATATCGCACCCAACACCGAAACACGAGGACAAGTGAGGGAGATATTGCTTCACTCGGGACTTTTCTCTGGTTCTTATGACATATCTGGGCTATTGGATTTCCCCGAGGCTATGATTTTGGCAGGTTTACAAGAGGGGGTGGAAGGATGCACTCCTGCTTCTCGTCCTCTTCACAGTAATTTTCATTTTCGTAAGTTCTACTAATCATTCTCTAGTTTATAAACTTTATTGGTGTCCTCGGATCGTTTTCCTACTGACATCTTTTGCAGGAGCGGAGATGGGAGCTTTTTCTCTCGGGTCTTCTAATGACGTTTTCTTGGGGAGGGCATTGCATGGTATTCCCGGGGTGACGAAGGTTGGCGATTCTCCTCCCCTCGTAAGTGAGGCAATGGTTGAAATTTCCTCGGAGGAGGAGGAACCCGTTGCAGCCCCCCCAGTCAGTTATATAGCTCCTTCTGGATCGTCGGATCTGATAGCAACTCTTTCTCAAACGGATTATCACATGAGTCCCATAGTATCACAGCCCATTCCTCATAATTCTACCGTAGTAAATGTATTAGAGGAGTATCTTCACTCTTCTAGTACAGAGGATATGCAGCCCCGGCAAGATATCCCTGGTCGTATTCCTGCACCACCGCCCGAGGAGCACCCTTCCCTCGGGAGAACTCTTCCCCCCGGGGGTAATCAGGATGTTTCTCCTCTCGGATCAGCAGTGGGATTTTGCCGAAACTTTCTTAGTGGGTTATTGAACGTAACAGATTGTGAACTGATAAAAACCCTTTCGGTACCCGTTCTCCAAGATTTAGCCTGCAAAGACCTGTGTGAGGTATCTATTCATTTTATTTAATACTAACCTGTCTTCTGGTCTGATGCCATTCGCTTTGTGTTTTGAGCAGATTTATATGGTGTTGGACGCCCTCGGGTCTTACGGGAGTTCTTCCTCAGATCCGGGTTTAGTATACCGTCGTCGGGATGAGTTAGAGCAAGGTCTCTTAGAAGCTCAAGTGGAGGTAGCTCACTTGAAGGAGGTTCATGAATCCGTACAGGAGACTCACATCCAGGCGTTACAATTCGAGAAGGATAAGGCGTGGGAATTGGAACGCCAATTATCGCTTGAAAAAGCACGTGTCTTGAACTTAGGGCGGAGAATGGAGGAGTTACGTGGCCAAATACGGTCCTCGGAGGAGCAACTAACACAGGCTATACTGGAAAGAGATGCTTTGAGTCATCAGTTGCTAGGAATAACCCGCTCTCATGCGGTAGAGGTGATCATGGCCCGAGTCCAAGCTGTGTTGGAGGTGGTGGGTCCATCCAGTCTTCGTGAATCTCTTCAGGGAGAGATGCGTGACTTAGTGCATATAGGCTATAAATTGTGCCAAGATGCCGTACAAGCTTTGCCAGAGTTCCCCTCGGGCTTGCTCCTTCCTGAACTCAACATTCGTCAAGTCTCCGAGGAACTTTCTCCTTCACCTATTAGAGATTTTGCAGTCGGAACTGTGTTCTTGGATGATCCAGTCTCTCTTTCCGAGGAGCAGCGCCGAAGACTTATCCGAGAGGGGAAACGTCCTATGGGAGGGTCTTAGCTTGTTGAAAAATAGTATACAACTTAGTTCATAATACATAGGGTATTTAACGTTATTGGGTTGTCTTGATGTCTCATATGTATAGCCATCATTTTGCCAGACAACTCTAGTTTCTTTTGTACTGTACCCCCTCATATATGAACGCTCTTTTTATTCATGTATAACTATTACATTAAGCATAATACTTTCTAAGGTTACTTGCGTTCCACGTGTTGCGAAGTATTGCCTCCTCGGAATTAGCAAGCCGATAAGTCGCCGGTCCCACGATTTCCACTATCTTGTAGGGTCCTTCCCATCGTGGATCTAGTTTACCCACATTCTTGGAGGCCCCTACTCGTTTCATCACTAAATCTCCAACTTGAAAGGTTCGGAGTCTTACCTTGGTATTATAATATCGTGACATCCGAGCCTTGTACTCTTCCATTCGGAGGGCTACTCGGGTCCTTTTTTCCTCGAGGAGGTCAAGGGCAAGGGCTAGATTTGAGCCATTGGCCACTTCTTCATATTCTTTGACTCGCCAGCTTTCTAGGGAGACCTCCGAGGGCAACACAGCTTCACATCTGTAGGATAGACTAAAAGGGGTTTCGCCCGTAGCAACACTCTGCGTGGTCCGATAGGCCCACAATATCCCGGGTATCTCCTCAACCCACTTAGCTTTATGCCAATCAAGCCGGGCCTTCATGTTCTTCAGGAGGGTTCTGTTGGTTCTTTCTACTTGGCCATTTGCTTGAGGATATCCCACGGAGGCAAAGCGATGTTTTATCTCCCAATGATCGCACCATTTCTGTAATCCTTGGTCAGTAAACTGCAAACCGTTGTCACTTACCAGGCTCCGAGGGACACCAAAGCGACAAATAATATTCCTCCAGAGATAATTGATGACGGCCCCCGCGGTTACCCTAGCCAGGGGTTCCGCTTCCACCCATTTGGTGAAGTAATCAACAGCTACTAGCAGAAATTTCTTTTGGCCGGCATCAGGGACGAGGGGTCCAAGTATGTCAATACCCCACTTAGAGAATGGGCAGGGGTTCAGAGAGGGTTTCCAAGGGGCTGCGGGTAGATGGGTCCGAGGGGCGTAAGCTTGGCATGGTTTACATCTTTCGGCATGGCTTTTGCTATCTTTGGCCATCGTGGGCCAATAGTAGCCTTGTCGGATCAAGCGTCCCACCATGCTTTCGCCACTAGTATGGCTCCCACATACCCCCTCGTGAGTTTCTGCTAAGGCTAGCTGGGCCTCTTCTTCATTAAGGCATCGAGCGTGGGGACATGAATATGTCCTTCGGAAGAGTATCCCGTCTTTGAGGAAGTATCGAAGGGTTTTTCTGAACATCATTCGCTGAATATTCTTGTCCGAGGAGTATCCCTCGGGATTCTGCAAATAGGCTTTGATAGGAGTCACCCAGCTAGATGAAGGATCTGAAACTGTGTTCACTTCTCGGCCTTCACCCTTTTCAGATTCATTGACATGCAGTAGAGTAATCTTCCGAGTATGTATTGCAGCTGTTTGTGTAGCCATCTTGGACAAAGCGTCCGCCTCTTGATTTTCTTTTCGAGGAATTTGAACTATGTCGTATTCTTCAAACCATTCGGACCTTTGGCGAACAACTCGGAGGTACTCTTGCATTCTTTCTTCTTTGGCCTCATATGGCCCCTTAACTTGCTGAACAATCAGTTGGGAATCACTATGAAGGAGTACTCTTTTCATTCCCCCTTCTCTTGCTAGTCTCATACCAATAAGGAGAGCTTCATACTCGGCCTCATTGTTAGAGAGGGGGTAATCTATTCTAACTGCAAAATGGAGTCTTTCCTCCTCTCCTTCTTGATTTACCAAAACTATTCCGGCCCCCCCATGGGTACTCACCGAGGATCCATCTACATATACGTGCCATCGTGGCTCCTTTTCCTCGGATCTAACGCCCGTGAGTTCTGTTACAAAGTCCGCCAGAACTTGCGCTTTGATTGACGGTCTCGGAGCGTAGGAAATATCGTACTCAGTAAGCTCTACGGCCCATTTTATCATTCTCCCTGATGATTCCGGCTTATTAAGAATTGCCCTCAGGGGATGCTTAGTAAGCACGGTAATTGGGTGGGATAAAAAGTAGGGGCGTAGCTTACGAGCCGTAGTAACCAATGCTAGAACGAGTTTCTCAGTTAGGGTATATCGGGTTTTGGCTCCGAGGAGAGTTTTGCTAACGTAATATACCGGGTGATGTTCTCCATCTTGTTCTTTAACTAGGACAGCGCTAATAGCCTCTTCTCCGACCGATAAATACAGAAACAACTCTTCTTGGGGTACAGGTTTTACCAGCAAAGGGGGTTTCAACATGTACCTTTTTAAGTCTTCGAGAGCTTCCTCGCATTGGGGGGTCCACTGAAATTCCTTGATATTCCGAAGTACCTTGAAGAAGGGAAGCCCTTTTTCTGCGGACTTGGAGACAAACCGACTCAACGAGGCCATTCTTCCAGTCAGCTTTTGGACATCTTTTACCGTCCTCGGGGTAGGTAACCCCATGATAGCTTCTGCTTTTTCGGGGTTTACTTCAATTCCCTTCTCCGTAACCATAAATCCCAAAAATTTTCCTCCTCGGATACCAAAAGAACACTTCCGAGGGTTAACCTTCATGCCAAAGTTGTTCATAATGACCAACGCTTTCCGTAGGTCCTCGGGATGTTCTTCAGCAGTGTTACTTTTAACTACAGTATCATCTACATAAACCTCTACTGATTTCCCAATAAGTCCTGAGAACATAAGGCTTACTAACCGTTGATAGGTAGCTCCAGCATTCTTTAATCCAAAGGGCATGACTAGATAACAAAAGGTGCCTGCATCCGTGATAAAGCTGGTCTTATCTTGATCACTAGCCGCCATCGGGATTTGGTTGTACCCTTGATCTCCATCTAAAGTTGATAGTAGCGCACATCCTGCGGTAGAATCAACTAGCTGATCTATGCTCGGTAAAGGATAACAATCCTTGGGGCATGCTTCATTGAGGTTAGTAAAGTCAACACACATTCGCCATCTTCCTCCGTGCTTGGGAACTAGCATGACATTAGCCAACCACTCGGGGTAAATAACTTCTCGTATTTGCTTTAATTGGAGAAGGCGTTGTATTTCCGAGCGGATGATCTTGTTGCGCTCGGGGCCCATTTTCCTCTTTTTTTGTTGGACAGGTTTAGCTCCAGGCTTTACATTAAGGAAATGTTGACATACCTTGTTGCTGATTCGTCCGGGCGGCCCCCCTTCCCACGCAAAGAGGTGATGAAATTGTTTGAGAAGAGAAATCAACTGGCCTTCTATGATTGGAGCCATATGGGTGCCCATTTTGATTACTTTCTCGGGGCTTCCTTCTACTAATTCCACCATTTTTAATTCTTCCACAGGTTGGACTCGTGTTTCCTCGGTTCTACACTTCTTGTTATTTCCGACCGAAGGTCCGTCCTCTTCTGAGGGAATGGCATTCATGCAGCATTCTCTAGCTTTTGACTGACTTCCTCGGACTTCTCCGATTCCCGAGGAGGTGGGGAATTTCACTTTAAGATGCAAAGTAGAAGGAATAGCCTCAAAGGCCCGAATAGATGGTCTTCCGCAGATCACATTATACGTTCGCGAAGAAGCCTCCACTACCCAAAACTTAATAGATTCCGTTCTTCGAAGGGCTCCTTTCCCCCATGACATTGGGAGAGTAATAGTTCCGAGGGTTTGGCATGCTTCCCCGGAGAATCCTACTAACGGGACCTCAGCGGTTTCCAACGTTTCTTGTTTCAATCTCATAGCGAGATAGGTCGGTAGGAAGAGTACATCCACAGAGTTGCCCGTATCTATGAGGATACGTTGGATTTCATACCCGTAGATGACGGCAGATATAACCAAGGGATCTTCGTGAGGGTATATTACATCTGTAAGGTCCTCGGGTCCGAAAGTGATACTAGGCAGCTGTGACCCTTGAATGGAGCAGACAGCTAATCCTTGCTCTGCTCGTCGGGCTTCTTTCAAATATTTCTTCTTTTTGCCCTGAGGTGCCATGGAGATTTCACCCCCTTCAATCATATTGATCGTTCTCCCTGTTGGGGGGTTGCTCTTATACGAGTCAGGTGGAGGAGGTAGACTCGGATATCCTGTCGTTTTCTCTCGTGAATTTCGTCGGCGGTCTTTACTTCTCTCTCGGGGTCGGAGACGTCTAGTGGTCCCCTCTCGTGACTTCCGGCTAGGCGTCCTTTCTTCCCTTTCTTGCTCTTCCTCTTCCCTTCGTGATCTCTTCCAAACATTTGCCTTGGGCTCTTCAGGGTTATTTTCCTTAAGGTAGTTCTTCAAGTACCCTATCTCCAATAGGCGAAGCACCTCTAAACGAAGGGTAGTACATTCTTCCGTAGTGTGCCCGTAAGTTTTATGGTACTTACAATATTTCCCAGTATCCTTGTCTCGGTTAGGAAATTTAGTCGGTCTGGGCCAGTGCAACTCGTTGCTACCCCTCATTATGTTGAGCACTTCTGGTGGAGTAACAGTCATCGGAGGTAAGTGCACGGGTCGGAGGAATTTCTTAACCACTCCTCCTTCATCTTTGCGTTGAGGAAGTTTTCCTTCCTTACTTTTTTCTTTGACCTTTGCTTCTTTCTCGGCACGCTCTAAGTGTTCACTATCCTCCTGCTCCATCTGCTTCTTTGTTCCCTCGGCTTCTTCCATCAAAATATGTACTTCCGCCTTTTGCATTAACTCATTCATATCCGTGATACGATTTCCCATAAGGTATCTAAAGAAATCCCCCGCTCGGAGTCCCTGAGTTAATATGTCCGCCATAATGGTCGGGCTAACATTTGGAACATCGAGTGCTTCATCCGTGAAGCGTTTTATATATTCTCGCAAGGGTTCATCCTTCTTCTGTTTAATAGTAAAAAGATGCGTAGCAGATTTAGGGTACCTTCGGTTGCAGGCGAATTGTCGTACAAACAAATGAGCTAGTCGGTCAAAGCTCGTGATGGAACAAGGTGGAAGATGAGTAAACCAGGCTTGGGCCCGCCCTCCAAGGGTAACAGGGAATACGCGACATAACACCTGATCAGGAGCGGAAGAGAGGTCCATTCCTGCCAGGTATTGATGGACGTGATCTTGTGGGTCCCTTCCATCAGCTTCTCCGGTATATAGCGGGATATTAACAGGTCGCATCCCCGAGGGGATAGAAGCTGAAGCAATTTCGGGAATGAAAGGAGAGGTCTTGAATGTAGGATCTTCCTCGGGAGCCATGGTTTTCTTGAGATCACCTAATTCTTTTCGTAAATCATCCATCATTCCCCATAAGGAATGTTCAACCTCTCCTCGATACCCTGAGGGGCGAGAAATTTCTACCTGACCCCTCACGGGAGTCCTTTCACGACATACATATCTTCGAGGACTTTGTCGGGGTGTCTGTCGCCAAGGATTCCAATTTGGGTTCCACGTCCTAGGAGGTGCATCTTCTTCCGAGGGGAAATCTTCGTTCTCGGAGAGCACAGGGGACGTGCGTCCGGGGGGATCATCCCTCCAGGGTGTTCTTTCAGCATATATAAGTCTTTCATAAACAGATCGGGGAATACTAATAAAATCTCTTGTACCTGGTTCATAATTCGACAAAGTTTCTTCTGAGTCGTTGTTCGGGACATGAAGGTTATCATTTTCGAAAAGACCATCCATCCTAGCTGACGTGTGCCTGAATTCTCTCCAGGACAGATGTTGTGACGTTCCCACAGACGGCGCCACTTTGTTAACGGGTTTGGAATTATTCCCTATTTAACGGAAGATATTTATTTGGGTCGAAACGCCCTGTCCGTGATTCAGAGGCAACGCGAGATGGACATAATGAGATTAATTGCAAGAATATTCCCTTCCTTTATTCACTGAACATTTCCTCCTCTTTTTATCTTACGTATTTGAGTGATAGATTGTAGTAAATAGGCTTAGTTACTTCAGCTTCTTCAGCTTGTTTTCTTCTACTGATCACCTCCCTTTATATAGACTTTGGTAGGGGTAGGTGTCATTGTGCATGTGTTTTGGTAAGGACAGGTGTTGTTGTTACCTTGATACAGGTGTGAAAATTAAGATAATGTTTATCGTTTATCTACTAAGTGCTGACTGGATTAACTTTTGTGTCTTCTGATATCTCCGAGGGCTTCTGATGTAGACTGTTTCTGATAGAGCTATTCTTCCGAGGGCTTTTGTTTCTCCTTCTTGATTCGGGTATTTTCTTCAACAGTCAGGAGTGATCTCTGAGGGTGGAAATGTGATCTCCGAGGACTTGGTGTGACTTCCGAGGACTGTGATTTTGTGTCCGAGGGCTGTTTTTGCTTTACTGAAAGTGAGATTTCTTCATCAGAGTGCTCGGACTGTATTCACTGGGTGTTCTTGTATTGACCTTTTCCAAAATTGGGTTCTCGGATAAGTTCGAGTGTTGCCTTTTCCGAGGAGCGTTCAGCAAGGAAGTTTTCTTGTAAGTTCATAGGACTCGGGGTCCCTCTTGGTCCCTCTTGGCGCATTTGGTGGATATCGGAGTCATACGGGTCCATCGGGGTTTGCTCTTTTTCCGATGCCGTGTTGATATCTGTTTTTCATTCACCGTTTGACTTTCCAAGGGACGCTTATGTTTCTCCTCGGGTGCTCTTATAAACCTTTTCGGGTCAGTGACCGAGAGGTAGGGCAGTCCTCCGAGGGGTTTTCTTTATATGTACATCTCATCGGAAGTACTCGTGACAATAGTATTGCCCATATATTATTTTTCCCGAGTAGGAGTGGTATTCTTTATTTTATTTTTAGGATTAACAGCTAGAAATTAAAATTTGGGCACTATGCATGTGACGTTTTTTCAAGCTCGCTTTTGTAAAAAATGCGATCTTGTTTCTTAAAAAATAAGTGTTTATTTTTATTGGGAGATCACGATGTTGGAGCGAACTTATGGTTGAAATTGTGTGATTGAAGGAGATTTTGATGATGAAGACATATATGAGGCTCAACTGCAAGTAATGTGGGAGAGTCTAGGGACTATTCGGCGTTGTGTTGTGGTCTCGAACCAAAATCGCAAAGGTGGGGCGAAAGGTTTGTGTGTCGTCTCTTGGTTTTGGGGTGAGGTAAGGTTAGGGGGAGCTTAGTTTTTCTTTTATGTATAATTTTAAGAAATTAATAATAAATCGACGTTGAATTTATATGTGTGTTGAGTTTTCAATCGTCATGTCTTGTGCAAGTGAAAGACCTTCGAACCAAAATCAAGATTATTTTGACGAGAGGATCAAAATCGAGCACATGATTTCTGTAAATAACTACAATTAAACACCGACTCTATAAAGGACTAAAGTTCAGAATAGGTATTTTAGCGAACTAAATTTGCAAAAATCTAACACATGTAGCATCTAAATTTGAATCTCCAATTGTCACGTGATGTGCACATGATGATTTTCAGCCCAAAATTGTGTTTTTTAAAGTTATTTTCTATGATATATCAAATTGCATGATCTAAACTCTTAAATTCAACACGTCGTTAATACATCGATTGTATAAAGTAATATTTTCTCACAAATAGCCTTCACATACAACAACTTGTCAAACTATACATTCATTCTTTGTATGTCAAAGTTCAGCCATTTTACCACCCTTTCATTACAAATCCACCTCTTCAAGGCATTTTCTTGTATACTACAAAGGACTCAGTGTCCCTATCTTAAACTTGGTCAATAGGTGCATTTTGTTTTGTGAAACCACACCTACCATGATCAAGGTGTTGCTAAATAATTTCTTCTATTTGCGCAGTAGCGGGCCAAACTATCAATTGACGCAGGACTAATGTTCTATTTGCCCTCGGCCTACTATCTAACTACGTCTATGATAAATCGTCAAAAGCTGGTAACAAAAAATATAATGAAACAAAAACTCTCGTATCAGCTTGGGGGTTTCAATCAAAAATAAAACACTAAACCACAAATTACGACTAAAATTACCAAAAATAACAGATGGTGCAATTATATTTTATTATTTTTTATTTGACAAGTTCTAAGGTCAACTCTCTCACACCCATACCATCTGATAGTGTGTCTGTCTTCAGATTATCTAGAAATACTTTGGCCAAATTTCAAACATTCCTATAAATCCATGTGGATTGTCAATCCATCTTCTACGATTAGGGATAATGTTAACGGGCCACAATTTCTCAAGCAACTGAACAATATAACCTTTTATCAAAGTAATCCAACAAAAATGAATGGTGTGTTTCTCCTCAATCTAAACTAGTATCTCCTTACTTAACCCTTCTCATTAAGGAGTATAGTTATTCAAGCAAAATACTACCCCAACTTCCAACTCTTCTTCGCTCGTGTGCAACCACATTATAGTTGGAGATGGAAATTCATGTTGGATCATTAGTGTAACTATTAGTATATTTGTATATATCTTTAGATATCTTTCCTTAGATATGATTCTTCCTTTGCAAGTTTATTGTAATTGTATAAATACCTTTGAGAATTAATGAAAGAGACACGGAATATTTTCCTACATGGTATCACGAGTCTTGTGACCTAGCCGCCTTCTCCCCCCCCCCCCCCTCTCTCTCTCTCTCTCTCTCTCTCTCTCTCTCTCTCTCTCTCTCTCTCTCTCTCTCTCTCTCTCTCTCTCTCTCTCTCCCACACGGCCTCACGCCATCTCCCATAATGACGGATCAAAAATTCCACCCCGCCTTTGCCGTCTCGAACGTACGTAACTTCATCCCCATTACGTTGGAGATGGAAACGAGACACTACACCACATGGGCGGAATTGTTCACGATCCACTGCCGGGCCTATCAAGTCCTTGACCATATTTTCCCGTCTTCCACCTCAAAGGATCCGCCCCCTCCTTCTAAGGTCTCCGACTCCTCGCCTAAAAAGGCAGCGGACACCGTCGCCGCAGATCCTTCCACTTCCGCTACTCCGACAAGCTCGGACAAACACACGACAACCCCTCCTCTCGCTCGTGATGAGGAACTATGGTCGCGTTTGGATGCTATTGCTCTTCAGTGGATTTATGGACCATATCCACTGATCTAATGCACACAATCTTCCAAAAGAACTCCACTGCCGCCATTGCTTGGGGCTGCCTAGCGCAAGTTTTCCAAGACAACGAGAACTCTTGCGCTGTCTACTTGGAAAATCAATTCACTAGGGTTCATATGGATGATTTTTCCAACGTCTACGCTTACTGTCAAGAGCTTAAGATGCTTGTTGATCAGCTCTCGAGCGTTGGTGCCCCAGTCTCAAACCAACGCCTTGTGTTGCAACTCATCTCTGGGGTGAACGAGAACTATGACGGGGTTGCAACCTTTATCCAGCAGTCCAACCCCCTTCCTCCCTTCTACGAGGTCCGCTCTCGGTTAATTCTTGAGGAGACATGCAAATCCAAGCAGGCCGCCGCCTCTGCCACCGCTGCAGGGTCAGCCCTCGTCCACACCGCTCTACCAGACGAGGACACCGTCTCCGTCCGCAGATCGTCGTTCGCACGAGGAACCAGTAGCCGCGGCCGCTGTTCGCAGCGGGGAAACCTCAAACTCGGCAATCGCGGGCGCGGGCGCGAAAACCCTAACCCGCGTCCGACCGCATCGCAGCCCTACCCGCGGCCATACGGGTATCCTTATGGTTATTGGCCGCCTCCTTGGACCGCACCACCTGCCCGTATCCGACGACATCTTGGACCCCACGTCCGCCTACTCCATTGCGACAACCGGGCATTCTTGGGAGCCGACCCCAACATGCATATGCGGCGCATACGTCGACCAATCCTCCACGTTCTGTTTCCACGGACATTGATGCAGCCATGCATACCATGACTCTTGCTCCACCCGATGACCAGTGGTATATGGACTCGGGCGCCTCATCTCACATGACGGCGTCGTATGGTACACTCTCACCTTACTTTAATTCGAGCATTAATCGTCATATAACTGTTGGTAATGGACATGATATTCCAATTAAAGGTCCTGGTAATAGTGTGCTTCCCTCCCCTTTTCCTCCTCTTAAACTTAACAATGTTCTCTATGCTCCTAAATTAATTAAGAATCTCATCTCCGTTCGTCGCCTCACGCGTGATAATTTTGTTTCTATTGAATTTGACCCTTTTGGTTTTGCTGTGAAGGATCTCATGACGGGCATTCAAATTTTGAGATGCAATAGAGATGATGACTTATATCCTCTGCCAAACTCCATTCCCGCTCGTGCCCCACCTCCACATGCCGCCCTTACCACTGTCTCTTCGCCCTTATGGCATAGCCGCCTCGGTCATCCGGACACATCTACCTTAGCTTTTCTTCGTTCAAACAATTTAATTCAATGTAATGGTACTTTGTCCAAGTTTTGTGCTTCTTGTGTTTTGGGTAAACAAGTACAATTACCATTTTTTTTCCTCTTTATCTACTACTCTTGCTCCGTTTGATATTGTGCATAGTGACTTGTGGACATCCCCTATTTTGAGTTTCGCGGGTCACAAATATTATTTATTATTACTTGATAACTTTACTAATTTTTTGTGGATTTTTCCCATTGGCAAAAAATCTGATGTGTACATTATTTTTTTCTAACTTTAGTGCACTCATTAATACACAATTTTCCACAAAAATAAAAAGTTTTCAATGTGATAATGGTCGTCAGTTTGATAATGCCCAATTTCACTCTTTTTGTAATAAATTTGGCATGCAATTTCGTTTTTCTTGCCCTCACACCTCCTCTCAAAACGGTAAAGCCAAAAGAAAAATTCGCTCCATCAATAATATGATACGCACTCTCCTCCATCATGCGTCTCTCCCTCCTTCCTTTTGGCATTACGCCTTGCACATGGCTACCTACCTCCTAAACATTACGCCATCTAAGCTTCTAAAAAATAAATCTCCTACTCAACTACTCTATCATCGGGATCCCTCTTACTCTCAACTCCGGGTTTTTGGGTGTTTATGATATCCCCTCTCTCCCTCCCCCACCATCCATAAGCTCCACGCCCGCTCGACCCCTTGCGTCTTCTTAGGGTACCCTTCAAATCATCGGGGTTACAAGTGTTTTGACTTAAAGAAAAATAGGGTCATTCTCTCACGGCACGTTGTCTTTGATGAAAATCAATTTCCCTTTGTCAAACACTTCTCTCCCCAACCGTCCTCTTATCACTTCTTGGACGATTCTCTCTACCCTCTCTTAAACCCTAATCTAAACCCTCCTCCCCTCCACCCCGGGCAGCCTCCCTCACTGCCGCCACCACCCGCGGCGCCGCCCTCTCCACCTTTGGCTCCGCCAACACCACCTACTCCTCCTCCATCTCCACCACCACCACCTCCTCCATCTCCACCACCACCACCTCCTCATCCCCCATCTTCGCCTTTGGTCCGCCCCGCTCCGCTACCCGCGGCTCCTCCCTCACGGACCATGTCCACACGTAGCATGCATGGCATTGTTACTCCCAAACGCCACTTTAATCTTACCTCCATTGTCACTCATTCCCCTCTTCCTAAAAATCCCAAGCTTGCGTTATCTGATCCTAATTGGAAAATCGCCATGCTAGATGAGTTTAATGCTCTTATTAAAAATAAGACTTGGGAACTTGTACCCCGACCCCCTAATGTGAATGTGATACGCTCTATGTGGATTTTTCGTCATAAATCTAAATCTGACGGTTCTTTTGAGCGCCACAAAGCTCGTCTTATTGGTGATGGCAGGTCTCAGCAGGTTGGCATTGATTGTCTTGACACATTCAGCCCCGTGGTCAAACCAGCGACTATACAGATTGTTCTTAGTATTGCTCTCTCTTTCTTGGAGCATACATCAGCTGGACGTCAAGAACGCTTTTCTTCACGGTAATTTGGAGGAGACCGTGCATATGCATCAGCCATTGGGATTTCGAGATCCGACTTATCCTGATCATTTTTGCTTGTTGAAGAAGTCGCTCTATGGACTAAAACAGGCGCCCCGCGCGTGGTATCAACGGTTCGCTGATTTTGCACGCACTATTGGGTTTACGCACAATAGGTCAGATCATTCTTTGTTTATTTATCGTCATGGCTCGGATCTTGCGTTCCTCTTATTGTATGTTGATGATATTGTGCTTACCGCCTCTTCGGATTCTCTCCGTTGCTCTCTTATGTCTCGTCTTTCTGTGGAGTTTGCTATGATTGATTTAGGTCCATTAATCTATTTCTTGGGCATTGCCGTCTCACGTTACAAGGATGGTCTTTTTCTTTCTCAAAAGACATATGCTTTGGAGATTATCGCGCGCGCCGACTTGGCCTCTTGCAAATCCGCAGCTACTCCCCTTGACACTAAGGCCAAGCTTAGTGCCTCTTCGGGTACTCCTTTTTTGGATCAGACCCTATTTCGGAGTCTTGCTGGTGCTTTGCAGTATCTCACATTTACTCATCCGGATATCTCTTACGTCGTTCAGCAAGTTTGCCTTCATATGCATGCTCCTATAACTGAACACATGGCTGCCATGAAAAGAATTATTCGGTACGTTCAGGGCACGGTCGACTTCGGCCTCTATCTCTCCAAGTTGAAGGTGAAGTCTTTGGTCTATTTCACGAACGCCGATTGGGGTGGGGGTCCGGATACTCGTCGGTCGACTTCGGGTTATTGTTTGTATCTTGGTGAGAATCTTATCGCTTGGTCCGCTAAACGCCAAGCCACACTCTCACGCTCAAGCGCCGAGCCCGAATATAGGGGGTCGCCAACGTTGTTTCCGAGTCATGTTTGGTGCACAAACTCTTGCTTGAGCTTCATTTTCCTATATCTAAGGCTACCATCATTCATTGTGACAATGTTAGTGCCATCTATTTATCCAATAATCCGGTGCAACATCAACGCGCCAAACATATTGAGATGGACATTCATTTTGTTCGTGAGAAGGTGGCTCGTGGTGAAGTTCGGGTTCTTCATGTCCCTTCTCGACACCAAATTGCTGATATTTTTACGAAGGGCCTTCCTCGCGTACTTTTTGATGATTTTAGAAACAGTCTCAATGTTCGTGAACCTCCCATTTCGACTGCGGGGGTGTATTAGTATATTTGTATATATCTTTAGATATCTTTCCTTAGATAGGATTCTTGCTTTGCAAGTTTATTGTAATTGTATAAATACCTTTGAGAATTAATAAAAGAGACACGAAATATTTTCCTACAGTAACATTGTGTGATCCTCAATCCAATGTTGCCATTATATGTAAATAACCATGTATTATTGCATGACATCAATAATAAACATAATAAAACTTATCTAAAGATTCGGTTAATTTCTTTTAATGTCTCTAATATAATGTGGATCTTTAACTATAGAGAATGTGGCGATTTATATTTAAAATGATGGGCTGAAATATTAGTTACAAAATAGTGCGAGAATGTTTTGTCGCCCTATATATTAGATGATCATTGTCCCGATATCACACGAGCCGCTTTCTATATTACATCCCTTCAATAGTTTAGATCCAAAATATAACTAATAGTTTAGATCCAAAAGATAACTAAAGAAAGGGAAAAAAGCACGACGGGTAGGATATGCTTTTGCTATCTTGTATTTTAGTTCATGTATTGATTTTCGATGGATTTATATGGAATGGTCTTGGATTTTATTTTGGTTCTAACAATACATTGTGTCGATTCTGACTTAAGATCACCGCATCAATTGCAAGGGACTGTTGCAAATGGACGTCTCTTATACTTATGGTTTTCTGGCTAGTTAGACAATTTTACCATTTTTTACTATGCTCGTCAATACTCATCCTTCTCATCGTGCTCCCCTGAAGACCTTTTAAACCCGACACATACACAAGAAATTTGTATGTTGTAACCTTAATACTTGCCACACCATACCGGCCTCAATATTCTTGGAACCAATATGCAAAAGAACATTATGATTTGCATGGTCTTACAATGACTTCGTTATGTCTCATGTGTACGCCAACTAACAAAAAAAAGCATAATGGTGAATGCAAGTTATGCATATCATAAATGGCAATTACTAAGCTCCAAACTAATCTACAGTTACAACATTTTTTTAGTACTTCGCAATGATAATTTCCATACCAAACTTTATATGCGCATTTGGCACCTTAAGCCTGGTTTGATTTTTCATGCCTCTAAAACCCATAAACATCTACCATACTTTTTTGTAATGAAGTACCATTATAATGCTTTTAGATACTCCCTACTCTTCATGACCACCACCCTTTGGTTCATCTTACCTCTCTCCCTCCCACCTTAAGAAAATATTGACACATGAGAGCCTTGTTAATCAACGCTTGAAACACATTTGTGTTCAAGAAAAAATATTTTCATTCCCAAAGTGTTCAATATGCTTACCTCTACAACCTTTTTTTCTTCTTCTTTTTGATGGTATGGAAACCGACGATGGTTATCCACTGAGTGCGCACTATATGAGTCAATGGTTTATATGATTAGCCAAACTCATATTCATTCCTCATCTCCCACGCTTTCATTCTTCACTGGCATTCACATACAAAGTCGTGGTAAATGTTATTGTAATATATAATAAAAGGTAATGCAACTATATATAATATGCAATTGCAAAATCGTACAGAAGGTTTATGCATCATTATATGTGATGTGGGATATCTTGGTCTAGTGACTAAATACTCCAGACTATGTTGATTCAAGTCCTCTTAATACTCTAGTCTACATTCGTTCATGGTGCATATGCACTCGAATATTACATGTAAGGTAGAAAAGGACCTGACCGGCGTATATCCTCGAATGTCTAAGTCAATTAGCTTGTCATGTAAGCTAGCATGATCAATACGTTGATACGGAGTTGAGGCTTGGTCTGGTCATCACTAAGCAAATAGATCGAACTCATTTTTTAGGGTTCACAATAACGTACATTTTTTGTGTTGTCATCCAGATATGAATTGGCAATAAATTTAATGATTCTTGCCAGGTGATCCATATTTTACTTCTAATCACGAAACACGTGTCTCTTAAGAGGATGAAGGTCGGATAAGTCGAACAAGATATCATGAATATGTCCCACATGTTAATTCATGGTTGATTAATATGGAACATCATTGACTAGAGAAGATGATCTTCTAGTTGAATGTCAATTTAGTCTCAGTTTGATCAAATTTTCGTAGCTTCCTAGTTTATCGGTCTAAGCACACGTAAATCATCGAAAAATACTTGTATAGACCTAGGTCCGCACCTTTATTCTAGACCTTGTGGTCATTCATTTGCTATATCATTTGGTAACTAAATAAATAAAAATATTTTTAAAAAGTGGACCTTCATATTACGTATACTAAATATTATACAAATTCTTGTAACCCCCCCCCCCCTCCTCTCCTTGCTATTGTATCTCTTCAAACTTAAACAAAGTTTCATCTTTATTGATTATTGCACATTAATATTGAAATTATTTGAAAATCGAAGAATTTTCTCAAACAATTACATGGGAAAAGTTTGTCTAATATATTACAAAACAAAGACAAAGTCTACCAACCTAAACGTAGACGATAGTCCGATGCAGCGCTTGATTGAGCTTCAAATTTGATTCTAAGCTTTGTGATTCTTGTTATAAGAGATTGACTAGAGCTTTGGACTTTAAATGTTGAGATTAGCAGCAGTACGAGGATTTAAAACACATGTTACGTGTTTGATGAAAGCTCTAGTCCATTTTTAGTTTTGTATATGTAAATGTCAATAAAGACAACATGTTATTCCATTTAGTAGCTCATCCGACATGGAAAGAAGATGAAAAAATAGTAACCAAATATTCTATAACAAAATTTGTAAGCAAGCAATAAATTTTCCACTTGTAATAGCAACTTGAATCCATGTGCATGTTTTTTTTTGTTCTAGATTGAATCATATGATATGCGACAATTCAATAAAGATATATAATGTCCATTAATGTTACTAGGGTGTGCAAGATATTTCATTGAACTTGTAGGACTGGTCAATTTTTCTCCATTTATAATAATGTACATTGAGTTGTAGATCTTTACAAGTGTACCGTGGGATTCTTGATTTCAACAATAATTGAAAAATTGATGTATGTAAGGCATAATATACCAGAAAAGCATTAGCAACGTAACAACTTAATCTTGCATTAGCTGGGCCAATTGGATCACTAGCTAATTTGCTAGATCGCTTGTGTAGATTATTAACTCATATATACTTCAATATATGAGTTAGATTAGCTTTCAACTATTGCTTGCGATTCATTTGATATTTTGTCTCTGAGAAAATAAGCTCCATTTTTTCCCATACTCAATGTAGCTTGCGAATTTCAACTCCTCACTCATCTTTGTTATGCTTACAGTGATCGTAATCAAGCATTTAAACTAACTTTGTGCTACTACAACAAGAAGATGTTGAAAAAATATTGGGACAAATTGAAATTTGATAGAGAGGCTAGACATCGTGGGAGCTTTGCAAAATAATGAACGTGATAAGATCAAGGTTTTGAAAGATGCATCGGGTCAAGATTTATAAATAAATAAAACCTCACATGGACGAATAGCTGAACTGCGTTGTGCAACGCTCATGAAGCCTTGTTCTCTTTGAAGTAGAAGAATTGGAACTTCTTTTTGTATACTATTTTTTATGGGTGAATATAGTGCTACTCTTGATTATGTATCTTCTCAAATCAATATAAAAAAACTGGCTTCATCAACTCTTTGAAATTCTTGATATGATCATTGTTTTGGCTTTTAATTATTCATATCAGTTGAGTTTATAAAAATAGTGTTTTGTCTTATTTAACAGATTGCATACTGACCTATAGAGGTTTTATAAAGAAAATCACATATAAGTCTTTATCATTCTCTGCAAAAGATATATCATGAGATTAGTTTTTTAACAGTACTCAGCTAGAATAATGCATAAGTTATAAGTATTAAAATACAAGAGTCGGATATAGATAAAACCTAGAGATGGTGAGTTTCTTGAACAAAGAGGTCAGGGCATAATGGTCTAACAAAAAACTAAAATTGTATTTGCACATCAATCAACAACTAAACATTTGTACCCCAAGAGCCAAAAACACGTCAAATCTAAAATTACAACCAAAAATATGAACTACATCTTAAGAGTTGAGAGAAGTAATGCATTCGGGCAAAGTGTAGTTGGTGTTGTTTGCCTCAACTGATGGCACGACCTTCATTTGTTTTCCTTTCCCGCCCAACATTTATAATGAAACCATATTAAGGAAAATTTAAGCAACGCAATTTGATTTTTTTATCAAAAAACTTACGTGAGGTTGTATTAAAATTCATCTTTTTTGGCTTCTTTCCTTTCTCTAAGTGGGAATTTCTCCTCAATGGCGTATCCAGGAATTTAACTTTGAGGGTGAGGGGGGAGGGTAAGGGGTGTAACAAGAAGGACAATATAAAGAAGAAGAAGAAAACTTAATTTATCGATAAAGATTTTCCAAAAAAGAAGAAGGGATAAAACGCTTCATAAAAGTTAAAATTAGCGCACCTTGAATATTCAAAATAAAAATCCTATTGAAGTGGTACACGATGGTCACTCATACAGCATAATTCATCAATCACCGAAACAGAATCAATATCTTTTTGCCAAATCTTGTTCAATGAAGACAACCATAGAATTCGACAAGAATTCTTCCTCTATTTGTGCATATTTAACATGTTTCATCGCTGAAAAGGCACGCTCTGTTGTTGCGGTAGAAATAGGAAGAGTTAAAACAAGACAAATTAATATGTCGATTAAGTTGTAGCCTTGTGCCTTATTTGTCTCCTTTAAATGTTGACACAATCCTGAAATTGTTGGTATATCTTGAAATGTCTCATGCCCAATAACTTCAACCTCATAATAATCCAATTGACATCTCAAACGGTGCAAATCTGGTCCACTAATATCCCTAGGATAAAACTTTTCGGTAAGGGTATAAATGCGACCAATATTGAATCACTTGAAGTTCTCTTTAGGATCCAAAGAAGAGCTTAGCATCAAAAGTTCAATTGTCTCATCAATGAATCTTCTATTGAGCTCCACTACTTAAAAATCTATTGTAGTATGAAACACGTCGAAGTGATGATTTGTAAAAACCATCCATATCCGGTATCTCAATACCATGTTTTTCACAAACTTTTTCCACAAGTAGGATAAGAGAATCATAAGCACCATCTCTTCTCAATTTTTGAAACAAGGCTTTTGAGGTAGTAACATGATCCATTGCATTTAAAATATCAAGACACTTAGTCTGCAAAGCTCGACAAAGCATACATATAATCACCATAACTTTATGCATAAAATACAAGTTGAACACAAAATCATATGATCTCATTAAAATGACCAAAAGCTTCCCCTCGTGTAGAGTTTGAAGAGATTGAAGACGTTCATCCCTCATAATTTTCAAAACTTCAATCATTGCAATGTACTCATCAATTAAACTGCAAATGGAATCAAAATGTGAACTCCAACGAGTCTTTCCAGCACGTTGTAAGATACCAACTTGATTAGCCCCTGTACCAGTTGCGCGTTCACTGCTAGCTATCTCTCGTTCAATTTCAACAACTTGCGCATGATGTAACTGAGTCAAGCGTTTAGAAGAACCACCAATAAGATTAACTCTTTTGTTCAAAATTGAAAAAAACAACAACCGTATAGACATTTCTTTCTCAGCATTTCCAAACAATGCTAACTGTAATCGATGGGCTAAACAATGAACATGATAGGCATACGGAGAATCCCGTAAGAAAATGGCATGCAACCCATTCCATTGGCCACTCATGTTGTTAGCGCCATCATAACCTTGGCCTCTCAAATCACATATTTGTAAGTTATATTGAGCAAGGACTCTTGAAATTTCTCTCTTAAGAGTAACATCAGAAGTATCAACAAATGAATAATTTGAAAAAAGCGCTCTCGTATAAAACCACCAGAATCAACAAATCTTAATACAATCGCCATTTGCTCTTTACATGATGTGTCCTAAGCCTCATCGACCAAAATACAAAACTTTGCATCACATACTTCCCCGTGGATTTAGTTCTCACCATGTTGGCAAGAATATGCAAAATATCTTTTTGAATGCATGGTGCTATGTACTTAGCATTTCCCGGAGCCTTCTCTAATACAATACTATCAATCTCAAGATTCATTTTTCCAAAAACTTTGATCAACTCAATGAGATTACCTCTATTTTTTGAAGTTGGAGATTCATCATGTCCTCTAGATGCACAACCCTGAGAAGTAAGATACCGGATGACTTCAATTAATATTTGAAGCCTTAAACGGATCTTCTGAACTTCCTATGACGAGTGTCCATTCATAACTTTATTAATATGTCTTGTTGGATCTTTCAAAGCAAAATAAAACTTCATGGCATTATTATGTGTTAAAGTAGGACCTCCCACATGGTTACTAAAAGCACAATTATCTTCACTGCGTACTCATTAACAGTAAAAGAATGGTAATAACACTATCATTTTGAAAAAGATAACACTGAAAGCAAAATGTCGCGTATTTTACTTCTGAGTATTCCAACCATGAATACCTCTTATACCATGCGCTTTGAGACCGACCTCCTATTTTGGTTGATGGATAATTTTTAAGATCAGGTCATTGTGCCCCCGCACCTATATCACGTCGTCTGAGATCATCTTTTTCATTAGCAAGGAATTGAGATATTGGAGTTCATAGTCTCAGGTCAACTTCAAAAGCACCAACATTTATCTCAACGTTTTGAGATGTCAAAGGGTCCTCTTGATTGTGATTTGGGTTATCACCATTTGACGGAGTTATTTACTCGTAGATGCCTGTTCTTGAGGCTTAAAGAATGTTGGTAAAGTTTTTTTTTCCTCTTTTTGACTCCTTGAGTTTCCATTGTAATCTATGAATATATGAAATTTGATAAGTGAAATCAAAATTAAAATTAGACATTGCCAAAAAGAAGCAAGTCATTGCATAAGCAAATAAAGAAATAAGCAAGTTAGCAACAATATTGTCCATTTGTTAGGTTTTATTTTATCTAAGATTCCCTAATTCTATAACTACACAAAATCCTAAAGTAATTCATTTTTCTAGGCAATGAACATATGCACAAACCAACAATAGCTTAATGATCTTGTTTCTTCAACCAAATACAACTCTAGATTCTCAAACTATCAAATTATACAATCAATTCATACAAACCATAATTTAAAACTACATGAACATTAAACAATATAGACTATAGTAAAAGCTAAAAGAGTATTAAAAAGGGAATAATACTTCAAAAGCACAATTAAAAACTCTTCCTAATACTTGAAAGAGTAAAAAGGACAATGAAGATTTTTTTTTAAAGTGCCCGTGTGCGTGAAGTGGAGAAACAAAGGACAAAGGGTTTCTGCAAGTTTCAACCATGTAGTTCTTTTTTTAAACTTTGCAAGTTACTTTTTGAGGCTTACACTAGACTAATAATATAATTTAAGACAATTTGAGGGTTATCTTTAATTAATAATATGATAAATATTGTGGAATATTATATGTATATATTAAATATATTGTTGATAGTCTTCATTGTAGTCACGAGAGATATCTGAGGTTGATTTATTTCATATTCAACTAGTATCAGAATCCATGTATATATATGTCCAAATCAGATGAATAAAATAACACAACTTTCTCTTCTTTATATTTCACTTTCACATGGTATCGAACCAATTTTTTGATCCAGAAACATTTTCTTAAATTTTTTTCCTTTTTGCTTTCTACCGTGAATCTTCAAAGGCAAACCACCTATTTTTGCTGTCGTGCATTATTTCCGGCATCACCCATACACTTCGTTGCTGTCGTGCATTCTTTTCAGCATCACCCATACACTTCGTTGCTGCCGTGCATTCTTTTCGGCATCACCCATATATTTCGTTGCTGTCGTGCATTCTTTCTGGCATCACCCATACATTTCGTTGCTGCCGTGCATTTTTCGCCATCCCCACATATCACTGAAGCTTCATTCCACTGCGCAAGGCTTTGATCTGTCCAATCGTGCTGTTTCGTTCATCAAGGCGTGTTGCCTTCTTACCATCACCGCTGTCGAAGTCGCATCGCTTCAATTCTGTTCGGCCCCTTTCTTTCTATCGCTTTCTCAGCTGCTTACTCTCTCTCTCTCTACCGCACCATTGTTATATTGCTTTGGCCTGTTCTTTTCCACCTATTACCCATCTCTTTTTATATTATAATATATAGATATATATTCTGTTCTATTCTAGTATTTAATATATATATATATATATATTATTCTGATTTCTATATATTTATAATCTGTACAGTGAAAAAAATGGAAAAAAAATGACAAAAGATAAAGAAAGTGTTCCGACGACTGGTTTGATTGTGCCAACCATTTCTGGTTCGGCCTTAATTACTACTGAAAGGTTGAACGACTCTAACTACTCTACTTGGGCTGCCGATGTCGAACTTTGGTTAATGGGATAAGGCTACCAAGATCATCTTATTCAAAAATATGATGTTATCACTGAGGATCGTCCTAAATGGGAAATGCACAATTGTGTAGCATGCTATGGCAGACTATCGATCCATGTTGTGGACTTTATTTAGGCTTCCAACTGAATATAGTGTTGCTCGCGATCAAATTCTTGCTAGTCTCTCGGTCCATACCTTGTCACAAGCGTTCTCGCGTCTATTATGAGCCCCCCTGCAGGTATCTGTATTTAATGATGTTTCAACGGCTAACTCCTCTATCTTAGCCTCTCAATCCAGTTTAACGAGGCAGTCCAGGAGGTCGAGGTGGTGGTTGCAATAACAATAAATCTCGTCCTCAGTGCACCCATTGCCACAAAGTTAGATACACGAAGGATCGTTGTTATTACTTGCATGGGCGCCCTATTAGTACTGTAAATGTTGCATTTGATAAAGTAAAACCCTGCAGTTCAACAGGACAATTCTACCGTCTTGATGTCGCAAGAACAAACTATAAGGACTTTCTAAAGTGGCTTGCAGCCAAACAATCTTCCACTTCCGCTGCATTTGTTGCTCAAACTAATACTGCTATAACTTGTGCCTCTCGATCTTCATGGGTTCTTGATTCCGGTGTTACCAACCATATCTCTGGTAATAAAGAACTTTTTTCCTTCTTTACAAATATTGGGTAACTACCCTCTATTACGTTAGCCAATGGTTCACAAACTCTAGCAAAAGGAATTGGCATGCTAAGCCTATTCCCTCGTTACCCCTATATTTAGTCCTTTACTTACCAAGTTCCCCATTTAACTTAGTATCAGTTCATTGTTCATGTCATTCTCTTAACTGTACTGTCACCTTTGATGATAAATTCATTCGTATGCAGGATCGAGGTACAAGACGAACGATTGGCACAAAGCATGAATCTCAGGGTCTCTATCATCTTTCACCCACAACAATAGCATGCTCCGAAACCGAAGCACCATCCCTTATACATTATCGGTTAGGACATCCTAGCCTAACTTAACTTAAGACTATGGTTTCTTCTTTGTCAATATTATCTTCCTTAGATTGTGAGTCGTGTCAATTAGGGAAGCACTCTCGTAGTAGTTTTCCTCGAAAAGTCAATAATAGAGTGGATTCTCCATCTTCTCTCGTTCATTCTGATATTTGGAGTCCGAGTAGTGTTGTTTCAACTTTGGGATATCGTTATTTGCAACATTTATTAATGACTATTCACGTTGCACTTGGCTTTTTCTAATGAAAAATAGATCACAGATCTTCTATATTTTCCAAAACTTTGTGTCTTGAAATTCGTACTCAATTTAATGCTTTTATACGAGTTCTGCGTAGTGATAATGCACGTGAATATCTCTCAACATCTTTCCAAAATTTCATGAAAATCTCAGGGTATCTTACACGAAACATCATGCTCTCATACTCCACAACAAAATGGCATAGTTGAACGTAAGAATAGACGCTTAATGAAAACAGCTCGAACTCTACTTATCCATATGAATGTTCCACTTAATTTTTGGGGAGATGCCGTTCTGACTTCTTGTTATCTAATCAATCAAATTCCGTCTTCCATTCTCCAAAATGAAGTACCACATTCTATCATGTATCTCGGTCTAGATCACTCCCATATCCCTTTTCGAATTTTTGGTTGTACATGTTTTGTACATGATCTCACTTCGGGTAAGGATAAGTTATATGCTCGTTCTTTAAAATACGTCTTCTTAGGATATTCTCGAAACCAAAAAGGGTATATATGTTCCACCTGATCTTCAGCGTTACTTAATATCTGCAGATGTTACATTTTTTGAGTCTACCCCTTTCTTTAGAACTAGTTATGACCCTTCCACGGTCTCTAAAAATCTCCCATCATTTTTTATTTATGAGATCACATCTCCCTCTTCTGAGTCTGAGAGTCCTCCAAATGTGCCGCTTCTTACATATTTTAGACGAAGTCGTGCTATTGATTGCTCAGGTGTACCAACAGAGGCTAATGATGGTTCATGTGCTGTACCAACTCCTATACCTACTTCGACCTCACCACATGATGATTGTCTCCCTTATTGCTGTGAGAAAAGGTACTTGACCTACTCGTAACTCAAATCCCATTTACAATTTTTTGAGCTATCATCGTATATCTGCACACCATTATGCCTTTCTTGCATCTTTGTCTTCTGTTTCCATTCCTAAATCTTTAGGTGGGGCTATGGCACATCCAGGATGGCATAAAGCAATGGTTGATGAAATGACTGCTCTGCACTCTAGTTGTACCTGGGATTTGGTTCCGTTACCATCTAGCAAGTCAATCGTTGGTTGTCGTTGGGTATACACTGTTAAAGTTGGTCCAAACGGTGAAATTGACTTACTCAAAGCTCGTCTTGTAGCCAAAGGCTACACACAAATACATGGACTCGACTACGGGGATACTTTCTCACTGGTTGCTAAAATGGCTTTTATCTGACTTCTTCCTGCTTTTGCTGCTATTCATCATTGGCCTTTGCATCAACTGGATATCAAAAATGCTTTTCTTCATGGGACCTAATAGGAAGAGGTATACATGGAGCAACTACTTGGCTTTGTTGCTCAGGGGGAGTCTTCGCATATGGTCTTCCGCTTAAGGCGCACACTGTATGGTCTTAAGCAATCTCACTGGGCTTGGTTTAGTCGTTTTAATGTATCGTGAAGGATTTTGGCATGATACGAACTAAAGTAGATCATTATGTATTCTATCAACACTCGTCAAAAGGCCACAACATATATTTGGTAGTATATGTTGATGATATTGTTATTACTGGGGGCGATGAAGAAGGAATTGCGTAATTGAAACAACATATGTTTCGTCACTTTGAAACCAAAGATTTGGGAAAACTTCGATATTTCTTGGGTATTGAAGTAGCTCAATCTAAGGATTGTGTTGTTATATCTCAACAAAAATACGCTTTGGATATTCTCCAAGAAACATGAGTGTTAGATGCCAAACCGGTTGACACTCCAATAGATCCAAACATTAAGTTGTTACCGGGTGAGGGGGAGCCATTAGATGACCCAATAAACTATAGAAGGTTGGTAGGACGGTTAAATTACCTTAGAGTAATTCGTCCTGTTATATCATTTTCTACTAATACTATCAGTTAGTTTTTGGATTCTCCATGCGACACCCATTGGAATGCTACAATCCGTATCTTGAGATACATCAAATGAGCACATGGGAAAGGATTACTATATAGCGATAATGGCCATACTCAAATTGTCGGCTACTCTGATGCAGGTTGGGCAGGATCACCCGTTGATAGGCGCTCTACTTCTGAATATTGTATTCTGATAGGTGGGAATATTATATCATGGGAAAGCAAGAAACAAGACGTAGTAGCTAGATCAAGTGCGGAAGCAGAATACCGCGTTATGGCTTTGGCAACATGCGAACTTATATGGCTAGTTGCTAAATGAATTGAGATAAGGTAATACTGAACCAATGAAGCTCGTTTGTGATAATCAGGCAGCATTACACATTGCTTCCAATCCCGTCTTTCATGAAAGAACAAAGCATATTGAGGTTCGTTGTCATTTCATAAGGGGGAAATTGGTCGGAAAGGAAATTGTCACATGGTTTGTTAACTCAAATGAGCAGTTGGCTGATTTTCTCACCAAGTCCCTCCACGACCCTCAAATAAAATATATATGTGACAAGCTCAATACACATGCCTTATATGCGCTAACTTGAGGGGGAGTGTGGAATATTATATGTATATATTAAATATATAGTTGATAGTCTTCAATGTAGTCACGAGAAATATGTGAGGTTGATTTATTTTATATCCAACTAGTATTAGAATTCATGTATATTTATGTCCATATTTCTTTATATTTCACTTTCACATATATAATATATGGACTAGCCCATATTTAGGCAAAACCATGCTATGCACTTATACTCCTCCAATATGTATGGACCAACCCATTCTTTATTTACTATATTACATATATATTACATATATGTAAAAAAAAAGAAAAACTCCAAAAAATGCCCCCCCCCCAACCCTTGCATACTTGCGCCCCTGTTTCTCCTTTCATTCTTTCCACCCTTTGGTCGTACACGTTAAGGGCCTAGTACAAAATTCATGTGTCAACATCAATATCTTCGTTGAGATTTTATGTTGGTGGAAGCTCATCAAGTTTTTTTTTGTAACATCTCGTTTAATACTTCACTTGCTTTTCTCAAATGTTCCCAGACAACATATGTTCCTTCTTCTAGAGACTGGCTTTTGCAATCATGCCATAAGCAACCGGCATTGCACTATTACAATAAATGCTATCCGGCTCATCAATTTCTTTCTCCAAGTTGCAAGACTAAATTTCCTCAATATTAATGGAATCCTTTACAGTTTTCTACCATCTTTTCATAATGTACTTTTCAGGGATTCTATTAACATTATGCATGCCTAAAGCTATCAAAGAATGCCTACACAAGATTCTTGTTGATTCACACTTTTTGCATGGGCATCTTAGTACCAATTTATCCATATCTACAAAGACACTTTTCACTTTTGCATGATTGATTTTCTTATACATCTGAAAAGCAAGGGATCCTTCAAGCAAAGTTTCATTGTAACTTAAACTGCTGCTAGTGAGATCATTCTCAAACAACTTATATATCGCATGAGTATAGACTTCTGATGCGTGCAATTTACTTTTATTTTCTATTGGGACTCGTGAGTGAGCGTATCAAGTATTTATATCTCTAAACTCATTTCCTAATATACATTTTTCTCAAATGCAATGATAAAGTTACGCAAAGAAGTAGTAAGCTTAGATATAATATTTAACACGTGATTGGTACTCTCACTTCGTGATGTGGACTTAATTCCAGAACTGAACACATCAGTGTTAAATGCAGTGCTCCATCTACGTTAACACTCATATAATATGTCCATCCATTGGTTACTTTGAGAAAAAGGCTTTTCATCTTTTTCTAAGACTCTTCAAATTCTTGTTCAGTGTCACACTTAGAATAACACTTGTGTAAAAGAGCCCAAAATTGTGGATTTCCATTGGGGCTTCCAATCTTCGATGCTACGCTCTTGCTAAAGTGACACTGGCATAAATAATGACGTGTCTCAGGTAGCTTGATATCCATCACATTGATGATGGCTTGAGCCTGATCAGTAAACAATGTTGTTGGTTGCTTCTCTTCCGATTGTACGCAAGAAAGTACTAAATAATTCAAATGATCCCGTTGTCTGCCACGATAAGAATGTACATCTAAATATCACATTTTTCAATGATTATTAACTACAACAAACACTGCACATTTTTAAGCCGTATTTATTTGTTTTGTATGTTGTGTCAAAGCAAACAACATCACCAAAGTAATCATAAACTAGCTCTAACTGTAGGGACAAGTTTGCCAATCTACACTCTGTATCTAATTCAGAATCCCAATCTAACATTGACTCTTTCATCTTTCTTATTTCTAAAATAAGATAACAATCCATCAAAATCACGTGTTTCCGTTTTTTTTTCTTAATAAATGGAGATGATTATATGCATCTTTTGTATGAAGGAAAGGTTTTTAGATCCACCCCTCACTTTCTTCTATCAAATAAAGAGTTCCATCCACCGGCCAAATACCAAAATTCACAAATGTCTCAAGTAAGTCGTCAGTGGACTTTTTGTTATACCTCAAGACGATCTCAAGTAATGTCTTTTAGTGGGTACAACCAATACATGATTATGTTCCTTAATAAAGTTTGTGATCTTCCAAATCCCATCTTTCCCTTCTCAAAAATGATTTTTGCTTTACATTCAATTCGTGGACCAAGTTTGATATATTTATCCCCAACACAATTTTCTACTTTTTAACTCCTTCAAAGAACAAAAGTTCCATTTTATTTTAGGATATCTCATATTCCTATAAAATAATATTGCTTTCTTTTTGCAGATGCTAAGCCCCTTCTCGAAAGCAAGTGATGTATGCTTCAAAAAATTGTTGTAAAGCCATATAATTTCCATGTAACAAATTATTCTCAAGTTCTTGTGCATCTTTGTCATGTGTCTTTTTTTATTTCTTGAACATCAAAACTTTCAAGGATTGCACTTGATTCACCCAAAACCATTGCTTCAGAATTTGTACAATCATATTTTGTAGTTTCTTTTGAATTTGATATTTCCTTAGACAAGAGAATGACACAACCTATAATTAAGACACAAAATACACTATTATTTTGCACTTAAACACCATCAAGAACTCAAGATACTTCATGGAATTAAAAAAATTATTTGCTGAAAACTATGCTGGGTGTATTTAAATATATATATATATATATATATATATAAAATCTTTGATCGACGGAGAGGACCATCACACGCACACACATACACACACACACACATATATATATATACACACGCACTAGTATATATATAGATATTCTTCTTAAGCATTAACAAAATACATAGCTATCATTTCAACATTTTATCATCATGCATTTCCGTGTACTTCAAGAAATGTCGTAAGAAGAAAGAATTGTAATGAACAAAATTTACCTCTTGTTGATGGGTCTCATGTTCTTGGTATACTTGCTTGTTGTGAAAATCTCTCATTTCATTAGTTGCTGGTCAATTTTTTGGTTTTCTTGCAATTGCAGCATTAGCCTTGCAATTGTTGTAGCAGAAGAGTGACTTTGATTGGAAGAAAACTCTTTTTGGATTGCTACATTAACGATGGGATTCTTTATTGGGCCTATTTCAATTATTAAATGTTTAGCCAACTTTTTAAAAATAACTTTTACTTATTTAATTTGGCAAATGACATGGCAAATGGATGACTACAATGGCTACAATAAAGGTCCAAAACTAGGTCCCTACAAATATTTCCTCGATCATCAACTATTTTAGATGTGCTCAAACGTCACCAGTAGGGGTATACATTCGAAGCGAGTATGCATCCCCATCCACTCTCGTTTGGATATTTTTCATTTAGAGCGAGTAAAGTGGAAATGGATACCCAAAACGCTGGTACTTGCAGTTTACTCTGCGAAACGGGAATGAGAATGGGTAGTATCTACCAATTTCTCGCCCCAGTATGGTACCCCACATTTATTCAATAATTTTAATTTGTACACATATGTATATTAATATATCAATAATATATTAATTTCAAGTAGCATTGTGTATTTTACCTAGATTATATATTTTATAATTAAGATATAAGTAACTAAAATATTGTTGATTTTTTTTAGTACTGTATTCTTTTTTATAATTAAGTTAATTATGTATGATGTAGTTTTATTGTCATTGATGAATGATGAAGTTGGCTTTGAATGATTATTAGATGTCCCTTATTATGATATTTCAATTTTGTTTAATTATGTTGTGACCAAATATTTGATTTTACTTAGTCTTTGGCTTTCTAGTTTATGAAATATGAAAAATATATAAGAATTGGTATCCACTACCTTTCTCGCACCGTGTGGGCACCATACACGGGAATGAGATTGCATACCGAAGTTTCACTTCTTACATGCACGAGTTTTGGCATGTGGGCAACCGTAATGCAAGTACCCGTCCCGCTCCCGCCCTACTCATTATCATGTAATACGTAATAATCATCAATATGTTTATTCTTAGGTTGCGAGTTATCTCATCATAAAAAAAGTAAATGGAAAAAAGATATAAAACCAAGGTTTCGACCTTATATTTCACATATATAATGACAAATAAAAAATATGACAAAATACTTCGCTTAGAATGACCCATCGTTCCCTTTGAGAGGATTTCAACTCTCTCATTCCCTTTCTTCGGGTTTTGACTATTTTGTTAGCCGCCTCCTTCCTCCCATCTCTTATTTTTTCTTTCACTTTTGACTCGTCATTGCTCCATTTTCACCTGTACACTCATCTCCTTCCACAAAATCATGGTTATTAGGCCACCCCCACATCAACCTTTTGTGAAAAATACCGAACCCTCTCAAAATTATAATTCGATTCCCTACACATTTTCCAGATCTACGATTCTGAGAAGAAATCGCCTCCATGGACCCCATTTTCTCCTAACCTCCTCCCCAAGAAAGTCAAGACACAATTAATAGTCTCAACCCTTTGTCTACCCCACGAGCAAATTGAACATCCCTCACCACTTTAGCCACTGCTCAAGCATGTGAAAAGACGATAGTGGAGGGAAACCCTACAAGTGAATTTTAAGGAAAGGGTGGCACTATGCCTTCATACCTCTAATTTTGCTTTGAAGTTTAGTGTCTCTTTTTTTGTTTTACCGAATAGATCTATTTATCTTGTTATCAATAATGTTCCGGTGCATGAACCAATCCAAAGATGGAGGATCTATGCTTTTATGCTTTTACTCTGTTTTCTCGTTATTTATGTTTCCTAATTCTACTTTTCTTTCTTATTGTTGCTTTTTATGTAGAAGAATCCCAGGTTGCAGGAAAAGCTTATGCTTTGCCTATCTTTTGATTTGGTTTTTCAAGTTCTCTTCAGAGGTCTTAATCAAAATTGAGACTATTGATTCATGTCGATGGAGCCACTTCTTCGTTTTAAGGCAGCGTTGTATGGGAAAGCTACTATAGTGAGTGCATCATTGGAGGCTATTGGACTTTATGTAATTCTTAATTTACATGATCCATAAATCTTTGAACACTATGATCATCACAAATAGATTCGTAAATAGATATAAAAGAAGAATACATTTGTGATTGTGTTGCGGAGAGTCTTTTGATCTCCTTGAACACGATCCGCCAACGAACAACTTTAGTTGGAGCTTTTGGATTTCTCTCTTTCTACCTATACACTTTTCATTATGTGTTTCTTAAGTATGTTTTATGATGGCCTAAGACATAATATATAGGAGAATAGATGACCAAATTCCAGTTAATGTTTATTAGGACTTAATCTCAACCGTCCATCGGGGAAGAACTTTAATAGGAAAACAAGAATAATAGAATTAACATGTTTCCTTGAAAACATGGATTCCTATAAGACCACAATTACTGGGAAAGATAAATAACATAATGAATTTATCTTACAATCTCCCACTTGGTCGTTAGGAATACTCATTAATGTTTTCATGAAAAATCATAAGGCGCGCGTAAAATGTTAAGACTTTCTTTATCTAGTTCTCATAAGTACCTTGACTAATCAAGTAGTTAATAAGAGTTATGGTGGGCACATTATTTTGCAATATGATTTCTTCCATGTACCACAACGTTAACGACAAACATAACTAGGCCATTAGTAAGAATTTTCATAATGGTCCCATAATGTCAAGAGTAATATGAAAACACAATGGAAAAACAGAACATAATAGATGTAGAAGTACATTAAGAGCTCAATGACAAGTCATTATCTTCTAACATCTTGTTCTAGTAATCAAAATTGAAGGTTCATGTGTTTTGATCCCTTAAATATAATGTCATAAATGGAGAATTTGAGTGCGACATTATTGTCAAATTATGCAATCATGCTCCTAAATACAGCCTCAAAACATGTCACAAATTCATCTAATGGTAAATGTTCAAAGCAACTCATGATTTATGGCTTTTCCAAAATGTTACATCTCTAATCATGAGATGCACCTAGTCAAGAGCAGAGTCTTTGAGTTTAAGCATGTACCTGACTCTGAATCTTAAAATTTAACCATTTGTGGATGTGTTTATTTTCTATAAGTGAGCATGTAATATCTCAATACTTCATTTATTTTCCAATTCTTTATGCAAATATTTATCAATACTAAACTTGCCTCATTTATGCAATGGAACAACATTGAAAAAGCATGTTATAATACCAAGTATTTCTAGAACTTTATAAGTACGTGCTTTATGATGCATTCTAAAAATTTGAAGTGACCAATAATGAAATATCTCTATTTCAATCACAATGATGCTTAATCATGTATTTCTAAAAGTTCTCTCATAAATGATCCTCAGTCTGATGTACAAGACCAAGATCGCAATTGACGAATAGAATGTCATGCATGAAGAAAAGTTATGAACTTACTCCCACTGATCTTGGGTATATACATGAACCAACAATATTTTATTAAAACCAAAACTCGTAATGATTCACGTTATGAAAAGTTGGTTACGTGAGAAGTGTGATATACAACATAAATGATGACAACATTGAAAAAGCATGTTGTAATACCAAGTATTTCTAGAACTTTCTAAGCACGTGCTTTATGATGCATTCTGAAAATCTGAAGTGACTAATAACGAAATATCTCCTTTTCAGTCACATAATGCCTAATCACGTATTTCTAAATGTTCACTGATAAATGATCCTCAGTCTGATGTACAAGACCTAGATCGTAATTGACGAATAGAATGTCATGCATGAAAAAAAGTTATAAACTTACTTCCACTGATCTTGAGTTATATACATGAACCAACAATACTTTTATTAAAACCAAAACTCGCAATGATTCACGTTTTCAGAAGTTGGTTACGTGAGAAGTGGGATATACAACAAGATGGATATTCCGATAAGTTGTGATTACATAAGAAATAAAGCCACTGCGGTAGGCAACATATTCCAGTGAGGTGGATATTTGATTCTTTAATACACGAATCAAATGCAACAATTAGCTATGTATATTGAGAATTCACTAAGAATGTTGATCATACCACTTTCGTGACTACCAAACGAACATAATTTGATTTTTTCAATTAAATACACAAAGAAATATGTGTACAATAATTATACTTCACGACGTGGAATAAGAACACTGTTGTGACAAACATGTTTCCTTAAAGTGAAAATAAATATATCTTAATGCACAAAACAAACATTGTGCTAAATAGTTTGATAAATATGTAAAAACTGCCACTTTATCATAAAAATTTCTATTAGTTACGTTCAGGAAAGTCCAATGGTAGAAATTCGTATGCTTAAGTCCCATAAAAGATAAAATCTTTACTATACGGTAACTTATTTGGAGCAAATTTTTAATGAACAAAATACTTTAATCTCCATTATCCCCGTAGTCAGGTGCATAAATTAGTTGCAATTCAGGATACAACTTAAATTTGTTGAATATCAACTATACAAAAATAAATAAACCTAGAAAAGTAGCCACATAAGAATTGCTCGTAATTTCTTAAGGCCAAAAAGTTTTGTGCGTTTAGGGAGATACATAGAGATCTTGTTAAAGACATCTTCCGTAAACATGAATTCTAAAGAATCTCAAGACTTTGGCTGCTTTATCAATCAAAACCATTATGTTCAAATAATTAATATATCACGGGAAAACTTCATGAAATCTTAATAACAGACAAGCGAAGTAAATCCTTAAGTTATACTCAGGAATTTATCCAATTGAGTAACGTTCAATTAATAGACAAAAAAAATTATGATTAGTTTATTACTTAATTAATCTCAACAAACCTTGAGCACCAAGGTTATCATCACATGATCCACGGACAAAAAATAGTTTGGTTGAGTCGTTGCCATTGAGATCAATACATCACACATACAATACGAAAGCAAGATAAACAACAAAACATCAAACGCCTTGCCGAGAGTTCATAATTCATAAACATTCATGATAATGTTAAACAACAAATCCACAAACGTACTCTTGTTGGAAATTACAAAACACATAATATCCGAATTATGTTGAAAGATGCTTATGAAACACCTAATGAACTTTAAATAATTATTCCATCGATAATGATGGTTTAAATCTATTTAACTTTGATGGATAATCATGTGTTCACTAACCTAAGCTCTGATACCACATGTAATTTTAAATTTACATGATCCATAAATCGTTGAACACTATGATCATCACAAATAGATTTATAAATAGATAAGAAAGAAGAATGTCTCTGTGATCGTGTTGTGGAGAGTCTTTTGATCAACGAACAACTTTAGTTGGAGCTTTTGGATTTCTCTCTTTCTACTTTACACTCTTCATTATGTGTATCTTAAGTATGTTTTATGATGGCCTAAAACATAATATATATATATATATATATATATATATATATATATATATATATATATATATATATAAGAGAAGAGAGGACCAGATTCCAGTCGAGGTTTATTATGACTTAATCTCGACCGTCCATTACGGAAGAGCTTTAATAGAAAAACAACTCTTATTAGGTAACTAAAATGATAGAATTAATATGTTTTCTAAAAAACATGGATTCCTATAAGACCACAATTACGGGAAAGATAAATACCATAATTAATTTATCTTACACTTTATCCCTATTCGCCAGGGAATAGCTCAAAATTTTGCTTGCTTCTTTGGCATTGCAGATCGTCCTATACTTTGTTGTGTTTTCAGATTTTCAATTGTTCCTTGTCATTTGTTGAAGTGCGCCGAATAAATTGTATTTTTAGTTTGGATTTTTGTTTTGACCATTTGTTTGGGTCTCTTGAAGTAACCAACAACAACAACCAAGCCTGCAATCCCAATTAAAATAGGGTAGGCTATATGAACCATGAATGAATCACGTCGAGTCTTGAACATGAATCTTCTATCTCATATGTTTCGGTTGACGAGCATGTCTTCATTTAGATATTTTAGCTTTATGTCGTTCCGTATGACCTCCATCCATGTCTTTTTCGGTCTCCCACGAGCTCTAGCCGTCTGTCCTAAGTCGAGATCTTCAACTCGTCGTACCGGTGCATCTATGGGTCAGCGTTTAACATGTCCAAACCATCTTAAATGGTTTTCTCGCATTTTTTCGTCGATGGCCGCCACACCCAATTTATGCCAAATATCTTCATTGCGCACCTTATCTCTACTGGTGTTACCGTACATCCACCAAGCATGCGCATCTCTGTAACGTTCATTTTTTGTGCATGACTTTGCTTAATAGCCCAGCACTCGGAGCCATAAAGAAAATCAGGTCTAATAGCCGTACGATAGAACTTTCCTTTAAGCTTTAAAGAAAAGTTACAATCACACAGGATCCCTGTTGCACTATTTCATTTTGTCCATCCAGCTTGGATGCAGTGGTTGACATCTCCGTCTAACTCTTCATCCATCTGTAGTATGGAGCCTAAATCCCAAAAATGCGTACTTCTCGGTATCTCTTGGCCATCCAACTGAACCCTGTCATTGTTGTTTCTTCGTTGTTTGCTAAACTTGCATTCGAGGTACTCTGTTTTTGTTTGACTTAGTCAAAATCCTCGTGCTTCTAATGTTTGTCTCCATCGTTCTAATTTAGTATTAACTCACATTCTTGTCTCATTGATGAGGACAATATCATCTGCAAACAACATACACAATGGGACTCGGTCTTGAATGGTTCTGGTGATTTCATCAATTACAATGGCAAACAAAAATGGGCTCAAAGTTGACCCCTGGTGTAAGCCAATTGTAATTGGGAAGATGTCTGTTAAACCGCCACAAGTTCGGACACTTGTCACCACATTCTCATACATATCTTTTATGATGTTGATATATTTAATGGGTACCCCCTTCTTCACCAAGGTCCACCATAATACCTATTGAGATGCTTTGTCATATGTCTTTTCTAAGTCGATAAAGACCATATGCAAATCTTTACTCTTTTCTCGAAAGCGTTCAATGAGCTGACGAATCAAATGGATGGCCTCTATGGTCGACCTTCCGGGCATAAATCCAAATTAGTTCTCAGATATGGGACCAATTTGTCTCAATCGATGTTCGATCACCCTCTCCCATAGCTTCATGGTATGCGACATAATATTTATCCCACGATAGTTAGAACAGTTTTGGACATCGCCCATATTCTTATATAGAGGTATTAGCGTACTCTTCCTCCACTCTTATGGTATTTAATTTGTTCGCCATATTTTGTTAAAGATGTCCGTCAACCAAGTCACCCCTATCTCTCCCATGCTTCTCCAAGCCTCGATAGGGATATCATCTGGGCCAACAGCTTTTTGAGTCTTCATCCTCTTCAAAGCATCTTTGACTTCCAACCTTCTAATACGGCGCATAAAATTACAGTTCAAATCATGAAGGGACTGCGAGATGTCACCCACTGCTTGGGTGGGGCCTCCATTGAACATACCCTCGAAGTACTCCCTCCACCGTGCTTTAACCTGATCCTCACGCACCAAGACAAACTGACCTTCATCTTTGATCATTTCACTGCACCTAGGTCTCTAGTCTTCCTCTCTCTAATGCGAGCAATTTTTTATATATCCTTCTCGGCCTCCTTGCTATCCATCTTCTCATAAATTTCCTTGTACACAGCCTCTCGTGCTAGTCGAATAGCTTTCTTTGCTTCTTTCCTGGCTAACTTATACTTTTCAAAGCTTGATCCATCATAGATCTTCTTCAAATCCCTGTAGCAATCCCATTTGGCCTTGATTGCCACCTTCACTTCTTCATTCCACCATGACGTGTCTTTACCTGTCAGGCTACTACCTCGGGATTTACCTAAGAGGTCTTTAGCTACCTTCTTGATACAACAAGTCATTTTGGTCCAAGTTGCATCTGCATTGACGTCAATCTTCCAATCTACCTCTTGAACCACTCGCTCCACGAAGGCCTTTTGGGTAGACTCCTTAAGCCGCCACCACTTAATTCTAGGTGCCTACTCCTCTTAAATCCTTGTTGCAGTCTAATATCCAACACCAAAAGACTATGTTGCGTAACCACACTTTCTTCGGGGATGACCTTTCAATCTAAGCAACGACTTTTGTCCGCCCTCCTAACTAAGAAGAAATCTATATGGCTCTTATTTGACCCACTCCTATAAGTGACCAAATGAGATTCTCTCTTCTTAAACCAAGTATTTGCTACAAGCAAATCATAAGAAAGGGTGAAGTCTAAGATAGCGTTGCCCGACACATTGCGATCCCCAAAGCTATACCCGTCGTGGATGTCCTCGAACCCATCACGGCTAGATCCTACATGACCATTAAAGTCACCTCCAATGAAGAGTTTCTCGCTACTAGGGATCCTTTGTACCATCTCGTCCAAATCTTCCCAAAACTTACGTTTTACAACTTCGTCTAGTCCTATCTGTGGTGCATAGGCACTAATGACATTCAAGATATCCTCGCCTATGACCAACTTGACCAGTAAGATCCTGTCGCCCTTCCTTCTGACCTCCACCACGTATCTATGATGATCCCAACACTATTTCGGTTCTTCTCTGTCCCCGTATACCAAACCTTACAACCCCAAGGATCTACTACTTTGGCCTTCTCACCAACCCACTTGGTCTCTTGCACGCATAAGATGTTGATCCTCCTCATGGACATTGCCTCAGCTAACTCGACCAATCTTCCTGTGAGTAACCCCACATTCCACGATGCAAGGCGAACTCGTCGTTCTGGACTAACTTCTTTACCCTCACCCGTCCTGGAAGGTGAGGAAACCCTTGCTCATTTAACACCACACCCGGGCGTCGATGTGGCGCGTCGCTTTCGGGCGACGACCTAGCAACCCTTGCCCATTTATCACTACACCCGGGGTCCAATGTAGCGCGTCACGGAGTAGGGAATCTCCCCAACGAAATTGATAGTATGGTTCATATCATAGGATGTGACGGGGTTCTTACTTTGGTTGTCACAAGCCTACCACAACCCTCCTCCTTTATCCTGACTTAGGACATGCAGTGAAATCTCACTTGATGTAACCGAACCTATTATTTTAAATGCATAATTTTTAACTAAAAAAATCGCAATTATGAAATTTAATAGTTGCACAATAATTTTAAAGGTATATGCCATTTTACCATTTAATATCTGAGGAAGTCACCACTAATTAGCAATAATAATGTTGATTTTTTTTTTTATCATTCAATACGTATGTTGACTAACTACTTTAAAGCAATTGATCCGACATGTTCTTCAATCCCATTATAGATTGGAGTTCATTAAGCTACCAATTACCTAGATAAGACAACATGTTCATGAATTTAAAACTTAAATGCTTATAAACATTAAATTATTAAACAAAATTAATTAAAATATATTTGGTTTTTATATACTCTACTTGTAAGTTTTCTTTTCTAAGAGTTATGAAACCTTCTCGTATTTAATATTTAATTCCCATGTAAGATTCTATGATATAGTTCTTCTATTTAAAATGACGTTGTCAATGTGTAGTTGAGTAGTTCCAATTTAAGATCGGATTAGACTCTTAGAATCAAGACGATAATAAGAGGGAAAATATTAATAACTTCAACATGATATTTAGAAACTGTCTTCTGTCATTGGGATAAGATAAACGCTAGGAGACTTTCTAACCATAACGAAATAATATTATCTAAACTTATTATGATGATTATAAAGTTGCCTGTACAGGTCAAGTACACATACTAATACCAAATAAATTAATTTATATAACGCGGTCGCCATAATTGATGACATTTTATTTTATTAAAAGAAAGAAAGACTTATGGATGCCAATTTTGAATGAGATTAGGCCGCCGCGTGGCTTGACCGACCGTGCTTTTTCCTTTTCTAAGTTCCGTAGCGCCCACCCCACCGAATATTTTGGCGTGTTACTAATTTGATATTCACCACTACAACTCAGCTAATGACAACTATGCCCCCACCGAACTTTTGTTCCATGTTATTATTACTTTTAGGTATATAGGTTGCTTTTTAAAGAATATATATAAAATAAATCAAGTGAATTATTGCTATATCAGACGGCGTTTGTTGCTCAAAGTCTCAAACAAAACGATTGTTTTAACCTTTTTATTTTAGACTCACCAATCCATAGATTCAATTTACGTGTTTTAGAACTGTAAATGAAACGGTATTTCGATAGATATAAGACACTAAAAGGGTAATAGAATATTCTTAAGTTTGAAATTACTCTTTGCAATGGTAACGTCTGAATTATTATTGAATAGTTATTTCTACAATTTATAAATTTTCTTTTAATCTAAACATCGATTGTAATAATTTCTCATAAACACGATCCAGATGCCTTTATAAAACCAAACAAGAGCCCTAGCTAGGGGCATGACGGTCATTCAGTGGAACGCGTAAACCAAACTAAGTAACAACAGTATTATCTATTTATTTATTTATCACATTTTCACAATTGAAATTTATGTTGTGTACACTGTTCCCCTCTTTCAACAAAACAGTAACTCCCGCTCCCCAACCTTGAACAACTTACCAATTTCACTTTTACCAAAACTCTCCGATCTATCTCATCTAGCGAGTTAGTTATGGTGGTGGAGATTATGGAACGAGCAGCCATGGATATAGCCGGCGGTGGATTGAACAAATTGTTAGCCAACAATTCGATGCGGCGGCGCTACGGCAGCGGCGGAGGCGGCGGAGGCGGAGGAGGAGTTATTTCGTGCGGAAGTGAGAGTGACTTAGCCGCTTTGGTGAGAGATTTCGTGGAAATCGGTAGCGCCGGAGCTGAGAGGCCCTGGTGCAGCTGCAGCAGCGACAGCGATTCCGGATACTCCGACCTAGCTTCTCTCGCCGATCAGATTTCTGTAAGTAGTGTAGTATTCATTACGAACATGATAATAATAATAATTGTTTGATTATGTACATGAATTTTTTCAATTAGAATCTGATTGTCTTAGGCCATTGTATGTTCGCGGAATCTGTTACTGAGCTAGGTTTATTTATTGATAGTGACATTATTATGTTCTATTCGATTTGCCAAAAAGCGAGTATGACTTGACTAATGGTTCAATTTGGAGTCTTAACTACTTAGTGATCGGTGTATGTTTTGAGACATTGGGCACTTTAATGTGAACGAAGGAAGTCATGAGATGAAGCATTACTCTGAATGCCTCGTAATCCTGGAGATTCAGGATTATGTTAGTGATAACTATTGTCTGCTAATAACATTAAAATGGACTCTTGTTGTGGTACTGTTTCTTTGAATTCATAAAAGGTGCAGAAGGACGGCGGATGCCGTTTACAATTGCATATATGAATTCTAACATAGGGATGAAATATGTTTTAAAGCAATATGTTTTCATGGATTCTGGCCATTGGTTTTTGATAAAATTGTTCAAATTTGCAGTTGTCTAAGCAGTCAGTCGACCAGTTTGCGACTAACTTGGCAGTTGTCGTCAAATCCCTCATTCTTTCAATATCTGAGACTGACAAAATCGGGAAGCCTAATGCTTGCAGTTCTAGCTGCATCCTTTTCTGTCTGGTCAAACTTCTGCAGTCCTCTGGTTATGATGCAGCTGTATGTGCAACTAAGTGGCAGGGATCTGGAAAAGTTCCTGGAGGTATAATTGCCTATTCCTTAATGAATTTTGCATTGTAGTTTGTAATCAGTTCAAGTATGTTTCATAGGAGAAAAACTTAGAACAGGACGGTCCGTAAGGATGGATAAACAATCAATTGATAACAACCAATGCGGATGTATAAAGGTTTAATTTATGTGTTTATAACACCGAAACCCTGTGTACTCTATATGCACTGTTCAACTATTTTTGTACCTGCTTGTCTTGAACTTGGTTGTCGCGGTTTTGAAGCACTATACCTATTTATTTTACTCTTTGTTTAATTGTTGTATCTTGCAATGAAAGAAAAACCTCTCCGACCTCAAGTCTTAGCAGTTACCGCCAAAATAATTGAGTGTGTTAACTTTTGATTTTGGAAGTCCAGAAAGTAAGAGTCGTTTACTGCTCTTCCTAGAGAGCTTTATCCAATACCAAGTGGAAGCTTTTGTATAAGGGGACATGAAAGGGAATCAAATGGGGCCTTGATCTCATCATGGACACTTTGCTTGGGGGAGGGATGATTAAATTACTGTAGTTAAGTAACTATCCTTGGAAATTCAAGCTTCTGCCATTCCCATAATGAAACTTGCAAATGGCAGAGGAAATTAATAAAATCTCTAACTCGTGGAGTGTTTCAGTTTGAGGGTATCCGAGCAAAACATATAGAACATGTTGTCTATTATTCACTATTCAGTAGCCTGTTCCCTTCGGCTCCTCTATGCACTGCTTCTATAGCCTTAGGGTTGATGTTCTTTCCCGTGGTTGTTCCAAAAATTCAATCTATTTAAGCTACACGTGTAACAAATATGAGGCGGTGATTTTCTTTGATTCTTTAGTTGCTAATCATCTTTTTCTGAAAATGCAGGTGAACACGAGTTCATTGATGTCATAACTCACAAAAGCCGCGGAGTCTCCGAAAGGTACATAATAGACCTCGACTTCCGGAGTCATTTTCAAATAGCGAGAGCCATAAAGCCGTATAGCGCAGTGGTGGGTTCTCTTCCTCCAATTTACGTGGGCACAGTGACTAAGCTCAAAAAGCTTCTTCGACTAATGGTTGATGCTGCTACTTATTCACTTGAGAAAAATTCGATGCCGCTTCCTCCGTGGAGATCCTTGGCTTATCTGGAGGCCAAGTGGGAATCTCCCTGCCAAAGAATAGTTAACCTTCAAGCAGGTGCCTCTTCTTCCTCTCATCAGCAGTGCATAGGTTTACTCCGGAGACTTAAGTCCTTTGCAACCTCTGATTTCAAATATAAGCAGATCTCATGATACACGGGTTCTTTTTCTGCAATTTATCCCAAGTTTCTCCCTATATGTTATAGTTAATTGGCCGGAAAAAAAAAAGTTAACATTTTTAAATTAAAATATATTTTACAAACCGTGGGTGGGGCGGGAGTGTTTGGGGGGGGGGTGTTGATTTTTAAGAATTATTTGTCATTTTTGACCTTTTTTATACTTTATACTATTCTTTTCTTTCTACCTCATACTGGTAATTTTATATTATATTATATACAATTTCTAACCACATATTATGGGGCTTTGAGTTATTTTTTTCCTTTCTTTCTTGTCCTATTATCATCACAAATTGAAAAAAACACGAGATTTCGCCAGTCAAAGGGGCCACATAGGACTAATCGCAAACCCATTGCAACAGATGCGAAAGTTGGTGAAGAGTGAAGACCTTTTTCTTTAGTTCAATAGGTCTTACATTTATCTTTCTTTTTTATTGAATTTTCATTTTGGTTATGTTCGATAGCGGGATCATTTTTGGCCGCCAATAGTTTAGAGAGAGTATTTGCGTAAAGTTGGCTATGGTCTAAACTTCCTTAGCCTCTGCTGGTACATTTCGTGCTGAGTATCATTGTAACCCGAGGCTTAGTGTATGAACATTTTTTTGTGATAAGGTTTCTTCCTGAGAATTTTGTGCCACTAAAGACCTAGTCTTTTGTGTTTCTATGTTTATTGTATTGAGCAAGTCTTGTATGCTTAGATTACACAATGATGGCATGAAATTAAGTTATACTTTCATGTATGCGAAGCTCGCATAAGTCATAACCATGCCTAGTATGGACAGTCATACCTGTGCCTTCTTAGATTTGTTCTAGGTGCTATTTTTTCATAGGATTTCAATAATTAACTTTGAAGCATAAAAAGCTCAAAAATTCGATGGTCTATCTTTAATGGTTTTCAGGCTACGGATTAGGGAGTGTCTCTCAATTATTTAAAACATGGGGAGAGTCTAATATTGATTTAAGTCTCAAGACTGTCTTTGTATTTATATAGACGTCAAAAGTTTTATACTTATGTTTACCTGATTTTTATACCGGCATGGAAATCCTATAAAAACGTTTCAAGAGATCAGAAGTTAGGTTTCAAGAGATCAGAAGTTCCACTTGTGATACATTATATCTATATCTATATCTATACTAAGGCAACTTGGTCGTGCAAGTCTCATTTTAACTGGTAGGTATGAAAGCAAGTTTAAAAAATGATGTTAGGCTACTCCTTTTCAGTTAATTACTCAATGTTGTATGCAGGCGGGAGTCGAACGGAGAAGTGTAAAAACCAAAAAATAAAGAGGCATATTCGAAAGGCCGAATAATGGACAGGAAAATGGTTCAATTTCTACTTATAAAAAAAATGGTTCAATTTCTATAATATAAAGTGTTACGCAGACCTTGTTGGGTTGTGGAGCCTAAGTTGATCTGGGCATCTACTGAAAATCCAGGCCAATTTTCATGATCCATGCTAAATATTTTTGGATTGGGTCGTACTATTGTCCATGTAAAATTTATTAGGAGTCTACTTAATATAAACAAACTCTCTTGTAATTGTAACCTACGACATAACGTATAGTGAAAAATCCTGACTTTGTATCGCCCCCAGAGGTAGTCATAGACGAACTCGGTAAACAAATCTCCGTGTTCTTGCTTTTCGTTTGTGTATAATTTTCTGTTTCTTGTATTGTTGCGCAACATAGCCTACCGACTAATCTTATTTTATGTAATGTGGGTCCCAATGATTAATATGTCTGGGTCCTCAAATATAATTGTTAACGATTTTACCTTAGATATATCTATATTAACTATACATCAATATTCATGTATATAAATTAACTTACAATTGCGATGAATTTCATTGAAAGCTAATTCTGTTGAGTTCGTAGAATTTCGCTCCATCTCTCTAAATTTTAATAAATATTAGTTTGGAGTTAATTTTATTTGCGTTTATATTAGCGTGGAGGATATGAATATTTGCATATTCACAAATGATTCTTTTTCAAAGTAATAACAAACACTTTGCAAAATCATATAGTTGGTGTCGTTTAATTTGTAAAATTTGTATACGCCTCCAGTGAAAATGCAGATTATGGGTCCTAAATGTCACTAACAATATTTTAGGATCGTTATAAGAAAATATCGAATAATCATAGCGAAGCTAACTTGGTGCATAATTTTTTAAAGGGATAATTACAGTTACACCCCATGAGGTTTAGTGTAATTACGAATATCTTGCCTGAGATTTGAATAATTACAATGATCTCCCCTCTAACAAGTAATTTAATGGATGACTACAAGTACACCCCCTGAGGTTTGGTGTAATTACAAAGACCCACCCTCAAGTTTGAATAATTATAATGACCTTTCCTCTAACTAGTAACTGTAAATGCATTTCCAACTTTGTCTTTGGTCAATTCTATTGTTTAAATGAATATAAAATGCCTTGTTGAAAGTACTTGATATTTTATTTAATTTCAACAGCTTGCATATAAAATAATTACTCGATATAAAGTATTAAAGAATACACTAAATTAGTGAAGATAACTACATTTAAGAAATTATATTTTATTAAAGAAATTATTTTGTGATAATATTTTCTACCACTGTGACATAAGGGTTTATCTTTTATTCTCGCACCAATAGGTTTTTTTCGTCAAGAAAGAATGAGTAATAAAATTAAATAATTTTTTGATAAGAGCAATAAAATTAAATATATGTGAGAATGATTATAAATAATTTAGTTATTCTTTAATACTTTTTTATTCAGTAGTTAATTTACCTAATATTACATGCAAACTCTTGAAATTAAATAAAATATTCAGTATTTTCAACAAGACATTTAAATTTATTTATACAATAGAATTGTTCAAGGGCAAAGTTGAAAATGCATTTAGAATTACTAGTTAGATGGGAGGTCATTGTAATTATTCTAACTTGAGGAGATGCCTTTGTAATTATACGAAACCTCATGGGGTATAATAGTAACCATCCCTTATAATTACTTATTAGAGGGGAGGTCATTGTAATTATTCAAACCTCATGGAAGGTCTTTGTAATTATATCAAACCTCAGAGTGTTAACTATAATTATCCCTTCTTGAAAACATACTTTATCTTCAAAACATTTAAACAGAATGAGCTTTAGTCATCTTTGGTGTAGCTCTAGTACCCGTCTTCTAATAAAAATCATTTTGCCGATAAAAAAAACGAAAGGAGCTTTAGTGGCTCATATCATAACTCTCATTCCAACCATTTGATCAGAATGATCTAGGTCGCCCATTAAGATTGTCCACTTGTATATATATATCCCATCAATTAATAACTTTTCAGCCATCAAAAAACGTTTAACCCACATTCTTTTTTTTTAACTTGGTTTCTCTCTTTGGATCGCCTTTTGTTTTAGAGTTAAGCGGATCAGCTAAGTGCACATGGTACTCAATTAAGCCGCACGGTCAATTCTTTGGTGATAAAAAAATAATAAAAACTACTTGAGATGATTTTACTAGCTATAGCTAGTAGTATGGAGAAAAATAACATAGAACGACAAAAACTTCACATACTAAAATTTGGTTATTAACAAAAAAGAGAGCATTATAATAAGTAATTAGACACTAACATAGTCTATTAAGGCATTGAGTTGGAAGGTAAAAGAAAAAATTAAAGTCTTGTCGAAAAAGATTCGGTCCAATACAAAAGGAAATATAACGATCTGAAAAAAGAAAAGAAAAGTCTATTTCCCATCCGTTTTTCTGCACGTCTTCTTCCCCAAGCTAAGTTGTGACCTAACAACAAAAAGAAATCATAAGAACAATAAATAATGTGTCGTCAGTGGATGCTCGCATCGAGGGCACTAGATTGGGGAGGTCAATAACGCGAGCAAGAGCTCGAAGAAGAACCAAGAGATAAGAAGCAAGAGCAACATCACTTTGTAGGAACCAACTAGTTAATTGTCACATAAATTACGGTGTGTCTTTCGGCTGTGAGATTTTTAGCTGTAAGACAAGCGTAACCCTTCAATAAAACCACACAACACACTCTAGCTACCTAGGTATAAAAGACGAGAAACAATATTTTATTGGCATTTTATCCACTTCAATGCAATCTATTTTATTAGGTAGCAAAAGAATATTCTAGCGCATGTGTTGGGTATTTTAAGCCTTATTCATTACTTAAGGGATTTCAAACTTTTCGTAAAAAGGGTAATCAAATAGAATCAAGAAAAAAAGGAAATAGTGGTACAAATGATGGATATAAAAGTGGTATTTACATTTTAATCTTTAATTTGGGCTTATATCCAACGTGGCGAGACACCTAATAAGGCTTATTTTACATTTGGTTGCCACGTAGGATCAAGGCCCATTAATGCACGAATTTTTAGAAGACACGTGCCAAAACTTTATTGAGCATATTTATGACTGTGCAAAGTGTATTGAATCAATCGTACCGATTGGTGACCGAATCAATGACTTAGAATTAATCTGACAAACAATCACATCTGGAATACCGAGTTAGCAATCGATTTGGTATTTGGTTATGAGGGGTAGGTAATCGTGTCGTACCGATTAACAATTCTTTTCTTTTATATTTAAAATACATATAAATTAAAGTTATGTTTTCCAATGGATGCATCTAAAAATATCGGCCATTAATATATTAAATAGTGAACAATAGTCAAAGCGTCCTTAAAATGCTAACAACTAATAAGCAAACAAGTAATCACTACCTAAACCTATTCACAAATTGATTTATACCTCTTTTTATATATATATTATCTAAAAAAAACACAAAGATATTGTATCATCACAATTGCACACATAAATCACAAATTAAATGATAAAACCTACTTTACCTAAACTAAACCCGAGAAAGTAAACATGCACGCGCACACACATTGTAACATGTTGACGTTGTAACGAATATTGTTTTTTAGTATTATTGTGACGACCACGCCCCACGAGTCATGCTCCGATCCGAGTTGGTTCAGTGGTGACCATCCACTTTACCCAATCCAGACTAAAGCGCAACTCATATGAAGGGGTCTCACTTGTTCATAATCAAAATCATACACGTTTTATAATTGATATATACAACGGAAGTCTTGGTATTACAAATAATGTGACTATTTTAATGGTTATGCATTAGTGAAAAAACATGAATGTTCCAAAATGCACTCTTGAACAATTATTCACTTGGTTCATGCTGTCATGTTGATTTTATCCTGAGAAATGGACAGAAGAAACGAGGAATAAGTATTTAATGACTTAGTGAGATTCATAAAAAGAACTGGTAATGCAAACATTAACTGTGACCTACTGGATACATTTTAAGGAGTGATCTTACCGGTAGAAACAGTTCAACTAGACAATTTGATGTAACAATGATTCTGGAATTTTCATAGGATAGTTAATGAACTTGTGCTTAACAATAAATAAATACAGTCTTATGACTTCTAATATTCTACCTTATACCTCCCGACGAGGAGCGACCTCACAAACAATCAAGAGACATGCTGGAGTACATGCCGATCCAGCACGCAAGTTCTAGCCAACTCCTGACTGCAAGCGGCGCCTAGATATATGGGTATCAAGCAAAATTACTTAAACAGACAGTCCTTACTGCCCGACAGTAACTCGATTAAATCCCTGGGCCCAACTTCCCAAAGGCGTCCCAATGGGTATAACAAATAAACAATTAAGCTAGTAAACCGGATAATATCCGTTGCTCCTTGAGCTACATGTCCCGAACATAGTTCGTTGATCTTTGCACAATTCAAGAACCAACTTATGAGATTATAATATTGGATAATTACCATGATTATGAATAGATATGATACATAATAAATGATTGGATATGATTTAACGATGAGTAAGAAAATCATGTTATGAGATGAGATGTCAAACATGATTATGATGAATATAGGTTGTTTGAGGTTTGGTAACAGAGCAGTGGCTTTTCTATCCAAGTTCCCCAGGGCCGGATGCCAAACGGGGCGAGAAAAAAATTAAAAATGGAACCTCACCTTAACTCGTACAAGGAACCTTGATGGCGTTGATTAGTTCGTCAAACCTTTAACAAATTTAAATAATATTAATCAACTGAATTTATAATTCACCACAACAAATATTAGTACTTTTTTTCAATTCTCATGTTGGTGAAATTGAGAATGTTCTTGTTAAGAATGCTAGTTACAATGTAAATCTTAGTAAATAACACATAAGCTTAATTTATGTCATTACACAAAACATGAAAATTATAGATGATGAATTTCAAGAAAAACACATTGCTTAACTAACTATATAAAAACTCATCTTTTTAGTCTTTAATAAATTCCAAACTTTTAATAACCACACACCAAATAAGTATCTTACCAAATAAGTATCATACGAAGTAACACCTTAAAAGGTATAACTTAGTCATTTATTACTTTATTTTACATAGTAAGTTTAAAAATGCATATACTTGTTTTCTAACTTAAATATAAAGATATAAACATAAGAGGTTTATCAAAACATGTGATAAGAAATGATAAATAATCTTATTTGATGGGTAGGTCATAAGTGGCAAGAATAATTTTGTAAGACTTATGAAAATAGTATGTTAAACATGATAAATCTACCATTTAAATTCTATAAATAAAATCACAAAAATTTCCATTCATGATTATAAATCATAATAATCTAATTATAACTAATACTATATTATGTTAAATTTATGTGTGTGATAAGTACTTGAATTATGATGGTGATTAAACTTATAAATTAAGAAAACAAAGGTTGTGCCAAATAAACTGAAAAATCACCGCAATTTTGGTTTTACCTTTGATCAGACATCCAAATGAACTTGGTTTTCAAATCTTTTTATGGTTTATTGTTTCTAGCATCATGAGAGATGTGAGAATCCAAGATTTTGTGAAAACACAAAGGTTTGCTATGTTAAATAATTCTTGCAACATAAGAGTTGTTATCGAATTTCTTAGTAGCAGTTCACAGTTTATGTATTACGGCCTTCAAGATCATATTATCTGGGAACGATGTCTTCATACAAAAGATAGAAAACACCAAAAAGAGTATGAAGTCAAAAATGGGTAGTAAAATAATGTTTCTACTATTTGATATGATTTTTCTAAGCTGCAAGGCAGATTAGACTTTTCCTGCGCAGTAAAAGTTTTGGCGTCTTTTCGGGTAGAAAATAACAACATAAAAATTCAAAAAAAAATATTTTCCGAGCGAAAGCACAAAAAGGAACAACTTCTATTTCTGGTTACTTTGGCAGAATCGGATTAGTTTGGGCTGTAAAAAATGGTGATAAAGGGTGAGTATATATAGGCGAAAATAATAGTTTAATCATAATTATTTATGTCCCACCTTGACTATTTTATAATAACTCACAAAAAATCTGAACTTAATCATGCTCTTAAGCATGTCATGGCTTACCTTATGCATACTTGTTGACCAACCTGTTTACAAGAGAAACACCAAGTGATCAGTGCTACTGAATGTGAGGCAGTCGAAACTCTAGACATCCCAGTAGAAAGGACCATCGTCATGCATTTCCTTGGCCAAAAATAACAGAAACATGAAAATAAGCACAACTGGATCACACTGAAGCTATCAACATCATGTACCCCAGCTTCTCTTCATGTTCAATTTAACCTAAAAATGGATAAGACACAACTGAATAACACCAAAGTAGTAAACTCTGTGCATCCCAGCTTCTCCTGATGTTAGGTTAACATTATCAGACCAACAACAGAGTTTTTACTTTACAAAACTTTTGATATGAACCTGTTCACCAGTCAATTCAGTCATTTGCACATGTTAACCATACAACCCAAAAGGTGACAAACAAAGATGTAATATGCAAGAAAGAAAGAATACAAACACTGAAATAAAAGAATTACAGACACACCACAACTAATAATCGGTGCTAGACAGCGGTGTTATGTCAACACTGGTGATCTGACATCCATACACAATGCACATGCCAAGAGAATTCCTCAAACTGAAGTACCTCTCAAAATCTAATGGCTTAGTGAACATATCAGCAAGCTGATTGTTTGTCTCAATGTGTTCAATGCCTATTAACTTGTCCTCAACCATGTTTCTCAGATAATAATGCCTTATGTCTATGTGCTTAGTTCTAGAACGTTGCACTGGATTTTTAGAGATATTTATAGCACTAAGATTATCACAGAACATAAGTAAGGTGTCACTATCCAACCCATAATCCAGCAACATGTGTTTGAGCCACACAAGCTGGGAGACACAACTGCCTGATGCTATGTACTCAGATTCAGCAGTGGATAGAGACACATAGTTTTGCTTTCTGCTATACCATGAGACCAAGTTGTTTCCCAGATAAAAACATCCTCCACTTGTGGACTTCCTATCATCAGCATCACCTGCCCTTCCTGAGTCACTGAAACCCACAAGGTTAGTGTTAGTGTCAAATGAGTACCAAATGCCAAGAGACAAAGTTCCAGATATGTATCTAAGGATTCTCTTCACAGCAATCAAGTGGAACTGCTTTGGGCATCCCTGGTAACTTGCACATACACAAACAGAGAACATTATGTCAGGCCTAGAAGCAGATAAGTAAAGCAAACTTCTTATCATTGATCTGTACAATGTTGGATCAGCATTGATTCCAGTCCCATCTCTGGTGATCTTGACTGAGGCGGACATGGAAGTCTTACAAGGCTTTGAATCTGCAAGTTCAAACCTTTTCACCAAATTCTTTGCATACTTCTCTTGTTTCAAGAATATGTATGTACCCTGTCTTATTTGGAGACCAAGAAAGAAATTCAATTCTCCTATCATACTCATATCAAATGTCCTTGCCATAAATTCAACAAACTTTTCCAAAATAGAATTGGTAGTAGAACCAAACACTATGTCATCAACATAAATTTGAGCTATACATATATCAGAATTTTTCTTTATGGCAAACAGTGTTCTGTCTCCATCACCTCTAACAAAACCAAGACTTAAAAGAAATTCAGTAAGTCTTTCATACCAAGCTCTAGGAGCCTGTTTAAGACCATACAGAGCTTTCTTCAACTTTTACACATGATTGGGGGACTTAGGATCAATGAATCCCTTAGGGTGTTCTGCATATACTTCCTTATCAATCAACCCATTTAGGAACGCACCCTTCACATCCATCTGATATAGTTTTATCTTAAGACAACAAGCAATGGCTAAAAGTAAGCTAATAGATTCTATCCTAGCTACTGGAGCAAAAGTCTCATCAAAATCTATACATTATACCTGAGTATACCCCTGAGCAACAAGCATCAAGTTCCAGTGTTGGATTAACATTCTCAGTTTCCAATGTTGATTCAACATTAGAAACTGAAATGTCGCCAATACCTGTTTCAAAAGTGAAATCATCAAACACAACATTCACAGATTCTTGAACAGTCTTTAATGTAGGATTATAGACTCTAAAAGAAGCACTTCAGCAGAGTAGCCTACAAAGATGCATTTCTCACTTTTTGGATCAAATTTACTCAGATAATCCCTGTCATTTAGCAGATAACATTCACATCCAAACTCATGAAAATATGCAATATTTGGCTTTACACCCTTCAGGATTTCATAAGGAGTCATATTAGTTCCAGGTCTGAGATACACTCTGTTACTAATGTGACAAACAGTATTTAAAGCTTCGGTCCAAAGTCTTTTAGATAAATCTTTAGCATTCAACATAACTCTGGCCATCTTTTGAAGAGTTCTACTTTTTCTTTCAGCAATACCATTCCGCTGAGGTGTCTTAGGAGCTGAATATTCATGAAACATGCCTTTAACATTACACTAGATGTCAAAACTAGCATTCTCAAATTCTTTTCCATGATCGAACCTAATCTTAGACACAGAAGAACCATACAACGTTTCGATGCTAGCACAAAGTATTTTGAACTGATCAAAAGCTTCAGATTTTTCTCTAAGAAACTTTACCCATGCATATCTAGAGAAATCATCTACAATAACAAAGACATATTTCTTAGCACTCAAACTGCTTACCTCAATAGGACCCATTAAATCCATATGCACCAATTCAAAACACCTACTAGATCTAGGAGTAGCACTCTGTACCTGTAGGAGTGTATGAACAGCTTTGGTTTGCTTACCTTTGAGGCAATCACCACACACAAGCTTACCTGGACTGGTTAGCTTAGGAAAACCTCTTACAACATCCACTTTTTGTAATTTCTCCAAGGTTCTATAGTGCACATGTCCCAGTTTCCTATGCCATACGGAAGCCTCATCTATCCTGGCATGGAAACATTCTGCTTCTTCCTTACCCAGATAACAGCTGTCTTCAGATCTAGTACATGTCATAACAAGAACATTGCCACTATCATAAACATCACAAGATACTTTGTCCAAAGTAACTAGCAGATCATCATCACAGAGCTGACTAATACTAATTAAATTTGCTTTTAACCCATCAACCAACAGAACATCCTTGAGAGGTGGAAATCCTTCAACATTGAGTGTCCTATTCCCAATGATTTTTCCTTTGGTGCCTCCTCCATAGGTGACAGTTCCAACACCTAAGGGAATCATCTGTTTAAGATTCTCTTTGTTGCCTATCATGTGTCTTGAGCATCCACTGTCAAAGTACCACTTACCTGAAATGTCAGAGTAAACAGCAGAGAAAACCACATTGCACACAATCTTGATCTTAGGGGATTTCACATTTTCTACCAAAGTTCTGCCTTTCTGTCCAGAACCTAATATTGGACTAACAACCGGAACAGCTGTTGGTTTAACATTAGCCACATAAGCTGTTTTCTTACCATTTTTTTTCAAATATTTTATACAGGATGGCTTAATGTGACATGGTTGAAAACAGTATTGACAGATAAATATAGGTTTACTTTTTGCTGTGTTGACTGGACCAGAACTCAATTTTGAAAATTCTTTGACAAAGCTAGTTTTAAGATAGGAAGAATTCACATCAGAAGAGGAAGATTTCTCAACAAAACCTAGACCATTTGTACCCGCATTACCCAAATTCAGTACCTCATCAAGTTTGCAAGTTCTTGAATTCCATTTTGCAATGATCTCATTGTCCTTTTTTAGTTTTTCTTTTACCTCTTTCAACTCAGTTCCTGCTCTGTCAAGATCTCTTTCATAGAGTTCCATCATATTCTTCAAACACTCAATATCAAATTTTAGTGCTTTGTTACTTTTGATGCGCATTATGTTCTCTCTTTCAAGTTTGATGAATGTAGAATGAAGATCATCTATGATTTCCTCATGAGACTGTTCTTCACCCAAGCAGTATTCCTCCCCCAGATCAACTGAACCATGAAACAATCAAAGTTAGTATCATCAGAATCAGAGTAAATATCAGAATTAACCTTTAAGTCATTGTTGTCCCAATTTCCAAAGAAGATCTCATGGGCTGTTGTTAGTTCCTCTATGTTAAAGTAACATTGTGATCCCTTGTAGTTCCTGGACTCTTCTCTTGACCAGTTAATCTGAGTGTAGAGCGCAACAGTGTTGATTTCTTCTGAGTGTTCATCAACACTTGATCCAGAGTTGAAATCAGCTTCATCGAAATCATCTACACAAACCCAATGAGAGTTCCCTCTTGTTCGGAGGGTGTTAGCACATTCATGTTTAAAATGACCAAACCCTTTACATTCATAGAACTGTACATCTTTCAATTTTTCAGCATCTTGAGGAGTGCTCTTTGATGTCATGTACTTTATGAATTTAGGGTGTAGCTTCTTATAACCAGGACTAGCATTACCAGATTGATTTTCTTTGCCTTTATCTTTGTAACCTAATTTGCTAAACTTCTTGGTAATGTTTCTATAGTTAGAGGAGATCAGTTCATACTCATCATCATCACTTCCTACATTATTTGAACCAATTACAAGTAGGGCTAAAGCAGGTTGCTTACTGGACTTACTTAGAAATTCTAAATTCTTTCAAAGTGTTCATTAAGGTTTGAAAATCCATATTTGCAAGATCTCTAGACTCATTCATAGCATTTCTTTTAACAGTGAATTTAGTAGACATGGATCTGAAGGCTTTGTAGACCATGGTTTGATTCGAAATAACAAATCCTAGGTTTTGGCACTGGTTAGCAATATCAAGAAGCTTATCAAAATAGCTATCAATACTTTCATCTTCACCCATCACTATTTTTTTCAAAATCTTGAAGCAACTTCCTATGTTTCGAGTCCCTCACATCCACATCTCCCTCACAATGTAGTTCAAGAATATCCCATGCTGATTTAGCTGTCGTGCAATTTTGAATAAGTTTAAACATGTGATTACCTACCCAACTAAAAATAGTATTGAGAGCCTTTTCATTAAAGTTGTAGAGAGCAATCTCATTGGTTGTCCATTGTCCTTTGGGTTTAGGTACAAGATCAGCATCTCCATCTCTTGGCAAATAAGGAATGGTGTAGCCTTCCAGAACTGATTTCCATGCTCTCAGGTCAATGAATTTGATGTGGACCCTGAGTCTGATCTTCCAATATGTATAATTGTTCGGTCCTTCCAACACTGGCAATCTGCTGGTATTGGGGTTGGAGTTGTCCATCTTGTTGTATCAACGCTAAACACCGGTGGAGTTGGTGCTTGGATCTTGATACCAATTGAAATTGTTGATTGGTTGATACGCATTCGTTGTTAACTTCTCAATGTTACTTTAACAACGTCTAGAATAATAGTGCATCGGAAAATAAACAAACACAAAATTTAAGAAGTAAATATATTAATATTAACTTTCGAGCCGTAGGCAAAATACCACAAGGGTTTATCAAAATATGTTCCTCACAACTCTCAAGCTCCTCACTCTCGAATTTCTCGAACTCAACAAAGCAGACAAGAATTATTCTCACAATTCTAAACCAAGAACTATTTGAACAATTCACAAGACAATGCTCATCAACTCGTGAATTAATCTCTCAGATTTTTTAGCTCTTGTCTCGTATTTGTCTTGATGTACTTCACACCTATATATAAGTTCTTAACTTGGACTTCAAGGCGTGTTGTACACGGTTGGTAATTCCTCTAGTTTCTTTGTCGAGCTCCTCTTCCTTGTTCTCGTCGTCCTTCTTGAATAATAGTTCATTTGTTAGTAAACTAACTTAGGAAAGACTCCTTCTTCAAATCAGAACTCAACTTGGATGTTTCCTAGTTGCACTCGAACACCTTTTTCCTTATATGTTGAGCGGTTAGCTTTAACTAAGGAAACTCCTCTTTATGGAAACTTTGAGTGATCAAACTATGACAAGTTTGTTTCCTGAATAATAACCAAAGACAATCACAACTGTGGAGCTAGAGTAGTTAAGTGAATAAGGCAAAACAACAATTAAGATATTCAAAACAAGATTATAAAACAGAACATTGGCCTTTTAACATTGCCAGAATACTTGCACTTTCACTCTTTAATACCCTAATCAGGCTCGTTTGCCCTACAACAAGCTCATGCATTGGTACATTATCGAATTTCTCCACAAATCTGAACGATGAGAGCTTGAAGCTAATTATGACTCGTGAGTCATGACTGTCATGAAAAATATTAGCACATAAGAATTCAGTTTTCGGCCCTCACTAACACCTTAAAAAACCGAGCAGTGATAATTCAATTGACGCTTTCCAAAAAAGGAAAAAAAAGAATTCAATAGACAAATTTAATGATCAATATCACATTTTGAAATTCAATTTCTAAGATTTAAAATTGATGATATTTAACCAAAAGGAAAACAAAACATATGTTATACAATTGTGCATTGTTCAACCTTAGTTTTATGAATGCAACAATTTACAATAATGAAGTGATTTACAAATTTAGAATTATAAGTAAATACTTAAACAATTGCTTTTAAATGACAATTCATCATATATTGTATTTTTAGTAAAAGTAGAGATATTCATCAAACACAAAGAAACAAGATGAAGTATATGACGTCATGCCTTGATAAATGCAGCAATTAGTAATGCCTCAAAATAATAAATTGTAAAGTCAAGTACAAAAGACATTATTGGAACACTTCTTAAATGACAGCAATATAATCTTCCGGAAGTTTAACAGGGCAATCTACTTTTTAGATAGTTGCAACTTTAAGTGGTTTTGTCAAGTCACACTACAACAAAATGGTGCTCTTCCGATGGTATAAAACCGTCGGTAAAGCCCCAAAATAGTTGGTAAAAGGCTTTATCGACGATTTTTTCATCGCTAAAAACCATCGTTAACAACCTCGTTACTGAAGGTTGTTATTGACACTACTATACCTTGGAAAATATTTACTTCTGATGGTATCATGCCTAAATGGGTATACCGAAGGTTTTATACCGTTAGGTATACCTTTTTTTATTACTCTTTAAAAAAATTATGTATTTTCCTGACGATTTTAAACAAATTTTCGACATGTCTATAAAACCAAACACACCAAAAAAGAGAGGATACGAGACGTTGTACCATGGGTCGCATGAGCATCTTTTGGGAATGACCCTGGGTGTACGAACGTGATCCGTGGCTTCATTGGACCTTGAATTTTGAAGAAGTTCGAGGATGGGCGTTGCAAGAGCTTGATGAATTGACTATGAGGATGATGGTTTGGCGTTGAAGAGTGCGATACCAGGTTTAGTCTTCAAGTAGGAGATTGTTAGGTTTGCGGAGCCTGAACGGTGAAGAAGGAGGACTTGACTATGAAGACGGCGGTTTGATAATGTAACAACAAATGTCGCTCCGTGTCGGAGCTCTGGCCATGCTTCTCGATCCAAGAGCATCGTAGGTCATGCCACTTCAGGGAAGCTAATTATGTCGCTAAGCCAGACGTCAGTACGTGCCGCATGCTTCCTAGATTGGGGTCGCCCTAAAGGTAGCCGTGACGTATTCGGTGAACAAATTATGTCTTATGTTCTTTCATTGGTTTTATTTCTTTTTGTTTGTTGTGAATTTCTCCATGCGTGGTTGTTGCTCTTATTGAACATCCACTGCACAAAACAAACCAAGTTAAGTAATGTTTAGATGACAAAATTATGGTAATAACTAGAGGCTTAAAGTAGATTCGGTCAACCGGTGAGGCACTCGAGAAGGCTTTGGAGTTTATAAAGAAAATGGATCATCCCTAAACTAAAGACTAATTTGACTCGGTCTATTTTTGACGAATTAGTAGCCTATTGCATCAGAAATGGCACAACGCAGATACACATTGCTTATGCCGTGATGTGGACCATTTTTTTGGCAAATCCATTTCTTACGCCTCGAAAAAATCATTTCTTGTCAATTTGGGTACTTTTTGGTAGTTATATCTCTTTCCTTGATCTCAAATTGCATTTCGCTTGTTGGAGCATGTCTGATGTGATTAACATTTTAATTTTGTGCATTTTTTTTTTTTTTTTTAGTAATTTTATGAATATTTCTCGTATTTTGGGGTATATATTTTGTGTAAATTAAACCCTAAGAAGACATTATGTTGATTTTACATAAAACTAGAAACGTTTGCACGCAGTCCCCGCGCAATCAATCACTTCTTTTAATTTTTAAGTAATTATGGTAAAAATTTTAGTTTAAATATGGATCAAAAATTCACATATCCTAACCTTGTATGCAAGAGATTATTTAATAATTGTTTCCTTTAATGAAGAGATCTAAATAATGAATAAGGTAAAGTAAATTACAATTATATCTCAACTAATAATAAACTTTCATAGTGTGTAAAGGGGTAAAAAAAGAAATCAAAAGTTTGGTCTCAACGTGTTTTTCTATATGTAATAGTATAGAGTATTGAGAGTTTCTCCCTTCTTAGTGTTAAACTCTCGATATTCATTGTGAATTAACGAGTTTTTGATTCTTGTATGTTATTTCCATATTTCCTATAAGCGTTTATTAACACAGAGGAAAAGACTAGAGATGAACTAAGTATGAAACCATAACATGAGTTATGTGAGTTATGTGATTTTCTGGATTTGTTGATGTTATGTCTTGATAAAAAATCGTGTGAAGGGAGATGAAAAATATTATCATAATTCGAACGTGATTGATCTGGCTACTGTCACTATTGACCAAAAATAGAAAAATCCTGAAATAATAAAGTGCTACAACCTTTTAAGGAAACACTGTTATTTGACCGCGCAATCATGTGAAGGGACAATACACTTGTTTCAACTACAGTATTGCACTATGTATCATTTGATAATCTAAAAATAATCCACCTTTGATTCAAATCAAATTTCAAAGGTAGGGATTAATTCTCACTGGACAAAGGAGCTCCGTACCAGGCTTGAGATTATTTGTTGCAAACCGTGGGTTAACGTTAATCTGCCATGCGACGAGAGTCACTTTTTACTTGTTATATGCCCATTAATCCCATACTAGGTAGGGCTCTGAGTAACGATAACGGCAAAAATTCTTTTTATGTTATGCAAACGGGACGAAAAACACCCATGCAGACGAACAAGCAAACATTATTATTTATGAATTGCGCAATTTCGAAAAGGCAAAATCACATAATATTTCTCTGATTTCCAATTATTACATAAAATATTTTTCTGTTTTCCAATTGAGGTAATTTTTGCAAGTTATGCAAAAACGCAACTTAACCTTTTCTCAATAGGAGTTTTTTCTTTTTTGGATAATAATCTCCCAATATGGGTTTTTGCCTAAAGATATATATTATTTATAATTTGCCTAAACCCAACATATATATTATCCGCACGACGCCGTTACCATCAGTTTCTTCCCCTTCAAAATCAAAAACCACAAACCCTAATCATTCTCTCTGTATCGCGAAATTTAAACACCTTTATCATTCATCCATGGCTTCCAGAAGACCAGATTTCGGCAATGGCGCCAGTCCTGGGTAAACTCTCTCTCTCTCTCTCTCTCTCTCTATAATTTTGGAAACGTGTTGTACCCTGTGCTCAGATGTATGTACAGTTTAGACGAAGATTAACAAAGTTTATTTTCTTTTTTTGCTGACAGGAAAATTTTCATTGGTGGTCTCGCGAAAGAAACCACTCTAGGTCTAATTTATTTTTTTCATAAGCTAAGTTTTTTATTTATAATTTTTTTTTCTCCTATTGTTGAATGTTGTAAATTACTTTGTGCAGATACTTTCGTCAAATACTTTGGAAAGTATGGGGAGATTACCGACTCTGTGATTATGAAAGATCGACAAACGGGTCGGCCGCGGGGTTTTGGATTCATCACTTATGCTGATCCTTCTGTTGTTGATACTGTTATTGCTGAAACACATGTTATCAATGAAAAACAAGTGAGACTTTGTGTCCCTGTTGGATGGTTTTACTTCAAAAATTGCGGTTTTGTTTTTCTTTCTTTAATATCAGTTTTTTTCTCTAGTTTATATTGTATGTGATTAAGCCATGTGTTTGGCGATCTATTATGATGTGTTTATTAGTCGTGCTTTAGTATATGATATGCGATTTAAGTTTTACATTGGGATATTTTACGATGTGTCATATTGGTATCCGAATGGATCCGGACAAATATTTTGTGACAAGTATTTTTGCATGCTTCGATAAGCTTGTCATCTCTTAAGTACCGAAAATGTTTACTCTTTTCGGCCAGTTAGGTTTTAGTTTCCATTTGATTGAAGACAAGTTACCTCGATCTGCCTAGGCACCCTTTTCTTATCCCGTATTTAGTTACTTTGTGTTGCTGATGTCAGATGGAAAACCTTCTTTACTTATCCCGTATTTAGTTACTTTGTGTTGCTGATGTCAGATGGAAAACCTTCTTGGTTTAAAGTCGTCCTCTTTTTGCCAATACATTCATTTGTTGATTGCAATTAAAGGAAATTGAGCGGAAGTATCATAATATTCTGTATTTGCTGTTAATATTTTGAACATTCCATTTTGTCTGCTTTTGTTAGAGTTACTTATAATGATGGTGTTGTGCAGGTTGAGATTAAAAGAACTATTCCAAAAGGATCTGGTGATTCTAAGGATTTTAAAACCAAAAAAATATTTGTTGGCGGGATCCCTACTTCTGTTTCTGCAGGTGCAACAGCTCAAGTTGTGATTATAGTTACAAATGTTTTTCTTCTTCTTGTGCTAACCGGTCTTGTTTGCAATTTTTACTCTATATAGATGAACTCAAGAGTTTCTTTTCTAAGTATGGGAAGGTGGCTGAGCATGAGATTATTCAAGATCATGTGACCAAGAAGTCACGTGGATTTGGGTTTGTTGTGTTTGAGAATGAACAAGTCGTCGACAGTCTTCTAGCTGATGGAAACATGATTGACATGGAAGGTACCCAGGTAAGCCTCTTAAACTCGACCTTTGTAGAACTCAGAGTTTGGACTGTAGAACAGTTTTATGCAATTGACTTCCAAGATCTTATAATGGAATTCTTAAAGCTGTTTTACTTGGACAATCACGATATCTTTGTCTTTTGACCAACCTATTTAGGTTAATATATAAGTAAACTTCTCTGGTTATAATTTTAGTCTGGGCGTCTAACTACTTGCAGGATTAAGTTCTAGGTTTACTTCCTTCTTTGTTGTAGGTTGAGATCAAGAAAGCTGAACCAAAGAAACCCTCAAACCCAACAACCCGTCCTTCATTTGGTAGTGATTATAGGGGCCGAACGTATGGTGATAGTTATGGTGGCTTCAGCAGCTCATATAGCAGTTCTGGAAGCGGCGGTTTTGGCCCTGCTCCTTCTAGGTCAATCCGATCAGGTCTTGGTGGTAGGTTTGGTGAATATGGTGGATATGGTGGTGGAAGTGAGTTGGGTGGTCGATATGGGGATTATGCACCTAGCGAATTTGGTTATCGAGGTGATGGCCCACTTGGCTACTCTAGTCGGTTTGGTTCCTATGGTGGAGGGTTTAGTGGTGGATATGGTGGTGGACTAGGTGCCTTTGGCCGTGGTGGTGGTGACTATGGGAGTTATGGTGGACCCGGATCTGGTGCTGGTTATGATTCTGGTCCAGGTACTGGCTATGGTGGTGGACTAGGTACCTTTGGCCGTGGTGGTGTTGGTGGTTATGGGAATTACGGTGGGGCTGGATCAGGTGCCGGTTATGATTCTGGCCCTGGTGCCGGTTATGGTGGAAGCCCTGGAAGTATGTATGCGGGTAGGGCAGGTTATAGCGGAAGTAGTCGATACCACCCATATGCTCGATAGATGTTTCCATAGCGATCTTGTAGAAGTTCCATCAGGTTTTTTGGTCATTGCTTCATGTTCTGACTAGATTTTCCAGTTGTAGCAAGGAGACCACTTCTAGAAGATCAGAGATGAGGAGTTACCCTAGTTTTTTCCTTTTACCTTTTTTGGCTGTTTGTTTTTCCTTGGTGCATTAGAAGAAGAACCAATCTGAGAACACTTTTCGCGCTACTTTGAGCTAGACTATGTTATAAGTATCATACTTAGTTCTATGTTTTTATGATGGAGCCTCTTTCGCTTACTTCCCTTTAAGATTGTTTAGATAGAATTCTGTTCATGCTTAAGCTATTTGTAAGAGTTACAATTTTCGTACCTGGTTTTCCCATATCTAGTTGACCTTTTGATTTCTGCTCTATATAAGAATCATCTTGATTCTTTCTTTGAGAATATGAATCTTATTAGATGTTTTGTGTGATTGCAATTCTATAGACAGAAGGATAAGGTAATTTAGATGGGTCATGGAGTACGATAATAGGGTCCTAGATGAAATGTTGATATTTATATCTATATATATAGTTAGGTAGTCGATATAATTGTCAAGATTGTTAAGTTGGAAAAAGTTGACGGATAACTTAATTGAGATACGTCATACAGTAGTCTACTAGGGTCCTATATAATATTATCTTTCAAACTTCAGGAAGCATTTTATCCTGGAAGCAGGGGTACTTAGTATTATATATGATGTCTTCTGCTACAGTAGAGTATGCATTTCCATTGCCGATCCAGTTCTTTTGAATGCCTTGTTGACATTTTAAACTCTTGTTATTTTGTTATTGCTTTCTTGCTCCGATGAACAAAGTTTTCAAGACTGTTCTTTTCCAGTTATTATTTCATTCTTGATGTATATTATGAACATAAACGTAGATTTATCAAGTTTGATGTATTCAAGGATGACTATATGTAAATATTATTCATACATTTGAGAGTCTCATCTTGTTTGATTTGTCCTTTTGAACAATATTGTATCTCGCTACTGCATTTTTATTATTATTACGGAATCTAATCTATATGTGGTGCTTTATTAGTGTTGTGTAACCTAGACTGGAAGATGGTCCATGTATTTGTTTTTAGGGGATTTTGACAAAAGAATAAAAAAACTGTTGTGTTAATGCGGTGGCCGAGAAGAGATTAACTTGAACCATGAATTGATAAACTACAACATTTTTTTATTTTTTTTAATTTTTGTAATGCTGATCATACTCTTTAGGAAATAATGTGCACAACGTGTATTTGTGTGGAAAATGTTATAATTTTGTCGCTTAGGTTAAATGTGGAATGTTATAATTTTGTCGCTCATTTGTGTGGAATGATAATTTTGTCGCTTAGGAAGTTTGGCTTGATTTTAGAAAAAAAAAAGATTTGTATGCGATTTTGATAAATTGATTGAAACATTCAAAATATCTTGGAACATATCGAAATATGCTGCAAGATCAGTACTTTAAGTTGAGCTAGTATGAGAGAAAAAGTTACACATGAATAGACAACAAAGGTATTGAAGGTAGTGTAAAATAAACAGGGTTAAAAGCATTTTGCATCTTTAGATTCGCTTGTTTTAAGTTGTCTTGTTGATAAGTTGCACTCTTAGAATGCAAAATTAATTAATCGCTTGTTTAAATCGTATATTTTTTGGCATTTTGCCCGCAATTGTGTATTTGAATGTTTTTAAAGGGTAATATGTAATTCCAATTGTTTACCTAAAGCCCACAGCATCTAAGTTGATTGTTAAGAAACCTTTTCTACGCCTTTCACAAAACGTGAAAAAGAAAAAAGTAAAGAGTGAAAAGGAAGGCTCCCTTGATCTTCAGACAATCTAAACTCTAAACCCCAAAAAAATACAATAGAAGACCAGAAATCGAATAAATCAGTATTTACCATTGATAGTATAAAAATGCCAACAATAAAAACAAGTAACTACGACCCTGCAAAGAAAAACCTCCTCATAGATGAAGGCAGACTACGTGGTGCCAAGACTTGCAGAGGGAAGGACAGGGATGCGTCGCTTGACCTCAAAAATTGAAGTTAAAGCCCACGTAAACTTGACCATAGTCATATGGGCGATTAGTATCTACTACAATCTTCTATCTATCTTCTTCTTCTAATAATAAGAATGGGAGGGAAATATTCCCTGTTAACTATTTTTTTCCAATTCTCTCTTCCATCAAAATCTCACGTCACCACCTCTCTCTCATATTAGTTTTGTTTTATTCTTTTATTATTATTCTAAGGTTTATTTTCATTTTAGCCCTTCAAAAGTTCTAAGAAACACCATAAAACTTCACTAATTTTTCAAACGCACCAAAAACTTTCGCAAATGTACAAAAATACCATCAACATTAAAAGATATTATTATTAATTAATTTGGAAATTACACAAGAATCAAGCTTAAAAAATTACTAATTAGTTTTGTTGAAAAGTTTTAATTTCTAAAAATATAATTCATTTGAAGACACATTTTCTTCAAGAAAAAGATTGATAACAAAAAGAATATGCTTTATTTTAGATAAGTTAAAGTTTATTAGTTTTAAATTTTTAAATATTTTTGAAGTAACAAAAAAAAATTAGAAAATGTAAAATGTATAATAAAATAAAAATTTAGGGTGTATAAATTACTAATTAGTTTTGTTGAAAAGTTTAAAATTTTAAAAATATAATTCATTTGAAGACACATTTTCTTCAAAAAAAAGATTGATAGTATTTACTATTAAACTTGTAAACAAAAAGAATTTATTTTATTTTAGATGAGTTAAAGTTTATTAGTTTTTAATTTTTTGAATATTTTTTAAGTAACATAAAAATAAAAACTGGAAAATATAAAATGTATAATAAAATAAAAATTTATGGTGCATATTGCATTACACCCCCTAATATGTAAAATAACTAAATTGCCCCTTCAAATGATGTCAGCGTGATGTCATAAGGTTGAAAAGTGACGTTGTTGGGCTGAGATAGGCCGGAATTAAAGGTTAGACCGTAAAGTGTGACCGGAATGAAACGTTGGACAGCAAAGTGTAAAAAATAAAACGTTGGATATGAAAGTGTAAAAGCGGGCAAACGTTGGATAGGTTCCTGTATTTTTCCCTTAGTTTTATTCGACAACTAATTTGTTTATATATTTCTTTTTGTGTCATAATTTTTTGTTAAATAAAAAAGAAAAATAAGTGCTATTTTTTTTAAAAAAGAAGAGAAAATGTCATTTTTTTAAAAAATAAAAAAAGTGATGCCCGTGGTGCCACATATTGCTTACCTGTACGTGGCAACATGTAGCGATGTTGGCTTAAAATTTATTAAGGTGATAGGTTAGAAGACTAAAATTGTCGCGTGCCAAGTTAGTTGGTCAAATTTGAAACGAGGTCAAATAAGTGGATTGAAATTAAAATTTGCCAAGTCTAATCGTAAGTGATGTGAATTTTTTTTCCTTCGTTTTTTTAAGAAAAATATACGACCGGGGATTGGTTTCTCAAGTTTTAGGTATTAATTATAAAATTTATCTTAAGGTATACCTATATGTTAATGTTAAATATACTTATTTTGAAGAAATGGAGGCACGTGGCTTTTAGAAGAAACTGAAGTGAAAATAACAGAAATCACAAATATTGATTGACAATGAACGACGCAAATGTAATAAATAAAGGAAAGATAATTGTTAGCAGATTAAAGTTGTGAAAACAATTCAATGTATGATTAAATTTGCGGTTGGCCTTCATAGAAAAATATTTTTTTTAGCTTTTTTTCTCCCTCGCAGTCCGACAACAAAAAGTTTCGACTTTACCAAGTATTGGAATAGCATACAAGAAGTCGACTAACATGAATCTTAAGTATTTAGGCAACACTAATCCTTATTTAGAGTTTTTGTCTTGTTAATTAAATACTTTTGTTGCACATAATTAAAAGATCATGTTTCCTTCAATGTTTATATCACACTGGTTATTTTTATCGAACACTAAAAATTGCTACTGTTGTAGAAATCGTATCTAAATTATTCAAAAAATATTTTTTAAACCTTCAACTATTATTATAATATATTAATAATCTTTTGGTATACAAATTTCGTAACAAATGGACATTCCGATGTATTACAATGTTCTAATATAAATTCCATTTTGTACTTTGAAAATAAACATTTAAAAAATTAATATTTATATTCTATCATTTGAAATCCGGTACTTAAACAAATATTTATAAATAAAAATTTAGTTATTATTCTTCAAAGATGAAATTACATTAATTATTTAAAACTCAATAATCTTCCTAGTATATATATATATATATATATATATATATATATATATATATATATATATATATATAAGCCAAGATTGTTCTCACGGTTAATTGCCAGACAGTCCTTATAGTTTTTAGTTTTATTTTCGTCCCTAAACTTTTTCTCATTTTGAGTTGTAACACTTGGTTATTTACAAAATAGACCCTGTATGTTTAAATTTATTTATTTTTGCCCCTAAAGTTTTTTTTTTATTTTCTTTTGGGCCCAATGATAAATTGTAACAAAACCCTTCAAATTTTAGATTTTCTTATTTTTGCCCCCAAAGATTTTTGTTATTTGACTTGTAAATTACAGAAAAACCCTTGCGCCTTTGAACTATTTCACTTTTGCCCCTAAAGTTTCGTATTATTTACTTTTGTGCTCTATGGCAAATTGCTAAACAATCATTGTGGTTTTTACTCCTTTTACTTTCACCCCTAAAGTTTCCTGTTATTTGCTATTGGCCCCCATAGTAAATTGTAACACAGTCGTTCAAGTTTAATTTTTTTTGATTTATGCACCAAAACTTTTTGATATTTAGTTCATTTCGTCGTCCATCTTTCTTTGTTTCAAGTTTTGTGTTCTGTTATATTATGTCTATCTATATGTACTATATTTATAAATTACTACAATTTTAGTCATGTTATTTGGTATGCCCCTATTTTTTCCATGTTATTTCATGTAATTACTTTCCAATATAATGAAGCTCAAACACCAAGAAAAGGGGTGACTGCAATTGTAGACTTTGTGGCGTGTAATGTGCTGGTGGGCCTCGTCGGAGACGTGTGATGTGGCGGTGATGATATGCGCAATCAGAGGGGCCGAATGTAGTGGTGGTTGTGCGTGCGCCATGGGCGTATGTTGTGGTGGTAGGAGCTTGGCGGCGACATTTTGGAAGAAAATTGATTCGACTACTGGGACAGAGGAAGCTGGGCGTTAGAATGAGATTTCAGCGAAAAAATGGGTGGTGGGGCAGCCAGAGCGGGGGTGCAACGGTAGAATCGGAACCATGTAAAGAGGTGGTGTCGTGTGTGTGTGTGTGTGTGTGTGTGTGTGTGTGTGTGTGTGTGTGTGTGTGTGTGTGAGAGAGAGAGAGAGAGAGAGAGAGAGAGAGAGAGAGAGAGAGAGAGAGAGAGAGGTCTTGCAAGGTTTAATAACTTCATTGTCGGGGGCGTAGGATGTGGTGGTGGTAGTGGTGTTGCGCGTCGTCGAAGGCGTGAGATTTGGTGGCGGTGGTGCGCGTCGCCGTAGGAGTGGAAAGTAGGTAATGCGTCGGGGATGTCGATGAGGAGCTCAGTGGTGGAGGTGGATGGGGCAATGAAAGCCGCGGTGGTGAAAGAAATGGAGGAGTGGCGATATTTTTCGAGTTTCGATATTTCTCCTACTTTAACTTTATTTTTCCCTTTTTGCTCTTTTTTTTCTGTCTGTTGTGACTGATATACTATGCTCTTTGCCCACTTTCGCTGATTATCATTAATAAATATATGTTTATATGTTCGAGAACTGCATGTTTAAATTACATACAAAATTGCAAAAAAAAATTAAAAGTTGTCAAACAAGTTTAATTATTTAACAAAAACCACCAAGATGGACCATTTCCTTGATATGGCAAATTTTATTTGATTGTTATGTTAAAGTCCAAATATAAAATATTTACACCGTAATATTAATAATATCAACCATGCCCGCATACACGGCACGTGCGTACCACGTGCTATTTTTCCTAGTATCACTATATACAGTGGCGGATTAGCTCTTGGGCTCACCTGGGCTTCAGCCCAGGTGAGAATTTTGCCAATTTTTTTTTAGTAGGATTACTCTTCTATCTTGTAAAAAAAAAAAAGCCCAACAACTTTATATTCAAGGCCCAAAATGTAATGTATCAAACTATCAAACATTTCTATTGGGTTTAGGCGGCTCACGGCTGATATAAGAAGTAAGAACTTTACCAAAAAAATAATATAATAATATACAATTGGTGGAAACTAACCTGCAGAGTAAACAGAAGACAAAATTTACTCCGCCCCTGTTACTTCACCCGTGCCGTGCCAAATGAAGCTTTTCATCTTTTTTTTCATCCCAAATAATCGATAATTACACAAGACACCCAAAGATAATTATTTCTTATTATTTAGTTCTATAATTTACTTCTATTGTAGATTATTTGTTATTTGATAGTTTTAATTTTAGGGTATTAGGTTCAATTTTTGAATTTGATGTAATTTTTCAGCTAAATGGTATAAATCCTTAATTAGTGGTGTAATTATGATAATATGTGTAAATTGTAATTGCACTATATTGCACAGATAATTGAATCGGTAATTGCATTCTTTATTAGGTTCAGTTTTGTAGATTAGTGGTGTAATATTAATATGTGTAATTGCACTATATTAGGTTCAGTTTCGTAGATTATACATTTTTTTAATCGGTATAATTCCATTCTTTAGACTTTAATTGAACAGATAATTAAAGTAGTGTAATTTGGTACTGATTATGTATGTTATCTTGTTTAGTGTTTAGGGAAATGTGCACCTCCATTAAATTATTTTCTTATTAGGCAATTCTCATGTTAGTGTATAATTTTTAAAAATCCGTTATTGGTGTTAAATGTATTTAGGTGATAATGAGTTCTCAAGGAAACAAGAAGAAGAAGAAAACTATGCTTTCTTTCTATAAGCCGAAAGAGCATACTTCAACAAGTATAGAGCATATTCCAGCGACAGATGCTACAACAACTCATGATGATCAACATCATTTAGTATCTCAAACTGTTGAAGAAAATATTGGCTCTGTACAACGAGATCCTGGGTTACGTATGCAGATATCTCAATATCCGGTCAACCAAAGAGATGAGGTTAGGCGAGCTTATATCAAACTGGGGCCATTTTAGTGTTATTTTTAGTGTTTGGTAGTATGAAGTTTTTACATTACAATTTTGTATCGAATAATGACCATTTCTCATTTTATTTAATATCTTCGTACTTTAGTTTTTAGATATATATTTTTTTAATATCTTCCTCGAGTATCAATTAGCCCAGGTGAAGAAAAAATCCTGGCTCCGCCCCTGACTATATATGACACGATTCAACTCATATAAAGGTTTTTTAATATTATTGACAAGTGAGGAGTATTTATACCTCGGACTAAGCTTTATGAATGTCAACAAGTCTACCTGCTTTTGAAAGGAAAATTAAGTACGTATTACACAACCTCTTTATGAGATCAAGGGACTTGAAATAAATGGCAAGGTATCCACAATTCTTTCCACATATAGAGACCCTTTGATCATTTGTAATGGCGTCTTGACACAATGTCCTCCAAAACACCCAAACAGCATCATGTAATAGTAGCTCAAGCTTATCCCTTGTATACAAACATCTCTTTAAGACCTTTAGGAAGAGTATTACGATCCTCATTTATTTTCTTAGTTAGTGTCTCGTGTTAAATTCATATCATCAACTATAGACAAAAGAGTAGACAATGCAAAAAAAAAAAAAAAAAAAAAGAACAGACAAAATCGCTGCCTAGTTCGCGACCGAGTATGCTAAAAATGGTGCTTTTGGATGTCTAATTCGCGAATGTGCATACTGAAATGGTGCTCAAGTCATCATCCTCTGGAGGAGACACGGAACCTAAGGTCTCTAAATTTTGGGCGGCAATTTCCCGACTAGAAATACTGCGATGGGCATCGATTAGCTGCTCACAATTGACCTTAAATTCACAATTCGAATAAGGATGGCGAGAAGGTGGAGGAGGTATGGCTACTCTGATGTAGGCCTAGGGTGCTTTCGGTCTCCAGGAAGACAACACATGAGCTCCAAGTTGTAATTGGCTTTTTCTTTTCTTTTTATTTGATATAAATCGAAGCAACAACTAATAATTTTATTAGAAACCATAGTTTTAAACACTTTAAGTGTATGTTAAAACTTTGGGGGTTTTAATCAATGAATACTAGTATATCGAAAGAAAGATGTGTAATTTCCATATGTAATTATGGACTTGGAATACAATTTACGATATTTATAAACAACTTATGAGTTATTAATCTGATAAAGAAAACATAATCGACTAGTATTTTTTCAAGAAACAAATAAAAGTCGAACCCCACCACTTTGACTTGTAAAAGCATTTTCGACGGGGTGCAAAGTGCAAAAGGATGCTCGATGATGAGTTTATCTCTCCCCGACTTGATGACTATATTTAAAAACATACATTTAGGTGCATCGCGACTATATTATGTTGGGAGAGGATCCTCTATCCCACATTGTGTCCCACTTTTGTATCCAACTTTTTATTAATAGAATCATTTGATACTAATTAAATTAAAACTCATGAAACCAAACACAATTCTCTCTCTTCTTTCTTCTCACTCTACCGTCCAACACTCTCTCTCCTCTCTCCTATTTCTTCCAAAAAATGGTTTTCTTTTTAACTTTAGCAAACATTACTTGTTCTTTGTAAAAAAAATAATGCTTGTTATATGCTGAGATGTATATCTAATGTAAAAAATTTCTTTCAAGACCACACTTTCTATTGTTTTTATATATAAATTAGTTATAAAGTTCATAGATTTGTAACATTATAAACTTATATTAAAATCTCAAAATCATTAAACTAAAAAACATGCAAAAATCTTTCCACTCCTTAAAAATCCTTCACCCTCGCTCCTCTCTCATTCTCCCACAACAAAACTTTTGACAAACGACACGTGAAATTATAAGAAAAATTAAAATCACAAAAAAATTAAAATAAGTCACCATTTCTTTTTACTATTCTTGTATACATTTTTATCACTTACAATTACTAATAATTATAATTATCATATTTAATTTTGTGTTATATGTTTTTTTATATGTTTAAAGGTACTACCTAGGAACATATTTGCTAGTATTCTATTAGAGTAAATATTCAAATTTCAAGGTGAGAGAACAAATGAAATTCAAACTTAAGTGGCCAATGAATGACTCACTTTCGATATATAAGATTCTTGGTAAATTTTTATTTTTTATAAGAAAAAAATAGTTACATTAAAAGGAGTAAAACTAAAATCTCTTGAGTTTCGAAAACAAAAGGGAATAAATAATTTTCATTGAACGGGCACAATTATAAAATTGACGAGAAAATTCTTTTTGGCCACGCACTAAACTAGAAATTCTTGGATTTTTTATTTGAAAAGCTTTGAATATTTAATAAATGATTACATATCTATGAACTCTACAACTAATTTCTCTAATTAAAATTAGTACGTTTGGTCTTAAAATAATTTTTGTACAAAAAATTAACATCTCAATAAACGACAAGCAATTTTTTTTTGATGTATAACAAATAAAGTTTGCTAAAGTTATAATAAAAATTATTTTTTGAAAGGAATAAGAGAGAGGAGAGAGGAGAGAGGGGACAAATCGAGAGGTGAAGAGAGAGGAGGGTGGAGAGAGAATTTTATTCTTCGTTTAATGAGTTTCAGTTTAATTAAAATTAATTAATACTATTAGTAGTAGTGGGACACAAAAGTGGGACAAAAAGTGGGATAAAAGATCTTCTCCCCATTATGTGCTGTGCTCTATATGTTAAAATATAATTTAAGGGTGCATTCCTTTCACTCATGAGAAGTTTGAAAATAAAGTTGTACATTGTTGGAGATTATAAATAATTATCAAATATATATATATATATATATATATATATATATATATATATATATATACTCTTTCTAACCGCTTAAGCTTTTAGATGAGATGACAAATTCAATATAAATTTATGGAGCATAATGAAGAATATCTCTGCAATTGTAGTTATACTGAAACTTAGATATTTGTTCTTTCTTCTCACAATCAAAAGGGTGTTCATGTATTATTAAGAACATTAGGGAATCTCTAATTAGATGAAACTTCTCTAATTAGATGAAACTTAGAAAGCATACGTGTCATTTTGTCTTACAAGTATGTCGATACAAGTAATAAATTTGTAATCAATCACCGGACATGGGAAGCTAGTTTGATTCAAAAGCAAAAGCGAAGTTATTAAAAGGCAAAAAGTGAAATTTCAGCAGATTTACCTCAGAAAATCAATAATTCGTCACCCAGCTGGCTTCTTGTCATGTTCTCATAAGTTTCGATATGCTTTGTAATTTTTCAAAGCTAGTGACTTATGTATGAAACCTCACACATCAGGAAGAGCACGAGTATAATGTTGTATTAAACTTATAATCTTTTAAATGTTGTATGATATATAGCTTTTCATTATCTGGAATTCATTATTCTAGCTACCACATGAGAAATTCAGTCTGGCAAAATAGCTCGAAAAAGACTGATGAAACCGAGAAAAGGGAGAATAAAATTAAAAAATTGAGCCTCTACATATACATTTTTCATAAACTTGATATATCTAATAATAATTTGAGATTTTAAGAATAACATCTTACATCAAACACTAGTTCGACACATCGGACACGTACGATTGGTACTCAACCACGGTATGATGCAACTAGCATGAAATCTATGGCTACACGTCGGAATAAATGCCATCGTTTGGCCGTCTCTGTACTCCTCTAAGCATATTGCACATCCGCCTACATCTTCTGGTTTGATTTGAATACAAGTTTCCAATAGTATCTTCACATGGTTCTGTACGGGCGGTGGACGTACGGCGGCAATGTGGTCCGCAGCTACTTGTTGACTTATTGATTGGTCTCTGGTTTTCGTTACACACTTTACTATCAAAACGTATAAACCCCACAGCGCTACTCCAATGAAATATGCTGCTACGCCTCTTAGCATGACTTCCAGAAACATGAATAATTTAGAGGGAATCATATGAAATGTAATTTGAAATATTGAGGCATATAAAAGAGGATAATAATAATTACTAAAGAAAATAAGATCCAGATAATAATTATAAAATTTGGTGGTGGTGGCAAAGAGGGAAGTAAATCGTCGGTTTTACAAGGAGAATCTGAATACGAAGCTTTTAAGGATATACATCGAGGGTATGTCCAATTAAAATCAGGTCTATGTTCAATGATCAAACTATATTAGACTTAAAATCATTATACGATTGGGACAAGAAATATACAATTTTGGAAAACAATCCATACTTCGTAATTAAGTTAATTGCAAAAATTAATGCGTTGTTTTTATTACCAAACACCCTGTAAAGTTTCAAATTTGGTGTAGCGATTATATTTGAAGTTCTCTACATTGATAACTAGTGATCACTACAACAAAAAAGGTCTTTAGAGTCATAAAAATGTGCCTTTATAGGTGTCTGTTGAGGCACTTAAGATTTTTGAGGCACTTAAATCATTTGTCGGATAAAACCTATGTCGCGATAGAGTTAGTAGCTTTAAGGACACTTTTTATGTGCCCTTTCAAATCTTTTTAGAGGCATATAATTATGCCCCAACAGCCCTTACATATAATAAAGTTCATAGATTTGTAACATTATAAACTTATATTAAAATCTCAAAATCATTAAACTAAAAAACATGCAAAAATCTTTCCACTCCTTAAAAATCCTTCACCCTCGCTCCTCTCTCATTCTCCCACAACAAAACTTTTGACAAACGACACGTGAAATTATAAGAAAAATTAAAATCACAAAAAAATTAAAATAAGTCACCATTTCTTTTTACTATTCTTGTATACATTTTTATCACTTACAATTACTAATAATTATAATTATCATATTTAATTTTGTGTTATATGTTTTTTTATATGTTTAAAGGTACTACCTAGGAACATATTTGCTAGTATTCTATTAGAGTAAATATTCAAATTTCAAGGTGAGAGAACAAATGAAATTCAAACTTAAGTGGCCAATGAATGACTCACTTTCGATATATAAGATTCTTGGTAAATTTTTATTTTTTATAAGAAAAAAATAGTTACATTAAAAGGAGTAAAACTAAAATCTCTTGAGTTTCGAAAACAAAAGGGAATAAATAATTTTCATTGAACGGGCACAATTATAAAATTGACGAGAAAATTCTTTTTGGCCACGCACTAAACTAGAAATTCTTGGATTTTTTATTTGAAAAGCTTTGAATATTTAATAAATGATTACATATCTATGAACTCTACAACTAATTTCTCTAATTAAAATTAGTACGTTTGGTCTTAAAATAATTTTTGTACAAAAAATTAACATCTCAATAAACGACAAGCAATTTTTTTTTGATGTATAACAAATAAAGTTTGCTAAAGTTATAATAAAAATTATTTTTTGAAAGGAATAAGAGAGAGGAGAGAGGAGAGAGGGGACAAATCGAGAGGTGAAGAGAGAGGAGGGTGGAGAGAGAATTTTATTCTTCGTTTAATGAGTTTCAGTTTAATTAAAATTAATTAATACTATTAGTAGTAGTGGGACACAAAAGTGGGACAAAAAGTGGGATAAAAGATCTTCTCCCCATTATGTGCTGTGCTCTATATGTTAAAATATAATTTAAGGGTGCATTCCTTTCACTCATGAGAAGTTTGAAAATAAAGTTGTACATTGTTGGAGATTATAAATAATTATCAAATATATATATATATATATATATATATATATATATATATATATATATATACTCTTTCTAACCGCTTAAGCTTTTAGATGAGATGACAAATTCAATATAAATTTATGGAGCATAATGAAGAATATCTCTGCAATTGTAGTTATACTGAAACTTAGATATTTGTTCTTTCTTCTCACAATCAAAAGGGTGTTCATGTATTATTAAGAACATTAGGGAATCTCTAATTAGATGAAACTTCTCTAATTAGATGAAACTTAGAAAGCATACGTGTCATTTTGTCTTACAAGTATGTCGATACAAGTAATAAATTTGTAATCAATCACCGGACATGGGAAGCTAGTTTGATTCAAAAGCAAAAGCGAAGTTATTAAAAGGCAAAAAGTGAAATTTCAGCAGATTTACCTCAGAAAATCAATAATTCGTCACCCAGCTGGCTTCTTGTCATGTTCTCATAAGTTTCGATATGCTTTGTAATTTTTCAAAGCTAGTGACTTATGTATGAAACCTCACACATCAGGAAGAGCACGAGTATAATGTTGTATTAAACTTATAATCTTTTAAATGTTGTATGATATATAGCTTTTCATTATCTGGAATTCATTATTCTAGCTACCACATGAGAAATTCAGTCTGGCAAAATAGCTCGAAAAAGACTGATGAAACCGAGAAAAGGGAGAATAAAATTAAAAAATTGAGCCTCTACATATACATTTTTCATAAACTTGATATATCTAATAATAATTTGAGATTTTAAGAATAACATCTTACATCAAACACTAGTTCGACACATCGGACACGTACGATTGGTACTCAACCACGGTATGATGCAACTAGCATGAAATCTATGGCTACACGTCGGAATAAATGCCATCGTTTGGCCGTCTCTGTACTCCTCTAAGCATATTGCACATCCGCCTACATCTTCTGGTTTGATTTGAATACAAGTTTCCAATAGTATCTTCACATGGTTCTGTACGGGCGGTGGACGTACGGCGGCAATGTGGTCCGCAGCTACTTGTTGACTTATTGATTGGTCTCTGGTTTTCGTTACACACTTTACTATCAAAACGTATAAACCCCACAGCGCTACTCCAATGAAATATGCTGCTACGCCTCTTAGCATGACTTCCAGAAACATGAATAATTTAGAGGGAATCATATGAAATGTAATTTGAAATATTGAGGCATATAAAAGAGGATAATAATAATTACTAAAGAAAATAAGATCCAGATAATAATTATAAAATTTGGTGGTGGTGGCAAAGAGGGAAGTAAATCGTCGGTTTTACAAGGAGAATCTGAATACGAAGCTTTTAAGGATATACATCGAGGGTATGTCCAATTAAAATCAGGTCTATGTTCAATGATCAAACTATATTAGACTTAAAATCATTATACGATTGGGACAAGAAATATACAATTTTGGAAAACAATCCATACTTCGTAATTAAGTTAATTGCAAAAATTAATGCGTTGTTTTTATTACCAAACACCCTGTAAAGTTTCAAATTTGGTGTAGCGATTATATTTGAAGTTCTCTACATTGATAACTAGTGATATATGTTAATGCATTAAATTTCATATCTAATTAACGTGCATTCATCCAACTAGTCTATGTTTTTTTTTTTTTTTAATAAAATGCTTTTGAGATTTTCTTGGAATTAATAAAACCAAAATAAAACTCATTAGAATTTTTTTAATCTTCACAGATCTAGAACTAATGTTTTATTCAGTAATATAAGTGTAGTACAAGTTTTTTATCTTCACATGAAGGTCTTCGCTAACAAAATGAGTTATTCTGAAAAGGAAAAGTAACATTGGTAGTTTTTGGAGATAACTCCTTTACAAATAATAAATTACACAACCACCATTGAGATTTAGTCTAATTACAAAAACTTTGAATTCTATTTCATATTGTTTGTGTGGATTTGGACTTTATATATTAATAATTTGCCATTCTCCATCCAAAAAGGGATTTTTACAAAAAACTAATTAAGAAAATTTAAATTCTAATACGATATTACAACCATGCTTGGTTTACCCACTGTCTCCGAGTGATAGGTTTTGATCTTCATTCCCCCTTAAACATTAGAGTCGCTTGAAAATGAACTTGATATATTAATAATCTACTCGTCCATTCAAAAAGGCATTTTAAGGTGAAACATGAAAAGAACTAAATTCTAATAAAATCCATCCATTTTAATTATATTGATTGATGGCATAAACGTCAAATACGCTTCAGAAACATGGAAGTTTACAAAAGATTTATATACAAAATAGTGTTCCGATCTTTCCATTTTTTGGACCCATATCTTGGGTAAAATCTCCCAACTATATTTGAAAACGAATTGGGGTCAGGGTGAACATTGCAGACCAGTGGATCTGGTGGTTGAGAATTGTTCGGACTTGGTAAAGGTTGTCGCGACACATGTAGTAGGACAAAGGACTTATCGTGATGCCATTTCATGAGGAAATACAACTCTTTTATTTCATTTGCTGTTGCTAACACATCTTTGGTCATGACGTTCTCCTTTTAAAGTAGAAAGCAACGTTCTTTTTTTTTGTTTTGATTTTTCAATTATATTGTCTATAATAGAAGAGGTACGACTGCAAATTGTTATTTAGTCTCGCAAGCGGATTTTCTAAGAGTATCTCTATATGTTTTTAAACTTCAAAGGGATCTATTTGTAATTTTCCAAACCCCAAACTTCATGAATACTATAGTTAACCTCATGTACTACAATATATATATATATATATATATATATATATATATATATATATATATGCGGCCTAATATAATTGGCCCAAATAAGATTGGACCCGGTCGGTCCAAGTCTTAATAAGGCATTCTTATAATACATCGAGCATTGCACTACACTAAATGTATCTCGGAGGACATATTTTGAGGTATTACACTCGAAGTAGGAGAAAAACTCAATTCACCTGCGAAATGTGTCGTGTGGTCCCGCGTTCGAATGACTATAATACACTGAATCTAATAATCAAGGCAAGTCATTTATAAGGCTGTGCAAAGTGTACCAGATCGATCGTACCGATTGGTAGTGCAAAGTGTACCAGATCGATCGTACCGATTGGTAACCGAATCAATAGTACGATTTTTTTGCTGAATCAATTGAATTGATCCGGCAAATGATCACATCACAAATACCGAACTAACATTTGGTTTGGTATTTGGTATGAGGGGTCAATAATCGCGTTGTACTGATTACCGACTATATTGTTATATTTAAAGTATATATTCAATAAAGTTACATTTTTTATTAACGCATCTAGATTCTGTTATATATTAAATAGTAAACAATAGTTAAAACTTCCACAAATTGCTAATAACTAATAAAGTCATTTGCTATTGCTAACACATGTTTGGTCATGACGTTCTCCCTTTAAAGTAGAAATCAACGTTTTTTTTTTTCTTTTTTTTTTGATTTTTCAATTATATTGTCTATAATAGAAGAGGTACGACTGCAAATTGTTATTTAGTCTCGCAAGAGGATTTTCTAGGAGTATCTCTATATGTTTTTAAACTTCAAAGGGATCTATTTGTAATTTTCCAAACCCCAAACTTCATGAATACTATAGTTAACCTCGTGTACTACAATATATATATATATATATATATATATATATATATATATATGCGGCCTAATATAATTGGCCCAAATAAGATTGGACCCGGTCGGTCCAAGTCGTAATAAGGCATTCTTAGAATACATCGAGCATTGCACTACACTAAATGTATCTTGGAGAACATACATTGAGGTATTACACTCGAAGTATGAGGAAAACTCAATTCACCTGCGAAATGTGTCGTGTGGTCCCACGTTCGAATGACTATAATACACTGAATCCAATAATCAAGGCAAGTCATTTATAAGGCTGTGCAAAGTGTACCAGATCGATCGTACCGATTGATAACCGAATCAATAGTATGATTTTTTTGCCGAATCAATTGAATTGATCCGGCAAATGATCACATCACAAATACCGAACTAACATTTGATTTGATATTTGGTATGAGGGTCAATAATCGTGTTGTACTGATTATTGACTATATTTTTATATTTAAAGTATATATTCAATAAAGTTATATTTTTTATTAACGCATCTAGATTCTGTTAAATACTAAATAGTAAGCAATAGTTAAAACTTCCACAAATTGCTAATAACTAATATGTAAACAAGTAATTACTACCTAAATTTAATCACAAACTGATATATCCTTTCATATTTTTATGTATATCATCTCAAATTAAAAGATAGAATCACGATTGTATCTTCACATCTGCCCACAAAATCAAAAATAAAATAATAAAAGATACTTTACACAAACTAAGCCCAATAAAGTAAACAAGCAAACCCACACTCTTGGAGTCACGAGATTTTCATATTATATTTTTTCATATCTAGTGATACTTTGCATATGTTATTTATTTTGTACTATTTTATTTCAGTATTTATCACGATCTATGATTAAATAGACACATAATTGATTGCTTATTATTGGTTTCGCGATGATATGTTGACGTTGCATTGATTATTGATTTTTTGTATTATGCTTGAATGTTGATCAACATTTAGTATTTTGTTTGTTACATGTTCTTTACTATAGATTCTTAAGGTGTTATATTCTAGAATTCTTATTGCTTACACTACAAGATAATTGGTCATTAGCGACCGCCATTTCAGTCGCTAATGACCCATTAACAACCGCGCGACCGTCGGTAATTTTTGTCGGGACTACCTCCATCGCTAGAGACTTGTGATGGAATTTCGGGTGGTAATTTTCCTTTGCGACGGGTAGACCCTCACTAAAATCCCGAACCACAATTTGGTCGTCACTATTGTGATTCACGTCAATAGTGACCGAAAGGCGGTTGCTACTAATATTTAACGTTGAATATTAGTAGAGACGCCTTTACCGACACTGTTGGTCTTCAAATACTAATAGTGACGGCCATGCTGTAGCTAATAATTTTTGAAGGTTAATAGCGATGACATGGCGGTCACTAATGTCCTAATATATATATATATATATATATATATATATATATATATATATATATATTTGTGAATTACCTTGGGTGTTATTTAAGTTAAAAAACTCGTAATATATGTGAAATGAAGTATTACGCAAGTGGTATACTATAATTAAGTAATCGAGGAGCTATATATTGCTAAATAACTTCATATGACTAGAGTAACAAACTTGTAATTGTATATTCGTTTATGATCTATAATTAATCCCACAAGTTGTTATCGTGCCTCATGTGTGGTTGATGTTTCGTTACGACGTGATGTTACGATGTTTAATTAGCATCTCATATAAGTATGTATATGTATAGTATTAACGTACAACATCATTCAATATTAGTGATTATGAGCCGACCTATAAATGACGCTTGATTGTGCAACTTTATATGTAATTTTGTATTCAACTAATTAACACTTATTATTGGCGATAAACAATCTATTACATGTGAAATTGTCGTTCGAAAAGTGTAATTTAGGAACTTGACTATTAATAGTGACGGCTAAGCCGTCACTAATGAAACTCATTAGCGATGGGAACACGGTCGTTACTATTAGGGTATTTATGCGACTGCCATGCCGTCACTAATGACATTATTAGTGACGGCTCGGCCGTTACTACTGGTTAGCAACGGAAAACCCGTCGCTAACTGGGATTTGGGACGCACTAGCGGTCGCTAGTGTGTAGCGACCGCATTTCGGTCACAAACATCGGTTACGAATGACCTGAAATCTTATAGTGTTATGATAGGAAAAAAAGAGTCAAAATAAGTTGGCCAAAATACCAAAACCGTTTGATAATTCTCGAATTGACTATAGTAATTACCAAATCATACCGAATGAGTTTAATTTAAAACAATTTGAATTTTTAAATTATCGAATCAAACCCTACTTTTAAAATACCAAATCATTGGTGCAGTAAACCGAATCACACAACTCTAGCCATTTATTGTATTTTACTGTTCAGGACTCTTATATCAAGTATTTATACTCGACATATTAAACTTAACATATTATTCTGGGCGCCGCATATCCCATCTGTCAAGACATGATACTCGACATACCTCAAATACTTGACGTATCCCAAATACTTGACATACCAGAATACCTGACGTAGCCAAATACTCGTTGCATTCCAATATTTGACGTGTTACCTTGTGTTCATGTTGTGTTGGTGCATGTTGAACAAAGCTTCCAAGAAGCCTGAGATTAGCCCAATTGGTGCATTTAATAGCTAACGTGTACCACAAAATAGTGGCGCCGTTTGCAGGAACAATAATAGACCGAAACATAAGAGCAAAGATGACGTGAATGGCTCGTTCTAGATAATGGAGAGTCACAACTAAGAACTCACGGGTGAAAGATCAATAGAATGATATTTGTATACAACATCGATAGCCAACTGAACGTGCTTGTTCCTTAGGCACCACCAATGACCGCTAAAGAAGCTACCACTTTGACCCCTACAGTCTTGTCCAAAGAGTTGCTGGCCCGGATCATTGCTGCTGTCTAGGCCTCGAGGCGACAACTCCACTGAATCCTCAAGCACCACTTACCTAACCGCATTAGATTGTTCCTCCACCAGTGGCTCAAGCACCATAGTCCCTGTATCTATTGTCAGAGTCAAGAGGGCCATGCATTCTTCAGAGAGATCAAGGGCACGATCTCTTATAGAGGAAGTGGATTCTAACATTGGTCGTAACAAAGAATACACGTCGAAGGGTCGGGTTAATTACTTAGAGAATTTGAGGGCAAACCTTATGGAGATTAGAAGGAGAGTGGGAAGGCTGAATCATGAAAGAAAATAAGTATAGAGGAAGCTGCTCATACAGTTGGGCACCAAAAGGGCAATACCATTTTATGAAGAGATAGTGTATGAAGTACTGGACCAAGGAGAGAAGATACCATAGATGAAGACCTAAGAGGAGAAAAGTGACCTAACGAACACCTATTCTACTTGGATGACATTTTGTCGCTATATAAGTTTAGTGATAATGTCGCTATATAAGTTTAGTGATAATGTACATACCAGAATCTTTGCCACTATCCTTGCTAACGTAACTCTGGATTGATTTTCTAGGATCCATGTTGGGACCATAGGCAGCTAGATGAAGAAATTTGAGAATTAATGTTTGAGATAAAACTATTTTATAAGTTTTTACTTTTTATAAATCATATTATTATATGTATGTTCCTAGAAACATAACAAATATAGGTTACCGATGGCATATAGAAGACTACTTTACCACAACTTATTAGTTTCAAGCTAGATTGAAAACTCAAGTTAAATAGAACTTAGTATTGTCGGCATCACTAAATCTCACCATGGACTTATATGTAATGATACTTCCACTACAAGATTTCGCGCCCATTCCCGACCGCAAAATCCCGATCGAAATCCGGTCGGGAGCATTCCCGACCGATATTCGGTCGGGATGACTTTTCCCGACCGATATTCGGTCGGGCATTTTCAAAAAACAATTCCCGACCGCATATCGCTCGGGAAAGAGTATTCCCGACCGAACTGCGGTCGAGAAACCCTGGGCGGGAAATTTCCTGCCCAGGATGTAACCCTAATCTCGGCCCAGCTAGGCCGCGCAGCTGGACCGAGCGTTCCCGACCGCATTTCGGTCGGGAATGAGTTATTCCCGACCGAATTGCGGTCGGGAAAGAGGGAGGTATTTCTATAAATACCTCCCTCATCCTCTTCATTTTCACACTCTCTTCTCTCTCAAAAAAATTGCCGACCGCGCAACTGCCTTTCGCGACCGGAAATCCGTCGGGACTCCCGATCCGGTAAGTTTTTCGCTTTTTCTTGTATTTTATATTTTATTTAATGTTTTAATATTATTTATTTATGTTATCTTTAATGTTTTAATATTAATTGTTAGATATTGTATAAGTTGTTAGAATTTAATTAAAAATGCCTTTAGGAATTGTTAGACTTTGGGAAAATATTAGATTTTATGCCTTTAGGAATTGTTAGGTTTTAGGAAATGTTATAGTTTTATGATTTTATAATAATTATTATTTATGCCTTTAGAAATTGTTAGGCTTTGGGAAAATGTTAGATTTTTATGCCTTTATGAATTGTTAGGCTTTGGAAAAATGTTAGATTTTTATGCCTTTAGGAATTGTTAGGCTTTAGGAAATGTTATAGTTTAGTAATTATTTATGACTTTAGGAAAACTATATATGATTTTTATATGTGTTAATTTATTTATTTGGACGTTAATTATGGAGTTATTTATGTTATATTTAATGCTTTAATATTAATTATTAATGTTATATTTAATGTTTTAATATTAATTGTTAGATATTGTAGAAATTGTTAGGATTTAATTTGTACATTCCTTTAGGAATTGTTAGGCTTTGGGAAATATTTATACCTTTAGGAAAAAAACTATATAACTTAGTATTGATTAAACTTAGGTCATCTCTACAATTAGAAAAATTCTAACTTAGATGATTTTACTTAGTTCGTAGCACTCCTCTTCGACGACATGTCGTCCCGTGATAGCGATCGTGGCCAACCCTCGAAGAGAGGGCGTAGTGGCCCATCGAGCCCTCCATCGAGTACTCCACCTACTGGTCCACCGAGGATAGGTCCTCGTGTATGGATTATTCGTTCTGGCGCTGCACCACCCGCTCATGTCGATGCACCTGATACCGATCTTGGCGAGTCCTCTACTTCTTCACATCCACATAGGCGTATCGGATCGAGCGGCGGTACTCCACCAGATCTAGTAGTACCATTTCGACTAGATGATGATCACGTAGCATCGACGCCATCGTCATCATCTAGGCCATCGTCATCATCTAGGCCACCGTCATCATCGAGGCCTAAGGCACCTAGGCCACGCTCTACAGAGTCTACACCGGCGGGTCCTAGTACTTCTTCCCCTACATACGTTGCCGGTGCAGGACCATCTTCAGCGACGCAGCACAGACCGGGCCGAGGCATATCGAGAGGGCCGCATGTTCCGACTGACCGTAGAGCCCGTCGTAGGGCCCAGCTGGATGAGCACGGCGTATTTATGGATGGGAGAAAGATATCGACGGTGATTACCTCGATCATTAGGGAGTTTATGAAGACGTGTGTTCCTTCATACACCGAGGTAGATCCAAATGTCCAGGGACATATGTGGGCTAAGTTTAAGGTGAGATTTAGAAAGTTTACTAAATATATATATATATATATAAATAGTAAGATTTTTATTTAACGAAACCTTAATTAAAAACCTTATTTAATTGTAGAGCATATACTACATTCATCCGGATGACATGCTTCGTGCACATTCCGCATACGAGGTGAAGGCTAAGCACTGTTATAAGGATATCGTGTACAATGCCAAGAAGAACTATTACGACAGGCTCGATGATCCGAAGTGGGCGTCGCGTCCGAAGAACAGTTGGATGAGCGACAAGTTAGAGAGGATGTTCGTGACGCATTGGGAGTTGGAGGACCATGCGAAGAAATCCGCGGCATGCCATAAGAACAGGCGATCGGGAGTAGCACCAGACCCTGATCGTCCTGCACGAGCTACTCATGCTAGTGGGTCCCGGAGCTACACGGAGATTCGACGTAGGATGGTATGTCTTATTAAATTGAGTTTCTATACGAATAATATTATTGACTTAAATTTAAATAGTTAAAATAACAAATGTATATCAATATGCAGGCTGCTTCTAGACCTCCAGGGGCCCCTCCACCTCGGCACGATGAGGCATATCGTTATCAGCACACACATGTGCCTAGTGGTCTGCCAGAGGGAGCTCCACGTCGTCGCATTTGGGTTCACCCCAAGTATAGGGCTATCTACGCAAGTATTTAACTTGTATAGCATTCTTTGATTACTGTATTAATATATGTCTTCCTTAATTACATACTAACAATTATGACAAAATGAACAAGAGGAGTACATGCGCCTTATGACCGAGAGGTACGAGGCGGATCGTTCTACGTGGCCACCACTAGATCAAGAGCTGTGGAGTCAGGCGATAGGAGGATTGAAGAAGGGGAAGGCTGCGGGTCTCCATACGGATGCACGTCACGATCGGTTTGGTTTCTCGACGAAGAAGAACCCAGACACGACACATGATTATGCGAGGGCGTTGGAGAGAGAGAACCATCGTCTTAAGACTGTTACTGATGCGAGGGTTGACGAGCTTATTACTCACGTAGAGTACTTGACTCAGCACATCACCCAGACTACAAGTACTCCTCCATCTCGACCCATGCCTACATGGGGACTCATGCGTGATGCTCGTCGAGCCCGCCAACGTTCCTCGCCACCCCTCCTGATCCTTTTGCGCATGGTGCTCCAGATTGCACGCTGTATGATGATGAGTATGAGGATGACCCCGATGAGGACCCCGAGGATGACACTCTCGGTGGTGATGCAGCCGATCTTGCCGGTGATGGTGATGATGGTGCTGGACCCTCCACAGCTCCTGATACATTTGGATTTCATGACGAGGACTATGAGTAGTAGTAGTTTTATTTATTTTAGGACTATTTTAGTATTTGTTTGATGCTTGGACCAATTATGTAGTGTTAAACTAGTTTCGTATTTATTCTGTAATTATGTTGTTAATTATTTGTTCGTTTGATGCGGAGTAGTAGTATTATTTGTTCGTTTAGTCTAAGTATTGAAAATTGTGTTAGTTGTTTGTTTATTGGTAATTATGCCTATACTATGAAATTAAACAACGTGAATCAAATTTTTTTATAAAATAAAATTCGACCTACTAAACCATAATCGATACTAGTCATACATACTATCTTCAGAATCTGAGTCACTCATTATCTCTTCCTCTTCCTCTTCCTCATTGCCCTCGTCGTCCTCGTAGCCCTCCTCTTCCTCGTTGCCCTCCGTTGGTGCCTCCTCGACAACCACATCAAATCCCCCGTTGGCCAATTGGATATTCATATTGAATGAGGAAAGGTCCACGCATAAGTTAAACCCTTCAGATGCATTCTCTTGTAGCACTTGGTTCGGCATCCCTGCGTCGACATCTATTGATCCTGCAACTGATGACGTATCGATTATGTGTCTGGCAGGAATAGTGGATACGGCCAACCATCCTCTCTGCCCCGGTCGCCCTGTCGTCTTTTTTTGGATAAGGCACATAGTACGCCTGTTTTGCTTAGTCAGCGAATACAAACGGCTCATTGGTGTTGAGGGTACGCCTTGGGTTGATGTCAACCAAATTGTACGTTGAATGCTCATGCGTACCTGCGTTTATATCATACCAAACACATTTGAACAAGACAATGTATAGGGGCCAGATTCTGCCCCAATATTCCACCTGTATAATGTCTTTCAACGTTCCATAGAAGTTGGTAGCATCGGATCCTCCCATGTCTCCCTTCACATAAACACCGCTACAATCACTCTTCTTCGGGCCCAAAATCATATCGGTGTGAAATCTGAACCCATTCACAATGTATCCCTCGTCGGTCTTGTAAGCTGGACCTGTGATTAGAGGATCTATTGGTACGTCGGTCTTGTATTTCCCACTTGAATATGTCTGCTTGAACCATGCTACGTACTCTTGGTTCCTCTTGGATTGTATCTCGATTGGACTTAGTCCGCCGCACTCCTCTTCTACAAACAGTCTGCATAGGAAAATCATCATAAGTTAGTTGTCTTTAAAGCGCTTAATCATTTCGTTATTAAAAATAATTAACTACCACTTACTCCACCCATTCGTCAAGCTCTGGACAGTTTAGAAGCGTGTAAAGCTCTATTTACTCCATGTCATCGGAAGTCAAGTATCGCCTTTTGTTTAGTGGCCCTATTGGCGCCCCTTTCTTTTGAAATATTGTAAGCTCATCATCCCACTCCGTGCTATCTAGTGTCTCGTTCCTGTTGAGTTTTTTATATTTAGTCTGAAAAGAAACATCCAAATATTGAGAAAACATATTGGATAGCTCAGCAAGTAGGTATTGATTGGCTATGGATCCCTCCACCCTCGCCTTGTTCTTTACTGAACCCTTCATGTCGAACATCCGCCTAGTTCATAGAAATGAAAGATTAGGCAAAGAATCGATATTTTTAAAAGATAATTATTATTAAAAATATAAGATCGTACCTCTCGAATGGATACATCCATCTATAATGAACTGGACCACCAACTCTAGCCTCGTACGTAAGGTGTATGGCTAAATGCTCCATAGAGTCGAAAAATGAAGGAGGAAATATCATTTCCATCTTGCACATGGTAACAATAAATGATTCCTCCAATCGCTCCATATCTTCGGCCGACACCTCTGAGGCGCAAATCGCCTTAAAAAAGGCTAATCTCTACTAAGGTCCCCCAAATCTCGGGTTCCAAGAATTCGCGAAATGCAATCGGGATCAATATCTGAATGAAGACGTGACAATCATGACTCTTCATTCCATACAATTTTCCTTGTTGTTTTTGCACACATCGTCCCAAGTCCGAGGCATATTCATCAGGAAACTTCAGTTCGGTCAGCCAATCAAGCACCATGTTCTTTTGATCCCTCGTAAGACAATATTTTGCCTTTGGCTTTATGTACTCACTTCCTCTGCCACTGGGTTTCAAGAACAATTCTTTACGGTTGGTCAACAGCTTAAGATCGTGCCTCGACTTAATGTTGTCCTTCGACTTAGCATCGTCCAACACCGTGTTGATGATGTTCTCAAAAAAGTTCTTCTCACAATGCATCACATCTAGATTGTGGCGAATCAAGTTCGTGGACCAATAAGGTAGTTCCCAAAAGATGCTTCAACGACACCAGTTATGAGTTGTGTTAAAGCCCGAGAGTTTTGTGGAGTTTGCCCCAAATCTAACCGATCGTAGCCTATCCACAATTGCCCTCATCTGCGCTCCTGTCTTCCTTGGAATGGGCGCTTCAAGTACCTCCCTACCCTTGTAGAAATCCTTCTTGTTGTACCTCCATTTATGACCCTCTGGTAGAAATCGACGATGACAATCGAACCACGAGGCTTTTCCACCATACTTAAGTGTAAAAGAATCTGTCTCACCCATGCAATAAGGGCACGCCAGCTTACCGTGCGTGCTCCACTGGGACAACATTCCGTAAGCAGGAAAATCGCTAATAGTCCACATTAGGGTCGCTCGCATTTGGAGGTTTTCCTTTCGTGAGCTGTCATATGTCCACAAACCATTACTCCACAAATCATTCAACTCATCAATCAACGGTCTCAACAAAAGATCCAAGTTCTTTCCAGGACTCTTTGGACCGGGTATAATAAGGCTCAGAAAAATGAACTCCGGTCGCATGCATAAATCCGGCGGAAGGTTATAAGGGGTAACAAACACGGGCCAACAAGAGTAGTTCTTTCCAGATGGCCCAAACGGTGTGAACCCATCAGTACATAGGCCGAGTCGGACATTTCTAGGCTCTGCTGCGAAGTCCGGATACGTACGATCAAAATCTCTCCACGCCTCGCCTGCAACTGAGTGAATCATTCTATCTGTTGACTCTCGACACTTCAAATGCCAAGTCATATGTCTCGAAGTGCCTACAGTATAAAACAACCTCTGTAATCGAGGGCCTAGGGGGAAGTACCACAATTTCTTCCTTGCGACCCTGGACTTTCTACCAGCCTCGTACCTATCGATCTTGCATATCGGACACGATGTGAGATCCTTGTTGGCATTATCGGTGTAGTACAAGAAACAAAAATTCCAACATACGTCGATCTTTTCGAACCCTAAACCCAAACCCGCGAGCATCTTATTCATGCCTGGAACCGTATTCGGTAGCATTTTCTCAATCTCTGGGTCCATAATATCTTTAGACAAACTTATGTACTTTTCGCAAGCGACATTAACTACTTTGTGCATCGTCTTGGTAGTTAAGAACTCGGCAAACCACTGGAGCACAGTCTTCGACTTCTTACTGTTCATTTTTATGTCTCCCATCTGCATCAATTTGTAGAACTCCTTTGCCTCGGGACTTGGATCTTCGTTGCGCACCTCTCCCTCAACAAATCGACCCCCATATGCATCCACAACCAATTCTCTAAACGAAGTATCGGCATGAACCAGACTATCAATGTGAATACTAGCAGATGGTGATTCATGTACATATGATGTAGATGCCTCGCTCGCCATCTCTCCATGCAACACCCATATCCAATATTGATACACAAACCCCCACTTATGAAGATGATCCCGTACTATGTTTCGATCAAAAAACTTTAAATTGATGCATCTCTGGCACGGGCACCTAATACGATTTCTTAGATCTACGTAATCTGTCTGTTGTGATGCATATTGTATGAATTCACGAACCCCAACCACGTAATGTTGATTCAAATAACCAGTGTTACTATCTATCCTATCGTACATCCAAGATTTATCGGGACGATAATCCATTTATAATCTAAGAAATTAAAAAGAAAGTGTTACAATTAATTTCACCAATCAATATATTTACCATTTATATACAAATTTTAAAACTCAAGTACGACGAAGCCAAGGCAATTAATACTTACTTGTTGTAGCGTAGAAAATACTTAGATCAAGTATTCTTTGCACGCCCCTCGTTGCATTTACCGCAATATCTAAAACAAAGAAACATTAAAAAAAGTTAATAAAAACGATCTTAATTGAGAAAAACTAACAAAAACAGTTATAACAAGAGGAAATCATATATACCTTAACAAGGGATGAATGTTGGAATGATTTCTCAAGTGGAAGAGGGAGGGGTATTTATAGGGGGGCTGACAGTTATTCCCGACCGCATTTCGGTCGGGAATAACAACGGTAACAATTATTTCCGACCGACATTCGGTCGGGAATAACAACGGTAACAGTTATTCCCGACCGCACTGCGGTCGAGAATAATCTTGCCCGTTGTTATTCCCGACCGAATTTCGGTTGGGAATAAGAATTACCGTTGTTATTTCCGACCGCAATGCGGTCGGGAATATTAGGGTATAAGGTTTAGGGTTTAGGGTTTAGGATTTAGGGGTATTGGCGACCGACTTTCGGTAGTGAATAATATTCATATTCTTAATTTCATAATTTCGCTCTCAAATTTAGATAAATCGTTGATTTAATGATCAAGTAAATCAATATTAGTTATATATTACTAAAAATCTCAAAAACAAATTAAATTTAGTTGCACGTTGTTGAATAGTTTGAAGCGTCGATTCATATTGTCACTTATAAATAGATTAGTATATGTAGTTTCTAATAATGTAACTACTTACGATTATGTTAAACATATGTTAATATATATATCACAATTAGCCTCTCTATACTAACGTTCGTAACAAACGTTAATCGCCAATTGTGAATACTCCTCTATACTACGTATGATTATTATATGTAAAACTCCAAACTAACTTAACTTATACTCCGGTAAACTATACTAATTTAATAATTAAAAGTACATTAAACTAAGTAACTAATAGTGCAATTCATGAATTTAGTGAGATTCTATAGTTATACTTAACAAACACATCAAGATTTTCCAAAAGATCGAAAAAGCCAAATTTACTATTTTTCCCCACCGCATATCGGTCGGGAATAATATTTAAACTTATTCCCGACCGAGAATCGGTCGGCATTGACAATTATTGCCGACCGCATATCGGTCGGGAATAATATTCAACGTTATTCCCGACCGATTTGCGGTCGGGAATAATGTTTAAACTTTTCCCGACCGGAGTGCGGTCGGCATTTCCCGCGTTTCTGGGCAGCATAATGTTGCCGACCGAAATTCGGTCGGCAATTTTTGAAAATTTGGCGGTTTTTGAAAATTTTTGAAAATTTTCAACATTCCCGACCGGAAATCGGTCGGGAATAATCGAAAAAGTTGGCGGGACTCGGTGGAAAATTCAAATTTGACGAAAATTCAAACTTTTTTAACTTTTTCTATAAATACACTTCATTATTCTCCTCATTTTTTCATCTCCAAACATTTTTTTCATCTCCAAAAACTTTTTCAAACACTCTTTTCATCTTCAAACACTTTTTCAAACACTCTTTTCATCTTCAAACACTATTAAAAATTAAATTTTTCACTTCTTTATTCATCATTTCAATAATCAAACACTTATTTAATTTTTTTTGTGTTTTAGATTGAGGAATGAATCAAAAATTTAATTCCTCATCTAAAACACAAAAAACTAAATAATGTTTTAAAATATTTCAAAATAGTAAAAAAAAAAAAAATATTCCGGTAATTATTACCGAATTTTTTTTTTTATTCTGATGAGTTTTATTCCCGACCGAAAATCGGTCGGGAATAATATAAATATTATCCCCGACCGGAAAGCGGTCAGGAATAATATAAATATTATTCTCGACCGGAAAGCGGTCGGTAATAGTATGAATATTATTCTTGACCGATTGCCGGTCGGGAATAATATAAATATAATTCCCGACCAGATTACGGTCGGGAAAAAATATGAAGCATTCCCGACCGATTTTCGGCCGGGATGTTTGAAAAAAACTTCCCGACCGAAAAGCGGTCGGGACATACTATTCCGACCGTTTATCGGTCGGGACTTTTCCCGACCGATCTTCGGTCGGGATATGCGGTCGAGAATTTCTCGTCCGGGATTCGGTCGGGGTTGCCGATCGGGAAACTTTTTCCTGACCGGCTTTCGGTCGGAAAACTTTTACCGACCGAAGCAATGCCGATCGGCGTTTCCCGACCGAAATTCGGTCGGGAATAGACAATTTCCGACCGGCATTGTGGTCGGGAATGACCCGAAAATTTTGTAGTGTTAGTAGCAATGCACCATAATAGACAGAAACAAACAGAATAACTTAAAGTAATTGACGTAAATAAATAAGAAAAAATACGTAAACGAAAAGAGGTAAATAACAAACCTCAACCGGTAGCGATGGAAGAAATGTGGAAGTCGAGGACCTTTTGGTTTCCTTAAAACAGATTCGCCCTCTCCTAGATGCTTGAGAATACGTGAGTGACTGTATCCTGGGATACAACGACTGCGAGTTGGACCGTTGTCACGAACTAGAACAACTCCAGCAAACTAGATCTATGATTTTTCTCTACCACCACAAGATGAAAAAAGATTTGACTGCGCATATTCTCATTTGTTTGCGTGTATGTTTCTTTTTTTTTCTTTTTTTTTTCCTGGATAATCAAAACCTATGGGAAGCGACCCCATTTTATAGACTAGGTCACAAGAAGAAAGATAGAAAAACTTAGTCACCAAGGAACATAATTAAGGTAATTACGGTAATTAAGGAAATTTTTTTGGGATAAACTCTATGCGTTTCAGTTAATAAGAAGTGAACACTTTCTCATGTTGGATAGCCACCTTTTTTTTTGGGTTTCAACTATTTTTTTCGATATTTTCAGCTTTGAGTAGTATAAATTTCTCATTCACATGTATACCATTTTAAGCGTGAAATATACCGTTTCAAAGTCTCGAAAAGGAGAACACGACCCCATCTTAAACTCGTCAAAAAGACAAGTGAGACTCGCTCAAAATATAACTTGAAGTCAGCTATGCAAACCCTATTCCTTGAGCTTATGTTTCCAACAGATAAATCTTTGACAATATCTCGAACATTCGTTGGGCGCAAGCATCAGAAAGAATATGAGTTAATTATTCCTTAAAAATTAGAAATAGAATCGTTAAAGAAAAGTATATGTAGTGTAAGTATTGCAAGTTTCCGTTTATGGAGAAATGTATTATTTTACGGATCAAAAATGTTTACAATAATACGGAGACTACCAGAAGAAGAAATTCCCTATATCTAAAGCTATTAATTCCCTTCAATTACAATGTGAATCGAAGGTTTTAAAATAAATTCTATTGTAACAGCAGCTACATATTGATTCAACGTAACTAGATTTTCAACTGCGTGGTAGTTCGGCACATCGGGCAAGTAGAATTCTCACTCAACCATGATTTGAGGCAATGATCATGAAATCTGTGGTTGCACGACGGAATAAACGCCTGCGTCTGGCCGTTCTTGTACTCATCTAAGCATATCGCGCAACAGTCTTCCTCTTGATCATCGCCCCCGTCGTCCATATTTATTTTGATAATAGTTTGAAGCACTATTGTGACATGTACCACCGGTGGTGGTTGTACGATGGTAACACGGTTTGCTGCAGTCACGGCAGCCAGCTGTTGCGATTGCTCGTTGGAGCGCCGACGCATAAATAGTAAGCAATGACCAAACGCAATTACAATTACGAAGAGAATCAGTAACAAGTATGATTGTATCGCCATGCTTCTGCCAAGCTAATTTAGCCTAAAAATTTAAAGATATTGATTCGAACTAATTATGATGATGTGTGTGTGTATATAGAGAGGAGGGTTCTACCTCTTTATTGTAACTATATTCAAGATAACAAACAGAGTAATGTAACACCGATATGTGCGTAATTAAAAACGACGGTTTATATTACACCGACTTTCATGAGCAAATTTCATTCAGGATTTAAATCAGAACGAATCTTTTAATGATATATGACCAGAAAGTTGGCCCTGTTTAAATTATTAGGTCTATGGTTCAGATCTACGTACACTTCACTCTATCTGAGATCTCAACGTGTTCACATTGCAAAATTTGAATAACGCTTATGTATTAACAAAATTGATGAGTATTATAAGTGTAGACAAAAAAATTTTGTCTACTCCAATTAAATATTGACAAGTGTCAAATTAAATTTTTAGAAATTAAATTGATTATTTCTATTTTTAATGTGGAATTTTACTAAATTAAATTTAAATTATTAATAGGTTAATTAATTATTTTTCTAATATCTATTTGATTGGCTAATCAATTAAAGCCACATGAAAAAGATGGAGAATTGCAACCAATCAAATAAAGCCACGTGAAAAAAAATGATGATGTGATGCAACCAATCAAACAAGGCCATGTGGAAAAGATGATATATTTCAACCAATCACATTATTACATGTGGAAATATGATGTGTTTCTTGATAAGCAAGCCAAATAAAATCCATGCTTATCTTGAAAATAAAATCGACCAATCACAAGCAAGGAGCTCTAGGTTTTTACAACTATAAATAGGGGTCCTCTCATAAAGAAAAAGGACACACAAATATTCACAAGTTTGAAGAGGGAAAAGCTCTAAGTTTTTCGCTCCACCAAGTTCATCCATCTTCAAGCGTTCTTCGCGGGATTCAAGACGTTCTTCGCGAAAACCTCCGTTTGATCTGTCATCAAGCTTCAAGTCCGTCAAATAACCATTTTGAAGACCGCACTTCTGCCGAGGAAGATCGAGCTTCAACAAATTCAACAAATTCAAATCAAGTTCATATCGTTCTTCAACAATCTTCAAGCCAAAAGTCCGTTTGATTCGAGATCAAGTCCCAAGACCCTCGAAAAAACCGTTTTTGAAGATCAAAGTCCCTTTCAAAGAAGATCAAAGTCCACATATCCGAAGAACTGAAGACGAAGATCATATCATCCTTCATCAATCTTCACATCAAATTCCAAATCAAGTTTCCATTCGATCCGAGATCAAGCTGCCAAGCCCTCGCATCAATGTTTGCCAAACATCCAAGTATTGTTGAAGATCAAGATTCCTCTAAAGAAGATTGACATTCAACAAGTGCAAGAAGTCAAGACGAAGATCAAATTATTCGTCGCAAAGATCAAGTCAAGTCAATTGTCAATTCAAGATCAAGCTCAAAGCCCTTGGATTAACGTTCAACTTACATCACGTGGAAGCGATCAAAGTCAATTCCACCTTCAAGTCAACCAAGTTTCAAGATTAGAAAAGAATCACTGGAATTCATAGAGATTGTAACCCCATATTCATTTGAAGAAATAAAGTTTACTTGTACTTTAATTTTCTTGTCTTTCATTTTAAGGGCTTGAATTTTAGACGCTACAAATTTTTGGCACGCCCGGTGGGACCATCTCTACCTCTCATCTCTTTTCTAGTAAGTGTGCAAGTTTGAAGTCACAATAAGTGAGCGTTGCTCAACAATGGACAAGTCAATGGGGGCAACAAGCGGAGGCTATTCGCAATCGATGGTGAAAGCTACACTCGCACCGGGGGAAAGACATGAAGCTAAAGAAAAGAATCAAGAATCTTCAATGGAGGCGCGAGTTGCTGCATTGGCGAGAGCTATTGAGAGCTTTACAACACAAGTGCATAGACGTGAAGAGCACTTGAATTGTCTTCTTCAAAAGCTAGAGATCCAAGAAAGAAATCACAACATTGAAGAAGTCGCTGACAAAGTCGAAGTTCAAGGATGCATCAAAGCTTCGAGCAAAGGAGTTGAAGTTGCCACTCTTCTCGCAAAACAAGAACACAGAACAAGCAACGATCGAAGCATGACGCATGAAAAGGCTACTCAAGGCATTGAAGCCCAAGAATTTGGTGTAGTCCTAAGTGAAGGAATTCGAGCCACTTCTCTTTTCCACAAGTCAAATTTCTCAAGGAAGGAAGAGCAAGACGTCATGACGCACACAAAATCTTTTAAAGAAACCCTTAAAGATGCTGAAGTTGGAAAACCTTCTAAGTCCTCAAGCCAACAAATTCAAGTATCCTCACAAGGTCACGTCTCTACCGGTCAATTGAAGAAGCTCATCGAAGAAGTTTCTAAGGAATATAAAACTCAACATAAGTCTTTCAAATCTTATACGAAGTCTTACACTCAACGAATTGAGCAATTGCAGATGCCGGAAAGCTATCAACCTCCAAAGTTTCAAAGATTTGATGGAAACGGAGACCCAAGGCAACATGTTTCTCACTTCGTCGAAACATGCAGTAGTGCCGGAACTGATGGAGATCTTCTAGTCAAGCAATTTGTTCGATCCTTAGAAGACGTCGTTTTTGATTGGTATATTAGTCTTGAGCCAAACTCCATTGACAACTGGAAAGATCTACAAAGTGCGTTCTTCAATCGCTTTTATATTACTCGACGCACTGTGAGCATGATAGAGCTTGCGAATTCACATCAAAAAGAAGATGAGCCAGCGATTGAGTACGTCAATAGATGGAGAAATCTATCCTTAAGCTGCAAAGAGAAATTGTCTGAAACTTCAGCCATAGAGATTTGCATTCAAGGGATGAATTGGGGTCTCTCTTACATACTTCAAGGAATCAAACGAATAACATTTGAAGAGTTGGAGACGCGTGCGCAAGACATCGAATAAAGTATGAAATCTACTAAAGAAGAAAGCTCAACCCACGTCCTTGATACTGAAGGTGATGATACGGATGACACCGACGATGAAGAGGGCACGACATCAAATTTCATTACAACCAACATGCTCCTTGATACGAGCTTAAACTATCTAAAATCTTCAAATTAAGTGTCAAATCATGTACTCCTTGATAAGAGTATAAACTATCAACATTCTCCTTAACACGAGTATAAACTGTTTGCATATTTGAATTCAAAGTAAATTCTTCAAGTCTTCAAAGCAAGTCCTTCAAATCTTCAAGTCCTCTTAGACACGAGCCAAAAGGTCTGCAAATTCTTCAAATCCAAGTCTTCAAAGCAAATCCTTCAAATCTTCAAGTCCTTCTAGACACGAGCCCAAAGGTCTGTAAATTCTTCAAATCCAAGTCTTCAAGCAAATCCTTCAAATCTTCAAGTCTCCTAGACACGAGCCAAAAGGTCTACAAATCCTTCAACTCTTCAAACCAAATGCGCAAGTCTTCTAAACACGTCGAAGGTCTGCAAATCCTTCAAGTCTTCAAGCCCTCATAGGCACGAGCAAAAAGGTCTGCGTGTTCTTCAAGTGTCCAAGTCTTCAAGTCAATTGCTCTATGACGCACGAGTCTAAACTGCACGTTACTCCTGACTTGCATGAGTATAAATTGCACCATCTCTAAATCAAATTTGATATGCTTTGAACTACGACGTGACTTGATTCCTTTGTTGGATACGTAGGCAGCTTAGAAATCATGAGTTCAGTCATATCCTTTCACCAAGCTATCATGAGTCGAAGATGTTACATGAAGCTCCTTGAGATGTGATGTTCCAATAAAGACGAGTAAAGCTTCCGTCAAGTAGGAGATAAAGAACGCCAATGCTTTGAATGTTGACCTTGAAGTCATGCTCCAAGCTTTTGAGTGATTCTTGAGTTGACACTGCAAACTTCAATCGGATGTTTTACTATGTGCCTTGATTCCAATCTTCAAACACTTCGCTCCAAGAGGATAGCTGCAATCATGCTCCAAGCTCACTTGATCATTGACTAGACACTTTTGTGTTGTTAGATCAAAGTTGATACCTCCAAACTACCATTCCAATCATGAAAAGGATATGCCTTGCATGTTTAACTAGATAAGTCCTTTAAGAAGATGGAACGTAGTTTGACAAGTATGTCGTTTGACCACTCCCATATCGGCGAGGTTCTTTGAAATTCAGGGTGGAGTGCAACAAGTACGTCATTCCGCTTTGCCCAACAAAGAGAATTGGCGAAGTTCTTCAAGAGGTTAGTCATCTTGAATGTTTCTTTGACGAATGAAGCCGACATCTTTAATGGGAAGAATGCATGAGTATGACCAACAAGATGAATGCGCATGTGTTTGAAGCCAAGTCTCGCTATTGAAGCCGCATTTGATGCCAAGTCATGAAAACAATGTCGTTGATGCCAAGTCTCGAGAACAAGTCAGCTCCTGTTGAATGTCTTTGACGCCAAGTCTCGAAAGCAAGTCTCTTCTTTTCGGATACCTTTTGAAGCCAAGTCTTAAGGATAATGTCTCCTTCAAGGTTTCTTTGATGCCGAGTCGTGAAAAGAATGTCTCCTCCTTCAAGCTCACCAATGATGTTGCGTAGATTAAGGTTTGAGTGTGCTCCTCCTCTCCTTGCAAGAGATCTGGAATTTGTCAAATATTGTTGCACGCATAAAGCTTTCATGATCTCCAAGTTACAATTTATGTGAATATGAACGCAAGGGTTGCCATGTATCTTTGTGGAGTCGTTTGCTCTTGCACTAGCTGAGAATGTCTTTCGTTGCATCTCTTCTTGCAATGTGTCGCCCCAAAGTATCGAAGGAAAGATCATCGTTTGATACTCGATGGTGAACAACACGAGGCACCAAAAGCTTTGAAATCTACTAGATGAGGTACTTCAATGGACCGGAGTTCGTCAATATTTGCCACAACTTCACATGATTTTTAAATGCAAGAGCGTCAAGTTGATGATGCGAGTTGGCCTCGATTCTTGTTGATCTTCACCGCCAATGATAAATAAGTCTTTCATGCCGCCTACGAAAAAGGAAAAAAAAGAATTATCTTTGAGTTCGACCTCTGTTCAAAGGCAAAGAAAGCATAAAACAAGAGTTAATTGGCAGTATTTAATGATAAAAGGAAGCAGCAAGTAAATCGATCAACACTATGGCGTTGCTTCTTTCAAAATTTAGAGCTACTGTTACAAAAGGTGAAAAGAAGAACTGGTACTTGCAAAGGAAAAAGAAGAGAAAACAGAAACAACAACAACAACAAAATAAAGAAAAACAGCTGATGTGAAATCCAGAATTAAGCTCGCCATATGGCGAATGGATTTCGTTCCAAAATTTCTTCGCGTAGTTCCTCATTACTTTTCGTACGAACCTGCTGCAACCTGCACAAAGGAAACGGAAAAGAGAAAAAGGAGAAAAGAGCAATTCACAAAAAAAGGGGCAAAGGATATGAATTCTTTATTGTCTGCTTGACACCCGTAAGGCCGTAACAATCAAATAATTGATTGACCAAAATTGGCCAAAGCTCCCACCCAACTGAATTTGTTGTAGTGGCAACAAAAAGTAAGTACTGTTCAGTTTCTTATTGCCAAAAAAAAAGTTGGCGCAAAAAAAAAAAAGAAAAAGACAAAAGGAAAAAGGAAAAGAAATCCGATTTGCGGTCTCCTGATACAGCACCTATGCGGGGATCAACCAAACTCCCACCAACTTGATGAAATCTCGCAGCCGAACAGAATTTAGGGAATTAAAAAAAAAAGGAGGAAGGAAGAAAACTCAAGGATTTCGGTGAAGAAGAAACCGTGAGCTGATTCTTATATATTGAGATTCTTGGAAAAGTCCTTTTTCATGTACAATCTCAATTGAGTTAGGATTGTACATGAAGGGGCGATTCAGAGGTTGGTTTCTTAGTTCTTAAGAAAGAAACAAAAAGATTTGCTGAGTTACTGCAGGTGCAATTCCAATCAAAGAAGGAGATGTGGGGAAGCATCTAATGTAATGGTCTACATAGACCACCAAGAAGAAGGAAAAAAACAAGGGAATGTCAGGTCACGTGTGTGCATGAGGAAAAAGGAAGTTAAGTACCTAAATTTCATTATGGCCCTGAAGGATATTAACAAGGAAGCCTACTAAAGTTTTGATTCTTAAGTGAAGTGCACAATCTTATATCAATCTCATTGGTGGCACGGAAAAAATATGTGTTGCGACATATTCACTTCAAGACTCATTTCTACAATGCTATTCGTGACAAGTCGCAAGGGGGCATTTGTAGACAAATAAATTTTGTCTACTCCAATTAAATATTGACAAGTGTCAAATTAATTTTTTAGAAATTAAATTGATTATTTCTATTTTTAATGTGGAATTTTACAAATTAAATTCCAATTATTAATAGGTTAATTAATTGTTTTTCTAATATCTATTTGATTGGCCAATCAATTAAAGCCACATGGAAAAGATGGAGAATTGCAACCAATCAAATAAAGCCACGTGAAAAAAAATGATGATGTGATGCAACCAATCAAACAAGGCCATGTGGAAAAGATGATATATTTCAACCAATCACATTATTACATGTGAAAATATGACGTGTTTCTTGATAAGCAAGCCAAATTAAATCCATGCTTATCTTGAAAATAAAACCGACCAATCACAAGCAAGGAGCTCTAGGTTTTTACAACTATAAATAGGGGTTCTCTCATAAAGAAAAAGGACACACAAATATTCACAAGTTTGAAGAGGGAAAAGCTCTAAGTTTTTCGCTCCACCAAGTTCATCCATCTTCAAGCGTTCTTCGCGAAAACCTCCGTTTGATCCGTCATCAAGCTTCAAGTCCGTCAAATAACCGTTTTGAAGACCGCACTTCTGCCGAGGAAGATCGAGCTTCAACAAATTCAACAAATTCAAATCAAGTTCATATCGTTCTTCAAAAATCTTCAAGCCAAAAGTCCGTTTGATTCGAGATCAAGTCCCAAGACCCTCGAAAAACCGTTTTTGAAGATCAAAGTCCCTTTCAAAGAAGATCAAAGTCCACATATCCGAAGAACTGAAGACGAAGATCATATAATCCTTCATCAATCTTCAAATCAAATTCCAAATCAAGTTTCCGTTCGATCCGAGATCAAGCTGCCAAGCCCTCGCATCAATGTTTGCCAAACATCCAAGTATTATTGAAGATCAAGATTCCTCTAAAGAAGATTGACATTCAACAAGTGCAAGAAGTCAAGACGAAGATCAAATTGTTCGTCGCAAAGATCAAGTCAAGTCAATCGTCAATTCAAGATCAAGCTCAAAGCCCTTGGATTAACGTTTAACTTACATCACGTGGAAGCGATCAAAGTCAATTCCACCTTCAAGTCAACCAAGTTTCAAGATTAGAAAAGAATCAGAGGAATTCATAGAGATTGTAACCCCATATTCATTTGAAGAAATAAAGTTTACTTGTACTTTAATTTTCTTGTCTTTCATTTTAGGGGCTTGAATTTTAGACGCTACAATAAGCAATTATTTTGTAACACACATTTATTTCCAAATTTTAGACCTTAACTTTTGTTTTTCGATCTTAGTTTGAACTTTCTAAATGTATGCATTATTATGGATATTATATATCTTTTTTTTTTGAAAAAAATATGGATATGATATATCTATATATAATATAATCATATATATAATTATTTTTAATTTTGATGAAAATGACCATATCTTTTCGGACTGCCCCATAACTCAAGCACCCCTTGTCGTCGAAAATGCCCTTTTCTCCTTGTTCGGGCTTTTTGGACACGTGATTACCACGTTGCTTGCCATGTAGGATATAGTCTTAATTAGATGGAGATTAGAAAAAAATGTCAATATTGTTTCAATTTGCAAAACTTTCCCTGTATTTTATAAAATTACCATAGTTCACCCAAATTATTTTTAAGCACTATTATATTGAATTAATAGCAAAAACTACCTATATGATAATTTATAATTATATATTTAAGAAATTATATTTATCAATTCTTAAAATTAACTTTGTTCTACTGAAAACATTTACTCCTAAATATTCTTGAAACCTATAACATATCCCACAACAACAACAACAACCAAGCCTGTAATCCAAATTAAATTGTGGTAGGATATATGAACCATGAATGAATCACGTCGAGTCGTGAACATGAATCTTCTGCTTCCATACGTTTTGGTTGACGAGCATGTCTTCATTTAGATATTTTAGCTTCATGTCGTTCCGTATGACCTCCATCCACGTCTTTTTCGGTTTCCCACGAGCTCTAGCCATCTGTCCTAAGTCGAGATCTTCAACTCGTCGTACTGGTGCATCTATGGGCCTGCGTTTAACATGTCCAAACCATCTTAATCGATTTTCTCACATTTTCTCGTCGATGGTCGCCACACCCAATTTATGCCAAATATCTTCATTGCACACCTTATCTCTCCTAGTGTTACCGCACATCCACCGAAGCATGCGCATCTCTGTAACGTTCATTTTCTGTGCATGACTTTGCTTAATAGCCCAACACTCGGAGCCATAAAGCAAAGCAGGTCTAATAGCCGTACGATAGAACTTTTCTTTAAGCTTTAAAGGAAAGTTACGATCGCACATGATCCCTGTTGCACTCTTTCACTTTGTCCATCCAGCTTGGATGCGGTGGTTGACATCTCCATCTAACTCTCCATCCATCTGTAATATGGAGCCTAAATACCGAAATGCATACTTCTCGGTATCTCTTGGCCATCCAACTGAACCCTGCCGTCGTTGTTTCTTCGTTGTTTGCTAAATTTGCATTCGAGGTACTATGTTTTTGTTCGACTTAGTCAAAATCCTCGTGCTTCTAATGTTTGTCTCCATCGTTCTAATTTACTCGATGAGGACAATATCGTCTGCAAACAGCATACACCATGGGACTCTGTCTTGGATGGTTCTGGTGATTTCATCAATTACAATGGCAAACAAAAATGGGCTCAAAGCTGACCCTTGATGTAAGCCAACTGTAATTGGAAAGGCTTCTCTTAAACCTCTACAGGTTCGGACACTTGTCACCACATTCTCATACATATCTTTTATGATGTTGATATATTTAATGGGTATCCCCTTCTTCACCATGTTCTACCATAATACCTCTCGAGGTACTTTGTCATATGTCTTTTCTAAGTCGATAAAGACCATATCCAAATCTTTACTCTTTTCTCGAAAGCGTTCAATGAGCTGACGAATCAAATGAATGGCCTCTATGGTCGACCTCCCGTGCATAAATCCAAATTGGTTCTCAGATATGGGAACAATTTGTCTCAATGGGTGTTCGATCACCCTCTCTCATAGCTTCATGGTATGAGACATAAGCTTTATCCCACGATAGTTAGAACAGTTTTGGACATCACCCTTATTCTTATATAGAGGTATTAGCGTACTCTTCCTCCACTCTTCTGGTATTTTATTTGTTCGCCATATTTTGTTAAAGAGGTCCGTCAACCAGGTCACCCCTATCTCTCCCATGCTTCTACAAGCCTCGATAGGGATACCATCTGGGCCAATAGATTTTCTAGTCTTCATCCTCTTCAAAGCATCTTTGACTTCTGACCTTCTAATACAACGCATAAAATTGCGGTTAAGATCCTGAATGGACTGCGATATGTCACCCACTGCTTGGGTGGGGCCTCTATTGAACAGACCCTCGAAGTACTCCATCCACCGTACTTTGACCTGATCCTCACGCACCAAGACAGATTGACCTTCATCTTTGATGCATTTCACTGCACATAAGTCTCTAGTCTTCCTCTCTCTGATGCGAGCAATTTTGTATATCCTTCTCGGCCTCCTTACTATCCTTCTTCTGATAAATCTCCTTGTACACAACCTCTCGCGCTAGTCGAACAACTTTCTTTGCTTCTTTCTTGGCTAGCTTATACTTTTCAAAGCTTGCTCCATCATAGTTCTTCTTCAAATCCCTGTAGCAATACCGTTTGGCCTTGATTGCCGCCTTCACTTCTTCATTCCACCATGACGTGTTTTTACCTGTCAGGCTACTACCTCGGGATTCACCTAAGAGGTCTTTAGCTACCTTCTTGATACAACAAGCCATTTTGGTCCAAGTTGCATCTGCAGCGTCGCCAATCTTCCAATCTACCTTTTGAACCACTCGTTCCACGAAGGCCTTTTGGGTAGACTCCTTAAGCTGCCACCACTTAATTCTAGGTTCCACCCGGCGCCTACTCCTTTTCAATCCTTGCCGCAGTCTAATATCCAATACCAAAAGCCTATGTTGCGTAACCACACTTTCTCCGGGGATGACCTTGCAATCTAAGCAACGACTTCTATCCGCCCTCATAGCTAAGAAGAATTCTATCTGACTCTTATTTGACCCACTCCTATAAGTGACCAAATGAGATTCTCTCTTCTTAAACCAAGTATTTGCTACAAGAAAATCATAGGAGAGGGCGAAGTCTAAGATAGCGTTGCCCGGCTCATTGTGATCCCCAAAGCTATACCCACCATGGATGTCCTTGAACCCATCACGGCTAGATCCTACATAACCATTAAAGTCACCTCCAATGAAGAGTTTCTCGATACTAGGGATCTTTTGTACCATCTCGTCCAAATCTTTGCAAAACTTACGTTTCGCAGCTTCGTCTAGTCCTATCTGTGGTGCGTAGGCACTAATGACATTCAAGATATCCTCGCCTATGACCAACTTGACCAGTAAGATCCTGTCGCCCTTCCTTATGACCTCCACCACATCCTCGAGCCAAAGTTTATCTATGATGATCCCAATACCATTTCGGTTATTCTCTGTTCTGGTATACCAAAGTTTACAACCCCAATGGTCTACTACTTTGGTCTTCTCACCAACCCACTTGATCTCATGCACGCATAAGATGTTGATCCTCCTCATGTACATTGCCTCAGCTAACTCGGCCAATCTTCTTGTGAGTGACCCCACATTCCATGATGCAAGGCAAACTCGTCGTTCCTGGACTAACTTCTTTACCTTCACCCGTCCTGGAAGGTGAGGGAACCCTTGCTCATTTGACACCACACCCGGGCGTCGATGTGGCGCGTCGCTTCCGAGCGACGACCTAGCAACCCTTGCCCATTTATCACTACACCCGGGGTCCGATGTAGCGCGTCGCTGAGTAGGGAACGCCCCAACGAAATTCATAGTATGGTTCATATCATAGGATGTGATGGGGTTTCTACGTTGGCTGTCACAAGCCTACCACAACCCTCCTCATTTATCCTGGCTTGGGACAAGCAATGAAAGCTCACTGGAAGAATTAAACCTATAACATATCCCAAAAAAGTTAAAATAATTATGGAGAAAATTTTAAGGTATTTACATTTTTTTTAAAAACTTAAATTTTAAACTACCTTACTTTCATCAACAATTTTTTTAATATATATTTCTTAATTCAAAAATATATTTAAGTTTATTCTATACTATCTAAATTCGATTAATCTTAATTTCTAAAATTTAATTAAAAAAGAAAAGAAAAGAGAACACATTCATCTTCTCCAAAAAAGTTACCAAAATATTTCTAGTTTTGGTTATTTTAGACATGAAGGTGATGAACGTTGTTTTGGTTATTTTAGACATGAAGGTGATGAACGTTGTTCGTTTGTCTCTGTCGCGGAACGTGGCATTTCAGGTTGCGAAAGAGACAACCACAAAAGGGGTGTTGAAGGTATTGGGTGACATGTTCGAGAAGCCATTTACAGCGAACATGGTTCATCTGAAGCGACACTTGTTCTATCTGAAGATGTCAGAAAATTCGGCGGTTTATGATTATCTGAATGAGTTCAATGTGATAACATCTTAATGGAGCTCGGTGAATATTGATTTTGCTGATGAGGTAAGAGCTATGATTTTGTTATCTTCTTTACCTGAGAGTTGGAGTGGCCCAATAACTGTTGTTAGTGCTTCCGCAGAAAAGGTGAAGGTGAAATTTGATGAAGTGAGAGATTCGATTATTAGTGAGGAGACTCGTCAAAGAGAATCGGGTATCTCGGGTAACATTTTGGATTAATTTTCAGTACGGTAGATAAAGGCAAATCAAAGTCAATGAGGGTCGAGAGTTCCACAGAGTGTTGGAACTGTGGAAAGTTTGGTTATTATAAGAAGCATTGTAAAGCACCGAAGAAGAAAGGGGATGATGTCAACTAAGTGCACATATCTTCAAGAGGATTGGTGATGCACTAGTCTTGTGTGTGTGCAGTCCACTAGGGTCGTGAGTTTTGGATTTTAGAGCATCATTCTTGCCCAGACTGTGATATAATGAGAATTATATTTTCGGTTATTTTGGAAAGATTCGTCTTGATAATGATGAGTCTTTGAGAATTGTGGGGAAATTAGATGTTAGGATTCAGATGTTGCATGGATATGTATGGTTGCTGCGTGGAGTATAGACATCATTTATTATTTCGCTCGGGTGTTTGGGAGATAACCACAAGTGGCGTGGTTTGTGCTCGATGGTTCAAGGAGAGAACTATGTAATTTGACTAATGCTACCCAAGATGACATGGACCATGGTATTAGTATATAAAAATATAGAATTTGTATATTTGGTAATTATTGTGATTGATATATATCTTTAGTGATAGATAGTTATTTTATTAGAGAGGACTTAGTTACCTTATGAGAGAGGAAGTCCTTTGTATATATATTGACCATTACTCAATGAATAACACAAGGAATTCATAATCTTACATGGTATCAAGCCGTCTTTTTTTTCTCTCCTAAATCATGACTAACCTTGCCGATACCCCTACTCCCAAGTCGTTTACCTCATTCGAGGAAAAGATTGACGAGTTGCCTCACGCAACCGCCAACACTAAATTTCCCGCTGCCCTCATCGTAACCAACATCAAAAAGTTCATCTCGATTATGTAGGACGTTGAATCAGGGCATATCAAGTTCTCGCCCAGATCATTCCCTCAAATTGTGCGGTCGCCTCATCCGACCCCGAGATGTGGGATTTATTGGATGGTATCTTGCTATAGTGGATCTATGGCACCATATCGAATGGTCTAATCCATACGATCATCGTTCCTGACTCTACTGCCATGGCGGCTTGGAAACAACTCGCGGATACTTTCCAAGACAATAAGAGTTCTCGTGTCGTGCATCTAGAGAATTAGTTCTCTTCCACCATTCTGGACAATTTTCCAAATGTCGGTGCTTATTGTCGAAAACTAAAGATGATCGCTGACCAATTGGCCAGCGTTGATGCTCCTGTCTTGAACCATCGTTTAGTTCTACAATTGGTCACGGGTCTCACATATGTCTACAGTGGCATCCTCACCCTGATTCAGTAAAGTGACCCGCTTCCCCTCTTCTCGAAAGCCCGATCCATGCTGTAGACAAATAATTTTTGTCTTCTCCAATTTAATATCGACAAGTGTCAAAAACATTATTAGAAATTAAATTGATTATTTTTATTTTTAATTTGAAATTTTATTAAATTAAATTCTAATTAAAAAAAGATAAATTAATTGATTTTCTAATATATATTGTGGGCCAATCAAATAAAACCACATGGAAAATATAAAATATTGCAACCAATCATATAAAGCCACGTGGAAAAATGATGATATGTTTTGACCAATCAAACAAAGCTTTGTGGAAAAGATGGAGTATTTCAACCAATCACATTAAGCCATGTGGAATATATGATGTGTTCTAGCCAATTGAAAGATTTCTTGATAAGTAAGCCAAATTAAATCCATGTTTATCTTGAAGAGAATGCCGACCAATCACAAGCAATGAGCTCTAGGTTTTAAAACTATAAATAGAGGTTCTTCCTTAGAGAAAAAGGAAACCAAAATATTCACAAGTCTGAAGAAGAAAAAGCTCAAGGTTTTTCTCTCCATCAAGTCCACCAATCTTCAAGGCATTTTTCACGAGATTCAAGGCGTTTTTCGCGAAAACCTCCATTTGATCTGATGTCAAGCTCAAGTTCATCAAATAACTGTTTTGAAGATTGCACTTCTACTGAGTAAGATCAAAATTCAAGAAATTCAACAAGTCCAAATCGAGTTCATACTGTTTTTCAACAATCTTCAAGCCAAAAGTCCGTTTGAATCGAGATCAAGTCAAAAGGCCCTCGAAAAAACCGTTTTTTGAAGATTCAAGTCTCTTCAAGAAGATTAAAGCCCAACATATCCGAAGAACTAAAGACGAAGATCATATCACCCTTCATCAATCTTCAAATCCAATTCCAAATTAAATTTCCGTTTGATCCGAGATCAAGCTGCCAAGCCCTCGCATCAACTTTTGTCAAGCATCGCTTCAACATTTGTCAAACATCCAAGCATTTTGAAGATCAAGATTTTTCCAGAGATGATTGATATCCAACAAGTTCAAGACGAAGATCAAATTGTTCGTCGTGAAGATTAAGTCAAATTGTTAATCCAAGATCAAGCTCCAAACCCCTTGGATTAACGTTCAACCCAAATACACGTGGAAGAGATCAAAATCAAATCCACTCTCAAGTCAACCAAATTCCAAGATTAGAAAAGAATTAGAGGATTACTAGAGATTGTAACCCCATATTCATTTGAAGAAATAAAGTTTATTTGTCCTTAGATTTTTCTTGTCTTTTATTTTAAAGAGTTAGAATTATTAACGCTACACATGTTGTCTTTGGAAGAGACGAGCCTTGCCAAGCGTGCTTGCCTGACAGACGGACTCCGCTCTCGTCACTCAATTTGTACAATATGAACCCACTCATGGTGCTCCACGCGGACGTCGGTGCAGCCACGATCAGGGTTGCAACTCGGGTCAGCGGGGTCGCAGTGCACCTCACCGTTATCAGCATTGGTCGTGGCCCTATCTAGCGTGGCACGGTTACCATCAGCATATGTGGGTTGCACTTCCTGCGCCGTAGCCAACCCGGCAGACACGTCAGCCGCCGCCCATGGATAGGGTATCCTCGGACCGCGTCCTTAACATGCGTATCACAATGAGGTCTCCCCCTATGCCCCCGCGGATATCGACTCCACCATGCATACCCTTTCCCTTCACTATCCGGATGAAAATTGGTATATGGACATGAGTGCTTTGTCTCACATGACCTTTAACCAAGGTAACCTCACGTTTTACTTTAATTCGTGCAACAATTGTAATATAATTGTTGGTAATGGTCATTTTATCCTAAGGCTCAGGTCACTCCGCTCTCTTTTCCCCTACCCCTCCTCTTCGCATTAATCACGTTCTCCACGCTTCTAACCTCATCAAAAACTTGATCTCTATTCGTAAATTTACCACTGACAACTTTGCATCAATTGAATTGGATCCTTTTGGTTTATTTGTGAAGGGCCTTCAGACGGGCACCAACATTATAAGAGGCAATAGCTCGGGTGATCTTTACCCTCTTCTTCCACCCGCCGACTCCAACTCCAACGCGTCACCTTTTGCTTTTCTCTCCCTCTCAGCCGACCTATGTCACGTACGGCTTGGTCATCCTGGCGATCATGTTTTTGATTTTCTTAGGCGTTGTTCTCAAATTACTTGTATTAAACGCCTTTTTAGTTTGTTTTTTCATTCATGTCCTTTGGGGAAACACATTAAATTGTCGTTTTATGATTCTAGTTCTATTATTTGTTTATAGTTTGAATTAATTCATGGTGATGTTTGGACATCTCCTATTTTGAGCTCTTCGGGGCGTCGTTACTATGTTTTATTTTTGGATGACTCTACAGGGTTCTTATGGACATTTCTTTATCTTATAAAAATGAAGTGTTCTCTATTTTGTTTTTTATATTTTCTTGCATACGTTAACAAACAATTTGAACTTGATATCAAAACTTTACAATGTGACAATGGCAAAGAATATAAGAACACCCCTTCTCTAATCTTTGCAATAAACATGGCATGCGTTAAACATTTTTCTTGTCCTTACACATCTTCTCAAAATGGGAAATCCGAATGCACCATCTGTACGATCAACAACATAATCCGTACCTTCCTCTATCACACTTTTGTTCCGTCATTTTTTTGGAATCACACCTTACAAGTTGCGACACATCTCTACGACATAATCCCTTCCAAAACTCTTCGCTATACGACTCCTCTCCAACTCCTCTACCAAAAAACTCCATCTTACACCCACCTTCAAATTTTTGGGTGTCTTTGCTATCCTCTCATCCCCTCCACTGAAATTCATAAAATACAACCGTGGTCCACTCCTTGTGTCTTCCTCGGTTATCCCTCCAGTCATTGTGGCTATAAGTATTTTGACCTCTCAACCAATAAAAAAATCAGTTGTCGGCATGTCCTCTTTGATGAACACTCATTTCCATTCTCAAAGTTAACACCCTCCAACACTGACTCCTACTCTTTCCTCGATGATGATCGATCCGCATTACTCATCTCTCATCATTATCCATTCAACACGGGTCCCTCACAAATTGCGGATCTCGCACAACCCCCACCAGCCTTGCCTGTGCCTCACGCTCCGCCCACAAACCCCACCACGACTTCGTCCGCACTCACCCGTGTCACACGTCCCGTGCGACAGCCTGCCCCCCTTGCGCCACCTCAGGCGACACTTCCCCCTCTCATCCTATGACGACCCGCAACAAAGATGGCATTTTCAAGCCAAACCGCCTCTTCAGTCTCCATACAAACACTTCCCACTCCCATCTTCCTAGAAATCTCGTAGCGCGGTTATCTGACCCTAACTGGAAGTTGGCTATGATTGATGATTTTGATGCTCTTATTAAAAATAAGACATGGGAGTTGGTGTCCCGTCCTTGTAATGTGAATATTATTTGGTCCATGTGGTTTTTTCATCACAAGTTTAACTCTGATGGTTCTTTTGAGAGGCATTAGGCCCGTCTTATAGGTGATGGCAGGTCTCAACAGTTTGGTTGATTGTGATGAGACTTGCAGTCCAGTTGTTAAACTGGCATTATTCAGTCGGTTCATAGCATTACGGTTTCAAATCCATGGGATGTTCATCAACTAGACATGAAGAAAGTTTTTCTCTATGGTCATCTCCATGAAACCGTGTATATGTGCTAACCCCTTGGGTTTCGTGACCATTCAAGACCAAATTTTGTGTGCTTGTTGAAGCGGTCTCTCTATGGCCTCAAATAGGCACCTCGGGTTTGGTATTAGCGTTTTGCGGGAAAAAATCACTTTTGGTCCCTTATTGTGGCATAGTTACGATTTTAGTCCCATAATGTGGCATTCTTCACATTTAGTCATTTATTGTGGCGTTTGTACAATTTTGGTCCCTTGATCAGTTTTTTGCCCCATAAGTTATTTTTGTTAGCAAAAAACACCCCCATATGTTATTCATAATTAGTAAAAAGCCTATGTGTGTTATATATTCTCCTAAAATTATATTTTCACTTGCAGAAAGCTAAATTAAAAAATACCCAAAGTTATTATGTAAAATTAGATTTTTTTTAATAAATTATAAAAAAATTAAAAGAAAACTACCCAATTATAATAAAATAATTAACAAAAACAATTCTCTCTCCCCACCCAATCCCCCCCCCCCCCCACCACCGCCAACACCCAAATTTTTGTTCTTCCCCTTTTTCGTATTTTTTGGTCCAATTAAAGGCTTTTCACTAAAAAGATAGAATTATTTATCACATGTCATTTTTTTAAAAGACCTATTTATAATAAAATAATTCAAATTTAAGAAAAACACTCCCTCCCCATCCATTTTTTTCTTCTTTTTTTTTTTTTCAGTCCAATCTATGATTTTTCACTGAAAATGTAACCTATTTATTTCATGAAAAAAACTTAAAAAGAAAAAGACCTAATTATAATAAAATAATTTTTTTTCAAAAAATCTTCTACCCCTCCCCCCCTCCCACCACCACCACCCACTTTTTTTTTTATATAGTTTTTTCCCTCCCAACATACCCATAAAAATCCAAATTAATGTCCTTTGGCACCGATTATTTCGTCAGTAATAAAGTTTCGAAGTGGCGCGTGAGGAGGTGGTTGGTCACCGAGGATTGGGGAAGACTTTGTGCGGAGGAAAGGTTTTTTACTATCATTATTTTATTATATTGTGTCTTTTTTCTTTTTAAATTTAAAAATATTAAAATTAATAATTAAAATTTATTAAAAAATCTAATTTTACATTGTAACCTAGGAAATTTTTTATTTTTAGCTTTTTTTGGGTGAAAATATGATTTTAAGAGAATATATAACACACGGGAATTTTTAATAATTAGAAATAACTTATGGGGGTGTTTTTTGCTAATAAAAATAGCTTAGGGTCCAAAAAACTGTCTATGGGACCAAAATTATACAAAATGCCACAATAAGGGACTAAATATGGACAATGTCACATTATGGGACTAAAATCGTAACTATCCACAATAAGGGACCAAAAGTGATTTTTTTGTCGCGTTTTGCTGACTTCGTTGCTACCATTGGTTTCTCGCACAACGCATCGGATCACACCTTGTTTATTCTTCGTCGTGGCTCTGACATTGCCTATATCCTACTCTATATGGATGATATACTTCTCACGGTCTTTTCCCCTTCTCTCGTCAGCCCATTATCTCTTGGCGAGAATTTGCAATGAAGGATCTAGAATCATTAAGTTTTTTTTGGGCATTGCCGTCAAACGATGCATTGATGGACTCTTCTTATCTCAACGAAAGTATGACGGAGACATTCTTCACCGCACCGGTATGGACTCGTGCAAACCAAGCCACACCCCGGTTGACACGAAGTCTAAACTTGGCGCCATACCTGATAGTGCAGCATATTCAGACCGCACTCATTACCGCAATCTCGGTGGAGCACTTCACTATCTCACATTCACATGAACAGATCTCTCATATGTTGTTTAGCATATTTGCCTCTTCATGCATGATCCTCATGATGCTCATATGTTGTTCCTTAAACGCATCTTATGATACGTTTAGGGCACTCTTGATCTTGGTCTCCATATCTCTCCCTCTTCTATTAAGGAACTTATAGCCTATTCCGATGCTGATTGAGGCGGGTGTCCTGACATGTTTCGTTCGACGTTCGGATATTGTGTTTTTATTGGAGATAACTTGATTTCCTGGTTCGCCAAGCGCCAACCGACCATGTCGCGTTCCAGTGCCGAAGTAGAGTATCGAGGCATAGCAAATGCGATGTCCGAATCGTGTTGAATTAGGAACTTACTTTTGGAGCTTCATTGTCTCATCTCTTCGGTAACATTAGTCTACTGCGACAATGTTAGTACCTGATATCTCTCGAGTAATCCTGTTCAACACCTACGCACCAAACACATTGAGATGTATATTCATTTTGTTCGGAAAAAAGTGGCATATGGACTCGTACGTGTTCGTCATGTCCCTTCACGATATTAGATTGCCGACATCTTTACGAAGGGTCTTACACGAGTTCATTTTAACGACTTTTGGTCCAGTCTCAACGTTCATCATTCTCTCGTACTGCTGGAGTGTATTAGGATATATAAATATAGAATTTGTATATTTGGTAATTATTGTGATTGATATATATCTTTAGTGATAGATAGTTATCTTATTAGAGATGAACTAGTTACCTTATCAGAGAGGAACTCTTTTGTATATATATTCACCAATATTCATTGAATAACACAAGTAACTCATAATCTTACACATGGCGGTGCAAAAGTCCACCAAGATGACATCAGTCGTGGTGGTGAAACTGATGCAAGTTTGTGGCAGTGTGGACATTGTCACACGAGCGAGGATTCAAGCCAGTGGGAGTTTGAAGATTTGCTGATTGGGGTTGTTGCCTTAGTGGAGTTGAAGTTGTGTGTGGCTTCAACGGACCTTGAAGCTTGAAGAAGTTCAAGGATTGGCGTTGTGAAAGCTTGATGGAGTGACTCTGAGGATGATGGTTTTGGCGTTGAAGTGCGATAGTGATTCAATTTCCAAGTGGGAGATTGTTAGGTTTGAGAAGCTTGTTCGGTGAAGACGGAGGGCGTCGAGGGTGAAAACGGCGGTTCAACAGCTGCTCGAAAAGAGAGTGGAGTGTTGGCCGCACAAATAGGACAAAGAGCAATGCTAGTCTTTGGCATCACCGCCGCGACATTGTGCGCGACAGGTAAGTCGCGCGGCCCAATGGTGGCCCAGTTTCAACCCAACATCGTTTATGTTGACCGAGTCCATTTAAGCCTCTATTTGTGTGAAGTTTAGGGCGTGTAACCTAGTGTGTGTCCAATGTGATTAAACAACCTACATAGAGAGAGTGAAGGAGGGATTAAAAACAAGAGAGAATATATCTGTGAGATCAGAGAGAAAGTGCGAGAGATTGTTCTTAATCTATTAGAGACAATTGTTGTATCTTATTTTGTAATCGCTCAATTTTTTTTTTGCACGAAAGGTAAATAGATTGCTAAAATAGAGTATTACAAGAATACGGGGGGCATACCCCAAGACGGAGCTACAATGTTCAAGATTAATGCTCTATCAAGCCGAGGAAAATACAAAACGCTAGCCTAGGACTATAACTCGTATTAAGCCTCTACCTTCACTACACTCTTATGGTTTCCCACTCATTTCCGGTTCTGGTACATGTCCGTGACCGTACTCTTCAGGCACCATGATGTAGTCTTAGGTTGCTTTTCCTTCGATAGATGCTTCGACACTAATCCGCCTCTCTTTTAGAGGGGGATAGAGAATAGAGGAGGAATGTATGTTACCTGCAGTTCTTTTGTCATCATGTTGTCTTTTTCTTCATGTCCTCGGTTTCTGTTAATCACAAAGAAAATACTCCACAGAAAGTAGTTATATATGACCATATAAAATCAGTACTCATCTAACTACCAACCAACATTCTATTGAGAGTTGCAAGTACACTCTTGGTAAATCTATTGTTCTTTTTACCCAATTTTTGCTTTATTCTCATATGTAGCTCACTTGCAAGCTCTTTACAGATAGTTTGGGCAGGAATCAGTTTTTCCTCAAACACCTTGACATTTCTCCACTTCTAGATACCTGTTAAAACACTACCAAAAACTGCAGCTCTCACCTGGAACACATCACTTTTTTTTTTCCTGTTTGAGTTGGCTAACCATTCATTCCACCCTTGCATCTGCATGTTGTACATATAAATTCCAGCTACCCGCATTATTATCATAGTGAAAGTCCTCTCTTTGATCGCCTCCAAAGTAGTCATAGACGAATTGGGTAAACAAATTATGTCTTGTGTTCTTTCATTGTTTATCGTTTTTCGTGTAAGTGAATTTATCCGGTAGTTGTTGTTATTCAATATCCGTATTTTTGTAACTAGACCGAAACAAAAGTAATCTAGTGTCATTAGGTCTTTTTTAATTCGAGTTCCACTTAAGTTACCTCTCTTATATTAAAATACTAACTAAAAAAACCCAACAGTAAATGGGTATGAGAAACAGAAAAAAGAGGTCGCTGACATAAACTAATATATTTCATTAAGAGACAGAAAAAGGTCTTGTATTAAATTACAATCCACTGTGAGCACTGGACAAAGGTGCATTGTCATCATCCTTATAAGTTATACCAAACTCAGTTTTACTCTAATCAATTTCTGCCGAGCCGAAAATAGTTTCTGAAGAGAAGTAAAATGTCCTTACCTTTTCTTCCTCAACTAGCTGCATCAATAAGAGGGTCGTGTTCATTGTGATATACGCGTGAATTCGATGGACAGTTCAACTAGTCATTTGTTATTTTTACCATTACTGTAACTGTTCTATGAGCTTAAATAAACTGTAGGTCTCAGAATCTGGCCTAGATCCTCCCAAAATCATCCTTCTAAGAAGATTAGGTTCATAAATCTTCGCCTTGACATAAGCTTTTATCAACGAATTGTATACAAACGTATACCTAGTGTAGTTGGCTGTCTTCAACTCTACAAACAACTTTTCAGCATTGTCCACATCACCATTCTCTGCAAATACGTCTAGTATCGAAAATGTCGTCTCTAGCCACGGAGTGGATTTTCTAACTTTCATACTCGTTGAGAAATCTGTCCCCAGTTCGAGAGTTTTCATACCTTCTTTTAGTAGTCCTGCTCTTAAACAACCAAGTGTTAGATGCCGAAACGTGATTGCATTTGGTTTGCATCCACTTTTCTCCATGTCTTTGTACAGCCCAGTGGCTTTAGTAATTAACCCATGTTTGCAATACACGGATATCATTGAATTGAACTGGTCAGTTGATTTTAACCCCTTCTTTGATGCCATTTCATGCCAAAGCTTCTCTGCTCGACCAATATCCCCAATCTTCCCAAAGGCTTCAATTGCCAAATTGAAACTCTTACTCCTAATATGAGGAAGCCCTTGAATTGTACCCCATATTCTTTCGAGATCCTTTTTCTTCGATAAACATCCATACAAAATCACAAGGATGTCTAAAGTTGACCAGTTATGCCCCGTCATAGACTTCTCAATAGCCCCAACATACGACTCACACGCAGTATAAAGCCTAGCCACAGCATGTGCAACAGCCAAAATGCAGTAAGATATCTCATTTGGTTCAATGCTTATACGATTCATATCACCAAATACCTTTATCAGACCTTCAATACTATGCTCATTAGCTTCCAACTTCAACAAAATGTTATAAGTGGAAACATGCGGAACCACTTTATCCGCCCTCATCTGAGCTAAGATTTTCCGAATTGCTTTCTTGCGACTAGGCGAGGAATGAAGTATAATTAAGCGGTTAAAAGCCAAGTGTGATATGGGATGACCTAACTCCCTCATTTTCTTCATGTACGCCAATGAAATCCTTATCAGACCTTTTTCCAAGCACCCCAACACAAGATTGTTGTAAAGCAACTCTTTTTGGTACTCGGATGGTATCCGGGAGAAAAGGGTCTCACCGTGTGCTACTCCATGAAGCTTCATCGTAAATTCGAGTAAGTAGGAGTAATCCAGTTCTTTAGGTCTGTAAGGCCTCTCCCTTATCACCCACTCCATTACCTGGAGGCATACACAAATCTTTACGTCTCGTTCTAACCAGGGCATACTTATAGGAAGTTAGTGCTGCAAAAGTCTTTTAACAAACAATGTGGTTCTATGAAACATTATTACAAACAGATAGCAGGCATAATAAATCGATTACCTCGAGAGCACGCCTGGCAGACTTGAGCTTGCGCAATCGGTTGATGGTGTGGAAAATATCGCCTCTATGAATGGGAAATCCATCACCCATCCAGCTCTGGAAGGCGAAGGCCACGGATTCGCCTCGTCCTAATTTTTCGATTCTAAAGCTCAGACAAATTTTTTCTTCTTCTTGCGAAACACTTTCGGGTTCTGATGAACTTTCTCCGGTGATTGCGGAATCATTTGATGAAGTTCCGGTGCAGAATCTGAGAGTGACGAGAAGATTTTTGGAGGGGAAATAAGGAATTTTAAGTGCTCGACGAATGGCGCCAAAGGCCAACAGTTGCATGCTTAATTAGACAACTAATTCGTGTTGTTCCGGTTTAGTATTATTTAACACATAAAACATAAGTGGTCTGTGTCTGTTGAAAAACCAATGAATTTTGATTTGGTTAAAAACATTAAACTGAACTGAAACTCGTGGTTTTGGATGAAATGGTTTTTTGCTATGAATATTTAGTTAGTTAACCTCGTCGCGTTTCGGAGGGAATATTTGACAACCTCTCGTTCAATGGCATGTTATACTTTAAAACATAGAAACAATATGTTTGATAATTGCACTAAGTTCCTAGTTTTGCTCTAGTCGCTCAAGAGACAAAGACCTCAGGGTTGTCACCTTAGTACAATATCGCCTTCTCGGGTTGTTCCCTTATCAGTTATTGCCTTCTCAAATTTTCGAATTGTTAGCTTTTCGCATGATTACCTCTCAAGTTCATAGTTCCACTTTTTGTTTCAAAGTCATAATCTCCTCTCTCTAGATTTAGTAGACTAAATTCTTATTGATTTGGTCGTTGGAGTGTCTATGCAAATCCTTTGCCTTTGCCTAATTCACGTGTGTTGCTTGCAGCGTGCACACATCAAAGGATAAAATCTGGATTACGAGCTATGATTTAGTCTTGTGTGAAGTATTCATTCAGTGTAGTAATGTACCAAGCCAACCAACAAAAATGCTTACATCAGTATGGTTTTTTTTTTTTTTTGATGTAAAAAGGTAAACAAAGTGCTCTTAGGTTACATCCTTAGTCAAAATAGAAATAAGTCGCGGAGGTGGCGTTTGCATAAAACAAAGGTCACTATCCTCGACATCCTTAATCTTCGTGATCGCATCCGCAAGCAAGTTCCTCTGTCGCGGGATCCATTTGCACTCGCAGGTCCAAGGCTTGTGTAGCAACACTCGACATTCTTCAACAATGTTTTGGAGCTCCAAATTTGTAACTTGGATGTCCGAAATCAATTTGAAGGCTTCATATGAGTTCGTCTCTATAATAATTTTCTCAACACGCTTATCCCAAGCAATCTTGAGTCCTTCTTTAATTGCTTCCACCTCGATCTCCAAAATCATTGGACATGCTTTCTTTCCTTTAAACCCCCAAATCCACGTGCCTTCCCCATCTCTCAACGCGCCCCCAAATGTACCGCTATTGATGCTCGACTTCACACTTTCATCGACTTTCAATTTGAACCATCCCGGTTGTGGCTTTTCCCAATGGTTTTTTGTTCTCGGATTCTTATCATGATTAGCCTTCACTAAATCAACACAAAGTTGTTTAATTTGACCAATGATAACATAATTCTTTTCCAACACACCCTTGAATATTTTCATGTTTCTCGACTACTAAATCATCCCAAGGCTCGCGGCAAAAATTGTGTTCCATAGGATATCCGATAATATAGAGCATATTTTCTCGTGGTACCAGAGGTTCCTTTTGAGCCATTTATCTTCGTCCAGGCGACTGAAGTAGCGCATCTCCTCGGCTCCACGTAAAGTCCTCCAAATTTTGGTTGCAATTGTGCAATGGCGGAGTATGTGGAGAGCCGTTTCATCCGGATTATTGCAGATCTCACAAGCCGCAGACTCCATGAGTGTACGCTCCTTTCGAAGATGATTCGATGCAATGCGGTTTTGTGAGACAAGCCAAAGAGAGTGCCGAAATTTATTGCTACACGGTATTTGCCAAATCCATGCTGGCCTTTTTTCTGTTTGACTCTCGGGATACCGATCATGGGATAGTGCTTTGTACGCACTTTGGCAAGTGAAATTTCCGTCCACTGTTTTGTTCCACAAGACACATTCCTCCTCTTCTGTGAGTCTCAGAGTATTCCCTTCAATGAGGCGTGACCAATTTGGATTGACCTCCGTGCTTAAATCCGCAAGGTTCCAGTGCCCATTTTCATCAATCACGCTGCCAAGTGTGAGATTTTGGTTCGCTTCCTCAATATTTCACACCGAATCACAAAGCCTTGTGTTCCCCAACCAATTGTCGAACCAGAACAAAATTTTCTTACCCGTACCAATTCTCCATCGAGTGCGGTTGCTAATAATATTGAAGCATCTAATCAGCCCTTTTCCATATCACCTAGTTTAGCCTCGTATTCCACCAGCTTCTTACCCTTGATATATTTTACATTTATAAGCTCGTTCCATAGACTCTCTTTGTTCGTTAGGATACTCCAACAATGTTTCGAAAGAAGCAATTGATTGCTAAGTCTTGACTCCCGAATTCCTAGTCCTCCGTCCTTCTTAGCGCGAATAACGCGCGTCCAACCAACGAGATGGAGTTTGCGCTTTATCGGGTCTCCCGACCAAATTAAATCTCGATTCATTCGGTCTAATTTTTGCCAAACATTATCCGGCATCCAACAGCTCTGTATGATGTGAATAGGCACATCGGTTGACGCTGCTTGGACTAAAGTTGTTCTTCCCGCGAGTGACAAAGAAAGTCATTTCCAACCCAAGAATTTAGAATTAAGTTTGTCAAAAAGGTTGGCAAAATCCTCCCTTGCAACTCGCTCGTGAAACAGTTGGACGCCAAGATATCGTCCGAGATTGTTAGTTTTTTTGAACCCCAACAACGGACGAATATTTCTTTTTAACCCCAAGCCGCCCGACTTTGAGAAAAACACCCGCGACTTCGCAGCACTGATTTTAAGCTCCGATGATCTACAAAAAAGAATCAAGCATTCTCTTTAACGTGTTAGCCGTCTTGATGGTTGCCTTGCCCATCAAGATGAGATCATCCGCGAAAAAATATGCAAAACTTGAGGTCCCCCACGGCACAGGACAATCGGTTCTTATTGCTTCGCACTCACCGCCTCGAGAATTAAATAGGCCAATCTCTCGACACATGCAATTTGCTGGAAAAACCTATAAAGACTCGATGTATAGAATCAGCTCTTGGGGAGCGAACTCTTCTATCATGTTGCATTTTCTCTGGTGAAAGCACGAAGAGATAGGGAGATAATGGATCCCCTTGGCGCAATCCACAGCCATGCTTGAAAGAATCAAGCGCTTCACCATTCCATAAGATCCGGGATGAAGCATTGATATTTTCCGAGAAACTGAATGCCTTCTCAAGATCAAGTTTGAAGGCAGATAACCCCCCAAACTATTGCCTTCGGAGCACGTTACCCCCCAACCTTTATTTTCTAGCATTTCCTCCCCCCCCCCCCTCAATCTTATTTGTCAAAAGTATCCCACTACCCAGGTACCCCCCCCCCCCCCAGCTCGCTGATTCCAGGAATATTGGACGTGCGAGACACGTGACATTTTAACCCAAGGGTAAAATTGGTATTTTATTATTAATAACGGCTCTATTTCGCAGCTTATTCCATTTATACCCGAAAAATCCCCAAAACATTTCACAAGAACCCTAATTACGAAATTCGATCTGATTTCCTGATTACCCTCATTCAATTCTTCTATTTCAACACAGACAACAAAAGGGAACATGGAATCGACGCAAATATGCACTTGTGGGAGGAGAACGACCGAAAAAACTTCGTGGACAGATCAAAATTCGAGAAGAAGATTTGCTCGTTGTAAAAATTATCCGGTAATTACCTTTATTGTTATTCTCACGCTCATAATTTAACCTAATTGCGGTTACATATGAATCTTACTTAGTTACACTTCTCGATTTTGAAGAGGCGTGGTGCATGTGACTTTTTTGCTTGGATTGATCCTCCGATGTGCGATAGATCCCGTGTTATTATTCCTGGGCTGTTGAGAAGGCTAAACAATCTTGAAAGTGAAGTTGCTCATTTGAAGAAAATGAAGAGAAGGTTGTGCTTTGCCATTTTGTTGATTTTGGTTGTTCTTTTTCTTGTGGTGAGAGGTTTACTTGGTAATTAAATCTCGGCAACTAGTGAATTAAGGGTTAATGTGAGTAATGTGATGTTGTAGTGATGTGGTTGTGGTGTGCTTGTGGTATTGGTGTGGGTAATGTAGTGATGATTTTAGTGTATTGTCATGTAATGGATTTTAGCGTTAATGAATGAATGTTGTTATACGTTGTTATCAATTTGCAACTATCTTGTGTTACATCTTTGACTGGTTTCTTTTTCATTTGATTCATGCCTTGTCACACCTCAAAACAGAGCAAGTGTATGACTAACACAAGCGTGACCAACATAATAAGACCAAAAAACATAGCAAATTAATAACTAACACAATAAGACCATAAACACACATGTTGCAGCTTCACAACATGCCAACATTCAACCCTTAAGACTGGTAACATCATCAAACATGCTACAAGATTCACAATATAAACCAACATGAAGAAACTTACAATAAATCAACATTGAGTACTCAAAATAAATCAACATTCAAACCCCAAGACTTAATAATTCAATTCAACATTCAAATCCATTTCACTCCAAAATAGGTAAAGTGTTTGCAAGATTCAATATCATCATGCTCTAGACAAAATATCTGGTAACAACATTTACCAGTCACAAAATAGGGGACAATTCTCAATGATGATTAACAAATCTTATATATTTCACCCTTAAAATTCAAACATGCATTTTTTAAAAGAACTAGTCTTCTCCTTTCCCAGTCATCATACTCTGTATCTTCCTCTTTGGAACACCAACAACCTTCTTTGGTGGCTTGAACTGTTTCCTTGAATGCTCAAGTTGCAGAGATGATGCCACATTACTTGTACGAATTGCAGCACTTGAACATGTTGGCTTGTTGGTGTTTGATGGAGTCTCAATTGGCTTCACTACACTCTGGCAAGTGTTTTCTTCTTTTGGGTCATTATCCTCATCTACTAGATGGTCAGAGTACACTGAGTCATCTCCTACTACCACTTCTCCATCACTCTCATCAGTGTCAACAACATCTATGATAGATGCTAACTTCTCATTACAATGGTCTCTGATGAAGGCTGGTAAATGTGAGGCAGGAGCTCCATTGGTTGAAGGTCCAGGATGGTTAATTGGATCTGTTTTACTTGACATATTTGGGTCTTCAGTTGCTTCACCAGTTGAAGGATTGTTTGATTCACCATAACATGTTCCAGGTTCATTATGAATTTCACTCCACCAGTTGTAGTTGGCATTATTTGGATGGTTTCCCTCATTTGTATGATCTACTTCAGTTGGATGATCCCCTTCAGTTGTATGATCATCATCAGTGGGATGATCAGATAGAGCATGTAGGCTTGCTGCTGGTACATCATATGCTTCTGCTTTATTTTGCTCAGAGATGTCATCTGGAACTTCATTCTCAACTTGTGGCTTTGAAACAACATAAACAGAGACAGGTCTCTTTTTACCAGCAGCTCCAGCCATTTTCATAGAGTATTTATCATCTTTTATGGCATAGAGATCTCTACAATTATCCCACCATTGTGCATTGTAGAAGAAATCCACATCAGAAGGACATCCAACATTTTTAGCCATTAGAGCAATCTCCAGACTTGACATTTCATCTACATCACAGTAGTCAATGTGGTCCACCTTACCACCTTGGTAACAAATTACTTTTAAGTTGTTAATCTCCCCTTGATGGTGTAGTCTAATAGTAAAGAATTCTCTTTTATTACCTGTAACATGACACAAAAGTTCAATTAACACACGGTGGCTCCAAAATGTAAACATATATGCAAATATTGGCAACATTGAATGGATTGACATGATTTTGTAAGCAAATATGAAGCATCTCCACACACATGCATACACACTACACTGGAAATCACAATAAAAATTGGATTTTGGTACAAAAATTGACAAACTGTACCACATCCATGGTACTTTACCAGAATAGGACCACAACAAACATAAAAAACAGAGAGGGACCACATATCTACTACACAGAAAACCCTACAATCAGTGGGTTGTGGTGCAAATTTCGACATAGTGGACCACATGCTTTCTACTCTACCAAAATAGGACCAAAACATACATAAAAAACAAGAGGGACCACAACAAACATAAAAAAGGAAACAAATTCAAATATTGAATCTTTACATACCATAATCGGGTGTCAGGCGATCGGGGAATATAATGTGATTTTGTATGAATCTTCCAACCCATTGCGTTAGAAAGTAAGTAAACAACACGTCTTCAATAATTTTTGTTTAGATTCTGAGAAATGTTGGGATTTCACGCGTAAATCGGATGAGAGAGGGTTGTAGCGGGATTAGGGTTTGGGAATTGGGGTTGGAATGACACGATTTTCCCTCTATATCCAACCCTGTGGTTTATTAATAGTAAAATACCAATTTTTCCCTTGGGTTAAAATGTCACGTGTCTCGCACGACCAATATTCTTGGAGTCAGTGAGCTGGGGGGGTACCTGGGTAGTGGGATACTTTTGAAAAATAATCTGGGGGAGGGGGGGGGGGGGCAATGCTCGAAGATAAAGGTTGGGGGGTAACGTTCTGCGGAGGCAATAGTTTGGGTGGTTATCTGCCTTTTTCCCCATTTTGTTTTATTCCGGAGAGAATGAATAATCTCCTATATCACCAAAATATTGTCGTATGTTCTGCGACCTTTAATGAAGCTCGATTGTGTCGTGGTAATTAAATTCGGCATGAGATTCTTGAGACGCAAGGTGATGCACTTTGTGATCAATTTGTAAGAAACGTTAGACAAAGATATTAGCCGGTATTGAGCTAATGTTGAAGGGTTAGGTACCTTAGGAATTAAACAAAGATAAGCCTCGCACACCTCTTTCTCGATTTCCCTTTTTCAAAAGTGCTATACACAAACTCAAACAAAGATCGACCTAACCAAGACCAATACTCTTGATATACCTTTGCTTGAAACCCATCCGATCCCGGAGCCTTTGAGGGGTGTGTTGCCCAGGCCACGGTTTTCAACTCATCGAGAGACGGTTGTTTGCTCAAATCGATGGTTGATTCCTCATCTAAGGAGTGTTGAAATATGGACCGTGGCAGCGGAGGAGTAATTGCTTTCGTACCCAAAACAGTTGATGAAAGTAATCGACTGCATGATTGTTTTGGACTTGGGGATCATCAATCCATATATCATCAATTTTTGACGTATGGATTTTGTTCCGCTTTCTCCGGGCAATAGTCGATCTATGAAAAAACAATTGTATTGCTATCGCCATCTTCCAACCACATGATCCTTGACTTTTGCCTCCAAAAGGTCTCCTCTTGCCGTAAAATTTCACCATGTTCCTCAATTAGGTCTAGTTCTAATCGCACTATAAAATCGTTTGGGTATCAGGCGAGGGCTTTTTGTGTGCCATCTAGCCGCTTAAGCACGCGCCTTTTCCTCTTGAATAGATTACCAAAACTTGCTCAGTTCCATGGTGTCATAATCACTGGGATTCTTTTGATTGCATCCAGTAACTTTGGGTCTCCCTCCCAAGCCAATTTCATCATTTTTTCACAATCCGTATGTTTATACCACATCTCTTCAAATTGAAAAGGTTTATTTTGGACTCGGCCTGTAACTCCCTCACAAAGTGTTAGGACCAGATGGTGGTTGCCATGGGTGCACGAGAGATGAATGACACAGTTCTTTGGAAAATCTTCGATGAATTGTGGATTTGCAAACGCTCTATCCAGTCGTTCCCAAATGATTGCTGCCCCGTCATGTTTATTAGTCCACGTGAATTTGGGTCCTTGAAAGCCGAGGTCTTGGACACCCTACGCCGTAATCCATTGTTGGAAAGCATAACAACGATTCTCGATGTTTGAACTTCCTTCCGTTAACGCCCATATCTCATTAAAATCTCCCTGGATTAGCCACATAATATTGATGTGTCTAGACATGTCTTCTAACATGCTAATTGTTTTCGCTTATCCTCGGGCATAGGGGCGTGCATAAATACTGGAGATTCTCCACTTCGCTTGTTTTTAAGGGTCGATCAAAGCATGAATGCCATGGTAGTCATTGTCTTTGATCTCAACCTCTATGTTGGCCGAATTCCACAATATCTCTGTTGGCCGAGAGTAGGCGCAATCTCAAGCGCACGCTCCTCCGAGACTCTCGTTTCCAATAAATATACCACGTCGGGTTTATTGACCCAAATCAATTCTCTGAAGTTTAGCTTAAACTCTAAATCACCCGCCCCCTGACAATTCAACTTAATGACCTTCATTATGGGATGCGTTAATTGGTGAGATAGCATGGGGTCGTCAATCGTCCGATCCGCCCATAATAAATTCATCTGCCGGAGGAGATCCATCACACAATACTCTTGTCTCCTTTTCTCCGAACGACTTCTCATTAATCTTTGCCAATGATGAAGGATATGGTTCTCCTTCTCTGTCGTGCATGTCTTGATCTTAAATTTCCATGTCCATGGGGTGGTCTCGATGGTGATTAGTGTGTGGGGCTGAATTCGTGATATCAACGAGGGGCCGCTGAATACTCGTCGAATCCGATGTATGTTTCCCACGAGGTCCATTGAATTTCTGAACCGTGTTGTTGTTGTTTTCACTAATATTCTCAGCCTCTTCGTTAATAGTTAACAAAGAAGAGAATGAGTTATGAGACGCAATCTTGATTCCTTTTGCGTTAGGAGTCAATCTTTTCTTCCTTTGTTATTGGTCTTGTTACTTTGGTAAGTTTTAGATTGATTACTTACATAGGAGGAATCTGCTCCTTTTCTAATTCCTTTCCTATGTGGACTTCCTTTACATGATGAGCACACGTGATAATAATCGGATTCATCACGTTTTTCCCTTTCTCTCAATTCTTTTCAACACCTTTTTCATTCAGAATTAGTCTAGACGCCTGTCCCTTTCCTCTAGATTCCCACTGTTTTTTCCTTGCAACTTGAAGCCACTCTCCAAACTTGTTTTTGTTTGCTTTTTCAATAAACCAAGAGTTGGACGTAATTTTCTCGGCTTGGGAGGGCTTTGCCGTGTTCATTTGCTGGGAGTGGATCTTCTCCTCGTTCACCGCATCTATAACTTTGCAACCTTGTGCTGAATGACATACGCGGCTGCACATGTAACAAACATTTGCCAAATTTTTATATTGCACTTGATAAAGCTTATCATCCACATAAACTGCTATATCCAGTGAGAGTTTCGTATCAATTTGGACATAAAAATGCGTGAACTTCCCTCTTGACACTTATCATCCACATAAACTGCTATATCCAGTGAGAGTTTCGTATCAATTTGGACATAAAAATGCGTGAACTTCCCTCTTGACGCGGTGAAAGTGTTCCCGTCAATTTTGATGAGTTCGCCTATTGCTCCCGCTATGGGTATAAGTACCACTTCGTCCAACATCTCTATAGGGAGCTTCAATACTCTCACCCATGTGATGGTCGAGTTGATATTATTATCATCCGTGTTGAATTTTGGTGTTCATGTACGAATATATAGGAAACTCCTAGCGATTTTCCATGGTCCTTGGGTTAGGATTCTTTCACATTGAGCATCCGAGATTCCTTTTAGGCAATACCATCCTTGGCCAAGATCCACCAGTTCGTTGCCCTCGGTTAGATACCACATCGTGCTTAGTTTATTTACGAGGTTTGGATAGAACCACGGCCGCCCCATCACTCGAATCACAATCGCGTTTCTCCATTTGCTCGAAAGTGAGTTTTTGAGTTCCTCTGAAAGCCTTATCTTCTTGAATTTCCAGTCACCCGAAGGAGGGATCAATGTCGCCTTTCCTTTCGTTGCCTCTTTTTTTACGTCATCAATTCTCATGTCCTTGGGTCTTACTTTGTTGGCGTAAAACATCCTAGGGTTCGTTTCAGTCGTGATTGGCCTAGGGTCACGTTGTGCAGTAAAGGTGTATTCGTTCATCGGCCTTTTCAGTGCATTTTTCTCCTCCTCCATTACAATTGATGATGAATTAGTGTGCCCTGGCTTCACGAAGGGATTGGGGGGACGGAATTCCGACTCCATTGATCGGTTTTGGTTGAACAGATACGTAGATTAGCGTGTGTTGCATAAAAGGTCACTAATATACTGATTTGTTGATTTGCAGGTGAAATAGAGAAGCAATATTCAAACCAACATAAGAAGGGTATGGCTGAATTGCTTGAAGAGAAAGCTGGAAACAAGAGAGAAGAATAATTTTGTAAAAATAGTCATAATCATGCAGTACTACTCTGATCCTCAAATAAACAAGGATCAATACATTTTTAATTAAACAAACCTAAAAGTGGACTTGTACTAACTTAACAAATAAGGTAATAAAGACTGTGGGCTGAGTTTGAAATAAACCCACAAATCTGTCGGGCCCGTCTTATGCAATTGGGCCTAATTTAAATAAACTAAGGAGAACCCGGTCCAAACCGCAATGATTCCCTTTTAACAACTTAAACAGAATTACTAAAATAAGAAACCGAGTCGATCCCTCTTACTCCTTCAATCGCGAGCCCTAAATCGACCAAATTGGGAAAACCCTAAATCTTCTCAATCTGACATTTCCCCCTTCTTCTCTCAAGCTTGACCTCAAGCTTGCCAGTTCGGGAATCTCTTGTCAAATTCTTCAAATTTCTCCCACGTAGCTTCTGCCTCGGATTGCCCCTTCCACTTAACCAGCCAATCAGCCCTCGCCGCATTGTCCCGTTTCACAATCCGTCGTGCTAGTATTGATTCCGGTTCCAATTCTGACTCATTCACTTCAATTTCAGGTATATCAGGAGTGGAGGAGCTCAAAGATCCAACCTTTTTCTTCATGAGGGACACATGGAAGACTGGGTGCACCCGAGATCCTTCTGGTAAGTTCAATTTATACGCCACAGTACCAATTTTTGCTTCAATTTGGAATGGGCCTGCGTATTTAGGACTTAATTTCCAGCATTTGTCTTGTCAAATTGAATTTTGCCTGTAAGGTTTTAGTTTCAGAAAAACCCAATCTCCAACTGCAAAATTCCTTTCACTTCTGTTTCTGTCTGCTAAGTGTTTCATCCTTGCTTGAGCCTGAGTTAGTTGCTGCTTGATAAAGTAATTTGCTTCTTGTCTGTCCTGTATCAGCTGTTCAACCCCAGCTACTTTGAGGTCTGGGTATGGACCTATTCCCCATTGGGAAGGTTTGTACCCATATAATGCCTCAAAATGAGTCATCTGAATGGTGGTATGATGATTTGTGTTGTACCACCATTCAGCCATGGCTATCCACTTGGACCAATGCTTTGGATTCCATCCACTCATACACCTTAAGTATGATTCCAAGCATTGGTTCACCCTCTCTGTTTGCCCATCTGTTTGGGGGTGGTATGCAGTACTTAGTTGTTGTTTCACTCCCAAGGAGACTAGTAATTCCTTCTAGAATTCACTAGTAAACACCTTATCTCTATCAGAAGTTATACTCATAGGAAGACCATGTAGTTTATAAATAGAATCTAAGTATAGATTAGCCAAGCTAACTGCTGTGTAGGGGTGTGAGAGGGGAATAAAATGAGAATATTTGGTGAACCTGTCTACTACAACCCATATAGCTTCCTTACCTCCAGATTTTGGTAACTGATCAATGAAATCCATGGTTATGTGTTGCCAAGCCTTTTCTGGTACTAGTAAAGGTTGCAATAACCCTGGATACTTAGTGTTCTCATGCTTGCATCTCTGGCAAGTGAGGCATTGAGATACCAACTCCTGGACAAATACTCTCATTCCTGGCCATAGGAAGGTAGAACTGATCCTCTTGTAGGTAGCTTGAATGCCAGAGTGTCCACCCACACTACTGTCATGCATCAGTTTAACTATCTGTTCCCTCAACTTAGTAGACTCCCCAACATATAGTTTACCCTTATACTTCAAGATCCATTCCTGATAATCAAAGTAGGATAGATCATATGGCCTCATCATACATCCAGTGATAGCATCTTGGGCTACCTCATCCCCACAGTAGCTCTCTTGTAATTCTTCTACCCATAGTGGTTGCAAAGTGTTGATAGCCTTGCACTCCCCCACTTCTACTTCTCTTCTTGAGAGGGAATCAGCTGCACTGTTCTCCCTTCCTTTCTTGTATTCTATCTTGTAATCAAATCCCAAAAGTTTAGTGAGGTATTTCTGTTGCATAGGGGTGGTCAGTTTCTGTTCCAACAGATATTTGAGGCTCTGTTGGTCAGTTCTAATGATGAACTGCCCCTGCAGCAAGTAATTCCTCCATTTATCAATAGCCAGAACTACTGCAAGTAGTTCCTTCTCATACATAGAGAGTCCCAAATTTTTGGGACCAAGAGCCTTACTGATGTAAGCTATTGGGTGGCCTTCTTGGCTCAAAACAGCACCCAACCCATAATAGCATGCATCCGTCTCCACCTGGAACTCCTTCTTGAAGCCTGGCAGTTGTAAAATTGGAGCTTGTGTCATGGCTTCCTTCAGTTTGGCAAATGCCACTTCAGCTTCATCACCCCACTGAAACCCACCTTTTCTAGTCATATCAGTTAGTGGTTTTGCAATAACCCCAAAGTGCCTTATGAATTTCCTATAATATCCAGTCAATCCAAGAAAACCCTTCATAGCCTTTACATTCTTAGGCTTGGGCCAATCCACCATGCATTGTATCTTCTTAGGGTCAGCTGATACAGTCCCATTCTCAATTATATGCCCTAAATATTCCACCTTAGTTTGTCCAAAAGTACATTTAGACTTCTTGGCATACAACTCATTCTGTCTCAACACATCAAACACAAATTTGAGGTGTGTTTTGTGCTCCTCAATATCCCTGCTATATATGAGAATGTCATCAAAAAAGACTAGCACCATCTTCCCTAGCTGTTCCTTGAATAGTTTGTTCATCAAACTTTGGAAGGTTGCTGGTGCATTAGTTAGCCCAAAGGGCATAACTTTGAACTCATAGTGGCCAGTAGAAGTTACAAAAGCTGTCTTTGGTATAGCTTCTTCACTCATTCTGATCTGGTGATAACCAGCTCTCAGATCCAACTTGGTATACACTCTTGCATGCTTCAGTTCATCAAGTAAATCCTCTATTAGAGGAATAGGAAAACTGTTTTTTACAGTCATTGAGTTGAGCTTCCTGTAGTCAACACAGAATCTCCAACTCCCATCCTTTTTCTTTACCAACAAGATAGGTGAAGAGAATGGGCTATTGCTATCTTGTATTAGCCCTGCTTCCATCATCTCCTTAACCAGCTTCTCAATCTCCTCATTCTGCAAGTATGAATGTCTATAGGGGTGTTGCCTGAAGGGTGTTGTCCCTGGTATAAGTTCAATCTGGTGTTCTAATCCCCTCTCAGGTGGTAGTGTTTTAGGCTCCTCAAACACATCCTGGTACTCTCCCAGTAACTCTACCAAGTCTGCATTAGCCTCTTCCATGGGTTGCTCTTTCACTGGAGCAATCATGAATAAGCAACTAAGGACATTATCCTTTCCTTTCTGTAGTAGCTTAGTCACCCTGCTACTGGAGATGGAGTGCAGTGATGCTTCTGTCTTCACTCCTTGAAGTACCACCAGTTCTCCTCCTCTCACATATTCCACTGTCTGATTGTCAAAGTCAAAAGTGACTTTCCCTAACTTCTTTAACCAATCCACACCAACAACCATATCACAGCCCCCTAACTTAATGATCCTCACCTCATGAGTATACTTATCTCCATTCATATCCCACTGGAACTGAGAGCACTTAGAAGTGCATCTCATTCTTCCACCTCCAGCTACAGTGATTTGTAGGGGTTTAGTGTGCTCAGCTTGACACGTAATCCTCTTGGCAGTCCCTTCATCCATGAAACAGTGGGTACTACCAGTATCCACCAAAATGTGTAGTTCTTGCCCCTTCACAGTACCTATCAATTTGATAGTTTCAGCTACAACTTGCCCCACTAGTGCATGCATAGATATCTTGAAATTTTGACCCTCTTCTGGCACTATATCATCATCTGGAGTTTCCTCCTCTTGCAACTCCTCCTCCTCTCCTAATATGACAAACAATTTCTTACACTTATGCCCAATGTGGTAAGCCTCATCACAATTAAAACAAAGGCCTCTCCTTCTCCTGTTATCCATCTCTTCAGGAGTTAACCTCTTGAGAGGTGGGTACTTGTTATTGTTGTTGAAATTACCCTTCCCTGTTTCAGTAGTGAACTGGTTGTTACTCTTAGGCTTAAAACTGGGAGTGGGTGCCCTAGGGTTCCTGTAGTATTTGTTGAGATTCTCCACTTGAACCTCCTGCTTCCTAGCCATGAATATAGCTTGGTTAAGTGTTTGTGGTCTCAACATTTCTACCAGTACCTTAATTTCATCCTTCAAACCACTAGTAAAACTTTGGATAAAATAGTCTTCATCCAAGTTCCTATTCTTGTGGTACATGAATGTTTTCAACTCCTCAAACTTTTGTATATACTCATCCACTGTCCCTACTTGTTTGAGCTTATTAAATTCCCCCACCAAGTTTTCACGCCTTGCAGAAGTGAATCGCTCAATGACCAGATCTGAGAATCTGGCCCAACCCATGTTCTCTCTGCCCTCCACATTGTCAACATACCACACCTCAGCCATACTATCCATACTCATTCCTGCCCCCACAATCTTTTCATAGTCAGACAAATGATGTAGCAAAAAGAACCTCTGGCAACGCCTGACCCATCCCCTAGGGTCCTCTCCATTAAATCTGGGAAAATCCATTTTGAAACCCCTATTATTAAAATTTTCCTTCTGAGTGTGTAGGACCCCTGCATCAACTGGGTTCCTTGTTGCACCAGGAGAGTGAACAGACCCAAAGTTAAAAGAGGTTGACTGTTCTGTCTCCTTTCCTTTGTCAGGATTGAGTGAAAGTAGTATCTGGTCCAGTTTCTCCTTAACAGAATCCATTTGTGTTTGAAGGTTATTACATTTTTCTTCTACACGTGCTTGTCCATCTTGCAATAGTTGTTGCCCTATTTCCACATCATCTAGCCTGGATGCATGAGATGGTTTTGACATGTCTTATCAGAGTATTTGTGCACACAGAATCGAAAAGCTCTGAGGCCAATGTTGCATAAAAGGTCACTAATATACTGATTTGTTGATTTGCAGGTGAAATAGAGAAGCAATATTCAAACCAACATAAGAAGGGTATGGCTGAATTGCTTGAAGAGAAAGCTGGAAACAAGAGAGAAGAATAATTTTGTAAAAATAGTCATAATCATGCAGTACTACTCTGATCCTGAAATAAACAAGGATCAATACATTTTTAACTAAACAAACCTAAAAGTGGACTTGTACTAACTTAACAAATAAGGTAATAAAGACTGTGGGCTGAGTTTGAAATAAACCCACAAATCTGCCGGGCCCGTCTTATGCAATTGGGCCTAATTTAAATAAACTAAGGAGAACCCGGTCCAAACCGCAATGATTCCCTTTTAACAACTTAAACAGAATTACTAAAATAAGAAACCGAGTCGATCCCTCTTACTCCTTCAATCGCGAGCCCTAAATCGACCAAATTGGGAAAACCCTAAATCTTCTCAACCTGACAGCGTGTTGCCACTGTAATCGCCGCTCTAGGGTTTTGTCACCCTCCAATATAACTTATTAATAAAGATTATAATTGACGAGGCGATATTATTGCAAATGCACACCTGTATCTCTCGTATTTACCAAGTGAACTATTAATGCAAATGAACCCAATGATCACCTGTTGATGACATAACCACCTAATGTAAGCCAAGCAACAATATTGATTTACGCCAACATCTTCCTCAATTACTTCAATTCCCCAATGAAAGCTAGAAGTTATGTTATAATTTGCAATTAAAAGCTTGCAAGAAACTATATTATAGTTTGCAACAAAAATCCCAGGTATCTGTTCTCAAAAACTAATTACTTGCACGAGATGCTATGACGATCAACCAACAAAATATGCAGCCAACATAAGTATATAACAGGGTTCGCAAGCTTTATGCTTACTTTGCTCTCCGACTGGACGATGTTGGAAACTAACTAATCTATTATATGCACCTTCGCCTTGCTATCTTCACCATTATCCACCTATATCCTCTTCAAGCCTCAGAACCGAGCACGTACTAATCTTCGAAATAATGGAAAGTTTTTTTTTTGGTATGAATACCTGAATATATTAAAAACAACCGGGAATAATGTCAATACAGTTCCAACAAAAGCAGGCCCTAACAGTGGGCAAAACATCAAAAAGATCAGGGGGAAGGGATTCATAATTGAAAAAACCACTCCAACAATTGTCTTTAGCCCATTTAGCAAGATTATGTGCGTCTTTGTTTCCAAGACGGGGAATTTTTCGCATTTTCCAGCAAGGAAATTTCTTCCAGATTTGGCGAATTTTATCCACATCTTCTGCACATGACCACAAGGCAAGGGATTGAGCTTCAGTAACTTGATTAACTGCATTGATGGAGTCTGTTTCAAAAATGGCTTTTGGGAATCCTTTATCTTCAAGAAAGGAGGCTGCTGCGAGGATGGCAGCAATCTCAGCTGCATTGGCGTCGAAGCATGGAAATGAGTCGGCAAAAGCTGCGACAATTCCGCCGCAATGGTTACGGATGATATAAGCAATGGAAGCGCTGCCATCATGGAATGTTTTACGCTGTTACTTGGGAACCTCGTATGAACCTATAAATATGAATTTAAAACTGATTTAATACACAAGTAAAAACGTATGGCCATTTGAACATGCATAACCAAACACATCATGATAACACAATATCTGCTTTTCAATAATAATGGTATGTGAAATAACAAACATTGTGTGGTAAGCTTTTTCATATCTCACAAACCTTTTGATATCAGTTATACTTGGTGTTTGCATATACACGTACTAATTTTCAGCTAAAAATGCACATAGATTATACTTATCTGATGAACTCATAAAATACAAGCACACAAAATATATTCGTTTCACTAAACAAAAACAGATTGGAGTATGCACGATATCACAAAGCAACAATTATTTCTTAAGAACATCATAATACACCATCCTTAACAAACATTTCATCTGTCACAAGTCACAAGTTAGTTTGTATCAGCTAGAATTAGGCTTTGCATATATACGAAATAAAAACAAGCAAAGGTTATGCTTATCCTAGTATCTTATCAAATGAGCTATTTAAACACTAGCATACAACATATATGTCCATTTCATATAGTTCAGTGATGTTCTGCTTTTGAGCATCAATCTCAGTCTCCTTTGAAATTAGAGTAATCAGAAAAACACATCTTCAAATCTGACATTTTACATGTACAAGTACACACATCCAGATTCCAAAAAATGATCGATGAGTCTCTGCCATTAATCAATCTATACAATTGTGTGCTATGTGATTTAAATGAAATTTCAGACTAGCCAAAGGCATAAACTCTACAGAGCAAACGCTGACAAGTTACCCTATCAAATCATAGATACATATATCACAGCCCTGTGATAGATCATTGAGTTACCAACAGCCTAAGCAAGAAACTATACAAGTTTCATCAATGGCAAGGGTGCAAATCAGGTAACAATTACGTTAAATGATATGTTTCGTTCCTAATATCTTCGTCAGATAGCATGACAAAATAGTTGAACCACAAAAAAGGAATGAAGGATTCGGAGAGTAATCGATTGAAATCACGAATCCTCTTTCGAGAAATTGTAGGAGCTGAGCTGTTAATCCCTCGTGTATTCAAGAGGATAATTTTGAAAATCAAATGTTTTGTGAGGATATAATAAATTAATGAGGCATTGGAAATGACCAGTTTTCACGATTATTAATCAGAAGGGGGTGTTGGTATTTGTTAATCACAATTTTAGGGGGGGAAACCTCTTATCATGGTCACGTCAGGAGTCTAACAGTGAAACTTTTCTAAGAAACCAAATTCAAGATAAACTGAGATTAAGTTAATTATCTCACCTAATTTGGGGAAGCAAACGGCTTCTCAAAGAAATAAAAACAAAACCATTAAGATTATATCTCGAAGAGCATACCTAAAGCTAGGACTTTCACGACTTATCATCTCAAAACTAAGATGTAGCCTATATGCAAGTGTTAAGTACTCATCAGAAGAAAAATGGCGAACCTCATCATTTTAACTTCTAGTTTTCGATTGAAACAGATAGACAAGTTGAAGCTTTAGAATACTTCGATAACTCTTCTGCAACATCCTCGGGAATCCAGTCTCCATGAACATTGGTGATACACAATTCCTTATATTTAACACCATTCTCCAATATATACTTTACCAAATCGTATTCATATCTCTTTCCAGAAAAATGCGGGAAGCTGACTTCTTCGAGGTCGGATTTAATACAAGATGGAACTTCCTCAACGTCGTAGTGAAAACCATCCAAACCTACCTGGACAAATAAATAATATATCCTTAAGTGTTAGATCACAGTCTCACGAAGAAAAAAAAACAATGTGCTCCTCTCATTCATTTAGTTTTGTGCTTACCAAAAGAATGACAAGACGTTTTAAAGATGGCGACGCTTTAAGTAACACAAGCAAATAATCTGCACTACTAGTAACTTGCAGCACCTCCAACTTGTTGAACCCGTAAGTACCATCATATACCACACTACAAGATTTAGGGGTCTTTAGGGACCGCCCGGGCGGTCCCTAAAGACCTCTGGGCGGTCCCTAAAGACCTTTAGGGACCGCCCAGCGGTCACCAAAAGGCGGTCGCCTTTGCCCTTGGTCCCCTACCCTTTGGCGACCGCTTGGCGGTCGCCGGGACCGTCTTCAGCGACCGCGAACTTAGGGACCGCTCGGCGGTCCCTAAATACAAATGGGGACCGCCCAGCGGTCCCCAAGCATAAATTAGACTGGGGACCGCCGGGCGGTCCCCAAGCACAAAGTACAACTGGCGGTCCCCAAATCGACGGAATGATTTAGGGACCGCCCAGCGGTCCCAAAGCTTCTGCAGCGTTTGGGGACCGCTAGGCGGTCGCCAATCATATAGGGACCGCCGAGCGGTCCCCAATAATATTCAAATGCAACGGGACCGCCGAGCGGTCCCCAATAATATTCTTCAGTTTAGGGACCGCTCAGCGGTCCCTAAATTAATGAATATTAGCGGTCCCTAAATTGATGAATATTATTAGGGACCGCTCGGCGGTCCCTACCAGTGCGACGGATTAAAAAAAAAAATCCAATAATATTCCGGAAATTACCGGAATATTATTGGGTTTTTTGTATAAATTGCGTGTAAACATTTACAATAACAAAAACAAAGAAAATAATGACAAAAGAGTAAAATAAAATGAAAGTTAACATAATAAAACATAGAAAATAATGAAATAAATGATAGTTATTAAAATAAACCAAAAACAATGTAAATAAATGAAGAACATAAGGTTTGGTGTTTTCTTGAAATTTGTTAAAAAACAAAAGTGTTTTGGATTTGAAGAAATAAAAAAAAAAAAAAAAAGAGATGAGTGTTTTTTAAAAGAAAGAAGAAGAAAGGTTGTGTTTTAGATTTGAAAAAAAATAAAAGAAGAGTATTTCTTTAAAGGAAAGAAGAAATGAATTTTTTTGGGTGTTGGTGTTTTTGATGAGAGTTGAAAATTTTGATAGGAGAGTGGTGATATATATAGAGATGAGGATGAAAATTTTGAATTTTCGAAAATTTCAAATTTCCCCCCTAATCCCGCCTATTTCAGTGGATTTAGGGACCGCCGGGCGGTCCCTAATGGTGTATGGTGACCGCCGGGCGGTCACTACATCTATTTAGTGACCGCCAGGCGGTCCCTAAATTGAGCTTTAGGGACCGCCTGGCGGTCCCTAATAATATTCATACCTCTTATTTTTTGATTTTACGCAACGATCTCCATGTGTTTTTGATTTTCTGCAACAAACATCATTACAAAATGTCAATTGAAGTAACAAATGATTCTATAACTACTAATTTAGTTCTTTAATAATAGATTGAATGAGATTGAATGAGTTTTTAACGTTGAACCTATTAGACGTTATAGTACAATTAATCATCACATGTTGTTTCAATTTGCATGAAACCTTGTAATTTTGTTCTCTTAACTATTATTTGGATATCTATCAACTTTACAAACAACACGACACCATAAATGTTGCGTAAAATCAAAAAAAATAGGTATGAATATTATTAGGGACCGCCCAGCGGTCCCTAAAACCACCTTTAGGGACCGCTGGGCGGTCCCTAAATGGAGCTTTAGGGACCGCTGGGCGGTCCCTAATAATATTCATACCTCTTTTTTTTGATTTTACGCAACGATCTCCATGTGTTTTTGATTTTTAGCAACTAACATCATTATAAGATGTCAATTGAAGTAACAAATAATTCTATAACTACTAATTTAGTTCTTTAATAATAGATTGAATGAGATTGAATGAGTTTTTAACGTTGAACCTATTATACGTTATACGTACAATTAATCATCACATGTTGTTTCAATTTGCATGAAACCTTGTAATTTTGTTCTCTTAACTATTATTTGGATATCTATCAACTTTACAAACAACGGGACACCATAAATTTTACATAAAATCAAAAAACGATATATGAATATTATTAGGGACCGCCGAGCGGTCCCTAAAACCACCTTTAGGGACCGCTGGGCGGTCCCTAAATGGAGCTTTAGGGACCGCCGGGCGGTCCCTAGTAATATTCATACCTCTTTTTTTTTATTTTACGCAACGATCTCCATGTGTTTTTGATTTTTAGCAACTAACATCATTATAAGATGTCAATTGAAGTAACAAATAATTCTATAACTACTAATTTAGTTCTTTAATAATAGATTGAATGAGATTGAATGAGTTTTTAACGTTGAACCTATTATACGTTATACGTACAATTAATCATCACATGTTGTTTCAATTTGCATGAAACCTTGTAATTTTGTTCTCTTAACTATTATTTGGATATCTATCAACTTTACAAACAACGGGACACCATAAATTTTACATAAAATAAAAAAACGATATATGAATATTATTAGGGACCGCCGAGCGGTCCCTAAAACCACCTTTAGGGACCGCTGGGCGGTCCCTAAATGGAGCTTTAGGGACCGCCGGGCGGTCCCTAGTAATATTCAAAAACGAGCTATGAATATTATTAGGGACCGTCCGGCGGTCCCTCAAAACAACGGCTAGTGGTTTTAGGGACCGCCTAGCGGTCCCTAATGCTAACGGACAGCTGGCGGTCCCTGGCGGACGGCGGTCGACGAAGGACGGGGGCGGACGGCGACTTGGTGGCGGTCGCGGTTGGTGGGAGGGAGAGAAGGGCAACCGTGTGGCGGTCGCCTAGAGAAGGTTACGACGGAAATCGTCGGCGTCGGGGGAGGGGGAGCGGCGGGTGGGTGTGTGTGAAGAAATTTGGTGTGTGTGTGTGTGAGAGAGGCTGCCAAGGGTTTAAAAACCCTTGCCATGGCGACCGCACAGCGGTCGCCACATGCAAAATAAAATGGGCCCAATTTTCTGGGCCCATTTACTTGGCCGCCATTGGGCCATTTTGTTGGCCCATAGGCGGGATTAATCCCACCATTGGGCCTGGGGACCGTCCAGCGGTCCCCATTTTGCTACGGGGACCGCCTGGCGGTCCCCGTTGACTCTAGCGGTCGCTAAAGTCATGGTGACCGCCGGGCGGTCACCATGGGGGGGTCGCGAAAACCCCCCAAATCTTGTAGTGCCAGCTGTCTGGAATCAGCAATAGCCTTGGTAGATCACAGAGAAACAAAAGTGAAAGTTAGTAACAAAACTAACACAATTACTAATTTTGAAATAGTTGATGAAATAAGACCTAACCTTTGCCAGAAGATACGATGATAACATAGTCTTCAAATTCGAGAATTCAGTCACCCGCTTTAAAAGACGTGACATAATCTCTTTCACTATATCAAGATCATCAGGTCCCCTGAGATTTTCCAGAGCTGCATATTCAACAGCTGAACTACAAGATAGTACGATGTTTTCCGGTAAACCACCAAAAGACCCAAAAAGGTTAAGGCTTCCTCCAATGATTTTGATTGAATAGTCATTCGCCACAGCGTCGTTGGGGGTCTCACAGTAAAAAAAAAACCATTTTAGGGACGTAAATTTCCACAGACTTCACATTCAACCATTTGCAATTCTTTAGTGTAAATTCCACTAGGACTGGGAAATCAAACATCACACAATCAGCAGCAGAATTCTCATCCAAAATAGTTACTCCTTCTAGAACCAAAAATGTGAGGGAGCCAAAAGAAACCCTCTCAGGAACTTTGAATGTGCATGGTAACACTAATATTAGATCTTCCAGAAGACAGCAACTGAGAAGCTTGCGGGGCAAAACAATGCCAGATTCACCGTAAACTAGTAGCAGACCTCGCAGTTTAGGCCTTAATACAGAAGATATCCATGTTTTCATGCGACCTACTCCGTGCTTTTCCTGACATTCAAAATCAAAGACCTGTATACCATCGGTAAGAAGAAGCACCCTTTCCACAAATTTAGCAAAACATTCTTTTGAACTCTTCATCTTTGAGAATTGATCCTTGTCATTTATTTCTACGTTGCATGCCGACGTCCACTTGTATTTCCAATCTTTGGACAAAACACTAGTTCGCACCGCATCCTTTGTGGGTAGGAGGGACAAAATTTGAGATAAAACACAGTCCGGCAAATTTCTAATGCCATCTCCACCACTAACTAGCGCGTCTGAACGCGTGATTTTACAGTCAGCCTTCACGAGAATGATACGTTAGCACGACCATTTAATACGGGATCCAATAGCCTCTAAGCTAAGAAAACATGAGGAGATACGAGCAACATTCAATCACAAACCCTAACAAATCTCGCGCGAAGAAATTCCAGCTCAACTCAACAACTTCCAACGAATTCTGTTAGATAGGCAGTTATTGGCGTTCAATCTCGATATTTTTTATACGAATCTATGATTTATGTATAAGCACTGGACGTTGCAGAAAAAAACATTCATTGAGGAATTTCATCAAACAGATTCCCTTCACATTCGAATTTTGTTCACAAAGCTAGCATCTAGCAAAGAAATGGAGGGAAAATCAGTTACAACTAACTGCTGTACTGAACTGACTAAAATGCCCTTGGAACTTGGAAGGCAGGCTAATTACAAGGCAAAAGCTAATACGGTTTAGTTGGCAATCGTTTTCAAGGTGCAAAGGCTAACTCTTTATATTGTAGCATTATAAATGTTCAGAACGGTGAATCAAAAAAATATTTTAATTTGAACTCTCGAAACGAAACATAAAGAAATAAGAGGTTGACTGAGTGGTTTTGGAAGAAGTAGAAGGGAGTCTACTTATAGATTACGAAAGTTGGCATAGCGGTGACTCGACAGACACGTTATTTTCATGTCACAACTTTTTCTTACATTTTTGCATCATTTTTTGCAACTAGGTGTGGTGTCCATTTTATCCTGCCAAATTTCACACACACTTATTTCATCCGATATTGTCTTTGTTTCTCATAGGCGTTGGTGTTCTTATCTTGGCATGAACAATGAAGAGGTAAAAGCTGTCCAAGACACTGTCCAGAAAGCGGGGAACTTTGATATTAGGTACTCAATCTTGTCCTTTTACATCATTGATATCCCAGACAGGATAGGAAATAAAATAGGCTGTGAATCGAAAAAGAATGTTAATTTAATTTAGATCCTATAGATCTAGCATTCGGTTGTGAAAATGATTGTTGTGATGATTCTCCATTCAAGATTAGAAACGTAAAATGAGGGAAGTGAGGATGGTCTGGGCAAATATCAAATATAAGTTGTAAAGAAAAATGATGTTGTCGGGCAACTTAATTCTGGCACCAGTCTCCTATTTCTATTTTAAGGTTATAGTCTATAATCTTCTTAAAAATAACTAACATTAGATACTTAGGCCTTGTGATAAAGGAAATAAATGGGATGAGAGCAATCTCTTTGTCCTTACCATTATACTTCCTACAGGATAAATGACTCGTGAAAAATTACATTTGTAAGTTTTGGCTCTGTTTGCCATTTGATATGTATTCAGTTTTTTGTTAGTTTTGTGCATCTAGCTAACCAGGAGTTCATGTGAATATTAAGTGATTAGGCTCTTCTTAGTTGGACTCATATATGGCTTGTTTCTAATGTTTGCCCAACATCGTTGTTCTTTACTACAGGAGAAGCCCTTTATCTATTGCAGCTGCAATTGATAACCCCTTCGAGGTTAGATCATTTGCTACCTTATTCAATTTTAAGAATCTTCTTACTGATTGCTATTCTCTCATCATATATGTGTCTTTGATGGGGGTATTTTAGGATTGGCTCAGCACTGTGCATTGGGCCGGCCCATAGCCGTATCGAACTGGCCCAATTCGATGTCGGGAGCGCATCAAATAACCCTTATTCGATGTGTGCATCGAACCACCTCGGTTCGATGCGTATTCCACAGCTGTCAAAGGGTCCCACGGGACGAGGTTTATAAATACCCCGTCTTTTCGCCTTCCAAGGCAGATCGAACCCGAGTCCAACTATTACCACATCGAACCAGCCTATTCGATACGCTCATTCGTTCGATGCCCTACTGCATTCGACACGAACAGTATGTACAATTTAACATCGAATCAACTCAATTCGAATCACAACAACATCGAATCTTAGTGATTCGATATGCTCACATCGAATTAGCGATTAATAATAAACTCAGCATCGAATCATTACCGTTCGAGGCGCACATCGAACGTTCAGGATTCGATACGCACGTAAATTTATCTTATTAGGATATCTAAAGCAATACAAGATCTGTAATAGATAGTATGTGTTCTTGACAAAGTTAGTCCATTTGTTATATTGGATTAACATTATTTTGGTTATTTATATATCATATGTACTGTTTTACCGTGTTCCATTACCGTGACAAAATAAGACCAAAACATTGGCGTCGTCTGTGGGAACACCGTTTACATTGTTTTAGATATAGGTAGCTAGGATGACAAATAAGCGGCGCATGTATGCGGTTGAAAATAGGGAAGCAGAGAAGAAGACTAAAACGGAGACATATCAGAGTCAAAAGCGAATTGAGCCTAAAGAGCAGGCGCGAGATAAAGCAGAAAGTCAATTGTTAAAACAATGGCAAGAATGTAAGATGAGGCCATTATGGGAATTCAAGATTGTGCAACTATTTAGGGAGAGTACCGAGAAAATAATAAAAATTGGAGCATGAATGGACCGAATAATAGAGGTGGCTTTGGTGGACTGTTTTCGGCGTAATTCAGATATTTTTGCATGGTCTAATTCTGATCTTATCGGGATAGACTTTAGGATCATAGTGTGTCGCTTGAATGTAGACAAGAGTTCAAAACCGATACGACAAAAGAAGCAAAATTTCAACAAGGAAAAGAATGAAGCCGCTGAAAAAGAGGTACAAGAACTTTTAGCAGCACGACGCATTTATGCTATAAGGTTCTCAGAATGGTTAAGCAATATTGTTTTAGTCTTGAAAAAAGAGGCTACATGGAGAATGTGCATGGACTATACAGACTTGAACAAGCATTGTCCAAGGGATCATTTTCCATTACCTCGGATAGATCTACTCGTAGATTATCGACGACAGCATTGTGCTGGCTCTGCACCTCAGCCAAACCACTGTAATCCCTGCACAGCCAAAATACTGTTAAAACAACAGCAGCAAGAAATAGGCGCCCAAAGCGAGCCAAACCCTGGTACTCCAGCCGATTTATTACGGCTTGGCGATCCAACTGAGGCCATAGACTCTGCATTATCTCTCCTGCTTGCTCCTCTCTCAACCTATATCCGTCCAGTGTGGCGCTCAGCGATTCTGAATTCTCATCATTGAGAAAATCATAATTGACAAGGCTCACTGGAGGGGCTGGTCTCGGGTTCCCTGAAGGTCGAGGGCATCTAGGTGGAGGCGGAGGTATGTCCTGAGCTTCGCGAGCAGGTTCTTCCTCCGCCAATTTTCGTTTAGTGGAGGTGTACCAATCCTCACCGCCTGAACGGGAGGAGCTCGCTTCGTCTACATTTCGCTCAGTCCTAAACGTGGGATGAGACGCATTAAATCTGGCCAAATTGGTAGCAATTCTCTCATCTTCAGCATCAATAACCTCCATTATCCGAATCTGAAGATTAGTCCCAACTTTTATACGTCCACTAGTAGCAGTTGGCGTCAACACCAATCTCCGTGTGACAATATTTTCATGACGTTCAAAATCACTCACAATGGGCACCCGGGTGCCAGCACTAACACCACCGAGCCTCATGGTGGAACGATCAACTGAAGGAGTATTAGAGTGGCCCACACCCCAATTATCGGAAAGATTTCCAGGGGCCGTGGTCGCAAGATCTTTTCTTGCAAACTTGCCTGGACTATCTTCCGAGGAGATATTGGCAAAAGATGGGCCCACATCGGAGGGCTCATTTTGCTCGCTCCCTCTGTGAGCATTATAAATATTCTCGGGAGACACCACAGTTTTACTCCGATTTCGAGACTTTGTATGTGCCATGTCAAATAAATTGTGAATTTTATCTGATTCGCAGTGGCCAGAATATATTAAAAGCGCATCGAATTTCCCGGATTCGATGCGGCTCGTGTCGAACAGCCTCTGTTCGATGCGATTGAGAAGCGAACAAAGAAAAACTACTTTTGGGGAAGAAAACAAGAATGCCTTGGCAGGTGGACCCTTATATAGGCACATGCGCCGCCTACTCTCGCGACCGCATCGAACACAATTCATTCGATGCGCCGCATTGAATTCTAAAAATCCAATGTGTTGTGCGAACACGCATCGAACATCCACAATTCGATGCCATCAGATCAATCAAAATTACATGCTTTTCAAGCGCATTAGTGAAAGTTTGGAAACCGCTTTCACATTGTCAGCGTCTCCCAAACTCGGGGGACTATGTGATGGGAGTATTTTAGGATTGGCCCAGCACCGTGCATTGGGCCGGCCCATAGCCGTATCGAACTGGCCCAATTCGATGTCGGGAGCGCATCGAATAACCTCGGTTCGATGTGTGCATCGAACCACCTCGGTTCGATGCGTATTCCACAACTGTCAAAGGGTCCCACGGGACGAGGTTTATAAATACCCCATCTTTTCGCCTTCCAAGGCAGATCGAACCCGAGTCCAACTATTACCACATCGAACCAGCCTATTCGATACGCTCATTCGTTCGATGCCCTACTGCATTCGACACGAACAGTATGTACAATTTAACATCGAATCAACTCAATTCGAATCACAACAACATCGAATCTTAGTGATTCGATATGCTCACATCGAATTAGCGATTAACAAATAAACTCAGCATCAATCAGTACCGTTCGAGGCGCACATCGAACGTTCAGGATTCGATACGCACGTAAATTTATCTTATTAGGATATCTAAAGCAATACAATATCTGTAATAGATAGTATGTGTTCTGGACAAAGTTAGTCCGTTTGTTTTATTGGATTAACATTATTTTGGTTATTTATATATCATTTGTACTGTTTTACCGTGTTCTATTACTGTGACAAAATAAGACCAAAACAGTTTTGTTACTTGCTACTTACTAATAATGCTTTGTTTTACTGTCTGCATATATTTTATACTTGGTAGCTTTAGTGTCTGTTATGCGACCAAGATCTTACTTAGTTTTTAGTTATGATTTAAATCTGAGGTGGTATTCTTTCAGATATCGCAATTGCTACTTCAGTATGGTTTGCATTACTTAAAAGATAGCACTTGCTTTAATTTTGTGGTCATGATAATGTGCTGTAGTTTGGTTTTCACATTTTATGCTCAATTGTGTTTTACATTACGGAAACTCTAATTTATTTCAGTTGCCACCGAATATAATGGGAATATTGTAAATTACCATATTCCCATTATACAAGCAGTTGAGGCACATTTCGGTTAGTTTAGCTCTATTATTAGTTAACTTACTGCACTCAGTACAATAATATGCACTGGAATGATCACTGTAGCCGATAGCCAATCAACATAACAAGAATTACAACAACTAAAAAATCTGCGAACAAAACTAGATGTGTGATGCATTATTGTTGAAAAAAGACTATCAACATACTCTGATGTCTCCGCATTTACAGGTTGATGACAAATAAATTACCTCTTTTTCAGGGGCGGACCCAGGATTTTTTTTTCCCCTGTCTCCTTAAAACACGAGTCAAATACAAACATATCTTAAAATAACATGAAAAAAACACATCAGAATAAAGTCAAATAATCAATAAGATAATAATAAATAATAATATTATTTAATTCAAGAAAAGAATATTATACTAGTTAAGAATATTATCGGCTATGAACTTATATTATGATATAAGTATATTTTTTTTGAGATAAATTCATTGTATAATTCTTTATTATGTTATTATTTTATTAGTGATAAGCCATATCTTAAAACATGAGAAGTTTTAATTTATTCTCTATTGTCATTTTTTGTAATGTTCTGGTCACTAAGTGTATTTTTAAACTAAGTTTTTTTTTTTTAAATCTATTTTGCTATTTTTTTAACTGAAACTTTACCATATATTAGAATTTCACATAGCTCAAATCTTCTTAAAAGCCTCCAAAAGCTGGCTAAATTGCACCAATTGAAGCTCTAAAAGGTGACCTAAAAATTTAAGAAACTAACCGAAGTGTGATAAAACATATACATTTTGTTTTTTGAACAGCAATAAAACATATACATTTGTAACACTTTTTGTTTAGCTATAAAAAAACCTAAAAACTTAAAGTGTTTAGAACAAAAAAAAACTAAGAAAAGAAAAATAAGTTTTCGATAATAAACCCAAAGTAAGAAAATGCATATTGTAGAAACTTCCTTACTTGAGAAATAGAATTAAGGTTTTACGGATTCTCTCTTCTTGTTGTAGAAGATTTGCTGCTTGTTTTATGTTTTATTCCTTGTTACATTCTTTTCCTTGATGTCGGTTTTCTTTTATCTTTTTAATGCAGTCCAATGTCCAAGTGCCCAATTCGCTGTTTATTTCTATCCGTAAAAATATGTTCGAATTAGACAATTGAACATCAATTAAATGGGATTTCGATATTAGGCTTCTTTCCGTTGGGCCCGACTTTATTTGCTGCTTAGTATCTTTTCTCTATATTTGGACCAATAACAGCCTATGTTAGATGGACTTGAAATAATCCTCAGGGTTGAAATATATACATATATATAGTTGCAAGTCCAAGGCTGATCCCGGGCTGAAGCCCAGGTTAGCCTTGGGCTTGGGTCCGCCCCTGCTCTTTTTGATGGGCAAAATACTCCTCGGTAATTTCAAAAAGTTGATCCCTGTCCAATGTTCGATTTTTTATTACATTGAATAACCAAAATATTATATCCTACTTATGGTAATTTTACTTTGTAATTTTAAATTTTGTTGTAGCCTTGAAAAAATAAAAGTAAAGGTACAAAATGAAATTTAAAAAGTATATTTAAGATATTACCTTTGTGTTATTTCTTCTTGTAATTGTCAAACCAAAATAGGTTCAAATATTAGTGAAAAGAATTGTGCAAAAATATTTTTCTCTTGCGCAATAAACCATCTTGATCACTCTCGGATGATTTGGAGTTGAAATAGCTCCGAGTTAATCCTAAAGACAGTTTGGAGCAACACTATCAAACTCAGTATAAGTAAAAGTAGAAAGCATTCCTTAGTTTGATATAAACTCTTCTGAGTTACACACAAAACAAATAGAACAATACAATAGACTAAATACACCAACTATGTTAATCTAGAGCTTTCACAAGGTCTTTTGAGATTAGTTTTGTTCGGAACGCAGTAATACAACAATCTGAACAAGGCAATAAGTCGAATCTTCAGATAGATCGAATAAGTCAAATCTTTGTACAAGAGAAGCTGAGATAGATCGAAATACAGGATATATCGAATGCTCTACATCAAATCCAAGGTTTTGATGAAAGACAAGTGATAGTTTTTTTTTTTTGTATGTATGAATTAAGGCAGGTGGTAGTTGAGTATATTAAATGAGATACCTTGATTATCAGACCCGATATTTATGGACCTTGAGATGTGAGACTTCTTTCTGTAACTCCTAGGTATATTGAAATATTAAGTTCGATGTATTGCCTGACGGGTACATCGGATCCACAATCCGGCATACCCTCAAAATGGCATTTGTGGATTGATCCCCAATTTGAAAGTCGTTCTTGTAACTATCAGTTATAAAGTTTTCAATGTGTGTGTTGTATTTCAAATTTTTGGTTTGACATTACATATCATATGCCCGGCCCAGGAAGAAATACATTGGATTGTGAACTTTTTACGGCACATTTATTCAAAAATGTATACATTCGAATTTTAGGTTCGATGTACTTGATTGCTGGAATTACATCGGATTGTTGTTTCGATGTTTGCGTTGGATGTATGGAGCATTAATTGCACCTATAAATAGGGTGTTTTAAGTGTTGAAACATGTGTTGTCTTTGAAGGCCTTTTAGGATTCATAAATCTTCTCTCCTCCTTCCACTAAAGGTAGTTAACTGTAATTATGAGTTTTTAATATGTACTAGTGTTTCCTTTAGCGTAGTTATTTTTTTTGTTGTTGCTGTTGTTGTTGTGATATGTCGAACCAATGAGAGCATTGTATTGGTATGAATAGGTCCAAGTCGAGTAGTGGGTCTAGACGTACTCGGTCTGAGTCTGGGAGTATAGCCCGCTCGTGTACAACAAGGACTGTATTAGATCGATCGGCGCCTCTAGGGCTCATCCACGAGCCGTGAAAGATGTTGATCAGACGAGCGGCTAAGATAAGAGGTAAATGAAGATGTCGGTGTCGTTAATAAAGACGCTCGTACCCCAAACAACGAGATCGAGTCTGAGCTAGTTTTAACAAGGTTCATGCAAATGTAACAATCATAAAACATACTTTTGCACACAAATCGAAACACACGGTCAAAATTTCAAACATCTAATAACACACAAATCGTATCATCGTCAACCCTGTCATTACGTGCACCGCAGTCGTCACCTATTGTAAAACTAGAAACACATAAACAAACACATGCTCAAGCATAATTATCAAGCTAAATTCGTCCAAGCCCTGGATCATAAACCCTACAACTTTCGACAGTGATGAGCCTCATGTGTGTGGGGCTCATACACATGTGAGCAGCATTAGTGCTACGGTGTTGGGTAGGTAATACACTTCCCAGTTAAGCCAGATATGTGGATAACGAATAAATAAAATGGATACTAAAAAGACTAAAATACCCCCATCTTGTAAGAACGTCTCGTGCAAGAGTTCTCCACAACCTTCTTGCTAGAAGTAAGGTAGGGCATCATAAGCATTGATCTCGTATAATATGTACTTTAAACATGTTCAAAAGCCTTAATGGCCCAACTGGAAGAGTCACGCGATATTAAAGATTTATTCGCAATAATTGGTTCAACCACCCTAAAACCGCGAGGATACACACTAAGTGGCCACTACTTTTACTATACTCAAACCCCCTATAAATACCAAAGGGATTCCTCCATTGTAAACCATCTAAAATTAAAATACTAAACTTGTACTCTCGATCTATCAAAATATAAACACATTTCTCTTTTTTTTATCCGTATTCACTAAAAGGGCTGGCTCTCATCTTCACAATCCCTCTCGTAAAACACCCAAATCCTAAAGAAATTCTTTCTTACTTACGGGAATTGCGTTCCGAACTACATTTTACTACGATAATTAAAGAAGTTACCACTCTGAAGAATTCCGTGTTATCATATATTAAGGAGACATTACACATAAGCGGATCATTTAGAAATATGATTTTATAACCTATTGAATCTGAACATTTTCTTTTTATTCAATTGCATTATACACTACTGAAACTCTAACATAGCTCTTTGCAACCAAATTTAATGAGAACATTTTTTTTAAAATTACTATAACAAAAAACGAAAAATCACACTGATTACTAGGAATCTGAATTGGCATATACAAGCACGTAGTTTTCTCTCTGCACTTTCTCTTTAGAATAGTGCTTTTCCTTACCCTGTTACTAGGGTTTCTTTCTCCCGCTATTTTAGCGGCGCCTCCTCCACCAGCAAAATTCTGGCCGCCTTTGTTCTTCCGCCACCTTCTCCTCCTCTTGTTTTTTCAGATCTCAGATCTATTTTCTCCTCTCAGAAACCCTTACCCCACGACCCCCTTTTTACTTCCTATTTTCTCTCAAGAGGCTCAAACCCCTCATGGCTTTCATCACTCCACTGCCCATTTCCTCCTTTTCAGAATTTGGGATAAAAAAAACATGCATTTACCATTATTCATCGGATCTGAATCTCGTGAGAATCACCGAGCGGTGCTCTTCCTTGATACGGGATGACATGCTTTGTGCTTCACTTCAAAGGATTGGTCAACCTTTGGCTTTAGTTTTGGACTCACCATGTTCTATGTATAAGAGTATAAGATAATTTGGAAGTGATGATATTCTTATTAACAAAGAAGGTATAAATACAAATTTACAATCTTAAGTTTAGCAACTAGATCGCTATAATAAAGGAAAGATAATTACAAGAGATTACAAGATCTGTACAAGATAAATATTTAGAATAACTAGCTAGGTCTATTACGCCCCTGCAAAATCGACGTTCCATCGGCAACAGAGAGTTTGGAACGCATAAGCTGAAACCGAGATCTAGCTAGAGGCTTGGTAAGAACATCGGCTAATTGGTTGAGAGTGTTGACATAGGAGACTTTGAGGAATCCTTTGTTAACAAGGTCGCGAACAAAATGGAGATCAACCGAGATGTGCTTCATGCGCGAGTGCTGAACCGGATGAAGAGAAAGGCGAATGGCACCCATATTATCACAGCGAATGAGAGGCGTTGGAGGAATGGACAACCCGAGCTCACCGAAAAAGTGTTGGATCCATCTAATTTCCGCCGCAGCATTCGCAAGCGCCCGATACTCAGCCTCGGTCGACGAACTGGAGACTGCGCGTTGCTTACGCGACGTCCAAGAAATTGGATTCGAGCCAAGGAACACGACATAGGCTGATGTGGATGTGCTGTGGAGGGTGTCGCCCGCCCAATCCGCATCTGAATAGGCAGATAACTTAAGAGAGTCCGAGCGACGGAGGAGAAGACCATGGGAAAGAGTACCCTTAAGATAGCACAAAATGCGCTTAAGTGCAGCCCAATCCGATTCAGTGGGAGACGCCATTCGTTGGACAAGGCGATTAACTGCAAACGCAATATCCGGGCGAGTAAACGCCAAATAATGAAGAGCTCCAATAATTTGGTGGTATGGTGTCGGATCAACAACGGAAGCCGAGCCCGAAGCGGCGGGGTTGGATGTCATCGGAGTAGCGAGGGGTTTTGCCCCATCCATTTTGTGCCGAGCCAACACATCAACGATGTATTTGTGTTGGGATAGAAAGAGGCCTTCACGACAACGAAGAACTTCAATGCCGAGAAAGTATGTTAGCGCACCCAAGTCTTTAACGGAAAAATGCTCACTGAGTCGAGAAATAATAGAGGAGACGAGAGACTGATCGTTTCCCGTGATAATGATGTCGTCGACATAGACAAGCATAAAGCAAAGAGTCGTCGTGTGAGAATAGATGAAAAGAGAGTTGTCGGACTTGGATTGGACGAAGCCAAACGAGACAAGCGCCGAACTAAGTGCCAAGTACCACGCCCGAGGTGCTTGCTTAAGGCCATAGAGGGACTTGTGGAGATGACAAACACGACGTGGATAAAGAGGATCCACAAAACCCGGTGGTTGACTCATAAATACATCCTCACTAAGATCCCCATGAAGAAAAGCATTGCTGATGTCGAGTTGACGGAGCGGCCACTGACGAGAGACAGCAAGTGTGAGAATAACTCGAATAGGGACGGGTTTAACATCGGGACTAAACGTTTCTTTAAAATCAAGGCCCGGTCGTTGATGAAAACCTTTAGCCACAAGGCGCGCCTTGTATTTATCAATTTTCCCGTTAGGAAGCCGTTTAATACGAAACACCCACTTTGAGCCAACAATATTTCGATTAGGCGGCGCGTCAACAAGTGACCAAGTTCCGTGTTTGGCGAGGGCCGTGAGTTCCTCATCCATAGCGTGACGCCAATTGGGATCTTTCAAGGCTTGAGTGACACATGTGGGTTCAAGAGGGCCTGCCAAAGGATGCTTGGTGGCGAGATGCATTTTCTTCGGCTTAAAAATGTTATTACGCGAACGAGTGAGCATGGGATGAGCCCGATTCGTGGAAGACGGGTCAGGAGCAGAGGTCAGGTCACGAGCAGCGGTGTCGGGTTCCAACACGGGTGAGGCTGAAGTGGGAAGAACAGGGTTCTGGATGGAATGTTGCCCCAACAAATATGGTGTCTATTGTTTTTTAGCTTTATGTTTAAGTATTGTTGCGTTATTTTAGTATTTCTAATTATGTCTAGTACTGTTTTTTCATGTGTGTTTGCTAGCTGGGGATTCAATCTGGATCTCTTTGGTGCATCTGGTGTTTTTAGTTTGCAGGGATTTGGCTATGGAGTGTTTGGTTGGTTCGTTGTTCCTGAAATCTCTAGTGTCTTTGGAGATTTTCTATTTATTCCCATTAATCGGGAACCCAGGTTGAAGATAGAGTGGTTTTTCTCTGCGTCATAATTTTTTTTGATTTGCCCAAGTCTTGTACGGAGCGAGTCTGCTACCTTTGCAGCCGATGTTGTTGTTGTTGGTGTTGATTGCCTGCTCGCCTTACCCGAATGTCCTGTTGCTACTTTCACCTTATGTTGTTACCGTTTGTTGTTAGTCTGTATTAGCTTTATTTTATGTTTGGCTTTGTTTTTGCTAGATGTTTTTCATTTGTTCTTTGCACTGTACTTGTTCTACTTGACAGTTTGATGAATGAATGGAATTTAATTATCAAAAAAAAAAAATCTTAGTCAAATGACAATCTTAGTAGAATAACAAATTAAACGGGTTATATCACAATTAGTAACTTAAACCTAAGACTGTTTGATTGAAGTACCAAGTAGTCAAGACACACTTCATTTAGTTAGCTCTAATGTCCAATAACTCTTAGTATTGTACGTACAATAATATGCATTGAAATGATCACTGAAGTTGTTGGCCGCGCAACACTACAATTATTACAAATTTACAACAACTACAAAACCTGTCAACATACTCCGCTGTGGGGTGTGTGGTGGGTGGATGCATTATTGTTGAAAAAGACTATCAACATACTCTGATGTCGGATGCATTTACTGGTTGATGACTAAAGAGGAATAAATGTATTCATCAAAAAAAATAAAGAGGAATAATGTCGACACTCCCCCTGTCCTTCCTTACTTGGCAAAAGCAATTACAATACGTAATTCTTGTGAAAAAGAAAAATTTACAACACGCAATTGCTGTTATATACATTACTACATAAATTAAGAGTCTAACCTTGAAGATATGGATCAGGGGTTCTAGGCTTTCTTATAATTATTCCATGCAACACCATGATGACATGCTAAATTATATTATTTCCTATCTTATTAAGGATTGTTCTCAATTACATAATTAAATATTAGTTAAATAATCCTGTACTGTCACTGAAAAGTATAATAATAATAATATATTGCTGCTAAACTTAGTTTAAACTTTAAAGCTTTGGTGTCTTGTGATATAGTTTGTACATATTTCCGCCAATCCCGCAAGCCCCATCCTCGTGCCCCGTTGTATGTTTCATGACCTACGGCCTATAGATAAATAAAAGTTGTTTGTGTTTAAAAAAAAAAAGCTTTGGTGTTAATTCTGTGATGCACCGATACCGATATTAAGTCGGCTATGCAATACCCGATACATATCGATATCGATTCAGATACCGATACTCGTACTAACGTATCCGATACGCCACGTGGCGTATCCTTTAATTTTGAACAGTAAAAAATCTCGATACGTATCCGATACGTTTTTTTAGGCGTATCGCAACTATTGTGGGTCTTTTTTACAAACTTTTAATATTTGATGAGTTAAAAATTAAAATATAAATTCCACAAACTTTTATAGACTTGCCGCTTGATGAATCGTAACTTGAATCTGTACTGTTTGTCGAAGAAGTCCGTGAAGAAACAATGTAGATTGAAAATTTATGATGTTCAGTTTAATTTTTAAAGTGAATTACTTGAAAACATTATTATGAATTAACTTTTTTTTGTTAATATGACTTTAAGTAGTCATTAATCGTCGAGTATCAAACATCTTGATTTTTATAATATTACAACAAGCTTGTTAACCTGTTGTTTAACTTGTTAGTCATAATCACGTTTGTATGTTTTCTTTTAGTTAGGATGCATGACTGTTTGTGTACTTTCATTTTTCTTGTTTAAGTTTTAAATTCCATTGTTTGTTCAAAATAAAAAATACATATAAAAAAAATTATTATATATAGATATATCATTGCCGTATCGGTATCGATTGTTTTTAAAAAATGCGTATTAGCATATCCGTACCGTATTGTATTCGTATCGCCGTATCCGAAGCAGTAACATAGGGTGTTATTCGCTCCCACATTTTCTTGCATTCACTTTTTCCTTAACATAGGGATCTACGAGACTACAACTTTATATCATTATATAATATATACTGTTTTGAGATTAATATATATTTTACTAAAGAAAAACAACTACAAACATTAAAATGAAATCCAGCGATGCATCTCCTATTATCCTCCCTACGTACCATTATTACGAAAGTGCTTGATTGAAAAAGTTGCTAACTTGCGCTCCAATAAGCAACACCCACGTGTCCAGGAACCGACACCAGTGAACCTTCGTTTTATCGCTACACAGTCAGTATTATTAAACACCCTTCACTCACAGCTCTTTCTCACTTCAGATCCAAATCCAAACCTGAATCCCATTCTCAAATCTTGAAATCACCATCTCCCAAAAAAAAAACCCAGAGAATAAATTAGTTAACTTTAGCTCTTTCAAACTATGTAAAGTTCTTTTTTCAGCTAACAATGGTGGACTAATGGTGGAGTTAAAGATGGGTGGAGTCTGGTTTAAACCAATGGCAATAAGGGTTCCAAGAAGAGTTTGGTTAAGTTGTCAAAAGTCAATCGTATTACTGGTGGGTGGAAACCACACCTCGTCCAGGTTTTGCACTCGCTAGTCTGTGTCTCTTCTTACATTATTTGGCTTTTTTTATTGAAATCTTACCATACTGTGATAAAAATCTCATCTTTAAGCTATTTTGAGCTGAATCTACTTGCTACTTTGAGTTATTCGAAAGATCTTTGTATTGGGTGCGATAAAAAAGAACATGGATTTGAAGTTCTTAAAGAAAATGCTTCGTGGGTCTTTGGTGAAACGTGTGGTGCTAAGAGCTTTCATGCTTGTTGTTGCATTGATTGTGGTTTCCTTGATGAAAATGGCCCATGAGGTTAAGATTCTTGACACGATTACGTTGAGTGTTGATCAATGCGACAAGGGCTTGAACCCGAGTTTCAAGCTCAATGGGTTCTCGGATCCTGCGTTGGGGTTTGCGTTTCCCCAAATCGGAGCTTCGCGCAAAGAAGGTGAAAACTTGACTAAAGCTCTTTTCAAAGGGTTGATGGATAAGAACTTGTTGCAATCAAATGCAAGAGCTTTATGTGTTGGTGAGGGATCTCCCTCCGATGTGTTGGCGTTGCGGGAGCTTGGATTTTTCGATGTCGTTGGTGTTGAGAAGCACCCGTTTTTCTCCCTTTTCCAGAGGAGATTCATGTATGAGCTCGAATTCGAAGATAATACTTTCGATTTTGTGTTTTCGAGTGATCTTGATAGGGTGTCAGTCCCATCTCTCCTTGTGCTCGAGATCGAGCGAGTGTTGCGACCCGGGGGGATAGGTGTTGTGATTCAAGGAGCACGTAAGCTATATTTGGGTGGCATGATAAGTGCCTCCACCACCCTCGTCGCTTCCTTCTTAAAAGACTCTGAAGTTGTTCATGAATGTAGAATGGGGTCATCCACCATCCTTATATTTAAGAAAAAAGTGCAAAACTTTTCTTCGTTCGAGCGTTTCCAGCTTCCCCGTGATTGTCCTTCCATTGCAAGGAACAAGCCCTTCATGAAGAATCTCGAGCCTCTACAGAACTTGAGGCAAAAACTTTCTTATCTCCCCGACCATATGAACATTTCCTCGAGAGACAAATTGGTTTATATAAACGTAGGTGCTGGAGAATTTGCAAAGGCAAGTGTTTCTGAGATGTCGAATCGTTATTGCTCCAACAACCATCCATCTTTCGATGTGTTTATCATCGATCATAAGATATCTGTCCTCACCTCGTATGTGACGGATCCAGGTGTCACATTTGTGTATGATCCGGCACTTTCTGGCAGTGTGTCTGTTCCGGAACTCAGTCCTGATGATTACTTGGATGCACCCACTGATGAAGAAGGGTTTGAATTTGTCCATTGGTTCAGAGACACAGTTGCTGATGATAATTTCGTGGTCCTTATGATGAATGCAAAGTTGACAGAGTTGAACATTCTAGTCGAACTGTTTAAAACCAGAGCAATATGCCGTGTGGATGAGCTCTTCCTCCGCTGTCCTGATGCTGAAGACTGCAAAGAGACTACATGTGGAGATTGTCAGAATCTCTTGGAAAGTCTAAGGAAGAGCGGTGTTTATGCCCATCAGTGGATGGGAGACTGAGGTACTTGAGTGTTATTGAAGTATTTTCGTATGTGTGTGGTGTGTTATGTTGAAGAATAAAATGAGGAGATCAGATGGTGGATTTTACATATAATCCACCAGTCTCCTGCTTTCTGTTGTATTTTATTTGGTGTATTGCATGACTATTTGGTTATTTACCATCTTCTGCTTGGCTGCGGATGATGTGATGCTCTAGTAAAATTATGATTTGTCTAATGACCTTGAGTGCTGAACCATTTGCATCTATTCATATTTCTAATTGTCATGCTACAAAATATCAGATCTCTGTGATTGTAAACTATCCTCTTACCAAAACACATACTAAACTAAACTCATAAAAAATTCAATTCAGAATTTAATATAAAAAATTCTAGCCTAAGTAGAAGAACAAGCGCCTCCCATACTGGAATGCAACACACTCAAGAATATATGAGCTCCTCCAAAATCTCGTCGAATATTAACTCCTCAAGTAGAAGTGCGACGTACTCAGATTCATTTTGAAGGTTCATCCAAGCATCACTGTTTGCAAAGTCGCTAGCGATAATACAATCCAATGACTGATTCTCCTTCGGCTCAAGTGTACTAACTTTTGAACAGACTGCTTCGATAATATTGTTCCCAACTGGAAAGGGATGTATATGGCAACTGAAGGACAGGGCTTTAGTATAGTATGGCAGAGATGTGTCGCATATTTTCTCGAATGCCTCGTTAGCCACATGAAATAGCATCATGTGGTGCCAGTAGCCATGAAAATCTGGCCCTCCAGTTAACTGGTCATGCTCATGCGCCCAGCGCTCTTCAAATTCCTCAAAGAATTGCAGGGTCAAAGGATGGTCGGATTCTTGTAACATACTTTCAGAGGCGACTCTTGCAATTCCCGACTGGTCAAGAAGCTGCCTAATGTAGCACAGATCAGGACTCCTCTTCTTAGGACGTCGATCATGCTGAAAACATGTAAGAGTGTTGTCTGACTCTTTGTTGTTGTTAACGTTGGACGTGCTGTTATTAGAGTTTGTCGATGAGTCCAACTCATCTGAATGACTGAATCCTGGCTCAAAACCTGATATCGTGATCAAGAAACAAGAGAACTACTTACGTTAGATGAATTGTACATAAAAGGTACATTGTAAAATAGTTCTGGTAGTCGATAGAAATACCTTCAGAAACTTGAAAATCCGCACCATGGGGTTTCAAGTCTGGTGACATGGTGTCTGAGTCCAAAACAGAACTCTCTAGAAGCTTCTTATGCTTTTCTTCACAGTTGATCTCCGGCTTTTCGTCGCCCTCTTTGACTCCTATCTTTTCACTGTCAGCTGCATTCTTAGTCAGCCTTAATCTTGCACCGTCTTCATCTAACCTGTTATCTGGGAATTCAGCGATCCAGGTTTCTTCTGGGGGTTCATTTTCTCTTCCATTGACGAGAGGTACGTATATTTCTTTTTCCTCCAGACTAATGTGTGAACCTGTGCTGCAATCTTTTGCCGCTAAACTTGATCCATTTATGCAGAAATCGTCATCCGGTTCCCCACCATATAAATCAGAAACATAAGACTCAAAATTAGGTAGAGAATATATCCGTCCAAACGACATCGAACGGTAGCTGTATCTTTCAGTTGTTAGTCTCAAACTCTGAGAAGGATCCAACTTGGCGTTCGTTTGGTTACTGCTCTCAAATAAACGAGCATATTTATCTAGTGACTCGCTCGAAGACAAAGTTCTACAGTGACTGGGTCGTATCATATCCCATGCATTAGCGTTTGCACCAGAATAATCTGAACCAGACAACGTTTGAGCATTATGGACTTCCTGAAATCTTTCTTGTTCTGGGAAAGACCACACTTCTCTCTGTTTGTCTACTAGTTTACTAGGCTTAAGTGTTCTTCTGCGTGATAGTTCAATAACTGGGAATGATTTGGATTTTGTGATTTTTGCTTCTTTGCTTTTCTCATCCAAAAATTTTAAGTTTCTCGCAAACAACTCCTTATCCACCTTGAATATGTCAAGAACATCAGTATTGTCTTGAGTATCCAAGCTTTCACCTTCGTTCCCGTTTGTTGCTTCCATTGATTGATCTTTGCGGTTCTTGACATTTCTTTGAAGGAAAATAATCCGATTCTCATCATACATACCATGCTGAGATCCAAGATGGTGTATGGAATAAGTTCGTTGCAAAGAAGGCACTTTGCGACGCAATTTTTTACTTCCTTTGGATATTTCTTCGGAAATCAATGCTTTTATGCGCGACCTTAGAGATCGTTTGTTAGAAGCGCGGCGACCTCTGGTATTCTGATCAAGAGAACACTAATTGAGTTAGAGTTGCAACTTTCTGTATAATCTGCGCAAAAACCATATCTAGAGTAACTTACAGTGTTAGCATTTTCCTTTTCATCTATTAGCTTTTCTACTTCATCTTCACCTGTATGAAACATTGGTGATTTGGGACTCCAAGCTCCTGCCAAACCTGTAATAAGGACCCAAAATCCCACTAAATAGAGGCAAAGAAGTAGAGTATCTTGTAATCATAATCATTTCAAATTGTATTAAATGAAAATAAAATCTTACTTGTTGGAGTAATAACATGGGGTTCATATTTGATTTGGCGTTTTATTCTTCTGACATTAGAGTGCCAGTGTTGATAGTTGAGAGCATGGACTAATCCCGACATGCAACCTGCTGGTTGCTTATTTTTACTAGTATTCTTTTCATTGTCACCCTGTCTCTTCCAGAAGTGCTTTCCCATTCTATGATTCCTTTTGTAAAGATCCTGCCTTTTATAATTATACAACTTTTATTAGTAACCTTAATAGTAGTTCATGTACATTAAGGTAATAAAATCGGAAAGTAAAAGGAGAATTTTTTATTTATACTATTTGCAGCTGCATATGAACAGAAAAAGTTGGCTGTATATCATCCATGCTTAGTAATTTGCAAAACTACCCTTACATTATTTTCTAGTAAATAACCCATGTAAAAATATCCCTAGGATTTTGAAACTGGAAAAAATAAATATGGAAAATAACAACAGCACCACCACCACGTATTTGACCTAATAGGAAGTATGTATCTGATGCATAAATGGTAAATGTTGTTCAATTTAAATTTTTGAGTGCATGGACAAACATTGATTCTTAGATCTGAAATAACAAAAAGGCAATGCTTATATAGAAATCGTAGAAAAATTATGTGGACAAACAATCTTTTACTATAAAAACTTGATTTCATAAATAAAATCGCTAGAATCAATCTAAAACACAGCTGTTAGTTTTTTAATTTCACACCCACGTTTTGCCATAAAAACTGCATAGGGGTTATTTCCCAATTAGAACTAACATTGGGGTGGTTTTTGTAATTTATTCAAAAAAAGAAAAATAGAAAACGAAGGCAACGAAAAGCAAAAACAAAGAAAGACTTCATTTGTGGACAAACAATTTTTAGTTGAAGAAACAAGAAATCAAACAAGGATCAGACTTCAGAGTTTGTTTCCACTTTCCAAATAGATTAAACAGTAAAACAGTGGAATCGTGTAACAAATTTAACATCAACAAAAACTTACCCGATGGTCCAAAAAGAGCACACGACGTATCGGAGTTCGGTTTTCCTTTTTTGACTGGATCAAAATCTAATTTTCTGTGGTCTAGCTCGAGTAGCTCTAATGGCTGCAAAGAATAAAAAAGTATATAGAGAAAAAAAGACGAAAGATAGCTGTTGAGCTATATCTACTGACATAAATATGTTTGTTGGAATAAATGATGACGTTTTATTCTATAATTATGTGTTCTAATCTTATGAAGTGTTTTAATGTAACGTGTACGGTATGTTATTAGACAAAGAGAAGATTAAAGAGAAAGTTCGTCCATGTCAACGACTGAATCGCTGAATAGACCAACACTTACCTCGTCAACAGTTCTTACCAAAGTTGATTTGTGTCGCTTTCAGTGCTGCGACCAGCGACTCATCAAAGAATCAAAATTATGTTTTAGGCATTCTCTTCACACGGGTTTTATAGTCCAATAAGTGGTTAAATTATTAATGGTAATTAAGAAGGGTGGATACTGGTGGAAATTTGAGATTTTGTACTTATCTAATTAAAAGGCCTTATTCAGGGATAGAAAGAAAAATATTGATATAGTTATTTTCAAAATAATATTCTCAATGCTCTTCGTCTAGTATGATTGATATTATTTTTTTCGATGAAAGTATGTTGTGCTTGTACGTGGCGATATTGTAGATATGTTGTTGATCTCAGACGTATAGTATCATATGAAGTTTGTCGTACTAATTTGTGAATTTAAGTATCAGTTTGACTAGCGTCTTGGTGGCCCTGTGACGCCTTGCTCCTTTATTTGGATATTTTTATGTTAATTCACGATGATTGTTAATGTTTTGCAGTGTATTGAAATTCGGACCATGAAGGGTGGTCTGAATGTTGTAACAAGTGATCGTTGTTGGTTGGTGTAGATTCTAGCTATAAAAAGTACAAAAGATAAGGTTAAGATCGTGCTAAATTGGGCGGTTTATCGTTGGAACTGTAAGTACAAAGTGTCTTGGAGCGGTATATCGTTGGGGCACTTTTTCTAAGACTACCGAAAAATTATTTTGTGTAATCGTTGTATTGATAACATCGTGCAACAGAGAATTATGATGAGAAGAAATTTCTAAATTATAGAAAATAATCGTTTCATAACTCCATCAGTCCATCTACTAACTTTTTGTGTCACGTTATTATGCATCGACTGTACAACTAACACATTTACTACTTTCAAAGAATTTAAGGGAGTAATATATGAATACCCATAGCAGTTAGGAGATTGTACAACTAACACATTTACTATTTTCAAAGGAAAAAGCTTGAAATTTGAAAATAAATCATTTGTCACTGGCCAACTAATTAGTATAATAAATGGAGTATTAAGTAATTCATCAATACATCATACATACATGTTTATGCAAACATAGCAGATAATTAATTTGTTACAATGTAGATGTTTTAAGATTAAACAAAAGTATGGAATAGTAGTGTGTACTTTAAAGGCAAGTAAATATTTTGTTGTTATTAGTTTTTTTGTTGAAATTTGCAATTTATAGATAGAAATGATCACTTGATTTGTGCCGTGTGAAGTTTTACGTTTGCTTTTGTTGTAATTATTTATATTGTAAAAAACATGTGTTTATGTCGTGATTTTTTAACCCTTATGACGGTTGAGATTATCTCAAAGAAAGATAATTGAACGGCTTCATGGATTCATTACTGATCTTTAAAATTCTATAAAACATTCTCCGAGTAAATATGGTTACACGAGTTGTAATTTGTCGAGAAAATATATTATAACTTTAGTTCATTCATGACTATTATGTCTTTTATTGTCGGCAAGTGACGCGGACACTTCAGAATATTATGCTAACCATGCAAATGGAATGATTGATGAAAACGAACTCCAAATAAATAAATAAATAAAATATTACTCACGGTGTCATTTATTAAGAAAATATCAATTATAATGGTAGTTCATTCATGAATATTATGTCGTTTATTGTCGGCGAGCATTTAATGCGGTAACTATAAGTTGCAAGTTGCGATTATTCCGAGAGTATATGATCAATTCGAGTGTGCAAAAAACACAATCATGCTTGATTGATAGTTGTAGCGGTAGTTCATTTATAATTATTATGTTGTTTCTTGTCGTTGGGCATTTAATACGGGTACTTTGATATCTGGTGCTAAAATGAATGAGAGATGTAATGATCGATCTGGCCACGATAAAGACTCTGACATAAGTTGTAACATTTTCGATCAGTAGAGTGTGATCGATAAAACCAGTCTCTAAATAAAAATGATTATTCATGCTGTCACTTGATGAGAAATAATTAATTATAATGGTAGTTCATTTATGATTATTATGTCGTTTATTGTCGGTGAGCATTCAATGCAAATATTTTAAACTTAGATTCTGAAATAAACGAGGGATGTAATAATTTGGCCACAATAAGGGCTTTAACTTAGGTTGCGACATCCAAGATTAGTAAGTCTATGATCAATTGGATGAGTGTTATGACCAATTCAATCTAAATTGGGCGGTTTATCATTGGAACTGTAAGAACAAATGTCTTGGAGCAATATACCGTTGGGGCACTTTTTCTAAGACTACCGAAAAACTATTTTGTGTAATCGTTGTATTGATAACATTTTACAACTGAGAATTAGGATGAGAATAAATTTCTAAATTATAGAAAATAATCGTTTCATAACTCCATCAGTCCATCTACTAACTTTTTGTGTCACGTTATCATGCATCGACTGTACAACTAACACATTTATTACTTTCAAGGCATTTAAGGGAGTAATATATGAATACCCATAGCAGTTAGGAGATTGTACAACTAACACCTTTACTATTTTCAAAGGAAAAAGCTTGAAATTTGAAAATAAATCAGCTATCATTGGCCAGCTAATTAGTATAATAAATGGAATATTAAGTAATTAATCAATACATCATATATTTATGTTTATGCAAACATAACAGACAATTAGTTTGTTACAATGTAGATTTTTAAAGATTAAACTTAAGTACAGAATAGTAGTGTGTACTTGAGAGGCAAGTAAAAATTTTGTTATTATTAGTTTTTTTGTTGAAATTTGCAAATTATAGATAAAAATGATCACTTGATTTGTGCCGTGTGAAGTTTTACGTTTGCTTTTGTTGTAATTATTTATATTGTAAAAAACATTATGTCGTGATTTTTTAACCCTTATGCAGGTTGAGATTATCTCAAAGAAAGATAATTAAACGGCTTCATGGATTCATTACTGATCTTTAAAATTCTATAAAATAAAACGTTCTCCGAGTAAATATGGTTACACGAGTTGTAATTTATCGAGAAAATATATTACAACTTTAGTTCATTCATGACTATTATATCTTTTATTGTCGGCAAGTAACGCTGATATTTGTGAATACTATGCTAACCACGAGAAATGAAATGATTGATGAAAACGAACTCCAAATAAATAAATAAAAATATTACTCAGGGTGTCATTTGTTGAGAAAATATCAATTATAATGGTAGTTCATTCATGAATATTATGTCGTTTATGGTCGGTGAGCATTTAATACGGATATTGTAAGTTGCAAGTTGCGATTATTCCGATCAATAGAGTACATGATCAATTCGAGTGCGAAAAAAATATAGTCATGTTTGATTGATAATTGTAGTGGTAGTTAATTTATAATTATTATGTCGTTTATTGTCGTTGGGCATTTAATATGGGTACTTTGATTTATGGTGCTAAAATAAATGAGGGATGTAATGATCGAATTGGCCACGATAAAAACTCTGACATAAGTTGTAACATTTTGGATTAGTAGAGTGTGATCGATAAAAATAGTCTCCAAATAAAAAAATTATTCATGGTGTCACATGATGAGAAATAATTAATTATAACGGTAGTTAATTTATGATTATTATGTCGTTTATTGTCGGTGAACATTCAATGCAAATAGTTTAAACTTAGATGCTGAAATAAGCGAGGGAGGTAATGCTCAATTTGGCCACAGTAAGGGCTTTAACGCAGGTTGCTGCATTCAAGATTAGTAAGTCTATGATCAGTTGGATGAGTATTATGATCAACTCAATCAAGTTAAACTACCTCTTAAAATCTAGTACTTCGCGTGGAGGTTATGCTGGATGGTATATGTAATGCCCTCAAAATTTAGAAAAAATATAATTAAACACTTTAATCCTTAAACTCTTAAAAATATTATTTTGAGTCCAACCGTTTAAAAAATGGACATGTACCCCCATAATGTATGTTAAATACCCCCCCACCTCCCCTCCCAACGAACCTAATATTACGAACAAAAAGGTGGACATGTGTGACAATGATTGGTTGATGAATAATCCAGAAGGGTATTATCAATACCTTGGTGGCCACATTGCTAATTTGAAAACCTTCCGAGATAATGGGATAAACACAATATATGTTAGGGAGCTTAACATAATTTACTTTTATTTATATTGTAAAGGATGTATGGTTATGTTTGTTATTTTTTTTTTACCTTTATGCAAGTAGAGATTATTTATCTCAACAAAAGATAATTGCGCGGCTTCGTGGATGCGTTACTGATCTCTAAAATTCTATAGAACATTCTTCGTGTATATAAGGTTACACGAGTTGTAATTGAAAGATCTTAGTATCTGCAATACTCGTAATTGTGTCCAGTTGCACTTAGCAATAGTTGCAACTGTACACTTAAGTACAACAGACGACAGTCCTTTAACGTTTGAAGACAGTTTTTGCAGTTGCAATTGTGAAAAACGGTAAAGCATAAACAATAAAGAACACATGAGGTTTTTAACGTGGTTCGGTCCAAATGGTCCTAGTCCACGGGGCTTTCACCCAAAGTTTGACTCAAACTGTTTCCTACTTAAGAATTACAATGAAGGATTTAAATCAACTCATATACTAGACTCCCTCTAACATATGCAGTTGCAACACCTAACCATTAACTTGTTTTTAGAAACACGTTTGAATCGAAGACACACTAAGCTACTCCAGAGACCCTCTGACTTAATGCTCTTCACCAAATGACTCGATACAAGACTGACTGCTTAATATCCTTTTTAAAGTACGTCTAATGATCTCGAGTCTTCTCTTTATATAGGCGCACCAGAATCTTCTATCGAATCTTCAGTTGCAATCCGCTGGCGATCTTCTTTCCAAATACGATGAGTACGACAGCTGTTCTTGTAGAGGCTGTCCTTCCTTATTAAGAGGATTCCAGGCGATCTCCACGGATTCTTTACGAACCTGCATGCTTATTAGTCCAAGTGCAATATAAAGAGATAAGGCATAACAATCATGATTTAGATGATATCATATCTTTTAAGATAAACCAATATCCTTTAAGATAATTACCAAATTAGGTTAACTATATCCTAATAATTTAGCCAAAACAATATCAATATAGATAGGGCATGGGCCGCATGGTTTAGAGCCCAACCAAAAGGAATTCGGCCCTAACAATCTCCCCCTTTGATTTGTTTTGTCAAAATTATTGACCATTCTGCACAAACGTTAGAAAGCATTCATGAGCAAGTAGTACGCGCAGAAAGTAGAGTAACGCGAAATGTACTGGTTGCAACAGCAGTGCAACCTTCCGCCAAAACGTTAACATTAAGTAAAAATTATCCAGATTTAGCGAAAAAATGGAGTGCAAGCGCAACCCCCCCTAAACAAAATCTCCCCCTTTTTGAAATAACAAATCAAGGGGTACCATTACCATTCCCAGAAGATTCACCAGGCCCAGAGCGGAGACCAGCGTGTTGCAACAGGCTGTCAAGCTTGGATGCTTGAAGGGCCATCGAAGTGCGCAACTCCTCATTGGACTGAACCAGCTCCGCCACTAGACCATTCAGCCTGGAGAGTTCCAGGTGCACCCCATCAAGACTGGCAGAGGCGTCGGGAATGGAGCCGGATTGCTTCTTTGAGGAGGGTCCAGTTGCAGCTGGGGAGGGCGGCGGCTTGTTAAGAATTTTGGTGCTAGCCCGCATGACTGGACACTCGAGAAGGTCTTCCTTTTCCAGCATGATGGAGGGATGTCTGGACGCAAAGTACCTGTAAATGAGCGCAGGGAACCCAAGTGAGAGATGGAAATTTGGGAAGGTACCCCGATAAATGCGTTCGAACACAAGCGTCCCTAGATCAATTGCAACTCCCGTTCCAACACGAAATAGGACACTGGCCACCTCAGGGCGAATGTTGGAAGTTTGCGTGCAAGGTAGCCAGTGACTGACAAGGATTCGGAACAACAGGTTGTACCGACTTGTGAGTGAGCTGGTGGGAAACGGCTCGAGTGGCCACGCACGGATGGACCCGCCGGTCAGTTCGTATGCAACTTTGTCCATGTTGCGCTCCAGTCGCAACTCAGAGAGCCCCGCTGTGTCCACGATTGGTGCCTCCATGGTCTGGGACAGGAGCTCAGCAGTAAAGGGGCAGACATTTCCCCGAAGATAGATGACATGGCGCTGTAGTGACCCTTCCGCATCGAGCTGGGATGTGAGGTTAGCATAAAACTCTTGCGCCAGGGCTTTGTTGTAGTTGGTGGCGTTCTGAGCTGCAACTAACCACCCGCGTTTCTCAAGAAGTTCCAGTACTCCAGTCTCTTCATAAGTCTTGAGGTCCAACGGTCGTTCCACAACCATAGGACGTTTGCGAATTTCCAGCATTATGGCTTCAGCGTCAGCAGTGTAGAAGCGCTGAGAGTGAGCCCTAGCAGCTTTCAAGGAGGTGGAGGCAGGAGCAACATCGGGAAGGGCGAAGGTAGGCTCGGGCACAACCGGTGCGGATTTTCTTTGAGGGGCAGAGGATTGGGTTTTCTTCTTGGTGGGAGCAGTGGACTTAGCCTTCTTTTTGGGAGGCTCTGGGTTCACCTCCTGAGTATCTTCATCAGCGGAATCCTCCTCAGAGGCAGATTGTTCAGATAGTTTGTGCAAACGGCGGAGTCGGGGGGGCTGACGAACGGGTACCTTGGTACGCTTCCTGGTTGTAACCCCAGAAGAAGCGGCAGCAGTGGGGGTTGTCCGTGCTTCATCCGGCTCTGGTTGAGGAGTGGAGGAGGGACCGGTTGTGGGTTTGTCTGTGGTCGGAGCAGTAGCCTGTGGTGGTGGAGTCGGCTCCTCAGCAAACGGAGAGTCTGCTTCATCATCGTCAGTCGTACGTGGTGGTGACGGAGGAATCGATTGTAGGGGTTCCATGTCAATGGGTTCCTCGGAGAAGGTAGCGGCTGGCTTTCTGGCAGATCCACCCATCTGAAAAAAAACTGATGCTAAACAAGGCAGAGAGAGAGAGTGAGATCTGTGGCGGGTGAGCAAGTAGGAGGCGAATTAAATAAATAAAGAGGGAATGCGAAAGCCCTAGAAATTTTGGAGGGAAAACAAAGGCCCATTAAGACGTAATCTGCCCTAGATACACTTTACACACGATAAGGAATCATGAATAAGGGAAGGATAGGGAGAAAATCAACACAAGATACGCTTATGATACATGTCCAAACAACTTGCAAAAATAAAACTTGGACTCACAATGTGACACCCAGTGAGGCCCAATCACAAGTAATTAGGGCTCCAATGTGTAAGTAGAATTAGATACAGTAACACGAGAACCAAGGTAACCAGTGGAGAGGATCTATCCATTTACCAATCCAATTCAGTCTCGCCAAGGGAGTTTCACAAAACTCAGTTGCAACTAAAGTACAGGGGTGAGAACGACTGGTAGCTTTCACACTGACACATTTGTGAGCAAGGTAGCTCTTTGCAATGAGAAGTCGCGTGGGATAAGAATTGCTAGCTTTCACACTTGCTGCTTCTAGGTCAGGTAGCTTTTTCCAGTTGCAACTTATGGGCGAAGCCCTTCGTTCCCTTTTTTTTTTTTTTTTTTTTTTTTCAAAAATTTCAACAACCAAACATGAGGAGACTGTCTGAGATCAGTAATAGGCAGAAGGTCAGACACTGGTCATCCTCAGTTGCAACCGGGTTCCTGTTGCAATTCACAAAAGGCAGAGCCCTAACGACTTGCGAAGGTGCTCAAAACGTGTCACATCCAGAGCTTTGGTAAAAATATCTGCAAGTTAAAGGTCAGTGCACACATGACGTAGCTCAATAGTTTTAGCCTCAACCAGTTCCCTAATATAATGATATCGAATATCGATGTGTTTAGTGCGAGAGTGCTGGACTGGATTTTTAGAGATGTTAATGGCACTTGTATTATCACAGTAGATGAGTATTTCGTTTTGGGAAATACCGTAATCTTCTAGCATTTGTTTCATCCAAACCAGTTGGGTGCAACTGCTCCCAGCAGCGATGTATTCAGCTTCGGCTGTGGACAACGTGATTGAGTGTTGCTTCTTGCTGAACCAGGACACAAGATTTGTTCCTAGGTAGAAGCATCCTCCTGTAGTGCTCTTTCGATCATCCGCACATCCTGCCCAATCTGCATCACTGTATCCTGCAAGAGATAGATTATCATTGAAGTTATAACTGAGCCCGAAATCTGCTGTACCAGAGATGTAGCGAATAATGCGCTTGACTGCCTTGAGATGAGACTCTTTTGGGTTGGCCTGATATCTTGCACATACTCCAACGCTGAAGCAAATGTCAGGTCTGCTAGCAGTGAGATACAGTAGACTTCCTATCATGCTTCGGTAAAGACTGGGATCCACCGAGTTGCACCTATCATCTTTGCTAAGACGATCTGTAGATCCCATGGGGGTTTTCATAGGTTTGGCATTTTCAAGGCCAAAACGCTTGACAAGATTCTTAGCGTACTTTGCCTGTGATATAAATATCCCATCATTTTGCTGTTTTACCTGCAAACCAAGAAAATAGGTGAGTTCACCAACCATGCTCATTTCAAACTCATTTTTCATAATAGAAATGAAGCGTTGCAACTCATCCAGAGATGTAGACCCAAACACGATATCATCTACATAAATTTGGGCAATAAGAATGTTTGTTCCAAAGTGTTTATAGAACAGGGTCCTGTCTACACTCCCTCTTGTGTATCCTTTTTCAAGAAGGTACACGGTGAGTCTTTCATACCACGCCCGTGGGGCTTGTTTCAAGCCATATAGTGCTCTCTTCAATTTCAGCACATGGTCAGGAAAATGTGGATCTATGAATCCTTTAGGTTGTTCAACGAACACCTCTTTGTTCAAGTATCCATTCAGAAACGCACTCTTAACATCCATCTGGAAGAGTTTGAAGTGCAAACCACATGCAACTGCGAGAAGAAGACGAATGGACTCTAGTCTTGCAACTGGGGCAAAAGTGTCGTCATAGTCGACTCCTTCGACTTGCGTGTATCCCTGTGCAACTAGTCTTGCTTTGTTGCGCACTATATTTCCCAATTCGTCGGTCTTGTTCTTGAATATCCATTTGGTGCCGATGATGTTCACTTTGTCTGGGCGAGGGACAAGTGTCCACACATCGTTTCGTTCAAATTGATTCAGTTCCTCTTGCATGGCTTCTATCCAAGCTTCTTCTAGCAGTGCTTCCTTTATGTTCTTGGGTTCAATCTTCGAGGTGTAACTCACAAAACGCACCATTTGGTCATATCTCCTTCGAGGGATGTCTCGCGTTCTTATCCCGTCACTTAAGTTCCCAATGACCGCTTCAGGTGGGTGGTTCCTCCTAATGTGTGGTGGTGCTTGTGGGTTTTCTGTTTGTACTGCAATGGTAGGGTCCATCTCTGTTGGAACTGTATCCGTCGGAGTATCCTCAGGTTGCTGGTTAACTGTATCAGTTGCAACTGGTGGTGAAGACTTATGCGGGCGGTGTGATTCTTCCTCATCATCAGCAGATGTTAGTTCGGTGATCCGAGCTTCCGATGATGTGGTTGCAAAGTCCCTGTAATCGTCAAACTCAACATTAGATGATTCAACTACAGTTTGAGTGCGCATATTGAACACGCGATAAGCATGACTATACCGTGAGTACCCAACAAAGATTCCTAGGTCAGATTTGGATTGAAACTTACCTCTAGGTTCCCTATCATTTAAAACGTAGCAGGCGCAACCAAAAACATGAAAGTGTTGAACATTTGGTCTTTTACCTTTCCAGAGTTCATAGGCAGTTTTGGCTGTACTTGGTCGTAGGTAAACTCGGTTGGTGACATAGCATGCAGTATTCACTGCTTCCGCCCAGAACTTGATGGCTAATTTTTTTGAGTTTAGCAAGACTCTTGCCATTTCAACTAGTGTCCTGTTCTTCCTTTCAACAACCCCATTTTGTTGTGGTGTGATGGGGGACGAGTATTCATGAAATATACCCTTGTCAGAACAGAATTCAACGAAGCTTGAGTTTTCAAACTCTCTACCATGATCACTTCTAATTCTTTTAACAGTTAGATCCTTCTCAGTTGCAACAGTATTGCACAGGTTTTTGAAGAAAACAAAGGATTCATTTTTGTCTTTTAGGAATTCCACCCAGGTGTATCTCGAGAAATCATCAACGCATACAAAAATGTAACGCTTACCAGAGATGCTTTCCTTTTGGATGGGTCCCACAAGATCCATGTGTAGTAATTCCAGAATCCTTACCGATGGTATGTGTTGCAACTCACTATGGCTCGCTCTTGTCTATTTTCCTTCAATGCATGAGCCACACCTTTCAATTGGCTTTGCTCCAAGTTTTGGTAATCCTCTCACACTCTGATTGTTGAAGAGCTGTGCCAAGGACTTGTAGTTGAGATGGCCAAGCCGTTGGTGCCATAATTCTGCAACAGATTCTTTGCTCGAGTTGCAAGTAAGTGACCTGAAAGTAGCTATACAGTTAGTCATAGTATAACAATTTTCAGTGCTTCTTAGTCCTTTCAGGACTATATTCTGGAATTGATCTACAACTTCACATTCATCTTTGGTAAAGTGAACAAAGAGATCATCGTCACACAACTGACTAATACTAATAAGATTTGCACATAGTCCATCAACATAGTGAACATCTTTTAGTTTGGGAAAGCCTTTAACACTTAGGGTTCCTTTCCCCATCATTTTTCTTCTGTTTCCATCCCCGAAAATAACATCCCCCTTCTGTTCATGCACAAAGTTGATTAGGATGTCCTTATTTCCAGTCATGTGCCTAGAGCACCCGCTATCAAAGTACCAAGAGTTAGAATAGGATCTTTCTTGAGAGGTAGAGTTGCAAGCAGTAAGACAAATAAGAGGGTTAGAAGATTTCTTAGCCCAGACTTGTTTTGGTGGTACTACGGTTGCAACTGTGGGTGTGTCTAGTATGATCTTCTTCTTTCTTTGGTTTCTCCTTTTCTTCTTCTGTCCTCTGGGGACAATGTGGGAGGGTATGCCCTGAGGTGTCCATAGCTGATAGCAATAGGGACGAATGTGTCCTTGAACTCCGCAGTGGTGGCAGGTAGGAATGAATCTACCTTTAGCATACCTGTAAACGAAATTCCGATCAGATACTATTGCTGGCATATTACAATTAGTACGTACCTGATTGTTGGTATTGAGATAGTCAAAGGGAATTTCAACTCCCTTGGGTGTCCTCTTCTTTTTGGAGACGGATATCTTGGTATTGCCAAAGAATTTTGGTGAGGTGGAATCAACATATCCTACTCCTGTTTTTCCAGTTACAACTTTCTGGGTGTCCAGAACTTTTTCCAAATTTTCTGTTCCTGGTGTGAGCAACTTCACATTCTTAGCCAGTGTGTCCAATTATTTCTTGGTGAGATCACATACTTCAACAAGGGCTTTGTGAGCTTTAAGCGCCGATTCCAGATCAGCGGACACGAGATCTCTCTCCAAGGTGAGGGCGAGAACCTTTCTTTCAAGTTCGAGGATTTTGTTGTTCATTCTCACAGGGCTGCCAAAGGTAGAAACAATCTTGAGTTGGGCCTCCAATTCGGAGTTTCTTCTGCAGATTGCCTCCATATCCTCTGTAAATTCCAACTCGTTATTGTCATCTGAGTTACAATCAGAGTCAGAACTGCTGCGAATTGTAACTCCCATGTTGGCTCTAAGGGGAATGAACGATGAAAATGCAACGTCATCGGCTTCTTCTGTGTCATCTTCACTGTTATCAGATTCGTCCTCACTCCATGCGAGTAATGCACGGCTTTTGTTTTTTTCGAGCAGATTTGCACAGTCTGCCCTTATGTGTCCGAAGCCTTGACATTCCCTGCATTGAATACCCTTTCCAGACCTTTTGTTGTCAAGTCTATTAGTAGCGGAAGGCTTATTATTAGGTAAATCAGAGGGACTTACAACTGGGTTTGAAGAGTTACCTCTACTCCAACGTTTGTTCATTCTGTTGAACTTCTTTGTGAGGAGTTCTAGGGATTGCTCTAATTCTGAGTTGGGACTGTTTTGTGGAAGACTGGCCTTGAAAGTGTAAGATGTTCTGTTATCAATGTTGGATGGATGTTGTGCCAACATTCAAAGGACAACATTGAAACCCGAGAACAGTCTTAACTTAAAACATGTTTCTGAACATGAGTAAAGTATTCGGTTTTAAATGTTGGATGGATGTTGAGCCAACATTCACAGGGCAACATTGAAACCAGTATATATGCTGTCAATCTGTCTTTAACTGCTTTATTTTAGTTTTGCCTTTATTCACCTATTAATCAAGTTCCACGATTTTAGTTGTCTTTGTTTATGTCCAGGAACATCTCTTAATCATAAGGAAGAACATTACAAGTTTCCTAAGTTGAAGTTTCCATAATTCAAGAGGAGGAGATCGGTCAAGTCAACACGGTTTCAAAGAAGGAAAGTTTTGGAGTTCAAGTGCAACTAGGAATCTTTCCAAGATCAACTCTGAATTGAAGAAGGAGTATTTCCTTATTAGAACTCAATCTAATAAAGGGAACTATTATTCAAGAAGGAGATCGAGTTCAAGAAGGAAAGTAGAGTTCAACAAGGAAACAACACAAGTTACCAAAACTGTGTACAACACACCTTGGAGATCAAGTTTGAAGAAACCTATATATAAGGTGTGAAGTACATCAAGATACATAGAGAAACAATAGAGCTTATAAATCCGTAGAGATTATATCTTAAGCATTGTTGCTATGTTTCTTGTTTTGCAAAGTTTGTGAGTTTTCGAGTTAAGTCTAGGATTAGATTTAAGGAGAAAATTCTTGTCTGCTTTGCTGAGTCCAATCTACAAAAGAGCGAGAGTGATTTTGTGGTGAGGAACGTCTTTGGTAAAACCTGCGTGGTTATTTTTCCGTAAGGCTAGATGGTTGATTATTTATAATAAACCATTGAAAATTTATCTTCTTGCGTTCTTTAATTCCGCTGCACATTATACTCTATCAAGAAGATTGTTTGAGATCAAGTTAAGGCAACGCCAGCTTAACTTGAGCTCTGAAACGTGGAAAAGTTGTATCAATCCCGATCCAACAATTTCAATTGGTATCAGAGCCAAGCACCGATTTCACTGGTGTTTGGAGGTGATACAACGCGATGGACAACATCAATCCCAATTCTGGCAGACTCCCAGTCTTAGAAGGATCCATCAATTATGCTTACTGGAAGACCAGGCTCAGAGTTCACATCAAATCCATTGACATGAAAGCATGGGATGCCGTTCTTGATGGATATTCTATTCCAAAGATTGAGAACGACCGAGATGCAGATATTGTACCAAAACCGAAGTCACAATGGACAGCAAACGAGGTAACACTGTACAACTACAATGAGAAAGCTCTTAATGCTATTTTTAGTTATGTTACCAATCAGATGTTTAAGTTAATTCAGAACTGCACCACAGCTAAATCAGCTTGGGATATCCTTGAACTTCATTGTGAAGGAGATATAGCAGTTAGGAACTCTAAACATAGACAATTGCTTAAAGATTTTGAAAAACTTGAGATGGGTGATGAAGAGAGTATAGATAGTTATTTTGAGAAAATCCTTGACATTACAAATCAATGTGAAAATCTATGATTTCCTGTTTCAAATGAAACTATGGTTTATAAAGCTTTTAGATCTTTGTCACCTAGATTTGCGCTCAAGAGAATTGCCATGGGAGAGACAAGAGATATTGCCAACATGGAATTTCAATCCTTGTTAAACACTCTTAGAGAATTTGAGCTAGAGTTTCCTGCTAGGACTACCAAACAACAAGCTATTGCTTTGTTAGGAACAAATTATCATGAGAGTGAAGATGAGGATGAAATTATTTCTTCTAACTATGGAAATATTAGCAAGAAACTCAGTAGGTTGAACTTTAAAGATAAATCCAAAGGGAAAAAACCTAGCAATACTTCCACTGGTTATAGAAAATTGCCTCCCAAATTTGTTAAATATATGGCAACAAAATCTAGTCCTGAAGAAATTGAAAAGTTGAAAACTACTCAATGTTATGAATGTAAAGGTTATGGTCATATTGCTGTTGAATGTGCTAACACCCTCCGCAAGAAGGGAAAGTCTCATTGGGTTTGTGTAGATGATTTTAATGAAGAGGATTATAACTCTGGATCAAGTGCTGATACTGAAGAAAACCTTGAAGAGATTCATACAGCTGCGCTATTCACTCATGTCAACTGGACAGAAGAAGATCTCCATAACTGCCACGGGTCCCAATGTTACTCCAACATCCAGGACTCAACATCAGAACAGGAGACTTTCTTTGGGAATTGGACTGAATATGATACCCATATTGATCTCAATTCTTTGTCGGATAATGATGAATCTAACTTTGAATGTTTTCATGGCTCAGTTGATCTAGATGAAGAGTATTACTTTGAAGGTGAAATGTCCCAGGAGGAAATCATTGAAGACTTGAAGTCTACTTTTCATAATCTTCTGAAAGAAAATCAGAAACTCACCAAGAAGAATGAAGCTCAAAGGCTGGAGATTGATGGACTGAAGAAACTGATGAGGATGTATGAAAGAGACCTTGACAAGACAGAAGCTGAACTTAAAGAGGTAAAAGGAAAGCTTGATAAAGATAATCAGATCATTGCTAAATGGAACTCAGGTACATCTAAACTTGAAGAGGTACTGAGTATGGGTAATCAAGGAACAAATGGTCTTGGATATATTGAGAAACCTACCTCTAAAGTTGCTAATCCTGTTTTCATTAAAGAAGGTTTTGTTAAGGAATCAAAAGACTTGAGTAGTGCTAATCCCAACAAAAGTAAACCTACTTATATCTGTCAATTTTGTTTTCAACCAGGTCACATAAAACCTTATTGCAAGAAATATTTGAAAGAAAATGTGAAGAAAACAGAAACTGTCTCTAATGTTGAGTTGGTCAGTGGTACAGATGTTATCCCAACATTAGGAACATGACAGAAAAGTAGAACTTGGGTTGAAAAGTTAAAGACTCCTAAGATGAAACTTGTATGCAATGTTGTGTTTTCTGCTGTGTACTCTAACCTTGCAGGTAAGTGGTACTTTGACAGTGGATGCTCAAGACACATGACAGGAGACAAGGAAAATCTTAAACAATTGATTCCTCTCAATGTTGGAACTGTCACCTATGGAGGAGGCACCAAGGGAAGAATCATTGGAAATGGAGTACTAGATGTTGAAGGATTTCCACCACTCAAAGATGTTCTGCTAGTTGAAGGATTGAAAGCAAATCTAATAAGCATTAGTCAACTTTGTGATGATAACTTGCTTGTTACATTTGATAAAAGTTCTTGTGATGTATTTAATAGTGAAAATGTCCTTGTTATGACAGGTATTAGATCTAAAGATAATTGCTACCTTGCACAGGAAGAAGCAGATTGCTTTCATGCTAAAGTTGATGATGCTGTTCTGTGGCATAGGAAGCTAGGACATGTTCACTATAGGAACCTTGAAAAGCTACAGAAAGTTGATGCTGTAAGAGGCTTACCAAAGATATCCAGCCCAGGTAAGGTTGTATGTGGGGACTGCCTAAAGGGTAAGCAAACCAAAGCTATTCATACACCCCTCCAGGTACAGAGTACAATTCCCAGGACTGGTAAGTGTTTTGAATTATTACACATGGATCTCATTGGTCCTATTGAGGTGAGCAGCCTAAATGGTAAGAGATATGCCTTTGTTATTGTAGATGATTTCTCTAGATATACATGGGTTAAGTTTCTTAAAGAAAAATCTGATGCATTCAACACTTTTAGGATCTTACATGCTAGCATCAAAAATCTGTATGGTTCCTCTGTTTGTAAGATTAGGTCTGATCATGGGAAAGAATTTGAAAATGCTAGTTTCAGTGATTTCTGTGATAAGAATGGGATTTCCCATGAGTTTTCAGCACCTAAGACACCTCAGCAAAATGGGATAGCTGAGAGGAAAAATAGGACACTTCAAGAGATGGCCAGAGTTATGCTTAATGCTAGAAATCTATCTAAAAGACTTTGGGCTGAAGCTTTAAATACTGCATGTCATATAAGTAATAGGGCTTATCTTAGACCTGGTACAAATATGACACCATATGAAATCTTGAAGGGTTCGAAACCAAATATTGCTCATTTTCATGAATTTGGATGTGATTGTTACTTGTTGAATGATAGAGACTATCTTAGTAAGTTTGATCCAAAAAGTGAAAAGTGCATATTTGTTGGTTATTCTGTGAATAGTTCTGCTTTCAGGGTTTATAATCCAAGATTGAAGACTATTCAAGAATCAGTAAATATAGTGTTTGATGATTCCACCTTTGATTCAGGTACTGATGAAGTCACTGTCTCTGATGTTGCCCCAACATTGGAAACAGAGACTGTCCCAACATCAGGAGCAGAAGCTGAAGACACTGAAGTTGTGACTGGTTCTAATGTTGAGCTGACACCTACTGCTGTTAGGCCAACATCCCCACAGTCAAATTCAGAGGATGACATGGTTGATGAACCTAGGAGAGATCCCCCTACTAGGATTCAAAAGGATCATCCAGCTTCACAAGTGATAGGTGAAATCACTGGACGCATGAAGACTCGCAACAAAGACAGGGTAAACTATAAAAATATGGTAAGGTTGTGTGTCTGCATGTCTTCCACTTGCACTATAAGTAATGCTTCCTGTTTTGTCTCAAATATTGAACCTAAGAATGTGAATGAAGCTCTTAAGGATAGTAAATGGATAAATGCTATGCAAGACGAACTGTTGCAATTCACCAAAAATCATGTTTGGAATCTAGTACCTAGACCTTCTAATGTGAATGTTATAGGAACTAAGTGGATTTTCAAGAACAAAACCAATGAAGATGGTGTAATTGTAAGAAACAAAGCTAGGCTTGTTGCACAAGGTTATACTCAGGTAGAAGGAATTGACTTTGATGAGACATTTGCTCCAGTAGCTAGGATAGAATCTATTAGATTACTTCTTGCTATTGCATGTTGTCTTAAAATTAAGCTCTACCAGATGGATGTGAAAGGTGCTTTCCTTAATGGTTTGATAGACAAAGAAGTATATGTTGAACAACCTAAAGGTTTTGCTGATCCTAAACATCCTAATTATGTGTATAAACTTGAGAAAGCTTTGTATGGTTTAAAACAGGCACCTAGAGCTTGGTATGAAAGACTAACTCAATTTTTGTTAAGTCTTGGGTTCAATAGAGGAGATGGAGACAGAACCTTGTTTATTCTAAGAAAGAGTTCTGATGTTTGTATTGCTCAGATCTATGTTGATGATATTGTATTTGGTTCTACTAACAAGTCTACTCTAGACAAGTTTGTTGAGTCAATGACAGGGACATTTGAAATGAGCATGATTGGAGAGTTGAACTACTTTCTGGGATTGCAAGTGAAGCAACTAGAGAATGGTATGTTCTTAAACCAGGAGAAGTATGCAAGGAACCTGGTAAAAAGATTTGAGCTGCATGAGTCAAAACCTTGCAAAACTCCCATGTCTTCTTCTATGAAGATTACTAAGGATGGCACTGGAGACAATGTTGACCCAACATTGTACAGATCTATGATTGGTAGTCTTCTATATCTCTCTGCCTCTAGACCAGATATTATGTTTTCTGTTTGTGTTTGTGCTAGGTACCAAGCTGATCCAAAGCAATCTCACTTGATTGCTGTGAAGAGAATATTAAGATATATATCTGGAACTTCATCATTGGGCATATGGTATTCTTTTGATACAAATACAAATCTTGTTGGATTTAGTGATTCTGATTGGGCAGGTGATGTAGATGACAGAAAATCCACAAGTGGGGGCTGTTTCTATTTGGGAAACAATCTAGTTTCATGGTATAGCAGGAAACAGAATTGTGTGTCATTATCTACAGCTGAATCTGAATATATAGCTGCTGGCAGTTGTGTTACCCAGCTAGTATGGCTTAAACACATGTTGCTGGACTATGGGCTAGATAGTGATACTCTCCTCATGTTTTGTGACAATCTTAGTGCCATTAGTATCTCAAGGAATCCTGTTCAGCATTCTAGAACTAAGCATATAGATATAAGACATCATTACTTGAGAGACATGGTTGAGGACAAAATGATCAACATTGAGCATATTGAGACAAATAATCAGCTTGCTGATATGTTTACTAAACCTTTAGATAGTGAGAGATTCTTCAGTTTGAGGAAATCTCTCGGCATGTGCAATATGTGAGAATGTTAGGAGCCCAGTGTTGACATAACACCACTGTCTAGCACTGGTTAATGGTTGTGGTGTAGGATGTAACTTTTTGTTTTTTTTGTTTCTTTTCTTTTCTTTTTGAGTCACATTGATCTTTGTTTGGCATATTTGATTGTGTGGTTGATCACTGTGTTTTACTAATCTTTCTAGCTTGCAGATTCACATCTTAGTTTCGAAAAGTATAAATCTCTAAAGTGTGTCTGAGGTTGTGTTAGCCTAACATATGGAGAAGCTGGGGTACACAAAGTTCACTACTTTGATGTCTATTCAGTTGTGTCTTATTCATATGAAAAGGTTTTACAGGACATGTGGAGAAGCTGGGGTTCATGATGTTGACAGCTTCAATGATATCCAGTTGTGCTTATTTGCATGTCTCTGTTTAGTTTGGCCAAGGGGTACATACCAGTGGTTCTTTCTACTAGGGTGTTTGGGGTTTCGATTGCCTTCACTTGGTAGCATTGATCACTTAGTGCTCTCTTGTATGCAGGTTGGTAAACAAGTATGCATAAGGAATTGGGGTATTGGGGTACATGATAAATGTGTTGCCAGTATTCAAGACCTTTGTACTTGCCTAACTTGCTGCTGATAATGTTGTTACTGGGGTGTGTGGAGTCTAGTGCTGCCCTCATTCAGTAATGTCATTATCCTTTTTTTAAACAACCCTCAGTTTTTGTTCTAAAGAGATAATGAAAATAGTGAAGATTTGATGTGATGTGAACTGTTGCTGGTTTGAAAAGTGATTCACTGTGTATACCATCTGTCAATGTTGTCATAACATTGTTGCATTCATTCTAGAACTGCATTGTCTTTCATCTTTGATTAGTGTGGTTGACTAGGTTTGGGCTTAGGGGGAGTATATAGTCCCTTTCATGTGTTGAGGCATACTCTTTGGGTGACATTCTGCAGGTGACACACTATTTGTGACCTTCTATGCTGTGGAAGTGGATTAATTCTCTAATTCATAACTGCTTATCTCTGTGTGTTTTCTGTTTGATATGTTACTTATTCATGATTTTGATCTAAATCTTATATTTTTGGTACTCACTTGCTACTTGGTGAAGTTTCAGATATAAGTTTGGATATATCTCACGCTCTCACATGAAATTGCCTTGAAGAAGCCCAAAACCTCAAATATTATGGTTTGAAAACCTACTGGTTTGAATGTTACTCTACTCTCTGATCTGAATGTTATTCCAACATTGCCACACGGTCTGCACAACATTGAAGTCAGTAACTTATAAGTTTGTTTAAAATTTTAAAAACTGAGTTTTTATTGTTTTATTGTGAACTGCTCTGGTTACTTGTTGTGTTTAAGTGACACGTGGTGAAGTTCTTACGCGGGAATAGAGGAGTGGGAAAACTTAATTGATCATATTCCATAATCTCACTTACATTCATTCCTTCTCTCTCCACTCTTCACAACTTAAAAGAACAACTTGCCCTAATTTCTGTCACTTGTGCAATTTATCTTTCTCTTTGGAAATATATATCTAAAAATCTCTCATATTTTTCTCTCAATTCTCAAAACTAACATGGCAAGCAAGACTCCTTTAGACACTCTTGCAGATTTGGCCGTGAATGTCAAGCAAACAACAACACGCACCAGGGCTGCTGCGCGTGAGGATCAAGGACGGCCTACTGCTCAAGTTGCTGCAAAATGACCAACGATTCCTTATCAACGACGGGCAAAGCGAGCTAAGAATGTGGAATCTAAGTCGAATGTTGGCGCAACATCAGAAGCCCATGAATCTGAATCTGAGGTAAATGTGGCTAACCCTAAACCCCAAGTGAATAATGTTGATAATATAATTGAGGGGGAGGGATCTGGAGCTGGTTCTGGTAGAAAGAGAACACCTATGGGGTCTAGGCCAATGAGTAAAATAGCCTTGCTAAGAGCTGAGGCTAGAAGAGCTCAAAGAGAGAGACTTGAGAAGAAAAAGGCTAAGGCTAAGGCTGAGGCTGAGAGAGTGAGGAAAGGGAAACAGATTGTGGATGAGGAAGTTGAGGTAGTTGATATAGAAGAAGAGGAGAAAGAGGAAGAGGAAACTGCTGCTGAAGAGTCTGAAGCTAGTGGTGATGATGATGAGAATGAAGAAGAGTACCGTGACACTCTTGCATTATCCTATTTTAGTAAGGAAGCTAGGTCTAGATACTATCTTAATAAGGAGATAGAGGACAAGGCTTATGACTTTAGAAAGAGGGATTTTCACAAAGAGAGGGTCATGGACATGGACAACTTTAAAAGAAACAGGGTTTTTGAGTTGTTGAAAGCAAGAGGGGTTCATAATTCAATGAAGAAGCATGGTGATTATGCTCCTGAGCTTGTACAAGAATTCTACCTGAATCTCTCAAAGTATATCACTTGTGAGTTGTCTCCCAAATATGGTCAAGCTTGGGTAAGAGGACAAGTGTTTGACATTAGTCCTAAGAAGATAAATGAGATTTGGGGACTGCCACATGTTGAGGAATCTGAAGATCCAAAGCCAGATGAGGTGATTGAGGATATCACAGGTGGTCTAGAGAGAACCTGGGTTGAACAATTACCAACAACAAAGCTCACTGCCCTAAGTGCTGTTCTGCACAAATGTGCATCTTATAATTGGCTGCCTACTAAAAATTCTACTGTTTTGACTAAGGAGTCAGCTTACTTGGTCTACAAACTAAAGAATGGGCTTGCTGTGAATATTGGGGTGAGAATTTTAAAGGCTATGGAAGATGCTGCTGGGAGGAAGCAAAGGATTCTACCATTTCCTTCTTTGATCACAACTTTGTTGCTAAAACAGAAGATGAACAAGAAAGAGTTTGGAGGAATGTCAGAGAACAAGGCTAGGTTCACCATCACTCAATCCTACTTGTCTAGCACAAGAGTGAAAGACTTACCTTGGAATCCTGAAGGTGGAGTTGCACCTGGAGAGGAAAAGGAGGCTCAACAATTTGTTGGAGCTTCAGTACCTCAATCTGATGAGGAAGAAACCAGGGTAACAACAAAATCTTTTGTTGATCAGCAGTTGACTTGGTATAGAAGTGCTTATGCCAACCTTCAGAGAGAAGTTGCTTTCAAGCAAAAACAAATGCAAGAGCTGGATGTCTTGATTAAGAACATGAAGGAGCTTTCTTCACAAAAAGGGGGAGAGTGATCTAGTTTTTAATTTTTGATTTCTGGTTTTTAGGTTTTTGTTTTGATATGTTTTGAACTGTTTCTATTTTGCTGCTAGTTCTTCTTATTTGTTTTGGTTTGTAATGGTAATGCTACTTAGCTTTAACTGCTCTTAATGCTTTTGCTTATGAAGATAGTCTATATCTGCTGTTTCTGCTGATAAACTAATGTGCAGGTACATTCTGGTCTTAATGTTGAGACAACATTGATGAGTTAAGTGTCTGAACAACTTGTTTTGAGTTGTGGTGATGACTTTAATGATTAATCTTTGTTATGCCAAGTTAATACTTGATAGTTTGCATTAAGGGGGAGCAGTTTGAGTAGTTTAGATTATTATGCTTAATTGATATTTGGACATATTATCTGTTATGTGAACAGGTTGATTGGTTTTGTGAAGAAAGGCAAAAAGGGGGAGATTGAAAGTGTAAGATGTTCTGTTATCAATGTTGGATGGATGTTGTGCCAACATTCAGAGGACAACATTGAAACCCGAGAACAGTCTTAACTTAAAACATGTTTCTGAACATGAGTAAAGTATTCGGTTTTAAATGTTGGATGGATGTTGAGCCAACATTCACAGGGCAACATTGAAACCAGTATATATGCTGTCAATCTGTCTTTAACTGCTTTATTTTAGTTTTGCCTTTATTCACCTATTAATCAAGTTCCACGATTTTAGTTGTCTTTGTTTATGTCCAGGAACATCTCTTAATCATAAGGAAGAACATTACAAGTTTCCTAAGTTGAAGTTTCCATAATTCAAGAGGAGGAGATCGGTCAAGTCAACACGGTTTCAAAGAAGGAAAGTTTTGGAGTTCAAGTGCAACTAGGAATCTTTCCAAGATCAACTCTGAATTGAAGAAGGAGTATTTCCTTATTAGAACTCAATCTAATAAAGGGAACTATTATTCAAGAAGGAGATCGAGTTCAAGAAGGAAAGTAGAGTTCAACAAGGAAACAACACAAGTTACCAAAACTGTGTACAACACACCTTGGAGATCAAGTTTGAAGAAACCTATATATAAGGTGTGAAGTACATCAAGATACATAGAGAAACAATAGAGCTTATAAATCCGTAGAGATTATATCTTAAGCATTGTTGCTATGTTTCTTGTTTTGCAAAGTTTGTGAGTTTTCGAGTTAAGTCTAGGATTAGATTTAAGGAGAAAATTCTTGTCTGCTTTGCTGAGTCCAATCTACAAAAGAGCGAGAGTGATTTTGTGGTGAAGAACGTCTTTGGTAAAACCTGCGTGGTTATTTTGCCGTAAGGCTAGATGGTTGATTATTTATAATAAACCATTGAAAATTTATCTTCTTGCGTTCTTTAATTCCGCTGCACATTATACTCTATCAAGAAGATTGTTTGAGATCAAGTTAAGGCAACGCCAGCTTAACTTGAGCTCTGAAACGTGGAAAAGTTGTATCAATCCCGATCCAACAATTTCAATTGGTATCAGAGCCAAGCACCGATTTCACTGGTGTTTGGAGGTGATACAACGCGATGGACAACATCAATCCCAATTCTGGCAGACTCCCAGTCTTAGAAGGATCCATCAATTATGCTTACTGGAAGACCAGGCTCAGAGTTCACATCAAATCCATTGACATGAAAGCATGGGATGCCGTTCTTGATGGATATTCTATTCCAAAGATTGAGAACGACCGAGATGCAGATATTGTACCAAAACCGAAGTCACAATGGACAGCAGACGAGGTAACACTGTACAACTACAATGAGAAAGCTCTTAATGCTATTTTTAGTTATGTTACCAATCAGATGTTTAAGTTAATTCAGAACTGCACCACAGCTAAATCAGCTTGGGATATCCTTGAACTTCATTGTGAAGGAGATATAGCAGTTAGGAACTCTAAACATAGACAATTGCTTAAAGATTTTGAAAAACTTGAGATGGGTGATGAAGAGAGTATAGATAGTTATTTTGAGAAAATCCTTGACATTACAAATCAATGTGAAAATCTATGATTTCCTGTTTCAAATGAAACTATGGTTTATAAAGCTTTTAGATCTTTGTCACCTAGATTTGCGCTCAAGAGAATTGCCATGGGAGAGACAAGAGATATTGCCAACATGGAATTTCAATCCTTGTTAAACACTCTTAGAGAATTTGAGCTAGAGTTTCCTGCTAGGACTACCAAACAACAAGCTATTGCTTTGTTAGGAACAAATTATCATGAGAGTGAAGATGAGGATGAAATTATTTCTTCTAACTATGGAAATATTAGCAAGAAACTCAGTAGGTTGAACTTTAAAGATAAATCCAAAGGGAAACAACCTAGCAATACTTCCACTGGTTATAGAAAATTGCCTCCCAAATTTGTTAAATATATGGCAACAAAATCTAGTCCTGAAGAAATTGAAAAGTTGAAAACTACTCAATGTTATGAATGTAAAGGTTATGGTCATATTGCTGTTGAATGTGCTAACACCCTCCGCAAGAAGGGAAAGTCTCATTGGGTTTGTGTAGATGATTTTAATGAAGAGGATTATAACTCTGGATCAAGTGCTGATACTGAAGAAAACCTTGAAGAGATTCATACAGCTGCGCTATTCACTCATGTCAACTGGACAGAAGAAGATCTCCATAACTGCCACGGGTCCCAATGTTACTCCAACATCCAGGACTCAACATCAGAACATGAGACTTTCTTTGGGAATTGGACTGAATATGATACCCATATTGATCTCAATTCTTTGTCGGATAATGATGAATCTAACTTTGAATGTTTTCATGGCTCAGTTGATCTAGATGAAGAGTATTACTTTGAAGGTGAAATGTCCCAGGAGGAAATCATTGAAGACTTGAAGTCTACTTTTCATAATCTTCTGAAAGAAAATCAGAAACTCACCAAGAAGAATGAAGCTCAAAGGCTGGAGATTGATGGACTGAAGAAACTGATGAGGATGTATGAAAGAGACCTTGACAAGACAGAAGCTGAACTTAAAGAGGTAAAAGGAAAGCTTGATAAAGATAATCAGATCATTGCTAAATGGAACTCAGGTACATCTAAACTTGAAGAGGTACTGAGTATGGGTAATCAAGGAACAAATGGTCTTGGATATATTGAGAAACCTACCTCTAAAGTTGCTAATCCTGTTTTCATTAAAGAAGGTTTTGTTAAGGAATCAAAAGACTTGAGTAGTGCTAATCCCAACAAAAGTAAACCTACTTATATCTGTCAATTTTGTTTTCAACCAGGTCACATAAAACCTTATTGCAAGAAATATTTGAAAGAAAATGTGAAGAAAACAGAAACTGTCTCTAATGTTGAGTTGGTCAGTGGTACAGATGTTATCCCAACATTAGGAACAGGACAGAAAAGTAGAACTTGGGTTGAAAAGTTAAAGACTCCTAAGATGAAACTTGTATGCAATGTTGTGTTTTCTGCTGTGTACTCTAACCTTGCAGGTAAGTGGTACTTTGACAGTGGATGCTCAAGACACATGACAGGAGACAAGGAAAATCTTAAACAATTGATTCCTCTCAATGTTGGAACTGTCACCTATGGAGGAGGCACCAAGGGAAGAATCATTGGAAATGGAGTACTAGATGTTGAAGGATTTCCACCACTCAAAGATGTTCTGCTAGTTGAAGGATTGAAAGCAAATCTAATAAGCATTAGTCAACTTTGTGATGATAACTTGCTTGTTACATTTGATAAAAGTTCTTGTGATGTATTTAATAGTGAAAATGTCCTTGTTATGACAGGTATTAGATCTAAAGATAATTGCTACCTTGCACAGGAAGAAGCAGATTGCTTTCATGCTAAAGTTGATGATGCTGTTCTGTGGCATAGGAAGCTAGGACATGTTCACTATAGGAACCTTGAAAAGCTACAGAAAGTTGATGCTGTAAGAGGCTTACCAAAGATATCCAGCCCAGGTAAGGTTGTATGTGGGGACTGCCTAAAGGGTAAGCAAACCAAAGCTATTCATACACCCCTCCAGGTACAGAGTACAATTCCCAGGACTGGTAAGTGTTTTGAATTATTACACATGGATCTCATTGGTCCTATTGAGGTGAGCAGCCTAAATGGTAAGAGATATGCCTTTGTTATTGTAGATGATTTCTCTAGATATACATGGGTTAAGTTTCTTAAAGAAAAATCTGATGCATTCAACACTTTTAGGATCTTACATGCTAGCATCAAAAATCTGTATGGTTCCTCTGTTTGTAAGATTAGGTCTGATCATGGGAAAGAATTTGAAAATGCTAGTTTCAGTGATTTCTGTGATAAGAATGGGATTTCCCATGAGTTTTCAGCACCTAAGACACCTCAGCAAAATGGGATAGCTGAGAGGAAAAATAGGACACTTCAAGAGATGGCCAGAGTTATGCTTAATGCTAGAAATCTATCTAAAAGACTTTGGGCTGAAGCTTTAAATACTGCATGTCATATAAGTAATAGGGCTTATCTTAGACCTGGTACAAATATGACACCATATGAAATCTTGAAGGGTTCGAAACCAAATATTGCTCATTTTCATGAATTTGGATGTGATTGTTACTTGTTGAATGATAGAGACTATCTTAGTAAGTTTGATCCAAAAAGTGAAAAGTGCATATTTGTTGGTTATTCTGTGAATAGTTCTGCTTTCAGGGTTTATAATCCAAGATTGAAGACTATTCAAGAATCAGTAAATATAGTGTTTGATGATTCCACCTTTGATTCAGGTACTGATGAAGTCACTGTCTCTGATGTTGCCCCAACATTGGAAACAGAGACTGTCCCAACATCAGGAGCAGAAGCTGAAGACACTGAAGTTGTGACTGGTTCTAATGTTGAGCTGACACCTACTGCTGTTAGGCCAACATCCCCACAGTCAAATTCAGAGGATGACATGGTTGATGAACCTAGGAGAGATCCCCCTACTAGGATTCAAAAGGATCATCCAGCTTCACAAGTGATAGGTGAAATCACTGGACGCATGAAGACTCGCAACAAAGACAGGGTAAACTATAAAAATATGGTAAGGTTGTGTGTCTGCATGTCTTCCACTTGCACTATAAGTAATGCTTCCTGTTTTGTCTCAAATATTGAACCTAAGAATGTGAATGAAGCTCTTAAGGATAGTAAATGGATAAATGCTATGCAAGACGAACTGTTGCAATTCACCAAAAATCATGTTTGGAATCTAGTACCTAGACCTTCTAATGTGAATGTTATAGGAACTAAGTGGATTTTCAAGAACAAAACCAATGAAGATGGTGTAATTGTAAGAAACAAAGCTAGGCTTGTTGCACAAGGTTATACTCAGGTAGAAGGAATTGACTTTGATGAGACATTTGCTCCAGTAGCTAGGATAGAATCTATTAGATTACTTCTTGCTATTGCATGTTGTCTTAAAATTAAGCTCTACCAGATGGATGTGAAAGGTGCTTTCCTTAATGGTTTGATAGACAAAGAAGTATATGTTGAACAACCTAAAGGTTTTGCTGATCCTAAACATCCTAATTATGTGTATAAACTTGAGAAAGCTTTGTATGGTTTAAAACAGACACCTAGAGCTTGGTATGAAAGACTAACTCAATTTTTGTTAAGTCTTGGGTTCAATAGAGGAGATGGAGACAGAACCTTGTTTATTCTAAGAAAGAGTTCTGATGTTTGTATTGCTCAGATCTATGTTGATGATATTGTATTTGGTTCTACTAACAAGTCTACTCTAGACAAGTTTGTTGAGTCAATGACAGGGACATTTGAAATGAGCATGATTGGAGAGTTGAACTACTTTCTGGGATTGCAAGTGAAGCAACTAGAGAATGGTATGTTCTTAAACCAGGAGAAGTATGCAAGGAACCTGGTAAAAAGATTTGAGCTGCATGAGTCAAAACCTTGCAAAACTCCCATGTCTTCTTCTATGAAGATTACTAAGGATGGCACTGGAGACAATGTTGACCCAACATTGTACAGATCTATGATTGGTAGTCTTCTATATCTCTCTGCCTCTAGACCAGATATTATGTTTTCTGTTTGTGTTTGTGCTAGGTACCAAGCTGATCCAAAGCAATCTCACTTGATTGCTGTGAAGAGAATATTAAGATATATATCTGGAACTTCATCATTGGGCATATGGTATTCTTTTGATACAAATACAAATCTTGTTGGATTTAGTGATTCTGATTGGGCAGGTGATGTAGATGACAGAAAATCCACAAGTGGGGGCTGTTTCTATTTGGGAAACAATCTAGTTTCATGGTATAGCAGGAAACAGAATTGTGTGTCATTATCTACAGCTGAATCTGAATATATAGCTGCTGGCAGTTGTGTTACCCAGCTAGTATGGCTTAAACACATGTTGCTGGACTATGGGCTAGATAGTGATACTCTCCTCATGTTTTGTGACAATCTTAGTGCCATTAGTATCTCAAGGAATCCTGTTCAGCATTCTAGAACTAAGCATATAGATATAAGACATCATTACTTGAGAGACATGGTTGAGGACAAAATGATCAACATTGAGCATATTGAGACAAATAATCAGCTTGCTGATATGTTTACTAAACCTTTAGATAGTGAGAGATTCTTCAGTTTGAGGAAATCTCTCGGCATGTGCAATATGTGAGAATGTTAGGAGCCCAGTGTTGACATAACACCACTGTCTAGCACTGGTTAATGGTTGTGGTGTAGGATGTAACTTTTTGTTTTTTTTGTTTCTTTTCTTTTCTTTTTGAGTCACATTGATCTTTGTTTGGCATATTTGATTGTGTGGTTGATCACTGTGTTTTACTAATCTTTCTAGCTTGCAGATTCACATCTTAGTTTCGAAAAGTATAAATCTCTAAAGTGTGTCTGAGGTTGTGTTAGCCTAACATATGGAGAAGCTGGGGTACACAAAGTTCACTACTTTGATGTCTATTCAGTTGTGTCTTATTCATATGAAAAGGTTTTACAGGACATGTGGAGAAGCTGGGGTTCATGATGTTGACAGCTTCAATGATATCCAGTTGTGCTTATTTGCATGTCTCTGTTTAGTTTGGCCAAGGGGTACATACCAGTGGTTCTTTCTACTAGGGTGTTTGGGGTTTCGATTGCCTTCACTTGGTAGCATTGATCACTTAGTGCTCTCTTGTATGCAGGTTGGTAAACAAGTATGCATAAGGAATTGGGGTATTGGGGTACATGATAAATGTGTTGCCAGTATTCAAGACCTTTGTACTTGCCTAACTTGCTGCTGATAATGTTGTTACTGGGGTGTGTGGAGTCTAGTGCTGCCCTCATTCAGTAATGTCATTATCCTTTTTTTAAACAACCCTCAGTTTTTGTTCTAAAGAGATAATGAAAATAGTGAAGATTTGATGTGATGTGAACTGTTGCTGGTTTGAAAAGTGATTCACTGTGTATACCATCTGTCAATGTTGTCATAACATTGTTGCATTCATTCTAGAACTGCATTGTCTTTCATCTTTGATTAGTGTGGTTGACTAGGTTTGGGCTTAGGGGGAGTATATAGTCCCTTTCATGTGTTGAGGCATACTCTTTGGGTGACATTCTGCAGGTGACACACTATTTGTGACCTTCTATGCTGTGGAAGTGGATTAATTCTCTAATTCATAACTGCTTATCTCTGTGTGTTTTCTGTTTGATATGTTACTTATTCATGATTTTGATCTAAATCTTATATTTTTGGTACTCACTTGCTACTTGGTGAAGTTTCAGATATAAGTTTGGATATATCTCACGCTCTCACATGAAATTGCCTTGAAGAAGCCCAAAACCTCAAATATTATGGTTTGAAAACCTACTGGTTTGAATGTTACTCTACTCTCTGATCTGAATGTTATTCCAACATTGCCACACGGTCTGCACAACATTGAAGTCAGTAACTTATAAGTTTGTTTAAAATTTTAAAAACTGAGTTTTTATTGTTTTATTGTGAACTGCTCTGGTTACTTGTTGTGTTTAAGTGACACGTGGTGAAGTTCTTACGCGGGAATAGAGGAGTGGGAAAACTTAATTGATCATATTCCATAATCTCACTTACATTCATTCCTTCTCTCTCCACTCTTCACAACTTAAAAGAACAACTTGCCCTAATTTCTGTCACTTGTGCAATTTATCTTTCTCTTTGGAAATATATATCTAAAAATCTCTCATATTTTTCTCTCAATTCTCAAAACTAACATGGCAAGCAAGACTCCTTTAGACACTCTTGCAGATTTGGCCGTGAATGTCAAGCAAACAACAACACGCACCAGGGCTGCTGCGCGTGAGGATCAAGGACGGCCTACTGCTCAAGTTGCTGCAAAATGACCAACGATTCCTTATCAACGACGGGCAAAGCGAGCTAAGAATGTGGAATCTAAGTCGAATGTTGGCGCAACATCAGAAGCCCATGAATCTGAATCTGAGGTAAATGTGGCTAACCCTAAACCCCAAGTGAATAATGTTGATAATATAATTGAGGGGGAGGGATCTGGAGCTGGTTCTGGTAGAAAGAGAACACCTATGGGGTCTAGGCCAATGAGTAAAATAGCCTTGCTAAGAGCTGAGGCTAGAAGAGCTCAAAGAGAGAGACTTGAGAAGAAAAAGGCTAAGGCTAAGGCTGAGGCTGAGAGAGTGAGGAAAGGGAAACAGATTGTGGATGAGGAAGTTGAGGTAGTTGATATAGAAGAAGAGGAGAAAGAGGAAGAGGAAACTGCTGCTGAAGAGTCTGAAGCTAGTGGTGATGATGATGAGAATGAAGAAGAGTACCGTGACACTCTTGCATTATCCTATTTTAGTAAGGAAGCTAGGTCTAGATACTATCTTAATAAGGAGATAGAGGACAAGGCTTATGACTTTAGAAAGAGGGATTTTCACAAAGAGAGGGTCATGGACATGGACAACTTTAAAAGAAACAGGGTTTTTGAGTTGTTGAAAGCAAGAGGGGTTCATAATTCAATGAAGAAGCATGGTGATTATGCTCCTGAGCTTGTACAAGAATTCTACCTGAATCTCTCAAAGTATATCACTTGTGAGTTGTCTCCCAAATATGGTCAAGCTTGGGTAAGAGGACAAGTGTTTGACATTAGTCCTAAGAAGATAAATGAGATTTGGGGACTGCCACATGTTGAGGAATCTGAAGATCCAAAGCCAGATGAGGTGATTGAGGATATCACAGGTGGTCTAGAGAGAACCTGGGTTGAACAATTACCAACAACAAAGCTCACTGCCCTAAGTGCTGTTCTGCACAAATGTGCATCTTATAATTGGCTGCCTACTAAAAATTCTACTGTTTTGACTAAGGAGTCAGCTTACTTGGTCTACAAACTAAAGAATGGGCTTGCTGTGAATATTGGGGTGAGAATTTTAAAGGCTATGGAAGATGCTGCTGGGAGGAAGCAAAGGATTCTACCATTTCCTTCTTTGATCACAACTTTGTTGCTAAAACAGAAGATGAACAAGAAAGAGTTTGGAGGAATGTCAGAGAACAAGGCTAGGTTCACCATCACTCAATCCTACTTGTCTAGCACAAGAGTGAAAGACTTACCTTGGAATCCTGAAGGTGGAGTTGCACCTGGAGAGGAAAAGGAGGCTCAACAATTTGTTGGAGCTTCAGTACCTCAATCTGATGAGGAAGAAACCAGGGTAACAACAAAATCTTTTGTTGATCAGCAGTTGACTTGGTATAGAAGTGCTTATGCCAACCTTCAGAGAGAAGTTGCTTTCAAGCAAAAACAAATGCAAGAGCTGGATGTCTTGATTAAGAACATGAAGGAGCTTTCTTCACAAAAAGGGGGAGAGTGATCTAGTTTTTAATTTTTGATTTCTGGTTTTTAGGTTTTTGTTTTGATATGTTTTGAACTGTTTCTATTTTGCTGCTAGTTCTTCTTATTTGTTTTGGTTTGTAATGGTAATGCTACTTAGCTTTAACTGCTCTTAATGCTTTTGCTTATGAAGATAGTCTATATCTGCTGTTTCTGCTGATAAACTAATGTGCAGGTACATTCTGGTCTTAATGTTGAGACAACATTGATGAGTTAAGTGTCTGAACAACTTGTTTTGAGTTGTGGTGATGACTTTAATGATTAATCTTTGTTATGCCAAGTTAATACTTGATAGTTTGCATTAAGGGGGAGCAGTTTGAGTAGTTTAGATTATTATGCTTAATTGATATTTGGACATATTATCTGTTATGTGAACAGGTTGATTGGTTTTGTGAAGAAAGGCAAAAAGGGGGAGATTGAAAGTGTAAGATGTTCTGTTATCAATGTTGGATGGATGTTGTGCCAACATTCAGAGGACAACATTGAAACCCGAGAACAGTCTTAACTTAAAACATGTTTCTGAACATGAGTAAAGTATTCGGTTTTAAATGTTGGATGGATGTTGAGCCAACATTCACAGGGCAACATTGAAACCAGTATATATGCTGTCAATCTGTCTTTAACTGCTTTATTTTAGTTTTGCCTTTATTCACCTATTAATCAAGTTCCACGATTTTAGTTGTCTTTGTTTATGTCCAGGAACATCTCTTAATCATAAGGAAGAACATTACAAGTTTCCTAAGTTGAAGTTTCCATAATTCAAGAGGAGGAGATCGGTCAAGTCAACACGGTTTCAAAGAAGGAAAGTTTTGGAGTTCAAGTGCAACTAGGAATCTTTCCAAGATCAACTCTGAATTGAAGAAGGAGTATTTCCTTATTAGAACTCAATCTAATAAAGGGAACTATTATTCAAGAAGGAGATCGAGTTCAAGAAGGAAAGTAGAGTTCAACAAGGAAACAACACAAGTTACCAAAACTGTGTACAACACACCTTGGAGATCAAGTTTGAAGAAACCTATATATAAGGTGTGAAGTACATCAAGATACATAGAGAAACAATAGAGCTTATAAATCCGTAGAGATTATATCTTAAGCATTGTTGCTATGTTTCTTGTTTTGCAAAGTTTGTGAGTTTTCGAGTTAAGTCTAGGATTAGATTTAAGGAGAAAATTCTTGTCTGCTTTGCTGAGTCCAATCTACAAAAGAGCGAGAGTGATTTTGTGGTGAAGAACGTCTTTGGTAAAACCTGCGTGGTTATTTTGCCGTAAGGCTAGATGGTTGATTATTTATAATAAACCATTGAAAATTTATCTTCTTGCGTTCTTTAATTCCGCTGCACATTATACTCTATCAAGAAGATTGTTTGAGATCAAGTTAAGGCAACGCCAGCTTAACTTGAGCTCTGAAACGTGGAAAAGTTGTATCAATCCCGATCCAACAATTTCAATTGGTATCAGAGCCAAGCACCGATTTCACTGGTGTTTGGAGGTGATACAACGCGATGGACAACATCAATCCCAATTCTGGCAGACTCCCAGTCTTAGAAGGATCCATCAATTATGCTTACTGGAAGACCAGGCTCAGAGTTCACATCAAATCCATTGACATGAAAGCATGGGATGCCGTTCTTGATGGATATTCTATTCCAAAGATTGAGAACGACCGAGATGCAGATATTGTACCAAAACCGAAGTCACAATGGACAGCAGACGAGGTAACACTGTACAACTACAATGAGAAAGCTCTTAATGCTATTTTTAGTTATGTTACCAATCAGATGTTTAAGTTAATTCAGAACTGCACCATAGCTAAATCAGCTTGGGATATCCTTGAACTTCATTGTGAAGGAGATATAGCAGTTAGGAACTCTAAACATAGACAATTGCTTAAAGATTTTGAAAAACTTGAGATGGGTGATGAAGAGAGTATAGATAGTTATTTTGAGAAAATCCTTGACATTACAAATCAATGTGAAAATCTATGATTTCCTGTTTCAAATGAAACTATGGTTTATAAAGCTTTTAGATCTTTGTCACCTAGATTTGCGCTCAAGAGAATTGCCATGGGAGAGACAAGAGATATTGCCAACATGGAATTTCAATCCTTGTTAAACACTCTTAGAGAATTTGAGCTAGAGTTTCCTGCTAGGACTACCAAACAACAAGCTATTGCTTTGTTAGGAACAAATTATCATGAGAGTGAAGATGAGGATGAAATTATTTCTTCTAACTATGGAAATATTAGCAAGAAACTCAGTAGGTTGAACTTTAAAGATAAATCCAAAGGGAAACAACCTAGCAATACTTCCACTGGTTATAGAAAATTGCCTCCCAAATTTGTTAAATATATGGCAACAAAATCTAGTCCTGAAGAAATTGAAAAGTTGAAAACTACTCAATGTTATGAATGTAAAGGTTATGGTCATATTGCTGTTGAATGTGCTAACACCCTCCGCAAGAAGGGAAAGTCTCATTGGGTTTGTGTAGATGATTTTAATGAAGAGGATTATAACTCTGGATCAAGTGCTGATACTGAAGAAAACCTTGAAGAGATTCATACAGCTGCGCTATTCACTCATGTCAACTGGACAGAAGAAGATCTCCATAACTGCCACGGGTCCCAATGTTACTCCAACATCCAGGACTCAACATCAGAACATGAGACTTTCTTTGGGAATTGGACTGAATATGATACCCATATTGATCTCAATTCTTTGTCGGATAATGATGAATCTAACTTTGAATGTTTTCATGGCTCAGTTGATCTAGATGAAGAGTATTACTTTGAAGGTGAAATGTCCCAGGAGGAAATCATTGAAGACTTGAAGTCTACTTTTCATAATCTTCTGAAAGAAAATCAGAAACTCACCAAGAAGAATGAAGCTCAAAGGCTGGAGATTGATGGACTGAAGAAACTGATGAGGATGTATGAAAGAGACCTTGACAAGACAGAAGCTGAACTTAAAGAGGTAAAAGGAAAGCTTGATAAAGATAATCAGATCATTGCTAAATGGAACTCAGGTACATCTAAACTTGAAGAGGTACTGAGTATGGGTAATCAAGGAACAAATGGTCTTGGATATATTGAGAAACCTACCTCTAAAGTTGCTAATCCTGTTTTCATTAAAGAAGGTTTTGTTAAGGAATCAAAAGACTTGAGTAGTGCTAATCCCAACAAAAGTAAACCTACTTATATCTGTCAATTTTGTTTTCAACCAGGTCACATAAAACCTTATTGCAAGAAATATTTGAAAGAAAATGTGAAGAAAACAGAAACTGTCTCTAATGTTGAGTTGGTCAGTGGTACAGATGTTATCCCAACATTAGGAACAGGACAGAAAAGTAGAACTTGGGTTGAAAAGTTAAAGACTCCTAAGATGAAACTTGTATGCAATGTTGTGTTTTCTGCTGTGTACTCTAACCTTGCAGGTAAGTGGTACTTTGACAGTGGATGCTCAAGACACATGACAGGAGACAAGGAAAATCTTAAACAATTGATTCCTCTCAATGTTGGAACTGTCACCTATGGAGGAGGCACCAAGGGAAGAATCATTGGAAATGGAGTACTAGATGTTGAAGGATTTCCACCACTCAAAGATGTTCTGCTAGTTGAAGGATTGAAAGCAAATCTAATAAGCATTAGTCAACTTTGTGATGATAACTTGCTTGTTACATTTGATAAAAGTTCTTGTGATGTATTTAATAGTGAAAATGTCCTTGTTATGACAGGTATTAGATCTAAAGATAATTGCTACCTTGCACAGGAAGAAGCAGATTGCTTTCATGCTAAAGTTGATGATGCTGTTCTGTGGCATAGGAAGCTAGGACATGTTCACTATAGGAACCTTGAAAAGCTACAGAAAGTTGATGCTGTAAGAGGCTTACCAAAGATATCCAGCCCAGGTAAGGTTGTATGTGGGGACTGCCTAAAGGGTAAGCAAACCAAAGCTATTCATACACCCCTCCAGGTACAGAGTACAATTCCCAGGACTGGTAAGTGTTTTGAATTATTACACATGGATCTCATTGGTCCTATTGAGGTGAGCAGCCTAAATGGTAAGAGATATGCCTTTGTTATTGTAGATGATTTCTCTAGATATACATGGGTTAAGTTTCTTAAAGAAAAATCTGATGCATTCAACACTTTTAGGATCTTACATGCTAGCATCAAAAATCTGTATGGTTCCTCTGTTTGTAAGATTAGGTCTGATCATGGGAAAGAATTTGAAAATGCTAGTTTCAGTGATTTCTGTGATAAGAATGGGATTTCCCATGAGTTTTCAGCACCTAAGACACCTCAGCAAAATGGGATAGCTGAGAGGAAAAATAGGACACTTCAAGAGATGGCCAGAGTTATGCTTAATGCTAGAAATCTATCTAAAAGACTTTGGGCTGAAGCTTTAAATACTGCATGTCATATAAGTAATAGGGCTTATCTTAGACCTGGTACAAATATGACACCATATGAAATCTTGAAGGGTTCGAAACCAAATATTGCTCATTTTCATGAATTTGGATGTGATTGTTACTTGTTGAATGATAGAGACTATCTTAGTAAGTTTGATCCAAAAAGTGAAAAGTGCATATTTGTTGGTTATTCTGTGAATAGTTCTGCTTTCAGGGTTTATAATCCAAGATTGAAGACTATTCAAGAATCAGTAAATATAGTGTTTGATGATTCCACCTTTGATTCAGGTACTGATGAAGTCACTGTCTCTGATGTTGCCCCAACATTGGAAACAGAGACTGTCCCAACATCAGGAGCAGAAGCTGAAGACACTGAAGTTGTGACTGGTTCTAATGTTGAGCTGACACCTACTGCTGTTAGGCCAACATCCCCACAGTCAAATTCAGAGGATGACATGGTTGATGAACCTAGGAGAGATCCCCCTACTAGGATTCAAAAGGATCATCCAGCTTCACAAGTGATAGGTGAAATCACTGGACGCATGAAGACTCGCAACAAAGACAGGGTAAACTATAAAAATATGGTAAGGTTGTGTGTCTGCATGTCTTCCACTTGCACTATAAGTAATGCTTCCTGTTTTGTCTCAAATATTGAACCTAAGAATGTGAATGAAGCTCTTAAGGATAGTAAATGGATAAATGCTATGCAAGACGAACTGTTGCAATTCACCAAAAATCATGTTTGGAATCTAGTACCTAGACCTTCTAATGTGAATGTTATAGGAACTAAGTGGATTTTCAAGAACAAAACCAATGAAGATGGTGTAATTGTAAGAAACAAAGCTAGGCTTGTTGCACAAGGTTATACTCAGGTAGAAGGAATTGACTTTGATGAGACATTTGCTCCAGTAGCTAGGATAGAATCTATTAGATTACTTCTTGCTATTGCATGTTGTCTTAAAATTAAGCTCTACCAGATGGATGTGAAAGGTGCTTTCCTTAATGGTTTGATAGACAAAGAAGTATATGTTGAACAACCTAAAGGTTTTGCTGATCCTAAACATCCTAATTATGTGTATAAACTTGAGAAAGCTTTGTATGGTTTAAAACAGACACCTAGAGCTTGGTATGAAAGACTAACTCAATTTTTGTTAAGTCTTGGGTTCAATAGAGGAGATGGAGACAGAACCTTGTTTATTCTAAGAAAGAGTTCTGATGTTTGTATTGCTCAGATCTATGTTGATGATATTGTATTTGGTTCTACTAACAAGTCTACTCTAGACAAGTTTGTTGAGTCAATGACAGGGACATTTGAAATGAGCATGATTGGAGAGTTGAACTACTTTCTGGGATTGCAAGTGAAGCAACTAGAGAATGGTATGTTCTTAAACCAGGAGAAGTATGCAAGGAACCTGGTAAAAAGATTTGAGCTGCATTAGTCAAAACCTTGCAAAACTCCCATGTCTTCTTCTATGAAGATTACTAAGGATGGCACTGGAGACAATGTTGACCCAACATTGTACAGATCTATGATTGGTAGTCTTCTATATCTCTCTGCCTCTAGACCAGATATTATGTTTTCTGTTTGTGTTTGTGCTAGGTACCAAGCTGATCCAAAGCAATCTCACTTGATTGCTGTGAAGAGAATATTAAGATATATATCTGGAACTTCATCATTGGGCATATGGTATTCTTTTGATACAAATACAAATCTTGTTGGATTTAGTTATTCTGATTGGGCAGGTGATGTAGATGACAGAAAATCCACAAGTGGGGGCTGTTTCTATTTGGGAAACAATCTAGTTTCATGGTATAGCAGGAAACAGAATTGTGTGTCATTATCTACAGCTGAATCTGAATATATAGCTGCTGGCAGTTGTGTTACCCAGCTAGTATGGCTTAAACACATGTTGCTGGACTATGGGCTAGATAGTGATACTCTCCTCATGTTTTGTGACAATCTTAGTGCCATTAGTATCTCAAGGAATCCTGTTCAGCATTCTAGAACTAAGCATATAGATATAAGACATCATTACTTGAGAGACATGGTTGAGGACAAAATGATCAACATTGAGCATATTGAGACAAATAATCAGCTTGCTGATATGTTTACTAAACCTTTAGATAGTGAGAGATTCTTCAGTTTGAGGAAATCTCTCGGCATGTGCAATATGTGAGAATGTTAGGAGCCCAGTGTTGACATAACACCACTGTCTAGCACTGGTTAATGGTTGTGGTGTAGGATGTAACTTTTTGTTTTTTTTGTTTCTTTTCTTTTCTTTTTGAGTCACATTGATCTTTGTTTGGCATATTTGATTGTGTGGTTGATCACTGTGTTTTACTAATCTTTCTAGCTTGCAGATTCACATCTTAGTTTCGAAAAGTATAAATCTCTAAAGTGTGTCTGAGGTTGTGTTAGCCTAACATATGGAGAAGCTGGGGTACACAAAGTTCACTACTTTGATGTCTATTCAGTTGTGTCTTATTCATATGAAAAGGTTTTACAGGACATGTGGAGAAGCTGGGGTTCATGATGTTGACAGCTTCAATGATATCCAGTTGTGCTTATTTGCATGTCTCTGTTTAGTTTGGCCAAGGGGTACATACAAGTGGTTCTTTCTACTAGGGTGTTTGGGGTTTCGATTGCCTTCACTTGGTAGCATTGATCACTTAGTGCTCTCTTGTATGCAGGTTGGTAAACAAGTATGCATAAGGAATTGGGGTATTGGGGTACATGATAAATGTGTTGCCAGTATTCAAGACCTTTGTACTTGCCTAACTTGCTGCTGATAATGTTGTTACTGGGGTGTGTGGAGTCTAGTGCTGCCCTCATTCAGTAATGTCATTATCCTTTTTTTAAACAACCCTCAATTTTTGTTCTAAAGAGATAATGAAAATAGTGAAGATTTGATGTGATGTGAACTGTTGCTGGTTTGAAAAGTGATTCACTGTGTATACCATCTGTCAATGTTGTCATAACATTGTTGCATTCATTCTAGAACTGCATTGTCTTTCATCTTTGATTAGTGTGGTTGACTAGGTTTGGGCTTAGGGGGAGTATATAGTCCCTTTCATGTGTTGAGGCATACTCTTTGGGTGACACACTATTTGTGACCTTCTATGCTGTGGAAGTGGATTAATTCTCTAATTCATAATTGCTTATCTCTGTGTGTTTTCTGTTTGATATGTTACTTATTCATGATTTTGATCTAAATCTTATATTTTTGGTACTCACTTGCTACTTGGTGAAGTTTCAGATATAAGTTTGGATATATCTCACGCTCTCACATGAAATTGCCTTGAAGAAGCCCAAAACCTCAAATATTATGGTTTGAAAACCTACTGGTTTGAATGTTACTCTACTCTCTGATCTGAATGTTATTCCAACATTGCCACACGGTCTGCACAACATTGAAGTCAGTAACTTATAAGTTTGTTTAAAATTTTAAAAACTGAGTTTTTATTGTTTTATTGTGAACTGCTCTGGTTACTTGTTGTGTTTAAGTGACACGTGGTGAAGTTCTTACGCGGGAATAGAGGAGTGGGAAAACTTAATTGATCATATTCCATAATCTCACTTACATTCATTCCTTCTCTCTCCACTCTTCACAACTTAAAAGAACAACTTGCCCTAATTTCTGTCACTTGTGCAATTTATCTTTCTCTTTGCAAATATATATCTAAAAATCTCTCATATTTTTCTCTCAATTCTCAAAACTAACATGGCAAGCAAGACTCCTTTAGACACTCTTGCAGATTTGGCCGTGAATGTCAAGCAAACAACAACACGCACCAGGGCTGCTGCGCGTGAGGATCAAGGACGGCCTACTGCTCAAGTTGCTGCAAAATGACCAACGATTCCTTATCAACGACGGGCAAAGCGAGCTAAGAATGTGGAATCTAAGTCGAATGTTGGCGCAACATCAGAAGCCCATGAATCTGAATCTGAGGTAAATGTGGCTAACCCTAAACCCCAAGTGAATAATGTTGATAATATAATTGAGGGGGAGGGATCTGGAGCTGGTTCTGGTAGAAAGAGAACACCTATGGGGTCTAGGCCAATGAGTAAAATAGCCTTGCTAAGAGCTGAGGCTAGAAGAGCTCAAAGAGAGAGACTTGAGAAGAAAAAGGCTAAGGCTAAGGCTGAGGCTGAGAGAGTGAGGAAAGGGAAACAGATTGTGGATGAGGAAGTTGAGGTAGTTGATATAGAAGAAGATGAGAAAGAGGAAGAGGAAACTGCTGCTGAAGAGTCTGAAGCTAGTGGTGATGATGATGAGAATGAAGAAGAGTACCGTGACACTCTTGCATTATCCTATTTTAGTAAGGAAGCTAGGTCTAGATACTATCTTAATAAGGAGATAGAGGACAAGGCTTATGACTTTAGAAAGAGGGATTTTCACAAAGAGAGGGTCATGGACATGGACAGCTTTAAAAGAAACAGGGTTTTTGAGTTGTTGAAAGCAAGAGGGGTTCATAATTCAATGAAGAAGCATGGTGATTATGCTCCTGAGCTTGTACAAGAATTCTACCTGAATCTCTCAAAGTATATCACTTGTGAGTTGTCTCCCAAATATGGTCAAGCTTGGGTAAGAGGACAAGTGTTTGACATTAGTCCTAAGAAGATAAATGAGATTTGGGGACTGCCACATGTTGAGGAATCTGAAGATCCAAAGCCAGATGAGGTGATTGAGGATATCACAGGTGGTCTAGAGAGAACCTGGGTTGAACAATTACCAACAACAAAGCTCACTGCCCTAAGTGCTGTTCTGCACAAATGTGCATCTTATAATTGGCTGCCTACTAAAAATTCTACTGTTTTGACTAAGGAGTCAGCTTACTTGGTCTACAAACTAAAGAATGGGCTTGCTGTGAATATTGGGGTGAGAATTTTAAAGGCTATGGAAGATGCTGCTGGGAGGAAGCAAGGGATTCTACCATTTCCTTCTTTGATCACAACTTTGTTGCTAAAACAGAAGATGAACAAGAAAGAGTTTGGAGGAATGTCAGAGAACAAGGCTAGGTTCACCATCACTCAATCCTACTTGTCTAGCACAAGAGTGAAAGACTTACCTTGGAATCCTGAAGGTGGAGTTGCACCTGGAGAGGAAAAGGAGGCTCAACAATTTGTTGGAGCTTCAGTACCTCAATCTGATGAGGAAGAAACCAGGGTAACAACAAAATCTTTTGTTGATCAGCAGTTGACTTGGTATAGAAGTGCTTATGCCAACCTTCAGAGAGAAGTTGCTTTCAAGCAAAAACAAATGCAAGAGCTGGATGTCTTGATTAAGAACATGAAGGAGCTTTCTTCACAAAAAGGGGGAGAGTGATCTAGTTTTTAATTTTTGATTTCTGGTTTTTAGGTTTTTGTTTTGATATGTTTTGAACTGTTTCTATTTTGCTGCTAGTTCTTCTTATTTGTTTTGGTTTGTAATGGTAATGCTACTTAGCTTTAACTGCTCTTAATGCTTTTGCTTATGAAGATAGTCTATATCTGCTGTTTCTGCTGATAAACTAATGTGCAGGTACATTCTGGTCTTAATGTTGAGACAACATTGATGAGTTAAGTGTCTGAACAACTTGTTTTGAGTTGTGGTGATGACTTTAATGATTAATCTTTGTTATGCCAAGTTAATACTTGATAGTTTGCATTAAGGGGGAGCAGTTTGAGTAGTTTAGATTATTATGCTTAATTGATATTTGGACATATTATCTGTTATGTGAACAGGTTGATTGGTTTTGTGAAGAAAGGCAAAAAGGGGGAGATTGAAAGTGTAAGATGTTCTGTTATCAATGTTGGATGGATGTTGTGCCAACATTCAGAGGACAACATTGAAACCCGAGAACAGTCTTAACTTAAAACATGTTTCTGAACATGAGTAAAGTATTCGGTTTTAAATGTTGGATGGATGTTGAGCCAACATTCACAGAGCAACATTGAAACCAGTATATATGCTGTCAATCTGTCTTTAACTGCTTTATTTTAGTTTTGCCTTTATTCACCTATTAATCAAGTTCCACGATTTTAGTTGTCTTTGTTTATGTCCAGGAACATCTCTTAATCATAAGGAAGAACATTACAAGTTTCCTAAGTTGAAGTTTCCATAATTCAAGAGGAGGAGATCGGTCAAGTCAACACGGTTTCAAAGAAGGAAAGTTTTGGAGTTCAAGTGCAACTAGGAATCTTTCCAAGATCAACTCTGAATTGAAGAAGGAGTATTTCCTTATTAGAACTCAATCTAATAAAGGGAACTATTATTCAAGAAGGAGATCGAGTTCAAGAAGGAAAGTAGAGTTCAACAAGGAAACAACACAAGTTACCAAAACTGTGTACAACACACCTTGGAGATCAAGTTTGAAGAAACCTATATATAAGGTGTGAAGTACATCAAGATACATAGAGAAACAATAGAGCTTATAAATCCGTAGAGATTATATCTTAAGCATTGTTGCTATGTTTCTTGTTTTGCAAAGTTTGTGAGTTTTCGAGTTAAGTCTAGGATTAGATTTAAGGAGAAAATTCTTGTCTGCTTTGCTGAGTCCAATCTACAAAAGAGCGAGAGTGATTTTGTGGTGAAGAACGTCTTTGGTAAAACCTGCGTGGTTATTTTGCCGTAAGGCTAGATGGTTGATTATTTATAATAAACCATTGAAAATTTATCTTCTTGCGTTCTTTAATTCCACTGCACATTATACTCTATCAAGAAGATTGTTTGAGATCAAGTTAAGGCAACGCCAACTTAACTTGAGCTCTGAAACGTGGAAAAGTTGTATCAATCCCGATCCAACAATTTCAGGCCTGAAGTGCAACTCCTTTGGAGATGGTGTCTCCTTCTCTCTTGAGTTTCATTTCCCATGCGGTTAGTGATCCCATGAGATCAGCCAGAGGTAGTGTGTTAACATCTTTTGCTTCTTCAATGGCTGAGACTTTCATCGCAAACCTTCGAGGGAGAGATCCTAGAAGTTTAAGTACGATCCTGGATTCAGGGAAGTCCGCTCCAAGGATGGTGGTTTCACTCGCGAGATGCCTTAGTTTGGAATGGAACTGAGCGATGGTATCCGTTTCTTCCATGCGTACATAGTTGAACTGGTCATTGAGTAGTTGCAACTTGGATGCGCGCACTTTGTCATTTCCTTGATGTGCATTCTCGATAGCCTGCCAAGCATCTTTTGCAATTTCACAGTTAGATATACTCTTATATTGGTCATAGTCAACAGCAACTAAAATAATGTTTAAAGCTGTAGAGTTGTAGTTTGCTAAGAGTTCTTCAGCATCGGTCCATTCCAGTTCGGACTTCACTCGTCCTTGATCATCTGTCGGTGGGGTCCACCCTTTTAGAATGCTCTTCCAGGCCTTCTGATCCTGTTGTTTTATGAAGTTTCGCATGCGATTCTTCCAGTAGGAGTAGTTTGTGGCCGTTAGCATTGGTGGTTTAATGGTCGACAGACCTTCCCTCATTTCTTCCATAGGTAAATCAAATTAAATAGACAAAAGATCTTTTAGACCAGAATCTACACTATGTAAATATAGTGACCCGCTCTTGATGCCAATTGAAAGATCTTAGTATCTGCAATACTCGTAATTGTGTCCAGTTGCACTTAGCAATAGTTGCAACTGTACACTTAAGTACAACAGACGACAGTCCTTTAACGTTTGAAGACAGTTTTTGCAGTTGCAATTGTGAAAAACGGTAAAGCATAAACAATAAAGAACACAGGAGGTTTTTAACGTGGTTCGGTCCAAATGGTCCTAGTCCACGGGGCTTTCACCCAAAGTTTGACTCAAACTGTTTCCTACTTAAGAATTACAATGAAGGATTTAAATCAACTCATATACTAGACTCCCTCTAACATATGCAGTTGCAACACCTAACCCTTAACTTGTTTTCAGAAACACGTTTGAATCGAAGACACACTAAGCTACTCCAGAGACCCTCTGACTTAATGCTCTTCACCAAATGACTCGATACAAGACTGACTGCTTAATATCCTTTTTAAAGTACGTCTAATGATCTCGAGTCTTCTCTTTATATAGGCGCACCAGAATCTTCTATCGAATCTTCAGTTGCAATCCGCTGGCGATCTTCTTTCCAAATACGATGAGTACGACAGCTGTTCTTGTAGAGGCTGTCCTTCCTTATTAAGGGGATTCCAGGCGATCTCCACGGATTCTTTACGAACCTGCATGCTTATTAGTCCAAGTGCAATATAAAGAGATAAGGCATAACAATCATGATTTAGATGATATCATATCTTTTAAGATAAACCAATATCCTTTAAGATAATTACCAAATTAGGTTAACTATATCCTAATAATTTAGCCAAAACAATATCAATATAGATAGGGCATGGGCCGCATGGTTTAGAGCCCAACCAAAAGGAATTCGGCCCTAACAGTAATTTATTGAAAAAATTAATTATAACCATAGTTCATTCATGACTATTTTGACTTTTATTATATATGAGCACTCAATACATGTACTTTAGAATATTATGCTAACATGAGGAATGGGATGATTGATGAAAACAATCTCCAAACAAATAAGAAAGAATACTCAATGTGTCATTTGTTGAGAAAAAAATAGTTATAGTGGTAGTTCATTTTTGATTATTATGTTGTTTATTGTCGGTGAGCATTCAATGTGTGTATTTTAAGCTTAGATGCTGAAATAAACAAGGAACGTAATGCTCAATTTGGCCATAATAAAGACTTTAACTCAAGTTGCTACGTTCGAGATAAGTAAAGCCTATGATCAATTGGATGAGTGTGATGATTAATTCAATCAAGCTAAACTACCTTCTAAAATCAAGTTCTTCGCGTGGAGGTTATGTTGGATCATATATGTAATGCCTTCAAAATTCAGAAGAAAATATAAACTTACACTTTAATCTTCAAACTTTTAAAAACATTATTTTGACTCTAAACGTTTAAGATGGACATGTGCCCCTTAACGTATGTTGAATACCTATCCCCCCCCCCCCCCCTTCTCCCCTCGAACTTAATCTTACAAACAAAAACATGGACATGTGTTAATCAACAGTCCATGAGGGTATTATCAATACCTTAGGGGGCACATTGCTAATTTTGCAACATTCCGGGATAAAGTGAGAAAGACAATATACGTTAGGTAGCTTAATAGAATTTACCTCTATTTATATTGTAAAGGATGTGTGTTTGTGTTTGTTAACTTTTTTTTTTTACCTTTATGCAAGTAGAGATTATTCATCTCAACAAAGATAATTGTGTAGCTTCGTGGATGCGTTACTGATCTCTTAAATTCTATGGAACATTCTTCAGGTAAATAAGGTTACACGAGTTGTAATTTATAGAGAAAAATAATTATAACTTTAGTTCATTCATGACAATTTTGACTTTTATTATATATGAGCACTCAATGCATGGACTTTCGAATATTGTGCTAACATGAGGGATGAGATTATTTATGAAAAAAAATTCCAAACAAATAAGAAAGATTATTCAATGTGTCATTATTTGAGAAAAAATAGTTATAATGGCAGTTCATCTATGATTATTATGTCGTTTATTATCGGTGAGCATTCAATGCGTGTATTTTAAGCTTAGATGCTGAAATAAACGAGGAATGTAATGCTCAATTTGGCCACAATAAGGACTTTAACTCAAGTTGCTACGATCTAGATTAGTAAAGTCTATGATCAATTGTGTGAGCGTGATGATTGATTCAATCAAGTTAAACTACCTCTTAAAATCTAGTTCTTCGCGTGCAGGTTATGTTGGATCATATATGTAATTCCCTAAAATTCAGACGAAAATATAAATTTACACTTTAATCTTCAAACTTTTAAAAATATTATTTTGACTCCAAATGTTTAAGATGTACATGTGCCTCATAACGTATGTTGAATACCTATCCCCCCCCCCCCCCCCCCTGGAACTTAATCTTACAAACAAAACCATGGACATGTATGTACAATGATTGGTTGATCAACAGTCCAGGAGAGTATTATCAATACCTTAGGGAACACATTGATAATTTTGCAACATTCCAGGATAAAGTGAGAAACACAGTATATGTTAAGAAGTTTAATAGAATTTATCTTCATTTATATTATAAAGGATGTGTGTTTGTGTTTGTTAAATTTTTTTTTTTTACCTTTATGCAAGTAGAGATTATTTATCTCAACAAAAGATAATTGCGCGACTTTCGTGGATGCGTTACCGATCTCTAAAATTCTATAGAACAATTTTCGAGTAAATAAGGTTACACGAGTTGTAATTTATTGAGAAAATTAATTATAACTTTAGTTCGTTCATGACTATTTTGACTTTTATTATATATGAGCACTCAATACAGGTACTTTAGAATATTATGCTAACATGAGGAATGGGATCACTGATGAAACAATCCCCAAACAAATAAGAAAGATTACTCAACGTGTAATTTGTTGAGAAAAAATTATTATAATGGTAGTTCATGTACGAATATTATGTCGTTTATTGTCGGTGATCATTCAATGCGTGTATTTTAAGCTTAGATGCTGAAATGAACGAGGAATGTAATGCTCAATTTGGCCACAGTAAGGACGTTAACTCAAGTTGCTGCAATCTAGATTAGTAAAATCTATGATCAATTGGATGAGTGTGATGAATAATTCAATCAAGTTAAACTACCTCTTAAAATTTAGTTCTTCGCTTGGAGGTTATGCTGGGTCATATATGATGCCCTCAAAATTTAGAAGAAAAATATAAATTTACATTTTAATCTTCAAACTTTTAAAAACAATATTTTGATTACAAACATTTAAGATGGACATGTGCCCCATAACGTATGTTAAATACCACCCCCTGAACTCAATCTTATGAACAAAAACATGGGCAAGTGTGTACAATGATTGGTCGATCAACAATCGACGAGATTATTATCAATACTTTAGGGGGCACATTGCTAATTTTGCAACCTTCTGGGATAAAGTGATAAACAAAATATACGTTAGGGTGTTTAACAGAATTTACCTTTGTTTATATTGTATAGGAAGTGTATTTGTGTTTGTTAATTCTTTTTTACCTTTATGCAACTTAAAATTATTTATCTCAAACAAAAGATAATTGCGCGGCTTCGTGGATGCATTACTAGTCTCTAAATGTCTATAGAACATTATTCGAGTAAATAAGGTTACACGAGTTGTAATTTGTTCGGAAAATTAATTATAACTTAGTTCAATCATGACTATTTTGACTTTTATTATATATGAGCACCAATACACGGACTTTAGAATAGTATGCTAATATGAGGAATGGGATCATTTATGAAAACAATCTCCAAACAAATAAGAAAGATTATTCAATGTGTCATTTTTTGAGAAAAAATAGTTATAGTGTTAGTTCATCTATGATTATTACGTCATTTATTGTTGGTGAGCATTCAATGTGTGTGTTTTAAGCTTAGATATTGAAATAAACGAGGAATGTAATGCTCAATTTGGCCATAATAAGAACTTTAACTCAAGTTGCTACGTTCTAAATCAGTAAAGTCTATGATCAATTGGATGAGTGTGATGATTAATTCAATCAAGTTAAACTACCTCCAAAATCTAGTTCTTCGCATGGAGGTTATGCTGGATCATATATATAATGCCTTCAAATTCAGAAGAAAATATAAATTTACACTTTAATCTTCAAACTTTTAAAAACATTATTTTGACTCCAAACGTTTAAGATGGACATGTTCCCCACAACGTATGTTGAATACCTACCCCCCCCCCCCCCCCAACCCTCCCCTCGAACTTAATCTTACAAACAAAAACATGGACATCTGTGTACAATGATTGGTTAATCAACAGTTCATGAGGGTATTATCAATACCTTAGGCGGCACATTGTTAATTTTTGCAACATTCTGGGTTAAAGTGAGAAACACAGTATACGATATGGAGTTTAAGAGAATTCACCTTTATTTATATTGTAAATGCTGTGTGTTTGTGTTTGTTAATTTTTTTTACCTTTATGCAAGTAGAGATTATTTATCTCAACAAACAATAATTGCGCGGCTTCACTGATGCGTTACTGATCTCTAAAATTCTATAGAACATTCTTCGAGTAAATAAGGTTACGCGAGTTGTAATTTATTGAGAAAATTAATTATAACTTTAGTTCATTCATGACTATTTTGACTTTTATTATATATGAGCACTCAATACAGGGACTTTAAAATATTATCCTAACATAAGGAATGGGATCATTGATGAAAAAAATCTCCAAACAGATATGAAAGATTGCTCAATGTGTCATTTGTTGAGAAAAATTAGTTATAATGGTAGTTCAACTATGATTATTATGTCGTTTATTGTCGGTGAGCATTCAATGTGTGTATTTTAAGCTTATATGCTCAAATAAACGAGGAATGTAATGCTCAATTTTGCCACAGTAATGACTTTAGCTCAAGTTTCTATGTTTTCGATTAGTAAAGTCCATAATTAATTGGATGAGTGTGATGATTAATTCAATCAAGTTAAACTACCTCTTAAAATCTAGTTCTTCGTGTGGAGGTTATGTTGGATCATGTATGTAAAGCCTTCAAAATTCAAAATAAAATATAAATGTACACTTTAATCTTCAAACTTTTAAAAACATTATTTTGATTCCAAACGTTTAAGATGGACATGTGCCCCAAAACGTAAGTTAAATACCTTCCCCCCTCCCCCCTCCCCTCTCAGAACTTAATCTAACGAACAAAAACATGGACATGTGTGTACAATGATTGGTTGATCAACAGTCGAGGAGGGTGTTATCAATACCTTAGGGGGCACATTGTTAATTTTGCAACCTTCCGGGATAAAATGAGAAACACAATATACGTTAGGAAGTGTGTTTGTGTTTGTTAATTCTATTTTACCTTTATGCAACTTGAGATTATTTATCTCAAACCAAAGATAATTGTGCGGCTTCGTGGATGCGTTACTGGTCTCTAAAATTCTATAGAACATTCTTTCGAGTAAATAAGGTTACACGAGTTGTAATTTGTTGAGAAAATTTTCTATAACTTTAGTTCATTCATGACTATTTTGACATTTATTGTCTACGAGCACTCAATAACAAATACTTCCGAATATTATGCTAACAGGAATGGGATGATTGATGAAAACTATCTCCAAATAAATAAAAAAGATTATCCGATGTGCCATTTGTTGAAAATAAATTGTTATAATGGTAGTTCATTTATGATTATTTTGCTGTTTATTGTCGGTGAGCATTTAATACGGATATTGTAAGCTCATGTAATGATCAACGTGGCCACAATAAAGACTTGGACGCAAGTTGCGATATTTTTGATCAGTAGAGTATGCGATCAATTCAAGTGTGATGAAAATACACTCATGGTGAGTGATAATTGTAGTGGTAGTTCATTTATGATTACTATGTCGTTTATTGTCGATGGGCAGTTAATGCGGATACTTAAAGTTTAGATGATAAAATAAACGAGCGATGTAATGAACTATATGTCCACAATTAAGACTTTCAAGGAAGTTGTGACATTTTCGATCAGTAAAGTCTATCAACGAGTGGAGTGTGGTCGATAAAAACACACTCTAAACCAAAAAAAAAAAGATTATTCATGGTGTCCTTCGTTGAGAAAATAATTATAATGGTTGTTCATTTATGATTATTGTGTCGTTTATTGTCGGTGAGCATTAAATGAGGATATTTTAAGCTTAGGTGTTAATGAAACGAGGGATGTAATGATCAATTGGGCCACTGTAAGGACTTTGACTCAAGCTACGACATTCTCGATCAGTAAAGTCTATGATAGTTGGATGAGTGCGATGATGAATTGAATCAAGTTAAACTACCTCCTAAAATATAGTTCTTCGCGTGGAGATTATACTGGATCGTATATGTAACGTCCCCAAAATTTCAAAGAAAATATAAATTTACAATCCAATCCTTAATTTTTTTAAAAAAGTTATTTTGATCTCAAGCGTTCAAAAGAATTGCATTTTAGTCCTTGAACTAAAAATTAGTCATTTGATTATTTTTATATTTTTCACTTAAGACATGTAATTTTAATGTACATATTGATTGACATTGGTATTTTGAATTACCTAGAAAATTTTAAATAAATAAATATGTATATAACTATCTATTTATGTGTAGTTGATTTGAATTACAAATAATAAGAAAAATATCTCATCATGGGTTAATGGATAAAAGTCAGCCACATCACCGTTTAATCTTAATTAGTTTAACATGTAGACGCGGTTGTAAATATTATACCATCTTCTCCATTTTTCCATCATTTCTACTCAGATTTAGCTAAATTTTTCTGAAATAGGAGTTTTTTTTTTTGTGTTCTGGTTAAGAAAAAAAGTATTTTGAATTGTTATTTTATATTTTCCTCCCAAAAAAATACCACCAATCTTTCATTGCAAAGAAAAGCTCCTGATCTGAGTACAAATAACTTTATAAATAAATAAATTAAAAACATCTTCAATTGCTCTGAAACTTTACATCCAAATTCCCCTAGAGCTGGGCATCTTTCATATCATTTCCAAAAGTGAAGATTTTGGAGACCGAAATCTAGTAATTACCAACATATGTCTAGAAATCTGAAGAAAGCATCTTCTAGGCATTACAAAAATTATTTAACATGGCAAACCTTTGTATTTTGTCCAATTTTGGATACACATATTCGTAATAATCGTATTAGTTAGAAACCTCAAAATATTTAGGAACTAAGTTCTTTTGGGTTTCCGATCAAAGGTAAATTCGAGATTTTAACGATTTTCAGCTTATTTGATATAAATTTATGTTCTTAGTTTACGAATGAAATTAATCATCATGATTAAAAAATCAATCACTCACAAATGACTCTTAAATGATATAAAAAATGGCTAGAATCACTTTATTATAACTTATAATCATAAATTAATTTTTTTTTGTCATTTTTCAATAGCATTAAAATGGATAGTTTACTATATTTAATATACATTAACTTAAGGTTTATAAGATTATAATAGCTACTTTCACGATCTAATCATCTAATATCATTATTTATCATAACATGAATATTTCTAGACCATTTATTTTGATTATGTTTGCATATTTTATATTCTTATAAGTTATAAAAATAATGTTATGTAATTTAAAGTAATAATCTTGAAACAAAATAACAATTAATTAACTTATACATTTTGAGGCATTACTTCACGAGAATTTAAGATTTAAAAGGTTAAAGAAAGTTTTTTCGTAAAATTAGTTAAGTAATATATTTTAAGGATTTATTATGCATCAAATTAGATAGTTTATCAAATTTAACTTGATATTATTACTCGTCATATGGAATGATTTGATTTTCTAAAATGAAAAAAAAAACTACACTATTCAAATCAATATATGTTTACTTAAGCTAAATCTTGAGAAATCATTTCCGTATACAAAAGATATATGATTCTTTTACTTGATCTTAAGACGTATACAAAAGATATATGTCGGATGTGGGAAAGTCCTCACGTCTCTTCACCATTAAATGTCCTATCCCCGTAGTGCGCAAGTGGGTATCCTAAGAGGTTTTTCTTTTGGTCTACAGTGTTTGGTTGCGACACGTTCCCTGATCTAAACGATGATTTTTGAAAATATGGGTGGTCGTGAGCCCTAATTTTTTGTTTTGACTTTGCATAAAAGGAGGGGAAGTTTGTAAAGGTCTATTATCTTCTTATCCTTGACAAAGGGTCGCTACGATTTTTATTATTTTTGAGCTTTTTTAGACCTTCTCCTTTGCCGCTTGCTTCCCTCTTGTTCACCTTTTATCCATGAATGCTTCTAGTTTCTTTTCTTCTTTCGTTGTCAATACGACGGAGTTGGGTAGCTCTGCCGGTGTTGCAGTTAGAGCATTTAATGACGTGATAGAGATATGTACCATCCCAGTGCGGATCGCTGCTCCCTTCGTCCCTATGCACCTTAGTAGAGGTGGTAAGTCTACCATGAGGGTTCTTCAGGTTGAGGAGGAGGAGACAGATAATGATGATGTAGCAGAGGTGAGGTCTTCATAGAGGCCCCCTCACCCTATCTCGGAGATGGACAACACTTTTTCTCTGGAGGAGGTGGAGAGTCTTCTGCTCCACCATCATTTTGATATCAAAACCCAGACATAAGGGTTCCTGAGGCTGGCTATCGGGTTGACATCCCACTTGTGGAGGACCCCGATGGTGCCACTCCTTCCCACTACCTGGCTATTTACGAGGAGCACGTCCACCAGAATCTTATTTATTTCTTCGCATAGCGGTATATACAGGTTTTTAATAATATTGAATCCTTTCCAAACTAATTGAAGGGGAACTCCTAAAGGGTGTTGGCCGGTTTCTAGTTGTGCTGCCAGCTCTTGGGCATCCTGGCTCCCCTAGATGTTCTTCGAGTCTTACCACGTGCGGAAAGATACGAAGGCCATCCCCATATACCATTTTTTTACTCCTGAGAACAATAAGTTCCTTGGGAATCCTTATATGACTAGGGGTTGGAAGAGTAGTTTCTTTTACGTGAAGTCGAAGGGTGGGGATGTGCTAGAATATTTGTGTGTATGAACCCAGTAGAATGATGGGGAGAAAGGGCATCGTGATCCAGATATTGAGGGATTTAAGTCCCTTTGTAGGGAACTATGCTCGAGGCTTTTGTATAAGTATTTTTTTTTACCTTTCCATGCTAAGGGAGGATCCCCTTATATTCATGCTCGGGGGACTGCAACGATCTCTTGCCCTTCATGTTTCTTCTCCAGAGATTTCGCGGCACAATGGGTTCTTCTCTTAGTTCTCCTTTTCTTTTATACATTTATACATGTATGCTTAACTTCCCTTATCTTTTTCTGTTGTACAGAGAAGCGGATGAAATGCTTTGTTGCTTCCAAAGAGCTCCCACAAACTCCCTCCTTTCGTCGAGGGATGGTCTTTGATTCGAGGAATTTTTCCTAGGTGGCCTATCATGGGGGCCACGAGGTGCTTTCTTCCGAGCATGTCGAGGTCGTTTCTTTCGCGGCTGTAAAGTTTGCCTCCAAGAAGAAGCGTCGTAGCTTATGTTGCAATGAAGAGTGCCGCTTCATCCAATAAGAGGCCTTCCTCAGATATCCTGAGCGGTTCATCGAGTGGTTATTTTTGGACTTGTCCGTTGATTCCTAGTAGATATTTCTAGCCTTCCTCACTCTTTCTTTATGTCTTTGTCTTAGGTAAGAGGTTTTGCTTTGATGCTATGGTAACTTCCCCGCCTCTCTAAGTCCCGACGTAGGGGGAGGTTCTTCGCTAACTTCGGAAGGTGAGTTCGGAACACCATTGGATAGGGTTGGGGTGGATGCTCCTTCTACCTCCGTGCTTTCCCTCCAACTTTGTCCCCAGCGGTGGTCTCTTTGCCTTCGATGAGCGCTTCAGCGAGGACTTCTTCGTCCGGTCCTAATTTTGTCTTTTTTTGCCGAGACGAGTACGAAGTGACGAAGCGAGGAGATTGTCTGGGGGCGGATGATTTCAAGGTGGATGTACACTCCTTTCACGAGCTTCCCTTTTCCGAGTGTTGTGGCTTTATTTATGGCCTAGCTGCAAAGGCGTCCATTTGAATTTTTTTTCCTTTGATATTACAGATAAAAATACCATCACGTGAGGTGTCACAAAATAAATTTTTTTTTAACTTTATTTTCTTTTGTTATACATTTCTTGTAATTTTTTACATTCTCTATGAATGTTTAAAAAACATATAGTTAGGTTTATATTGCACTCACTACAAGAACACAGGGCCATCCGGGCGGTTGCAGATGGCCCATGGGCGGTCGCAGATACCCTTCGTCGTGGGTACCTTGTGAACGCTCGGCGGTCCCCCAAACACATAGGCGACCGCTTGACGGTCGCCACGTCAAAATGACGGGACGACCGCCTGACGGTTGCCAGGTGTGAGGCGACCGCTAGACGGTTGCCACAAAGGGGGCGACCGCCTAGCGATTGCCATAAATAAACGGGAAGCTCGTGAACATGGCTACCGTCTAACAGTTGCCATTTTCTCTGAGGACATGGCAACCGCCAAGCGGTCGCCTTCTTCTTAGGGCGACCGCTTGACGGTCGTTCAGCTATGGCGACCGCCGTGGCGGTTGGGGAGGGCGGTTGCAGATGCCCCCAATCTTGTAGTAACTTTTTTAAATTTTAAATATACATCTCAACTTTTAAAACTCATAAATAGTTGCTTAATTAATGTTTTGTTGGGTAAGCTCTTCAAATGAAATGTTTAAAACTAGATAACGAAACACAATCTTACCATTGCCACAAATGATTTATATATATATATATATATATATATATATATATATATATATTATATGTATATATATATATATACAAGGAAACTTGGTCCGTGCTGCACGGGCAAGTTTGATTTTAAACTATTAATGTATTATTTATATTTTACTATTATTAATTATATATACATTTTTTTAGACAATAATGAAAAAATTATTTGACGATAAAAGTCTAAAATATTTTCCAAGAACCCATTTTTAGATGCATAAAATATTAATATATATATATACATATTAAAAGCATGTTAAACTTGAATTAATTCTATATGTATTGTTTCTCTTATTGCCAAATATCTAGTGCATATTGCCAAATAATCTTCTTCCCTACGTTATGATATCTTGAAAAAAAATTATATTGTAAATAATAAATAGGCAGACACATTTTCTAATCTTAAAAAGTAGGGCATTACCTCTTAGCTTAGTTTACTTACCTAAATTCGAGAGTTGGTGATTTTTGGTCCGCAAAAACGACATTTATACTCTTTCTCCAAAATATGTATATACATTTTTGTTCAAAAACTTCAAATTAAAAGTTCTGCCGTGATCCAAGCTTTAACATTTATATGTATTGTCTGCCAGCTTTTCCCGGTGTTTTACGCTGTTCCAAGCTTTAGACATATATTAGCTCGTCAGAAATTGTCTCTTTAGTTCTCATGAAAAAATTTGTCAAAGACAATACATCTATAATCTCCACATAATAATTAAGAATATTTAACTTTTAGCGTTTAATTATATCATATAACATTTACTTAATGAGATAGAAATTATGAAACGGAAGTAGACAAATGATATGCATGTAACATGCGGGCCCTAATGATTAATTTTTCATATATAATGCGAGTCTCAATGATTATTGCCGCCCCCATGTTATTGATTGGTAACTAAATATTTGGGGAAAAATTAGAAGAACTGAAAACTAAAAGGGTCTTTCAACAATTAAAAATGGGGCCCATATGTGAGTAACATAAGTTTTTGTGACAAAAGTGAAAGAAGGGTTGTTCGGCAATTAACATCGAACTGATATGAGAACAACGTAAAACCTTTGCTGCAAAAGTGAAAGAACTGAAACTAAGAGGACTGTTTGGCAATGTATAGAGGGCCCCGTAAGTGAATAACATAAATTTTTTGGGGCAAAATTAGAAGGACTAAACACTAAAAAGATTGTTCCACAATATATAACAGCTTCCACGTTATTTAATGCGAATATATTTTATATTATACGGGTCCCAATAGATATAGTAATTAGTTGGAGTTACTGGGACAAAATTAGAACAATACAAAACATAAAGGGGCAAAAATGAAAAAAAAAGGCCACAAAATGAATAAAGTAAAATTGTGACAAAAGTGAAAAATTTTAAAAATGAAAAGGACCGTTCGGCAAATAACGTCGAACCCATATATGCGAACAATGTAAAACCTTTGCGGCAAAAGTGAAAGCACTAAAAACTAAGAGGACTGTTTGGCAATTTATTGAGGGGCCCATTAGTGAGTAACGTAAAATCTTTGGGACAAAATTAAAAGGACTAAAAACAAAAAGGATTGTTCCACAATATATAGCGGCCCCCACGTTATGCGGGTCAAATAGATATAGTAATTAGTTGGAGTTACAAGGACAAAGTTAGAACAACACAAAACATAAAGGTGCAAAAATGGAAATAACGCAAAAAATGGGGGCCAAAATAGGCCAAAAGAAATTGTCGAGGAAATAGATCCCCCTTTATAATATACTAGGACTCAAGCCCATGTGTTTCCTTTAATCTTTCAATTATTATTATTGAATTGCTAATTAATAAGGTTAAAATAATAAAATATAAATCACAAATTGATTATATTTTTAACAGAAAAATGAAAACCAATCTTAATAGTTTCAACATGCTATAACACATTTTATAATTATAGCATCTTATAGTTGTCCTAGGATTTTAAATGTAAAAATCTTTTATTTCTAGAAAAAAAAACTTTATATTGGTACAAACATTGTAATACTAAAATCACTTGCATTCTAATTAAAAAAATTCAAAATAAGGATACTTACTTTTTTCTAACTAATATAAAGGGAAGAAATATTTCATCATTTATTTATTTTCTTTGAGGTTTTCCAATTTTCGTAACTTATTGCTTTTAGTAATGTAAATTATCAGGAGAATCGTCTTATCTAACATAATAAAATGAGGGCTACCTATTTTCTATTTACGAAGGAATAATTCATGTTTCCTATATTACATGATATGTTAAATGAACGATGTGATGTGTTTTTCTACTAAATAATAAAGTGATAATGCATCAATAAACCTCGATATGGAAAGGTGGGCCGATTCTTTATGCCTTCTCGCCTTGAGAATGAACCAGCCATTTATGAACCTTTTACATGGGTGGGATATTTAATGTTCGCCTTGAGAACGAACCAGCCATTTATGCAGCTTTTACATGGGTGGGGTATTTAATGTTTACGTAAAGTAGAGACCATTGCCATTTTTATATAATAATGACTTTTTTTACTATTCAAGTTTATAAGGTGGGCTGGGCTAGGTTTTTTCTTTCAGTTTTTGTTTTCTTTTTTTCTTTGTATTCTGTCCGTTCTTCTATGTCGTTCATCAGGGCGTGGTTTTTATAGGTACTAATCTTTTCTACTTTTCGTTTATTTTCCGGTATGTTTGGACGTTGCAATTCGTGACTTCATCTCTTGACTGGCTCGAGTGGCCAAGCTTCTTTCATGGCATCTTTCGGCTTCGTCGTGGTAACAATGGACGACACTCGTAACATGTTGCGATATGGTCTCTCTCTAACGGACGGCAAAGGCTAAGGGGAGGGGAGGTTTCTTGCTATCGGATGAATTATGGCAGCATGATAACGTGGGATCCGATTTGGTTGTAGTCAAACGTCTGATCTCTGGGAAACCAGCAAATTTCAACTCGTTCTGCATGGTAATTAAATCACTGTTCAAGGCAGGGAAGGGGCTCGAGATCACAAGAATTAATGAAAATCAGTTCTTGTTCCAATTCTTCCACAAGCTTGACAAAAACTATGCACTCCAGCGTTGTCCGTGGTCTTTTGACAAGAATGTATTGTCCGTGGTCTTTTGACAAGAATGTACTGGTGTTGGCTGAAGTTGACAAGGTTGAGAATCCCATTGAGACAAACTTGGACTTTTGTAGCTTCTTCGTCCGCATCTACAATATCCCGCTTATTCGGCAAACGAGAACCACAACATATGAAATTGGTAGTCTTGTTAGTGTTATGGAAGAAGTGGATCTCGCGGAATCTTCAAGCATTAGCATGCCCATTCGGGTTAAAATAAATGTCACAAAACTGCTTCTACGGTTTATGAAAGTTCGAGGGCGCGAGGTGCAGGAGATGACTGTGTCTTTTAAATATGAACGACTGCCCAACTTATGTTATCTTTGCGGCTTACTTGTGCATATGATGGCGGACTGCGAGGCGAAGTATGACATGAATATTGATGACGCCTCCCAACTACCATATGGTGACTGGTTGAGAGAGAGCATGACGGTACCCCGGGCTCGTTCTTGGGGCAACGGTTCACGGATAGAGGGTGGAGTGGTAACTCGGGTCGGGGTCGTTCTGCAAATTGGGGTAGGAATTTCCATGCTCATGGTCGAACAGGTGGAAGCTATCAATCGTGGCGAACAACGATGGCCGACCCGGCATAATCTTCGGAGCATACTGTTGCGGGTAGTTTTTTACGTGAATGTCGTGAGGTTAGGGAAAGGGAGCTGAACCGGGAAGAGGTTACATCGAATTTTGAACGCAGGGCTGTGAATCACCACGAATTGGCAGAATTGGAAATAGGGAATGACGATTCGAGTGGTGAAACGAATACGAAACGTGAGGGTCACACAGTTCGGGTTCATCGGGTTTGCCAATGGTTTATTAGAGATGTCAATGAGAATTTGGTGGTGAATGAGCATTCCGATTTAAGGGGAGCAGTGGAAGTTGTAACGGCAGTGGAGACTCAGGTTAGGGTCACTAACCAACATATGAGTAGGGGAGTTCGAACTGTGCGACGCGATGCGGTTACAAATATGGTGGTGCAAGAAACGGGAGTGGGTCAGAAACACCTTTTTGAGGACGATATTAGGGTTGTCTGGTTGATTAAGAAGAAGGCTAGGCTCGAGGAGTTGTCACACGACATTGAAAATCTTTTGGCGGAGACTACAGAGCAGTCATGTCGCCTCCAATGAGTTTCTTATGCTGGAACTGTCAGGGCTTGGGGAACCCTAGGACAGTTCGGGAACTGCGAGAATTAATTTCCAAGTTTTGCCCCCCTCTAATTTTCTTGCCGGAAACTACGTGCAGGACTAGGAAAATAGAGGCGTTGAAGAACAAGTTGAATTATTTTGGTGTTTGTGTGGAAGTTAGAGGTTTATCGAGGGGATTGGCATTACTTTGGGATAAGGAGTTGGATGTTCAGCTACTTAGCATGTTGGAAAGTCACATTGATGCAGTGGTACTAGGCAAGGGGTCGGATCTCGACTCACGATTCATTTATGGGGAACTAGATGGGATGAAGAGAATGCATACATGGAATTTACTGCAGCACCTTTAGGGAGTTTCGGGTTTACCATGGGTGTGCGCGGGGGACTACAATGAGATTTCGAGCCAACATGATAAAAGAGGAGGTCCTATGCGTCTGAATTGGTTGATTCGTAATTTTTGGGATACACTCGTGGAGACGGGGTTGTACAAGATTGAGTTTGAGGGTCCTCGCTTCACATGGTGCAGTCGACGTCTGCACCCATGCACGGTTTATGAGCATCTTGATCGGGCTTGCGCGGACAAGCAATGGTGGGAGAGATTTTCGATGGCTTGGGTTTAACATGTTGCGACATTAAAGTCAGATCATCTTGCGATTTTGATCCATACGTTGGGGCAGCCGAATTGAAGTAGGAGGGTGTCGCGATATGTTTGAGGCGGTTTGGCTTGCAAAGTCAGATTGTAGGGAGGTGGTTGAGAGGTGTTGGAAAGAGATTGGAGTTGGGGATTTGAAAGGGAAACTGGATGAGTGTCGCAAGGGGTTGATGTAGTGGACCAAGGTCGATGGAAGTGACTTTAAGCGGCGAATTGAGGGGATGAAAAAGAGCATTGTCCGACTTAGATTGGGGACTATTACTCCGGAGTCTAAATAGGAGGAGATGGCTATTAGTCGGAAATTAGAAGAGTTGTTGGAGAACCGAAGAGGTTTACTGGAAACAAAGGGCGAAGGTTCAATGATTACGAGAGGGGGATAGGAATACGATATATTTTCATAGAAGGGCAAACGAGCGGCAAAAAAAGAATGAGATTAAGGGATGAGGGGGCGTTCTTCGCACGTTACCGGATGAGATTGACCAGTTAGCAACAAATTATTTTACATCTATTTTCCGTTCCATCAGCGAGGCTATTAAGGACGTGTTACAGGACGTGGATGCGAGAGTCAGCCCTAAGATGAATGAAAGTTTGCTTCGGCCTTTCACTGCGGACGAGGTACGGAAAGCTATTAAAGATATGTATCCTTTTAAATCTCCGTGTCTTGATGGATTTTCTATGGTATTTTATCACAAGTTTTGGGACATTATTGGGGAGGACGTTACTCAGTTTGTGCTTAATTTTCTTAAAAATCGTGTCCTCGACTTTTATGCTAACTTTACCCATATTGTGCTTATGCCTAAATGTCCTAACCCGGATGTGATGTCTCAGTGTCGTCCTATTAGTCTTAGCAATGTTTGTTTTAAGATTGCATCTAAAGTTGTGGCTAATCGTTTAAAACCTTTTCTCTCTTCTATTATTTCTACGTCTCAATTAGCTTTTGTCTCGGGATGCCTTATCACTGACAATATTCTTGTAGCTTTTGAGGTTAACCATTGTTTGAAAAATAAAAGGATAGAGAAGCAATGCCATATGACGTTGAAGCTGGATATGAGTAAGGCCTATGACCGAGTCGAGTGGCCCTTTCTTGAGAAGGTAATGCTTAGATTAGGCTTTGATAGTCATTTTGTATCTCTTATTATGCTTGGTATCCGGACTGTCTCTTATTCTATATTGTTGAATGGGCGAGAATCGACTATTTTTTCCTCCGAAAGGGGTATTAGGCAGGGGGGCCCGTTGTCCCCCTACCTACTCTTATTCGTTTCTAAAGTTCTTTCAGGCCTTATAGCCAAAGCTGAGGAGAACGCAGCCATCGAAGGAGTTCGAAGCAGTAGCGAGGCGTCTCCCATGTCACACTTACTCTTCGCTGATAACACATTGTTATTTTGTGACACGCACGTTGCTTCGGCGACATACATTAGGGATATCCTGGAGAAGTTTGAGGCGGTGTCGGGGTCAATAAATCTAGGGGTGGGTAATCGACGATTCGGGTAGGGTACCCGTATTTTCGGGTAGGGTACCCGTATTTTCGGGTAGGGTAAAACCCCTACCCGATACCCTATTATTTTTGGGGGTACCCGATTCCAAATATTCGGGTACCCCAAAATTCGGGTTTGGGGTACCCGAATGGTGTCCAGTGGCCAAGAAAAGGCCACTGGAAATCGGGTATTAGGGTACCCGATCGGGTAGGGTACCCCAAAATTCGGGTAGGGTACCCCAAACTTTAGGGTACCCGAAAATTTTTTTTTTTTATGTATAATCGGGTATTAGGGTACCCGAAAATTTTCAAAATCCCTACCCGAACCCGTACCCGAAATACCCTATTCGGTTAGGGTACCCAAATATTCGGGTACGGGTAGGGTATTAATACCCGACAATTCGGGTAAAACCCGATCGGGGCGGTTAGGGTACCCGAATTTCGGGTACTATTACCCACCCCTAAATAAATCAACCTCGATAAATCAGTGTTAGTGTTTAGCAAGAATACGGATGAGGAGACGTGCACTGAGGTGGGTGGGATTTTGGGTGTTACGGTGGCAGAGCGACATCAAAAATATCTTGGGATGTCGTCTGTAATTGGGAAATCCAAAAGGGAGCTGTTTGATTTTATCCAGGAACGTATTTGGAGACGGGGGCAATGTTACAAAGGAAAAACACTGTCGGGTGCAGCAAATGAGGTGTTGGTAAAGTCAGTCCTGCAATCCATTCCCACGTTAATTATGAGATGTTTTCGACTTCCGGATACGTTGATAAAGGAAATGGAGTCAGTGATTGCGAACTATTGGTGGAGTAGCGGGGATCAAAACAAGATCCATTGGATTACTTGGGATAGAGTGTGTCGACGGGAAGTGGTGGGTGGTCTTGGTTTTAGGGATTTGAGAGCGTTCAACCTTGCGTTGCTTGCAAAGCAAGCATGGCAAATTCTTACAAATCCGGATAGCTTGGTTAGTCGAATCTACAAGGCAAAGTATTTTCCAAACACGAATTTTTGTGATGCACAATTAGGAATGGTGCCGTCCTTTCCATGGCGATGTATATGGGAGTCCATCCCGGTCGTAAGACGCGGGATGCGTTGTCAAGTTGGGAACGGAGTGAATATTTTTGTATGGCACAACGAATGGATTCCGCGACCAATTTCCTTCCGCCTGATCACACCAGTACACCCGAATGAATCATTTTTGCTTGTCCGGGACTTGATCAATAGGGATTCAGGCCAATGGGATGTTGAGGTGATGCGAGAATACTTGTGGGAGGTTGATGTGGAAATTGTGTTGTCCATCCCGTTGGGTAATGCTCAGAATCGCGACCGTCGAGTTTGACACTATGAGAAAAACAGAGTGTTCTCCATTCGTAGCGCATATCATCTTATCATGGAACAAGGTTTATTGAGACGGTCGGGTGAGGTGGTGTCGAACGCTGCGCCACAAGTGCCATGGTCGAAAATTTGGAAGATTGAGTAGGCGAATAAAATCAAATTATTTGTTTGAAGGTGTTGCATGGATATTTTACCAACACGGTGGAAGTTGGCGAGGCGAAGTATTTGTGTTGATAAATCATGCGTAGTATGCCGTGAAGGTGAAGAAACGTTGCGCCATAGTATTTTCGATTGTCCGTTGGCTCGACAAGTTAGGGCACTCTCAAACGTTCCAATGAGGCTTTGGATTATAGAGTCAGAAGTTTTGGGGGATTGGATTGTGCAGATCTTTAAGGATGCAACGCCAATGATGGTGAGTACTATATGCACGGTATGTTGGACTGTGTGGAGTAACCGCAACTCCGTGCTTGCGGGGGAGAAGGGAAGGCTAGCGGATGAGATGGTTGGGTTTGCTAATAATTATGTGACGACATGGGTAAATCGGTATGGGTCCGAGCGTGGTGATCCGAGCGGTCGGACTGGAACGGAGTGGGAGATGCCGAAGGGAGGCTTTGTTAAAATCAATTTTGACGATGCGTGTTTTGTTGATGAAGGAGAAGTCAGCTTTGGATTGGTGGCGCATGATAGTAATGTGATTTTGCTCGCATGGCATCAATGGCGTTTTGTGTCTCTGATGGATCCAGGTGGGACTTGGCGGCATCGGGAGCGATTAATTGGGCGATTGAAAATGGTTGGCGACATGGGTTGACTAAGGGAGATTGCTTGGGGATTATTCATAGCATCATTGATGGGACGAAGGATAACGTGCAACTCATCAATATTATTTTGGACGTGCGTCGAAAGCTTTGGGAGAATACGAATTTCTTTTTAAGATGGGTAAAACGTGACTCAAATACGGTGGCGCATGCTCTTGCTCGTAGCGTTGTTGAAGACGCCGATGGTTTCGATAGTTAGTTTCTAGTTTTTTGATTTGATAGTTTGTTGGTTGCTTTAGTTTCTAGTCTTTTGGTTTTTCCCAAGTCTTTTGGTAGCTTTATTCTGCTGAACGATTTTTTGTAGCGCTCGATTTTGGGGGTTGCTCCAGGTTTTTGAGTAATAAAGTCTTGAAGTTCTAAAAAAAGAAAAAGGCATTCGCAAAAATATTAGGTATATACAATATTAGTACGTGCCAGGTATTCATTAAAAGATTAGAGTGCAATATTTAACAAATTATTTATTTGTCATGTAACTTAAGGTAATAAAATTATTTAAGTACTCATTTATTTTTAATCACTATAAAACAATCATAAATTTAAACATTGTATCGACCTTCTCCGAGTTTCATATGTACTTTTTAAAATATACGGAAGCTTTGTGTAATACATAAAGTTTTATATGGGTCTCAAAATAATTATATGATCTTAAGTTTAGCAGTGTATTTTGTGAGTACTAAAATGAACAAAACAAGTTTTCAAGCAAAACGTAGTGTATGCAGAATGAACGAATATCGTTTACTTCCTCGACTTTCTCGAGGGCCTTCTAGAAGCTTTTGTTCTTTTGGGGTTCGTCAATAGTCTATGAAATGTACAAGATCTTCGTGTAATTTTTAAGTTTTGTGAGTGTGTTTGAAAATTATTATGAAGTTTAATGAGTTTCTACTACAACTCATCGACTCCTAAAATAAAACTAAATATTTTTCTTATGCCAAAATGGGAATAGTAGACGATGAACCCCATAGGTTTCATATAAATTTTAAACTTTTGAGAATTTTAGTAAATTTAAGAAGTTTTGTGGAGTTGTTGTGCAGTTTCTAAAATATATACCGTCCTTATACTTTGTAAACATTCTCGGGGAATAGATTAAATTACCCTTTATAACGCATAACAATTTATAGGGCCTTTATGCAATTTCATGAAATTATGAAGAAATCTTTTACAAATAGCAAAGGGCTTTAGTGAAAACAAAATAAATTGTAGGGACCAACATCTAATATAACAAACTGAAGAGAGAGAGAGAGAGAGAGAGAGAGAGAGAGAGAGATGTTTTTAAGTGGCCTTGAGAGAGTTCAAATTTATATATATATATATATATATATATATATATATATATATATACTATTATATAAAGAAACCCATTGTGACACCAATCTTTTGGTTTCCAATTTTACCCTTTGAGTTTTAGCTAAATTGTAAAAGTATACTATTAAATCCCTAAAATAACCTTACAAATTAAGTTAGACTAATTAATTACACTATTCATTGTAATTAATGATTTACTTTCCCTATAATATATTTTTCTTCCATTGTTATACTCTAAATTTATGGCACATGTTATCTAAATAAATTTTCTTCTTTAACCCACATAGAATGACATTGAAAAAAGAATTATGCTCGCTGAAACCGCGTGCTCCATTTGCTAGTATATATATATAGAAACAATGCTAGTTTTTTGTAAATTAGATCTTTTCTTTCTCATCACGCCCTTTTAAACTGAGGCACAAATTTTATTGCACACTTCACTCTTATTTTTCTTCTTTTTGTCTTGCGTTTACTTCAATGCCAATATCAGATTTGTTTTTTGTCTCGAAATTTCATGTCTTTCTCATCGCCACTTTTCGAATTGCGTCAGGATATTTATTAATCTTTTTCTTTTATTTCTTCTTTTTTGCCTTTCATTCACTTAAATTCCAAGATCAAAATTTTTATTTTCCTACCATGAAAGTTCTCTAATGTTTATGAACGAGCACAGTTTCATAAATATTAAAATGAAAGCATTTTTTATTTGTGACAAGAAAGGTGGGGAAAAGCAAAATGTAGAAAATGTAAATGGCCAAAATCTTAAAAACAATATTTTTTTCAGGTAATAAGGAAGCTGTAAACTCTTAACTTGGAAATATAATATAATATAATGCAGGCCCAGCAAATGTGCAACGTTCCACATTAAATACAGATTTTGAGTTCTTACAAAATTTAGGAAATAACAACGTTCATCACCCTCATTTCATCGTATATTGGTAGTGTTACATAGCAATGCACAGTTGCACGAAATAATTTGTCCCACAATTGTTCCCTCTCACTTTTTCCTTTTTTTCTCCCTTCATTATTTTTTTATTTGGCTTAGGCAACTTGCGGGGGAAATTAACAAATTCGGCCCACTAACTTGACTCCATTTCAGTTTTAGCCCACTAATTTGGCACGCAATAATTTTGGTCCACTAAGTTGGTATCGTTTTCAGTTTTAGCCACTAATTTGGCAAGCAATAGTTTTCGTCCATTAACTTGACTCCGGTGACAATTTTGGCCCACCGGTGCGACAAAACGCCGCCACCTAGTTAGCACTTTGTGGCACTAGCGCCATGCATAATCAACTTTCAAATGTGGCATTTTATTTTTATTTTCTACCATTTTCCACGTTATTTAAATTTTCTTTACTTACAAAAATAAAAAACCAAAAAACAAAATAAAAATAAACTAATATTGATAATGTTACGTTGTTCATACTCTTTTAGGTAACAAGTGATGTTGTTCATATACTATTTTCTTCCTTAATATTTCATACATTAAGCTTTTACAATAGAAATACTGATAAAAAGATTTGAATGTCTGACTAATTTTTTCCAATAGAAAGTTTAAGAAATATGCAGATTTCATATCCAAGCTTCCAACATTTGTGAATGAAAGGCAATATACATCTGAAGTTCCAATCTTGTCCATGTAGCAAACAGAGAGAACGAATCGGGGAGAAAGAATGAGGGGAGAGAATGAGGTGTGATCTGTTGACTCCTCATTTGTTTGGTTTAATTTGTTTTTATATGTTGGTTTTTTGTCTTTTGGATTAAAGAAAATTAAAATAACGTGGAAAATGAAAAAAAAAATGTCACATTTGAAAGTGGATGAGCATTGGCATTGCGAAGTGCTGAATGCTTAGATTCCGATTACTCGTGCCACCGACATGCCAAAATTGTCACTGGTGCCAAGTTAATGGACCAAAATTGTTACGTGCCAAATTAGTGGACTAAAACTGAAAACGGTGCCAAGCTAGTAGACTAAAACTATTGTTTGCCAAATTAGTGGGCTAAAACTGAAAACGGTACCAAGTTAGTGGACCAAAACTACTGCATGCCAAATTAATAGGTTAAAACTAAAATAGAGTCAAATTTTTTTTTTTTTTTGATGAAAACTCTTCCATTACTGCAACGGCCAGCAGTGGCCCCAAAAAGTTTACACATGAATGACAAATTCAAAACACAGAACACAACATCAGACTAAAACAGAGCATGAAAAAACAGAACAAAAAACAGATCCTATCCAGTGTCTAAAACATTCGGTAACCAACTTGACGCGCGTGCTAAGCTATGAGCCTCCTTATTCTCTTTTCGTGCTATCCATTTAAACAACCAGTTACGCCGATGCTCAAGGAAGGACCTAATATCTTGAATCATATTCGCGTGATCGCCATTCGTTTTGTGTTCTCCAGATATATCAAAAATGACATTCAAACAATCTCCCTCGAACAAGACGTTATCCCATTTTGACTGCGCCGCGTGTTCTGCTGCCACTAATGCTGCGAAAGTCTCAATATTACGACCACTCCAGTTCCCCGAGACACGTCTTTGAATACTAGACACCACCGTACCTTGTGAATCAGTCACAACAACTCCAATTCCCGAAGCCTCCTCCTCCTCAAAAGTTGCCCCGTCAAAACGGATTCTAAACCACGGCTCAGGCAAGAAAAAATGATTCGTCATACCAGCTGAAATCTCGTTTACCTCCTGTTCCGCTCCCCGCTTTTTCCAGAATTCCAGTTGACTGCGTATGAAGACAGCAATATCAGCTGGTTGTGATGGTTCCTCCCCTGCGACGATCCGATTTCTATTCCCCCACAGTGCCCAACACGTCGTCACAATCAAATTAAAAACCTCCATACTCCTCTCCCGTCCAATACGTCTCAACCAAGTCTCAATATCCTCACAACTGCTCATTAAGTCCACAAGTGGGACGAATAATAAAGCCCAAACCTGTCTCGTTACGTGACAGTCACGTACAATGTGTCAGGGGTCTTCATCTCCACATTTACAAACCGGGCAGTCCCTCTCGCACTTTATTTGCCTCCGCGCCAGCGAGGTCCTTGTAGGAATGATGTTTTGACAGATTCGCCAAGTAAATAAATTAATTTTTGCTGGCAGCTTTGGCTTCCACACAAACTTCCATGATTTTGATTCACTTGTGCTTTCCAGATTCAGTTTTCCTCTTCGACAAAGCCCCATTGAGAGGATCAGGTGATATGCACTTTTAACCGTGAATAAACCCGACTCCGTATAGTGCCAGATCCGCTTATCCACGTGGCTTCGACCTCTCAATGGAATAGAACAAATAGCTGATGCGTCCTCCCCGCGAAAAATATGTCGGATCAGCCCAACATTCCAACACCCCGTCTCCTCATCAATTAGCGCCGCCACTCGAATATCTTGAATTGCCTCAATTCGGGGCGACACAACACGAAAGAGGACTGGTCTCGGTATCCAAGCATCATCCCAAACCTTGATCTTCTCGCCGTTTCCCACCCTCCACCTTAAGCCCATCTTAAGGACATCAATCGCCTCAAAAAGACACTTCCACGAGAAGGATGATGAACCCCTAAGCTTTGCGTCAAAAACTTATTCCCTCGGGAAGTACCTTGCTTTGTAGATTCTCGCCAATAGACTCTCCGGGTACTCAAGAATTCTCCAAACTTGTTTGGCCAACAAAGCGAGGTTAAAACTTCGTAAGTCCCTAAAACCGATACCACCGTCTCTTTTACTCCTGCTCATCTTACGCCACGCCATCCAGTGAATTTTATCCCGATCTCCGCTTCCCCACCAAAATTTACTAATCATCGATTCAATTTCCGAAATAAGTGATTCCGGTAATCTAAAGCAGCTCATAGCAAACATCGGTATTGACTGTAACACTGCTTTAATCAAGACCTCTTTCCCTCCTATCGACATGTTCTTCTCTTTATATCCCTTCACTCTGTCCCAAATAGAGTCAAATTAATAGGCCAAATTTATTAATTTTCCCAACTTGCGGCTACCTCTCTCTCTTCTCCTTTTTTCTTTTTTTTCTTTTAATTCCACATATTGGAGAACCAAGTGTCACCCCCCCCCCCCCCCCACCACCCCGCCGCCCTTTTTTTCTTTTTTTTTTTCCCCTTTTCCCCTCTCTTTTCTCTTCTCAATTTTTTTTAGGCGGTTCAATATATTGGATAACCCAGTCCAATATTGCGTCTGCTCAATTTTTTATTTTCTTTTGGCTTTAAAGTAGATAACTGCAATAATAGGGATAAAATAGGCAGTAACAGTTAACTCTTATATAATAGTAGATAGTAGAAGAACAGTTGATATATATACACACATATACATATATAAAATTCTACGTGTAATTATTTATTGTCATATTTAGTCATTTTGATGATACATATATTTCTACTAGATTGAACATGTTGATTTTCTCTAAAAGTGTATGTTGTAAAGTGGACCCTTCTCGATAGAGCAAAAACACGGCAATAATTGAAAAATCGGATAAATAAACGACTCACAGATTTTACGTGGAAAACCCCAAATTACTTTAGGGTGAAAAACCACGGGCAAGGTAGAAGAATTTCACTATGAGTGTAAAATAAGAATTACAACTCTCAGACTTTTACCGTAGTAAAGTCGCACAAACTCTCTATTTTTACCTCACACTTACAACACTTTAAACCACTCTTTACTTTAATTATTTGCTAATTATATGTAAGAAGAATATTTGTGTTTTGAGATACTTTCAAATGCAGTGAGGCATCAACTATTTATAGCCTAAACTCCAAATTAATTAATGTTAATGCACCTCCCCATTGTGTTGTTAATGCTCCACTTCAAAGGTTAATGCTGCACTTAAACATTAATGCTGCACTTTGAAAGTTGTTGTTGATTTCCACCGCCCCAACAATCTCCCACTTGAAGATTTGATTAGGGACTAATCAGATCTTCACACCATTCTTTCTACCTTGCTTTTCATGTTGCTTACGTTTTCACCAGACCACATGAGGATCGACACTGAACAAACTTGTCAGCATTAACACTCTTCGTAAAAAAATCAGCTATGTTATCTTTAGTGTGAATTTTCTGCACATCCACAGTATCCTCCTCGACTTTTTCACGAACAAAGTGATACTGGACCCGAATATGCTTTGTCTTGGAATGAAACGCTGGATTCCTTGCAAGATGCAACGCACTCTGACTGTCACAGAATAGAGAAATATTCTCTAGTTTGTGGCCGAGTTCCTCCAGAACCATTTTCAGCCAAATCGCCTCTTTACTGGCCTGCGTAGCTGCCACATATTCAGCCTCCGTTGTTGATGTCGCAACAACTGACTGTAACTTTGAAGCCCAACTCACTGCACCTCCAGCAAGAGTAACACATATCCTGTCGTGGACTTGCTTTTGTCAAGATCACATGCATAGTCAGAATCAACATAGCCCTTGACAGTAAAACCCGATCCTCCATAACATAATGCAACATCTGAGGTTCCCTGAATGTATCTCAGAACCCTCTTTACTGTACTCCAATGCTCTCTTCCCGGATCCGCCATGTATCGACTAACCACTCCCACTGCATGTGCAATGTCTGGTCTAGTACAGATCATAGCAAACATTAAGCTTCCCACTGCTGATGCATACGGTACTCGAGAAATCTCCTTCCTCTCTTCTTCACTGCTAGGACACATACTTGAGGATAAATTGAAATTAACAGGAAGAGGGGTAGAGATTGGCTTACAATTCTGCATACTGAACCGCCGCAAAAATCTTCAACAGATAGTTCCTTTGAGAAAGCCAAATCTTCCTGCAATTTCTGTCTCGGTGGATTTGCATCCCTAGAATCTTGTTTGCTGGTCCTAAGTCCTTCATTTCAAATTCCCTAGCCAGTTCAGCCTTCAATTCTTCAATACGAGCTTTGTTGGGGCCTGAAACCAACATGTCATCAACATACAACAGTAAAATAACAAAGTCATCACCAGATCTCTTGAAATATGCACAAGGATCTGCATTCAGCCTGTTGTATCCAAGGCTCATTATGAATGAATCAAATCTTTTGTACCAACACCTCGGCGCCTGTTTGAGACCGTACAAAGATTTGGTCAACCTGCAAACTAACTTCTTTTTTCCTTCTTCAATAAATCCTTCTGGTTGGAGCATATAAATCTCTTCTTCAAGATCACCATGAAGAAAAGCCTTCTTTACATCTAACTGTTCAAGATGTAAATCAAATGTAGCACACATCGCCAGAACCACCCGCACAGTTGTCATTCGGACCACCGGAGAAAATATTTCATTGAAATCAATCCCCTCATCCTGAGCATATACTTTCACCACCAATCGTGCACGATACCTCTCCACTTGGTCATCACTATTACGTTTGATTTTGTACTCCCATTTGTTGCCAATGGGTTTCCTCCCTTGTGGTAGAGACACAAGTTCCCACGTCTTATTCTTATGGAGTGCTTTGATTTCCTCCTGCATTGCTGCCATCCACTGAGCTGCATCTGAACTGCTCATTGCTTCCTGGAGAGTTGATGGCTCCCCGTCCTCAGTTAAAAGACAGTATGAAACATTGTTCTCCATAGAATAGTCTGTGTGCCAGCCTGGTGGTCTCCTGACACGTGTCGATCGACGTATCCCCGAAACTCCAGACTCCGTTGTCTCCTCAGGTTCATGCTCTGGTTCAGCAGGACCCTCCTGCTCGGCATCCTCCTCGACTACTACTGCCGTAGTTTTTGGATCTTCTCATGTGCTTATCATTTCCTTTCTTATCTTCCATGAAGATAACATCCCTGCTTACAACAATCTTGTGGGCAGTGGGGTCCCACAAGCGATACCCCTTCACTCCTTTAGCATACCCTAAGAACAAACACTTCCTGGATTTTGGGTCCAGCTTTGTTTTCTCTTGAGTATTAAACATAACATAAGAGGGACTCCCAAATACATGGAGATTAGAATAATCAACTGGTTTACCTGTCCACACCTCCATCGGTGTTTTCAGCCCCAGTGCTATTGACGGAGATCGGTTCACCACATAACATGCGGTATTGATTGCTTCTGCTCAGAACGACTTTTCTAAGCTTGCAACCTGCATCATGGCTCTTGTTTTATCCAACAAGGTCCTGTTCATCCGCTCTGCCACCCCATTCTGTTGCGGAGTGTATGTCGTAGTAAACTGCCTCTTAATCCCAGCATCTTTACAGAAATCTTCAAACTCCTTGCCAGTATATTCCCATCCATTGTCAGATCTAAGGCACTTGATCTTTTTCCCAGATTCAAGTTCCACTAGCGCTTTGTATGTCTTGAACATCAAAAACACCTCGGCCTTACTCTTGATCATGTACACCCAACATCTCCTGGAATAATCATCTATAAAAGACACAAAATACTTTGCAACTCCCATGGATAGTACTGGTGCTTGCCACACGTCAGAGTGAATCAATTCTAGAATGACTTTACTTCTAGAATCTGAACTATGAACTTTATACGATGTTGCTTGCCAACAACACAATGATCACAAAAAGGTAAAGATACCTTTGTGAGGCCCGGAAGTAGTTTCTTCTCTGCAAGAACCTTCATGCCTTGTTCCGACATATGCCCGAGCTGCTGATGCCAAATCATTGATGATTTCTCAATCGACTCAGATGAAGCCACTGACGCTTCTCCCACTTGTAGAGCCCTCCCCTGTACCATGTATAAGTTTTCGAAAATTTTGTCCGCATTCATCAGTACAAGCGCACCCCTTTTAACTTTCATGATCTTGTTTCGCGACCCAATCTCACAACCAAGATCATCGAGTTGTCCATAAGACAACAAATTCTTGCATAATCCCTCCACGTGTCGGACATCTCGAATGGTCCGAACAATCCCGTCATGCATCTCCAGTTTGATCGTACCAACGGCAACAACTTTCAAAGGTTCATTTTTACAGCTATACACAGATCCTCCAGCGATCGGTGTATACTCATGAAACCACTCCCTCCGGGGAGTCATATGAAAACTGGCTCCTGAATCAATAAGCCATACATCATCGAAGCCACGCATACCTCGAATAGTTGTTGCTGCTTCACAGCATAGTACATCACCATCATCTGAAGTGCTAGCAACGTTCCCCTGAGGATCAGAACTCTTCTTGTTTGAATCCTTAAGATTCCAACAGTCCTTCTTCAAGTGACCTTTCTTGCCACAGTGCCAACAACTGCCCTTGGTCTTTGATTTGGATCTCCCCTGTTTCTTACTCCCACTTGCACCGCGCTTCGTCGTTCTCCCTCTTGTCACCGACAAGGCACCTGCTTGTTGCGAACCTGCCTCCCTGTCTTCTCTGTTTTTGCGTCGACTCTCTTCTTCCAGAATAGCGGCTGCAATTTCGTCGAAGACCAAATAATCCGTGAGGACATTATTTGTTAAGTTGATGACAAGCTGGTCATACGAATCGGGCAGACTTTGCAGCAGAATTTCAGCACGTTCAACCACTTCTATTTTATGACTCAACGATGTCAATTGAGAAAATAGAGTATTTAAAACATTGAGGTGCTCAGTTACTGGGGTAGATTCCGCCATCCTCAGTGTGTACAATTTCCGTTTAAGGAAAATTTTGTTGTGTAGGGACTTCGCCTCATACATCTTGTTGAGATGATCCCATATCTCCTTAGCTGTCCTCTTCTCCTCAACGCTTGACAACACACCATCACCTAACGCCAGGTGAATATTTGCGATAGCGTTGCCGTCCATCTCGTTCCACTTCGTATCATCTGTGATTTTCACCGGTCTGTCGCCGATCACCGCGAGACACCCATCTTTCCGCAAGATGGCTTTGATCTTCAGCTTCCACAACGAGAAATTACTCCCGTTGAATTTTTCGATCTCGAATTTCGCCGTCATTGCTTCTATCACGTACCACCATCACTGAAAAATAATTTTAGCACGACACCCACAGATATCACCGAGACCCCGGATATGAACCGAGGCTCTGATACCACTTGTTGTAAAGTGGACCCTTCTCGATAGAGCAAAAACACGGCAATAATTGAAAAACCGGATAAATAAACGACTCACAGATTTTACGTGGAAAACCCCAAATTACTTTAGGGTGGAAAACCACGGGCAAGGTAGAAGAATTTCACTATGAGTGTAAAATAGGAATTACAACTCTCAGACTTTTACCGTAGTAAAGTCGCACAAACTCTCTATTTTTACCTCACACTTACAACACTTTAAACCACTCTTTACTTTAATTATTTGCTAATTATATGTAAGAGGAATATTTGTGTTTTGGGATACTTTCAAATGCAGTGAGGCATCAACTATTTATAGCCTAAACTCCAAATTAACTAATGTTAATGCACCTCCCCATTGTGTTGTTAATGCTCCACTTCAAAGGTTAATGCTGCACTTAAACATTAATGCTGCACTTTGAAAGTTGTTGTTGTTGATTTCCACCGCCCCAACAGTGTACAGTTCGTCGAGTCATAATGGTGGTTCGAGTAATGGAACATGTAACGTGTACGAGCGTTGATTTCAATGTTCAGTTTAATTTTAAAAACACTTATTTTTGCTCTTTTGTCGTCCTACCCCTTCAAAAACTTATAAAGTATTGATAATAGTAGAATCCAAGTATCTCGGAAATAAATTATGAAAGCACTCTTTCGTACAAAGTAACACTCAAGAGAGAGACGATACTGACAAAGACGTCTCGAAAGTCTTATCATATTTAAAGATCAACACTAAGAAAAGATGATGCTGACAAAGATGCCTTGAAAGTCTTATCATGTTTAAAGATCAACATGAAGAGAAGAAAAACAATGCTGGTAAAGACGTCTCAAAATTTTTATCCTGTTTAAAGATCAACACAAACTCAACACTCTCAGGGACACCTGTCATAATCTCATTCGATCACACATTCGTCGCTATTCGAGAAAACCAAAATACGAGTCGTTCACATCATCTATATAAAGCCCCCCCCCCCTTTCGTAGAGAGGAAGAAAAAAAGAACTAGGAAAATAGATCAATGAATTAGTATTTTTGATTTTGAATGCAAGAAAACAAATAAAGCAATTAAACAAGTAAACTAATGAATGCTGGAAGAAAGATTAATTAACTAAATTAACTAAATAAAGCTAATGACATAATTTAATGATTGATTGATTTGTTGTGGTTGTAAGCAATAATTGGAAAGATTGTTTAGAGGTTGTATTTCACAATGATTTAACCGTAATAGTTCATCGACAAACTACCTATATCTATCTACAATGCTTGATAGTTATTTGATGTTTCCACGTCTAATGGATCTGTGACGTACAACATGAGTTATCTCAACCATACATCTATGGGTCTCTAATAATCTATTGTGTTAACGGATCAGCCCAGTTGTTCGTTATTTTAGAAGAGATATCAAATCTGCAATTCAATTAACTCATCTGAATTGTGTTAACAAAGCGTACATAATCAAGATTGATCTAGTGTAATCTAAAGATTGCGCATCAGTTGATTTCGCAAATCCAAAGCGAGAGTAAGGCCAGTCATAAAACATAAGTAACTATTTAATCAAGACATTCAAGATCATCAAACACACATCAAGTAAAGCAAATTAACATATTCATAAATCAGAGTTACTCCCCTACTCTAAACAACGAGTAGGTTGGCTTCTCATAAACAATCAATAAAGAAGTAAATATCATAGACAAAGTAAAGAGATAAAGAAAAGCTTCTTTGATCATGTAGAACGTTGTTGATTGACCCTCTTCTTGACTCCATTTTGCTATCTTCTTCTTCGCAAACTATTTTCTCTCAATCAATGACTCAACTAAACTAGAACAAGAGTTTTATGGTGCTTTCTCTCTAGTGACAAACTCATCTGGGTTTCTCCGTCGGAAAGTGGTTGTAAGTGATATGAAGGTTGTTGAGAGTGGTTGCCCTAACTATTGAATGTAGCCCTCTATTTATAGTTTTTTTTCTCCGCTCGGGGCTTCGTTTTAGGGGTTCTAACGTTGGTCCACCTTCTGTCCCGATCACGCGCCACACGTGCGATCTGTAGTAGTGTGCCTCTAATCGCGTGACTTTGTGTTTCCCCATGCGGTCTTCTGATGTCTTCCTCTTCAATCGCGCCATCTTCGGTATTTCACCTTAGTGTAGTGCTGTAGCGCCTGAACATTCAGAAATAGTATCTTGACTCATTGTCGCCTAAAAACATCCATTTTGACCTCTTTTAGCCTCGTTTCGTCTTGACTCTATACAATCCTAAGAAAACCGGAAACAATAAACGCTCATCACCATTCCCTCGAGAAGCACTAGCTGCACACTACTACACACAACATCAAATCTAGGCGACAATACCCCTATCTCTCTTGGCTCAAGGGCCTCATCATCAACATTAATCACTGTGGGTGGATCCCCATCAGTAGCAGGAGCCCTCTCCTCAACATCTCACATATGTGAACAACCACAAGTATCCCCTCCAATAACCGGTAAAACTCTCACATCACGAGGAACATCCCTCATCTCCTCATCAAATGTCACAGAGGCACTATTACCACCACGATTGCCTCTGCCTCCCGCACAAGGAGCAACATGACTTGAGGCTAACCTAGCCCGTGTAGAAGCTCTCCTCAACTCATCAGATTTGTTTCTTACCATGTTAACTACAAATGAAAAAAATAGAGACCAGATATGTACATAATACCAAAATGCAAAATGCAAGTCACGTGTATATGCAAAGGTAAATATAAAGCACATAAATGCAAACAAAAGTTATACCCAAAGGATCATTCCATGAGTACCCTGCAGAAGATACCACTCCTCTCAGTATCGTAGTCTGGCTAGTAGCCGAATAAAAGAAGGTTTCGGCATGAAGTGTTGTTAATCTCTCTTTTCTACCATTGCCATCACTAGGCCTCTCTGGAAAATCATCGATGTCGTTCCAATTACTACTAAAGCAGTCGAAATCCCCACGAGTGCGCTCTCTAACGTAAAGGAACTCATGTTTCCAATGTTTACCATAATTATCCTTTGCACTCTCAAGGTATGCACAGAGGGATCTAGTCGACAGATAATAAAACCTCGAATTTTTACCTCCTCTCTGGGTAAAATTCATCTGATACCCCTTGGTTTTTATGGCCACCACAAATCTCACTATGGTTGCATACTCATTGGGTGTAAACTGAGCAGGATTCAAACCAATCTTCATAATGATGTCCACGTTACTCCGTGACTATCATAAATCTAAGCTCATCGGCCACATAAGATGTGAAAATAGTGGTGCACCCCTTAAGGGGTAGATGCATCATATCATCAGGCCTGGGGATAATAACCTCATACTCCATGGGTATATCATAATCCCTCCTCAGCTTTTCCACCATCCGATTCCTTGGATGTTTAGGAAAAATATCCTATATCTCAATGAAGAGTGCCTATGAACCCTACAGGGTGAACAATATCGTCACTCTTAGTAATATTGCAGCCTCATGGAGTAGTACGAACGATAGTTGCGTGGAAAACCTATTGTGATTATAACCTGCAATCCAAATTTGCACACATAGTCTAATACGAGTCAAAATTGACGTGGACTTTGTCAATTTGAATCGACGTGGCCACGTGGCACGACCTCACATGACCAAAAATGGAAGAAAAAAAACGTGACGAGAATACGAAGGGTTCTCTTGCCTTTCAATTTGGAGTGAAAACGCAGTCTTGAAACTCACTTTCCTCCAACCTCAATCTCGCTCCTCTATCTACTTTCTCTCTCTGAAAGTGGGAAAAGGGAGGCTAAGTGAAGAGTTGATGCTTTAAAAGGATAGCCTTAATGGGCCTAAAAAGCCCTATAAGCACATCACTAAAAATGTGCATTTTAGACTAAGAGCTATAGGTCCAATTTACTGAATCCTTCATGGGTTGACAATAATGTGGCCCAAAAATATTTGCATCTCGGCCTCCAATATTTTTAAAAATTACAAAAATAGCCCAAACATTCTTCATAACTATCAAGAAGGGTTAAAAAGGCTATTTTGCCACACGTCGACGTATATACATGATAATTATGCCCAGTCTCTACTTTATAGTTTGAATTATGCTCAATGAGTTGAGCCCATCTCAAACTGGGAGACTTATGGTGTGCCGTAATTATGACACCTCTAGAATTACACGATGGTCTTGAAAATAACTCAAAATAAAGGAATCGAAAGGCAATTTTCATGCGATCCGATGAGACCACTTAAAACGCCTAAACGATGCGACCCTGAGGACAATATTGCTGACCTCGAAAAAATGGCTTGTTATTACAAAAATTTTACATCAAGTTGGCAGGCCCAAAGTGGGATCCACACACAAGATGCTTGCCCCTAAAAAGACACGCTACATGGCACGTCGGTCCATATACTGACGCGCCATGTCGGAAAGCACGTGCCCTTTAAAAGGGCATGTCAGTTCAAAACCAAAAGGCCACATAGCACGTCAAACCAAAAACAGATGTGCCACACGGCACGTCGGAGAAAAAATGCACCACCCCCTCCCCCCGCAAGGGGGCACTCTGGTTGCACAAATGACACGTGGCATGTCGGTTAAACTGTCGCACTGGGCCCTGGTCTGGTGTGGCACGGGTGCACCAAACGTATGGTGCATCCCTTCTTTCCTTCATATGTGTGTGTGTGTTCCCACACACCCATGCTTTACCCAATTTCTATAAATACCCCCTCACTCCTTCATTTGGGGGGTTGGCCATTTGGAGGTTGGACACTTTAGGTCTCTCACATATTTCTAGCTTTCTAGTGAGAGAAAGCATGTTAAACCAAAACACGTCAAACAAAAGCACGTCAACTTTGAAGCACATCAAACTAAAAGCACGTCAAACAAAAACACATCAACTTGAAAGTACGTCAAACCAAAGCAAGTCAAACTAGAAGTACGCCAACCAAAACACTTAAAATATTTTCTCCTCTACTTTTCCATAGACATTCAAATATCAACAATCGGACTAAGTATGAGAGAACTTTGACCCGTGATTTGACCACTTCATAGTGAAAATCACTTGAGGTCGCAACCCCGAGCCTCCAAAAGGCTCGATGAATCACAACGTCTTTAGGCCGCCCAAATGATCTCCAAATAAGACAACACCCAATAGGGGTTAATACATTGACCACCCAAGCCTCGACTACTAGACATATATTCTACAGGATTGTCTAAATCGAGCCAAATGGCCAATACAATGCACACAGTTTCCGAGTTAGCATTACATTGCATAATACCCTCCCGCGAGCACAATATAATAATGAACTACGTCCAACTGAATTTTTTATACTTAAAGAGATATGTAGGTAGCTCGACCCAACATTGAGCCCAGTCGCAAGCATGCAAAAACCGTATCCTCCTCTAGCCTAGGTTTACTATTTATTTTTACTGTTTATACCTTACCATTGTGTTTTTAGTGCAAGTTTCCATCTAACCAAAAGCTCTTCTTGTGTTGCCTATAAGGGGCAAGAGAGTCTAGTGAAAAAGTAATCTCGAGACTAGCAAAAACACCCGCGCCAAAAGGGTATTTTCGTATGTTAATTAATCATTCCACGCCAGACTAACTCAAGATCTGAATAGGTCATGAGCGAGCTTTGAGATCAAGAAACCTACACTGAAAATACAACACATAGACTAGGTTGGGACTAACCCAAACGAAGACAGTTTGGTGCCTAAATCAATAAATGCGCGTTGAAGTCATAGCTTTGAGTTGGATAGGTCCTAGTATTGTTTAAGAGACTGCAGATGAATATTATGAAGTAACTTTAGTAAGTCAGTAACTATAACTTATTAGTATAATTAAAAGTAAAGAGTTTATTAAATACTAAAATATTTCTATTTTCGACCTAAACAAAAAATCATTATTCAAATTCAAGTGGTTTTTCTAACTTTTTTCCCAAAACTCCCAAATTCATTTAATAATAATATCAAAGCTGTAATCCATGAACAAATTTACTTAATTAAGCGGAAACGCAAACAAACATCTGTAATCAATTTAAAACTAATAATTCCATTAAAAGTGTATAGTCATAATTAATTTGACTGCAACACTTTCCCATTAACCCATTCACTTCACTTCCAACACTCACTACTCCCAGCTAAGCTAACACACAAAAAAATGAATCTTTCCCGATTTACCCTCGCCACATTCCTCTATTTCCTCCTCCTACCCTCCACCACTCTCGCCGCCGTCAACACCACACTAGGCCTCAACATCACCAACGCCCTAATCAACGGCCACATCTTCAACGTCGCCGCCACAATGCTCGCCGCCTCAGGGGTAGTTTCGGAACTCGAATCCTACGAAACCGGCGCCGGAATCTCTCTCTTCATCCCCACCGACGAAGCCTTCGCCGATCTGCCGCCGTCCGTCGGACTCCAATCCCTACCAGCCGACAAAAAGGCGATGGTGTTACGGTACCACGTGCTCCACTGTTACTACCCGTTGGGGACGCTCGAATCGATCGTGAATCCGAATCAACCGACATTAGCGACGGAGCAAAACGGAGCGATGAGTTTTGTGTTAAATTTGTCGAAAGTTAACGGATCGATGGCGATTGATACCGGAGTGGTTAGGGCTTCGATTACGCAGACGGTGTTTGATGAGAATCCGGTGGTGATTTTTGGCGTGTCGAGGGTTTTGTTACCGAAGGAGTATTTTGGGACGATATAATAATAAGGGAAAAAGGCGATACTAGACCCAATCTATTAGCGTTTTTGCGATGTTGTACCCAACCTTTCATTTTTTACAACGCTGTACCCAACCTTTCATTTTTAAAACATGTTGTACCCAAACTAACTTTCCGGCCAAAAAACGTCATATTCTGATCTTGTGACATCGGCAATCCGATTTGCACGAGGGCAAAATAGTCATTTTATTTATTTATAATAAAAATTAAAAAAAATTAATAAAAAATAAGAAAAAGCAAAAAACCCCCCCACCCACCCCCCTTCCCCGTCGCCCCCCCCACCCCACCCCACCCCACCCCACCTCCCCCACCCCGATTTTGCAGCAAAACCGCTGCAAATCGCGGTGAATCACCGCGATTCGCAGCGGTGTTGCTGCAAATCGCGGTGACGACCGCGATTTGCAGCCGTGGTGGCTGAAAATCGCGCCACCACCGCTGCAAATCGCGGTGGTGACCGCGATTTGCAGCCACCACGGCTGCAAATCGCGGTCATCACCGCGATTTGCAGCAACACCGCTGCGAATCGCGGTGATTCACCGCGATTTGCAGCGGTTTTGCTGCAAAATCGGGGTGGGGGAGGTGGGGTGGGGTGGGGTGGGGTGGGGGGGGGGCGACGGGGAAGGGGGGTGGGTGGGGGGGTTTTTGCTTTTTCTTATTTTTTATTAATTTTTTTTAATTTTTGAGTGTAGTACCGATTTTATCCCTGCAAATTCCCAATTTTGGCCGGAAAATTAGTTTGGGTACAACATGTTTTAAAAATGAAAGGTTGGGTACAGCGCGGTAAAAAATGAAAGGTTGGGTACAACATCGCAAAAACGCGATAGTTTGGGTCTAGTATCCCCGTTTTATTAAAGAAGGGACACGATGATGTAATTGAATTATTGTTGTAATTACTTGCCATCAGAGTTAAGTTTGACTATATAGGGGAATTATTTACTTTATAGTTTCTTGTTATTATACTGCTCTAATGAAAAGAAAAAAAAATTGTTATATGTTCTTTTCTTCTTTTTTTTTTGTATTTTATAAGTTAATAACTTGATATCAGAGTAATATTATTCCACCTTCGTATTAACGAACACCTCTAGTAAACACTCTATCGTTAAGGGTATTTTTCACTTGAATTATAGGAAATTACGTTATGAATCACATAATACAATGATAATTATGGAGTTATCTTACCCAGATAATTATGTGTTATCATTTTGGCGACGTGTGTGTGAATGACATAAGAAATATGATTTGAGCACGATTCATAAAGAATCTACCCAATCAGGTAGCTCATAATGCTGATACACATATTAGAAAAATATGGGACCGTTGTAGCCCCTCGGGACGAATAAAGTAGAAATTCTCTCCCGGCGCCCAAGGCACCAATTGCAAATGGTCCGGATCATGGAGAGAAATCATCAGCTTGGAACCAAAAGACATGAGGGCGTCATATAGCGTTACGTGGAGCCCATTGTTGTACGAACTTAGATCCAAGATGACGATGTACCCAACATCCTGATAAACATGTGAAGTACGGTAAATGTCATGTACCTCCCAACCTTTAGGTTTTTAGGCTTACGACATCTAAAGTGGAGCCCAGGCAAATCCCGCTCTCAGGATTTTCTAGGGTGCCCCTGCTCACTTGAAGGACCATCTCATTCCCCATGACGTGGAGGACAGAACCGCACCAGATATCAAATCCAATTACCTTCCATGTTGTGGAAGCATCGATCGAGTCGTACAACGTCATATGTGGTGGGCTAGCCATCCAAGCCTTCAAAATCATCATATCAACGACACATCTCAATGTCAAATTCCCCACCTGAGGGAGGGAAATTCGCGACACCTAGAGAGGGGCCAGGGAGCGTCGGGTGTCCATCATACGTCGTACCACCCCACTCCAGGTGCTCTAGGTAGCTCGAAGCGAGCACATGCTACGGTGGCCATGACTGACGACCCCTCCAGTCTAAAGGAAGGGAAGACAAAAGAAACACTGAAACATATTGCGAATATCACAAAGCTTGGGGACATGTGACCAACGAATGTTGGGTTGTCGACACCTAGGGCGAAAATAGAAAGGCGTCTCTCAAGTCAGGCCAGAAGAGGCTTTATGCTATATACCTTTTTTAATAAAAGGACATAACATTTTTTACTCTAAAAAGACGTCGGAAGAAAGAATGTCAAGTCTTACGAGGCATCATTGGCCCCTCATGGACACGCATAAGTTTTGACCTTCGAGTCAAAAGCTAAGTTGATCAACAAACTAACACTCGAGACGATGCCAAGCTAGGGACATACCACTCAAAAATCCCACGAAGCAACATTGTAAACTCCTATAGGTCTTGATGTTCGAGTCAAAAGCTAAGTTAATCAACTCGCTTACACCTATGACGGTGTCAGGTAGGAGGCTGACTAGTCGAACGTGAATTGGCAGGTACCTTGCTCTCACGAGCCAAGCTATCCAAAACCACAGGCTACTGAAACAAACATCAGACCATATCAGAAACGACGAGAAGAAGCATGAAAAGACGAAGTGGCAATTTTTTTTTTTACCCTTGCAACAACAGCATCGCAACGCTAGTTGGGTAGGAGTAGATGAAAATAGCAGGTATTCACCTCGAAAACCATCTCCTGCCGATCGATTGCTTCGCATCGCCCCTTGACGTCGACCTCCTTAGAAAAAATAGAGTCCTTGCCAATGGGGAGAGTAACCTTACGATGTTCTATTGTAAAGGGAGATCGCACTTCTTATGAAGTCGAATGAGGAAAGGAGGAAGGACCTAAGAACGTGGACCCACCCCCTCGACAACGGAAGGAGGAGCCTTGGTCCCAAAAAGGCTCCTCCGATCGATCCCCTTTTGTTGGAGTCGGATCCTCCTCTTCACTACTGATATTCAGAGGAGCATCAGTAGTTCCACCAGCTTCGAAGTGCGGCTTCTTACCTAATAGCAGATCGAAAAAAAAATAGTCAAAACATGACTTACGAAGAATAAGGAATAGAATCACAAACAAAGGGTACTCATCTTAAGGACCAACAGAGGACTTCGACGGAGGTCTCTTCTTGCTCGAAGAAGCAACTTCGGCGGCAACTCGAGCAATTGCCTCGAAAATCTGAACGTGAGGCCCAACTTTCTTCATCTTCTTCTTATGGCGAGTGGCAATACACGAACCTACTGCTGGTCAAAGAACATCCTCTAAAATCACGAAGCGGTGAGATTTAACGTCCCTCTTTCTTATTTATCTAAACAGCCAACTCAGCCACCGCATTTGGAATAGATGCGGCCAACTCGATAGGAGGCTCTGATATGCCCTCTGGACCGGCCCACAAAAGAAAGCTTCTGTGAATCAAAACCCAGCCTTCGGAATAGAGAAAGGCTTGTAAAAACGCTCATCGAAAACAACAAAGATTCGTATTTGTCCCCCTACAAAAAAAATCGTAAGATATAAGGAAACGAGGACTCGCGTAAACCCAGTAAACAATAAAATGAGACAAGAGAACTCCCAAAAGTATTCATCATGGCGAAGATCATCTGGCAGAGGAACATGAATACGAGAGGGCCTCTATAAAGCCCCCCTAACATAAATAGAATGGGGTTCTTCCTCAACCTGAACAAGTTAATGAGACCCGATACAGAGGACCATAGCAAAGAGTCTTGAAACACAATTTAGATGCCTTCGGGTCCAGATCATGAGGCCCCTCGTCTTCCTCTTTCCACTAGCCTCATTTAAGCTTCACAAATAAGAAGCGGCTCTTCCAGGCGCCCGTGGAGGTGGAATTTCCAATAAGGAAGCGAAAGTTATCAAAAGGGAAGAAGAGGTAAATAGGGGAAGCCTTCATGTTGGTACCAACATGATAGGCAATAAGAAACAAAAGGGTTGATAATGTTAGCCCAAGTAGTTGACAACACAACCAAAACCCAGCTAACACCCCACATAAGTTAAGAGCTGGAGTTCAGCTAGCTCGGACAAGCCCTAATGTGGTCAAGCACCTCTACATACCATTGGGGAAGAAGTAACGAAGTCCATGTTGGATCTGCTCCTTGTAAATTGTCAAGAACTTAACAGATGGGGCATCAACCCGATCCTCCAACAAAGAAATTTCCATGTCTAATTGACCACATTGTAATAATACTAACCATTTACGAAATAAGGTATCTACAACCATCTACTTCTCCTCATCGAATGTAATACTACTAACCATTGATGAAATAAGGCGAGACTACCTCGTGGGAACATGGATCCTAATGCAAGAGCCTTACCCCTCTTCTTTGAAGACTCACGACGGGTCCTCTACTTTATTCTTATGCCACTAGAAATGAAGATGCAAAAGTTACAGAAGTAACAGCTGCAAGAGCTTCGTCTGAGTTGACTTCCCCTACAACCATAGTCGAAACCGCTACTGTAGAGGAAATGGTGATGTAGAATAGAAAAAAAGGGGTTAGGAGAGGTCATTGTAGAGGAAGAAGTAGAGGAGGAAATGAAGAAAGAGAAAACAAGTAGTCTGCATCGTCAAAACATCTAAGAGCTCATACTTTTTTTTAGGGAAAAAGTACGGACTATACCCATCGTTTAGCCTCTTTTACGAAACTATACCCAACCTTTAAACTTTTGCAATACTATACCTAACCTTTGAAAACCGTAACTATACTATACCTATACTAAATTTTCGCCAAAAAACGTCATTTCCAAACAAAGTGACATCATGTATCGGCAAGTGAGGGGGGTAATATAGTCTTTTCGGTATGGCCTCTTATTTAGGAGGGAATAAGGACACATAACATCAATTTTCCCGCACTTTAATTGGGGATTCTCAAAAACCCTAAAAGTCGCAAAAAGCTCCCCTCCTCAAATTCCTCAAAATTTGACTGATTCCTTCTCTAATTTTGCGAAATTCCGACAACATCAAAGCTTCTAAGCTTATTCCCGACAATGGGGTGGAAAGTTCGAGACGAAAACACACTTTTGCCTCAAGGATCCTTGATTCCCGACTATGGTAAACTTTTTGTCCCTACCAACTTTGTTTTTTTACTTTAATCATACTACGTTGTTGTCGATTGCAGCATTTGGGGGTAGTGGGTGGTTAAATAATTGTATTATTGAACTAGGGTTTTGTGGGTTTGGCATTTTACAACCTTTTTCTTTTGTTATGTAACTGTTTAGTGGTCTTTTGTGTCCCCCACTGTCGAAAATCATGCATACTTTAGTATTAGTATATTGCATGTCCTAGGTAAGCATGTAAGCATTTTGCATGGCCGCACATTGTTAGGGTTTTGAAGGTACTGTTGTCTATATGCAGGGGGTGATGAGGATTTTTTTTCAATCATGATTCATCACTCTGGGAATATGGTGTTTCTGGGCAAACCTACATATATGGAGGGACAAATCAGCTTTGTGGACTACTGCACAGCTGATGAAATATCAAGACTTGAGCTGATAAATATGGTTGTTGACCTCGGGTTGGGTGATGACTGGATGGTATTTTATAAGGATGAGCCAGAGGTGTTTGGTCTTCAACTTGCATGCATTACCAATGATGATGAAGCTTACCACATGGCCAAATTTGCTGCTCAACACAAACTGGTGGAGGTTTACCTTATGAAACCACCAACACCCAATGCTGCCTCTCTGTCAGATGATGCTAGCGTTGAGTTTGTAGATGTTGAGGCAAGTGAAGATACAGATCCTCTCCCTCCAATTAGTGAGCCCCTTAACTATGGTGGTGATGATGAAGGGAATTATGGGTTTGGTGGTGAAGAGGATCCTGATGGCTTTGCAGAAGAGTTGGAAATAGTAGCATGTTAAGTTGAAGAACTCTCTTGTGGCAGTGACAGAAGTAAGGGTAAACAAGATAAGGGTAAGGAGAAGGCTAAGGATAAAGGTAAGGGTAAACTTAGAGGGAAGAGGAGAAGTAGATCATCTATTAATGCTTTTGGTGAGAGGATAGACATGACATATGATGATGGTGCTGGACAGTCAACAACTGGTGGACAGACAACAAATAGAGCACATACCTCAACTGAGGGAGTTCCAAGAGAACCTGCTACTACTGAAGAGAATGGTGCTGCATCTGGCAGCAATGTAAGAGATTTGCCAAGTTTTATATTAGAGAACTGTGGGCCACTAGTTGCATCCATAATAGACTTGGTGAACAGTGATGACAGTGATGGTGAGGTTTCTGTGGGGTCTGATTCTGAGTACTCAGATGGGATGGAAGATGAAGATAATGATCCAAGGGAGGAAGCCAATCTTGACACAGTGAATGTTGATCTTGAAAGTGCAACTGTCAACACAGAACCTAGAAGAGAATGTGATGCCAGGGCAGTACCATCTGCAGATGCCACTGCAGATCCATCAAATGCTAATGGGCCAAGTACAGATACCACTGCAGAGACATCATCAGCTGCTCAACCTAACACAACTGCCTCTCAAACATGGGTGTCTGATGGCCTCCTGCTTCCTCTACACTCACTAGAGAAAGCCTTGTGAAAAAGAAGAAGAAAAGTGGATTACTAGAACCTGTAAGGGAGACTTACAGAAATCATGAAGTCTTCAATCCATTGATTGACATGGCAAAGATTTAATTCAGAGTGAAGATGGTATTCCAGCATCCTGATCACTTGAAGGATGCTATTAACCAATATGCTAGGGATGAAAAAAGGCCAATCAGAATGGTTAAAAGTTGTCCAAAGAAGATTAGTGCAAGGTGTGCTGACTTGGAATGCCCTTGGTACATATATGCTTCACAGATGAATGGTGAGAAGACCATGATGATAAAGACACTCATCGAGCCACATGAATGTCAAAAGGAAGACATAGTGAGACAGGCTACATCAACATGGCTAGCCAAGAAGTACTATGATAAAATCATCACTGATCCAAATTGGCATGTAGAGTCAATGTTGACTATTTTCAGAAGGGATACCAACATGGTCTTCTCTAAGGCCCAAGCTTATAGGTGCAAGCACAAAGTTTTTGAAATGGGAAAAGGAGATGATGCTAAACAGTACTCATATCTTTGGAGATATGCAGAAGAAATGATGAATTCAAATCCAGGAACAACTGTGAAGATAAAATGCAAGTTGTTTGGTGAGATTTGCAAATTCAAGAGGATGTATGTATGCTGGGGTGCCTTGAAAAATGGATTTTTGGCAGGATGCAGGCCAATAATATGTTTAGATGGTACCCATTTAAAGACCAAAAATGGTGGGATCTTGTTAACAGTTGTAGGAGTTGATGCAAATAACAACACATATCCATTTGCTTATGCAATTGTGGAGAAGGAGGAAAGTAAGACATGGTCCTGGTTTCTGCAGCTACTCATTGGAGATCTCAACATCAATAACAGCTCACACTGGACCATCATTAGTGACAAGCAGAAAGGGTTGATTGATGCTGTTGAGCAGTTGCTTCCAAATAGTGAGCACAGATTCTGTGTGCTACATCTTTGGGCTAACATGAGAAAGAAATTCAAGGGTTTAACCTTGAAGCATATTCTCTGAAATGTTGCAAGAGAAACTAGGCAAGCTGATTATGATAGATACATCAATGAACTAAGAGTACAAGATCCAGCTGCTGCTGCTTGGTTAGCGGAAAGACCACCTGCTCACTGGTGTAGAGCATTCTTCTTACATCACTGCAAGAGTAACATGCTGCTGAACAATATGTCAGAAAGCTTTAATGCTTTAATTGTGAAGGCAAGATCTATGCCTATCATTGAGACGTGTGAGTATATTAGAATGCTTATGATGAAGAGAATTGGAGTAAGGAGGAAGGAAATGGAGAGGGAGACAACATTGCTATGTCCCAAGATTGATGTGATGTTTAACAAACTGGTTGATGATTCTGTCCAATGGATTGCCAATTGGAATGGGAGTCTGCAGTTTGAAGTTGTTGGCCCATTTACATCAGTGAGGGTAGTTAATTTGGCAGAGAAGACATGCAGCTGTAATAGGTGGAAACTTACAGGCATACCTTGTGTCCATGCCATCAGTGGCATGAAGTATATGAAATACAAGAATCTGGAACAATTTGTCCACCCATGCACAGAGAGACATACCTGAATATATATGGGCATTTCATGATGCCAATGGAGGGAAGAGAAGCATGGACAATGCCTAGCACCACAGCTACAAAGTTAGTACCCCCAGCCTACAGCTATGCCTGGTCGACCAAAGAAAGGAAAGAGGAACACAAAGAATGATGAAGTCAAGAAGAAAAGGATTGAAGATTCTATTGAGGCTGGAAAACTTTGTAGAATTAAAATAGGTATGACTTGTAGTTACTGTGGTAAACAAGGTCATAACATAAGAGGTTGTGAAGTGAGGAGATCCAATCCTCTAACAGGACCAGTTAAGAAGAAGCCTAAGAAGAAAGCTAGTCAGAATGAGCCAAATTTTCATGTTAGCCTTTCCTTGAATTAACTGGTGTACTATGTACTTATCCTTGATCTAACTGTTATACAATTTCCTTGTCCTAGGCTGAAGATGGTATTGGAACACAGAACTCTTCAGTGCAGCAAGAACCCTTACAAGGAACCAGGAACAACTCTTCCACCCAAAATTCATCTGTTAACACAGGTACAGCCCCTCGAAATGCTGGACCTCTCAAAAAGAAGAGAATACATGCTAGATATTACAAGAACCCTAAGGTATTGTACCTATTTATATATGTTGTAGTAGCTGCAAGATTGTGTTTGTAGATTGCTAAATACTCATTTGATATGTTGTAATAGCCACCAACTGTTCCTACAAATGTGCCACCACCAGCATACAACACAGCAACAACTAGTGAACCAGGTGTAAACCAGTTCCATCAGTGGTCATCAGCAAGTGAAGTACATGCTGCTGTTAATGCAACAAGACAGAAGAGAAAATCACAGGTTAATATTTGCTTAAAGAACATTTTTGGGCTACTAAAGTGTTGAATATATGAATTGATGCTCTTAATTTATCCCTTGTTATTAGGTAGAACCACCCAGGAGAATGACAAGGAGTCAAACAACCCCTTCAAAAGCAACCTCTGATGCAGTTGTGCCCAATTTTCCAGCTCCAACCAGACCACATACAAGAAGCCAACCTCCCCAAGCTATGCCTACTACAAGTGGTACATCCAAGCCTGTTGAGGCAAGTAAGAGAAGGTTATTTCCAGAATCAACTCAAGCTCCCACAAATATCTCATCCACAGGTGCACCAGTACATGGGAATTGGGAACTAATTCCTCCTGGAAGGAAGAAGTTCAAAGCACCTGCACCAAGGCCTAAGATTGGAGTACCTAAGAGGCCAGTGACAAAATCCTTTGTATCAACTGGGGAGTAATTTGCTAGTGTTTAGTACTCTTTTGCACATTTGATAATGGTGAAGTATTGTGATGATGATGAAGTTTTGTTGTACTTAGAGTACAGTATTTTAGGTTTGCCATCATCATCCATTTTGATGTACTTAGAGTACAGTTCTACATCTTTATTAGAATGATGTTGTTTGCTTGTGTTACATTTGTTAATGCTTTTGAAGTGTTTGATTTGTTTCATTCTACATATAGTGCTAAAACATAACATAATAAGCAAGGATAGACAACAAAACCCAATAACTTTTATTAATATCATCTCAATGGCAAACAAAACACCATACATTGACAAGCAAACACCAACCATAATAAGCAAACAAAACATCATACATTAACAACCACATAAAACAAGCATTACCAGCAGCACCAGTGCATATCAATTGTTCAGATACATATCAAATAAAAACGATAAATTAAAACCACTCGGACCTCACCATTGTTCAGATACATATCAACTAAAAACGATAAATAAAAGCATAAATAAAACTCAAGCTTCCAGTCCCAACAACATCATTCTTCTTCCTCAGGTAGATATGCCACCCAATGCATCGCAAAGAGTTCATGGAGGTATCCAGCGTTCTCGCAACCGTACATCCTAAGAAACTTCTCAAAATTGGTCTCCTACACAACACAGAACATCAATCGAACAATCTTGTTTAAGAGTAAATAATCTAACCAAAGAACATGAAAGGAAAGACATACATGTTTAGGGATTGCGTGATAGTCGGCATCGATGCACACTGTCCACTCAGGCGGGACACAAAGACACAAGATGTTTCCAACGAAGCTTTTATCCCACAAAGACACAATTGCGGATTATCCATCTTAATCGACCAATTTTTTTGAATAATTGAACTGGAGAAATTAGGGTGACGAATTGGGGGGAAAATTGGTTTAATAGCTGAGGGAGCCGTTATGTTACCGTTGGGAATAGTAACTTACCTGTTTTACCCCTCAAAATTTTGAATTTGGCCGGAAATTTAGTATAGGTATAGTATACTTACGGTTTTCAAAGGTTGGGTATAGTATTGCAAAAGTTCAAAGGTTGGGTATAGCTTCGTAAAAGAGGCTAAACGATGGGTATAGTCCGTACATTTTCCCCTTTTATGAATGCAAGGGAAAGCGTGGAGACTATGAACATCTCAAAGTCCCCTATTTACATTAATGATTGGCGAGGAACTAGGGTACACGACCACTCCTTCGCTAATAATAGATTGTTCATATCAAAATACATGTTGTGCGTGGCCAACCAAAAATGGGTGACAGTTGGAGAATCAACTGGTGTACTACGCAGACAAAGCATTTAAGACCCGGGGGAGCGTGTGCACATTCCCCCTGATCTTCATCTTGGCATATATAAGACAAATTCAAAACAACGATGTTTTCAGTACCAAGCATGAAAATGATAAAAATAATGGACCTTTTCCTCTTCTCCATAACGCCCCTTAGAAAACAATCATAATCCCAACACAAAGGAGAAAAAAACCATAAGAAAAACTCACAAGTCTCCAGCCTAGTGTACTATGAACCTACAAACATAAGGGGCAATTGATGACCTATAAATACATCGGGTACTCAAAAGACCAAAATTCCCCACAAGATCCAAGGAATAAGCATTTGCGAAAGGTCTTTCATATAAAGAGTTCACCATAACCCCTCGCCAGAGGGACATATATCGCCTCGTATGATCATCAACCTCGAACAATGAAGCCTTGAATACAATCAGACGTCTTAATAGCCAACTTGGAGGAATCACGCGTAATAAAGGTCTGACATCCATAATTGGTCCAACTATCCTTAGATCGCTAGCGACCCACATTATTCATTGTCAACAGATTCATTCCGCACAAATAAGTATTAATGGACACTTATCGTATAATATTAATGGAGGCCAAGTTGTTACGGTCTGACCTTATTAGTAGGGGAGAATTCTCTCATCATAAACAAACTCAATTCACAATACATATCGTTAAGGGTACTTTTATCTCAACATAAACCAACTCAGATTCACACAACACAAATTCATAAACCAACTCAGATTCACACCAACTCATAGTTATCCTATAGTATTCTTTTCTTATTCCATTCTTTATATTTAGAGGGCCCTCGTATTAACGAACGCCCCTCGTAAACACTACAGTTAAGAGTACTTTTCTCTCGAATCACGAAAATTGCGTTTCGAACCATATAATACAACAACAATTAAGGAGTTACCCACCCGAAAGTTATGTATTATCAATTATGACATAAATTTATATTTGGATGATGTCCATCATTAAATTATTGGGAAAAAAACACCCTGCCCCTTATTCTTTCTACCGTTTCGCACTCCCCCCCCCCCCCCCACCTTTGTTTCGTTGTACCCGACACCCCCAACTTTGAAACCGTTAGCACATTACCCCCCGTTAGACTTTTCGTCAATTATGAGGGAATATTCGGTCGAATCTTATCACACCCCACTCACATGACCATTCGTTGAGGGTATTTCGGCCATTTCGTACAATAATAAATTACTGTTCATCATCTTCAACCCATCCCGTCACTACCCCCCCCCCACCCCGTCGCCGCTGCAGCCGCCGCCATCATCACCACCGCCGCCATCATCATCACTAGCCCCGTCGTCGTCATCACCACCCCCAATTTCATCACCACCGCCGCCATCACGCCATCATCATCACTAGTCCCGTCGTCATCATCACCACCGCCGCCGCCATCATCACTAGCCCCAATTTCATCACCACCCCCGCCGCCATCATCACCACCCCCAATTTCATCACCACCCCCGCGGCCATCATCACCACCGCCCTGGCGACTCCACTTCGAACTCCGGCAAAAATCCTCACCATGTTATATAGAAAATGTACGGTGAACAGTGAACAGCGAAGTGTTAACAGTGAATAGTGATCAGTGCACGGTGAACAATGGCTGCAGGGTTGGGGGTTGTGGGGGGGGGGGGGGGGATGGCCGAAATACCCTCATAATTGACGGAAAGTCTAACATGGGGTAATGTGCTACCGGTTTCAAAGTTGGGGGTGTCGGGTGCAACGAAACAAAGGTGGGGGGGGGGAGTAAAGTGCGAAACGGCAGAAAGAATAGGGGGCAGGGTGTTTTTTCCCTAAATTATTCTCAAGAAAATTGTGTGAGAAGACAACAACACAATATGGGGGTGGGGGGATGATCATAGTGTTTGGCATACCTTGACCCAAAACTAGGGGAAATTGTAAAATTAGTCTGCTAATATGGCACATTTTTCCTTCTCGTGCTTTATTATGTGCATTTTTAGTTTTAGTCCATTACTGTGGACTTTCAGTCATCCAACGATTTCAATTCTAATTTCTGCCCAGAGGAGTCACGTGCCGCACGTGACACCCTCAATTTGTAGATAATTGAACGGACTAAAAATGAAATAGCAAGCAACAAAGAACGAAAATTGTAAACGCACCATTATAAATGACTAATTTTAAAATTTCACTGCAAATTTACACGTGTGCCTTTTTCATTATCCTTCAATTAAGGGTATCGCTCCTTCAATTAAGGGTATCGCGTGCAGCACAAGATTTCTCCGGTGAGAAATATTGATGGAGCACTGAAATTGATTTTTTGTCCGCAATATTGATGAATTTTTGCAACCTCAATCAGGATTTTACTAAGATATTCTCGTTCAAGTGGCTAACAATTATTATCGCGTTTTCCGTAATTCCACCCTTCATTTTTCTCTTACTTGTGAATGCGATCTTCATTTTCATATATCCACGACAAAAAGAAAAACATCTAAATGCCGAGTAAGCATTAGAAATGAATAATTATATTTTTTATTTTGCAACACATCTTTTTAAATCTCTCCCTACTTAGCAAGGGGTCTCTTCTTGCTAACCAATAACCATCACGACTAAAATATTAAAAATAAGCTAGAAAATTCTTTTCTAACCTTGGCAACGAAAAATTCTGTGATATGGCTCGTCGCCCAGTACGAAAGATTCGTTTCTAGCGTAGGACCAAAATTGAAAAATAAAAAATAAATATGCACAATAAATGACAAAAAATTGTGTTAATTAGTTGATATCCAAAGTGTCACAGAGTTAACTTTCCAAGGACATATTTAAACAAAAAAATAAATAAATCAAATAGCTTGTGTCTGTATCGTTTCAGAGTTGATGATGTTAGAAACAATGGAGATAACGAACAGTATATAAATTGACACGCAAATAAACAAAATTAATAATAACGCAGAAACTGAAAATTAACCGTAGTAATTGGTCGAGTCCTTCTCGGTTTCCTTAAAGTAGTTTAGTCCTCTCCACGTGCTGAGATCGTTGGACTAACTCTTCCCAGGATAAAACGACCTTTCGAATTGGCTACTAGCACTCGCAGAGCAATCCCGGCGAACTCGAACAGTAACAGACTACCACCACCACACAATGATTAAAACCCTTTTTTCGTGTATGCAAAAGTGTATTTTTTGCTGATGATTAACCCTATGGGGAGCGACCCCTTTTATAGACTAGGTTAGGGAGAAAGTTGGAAGACTTAGCCACCAAGAAACGTGGTTAAGATAATTACGAATCACATAATTAAGATAATTACAGATCTCGCAAAGATCTCGGATGAACGTAGACACGTTTCAGTTATAGAAACTGATAGGTAAATCTTATGGAAAGATTTCCTAAGATAATTAATTATCTCTTTGATGCTTATTATTTTCCGTATATGAATATAACAGAAAATTACATAATTCTATTTACGAAAAATAGAAATATTAAATATTGACATACAATATTTTCGACTTTAATTAGTCAACGTTGAGCATCAATTTCTCATTCACCCATGTACCAAACTCGACCCAAAGTCGATTGTACAAACCCGTTTCATTACCAATTTTCCAACAATCCCCCACATGAATGAAATTGAATGATCATGCATACATCATGTGGTGGTAGAGTTCTACGGACTATGCCTGCATAGGATAGGTAGGACACGCCCTTGAACCTTCCCTCATGAGAAATACTTTCTTTGCTAGCCGATAGTGTGACTTGACGTCATTGAACTATCCGCCGTTTGTGCAAACGTTCCATAAATCTCACACAGGTATAATTCCTTTTACCGTTGCGGTTCTCATGGTTTATGTCCATTTTGGCCCTGGACATACGCCTGGTTCTGCAAGAGTTTTCCAGAAAATTAAGCCCCCACAATTTTCCTCAGAGGCGGCCCCTCCTCTCTCTCACATAGGTGATTTCTTATCTAAGAGTAACCCGTATTACTCCGCTCGGATTTCCGACGCGTAAGAATCATTAAAAGCATAATGCTTAACCTTTCCCATTACGGGTGTCACTGTTTCATCTAGGAATGGACAAGGGTTGACCCCCACAGTGACCGTGCAAAGTTCTTACAATTAGGTTGTCCCATTGAACCAAGATCTTGGGATCTCCAGTCAAACATGGTTGGGTTTTCCTTCATAAGACTTTAATTTCCAATAGGCTTAAGTCCCATTCCCTTCGATGTCTTTTCAACTTGATCTCTATTTAACCCTTTGGTTAGCGGATCCGCAATGTTATCTTTTGACTTCACGTAGTCAAGGATGATAACCCCAGTTGAGATCAGTTGTCTAACGGTATTATGTCGTCGACGTATATGTCTAGACTTACCGTTATATAGAGCATTATTTGCTCTATATATCGTAGCTTTGTTATCGCAATTTATGCAAATTGCTGGCACAGGTTTGGGCCACACAAAAATATCTTCCAAGAAGTTACGGAGCATTTCGGCTTCTTCACTGCATTTGTCTAATGCCACAAACTCAGATTCCATCGTGAATCTGGTTATAATCATTTATCTTGAAGATTTTCATGCACATTTCACCTCCTAAAGTGAATACATGTTCACTTGTTGCGTTGGAGTCTTGTATAACATATATCCAACTTGCTTTGGTAAAACCTTCAAGCAACATTTGGATCTCTGGTATAATGCAACCCATAGTCACGAGTATAACGTAAGTACCCCAGTACTTTCACAATTGCTTTCCATTGCTCATGCCATGGATTACTCGTGAATCTACTCAATGTGCCAATTGTATAGGTAATGTCTGGTCGTGTACAACTCATTATGTACATTAGACTTCCTATCATTCTAGCATATTCCACTTGATCAACACTTTCTACCTTATTCTAAGATAAGTGTTGACTCGTGTCAATTGGAGTTCTGGCTACACCAGAATCACCATTGCTGAATTTTCCAAGAATCTTGTCCACATAGTGTGACTGAGTTAATATAAGACCCACTGACGATCTCTCAATCTTAATTCCTAAGATTACATCGACCAGTCTCATGTCTTTCATATTGAATCTTAAATTCAGCAAACATTTAATGGACTTCACCATTCGGTCGTTGCTTCCCACAATGAGTATGTCATTAACGTACAGACAGAGAACCAAATATCCTTCTTCTGTAATTTTGACGTAGACACATTTGTTGCACTCATTGATTTTGGGACCTTTTGACATCATGACGTTGTCAATTTTTTCATACATCGTTCTCGGTGTTTATTTAAGTTCACACAAGGACTTCACCAATTTATAGACTTTGTTTTCTTTTCTAGGAGCTACATAACCCTTGGGTTATTCCACGTAGAGTTCTTAATCAAGAACTTCCATTTAAGAAAAATAGTCTTTACATCCATTTGATGTACTTACAATTTTTGGAGAATGACAATCGCAACATCATTCTTATTAAATTTATTCTCGTCACATGAGATAAGTATCAAAGTAATAATGGCTTTCTTGTTACTTGTATCCTTCGATCACAAGTCCAGCCTTATACTTTTCGTTGTTCCATCTATTTTGATTTTCCGTTTGAAAATCCACTTAGAACTAAATGGTTTACATCCCCAAGGACGGTCAACCAATTCTCAAGTGTTTCGTGTTAGATGGAATCAATCTCATCTTTTATGGCTTCTTTCCATAAATGATTTTTAATAGAGCTTATAGCTTCTAATAAATTTTCTGTTCTTACCCTTATGCTTCGTCTTGGCTTTTCGTGGACCTCACCAGTTTCTTCAATTTCTTTTTGATCTTGACTATGTCAATATCATCGAAGACTCGCTTGAAGAACTTTGTCCAGCCACAATGAATTTACAAGAAAACATTGTTCAAAGAAGAGCGCATTTCTTCAGTGCATTATCGTGTTTTATGAACCTTTAGATTCATACATAACAAACCGATAACCAATGCTATTGTGGGCATAGCCATGCAAATATAGTCCAACACTTTGGATCTATTACCATTTTCTTTGGCACGAGTTTATGCCACTTTAGCACGACACACCCCCACATTTCAGAGTATTTATAAGAAAGTTGTACTTTCTCTATCACTCATAGGGAGTGTTTACCTTTTGGGGTATCTTATTTAAAAAGAAAGTAAGCCAACAAAATGGCTTCACCCCACTCGTCTTGCAATAATACATAATTTATTGCAACAATGTCATTCTCTCTAAAAGTAGGAGAATCTCATTTCAAGAATCTCGCAAGACTCGAACATGGTGAGATAAGTAGCATTATTTGCTACACATTTTCGAAAATCACATCAGTGCAATTCTTCGATTTCACTATAGTTCGTGAGAACCGTAGAATCTCCCAGACCAACTGGATCAATCAAACACATCATGCTCTAAGGCTAGGTTTTCTCAAGATTGAACCAATGTCTATGTTGTCGACGTTTGAGGCATCAACGAATTGGTATCAGTAATAACCATATCCGTATCAAATATTTATCGTATCTCTCTCGAGATTTGTTCTTCACATAAGAACATCTCACCAATCAACAAATAAATGAATGCACTTATTTAGTTATATTACTTATTCATAAGTAAACGATTACCTCAATGGTTCAACACAAAACGTCATCTTGTGTTGGTCTTTTACACATCACCACAAAGCATATATCATACATTTACCGTATGTGACCAACCATTGCTCGATCAATAAGTGGACAAGGTCATCATCATAAGCTTAAACCCAAAAAAACTCACGAAGAGAAACACGTTGGCAATATTATCTCCAATATTACAAAATGGGGTTTAAGGAAATTCGCAAATCAATCATAAGTGTAAAAATATGCGTTATTATTAATTTTGTTTATTTGCGTGTCAATTTATATACTGTTCGTTATCTCCATTGTTTCTAACAATCTTAAAGTAGATTAGTCCTCTCCACGTGCTGAGATCGTTGGACTAACTCTTCCCAGGATAAAACGACCTTTCGAATTGGCTGCTAGCACTCGTAGAGCAATCCCGGCGAACTCGAACAGTAACAGACTACCACCACCACACAATGATTAAAACCCTTTTTTCGTGTATGCAAAAGTGTATTTTTTGCTGATGATTAACCCTATGGGGAGCGACCCCTTTTATAGACTAGGTTAGGGAGAAAGTTGGAAGACTTAGCCACCAAGAAACGTGGTTAAGATAATTACGAATCACATAATTAAGATAATTACAGATCTCGCAAAGATCTCGGATGAACGTAGACACGTTTCAGTTATAGAAACTGATAGGTAAATCTTATGGAAAGATTTCCTAAGATAATTAATTATCTCTTTGATGCTTATTATTTTCCGTATATAAATATAACAGAAAATTACATAATTCTATTTACGAAAAATAGAAATATTAAATATTGACATACAATATTTTCGACTTTAATTAGTTAACGTTGAGCATCAATTTCTCATTCACCCATGTACCAAACTCGACCCAAAGTCGATTGTACAAACCCGTTTCATTACCAATTTTCCAACAGATGAGTATAGACACCTTGTAGTGTTCAACAAGAACGACAATCAGGGAAGCAAATGATAGATACGAACTCGTAGTCAATCCAACATATAATTAATTGGTACATGTAAATGACGACATCTCCGCTTCTATATATCTCCAAATTTTATACAGAATATTTTGTTGCTTAACAACAAGTTTTAGAAAAAGTGTTATTTTGACAATAAGTTTTGTACACATGTGGTAAAAGTGTGTTATTTTGACAATAAGTTTTGAGAATGTGTTATTTTGACAATAAGTTTCGTAGAATGTGTTATTTTGACAATTCACTCACGTTGTACACCGGCACTTGTTTTGTTGAACCTCCGTTCCACACATGTAGCAGAGACTGATCTTACATCTGCATTTCCAACAAAATTCACAAATCAAACCTCAAAATAAAATTAATTAATCAACAAATTAAAGAGAGGCAAAAGTAACTAATTTACCTGCACGTTACAATCGAACAGCCCAAACTTTTTGCCACAAAATGCCTACACCTCGGACACCTAATCCACCCTTTCTCCTCCGCAAATCTCGCAAAAGCTACGTCGTTTGCATCGTCCATCAAATCCGCATTCTGTCCACACCTAAACTTCTCGTGCCAAGCGCTCTTGCAATGAAAACAAAACAATCTCTTACAACTTGGGCACCTGGATTTCGTCGCCGGGTTTCCGCCGCACTCGTTAACGATCAGCATATTGCAGTTCAAGTACGGACAGTAACACTTATCTTGGTCGACAAGAGCCTCTGCGCACAGCACGTCGCACCAAAGCACAAAGAGCGGGGCGCCAATGGCTGGAGCCCAGGCGAAGGGGTCCAGCACGTTGTCGCAATTAACTGCGGGGCATTTGATGTGGCCGTCGTTGTCGTCATCGAGCTTTACGCGAATGTACTTGATCATGCAGTCGGTGCAAAAAGGGTGCGAGCACTTGTCACCGTTTTTGAATTTATGCGAGGTGGACTCAATGCAGATTTCGCAAGTGAATTCTTCTTCTTCTACTACTAGTTCTTGTTGGTCATAAGGAGGAGGAGGAGGTGAGTTTTCAGGGAGTTTTCGGAGAGCGTTTCCCATTGTTGTGCTAAAGCATTAATTAGCATTATTAAGAGGTTAAAGTTCTAAATATACATAGAGAGTGGCACTACTAGTTCTATTGCAATTCAGACTCCTAATTCAAACAAGTTTGTATGACCATCAGTTGTGCTTATATTGGGAATCTAGCTAGCTTTTATTACCATGATAACATTAGATCCCAAAACCAATGTGTCTTCAAAAATTATTTTTCGAAATACCACTACTCCTAACAAACTAATCATGTTCAGATATTATTGTGTGGTCAAATAAATGCACAAATAATACCAATTACATTAAGTTGTAGGAGCCTTTATGTAAAATGTATATTTATATTTTTTAGATACGATATAACAAAAATTTATAGAAATACTAGAAATTAAGGAATGTATTGTTCAATTAGATCTGATATTTTGTAATTTATTTATCTGTATACTATTTAAATTAAAAAGATCTTTTGGATATTAATACTTTTTAAAACAGAATTTATTTATAAATCTTATTCATCGTAGTTTTTATTTTTAACTTAAGTAATAAGACAAAAGAATATTGGTATTTAACTGGGTCAAGTTTCTGAAATTATATACTAATACTTGCATTGTTTTCATAGACCTAAAGCCCTCTAATCTATTTGATGTCTTCAAAATTATGATGACTTTTGGCCCTCTAATCTATTTCCATGACGAATTCTTTCAAGAGAATATAATGTAAAATAATGATGGCAATAACTTAAATTTAATTTATAAATCATGGAAAAAGATCTATGAATTTTAGCTAAATATCATACTTAGTTTTAAATAAATTAATATATTGCACTTATTATTCCCGGTCCACAAAGCCCCGGAAAGAATCTTGATATGTTGTTGAGACCACTTATAGATGAGTTAGATGAGTTGAAGAATTTGTGGACGGTGGTTTGAGAAGTATGAAAGCTACAAGAAGCAGAACTTTCAATTACGTGTGGCGGTAATGTGGACGATTAGCGATTTCTCGGCATATGAAATGTTATTTTAGTGGAGCACTCACGGGAAGTTATCTTGCACGTACTGTATGGAGCATACAAAATCGTTTACATTGAAGCATGGTGGAAAAACGGCTTTCTTTGATTGTCATGGTCGATTTCTACTAAGAAACCATTTGTGGAGGAGAGACAAAGGAAATTCTATCATAAGAAGGATTCACATGAAGCTCCAATTCCAAGGAGAAGTGGTGAGAAAATGAGAAGAATTATGGACAAATTACTACATGTTTGTTTTGAAGCACGTCCACAAAATATTCCAGGGTTTGGATCAACTCATAATTGGTGTCGTATGAGCATTTTTTGGGAATTACCTTACTGGTCGATAACTTGATTCTTCACAATTTGGATGTCATGCACTGTGAGAAGAATTTTTTTTTTTTCGAGAACACGGTGATGGATGATCCAAAGACGAAAGACAACGTCAAGTGTAGATAAAGTTTTGCAGATCTTGACAAACCGTAAGGATCTATTTCTACAACCTACTGGCAAAGGAAATGTAGCGAAGGAACCATAGGCAACCTAATGTCTGTCTAAGGATCAAAGAATAAGGTGTTGGAGTGGTTGACTGATCTTAAGTTTCCGAATGGATATGCTTCGAATCTGGAAAGATTTGTGCAAAAGCAACAAGGAAGATTGTATGGACTGAAGAGTCATAACTTCATGTCTTCATACAGAGATTGGTCCCGATCGTCTTTCGCGACTTCCTACCAGATGCTATTTGGGGCCCGTTAGTGAAGATCAGTATTTTTTTCATGGATATTTGCGCTTCGGAGATGGAACAACTTGAGGAGTCAATAATTGTCAATGTGCAAGTTGGAACAAATATTTCCACTGTCATTCTTCGATTCAACGGAGTATTTGGCCATTCACATGCCATACGAGACAAAAGTTGGGGAACCAGTTCACTATAGATGGACGTATCCATTCGAGAAGTACGGAATTTTATTTGTCATTGTTTAACAATAAGTCATATGAGATATTTGATAGCAAAATAGACTTGCAAAACTATGCAAGAAATCTCATGTGTTATATTAATAAACAAACAAAACTCATGATTTGTTTATTTATTGGGAAGAAATAGGAGTGGACTATATTAATCTAGTTAAAAATGTAAGAAAATATATTTCTCCTCTAAATAACTATTTACTTATGATAGTATTATGTTTTTATAAGGAAATACAATAATAGTTATAGAACTGAGCTTGTTATATATATATATATATATATATATATATATATATATATATATATAAATACTAGAAATTTTGACACACGCGAAACCGCGTGCAAGTTATTTTAATGTTAAAAAATGAAATTTTGAAAGATTACGTTAATAGCTATATTTTAGAATTACAGTTGATCCAAGTGAGTAAAGTAACAATATATCCATTTTATTCTTTTATTTGAATTGAGAGGAGTAGGGGTATTTTTGAAAAAATAAAAGTTGGTATCTTACTGTTTTTTTGTGAGTGAGAGTGATTTACTTTTAATATAGTAATATATATATATCTATACTATTATATAAAGAAAGACAAACTGTGATACCAAACTTTTGATTTCCGGTTTTAGCCTTATAATTTTATTGTTAGCACAATAGTTTAATTATTGAGTTCCTAATTTAGCCTTATAATTTAAGTAGAATCAATAACTATAGTAATTATTGTGATTGAATATTTAGTTTCCCAAAATTTAAAACTTTCTATATAAAGTCTCTATCCTTATTTATTTAATCTTTACTTATTCAAATTATTCTTTTACCATATAAATTAAAATAAATTCTTAATCACGCGGGAACCGCGTGCCAGCGTTTCTAGTATATATAAAAAATTCTCCAATGTTGTTTTCTCCGCCAACAAATAAAAAATCCTAGCTTCATCCCTGACCATGATAACGATACCAAAACTAACTCTTCAAAGGATAATTGCCAAAATAACAGTACTCCTAACAAAATATTCAATTCTAACATTATTTGTTGGTCAAATAAATTGTCAAAATAATACAAAATAAATTAAGTTCATATATATATATATATATATATGTAGGAATATGCCTGTGGAATGTATAATTATATATTTTGTATAAGGTATAGTAAAAATTGAAGAAATACGAGAAAGTAATATATATATATATATATATATATATATATATATATTGTTCAATACTTCAATTAGATCTGATATTTTCTGATTTATTTGTATACTATTTTTAATTTAATTAGTTAAGCAACTATAAATCATTTACGTTTCTTTTATCCAAAAAAAATTTCATTCAAAAATTAGTAGCTCTAAAACCCACAGAAGCAACGACAACGACAATGATAAGCAAAGCCATTGAGCTTTTCCTTAGAGCGGCGCCGCCGGCACCGGTACCGGCACCGGCGCTCAGTTCAGCAAAAGCTTTTGTGCACAATAGGCGATTTTGTTCAGCGGTGAAATCGAGTACTAGTAGTAGTCTCGAGCCGCCAAATGTTGAGCGATTGGCTGAAACGGCTCGAATTTCCCTCACTCCTCAACAAGTAGGCTCAAATTGATTTCAGCTTGTTATTATTATGATTCTATTTTGTTATTTGTGTCCTAATTTGCTTTAGTGACTGACGGTGCAGGTTGAAGAATTTGCTCCTAAAATTCAACAAGTTGTAGACTGGTATGTTATACCGTAACCGCCCTCTCCGTGTTCGTTGAAATGTTTGTGTCGTATCGTATGTGTTTACGTGTATACATATGTCGTATGGTTGGCATAGATTGTTGTACACTGATCATATCCATATCCATGTGTTTGTGTGTCTGTTCTAATTAATTATCTATCTGCACATCTTTCCTTTTTGAACAATATTCAGAACTTAGTTTCGCCACAAGTTTTTTGAGGCGTTCCACTCGAGCTAGATAATTTTATTAGTTATTAGCTTGAAATCGTGAACTTGTAGTTAGGGAAAAGAAAAGGTAGCAAGAAGAAATGGATGTTTTACTTGGACATCAAATAGGCATTTATCTATCTAACAGGTCACAAACTTGAAGTAGAGTGGTGGCCGTTTCTCTTCAAAGTCTTCAATGGTTAACTTTAGACTGTTTGGTGAAAATACTTGACTATATCACTGACAATACTTTTGCGTACTATATATTATGACGAATGGCTCAACTGGTCATTGTTTTGATATATATGTATATGCAAGACTAATTTCACATCAGCTTGAGTTGAACTTTAGTTGTTTCTTCGTTGCAAAAAAAAGATCTTGTATGGACTGTGAATAGCGAGTCTTCTTGCAATGATATGTTGAGAGTGCCATTTTGAGAGATAAAAAAGTAGGGAAGAATAAACAATCTCCATTTTGCTTTTATTCTGTCTTTTTGACTTTGATATAAGTAAATTCCATTTGAATTTCTGTCATGATATTGCCTTACTAGCGCGGCTGATTCTTCAGGACTTCTACTTGTGCTATTTCCTGTCAATATTAACAGGTTTGGGCAGCTCCAAGATGTTGACCTTCAGAGTGTTGAACCAGCCCTTAAAGCAGGTTCTTGAACGTCGATTCTGCTTCTTTATCTTACGATGTTACTCGAGAGGACAACTGGAAAAGTTTTCATATTACGCCCAGATATGCTTCTGGGCAATAAGTGCAATGCCGTGCTTGGAAATATTTTTTTGATGATAATTGTCGTCTCGGTTTTAACTGGATGGAGTCCAGGCTGTTGAGTGTCAAAAATATACTTTTTCCATGCTATTCTTATGGATATGAGCTCCCCCTTATTCTATTGAAATTCTGAAGTTTCTCATAACTGGCACATTTGTGTTCTTTTTACTTACAGACACTGAAGAAGACAACTTGCGTAATGATGTGCCTGAAGTATTTGATAATAGGTAACGATTTTTTTTCCTGATATTATCTCTTCTGAATGTACGAGGAGCCTAGTCATATTAATTCATTTTCATATAACTTCAATTTTATAGGGAGGCAATGATATCTGCGGTGCCATCTTATGAAGATTCTTATATCAAAGTTCCTAAAGTCTTGAACAAGGAATAAGACCTTGTACATCTTTTGGGTGACTCTATTTTAATTTGTTCGCTTCCGCCTTTTGTTTCTGTTTGATTCAGTGAGTTAAGAGCTTTCTTCCACTTGCTGCATCATTACATTGCTGTCCTCCAGCTAAACTCCTTAAAAATAATATTTCCTTTAAATGTCTTGAAATTTAAGCTATATAGCATACATATTGATTCTTACAGCATACCAAGATTCAACTATCTTATTTGCTTTATATTGTAGCTTTAGGAATGGGGTCTTAGATCCAAGGGTGAATAATATTAGTCCCAACAAAATATGAGATCAAAGACTTAGTGCTTCGATTGCATATTTAGAATGAAGTCATAATGTTGAACCTTGATCCATATCTAAGTTCAGAATTTTGTAAATAATTTAATTGCAAAATGGTTACTGCAACTTCTTTTATCTCACTTTTCTCTTTCATTTTGGTTTGAATTCATGTTTCTTTCAGAATTATAACATGAATTTGACTAATTTAATATATGCATTTAGTTCTTCTGTAGTATATTCATGATTGTTACAATAATGAAATGTGTATTTTGATCACACGCTTGATAAGAATTCTCATAACTCACTAATTCTCTGTCCTCGTGGAATCTCTCCTTGTAATTTTATATGTGATGTGATGTGCCAACTTCGTAGTCATATGACACTCCAAGCGGGGCCGGAAACTCTGTAAAAGCTGTAACCTCACAAAAAATTAGATTTATGAAAATTTAACACACTCAGAGACCACACACTATGGAAGTTGGCTACTTCAACTAAGATCTTCCATGTTTTAAGTCAGTTTAAAGACCTAAAGGTGGATTTTTCCAAAGTGAGGTCCACTTGATAAGACTTGTCAAAACTCCAGGAGTTTCAATTATGAAATTGCCAATAAGTTCATTAACCAGATTGATGTGGTGGACAACCTCAAAAGAGTCACTTCTAAATATAACAAGGTCAACAAGCTTCATACATGGTGCTTTCTTAATAGCCAAAAGAAGTGCCACAATTTCAGCTGCCATTGGATTAAGAGCTCATTCTGTTGACAAATTCTGTAGCAGATATGAAACCACGGTAGTTGCAAATCAGAAAGCTGCGTGGCATTTTTCCGTTCATGTGGTCGAAAATAATTTTAACCCAACCTGGGGAAGGTTCTTGCCATTAACATGAAACAGGATATTCGGAATTTAACATTTTTAAAGATTGCTTTAAGGTGTTCCTGTGATTGGCGAGCTAGTGAGCGATTGAAGACAAGTCACGGCACTGTGTATTGTGAATGATCTAGTTGCGAATGTTGGGATGATCATCAGGACAAGTCCAGAGGAGTCTGAGGTAAGAAGTGCAAATCGGCTCTTGATGTCAAGGATGTCGATTTGAAATTCCACTTTGACGAGAACCTAACACGATGTGTGAAGTTGCATTAAAGGAAAAAAAAATGGTGAGTGGATTCCAAGGTCGCCCGACAGAAGGGACACTGCTCATCTTGGATGGGAAAGAGCGATGAAAGGTGAGCTTCTCTTAAGCTTTGTTCCAAATTATTTTGAGAAGTCTTAAGGTAGCAACAAGAAATTGATGGCACCGGGGCTTTTGATTCGCGAGACGGGCGCTCTTGGTGGAGAAATCTCATTTACGAGAGGGAACTACACCAGAAGAAGCTGATAACAAAATTAGATTCTGGAGCTGAGGCCACTCGCCATGAAGTTCTGGTTATCAGGGGTTATCGAATGGAATTCCCAGATGCTAAAACTAACATTACATAAATAACAACAATATCTTCACCTTGTCTAAAATTGAGGGCAACTATGCTCAGGGCAATTGATTGACTTTTTTTTACCTTTTGTTAATATTCAGCCAGCAAAAGATTTAGTACTTTTGTCTTACTGCTATTTGATTTCTCATATATTTTATTTTTAATAAAATTAAACCCACCTCTGACGACACTAAAGAATGTTTTTCTGAAGAAACTATAGGGTTGTATGATTCGGTTCATATCGTACTGATGATTCGGTAGGGTTTGATATGGTAAATTTAGAAGAAGAATTGCTGCCAAATTAAACTCATTCAGTACAATTTGGTAATTACTGTGTTCTATTTGAAAATTATCAAACGATTTGGTATTTTTTAACAAACTTTCTTTCAGTGTTTATTTAAAAAGGGAAATAAAAAAGGACACTATAACACCTTAGGTGAAGAATTAACATAATACTAAAATCAATACCCAACACAACAGTAGAGTCGTGACAACACCACAACGACAACAAAGTGTGTTAGTGTGTTCCTTCTTTCTAAGGGTTCGTGTGTGTAAACATGGATCAAAATTTTCGTGCGTTTCCCCGAAAAATACCGAAATGTTTCCGTTTTTGACTCTATCGAAATGAAAACGACATGTAGTTTACATGATAGCTATAACCAAGATTTTTACGAATTCTTCGAAACATTCCAAAAAGTTATCGAAATATTTCGAAACGTTTCTAATTTTTAGTTGACCGAAACCTGCTCCAAAACCGAAACTTTAATTCATGTGTGTAAAGTGTATTTTTATCATTTATGATTTATTCGTGATACAGTATTTTGTCGGTTTTTTTTTATTTGATATATAAGATACTTAAAAAATTAAAGATCAATTTCCTATTAGTTCTCCGTAGTGTAATTTATAAAGGTGTTACTTCTTTGTTCACTATTTATAACATAACACAATAACTTGTTTATTTAAATAAGTTAAGTATAAAACACATATTTTAAAAATAAAGAAAAAAGGAGTGGATAATCGGTACGGTATGATTAACGGCCCTCGTACCAAATATCAAATCAAATGCTAATTCGGTTTTGTGAGGTATAGTCGTTTGTCAGATCAGTTCAATTGATTTGGCAAGCGATTCGTACCGGTGATTCAATTACCAGTCGGTACGATTGATACGGTACACTTTGCACAACCCTAAGGAACTAAATATAATTATTTTAGTAAGATTCTTGAGTCATGATAATGCATAAATACATTGGACGAAGGAAAAGAACATACTACCCCGAAAAAAGATCCTGCCACAAAGACCCCTGTAAAAGTTACCAGTCGCGACCTAAAAAACATAAGAAAGGTCGCTCGTAGAAAATGAAGAACCACCGACACTCCCTACTTGGAGCACCAATCACGCGTATCATAAAAGAGCGTTAGATGATTGTCAGAATGTGATCTCCTTTAATTCACAGGTGGCCCATATTACATCACTGACAGTAGATCCGTCTACCACGAAGCAAAATTTATGGACGCTCATCCTCGCCATTTATGGAGGACAGACGACCCATCCCACTTAACGCCCGAGACCTTATAAATAGAAGGCTAGATCAACATTGTAAACCAACTCAGATTGAGATAACATACTTGTACTCTATATTCATCTAAAGACAATATATTTTCTCTGTATTTATCCAAGTTATCTATCTTTTTACTCATGAAGGGTATTCGAAATTCGGAAATCCTCTTTCGTATAAGCTCTTATATTCATACACTTTCTCTCTACGAATCAGAGGAATTGCATTTTGAACTATATCTTTCCGATAATTAGGGAATTACCCAACCCGATTAATTCCGTATTATCAAGTCTTTTGTGTATTTACTCCCGCTATTTTTCTTTTTTAAAGTAGTTTGTAGGTTAAGAGTACTTAATCCATTATTCGTTGCACTACATTGCATTCTTAAAGAGATGTTAAGCATCAACCTTTATAAAATGTAGTAATTTATAGTATTGATACCAATATTTAATACTTTATTTAATCCTCGGTATGCTGATAAATTTTGTAATTCGTATAAGTGTATTTTATTTAATATTATCATTGTTTAAACCTTCCTATTAAAGAAAAAAAGTTATTACTAAATTCTCTCTCACGTAAAAAAGAATTAAAATATATAATTTTTTTATTCACAGTTAAGTTATAATTTTTACCATAAATTATATTATATTTAAAATAAATTATTAATTGTGCGGAGACCGCGTTAACAAATTTCCTTATATAACTGTTTTTATCATGTGAGAAAAAAGTAATTTTTTGTAGGGGTTGGCGGTTCGCTTAAATCGAACCACTGGTGCTATTTTTCGAGGGTGGATGCGGATTCGGTTCTTCCAAAATACAAATCATGCACGAAACCATTTGACATCCTTCAATCCAATTTTAACCAAGTTGATTTTGATTTATGCTTTCTGTTCTGCTTTTTCGCACAACAAAGTAAAAATATATAAATATAGAATAGCGTAAAAGTACATCAATAAAAAAAACTAGATATACAACATGTGATGCACCGATACCGATACCAAGATGGCTATGCAGTACCCGATACATATCGATACCGATTCAGATACCGATATCAGTTCTGACGTATCCGATACGCCACGTGGCGTATCCTTTAATTTTGAAATTAAAAAAATCTCGATACGTATCCGATACGTTTTTTTTAGGCGTATCGAAACTATTATGAGTCTTTTTTATAAACTTTTAATATTTGATGGGTTAAATATTTAAATATAAATTCCACCAAATATAAAATGAAATAAAAAAAATGAAAATCCCTTTATCAAGGGCACGATTCAGGTATCATTATTTTTACAATTATACTTTTGTTTTTCTATTCATAATCGCCACCAGCATGCGTCATCTTCAAGCTTGTTATGTTGTTGTTTAACTTATTAGTCATAAATAATTCACGTTTATATGTCTTTTTTCATATTTGATGCATGACTTTTTTTAATGTTAAACCTTTTTTTTGTGTATTTCTAATTTTTCTTGTTTAAAGTTTTAAATTGTATTGCTTGTTAAAAATAAAAAATACATATAATAAATATTAATAATTATTTATATATAGACTTATCCTTGCCGTATCGGTATCGGCTATTTTTAAAAAATGCCGTATCGGCGTATCTGTACCGTACCGTACCCGTACCGCCTTACCGGAACCCGTGCAACTAAACACAGAATAAAAGAATATAGTCTAATTAACAACTATTACTTAGTCTAAAAGGTCGTTCATTAATCGCGAACCATCATCCACCATAAAATAAATCAAAAATATAAAATTGTAACCATCTAATACACCAACGATCCACAGTGACAAACTACAAACACATTAAGAAATTGAGGACATATGCCTCGCAAGCCACAAATTAAAGACTTCTAGGCCTTTAAATAATAGAATGCCTAGAATACAAAAGAAAAAAAAAATTATATGATCCGATTCCAGTTTGATGCGGTTATTAACGGGAACATTTGCAATTTTCAATAGCTCCACTCCAAAGTCATGCACTCTTATCATTTCTGTAGTTTCCTTCTACAATAATCTGTTATCTTCCGCAAAATGTCGTAATAGATTTCATGTACATAACTTACATGATAATCGACGAGAACTGTCATTAGAAATAAACTTTATGTACATCATTTACATGCTGAAAAAGGACCAAAACTTTCACTGCAAATAGATTTCAGGATTTGCAGATCCAATCTTGAATTGCAAGCCTCAGTGCAGTGTTTGGAGTCAGATTCAAATGACTTAACTTCAAGTTTGTCATCGGTGAAGTTTCACGACCATTCTCCAGCCATCCACGTAATGCTTCTCCCTCGTATGTGAACCCATCAGCCGCCACCTGAGGATCATGCATTAGCTCCTGAAAAAGAAAACATATGATTGTGTAACCTCTCAGTCATTTTTCCTCAAGTTAAAACTTCAGGTTAACTAACCTGCTCCCTTGAGTTTGGTCTAGTTCATAATATTCCTTGAAGTAAAAGTAATTACAGAATACCAATAAAGCTTTGAAAAAAAAAAAAACAGAAATCAATGGGTAATGTTTACAAAATTCAAGAGGTGTCTCTATGATTATTCGCACCTAAGGAGAACCTATCTCACGAGTTCAGCGAATCAAAATGAAAGAACATACCTGTTACATTTTCTTTTTGAAATTTGAAACATAAAAATATTAGGCTTCATTTCCCCAAAGTTTATCAAGCTTCAAAAGTGTCTCTACTATTATTTACACCTCAGGAGAACCCATCTTGTTATATATTTCTAACTTTCACTAGTGTCAATATGGAAAATTCACGCAATTAGATCAAACCTCAACGAGTGTAAATAAAATTATTACGTAACTTTTTTGGCAAAAACTCTGCTTACCTGAAGAATCGGGCACAAGTAAAAAAACGGTACCGTACGCTCTTCCAAGTACGGCAAACGCCGCAGCTCCTCAACAAGAGCCGGAGTCAACTCCGGTCTATCTTTGCTGTTTGACTCACAACACTGCAATCCCAACTCCAGCAATCTCCTGCCAACATAGGTTGACCACTCACCCGCAGACTTGTCCATGACAGATGTCGCTTTACCATTGGCCACCGCCCTGCGCACCTCTCCAACCAATCCTCCATCTGTTTTTCCTGTGACGAACTGAAGTATAATCAACCCAAAAGCATATATGTCAGATTTAGGCGTTAGTGCACCAGTTCTGTCAGACTCTGGATCTGTATATGATAGAGCTCCAGTTTGTGCAGTACAATGGCGAAAACTTGGAAATCGTATGATTTTGCTTGATGTAAGCATGTGATCTCCATAATCACTTATTTTGCATCTGTGTTCATGATCAAGGAGGATATTTCCAGGCTTTAAGTTTCCATGTACAATCTTTTTAGTCCTCGAAGAATGCAAGGACAAAAGTCCGCTTGCAACATCAGCCACCATTTGTGCTCTGGTCTTCCATTTAAGAGCGGAGATGTTATTGTTGTTGGACAGGTAGTTCTGGAGGCTACCGCCTGGCAAGTACTCGTAAACGAGCAACTGTGATTCTGGAGATATCCCGATTAACTCCACCAGATGAGGATTTTGTAGTTTGCCTAAAACTTGAACCTTCAACATTCAAGAGAAAAATGTACGGGTCAAGCTTAAGTGCATAATCTCAACTTCAGTACACAGAAGTCAATTTGGAGAAAGGATGAGAGACTTACTTCTTTATGGAAGTCTATCTGCCTTTGAAGATCATGTACATGCAGCTCTTTTATTGCAACTGTTCTACTCAAAATTTCCCCCTTGTACACAACTCCATATCCTCCTTGTCCAATCCTGAAACTGTCAGAGAAATTACATGTAGCACTCTCCAAATCCGACAACAAGAACACCAACAACTCAGAAAAACCTCTTGACACCATACATCTGCTGTCATCCTCTTGATCATGCCGCTCACAATTTCTCCATTTATCAAGACATCTTGTGGCCTCAATCTTCTGCCACTGAAGTTTATGCTTTTCCTGCCGCAAACTTGAAATCGAAGCCTGAACAATCCTCAATTCTCCAGCAACTTCTTCATGTCTGCGATTTGATTCCTGGGCACGAGTATCCAAGAGAGCTATATTTCTCATGGTTCGCTGCAGTTGATAGCTTATTTTCGCCTTTTCTTCCAAAAGCTTTTCTTTCTCTTTAAGTGTAATTTTAAGTGCATCCTCAGCAGCTGTCCGGAGTTTGACTTCACGAGAATGAGCCATTTCCACAGCTTTAACCTGATAAACCAACCATAGCATGATGTAAATATATCAAAATTCTATTAAGATTAAAAAAGAAGTGCACTGAATTCAAGTAGTCAGAACTAATAAGGCAATAAGAACCTTCATTCTTGAGAAGAAGAAAAACTATAAGGGATAATCACATTACACCCCTTAAGTTTGGTGTAACTACAAAAACCTCCCATAAAGTTGAATAATTACAGAAATACCGGAAACTTCAGAAACATGGAAAATACGAAGTCTTTCTGTAATATTTTCCAAAATTTAGGTGGGTCTCCGTAAATATTCAGACCTCCAAGAAGCCTATCTGTAGTTTTATTTTTTTCATTCTAATTTTAAGGGTGTTTATGTTTATTATTGAAACCGCAGGAGGTGTAGATGCAAACTTTGATAGTGTTAATAACGGGACAAATATTTTCTTACACGAAAATGCTCAACGTAACATGTGTAAAATATCACCTTACTGAATTCTTCCACCACAGCTTCATCTCCCAACTTTTTGTGCTCTAAGAGCTCAATATAAGCTTCCCTCTTCCACTCATCCACGTCCACTTTTAATTCTGCAGGTTGAACGCACAAGTTTTGTTCTACAGACTTCTCACCCTTAGATGCTTCCATCTGTGCCCGTTTTGTTAATCCCACGTTAGAGAGGATATTGTAAAAGGATTATGAAAAATAGTTCGCAATGAAAAACAACCTCGTTCTTCTTGAATTGGAAAGACCTAGATCTTAAATTATGAGCATAGGAAGGAGATAATCTACAGGCTGGCAGAACAAAGCTTGAGCTATGAGAAGCTTGTCTTGTCCAGACAAGCGTTCCTTTGTTCACAAACCACAGCTCACAATAAGGAGGAGTATATTTCACTGCATGGCTGGCTTTACGGGAGGTCTTTTTCCCTTTCACGCAACTGTTTCCAATAATTACGCATAAGAAAAATCATTGCTCTTAGAATCCTTAGTGGAATACTGGAATACACATGTATAAGCTATGGGCAAGTATTTCACTTTGCAGTAGCAGTACTAAAGAATGTGATATGAGACCGAAATAAGTTGAAGCCAACTGAATGGTATGCAAAATTTACAGAACATAATAGCACGTTATTAACAAAATAAGACAACGTAATCAGTACATCATCTAACCAGCTAGCATAAAGTGATGTCGAGTAGCCTGTAGCAACTTAAGAGAAAAGATAAACGTACTCAGGGGCGGCTCCAATAACAAGTCTCCGAATAGAATGTCTATGTACTAAATCCACAATTTCTTTTTGAACCTCATCAGCTTCTTTTGCAACGATGATTGCTTTGACCTGTAATATAGTATCACCATTCATAAGAAGAATTTTATTGTTTTAAAATGTCATTGCTATCATTTTTAGTGAGATACTTGAACAGTCTAACTGAAAACAACAAAAAACAGAAGGATAGAAAAAACACTTTTGAGTATAATCTCTTAGTTTAGACCATTAAAGCTATAGCTATTGAAGCGAAATTAGACCATTTTATTTAAAATCAAAGACTATAATACTGAAAATGAAAAATTATACAAGGTGTTTGACAAACATTAGTATAGCTTCCTTTTTGTTCGAGGATACAAATCTCTATTATGTTTGCATAAGATAAATATTTAGAAATAATACTTTTCTTTTTAGAACTTGCAGTGTGCTATCTATATGAATATCTACCTTGAAGTACGTGATAATAGTTTCTAATCATGCTGCTAGAAAACTTTTACTTTTCTTTTAACAGTAATTCCCACCAAATATCAACTAACTAGTCATCCAACAACAAAATTTGCGTCATTCTGTCTTAAAACTAGTTCAGAGCATAACACTTTCTAACCCTTCAGGATATTGGAGATATGAAGAAAGTATACTTTTGATCTGCAGCATATCATCAAGTAACTCAATAAGAGCTTTGACGTCTCTTCTCTCTCCTCATTTCTAAATGCAGCCACCGTTTCAGGATTCGCTCGATTTGCTGGCAATCTTCCCACTGAATGGCATATAAGCAACATTATCATTACGTACCAATAATAACTATAACAATATAACACATACTTTTCTTCAGCAAAGGAAGAAGTTTATTGCAAGAATAATATAATGAAAGAAGAACGCCAGTATATGGAAAGAGAAAAGACAACCTAAAATCAAAATTTAGTCTTAATCTAAATAAATCTGCAGATAATCTAAATCAGCCATCGTTATTCACTCAACTATAGTCACATATATGATTTAGGTTAAATATGATACAGCATCATCTGTACTAGCTCCATGTAAAAAGTTAATATAATATTCATGAAACCAATGCTCACTTTCTCGTTTTACTGAACAGACTAATATGTACTACTCCATTCAAAAAAAGATCAGAACGCAAGTACTAGCAATAAGCGAAAGAAGACGTGTATGAATGCCCTAGTTTAATTAAAACTCCAATTGACTATACACACTTGTACTCCAGGAAGTATAACTGAATCGACTTCAACCTTGTATTAGGACTGCCATGTGAAACCAAACTACATAAATACTTACTAAATCTTCTTTTTCTTGCAAATATCCTCTGTAGCAATAGTCAGCTGGCTCTCATACTACTAATTGTTGCTGATATGTATCACTACAAGCTTAAGCTGTGAGAGGGGTGTGTGTGTTGGAAATGAGAGATTATTTGGTGCAACCATGTATGTGCATCCACTACCAATACACGGTAGAAATGAGGTGTTGGGCGATTATTCCTACAATTTAGGAATTTTCTTTTAATCTTAACCATCGGTTGCACATACAACGGATGTATTTAATAATTTCTCGTTAGAAAGTAAGTAAAAAGCAAATGCACAATCTTTTCGCAAGCTTAAACTTTTAAATGAGATGTCAATTACTAATCAATTAGGCCAAAAACACACATTTAGCCAAAAAATAATTACTTCAATGCACACAACAGTTGTTAATTGTAATAACTAATTGAGAGAGAGAGAGAGAGAGAGAGAGAGAGAGAGAGAGAGAGAGAGAGAGAGAGAGAGAGAGAGAGAGAGAGAGAGAGAGAGGGTGACTGACGTAGAGTTGGGATGCGAGGAGAAGGGCGATGCACGTGAAGCAAACGAACTTCCTGTCCTGGGAAAGTTTCAAAAACCCATTTCAGCAACGACGCCGTTTTGTCCGGCGATTTCCCCACCGCCACGTGTACCGCCCCTCCGCCGTCACCAGCCATCTCCGGCGGCTGAGAATTCACAAACCCACGTTGGGAATTTGATGACGAAGAAAACCCAGAAAGGAAATGATCGTTAGTGGAGCCATTTGGGTATCTCAGAAGCACCGCCATTAGCAAGCTGAGGGAAGATGATTATTATTATTATTAGTTGAATGAATCATGGACTTGGAATGATGTCAAGTTTCCTATGTGTTTTCTTAAAAAATAAAAAAATACATTTTATTAGTCTAAAGTTGTCTTGACTTTGCTATTATTGACTTGAGGAGTTGGGATTGTATTTTAATACTTTCAATTTGTCATATGTATTTGATCAAAAATAAATAAAAAATTGTCATATGTATCATCAACTCGAGAATTTCTATATGCTTTTGAATACGAGATCTTCGACTTCAGAAATCATTTGTAATTTAAAAGAACATACGAGACTAGTTGATAGTCCCTCTACTCCGGGATAAAAAATGAAAATAAAAATATGAGAATATCGTAACTTTTTCTCATTCCAAAATTTTGTGTAGTTATAAAGAATTTGTGGATCGCGTGCCTGTTTGCCCTGCGTGGTTTGTCTAAGCACGTAACATGGATTGGACTGCCTGTGAAGATCATATTCATGCGTGAGATTTTGGACATGTAAGCAGAGTAATGTCATAAATTGATAAATGTTGTATACAAAACATGGTGCATCACCTTGAAAAAGACATTAAGTAATACACAAAAAAAGTAATAGGCATTTGTCTTTCTAAAAGTGTATATGATTATTGTTCAATCATGTTTAAGTGTAGACTTCCAATAAGCATGCCAATTACATGTTAGCTAATAATTATACGTTAACGACTAACTAAAAGCTTACTCGAAATTCGCCTTAGTAATCAATAGCATTCTTAAAGGAAACCGCATCTATCAATCAATTTATTAATACTCTTTTAGGTCTTTAAACAATAATAAAAATGCTTAATTGGTAGTTGATCTACATGCTACTTGGTCTTGACATAGAGTGAACGGAAGACATAAATTAAAATAAAAGATCACCTAATACACTTTGGTATGGGCTAATTAGGTTGACCCAAATATACAATCACAAGTTTATGTGGCGAGGTTCAACCAAGGTGAGGAGAGAAATAGGCGTTCGCCTGAGGTCCAAATGGCACACTCACCGTCGATTGAGGTCAAATCCCATGGGGACCGCCCACGGGAGAGGCAGGGGGGAAGTCGCGTGGACCAAGTTAATGGATCTAGGGCAGATCTCGACAACATAGCAAGAAGGTTGGACAGATTGGATAGGGAGAGAGAAGAGGAGCAACGACGAGTCACCATGGTGGTTAGGCCACAGCGGGCAATGCCGTTCTGCGCCGAGATAGAGGCAGGGGTACTCAACCGAGAAGAGAAGATTCCACAGTTGAAAACCTATGATGGAAAGCAGGACTCGGTGGAACACATGTCTCATTTGGATGGAATTTTATCACTCTATGGTTTCACAGACAACGTGCAGGCGCTCATTTTTTGCCACTACCCTTACCGGGGTCACACTGGACTGGTTTTCTTGGATTTCGACATGAACTATCAATAGTTAAAAATGCATGAGAAAGAAGTTTGAGGGCCAATTTTCGAGTCAGAAAAGGACCCCCATAGACCATAGCCGCATGTATTCAATTAGGCATAATAATAAGGAATCTCTAAGAGGCTTCATGAGAAGGTTCAGTGCAGAGCTGCTCAAGATAGACAACCCAAGAGGGGACATAGTGGCAAATCTCATATTCCATGAAACTCATAACAAACAATTTGCTACGACATTGTTGAAAGAGAAACTAAAGATAAATAAATGCGCTAGCTCACCAGGTGGTGCACTTGGAAGACATGATGGCAGCAAAGGATAGCGAGACCAGTCACAGGATTAAAAGTAAAGAAGATCGGAATTGGAACAAGAACAAAAATGACAGATACAGGAACTCGTTTCCAAGACACTAGACTCTGCTGAACAGCGATATCATGACAATACTCAGGATAGCCAAGAAGAAGGGTTGGCTAAACGAGTCGAGGATGAATGACTCGCCGACCACCAGACTGTCACCCAGCTATTGCAAGTATCATCGCCAAAAATGACATAACACTGAGGATTGTAAGGATCTTAAAGAGGAGATAGAACGTGTGATCAGAGAGAGAAGGTTAGCATAGTATGTGAGAGACCCAAAGGACGAGGCAGACAAGACCAACAAAGGTAGGTCCATATCCCATTCGCTCAGAAAAGACAAGCAGAAGGTCATTGAGGCACCACGTTACTACGGTAATGTGCACCTGACAGACAATCAGCCCTGAAAAGGAATAATACATATGATTTCTGGAGGTCATGTAGGAGCAGACTCGGTCAAGGGTCGTAAAAGAGACACCAGAGAGATCAACACCGACCGTTATATGGGATTCACAAAGCTTCTGCAAACAGAAGGGATGGCGGCGGAGGAAATCATGTTCACCTAATCTAACCTCAGGGATCTTAGCTCGCAGGCCATAAAAGCCGATAAGTTGAACTGCCCTCTCATTGTGACTATTGATACATCTAACTATGACGTGATAAAGGTACTATTGGGTAACGGCAGTTTGACAAAGTGTCATCTTCTCGGATACCTTGAACCAAATGGCCTTGGGGGAAAACATAATCAACCATGTGGCTACATCACTCCATGGATTCAGGGGTGCAGAGGTTCTGCCATAAGGATCTATCACTTTGCCCACATCTCCAGGGGTCGATCAAAAAAGAAAGACGTTGAATATCACTTATCTAGTAGTAGATGAGCTTTGTTCCTACAACACCATCATCGGTAGACCATCCCTGAATGATTTTAGAGTTGTGATGTCCATATACCATCAGAACATGAAGTTCCCAACACTGGCATAAGTAGGAAAAGTGATGGGGAACCATCGTGAGGCTTGTCTCAGCTATGTTGCATCTCTCAAACTGCAGCGGCCACATGATGAAGAGGCTTTAGTTGCCATGGCCCCGACGAAGATGCAAATGCTGGATTAATCTCACGACTACTTATCTAGTTTTTTTTATGGTTTCTCATACAATGAACAATGTTTGTCTTTAATTCCCTCAATTCACCCCATTATGTGGGAACGATATGTAAAACTTAAAACAAGAACGTACTATGATGGCTTGAGTCCCGACTCATCACGCGGGAAAAGTAGGCAACTCGGCATTGGTCCGAGCTCATCCCTATCCTTATATTAAATGCAGTATTTTCAAATGCTTTGTGTCTACATATTATTCTTTATTACAAAACATTGCACGTAAAGTCAAAAAATAATCGCAGGCGATGCGATCAAGATAAAGAGATGGTCATCTATCTTAACTGACCAGATGCAAACCAAAAATATATTGACGAAAAAGAGATGGTCATCTATCTTAACTGGTCAGATGTGAACCGAGAATCTCATGACAAAAAAGAGGTGGTCATCTATCTTAATCGATCATATGCAAACCAAAAATCTCACAATAAAAGAAGATGGACGTCCATCTTAACTAATCAGATGCAAATGAAAATCTCATGACAAAAAAGAGATGGTCATCTATCTTAACTGATCAGATGCAAACCAAAAATCTCGAGTGATGGGCATCTATCTTACTTGATCAGATGCAAACCAAAAATCTTATTACAAAAAGAGAGGGTTATATATCTTAAGTGATCAGATGCAGACCAAAAACCTTCTGACGAAGGAGAGATGGATATCTATCTTAACCGATTAGATGCAAAACGACACCCTCATGAATAAGAGGGATGGACTTTCATCTTAGCTCAGGCAAACATTAACCAAAGAACTTTAGACAAAGGCAACATAGCCAATAGAATGGAGGTCGCGCTTATACAAAAATAAAACCACAACGGCCCACTACGGATGAAGGCAAACTTATGATCTCCCTAAACGAGGAAAATTGACTAATCAAGATGATGCTGACAGGCAACCATACAAGATCAATACATGATCTAGAATACCACACATATTCCAGAGAGAAGCTTCAGAATATGAGGGAACATACTAGTACATATATGAATGTGTAAGTCAAAAATTAATAAAAAATACGCAAAGCACATGATATCAAAGGAGATCAGCACCAAGGTCAAGCATTCACCGCGCGCAAATATCCAAAAGTTGCAGAATAGTCAAACATCTCTAGAAAAATAAAAACTCAAATAAGGCGACGCAGAGCCAATTAAATTGTTTAAACATAGTTAAAAAGCCCCTCTAAGGGGGCATAATTATCATCGCAGTCGTAATTATCCACGACCGCTAAGGTGTCATCTTCTTCTCCTTTGGAGTCAGGAATCGAAGGCGAAAGGTAAGGCACGGGGGACATATCGATCATCACCAGTTCATTATTCTCGAGAAGGCTGACAAATTTGTACGGTTCTACATTCTCAACCTCACCTTCATAATCTTCTATTAGTTGCATATCCTGACTCAACCCTAGATTCAGCTCCCGCGTATCAAAACCACCTCGCAAATAACCCAATTGGTTAATTTTCTCAATGGTCGTCACTTGCGCCTTTTTGGAATCGGATACCCCTATATGCATGATGATCTCCTAGAATGTGTGACTTTGCACAAACTCTTGAGCAATGGCAAGCCTCTGTTCAGCAGTAGGGATCTACATTCAAGATAAGCCTAGTTAAAAATGCCATGAAAATTACACGCACAACACAAAATTACACATTTAACGAGATAATATTCACCTCAAAAATGCCACGAGAATACCCTTGACCGCCAGCCAACCTAGGGTTCTCCTTCTCTTCCTCAAGCTGCTGCTCCAGCTCTTTTATCGTTCCGTCAATCTCTGATCGCTCTGTGATGGGGACTTTGGTATAGCGAACAAAGAACATAAAGTTAACAAATCAATTGTTACACCTAAATTTCTATTCCCGCAAGTGCACGAATCAAGTAATAATAAAATGGTAAGTATAGTTACAAACCAAGTATCGTATCCCGATGGAGTGGTGGATGAATAATTAAATTATTTAAATGCAAAATACTAACAATTGTCACGGTGTTTGTTATCGTGCTTGAAGGATAAATGCAGAATGCTTGTAAGCAGAAAATATGAATAGATTTAATAAAAAAAAATTGAATGCAATGAACAAATAAATAAAAATGCAAAAAAGAAAATAAAGAGAATTTAAGAAGATTGGATGAATGCTTAAGTTATAAACAATAGAATAAAAGATTGTTTAAGGTTGCATTTCACAACTGATTTAACCATAGTAGTTCATAGACAAACTACTGATATTTAGTTAAGATGTTTGATGATAGTTTGAGTCTTCCATGTCTAGTGGATCTGTGACCTATAGTTGGACCTATCCTAACTATAGAATCTATGAGTCTTTAATATCCTACCGCGTTAGCGGGTTCAGCCCAATTGTCAATTGTTTTAGTAGAGATAACAAATCTGCAATCCAATTGACTCATCTGAATCGTGTTAACTTAAACGTACATAACCAAGATTGATTTAGTGTTATCTAGGGGTTGTGCATCAGTTGTGTTAGCGTACCAAAATCACAAATTACATGTATATATAACTAACTCGACATCTACACTCTGGCGGTCCCAAGGTAGTGCATTCGTTATTCCAATAAGAGCGAGATTAGTTACACATCATTAATAACTACTCAATCTAGACATGCAAGTTCATCAAATACACATCAAAGCAAATAACAAATATATTCATAAATTAGATTTACTCTGCCACTCTAAACAACGAGTAGGTTAGCTCCTCATAGTCATGAGTTCAACAATCAACAAAGAAAAGAATAACATAAACAAAGTAAAGAGATAGGAAAGCTTCTTCTCGGATACGAAGGAACTTTGACTCTTTTGCTATCTTCTTGACTCCTACATGATATCTTCTTCTCTACAGACTCTTCACTCTCAAACTATGACAAAACTAAACTAGAATAGTACTTCAATTGTGTTCTCTCTCTCTCTCTCTCTCTCTCTCTCTCTCTAAAGGTTGTAAATGTTGGATTCCTTTAGGCCTTGGCCGTCCTCCTCCATATATATAAGAAATTCTTGATGCCCTAATTTCTCACACAACTGCAACTTAAACAACATGAAAAGACGTTCTTGTCCTTGAGTCACGCGACATGTCGTGTCCCACCGCTAAGTTGTGCAACTACTAGTGTGACTCGTGTAACTTTTGCACCTCGTCGCGCCACTCACTGTTTCTTCTCTGCTGCATTTCACTTTCTTCTATTGCTCGCGCTACCTACGGCTTAAGTGGTGTTGTCCCGCAGCTCCCCCTGTATCGCGCATTTTCATCCTCGGCTTGGGCTGACATTTGGGCTTCTCCACGTGTAATGATTAAGGTTTGTCTCATTTTCATAGCGTCATAGCCCTTGAAGTAGCCTTGTGATGCCTTGTTACCAAAAAACTCCATTCTGTTCTCTTTTAGCTACATTTCATCTTGATTCGATAAATTCCTAAGAAAACACGAAACAATACTAAAACCAATAAATATGCACTAAGAATTACACAAAGGCATAGGTAAATGGGTACTAACATGACGCTAAATAAACGCCCATCAAATACCCCAAACTTGAACCTTTGCTTATCCTCAAGCAAACTTACTAGCTTGACTTAATCTAAACTAGAATACAAGTGATCAATGATACGTGTGTAAAAAATCTATATTTGACCCTTGATTATGACTGATATAATGTTTTATTCTTGATGTTTCATGTACATTTTAGTTACGTTTCACTTTATTTCAGGATTCGAGACAGTTAAGCCAAAATATAGCAAATTAGAGGAAAATTATACGGTTTTGGAATAATCGGGAAAACAAGGGAAGTGAAGTGCTATCTAAGCGCTATAGCGCTTGAAACCCTGAGAGTGGCACGGGCTAACAGTGGAGGCAGAAGCATGGCGCAGAGAATCCAGAGAGTGGCGCGATGGAGCTTTGATCGCGTTTGGGGTGCGCGATCATCCTGATCGGGCGTGCTTAAATTTGACATAGGGCTTCTCCAGATGGTCGTTAACCTAATGGACATATCAAAAAGTATAAAAGGAGAAAACCTTACGGCTGAAAATGGACACCAACAATAACCACCAAGAAGAACACAAGAGAGCAAGAGCGTTATTCAGCAACACATTCAGTAAGAAGAGAAGAAATCGTTGTTCAAGAAGGAGAAGAAGGATTATTCTAAGCAGGAGGAGTAGAAACAAGATCAAGAAGAATACACAACTTTCCTAGAGAATCATTTAAGAGGATATTTCTTCTTCACTCTTTATTTATTTTCGTCTGTTAGTTATGATGTGGAATCTGCTTTTTGAAACGATGAGTGGATAAGTACTTTATGCTTAGAGTTAGGAAGTAATTGGATTTGAGACTATGTAAAGACTTATAAGTTGATTTCTATTGATTGATCGTTTTATGTTCATTTATTTATCTTGTACTCAATGCTTTATTATGCCTAATCAACATAATATTGATCAGAAATTGTGGGAGGTAACTAGCGTAGCCACATAGCATATTCTGTGGATAAAAAAAACATTTGAGTGTGTGAGCCCACTAATGTCATCCCACGTCCCCTTGCAGCATCGAAAGACGATGTTAACATAAACGTCAATTAAAGAAATCAACAAATTTGTAAGAGCATAGTGGATATCCAATGAATCCGAATCTCTAAGCTATCTAATCATCTTTGTTGACAACCCAAATCAATCCAATCAAATCAGTGCAATCAAGACTAGTAGTAGTTAGAGGTAGTTAGTTTAGTTTAGGTAAAAATATTCAAATGTGACAATATTAGTGATAAGCGTGGCAAAACAATTAGCTTGGACTTTAGTGGAAAAATGATATATGTGAGTTGTAGAGATGTACACAGTAGATCAACTCATTTATTTTTTTTAACTCCATTATTTGTGCATTTCATTGGTCATACATTTTAGGCTCTTTTGCATCTTTTCCTTGCGTTTTCATTTGCGCAAGTTTCTAACCAACTTATACTTCATGATTTTTTATTTTTGTTTTATGAGAAGCACCCTCAAACTTAGAGTTTTTACATGGGGTTATTTGTGCTCTCTATTATGCTCATACTCCTTTAGCCTTTATCCCTCCTTTATGATCTACTACATCCATCTCTAAAGAAAGTAGGATATAATTCTCGGCTTAGGGTAGATAACTGGGTTTCATAAATAAAGGCTCATAAGAAAAGGCTTTATTGAATAATCTTTTGTAATGGGTCTTGGGTTTGAATGGAACAATGGAAAAAATTGTTTTCAGTTCCTCAACATATAAAATATGCACTTATCTCTAACAACAATCAAGCAAATTATTCAAGATTCATAATCACATGCTTTTTACTACTTTTCTATGAATGCACAATATTATCTTCACCATTATACACTTACAACAGATTGATAGGTATAAATGAATGAAAACATGCTTTTGATAATATTACCCCTGATGTATTAAATGGCATTTATGTATTCTTCATCTCAAATTCATAGTTTCATACTACATTATACATATATCATCATTGACTTCATTTATTCATGCTTTCATCCCTCAAACTTGATTCTAATGACTCAATCCTAAAAAACAGACTCTAAAAATAGGATAGATATATAACATAGATGACAAAAAGCGAAGCGCCCACACCTCCAACTTAAAAACTCTAAGTAATCCCCTGATCGAGCTTAGCGCGCACTCGTCAGACTGTTGGCGTCGGTGATTTTTTTATTTGTCAACTTCTTTTCCATGTATCTCAGCTCCATCCAATGATGGTTGTTGTTGCTCCATACTTGCTCTTTGATCTCCTCCAGTCTGTTCACTAGCTCAACATTGTCTCTTTCCATTCATCCCTTCGCCTCTTGCAGTTGCTCTTCAAACATCTTACATGTCTTATGCCTTGAAGACAAGCTTTCTTCAACAGACTCAATTGCTGATGACTCGCTAGTGTGGAAAGCGGTTTCTATCACTAGCCTCGCAATGTGATTGATGGGATATGTATTTGGTGATGAATATCTGTATCAAAATTTGGACATCATGTTTTGATACAAAATGCAGTGGTGAGTGCTCCAAAATACAATAGTCATGGTGGACCATCAACAGTGTGATCTCCAACAGCTTTATCTATGATTTTTCCAATGTTAGGAATATCTCCTCTTTTGATAGACATTATAATCTTTTCTTGTTCCCATGAAACTTTTCTTAGATTGACAGGTGGTAGGATCCTTGAACTTACGAATAGATAAAGCTCTTTGAAGCGATGTTAGAATATTCCAAAATTAGCTTCAGGCTCACCATTGGCATTGAATTGGAATGCCCCCTTGTTGGTAGTGAGTTGATCGGATGCGAATTCTCATGACATATTTTTGTATGTACCCTACATCTCCATGGATTTCTTCCTCAAGCCATAGTGTTTGTTGATTCTTTGTGCTGTAAAATGTACTTCGTGGAGGCAGACAAGTGTTGATGAATCTCTTCAATCATAGTGGGCATAGAACTCACGAACAAGAATATCATTAACTATCCCCGGTTTCATTGCAACTTGCTCCAATTTAACTTTTCGAATGTTAACTCCTGGAACTGTAAGTGCTTGTTCATCCACAAAATTGCTTCTTAACAATTTGATGTACTTCTCATAACAACCTCTTGTTGTGAGTTTTGTCAAGTCATAACTCGGTTGTACTATGCTGAGCTTTTTCACAGTTGTTGGCCTCCCTGTCTTTGGATCAATCGTGAAGTATTTTCCAAATGCCACGTTCTTCTACAAAGAGTTAAAAGAAAAATAAATTTTCTTTCAAGAAAAAATAGAAAACTAGAGATAAGAAGAAATAGTTTTATGAATTATGAGAGATGTAATAGTTATGATGAGTGACTAGAGTTAAATAGATAAGAGTTCTTAAGAAAATTGACAGTTTTTTATAAGTTACATAACTCTTTATATTAAATTTCATCACACAAGGAATAATTTATATACATCAATGGAATTTAATCATAAGAGAAGTATAAGTAGAATAGGAAAGGTAAAAGATAGAGATTGCTCGGCCAATTTTCGTGGATTTTGCTTCTACATGTCTTTTATTTCCTTTTGAATTGTGGAAACTTGATCTGCAAGAAACTCGAGCCGCGCGACTATACATATCGCATGAGTACTGCGCGATGGATTCTACTTACTGGAAAAGTTGTGCGACATTCGTTAATAGCTGCGTGGGTCGCGCTGCTCACTGAAAAAAATGCACGACCTGCACAAAAAGTGGCACAACTCGCGCTGCATTCTGGAAAAAATGCGCGATTCTTCCTGTTTTGTGTTGCTTGCTCTTTTGTTAAACGTTGTTTTGTTCTTTTCCTGCTCGTTTCCCTACTTAGTACTTCTTTTCACTTTCTTCTTTTTCCCATCTCATTGGTTAGTTCAAAAAATACATTGGAAATTTTATGTTATATATGACTCAAAACAGAAATAACTAAAAATCAAATTAAATGCAAGACTCCAAAAATAAGAACTTAGTATTGTGGGTTTCCTCCCTCATAGTGCTTAAGTTTATTGTCGGTTAGCTCAACATTTTTATTGAGGAATCAGGGGTCCTTGGAAGTATCTTTTGCACCTTGGTATTTTTTCTCTTTTTCTGTTTTCTCACCGTCTTCAATGGTCATTCTCAAAAGTCCATTTGCTATGGTGAATGTTGCATTGCGTGTAGCTTTTATCCCATGCTTTCTGGTTGCAAGTGCAACATCATACATCAGGTAGAATGCTGCATCAGATGGCAGTTGCTGAAACTTCTCCCCGTAATATAGCTCTCCACTCAACTTGTCAACCATATGACGGTTAACTTTGCCCAGTCCCCAATAGTAGATGTCATTCACGTGTCTCTTTTCTAACCAAGACATGTTAAACCCTTTATTGTCTCTTGCAATGTTGTCATCATGTGACTTATGTATCATGTCTTGCAGTTCATTCCATGCCTCGACAAAAGTAGCCCCACGCCTTTGCCTGAAATTCAGAATTCTTTCCTTCCATTACTTGGTATGTATACCATCATAGAATCTAAGTTTGAATTCCTTGCTAACAGTTTCCCAACCTCCTCTCCAGTTGGCTTTGGTTCTAAACCAATCTTTCACCTTTCTCGTCAAAGAATGAGGAAATAGCCCTATCAACATGAAATCTTCTGTCACACCGCATTGCTGACATACTTTTGTGAATTCCTCAATGTGGGTATGAGGGTTTTCATCTGTTTCTCCTCCAAATTGCTCTCCAGTTACCACTTTCATCAATTCCTCGTTTGCCTTAGAAATGTCGAATCTTGGTCATAGTAAAGCAAACTTGTTGATGTGCTCCTTGAACCTTGCAGCATACCAGTTGATGCTCTCCCATGTACGGTGGTTGCAATAGTGGTCCCTGTCCATAATCTCTTTCAGCATTGTCGTACCGCATCTTACTCCCCCGTGGCTTGACCCTACCTGACCTCCCACTTCTTTTCATATTTCGTTCCTGAAAACACGAGAATGTTAGTGCTTTAACAAATAAATTTAATCACAACAATACCATTACTCCCCAGTAGCGGGGCCAAAAACTTAATAGGAACTTGGCGTAGCGAACAAAGATTATAAAGTTAACAAATCAATTGTTACACCTAAACACTTATTAAGTGCACGAATCAAGTAATAATAGAATGGTAAGTATAGTTACGAATCAAGTATCGCATCCCAAGGGAGAGGTGGATGAATAATTAAATTACTTAAATGCAAAACACTGACGGTTGTAACGGTGTTATCTCTTGTGCTTACAGGATGAATGCATAATGCTTGTATGCAGAAAATATAAATGCTGATTTTATAGAAAGGTTTTGAATGCAAAGAACGAATAAATAAAAATGCAGAAAAGAAAATAAAGAGAATTTAAGAAGATTGGATAAATGCTAAAATTGTAAACAATAGAATAAAAGATTATTTAGAGGTTTGGTTTCACAACTGATTTAACCATAGTAGTTCATATGCAAACTACCTATATTTACTTAAAATGATTGATGATAGTTTGAGTCTTCCATGTCTAATGTATCTGTGACCTATAGTTGGACGTATCCTAACTATAGAATCTATGAGTCTCTAATAACCTACTGTGTTAGCAGGTTCAACCCGATTGGTAGTTGTTTTAGTACATATATCAAATCTGCAATCGAATTGACTAATCTGAATACTGTTAAAAAAAACGTAAATAACCCATATTGATTTAGTGTGATCTAGGGATTGTGCATCAGTTGCGTTAGTGTATTAAAGTCACAAATCACATGTATATATAACCAACTCGACATCTACACTGTGGCGGTCCCAGGGTAGCGCATTCGATATTCCAGCGAGAGCGAGATTAGTTACACAACATAAATAACTACTCAATCTAGACATGCAAGTTCATCAAACATACATCAAAGCAAATAAATAAATATATTCGTAAATCATAGTTACTCCCCTACTCTAAACAACGGTTAGCTCCTCATATTCATGAGTTCAACAATCAACAAGGAAAAGAATAACATAAACAAAGTAAAAAAATAGAGGAAAGCTTCTCGGATTCGAAGTAACTTCGACTCTTTTGCTATCTTCTTGACTCCTACGTGCTATCTTATTCTCTACAAACTCTTGACTCTCAAACAATGACAAAACTAAACCGGAACATAACTCCAATGGTGTTTTCTCTCTTTGAAGGCTATAAACACTTTAAATGCTGTAAATACTGGGTTCTTTTAGGTCTTGGTCGTCCTCCTCTATTATATAGGAAAGTCTTGATGCCCGAATTTCTCACACATCCGCAACTTAAACAATAGGAAAAGACGTTCTTGTCCGTGAGTCTAGCGACATGTCGTGTCGCACCGCTAAGTCGTGCAACTACTTGTGTGGCTCGCATAGCTTTTGCACCTCATCGCATCACTCATTGTTTCTTCTCCCATGTGTTCCACTTCCTTCCGTTGCTCGCACTACCTTCGACTTCAGTGGCGCTGTCGTGCAACTCCCCTTGTATCATGCCTCTTCATTCTCGACTTGGGTCGACTTTTGGGCTTCTCCACGTGTAACGATTAGGGTATTACTCTTTTGCGTAGCGTCATAACCCTTGATGTAGCGTCGTGATGCCTTATTACTCAAAACCTCCATTTTGTGCTCTTTTAGATACGTTTCATCGTGACTCGATAAATCCCTAAGAAAACACAAAACAATACTAAAACCAATAAATATGCACTAGGAATACAAAAGCATAGGTAAATAAACATTAAAATGACGCTAAATAAATGCTCATCACTCTGCACGCAACTTAATAACCTCTTGTTCAAATTACAGCTTCGAGGATTGAGCCTCTTCGACAGCAACTCGATCAGCGGCGGCCCTGCACAATGCATCTTCAGCTCGAACCAAAGCTTTGTCCATCTCGTCACGGGCGGCCTTTAGAGCTACGGGCTTGCTATCATGTTGCTCTTCTCTAACCCGAGTGATACCCTCTTGCATCATAGCATGAGCCCGATAAAGAACTTGGGTCGTTGCGTCTATCACCCCGCCATAATGGATCAAAGGAATTCACGAGTTATACCCCTAAAATAATAATAATAAAAAATGTATGCAGTAACAATTTCTCATCCCGTTCATTAATTGAAGCGCCAATCTTTCCAACTCCGCTTGACTAAAAATCGTGTCAGAGGCTCGAGAGGCCAGGAAAGGGAACAACTTTCGCATAACTTCCACCTCTTCACTTTCAGAAAAGTTGAACCCTCCAATCCCGATACCGGGGCCACCGGTCCTTTGAGAACCGGAAGAACACCAACCAAAGATCCCCAATTCAGATGTTCGTGGCGCATTAGTAGTCGTTGGACGAGATTGACTACTTGTAGGAGCACCCTGCCCATCTACATATGAACTTTGGGGCATCGATCCATTTGCTCATCTCCGCTTCATTCCTACCAAGTGCCTATTCTCGGCATCATCATTCACCTCGATCATATGATCGGGTCAGGAGCCTCGGACTTACCCATTGTAGCACTACCTGCGCGCACAGGAGAATGGTCCTACACACACAATTCCTTAGACCCACATTTTTGCCTCCCACCTAGCCCAAATGACCCCACTACATCCTGATCCTGCGCATGCGAGCTTCGCATGCCTTTTCTCACATGTACCGTCTTTGGAGTTTGGGCCCTTGTTGCAGCGACGACAAGAGCAGCAAGAGCCGCGTTCATCAACATCTGGCTCATGCGTGCATGGTGACCCATTATCAGTGATTCTGCAAAAACATAAAATTTTACGCAGCACACTAAAAATTACGCCAAAAATCAATATATATGCATATACGGGTATACCAAGTGTTTCATTCCCATCATATAGTTCGGGAGAAAGACCCAAAACCCTCAATAGCTCCTCAGCCACCATCAGAGTAATATCAAAATTGTTTTGTGTCACGAGATCATCCTTGAAAGTCGAACCCCAGCGCGGAGCCCCAACACCTCGCGAAATTCTTATTTTGCCACTTTCCACCCAGTCGTCTCGATAACAACTAAACTCTCCATGCCAACTCTCCTTGAGATAAACATATTGTCTCTTCCACACCTTTCCATAGCTACTATGTCCGTTGAAAAGAAATTTATAGCTTATTATAGCCTGGGTATGGAAGAATACTACTGCTTTCTGATGCGCCTCGAACAATGTCCATAATTTTGAGGGACTTAAAGGAACTCTCTTCAACTTCATCACGACAATAAACACCACAATGAAATTAGTCACGACAATAAACAGGTTGAACCGATCGGACTACTGGTTGGACCGGTTTATTGACTTTAGTCAACAATCAATAAAAAGTATGAAATTGTTGGATCGGGATTGATACAACTTTTCCACGTTTCAGAGCTCAAGTTAAGCTGGCGTTGCCTTAACTTGATCTCAAACAATCTTCTTGATAGAGTATAATGTGCAGCGGAATTAAAGAACGCAAGAAGATAAATTTTCAATGGTTTATTATAAATAATCAACCATCTAGCCTTACGGCAAAATAACCACGCAGGTTTTACCAAAGACGTTCCTCACCACAAAATCACTCTCGCTCTTTTGTAGATTGGACTCAGCAAAGCAGACAAGAATTTTCTCCTTAAATCTAATCCTAGACTTAACTCGAAAACTCACAAACTTTGCAAAACAAGAAACATAGCAACAATGCTTAAGATCTAATCTCTACGGATTTATAAGCTCTATTGTTTCTCTATGTATCTTGATGTACTTCACACCTTATATATAGGTTTCTTCAAACTTGATCTCCAAGGTGTGTTGTACACAGTTTTGGTAACTTGTGTTGTTTCCTTGTTGAACTCTACTTTCCTTCTTGAACTCGATCTCCTTCTTGAATAATAGTTCCCTTTATTAGATTGAGTTCTAATAAGGAAATACTCCTTCTTCAATTCAGAGTTGATCTTGGAAAGATTCCTAGTTGCACTTGAACTCCAAAACTTTCCTTCTTTGAAACCGTGTTGACTTGACCGATCTCCTCCTCTTGAATTATGGAAACTTCAACTTAGGAAACTTGTAATGTTCTTCCTTATGATTAAGAGATGTTCCTGGACATAAACAAAGACAACTAAAATCGTGGAACTTGATTAATAGGTGAATAAAGGCAAAACTAAAATAAAGCAGTTAAAGACAGATTGACAGCATATATACTGGTTTCAATGTTGCCCTGTGAATGTTGGCTCAACATCCATCCAACATTTAAAACCGAATACTTTACTCATGTTCAGAAACATGTTTTAGGTTAAGACTGTTCTCGGGTTTCAATGTTGTCCTCTGGATGTTGGCACAACATCCATCCAACATTGATAACAGAACATCTTACACTTTCAAAATATAATAATAAAAATTAATTGTATAAAAAATTTATAAGATTGTGAGAAATATTTGAAGTCACTAATATTTTGTTATCTATACTATTATATAAAGGAAGCCATGTTGAGACCAATTTTTTGATTTTCTCATTTACCCTTCTAAGTACTATTAAATTTTATTAGTTGGCTATAACTGTAATTTATCTTAGCCTTATCATTATTTAAATCTTCTTATTAAGGGGAAAAAATCATTACTTAATTATCTTACATAAAAGAAGATTAAAATATATAGATTATGTATCCTAATTAAGTTGTAATATTTACTATACAAAGTAATTATATTATACTTGAAATAAACTGCTAATCACGCGGGGACCGCGTGCCAATATTTCTAGTATTATAAGAAAATAATAATATGGTTATCACAATACTAGGACTTGAACACATGACCGCTAACAAAATAAGTTCTTGAAAAGTAGTGAAAACCATTGAGCTATCCAACAATATAATAAATAATTCAACAAACTATATATTTAATACAAGTTAAAAGGTTGTTTTGAATTTTTAAATGTTGGCCAACCGTATCACAAAATTCAATACAAGAACAACAATATGTGACACTAAAATCTAGAAAATTAACTTAGCATCGGACGAAATACTATGCATGAAATGCTCGAATGCATGCTCGTTTCGCTTCAAACTCAGATTAAGGATGGAAAACAACGTTTTTTAAAAAGAAATCGTCCAAAGCGGACGCTCCTACGCAAAGTTATGGCCTTTCAAAGTTTTACAATTTTTTATTTCTTTTTTCTTTTTAAAAACAATTTTGAGGCAAGTTTGTAATTGTCAAAAAATTATGGATAGAAAAATATTTTTTAGAAAAAAAAAGGGACATACCAGTTCGTAGGCCAGACTGGGCAATCGGGGGAACCAACCAAATTCGGCGGTTCGCCCACTGACGCTCAACAGCCCAGTATAGTTGTGAACCGACTTGCAAGACCACCGATTCTCGGTCAAACATGTCGGACCAGCCGGTCCAGGCCGGGTTTTAAAATAGTTGTTTCAGGGACATCTTCTCTTATCGCTCTAACTTTTGTACAAAATAACCGAAAACTGTAAAACGGGAAGGGGCAGTTGAAATATATTTGATAGCATCTGCCAATTTTAAGTTACCTCATAAATCTAGATTTCAGCAATTTCAAAATGTATGCGACAAAAATTCTTCCTGATAAGAAATAAAAATATGGATATCTACAACTACATTTTCTAAATTTGGTGTAATTCACAAAAATCTCTAGTGGTTTCAAATTGGCTTTGAGATTTACTTTTGTTGTCAGATACTACCATTAAATTCTAATCTCTGCTTCTAATCAATTTGAGCTAGAAGTTTGAATGCTAAATTAAAAACAATAATACTATTGATGATGTATTTTTCATGGTCGCACACTAACATATGGCAGGTCCCATAAATACGAAACCTCCATGCATACCAACCCATACAACGCCTCCGCTCGTGGTCTCGCTCACGAGCCTCGAACTTCATTACTAGAGATCATGAGGACATGGCGTAACAAGGCCATAAGGCAACAACTCCACCTCAACTCTTCCTTGCCCATGTCAACGTGATAGAACACGTGTCAAAAATGTATGTACAAGTGTTTGAAATACTAACAGTCTAATGCATGCAGCAACCAATCAGTGTGATGGGGGTATTTTAGGAGGCCCAAAAGTGGATTGGGTTGGCCTACCCCGAAAAGGCCCAAAAATATAAGTATCGAATTGGGCCAGTTCGACTGTTTTCAGGACAGTCGAACGTTGCCCATTCGACAGTTATTTCTCGTACTCGGGGCAGGTCCCGCGGACCGGAGTCTATGTATACCCCGTTCCCCGATATTCACGTCACGCATTAATTACTGTCACCCACTCTCATCGTTCAAATTCAACCGTTCGACAATTAATTCCGTTCGATAGTTATACGGCTCGACTGCTCCTTCTACTGATTCGATTGTTAACCCTCAGATACACCATGTTCGAGAGTTCTAAGTGTCGAACCAGGGTCCATTCGACTGTTCTCCAAATTCGATACTTCAGGAGCCTCGAACTACACCGATTCGACAGTTCCCCAGATTCGACCGTACGAGTGCATCGAACCCACTCTCGTCGATACCAGAATGTACCTCCGGGGGTACCAAAATCCTCGGTAGGTCTATCCACTCTCGTCGATACGAGAAAAACTCTCTCGGCCAACTCTCCTCGATATAAAAATACCGTTTCTTCCAATCCTTCCCATGTCCCCAAGGCTCTCCATTCAAGAACTTATGTTTTTTTAGGGCTTTCACATGGTAAAATCCTTTCCCTTTGCGTGAAACTTCAAACAAGGCCCTAAACTTGCTAGGCCCGCAAGGAACACCCAACCCCTTCGTCGCAATAATAAAGCCCATTATGTGCCCGACAGAGTTCGGCATCAGCTGGATGGGGACCAACCCTATGGACCTAAAGATGTTTGTCACATAGGGATGAATGGGGAATCGTAGACCATTAAGCAGTTGCCCGACGAACACGATAAGAAATCCTGGTGGCACGATATCGACCCTCTGCTCCCAAGTAGGGATACTTATCTTACAGTTAATCCCTATACCATAAGTCCTTTGAAGATAGTCTCGGTTGTGTTGTAGTCCCGAGACGTAGTCTGTGTACGCCAGATCTTTGACTTCTTCATCAGAGTCATCACGCTGCCTATCCACAACTTCGTTCGCCTCACTCTCAGAGCGATTGTCGACGACATCAAGCAAAGGCTCCTTTCCTCCCTCTGGTTGAGGAGCAGGATCCTGATTTTCCTCCGACGGGCTTTCCCCATCCTCAACATCACTCCGATTGGGGGCATTCTCCCCAGCCAAATTATCACCTACGAACCCTGCATCAGGAGCCTTCACCGAGCTAGTCGAGTCGGTACTAGAGGAACCACTCGACTCATTTCTGGACACAAAGTCAACACTCACAATCTTGTTGGACATCTTGTTTTAAAAGAATTGAAATAAAAAAAAGATGACTACACCGGGTACGTCATCCTTGCCACACGTACATACATTTAAGAATGTGCACAACAAATAGAGATGCAAGATAAAAGAAAAACTAAGAAACAAACGACAGGAGAGAAAAAACAGACAACTAAACTACCTCGAACAAAGTCGCAAAACACACCGAATTGGCAAGAAATTGCACTACAAACAACAAAGAGACAGTAAGAAACAATTAGGAAAAAGTAAAATAAAGCAGAACTTTTTTCTAAGTTAACAGTCGATCAGGGCTGCTTCGACACTTCTTACGTTTGTGCGTAAGACGACGAATCGGCGAGAAATGACTCCCATCCGCTCCGTACACCCTTATATAGAGGTGGTCATGCCAACAGGGCCCACGAAAACAACAGTCGAACTACAACATGTTTGACAGTAAAAAACAGTCAAAGTGTGTTAAATTCGACAATGTCACAATAACTATCGAAACAAGCCTGATTTGACGGTTCACATAAAAGTCGAACATCCCTCGTTCGATTGTTCTTCTAAAATATTAACCTACGAGTCATGAATCAACTATCGAAATAGGCGGTTCGATACATAGCATAACAGTCGAGCCTTGACATGTTCGACTGTTCCTAAATGGAGGGCATATTTTGAAGCTGAATAAATCTATTTGCCAACCGACCTTGTGGGCCACGGCTCCCAAATGGGGGGCATATCTTGAAGCCAGATAAAACCTATTATATGGGTCACGGTTCCCAAATGAGGGGCATAGTTTGAAGCCAAATAAATCTATTTGGCAACCGACCCTGCGGGTCACGACTCCCAAATGTGGGGCATATTTTGAAGCCAGATAAAACCTATTTGGCAACCGACCCTACATGTCACGGCTCCCAAATGGGGGACATATTTTGAAGCAGGATAAAACCTATTTGGCAATCGACCCTACGGGTCACGACTCTCAAATGGGTGGCATGTTTTGAAACACGAAAGAAAATTGCACATCGAAGCAAGGCAATTTTATGGAATTTAGAACCCGCTCTTGAATTAAGACCGACTCCCAAACTGAGGGGACTATATGGTGGAGGTATTTTAGGAGACTCAAAAGTGGATTGGGTCGGCCTACCCCGAAAAGGCCCAGAAATATAAGTATCGAATTGGGCCAGATCGACTGTTTTCAGGACATTCGAACTTCGCCCATTCGATAGTTATTTCCCGTTCTCGGGGCGGGTCCTGCAGACTGGAGTCTATATATACCTCGTTCCCTAATATTCACGCCAAGCATTAATTATTGTTCACCAACTCACATCGATCGAATTCAGCCGTTTGACAGTTAATTCCATTCAGTAGTTATACGGTTCGACTGTTCCTTCTGTTGATTCTATTGTTAACCCTCAAATACACCATGTTCGAGAGTTTTAAGTGTCAAACCAGAGTCCATTTGACTGTTCTCCAAATTCGATACTTCAGGAGCCTCGAACTTGTTCAATCCTCACAAATAAATATATTTATTATTTAATTTTGCAATATTGTAAGAACTTAAAAATCTGTGTAAGATAGTCTTTTGTTTTCAAGTAAATAACAAGAAATCACATACTTTTTATTTTATTTAACTACTACTACATAATAATAATAATTTAAAACAGTCACTATTTAAACCAATAAGATGGCATACATAGATACATACAAAAGATAAAGAGGATAACACAAAATAAAAAATAAAATGTATTTTTCTCATCCTCCACAATTAAAATTCTGTGTGTCTCTCCCAATATCCACTCAATCATCAACAGCTCTCCAATGGCCACTTAACACTTACTTTCTCCACACAAAACTGATTTTATATTTGGGAAGAAAAAGAGGATTGTTTGTTATTGAACTTTTCAATTTTCTTCTTCTTCTTTCTTTCTTTCTTTCCTGCCATGGCGAGGTCACTTATCTCCTCTCCGTCTACTTTCCTCGGAACACGTTTGCCTTCTTCCCTTTCCCGCCATGGGCCCACCAAACGCGTCATCAGTACCAGAGTCAAATTCAGTTATCACCAACTTCCTCCTCCTATTACTGATTTTGATTTCCAACCGATTATCGAGAGGGCGGAGGGCGTGCTGTACACGCTCGCCGATGCTGCCGTTGCTGCTGCTGGTGATGCTGCTGGCGGCGCCACGGACGCTGTGGCTGCACCGCAGAAGAGCGGAGGATGGTTCGGCTTTATTTCCGATGCCATGGAAGTTGTGCTTAAGGTAGTTTCTTTATTGTGTCTTTGGTTTCTTATCTGCTTTTTCATTTTTGCTGCTATGGAGTTTGATTGGATTGATGTTTGTTAAGGTTCTTAGTCGTTGATTATTGTGTTTACACGCTCGTTCCTCACATGGTTTCATTGTGAAGGAGATGATCAAGTTTCATTGAATTCCTTGGAGCATTTTGTAATAACCTTAACCTATATAGAAATGAGCTTTTTTTGGAGTAATCTGAGAAGAAGGAACGTCTTCTTTAGTCTTTGGAATGAGGTTGCGGTGATCTTATTTGCTATTCCTTTGAGGATGGTCAGCACACGATGATGTTAACTTGACCCTGTGCCGGTGGGTTGGATTGACTAATGCATAATCAGATCCATTACACAGTTTTAAACTGACATTCGTAAATTGGCGGTGACTGCCAACTCTTTGGTACTAGTTTTATAATTAAGTCCAATGAGGTTCAACTCAACTTCCATCTATGCTGTGTGTTCAATAAATAGATGAGTGCCTTACATGAAAACAAAGTAGCTGAATTTCTTCGGCAGGGGGTTGTTAATAGTTGCAGCTTATATATTTCAGCTAAGATCTCGTGCATGTTTGTTGTTTATCATCGTGTGGTATCATATTTCACATCTTGTAACCACTTCAAACAGTCATATGGCTTCTTCTTTTTTCTTTTTTTCTTTTTAATGTTTGGAGTAATGGCCCCATTTTCTCGTTACATGGCTGATAACTCTACATTTGGTTGCTAACGTTGTGTAAAACATTGTCGCAATTATATAATTGACTACAGCTTTAATGTAGTTGTCCCCAAATTATTTACGTCCATTTTTATCACCAGTGCAAATGCTAAAATTATATAGATGAGTGTAACTTATGGCTCATCTTATAAATAATGTCTTGTTTCATTAAATTTTAGAGACAAGTTTTGTTAATCTTAATTTTCATTTGAGTTGAATGGACTCCCTCCATGGTTGACGGTACTAGTGGACCAATGAATCCGAGAGACAGTTTTGAGCCATTTACTTGCAGTGCTATGAAGTGGATATATACAACAAAAAGAAACACAGTAGAATATGTTGAATTTCATTATATGGTTTGGTCATCTCTGTGACAAGATCCAGCTAGAGATTTCTCTTCTTAAACATATGGAAAATATACTTGACATTAAAGTTTCTGCTCTGTATTTAAATTCCCAGATCAAATGGAGAAACCCTTGCACTCACTCCCTTACTAAACGCATGAATGAATTGTTTCCCGTCTGCCACGCCCTGCTGTTATATGCAGCCTTTAAAAGCATTTCCAAATTTAATGAAATTCTTTGACTTGTATCAGGTACTTAAGGACGGGCTTACAACTGTTCATGTGCCATATTCTTATGGATTTGCCATAATATTGCTCACGGTCCTAGTTAAAGTCGCCACCCTCCCTTTGACAAAGCAACAGGTGAGCTTTTGCTTCAACTGCTGTCAATATATTCTATGTGCTTGCATCTTGAGTTTCGTCTAGTTTAAGTAATTCTTCCTATGGAATAGGGATTTTGTAATTCTACATATAATCTGTTTCTCTCATTATACCTGGCTGTTCTTTTGGATTTTTTCTTCTTACTATTTAATCAAGTCTGTATAATAACGTTCATTCTCTTCTTTATAAGGTCGAATCAACGCTGGCGATGCAGAATCTGCAGCCAAAAATAAAAGCTATTCAGCAGAGATATGCCGGGAATCAAGTGAGAATCTATTGGTTTTTATGAAATCTAAACTGTTGCTTTGATGGTTCACGAAGTGATTATGAGCATCTTGAAAATTCATATGTTACAGAACTATTTTTTGATTGCCAAAATAATTCAAAGTTTAAATTTATTGCATTAATTTAGGTACAAAAAAGTTATATATTTTTTTTTCTTTCCAATACTCTTTTAGGACACCGATTAATATATATAATTTCATAAGACAAAATGTAAATCTCTTACAGGATATGAGATATCTGAACATTCTTTCTATAAGTTTTCTAGTCTGTTTCATTTCTTAAAATGCTTGTATTCACAATACTATATTAAATTTGCATTGTACCTAAACATTATAGAATAATGGTTAATTAATTTGTTTTTTTCCAGCAAAAACCTAAAATCATTAGTTTGAGGTATTGTATTACCATTTTCCTCCTCTGGTGGTATACACCCCTTTTATATTCTTTATAATATCTACAGGAAAGAATTCAACTTGAAACCGCTCGATTGTACAAGCAGGCAAATGTCAATCCTCTGGCAGGTGATTTTATCAATTTGGCTTTCCCCTAATTCATTTTTCTTTTACTTCTTGTTATTACCAGTTAGATCTTTCCGCATATCTAAATTGTCGTAGTTGGTGGCATAATTTTAACTACAAAATTCCAATCGAGAAACAACTGTTACACAAACAGCTTATTGAAATGTGAACCTGTGTGATGTCACTCATGCTCTGTTATAAGCACACACTTCCAGTATCACATTATTTTCGATGCTCTGTTAAAAAGAAAAGGTAAAAAATAAAAATGAAGAAAATGAATGAACTCTATGCAAGAATGTCTTGTAATCAAGAAAGATCTTTTATTTATGGTGGATAAGAGTTCCAGGTGTATGAGTCTAGTATTTTATACTTATGTTATTCAAATACTCTAAAGAAGGTATTCTGATGGATCTTATTCCCTTTTGAGGGCAGTGGTTATCATTGATATAATGCAAATGTTGCTTGTGGGCCAACTTCTCACTACCATTTGACCTAAGAGACCCTCCTTTCCTAAAAGAATGCCACTCTTAATATTCTAATTTGCTGCACGAGGGTTACCGTGTCATTAACTCATTCTTTTCTGTTTTTTAAATGGATTGACAGGATGTTTGCCAACATTGGCAACAATACCTGTTTGGATAGGTTTATACCAAGCTCTTTCTAATGTGGCTAACGAGGTCAGTGATAAGTTGATTTATTCTATTGCGCCATATATATCCGCTTCTCATATTCATTGTAATGATATGATAAAAGATGTTCTTTTCTCCTGGTTCTCATAAAAATATCTTGAACAGGGAGTGCTGACTGAAGGATTCTTTTGGATTCCTTCTTTGGGAGGCCCAACAACCATTGCTGCTCGACAAAGTGGATCAGGGATTTCCTGGCTGTTTCCTTTTGTGGTAAGGAAACTTCCTGGTAACGGAGCTCTATGCCCACTTAATATTTTCTTGCTCCCTTTGATCAGCATCTTGTGTCTTATTATGCCCTTACTTATTTTTTTGTCTCTTATATTTTGTATCATTATCAACTAGTAGTTTTGCAGTGTCGTCGACTTTATTGAATACCTTGTGAAATACTTTTTGAACTTTGGTTTATGTTGCAGGACGGGCATCCTCCACTTGGTTGGCATGACACTGCCGCATACCTAGTTTTACCTGTTCTTCTTGTTCTATCACAATATGTCTCGATGGAAATAATGAAGCCTCCCCAAGTAAGCTTTTATCTAGTTAAATTGTTTATTTATTTATTTATTTTTAATTTATTGTTTTGGCTATGCTTCTTCTAGCCATTGGCCTGATATCTTAATCCTGTTTGGTAGACAGATGATCCAGCTCAGAAGAACACGCTACTCGTATTCAAGTTTCTTCCTCTCATGATTGGCTACTTTTCTCTGTCTGTTCCATCTGGATTATCAATATACTGGTATACTTCAGCTTTTTTTATTCCTCATTTCTGTATCTGCAGCTCTAAATAGGATTGTCAAATATGTCTAATATTTCACCGCACATGCATGTGATGCAACTAGGAGTGCGTGATAAGTTCTACACTTTTTCTTTTGGCGTTTTGTTCCAAAAGAAACTTCATTCCTGTTTGGTGCACAGAAAGATAATTGCAGTCATTGTTTAGCGAGTTGCTCAATGTGAATATGACTTATTTACTGTCATTTAGAGAATACAAGCTTCTTATTTGCTCATCTGTGCAGTAAAGTAGATTTACATATTTTGAAAAGGATAATGATAACCATACCCATCGAAGTCCTCGTTAAGATCTGAATTACAGAGATACCCAATGAAGCTGTAAAAGTACTAGAAACTGATGGATCTCTCTGCAATGTCTTTTTCAAAACGTTGGGGTGTATTGATGTAGTTATTTAAGCTTGATGATACTTTATTCGTAATGTTCTTTTAACTTCCAATTGCCGTTTTGTAATATTCAAGTAGTAGAGAAGAATTATTGTAATTAGATCAACCCTGTGATTATCCCTGTTTGAAATTGGCGAAGGCACAAACCTTGGCATAGGGATCTTATGGCCATTGATTGGTGTTTTGGTCTTTTAGGTTCACAAATAATGTGCTTAGCACAGCACAGCAGGTATGGCTACGCAAATTAGGAGGTGCGAAACCCGCTGTGAGCGAGAATGCTAGTGGGATAATCAGTGCTGGGCGTGCTAAACGATCTGGTGGTCAGCCTGAAAGGAGTGGTGAAAGGTTGGTGCAGTTACTAACTTTTTTTTATGTTCCTTTTTGTATCTCACTGAGGATTAATATTTTGAAACAGATTCAAACAGTTGAAAGACGAAGAGAAGAAGAAAAAGATTGGTGCACTGCCTGGGGATGATGTCCAGGTTTCCGGTGCACCTGATTCTGACGATGAAGATGAATCAGAGAATGACAGTGAATCCAAGGTAGACTTCAATTTCACATAAAATGACTCCCTAAATTCTATGTTAATATATGTGCCCACAATGTTGTTGACAATAAAATGTATCTTGACAATTAAAGGAAAGTAACGAGTATTTGACAAATCTAACTAGGGACAGGTGGAAAAGAAGAAGAAAATGCTATTGCGATAGTTCTAATATTTACTAACACACATCCATGTTCATGCATATTGTCAATTCATTGAAACCCACACATCCTCCTCACCTGTCAAATTCTTGTCTTTAAAATAAATTCTCCGGAAAGCCTCAGTAAGTAAACTTGATTGTCCACCATAAAAGTCTTTACAGGTGTCAATAGATAATGTTTCTGAAATTAGCAATTTGTTTTCCAGATCTACTCTCATTTGAAGTATCTAAATTAGTTCTTACCTCTAATTTCAACTGTAGCTTTAGCAAAACTTTGACATTTCAATGTTTCTCAAACTTTGTGGCAATTCAGTCTTCAAACTCCTTTTGCTAATAGGGAGTATTTCTGGTCAAAACTGGCGAGCTATAGTTACCGTTGTTGAAAATGTTTTTAAATGTGCCATTTAAGGGCCAGGATTTCCGTAAATTGGTTGTTTACGTTAATATGGCTACCCTAGCGCTTGTAAAAGCATAAAATAAGTGATAGTTATATTTTCACTTCCCTGAGATTTGTTGTTTAATAGTAGAAATTTCTCCGTAAGTTTTAATAACTACAAAGACACTCCCTTGAGCGTTAAGGACAGTAAATATTTGTTTTGATCTGTAATTCTTTCCAAACTGGTGCGGGCGTCTTTGTCCGTATGCTAAACTTAGGTAAGGCTATTTGTAATGCTAAAGTGATGTGAGATCTTTCTGTAGTTGTTTAGACCGTAGGGAGGTGCTGTAATTAGACCAAGCCTTATTGGAATTGTAAATGTAATATCCCTAGAATAAACCTACACTAGATCGAAGTTGCCATTGTATTACATTCTTGCAAGAAATTATGTTGTCCATCAATATGCAACTATGGGACTGTTAGTTGTCCATCTTGTTATCCATGTTGTTTTCCTTATTACGGACTCTACGTAAGCTGACTTTAGATCGCCACGACTCAGGATAAGGAAGCTCTTGAAGAGGCATATGCTTCTAGCGGTAGCAAAGCGGTTCCCAACTTATCTGGACCAAGAAAAAGTAAACGGTCAAAGCGTAAGCGCGCGGTATAACATCATTATGTACTAGATTTTGTAGTTGACACAAACTTTGTATATTTGTTAGAAATTGAACTGCATCCAGTTGATGTATAGTGGCCATTTTGATGCCGGCCATTAGTCTAAGGTACAGTTATGATTTTATAATTCAATTTGGTTTAAGGTGGAGGATCCGGATAGTGCTAGCTATCTTTAATCTTTCATCATTCAGCTTGTCATATAAACCTCCTTAGTATAAAGTATGAACTTCATTTTGATGTATTCATTAGATACGGGGGACGAGTATATGTATTCATTAGATACGGATACAAAGATATATTTTTTTCAAAATTATAGGATACATCAATGCATTATGGCGAATATTTAATGTTAATAAATATATATTCAGATGTAATTTATATGTAAATATCCATAGTTATTAGTCAGTTGCATATTAGACTGGTTAAAAATACGTTAAAACTAAATCATATTAAGGTGGGTAATAGTATATATTAAACTAAGCCAATAGTTAGTTCATTTGACACGTGTTTCTAACAAGAAAGACACGAAGCAACTGTCATTTTTTACCCATTTATATTATATTAGTGGCATGGCAATTTCTTTCAAATGAATGCATAGATTCGTAAAAGATACTATGTCTATAAGTGAATGAAAAAAAATATAAAGAGTTGGAATTGTTTTCTTGACGAAGACAAGACCATCGCCCCTTCTAAACTGCAATTTATTTCCCCATTTTTTTGGGTTGATGCAGCAACTAAATCACGATTTCTATGTATTCTAATGAGCTATTGTAATTTTGGTATTTCAGTTCTAGGTATGTTGTATTAGGCTGCTTATAGTTTATAAAAAAATACTACAACGCCCTGCTGATACGTTTTAAATGCCCCCTCATGCATATCCAATATGTGCATTCGCTTTTTCTAATTAATTTTAAATTAAAATACGTCACATGACATATCCAGTGTGTATTTTGCGTATATCCGTATTCAATAGTATCAGATACGGTAACAAAACGATTTTGAATACCCATGCATCATAGCTCCAATTTGCCTCTATTGTGTTTCTCTGTTGTTGGTTAGCAATCGACATGCATAAATCATGTCACAACATAACATCACTAAGTCACGTTGAAAACTAATGGTAATTTGATATCACAAATAAAATTCAATTTACATATATAAACATATTTTTCAACCAAGGCATGGAGTCTAACAATATGCTGGGATGGCGTCCAATTTGCAGTTCCCGTGTTACGATACTCTTAAGTGTAAACTACCTATTAATGTCGAATCTTCAAAATAACAATAAAAACGCCACTAAGGCTTTATAGTGAGAACAGAATATCTAAATGGAAGAATTCATTATATTCCTCAAACTACACCAATACTTTTTATCAGAATCATACAACTAAGATGTGTCTGAAAAACATATGTACTACCACAAAAGCCTGTAAGTACATAAGCTAATCCTAAATCCAGAAAATATGGTTCTGCAAATTTTTAAGAAGCTACTCCAGGTTACAACTATCAAGAATCAGAAAGAGACAGAAGCCTAGAACAACTTGAGATATTGAACAGGTAATATAAATCTGTGTATAACTTAACAACAAGAATGCACGAAGGTGTCTCCGTCTCAATCAAGACAAGACAAATTCATTAGGAGGTCGAAGGGAGACAGTAACCTCGTGCTCCTCTGGTCCAACACGATGTTTAGGAACTCTAATCTCGAGCACTGTCCCACTCTTGTCAAAGTATGCTTCTAACTTTGCATCATCAGGAATTCTAGTGGGTAGCGAAATTTCTCTCACGAATTCTCCAGGAGGGCAGTGCTCAGGGGCTGGATCAGTGAGCTTGAATGTTCGATCATTTCTTTGGATGAAAGGCATGCAAGCAGTACTAATAGACGAGATCTTCACCACTCCATGTGTAAGAATATTCCACCAATGAACTTTCACCCTTTCTGGGTCAGCAAAAGGTAGGGTGACGAGTATCAAGTATCCTTCTTCATCTTCATAAATAGTTTTAGCTGCCGTCACTGGGCCATACACATTTCTCATCACCCCAGTGAACTCGCTCAACCAAGGAGGCTTGAACTCGCTCAACCAAGGAGGCTCGACCTGATGAAAATCTGCATCATGAAGTTGATCTGTACAATTAAGGTCATTAGGCAGACAGCAATCATCGTCATTTCCATGTGCGAAGAAATCCTTCCTCTTCTTGGATGAAAGATCTATACCGTTTCCATTTGCGTGGATTGATGGTTGAGTCGATAAATTCAAACCAGACCCATTGAGCATTTTCTTCACAGGGGCGTGCGAGTTGTTCTTTATTGCAGGAAGTGGTCGTTCAAGCTCAAAATCAGTGCTTGGAAGGTTCCTCCATGAACTAAACTCTTTAGCCTCGGGTGGAATACAAAAGTTGAGATCCCTGCCCGTAAGTTCTACCCACTTCTTCTGTTCTTCCTCATCAAGCCCCATGAGATTTGGCGACGGAACAACCTCTATCCCGTGCAAGCACTGCGGATTAGAGAGGCCTCTGTACTGCTTACGCTGCATTCTGTGAGACCTAACAAAACCCTTGTCAACACTGAACGGAAATGGACGCTGACCTTGGCGAGAGTGACCGTTCATGTAACTCCTCAACTGCATCTTACCCAACGCATTTTCAGGTCTATCCTTAAAAACCCACATATAAATATTCTCCATATCATGCTGCACTAGAAAGACATCGAGTTGAAGATCCGACTTATCAAATCCGGAGACCCCATTACTGTCGCGAATCAGGGTACCCTTTGATTTATCCTTCAAAACAGGCTTGAAATAGAAACTAAAGAAGAACCAAGCACCCCAAACACTGTCCAACCTCTTGGCACATTTACGCCCGATTTTGGGTAAATCTACAAGTTTATCAGAATCACTAAGACCAACAACTTGGTGGCTTCCTAGGCCAACATCAAGCATATCAAAGGAGGATTCATGGTTCCACAACTGCGGGGGAGGGCTTCGCTCAGCGGACAATGGGAGATTAATATCCGGTGGACCACCGCCGGAAAGAATGACTTGCTTATTCAAATTCAGGTGGTCTTGATCCTCATGAGAGGTAGTGATTGTATCCATGGACAAGAATGTAAGTGGCTGATAATTCTCAATAGAAAGGCTAGTATATATATCCTCCCCCATTTTTCTAATAAAATTATTCTCAACCCTAACAAAATCCAACCCAGTAACTCTAATAATAACAACTCTATACAAATTGAAATACTTCAAGAGTCATAAATTCGCTCAAAGACTCAATCTTTGATAAAGGGTACTCGTAAATTTATATGAATTCGAATAATACGAAATCCAAACAGACAAATGAACAGAAAACAGAAATCTGTACAGTGAATTTGAGGGATTATGGCCGCCAACCAAATGTCTAAAGAATCTTACCTATAAAATCGAAGAGAAATGGGGAGATCTGTCTGTATCGGCAACCAAAAGTGAGGTGAGGTGAGGTGCTGAGATTGATTATTTGTGTTTTGTGGGAGATTAAAAGTGAGAATTAGACGGTGACTGTAATAATGTCCGTTACAAAGAACCGTATGAGATAACGGAGGGGATAACGGTAATATGCTTTGCCGTTTATTGCTATATTGTGCCGATTTGGGAAATAAATAAACCCTACGACCACGAGTCTCCTTTTCTTCTTTAGCTAATAAAAATAACAGTAATTATTATAGTAACAATAAATAATGGTAATAATAATTATTATTATTATAGTAACAATAAATAATGGTAATAATAATTATTATTGACCGTTTTGTTTTGATGTAAGCCTCTGTTTTTCTCCACGTCTTGAAGCTTTTCGATCAATTTTTTGATTTTTCTGAACCTAGGAATATAACAAGACAAGTGATATATATGAATAGAGAAATATGTACTCTTACGCCACATTTGGATGCCCAATGAGCACAAAACTCCCATAATTTAGTATTATGATTAAAGTAAAATAAACAAAATAATCTTACGTTTGGTTGCAAAATATTCTTTCAATTTATAACCTTAATCTGACTTAAAGGTAACTTAGTTATATGAGAATATGCTCCAAAAAGGTAACGAATTTAGGGGCTCTCCCACCTTTTATTTTGCCAACCAAATATGGTATTAACCCACATAAATTAATTAATATGGCCTATTAAGGGCATCCAAATGTGCCGTTAGAGTGAAAGATAATTGGTCTTTGAGGAGTTATGTTTGTATGTTTATAAGTGTTTTTGGATCAAGTAATTTACCTACAATATTATATGCACTTTTATAAATCACCACATGTGACGTTAGCTGCAATAGCTTATTTTTATCCGTAATAAAAGTAAGTTGTCTAAACTTTATGTGGTAATCGTATATGAACCACGCTATCAACGTGATATGGGGAAATACTGGAATGAGGACTGACCCAACGATAAGAGTTAGGCCAAACTCAATAAGCCAACGGCCTGCCGGATATCGGGGATTTTATCCTATATCGGGGATTATACCCGATATCCAACTGGATATCGAATAGGGGTATTCGATATGGTACCGCCGATCCGTGATTTGTGGAGTTGGGCCCACATATCAAGGCCTATATATGTCACCCCGCTCCGCATATCGAGCACATTAATTAATTGCATACATCACCATTCCTGGATATCAAACTATGCAATTCGATATCCTAACATTCGATGTCTTAACATCCAATATAAACACATTTCGACATACTTCCTTCCTCTATATCACCACACCTGATATAGTTGTTTCGATATACATTCTGTATTCGAGATCACAACATTCGACATAGTTATATTTTGATATACCACTTGTGTTCGACATCTGAAAGGTTTGACATTAAACAGAGTTCAGAGTTTATGCTACGGCGCCTAGGCCTATTCACGTCATTTGTAGAGGTGTTCCGGACAAAACTAATCTTACATGTGTAATAGATTAGCATATTTTGTATAAGGTTTAGGGTTATTTCTGTAATTCGTTTGTAACATATGATCTTGTACCAAATTATTGGCGCCGTCTGTGGGAACACCAACTCTCTCGACAAGGATAGCCAAGGCCCATAGCAATGAAGAGGTCCCAAGAAAACGTGGGATTGGCTCAGAGGAAAGCGAAGAAACGAATCAGAGCGGGAGCGCGAAGCGTCCAATCTCTACGGAGACAACTAAGGGGGAGAGGGCACTCATACCTTTTGAAATGGAACCCAAGATGGAACTTGTGAAGGAGTTCATCGCTATCGGGGTGGACCCGTGTAAGCCCGATAGGATGCTCTAGATTGGATCGACTATACCCCAAGTTATCAAAGAGATGCTGATTGGTTGCTTGAGGAGGAATGCGGATATATTCTCTTGGTCAGACTCAGATTTGAAGGGAATTGAACCTAAGATTATAGTGCATGGGCTGAATGTTGATCCTAAGGCCAAGTCGGTCAGACAGAAGTATAGGAATTTTAGTAAAGAGAAGAGCAAGGCAACATAAAACGAGGTGATTGAGCAGTTGGAGGCACGCCACATCTATGAGATGTGCTACTCAGAGCGGCTCAACAACATTGTCCTGGTCCTAGAAAAGGAAGCGGCATGGAGAATGTGTGTAGATTATACTGATTTAAATAGGCATTGTCATCGTTACCCATTCCCCATGCCGAGGATTGATTTGTTGGTAGACTCAAACGCGAGTTTTATGTTGTTTAGTTTTATGGACGCCAATATTGGCTTCCATAAGATATTCATGGCAACAGAGGATCAAGCTAAGACAACTTTCGTTATGGACACTGGATTTTGTTGCTACATGGTGATGACTTTTGAACTAAGGAATGTTGGGGTGACATTCTAGAGGTTAGTGGTCAAGATGTTCTACAACCAAATCGGTAAATCTATGAAGGTTTATGTGGATGACATGTTAGTGAAAGGTTTGAAGGCTCAGGATCAAGTGAAGCACTTGGAAGAGTCTTTTGACATTATGAGGAATTATGTATGAAGCTCAACCCGAAAAAATGTATGTTCGGAGTACCGGCCAAAAATATTCTTGGTTACATGGTCAATGAGAGGAGAATAGAGGCTAACTCAGACAAGATTCAGGCGGTCATAGACTTACCGTCCCCACGCTCGGTGAGAGATGTGCAATGTTTAGTTGGACGTATTACGACCTTAGGGCGGTTTATCGCTAACTCGGCTGAGAAGAGCTCACCTTTCTTTAAGGTAATGAAGAAAGCCACCAATTTTTAGTGAACTAAGGAGTGTGAAGAGGCTTTTCAGCAACTTAAGAAGTATCTGATGTCACCTTCGCTTTTGGCAAAATCAGAGCTGGGAGAGATGCTTTATCTATACTTGCCCATTTCTCCCAATGCATGTCCTTGTAAAAGATGTGAGCGGTAAGCACCTTCCAATACACTACGTTGGTCGCGTACTTTAGGGGGCATAGAGAAACTATTTGCAGAAGCTCTTCGCTTTGGTAATAATTATGACAACCAAGAAGTTGAAGCCGTACTTCTAGTCACATCCCGTGATGGTAATCACAAATAAACCCCTCGAACAAGTGATGTCGCGCCTTGAGACCTCAGGTCGCTCAGTCAAATGGGCTATCAAGCTAAGCGAGTTTGGTTTGGAATATCGTCCTCGAACGTCGATCAAGGCACATGTGTTGGCGGATTTTATAGCAGAGACTTTGGGGAACATTATCGAGCACTCGGTTAACCACGTTGATAACGTAGAATTAGACCCTAGTCTGAACCAGATGCGTTCAACTGGGCTTTTGCACGTGGATGGCTCGTGTACATCAAGCGGCGGTGGTGCGGGAATACACCTAATCTTACCTGGTTAGAGAGAATTTGATTTCGCCATCATCCTGAATTTCCCAATCACCAACAATGGGGCTGAATATGAGGAAATTCTGGCCGGTGTGCGCATGGAAAAGACTTTGAGTGCTAATCACCTGGAGTTTTTACTGACTCTCAGTTGGTAACTAACCACTACTCGGGACTATTCGAGACCAAGGAGGAAACATGGTTTTGTATTTGGCCAAGCTAAAGCTTTAGCAGCAGAATTTCAGGTATTAAACCTTGTCACAGATTCCTAGATCAGAAAACACGAAAGCCGATGCACTCTAGAAATTCGCAAGTTCTTCGGACAACTTTGAAGAAAAGAGGATAACTATGCTGGCCACTAACAAACCGGCCTTAAGACTCTCCAAGTTCACCAAAGAACGGAGTGACTTTGAATTCATCTTCCCAATACAAGAGCATCTGAGTTGGAAGGATGAGACTGTTCAATACCTACAAAACAGGATGTTGCCCGAAGACGCCAATGTTAGGCGACGCCTAAAATATAGGGCGTACAGGTTCACAATCCCTCACGAAGAGTTGTATAAGACATCATTTGAGGGTCCCTTACTCAGATGCTTATCTCCCGATCAAGCGGAGTATATCATGGCTGAGATTCATGGAGGCAGTTGTAGTAACCACTCAGGGGGGTCGCGCATTGCCACATAAGATATTGAGAAAATGATATTATTGGCCGACATTGTGGAAGGACGCCACACGATTTTCTCGCAACTGTGAAAGTTTCTAGTACTACGCTAGATTGATGCATCGACCCGCGACAGAAAATTGACTTACATAGTTTCTGATCCTACACAATCACAATCGGTTGTTTGTAGTAACCAGGAAAGTTTTTGACTACTCCTCAAACTGGCGATTCCAAAAATTGGGGGTGTATCAACATGTTAATTTTTGATCAAGTCACTCCCGTTTCGCATCACTCAGAAACTTGGGGGAGTCGAGGGAACCATACAACACGGAAGCATAAAAAAGACGATAGCTCATGAAGACGAGGAAGTTTACAAAGTTTACGAAATGTCATCTGCAAATGACATCTCCCAAACCGGGGAACAACATGATATAGGGAATTACCGGGATGAGGGCCGACCCAACGAGAAGAGTTAAGCCCAACCCAATAAGTCAGCGCCTTGCTGGATAACGAGGATTTTATCCTATACCGGGGCTTTATACCCGATATCCAACTGGATATCGAATAGGGGTATCCGATATGGTATAGTCGATCCGTGATTCGCGGAGCCGAGCCCACATATCGAGGCCTATATATATCACCCCGCTCTGCATACCGAGCAGTTTAATTAATTGCATACAACACCATTCCTGGATATCGAACTGAGCAATTTGTTTTCCTAACATTCGATATCTTAACATCCGATATAAACACATTTCGACATACATCCTTTCCTCGATTTCACCACACCCGATATAGTTGTTTCGATATACATTCTGTATTCGAGATCATAACAAAAGACATAGTCATATTTCGATATACCACTTGTATTCGACATCTGAAAAGTTCGACATCAGACAGAGTTTAAAGTTTATGCTACGACACCCATGCCTATCCACGACATTTGTAGAGGTGTTTCAGACAAAATTAATCTTACCAGTGTAATAGATTGGCATAATTTGTATAAGGTTTAGGTAAATTTCCGTAATTTGTTTGTAACATATGATTTTGTATCAAATTATAATGTCTAGTTTTGTTAGTTTTTTTTGAAGTCCCCAGTGATGTCAAAATTTGACTTCCAATTTTCTGATGGCTGAGCATCTTTTTAAATTTTAATGTTGTACAAACATGAAATCGCTCCATAGTTGATACAAACGTCTTGAAAAGCCCATATGATTTAGCATTACAATATCCTCGAGACTACCGCAATCATCATTAGATATGACTGATTCTTGAGGTCCGCTGGTATATAGAAATGTTTCAATTTCTAAGCTTTGCGAAAACAAAACATACAAGTAACTCCCAAAACATTCGAAAAGAAAGAATGAAAAATTAAGCCGAGTGAAACCCTAAAAATTGAAACTTTCATCAATACATTCAAGTTAAGAGAATGTGATGTCATTATTCCAATACAATGGGGAAAACAATACTGAAAATAAAGAAACTACAAAAAATCAAACTAGACTCAAAACCAAAAACTTCTGCTGAATCTAAATAGATAAAGAAAGAACTATACAAGCAGGCTTTCCTTGCACCAGAGCCCTCCACCCAACTCACCAAAAGTCCCCAGCACCAAACCCCCCAGTTTCATCGGTTTTTTAGAGTGAAACTCGGAACCATGATCAACCCTTTTAGCTAAAAGAGATCTCATGAAAAGATCAGGTGAAATATTTGGGATGCTCACCAACCCATAAGTGTTCTTCTGACCTTGTCCACAATCTGATTCCTAACCACCACACTTGACAGCTGAAAGATGCAGTTTTCATCCAGAAGGAAACGGTAGACCTCCCATTCTCGCTCTGCTGCCGAATTCCTTCCAATCTCAGCCTGTAAATTTTTTCATATGTGAATGATTCAACATCTGCTTTGCAGATTGAAATCAGCTTAGGATAAATAATATCTCGCTCGTTAACCTCTCACATTGTTGAAAGAATATGTAAGTGTGATTCTATTATAGAAATAATTAAAGAACATGATGGATAATTCATGGTTGGATTAGTACTTACAGAAAATACGCAGATTCCAAGACTCTTCAGGGCGAATGTAACATCAAAAAAGACTCGTGGTCTTCCCCTCCCACATAGCTCGACCGGGTTAGCTACCAAAAGCTCAGTGTCTGGACCACGATTTGTAATAAGGACACGTAGTGGATGAAGTAATTCCAGCTTTAAGCTGGCACATATTGCTTCTTGTTTTTCAGGATCCACAATCTTCTTCCCATCCTTATGTCGAATGAATAAGTCTAACTCCCGGCGACCCTTTTTGACAGTCGAAAAACGACCGTATGCTACCTGCTCAGACAAAGAAAATACAACCTCAATCCACTTGTTCGTTCTTAAACAAGGTTACTTTAAGTAATGTCTGGCCAGTTTGTACTCATTAAGTCGATTGAGGCGCGTCTGAAAATGTTAACTAGCTGATAGTCGAGGTTGCATAATATTAATCCACGTAACAGATTTTGGCATCCTAGTTTTAATCAGGGTTGAGCCTATTAAAGCCGTCCGACCACCCGGCCTTATGGGCCTCCTGTAATCAGTCACAAATGGGCAGATTAATCAGGTTACCAGGTGCAAATGTGTAGAATTATCCTATTTTCTCATTGCTTTTCCTTGAGAATGGGGAAAGCAATGTAAGTTCCCTTCTAATTCGACGTAATCACTGAGACACAACCTGAAGAATCAATAAAATAAGCTGGAACGGATTGATTGAATTATTACATTAACACGACGAACCAAATAATAAGATGGATTAAATGTGGCCTGTAAAAAATGCCTTATTCTAATCCACCCTGATCCAATTTAAAATTTCAAACACGCCCTAGTGTTACCATTAAATCCGGTTAAGCAAATGAAGTTCCAGATGACAAATAAGATATATACCAAAGAAAAATAAAATGAAAAGCATCAAGATGAATCGCAATTATACCTGGATGTTGCAGTCTTTCAATGTCCTCATAATGTCATACAGTAAACCTTTGTGATCTACACAGTTGATCTGGAGTAGTGTATGCGCTGGGCTCAAGAAGTTGTCAATTTTTACATTAGCCCTTTTCAACTCAGTGACTTCCTGGCTAAGTGCCTGTGACCGAGTTTCCTTGTCTGATAGTGAGAATCTAAACAACTCTTCAGCAGCAAGTGGAGAAAGAATACAGATCCCCTTCAAATTATCGTATGGAGGACCTGCCAACTGAAGCTCACAAGTAATACACGACTCCCCAAGGACAGCGCGCAGACGCTCACACGTCTCATCTTGCCTTTCTTTTGTATGTAAGAGTTCCCTGAACACCCAGATAAGGTCGTAAGTCGTAACCATGTCGTCAATAACTAACAAGACAAAATGGTGATATGTAAAAAATATTAAGCAGGCCATTTCTTTTTTGTGGCCAAACAACTAGGTGAAGTTGATGTTAAAGCGCAAGAATCACAACTTGAATGTTAGTGATAACATACAGCACGAAAATATTATTTAACTTGGATAACCTCGCTTTGTGATACATCCATTTGCTCAGTAGAGAGGCTTACAGGTCAGAGAGCAAACCGCTAAAAAGAAAAGGAAATGGGGTGATATAACTTTTTGAGCTTCCATGGAAGCAAAGTTTTCCATACAACACACTTACTTAAGAGAATTACCAGTCATAACGTCAAAGTTGGTGGGGTGTAACTATAATAGTTATTCACAATTCCAGAACAATTACATTCGCATATGTATTCTTTCTTTTTCTAGGATGGTGCAGGTAAGGTATTGCAAATTCATTCTTCTGCTAATGAAGAACCATAGTTCCGAATCTCAAAGGTCAATACGCATGAACCAAAGAAGAAACATTAGTTCAGGTAGCATTTTACCAACTTTAGTATGCATATCATTCCACATTTTATACACATCCATCCCACTTCCCCAAACAAAAATGGCGATATCAGATACCCAAGTTAATGAAGCAGAAGATACTTGTGTATGGAATTTAAGATAAGCAAATACTAAGAACACCGAGAACTCAAGCTCCAAAAACAAAACAAACATAATCAATTGGAGGAAAAAGATAACGGTGGGCTGGTGGCACATTTTATCAACTTAAAACCCTACACATCTACTTGAAACTTGAGCAAAGAATTCCCATCAAAATGTATTTTCGTTCAACCATCCAAGAACTGGTTACTAGTTAGACTATATATATATATATATACATTTTTCAGGCAAAAGAATCAACAAGCATATTCAAATAAACGAAAAATAATCCGCTTACAAAATATCTTTTATGAAGAAGAGGTCCAGAACACAACCATCAGGTGTTGTGGTCACTTTTACTCTCTGAATACTGAGCTCAAGCTCATCAAGGACATTAGTGACATCTGAAGAAACGTACGAAACAGAATTACGAAAAAAAACAAAAAAAATCAACAACACAAACAATATGAAGGAAGGAACGAACTAGTTAGTTTTACCGTATAACAATCCCCTCCGATCCATGCTACAGAACTTCAACAGGTAAACAGGGGAAGACGAGGCACGCGGAGAAGGCTGGTTGTTTAAGTAGAAGGACGGTCTGGAAGACGGGCATATCGATAGAAGACGGTCTTTCAAATTCATCCATTTCACCATATGCGAATTTGCATCCGGAATCACCCATAACACTACGTAACACCATATACCATCCGTCGAAACATCTGTACATCGACATCGAAATGTAAATAAAATCAAACAACCCCTATTACTATTAGCACCAATCAACATACCAAAATAAAGTTATAAACAACATTACCAGAAATTTTACAAACAAAAAACCAGGAGCCAGGCAGGCAGGCCAAAAAATGGGAAATAAAAGGATTCAAATCAAATTCATTTAGGAGTAGATATATCTAGATATATCATATCATCATATCATCATCTAAAATAAGATAAGAGATAAGAAAAAGGTACCTCCTTTGGTAATATAAAGGCCGAATTCAAGGATAGTGTGGCAAATATCGCAGCCTAAACCAGTTTTGTCCGGGCAATTAACCGTAATGACGTGGGGATCGCCGTTTTTCTCCCCTTTCTCGATCAATACGGCGTCGTCACAAGGCACCCCCATCATATACGCATACACACAAAGAAGAAGAAGAAAGAAAAAGCTGATTCAGCAAATGTATATTCTGGAAGTGGAAGGGAAGGGAAAGGAGAGAGAGAGAGAGAGAGAGAGAGTGTGAGTCGGTCAGCAAAAATGGTGAGGTGGTTACATACTTACATTACATGTGGCGGGCACAACAGAAAAAAGGAACACGGGTCCGTGTCTCTGATTTTCAGCCACTATTAATTATTATTATGTACTAAACATTTTTTGAGAGTAGATAAATTTTTATATTACAACTTGCATATAATATAACTAACTTCTTTTATAAATAAATAAATATTTGCTCTTTAGTTGATTGTTTTTTAGTTGGGAACAATATGACAAGAGAGTCTAGGATAATATATACTTATGGTCATTTATTAAGTTGTTAGGTTGTATCGGTTTAGATCGAATCCTGGAATTAATAAATAATTGGAAGAACTGAGAAATTGGTCCATGTATTATGTCAAATTAGTAAACCACCCCTCTAGTAGTAGTAAGGGGGGGTTTGATTTCTATATTAAGTTGTGTGTGACTTAATTCGAGTAGTTACAAAAGTTAAAATTGACGGCGACCAATTTAGTAATTTTGTTTTAGTAACTTATTTGGTTTGAAAAAGTGATAAGTTACAACTTAATAATTAGACCTAATAAATCATTTGGTTTTAACATATATCTCGTGTTTCGTTATTAATTAAAGCGTATTTTCAATGCTACCCCTCTGCACCATATATCCTCTTTGTTGGCGAGATTTGCCAAACAAACTCTTCCTCTTCCAACACAAAAATACCATAGAGTAGATACTCATGCGAATCCATGCCACCTACAGACATCATTGACCTAATACGCGCCACCACGACATCAACCTTGGTAAGCCATTCATTAACCTCTATCTAATTAATCATATTTGTTCATTGTTGATTACATTAATGTTCTTGTTTTACAAATGAATATTACTTAAATTGAGATTGTTATGAATTTATTTATATTGTTTGTGGCAGTGATGCAATTGACATTCGCAATGTTTATGATTTACAATATTTTTTGATCCACAAACTTTAGGGAGTTTGACCTTTTTATAAAAATGTGGAAATATGTACATGATATCTTGCAAACGAAAGTTGCAGAGCGTTATGACTGAAAAAGGGACGGTTCAACTCCCTAAATTTTATCATAAAACCAAACTCCTAAATCGACGCATAGTCTAGTCAATCCATACACCTCTTTAGGAACATATATGAGCATCGATGCGTCTGATCACGATAAGACACCTAGGGACATCAATGCATCTGATCACCAAAGTTTTGAGTCTAACTTGCTTGTATGTGTTTATGTGTGTCTGTTTTTGAGCATGTCCTTAATTGACAAGGAGGATACCCCTATTATAGAGGTATTTAGGGACATGTGTCGTTGTACATGTGTTTAATAAAGTACATGTGTCTAAACGTACATGGAAAGATAACACATATCTTATCTTTAAGCTATTTATCTACTAGGCGGTGACTGGGTCGAATTTTTATCCCTTCCGATGACTTTCAGGAGGCTCCGATAAGCTGATTCTCAGATCATTTTCTACGATAGGCTAGATTCTTTGGGAGAGCTTTATACATGAGGTTGGGCATTCGTCCGATGCCATTATAGTCCCGATAGGGGTCTATTCTTCTGTTTTAGTATTCCTGATGAATACTCCGATAGATGGTCTAAGTGTTGTTTTTGCGTTTTATCCTTCGTAAAGTATGCTCTGATAGATGGTCTACTCCGATAGGGCGCTGTTTTTGTGTTTTATCCTTTGTGAAGTATGTTCCGATAGATGGTCTACTCTGATAGGGCGTTGTCCTTGTGTTTTGTTCTTCGTAGTACACGTTCCAAGGGCTCGTTGCCTTCGGTTTGTTCAGTGAGGGGATGTTCTCGTTTTATGGCGGACTCGGGGTCCTCATTTTGGTCCTTCTTGGCGCTTTCGATGGATATCGGAGTCTCGCGGGTCCATCGTGATTTTATTCTTTTCTCCGATGTCGCATGTATATCTTATTTTTATTCATCGTGACTTTCCAAGGGATGCTTAGGTGCCTCTTCGCGGGTGTCACTTTTTTTTTACCACTTTGGGTTTGCGGCTCACTCAGTGGGCCTTCCTGATACTTCGTGGCATCGGGAGTACCAATTCGATCTTTGTTTCTTTCGTTAAGCTACCGACATCTCACGCATCTCTTTATATTGTTCTAATGTAATGCTCATGATATCCGCTTTACA